>CM060913.1:13702500-18702500 GCA_030737875.1 Allium sativum
TTTATAAACATCATAATAATGTTACATCAGAGTACAGAATATCAAAGTACATCGAATATAATATAGCAGAAGATAATTTACAATGAATTTAATACAGTGCACAGCGGAACAATTAAACTAACATAGCGGAAGACTATCATTGCCCTGGACACAGCTTTAAGCTTCGATCCAGAATCCTGCTCAATATATCTGCAAAATAAGCTACTCGACTGCCCGGTGGAAAATAAGGGCACCCGAGTTTGCAAAGTGAAACAAACTACGAGTCAGTCATGGGACTGGTATGAGAAATTTACTTAACCTATTTAATAATAAGGCTAATCACAGGACCACGCCGCTAACGCGGAACGGGTTTACTCCATTGGATTGCCAGTGCATAAATAAGGTAAATCGTTAAACAATGGAATGCTTTTTAGAAAAATGAAACCATTATAAGACTCAAGTCCCATCACACAATGCAATGCAAACCGGAGGATAGAGTTTTACCTTATAATGGTCAAAAATGCTTGATACGATAAAAACGGATTTGATATTATTATTAGTGTACATATGTTTCAAAAAAACATTTCAATCATAATGTATCAATCATAGATGGCATAGCTACCATATACTATGTCACCATACTAGTTTTACAATCAAAACCGCATGGTGTCGTATTGGAAGTTGGATTTTTATCATGAGTCAAGGCTAGGGATGATCTCCTTACCGATTCGAGACACTCTAGCAAATGTTTCAGGATTCGGACGCTGGCGAACCCTTGGATCCTGTAGGGCTGGTCCACAAATACTTTAGTGGATTGGCAATTCCTAAACACACGCTTCCCGGTCCTATTGGACCTACCAATTAGCCACTATCGACCAATATATTCGAGGCCTCGTAATCCATCATCCACATAAGTAAAAATGTCTGGGCTGCATACCATGACACCACTTCTAGCTAGAAAGAAATGTGTGCACTCCCTGCGTTCCCTTATCCCGTTTTGACTCTTACCGGGGTGTGAGGCTCGCGAAGTAATGCTATACACAAAGATATGCCTAAACAGGTCGTGCTTTGATCATCAACCACAAGGCTCTTCTTTTCGACAAAAGCCTTGATCATTTGCATCTTGGTATGTCACATTGACAATCCACGCTATGCGATCGATAACTATCAATCTATAACCTCTGAGCTCGTACGTCTCAGAGAATGGTGTTAAGCAAGTGAATAAATTATTCGCCACCAAACAGATATATATTAAATAGAAATCAATCTACACAGAACGAAATTCAATGTCAGACACACATCCATTTACAAGTCCGTTCTGGGTCTGAACGAAACCGGAGACACCTTATTCCTCGTCCATATGTCCAATACGGAAGAGAGGTGCTCGCTTATCCGGACAATCAACAAGTACGTCCGGATAACTACCATTATAACCCTTTCCTGGGAGCAAATCAGTCCAGGGCATCAGTAGTCATCCATTCGATGTGAAGATCGTCGGTCTTCAATCACCGTCTTCGATGTCTTCGACTTTAAATCGTCGTATAATTATTTTTAATGACATTGAACTCAGTCTTTTCAAATAATTCTCGAATATATATAATTTAAAATCATTTCATATCGTTAATATTATTTTATAACGATTTATCGCTATTTTTGTTTATATAAAAATAGTCCAATTTAATTCAACGATGCTTTGGGTCAATGGGCGGCACTAGCGCTGTTTTTACCCAAATTTGATTTACACATTTCTTGAAATCTAACCGTTGGATTTTAACAGATTTTATATCGTTGGAAAGATCTTCCCAAAGCGGACCTAACGGTTTCAGTTTGGGAAAATTCGACGGTCGGATCTTTCGGTATAATCGTTTAAAGTTACGATTCCGAAACGCGAACTACCGCGCGCGATTCGTTTAATTTTAATTTTAATTTATATATATAAATATAGATCATTCGACGAGTCCCCTGACGTGTTTAACATGTCAAATAAAAGAATGTTTTATTTGCATAACATATCTACATGTTTATAATGTCAAACAAAAATGTATTTTATTTGGATTCAATTCTACATGTTTCTAATATAAAATAAAATGTAATTTATTTACATGACATTTTCTACATTTCTAATGTCAAATAAAATGTAATTTATTTACTTGACATTTTCAACATTTCTAATGTAAAATAAAATGTAATTTATTTGCATATATTCACTAGATGTTTTCTAATGTCAAATAAAATGTAATTTATTTGCATATATTCACTACATGTTTTCTAATGTCAAATAAAATATAATTTATTTGCATATATTCACTACATGTTTTCTAATGTCAAATAAAATATAATTTATTTGCATATATTCACTACATGTTTTCTAATGTCACATAAAATGTAATTTTTTTGCATATATTCACTACATGTTTTCTAATGTCAAATTAAATATAATTTATTTGTATATATTCACTATATGTTTTCTAATGTCAAATAAAATGTAATTTATTTGCATATATTCACTACATGTTTTCTAATGTGAAATATAATTTATTTGCATACTTATCTACTTGTTTTTAATGGCAAATAAATATGTATTTTATATTAATTCAATGCATGTTTTTAATGTCAAATAAAATGTAATTTATTTACATAACATTTTCTACATTTCTAATGTCAAATAAAATTAATTTATTTACATGTCATTTTTGCTAATGAAAAATAAAAAGATAATTTTCATTATCATTATTTGTATTTATATTTTTAACTTTAACAAATAAAAAGAAATATTTTTATTTGTATATGGTTTCAATGTATAACATGACATGACACATAAAAAATGTTTATTTTTATTTGTATACAAATTCTAACGTATAATTTGACAATAAAAATGTTTCTTTAATTTGTACACAAATTCTAATGTGTAATTTGACAATAAAAATGTCACTTTAATTTGCAATCCCACTTTAACAAAGTGAATAAAAATGATAACTTCATTTTGTTAACAATTCTATTTTAACAAAATGAATAAAATGATAACTTCATTTCATTTACAATTCTATTTTAACAAAACGAATAAAAATGATAACTTCATTTCATTTACAATTCTATTTTAAGAAAATGAATAAAAATGATAACTTCATATTGTTAACAATTCTATTTTAACAAAATGAATAAAGGTGATAACTTCGTATTGTAAACAATTCTATTTTAACAAAATGAATAAAGGTGATAACTTCATATTGTTAACAATTCTATTTTAACAAAATGAATAAAGGTGATAACTTCATTTTGTTAACAATTATTTAATTCAACAAAATTGATGTTTTGTTTTAGCACAAATCTATTTAACAAAAATGTTGTTTTTGTTTTAACACAAATCAATTTAACAAAAATGTTATTTTTGTTTTAACACAATTCTATTTAACAAAAATGTTATTTTTGTTCTAACTCAAATCTAATTAGCAAAAATGTTATTTTTGGTTTTAACACAAATCTTATTTAACAAAAATGTAATTTTGTTTTAACTCAAATCTAATTAACAAAATTTTTTGTTTTAACTCAAATCTAGTGAACACAAATGTAATTTTTGTTTTAACTCAAATCTAATTAACAAAAATGTAATTTTTGTTTTAACTCAAATCTAATTAACAAAAATGAAAATTTTCTTTTAACTATTTCTATTCAACAAAAATGTAAATTTTGTTTCAACTATTTTAATTTGACAAAAATGTAAATTTTGTTTCAACTCTTTTATTTTGACAAAAACATAAATTTTGTTTCAACTATTTTATTTTGACAAAAATGTAAATTTTGTTTCAATTATTTTATTTCAACAAAAATGATTCATTTTTGTTTTATCTATTTAGTTTCAACAAAAATAATATTTTTGTTTTATCTATTTTGTTTCAACAAAAATGATATTTTTGTTTTATCTATTTTGTTTCAACAAAAATGATATTTCTGTTTTATCTTGTAACATCCCGTATTTTCGGTAGTCAGTATTTAATATATTTTATTATTTTAAATATCGATTTGGTATTGCAAATGGATTTATAATATGTAATTCATTTATTCAAAGACTTTTGAACATATAATTTTTATATATAATTGTAATTCGAACTCGAAACGTCGCATCATTTCGTAATTTACGATTTGAAATTCATGTATATCGGTACAGGTATAAAACGCCCAACGACGATTTACAATGAAATTAAATAATCATACAAAATAGAATGTTCAAATCAATGCGTTGCTTCCTTATGATGAGGCCCGTGCTTCAAACACGGGAAATGGTTCGGTATATTATAAAAAAAATGTTTGTTTTTCAAACAACCTCCATTTTCGATGAAACGAATTTTATTGGAATACGTATCGCTAATTTTTGCTATATTTCCAGTTTGGAGCCAATCGGAGTTGTTTTGTCGGTGCGTGAAATTTAAAGGTGAACCGATAAATTAACATAACACCACTGTGTGAACGGAGTCGGTTTTCAGCGAAATTAATTTCATTGGGATCGGAACATCAGGGCGTAACAGTGTGTTCATTTTCACTGCTTTTGGAGTTTGTATATGACAATACAGATTTAACGTTTGGGGGTAAACAACGATTAAACGTAAAATTTAGTACCATGTATAATAAAATATAATATGTTAAACCTCACTGCTAAGAAAAATAAAGTAACCCAAACGTACAGACCATATTTATGTCATGCCTACGCTATTTTTGTTTTTGTCTACACACATGTAAATATACATTTTCATTGCGACCCTGTGTGATTTTTTCTTTCCAACAACTTAACGGTACTATCGCATGACTTAAAGGCAGCTGTACCTACCCATGATCTACTGGAAAACTGACTTGATAGCTTAATATTTTTTTCATACTAAATGTATTACACTGCATACCTATTTCCCCTAACCACAGGGCTATTCTTCTTTCACCGTCAATGTAAAGTCAGTCAAGGTAAATGAAATGAAAACACAAATGCGAACCTATTTCTTAATTTAGAAATTTACAGCTAACTAGAACCTGGAAAGGAAGTTTATTCAGCTACTCAACCTTTTCTGCCCACCTCACCATGCCATAGTTACCTACTACATTTTTCTTCATTGCTAAGTAATTAAACACAATACATTATAACAACTTATTACCTATTTACTGAGACTTGCACATATCTACACTACCATCAGCACATGCAAAATCTTTGTTCTACACGCCTATCCCCTAGCAAGGAAAACCACCAACGAAATGAATACTCAACCATGTCCAATCCATTACAACTGCTGACGGAAGTGATGAGACACAAAACAAGCTACCATCCTAACTCCTAATAGCCTACGCTCTGAGTTTTCCTTTCACATGCCATCCGCCTAACCTGATAAGCACCATTCGTACAAATCTGAAGGCGAATGCCTACTGACTATACGAAATGACAAAATGCACATGCATTTGTACGTTTTTGAAAGAAACTTTGATCATATCTAAACCTTCCATGGCTATAAATAGATGTACTCCGTCCATTTCTTTCAAGTAGAGTAAAAGTGTAAAACAACCATTTCTTCCCCAAACAAAAATAAAATAAAATAAAATAAACCGCACCCTTATTACAAATAAAATGGAGAAAACCGTTGCAAACGTTGGAGTGGCGCCAGTCAGTATCACTTCAGAGAACGGTGGAGAGTGGTTGATATGCGATGATGATGGGAGAGGGCATGGGAGGTGCATGCACGAAGAAGAAGCAGAGCTTCAGAACAAAAAGGGAGAACAACAGTTCCGTGGGTATGTTTCCTGATGTTCCTAACCACGTTATGAAATGTCTAATCCTATTTTTAATCGTGCTAAATTAAAACAGTATATTAACATGCCTAATAACCGTTACTACGTGCCTCATAAATTCCGAGATGCCCAGTTATATGTATACTGTGCACAAAGGTGCCTAACTATATTCGAATAATGTTTTATGGCGCCTAACTCATTTTAATGGAGGGTAAATTAACGTTTACGTTAAGCTTAAGTTAAATATATTTATAAGTTAGTGGACATGCGTGCCAGCTTGAATATGTATTATTTGTAATCCTAGGTTAAAGGCCCAATTATACGTATATTAATTGTTAACGTAGCCTAATCCAAGTTCCACTTTTTTATTCAAAAACGTTAGTTAAGTTGAAGTTAAATTAAGTAGTGTACACTAGCTTGGGTTAATATTTAATTAATGATAACAAACACAATGGTCATGTTGTTTTCGAAATGAAAAGTAAATCAAGTAGAACAACATCAGCTGTAATGATGAATAGATTTCAATGGTGCCATTCCTGTCATTATTCGCATATATACATATCATATGAAAAGAAGAAAGTGTATATCAAACATGCCATGATTGGTTCATAATATAAATTATATAGGTGTCATAATCATTTGTATTTAACACGCCTAAACCATATAATACGTGACCAATTTTATAATCATATAAATTATTTACGTTAATTAAACATATAGTTAAGGATTTAATAAATCTAATTTAAACCGTGATCGTCTACATTTGATATCGTTATCATTGATTATCAGAGTTCAACAAGAACAGAGAATTGGAACCATGATGACAAACGTAATATTATGAAATTGGAACGGACAGAGTTTATCGCATCTCGAAGCTTGTACAACAAACCGTTCCAATGAAGAATGGAAATCAAGGTGAGTTCAACTCACTCAGTTTTATCCCACTTATATTATATATAAGTCGGGTTTAATTATTTGTGTGTTATGATTGTTGATTGGTTGATGGATGCTGAATATATATGCGGTGAATGAACCTATTAAATTAAATGTTCGTTTAATTTAATTTTAAATCAATCGTTATTTTTAACGGTTGTAACCGATGGAGGTAAATTACCTCGCTGGTCACGATAAATGTGTTAAATTTATAGATAAATGTATGGATTGCTGTGATTGTTTGATTTTTGAATATTATATCTGTTTATTGAAATAAATGATATTGTTTGAAATAACATATTTGGATGCAGGGAGGTTGGAGGGATCCAACTGGATTCCTCAAATTTATTGTTTATTTTCATATTATATTTATATGAACTGTTTAACTAATGAAACTGGATGATGGATTTGTTTGTTGATTGTTGAATATAAATTCAACGATTATTTGAAAAGTTAAATAAAAAGTAATATTATTATTTATTATTTATAAGTGATTATCAAAGGATTTTTATAAATCAAATACTTACGTGAATATGATTTATAAGCAGATAAGCAGGAATTAACTGGATGGTTAAGAGTTTGATTGATTGTTTTCGGATGATAATTAAATAAAATTATTTAAATTAATTATATTGTTAATCAATTTAAAAGTAGGGCCAATTGAAGTTGATTAACAAGATGATCATGGTTTGAGTTGACAAAGCCAACTGATTTAATTGGAATTGATTATTTAATTGTTTTGTTATGAATTAATCTAATGAAATAGATTTATAAATATTTGTTTTAATTTAATAATATTTAAATAGAGATTTATTATTTAATTAGTTAATAAAGAAAATAACTATGTCTATGCTAATTAATGGGAAAGTAAATTATTATTTTAATTAATAATAATTTAAGAAGTTAATGTTTTAAAAGGAATTCTTTAATCGAGTTTAATGGAATCGAAACGAGTTGCAAAGTGGGTAATGGAACCTAGTGGGATTTTAAAGGGCTCAATGAACGAGTTTGATATTCAAACTTGAGTTTTTATAAAGACAATAATAAGAGTAAATTAAAGCGAATATGATAGCTTAAATATAAGGGTTACTTGATATTTAAATTAAATAAGAAAGAATCAAGATAAAAAGGGTTTATATTAAATCAGAGGGGCATGAATGAAATTTTGAAAAGGGGCGTGAGGCGAAAGAGTTAAGTTTAAATTAACGAAAGTTAAAACGAATTTTCAAAGAGGAAAGAGGTTAAATAAAATAGAAGTGAAATACAATGGGATGATATTAGTGGTAATGGTGAAGATGTTAAAAGGAATTTATTTTGAGAAATAACAATGTAACGTTATTTAAGGAAATGGAAAATATATAGTAGATTCCAAAATAAAAGGAAATGAAACGGGCATGAGAATATAAAATGATATTTCCATAGAGAAGGAAATAAAGGAAATTTGTAAAAATATAATGTTATATTAAAATAAGAAGATGAGATTTATATGAGTTTATTCTAAAAAGGTAAGAGACGATTTTAGTGTTAAATAACAAGACCAAAGGAGGATTTACAAATAACAATTTGAATCGATGATAGAAATTAAATGGTATTTTAACTAATGTTTTGAAATAATAATAATAGAAAAATAGAAATTGGATATGGTTACCAAATATTTTTCCAAATATTAGATTGAAATGGTTTTAAGAAGATTAATATATTGGGATAAGAATTAAATACCATGTTTAAAATATGGAATGATCCAAAAGTTTTAAATTAACCATTCGCTAATTATTTTTAATAAGATGGGCCAAGTGATTCTGAGTACTGAACCAATGAACTCATTATATTCACACAATTATTATTTGATACTTAAATCACCGACTATCAAATCTGACCAATACGATTGTTGATACGGAAAGACCGGGATTGAATTCATATTCGAAAACCATTCCGACCAACAAATACGTAAACAGTTGAAGATATTATATGTTGATCAAGACAGAGTAATTGAAGACCGTGGATCTTCATAAAATGGAAGGATTACTTATAATATCTGGCTTAGCGGCCCGAGATACACTGTGATTCTGTCGTGGTTGAAATCTACGGATTGCAAGGACTTGTCGCTACTGATCCATGAAGTGATTCCTATATTGGATGCAGTAGGAGAGTGCCTTCGGTTCATCCTGTTTCTGGATGACTTGTATGGACGAATGTCTGACAAAGTATTTCTTAAGAATCACATACATTGATTTTTACAAACGTACTTCTGTCAGCTGCAGAGTACTTTTGTGGGCGTCAATTAGTGATTTGATGGATTTGACAATGTGGCATAAAAAAGTAAAGGAAGGCCAGATGTTCTAAAAGTGAATTCTAACCTCAAGCCTCATCAACCGAGAAATGACAAAAAATCGGACAGGCAGCATGGCTATGTGGGTCGCACCCATTAGGGTGTATAGTCACCTATCTAAAGAAATTCCTTTTTACTTCTTTAATCTATCGATGCTGTCCCTTTTCGGGAAACGGTTGCGGATCCCAACTGTTGGTGATATACATTCGATACACTCAAGCGAAATGAGTGGTCGGTCATGTGTGGGCCGGGTTGCAAGACGTTCTTGTTGAACCCAGTGTATTCCCCTCTAGAGATGCACTATCGTTAGGTGGTTCCATACCTTGTCATAGTCAGAATCCAATCTCCAATAAGCTCCCGTGGTTTTGATTGTATACTATATATGTGGAGCGTGAGATGTAAGCGTTCCGCTGGATTGTTATTTATTTGTATTTAGACACTATTATAATATCAGAAAAGATATTGATTTCAAAAATGTTTTGGATTATCGTAAGGTAAAAACCGTCCGTATTTATGTGTGGATTTCGTCTTACGATTATCCTTTTCTTTCGATAAGGTTTTGAACTTAAAAATCAAGTTGGATAACTCCCTTTAAACTTTGCGAGTTGTTCTCACTCTGGTTCACCAGACTGACCCGGTATTTGAAATGCTCGGGTTAGACCGGGTTGTATAGGTTTAGGTTATCGGATGCTGAAAGAGACGAGCTAGAAGAGTTCAGACATAGGATGTTATACAGTTATTATTCCGCTATGTGTTGTGTATGAGAACAGGGTATTATAACTGTCCAGATGAATTGATGTACTTTGATGATTGTAAGTATTTTTACAAGCTCTCAACAAAAGTTATTTCTATATTATATTTTTGTTCTACCGCGATGTGAGACTCGATGTTATGTTGATACTTTTTCTTCTTCTGTTCTAATATTTCTTTCTTTCTTATCTCATCCTCTAATTTCCTTCTATTGACATCTGGGTTTCTAGTACAGTTTAGGTCAGACTGGTGTTTTTTGGTCAGCCCAAAAGGTACTGGAAATTTGGGTCGTCACACTTGGTATCAGAGCTATTGGTTTAGTAATAACCTTGGCTCTATGGAGTAACTCAATAGAGATAGGGGTTAGTAGTACCCTAGGTTGAGTTGGATTGTATATATATGAGAGCGTATTTGTAAATTTTATGTAAAATGTTTTGTATTGTGTTATTTGATCAGTTCGATTTTGAACTAGCAACTAGCACGATATTGTTTTGTAAACATGTTCAAATGAAATTATTTTGGCTAAATTATACTTTTGTACAGAAAGAAAATAATTTTATTAAATTATGGTATGATTGTCGGGTTAATTTGAATAGAATTCAAATTGGATTAAAATTTGAATTGGTTTAGTATAACCAGAAGATTTCATATATGAAATTGGTAAATAAGAATTTATCATATCATTGAATGAGTTGATATTTAACTAATAACGGTTAAATAGAAAACATATGAATTAGAAAATAGCTTAGATCTAAGTAATAAAGAGAAAATGAATGATTTTTGAAGTAAAATCAGAATTTGAATTTGAAATGGAGGTGAATAAATTAGAAAATCAAATAGTTAAGTGAATATGGATCTAGAACTAATTAACTTGGTTAAGTCAAGTTAATGGATATTGGAATTAAAACGGAATATGAGGTTAAATGAAATTAGTTGAAATTTTGGAAACTGAGTAAAATATAAAGTGATTTTCTTAGTTAAGTTGATTCTATATTGATTATGGTTGTACATGGAGTGTTGATTGTTTGTTAGGTGTGATTAGGATTCATAAATGGTTTCATAACAGGATTGAATATGGAGTTGAAACTTAACTGGGTTAAGTGGAATTAAGGATGGATATTGAAACTAAAGTGATTTGGAATTTGGAAATCGAACTAATAATAATTGAATCGAAATCGATAAGATATTAATCGAGTGTTAATTAAGGTATGCCTAAATAAATATTAATTGAATATAAATTCAAATCGATTGGGTTATATTGGAGGTTCATTACTGTTGATTTTTATTGGATAAGTCGAATAAAATTCATATGGGTTTGAATAAATTGATAAATTGGATTTTGGGAAATTAACGGGTTCGAAACATTTCTTCTACCTTAGTAATTTCGAGGACGAAATTCTTTTAAGGAGGAAGGAATGTAACATCCCATATTTTCGGTAGTTAGTATTTAATATATTTTATTATTTTAAATATCGATTTGGTATTGCAAATGGATTTATAATATGTAATTCATTTATTAAAAGACTTTTGAACGTATAATTTATATATATAATTGTAATTCGAACTCGGAACGTCGCATCATTTCGTAATTTACGATTTGAAATTCCTATATATCAGTACAGGTATAAAACGCCCGACGACGATTTACAATGAAATTAAATAATCATATAAAATAGAATGTTCAAATCAATGCGTTGCTTCCTTATGATGAGGCCCGTCCTTCGCACACGGGAAATGGTTCGGTATATTATAAAAAAAATGTTTGTTTTTCAAACAACCTCCATTTTCAATGAAACGAATTTTATTGGAATACGTATCGCTAATTTTTGCTATATTTCCAGTTTGGAGCCAATCGGAGTTGTTTTGTCGGTGCGTGAAATTTAAATGTGAACTGATAACTTAAAATAACACCATTGTGCGAACGGAGTCGGTTTTCAGCGAAATTAATTTCATTGGGATCGGAACATCAGGGCGTAACAGTGTGTTCATTTTCACTGCTTTTGGAGTTTGTATATGACAATACAGATTTAACGTTTGGGGGTAAACAACGATTAAACGTAAAATTTAGTACCATATATAATAAAATATAATATGTTAAACCTCACTGCTAAGAAAAATAAAGTAACCCAAACGTACAGACCATATTTATGTCATGCCTACGTTGTTTTTGTTTTTGTCTACACACATGTAAATATACATTTTCATTGAGACCCTGTGTGATTTTTTCTTTCCAACAACTTAACGGTACTATCGCATGACTTAAAGGCAGCTGTACCACCCATGATCTACTGGAAAACTAACTTGATAGCTTAATATTTTTTTCATACTAAATGTATTACACTGCATACCTATTTCCCCTAACCACAGGGCTATTCTTCTTTCACCATCAATGAAAAGTCAGTCAAGGTAAATGAAATGAAAACACAAATGCGAACCTATTTCTTAATTTAGAAATTTACAGCTAACTAGAACCTGGAAAGGAAGTTTATTCAGCTACTCTACCTTTTCTCCCCACCTTACCATGCCATAGTTACCTACCACATTTTTCTTCTTTGCTATAAACACAATACATTACAGCTACTTATTACCTATTTACTGAGACTTGCACATATCTACACTACCATCAGCACTTGCAAAATCTTTGTTCTACACGCCTATCCCCTAGCAAGGAAAACCACCAATGAAATGAATACTCAACCATGTCCAATCCATTACAACTGCTGACGGAAGTGATGAGACACAAAACAAACTACCATCCTAACTCCTAACAGCCTATGCTATGAGTTTTCCTTTCACATGCCATCCGCCTAACCTGATGTAACAACCCGGAATTTTGGGACCAATTTAAAAAAATTTATTTTAGAAAATTTTAATGAATTTTGACAATATAAAATAATTTATTTAAATAATAATGATCACAAATTTGATTTAAATCGAAGTTAGGATGAATGACTTAATTTTAATTAACAAAAGAGTTAGAAATAGCACGGTAGTTTGAAAAGTCAAACTTGAACTTTGACTGACCGTACATGATGCAAAATTTAACGGATTTTAGTGAAACCAAAAATATTAGAATCTATTTAAAAATATATTTCCAACGAATCCGAAAAATCGAAATTTCATAACGGGAATCAAAAGTTATGGCCAATTCAATATTTAGAAAGGTCGCTATGAAATTTATAAGGGCCAAAATGCTAAATTTTGCAGAATAAGGAATTAGGACCCGAAACCATCTCCATTGGTTTTAGAATGTTGTTTACATATAAAAATGACTATAAGACCTTATATTTTTGAGTTTCGGAAAAATTCCACTATTTTTGGTATTTTTAAATATTAAAATATACACCTGAAAAATAGAATTTTTGCAAACGAACTCCGAATTCGACGAAACCAGTTTCTATGGATTCGGAATATTAAATTAAGGTTAAATTCTAAAATTTATAATTTTTGGAATTATTTTGTGGCCTGTATAATTTTTACAGTGGAAATACAGCCTATTTTCAGACTTCGGAAATTTATAATAAATTCATACGGAATCGGAAAATTACGAAATCAGGTTCGTTGGGTTCATAATGACCTGAAATAATTATGTTTAAAATTGTATTAATTTTGAAATCAGCATGTATTTATGGCGTAATGTGTGATTTTCCAATATTTGATTTTTAATCACAAAATACGCGAGTTATTCAGAAAGACCGGGTTTAACCCATTCTGAATAATCATCACGACGATCAAGAGTCGAAGATGAAGATGGCAATGGAAGACCGAAGTTTCCACATCGTTGGGATGATGATGACTGGTATCTTGAATTGGGACTGGACACCCCAAGGCAAGGTATTTAGTAATGATCGTCCAAACGCATTTGGAGATCGACGGACACGTTGTTTCGCTCAGACCCAGAGCGGACTTGTAAATGGATTGTGTGTCTGACATTGTATTCTTTTCTACTGTATTGGTTGAAGGCTACTGATTATATATTTCTGTTTGGTGGTGGAGAATTTATTCTTCATTTAACCCCCTTCTCTAAGACGTATGAGCTTAGAGGTTATATATATATTGGTAGATGATCAATGATATGGTAGAGTCTGACAATGTGGCATGCTAAGATGCAATTGATCAAGGCTTTGTTGAAAAGCAGGCCTTGTGGTTGATGATCAAAGCACAGTCTATTTAGGCATAGCTTTGTGTATATCGTGACTTCGCGAGCCTCACAGCCCGGTAGAGTCTAAAACGGGAGAAGGGAACACATGGAGTGCGCACGTTTCTTTCTAGCTAGAGTGGTGCCAGGGACCTACCCGCGCTGGCATTTATTCATTGTGGTTGTTGGATTGTTCGAGGCCTCGGTTTATGCGGTCACCACTGGCCGTATTATAGGTCCAAAAGGACCGGGAAGCGTGTGTTCAGGAATTGCCAATCCATTAAGCGTTAACGTATGGACCGGCCCTGCAGGATCCAAGGGTTGGACAGAGTACCAATCCTGGGGCATTTGCTAGAGTGTCTCGAATCGGTAAGGATCTCCTCCCTAGCCTTGACTCAGACGGAAACCCAAATTTCCAATACGACATCACGCGGTTTTGATTGTATACCTATATATGGCGACATAGTGGGATGGGGCACTCATGCCGTCTAGGATTAATACATTTACTTTGATGTATTTCAAATTGGTTGCACACTATTATTATATAATACCGTGTTTATCGTATCAAGCATCTTTTGATCATTATAAGGTAAAACCCTATCCTCCGGTTTGCGTTGCATTGTGTGATGGGACTTGGGTCTTATAATGGTTTCATTTTTCTAAAAAGCATTGCGCTATTTTGACGATTTACTTTAGTCATGCACTGGCAATCTATAGGAGAAAACCCGTTCCGCGAAAGTGGCGTGGTCCTGTGATTAGCCTTATTATATTATATAGGTTAAGTAGAATTCTCACACCAGTCCCATGACTGACCTGTAGTTTGTCCACTGGCAAACTCGGGTGCCCATATTTTCCACACGGGCAGTCGAGTAGCTATTTTTGACAGATATATAAAACAAGATCCTGGATTGAAGACTGAAGTTGTGGCCATAATGTTGATAGCCTTCCACTGAGATTAGTTCCGCTGCAATGTATTCATTTATTATAATTTATTCTTCCGCTGTAATTTTATTCCCATGTACTCTGATATGTATATTCTGTACTCTGATGTAACATTTATTATAGTGTTATAAAAGTCTTCTGTTATCTGTTGTAATGTGTTGTATGCCCAAAGTTAAAGTATTCGTAGATTTTCACTTTTTGGGTCAGACCTGTGTGGTTTATGGTCGACTCAAAGGGCGGGAATTTGCGGGTCTTTACACCTGATAAGCACCATTCGTACAAATCTGAAGGCGAATGCCTACTGACTATACGAAATGAAGAAATGCACATTCATCTGTACGTTTTTGAAAGAAACTTTGATCATATCCAAACCTTCCACAACTATAAATAGATGTACTCCGTCCATTTCTTTCAAGTAGAGTAAAAGTGTAAAACAACCATTTCTTCCCCAAACAAAAAAAAATAAAAATAAAAAAATAAACCGCACACTTATTACAAATAAAATGGAGAAAACCGCTTGCAAACATGGGAGTGGCGCCAGTCAGTATCATTTCAGAGAACGGTGGAGAGTGGTTGATATGCGATGATGATGGGAGAGGGCGGTTTGTATTTGGGAGCCACTGGAAAGAATGAACTGAAAGGTGAGAGGAAGTATCAGAAGGGAGGCGCATGTTTCTAGAACTTAAGGTGGAGACTAGAAGCTGTGATTGTGTCACCTACAGGATGGACAGCGAAGTGATGGGAATGGGCAGACGAACGGAGACGCGAAGATGGAGTGAAGCGCATCAGTGGTTCTGGCCGTGGAAAGAGTAGCCGCGTCGAGATCGAACATGGGAGTTGCATGCATGAAGAAGAAGCAGAGCTTCAGAACAAAAAGGAAGAACAACAGTTCCGTGGGTATGTTTCCTGATGTTCCTAACCACGTTATGAAATGCCTAATCCTATTTTTAATCGTGCTTAATTAAAACAGTATATTAACATGCTTAATAACCGTTACCACGTGCCTCATAAATTCTGAGATGCCCAGTTATATGTATAATGTGCACAAAGGTGGCTAACTGTATTCAAATAATATTTTATGGTGCCCAACTCATTTTAATGGAGGGTAAATTAACGTTTATGTTAAGCTTAAGTTAAATATATTTATAAGTTAGTGGACATGCGTGCCAGCTTGTATATGCATTATTCCTAATCCTAGGTTAAAGGCCCAATTATACGTATATTAATTATTAACGTAGCCTAATCCAAGTTCCACTCTTTTATTCAAAAACGTTAGTTAAGTTGAAGTTAAATTTAGTGTGCACTAGCTTTGGTTAATATTTAATTAATGATAACAAACACAATGGTCATGTTGTTTTCGAAATGAAAAGTAAATCAAGTAGAACAACATCAGCTGTAATGATTAATATATTTCAATGGTGCCATTCCTCTCATTATTCGCATATATACATATCATATGAAAAGAAGAAAGTGTATTTCAAACATGCCATGACTGGTTCATAATATAAATTATATAGGTGTCATAATCATTTGTATTTAACACGCCTAAACCATATAATACGTGACCAATTTTATAATCATATAAATTAATTACGTTAATTAAACATATAGTTAAGGATTTAATAAATCTAATTTAAACCGTGATCGTCTACATTTGATAACGTTCTCATTGGTTATCAGAGTTCAACAAGACCAGAGAATTGGAACCATGACGACAAACGTAATATTATGAAATTGGAACGGACAGAGTTTATCTCATCTTGAAGCTTGTACAACAAACCGTTCCAACGAAGAATGGAAATCAAGGTGAGTTCAACTCACTCAGTTTTATCCCACTTATATTATATATAAGTCGGGTTTAATTATTTGTGTGCTATGATTATTGATTGGTTGATGGATGCTGAATATATATACGGCGACTGAACCAATTAAATTAAACGTTCATTTAATTTAATTTTAATTTAATCGTTATTTTTAATGGTGGTAACCGATGGAGGTAACTTACCTCGCTGGTCACGATAAACGTGTTAAATTTATAGATAAATGTCTGGATTGCTGTGATTGTTTGATTTTTGAATATTATATCTGTTTATTGAAATAAATGATATTGTTTGAAATAATATATTTGGATGCAGGGAAAACAGGTTGGAGGGATCCAACTGGATTCCTCAAATTTATTGTTTATTTTCATATTACATTTATATGAACTGTTTAACTGATGAAATTGGATGATGGATTTGTTTGTTGATTGTTGAATATAAATTCAACGGTTATTTGACATTAACCAATGGGCAGAATTGGTTAAGTAATTGGTAGCAGTTGGCCCAAAAGTAAACCGTTTTATAGATGTGATTTACCGTCAAGCGTATCGACGGTAATGAAGTTATAAAATATATTTTATAATTAGAAATAAATTTTGAACCCATTATATTTGAATAAAGTTAAATAAAAAGTAATATTATTATTTATTATTTATTAGTGATTATCGAAGGATTTTTATAAATCAAATACTTACGTGAATATGATTTATAAGAAGATAAGCAGGAATTAACTGGACGGTTAAGAGTTTGATTGATTGTTTTCGGATGGTAATTAAATAAAATTATTTAAATTAATTATATTGTTAATTAATTTAAAAGTAGGGCCAATTGAAGTTGATTAACAATATAATCATGGTTTGAGTTGACAAAGCCAACTGATTTAATTGGAATTGATTATTTAATTGTTTTGTTATGAGTTAATCTAATGAAATAGATTTATGAATATTTGTTTTAACTTAATAAGATTTTAAATAAAGATTTATTATTTATTTAGTTAATAAAGAAAATAACTACATCTATGCTAGGTAATGGGAAAGTAAATTATTATTTTAATTAATAATAATTTAAGAAGTTGATGTTTTAAAAGGAATTCTTTATCGAGTTTAATGGAATCGAAACGAGTTGCAATGTGGGTAATGGAACCTAGTGGGATTTTAAAGGGCTCAATGAATGAGTTTCATATTCAAACTCGAGTTTTTATAAAGACAATTATAAGAGTAAATTTAAGCGAGTTTGATAGCTTAAATATAAGGGTTACTTGATATTTAAATTAAATAAGAAAGAATCAAGATAAAAAGGGTTTATATTAAATCAAAGGGGCATAAATGAAGTTTTGAAAAGGGGCGTGAGGCGAAAGAGTTAAGTTTAAATTAACGAAAGTTAAAACGAGTTTTCAAAGAGGAAAGAGGTTAAATAAAATAGAAGTGAAATACAATGGGATGATATTAGTGGTAGTGGTGAAGATGTTAAAAGGAATTTATTTTGAGAAATAACAATGTAACGTTATTTGAAGAAATGGAAAATATATAGTAGATTCCAAAGTAAAAGGAGATGAAATGGGCATGAGAATATAAAATGATATTTCCATAGAGAAGGAAATAAAGGAAATTTGTAAAAGTATAATGTTATATTAAAATAAGAAGATGAGATTTATATGAGTTTATTCTAAAAAGGTAAGAGACGATTTTAGTGTTAAATAACGAGACCAAAGGAGGATTTACAAATAACAATTTGAATCGATGATAGAAATTAAATGGTATTATAACTAATGTTTTGAAATAATAATAATAATAGTAAAATAGAAATTGGATATGGTCACCAAATATTTTTCCAAATATTAGACTGAAATGGTTTTAAGAAGATTAATATATTGGGATAAGAATTAAATACCATGTTTAAAATATGGAATGATCCGGAAGTTTTAAATTAACCATTTGCTAATTATTTTTAATAAAATGGGCCAAGTGATTCTGAGTACTGAACCAATGAACTTATTATATTCACACAATTATTATTTGATAGTTAAATCACTGACTATCAAATCTAACCAATACGATTGTTGATACGGAAAGACCGGGATCGAATTCATATTCGAAAACCATTCCGACCAACAAATACGTAAAAAGTTGAAGATATTATATGTTGATCAAGACAGAATAATTGAAGACCGTGGATCTTCATAAAACGGAAGGATTACTTATAATCTCTGGCTTAGCGGCCCGAGATACACTGTGATTCTGTCGTGGTTGAAATCTACATATTGCAAGGACTTCTCGCTACTGATCCATGGGGTGATTCCTATATTGGATGCAGTAGGAGAGTGCCTTCGGTTCATCCTGTTCCTGGATGACTTGTATGGACGAATGTCTGACAGAGTATTTCTTAAGAATCACTTACATTGATTTTTACAAACGTACTTCTGTCAGCTGCAGAGTACTTTTGTGGGCGTCAATTAGTGATTTGATGGATTTGACAATGTGGCATTCAAAGTAAAGGAAGGTTAGATGTTCTAAAAGTGAATTCTAACCTCAAGCCTCATCAACCGAGAAATGACAAAAAATCGGGTTGGCAGCATGGCTATGTGGGTCGCACCCATTAGGGTGTATAATCACCAATCTAGAGAATTTCCTTTTTGCTTCTTTAATCTATCGATGTTGTCCCTTTTCGGGAAACAGTTGCTAATCCCAACCGTTGGTGATATACATTTGATACACTCAACCGAAATGAGTGGTCGGTCATGTGTGGGCCGGGTTGCAAGACGTTCTTGTTGAACCTAGTGTATTCCCCTCTAGATATACACTATTGGTAGGTGGTTCCATACCTTGTCATAGTCAGAATCCAATCTCCAATAAGCGCCCGCGGTTTTGATTGTATACTATATATGTGGAGCGTGAGATACAAGCGTTCCGCTAGATTGTTATTTATTTGTATTTAGACACTATTATAATATCAGAAAAGACATTGATTTCAATAATGTTTTGGATTATCTTAAGGTAAAAACAATCCGTATTTATGTGTGGATTTGGTCTTATGATTATCCTTTTCTTTCAAAAAGGTTTTGAACTTAAAAATCAAGTTGGATAACTCCCTTTAAACTTTGCGAGTTGTTCTCACTCTGGTTCACCAGACAGATCCGGTATTTGAAATGCTCGGGTTAGACCGGGTTAGACCGGGTTATACAGGTTTAGGTTATCGGATGCTGAAAGAGACGAGCTAGAAGAGTTCAGACATAGGATGTTATACAGTTATTATTCCGCTGCGTGTTGTGTATGAGAACAGGGTATTATAACTGTCCAGATGAATTGATGTACTCTGATGATTGTAAATATTTTACAAGCTCTCAACAAAAGTTATTTCTGTATTATATTTTTGTTCTGCCGCGATGTGAGACTCTGTGTTATGTTAATACTTCTTCTTCTTCTATTCTAATATTTCTTTCTTTCTTATCTCATCCTCTAATTTCTTTCTATTGACATCTGGGTTTCTAGTACAGTTTGGGTCGGACTGGTGTTGTTTGGTCAGCCCAAAAGGTACCGAAAATTTGGGCCGTCACATATCTATTTCATTTCAACAAAAATGATATTTTTGTTTTATCTATTTTGTTTCAACAAAAATGATATTTTTATATTTGACAATGCTAATCCATCAAAAATGACAATTTTATTTTGTCGATTCTAATTTCAACAAAAATGGCAATTATATATTGTCAATTCTAATTTCAACAAAAATGACAATTTTATATTGTCAATTCCAATTTCAACAAAAAGGACAATTTTATATTATCAATTCTAATTACAACAAAAATGACAATTTTATATCAATTCTAATTTCAACAAAAATAATCCATTCAATCAACAGATCAACATAACAGCATTCATCAACCCAAATCAAATCACGAATAACAACAAATTAAATTTAACAGCGGATTGGCAAAAGCACAATCATAATTAATTAATTTTAATTATTTAAGAAAAAGAATTCTCACCATGCTTTGTAATTCTTTAGAAATTATAGATCGCTCCAAATCAGTTTCAGTCTGTTCCATATTGTGGATCTTGATTTTTCGTTCCAATGGATCCGAGTTTGCTGAATTCCGATATCGTATGGCCTAGATATTAATTTTAAAAGATTTAAATAATTAAATAAATAGTTTTCTTACTTAATTATTTAATCATGAGCTAATTTTCCTTAACCTCCTAAAACCGCTTCCTTCTTCGTTCAGAACTGGAAAAAGTCGAACCCATCATTGAACTGCAAATCCTCCTGCGCGCGCAGCCCCGAAGCTCGAGAACATGATCAGAACGCACCACCCTGATCGTCGAAGCGCCGCCACCCTGCTCACGCCACCATGGCGAATTCGATCTCACCCAAGGCCGGGAAAACGCCCTTGAACAGAGCGATTTCAGGGCTCAAATTCGTTCGCCATAAGTCGAGATTTCAGATCATGGTCGTACCAATTTGACGAGCTCGCATAGCTCTTAGATTTTCGTTGAATCACCATTAGCTAATTCGATTTATATTAGAAGAATTTGGGGGATTTTCGATGGAGCTTTTCAGTCGTTCGAAAGAGAAGTGGCGGCGGCTTTGGTTTAGAATTAGGGTTAGGTTTTCTTAGGATATTCATAATATAATATTATTTGATTTTCTAATTTACAAAAAAACCCATAAATTCCTTATAGCTCCAAATTCATCCCAATAAATGTTGCCCCTGGCCAAATAATTCCGGACCCAATAGGCTGGGTCCCGTCAACCCATCGATCATTTTTAGCTTGTTTTCTTTAAATTAAAATATAAATCATTTAATTTGGTTGTACATTTAAATTTACCGGGGCCACATACTGACTCCAAAAATTCCCAAAAAATATATTTAGCTATGTTTTGACGATACGGTCCAAACAAAATTAATTTCATCGAATTTGGAGACCGTTTGAAAAATGGCTATTTTCTGGTCGTTCTAATTTAATTGAAATTGACAAACCACATTTATATTTACTGTGCTCACATATTAATTCCAAAAATTATGAAAATTGGAATCTTGCAATAATTTGACATTCCGGATCCAACCAAAGTGGTTTCGTCGAAAACTAGATCGTTTGCATATATATATATATATATATATATATATACATATATATATTCCATAGCGACTATTCTAAATATTAAACAGGCCATAACTTTTTATTCTCGCTATGAAATTTCAATTTTCCAGATCCGTTAGAAATATATTTTTAAACAGATTTAAATATTTTTGGTTTTACTTAAATTCAATTTATTTTGAATCCTATACATTCATTCAAAGTTCAAATTCAAATTTTCAAACTACCGCGCTATTTCTAACTCCTTTTATAATTAAATTAAAAATTTTCATTTTAACTTCGATTTAGAAAAAAATTTAGTCGTTATTATTTAAAATAAATTATTTTAAATATTCAAAATCCATTAAAATTGCTAAAATCAAAATTTTAAATTGGTTCCAAAATTTCGGGTTGTTACAATCTCCACCACTTAAAATCTTTTCGTCCTCGAAGAGGGACGAAGCTGAAAGTTCTTTAATTAACCAACTCAACTTTCATTCTTTTATTGGTTTCTATAATTTTATTAATTGAACTTATAATTATACAACAAAATCATAAATCAATTAATTGATTATATTTTCAAATTCATATAACTTTTATATATTCAAAAATCATATTTTCTAAAATCGAGTTATATATATAATCACAAATACGTTAATTATAAACTTGTCACTCTTAACTCGTTCTAGGGCATTTCTAACCCCATCTCTAATGAGTTTTCTCATTCTAGGATACTACTGATCTTATCTCTAATGAGTATTCTTTTATAGGTCAAAAATGCTTGATACGATAAAAACAGATTTGATATTATTATTAGTGTACATATGTTTCAAAAAAACATTTCAATCATAATGTATCAAACATAGACGGCATAACTACCATATACTATGTCGCCATACTAGTTTTACAATCAAAACCGCATGGTGTCGTATTAGAAGTTGGATTTCCATCATGAGTCAAGTCTAGGGATGATCTCCTTACTGGTTCGAGACACTCTAGCAAATTTCTCTGGATTCGGACGCTGGCGAACCCTTGGATCCTGCAGGGTCGGTCCACAAATACTTTGGTGGATTGGCAATTCCTGAACACACGCTTCCCGGTCCTATTGGACCTACCAATTGGCCACTATTGACCAATACATTCATGGCCTCGTAATCCATCATCCACATAAGTAAAAATGTCTGGGCTCCATACCATGACACCACTTCTAGCTAGAAAGAAACGTATGCACTCCCTGCGTTCCCTTATCCCGTTTTGACTCATACGGGATGTGAAGCTCGCGAAGTAACGCTATACACAAAGCCATGCCTAAACAGGCCGTGCTTTGATCATCAACCACAAGGCTCTGCTTTTCAACAAAAGCCTTGATCATTTGTACCTTGGTATGCCACGTTGACAATCCACGCTATGCGACCGATAACTATCAATATATAACCTCTGAGCTCGTGCTTCTCAGAGAACGGTGTTAAGCAAGAGAATAAATTCTCCGCCACCAAATAGATATATATTAAATAGAAATCAATCTACACAAAACGAAATTCAATGTCAGACACACATCCATTTACAAGTCCGTTCTGGGTCTAAACGAAACCGGAGACACCTTATTCCTCGTCCCGTATGTCCAATACGGAAGAGAGGTGCTCGCTAATCCGGACAATCAACAAGTACGTCCGGACAACTACCATTGTAACCCTTTCCTGGGAGAAAATCAGTCCAGGGCATCAGTAGTCATCCATTCGATGTGAAGATCGCCGGTCTTCAATCACCGTCTTCAATGTCTTCGTCTTTAAATCGTCGTATAATTATTTGAAATGAGATTGAACCTGGTCTTTTCAAATAATTCTTAAATATATATAATTTAAAATCATTTCATATCATTAATATTATTTTATAACGATTTATCGCTATTTTTATTTATATATAAAAATAGTCCAAGTTAATTCAACGACGCTTCGGGTCAATGGGCAGCCCTGGCGCTGTTTTTACCCAAATTTGATTTACACATTTCTCGAAATCTAACCATTGGATTTAAAAAAAATATCGTTGGAAAGATCTTCCCAAAGCGGACCTAACGGTTTCAGTTTTGGTAAAATCCGACGGTCGGATCTTTTGGTGTAATCGTTTAAAGTTACGATTCTGAAACGTGAACTACCGGGCGCGATTCGCTTAATTTTAATTTGTATATATATATATATATATAATTATATATAAATATAAATCATTCAACGATTCCAGTAACGTGTTTAACATGTCAAATAAAAGAATGTTTTATTTGCATAACATATCTACATGTTTATTATGTCAAACAAAAATGTTTTTTATTTGCATTCATTTCTACATGTTTCTAATGTCAAATAAAATGTAATTTATTTACATGACATTTTCTAAATTTCTAATGTCAAATAAAATGTAATTTATTTACATGACATTTTCTACATTTCTAATGTCAAATAAAATGTAATTTATTTGCATATATTCACTACATGTTTTCTAATGTCAAATAAAATGTAATTTATTTGCATATATTCACTACATGTTTTCTAATGTCAAATAAAATATAATTTATTTGCATATATTCACTACATGTTTTCTAGTGTCAAATAAAATATAATTTATTTGCATATCTTCACTAAATGTTTTCTAATATCATATAAAATGTAATTTATTTGCATATATTCACTACATGTTTTCTAATGTCAAATAAAATATAATTTATTTCACTACATGTTTTCTAATGTCAAATAAAATATAATTTATTTGCATATATTCACTACATGTTGTCTAATGTCAAATAAAGTGTAATTTATTTGCATACTTATCTACATGTTTTTAATGGCAAATAAATATGTATTTTATGTTGATTCAATAAATGTTTTTAATGTCAAATAAAATGTAATTTATTTACATGACATTTTCTACATTTCTAATGTCAAATAAAATGTAATTTATTTACATGACATTTTTGCTAATGACAAATAAAAAGATAATTTTTATTATCATTATTTGTATTTCTATTTTTAACTTTAACAAATAAAAAGAAATATTTTTATTTGTATATAGTTTCAACGTATGACATGACACATAAAAAATGTTTATTTTTATTTGTATACAAATTCTAATGTATAATTTGACAATAAAAATGTTTCTTTAATTTGTACACAAATTCTAATGTGTAATTTGACAATAAAAATGTCACTTTAAATTGCAATCCCACTTTAACAAAGTGAATAAAAATGATAACTTCATTTTGTTAACAATTCTATTTTAACAAAATGAATAAAATGATAACTTCAATTTGTTAACAATTATATATTAACAAAATGAATAAAATGATAACTTCATTTCATTTACAATTCTATTTTAACAAAATGAATAGAAATGATAACTTCGTTTCATTTACAATTCTATTTTAACAGAATGAATAAAAATGATAACTTCACATTGTTAACAAATCTATTTTAGCAAAATGAATAAAGGTGATAACTTCATATTGTAAACAATTCTATTTTAACAAAATGAATAAAGGTGATAACTTCATATTGTTAACAATTCTATTTTAACAAAATGAATAAAGGTGATAACTTCATATTGTTAACAATTCTGTTTTAACAAAATGTATAAAGGTGATAACTTCATTTTGTTAACAATTATCTAAGTCAACAAAATTGATGTTTTGGTTTTAGCACAAATCTATTTAACAAAAATGTTGTTTTTGTTTTAGCACAAATCTATTTTTAAAAAATGTTATTTTTGTTTTAACACAAACCTATTTAACAAAAATGTTATTTTTGTTTTAACTCAAATCTAATTAACAAAAATGTTAATTTTGGTTTTAACACAAATCTTATTTAGCAAAAATGTTATTTTTGTTTTAACACAAATCTATTTAACAAAAATGTTATTTTTGGTTTTAACACAAATCTTATTTAACAAAAATGTAATTTTTGTTTTAACTCAAATCCAATTAACAAAAATGTAATTTTTTTTGTTTTAACTCAAATCTAATTAACAAAAATGTAATTTTTGTTTTAACTCAAATCTAATTAACACTAATGTAGTTTTTGTTTTAACTCAAATCTAATTAACAAAAATGTAATTTTTGTTTTAACTATTTCTATTCAACAAAAATGTAAATTTTGTTTCAACTATTTTATTTTGACAAAAATGTAAATTTTGTTTCAACTATTTTATTTTGACAAAAATGTAAATTTTGTTTCAACAAAAATGATTCATTTTTGTTTTATCTATTTTGTTTCAACAAAAATGATATTTTTGTTTTATCTATTTTGTTTCAACAAAAATGATATTTTTGTTTTGTTTTATCTATTTTGTTTCAACGATAATGATATTTTTATATTTGGCAATGCTAATACATCAAAAATGACAATTTTATTCTGTTGATTCTAATTTCAACCAAAATGACAATTTTATATTGTCAATTCTAATATCAACAAAAATGACAATTTTATATTGTTAATTCCAATTTCAACAAAAAGGACAATTTTATATTATCAATTCTAATTACAACAAAAATGACAATTTTATATCAATTCTAATTTCAACAAAAATAATCCATTCAATCAACAGATCAATATAACAACATTCATCAACCCAAATAAAATCACGAAACACAACAAATTAAATTTAGCAGCGGATTGGCAAAAGCACAATCATAATTAATTAATTTTAATTATTTAAAAAAAAAGAATTCTCACCATGCTTTGTAATTCCTCAGAAATTATTGATCGCTCAAAATCTGTTTAGTTTGTTCCATATTGTAGATCTTGATTTTTCGTTCCAATGGATCCGAGTTTGCTGAATTCCGATATCGTATGGCCTAGATATTAATTTTAAAAGATTTAAATAATTAAATAAATAGTTTGCTTACTTAATTATTTAATAATGAGTTAATTTTCCTTAACCTCCTAAAACCGCTTCCTTCTTCGTTCAGAATTGGAAAAAGTCGAACCCATCGTTGAACTGCAAATCCTCCTGCGCGCGCAGCCCCAAGCTCGAGAACATGATCTGAACGCACCACCCTGATCGTCGAAGCGCCGCCCCCTGCTCACGCCACCATGGTGAATTCGATCTCACCCAGGGCCGGGAAAACGCCCTTGAACGGAGTGACTTCAGGGCTCAAATTCGTTCGCCTCAAGTCAAGATTTCAGATTATGGTCGTACCAATTTGACGAGCTCGCATAGCTCTTCGATTTTCATTGAATCACCATTAGCTAATTTGATTTTGTAACAACCCAGAAAATCTGAACCAATTTAAAATTTTTAAATTGGCTAAAATAATGGATTTTAAATATTTTAAATAAATATTTTAAATAATGGCGATGAAAACTGAGTTTGAATCGACAATTGAAAACGAATATAATTAATTATAATTATAAACAAGGCCTGAAATGGCGCTGTAGTTTCGAAAATTGAATTCAAACTTTGTCGGACTGTACCGGGTGAAAAACAATCCGGATTTTAGTGAAACCAAAAACATTAGGATCTAATTGGTAATATCTTTCTAACGAATCCGACCAATCGAAATTTGATAGCGGGAATCAAAAGATATGTCCAGTTGAAAATTCTGAATAGTCGCTATGGAATTCAGGCCCTTAAAAATGGACATTTTGCAAATGACCTCGGATTTCGACGAAACCACTTTTGTTGGATCCGCAGTGTCAAGTTATTGCTAGGTTTCAAATTTCATAATTTTTCGAATCAATATGTGAGCGTGGCAAAGGAAAACGCGTTTGACCAGTTTCAGTTGATTTTAATCGACTGGAAGTTGGCCATTTTTCAAACGGTCTCAGAATTCGACGAAACTAGTTTTGTTAGGACCGTATCGTCAATACGAAGCGTGAAAATATTTTTCTGGAATTTTTCTAGTTAGTATGTGGCCCCAGTAATTTGAAATGTACGTTTAAAATTCAATATAGTGATTTAAATGTAAATTCAACGGAAACTGATTGTAACGATCAAATCAGCTTGCGATACATATCCCATTGTGTCCGGAATGGGGGTAAAACGCTATGGACGACAGGCGGTGGGCCTCGTTTAGAGGTCGTATGTAAAAGTCAACTTTTTGCAAAATTAAATAATTAAATAATAATAAAAAAAATTAATTCCCTTCCTTTATCTTTCTTTCTGCCCCCCCCCCCCCCCCACCCCCGATTTCATTAAACAGAAAAAAAAAGAAGAAGAACGGAGCAGCAGAGCCGCCGCCTCCACCGAAGCTCCGCCCTGACGACCCACGACCGCCGCGCCTCCATCTCCTCCTTCCCGATCCTCTCCACCTCGCGACGCACCCGATCCTCTGCACCTCGCGACGCACCCGAACCCCTCCACCTCGCGACGCATCCGCCGCCCCCCCTCGAAGCCAACTTCGCCTGCTCCTCCTCCTGCCGCCGACTCTGACGACGCCTCCCCCCTTTTCTTCGCAGACAGTAAGTGTTTTATTTTATTTTTATTTTAATTACGAAAATACTGATTTTTTTTAATTACGAAAATACTGATTTTTTTTTATTACGAAATACTGATTTTTAAAAGCATATAAAACTGATTTTTAAAAGCATATAATACTGATTTTTAAAAGCATATAAAACTGATTTTTAAAAGCATATAAAACTGATTTTTAAAAGCATATAAAACTGATTTTTAAAAGCATATAAAACTGATTTTTAAAAGCATATAAAACTGATTTTTAAAAGCATATAAAACTTATTTTTAAAAGGTTTAAAAACTGATTTTATTTTAAGATTTAAAAAGATTTAAACTTTAAAAGAAAAAGATTTAAACTTTAAAAGAAAAAGATTAGAACTTTAAAAAGAAAAAGATTTGAACTGGGATGGAAAGATCAGATTTTTTAGAATAGAAAAGATCATATTTTTTTTAAAATAGAAAAGACGGAATTTTTATTAAGTAGAAGAAGTAAGATATGATTTTTATATTTTTAAAGCAATAAAAATATAATTTTTACATCATAGGAATATTAAAAATATAATCTTTATATTTAAAATATGATCTTTATATATTGAATAGCGAAGTCAAAATTCGATTTTTATATATTGAATAACATAGTAAAAATTCGATTTTTACATATGTAGAGAATACGGGCAACGAAGCGACAAAAAGCGAGATTGGCGAAGATTTCTATAAAGGAAGAGTCGTAGTTGGATAGCTATTGGTGAGATTTCTGATTTAAAAATTATAAATGTGTGAGAATTTCACACTCTTCAATTTCTTTTTCCTAGCTATATATATATATGTGTTGAAATAAAAGTGAATTGCTATATATATATATATATATATATATATATATATATATATATATATATATATACGCCCCTCGTCCACAAACCATGGACGATATTTATTGGTTGAAATTGTGGTGAAAATTGATTGATAGCGAATGATTGTTTGGGATTGTTTGTGGTTGATATTGATTGATTGAGGTTTGAAAAATACCCGCTTGTGGTTGAAAAATATTTGGTTGAAACCACATAGGATTACTTTGTGGAAATGAAATAAATATATACATGCCGCCTGCGTGCGAACTAGATGCATGATTCCCATTGTCAAAAACCGCGAGGTTTTAAGGTAGAGCTAGGAGCCGTACTAGGGACGGTCCCGGTTTTAACTACCCTGCCGTTATGCTGCCGAAATTTTGAATAATATTCGTGTGTTTGAATTATTTTCATATGCCTAAACTATATTTATTCATTGAATAGAAAACCTTCATGTGTTGAATTGATATTCATTCGTTGATTAGAAATTCATGTGTTGAATGGTATTCGCGTTTTAAAATATAAAAATCACATTTTTATCTATATATAGAAACTATAGAAAACCTTCATGTGTTGAATTGATATTCATCCGTTGATTAGAAATTCATGTGTTGAATGGTATTCATATTTTGAAATAAATTGTTTAATAATAAAAATCACATTTTTATCTATATATAGAAACTATAGAAAACCTTCATGTGTTGAATTGATATTCATCCGTTGATTAGAAATTCATGTGTTGAATGGTATTCATATTTTGAAATAAATTGTTTGATAATAAAATTCACATTTTTATCTATATATAGAAACTATAGAAAACCTTCATGTGTTGAATTGATATTCATCCGTTGATTAGAAATTCATGTGTTGAATGGTATTCATATTTTGAAATAAATTGTTTGATAATAAAAATCACATTTTTATCTATATATAGAAACTATAGAAAACCTTCATGTGTTGAATTGATATTCATCCGTTGATTAGAAATTCATGTGTTGAATGGTATTCATATTTTGAAATAAATAGTTTGATAATAAAAATCACATTTTTATCTATATATAGAAACTATAGAAAACCTTCATGTGTTGAATTGATATTCATTCGTTGATTAGAAATTCATGTGTTGAATGGTATTCATATTTTGAAATAAATTGTTTTACAATAAAAATCACATTTTTATTGTATGCATAAATCGTTGAAATGTGAAGTGTTAAAAATAGCCACTTGTTCAAAATAAACATATATGAGTTGAAATATTCATTAATTAACTAATGAAATGATTTGCACCTATTTATGTAACATTAGAATGAATGGTGTTTTTAAACCAAATGGAAATCAAATATGAAGTTGAATAGAAAATGATAAATGATAAGAACTATATATATATGTACATGCATATTCATTGAACAGGTTATAGCAAAGGGGCTAGAGAAGAGGAATAAAATTTTGTGCCCGACAAATAGGTACACATTTACTGTTTTGTTTGGGTGATGATTTTATGAGCCTGTTGGCTAGCCGCTTGGCTTTTTCTTTTTCTTTTAGAGATTAGAAGGACCGGGAAAGCTATTTGCGATTTCCCGATGCTCCCGGTGCAGGGGAGGTTATGGCGAAATTTTCCAAAAATTTAAGGCGTTAGTGAAATATTTGAAGTGAAAACGATATTGAAATCATTGAATGAACTATATTTATATAAATATAAATAAAATTAAAACGAAACGAGGCCGTGCAGTTCGTATTTTGAAACCGTGATTTCAAACAACTAATGGGGGGAATCCGACCATTGGATTTTCCCGAAACCTCAACCGTCGGGTTCGCCTTGGAATAATCTTTCCAACGGCACCAACCTTGTAAAAATCTAACGGTTGGATTGTCTGGAATGTTTAATTCAAATCTGAAGAAAAACAGCGCCAGAAGCGATTATATTGATATATATATATAATTATATATTTAATCGAATAACGACGCTGCAGTTCGTATTTTGAAATCGGAATTTCAAACGATTGTACCGGGAGATCCGACCGTCGGATTTTCCCGAAACTGGAACCGTTGGATTCGTTTTGAAAAGACCTTTCTAATGATGTAAATTTTGTGAACATCCAACGGTTAGATTTTCAGATATGTGTAAATCAAATCTGAAGAAAAACAGCGCCACGGCCGCCTTATGGCCCGAAGCGTCGTTTTGAATAAAATAGCTATTTTAAAATAAATAAAAATAGCGATAAATAGTTATAAAATATCATAAGCGATATGGAATAGAAATAAACTGAATTTGTTCGATTTATGTGGCTTTTGATGGTTGAATGTGTTTGGTGTGAAAATTACATTAAAGAACAAGATTGGTGTTGTCAAATAATTTAACCATTGAAATAAATTGATTTGAAATTCTAAATATACGAGAATTATTTGAAAAGGCCGAGTTAATTCTCATTTCAAATAATTGACCGACGATTGAAAGTCGAAGATGAAGACGATGGTCGAAGACCGGAGATCTTCACCTCGTTTGGATGGTAACCGAGGTCCTGATTGGGAGGCATCCCGAAATATGGATAATGAGTGGTGATCGTCCAGACGTACGTGGTGATCGATGGGTTTGCGAGGTATTTAGTGCCTCCGGTTTCGTTCAGACCCAGAACGGACTTGTAAATGGACTGTGTGTCTGACATTGGAGTTTATTCTGTGTTGATTGATTTCTGTTAAATATACATCTGTTTGGCGGCGGAGAATTTATTCTTTTGCTTAACGCCCTTCTCTGAAATGCACGAGCTCAGAGGTTGTATATCGATGGACATCAGTCGCATGGCATGAATTGCCTGTGTGACATGCTAAGATGCAGTGATCAGGACTTCTGTTGAAAAGCAAAGTCTTGTGGTGATGATCAAAGCACCGCCTGTGTGGCGTAGCTTTGTGTATAACGTAAATTCGCGAGCCTCACACCCCGGTATGAACCAGAAACGGGAGAAAGGACCTCAGGGAGGGCCTGCGTTTCCTTCTAGCTAGGGTGGTGTCAGTGACCTACCAGCCCTGACATTTATATACTTTTCACCTATGTGGTTGTTGCTGTTGCGAGGCGCCTCGGTTTGATCGGACGATCCGATTCCGATGGAGTCATTCGTTGGCTCGTTTACGCCCCAAAGGGCGGGGAGACGTAGTGTTCAGGCATAATAATCCACATCGGTGGACCGGCCCTGTCGCTCCAAGGGGCAGTTGCGGCTGTTCCTAAGACATGGGCTAGATTGTCTCGAATTCGGTAAGGACTATCTTTTGCCTTGGTTCATGACGGAAATCCAATTTCCAAATACGACATCGTGCGGTTTTGATTGTATATATATATATATATATATATATATATATATATATATATATATATGGCGACATGATATATGGTACCCATGCCGTCTATGATTGATAGTTATGATTTGAAATTGTTTTCAAAACATATAAACACTAGCAATAATATCAAATGCCTTTGTTTTATTCGTATCAATCATATTTTGGCCATTATAAGGTAAAACTCTATCCTCCGGTTTGCGTTGCATTGTGTGATGGGAACTGAGTCTTATAATGGCTTCATTTTTATTTAAAGCATTGCGATGTTTAAAAGAAAGATTTGTTTTAAAGCACTGGCAATCCAATGGAGTAAACCCGTTCCACGAAAGTGGCGTGGTCCTGTGATTAGCCAATTATATATGTGTTGAGTGGATTTCTCATACCAGTCCCATGACTGACTCGTAGTTTGTTTCACTTTCAAACTCGGGTGCCCATTTTCTACACGGGCAGCCTTGTATTCAGGTTTAGCTGGTTCTTTTTCTGGATAGCTGGAGCTGAAGATGGATTCTATCATTTATTTCTTTTTATGCTGTTCAGCTCCTATTGTACATATTTTGTTTATTTCCGCTGTAGACATTTATGTATAGCTGAACTGTATTTGTACTAAGTAAGATTCTGTATACTGTGTAACTCTGATGATTACTTTTATCCAGTATATTATATTGTTCATTATCTGGTGTAATTATTTAATTCTGTTCTGCTATTATATGTTTCTGTGTTATATTCCAAAGATAACCCTTGTTTCCATCTGAACGGGATTTTGGGTCATCTCAACGTGGTATCAGAGCTTTGGTTAAGCTTAGTTCTGGAATATAACATTTGAACGAACTCGTCAGAAATAGAACCAGTAGTGTTCTAGGACGGGTAACTCTATACAGATAGGATCAGCAATATCCTAGTATGAGTAAAGCAGAATGAAATTACACCTGGAGTGCATGATGTATTTCATATATCTCAACTTCGAAAGCACGTTCATGATCCAGACTTGATCATGGAAGAAGCAGCTCAGCAGGATATTGAAATTACTCTAGAATTAGCTATGAGGTGAGAGCCGCTTAAGATCATCGGCAAAGAAACCAAAGAGCTGAGGAACAAGAAGGTTCACTTAGTCAAAGTGCAATGGAGTGGAGATCCGCGAGATTGTACTTGGGAAACTGAGGAGAGCATTCAGAAAGCTTATCCCAGATGCCGAGTAGATATCTCTGATTGACTCAGGTGCAAGGTACATTTACCCTACTTTGCACTACCATTCAATTCTCTACTCTATTGTTATTTTCTTTTCATAGACGTGCACTTTTAATTATATGGTCTGAAGGATTTTTAAAGGGGTATAAAATTTGATTAGTATATTTTTAAAGGTTAAAAACAATTGGATTGGTTGTTGTGTTGTGTGATTGTAGATTTATCAAACCACTTTCGACTTTATTCCTTTTCGGGGACGAAAAGTTTTAAGTGGGGGAGATTGTAATGACCCAGAAAATCTGAACCAATTCAAAAATTTTAAATTGGCTAAAATAATGGATTTTAAATATTTTAAATAAATATTTTAAATAATGGCGATGAAAACTGAGTTTGATTCGACAATTGAAAACGAATATAATTAATTATAATTATAAACAAGGCCTGAAATGGCGCTGTAGTTTCGAAAATTGAATTCAAACTTTGTCGGACTGTACCGGGTGAAAAACAATCCGGATTTTAGTAAAACCAAAAACATTAGGATCTAATTGGTAATATCTTTCTAACGAATCCGACCAATCGAAATTTGATAGCGGGAATCAAAAGATATGTCCAGTTGAAAATTCTGAATAGTCGCTATGGAATTCAGGCCCTTAAAAATGGACATTTTGCAAATGACCTCGGATTTCGACGAAACCACTTTTGTTGGATCCGCAGTGTCAAGTTATTGCTAGGTTTCAAATTTCATAATTTTTCGAATCAATATGTGAGCGTGGCAAAGGAAAACGCGTTTGACCAGTTTCAGTTGATTTTAATCGACTGGAAGTTGGCCATTTTTCAAACGGTCTCAGAATTCGACGAAACTAGTTTTGTTAGGACCGTATCGTCAATACGAAGCGAGAAAATATTTTTCTGGAATTTTTCTAGTTAGTATGTGGCCCCGGTAATTTGAAATGTACGTTTAAAATTCAATATAGTGATTTAAATGTAAATTCAACGGAAACTGATTGTAACGATCAAATCAGCTTGCGATACATATCCCATTGTGTCCGGAATGGGGGTAAAACGCTATGGACGACAGGCGGTGGGCCTCGTTTAGAGGTCGTATGTAAAAGTCAACTTTTTGCAAAATTAAATAATTAAATAATAATAAAAAAAAATTAATTCCCTCCCTTTATCTTTCTTTCTCCCCCCCCCCCCCGATTTCATTAAACAGAAAAAAAAAAAAGAACGGAGCAGCAGAGCCGCCGCCTCCACCGAAGCTCCGCCCTAACGACCCACGACCGCCGCGCCTCCATCTCCTCCTTCCCGATCCTCTCCACCTCGCGACGCACCCGATCCTCTGCACCTCGCGACGCACCCGAACCCCTCCACCTCGCGACGCATCCGCCGCCCCCCCCCCTCGAAGCCAGCTTCGCCTGCTCCTCCTCCTGCCGCCGACTCTGACGACGCCTCCCCCCTTTTCTTCGCAGACAGTAAGTGTTTTATTTTATTTTTATTTTTATTTTAATTACGAAAATACTGATTTTTTTTATTTATGAAAATACTGATTTTTTTTAATTACGAACTGATTTTTAAAAGCATATAAAACTGATTTTTAAAAGCATATAATACTGATTTTTAAAAGCATATAAAACTGATTTTTAAAAGCATATAAAACTGATTTTTAAAAGCATATAAAACTGATTTTTAAAAGCATATAAAACTGATTTTTAAAAGCATATAAAACTGATTTTTAAAAGCATATAAAACTGATTTTTAAAAGGTTTAAAAACTGATTTTATTTTAAGATTTAAAAAGATTTAAACTTTAAAAGAAAAAGATTTAAACTTTAAAAGAAAAAGATTAGAACTTTAAAAAGAAAAAGAATTGAACTGGGATGGAAAGATCAGATTTTTTAGAATAGAAAAGATCATATTTTTTTTAAAATAGAAAAGACGGAATTTTTATTAAGTAGAAGAAGTAAGATATGATTTTTATATTTTTAAAGCAATAAAAATATAATTTTTACATCATAGGAATATTAAAAATACAATCTTTATTTTTAAAATATGATCTTTATATATTGAATAGCGAAGTCAAAATTCGATTTTTATATATTGAATAACATAGTAAAAGTTCGATTTTTACATATGTAGAGAATACGGGCAACGAAGCGACAAAAGGCGAGATTGGCGAAGATTTCTATAAAGGAAGAGTCGTAGTTGGATAGCTATTGGTGAGATTTCTGATTTAAAAATTATAAATGTGTGAGAATTTCTCACTCTTCAATTTCTTTTTCCTAGCTATATATATGTGTGTTGAAATAAAAGTGAATTGCTATATATATATATATATATATATATATATATATATATATATATATACGCCCCTCGTCCACAAACCATGAACGATATTTATTGGTTGAAATTGTGGTGAAAATTTATTGATAGTGAATGATTGTTTGGGATTGTTTGTGGTTGATATTGATTGATTGAGGTTGAAAAATACCCGCTTGTGATTGAAAAATATTTGGTTGAAACCACATAGGATTACTTTGTGGAAATGAAATAAATATATACATGCCGCCTGCGTGCGAACTAGATGCATGATTCCCATTGTCAAAAACCGCGAGGTTTTAAGGTAGAGCAAGGAGCCGTACTAGGGACGGTCCCGGTTTTAACTACCCTGCCGTTATGCTGCCGAAATTTTGAATAATATTCGTGTGTTTGAATTATTTTCATATGCCTAAACTATATTTATTCATTGAATAGAAAACCTTCATGTGTTGAATTGATATTCATTCGTTGATTAGAAATTCATGTGTTGAATGGTATTCGCGTTTTAAAATATAAAAATCACATTTTTATCTATATATAGAAACTATAGAAAACCTTCATTTGTTGAATTGATATTCATCCGTTGATTAGAAATTCATGTGTTGAATGGTATTCATATTTTGAAATAAATTGTTTGATAATAAAAATCACATTTTTATCTATATATAGAAACTATAGAAAACCTTCATGTGTTGAATTGATATTCATCCGTTGATTATAAATTCATGTGTTGAATGGTATTCATATTTTGAAATAAATTGTTTGATAATAAAAATCACATTTTTATCTATATATATAAACTATAGAAAACCTTCATGTGTTGAATTGATATTCATCCGTTGATTAGAAATTCATGTGTTGAATGGTATTCATATTTTGAAATAAATTGTTTGATAATAAAAATCACATTTTTATCTATATATAGAAACTATAGAAAACCTTCATGTGTTGAATTGATATTCATCCATTGATTAGAAATTCATGTGTTGAATGGTATTCATATTTTGAAATAAATTGTTTGATAATAAAAATCACATTTTTATCTATATATAGAAACTATAGAAAACCTTCATGTGTTGAATTGATATTCATTCGTTGATTAGAAATTCATGTGTTGAATGGTATTCATATTTTGAAATAAATTGTTTTACAATAAAAATCACATTTTTATTGTATGCATAAATCGTTGAAATGTGAAGTGTTAAAAATAGCCACTTGTTCAAAATAAACATATATGAGTTGAAATATTCATTAATTAACTAATGAAATGATTTGCACCTATTTATGTAACATTAGAATGAATGGTGTTTTTAAACCAAATGGAAATCAAATATGAAGTTGAATAGAAAATGATAAATGATAAGAAATGTATATATATGTACATGCATATTCATTGAACAGGTTATAGCAAAGGGGCTAGAGAAGAGGAATAAAATTTTGTGCTCGACAAATAGGTACACATTTACTGTTTTGTTTGGGTGATGATTTTATGAGCCTGTTGGCTAGCCGCTTGGCTTTTTCTTTTTCTTTTAGAGATTAGAAGGACCGGGAAAGCTATTTGCGATTTCCCGATGCTCCCGGTGCAGGGGAGGTTATGGCGAAATTTTCCAAAAATTTAAGGCGTTAGTGAAATATTTGAAGTGAAAACGATATTGAAATCATTGAATGAACTATATTTATATAAATATATAAATATAAATAAAATTAAAACGAAATGAGGCCGTGCAGTTCGTATTTTGAAACCATGATTTCAAACAACTAATGGGGGGAATCCGACCATTGGATTTTCCCGAAACCTCAACCGTCGGGTTCGCCTTGGAATAATCTTTCCAACGGCACCAACCTTGTAAAAATCCAATGGTTGGATTGTCTGGAATGTTTAATTCAAATCTGAAGAAAAACAGCGCCAGAAGCGATTATATTTATATATATATATATAAATATAATTATATATTTAATCGAATAACGACGCTGTAGTTCGTATTTTGAAATCGGAATTTCAAACGATTGTACCGGGAGATCCGACCGTCGGATTTTCCCGAAACTGGAACCGTTGGATTCGTTTTGAAAAGACCTTTCTAATGATGTAAATTTTGTGAACATCCAACGGTTAGATTTTCAGATATGTGTAAATCAAATCTGAAGAAAAACAGCGCCACGGCCGCCTTATGGTCCGAAGCGTCGTTTTGAATAAAATAGCTATTTTAAAATAAATAAAAATAGCGATAAATAGTTATAAAATATCATAAGCGATATGGAATAGAAATAAACTGAATTTGTTCGATTTATGTGGCTTTTGATGGTTGAATGTGTTTGGTGTGAAAATTACATTAAAGAACAAGATTGGTGTTGTCAAATAATTTAACCATTGAAATAAATTGATTTGAAATTCTAAATATACGAGAATTATTTGAAAAGGCCGAGTTAATTCTCATTTCAAATAATTGACCGACGATTGAAAGTCGAAGATGAAGACGATGGTCGAAGACCGGAGATCTTCACCTCGTTTGGATGGTAACCGAGGTCCTGATTGGGAGGCATCCCGAAATATGGATAATGAGTGGTGATCGTCCAGACGTACGTGGTGATCGATGGGTTTGCGAGGTATTTAGTGCCTCCGGTTTCGTTCAGACCCAGAACGGACTTGTAAATGGACTGTGTGTCTGACATTGGAGTTTATTCTGTGTTGATTGATTTTTGTTAAATATACATCTGTTTGGCGGCGGAGAATTTATTCTTTTGCTTAACGCCCTTCTCTGAAATGCACGAGCTCAGAGGTTGTATATCGATGGACATCAGTCGCATGGCATGAATTGCCTGTGTGACATGCTAAGATGCAGTGATCAGGACTTCTGTTGAAAAGCAAAGTCTTGTGGTGATGATCAAAGCACCGCCTGTGTGGCGTAGCTTTGTGTATAACGTAAATTCGCGAGCCTCACACCCCGGTATGAACCAGAAACGGGAGAAAGGACCTCAGGGAGGGCCTGCGTTTCCTTCTAGCTAGGGTGGTGTCAGTGACCTACCAGCCCTGACATTTATATACTTTTCACCTATGTGGTTGTTGCTGTTGCGAGGCGCCTCGGTTTGATCGGACGATCCGATTCCGATGGAGTCATTCGTTGGCTCGTTTACGCCCCAAAGGGCGGGGAGACGTAGTGTTCAGGCATAATAATCCACATCGGTGGACCGGCCCTGTCGCTCCAAGGGGCAGTTGCGGTTGTTCCTAAGACATGGGCTAGATTGTCTCGAATTCGGTAAGGACTATCTTTTGCCTTGGTTCATGACGGAAATCCAATTTCCAAATACGACATCGTGCGGTTTTGATTGTATATATATATATATATATATATATATATATATATATATATATATATATATGGCGACATGATATATGGTACCCATGTCGTCTATGATTGATAGTTATGATTTGAAATTGTTTTCAAAACATATAAACACTAGCAATAATATCAAATGCCTTTGTTTTATTCGTATCAATCATATTTTGGCCATTATAAGGTAAAACTCTATCCTCCGGTTTGCGTTGCATTGTGTGATGGGAACTGAGTCTTATAATGGCTTCATTTTTATAAAAAGCATAGCGATGTTTAAAAGAAAGATTTGTTTTAAAGCACTGGCAATCCAATGGAGTAAACCCGTTCCACGAAAGTGGCGTGGTCCTGTGATTAGCCAATTATATATGTGTTGAGTGGATTTCTCATACCAGTCCCATGACTGACTCGTAGTTTGTTTCACTTTCAAACTCAGGTGCCCCTTTTTCTACACGGGTAGCCTTGTATTCAGGTTTAGCTGGTTCTTTTTCTGGATAGCTGGAGCTGAAGATGGATTCTATCATTTATTATTTTTTATGCTGTTCAGCTCCTATTGTACATATTTTGTTTATTTCCGCTGTAGACATTTATGTATAGCTGAACTGTATTTGTACTAAGTAAGATTCTGTATACTGTGTAACTCTGATGATTACTTTTATCCAGTATATTCTATTGTTCATTATCTGGTGTAATTATTTAATTCTGTTCTGCTATTATATGTTTCTGTGTTATATTCCAAAGATAACCCTTGTTTCCGTCTGAACGGGATTTCGGGTCGTCTCAGATTTATATTAGAAGAATTTGGGGGATTTTTTTTGGAGCTTTTCAGCCGTTCGAAAGAGAAGTGGCGGCGGCTTTGGTTTAGAATTAGGGTTAGGTTTTCTTAGGATATTTATAATATAATATTATTTAATTTTCTAATTTACAAAAAACCCCGTAAATTCCTTATAGCTCCAAATTCAGCCCAAAATGTTGCCCCTAGCCAAATACCCCCATTTCGGACCCAATGGGCTAGGTCCCATCAGCCCATTCGATCATTTCTAGCTTGTTTTCTTTAAATTAAAATATAAATCATTTAATTATTTAATTTGGTCGTACATTTAAATTTACCGAGGCCACATACTGACTCCAAAAATTCCCGAAAAATAAATCTAGCTATGTTTTGACGATATGGTCCTAAAAAAATTAATTTCGTGGAATTTGGAGACCGTTTGAAAAATGGCTATTTTCTGGTAGATCCAATTTGACTTAAATTGACAAAACACGTTTATATTTACTATGCTCACATATTAATTCCAAAAATTATGAAAATTGGAATCTTGCAATAATTTGACATTCCGGATCCAACCAAAGTGGTTTCCTCGAAAACGGAGGTCGTTTGCAAAATATACATACATACATACATACATATATATATATATATATATATAAATTCCATAGCGATTATTCTAAATATTTAACTGGCCATAACTATTTATTCCCGATATGAAATTTCAATTTTTCAGATCCGTTAGAAAGATATTTTTAAACAGATTTAAATATTTTTGGTTTTACTGAAATTCGATTTATTTTGAATCCTGTACATTCATTCAAAGTTCAAATTCAAATTTTCAAACTACCGCGCTATTTCTAACTCCTTTTATAATTAAATTAAAAAATTTCGTTCTAACTTCGATTTAGATAAATTTTTAGTCGTTATTATTTAAAATAAATTATTTTAAATATTTAAAATCCATTAAAATTGCTTAAATAAAAATTTTAAATTGGTTCCAAAATTTCGGGTTGTTACAGGCGCTATCCCATTGCCCAATTAAAATTATTTTACAAATTATTCTTTAATTAATTAATTTGTTAATTAATCACAGCTGGTTAAAATTTGGGTTGTTACATTTTCCCCTCCTTAATGGATTTCGTCCTTAAAATCTCTAAAGTAGAAGAATAGTATAAGTGTTTTCACAATAATATCTACATCCATCATCCACTGGAAACCATTCCTTAATTTATCTAATGCGATATTTAAGTACTTATGCAATAGTGTAGTGTATATGACACTAACTAATGCAAAATATTAGGTGGTTTACTAATTCAGTTGAGCTCCTTTTTATGCAATTATGCTAGTGCTATGCATACAAATGTATGCAAAAAAAAAAAATCCTGATGATAACAGATAGTTCTGTATGCATGCTTCAACCATCATTCATATGCAATAACCATATGATAACATCTATTTATATCATCCATACATAATATAAAATGTGCACACATCCATATGCACATGTAAGTGTCCTATTTGTCGATCATAGTGTCTAATGTGTTTATATGCATCAACTGCATCCACTTGCAAATGCTTACATCCATTTGCAAATATCAAACGTAACATGTTTCAACGACATGTTTCAACCATATCCCACCACCCATGGCTTAAATCCTACGATTTACCCTTCCCAAGGATGTTTAGAAGAAACACCATAACCAAGGGAAGAAGCTAATGATAGAATATCAAAAAGAAACATTTGTCAAAAGAAAATGAGTAAGAAACTTGAATTCTCCTTATTAGATAAAAGAATTAACTACTGAACCCATCAGTTTCTCATCACCATTAACTCAAACTCTTTTTTTAACTCTCATTCTAAATTGTTTTCCTTTGTAACTTCCAAGTTATTCTAACTAAATTTCCAAAGAACCTCATTGCCTTACCCATCCCAAATACTTTAGGAAGAAATATTCCAAGTGTGCTAATCTATTATTATTTTCCAATTTTTCCATTTGCTTCCCTTTTTTAAACTAATCTCATAATAGCTAAGCCTTTTGGTTCTAAAAACATCTCAACAAATCAGTATCTAGCCTTTTCCTTTGTTGTCTTGCGTTCCTTTATTAATTCCACATATATTGTCCAACCCTATAAGGACTTACTTTACCTATATTTATTTTTAAAACTTATTTTATTACAATTTTTTTTTAAAATCTTATTTGAAAAATATGAATTAGATAATTTGTTATTCGTAAGGTCACAAAATAAAAAAATTTATCCAAAACACTCTTTTCAAATTCATTCTTTAAAACACAATACTTCACCATATCATTTATCCATCTAAAATTTTTATATTGTTTTAGTCGTTCCTTCACTATCCAAACTTTTGTTTACTTTAATTTGGTGGTCGTATAAATATTTATATTACTCATCTGATCCTCATGATTAGGTCTTAGGCAATTTTTTTTTCAAATGGAATTTCTACGATTCTTATCTTATGCCTAAGTGACATATCCTTGACGAACACCAAACCTCAATCATAAAGCATAATTAATGGAGAATTCCTATCAAATCCTAAATTTTGGGTTAAATCTTTTATGGTTAAAAGAGATCTTACCACACTACTAGATACTTCCATAGAGGTTACAAGAACTCTTATACCCAACATTCAAGAAATTATGCCAACTATATTCTTATTTTTACAAGGAAATCCAAAAAATTACCAAGCACTTAAACTTAATCTCATTATTCCTTGTTTTAAGTTCCTAGACCACTACACCAAAACAGGTGATTGCCAACGAGTATAACCGTCGCAAACAATTTTAGCGACGCTTATTAGTGTTGCTACGAGGGGGGGTGGCAATGTAGTACCAACGCTTATAAGCATCGGTAGATTTTCTCTCCCAACACTTATAAGCGTTGGTATATTTTCATTCGCAATGCTTATAAGTGTTGGTGGATTTCCTTTCACAACGCTTATAAGCGTTGGTGGATTTCTTTTGCCAACGCTAATAAGCGTTGTAAGATTTTTGTTTGCAACGCTTATACATGTTACAACATTTCTGTTTGCATCACCTATACATGATACAAAATTTTAATTTGCAACAAATACAAATTTTAATGATAACAGAAATATGTACTAGCAACTCGCATATTGTAACATTAACAGTAAATTAATAACCAACATAACGATAATATAGACGATATTTAATATGAATCAAAAACTAATATTAAACTCAATGCATACCAATAGACAACATTCATAATCACATAACAACATAGAATATCAGTTAACAACAAACAAGCACAGTACATAATTAAGTTGTCAAATTCAATAAATAATTATTTTGCTAAATTCAATACATAAATGGGATTCTACAAATACCGAATACGAAACTCCGGCCATCCAATTTCCTCTTTTCTTCCGCTGCCTCTAGAAGTGTCTGCATTCATTGATATCACATTAAATTGAAAATTTTAGTTCCTTGTTAAAAACAAAAAATCATGAGTATGTACCATGTATAAAAAATATTAAATTGTAGGCTCTGTAAAACTGGGCCATTCGGCTCAGTTTTGCTGAGTCGAACAGCTCGGTAAAAGTGAGCCCAAGGCTCAGTCATTAGGTTATTTAATGTGAAACCTTAAAAGTGCAACTTGCGCGTGTGTGTAACAGGAGTAAATGGCATCTCATCTCATGCTTTGTTTTTGGTTATTTAATATTTCATGCAGGAAATGACTTCATTCAAACTTTGGCAGCGAACATCAAATCTTGTCCGTTTTTACTGAGCCATTAACTCAGTAGACTATGCTAAAATGAAACATTAGGCTCAGTAGAATATATGATCAACATTACCTTTGTAGTGTTTAATTTTCGTTATTTAAAATCAGAAGTGCAGCGGGTAGAGTGGAGCTACTCGGTGGCAAAGTAGGGTGGAGCAGTCGATTTGGGGGCTGCGGAAATGGTTTTAGTTCTGCGCAAGTGCCAGAGCATCCATTTCGCAGGATTTATTGTTTATTTGGAAAATAACTACCATATGGCTTAAAAGTTGTACAACATAGTTTTCTAGTATTTTAACCCGCGATTTTAAAGAACTTTATCATTCATAGAGCATAGTTTGAAAGTTGTACAACATAGTTTGAAACTGAGCCTTACGCTCAGCTTCACTGAGCCTTACGGTCAGCATAAACTCTACCGTAATGCTCCGCTAAAACTGAGCCGTAATGCTCAGCTGAAACAGAGCTTTATGGCTCAGTTTCACTGAGCTTTACGGCTCAGGTGAAACTGAGCCCAAAGGCTCAGCTTCTCTGAGCCTTTCGGCTCAGCTGAAACTGAGCCTTTCGGCTCAGTGAAACTGAGCTGTAAGGCTCAGTTTCGCTGAGCCTTAAGGCTCAGCTTCTCTAAGCCGTAAGGCTCTGCTGAAACTGAGCCTTTCGGCTCAGTGAAACTGAGCTGTAAGGCTCAGTTTCGCTGAGCCTTAAGGCTCAGCTGAAACTGAGTCGTACGGCTCAGCTCTGAGCCTTAATTAACCCACTATATCATTGCTTTTAGGTATATTCCTTACTGTTTCAAAAGGTACATAGTTATTTATGGATCTGAACTTTATAATTTATTATAAATTTACATTGCAAAACCAAAATTCCAATGAACTAAAATAATACTGGAATCCTTATAAATATATTTTGATAACTTCTAACTTACATTTCACTTACATAATTAATTTAATCTATGAATCTGGAACTAGTACTTAATTTATTAAATGACGTGATGCATTTAGTGATACAACCAAACTTTTATCAATATCATGCAAGCCTTTAGACAGAATCACCATGCATTCAAAACTATGAAACCCATATAAAACTAGCAAACACATACTTAAAAGCACTCAATAAGGGTATACGGAATAAATGGAACCCAACTCTAAAAATAGCCGCCGAGCCAAAAGGATCTCTACAACAAAATACTTAAATAATTTGTACAACAAAACAGTATGCTATTAGTTGATTACCATGACAGTAAAGTTCCATATGCATGGGAAATGAAAATAAGTATTTAAAAAGATGCAAAAGGTAGTTGGATGATAAATCAATTACCATTTGTTCATCTTCGAAACTCTTAGCAAGCCTCCTCCTTTCCTTAATAAGCTTTTGAGCACTAACTGGGGCACATTTTGGTTCCGTCATCTGGCATCATATCAAGCATAGTTAAAATTACTATTTGCTTATTATGTTAATTAGCAGGTAAAAGTTTGTAAAACCATTATGATTTACAATTTTTCAACTTGTGTCTATTGTTCGCTACAACGAAATTTCTATTAAATTAGAAAACCGTCGCACGAATATCGAAATAACCGCAAGTGCACGGCGTACTATTGTAATACGTAGTGAGTGCGAGTCGATCCACAGGGAAAGAAGTAATTTCAATTTTATTCACTCAAATTAAACCAAACTTTGAATTGTTCTAACTAATAAAAACTAATGAACTAGAAACGAAGTTGAGAGCTAAAAATGAAATTAGAGAGTAATTTAGAGGTAAGTCCACTCTCACCTTTATGTAAGTTGTCAAACATACAATGTATGATCTCAACAAGTGATATAAATGCAATATTTACACCACTTATGATTCTCATGAAAATGAAACTAAAGCAAAACTATTCTAAGTATGGTCTATGAACTATTGGCTAGCACTATAGACCATCAAATTTTGTTCATACTTTCATTTCAAAATCAATAATCACTTAGCAAATATTGATGTAACTTGTGTTTATATTGAATAATCATAGATCATTTGCAAATGCAACATGACCTATCAAACCCAATTGTATAAACTTACATCCATATTCACTAACATTAAGAACATATTAAAGATCACAAATCATACACTTGTTGAACTTACACAAAGTTAGAGAGCATCATTACCCCTAAATCAAGGGATTAGCCACTCATATGTGTTGTAATATCAACACATGCAAGTTTCAACATTAGAAAATTAAGAAAAATGAAAGAAAAACTAAGTAAAACAAGAAGAGAACTAAACTAAGAACATAAAGTAAATCTAAGCTATGAGCATGAAAGTAAATCTAAGCTATGAACATGAATGTAAAGAGCATAGAAATTAAATTACATTAAAGCAAAGAAGTTACTGTAACACCCCGTATTTTCTGTAAACATAAGAGCTAAAAATCAAGGTATAATTAATTTTTAGGAAAAGAAATAAGGGAAACGGGTTGCGCCATTGCGTTCGTCTCGGAAAAATACACGAAATAGAGTCCGAATTTGCGTAAATCGGAGTCCGTATGAAGAAGATATGGACGAACGAAGTTAGGCAGAAAAACCGGAAACAGGCCAGAATACACTGGCGCACTTGTGAAGTGCGCCAGTACAAAAATACACTGGCGCACCTGCCAAGTGCGCCCATACAAATCCAGCACCGAATTCTGGAGTGTTCTGAGGTGACGTGTCTTCTTTTGAGTGGCTGGATGATGTGTATTCGAGCTGTGCGATTCTGATGACTTCTGGACTGATCTGAAGGCTCTAAATCACCCTATCCTCCTATAAATACATCCCTAACCTAAACCTAAGTCTCTTACACAATTCTCTAGCCTCCATTGCTCTCTTCTTCTAATTAAAAATAAAAATGGCGTCGCTACTCTGCTAGAATCAAAACTAGAAGTCAATCAACATCATCCTAAATTCAAATTTGAGATAAAAGCTTCTGCAACAATTCTGTAACAACTAAAGTTCTTTCTTTAATCCAATCAAGGCAAGTACAGTTATTTTCTGCTATAAACATTAATTATAATTCTGATATGCTTTTAAATCTGAATCTGAGATTGTATATCTGTTAGATCTGTTTTTCTGTGACTGTTCTGTATCCCTTTCTGCTTCCTTTCTGTTTCTATAGCCAGGCTACCACGAGCCTGTGCCTAATCTCATAAGAGATTAACGTATGAACGCAAATTTTGGGATAAATAATGAATGATGCGAAATTTAACGAGACTGAATTGAACATATGACTTTAGATCTGAGGCATAAAATATATTGACATATGACTTGGGATTGGATGCATGAATTTGACTGTAAACATATAATTTATATATGTTGTATGCATAGTGTACGTTGTAATCTAAATCTGTAACTAATTAGAGAAATGAACATATGTTATTTAGATCTGTAATTAATTAGAAAAATAAGCATATGTTATAAACTAGTTTTAGACCTATGCATATTCTGTGATAAAAGAAGAAGAGGAACCACTATAAGATTACATATGATTTGAGACTTTGGACAAAATGCATATAAAAGTCAAGATCTGATTTTTAGAAGATATGATTTAAAGATTTAGATTGTTGGGTATAGTTTGCATAATGATTCATGACTTAAAAAGAAGAAGATATGGAAACTTAGGTGTAAAGATTTACATTAATTAGGATATCTATTATTGTGATTACACATAAATAGGGATTTTTGGATATATGGCATGTATTGAAATTAATGGTTATATTTGGTATAATTTATATGTGAATCTGCTGTAAAATGCTAGTTTAACAAAAATTGGAACATATGTTATATGGCAAATTATGTCCACATTCTGCGCTTATGCAAACATGGAGTATATGTTGTGAATCATGACAATTATGTAGGCATATGAATTTAGGCCAATTTATGATTAGGCAAGGCATGTAAATAGAACCTTTAGAAATATTAAATTTGCTAAATCTGCTAATTTGCCAAGTTGCCTAAACTGCTAGTTTTGTTATATTGCCTAGACTGCTAATTAGATTGAAATGCCTAATCTGTTAAATTTGTCGGTTGAAATGCCTAACCTGTTATATGCCAAAATCTGTTAAGTTGCTAAATCTGTTAAATCCGTTAAGTCATATAAAATCTGTTATCTGCTAAAATCTGTTATCTGCTATGTTGATATAATCATCCTGTTATTGATATAATCTGAATTGGCATATATATTGGGCGTGCGCATAAACGGTAAATTATTAATTAATTGGCCGCAAAGATAAACGTGACTAACTCGAGGTTAGAATGAGTTTGCGGCGTAATTCTGCCCGGAACCGCCCGGCACATCCAGTGGCCGCAAACAATAGGTTCTAATGTGAGAAGTTAGTCATAACCTGCTTAAGACACGAGGTTAGGTCTGGCTTGTGGCAGAAGTCTGCCCGGAACCGCCCGGCCCATCCAGCGGCCACAAGCTAGCGACCTAATGTGAGAGGTCTGGGCATTAATAATTAATTAATGCAAATCTAAGATAAGAATGACGTCTAAAACGTATTGGGGGAAAATAGGGTTAAACCAACTGGATTAATAGGTGTAGTAAACCCGTCCATGAATCTGTAGGCCCAATACAAAGTTAGACAAATCTGAAAAATCTGTACATCTGATCTGTTAGTCTGAAAACTTGTTAACTTAATCTGTGAACTAGTAAATCTGAATTCTGTATGTCTGAACTTGTAAACAAGTTAATCTGAGATCTGTTAGTCTGGGGACACAAGGTTAGGAGGGGAATTACTTGTGTCATCTGTTGTTTGGGACCCATATTAGTCAGTAACCCTTTCTGGTATCAAAACTTTGACCCAACAGTAGGTAGGGTCCGGGCACGCTTACTGAACTAATTATAAGTGGTTCATTCTGATAATGGCGAGGGGTGTTGATGGTGCGTTCCAACCGGGTCATGTGCGTGCATGGATCCCGGTCTGCCTCTGAGGATGTAAGACGCCGTGACATCTGTAAATAGGTCTGTGCCAATTGGTTGTCACTTTAGGGAGTGATACACCCTACTGTGGGGCCGACACAGGATATTTATGTATTAGGGAGCCGATCGCTTGGGGTAGGGTTTTAGGGTACGCTTAGTTCTGTCTGTTTCTGTTGGTACCGTCTGTTTCTGTTGGGTGGTAACACCTGTCTGTTTCTGTGTGGTACCGTCTGTTCGGGTGGTAAAGGCCCATTACTAGTGTACACCTAATTCTACATTCTGTTTCCGTAGGGATAAATCTGTTTCTGCTTCTGTCTGTTTCTGATCGGGTAGTAAAGGCCCATTATTAGCATTCTGTTTCTGTTAAAGTATTCTGTACCCGTTCCTGCTTCAATTTAGACATTAGGGTGACACCTAATTCTGCTATACTAGTATTAGTGCAGAGAAGTGTAAAACAATAGTTTATATCATTCTGTTTTTCTGTTATATCTGCTACACCTGTTACAGTTATCTCACATCCAGTTTTATGTTCATATCATATTATTATTATCTGTTCATATGCTGAAAGTCACTGGACTTGCCAGACTTTTTGTTTGACCCTTGTTGTTTCACCTCCTTTCTTCCGTTTCCCCCCCAGGTTATCCAAGGAGGGAATACTTTAGCTTGATCCGGATTTCTCTTTGCTTGAAGTGCTTAAAGTATGGCTTGGCTTTGTATAGCTTCCGTTCCATGGGGATTATGATTTTAAACCATGCATTTTGAAGGCTTTTGTACAAGACTGATATTTTGTACTTGAATTCTGAAATTTAAATGGATGTAACCATATTAATTTCTGTTTCCGCTGTAATAAAGTTAAAAATTTTCAAGTACTGTTTTATCTGTCTTGTAAGTTTCTGTTCTGTTTACTAAAATGCTCCACCAAAGTTAAGGCATTCCCTTTGTGAGTGACCTTAACGGAGGTGGGGTGTTACACTTGGTATCAGAGCTGAAGGTTACCAGATTGGGTAAAGTTTTTGAAAACTATTTTCAAAAAGGTTTTGGAAGGAAGTATTTTCAAAAATAAAGCTTATTTTGAAAAACATGATCCCCAAGAGCCATATATCTTTCTTTCAGTCCTTTTTGTATTGAACCTTTCCTTTTTCGTTCCAGCATGTCTGAAGCATCTGAGATACCAGAGGGTGTTCATGTACCCGGTTGGTTTCGTCAATATCTTGAGGCTAGGACTGCCGCTGCAGGTCCAGCAAATGATCCCCCTCCTCCACCCCCTCCTCGTGCAATTGCTTTCTCAAAGATCTGTAGAGATTTTAGGGCCATGGGTGGGAAGGATTTCAAAGGAACTGAATCATTCGTAGAAGCAAGGAATTGGCTCAAAGAAACTGAGGATCTATTCGTTATCTTCGAGGTGGACGATAGGCAGAAGGTACAGTTGGCAGTATGGCTGCTCAAAGACGAAGCTTCCTACTGGTGGGAAGTCACTAACGCCGAGAGGCCGGTTGAGACATGGATGGATTTCAGAACAAGGTTTGAGACAAAATTCCTCTCGCAAGCTGAACGAAGTTTACAATTGGAAAAGTTCTTATCTCTTAAGCAAGGAAGTATGACGGTCAAGGAATACGTCAACCAGTTCAACCAACTAGCAAGATTCGGATTGGATTTAGTCAACACTCAGCATAAAAAGACTCTTCGCTTTGTTAAAGGATTGAATGAGCCACTGCACAGCCTAGCCATGACCCATGTACCCATGGGAGCAACTTACGAGAAATTGGTGGATATGGCACTACTGCACGAGGAAGACAAGGGCCCGAAAGAGACAAAGAAGGAAGAACCACAGAATAAGAAAGCGGGGCCCAAAAAGGAAACACAAAAGAAGGATGAGAAGTCTGAAGATAAGAAGGGGAAAAAGTGCTTTACTTGTGGGAGCTCGACTCATCTGAACAAGGATTGCAGAAAAAGGAAGGGCGCTTGCTTCAACTGTGGGGAGATGGGACACTTCACTAGGGACTGCCCGAAGAGACGAGGACAAGGAGGGCAGGCGAACACTCTTGAGGCTAGTGGCTAGGATAGAAATAGGAAAATTTCTATAGTAGGTTTAATTTCTTTATCTGATTATGGAGTTAAGACTTTTTCTGATTCTGGTACTTTGATTTTGTAATCGATACTCTGCACTTTAATACTAGTATTATTTCTGAATTCCGCTGCAGACTCAGACCCATAAGGGTTATGGATCATCTGTTTGAGATTGGGGTTTGAGGGATATCTGTGTTAGGCGTCAAGTATGATGCATACATTCTGAGTTTTCGTGGGGTATGATTTTATCATGCTTAGCTTCCTAAGAATCATTAGGGAACTTGATCTGTACCAGTAGTCTGTAAATATCTAAATACTTTTGATAGGATTTCCAGTTTTGACATTGTCTAAAGAAGGTAATCCTCTGGGTGTCAATTTGATGTTGGTTTCGGTCTTTGGGGCCGATACTTAGGACCCATGTCTAATGGGAACCAAATTTTCGTTCTATCTGTACTCGCTTCCATCATTCGACTGTATCCTATCGATCGAATCTTCGAACTTTAGGTAGAAACTAATGGTTGTAAACATGTGTTTGAGACATGTTATGTTTGATGGTTGCAAGTGGATGCAAGTGGTTGCTAGTGGTTGCCCATGGATGCATATACACACACTAGGCACTAGATCGGCTCGAAAACACTCTCATACTGCATATGGATGGGTGAGCATTTTTCAATTCTTGTGGATGCAAAATGATTGATTAAGCACATGGATGTTGCATTTGAGTGAATGATTGTGCACTCATATAGAAATAATATATATCATTAGAATTCTATTGCATACATGTTGGACTCATGGCACTGACATAATTCGCATTAAGGAGGTCAACTGAATCAGTAGACCGCCTGATCTTTGCATTAGATAAGGAACATATACACACACTTTTGCATATGTTCATACAACATTAGAAGTTTTCTAAGGACAATGGATGCTTGTGGATGATGGTTGAGTAGATGGGTGATTGGATAGTAGGACACATTCTTCTTAACTTGAAGATTTCGGGGATGAAATCCTCTAAGGAGGGGAGAATGCAACACCCCGTATTTTCTGTAAACATAAGAGCTAAAAATCAAGGTATAATTAATTTTTAGGAGAAGAAATAAGGGAAACGGGTTGCGCCATTGCGTTCGTCTCAGAAAAATACGCGAAATAGAGTCCGAATTTGCGTAAATCGGAGTCCGTATGAAGAAGATATGGACGAACGAAGTTAGGCAGAAAAACCGGAAACAGGCCAGAATACACTGGCGCACTTGTGAAGTGCGCCAGTACAAAAATACACTGGCGCACCTGCCAAGTGCGCCCATACAAATCCAGCACCGAATTCTGGAGTGTTCTGAGGTGACGTGTCTTCTTTTGAGTGGCTGGATGATGTGTATTCGAGCTGTGCGATTCTGATGACTTCTGGACTGATCTGAAGGCTCTAAATCACCCTATCCTCCTATAAATACATCCCTAACCTAAACCTAAGTCTCTTACACAATTCTCTAGCCTCCATTGCTCTCTTCTTCTAATTAAAAATAAAAATGGCGTCGCTACTCTGCTAGAATCAAAACTAGAAGTCAATCAACATCATCCTAAATTCAAATTTGAGATAAAAGCTTCTGCAACAATTCTGTAACAACTAAAGTTCTTTCTTTAATCCAATCAAGGCAAGTACAGTTATTTTCTGCTATAAACATTAATTATAATTCTGATATGCTTTTAAATCTGAATTTGAGATTGTATATCTGTTAGATCTGTTTTTCTGTGACTGTTCTGTATCCCTTTCTGCTTCCTTTCTGTTTCTATAGCCAGGCTACCACGAGCCTGTGCCTAATCTCATAAGAGATTAACGTATGAACGCAAATTTTGGGATAAATAATGAATGATGCGAAATTTGACGAGACTGAATTGAACATATGACTTTAGATCTGAGGCATAAAATATATTGACATATGACTTGGGATTGGATGCATGAATTTGACTGTAAACAAATAATTTACATATGTTGTATGCATAGTGTACGTTGTAATCTAAATCTGTAACTAATTAGAGAAATGAACATATGTTATTTAGATCTGTAATTAATTAGAAAAATAAGCATATGTTATAAACTAGTTTTAGACCTATGCATATTCTGTGATAAAAGAAGAAGAGGAACCACTGTAAGATTACATATGATTTGAGACTTTGGACAAAATGCATATAAAAGTCAAGATCTGATTTTTAGAAGATATGATTTAAAGATTTAGATTGTTGGGTATAGTTTGCATAATGATTCATGACTTAAAAAGAAGAAGATATGGAAACTTAGGTGTAAAGATTTACATTAATTAGGATATCTATTATTGTGATTACACATAAATAGGGATTTTTGGATATATGGCATGCATTGAAATTAATGGTTATATTTGGTATAATTTATATGTGAATCTGCTGTAAAATGCTAGTTTAACAAAAATTGGAACATATGTTATATGGCAAATTATGTCCACATTCTGCGCTTATGCAAACATGGAGTATATGTTGTGAATCATGACAATTATGTAGGCATATGAATTTAGGCCAATTTATGATTAGGCAAGGCATGTAAATGGAACCTTTAGAAATATTAAATTTGCTAAATCTGCTAATTTGCCAAGTTGCCTAAACTGCTAGTTTTGTTATATTGCCTAGACTGCTAATTAGATTGAAATGCCTAATCTGTTAAATTTGTCGGTTGAAATGCCTAACCTGTTATATGCCAAAATCTGTTAAGTTGCTAAATCTGTTAAATCCGTTAAGTCATATAAAATCTGTTATCTGCTAAAATCTGTTATCTGCTATGTTGATATAATCATCCTGTTATTGATATAATCTGAATTGGCATATATATTGGGCGTGCGCATAAACGGTAAATTATTAATTAATTGGCCGCAAAGATAAACGTGACTAACTCGAGGTTAGAATGAGTTTGCGGCGTAATTCTGCCCGGAACCGCCCGGCACATCCAGTGGCCACAAACAATAGGTTCTAATGTGAGAAGTTAGTCATAACCTGCTTAAGACACGAGGTTAGGTCTGGCTTGTGGCAGAAGTCTGCCCGGAACCGCCCGGCCCATCCAGCGGCCACAAGCTAGCAACCTAATGTGAGAGGTCTGGGCATTAATAATTAATTAATGCAAATCTAAGATAAGAATGACATCTAAAACGTATTGGGGGAAAATAGGGTTAAACCAACTGGATTAATAGGTGTAGTAAACCCGTCCATGAATCTGTAGGCCCAATACAAAGTTAGACAAATCTGAAAAATCTGTACATCTGATCTGTTAGTCTGAAAACTTGTTAACTTAATCTGTGAACTAGTAAATCTGAATTCTGTATGTCTGAACTTGTAAACAAGTTAATCTGAGATCTGTTAGTCTGGGGACACAAGGTTAGGAGGGGAATTACTTGTGTCATCTGTTGTTTGGGACCCATATTAGTCAGTAACCCTTTCTGGTATCAAAACTTTGACCCAACAGTAGGTAGGGTCCGGGCACGCTTACTGAACTAATTATAAGTGGTTCATTCTGATAATGGCGAGGGGTGTTGATGGTGCGTTCCAACCGGGTCATGTGCGTGCATGGATCCCGGTCTGCCTCTGAGGATGTAAGACGCCGTGACATCTGTAAATAGGTCTGTGCCAATTGGTTGTCACTTTAGGGAGTGATACACCCTACTGTGGGGCCGACACAGGATATTTATGTATTAGGGAGCCGATCGCTTGGGGTAGGGTTTTAGGGTACGCTTAGTTCTGTCTGTTTCTGTTGGTACCGTCTGTTTCTGTTGGGTGGTAACACCTGTCTGTTTCTGTGTGGTACCGTCTGTTCGGGTGGTAAAGGCCCATTACTAGTGTACACCTAATTCTACATTCTGTTTCCGTAGGGATAAATCTGTTTCTGCTTCTGTCTGTTTCTGATCGGGTAGTAAAGGCCCATTATTAGCATTCTGTTTCTGTTAAAGTATTCTGTATCCGTTCCTGCTTCAATTTAGACATTAGGGTGACACCTAATTCTGCTATACTAGTATTAGTGCAGAGAAGTGTAAAACAATAGTTTATATCATTCTGTTTTTATGTTATATCTGCTACACCTGTTACAGTTATCTCACATCCAGTTTTATGTTCATATCATATTATTATTATCTGTTCATATGCTGAAAGTCACTGGACTTGCCAGACTTTTTGTCTGACCCTTGTTGTTTCGCCTCCTTTCTTCCGTTTCCCCCCAGGTTATCCAAGGAGGGAATACTTTAGCTTGATCCGGATTTCTCTTTGCTTGAAGTGCTTAAAGTATGGCTTGGCTTTGTATAGCTTTCGTTCCATGGGGATTATGATTTTAAACCATGCATTTTGAAGGCTTTTGTACAAGACTGATATTTTGTACTTGAATTCTGAAATTTGAAAGGATGTAACCATATTAATTTCTGTTTCCGCTGTAATAAAGTTAAAAATTTTCAAGTACTGTTTTATCTGTCTTGTAAGTTTCTGTTCTGTTTACTAAAATGCTCCACCAAAGTTAAGGCATTCCCTTTGTGAGTGACCTTAACGGAGGTGGGGTGTTACAGTTACATAAAGAAAATGGCTAAGTAGCCATTAAAATAAAAGAGAGCTATGAACTAAACTAAACTACTAAATGATAGAAGAGAGGATCCAAGAAAAGGGATGGATAAATGAACATGAAGGGGGTATATATACAAGATCACAAACCCTAAAACCCTAATCACTCATAATGGGAAATCCCCAAAATGGCCCTTCATGAAGCTTCTAATCCTCTCTTAAACACTAGTGAGTCATGTAGGATGCATGAGGCCTTTTGTCTCTTTCAACTAGTATTTAATAAGAAGATTTAAGAGAAAAAGGTTAATTTGAGAGGTGGGGTCCTCCATGATCATATATGAGAATTATTTCCTCTTCATTCCTTTGTATGCATGCATTTGTGCTCCAAATCTTCATGTGTATGCATTATTTGTGCACCAAAATTCCTATTAGAGACAATAACAAAGAACAAGTAAATGCAATCACAAAATAAAACATGCATAAGTGATAAATTTTTCCCAAAATGAGTGATGATTTTGAAAATATTTAAAATATGGTTTGATCGTATAAAACACCCAAAAATGTTCATTTATTTATTTAACAAGAATAAATATGTGAATATAAATGTGCAATTTTACGTGCACATCAAATACCCCCACACTTATCTTTTTATTCGTCCTCGAATAAAGTAAAAAAACTAAGATAAATCCGTTTTCGTAGGGAGCACGATTGCATTGAGCGTATGCAACAAGCCGTTAAACCTCTGGGTGTCCCCAGTTGGACGAGTGTTTTCTCGTGAGGGTTTTCAGCGGATACTACCCACAAAATCCAAATGTTAAATGCAAAATTTTTTTTACAAAATGCAAGATTAGAAAATATGTACAAGATGAATACAAGATTATTTACAAATGGGTAATTTACTTTTAAATTTACACGAAGGAGTTAACACAAGTTTGGGTCGTCACTATGAAATTTAAGTCCGTTACTAATCAAAACTTCAAACAAAAGTCAGTTATCGCAACAAACTCCTCTAGCTTGGCCAGTTGTTTTGGTAGAAACATAGTGCAAATATGAAATGGATTCTGTAATCGATATCAACAATCGTACATTGGCATCTTTACTTACTTTTGGTTAGCAAGTTAGGTCAAATAAGTGAAGAGTGTGCTTGGATTTCAAGTGCTAACTCTCTCTTTATTACAAAATATTTACATTATTATTATTTACAAATACCTAGGTATACCACCCCTACACTGCACTACGACTTACGTGAGGGTCAGTAATCCTAAGGTGTCCAACTCATAAAATGAGACCAAGATATACCGACGCTGACTTTGTCAACAAGGTGCCGGATAGAGCTTGGCGGGTTTGCACACTAACGCCAGATGTACCAGCAATGTTGGATACCCTTGGATTATTAAATATATTCTTTTTTTTCTCTTTTTTGCTTTTCTTCTTCTTCTTTTTTTTTACGAGAGAGAGTTTAGCGAGAATAACTTAGCACAACTTCACTTAGACAATCTAAAATGTTAACGTAAGTAATCTAAATCAACCGTTCATTCAATCGGATTACAATTTAGAAAACACTTCATACTTATCACCCATGAATTTTCCCTATATACCGGTTACACTAAATTTGCTCATAATTAAACTTTTCTTTCGTTATCCGTTAAGAGAAGTAAAATTCCAAATATTTTAATCGTACGACCAAAACCGTATATCCACTTCATCGTGCCCCTTTAAAAGTAAATTTTTTTTTGAAATTTTGTTTTGGGATGAAAAAAGGAAAAGAAAGTTGAAATCTATGCAAAACAAATAAATATAAAACTCCCCCCACACTTGATTTTGACTGTGTCCCCACAGTCAACCGAAGAAAATTTTGAAAATATGCCCTATATTTACAAAAAAGAAAAAAATGATAATTAAAGTATATCAGAAAATATATTGACAAGAATTAAATGAAACGGTCTTCTAAAGACCGATTCATTTGTCTCTTCAAGTGTGAGAGACACAACTTAAGCTCGAAAAACCAAATCATAAAAAGTTTCGAAGTTGAATGAAGATTTGGAAAAACAGATGTTGTTTTATTAAAAATCGAACGAGTTGTTTTATTTTCAATGGTTTTTTGGGTAGATTGAATAATGGATTGAATTTCATGTTTATTTCCACCAAATTGAATTTCAAAGTTATCGTTGAAAAACTCTTTTGAATTATCGATTTCAAAATCAAAATGGTGATTCAAATCTACCTCTTTAAAATTCAACTCATTTTCGAAAAGTCCGAAAAATTCGTGTTCGTCAAATTTGTCCTCCTTTGGTGAATTGCCAACAACTTCAATGCATGTATCATTTTCAAAATCCAAAGTTGATGTTTTCAAATTTTCAGAAAAAGAAAGATCGAATTTTAAATTTTGTTCCACCCTCTCAAAAGAAATGAAATTCAAATCAATTACCGTATAATTAACAACTTCGTTAAGATTGTTATTTTCAATGTCGAAAGTCGTTACTTGAAAATCGTCAATTTTGGTAAAAGATGGATTATCGTTCGAATCGCCACACGTTAAAACTTGGTTCTGTTGTTCACGTTGTCTCAAGTAGATTTCAAATAACAAATCCTTGTGATTTTCGTAAATTTCGTTCATTTGCTCAACAAAATCAAATTTATAATTATTTACAGGGGAATTTTCAATTTGAAATTGTTGAGAACAAAAAATTTCATTTGCGCCATAATTGAAATTATTCCCATTGCCAAAATCATTTGAAAAATTATTCACATTTTCATTTTGAATTTGAAATTCGTTTTGGAGTTCGAAATTGATTTGGCAATGGTTATATATAACCAAAATCATTTGAATTTGGAAGTGAATTCGAATTTTGATTATTTTGGAAACTTTGTCTTGAATTGTTGCACAAATATGAATTACACCATTCATTTATTCTTTGATTTTGTTGTGTGCTCATTTCAAGTAAAGATTCAATATTAGTTTCCAAAGTTGAGGGTTGATCATTAGTTTGAAAATTCTCTGGTGCAAAATCAAAATTATTTGTATAATAGTTGTTATTAAAATATCCATATGAATTTGGTGTAAAATTATATGGATTATATTGGTTTTCGCAACTATCGTAAAATCCGTGAAAATAAGGAAATTCTGACATTTTAAAGGTTTTTTCCCTTTTTTTTTTGAAATTTTAAAAGAGAATGTTTTTGTGTTTTTTTTTATATATGCATGAACCTAATGCAAATTACGTATTTACAGTTTTTCTACAATTATATAATGATGGTTAGATTAATTTCAACAAAAGATTTCTCAGCCAGTTAACGGACAGGAGTTATCGGTGCACCAGGAATCACCCTAGCAATGCAGCCGAAGGTTTAAGTACCTTCAGAGGAACAACCGATATAATATTTACGAATCACCGTAATATATATAAACGTTTATTACTCTGCCGTAGTCTAGACACCGAGAAATAAATCGTTGAAAAGAAACCAATTTTTCAAAATATAATGATGTCCTTAGAAAAAGTAAAAATAAATGGAGATGAATGCAAAACAGAAATTAAACGTGAATTATCAATGCAACTACGAATGAATTTTTTATTTTGTTTTTGAATTTTTTTTATGCAAATGCGAGCAAACAACAATGCAAAAGCATAAAAACAATGAAGAAGAGAACAATACCAGAGGGTCTGAATTTATTAGCAATTTTTTTTTTAGCGGCAAATTTTTTCTAGTAAGCAAGCAGCGCAAACAAAGCAAAGTAAGCTAAGCAATTCTCCCTCTTGTGCAACCTGAAATGTAGTTACAAACAATATATCCTTTTATAGGGAAAGTCGGACAAAATCAACCAAAAACCGAAAAAGATGAACTACAATACAAACACCCTCATTTTTTTTTTGATAGAACTCAATGACCAAAAATTGGTTCAATTCCCACAAGAAAAACAAATTAAAAGGCCAACACAATAAACTCAATGATCACAACCAAAATTAAAGCAAATCCCACACAATAAAATTAGAGACAAAGCCCACAAGAATAAAAACAATTTCACTCATAAAGCCCACAAGCTATCAAAAGCCCACAATAATACCCGCTGACCCTATAATCTCTAGAAAGGACTACACGCTTTTGTTTTCAGAAATAGTCCCAATCGGAGATCTAAATTCAGACCCAAATTTTTTTAGAGCTTCCGAAAAAGCAGAGAGGGGCGGATTTCGCGATGAAATTGGGTTTTTAACATTGCGAATGTCGATGTTTTGAATTGGTTAGGAGGACGGATGCGGATGTCGACGTTGATGTGAGTATGGGATAGTGGACTGTTTTGGTTAATGATAGAGTTGCGATTGACCACAATTTTTGTTTGATGTGAGGTGTGATAGCAGTATTGTCGGATTTTGATTTTGTGAGAGGCGGTGGAAGGTAGGAACTGTAGTTGGAGGAAATTGAGAGGTGGTAGGAAAGATGGCTAGCTGTTATGAGGATTGGGTGGTTGCGTTTGGAGGTGCTAAGGGGAGTGTAGTGCTGACGAAGTGGTTAGAGGAGATGGGTAGAGAAGGTGCTGTATGGTATTTGGGGTTTGTGGTAGGAAGTAGATGAGCAGATGTCGCTAGTTTTGGGGTAATGAAATAGAATATGGATAGCAGTTAGGCAGATGATGGTTTTTGACAGTTTTGGTGTATGAATGGGAACAGTCTGTATGATGGAGTGTACTGAGGGAAGGGTGACAATTAGGGTGGTCCATTGACTTTGGAGGTGGCGAAGGAAGATGCTGAGGCCGATTGGTTTAGGGAGTTGATTGAAGAAGATGAGGATAGTTGTTGCTGTAGTGAAGGAGTTGACTGTGAATGTGGACGGTATGTAGGAAGTTTGTATGAGTGTATGGGGGTGTTGAGGGGTGATATATGGTTCTGGACTTTGCGGATTGGAGGCTGGTTGATCTGTGGGAGTGTGTATGTAGTATGAGGCTGTTTGTTTTTGGTTTGTAGTGTTTCAGATGGTAGAAAGTATGGTTTTGTTGAGGCCGCGATTGGTGAGGCTTGGCAGTTTGGTGATAAGGAGGGTAGAAGAGAGAAGTCTGGTTGTATATGGTTGGGATGACTTGGACTGTGTCTGCTGTTGAATGATGAGGTGGAGATGAAAACTGGTTGGCTTTGTTTGGTGGATTGAAAAACAGAAATGAAGATGCTATTAGAAACAGAATGGAACTAAGAGTTGTAAATGCAGAATGTAAAAAGAGAATGTAAAGAGGAGATGTAAATTGTAATATACTGAAACCAGAAAACTTGCCTGTAACAGTATAGCCTGAAATCAAATGAGATTTTTTTTTTGAAAGACACAAAACAGTAACAGAAAAGCACAAAACCGAAATGAACTCAGACCAAATGATAACTGACCAAATCAAATGAAAACAGAGGTAAACAAGAAAACAGGGCTGCACAGGAGAACAGAATAGAAAATGCACACAAGTGTTTATATATATATATATAAGAGAAGATGAAACTAATAATGATGAAAACAAAGAAAGAAGTAAGCACAAATGAAAGCAAACAAAACTACAGCAAAGGCACTGAGTCTTTTTTTTTTTAAAGAAATAAACACAAACAAAATTCAAACTGAACACACACACACACACACAAGCTAACAATCAAACAAAAGTGAACAAATAAGACAAAACAAACCCAATTTTTTTTTAAAGAGAACAAAATAAAAACAACAAAAAAAAAGAAACAATCAACGGTTATTATTATTATTATTATTATTTTAAAGAGAACACAATGAGAACAAAGAACAAAACAAAAGAACACAAACAACAAACACACAAAATGTAACACACACAAAATTAATCCGAAGAATAGAACTAAAATCAAGTTTCTTTCCCCAGCAACGGCGCCAAAAACTTGTTCGCTACAAGGGAATTTCTATTAAATTAGAAAACCGTCGCACGAATATCGAAATAACCGCAAGTGCACGGCGTACTATTGTAATACGTAGTGAGTGCGAGTCGATCCACAGGGAAAGAAGTAATTTCAATTTTATTCACTCAAATTAAACCAAACTTTGAATTGTTCTAACTAATAAAAACTAATGAACTAGAAACGAAGTTGAGAGCTAAAAATGAAATTAGAGAGTAATTTAGAGGTAAGTCCACTCTCACCTTTATGTAAGTTGTCAAACATACAATGTATGATCTCAACAAGTGATATAAATGCAATATTTACACCACTTATGATTCTCATGAAAATGAAACTAAAGCAAAACTATTCTAAGTATGGTCTATGAACTATTGGCTAGCACTATAGACCATCAAATTTTGTTCATACTTTCATTTCAAAATCAATAATCACTTAGCAAATATTGATGTAACTTGTGTTTATATTGAATAAGCATAGATCATTTGCAAATGCAACATGACCTATCAAACCCAATTGTATAAACTTACATCTATATTCACTAACATTAAGAACATATTAAAGATCACAAATCATACACTTGTTGAACTTACACAAAGTTAGAGAGCATCATTACCCCTAAATCAAGGGATTAGCCACTCATATGTGTTGTAATATCAACACATGCAAGTTTCAACATTAGAAAATTAAGCAAAATGAAAGAAAAACTAAGTAAAACAAGAAGAGAACTAAACTAAGAACATAAAGTAAATCTAAGCTATGAGCATGAAAGTAAATCTAAGCTATGAACATGAATGTAAAGAGCATAGAAATTAAATTACATTAAAGAAAAGAAGTTACATAAAGAAAATGGCTAAGCAGCTGTAACGACCCGCATTTTTCTATAATTATTTTATTATTTAAAATATGAGTTGATTTAAATAATTGAATTTAATGATTTATTTAAGAATATATTATTTAAATAAATAATAAAATAATATTTTAAGTTTCCAAACCGTCAGAAAATGTTGAGTTGGCAATATAGTGTGAACTGGCAGTTTGGAATAGTTGAATATTAGTCTATATTAAATTATATTGATGATTTCGGCTAAATGATGACGATGAATATATATATAGTTTATAATTTAATTAAATAACGAGCTGCAGCGGCGCGGTAGTTCGTGTTTTGGCGTTTTGAACTTTAATTGGCTGTACAGGGCCCAAAACAAGTTGGATTTCTATGAAATAAGAAACGTTGGAATCTGTTGAACTATATCTACCTAATAAAAGTGAAAAATCAAGATTCCACGTTATAGATTGCGAGTTATGTCCAAATTTAATGTTCAAGAAAGCAGCGGCGTAATCGTTTATCGACCGTAACGGTTTATTTGAAATAACTCCATACCGGATTTGAATTTGGACAAGGTTCTTTTGAGGCGTAGTTATAGTTTTATTTTTAGAATTTTACTGTAATTTTTAATTAATTAAATATGCAACTTTTTATTTGGAGTATTTTGCACCCTTAACAGCATTTTGGGTTTTCACAATATAAGTCAATCTACCGGTATTATTATATTTTTGGAATCGTGACACCTCACTCGACACAACGGTATTTTTATTTCGGTCTATAACGGTCCGTAAAAGAAAAGAAAATATGTGTATGCTTAAGGCTTGAGTAAAAATTTAAAATGAAGCATCTCTAGCGTATCCTTACTTCTCCAGCTTACACAAACGCTTAAAACAATACACGCTGCGCATATAATGAAACTATACACTCTTTCCCTACCTACAATGTACCACACGCTTAGACAAACCATTCCTATCCTACACTACTCTACATTGTACATAGCGCATAGGTAGTACACAACCACATGCCTTTTGTTTGAAACATCGCTGTAACCATGTGCGAACTGCAACCAAGAGAGAGACAGGAAAATCAGTATCTCTGAAGGTAACATAGAAAATTAATAAAATGAAACCGTGCCAATGAAGTAAGAATAAACAATTCAGCCCAGTTTACTTGGCAGCCAAATTGTCTTTGCCGTGCTTCCCACGTAACCGTGGCTACCAAGTTTCCTTCTCCTTATATAAATCTAACCCTTCGTTCCTCCAGCTATTTTTATTTCTTCTCCGTATTAAGTTATTTCTCCTCCATTTTCAGACAACAAAGGAAGACGTAAAAATAAAATAAAAATAGAATGTAACCAGAGAAAAATCCTAAGTTTTCTGGCAATCAATTCTTTGAATTCCCGAGTTAAGCATCTCAGTTTAGTGTGCATTAATGCGAACTCGACCTTGTTTTGGGGCTCGTTCAACCTTTAGCTAGATAATTCAGCGACCCATGGAAGAGAGTCTCTGGCGAAGGCGGTTCTTGACATGGAGCAGTGGGTTTCGGCTGCTAGTTCCTGTACAAAGAACCAGGTCAGTGTTGGGTTCACGGGAGGGGATGAAGGAGATGCGGTGGTTAAGGTGGTGAAGGCGGATTCTGGAGTGCGAAAAGGAGAAGTATTGGGTGAAGAAGGTGAGTATTTACTGGGAAAAAGGGTATATGCATGTAAAATGAACTCGCGTTTTTGCATGGGACAGAAGGGTAGATGTTTGCGTCGACCTGCGTGCTCATGTGCAGGCTTCGGCCATTCAAAAAAAAAAAAAAAAAAAAAAGAAAAGAAAAGAACGTTGAACTGGAAAGGAGGGTGCGGCTGTTGGTCAAGAACGGTGGAGGATGCAAATGAGGCAGCGTTGGTGAAGCTGGGTTGAGGGCATTTTGTTTGAAGCAGTGTATTCGAACGAAGGTGTAATCGGGGGAGTGAAATCAAGGGTCAGGCTCCGTTTTGTCAGCTAGTGGTATCAGGTCCGATAGTTTTTAATACGCGAGGAAGTGGCATCGTATTCAATAAAGACAGTGAGAGGGGTACTTTATATTTAATTAGACTAACGATGTTTTGATTCGAATTATATCTTATAACGCGCGTAATTATTCGTGATCAGATTCCTACGAAAAACAGATTAGGTTGGTGTCATATTGACAAGCACTACGCGTACACACTGGTTGGGTTGCAAACAGAGACAATTGGAATTTCACGCAATTTTAAACGTCCTTCCAAATTGTGTGAAACAAACACATCAACCGTCGACCGTATTAACTGGTGAGTTAATTCTCACACTTTTCTGGACTACTATGATGTGATAAATCCATTTAAAAATAAATACTGTTTGATTGGCTGCATTGGTTGCTTATGGTCGATTTACTATTGCTATTTGTTAGATTATTGCCGTTAATTAATTTATTTATTTAAATTATAATGTTATAACCATCTGTGATGCAGAGAAGGACAGGTTGGAGGGATCCGACCGGATTCCTCAAAATAATTTGTGTGTTGTTTATTTTTATATTGGTTGCACATGAACTGTTTGAACCCCAATTGACATCAAAACCTATTGACTGTTGATGGTTGAATTGATGTGACCATTGATGTGATTTTTAATCAGTCGACAGTGGTTGGCAGTGAGGGTTTAAATCTATAGTTTTCAAAACATCGTTTTGTCGTCAGGCGAACAAACGCAGTTTCAAGTTATAAAATTTATTTTAACTGAATTAAATCTTTGGGGTTTATTTTATTTTATTTTTAATGAATAAGAAGTTTTATAAAAATATTTATAATTAGAATCATGTTTTACAAATATGATTATTTATAAGTTATACAATGAATCTTTACGCTGTTTACGAACAGAAAAGTAAGGAGCTAGTATATGAATCAGTAAACTAAATAAATGTTTATACAATAAGCAAAGTGATGTTTTTAAATAAATTAAAGTATTTATTTATGTTATATGGAAAAATGTTTATAATTTTCCTTATATGTTTATAATCAGTGTCAATAGAGATTTTTAATACTGCAGTCGAAGCTAACATACAGTTAGTGAAAAGGAATAATTGTTCTTACAAAACAATTAACCGATGTTTTAAATTAATTAAGTTATTTAATTAATTTAAGAAGAGAAATTGAATAGAAGTCAGTTAGCCGCTTAACTGAGGGTTATGGTTGGCAGGAACCAACTGTTTATCCTGTTATTTATGAACTGCAGTCATTCATGAACTGCAGTCAGGAACTAACCTACGGGTTAGTGAAATGAAATAATTGTTCTTATAATCAATTAACTGATGTTTTAAATTTATTAAGTTATTTAATAAATTTAAGGAAGAAATGATAACGTAAATCAGTTAATGGTTAACTGATATGTACGGTTGGCGAAAATCAACCGTTTAAAGTTGGAATTTGACGATTGTGTCAATTTGTTTTAAATTGATCAAATCAAAGGGATTGACATTTAAAAGACTTGAAATTTCCTTTAAAATAAATATAAGTTATGGATAGATTAGTATGAAAGGGATTTGAATTTTATTTCAAATCGTATAAACAAGATTTGTAAATACGGGTGCAACCTAAGGCGTACATTCCAATCAGAGTTTTGCTCAATTAAGAAAAAGAAATTAATATGAAAAGTGGGTTTTCAAATGAAAGAAAATGGTTTATAAAATCAAGATAAATGGAAATGGGAATAACATATTGGATTATTGAGATGGTTTGACATTGGTTTTAAATTATAAGCTTTTATCTATCTTGAGATAAGAACGTTGTCGATCAAGGTCTGAGAGGTAATTGGAATACCCCAACTTGAACGGCTCCGCTATTATCGAGAGATGATATTTGTTTGTAATGTATAGAGAAGTGATTATCGAGATGTTTTGCGATAAATGGAATTTATCATTTATTTAAAACAAACCCTTAAAAATGGATTAACATCGAAAAGATTTGAATCTAATTCAAATCGTATAAACAAGTATGGAAAAGGTTTTTTACCCAAAACAAGGATTTTAAAACAAGCGTTGTAACACCCCACCTCCGCTAGGGTCACTCTTTCGGGGGCACTAGGTTCTGGGGGGCGTTAGAACTCGGTAAGCATGCATAATGATATATCAAGGCAGAACAGGCACATAAATATATATGTAAAACAGAGTAAATGAGAATAAAACAGCGGAATATCTCAAACCATCTCAAAACAAGTCTAGTACATCATAAAGTCATCTGCCAAAATAAATATGTCTAGTACAACATAAACAGAAATACTGAAATACATAGTGCTATCCCCAAAAATAAAAGTGATAAACCATAGCGAGCTCAATGTCCAGACATACATGAGCTATCCAGCGAACAAGCAAGCGATCCAAGCTAAGCACCACTGTTCCCTCCCTGAGAACCTAGGGGGGAAACGGAAGAAAAGAAGCGAAAGAAAACAGGTCAGTCAAAAAGACTGGTAAGCCCTACTACGATCAGTCTATAAACTAATAAAGCTAACATCATGATGGCAACTGAGATGAATATACTGGCAATAGATAAAGGTGTCATCACATAAAGAAGATTAAGCTTTGCACCACAGTGTACTAGCAAACTAACATAACAGGTATTGATCCCTCAGCCCAATTGCATGAGGTGACCTTAATACAAGGTCCAGCCCAACGGTCTAGTCGATCGGCTCCCTATAAACCTAACACGTCAAGTGTTGGTGTCCATACGGCCCACATATGGTTGTAGTCAGACTGTGCTGGGTCCACCTTCGGGTGTATCAAGCCCTCGGGTGTCAACCCCAGACACCTAAGCAATAATGCACAGTCTAAACCTACTGGTACCCGTGCCTCGAGTTTGTCCAACACCGGACTACGTGCACGTCCGCAGCCCGCCTGGACCCGCACCGCTGTACCACTCAGCCGTCGCTTTGGTCGCTTACATCAGTCCAGTAATCGTGCCCCGCCCTAGCCTAGCCTCTAGGGTTGTGAATGATACCCAACTGGGATTACTGCTGGAACAGATCACGTTGCTAGGGTTTTCTAAGAGGGTTAAGTGTGGTTTAACCCCTCACTAATCATGGATTAAATTAGCTAAGTGTAACCAACAGTTCACCACTTAACCCCATTTAATCCCTCGTATCCCCAAAATTGGTTAAGTATTAGTGGGCCATGACTTAACCCTAATCATGAGGCATTAATTAATTTAGTTGTGCCTTAACCTCTCACATTAGACCTTGTTGTGGTTACTAGTTAGGCCGGGCGGGTCCGGGTAGCTTTACACCACAACTTGGTCTAACCTCGGGTCCAAGGTACACATGACCAACTTCTCACGTTGGGTCCTATTGTTTGTAGCAACTAGTTAAGCCGGTCGGTTCCGGGTAGGTTTACGCTACAAACTCAACCCAACCTCGAGTTGGCCACACTTATGTTTTCTAAGTGTCATGTCCACTTTATTTTCAAACATAATCACAAGTTTAACAAATACTTGGGTAGACCTAACTTAATAGGTAAATTCCCAAGGGGTAGACCTAACTTAATAGGTAAATTCCCAATCTTATATTTTCATGTATTTTAAGTTTTACCCAAAAACCCCCCAACGTCATTCTATCGCTTACATATTCGTCATAACGCATAAAGGATAGAAAGAGGGAATTTGGCACAACATACATGATAAATCTTACATATCATAATAAGCATGCATAACATGTTGGACTTGCATAACTTAGCATAGTGAACTTGAATAAACATGCATAACTTGTTAAACTTGCAAATCATGACTTAGTGAACTTGCATAAACATGCATAACTTGTTAAACTTGCAAATCATGACTTAGTGAACTTGCATAAACATGCATAACTTGTTAAACTTGCAAATCATGGCATAGTGAACTTGCATAAGCATGCATAACTTATCAAACATGTGTAACATAGCATAGTAAACTCGCATAAGCATGCATAACTTATTAAACATGCATAACATAGCATAGTGAACTCGCATAAGCATGCATAACTTAATAAACATGCATAACATAGCATAGTGAACTCGCATAAGCATGCATAACTTAATAAACATGCATAAATCCCAACTTTCATCACATATTAACTTTAGAGTTTCTAAAATGAAGGTAAGAGGGCTTACAAATATTATGAAGACACAAATCTACTAATAAAGATTGAGAAGCCCTTTTATGCAAGCATATAAAAACCCAAAACAAAGCTCCAATTAACAAAAATCCCAAAAACTCTAGCTTTAGCAATTAAAGCTTGCAACTTGATGATGTATGCAAGCTAATGATCATTCATACAACTTAGAAATGCTTGTATGAACATTAAAACCTTCATAGAAATGATTTTTGAAGAGGGTGGAGGCTAGGGTTTTTAGGTGGAGGCCATTTGAGAATTCAATTTGACATAGTTTGGTTGCTAGAATGAATAATGAGGTTTTAGGGTAGGATTAGGGGCTTATTTATAGAAGATTAGAGTGTTTTTAGCCCTAGGATTAACCCTAGGTTAGTTTAGGCCCGTCAGATTTAGGAATTCTCTAGAAACAAGCCACAAGACCAAGCCCAAATCCAAAATGGTGCGCCAGGCAAAACTGCCTGGCCACCCCGTGTCGACAGGGCTGTCGACAGGGCAGTCGACACCCTAAGACCCCTGTCGACATGCCTGTCGACATGGGGGTCCTGGCGGGAGTTTTCCCGCCTGACGCCAGTTAGCCCTAATCCTTGTTTTTAATTTAAAATTTAAATCTGTTTTTAACATGGAAATTTCTGAAAACTTCAATGGGCCTTAACTGGGTCATACGGACTCCGATTTTCGAAAACTCGGACTCTATTTCGCGTATTTTTCCGAGACGAACGCAATGGCATAGCCCGTTTCCCTTGATTCAGATTTTAGAATTAAATTCTGCCTCGATTTATGTTATAATAGGTTATTGAAAATACGGGTTGTTACAAGCGTTCACCTGGGAACGAGATTAAGCGAAGTGGTTTAATCATGATAAGAAAGAGATTTTGGTAATTAAATATTTGTCGTTGATTGAATAAGAATATAACGATATGAAAATAATAAACGGGAAAGTGGATTTATTGAACTATAACCATGATTTCAAATCAAAGAGAAAGTAAAAAGGGTTTGAGGTAATTATACGATGTTAACGACCAAAGAGGAAATAAAAACTGATTTATAAAATATGGCAATATTTCCAAACAAAGGAAATGAAAAAAAAAGAGCTTGGTAAATATGTTGTTCTAAACTGAGTAGCGAGTAATGTTTTCAAGTAACGAAACCCATAAGAGTTTTGTTAAGATAAAGTTATGAAGTCGATTATAAGAAATCGATAAACTGGTTTTATGAGATATTTCATATAAAGGACCTGAGCTGCCAGTCCACTGAGATACACTGTTATGATTTGATAGTTAAATCATCGACTATCAAAGTTTGGCCTTTTATCGATTGTTGGTACAGAAAGACCGGGATCGAATTTATATTCGAAAACCATTCCGACCAGCAAATACGTACCGTCGAAGATATCAGAAGATGGTCGAGATGGAGCATTGAAGACCGTTGATCTTCATGAGCGGAAGAACTACTCATTGGATTTCTAAGGGTCGCTCCCGAAGATATTTTGACTTGTGATTCTGTTGTGATTGAAATCTTCGGATTGCAAGGACTTCTTGTTACTGATCTAAAGGGTGATACCTAGGATGCGGTAGGAGAGTGCCTTCGGTTCATCCTGTTCCTGGATGACTTATATGGATGGATGTCTGACAGAGTATTTCCAAAGAGGTCACGTACCTTGATTTCTCCAACCGTACCAAAAGTGGAAGCAGAGGAGGAAACTTCTTTAGCTGACACGTAATGTATTGTTGTAGACGTCAATTAAGTGATTTCGATGGATCTTACAATGTGGCATTCGAAGTGAATCTGATGTGATGGTAAAGCGTAGCCTCAAGCCTCATCAACCGGGAAATGACAAAAATCGGGCAGGCAGCATGGCTATGTGGGTCGCTCCCATTAGGATGTATAATCACCTATCTAGAGAAATTCCTTTTGCTTCTTGTATCTATCGATGCTGTCCCTTTTTGGGAGACGGTGGTTTGAGCCCAACCGTCGGTGATATACATTCGATACACTCAAGCGAAATGAGTGGTCGGTCATGTGTGGGCCGGGTTGCAAGACGTTCTTGTTGAACCCAGTGTATTCGCCTCTAGAGATACACGTTCGGAAGGTGGACCCATACCTTGTCAAGTTGGAATCCAATATCCAATAAGCGCCCGCGGTTTTGGTTTGTATACTATATATGGGGAGCGTGAGATGCAAGCGTTCCTCTAAATTGATATTTACTTGTATTTAGACACTATGATAATATCAGAAAAGATATTGATTTCAAAAACGTTTTGGGTTATAGTAAGGTAAAAACCGTCCGTGTTTATGTGTGGACTGGTCTTACTATTATCCTTTTATTTCAGAAAGGATTTTCAAAAGTTAAACAAGTTGTGTGTGCTGTGAATTTATTACTGAAAGTATTCCAGACTGACCCGGTGTGTTTTTGTTTTAAATCAAATGTGCTCGGGTCAGACCGAGCATATTTACAGGGTAGGTTCCGCTACAAGTTTCAGAGTTGGAAGCAGGAGGGTTCACCGTTAGTTATACAAGTATCTCCGCTGTGATTAATGTATGTTTACTCTGATAAATGGTATGTATATATACAGTCTTCTTTTCAAAGAGATTTGTTATATTATACTTACTCGTTCCGCTGTGAGATTCTGATGTGTTCTTCTTCTTTCTTCTATTCTAAAATTTCTTTCTTCCTATTTCTCATCCTCTAACCTCTTTCTATTAACAGTTTGGGGTTTGATACTTGGATTTTGACAAGTAATACGGGATTAAGTATTGTTGTTGAAAATTCGAGCGTCGAATTTTCCCGGGCCGTTACAGTTGGTATCAGAGCTATTGGTTTAGTGATAACCTTGGCTCTGTGGCGTAGCTCGATAGAGATAGGGTTAGTAATGCCCTAGATTGAGTTTGAGTGTATATATGAGAGCGCGTATTTGTAATTTCTTATAAAATTATTTTTAAATAGTTTTGCCCGGATTATATTTTTGTTATAAATATATTTTCTCAATCGATTATAAAATAGATTTGTTTGAATAACTTGAATAAGAATTCAAATTGGAATATTGAACTGAAATAAAGAAATTTCACTTGTGAAATCGAGTAAAGGATAATTGGATGGAATTAATCCAATGTAAATCAAATGAATGTGAAAACAAAGTAAAAGCAAATGAGAAAGATTAACCAAAATGGTTTTGTTGAATTGAATGCCTTGGTTGTTGTTTGATATTGGATGGAGTGTATAAAATTCACCAACTGTTGGTTGAAACCAATCTGAACTGATCAAGTAAAGGAATTAAACCAAGATTAATTTGAATGGATGTTTAAAATAAATGGATTGCTAAGTCCATCAGAGTTGAATAAAGTGATGTGGTTATTTCCAATTGTTGGAATTGGATGATGTGGATGATATTTGGATCAAATTGACTTTGGTTTGAATACTAATGGATTTTATTGGAGTTGAGTACAGGTACAAAGTTAATCCAAGAAAAACTCTGGAGAAATTTGAATCTAGTTTGGTATGCTAGTCGAGTAAGCAAACATATATATCGCTAATCGCGTAATAGCGCTCGCAAAAAGGTACGCCTACGCAAAATATAAAATTTCGATTTTTGTTTGGGTTTTGAGTTCGGATTTTGGATTTTTCCGACCTTGTTGGTCAATATATAGATATTTATTGATCCTGCGATATTGTAGATGTCCCTCCGTACAGGGGAGACTCTGCCGATTTTTTTTCAGAATTCAAGGTATTTTTTTTTTTTTTTTTGGAAAAATTATGTTATTTGAAATAATTTGGTTTTAAAAACCAGTTGGATTAGATTTGAAAATAAAAACGGAGTTTAATTAAATATATTTTCGAAAAGATAACGAGATTGCCACTTTCTTCTACCTTAGCAATTTCGAGGACGAAATTATTTTAAGGGGGAAGGAATGTAATGACCCGCATTTTTCTGGTAATTATTTTATTATTTAAAATATGAGTTGATTTAAATAATTGAATTTAATGATTTATTTAAGAATATATTATTTAAATAAATAATAAAATAATATTTTAAGTTTCCAAACCGTCAGAAAATGTTGAGTTGGCAATATAGTGTGAACTGGCAGTTTGGAATAGTTGAATATTAGTCTATATTAAATTATATTGATGATTTCGGCTAAATGACGATGATGAATATATATATAGTTTATAATTTAATTAAATAACGAGCTGCAGCGGCGCGGTAGTTCGTGTTTTGGCGTTTTGAACTTTAATTGGCTGTACAGGGCCCAAAACAAGTTGGATTTCTATGAAATAAGAAATGTTGGAATCTGTTGAACTATATCTACCTAATAAAAGTGAAAAATCAAGATTCCACGTTATAGATTGCGAGTTATGTCCAAATTTAATGTTCAAGAAAGCAGCGGCGTAATCGTTTATCGACCGTAACGGTTTATTTGAAATAACTCCATACCGGATTTGAATTTGGACAAGGTTCTTTTGAGGCGTAGTTATAGTTTTATTTTTAGAATTTTACTGTAATTTTTAATTAATTAAATATGCAACTTTTTATTTGGAGTATTTTGCACCCTTAACAGCATTTTGGGTTTTCACAATATAAGTCAATCTACCGGTATTATTATATTTTTGGAATCGTGACACCTCGCTCGACACAACGGTATTTTTATTTCGGTCTATAACGGTCCGTAAAAGAAAAGAAAATATGTGTATGCTTAAGGCTTGAGTAAAAATTTAAAATGAAGCATCTCTAGCGTATCCTTACTTCTCCAGCTTACACAAACGCTTAAAACAATACACGCTGCGCATATAATGAAACTATACACTCTTTCCCTACCTACAATGTACCACACGCTTAGACAAACCATTCCTATCCTACACTACTCTACATTGTACATAGCGCATAGGTAGTACACAACCACATGCCTTTTGTTTGAAACATCGCTGTAACCATGTGCGAACTGCAACCAAGAGAGAGACAGGAAAATCAGTATCTCTGAAGGTAACATAGAAAATTAATAAAATGAAACCATGCCAATGAAGTAAGAATAAACAATTCAGCCCAGTTTACTTGGCAGCCAAATTGTCTTTGCCGTGCTTCCCACGTAACCGTGGCTACCAAGTTTCCTTCTCCTTATATAAATCTAACCCTTCGTTCCTCCAGCTATTTTTATTTCTTCTCCGTATTAAGTTATTTCTCCTCCATTTTCAGACAACAAAGGAAGACGTAAAAATAAAATAAAAATAGAATGTAACCAGAGAAAAATCCTAAGTTTTCTGGCAATCAATTCTTTGAATTCCCGAGTTAAGCATCTCAGTTTAGTGTGCATTAATGCGAACTCGACCTTGTTTTGGGGCTCGTTCAACCTTTAGCTAGATAATTCAGCGACCCATGGAAGAGAGTCTCTGGCGAAGGCGGTTCTTGACATGGAGCAGTGGGTTTCGGCTGCTAGTTCCTGTACAAAGAACCAGGTCAGTGTTGGGTTCACGGGAGGGGATGAAGGAGATGCGGTGGTTAAGGTGGTGAAGGCGGATTCTGGAGTGCGAAAAGGAGAAGTATTGGGTGAAGAAGGTGAGTATTTACTGGGAAAAAGGGTATATACATGTAAAATGAACTCACGTTTTTGCATGGGACAGAAGGGTAGATGTTTGCGTCGACCTGCGTGCTCATGTGCAGGCTTCGGCCATTCAAAAAAAAGAAAAGAAAAGAAAAGAAAAGAACGTTGAACTGGAAAGGAGGGTGCGGCTGTTGGTCAAGAACGGTGGAGGATGCAAATGAGGCAGCGTTGGTGAAGCTGGGTTGAGGGCATTTTGTTTGAAGCAGTGTATTCGAATGAAGGTGTAATCGGGGGAGTGAAATCAAGGGTCAGGCTCCGTTTTGTCAGCTATTGGTATCAGGTCCGATAGTTTTCAATACGTGAGGAAGTGGCATCGTATTCAATAAAGACGGTGAGAGGGGTACTTTATATTTAATTAGACTAACGATGTTTTGATTCGAATTATATCTTATAACGCGCGTAATTATTCGTGATCAGATTCCTACGAAAAACAGATTAGGTTGGTGTCATATTGACAAGCACTACGCGTACACACTGGTTGGGTTGCAAACAGAGACAATTGGAATTTCACGCAATTTTAAACGTCCGTTCAAAATTGTGTGAAACAAACACATCAACCGTCGACCGTATTAACTGGTGAGTTAATTCTCACACTTTTCTGGACTACTATGATGTGATAAATCCATTTAAAAATAAATACTGTTTGATTGGCTGCATTGGTTGCTTATGGTCGATTTACTGGTTGCTATTTGTTAGATTATTGCCGTTAATTAATTTATTTATTTAAATTATAATGTTATAACCATCTGTGATGCAGAGAAGGACAGGTTGGAGGGATCCGACCGGATTCCTCAAAATAATTTGTGTGTTGTTTATTTTTATACTGGTTGCACATGAACTGTTTGAACCCCAATTGACATCAAAACCTATTGACCGTTGATGGTTGAATTGATGTGACCATTGATGTGATTTTTAATCAGTCGACAGTGGTTGGCAGTGAGGGTTTAAATCTATAGTTTTCAAAACATCGTTTTGTCGTCAGGCGAACAAACGCAGTTTCAAGTTATAAAATTTATTTTAACTGAATTAAATCTTTGGGGTTTATTTTATTTTATTTTTAATGAATAAGAAGTTTTATAAAAATATTTATAATTAGAATCATGTTTTACAAACATGATTATTTATAAGTTATACAATGAATCTTTACGCTGTTTACGAACAGAAAAGTAAGGAGCTAGTATATGAATCAGTAAACTAAATAAATGTTTATACAATAAGCAAAGTGATGTTTTTAAATAAATTAAAGTATTTATTTATGTTATATGGAAAAATGTTTATAATTTTCCTTATATGTTTATAATCAGTGTCAATAGAGATTTTTAATACTGCAGTCGAAGCTAACATACAGTTAGTGAAAAGGAATAATTGTTTTTACAAAACAATTAACCGATGTTTTAAATTAATTAAGTTATTTAATTAATTTAAGAAGAGAAATTGAATAGAAGTCAGTTAGCCGCTTAACTGAGGGTTATGGTTGGCAGGAACCAACTATTTATCCTGTTATTTATGAACTGCAGTCATTCATGAACTGCAGTCAGGAACTAACCTACGGGTTAGTGAAATGAAATAATTGTTCTTATAATCAATTAATTGATGTTTTAAATTTATTAAGTTATTTAATAAATTTAAGGAAGAAATGATAACGTAAATCAGTTAATGGTTAACTGATATGTACGGTTGGCAAAAATCAACCGTTTAAAGTTGGAATTTGACGATTGTGTCAATTTGTTTTAAATTGATCAAATCAAAGGGATTGACATTTAAAAGACTTGAAATTTCCTTTAAAATAAATATAAGTTATGGATAGATTAGTATGAAAGGGATTTGAATTTTATTTCAAATCGTATAAACAAGATTTGTAAATACGGGTGCAACCTAAGGCGTACATTCCAATCAGAGTTTTGCTCAATTAAGAAAAAGAAATTAATATGAAAAGTGGGTTTTCAAATGAAAGAAAATGGTTTATAAAATCAAGATAAATGGAAATGGGAATAACATATTCGATTATTGAGATGGTTTGACATTGGTTTTAAATTATAAGCTTTTATCTATCTTGAGATAAGAACGTTGTCGATCAAGGTCTGAGAGGTAATTGGAATACCCCAACTTGAACGGCTCCGCTATTATCGAGAGATGATATTTGTTTGTAATGTATAGAGAAGTGATTATCGAGATGTTTTGCGATAAATGGAATTTATCATTTATTTAAAACAAACCCTTAAAAATGGATTAACATCAAAAAGATTTGAATCTAATTCAAATCGTATAAACAAGTATGGAAAAGGGTTTTTACCCAAAACAAGGATTTTAAAACAAGCGTTCACCTGGGAACGAGATTAAGCGAAGTGGTTTAATCATGATAAGAAAGAGATTTTGGTAATTAAATATTTGTCGTTGATTGAATAAGAATATAACGATATGAAAATAATAAACGGGAAAGTGGATTTATTGAACTATAACCATGATTTCAAATCAAAGAGAAAGTAAAAAGGGTTTGAGGTAATTATACGATGTTAACGACCAAAGAGGAAATAAAAACTGATTTATAAAATATGGCAATATTTCCAAACAAAGGAAATGAAAAAAAAAAGAGCTTGGTAAATATGTTGTTCTAAAGCGAGTAGCGAGTAATGTTTTCAAGTAACGAAACCCATAAGAGTTTTGTTAAGATAAAGTTATGAAGTCGATTATAAGAAATCGATAAACTGGTTTTATAAGATATTTCATATAAAGGACCTGAGCTGCCAGTCCACTGAGATACACTGTTATGATTTGATAGTTAAATCACCGACTATCAAAGTTTGGCCTTTTATCGATTGTTGGTACGGAAAGACCGGGATCGAATTTATATTCGAAAACCATTCCTACCAGCAAATACGTACCGTCGAAGATATCAGAAGATGGTCGAGATGGAGCATTGAAGACCGTTGATCTTCATGAGCGGAAGAACTACTCGTTGGATTTCTAAGGGTCGCTCCTGAAGATATTTTGACTTGTGATTCTGTCGTGATTGAAATCTTCGGATTGCAAGGACTTCTTGTTACTGATCTATAGGGTGATACCTAGGATGCGGTAGGAGAGTGCCTTCGGTTCATCCTGTTCCTGGATGACTTGTATGGATGGATGTCTGACAGAGTATTTCCAAAGAGGTCACGTACCTTGATTTCTCCAACCGTACCAAGAGTGGAAGCAGAGGAGGAAACTTCTTTAGCTGACACGTAATGTATTATTGTAGACGTCAATTAAGTGATTTCGATGGATCTGACAATGTGGCATTCGAAGTGAATCTGATGTGATGGTAAAGCGTAGCCTCAAGCCTCATCAACCGGGAAATGACAAAAATCGGGCAGGCAGCATGGCTATGTGGGTCGCTCCCATTAGGATGTATAATCACCTATCTAGAGAAATTCCTTTTGCTTCTTGTATCTATCGATGCTGTCCCTTTTCGGGAGACGGTGGTTTGAGCCCAACCGTCGGTGATATACATTCGATACACTCAAGCGAAATGAGTGGTCGGTCATGTGTGGGCCGGGTTGCAAGACGTTCTTGTTGAACCCAGTGTATTCGCCTCTAGAGATACACGTTCGGAAGGTGGACCCATACCTTGTCAAGTTGGAATCCAATGTCCAATAAGCGCCCGCGGTTTTGGTTTGTATACTATATATGGGGAGCGTGAGATGCAAGCGTTCCTCTAAATTGATATTTACTTGTATTTAGACACTATGATAATATCAGAAAAGATATTGATTTCAAAATCGTTTTGGGTTATAGTAAGTTAAAAACCGTCCGTGTTTATGTGTGGACCGGTCTTACTATTATCCTTTTATTTCAGAAAGGATTTTCAAAAGTTAAACAAGTTGTGTGTGCTGTGAATTTATTACTGAAAGTATTCCAGACTGACCCGGTGTGTTTTTGTTTTAAATCAAATGTGCTTGGGTCAGACCAAGCATATTTACAGGGTAGGTTCCGCTACAAGTTTCAGAGTTGGAAGCAGGAGGGTTCACCGTTAGTTATACAAGTATCTCTGTTGTGATTAATGTATGTTTACTCTGATAAATGGTATGTATATATACAGTCTTCTTTTCAAAGAGATTTGTTATATTATACTTACTCGTTCCGCTGTGAGATTCTGATGTGTTTTTCTTCTTTCTTCTATTCTAAAATTTCTTTCTTCCTATTTCTCATCCTCTAACCTCTTTCTATTAACAGTTTGGGGTTCGATACTTGGATTTTGACAAGTAATACGGGATTAAGTATTGTTGTTGAAAATTCGAGCGTCGGATTTTCCCGGGCCGTTACAGTAGCCATTAAAATAAAAGAGAGCTATGAACTAAACTAAACTACTAAATGATAGAAGAGAGGATCCAAGAAAAGGGATGGATAAATGAACATGAAGGGGGTATATATACAAGATCACATACCCTAAAACCCTAATCACTCATAATGGGAAATCCCCAAAATGGCCCTTCATGAAGCTTCTAATCCTCTCTTAAACACTAATGAGTCATGTAGGATGCATGAAGCCTTTTGTCTCATTCAACTAGTATTTAATAAGAAGCTTTAAGAGAAAAAGGTTAATTTGAGAGGTGGGGTCCTCCATGATCATATATGAGAATTATTTCCTGTTCATTCCTTTGTATGCATGCATTTGTGCTCCAAATCTTCATGTGTACGCATTATTTGTGCACCAAAATTCCTATTAGAGACAATAACAAAGAACAAGTAAATGCAATCACAAAATAAAACATGCATAAGTGATCAATTTTTCCCAAAATGAGTGATGATTTTGAAAATATTTAAAATATGGTTTGATCGTATAAAACACCCAAAAATGTTCATTTATTTATTTAACAAGAATAAATATGTGAATATAAATGTGCAATTTTACGTGCACATCATCTATTGCTTTTTTTTTTTTTTGGTTTCTAGGAGTTGATTTCAAAATTCTGTCCTGATATAGCTGGTATGAATTATTACCTTGAACTTTTCAGGTTCTCAAAAAAATATTCATGCTAAGGAAGCCTCTTTTGTAGTATTCTGACATTGTAATATGCACTAATCATGCTACCAATAAAATCAGTGTAGAGATATGATGCATCTATCGGACTTCATACATGAATCATATGGAGGTAAAAAAAATTCATCAATGATTTTAGCTTATCTTAATTTTTTTTCAAAATCAAATCCGACAATCTCCACTCATGTGATTACAAGCAAGCACTAATCAAGGATCGCCAGTTCATTTTTTTCAATCCTACACACTTGAACATTGTGCTCCAAAACTAACAATAACATTCTCTAAGATAGATTGAAAGAACTGCAGTTTCAAAATCATGTATATTTCGTATTTCAATGTGTGTTATTTGTGCGAAGTCCAACCCATATCCATGCATTAATCCATGAAATATATTTTTATTCTTTCTTCCCACCTCAAAATATAAAAAATGTAGATTTATATCACATTCTACTATTATCAAGTGATGTTAAGAAAATAGTTCGAACTAGCATTCTAATATATAAATAGTAACATATATAAATTAGCAAACAGAAAACTCAAACAATAATGAACCAAAAAAACAAATAAATAAATGTAACAACTCCTATTATATACTTTTGTTGAACATGGATTATGCATGTCTGAAAGATAATTTGTATAATTCATATACATTGATACATCATTAAGTGAAAAATGAGTAGTCAAAAAAGAAGAAAAAAAAAGCTGATGCTAATAACATATTTAATTCCATCAATTTATCATAATGAAATACAAAATACATCTATGTTTGTAGACAATGGAAACATATGAAATAATGAAATGTTTTCTCATGATTCCATTTAGGTTTATTTAGCCACTATAATCACATTTGCAGACACACTTACTAATATTGCATTTTGTACATCACAAAGTTCCGCAAACCAAAACACTTAATAAAATAACACTACAAGAAAAACTGCATATAGCAGCAGCAGAATCCGCTTCTAATCCGTCGCTAACCAGGCTTTAGCGACGGATTTCCTGCATAAACGTGTGGTCGGTAAAAACCATGACAGTATCGGTGTTAGATTTTGCGATGGAATTTAGCATGAGTTTTCCGACAGTTTTACGTCATTTTACCAATTTTATAATAAAAATAAAATTTTATTTATTAATTTTATTTTATTTTATATACCGACTATTTACCGACGGATAATTAATTTATAATAATTTAATATTTATAAAAAACGTTGGTAAAGCCTTGCTAATTAGCAAAGGATTAGCGACAAAATATTTTTTGGATCAGACATTTTCTACAGGTAATCCGTCACTATTCCCTTTCTATTATGCCAATAAATATTCTTTCATGTTTTTGCTTATAGATTTACCAAATACCATCGTTCAACTATCAATAATAAATAAATAGCATAACCTAAAAACAAAAAAAAGAGTGCAGTTATGAATACAATACACAAATGTATTACTATTTAACACAAAATAGTACAATGTAATACATGTCATTTAAAATCAATGCAATATATATACAATTGTGCTCAACTGTTAAAAAACCAATGCTCAAAACTAAGCTCCTCTCAATCAAGCTATCGTCAACATTTGATGTTCACTTTCTTTTCTGCCATCACAAAAGTCAGATATTAGCATGTATATATAATCTAATTTGCACACAGCAAATACAACACATTTGATTACATAATGCTTCCATTTCTAAGTCCTACCAATGTCCACGTTACAAATCTATAATTAAACAGAAAAAGAAAATGCAGGAAGAGAATAGAATGTGATATTACATATTTTAATTTTAATAAACAAATAGTTTGCTAACCTTTGAAAATCCAAGGCTCTAAACCACTGAACCACTGCATTTGAAACCACTTACATCATCAATTCCAAAACTTCACATTCATGATATGGTCATGATCTCTGAATGAAAAAAAAGCCTTCATTCACGACTTAGTCTATAAAGGAGTATAATGTTTAACCGAGTCAACCACCCCTTCAATAGAACTAATCGCAGCAGCTACAGATATAAGCATACACAGCATGCTCAACATCTGTCAAAATATCCATTTATGGCTGAACCGCGCTATTTTATTATGAGCAATGTGCATCTCGACAGAGAAGTACACCGTAAGAGGCCAGAAGCCTATAGAGCCCAAGAAGTCTAGAATGTTGTTGAAGGAAGGAAGGAGGATAGCTATAAATGTGCACAGTATCACAAAAAAGCTTCTCCATATCAACCGGAACACGCTGAATTTGTAGCTTGTGTTCCCCATTTTTAGTGCTTTGTCAGTGGCGAGTAGTTTGCTATTTGGGTATGCTTTTTGGAAGCATAGTTCGACCAAGGCAAAGATGGATTGGCTGTATATCTGAAATGCACCAACCAAATGGATTACAATGGCGACATCGAAAATAACTCAAGCATGATTATATGTGTGTGTGTGTATGCTCAGTTTAAAACCCATACAGTTTGCAACACAATAGTGATTCCACAAACAAAAATATAGCTATTTTCCCAAATGTATCCAGTTGAACTCAACCATAAGTGACACAAAACATCAAAAAAAGATAAATATCAAAGAAAAGGAAAGGAAAGGAGAACTGAACCTCTCTATTTTACACTACAACAATACAATCAACAAGAGTCTCGCACTAGCCTGGTAGTTGAACCCATCCAAAAAAGAAGGAACATAGAACTAAACTATAAATGGGAAACCGAACAAGGCCCGGAACGATGTACTCCACCAGCTTCCCATACTTCTCTGCATTAGTTGCACATTTTTGTTACAATTCAATGGATACCTGATGCTTCGTTAGTTGCTTCAATGAAGTATTCTGTATATCTTTTGCACCTAGGAGTATTAGATAATTATTTGATTCTCTATTAGCTTCCATGTTGGACCGTACTAACATTAAACCAATGGAGCACGAGGTATATTATTCTACACCTATCACTTTCTAACTGTTTGCTAAAATTACCAAATTAAAAAAGTTATTAAAAACTGTACCTTTAAAGATTGAAGTACACCGCCCGACCTTTTATCTGACGTCTAGTTTGCTACCGAAAAGGAAATGGCAGGCAACGAGGAAAATTAGTAATTTCCTGTGCATTAAATCTAAACAAGCGAACATTTGAATATTTAGTTACAAAATCTGAATAATCATTGATTTCCTATTGTATAGCTTTGAACGAACCTGTTATATGGCTCTGCCGCGAGTTTATCTTCAAGCAGATCATCATCTGAAACAAAATCATCAGTGCCAAGTGTCATCATCTTCATTTACATTTTCTCCCCCTCAACAACAGGCGCGGATCCAAATACGACTCCTCGTGGGTTGCAAGAGACCTGATTTTATACGTAGATCCAAAAACAACCGTTGGATTTGAGATTGAAACAGCTGATTGCCAGATCTGAAAGGAAAAAAACGTGGACTCAAAGAAAAACGAGAGAGATTTTGGGACATTAATTTGGAATGAGAGAGGCCAAATTAGAGAAAAGGTATTGGGGTAAACAAAAAGGAGAAGCAATGCTTGGGGAATTAGAACGTCAGTTGGAGCCAAAAATTTGTGCGTTCGAGCCAAAAATTTGTGCTGGTGGGAAGCGTAGAAAATTTGAATAGTACTTTTAAAGGAAAGTAAAAATATGAAAGGACGTTACTTTCCAAGAAATGAAACACGTGGAAGTAATAACTTATAGTGCATTTGAGTGTAACCTAATTTTAGATACTAGATAATAAATTTTATTTCTTGGTCATTCTAAAAATTGTCCTTTAAAAAATTTGAAGTTATAAAATAAATCAAATATATGTATAGGAAAGCAATGTTTTGTATCATACAAAAGTTGTAATGTGTTTTGTAATATAACTGTTAATTATTAGCTAATTCTTGTTTATTATTTAATGATGAATAGTTATTACTTCTTGACCATAATTAAACATTAAAAATTAAATGTCATTATTATTATAAACATAGTAGTAGTTATCAACTATTCATGGTGATTATTAATTTTATATATCTAATATTAATTACAGAATATCAAAATTTATAAAAACTAATTAATATTGTTGATCTTCTCTCTTTTTTAATAATTTTGAATTTTTCCGAAAATATGAAAATACAACATTTAAGTTTATTAAAAGAAATATAATCCTTTATTTTTGTGTTTTCGAAAATTCAATTTTTTTTATAATTTGAATTTTATTTTTTTTGAAATATTAATTATTAAATATAATAATTAATTGTGTCTATTAGATATTAAGTACTAAATATTTTCTTTTCATTAATAAATATTACTTACTAATCCTTAAGTCTTAATTATTAATCATTAATTATTGTTACTTTTCACTAATCTAATAGTAATTTTCAAATATTAAAAGTAATTATTTAAAACTATTCATTAATTAATTGATATTTGTAATTTCGTTGTAATCAATAAGTATTAAAAAGTAGCCTTCCTTAATACTATGATAATTTAGATTTGAATACTAGTAGTTGTTAAATATATGTCGGTCGCAATCGGTAGATTGAACTTTTTAGATATGGGAATAAATAAATATAAATCAATGGCGGGTTATAAGACTTGAATGAAACCCGAACGATGGAGCCAAAAGTTTCACGTGTTGGAGACAAAATATCACCTGCGGAGCCAACGTTTAAAAAAATTGTAGTTTATCTTAGTCGAAATTTACAAAATAAAATAAAATTAGAATATGAAGTATTATACAATTTAAATTAAATTATTAAACGATTATTTTCAATATTTTAAAGTTTCGAAATTTTGGAGGATAGCGGGTTAGGGTTTCTCCATTTTAGGGGTTTCCTGTATTTCGTGGATGACGGCTGAAAATGGGGGTTAAGGGTTTATTTTGCGATGGTTTATTTTCATATGGGCATAACCACTAATTTTTAATCAACGATAAGCTAATATATATGATGAATTAAAACCGTATACAAACAAGCAGCCGTTATAGTAATTAATTTAATTAATAGTATTAAAGACTATTAAATAATCATTGATTATCAAAATAAATTTAATAAACATCGAACAACAATGTATTTTATTAATTACTATTACCTCTTATTTATATTATATAGTAATTAATAATTAATCAGCATTAATTTTCAAAAAAAAATTTAATCAGCATTAACTATTGAATTTTATTTACTTCTAATAGTTGTTATTTATTATTAATTACTAATATATTATTAACATTAATTATTTAAAATTTAAATTTACTAATTAATTACTAAGTAATAACACAAATTTAAAACATTTTATAAATAATAAATATAAATGTTCGTTTCAAATCTATTGGAAAACTACAGGAAAATAGCTTCAAAATTATGTCGACGGTAATCCAACTCTATTAGCAACGGAATTTAGCGTCAAATATTATATGACGGTAAAGAGCTGCAATTTCCATTGATTTAGCGACAGAATTAGTATTCGATGGTAATAATTTATAATAAGATGACATATAAAATCCAAAATATTTACTCTTACAAAGCCCACGGAAATCCGCCGCTAATTAGCGACGGAATTTTTCGCTGCTAAAAATCTGTCGATAATCTCGGTTTTTCTTGTAGTGTAATTAGCTTAATTTTTCCATTCTAAACAAAATTTCTAGACTGGGGTCTTGAATTAAAAATATGACATTCAAATGGATGGGTGGGCAACTACCTAAAATCCATATAAAATTCAATGCGTAAGTAGTTTTTTATGTTATCATTCAGAATACAACAATCAAATATAATTTCACATGAATATTATTAGTGAACCATGCATATATCATTACTAAAAAAGAACAACAACAATTTATATATATACACAGAAACTTTTTTCTTCTAGGATCCTCCTTCTTGCCTCCTTATTATTATTATTCTTCCTATTATTATTTTCATCGTTATCACATAAACTATTATCTCCTTTCTTAACGGCCTTATTACTCCTAATCAAACTCAGTATGAAACTGACTTTACAAACTCAGTTCAAAACCGAGAGTTCGAAAACTGAGTTTACAAACTCAGTTTCAACTGAGTTTACGAACTCAGTTTCAACTGAGTTTACAAACTCACTATGAAACTGTTATCTCGGTTAGAAACTGAGTTTGTAAACTCAGTTCGAAAACTGAGATTGTAAACTCAGTTTCAACTGAGCTTACAAACTCAGTTCAGAAACATAACCTATTTTTCAACAATGCTAAATAATATGCATTTAATAATATCAGGCATGGCCGCATAGGTCCAGTAAACTTATGTTTTTCTTTATTAAAATGGAGAAATTTTATGTGCTATTGTAGTATCCTGGAATAACTTCTGTGGAAATTTAACTGTAATTCTAATCTATTTTTGATAATAGTTTTTTTAACGAATATCTAAAGATTGATTGCTCCTTTGCATTTAACTTAGAAAGAGCATAAAAAAAAAAAAAAGATTGATGCATCCACATTCCTATCAGCATATAAATTTAAAGTTAAATACCGTATATTTCAAACATATTATACCATTATCTATTGCTTCGTCAGTTATATCCATGAAGCGATTTGAATCAAGCTTTGGATCGGAAAAGAGCATTGAACAGAAAATCCTATCAAACATGAAAAAGAAAATTATCCGCTTGTTGAAATACACACCAATTTTTTGTAGAACAAACCATTCATAATTTATTTGAATGAACCTATTCATGTTGCCTTTGAATTGTGTGTATAGGTCCTTTCAGTCTTTCTTCTCAGATTTTGATCCCCTATAGTTAGCTTCAAATTCTTCAATATCAGCTTCCATAAAAGCAATACTGATCAACGACCAGGAAGACTTAACAACATGCAATCAAAATGATTCTTAGTAGGGTTCTTAAATAAGCTTTTGTAAACATTGGTTAGGAAAGCAAATGTAGAAAAAATCCTATTAACTTTGATGACTATAATATGTTATATCTTCAAGATCATGATCAAGTAAACAGTCTTTTAAATGGCCTGACATTTTATTTATGGCTATAATGTAACACTTTATTATAAAAATATAGCTTCTCCTTATAAAGGATTATTCAATTAAGAACTTTTACGTGTAATTCATCACATTGGGCAAACAATAACTCACAATGTGTATGTCATAACCTCTTTCAGTTCAGGAGATACAACAAGTCCAAAGGATGCATATACACAACAGTTAAATGAGCTTATAATAATGAAAGAAAAAATTAACCACATAAAATAAAACATACCAATTCTGTGCCTCTTAGCCTTGGTTCTAACAGATTTCTCCAGCGAGTTAGGGCATACATCGATCTCCTATAAACGCACAAAGCAACTAAAAGGTCAGATCTTAACCTTAGTTTACCAATCGAAGCCCAAACTTCTAAACTCAATACGATTTTCACCTTAATAAAACCAAATATGTTCATTTCAGGTGCTATATAATCAGGAGTGCTACAAATCAAGTAAAAATGGTCAACCCTAGCAAGACATTTACCTGAAGACAAAATCCAAGAGCTGAAATCGCGTCTCCTCGAACTCAACATCGAGTAGGCTGTTATCGGTACATACAAATCTGAAGTCGAAGTTGAGGATTCGATTCTCTAAAGCCATAGTCGAGTGCCCAGCTTCGAAGCCAAGGGATCTGAACCCCACATCCCTAGATTTGCAAAGCGCAAGTCGTGGAGTCTGAAGCCGATGTCGATTGCCCCAAGTTCGAAGTTGATCAGAAATGGATGGATTGAGAAATTGGGACAGAAATCGATCAATTAGTTGCATTGTCGCTCTTTTCTATTTCCAAAGAAGCGGCCTTGCAAGTGAAAAGCGTTTAGAAAGGGGATGTGAGAGGAGTTACGGTTTACGGACTGAAAATAACTCGGTGTTTACATTTTTGCCCCTGCGACCCAAGCTTACCAACCCATATGACCGTTGCCAATAAAAAAGTTATAATTATGTATTTTTGGCGACACTTTTTTAATATAGTAACGCTTATTATTGTTATTACCCTGCAACATAAATAAGTGTTTGCGATTGTGAAAAAAAAGGTTGCCAAATGACCATTATGGTGTAGTGATTCTTTGTAGAGGATAGTAATCCATGATTACCGAAATTTAATACTTTCCTTACAATAGGTAATCACTCATCCATGACAGGCGGAAAATACCAGTAGTCAGTCCAAGGTAACTACTCTCATGTTCCCTTACTAATGCTACCATAGAATTGATACTAAAGTATTACTACAAAATCATTTAAAGAAAGTTCTCATTTTGTTTCCATTGTGTATCCTAGCCTGACAATCCTCTTTTGTAGTCAAGATAGCCCTGTTCTTGGCTAACTAATCCATCCTTAAAAATTTCCTATCTCAAAAACCTTAGAATATAAGCACCTCAACAAAACTCTATTATCAGTGTCAAAATCTGAGATAACGAATTAATTAATTAACTAACTAGACCCAAAATCAAACCATGCCCTGAAATGTCCCAACCATTTCATAGATCAAGGTTTCCAGTTTCAACCCCGACTCACCGTGTACTCATGCTGAAGCCCCTATGGGGTCAAGAAACTACTACTGGGTCTGGAAAAATACCTAAGTGCAAAACAATCAACTATTGCTATTACTACATACTTGGGGATTTATCATATCCGTAAAGGATGGCTTCTTGGGCCTACAATACGGATGCCTTACATGTCAAAGCTCATATTAGCATGGCAATGGCCCACACAACCACCCCATTAGTGAATAAAAGTTAAAGGAACAAAATAATCCTAAATTAGACAAAATAGGAGATTTAGAAGGAATAAAGATTAATATCATTCTTCATGTCACCAATCGTTACCTGCCTTCTTTACTTAATCCTATATTAACACCTTCCATGTATTCTTTTTGACATCAATGATGTATATTACTCTTTTTCTTGCCACCCTTGTAAGTTTACCCTTTATGGAATTTTTCTTATTCCTAATTGATTAGTTACCAAAAATGTACAAAAATCTATTTCCATAACATAAGATAATCCAATTAATAGAGAACTGTAATTGCAAGACATTTTCTTTCATCATCTTTAAGTTGTTGAATAGTGCGCAATACGACTACTAGTCCATATCCTTCTTCCTTTATTCTTATAATTATGTTTTATAAATTAACTATAAACCAAACTATGGAAATGTGTCCTTTTTTAAACAAACCAATCTAGGTTATTCTAAACATCCTAAATTCCCTTAATATTTACCAAGTAGCAAGTTTCATTCTAACTTCGATTTTTTCCCTAATACTAAGTTAAATGGTTTATCCATAAGTCTAAACTACAACCTAAAAAGATTTGAGATTTATACACACAGAAAAGCTTAGATAGGTCACCTTGTAGATGACTCAACGAAGAAAAGATAGAGATTCAGAATTCGAAAGAGTCAAAGAAAGGTTGTAACTGACTAGAGGGGATATATTTTTATTTTCTAAAATAATTTTTGGTTTTTGAAAAGTATGTTTTCTTCCAATAATATTTGAAAACAAAATTGTACTAATCTTGTAAACTTAGGCTCTGATACCAAATGTAGCACCCCAGATCTCTTAACGTTACCCAAAATCGGATTTCTTTCAAGAAATATAGAGCGTTGTAGGTATAATGACAATAAAGCATCACAGAGACTAAGATTCCACAAGATATAGTCAATAAATTTACAGTGGAAAAAGAAAAATATTTTTTTTAAAATGACAAACTATTTCTATTTCAGTTGAACCAAATTATCACAAAATACCATGCCTTAAAATCTCAGTCAAGATAACATCAGAGTAGAAAATAATGTTATCCCTAAATAGTCAAACGGTACAACCTAACCTTAAAAAAAGAACTGAATGTAATCATCTTGTGTAAGAATCCTTCAAGATAGAATCAGTAAAGAGATATGAACTATGTACTTCCTTGTTGTCATCCTAGGAGGAGAAGAAAAGAGGAAAGAAGAAAGGAAAATGGGTCAGACATAAAGTTTGGTGAGCTGTCCTGATTACCAACATGATCAAATAAGAAAAGGAAATAGGTAAAACAATATTTAGTGTCATATAGTGTAAGTATCTTAGCACACTTAAAAGTGAACATAAGAGATAATAAGGAAGATAGACTGTTCTCATTTACTTTTAACTCTTTTGACGATTTGCACTTCTACGAATTCAGAATATAGTATAATTAGGAAAGGAATATTACTAATACCATCCGTCGATCGGCTTCTAAACCACAATTGTTATTACCTATGCCAACCATTAGTCTTGGGTTTATATGGCCTGATCCATCTGCTTTAAAGGACTTAGCATTAAACACATGCATCACAGTGTCTTATTTTCTCCAATCGGCGTGACGCACGCTCATCGTCCCATTACAGTGTCCTATACCCACCTTTTTGAACCTCTTACTACCAAGTATTGTAACACCCCGCATTTCAACGAACACTAAAAGACGATAAATTAAATAATAATTAATTTAATATTCAGAATTAAGTAAAAACGGACTGCGCCATTGTGTTCATCTTGGAATTCTGGTCAAAATAGACACCTGGTTTGCGTAAAACGGACACCGTATGAAGAAGTTATTAAGGTTTGAAGTTTGTATACACGCAAGAAGAATATATATATATATAAAATATCCAGAATTCAAAAATTAGTTCAAAATTAAAATTTTGGGAAGGCGGCAAAAAATCCCGCTCAGGGGTGTCGACCCCTCAAGGGGGTGTTGACCCCATAAGGGGGGTCGACCCCCCTGTGGCAGATCTGGCAGATTAGGGTTTTGGGTTCGGCTATAAATATTGCCTCATTTCTCATGTTTTTGCACACCAAAAATAATGGAGAACTAGATGCTGCCTCTGCCCAGATTAAATCAAGTCTTTTCTTCTTCTGCAATCAAGTTATTCAAGCTTAGAGGTCTGTGATTCGATTCTTCTATTTTTCTAGATCCAAACACTGTGAGTCTAAGTTACTTTTATATCTAAATAATTAAAAAGTTAATCTTGACATGAATATAACTTGGATCTATGCCTATGATTACTTGAATCATATCAGATTTGTTATAACCCGTGTATCTATGATATTCTGACATGACTATGACCTAGATTTAACCTTTATCATGTCAGACCTGCCATTTTTGTAGATGTAGTCCATTGTTTAGATCACATCGTGCTTATTACCATTATATTGTGGCTAAATCAGATCTATTATAGTTAGTTATCTAATTCATTAGACCTTATCAAGCCTGTCATGACATCCCTATTATAGTAGAATTAGTTCTATTGTCACATGTTCATCAGATCTATTCCTATATGCTTATCTTGTCATTGTGCCATTATATGTCCAACTTGTTAGTATGATCATTTCTGTCATCTTCCCTTCGTCCTTTCCCTTTATTTTATACAGCTAGGCTACTTTCGAGCCTAGGCATGTCACTAAAATATGCGAATGCGTTAAAATGGGAACGAGGGGGTAAAACGGTATAATTTGGGGCATAACTTGTAATTGGAAATTTGGGCATAACTTGAATAAGTATATGGACATAAAGTTGGGGATATAAATCAACTTATGATTAAAGACCTTAATTTGGAGCATATGGTTCATTATGAACATGACTTGGGGAAAGGGGCATGAAAACCTATAATGACATAGGAATAATTGGTTAATAATTAGAATGCCTAGGATTACAGTAATTAGAAACTGTAACCGCGCTTAGACACGAGGTTAGATTACACTTGTGGTGGAAGTCTGCCCGGAATCTCCCGGCATATCCAGCGACCGCAAGTGGTGAATCTAATGTGAGGGGTCTGAGTGAATAAACAGGAGACGTGCTAAAACACGAGGTTAAGTCCAACTTGTGGAAGAAGTCTACCCGGAACCGACCGACATATCCAGCATCCACAAGTGGTAGGCTTAATGTGGGAGGTTTAGTACATTATAACCATAAATGAATATGTCTATGAAATTGAATACTTAACCTAGTTGAAATATAGGGATTGTATGAACATGTAACTTGAATAGGGGTTAAGTAAACTTGTTTGAAACAGTGGGTGGGTTAAGCAAATCTTGGGTTGGTGGGTAATATTTATATATAGGCCCACAAACTTAACCTATTGGGAATATGTAATTTTACGACATCGATTGGTAGGCATAATCTATGGAAAACCTAGTGGGGATGCAAGACAAAGGGGAGAGCTTGCATCATCTAGTGTGTGGGAACCGTTTCACTTAGTAACCCATATATAGGTATCAAACGAGTACTCTGAACTAGGTCGGAGTCAGGGCACGCTTACTGGGCTGATTGTAAGAGATCCAAAAGTGGGGGACGGTGTGGGCGGCGCAAACCGACCAAGTCATGTGCGTGCATGGTCCGGACAAAGGAAGATAAGACATCGTGGCACCTGTAGATATGGTTGTGCACATCCTGAAAACGAAGGGTTGCCACTTTAGGGAGTGATACACCCTACTGTGGGGCTAGCACAGGGTATCTACGGAGTAGGGAACCGATCGATTAGGGTAGTAATTAGGGTACACTTAGACTCCGGTATGTTTGGGAGCCCGTTAATACCCTTATGGGTAACTCAGATGTGTTGGGCTACTTGTTGATTGTAAGGGGGTGAAAACCTCTCACTGGAAGTACACCTAAGTTTACCATCTTATATATGTTAGGGATCATCTCATTCTAGTTATACCAGTATTGGTGCAGAGAGTAGAGAAATCATTAGAGAAGCGTAGTATACTCTATAATGTTTTTCCTGTTTACCTTTTCGTATCTGCCTTTCATGTTGTTATCTCTCTTATCCATTTTATGCCTATCATGATACTTTTACTTATTTTTATGCTAAAAGTAACCGGACTAGCCAGACTTTATGTCTGACCATTTTTGTTTCCTCTTCTTTCTCTTCCGTTCCCCCCACGCCCTGGTTCTCAGGGTGGGAATACTCAAGCTTGATCAAGATTCCGCTTTCATCTTGCTTGGAGCTGCATAAATGTATTGCTCGAGTTCTTATCTCATCCACTATGGCTATGTTTTGGGGATATGCTTCTTTTATTGTACTCTGATGTTTTAAGTGCAAGGCAGAACTTTTATGATGTACTGGGTTTTATGTTTTAAGACATATGATGTAAACATGTTTTGAACTACGATGCTTTATGATTAATAAAAGTTTTTAAATCTACTGCTATTTTAATCTATCTTGTAATGTTTCTGTTTCTGTTTACCTATAACGCTTCACGAAACTTAATGCATTCTCTTAATGAGTGACAACAACGGATGTGGGGTACCACACTTGGTATCAGAGCTGAAGGTTACTAGATTAGATAAAAGTTTTTGAAAATTATTTTCAAAAAGGTTTTAAAAGAAAGCATTTTCAAAAAGAAAAGTCTATTTTGAAAAACATATTCCCCAAGCCATATGTAATATCTTTCGATCCTTTGTCTGAATCCCTTTCCTTTTCTTTTAATCTTTTCAGCAGGTCTGGGGAACCTAATATTCCAGAGGGCATTACGATACCAGGCTAGTTCCATAGGTATCTAGAGGCCACGGCGCCTGCCAGTGGTCAAGCTAATGTTCCTCCCCCAACTGCACCCGTAGTTCCTACTTCGCGTGCAGATAACTTCTCTAAGATCTGCAAAGATTTCTGTTCTATGGGAGGAAAGCAATTTCGTGGAACCGAGACGTTCGTAGAGGCAAGGAATTGGCTCAAAGAAACAGAGGATCTGTTTGTAATTTTCGAAGTGGACGATCGTAGGAAGATTCAGTTAGCCGCCTACCTACAGAAAGACGAAGCTTCATTCTGGTGTGTAGTAACGCAAGCAGGATGTCCGGTGGAGACTTGGGATGATTTCAGATAGAAGTTTGAAATGAAGTTTCTTTCTCAAGCTGAGAAAAGCATGCAAATGGAGAGATTTCTGGCACTCAAGCAAGGAGGCATGACTGTTAAAGAATATGTTAACAAATTCAATAAACTAGCGAGGTTTGGGTTAGAGCTAGTGGATACTCCACATAAGAAAGATCTGCGGTTTGTTAAAGGATTGAATGAACCCCTTCATGGGTTACCTATGTCCCATATTCCAATGGGAGAAACTTTTGAAAGGCTTGTTGATATGACCTTGATGCATAAGGAAGACAAAAGCAACCAGAAGGAAGTTAAGGTTGAGGAAACACAAAACAAGAAAGTATGGCCCGAGAAAGGACAACATCAACAGCAACAGAAGAAAGGCGGAAAGAATAACAAGGCTGAGGACAAGAGGAAGTGCCATAATTGCGGACGCGAGGGTCACTTGGTAAAGGACTACAAAAGAAGGAAGAATACTTGCTTCAATTGTGGAGAGGTCGGACACTTTGCTAAGGAGTGCCCAAAGAAACAGGGACAAAGTCAAAGGGCAGGAGCTTCTGGAGGGCAGGTGCATGCTCTTGTGACCAGTGCTCCAGATAGAGGTAGGAAAGTTTCTGTGGAAGGTTTGATTTCTCTTTCCAATCATCCTATTAGAACTATTTTTTATTCTTTCGCTTCACATTCATTTATATCTAATTCTGTGGTTGAGTCTCTACAACTAAATATTAGTATGGTAGTGGATCCCGTAACTGTCTCAAACCCCATTGGTGGTTCGGCTCATTTGTCGGAGTTTGAGAATATCTGTGTTAGGCGTCGAGTTTGAGTGCGACGCATATGTGCTTGTTTTTATGGGCTATGGTTTGATTCTAGAGATGGATTGGCTAGCCATGTATGGTGCCATTCTGGATTGCGAGAGGAGGGTCGTTTGAATTTTAACTTGCCATGGGAGGACCCTCGATATTTATTGGGACCCTAAGGGGGCTGTCATGCTTAGTTTCCTAGAGTCTCTAGATGCATCTATCAATGATCTGCAATCTATACCAGTAGTCCGTGAGTATTTTGATGTTTTTGAGGAGGTTCGGGGCTTACCTCCGAGGCGCGAGATCGACTTTCATATATACTTGGTAGACAATGTAAAGCCAGTTGCATTACCAGTGCGCCATATGGGTCTAAGGGAAAGGAGGGAGCTTAGCAAGCAAGTAGGGGAGCTACTTGAAAAGGATTTATTAGGCGAAGCATATTTGAATGGGGTGCACCAGTGGTATTTGCAACTAAGGCGGATGGTTTGCTTTGCTTATCTGTGGATTATAGAGAATTTAATAAACTCACTAAGAAGAACAGGCACGCACTCCCGAGGATAGATGATCTGTTTGACCATCTTGTTGGTGCATCAATATTCTCTTAGTTAGACTTGGCCACAGGGTTCCATTAATTAAGGGTGGTCGAGGACATTATAGATAAGACCGCTTTTAGGACTCCAGATGGTTTCTTCGAATGGCTCGTTATGCCTTTTGGGTTGACGAATTCACCCACCTATTTTGTTGATCTGATGAGTAGGGTATTTCGCGAGTTTCTAAATAAATTTGTCATGGTCTTTGTTGGTGACATCTTGATCTTCTCAAAGAGCGAGGAAGAGCATGCCCAACATTTGAGAGAGGTTTTGAAAACTCTGCGTGCGCATCAGCTTAAGGCGAAATTCTCCAAATTCCATTTTTGGAGAAAAGATGTGAGATTTTTAGGGCATGTGGTCTCTAAAGATGGGATAACAGTAGATCCCACAAAGGTAGTTGTAGTTCAAGAATGGAAAATTCCTAAGAATGCAACGGAAGTGAGAAGCTTTCTTAGATTGGCAGGTTATTATAGGAAGTTCATTAAGGACTTCGCAAAGATATCAACCCCGCTCACCAGGCTGACAAAGAAGAATCCGACGTTTTCATGGGATATAGATTGTTATGTTGCTTTCCAATGATTGAAGAGGGCTCTGACAACAGCCCAGTCTTGACCTTGCCCGACGGAAACAAAGTGTCTACAGTATACACTGATGCCTATGGCACATGGCTTAGTGTGGTTCTGATGCAAGAGGGAAGGGTAGTATGTTATGGGGTAGATAGTTAAGGGTTCATGAGAAGAACTTCCCTACCCATGACTTAGAGCTAGCTGCCATAGTATTCGCGCTTAAGACATGGCGTCATTATTTACTTGGAGAGAAGTTCGAGTTGTACACTGATAATAAATCTCTCAAGTACTTATTCTCGCAAAAGGATCCATAGATTTTAGACATCTTGGACAGGCTCAGTAAAGGGGAGACTTCTAGTCACCTCAGTAGATATTCCATAGACAATAAAGGGTGTTTACGACGAGATGGGATTCTTTGTGTTCCCCGAATTGGGAGCTAGTTAAAGACAATCCTAGAAGAAGTCTATCATTCTAACACGAGTATTCATCCAGGTGGCGATAAGATGTATAGGGATATGAAGAGGGTTATCTTTTAGGCTGGGATGAAGAAAGATGTGGCGGAGTTAGTTTCTCAATGTTTGATTGGCCAGCAAGTTAAAGCTAAGCAAAAGAAGCCAGTTGGTTTACTTCATCCTTTTTAGGTTCCATAGTGGAAGTGGGAGAGCGTCTCTATGGATTTCATAGATGGTTTGCCAAGATCGAAGAAAGGCAACACCAGTATTTGGGTTGTAGTAGACAGACTTATAAAGAGCGCTCATTTCATTTCGGTTAAGAGCAAGAGGACGGCATCATAGTTTGCAGCAGTTTATGTTCGTGAGATAGTCCGTCTTTATGGAATACCTTCCAGCATCGCAAGTGATCATGACCCCATCTTCACCAGTGAATTTTGGAGGAGCTTGCAAGAAGCATTAGGTACACAGTTGTGTTTGAGCACTGCTTACCACCCTCAGACATATGGACAGACGGAAAGAGTGAACAGAGTACTTGAGGATCTTTTAAGGCTGTGTATCCTAGACTTCGGAGGGGCTTAGGAAGAGCATCTTCCTTTAGTAGATTCGCCTACAACAACAGTTATCAAGCTAGCATTGGCATGACAAGAGAAGGACTGACATTGATTTTGAAGTAGGAGACATGGTTTTTGTTAAGGTATCACCATTAAGAAATGTGGTTCACTTTGGATCTGTAGGGAAACTGGCACCAAGATTCGTAGGACCATTTCCCATAACAGAAAGGATTGGCCAAATGGCCTATAGAGTAAAGCTACCCGAGAGACTATCCAACATTAATGATGTTTTCCACGTTTCTCATTTGCGGAAGTGTTTGCATGATACCGCGGAAGTAGTTGAGACGAGTATATTGGAGGAAGTGGAGGTGGAACGGGAGGCGACAGTCAGACGAGTTCCTACCCGTATCCTTGGATCAGAAGTTAAGAAGCTACGCAATAGAGAAGTCAAGTTGATGAAGGTTCAGTGGGAAGATAACTCAGAAGATGCAACTTGGGATACCGAAGACAAGATTCGTGTTTCGTACCCGTCTCTTTTCGAGGGTATGTTCTTAACTTCCTTTCTAAAGCTTTTATTCATGCTTGTTTCTATTATTTAAATATATCATATCAATCGAATCCTTTATCTTTAGGTAGGAATCCCATGAATGTAAACATGTGTTTGAGACATGCTATGTTTGATGGATGCAAGTGATTGCTAGTGGTTGCTCGTGGATGCATATACACACACATCAGGCACTAGATTGGCTCAATCACTCTCATACTGCATATGGATGTGTGTGCATTTTTCTTCTTTTATGGATGAAAGTGAGTGTCTCATCATATGGATGTTGCATTTGGATGGATGAGTGAGCACGCGTATAGAACTTACGTGTAATAATAGGAATATTTGCGCACATGTTGGATTCATGGCACTAACGTACATTGCATTAAGGAGGTCGACTGAATCAGTAGACCGCCTGATCTTCGCATTAGTATTGGGACATATACACACCCCTTTGCATATGTTCATATAAGCATTAGAAATCATTTAAGGATAATGAATGCCTGTGATTGGTGGATGAGTAGATGGATGTGGATGTTTGGATAAAAGTTCTTCTTAACTTGGAGATTTCGGGGAAGAAATCCTTTGAGTAGGGGAGAATGTAACACCCCGTATTTTAACGAACACTAAAAGATGACAAATTAAAGAATAATCAATTTAATATTCAGAACTAAGTGAAACAGACTACGCCATTGTGTTCGTCTCAGAATTCTGGTCAAAATAGACACCTGGTATATGTAAAACGGACACCGTATGAAGAAGTTTTTAAGGTTTGAAGTTTGTATACACGCAAGAAGAATATATATATATATATACAATTATATCCAGAATTCAAAAATCAGTTTGAAATTCAAAATTTGGGGAGGTGGCAAAAATCTCGCTCAGGGGTGTCGACCCCTCAAGGGGGTGGCGTCCCCTGGATCGACCCCTCAAGGGGGTGTCGACCTATGGGTCGACCCCATAAGGGGGGTCCACCCTATAAGGGGAGTCGACACCCCTGTGGCAGATCTGGCAGATTAGGGTTTTGGGGTCGGCTATAAATATGGCCTCATTTCTCATGTTTTTGCACACCAAAAATAATGGCGAACTAGATGCTGCCTCTGCCTAGGGTTGGCAATTAGAACCGAGACCCCGAACCGAACCGACCCAAAAGGACTCGAACCGAACCGAACCTGATGGGTCTCGGGTCGGGTCTAGGTGATGAAAAATACAATAAAAACCCGATAAAACTCGACCCAACCCGACCCGAAAGACCCGACCAAAAAACATTGAAATATATGTAATTTTAGTGTTATTTCCCACCCGGACCCGGACACGAACCGACCCGAACCGAAGGTCGGGTCCATATTTTGGAAATGTATAGTTTAGACCCAGAAAAACCCGACCCGCCTAGACCCGAGACCCGTCGGGTCGGGTCCGGGTCTATCGGGTCAAGTCTAAGTGCTACCCTACCTCTGCCCATATTAAATCAAGTCTTTTCTTCTTCTACAATCAAATTATTCAAGATTAGAGATATGTGATTTGAATCTTCTATTTTTCTAGATCCAAACATTGTGAGTTTAAGTTACTTTTAGATCTAAATAATTAAAAAGTTAATCTTGACATGACTATAACTTGGATCAATGCCTGTGACTACTTGAATCATATCAGATCTGCTATAACCTGTGTATTTATGATATTCTACATGACCATGACTTAGATCTTAACCTTTATCATGTAAGACATGCCATTTTTGTAGATGTAGTCCATTGTTTAGATCACATCGTGCTTGTTACCATTATATTGTGGCTAAATCAGATCTGTTATAGTTAGTTATCTAATTCATTAGATTTTATCATGCCTGTTATGACATCCCTATTATAGTAGAATTAGTTCTATTGTCACATGTTCATCAGATCTATTCCAATATGCTTATCTTGTCATTGTGCCACTATATGTTTATGCCATTATATGTCCACCTTGTTAGTATGATCATTTCTGTCATCTTCCCTTCGTCCTTTTCCTATTGTTTTATATAGCCAGGCTACTTTCGAGCCTAGGCATGCTGCTAAAATATGCGAATGCATTAAAATGGGAACGAGGGGGAAAAGGGTATAATCTGGGGCATAACTTGTAATTGGAAGTTTGGGCATAACTTGAATAAGTATATGAACATAAAGTTGGTATATAAATCAACTTGTGATTAAAGACCTTAATTTGGAGCATATGGTTCGTTATGAACATGACTTAGGGAAAGGGGCTTGAAAACCTATAACGACATAGGAATAATTGTTAATGATTGGAATGCCTAGGATTACATTAATTAGAAACTGTAATGGTGCTTAGACACGAGGTTAGATTACACTTGTGGTGGAAGTCTGCCCGGAATCTCCCGGCATATCCAGCGACCGCAAGTGGTGAATCTAATGTGAGGGGTCTAAGTGAATAAACATGAGACGTGCTAAAACACAAGGTTAAGTCCGACTTGTGGAAGAAGTCTGCCCGGAACCGACCGACATATCCAGCATCCACAAGTGGTAGGCTTAATGTGGGAGGTCTAATACATTATAACCATAAATGAATACGGCTATGAAGTTGAATACTTAACCTAGTTGAATCCATAGGGATTGTATGAACATGTAACTTGAATAGGGGTTATGTAAACTTGTTTGAAACAGTGGGTGGGTTAAGCAAATCTTGGGTTGGTGGGTAATATTTATATATAGGCCCACAAACTTAACCTGTTGGGATTATACAATTTTACGACATCGGTAGGTAGGCATAATCTATGGAAAACCTAGTGGGGATGCAAGACAAAGGGGAGAGCTTGCATCATCTTGTGTGTGAGACCCGTTTCAGTCAGTAACCCACGTATAGGTATCAAACGAGTACTCCGAACTAGGCCGGAGTCGGGGCATGCTTACTGGGCTAATTGTAAGAGATCCAAAAGTGGAGGACGGCTTGGGCGGCGCATACCGACCGGGTCATGTGGGTGCATGGTCCGGATAGAGGAAGATAAGACGTCGTGGCACCTGTAGATATGGTTGTGCACATCCTGAAAACGAAGGGTTGCCACTTTAGGGAGTGATACACCCAACTGTGGGCCAGCACAAGGTACCTACGGAGTAGGGAGTCGATCGATTATGGTAGTAATTAGGTTACACTTAGACTCCAGTATGTTTGGGAGCCCATTAATACCCTTAAAGGTAACTCAGGTATGTTAAGCACTTGTTGATTGTATGGGATGAAAGCCTCTCACTGGAAGTACACCTAAGTCTACCATCTTATATATGTTGGGGATCATCTCATTCTGGTTATACTAGTATTAGTGCAGAGAGCAGAGAAATCATTAGAGAAGCGTAGTATACTCTATCATGTTTGTCCTGTTTACCTTGTCGTACCAGCCTTTTATGCTGTTATTTCTCTTATCCATTTTATATGCCTGTCATGACACTTTTACTTATTTTTATGCTAAAAGTAACTGGACTCGCCAGACTTTATGTCTGACCCATTTTGTTTCCTCTTCTTTCTCTTCCGTTCCCCCGCTAGGTTCTTAGGGTGGGAATACTTAAGCTTGATCAGGATTCTGCTTTCATCTTGCTTGGAGCTGCATAAATGTATTGCTCGATTCTTATCTCTTCCACTATGGCTATGTTAGGGGGATATGCTTCATTTATTGTACTATGATGTTTTAAGTGCAAGACAAAACTTTTATGATGTACTGGCTTTTATGTTTTAAGACATATGATGTAACCATGTTTTGAACTACGATGCTTTATGATTAATAAAAGTTTTTAATTCCGTTGCTATTTTAATCTGTCTTGTAATGTTTCTGTTTTTGTTTACTTTTAAAGCTTCACGAAACTTAATGCATTCTCTTAATGAGTGACACTAACGGACGCGGAGTGTCACAAGTACAGTATAAGTGTGCCTTTACCTCTTCGTGAGAATACTATAGTGTGATGAAAGGGATATTGTCTGATACGAGTCCCTAACCAAAAATACAATCTGACTCAAATAACCCCTAGACTTAGTCCCCTAATTTGATTTATTATCGCCAAGGCCACCATAAAATTATTGTTGACCGCATAGCTACCTTAGACCTTCATAGAATTGTCAATAAACGCCTAAGCTACTATAAATTAATTATTTTATTTGGCCACTTATTTTCCCTAATCAACCTAACCATGCTGTCGGAACAGACCATAACTTTGAGCCACTTATTTTCTCTAATCAGCTGTCGCTTCCAGAACAGACTCCTATTATACATTTTCTTAATAGGCTACTTGTTTTCCGTAATCAGTAGTCACTTTTGAATTAGACTCCTACTCATGCTTTCGAAACGGACTCCTACTCATGCTTATTAATCCGTTTATTTTTTTGGCAAAGACGTCCGGTTTTTAAGATGACTGCAAACGCTTTTTTATTATAACCAGTAATAAAAAATACAGTATCGTATAGGTGATTGTAGTTGACAATCAGCTAACTCGGTTTTGAAGGTGGTCCGTCCGCTCTACCTTATAGGCTTACAACACTGGAGCTTGCCTAAGTTAACTAGACTATAATACTCGGTTTTTAAGTGGACCGTCCACCAACATGCTCCACACAGTGAGACAAGTTAACAAAACTGAATCGTACAGTATGAATAACATTGAACGGCAATCTAGCTACAGAGACACCACACGAAGACTCCACTGTAGCACATGTCCTTGAATATATGACTTCAGCAGAAAAATACTGCCAATGGGACAACAAAGAACTATGCTTCCTTTCCTTGAGCCACTCACTTATACCTAAAAGGTATCACAAATTTTGCATCCAAATAATTACATACCACTACAACATACATCCCAAGCAAAACTGAAAATGACATGAACGCGCCACCGGAACATCCTAGTTTAACCAAGCTTGTGACAACCATTCAGCACAATTGCAGTAAGATGACATGAACATTTGATCACCTATACAAGCCTAACATATTACATTTACAAGTGAGTAGCCTGATGATGAAACTGGAGGAGAACCACCACAAAATCAACAGAAGTTTGAGCATGAAGCTTCACATATATCTGTGATTCAGAAATTAGACAAGAAGGCATTCTAACTCTCACACACCAAACAAACCAAAAATAAACAGATCTAAAATAGTGAACACAAATTACCAAGTCAGAACAGAACGCAAACCACACTGATAAAAGAAATCACAGAAAAAGAGATCAACTAGTAACCCAATACTATATTAAATCATGACCACACCATCTTTAAAGAAAGTCTCGTATATGGAAGGTGATAAAAGCCGTCCGGCCAAATCGAATTGGAAGGATCAGTGTCTTCACGCAGATCCAAGGCAGTAGGATCAACGAGATACCAACTGGAGAAAAAGGTGAAGACGAAATTTAGATCTGAGCAGTGGAAAGGAGTTTGCTTGGTGAGCGCCCAGTAGTGAACCAAGCAAAACAAAATCAGGCTATTGCAAGGAGGAGAGCGAGATGTAGAAGTAGCGAAAGAAAGAGGAAAAGAAGAAAAGAGATGGTGAAGGAAGCCTGTCGCCTTTTCCAGTTCACTCTCTCGCCATCTTTGCTTGCGTGCTTTTTTATTAATCTGTTTATATTAAACTTAATGTTCAGTTTAAGTGTAACAACCCGGAATTTTGGAACCAATTAAAAAAAAATTATTTTATCAATTTTAATGAATTATGAATATTTAAAATAATTTATTTTAAATAATAACGATTAAAAATTTATTTAAATCGAAGTTAGAACGAATATATTTAATTTAATTATAAAAGGAGTTAGAAATAGCGCGGTAGTTTGAAAATTTGAATATGAATTTTGACCGAATGTACAGGATACAAAATAAATCGGATTTTAGTGAAAGCAAAAATATTTAAATCTGTTTAAAAATATCTTTCCAACGAATCCAAAAAATTGAAATTTCATAGCGGGAATAAAAAGTTATGGCCAATTGAATTTTCAGAATAGTCGCTATAGAATTTATATATATTTTAATATTAAAAATAGCCATTTTGCAAACGACCTCCATTTTCGACAAAACCACTTTTGTTGGATCTGGAATGTCAAATTATTGCTAGGTTTAAATTTCCATAATTTTTGGTATTAATATGTGAGCGTGGTAAATTAAAATGCGTTTGTCAATTTCAGTCAAATTGGATCGACCATTAAAAATACCATTTTTTAAATGGTATCCAAATTTGACGAAATTAATTTTGTTAGGACCGTATCGTCAAAAAAAACTAGAAATAATTTTTCTGGAATTTTTAGAGTCCGTATGTGGCCCCGGCAAATTAAAATGTACGATCAAATTGAATAATTAAATGTTTTATATTTTAAATTAAAGAAAAGTGGGCTGATACGATCAAACTGGCTGACGAGACCTAGCCCATTGTGTCCGGAATGGGGGTATTTGGTTAGGGACATCATTAGTTGGGCTGGATTTGGAGCTAATAGGAGATAACGGGCTTTTTCTTGAATTAATGAATTAAATAATAATATTATATTATAAATACACCCAAAAACATGGAACCCTAAACCTAGAAACTACAGCCCGCCGCCATCTTCTATTTTCAATGGATGAAAAGCTCCAAATTTCATTTCAAAATCGCTCCCAATCCAAGACTAATTCCATGATCAAATCAAAACAAATATTGGAGAGGACAGCGAGCTTTACTTGTTCAACGGTTATGATCATTAACCATGCTTTCATTTGGGAGGAATCAACGCATATAGGCACAGCGTTTGGAGTGGGTTTTGACGGCCTGTGGAGGTGCGAGATGGCCACGGTTGGGGAGAGGTGGAAGCTAAGGCGGCGGCGCAACTGGTGGTGAAGTCCGATGGGGTGCTGGTGGCGCGGATTACGGTGCAATGGAGGATAGTTGAGGGCGGCCGTGGGTGTTGAGGGTTCCAGAATGTTACGATGAAGGAGAAGGGATTAGAAATGTAATTAAGGTTAATAATTATTAATTTAATTATCTATTAAAATATTTAAATCTTCAAATGATGATAACTTAACTAAATGAAATCGGAATTCAGAAATTTCAGATGCGTTGGAATCGAAAAATCAAGATCTAGACGATGGAGCTAACTAGAGCTGAACTAGAGCACGTTGGAAATTCTGACAAAAATCAATGTGAGATCTCTATTTTTAAATAAATTTAATTATTAATCGTGATGTGAAATTTATATTTATAATATATAAAATACATATTGGTGCTGTATAAAATTGAAATTGTTTGTTTGTGTTTACATTGAACAACTGAATTGAATTGTGTATATTCATGTTTGTCAAAATGTATGCATACAATAAAAACCATATTTTTATTGTATATAATAAAATAAAAACATGTTAATACATGTTTGGCATTTAAAAAGTCATTTTCTTATGTTAGATTAGAAATATTATAAAAACATGTTAATACATGTTTGGCATTAAAAAGTCATTTTCTTATGTTAGATTAGAAATAAAATAACAACATGTTATTACATGTTTTTCTATTTAAAAGACATTTTTTTATATGTTAGTGTAGAATAATAAAAAAAACATGTTGTTACATGTTTTGCTATTTTAAAAGACATTTTAAATATGTTTGAGTAAAATAAAAAGAATAACATGTTACTACATGTTTGGGTAAATAATAAAGATTACATTTTTATTACATATGGTGATCTTCAAAAACATGTCAATTTTTTGTAAAATCATGTCAAGTTATTTAAATATGTCATTTTTGTAAATTCATGTTATGTTAGAATTAAAATATCATTTTTGTTAGATTAGAATAAATATAACATTTTTGTTATAAAATTGTCATTTTAGATAAAATGTCATGTTAGATTAAAAATAACATTTTTGTTATAAAATTATCATTTTAGATAAATTGTCAAGTTAGATTAAAAATATCATTTTTGTTAAAAAAGTTACATTAATATAAAAATAACATTTTTTGTTAGAAAAGTTACATTAGAATAAAAATAACATTTTTGTTAGAAAAGTTATATTAGAATAAAAATAACATTTTTGTTAGAAAAGTTACATTAGATTAAAAATAACATTTTTGTTATAAAATTATCATGTTAGTTAAAATTGTCATTTTAGATAAAAATGTCATGTTAGAATAAAAGGTCATTTTAGTTAAAAATGTCATTTATGTTAGGGATAAAAATGTTGAAACTTCAAAATTCACATTTTTAATGTAAAGAAAAATATATAAAATATTTATTGAATGGATAATAATGTTGAAACGTTAAAATTTACATTTTTAATGTAAAGCATGATTTATGTAAAATGATCATTGGATGATATATAAAAATGTTTAACAATAAAAAAGTTTACATTTTTATTGTATATGAGAAAATATGAAAAATGAACATTTATTTTAAAAGATTCAAGTTAATAAAATTTTGTTTACATTAAAACTTACACTTTAATGTAGGTATGATCATGTTAAAGATTCATTGTTTGAAATTTTGTTTTCACATTAAAATTTATATTGTTAATGTAAAAAATGAATCATTAGAAAAAGGTCCATTGCTTGAAAAATGTTTTTACATTAAAATTTACATTTTTAATGTAAATGAATCATATGAAAATAAAAGATTCATTGTGTAATAAAAAAAATATTTTGACATTGAAATTTACATTTTTAATATAAATAAATCATTAGAAAAGGTTCCATTGTTTAATAAATTATGTTAACATTAAAATTACACCTTTAATGTAATAAAGGATTGATTAAAAAGATTAAACTTTGGTCAAAAGGGTGTTAACACAGGAAAGTACATTTTTAATGTACAAATGTTTATATAAATAGATTAAAATTTGATTTTAATATGTTTACATTCAAAAGCTCATTTTTAATGTATAAAAGTATTCAATAAAAAGATCACAGTTTCATAAAAAAAATGATTTTACATTAAAAATTACATTTTTAATGTAAGTAGGAATAATTAAAATATGCATTGTTTAATATTAACATTTACATGTTATAGAAGTAGAAATGTTCATCTATTTGATATCAACATTAACTTGTTAGGGAAGTAGAAAAATGTACTTTTGTTTAACATTATCATGATTATGTTAGCGATATTAGAAATAATTCAAACTGAATTATAATTGCTTAAATTTATTAACCAATGATTTATGTATGTAAACTGTTGTTATTTGAAAACCCGACACGGGTATTGGGATGATATTTGTCATACACTAGTCCCGATGTTTAGTTATATGTCAATCGATGGATTGACAATATGTGATGAGCATTATTTATTTATTTATTTTAATGCTCACACAGTTATAAATTTCACTCTGGATGTGAATGGATTGTTTACTGATTATTTCTCATTATTGTTATATACATGCGATGTACGAAATCCATATAATTGAAATTATATGGTAATTGATTGAGTCGCATTCCGATTCAGAATATTTTTAATGTAAAATATATTTAAAATAAACAATATTTTGAAATAAAGAATATTTTAAAATAATATTCAGTGTAAAATAAAATTATGACTTCTATGTCCCTTTTTAGACGAATATAAAAATATAAAAATGTGAAGCCGAATTAAGTAGAAAACGTTATTTTAACCCGAACGGGTTTATCGATCGATTTGATTTACTTTATAATGAACATTGAAAGAAGTGATTTATAATTCTAATATTTTGAAAATATAAATAATTAATATGAAAAAAATATAGAATATTCAATTTTTCTTTAAAATTGAAAAATGAAGTTAAAATCATTTTAAAATGAATTTATAAATATTTCATAAAATAAGATTTAAAAAGGAAACCGACGATATATATATATATATATATATATATATATATATATATATATATATATATATATATAATGGCCTGAATAGAACGCGCCGCGCGGCGATCGTTCGCGAATTTCGACCATTAACTTCAAATTGATGTAACAGAATATTCGACCGTCAGATTCTCCTAAAACCAGAACCATTGGGTTCGTATCGAAAAGAGCTTTCCAATGAATATAAGAGATTTGAAATCTAACGGTTGGATTTGGAATTATGCCCAAATCAATTTCAGAAAAGGTCGCTATAAGTGCAGTTCGATGACCGTTTATGGAAATCGACTGTATAGGCCTTGATAAAATTATTAACAATATGGAGAAATTATGTAAAATCATAATAAATGGTTTGGAGAGATTTTGGATGAAAAAATTCATATTTGAAAAGATAATAATATATTTTTATCGAAATGAACTAGTTATTAACTAGAATAAATCTTTTAAATTAAGATTTAATGAAATTTACAAATTGATTAATATTTACTTGGAATTAAATAAAATAAATTGGATTTTTTGGTTTGTCATGAATGGTGTCTTCAATAACACCGTCCTTAAACCCAGTTGAGAAAAGAATAAATCTTTCAATTAAGATTATTAGAGTTTCCAATTATATTTAGAAATTAGAATAAAATGAAATGTGAATTGGGTTTATTGTGAACTATGTTTTTAAATGACATTTTTTCTTTAACCCAATTAACAGTGAAAATATAATTTGGAAGTTACAAATCTTTTATTAAGATTTAAATGGAAATTTTCCAAAGTAAAGTTTTTCAATTTAATATATTGGAATCGAATGGGATTCGATTTAATAATAATCGAGATGTGATTATGTAAAAGAAGACCATTACTATATATGGAATTTAAAAGGCTTTGCCGTTATTCCATTTACATTATTAGTCTGATACGGAAATTTATATCGATTATTGTAACAACCCGAAAATATGGGCCAGTTTAAAATTTTTATTTTGGCAATTTTAGCAAATTTTGATTATTTAAAATGAATTATTTTAAATAATATCAACGAGAAATTTATTTTGAATATAATTCGAACGTATATATTATATACGTCGTCGTTAGAATGTATATAATTATACAAAATTATAAAAGGAATTGAAAATGGCGCGGTAGTTCGATAATTCGATTTCAAACTTCAATTGAATGTACCGGGTGCAAAACAATCCGGATTTCAGTGAAACCAAAAATCATAGGATCTATTTGATAATATATTTCCAACGAATCCGAAAAATCGAGATTTCATAGCGGGGATAAAAAGATATGTCCAGTTGAAAATTCTGAATAGTCGCTATGGAATTCAGGCCCTTAAAAATGGAAATTTTGCAAACGACCTCGGAATTCGACGAAACCACTTTTGTTGGATCCGTGATGTCAAGTTATTGCCAGGTTTCAAATTTCATAATTTTTTGAATCAATATGAGAGCGTGGCAAAGGAAAACGCGTTTGACCAGCTTTAGTTGATTTTAATCGACTGGAAAATGACCATTTTTCAAACGGTCTCAGAATTTGACGAAACTAGTTTTGTTAGGACCGTATCGTCAATACAAAGCTAGAAAATATTTTTCTGGAATTTTTCTAGTTAGTATATGGCCCCGGTAAATTGAAATGCGCGTTCAAATTCAATATATAGAGTTATATGTTGATTTTGACGGAAACTGATCGAAACGATCAAATCAGTCTACGATACATATCCCATTGTGTTCGGAATGGGGGTTATTAGCTAGGGACGACAGTCGGTGGGTTCGATTTCGAGTTCGAAAATAAAAGTTACTTTTTGGATTTTTAAAATTAAAATAATATATTTATTTATACTACTCCTCCCAACCCTTCCTTCCCCGTTGACCAGAAAAGAAATTAAAAAAAAAACCAAAGGGAATCGCGATCTGCTCCTCCGCCTATGCCTCGACGCACGCGCCTCCACCTCGCAGTCTCCCCCTTCCTCTTCTTCTCCCCGCGCTTCCCTTTCTTCTACCTACCTCCGACGAGAACAACTCCATCGCGCGAGCTACAGACCCCGAAACCCATTTCCCCCAAATCGACCGTGAACCCCCCCCCCCCCCCCCATGCTCGAGCCCCGCCAATGCCGCCCAACCACCTCCGACGCGGCCATCCCCAACCTCCTCCGTCTCCACGACGTCAAGACCGCCCCCCCCCTTCGCTGGAAAAAAAAAACAGTAAGCCTTCCTATTTATTTTTATTATTTATTTTCTTTTAGATCTGATTTTATTTGTTTATTTTAAACCCTTGAAAAATTATTTATATATAAAGCAATACTTTGTTTATATATAAAATTAGGCAAAGATTTGATTTTTAAACTATAAAAGATTTGATTTTTAAACTATAAAAGATTTGATTTTTAAACTATAAAAAATTTGATTTTTAAACTATAAAAGATTCGATTTTTAAATATTGAATAGCAAAGTAAAAATTCAATTTTTTTATATTGAATAGCAAAGTAAAAATTCAATTTTTATATATTGAATAGCGAAGTAAAAATTCGATTTTTATATATTGAATAGCAAAGTAAAAATTCGATTTTTATATATTGAATAGCGAAGTAAAAATTCGATTTTTTAAAATATTGAATAGCGAAGTAAAAATTTGATTTTTATATATTGAATAGCGAAGTAAAAATTCGATTTTTTAAAATATTGAATAGCGAAGTAAAAATTCGATTTTTATATATTGAATAGCATAGTAAAAATTCAATTTTTATATATTGAATAGCAAAGTAAAAATTCGATTTTTATATATTGAATAGCGAAGTAAAAATTCGATTTTTATATATTGAATAGCGAAGTAAAAATTCGATTTTTATATATTGAATAGCGAAGTAAAAATTCGATTTTTATATATTGAATAGCGAAGTAAAAATTCGATTTTTATATATTGAATAGCAAAGTAAAAATTCGATTTTTATATATTGAATAGCATAGTAAAAATTCGATTTTTATATATTGAATAGCATAGTAAAAATTCGATTTTTATATATTGAATAGCATAGTAAAAATTCGATTTTTATATATTGAATAGCATAGTAAAAATTCGATTTTTATATATTGAATAGCGAAGTAAAAATGTGATTTTTACATATGTAGAGAATATGGGCAAAGAAAGTGACGAAGGGCGAGTGACGAAGATTTTCTGTGAAGAAGAGTCGTGGCGTTGGATTAGCTATTCTGTGTGAGAATTTCTCACTCTTTAATTTATTTCTAGTTGAAATATATACTAGGATGCAGACGGTGTTTAGTAGCACCTGACACTCGTCGTCCACAGACCATGGACGGCTTGTATGCTTGTTTGATTTTGATGTGTAGTTGATTGTGTGATGTGATGTGAAATGGAATAAAACATTTATATAGTAAAATAAAATATTTTTATAGTTAGAAATATTTTATAGTAAAAAAATAGAAATTTTAACGTATATATGAAATGAAATAAAATAAACAAATCAGACGATTTGTTTATATACACACATTTGACTGATATTGATTGGGACGATAAATTTTACACATCGCCCAACTGCACAAATAAAATCTTTGTTTGATTGTTTCAAACCCCACACGGGTATTAGGATGATATTTGACGTACACTAATCCCGATTGTTTTGTTGTATGTCGATCGATTGATTGACAGACTGTTATAAGCGTTGAATATTTACGTTTGATGCTTATACAGTGTAGAATGCACTTTGTATGATGGTTGATTATTCATCGTTGTTATTGTATACATGTGTTGTAGAAATCCATATAATTAACACTATATGGTAATGGATTGGGCCTCATTCCAGTTCTGAAATAGAAATATTTGAAAATAGAAATATTTGAAAATAGAAATATTTGAAATAGAAATATTTGAAAATAGAAATATTTGAAATAGAAATATTTGAAAATAGAAATATTTGAAATAGAAATATTTGAAAATAGAAATATTTGAAATAGAAATATTTGAAAATAGAAATATTTGAAAATAGAAATATTTGAAATAGAAATATTTGGAAATAGAAATATTTGAAATAGAAATATTTGAAAATAGAAATATTTGAAATAGAAATATTTGAAATAGAAATATTTGAAAATAGAAATATTTGAAATAGAAATATTTGAAATAGAAATATTTGAAATAGAAATATTTGAAAAAAAAAATTTGAAATAGAATATTTGAAAATCGAAATATATGAAGCCGCGTTGATAGATTGACGCCATTTTGACATGAACGGTATTTATATCGATTTTATTCAAATTGAAGTGAATATTAAAGTGAATTGAAATTCTAATTTAATTGAATTGATTTGAAATTCGAAATAAACTGAAATGGTTTGAAATTCGAATAGAATTGAAATCGTTTTGAAATGAATTCGAATTGAAATTGAATAGAAATGAATTTGAATTGAATTTGATTAGAAATTAATTCGAATTGAAATTGAATAGAAATGAATTTGAATTGAATTGAATTGAAAACGAACTGAAATTGAATTCAAAATCGATTTGAATTGAAATCAACTTGAAATGAATTTAAAACGAATTGGTAAGGGAAAATTCGATTTTGATTTAATTTGAAAAAGAAGTTGAAATCGTTTGAAAACGAATTTAAAAACGATTTATAAAATACATTTTAAAAGGAAATCAATGAAGTACATATTATATATATTATATATATAATATAATGGCTTGAATAGAACGCGCCGCGCCGCGGCAGTTCGCGAATTTCGACCATTGACTTCGAACGAATATTACGGGAGATCCGACCGTCGGATTCTCCTAAAACCTGAGCCGTTGGGTTCGTATCGAAAAGAGCTTTCTAATGATTATTAGAAATTTGAAATCTAATGGTTGGATTTGGAATTATGTCCAAATCAAATTTGAAAAAGGTCGCTATAGGTGCAGTTCGATGGCCATTGATGGAAATCGACTGTACGGGCCTTGATAAAATTATTAAAAATAGTAATAATTTATGTGAAATCATAAGAAATGATTTGGGGAAAATTGGGATGAAAAACTCCATATTTGAAAAGATAAAAATAGATTTTTATCGAAATGAACTAGTTTTGAACTAGAATAAAAATTCTATTTGTTTTTAAATAAATAAATTGAATTTGAAAAGGGTTTTAAAAATAACCAGAATTTCCAATGATTGCATTGGAATGGATTTGAATCGAAATTGTCTTCGGAATATTTCGATGTTGGATTTCGTGATTATACAGATGTTGTTATGGAAATTTGAAAGATATAGATATATATATCGTTATTTCCAAATACGATATTAGTTGGTCGTAGAATTTGATATTGAATATAAGCCGATATATTTTCTATTCAGAGCCTTGTATTTAATATCAAATGTGATTTGGGTTTGTCGTGAATGGTGTCTTGACTAACACTGTTCTTGAACCCAGTTGAGAAAGGATTAAATCTTTTTCTTTAGATTTAATGAAGTGTACCAATTAAATGAGATTTAATTGAATTGATATTGATTTTTGGGTTTATCGTGAACAGTGTTTAAATAACCCTCGTTCTTTAACCCGATAATTAATGGAATGTGATTTTGGGTTTATTGTGAACCGTGTTTTAAATGACACTGATTCTTTAACCCAGTTAACGATTAAAACTAAGTGGAGTTTTAATGAATCTTTAATTAGATTGAAAAGATCGAGAATGGAGTATCACCAGTTTTGCTCCTGGCGATAGTTAAATCTTTAATTAGATTTGAACGTGAAATGGTAATTGAATTTACCGATAACACCGTGGTGTTAGATATGAAGTATTACCAGTTTTACTTCATGGGATGAATAGGTTGGGATTGGGAAATTAAAACAAACGATTACTTCGGTAAGGTTCGTTAATCCCAACTAGTTGAATTGAAATTCAAAAGAAGATTAAAGAATAAATTCAAGGAATTTATCTTCGATAAAATTAATGGGAACCTTTCCCTATGAATGTGAAATTTAGAAACTAATTGTCGGTTAGCCAAGCAGAATGGTTTTCTGGATATTGATCTGATGTTGGTTTCGGCCTTCGGGGTTAATATTTGGGGAATTATTCTCTTGTTAATTTTCGGTTAGTGACTGATGAATTGGAATGAGGCGTGTGTTGTGTTTGTGTAACACTTATTTAAAATATACGCGAGTTATTCGGAAAGACCGGGTTTATCCCATTCTGAATAACTGATACGACGATAAGTCGAAGAGGAAGACGATGGTCGAAGACCGGAGGTCTTTATGTCGTTTGGGTGATTACTGATGATCTTGATTGGGTTGTACACCCAAGAAGATGGAAACAGTTGGTGATCGTCCAGACGTACTTGGAGATCGATGGATATGCGGGGTACTAGGTGCCTCCGGTTTCGTTCAGACCCAGAACGGACTTGCAGATGGACTGTGTGTCTGACATTGGATTTTAGCCCGCGTGATTGATTTCTATTAAATATATATTTGTTTGGCGGTGGAGAATTTATTCTCTTGCTTAACGCCCTTCTCTGAGACGTACGAGCTCAGGGGTTATATATTGATGGATATCAAACGCATGGAGTGAATTGCCTGTGTGGCATGCCTAAGTGGCAATTGATCGAGGCTTCTGTTGAAAAGCAAAGTCTTGTGGTGATGATCAAAGCACAGCCTGTGTGGCACAGCTTTGTGTAACGTGAACTCGCGAGCCCCACACCCCGGTTGTGAACCAAAAACGGGAGACGGACCTCAGGGAGGGCATGCGTTTCTTTCTAGCTAGGGTGATGTCAGTGACCTACCAGCTCTGACATTTATATACTTTTCACATGTGTGGTTGTTGTTGTTGCGAGGCGCCTCGGTTTGATCGGACGATCCGGGTCCGATGGAGTCATTCGTTGGCTCATTTACTCCCCAAAGGGCGGGGAAACGTAGTGTTCAGGCATAATAATCCACATCGATGGACCGGCCCTGACGATCCAAGGGGCAGTTGTGGCTGTTCCTGAGACACGGGCTAGAGCGTCTCGAATCAGTTGAGGACTATCTTTTGCCTCGGTTCATAGACGGAAATCCAATTTCCAAATACGTGACATTTGCGGTTTTATTTGTAGAGCCTAGTATGGCGACATAGTGGGATGGGGCGCTTATGCCGTCTATGATTGATACTTATGATTTGAAGTTGTTTTATACACTATACACTTATAATAGTATCAAATGATTTGTTTTTCAACGTATCAAGCATTCTTGGCTATTATAAGGTAAAAACCCTATCCTCCGGCTTGCGTTGCATTGTGTGATGGGAACTGGGTCTTATAATAGCTTCATTTTTCCTTATTTAGCATTGCGCTGTTTGTTTTATGCACTGGTGTTCTTGGGAGGAAACCCGTTCCGTGTTATACGGCGTGGTCCCTTGATTTACCTAACTTTAAAATAAAGATTACTGTTTTAGTTCTCACACCAGTCCCATGACTGACCTGGAGTTTATTGTTTTGACCTAAACTCTGGGTGCCCCTATTTTGACATGGGCAGCTAGTAGTTTTGGTTTTGTAGATTTATATTCACAGGATCCTGGTTTACAGCTGGAATGATATCCGGAAAGCTTTGTATTCGTATATCTCTTCTAGTTGTGTATTGTATTATTTTCCGCTGCTATGTATTTAAATGTAATTTAAATCTTTGATATTTCTGTGTAATATTCATTTATACTCTGTATATTCTTGTAATCTGATGCATTGTTGTAATATGCAATGAAATGTCCTTCTGTCTGCGTTCTGTTGTGGCTTGCTCTCGAACTATCCGCTCTTTCCTTCACGGGGAAGTTATGGGTTTTTACAGTTGGTATCAGAGCTTTGGTTTACAAAGCTCAGAGAACAAGGCACATTAGAACCATATGAAAGAATTCATCAAATATTGGATTAGTAATATCCAATGAGAATGACTCGTTAGAGATGGGATCAGTAGTATCCTAGAACGAGTGTGAAGAGTATATTTTTAAAATGAAAACGAATTTGTTTTGAAAATTTAAAATCAATTATTCGTATTTGATTATTTATTTCATATTGATTAGGACAGTCCAGTATATAAAGATTTTGCATATGTGCCTTGCAAACGTATATTCGAAGTTTTAATATACTGGATAGATATAGATTCACACTCTAGTCGCCCGGAGATGATTCTGATGATTGTAGCTACATCATCAGAATTAGTGTTCGAGTGTCGAAGGTGTGATATTTATATATTTCCTATTGACTGGTGTGAGAACCAAAATTAGATAGGGCTTATTGTTGTGATTTGGCATCAAAAATCTGATTTTTGACTATATATCAAAGTTATGAATTTCAAAAGCTAATCAACTAATTGATTGATGGTTGTGTTGTTTGATTATTGTTTGTTAATTGAAAAGTTGAACCTTTAACCAAATTGAACCAAATATTGAGTTATATTGAAAATTAGTCGCATTTGCTTGCATATACTTATACTTACATTGAACAGGTCATAGCAAGGAAGCCGAAGAATAAAATTTGTTTGCCCGACAAATACGTACTTGTTTACTACAATTTACTGTTTTGTTTGGGTGATGATGATTTTATGAGCCGATTGCCTAGCCGCTTGGCTTTTTCTTTTTCTTTTTGAGACCAGAAGGCCTGTATGGCAATTTTGGGATTTTCCCGTGGCTCCCGGTGCAGGGGAGGTTATGGCGAAATTTTTCGAAAATTTAGGGTGTTAGCCAAATTTTTGAAGAATTTGAAAATTCTCAGAAACTGAAAAGTTGGAGAATGGAAGCCAGATCGAACGTAGAGTTGATTAGTCAAACCACTTTCGACTTTGTTCCTTTTCGGGGACGAAAAGTTTTAAGTGGGGGAGATTGTAACAACCCGAAAATATGGGCTAGTTTAAAATTTTTATTTTGGAAATTTTAGCAAATTTTGATTATTTAAAATGAATTATTTTAAATAATATCGACGAGAAATTTATTTTGAATATAACTCGAACGTATATATTATATACGTCATCATTAGAATGTATATAATTATATAAAATTATAAAAGGAATTGAAAATGGCGCGGTAGTTCGATAATTCGATTTCAAACTTCAATTGAATGTACCGGGTGCAAAACAATCCGGATTTTAGTGAAACCAAAAATCATAGAATCTATTTGATAATATCTTTCCAACGAATCCGAAAAATCGAGATTTCATAGCGGGGATAAAAAGATATGTCCAGTTGAAAATTCTGAATAGTCGCTATGGAATTCAGGCCCTTAAAAATGGAAATTTTGCAAACGACCTCGGAATTCGACGAAACCACTTTTGTTGGATCCGTGATGTCAAGTTATTGCCAGGTTTCAAATTTCATAATTTTTCGAATCAATATGAGAGCGTGGCAAAGGAAAACGTGTTTGACCAGCTTTAGTTGATTTTAATCGACTGGAAAATGGCCATTTTTCAAACAGTCTCAGAATTTGACGAAACTAGTTTTGTTAGGACCGTAACGTCAATACGAAGCTAGAAAATATTTTTCTGGAATTTTTCTAGTTAGTATATGGCCCCGGTAAATTGAAATGCGCGTTCAAATTCAATATATAGAGTTATATGTTGATTTTGACGAAAACTGATCGAAACGATCAAATCAGTCTACGATACATATCCCATTGTGTTCAGAATGGGGGTTATTAGCTAGGGACGACAGTCGGTGAGTTCGATTTCAAGTTCGAAAATAAAAGTTACTTTTTGGATTTTTAAAATTAAAATTAAAATAATATATTTATTTATACTACTCCTCCCAACCCTTCCTTCCCCGTTGACCAAAAAAAAACCCAAAGGGTATCGCGATCTGCTCCTCCGCCTATGCCTCGAAGCACGCGCCTCCACCTCGCAGTCTCCCCCCTTCCTCTTCTTCTCCCCGCGCTTCCCTTTCTTCTACCTACCTCCGACAAGAACAACTCCATCGCGCGAGCTACAGACCCTGAAACCCATTTCCCCCAAATCGACCGTGAACACCCCCCCCCCCATCGCTCGAGCTCCGCCAAGGCCGCCCAACCACCTCCGACGCGGCCATCCCCAACCTCCTTCGTCTCCACGACGTCAAGACCCCCCCCCCCCCTTCGCTGAAAAGAAAAAAAAACAGTAAGCCTTCCTATTTATTTTTATTATTTATTTTCTTTTAGATCTAATTTTATTTGTTTATTTTAAACCCTTGCAAAATTATTTATATATAAAGCAATACTTTGTTTATATATAAAATTAGGCAAAGATTTGATTTTTAAACTATAAAAGATTTGATTTTTAAACTATAAAAAAATTGATTTTTAAACTATAAAAGATTCGATTTTTATATATTGAATAGCAAAGTAAAAATTCAATTTTTTTTATATTGAATAGCAAAGTAAAAATTCGATTTTTATATATTGAATAGCGAAGTAAAAATTCGATTTTTATATATTGAATAGCAAAGTAAAAATTCGATTTTTATATATTGAATAGCGAAGTAAAAATTCGATTTTTTAAAATATTGAATAGCGAAGTAAAATTCGATTTTTATATATTGAATAGCGAAGTAAAAAATTCGATTTTTTAAAATATTGAATAGCGAAGTAAAAATTCGATTTTTATATATTGAATAGCATAGTAAAAATTCAATTTTTATATACTGAATAGCAAAGTAAAAATTCGAATTTTATATATTGAATAGCGAAGTAAAAATTCGATTTTTATATATTGAATAGCGAAGTAAAAAATCGATTTTTATATATTGAATAGCGAAGTAAAAATTCGATTTTTATATATTGAATAGCATAGTAAAAATTCGATTTTTATATATTGAATAGCATAGTAAAAATTCGATTTTTATATATTGAATGGCATAGTAAAATTTTGATTTTTATATATTGAATAGCATAGTAAAAATTCGATTTTTATATATTGAATAGCGAAGTAAAAATGTGATTTTTACACATGTAGAGAATATGGGCAAAGAAAGTGACGAAGGGCGAGTGGCGAAGATTTTCTGCGAAGAAGAGTCGTGGCGTTGGATTAGCTATTTTGTGTGAGAATTTCTCACTCTTTAATTTATTTCTAGTTGAAATATATACTAGGATGCAGACGGTGTTTAGTAGCACCTGACACCCGTCGTCCACAGACCATGGACGGCTTGTATGCTTGTTTGATTTTAATGTGTAGTTGATTGTGTGATGTGATGTGAAATGGAATAAAACATTTATATAGTAAAATAAAATATTTTTATAGTTAGAAATATTTTATAGTAAAAAAATAGAAATTTTAACGTATATATGAAATGAAATAAAATAAACAAATCGGACGATTTGTTTATATACACACATTTGACTGATATTGATTGGGATGATAAATTTTACACATCGCCCAACTGCACAAATAAAATCTTTGTCTGATTGTTTGAAACCCAACACGGGTATTGGGATGATATTTGACGTACACTAATCCCGATTGTTTAGTTGTATGTCGATCGATTGATTGACAGACTGTTATAAGCGTTGAATATTTACGTTTGATGCTTATACAGTGTAGAATGCACTTTGTATGATGGTTGATTATTCATCGTTGTTATTGTATACATGTTTTGTAGAAATCCATATAATTAACACTATATGGTAATGGATTGGGCCTCATTCCAGTTTTGAAATAGAAATATTTGAAAATAGAAATATTTGAAAATAGAAATATTTGAAATAGAAATATTTGAAAATAGAAATATTTGAAATAGAAATATTTGAAATAGAAATATTTGAAATAGAAATATTTGAAAATAGAAATATTTGAAATAGAAATATTTGAAAATAGAAATATTTGAAATAGAAATATTTGAAATAAAAATATTTGAAAATAGAAATATTTGAAATAGAAATATTTGAAAATAGAAATATTTGAAAATAGAAATATTTGAAATAGAAATATCTGGAAATAGAAATATTTGAAATAGAAATATTTGAAAATAGAAATATTTGAAATAGAAATATTTGAAATAGAAATATTTGAAAATAGAAATATTTGAAATAGAAATATTTGAAATAGAAATATTTGAAATAGAAATACTTGAAAAAGAAATATTTGAAATAGAATATTTGAAAATCGAAATATATGAAGCCGCGTTGATAGATTGACGCCATTTTGACGTGAACGGTATTTATATCGATTTTATTCAAATTGAAGTGAATATTTGTAATGGCGCGTTATGTTAGCTGTCGAATAATTAATTTATTTAATTATTTATATCTCGATTTGGCGATATCGATAACTTAAAGTAAAACGTTCGAACTTATAATTTATAATTATAATTAAAACGAACCTGAAACGTCACGGCAGTTCGCAATTTGGCGATTTGAACTTCAACTGAATGTACATGATTCATTTTAAGCCGGATTTCTGTGAAACAAGAAACGTGTGGAGCTGGTGGAGTATATCTTTCTAGTGGAAGAGAAAAATCAGGATTTCGTCGTGTAGATTTTGAGTTATGTCCAAATCAAATTTTAGAAAAGTCGCTGTAGAATTCCTTTATAATTTGCGATGCTTTATTTACGTTATAAAAAGGGTTTTTCAATATAACTAGAAATCGGGTTTGAATTTAGACAAGGTTCTTTTGGGACATAACGATAATTTAATTTTTAGAATTTTACTGTAATTTTTAATTAATTTAATAAGCGACTTTTTATTTGAAGTATTTCGCACCCTGAAATCAACATTTTGAAGTTTCAAAATATGAGTCCACCTACCGATATTTTTATATTTTTAGGACCGTGATACACCGCTGGTCACAACAGTGTTATCATTTCTGTCCATAGCGGTACGTAACTATATGAATTAATAAATAAGGTTATCTACCTAAATGCCACTTTATCTTGAGCTTAACCTAACCCCCATTTGAGTTATCAATAGAGGTCCACGGTCCCTACCTTATCAGCCGCGAATTTTTCTAAAGAAGGAAAAGACATGGAAACTAACTCTCCACATAGAAATCCTTTAAATCACAAACAAAATGGGTAAACATTAAAGAGCCACATTCCCTTCTTTTTCAACCACAGAAACATCCCGTCCACCTTATATAAACCAATCCAAGCCGCCACCAGTTCCTAAGTTTCAAACGTGAAAACCATCTCTTCAAAATTCCGAATGAAATAGGAATAAAATTCAATAAATGGTAAAACAATTTTGGTTGGAATCATAAGGGATCGATCTTCATTCCTGGAGGGGTTTTATTGGGTTCGATGTGTTTTTAATTTGCTGGAAAATATATACAGCGGGTTCATGAAAATAGGGTTTAGGAATTCTCGAAGTATGGTTGTTGTTTGGAGATTTAAGGGACGTATTTGAATTTGGGGTTGAAAACCGCACTTGGTTGCGAAAGCGTGGCGGATCCGATGGGTGTTGGTGTCGATCTCGTGTGTAGCCGAGTTGGGGAAGCACCCTGTCGCGAGGTACCTGGTTCGTGCGAGTTCGATGTAAATGGGTAGAGGAGGAAGTGCGGAGCAAGGAGATTTTAGTGGTGTTGATTTCAGGAAGAACGGTGATGAGGAGGAAGATCATTGTCGTCGAAGTATGGTAATGGCGAGAGCAGGTCGCGATTGAATTCGGAGCAGGAAGAAGGATTTGGGGTCTGAGCGGGTGTGGACTTAGGGTAATCACGTATGGAAGTGGGCCAAGAAAAAGAGTAAAGCCCAACTAACTATTGTCCTTTTTATCTAGTTTTAAATTAAATGTACTAACTTCAAATGTGTATAACTCGATCATACGATGTCAGAATCTCATGAAACAAGTTGCGTTGGCACCGTATGGACGAGAGCTTCACAATGAAGTTGACCGGAAGTGGAGTGGAGCTCGTTACAATTTATGGCGAAATAAATTGTCCGACTGAATCAAATAACGCAAACCGTTATTTAACGATTAACGCGCCAAAGTGAGTAAAACTCACTAACTCTAAACAGTTTTATTTTCACGTTGTATTCTTAGAACTGTTAAAATATCGTCTGTTTGACTGTGTGTTGATTGTTTGCTTGAACTGCTAGTCAGTTAGTAGAGATTATATATATATATTTACGTATGTATGTATATATATATATATATATAAACCGTCAAATAGTTATATGCTGATTCTGTTTATCAGAATATTATACTGGTGTTGTTTAACATCTGTGGATGCAGGGAAACAGGTTGGAGGAATCCAACTGGATTCCTTAACATTATTTTACTGTGATTTTTATAGTGTGATATATAATGTGAAGTATATAATCTGTATGACTATGTGTGGTGGGACGATATTTATCGTTGTTATATGGTGTGGTGAAGACCATGAGAAATACCAGACTGTAGGAGAGGGGTTTTCAAAGTATATTTTGAAAATAGTTTATTTATATAAAATCAAGGGATTTTATATATATATATATATATATATATATAAGAAAAAGGATTTTTGAATATTAAGGAATATAGTTGGTAAAACAAATATAAAAGAGTTTTATTTGTAAATCAATATAAGGGAATATATATGTTAATCGAATATAAGAGGATATATTTGTTAGTCAAAATATAAAGGAATTATATTCGTAGAACAAATATAAAGGATATTTATTTAGAGAATAAATAAATAGAATATTTTAAAGGGTATTTATTTAGAGATTAAATAAATAGAATTAAACTAAAGAAGATATTTATTTGTTAAATAAATAGGAGTTAACCAAGTGAATTGGTCGAGTTAACCAAGTGAATTGGTTGAGTTAAACCAAGTGAATTAGTTAAGTTAAACTAAGTGGTTATCAAAGTGAATTAGTTAAGTTAAACTAAGTGGTTAACCAAAGTAAATTAGTTAAGTTAAACTAAGCGGTGAATCAAAGTGAATTTGTTAAGTTAAACTAAATGATTAATCGATGTGAATTAGTTAAGTTAAACTAAAGGATTAATTGATGTGAATTAGTTAAGTTAAACTAAGTGGTTAATCAAAGTGAATTAGTTAAGTTAACTAAGTGGTTAATCGAAGGAAAGTAGTTGATTTAAACTAAGTGAATCGGCTAGAGTTAATCAACGTGAATTAGCTAAGTTAAACTAAGTGGATTAGTTCAGTTAATCGAGACGAGTTAACCAGTTAGGTTAAACCAGTTAGAGTTAACCAGTTAGAGGTGACCAGTTAGAGTTGACCAGTTAGAGTTGACCAGTTAGAGTTGACCAATTAAAGTTGACCAGTTAGAGTTATCCAAGTGGAGTTAATCGAGTAGTGTTGTCGAATATCACTTATTCGAAGAAGAGCTATCGAATATAGTCTATTCGAGTGGAGAAATCAAATGTTATTCATTTGAGAAGAGTTATCGAATATAGTTTATTCGAGTGGAGAAATCAAATGTGATTCATTTGAGAAGAGTTATCGAATATTATTTATTCGAAGAGTAGTTATCGAATATTGGTTATTCGAAGTTAGTTAATCCGAAGGAGTTAATCGAAGGGTTAATCCGAAGGAGTTAGTCGAAGAGTTAATCCAAAGGAGTTATTCGAAGTTAGTTAATCCGAAGGAGTTAGTCGAAGAGTTATTCGAAGTTAGTTAATCCAAAGGAGTTATTCGAAGTTAGTTAATCCGAAGGAGTTAATCGAAGAGTTAATCCGAAGGAGTTAGTCGAAGAGTTAATCCAAAGGAGTTATTCGAAGTTAGTTAATCCAAAGGAGTTAGTCGAAGAGTTAATCGAATATAGTTATTCGAAAGAAGGTGTTAATCGAATATTGTTATTCGAGTAAAGTTAAAAGAGTTAATCAAATTTAGTTATTCGAAATGAGTTATTCGAATTAGATATTTGAATAGAGTTAAACACGTAAGAGTTAATTGAATATTAGTTATTCAATTTGAGTTAATCGAATGTAGTTATTCGAGAAGAGTTAAATCGAATTTAGTTATTCGAAAGGAGTTAATCAATTTGAGTTAAGTTAATCGATTTGAATTAAGTTGAATCGAAATGGAGTAAATCGATTAGAATTAAGTTAATTGAGTTAGAGTAAATCGAATATTGGTTATTCGAAGGTAAGTTATTCGAATTAGTTATTCGAAGGAGTTAATCAAATGAGTCGATCCAAAGGAGTTAGTCGAATATTAGTTATTCGAATAGAGTTAAAGGAGTTATCGATTTTAGTTGATCGAAAGGAGTTATCGATTAGTAAATTGAAAGGAGATTTTCGAATATAGCATATTCGAAAGAAAGAGATCGAATATTGTTTATTCGAAAGAGAGAGATTTCGAATATGAGTTATTCGAGGAGAGATAATCGAATATAGGTTATTCGAAGAAGAGTTAATCAAATAGAGATTACTCGAAAGAGAGTTATACGTCGAATTCGATTATAGCGAATTCGGGAAAGTACTATTTACTTTCCACGGTTTAAATCAAGATTTAGTTATTGATTTAGAAATTAGGTGTCTGTTAAATTATTCGAGTTAGGAGATAAAGTTATAATTTATGTTAGACATTGCAGAAGTAGGAATTATAACGTTGTAGTTAAAATCAAACGTTGTCATATAAGAAGTGGATTCGTAACCTGAATCCGAGAATTTGCATAAACAAATGATTGTAAAAAGTGAGTGATGAGCTTCATCTATTTCACAGTAAAGGACATTGTTCAATTAAGGTCTGAGAGGTAATTATACCCCAACTTGATTGACTTCAGAATTGAAAAAGGAATTGTTGTGGTTCGATAGAAAAGGTTGATTTGAAATATAGTTAAGTAATAAGCGATTAATGGATTAAGCGTAACGATGTTTTATACAACGTTCATTGGAAATCCGTAAATGAGTTTTGGGAACGTTTTCCAAATATAGTCAGATATGTTTTCTAAACATAGAAAATGAAATGTTTTCATGATAAGAATTTAAGAAATAGAGTTAAGCAAATTCAGAAACTAACTGGAGAGGGTAAGTTGAACGGTTTTCTAAGTGACGATCTGATGTTGGTTTCGACCTTCCGAATTGATACTTAGAGAATTGTTCTCATACTAGTTATAGTTAGGGACTGATAGTTGCGAAATAATAGTGATGTGAAAATAAGCTATGGAAATGTTTTCCAATGATTAATAACATATATTTTCTAAATATATGAAATAAGGAAATATGAACATATGATGATTGATCGATCGAATTTCCATTTGGAAACAAGATCGTTGTTTGTACACCGACATGTTTTCATTTGATAGTTGAATCACAGACTATCAAAGTTTTTACCATTTTAACGTTGTTAATATGGAGAGACCGGTTGGATTATTATCCAAAGAACCACTCTGTATTGGCATAAGCGTTGCGAGCAATATCTGCCAAAGATAAATTGAAGACGGAGTAAAGTGCAAGGGCTGTTGTATAAGTCTTAGATAACAATGACTAAGATGGATAAACTGAATAGTGCCTTCGGTTTGTCCAGTCCCAGGACAACGTATATGGAAGAAGGTCTGACAGAGTATATCCAATGGATCGCGTAAGTTGATCTGTTCAAACGTATTCACGTTTGGTGGCGGAGGAATTCGTTTCTCTTAGCTATATACCCATGTTATTTTTGGATAAGTCAATTTGTGATTTGGCGGGTATGACGATGTGGCATTCAAAGTGAATGGTGATCAGATGTTCTGAAGATAGACGTAGCTTCTAGCCTCACACCGGGAAGTAACAAAAGTTGGGCTAGGCAGCATGGCTAGTTGGGTCATCCCCAAGCAGGGTGTATTGTCACCGATCTAGGGAATATCCATACTTATACTTCTTTTTGATTCTGTATCTTCGGATGACGGTTTGATGGCCTATAACCGTGGTGGCAATATATTCGCGACACTCAAGCTAAATGAGTGAGCGGTCATGTGTGGCCGGGTTGCAAGACGTTCTTGTTGAACCCTGAGTGTATCACCTCTAGAGTACACTATTCAGAAGGTGCTCCCATACCTTGTCTGTTGGAATCCATTCTCCGATAAGCGCCCTGCGGTTTATGATTTTATACTATGTATGTAGAACGTGAGATGCAAGCGTTTCTGCTAGATTGATATCTATTTGTACTTAGACATTATTATAATATCACAATGATATTGCTTGTCAAAGTTGTTCAGATACTCATAAGGAAAAACCCGTTCCGTATTCACGGCGTGGTCTTATGACATACCCTATACTTGTTTTAAACTGTTTTACTCATACCAGTCCCATGACTGACCCGGAGTTTATTTTGTTGTTTTCCCTAAACTCTTGGGTGCCTAAATTTGTACGGGCAGTCAAGTAGTCGGGATTTACAGATATACTTAGAGAGCATGGAGCAGGAGGCTGCAAGATTGTATAGCTATAGTTATTTCCGCTGTGTTGTAAGTGTTGTACTCTGATAAGTGCTATTGTATATATATAACTGTTTACTTCAAAGTTATGTTATATATTATATGTTATTCGTTCCGCTGTGAGATTCGTGTTACTCTAATGATTCTGATGTTCTTCTTCTTCTATTCTATTAGTTCTATCTTTTCTTTCTCACCTTCTAAATTCTTTCACTAACGTCTCGGAATTTCCGACTCTCGAGGAGTCGGAAATTTCCAGCCGTTACAGTTGGTATCAGAGCTTAAGTTAAGTGATTACCTTGGCTCTGTGGCATAACACGATAGAGATGGGATTAGTAATATCCTAGATTGAGTTTGAGTGTATATATATGAGCGCGTAATTGATATTCAATATAAAATGGTTTTATATTGTGGAGACTCATTGGTTGAGTGGCTTATGAATTCTGGTCGATCAGTTGATCCACTGTATCAATAAGGGTTACTAAACATTCGAATACGATGAACCGTCATGGTATGTTTTGAAAGAGGGTAAATGAAATAATTTTTCCCAAAATATATTTGTTTATAGAAGAAATATATATCTTGAAATTAATATAGTATATTGATTGTGTTGGTTGTTATTATAATCGAAAAAGATTATAAAAGGGTGAAATGGTTATAAATGACCAATCAGAATTCATATGAATGTAATATATGAAATAGAAGTAAATCTGAAGTTAAATCAGAGTTGGAATTAAAATAAGGAAATTTTAAGTTCCTGGGAGATTTTGAAAATGTTTTTCAAATTGAAAATGATATAGTATTGAACTCACTTCGATAGCTGGAAAATAGATTCTGATGATGAATCTAGACATCATCAGTGTTCATTTTCGAGTTCTAAGTGACGGATTTCTACCAAAGGTTTTGTTTTTGAATTTGTTTTGAGAAACAAGTTGTTTAGAAATTCAAAGGTTTTGAATTGGCATTATGATTTCAAATTGATTTGAAAGAAACCCAGGAATTTAAGTTCTGGAATTAAAATTTAACTAATGAAGTTAAATAAAATGAGATGGTAAAAATAAATTGAAATTTAACTTGAACCGAGTTAAATAAAATTTGAATTGGATTAGAGATAATCTAGAATGGAACCAAATTGATAAGTCAATAATTTGGAATTTGATATTAGAGTTCGAATGAAATTCGATGTGGATTTGAGGATATGAACTGATTGGAGATCAATTGGAATAGATAACATTGGTATATGTTGGAATGGTAGCAGATGCAAGGGATAGAGTTAAATGCCCGACAAAAAGGTACAAGTTTATATCATATATGAGTTTGGATTTTATGAGCCGAATTGGCAAGCCGCTTGGCTATTTTGATTTCCTTTTGGATTGGAGGAGGCCTAGAGAGGCGAGTTGTGGTTTAACGTATTGAGCCGTACAAAGGAGGTTATGGCGAAATTTTTCGAAAATTTAAGGTGTTTGAAAATTTTCAGAATTTTTGAAAATTTTAGTTGGTCGGAAATGAATAAATAAATTAATTAAACTTAAATGGGTCCAGCCGAAACTGAAATTTAGAGGTAAACAAAAAAGATTTTTAAATCTAGTTAGTAGAGTTAGTAGCATTTTCTAACTTAGCAATTTCAAGGACGAAATTATTTTAAGGGGGGAAGTCTGTAATGGCGCGTTTTGTTAGCTGTCGAATAATTAATTTATTTAATTATTTATATCTCAATTTGGCGATATCGATAACTTAAAGTAAAACGTTCGAACTTATAATTTATAATTATAATTAAAACGAACCTGAAACGTCACGGCAGTTCGCAATTTGGCGATTTGAACTTCAACTGAATGTACATGATTCATTTTAAGCCGGATTTCTGTGAAACAAGAAACGTGTGGAGCTGGTGGAGTATATCTTTCTAGTGGAAGAGAAAAATCAGGATTTCGTCGTGTAGATTTTGAGTTATGTCCAAATCAAATTTCAGAAAAGTCGCTGTAGAATTCCTTTATAATTTGCGACGCTTTATTTACGTTATAAAAAGGGTTTTTCAATATAACTAGAAATCGGGTTTGAATTTAGACAAGGTTCTTTTGGGACATAACGATAATTTAATTTTTAGAATTTTACTGTAATTTTTAATTAATTTAATAAGCGACTTTTTATTTGAAGTATTTCGCACCCTGAAATCAACATTTTGAAGTTTCAAAATATGAGTCCACCTACCGATATTTTTATATTTTTAGGACCGTGATACACCGCTGGTCACAACAGTGTTATCATTTCTGTCCGTAGCGGTACGTAACTATATGAATTAATAAATAAGGTTATCTACCTAAATGCCACTTTATCTTGAGCTTAACCTAACCCCCATTTGAGTTATCAATAGAGGTCCACGGTCCCTTCCTTATCAGCCGCGAATTCTTCTAAAGAAGGAAAAGACGTGGAAACTAACTCTCCACATAGAAATCCTTTAAATCACAAACAAAATGGGTAAACATTAAAGAGCCACATTCCCTTCTTTTTCAACCACAGAAACATCCCGTCCACCTTATATAAACCAATCCAAGCCGCCACCAGTTCCTAAGTTTCAAACGTGAAAACCATCTCTTCAAAATTCCGAATGAAATAGGAATAAAATTCAATAAATGGTAAAACAATTTTGGTTGGAATCATAAGGGATCGATCTTCATTCCTGGAGGGGTTTTATTGGGTTCGATGTGTTTTTAATTTGCTGGAAAATATATACAGCGGGTTCATGAAAATAGGGTTTAGGAATTCTCGAAGTATGGTTGTTGTTTGGAGATTTAAGGGACGTATTTGAATTTGGGGTTGAAAACCGCACTTGGTTGCGAAAGTGTGGCGGATCCGATGGGTGTTGGTGTCGATCTCGTGTGTAGCCGAGTTGGGGAAGCACGCTGTCGCGAGGTACCTGGTTCGTGCGAGTTCGATGTAAATGGGTAGAGGAGGAAGTGCGGAGCAAGGAGATTTTAGTGGTGTTGATTTCAGGAAGAACGGTGATGAGGAGGAAGATCATTGTCGTCGAAGTATGGTAATGGCGAGAGCAGGTCGCGATTGAATTCGGAGCAGGAAGAAGGATTTGGGGTCTGAGCGGGTGTGGACTTAGGGTAATCACGTATGGAAGTGGGCCAAGAAAAAGAGTAAAGCCCAACTAACTATTGTCCTTTTTATCTAGTTTTAAATTAAATGTACTAACTTCAAATGTGTATAACTCGATCATATGATGTCAAAATCTCACGAAACAAGTTGCGTTGGCACCGTATGGACGAGAGCTTCACAATGAAGTTGACCGGAAGTGGAGTGGAGCTCGTTACAATTTATGGCGAAATAAATTGTTCGACTGAATCAAATAACGCAAACCGTTATTTAACGATTAACGCGCCAAAGTGAGTAAAACTCACTAACTCTAAACAGTTTTATTTTCACGTTGTATTCTTAGAACTGTTAAAATATCGTCTGTTTGACTGTGTGTTGATTGTTTGCTTGAACTGCTAGTCAGTTAGTAGAGATTTTATATATATATATATTTACGTATGTATATATATATATATATAAACCGTCAAATAGTTATATGCTGATTCTGTTTATCAGAATATTATACTGGTGTTGTTTAACATCTGTGGATGCAGGGAAACAGGTTGGAGGAATCCAACTGGATTCCTCAACAGTATTTTACTGTGATTTTTATAATGTGATATATAATGTGAAGTATATAATCTGTAAGACTATGTGTGGTGGGACGATATTTATCGTTGTTATATGGTGTGGTGAAGACCATGAGAAATACCAGACTGTAGGAGAGGGGTTTTCAAAGTATATTTTGAAAATAGTTTATTTATATAAAATCAAGGGATTTTATATATATATATATATAAGAAAAAGGATTTTTGAATATTAAGGAATATAGTTGGTAAAACAAATATAAAAGAGTTTTATTTGTAAATCAATATAAGGGAATATATATGTTAATCGAATATAAGAGGATATATTTGTTAGTCAAAATATAAAGGAATTATATTCGTAGAACAAATATAAAGGATATTTATTTAGAGAATAAATAAATAGAATATTTTAAAGGGTATTTATTTAGAGATTAAATAAATAGAATTAAACTAAGGAAGATATTTATTTGTTAAATAAATAGGAGTTAACCAAGTGAATTGGTCGAGTTAACCAAGTGAATTGGTTGAGTTAAACGAAGTGAATTAGTTAAGTTAAACTAAGTGGTTATCAAAGTGAATTAGTTAAGTTAAACTAAGTGGTTAACCAAAGTAAATTAGTTAAGTTAAACTAAGCGGTGAATCAAAGTGAATTTATTAAGTTAAACTAAATGATTAATCGATGTGAATTAGTTAAGTTAAACTAAAGGATTAATCGATGTGAATTAGTTAAGTTAAACTAAGTGGTTAATCAAAGTGAATTAGTTAAGTTAACTAAGTGGTTAATCGAAGGAAAGTAGTTGATTTAAACTAAGTGAATCGGCTAGAGTTAATCAACGTGAATTAGCTAAGTTAAACTAAGTGGATTAGTTCAGTTAATCGAGACGAGTTAACCAGTTAGGTTAAACCAGTTAGAGGTGACCAGTTAGAGTTAACCAGTTAGAGTTGACCAGTTAGAGTTGACTAGTTAAAGTTGACCAGTTAGAGTTATCCAAGTGGAGTTAATCAAGTAGCGTTGTCGAATATCACTTATTCGAAGAAGAGCTATCGAATATAGTCTATTCGAGTGGAGAAATCAAATGCTATTCATTTGAGAAGAGTTATCGAATATAGTTTATTCGAGTGGAAAAATCAAATGTGATTCATTTGAGAAGAGTTATCGAATATTATTTATTCGAAGAGTAGTTATCGAATATTGGTTATTCGAAGTTAGTTAATCCGAAGGAGTTAATCGAAGGGTTAATCCGAAGGAGTTAGTCGAAGAGTTAATCCAAAGGAGTTATTCGAAGTTAGTTAATCCGAAGGAGTTAGTCGAAGAGTTATTCGAAGTTAGTTAATCCAAAGGAGTTATTCGAAGTTAGTTAATCCGAAGGAGTTAATCGAAGAGTTAATCCGAAGGAGTTAGTCGAAGAGTTAATCCAAAGGAGTTATTCGAAGTTAGTTAATCCAAAGGAGTTAGTCGAAGAGTTAATCGAATATAGTTATTCGAAAGAAGGTGTTAATCGAATATTGTTATTCAAGTAAAGTTAAAAGAGTTAATCAAATTTAGTTATTCGAAATGAGTTATTCGAATTAGGTATTTGAATAGAGTTAAACACGTAAGAGTTAATTGAATATTAGTTATTCAATTTGAGTTAATCGAATGTAGTTATTCGAGAAGAGTTAAATCGAATTTAGTTATTTGAAAGGAGTTAATCAATTTGAGTTAAGTTAATCGATTTGAATTAAGTTGAATCGAAATGGAGTAAATCGATTAGAATTAAGTTAATTGAGTTAGAGTAAATCGAATATTGGTTATTCGAAGGTAAGTTATTCGAAGGAGTTAATCAAATGAGTCGATCCAAAGGAGTTAGTCGAATATTAGTTATTCGAATAGAGTTAAAGGAGTTATCGATTTTAGTTGATCGAAAGGAGTTATCGATTAGTAAATCGAAAGGAGATTTTCGAATATAGCATATTCGAAAGAAAGAGATCGAATATTGTTTATTCGAAAGAGAGAGATTTCGAATATGAGTTATTCGAGGAGAGATAATCGAATATAGGTTATTCGAAGAAGAGTTAATCAAATAGAGATTACTCGAAAGAGAGTTATACATCGAATTCGATTATAGCGAATTCGGGAAAGTACTATTTACTTTCCAGGGTTTAAATCAAGATTTAGTTATTGATTTAGAAATTAGGTGTCTGTTAAATTATTCGAGTTAGGAGATAAAGTTATAATTTATGTTAGACATTGCAGAAGTAGGAATTATAACGTTGTAGTTAAAATCAAACGTTGTCATATAAGAAGTGGATTCGTAACCTGAATCCGAGAATTTGCATAAACAAATGATTGTAAAAAGTGAGTGATGAGCTTCATCTATTTCACAGTAAAGGACGTTGTTCAATTAAGGTCTAAGAGGTAATTATACCCCAACTTGATTGACTTCAGAATTGACAAAGGAATAGTTGTGGTTCGATAGAAAAGGTTGATTTGAAATATAGTTAAGTAATAAGCGATTAATGGATTAAGCGTAACGATGTTTTATACAACGTTCATTGGAAATCCGTAAATGAGTTTTGGGAATGTTTTCCAGATATAGTCAGATATGTTTTCTAAACATAGAAAATGAAATGTTTTCATGATAAGAATTTAAGAAATAGAGTTAAGCAAATTCAGAAACTAACTGGAGAGGGTAAGTTGAACGGTTTTCTAAGTGACGATCTGATAATGGTTTCGACCTTCCGAATTGATACTTAGAGAATTGTTCTCATACTAGTTATAGTTAGGGACTGATAGTTGCGAAATAATAGTGATGTGAAAATAAGCTATGGAAATGTTTTCCAATGTTTAATAACATATATTTTCTAAATATATGAAATAAGGAAATATGAACATATGATGATTGATCGATCGAATTTCCATTTGGAAACAAGATCGTTGTTTGTACACCGACATGTTTTCATTTGATAGTTGAATCACAGACTATCAAAGTTTTTACCATTTTAACGTTGTTAATATGGAGAGACCGGTTGGATTATTATCCAAAGAACCACTCTGTATTGGCATAAGCGTTGCGAGCAATATCTGCCAAAGATAAATTGAAGACGGAGTAAAGTGCAAGGGCTGTTGTATAAGTCTTAGATAACAATGACTAAGATGGATAAACTGAATAGTGCCTTCGGTTTGTCCAGTCCCAGGACAACGTATATGGAAGAAGGTCTGACAGAGTATATCCAATGGATCGCGTAAGTTGATCTGTTCAAACGTATTCACGTTTGGTGGCGGAGGAATTCGTTTCTCTTAGCTATATACCCATGTTATTTTTGGATAAGTCAATTTGTGATTTGGCGGGTATGACGATGCGGCATTCAAAGTGAATGGTGATCAGATGTTCTGAAGATAGACGTAGCTTCTAGCCTCACACCGGGAAGTAACAAAAGTTGGGCTAGGCAGCATGGCTAGTTGGGTCATCCCCAAGCAGGGTGTATTGTCACCGATCTAGGGAATATCCATATTTATACTTCTTTTTGATTCTGTATCTTCGGATGACGGTTTGATGGCCTATAACCGTGGTGGCAATATATTCGCGACACTCAAGCTAAATGAGTGAGCGGTCATGTGTGGCCGGGTTGCAAGACGTTCTTGTTGAACCCTGAGTGTATCACCTCTAGAGTACACTATTCAGAAGGTGCTCCCATACCTTGTCTGTTGGAATCCATTCTCCGATAAGCGCCCTGCGGTTTATGATTTTATACTATGTATGTAGAACGTGAGATGCAAGCGTTTCTGCTAGATTGATATCTATTTGTACTTAGACATTATTATAATATCACAATGATATTGCTTGTCAAAGTTGTTCAGATACTCATAAGGAAAAACCCGTTCCGTATTCACGGCGTGGTCTTATGACATACCCTATACTTGTTTTAAACTGTTTTACTCATACCAGTCCCATGACTGACCCGGAGTTTATTTTGTTGTTTTCCCTAAACTCTTGGGTGCCTAAATTTGTATGGGCAGTCAAGTAGTCGGGATTTACAGATATACTTGGAGAGCATGGAGCAGGAGGCTACAAGATTGTATAGCTATAGTTATTTCCGCTGTGTTGTAAGTGTTGTACTCTGATAAGTGCTATTGTATATATATAACTGTTTACTTCAAAGTTATGTTATATATTATATGTTATTCGTTCCGCTGTGAGATTCGTGTTACTCTGATGATTCTGATGTTCTTCTTCTTCTATTCTATTAGTTCTATCTTTTCTTTCTCACCTTCTAAATTCTTTCACTAACGTCTCGGAATTTCCGACTCTCGAGGAGTCGGAAATTTCCAGCCGTTACAATATTAAAGTGAATTGAAATTCTAATTTAATTGAATTGATTTGAAATTCGAAATAAACTGAAATGGTTTGAAATTCGAATAGAATTGAAATAGAATTGAAATCGTTTTGAAATGAATTCGAATTGAAATTGAATAGAAATGAATTTGAATTGAAATTGAACAGAAATTAATTCGAATTGAAATTGAATTGAAATTGAATAGAAATGAATTTGAATTGAATTGAATTGAAAACGAACTGAAATTGAATTCAAAATCGATTTGAATTGAAATCAACTTGAAATGAATTTAAAACGAATTGGTAAGGGAAAATTCGATTTTGATTTAATTTGAAAAAGAAGTTGAAATCGTTTGAAATCGAATTTGAAAACGATTTATAAAATACGTTTTAAAAGGAAATCGACGAAGTATATATTATATATATTATATATATAATATAATGGCCTGAATAGAACGCGTCGCGCCGCGGCAGTTCGCGAATTTCGACCATTGACTTCGAACGGATATTACGGGAGATCCGACCGTCGGATTCTCCTAAAACCGGAGCCGTTGGGTTCGTATCGAAAAGAGCTTTCTAATGAATATTAGAAATTTGAAATCTAATGGTTGGATTTGGAATTATGTCCAAATCAAATTTGAAAAAGGTCGCTATAGGTGCAGTTCGATGGCCATTGATGGAAATCGACTGTACGGGCCTTGATAAAATTATTAAAAATAGTAATGATTTATGTAAAATCATAAGAAAAGATTTGGGAAAAATTGGGATGAAAAACTCCATATATGAAAAGATAAAAATAGATTTTTATCGAAATGAAATAGTTTTGAACTAGAATAAAAATTCTATCTGTTTTTAAATAAATAAATTGAATTTGAAAAGGATTTTAAAAATAACCAGAATTTCCAATGATTGCATTGGAATGGATTTGAATCGAAATTGTCTTCGGAATATTTCGATGTTGGATTTCGTGATTATTCAGATGTTGTTATGGAAATTTGAAAGATATAGATATATATATCGTTATTTCCAAATATGATATTTGTTGGTTGTAGAATTTGATATTGAATATAAGCCGATATATTTTCTATTCAGAGCCTTGTATTTAATATCAAATGTGATTTGTGTTTGTCGTGAATGGTGTCTTGACTAACACTGTTCTTGAACCCAGTTGAGAAAGGATTAAATCTTTTTCTTTAGATTTAATGAAGTGTACCAATTAAATGAGATTTAATTGAATTGATATTGATTTTTGGGTTTATCGTGAACAGTGTTTAAATAACCCTCGTTCTTTAACCTGATAATTAATGGAATGTGATTTTGGGTTTATCGTGAACCGTGTTTTAAATGAAACTGATTCTTTAACCCAGTTAACGATTAAAACTAAGTGGAGTTTTAATGAATCTTTAATTAGATTGAAAAGATCGAGAATGGAGTATCACCAGTTTTGCTCCTGGCGATAGTTAAATCTTTAATTAGATTTGACCGTGAAATGGTAATTGAATTCACCGATAACACCGTGGTGTTAGATATGAAGTATTACCAGTTTTACTTCATGGGATGAATAGGTTGGGATTGGGAAATTAAAACAAATGATTACTTCGGTAAGGTTCGTTAATCCCGACTAGTTAAATCGAAATTCAAAAGAAGATTAAAGAATAAATTCTAGGAATTGATCCTGGATAAAATTAATGGGAACCTTTCCCTATGAATGTGAAATTTAGAAACTAACTGTCGGTTAGCCAAGCAGAATGGTTTTCTGGATATTGATATGATGTTGGTTTCGGCCTTCGGGGTTAATATTTGGGGAATTATTCTCTTGTTAATTTACGGTTAGTGACTGATGAATTGGAATGAGGCGTGTGTTGTGTTTGTGTAGCACTTATTTAAAATATACGCGAGTTATTCGGAAAGACCGGGTTTATCCCATTCTGAATAACTGATACGACGATAAGTCGAAGATGAAGACGATGGTCGAAGACCGGAGGTCTTTATGTCGTTTGGGTGATTACTGATGATCTTGATTGGGCTGTACACCCAAGAAGATGGAAACAGTTGGTGATCGTCCAGACGTACTTGGAGATCGATGGATATGCGGGGTACTAGGTGCCTCCGGTTTCGTTCTCTCCCAGAACGGACTTGCAAATGGACTGTGTGTCTGACATTGGATTTTAGTCCACGTGATTGATTTCTATTAAATATATATCTGTTTAGCGGCGGAGAATTTATTCTCTTGCTTAACGCCCTTCTCTGAGACGTACGAGCTCAGGGGTTATATATTGATGGATATCAAACGCATGGAGTGAATTGCCTGTGTGGCATGCCTAAGTGGCAATTGATCGAGGCTTATGTTGAAAAGCAAAGTCTTGTGGTGATGATCTAAGCACAACCAGTGTGGCACAACTTTGTGTAACGTGAATTCGCGAGCCCCACACCCCGGTTGTGAACCAAAAACGGGAGACGGACCTCAGGGAGGGCATGCGTTTCTTTCTAGCTAGGGTGGTGTCAGTGACCTACCAGCCCTGACATTTATATACTTTTCACCTGTGTGGTTGTTGCTGTTGCGAGGCGCCTCGGTTTGATCGGACGATCCAGGACCGATGGAGTCATTCGTTGGCTCATTTACGCCCCAAAGGGCGGGGAAACGTAGTGTTCAGGCATAATAATCCACATCGGTGGACCGGCCCTGACGATCCAAGGGGCAGTTGCGGCTGTTCCTGAGACACAGGCTAGAGTGTCTCGAATCGGTTGAGGACTATCTTTTGCCTCGGTTCATAGACGGAAATCCAATTTCCAAATATGTGACATTTGCGGTTTTATTTGTAGAGCCTAGTATGGCGACATAGTGGGATGGGGCGCTTATGTCGTCTATGATTGATACTTATGATTTGAAGTTGTTTTTTACACTATACACTTATAATAGTATCAAATGATTTGTTTTTCAACGTAACAAGCATTCTTGGCTATTATAAGGTAAAAACCCTATCCTCCGGCTTGCATTGCATTGTGTGATGGGAACTGGGTCTTATAATAGCTTCATTTTCCTTATTTAGCATTGCGCTGTTTGTTTTATGCACTGGTGTTCTTGGGAGGAAACCCGTTCCGTGTTATACGGCGTGGTCCCTTGATTTACCTAACTTTAAAATAAAGATTACTGTTTTAGTTCTCACACCAGTCCCTTGACTGACCTGGAGTTTATTGTTTTGACCTAAACTATGGGTGCCCCTATTTTGACACGGGCAGCTAGTAGTTTTCTTTTTGCAGATTTATATTCACAGGATCCTGGTTTACAGCTGGAATGATATCCGGAAAGCTTTGTATCCGTATATCTCTTCTAGTTGTGTAATGTATTATTTTTCGCTGCTATGTATTTAAATGTAATTTAAATCTCTGATATTTCTATGTAATATTCATTTATACTCTGTATATTCTTGTAATCTGATGCATTGTTGTAATATACAGTGAAATGTCCTTCCGTCTGCGTTCTGTTGTGGCTTGTTCTCGAACTATCCACTCTTTCCTTCACGGGGAAGTTACGGGTTTTTACAATTATATATTGATTTAATTTCTGCGAAAATTCCATATTTACGGGAAGATGATTTTGGGTTTACTGTGAACAATGTTTTTAAATAACATTGGTTCTTTAACCCAGTTAAAGATAAGATTAATTTCTTCAATTTTAATAATAATAAAGTTATGATTTTTGATATTTAAAACCGCATTGGATTTTAAAGAATCTTTAAAAAGAAGATTAAAGAATAAATTTAAAAGAATTTATCTTTGATAAAATTAATGGGAACCTTTCCCTAATAATATGAATATTTTATTAAAAGAATATTCTGAATTGGAATGAGGCGTATGATATGTTTTTATAGCACTTAATTATTGATTATAAAATACGCGAGTTATTCAGAAAGACCGAGTTCAACCCATTCTGAATAATTACTACGATGATTAAAAGTCGAAGATGAAGACGGTGGTTGAAGACCAGAGGTCTTCACATCGTTTGGATGATTACTGATGTTTTGATTGGGAGGCATCCCAAGACAAGGTAATAAGTGGTGATCATCCAAACGTACTTGGACATCGACGAATATGCGAGAACCTCTCTCCTGTATTGGACATATTGTATGAGTAATAAGGTGTCTCCGGTTTCGTTCAGATCCATAATGGACTTGTAAATGGATGGCATGTCTGACGTTGTATTCCTTTATGTTGTATTCGTTGATCTCTGCTAAATATATATCTGTTTGGTGGCGGAGAATTTATTCTCTTGCTTAACACCCTTCTCTGAGATGTATGAGCTTAGAGGTTATATATTGGCAGAAATCAATGGTATGGTATGGATTGACAATGTGGCATGCTAAGATGCAAATGATCAAGGCTTTTGTTGAAAAGAAGGGACTTGCGGTTGATGATCAAAGCACAACCCATTTAGGCATAACTTTGTGTATAGCGTAACTTCGCGAACCTCACACCCCGGTAAGAGTCAGAAACGGGATAAGGGACCCAAGGAGTGCATGCGTTTCTTTCTAGCTAGAAGTGGTGACAGGGTTTTGCAAGCCCTGGCATTTTACTTATGTGGATGAGGGATTACGAGGCCTCGGATATTTTGGTCGGTAGTGACCAATTGATAGGTTCAATAGGATGGGGAAACGTGTGTTCAGGCATAACTAATCCACTAAAGTATTTGTGGACCGGCCTTGGAGGATCCAAGGGCTCGCCAGCATCTGAGTCCTGAGACATTTGCTAGAGTGTCTCGAATCGGTAAGGAGATCGTCCCTAGTCTTGACTCATGATGGAAACCCAACTTCCAATACGACACCGTACGGTTTTGAATGTAAAACTAGTATGGCGACATAGTATATGGTAGCTATGCTGTCTATGATTGATACATTATGATTGGATGTTTTTGAAACATATATACACTAATAATAATATCAAATCCGTTTTATCGTATCAAGCATTTTTGACCATTATAAGGTAAAACTCTATCCTCTGGTTTGCGTTGCATTGTGTGATGGGACTTGAGTCTTATAATGGTTTCATTTTTGTAAAAAGCATTGCATTGTTTAACGATTTACTTTATTTCTTGCACTGGAAATCCAATGGAGTAAACCCGTTCCGCGTTAGCGGCGTGGTCCTGTGATTAGCCTTATTATTATTAGATAAGTTAGGTAAGATTTCTCATACCAGTCCCATGACTGACTCGTAGTTTGTTTCACTTTGCGAACCCGGGTGCCCGCTTTTCCATACGAGAAGTCGAGTGGCTTGTTTTGCAGATATATTGAGCAGGATACTGGATCGAAGCTTAAAGCTATGTCCAGAGCATTGATAGTCTTCCACTGTATTTTTGTTTCCGCTACTTTGTGTTAAGTTTATTGTAAATTAATCTTTCGCTATATTATTATTTATCCGATGTACTCTGATATATTTTGTACTCTGATGTAACATTATTATAATGCTTATAAAAGTCTTATGTTATTTGTTCTGATGTGTTGTATGCCCAAAGTTAGCGTATTCGGGTTACGAACAGTCTTAATCGATTTTGCGATCTATTAGGTCCCACAAAATCCGAATTGTTACATTAAGTTTATTAATAAGCCGACTTGTTCCATATAACTTCTTGTTATATTATAGGTTGCATTTTAACACTAAATTGTTTATATTCATTCTACAACCCAATCCGTGCTCCTTTGCATCTAATTAAATTTCCAATTATTTAGTTTATCTGTGATTTCATCAAATTGTAGTTCAGTTGTCCATTGCTATATTAATTAAATAAGCCTCAATTAATCTATTTTATAACCAGTTCATATTTTTCCCCAATATGCGCTTTATAATCAATTTCACATTTTTTTCTCAATATACGCAGAAATGAAAAAGGATAAAGGTTCAGGATCTTTGAAAGGCCTAAACTCAACGTGAATTAAAAGGATAAAGGTAGGCTCTCGCATGGCCTAGGGTCAAATAAATAAAGTAGGGAAAAATCGGAATTGTACATAAAATAACCTGGATAGAAGTTAACTAAATGATTTACAGTAACTGATGAACTACAGAAATAAACTGAAGTGGGAAATAGAAACAATAATCAGATATACAAGAATCATTTACAGAAAAAACGGTGAATTCTGTAAGTTACTAAAGAAATTAACAACTGTTATATTATCCAAATAATCTCCAACTAAACTGATATTGTAATCATAGAAAATACTCACATGAAAAGATTTACAGAAAATAGGAACAAACTGTAGAATAACATATCTACAAACAATACAGTACATACAACTACCATTGTTCCTAATTTACCAAAACCTATTCAAAAATCTGAGTAATCAAGAATTATCACCTTAATTTGCTTATCCAATTGGTCCTAATAGGAATCTCTAGGTCCATGTATAAATATTCTACTAAATTTATGCGTGCAAAAAACTAAACCTCGTAACTTAATTTTTTTTAGAGCACGAAGTTTTGCATAGTGGAGGCAGAGAATGAGGAATGGAATTGTGAGAATTAGGAATGGATAGGAGGCTTACTTATCGGGGAGGTAGAGTAACCTAGGCCTTTAGATTTTAGGTTTTTAATTTGTACCGGTCGAGTCATGACGTCTTTGGTTTGAAAATAAACTAAAGATGTGCCAAGATTAGAAAAAATTATAAACGCAGCGTCAATAATCATTCTAGAAAATAATTCTATATTAAACTATATTGATTGACTTATGTGTCAATCAATGCCTAATTAAATTCCTTAACGTGCGTAATTAATTCCCTATGGTATATGAACCTAAAGACATACATACACACACACATATTTAGGGCAATTCCAATTCATATTTTCTATTACATAAATATACACACATACATACATACATACATACATACATACATACATACATACATATACATACACAAACACACACAAATATATATATATATATATATATATATAATAGAAACCTTCCATAAATGTCTAATAAGTCAAAACACTAAATACAAAATTTGAACATTGCTATTTTGTCAAAACGCATATAGCCAATGCATAATATATATATATAGTAATGACCCAAAAAGTTAGATGCTCGAACTTTAACCATGATACATTATACTATATTCACTTTCAAAATTCAAGTATCAAAACCCAGGTAGTTAAATGAAAGAAGTAAGAGGGTGAAAAAAAGAAAGACAGAAATGTTAGAATAAAAGAAAAAGAAAAAGAAAACACCAACACTATAGATTAAGAGTAAAGTAGAATCTCACAGCAGAATGAACAAAATATAGTATATCAATACTCTTTACACATAGAGAAAACTGGATACACACACACATATATATACACACACACACAACATCATAGTACACCACCGGATTAGCCTATACAATGCTGATAAATAAAATACACACAGTGAAAATAAATTAATACCAAAAAATACGTGGAATATGTCTCGACTCCAGCTCCTCCCTTGAAGCCCCAAGAAAAAAACCAATGCAACCTAGAAAATGGACTCAGTCTGATGGAGCCCATTTTGCGAAATGTAAAGTCCAATGGATTGTCAGTCTGGGATACTTTCAGTGAGAAAAACTCACATCACAGACAAATTTCTTAAATAGAAATCCTTTAAAAGAATGAAACTCTCGTAAGACATGACCACACATAAACATGACACCTGTTTTTACCTTAGAATAACCAAATCATTTTTATTATTAAATTCCAATGATATTATAATAACATCTATCAATCCACAAATAAAACAGGAATATAGACGAAAAGCTTGAATCTCACTTTTCGATATAGTTGGTTTACATCTAAAACCGTACGACTCATATTGAAGTTTGGATTTCCAATATGAATGGGTATGGACCCGCCTTCCGACTAGTATGTTCGAGAGATAAAACACTGCAGTTCAACAAGAACTTCTTGCAACCTGGCCAAAAAGAACCAACCACTCATTCAACTTGAGTGTACCGAATATATCGTCACCGTGGTTGTAGGTCGTCCTACCATACTCATTCCAAAGCATACTAAAAGTGAAAATTGATTTCTCTGAATCAGGTGATGATATACCCTAATGGGTGTGACCCACATAGCCTTGTTGCCTTCTTGATTTCAGCCATTTCCCAGTTGATGAGGCTTGAGGTCACGGTTACCTTTTTCATACATTACATTCAAGCTTTGAATGCTACATTGTCTCCAACCACTAATTGATTTACACAAATATACAATGGGTGTTGAGTTAAAAGAAGTTGCCTTCTTCGCCACCATACTTGGTATACTTGTAAAATTAACGTACAAGATTTTAGAAAATACATTATCAAACATTCATCCATACAAGTTTGTTCTGCGACTGAACGAAACCGAGAAACCCCAGAACGTATGGATTGCTACAGCAAGTTTAATCCTGATAGTTAAGCAGACACATCAGCGAGCACCCCTCTTGCTCCAAAGATCCATGCCTTCAAATAATCTCATAAGCATCCATGCAAATTCAGTTGTCGAACGCCAAGTCAGTTCGAAGTGGTTTTGGGTCCCGTTCCCATCCCGGTCTCCTCGTACTAACATGTCAATAGTCAAAAGGGATATTCATTGATAGTCGGTTCTTTAACTATCAAATCAACTGTACGGATAAGTACATTGGCAGCTTGGGCCCTTATTAATTAAATCATTCATTAAAACCCATTGTCCATTCTTAAAATCGAATTCATACACATATCTCTCCTGTTTTCGTTACTTTGAAATCAATAATAGCCATACCTTTACATATTTAGAATAAACGTATTAACCAAACTCCTCTTTATTTTCTTTATTTCAAAATATCACTATATCTACATAGCCAATTTGGTATATGTCTAATCATCAAATCTTATATGGGCCAAAATAATATCAAGAGACATGTTCATTATTATACAACCCAAATGATTTTTATTTAACTTCACAGCTTGGTAAAATTGAAGTTTATGGTAACTCTTTATGATAAAAAATAAAATAAATTCTTAATGTCCACTTCCATTTCAAAACAGTATAAACTCTTTCCACTTTTTGAAACCATGGTCGTTTACTTATTTCTTGGAATAAGTGTATTCACAAAACATACTATTTTCATTACTCAGAAAAAAGTGTTATATACTTAACTGAATGGTATAAGTATATTCACACTTCATATTTGGGCCAAACAATGTCAAGTAATACATTGATTGCAATAAAACCCAACAATTTCATTAAATTTCTCTAAACTTTGCAAGATAAAGCTGTAATATTTCTTACGGAAATAATAACTATTTCCAACATTATTACCAGTTCAAACTAGTACCATCCCTTGGATAAAAATGAAGTCGTACAGGTTAGGGTATTTTACTTACCTCTCAAAGCTTGTCTCGACAACGTTCTTATCTTAAGATAGTGTAACAACCCGGAAAATCTGAACCAATTTAAAATTTTTAATTTGGCTATTTTAGTGGATTTTAAATATTTAAAATAAATTATTTTAAATAATAACAACGAAAAGTATGTTTGAATCGACGTTTGAAAATAAATATAATTATTTTTAATTATAAACAAAGCCTGAAATGGCGCGGCAGTTTCAAAATTTGAATTTGAACTTTGACTGACTGTACCGGGTGCAAATTAAAACGGATTTTAGTGAAACCAAAAATATCTAAATCTGTACATGAATATCTTTCTAACGAATCTGAAAAATCGAAGTTTCATAGTAGGAATCAAAAGTTATGGTCAAATGAATTTTCAGAAAGGTCGCTATAGAATTTATATAGCCCGTGAAAATAGACATTTTGCAAACGACCTCAGAATTCGACGAAACCACTTTTGTTGGATCCGGGATGTCAAATTATTGCTAGGTTTCAAATTCCATAATTTTTGAAGTTAATATGTGAGCGTGGCGAAGGAAAATGTGTTTGGTTGATAATAGTTAAATTGGATCGACCAGAAAATGACCATTTTTCAAACGGTCTCAGAATTCGACGAAACTAGTTTTGTTGGGACCGTATCATCAAAACATAGTTAGATTTATTTTTCTGGAATTTTTGGGATCAGTATGTAGCCCCAACAAATTGAAATGTACGTTCAAATCAAATATTGAATGTTTTATATTTTAAGTTAAAGGAAAACTGACTGAAACAGTCGAATAGGCCTACGAAACATATTCCATTGTGTTCGGAATGGGGGTATTTAGCTAGGGACGACAGTCGTTGGGTTTGAATTGGTGTTCGTATGGAGAAAGGGGTATTTTTGAATTTAAAGAATTAAATAAATAAAAAAAATGGAAGGGCCAATCACATTCTTCAGTTGACTTTCTCTCTCCCCGTAACCCTCCAGTTCAAAGGCGGAAACACCTTCAATCCTTCCTCCCTCAAATCCTTCTGATTCACTCAATAAAATTCAAGGGTGCTGTGGAAGATTTGGTAGAGGATCTTCAGATTTACAAATCCATATAAGGATTGGGATTTATCATTTCGAATTGGAGGAGAATCGCACCCTAGAAGTCACGGCCTTCAACCCCCCGCCGTGAGCAGCTCCAGCCACCGAAGTGGGGCCCCTTCCTGGCGCACGTGCGCCTCTCCAAGCACTTCGACGTGGTGTATTCTGATCGGAACATCGTGCTACGGATTGGGCTAAAAATCTAAACCTAGATTTGAAGATTTTGCTGAGGTAACGGCCTGTTCTAATTTGAACTGATTTTTACACCTTTAAGTGTTGCAAACTTCTAAAAATCATATCTTTTTACTTTGTGGTCGAAATCCAGTGAAACAAGAGACAGTGGAATCGTGTGGACGTCTTCTACATTTTAGAAGAGACCGTATATTTTTCTGAGCCTTTTGCAATTTTTGGAGTGGAACCCAATGTGAGATTTCTGAATTATAAACTATATGGAAACAACGATGTATAAATTATATAGTCGATGTATGAGTTATATAAGCGTTGTACACCTCATGTATAAGCGTTATATAAGTTGTATGTTCAATGTATAAGTTATATATGCGTTGTAAAAATGATATATGCATTGAAATGAATTGAAATGATATTGAAATGAAATCGAAATATAGTTATATACGTATATCTATATATATATATACTCCCCTCGTCCACAGACCATGGATGATATATATTGGTTGTGATATTGATTGGATTATTGGTTGATGTGAAAATTTGGTGAATATCATGAATGGTTGATTTGAAATGATTGATTGTGGTTGAAATCCCAATAGGATCAGTATATGGGAAAATTCGTCTGCGTACGAACTAGATATTGAAAATCCCCATTGTCAAAAGTTGCGAGGCTTTAAGGTAGAGCGAGGAGCCATACTAGGGACGGTGTCGGTTTTAACTACCCTGCCGTTATGCTGCCGAAATTTTCAATAATATTCATGTGTTAGAATTATTTTCATGTGTTGAAACCATATTCATGTGTTGAAACTATATTCGTGTGTTGAATAGAAATTCATGTGTTGAATAAATTCTTTGAAAGATAAAAATAACATTTTATCACATATATAGACTATATAAATTGTTCGTGTTTTAAAATAAATTGTTTTAACAATAAAAATCATAGTTTTATTATATATATAAACTATAGACAACATTCATGTGTTGAAACCAAATTCATGTGTTGAATAGAAATTCATGTGTTTAATAGATTCTTTGAAAGAGAAAAATAACATTTTTACCTTATGTATGAACTATATAAAATAATCGTGTTTTGAAATAAATTGTTTTACAACAAAAATCACATTTTTATTAGATATATGAATTGTTAAAAATAGTGATGTGTTGAAATAAATATCTGCTGGATAAAAATATCATTTTTATCAAATATATGAAGCGAATATGGTTTTGAAATCGAAGAATGGATTATATATTTATATATATATAAATATAATTAAAATAAATCGAATAACGAAGCTGCAATTCGTATTTTGAAACCGTGATTTCAGACGATTATTGAGGGAGATCCGACCATCGGATTTTCCCGAAACCGAGACCGTTGGGTTCGCTTTGGAAATATCTTTCCAACGACACCAACTTTGTAAAGATCCAACGGTTGGATTGTCTGGAATGTTTAATTCAAATCTGAAGAAAAGCAGTGCCAGAATCGATTATATATATATATATATATAATTAAAATAAATCGAATAACGATGCTGCAGTTCGTATTTTGAAATCGTAACTTCAAACAATTGTACCTGGAGATCCGACCGTCGGATTTTCCCAAAACTGGAACCGTTGGATTCGTTTTGAAAAGATCTTTCTAATGATATATTTGTAAAGATCCAACGGTTGGATTTTCAGATATGTGTAAATCAAATCTGAAGAAAAACAGCGCCATGGCCGCATTATGGCCTGAAGCGTCGTTTGAATGAATTGGGTATTTTTAAATGAATAAAAATAGCGATAAATCGTTATAAAATGTTATAAACGATATGGAATGGAAATAAGCCGAATTTACCCGGTTTATTGTATATTTGATGGTTGAATGTGTTTGGCGTGAAAATTACATTATAGAACAAAATTATTGATGTCGAATAATTTAACCATTGAAATGAATTGATTTAAATTCTAAATCTACGTGAATTATTTGAAAAGGCCGAGTTAAATCTCATTTCAAATAATTGATCGACGATAAAAAGTCGATGATGAAGACGGTGGTTGAAGACCGGAGATCTTCACATCGGTTGGATGATTACTGATGTCTTGATTGGGAGGCATCCCAAGATATAGATAATAAGTGGTGATCGTCCAGACGTACTTGGAGATCGATGGATATGCGAGGTATAAGGTGCCTCCGGTTTCGTTCAGACCCAGAACGTGTGACGGCCCGCACCAACCGACATTTACTCCAAAAGTGCGATGTACACATGCCCAGTTAGCACGGAACGGGTCGTGAGAAGGAAAGGGAAGAAGGAAATGAACATACAAAGAACCTGTAGGATGTCTCACAGCGCATAGAGTAAAATATAATAATAACATACTTGACATAAATCAGGAGAGACAGTGCATAAGCTGAAAATCAGAACTAAACATCATAGCAGCAGAAATCCAAAATACAACTTATTACAACTTTTCAAACTGTCTCAAGCAAAAGCAAAATAAATGAGGTACACTACTAATGCCCAAGTAGAGACCACCAACGACACAGGGAGAATGTGTATATATATATCATACGTGGAAGCCTCCTGCCTGCCTCCGAATCAGCTACTCGCGCATCACCAGCTAACCTGTCTCTAGTCTGCTCGTGTGAGCACCCAGAGTAATAAGAGGAGACATAAAACTCTAGGTCAGACATAAAGCCTGGTATGAGCGATAAGCATCTACAGTGAACAATAACAGGTAGACTAAAACATACCTGAACCTGGACCTGCAACCAAAGAGTTAGCACTACATACTGTACAACACTCTAAGGTACCATATCAAACAGTGTAAAGATACGGAGGTGGGGGAGGTGTGCATGTCATAGGGATGGCAAACAATCAAACATAGCATCCATCCTCACATCTCTCACTCAGTGCGTAAAGCATACGATATTCACTACTTCGATCACCCAACATACCTTGCTACGATCACTTTGCCCCATGAAGTCATAAATGGCTTCACTGCACTGATAACGTAGCCACTAATCCTTTGTTATGTCCACTTTGCCCCATGGAGTCACAAGAACCCCACTGCACTGGCTCATAGCCTTACCAATCCTTACTATGTCCACTTGCCCCATGGAGTTATTCACCCCATCTGCGCTGGCTCATAATCTTACTACGCATCACCTTGCCCCTCAGGTCATAATGACCCTACTGCACTGATAACGTAGTCTTGCTACCATCACCTTGCCCCTCAGGTCATAATGACCCTACTGCACTGATAAGTAGCCCATCATTCATTCTTAGTGGTGAATCGAAGTTATGAACGTCGACAACTCCTTAGCACACGTCCCGCAGCAAAGTCCAACCATGAAGTGAACTCATCGGTTCCCAACTGGATCCTGAGCTCTAACTTCCAAATTGGACTACCTTTGCATCTCGGGTTATTGGTCAATACTGGGTCGGGTCGGGTTCCTTCTCAAGCCATCGGTTCGGGTCGGGTATCCTCCATCTGTTCGGGTCGGGTCTTCTTCTGGTACGGGTCGGGTCTTCTTCTGGTACGGGTCGGATCGGGTGCCACTCCATCGGTTCGGGTCGGGCGTTTCTCCTCGGTTCGGGTCGGGTGTCACTCCCCTCCAGTTCATGCTTCCGCTCCGATCCGCCTCCTCATCCTTTACGTGCTTCGATCCGATCCATCCTCCTCTATCTGCTCCGATCCCTACTCCCTAATCCGATCCGATCCCAGTTCAGCTAGCGTGGCCTTCCTTTTTGCCATTTTTCCCAAGTGTTGGGTTCCGATCCGATCGAATTCCTTGCTCAGTTCAACATATCCGATCCGAGCCCCATATCCGATCCGATCCGAACCCTGCACTGTTTTCTGAAACTGTTCCAGCAAGTGTTTACGCCATTCGACGACGTTTTGGACCATTCTAACTATTGAAATCAATCACAAAGCATTTCATACAGTCATAGCAACATGCATACTCAACCACAAACATCTAAACATCAACATGATAGGTTAAAATGGATCAAACATACCCAAAACCCCATATTTCCCCTTAAGCATGTTTAGGTGAAACTAATGATAGGATTAGCAAAACTTAACCAAATTAACCCAAATTCATATCAGAGGTCTAAAACATCATTTAGGAATTTATGAACATTTTTCCCGAATTTTATCATGTTTAAATTCGCTAATTTACACTAATCACCCCTAATTAGCCATAATTAGTGCAAAACTATGCAAATCACTCACCTTAGCCACAAATAAACTAAGATCTGAAATAAATCTCTGATTTGGTGTGAATCCCACTGCTAAACAGCAGCTCCAATGTTGATTTGGTGTAGATCTTCCTTGATTAGGGGTTGCTAAGCCAAATCCTTGACTAAAAGGTGATTTGGAGGTGATTTAGAGGTTAGAGGCCATTTTTAGGGTTCCTTGGTGATAAGTGGAGGCTAGAAAACTGAAATGGAATGATCCTCTATCTCATTTCAGCCTCCCCATAACCCTAATCCCGAAATGGGTTATGGGCCTACTCACTAATCACCCGATTTGGCCCGGTTAAGTAGTTTTTCACCCTCCAAACCTTATTTCAGCCATATCTCCCAAACGGTAAGTCCTTTTGGCTATTATGACCACTCTACGGAAAGGTAAACCATCAAACGAATCCAATGGAAGTGGTTTCAAGTCAAAATTCCTATCCAATCAAAAGTTATGGCCAAAATGGTCATTTAGAAATCGATAAAAATCATGAACATGGGAAATGACTCTAATAGATGTTTCCCAAAGTTACATGACCATACGACTTCACATGGGAAAGAAATAAATATTCTACAATCCTATGATGTGTAGAATACGGGTCGTTACAGGACGAACTTGTATAGACTGTGTGTCTGACATTGGATTTTGCTGTGTTGATTGATCTCTATTAAATATCCATCTGCCTGGTGAAGGGGAATTCATTACCTTACTTCGCCCTTCTCTGAGACGTACGGGATCAAAGGTTGTATATCGATAGACATCAGTCGCATGGTGTGAATTGCCTGTGTGGCATGCTTAAGTGGCAAATGATCAAGGCTTTTGTTGAAAAGAAAAGTCTTGTGGTTGATGATCAAAGCACCGCCTATGTGGCATAGCTTTGTGTATAACGTTGATTCGCGAGCCTCACACCCCGATATGAGCCAGAAATGGGAGAGGACATCAGGGAGGACATGCGTTTCCTTCTAGCTAGGGTGGTGTCAGTGACCTACCAGCCCTGATATTTATATTATTTTCACCTGTGTGGTTGTTGGATTGCAAGGCGCCTCGGATATATCGGTCACTATATGGAGCCGATGGAGTCATAGGACTCATTTACGCCCCAAAGGGCGGAGAAACGCAGTGTTCAGACATTTTAATCCACATCGGTGGACCGACCCTGACGATCCAAAGGCTTGACTGGGTACTTGCCTGAGGGGCGGGCTAGAGCGTCTCGAATTCGGTAAGGACTATCTTTTGCCTTGGTTCATGACGGAAATCCAATTTCCAAATACGACACCGTGCGGTTTTGATTGTATACCTATATATGGCGACATGATATATGGTACCCATGCCGTCTAGGATTGATAGTTATGATTAAAATTGTTTTTGAAACATAAAAACATTAGTAATAATATCAAATGATTTGTTTTGCTCATATCAAGCATATTTTGGCCATTATAAGGTAAAACTCTATCCTCCGGTTTGCGTTGCATTGTGTGATGGGAACTGAGTCTTATAATGACTTCATTTTTATAAAAAGCATTGCGATGTTTAAAAGATTTACTTGTTTTAAAGCACCGACAGTCCATTGGAGTAAACCCGTTCCGCGAAAGTGGCGTGGTCCTATGATTTGCCTTGTTATTATTGTTTAACTAGTTAAGTAGATTTCTCATACCAGTCCCATGACTGACTCGTAGTTTGTTTCACTTGCAAACTCGGGTGCCCCTATTTCTACACGGGCAGCCTTGTATTCAGGTTTTAGCAAGCCCTTTTTGGATGGCTGGAGCTGAAGATGGATTCTACCATTTATCTCTTTTTATGTTGTTCAGCTCCTATTGTACATATTATGTTTTGTTTTCCGCTTTAGACATTTTATGTAAAGATGAACTATATTTGTACTAAGTATGATCCTGTATACTGTGTAACTCTGATGGTTATGTTTATCCAGTGTGTTCTGTAGTACATTATCTGGTGTGTTTATTTATTTCTGTTCTGCTGTTATCTGTTTATGTGTTATATTCCAAAGATTACCCTTGTCACCGTCGTACGGGGGTTTGGGGTCCTCACAGATAGATAAAAGTTTGTAACTCAAAAGCTGATATTAATTAAAATATCACACCAATTTCATTTACTATTCCCTTTTAAATATGGTTTTAAATACCATTCCTTATATTTGAAAATCTTCTTCAATTATAATCATTTTTACTAAATTTGTTTATTAAGCAAACCCTTTCTAAAACAACCTTGTTTACTTTAAATATCCTTTATAAACATTATTCGCCTTGGTTTCATTATGAAAAAAAATCCTTTTATAAAATCTTTATAATTTATTACAAAATTTATTTCAGTTTCATCTTGATAAAATTTCATTTCTTATTTTAGTCCTCAAATTTAAATCGATTCATTTATAAATTAACCTACATAATCAAACTTAGTCAAATTTTAGGCTCCTCCTTCGATTTCCAAAACTTCACATCTTTCCACTTCGATGTTTTAACCCTTATTTGATCTGTTTCTTAAGTTTTATAATCAACTTATAAAAGTTGTTCCAAGAGTTAAAAACACTTAAAAAACTTCTTTGTTTGTAAAACTTGATTTTATAAACTTCGTTAAACTTGGATTTATTGAAAAACATTAATACAATCCTTCATACAATTTCAACAAAAACTCCTTTCGAACTTGATTACTTCCTTTTAATGAATTCTGATTCAAAAAGAAATCACCTTAATTATTATTAATTAAAATAATAATTAACTTCAACATTGTTAACTTCCTTATTAACTAAAAATAGCATACTTAATTCCTTTTAAATAGTTAATAAATAATAACAAAATTTAATAATCATTATCAACTTAATAATCTTCTTTATTCACAGTTAATTAAAAAGATTAATCAAACTTGTAAGAAATCTTATTAAGTTTAAATAACTATTTGCTAAAACAATTTCTGTTAGATTATTTGGAAAAAAATTAATTTAATAATCAATTTTATTTCAAATAGTTTACTTGGCCAATCTTGAAAATAGCAGTTAAGTTGTTAACTGATTTCAACTAATTCTTCCCCACACATTTATTTAAAATATAATTAATTTAATAATATCACTTAATTGTTTTCTTAAAAACAATTATCCAAAGTTTTCTCCCTTCCTTGCTTACGAAACTAATTAAAAATAGTGTGTTGCTAAGGGCACCGCGGTTTCTGCTAGGGGCTACCGCGGTGCCCTTCGGTCGGCGGTTAACCGCCGGCCAAACAAGAGTTGTCGGCAGTGCCCACTCCTCCTCCAGATCCACCTCCCCAACTCCAACCCCTTCTGGCTTCCCCTCCGAATCAACCTTTACCGCGGGTACATTGGTATTCACTTTTTGCTTCAAAGCCACGTAGCGTTGGTGACTACTTGCCTCCAGCGTTCTCACTCAAGTATTCAGGCAAGAGTCTTATTCCGACTGACGACATCGTTCAAGCGAGCATGGAGGTTTGGAACGAATACATTACTGGTTTTTCCTTCATTCACCAGTTTCATATACCGCAGTTGTAATGTACTTGAAAAGGCATTGGAATCCACGTGGTTCGATCAAGGATCTTGGAATCAGATCCGATAGTAATTAGGAATAAAGTGTTTATAATAAAAAGGTAGGATGTTAATATGGGGAATTCGAGTAAAGGAGTAAAAAACGTGCCGATGTGGATTAAAATGTCCAATCTTTCCTTGGTTGTGTGGTCGAAGATTGGGATTTGTTGGCTTGCGTTGCATATTGGCAAGTTTTTATGCATGGACCGTGCAACTGAAAGTTTAGGATGGCTTGGATATACGAAGGTGTTGGTGGAGATAACACCTGATAGCGAACTTCCAAACACGATTTCGGTCATTCTTGGAGATGGAACTGAGCACTATGTCCTTGTCGACTACATCTGGTAACCAGATATATGTCACAATTGTAATATTTTTGGCTACTCAAAGGATAGCTGCCCTTGCAGTACTGAGGAAAATGTAAAGCAGGGGAATATTGGAAGTGATAAGGGATTGAGTAGCAAAGAAACTGAAGAGGTTAAAGAAAAGGATTTGAGTGGTGTTGAAGGTCATAAAGCAAATTTCAACTGGAGATACAAACTAATTCCCGCAAGAAGTAAGTTTAAGGCGAGGGTTCACCCTACTTCTAACCAGATGAAATGGAAGAGATTCGACGGTGCGAATACTAAGAAAATAAATTGTGTTGGCTTGAATAAACCGAATTTTGTTGTTCAAACATGAAACAACTTTGAGTCTTTGAGTGATGGCAATGAATTTCAGCTGCAGTCTCAAGGAAATAGAGGAAGATAAAGTATATGAAGCATCTACGGATCGAGAAATGGAGAAAAGCATTGATGGGACCAAAGTTATCAACCCCAGTAAGTCTATGGATAATGTGAACGTGGATGGAATCCATGAGAAGGGCAAACTAATTGTGGAAAATGGGATAGAGAGTATAGATATAAATGGGATGCAAACTATGAATAAAGAGGATATTGAATTTGTTAATGACATCAATGTTGGTGGTTACTATGTTAATGTACCACTCATCATACCCCAGTGCAAATGAATATGGAATACAGATTTAAACCTGGATCTCTTAACCATACTAGTCCTCTCATTAAACAGCCGAACGAATGTGCTCATCTAAACCCTATGCAAGACCTTATGGCTGAAGTGGAGAGCTTTGGCAAGTTGCTGGAATCTGGAGGCACATTTATTCCTTCGACCAGCAATATTCATGATGAAGATAACCTAGACAGTATTTTACAACATAATTTCAGTATCTTTTGATCTTGTTAAAAGGAAGAAGCCACCTGACAAAATGAAAACTAAGATTAGTGCATAAAGATAAAAGTGTATTAGAAACTATTGATTGCCTCAGACAGGAAATCGACAGTGGCGATCTCAACAATGAAGTTCGTGCTATTAAGAAACAAGTGATGGAGAATATGATAAAAAATCAAGAAAATATTTACAAGGACAAAATTAAAGGCTTTTTTCTCCATAAGGACAGCCCATTTAAATTTTACTCAAAGGACAACACCCTCCTTTCCTAATCTCACGTGCGCTATTTCTTATTATCCATCAAAATTTTAATCCGTATATCACGGCCGCTATTTCCTTCTTTCATCAAATCTTTCTCGTCGAAGAAAATTTATCAGGATCTCGCCGTCATTGATCTCGATTCATTCTTCCATATTTTCGAATCAAATTTTTTATCTTATCGCATAAATCTAATGAGATCTGAAATCCTAAATCAACACATAATTCTTCGACGGAAAATTGATCTCTCGTCAATTATACAGAAAAATCAATTGCAGATTAGGTTTAGAGCTTATTTCATCGATTCCTTTTGCGTTTGTCATACAATTCCTTCACTGTTTCCGATATGTTTTTAGTGCTTCTATTGGTAATTCATGGATTCTCGTTGTGATATAAGCAGGTATTAGTTTTTCCTTTTTTCAAATCTCTATTTTTTTTATTATTCATTGTTTTTATTCTCGATTTTTTTTTTCATGTTGTAATTGGTTTTTAAATGCATTGCTGAATTAAAATTGTTTTAGAATAAAACAATTTTTGCTTCAATTAGTATAAATGTTACTTTTGAGTAATAAATTTCGTTAGTATTGTTTTCAGGAAAAATTAACTAAAGCAGTTTTTAGGTATCATTTTTGTATTTTTTAAGTTATCATTTTCTTCCCTTTCCTTTTAATGTGCACCAGTCTGTAGGTATCATTTTATTATTCTATTAGGTATCATTTTTAATGTATTATGCATGTTTTATTGTTTTTTGGTATATGTTTTCATCTTTTTACTTGGCTAACTGATTTTTTCACATTACTCATTTTTTCCAGTAGTGAAGGCACTCTCCTTATCGTACTTGTCTTCAACGATACCTCTTTCATTACAAGGTATTTAATTGAAAAAGGAATAAAAGACGAAGTTGAAAAAAAAAGCAGTTTGAAGAAGACTTGCTGCTGGGATTTGGTTCGATTCGTCACTGGAATGAACAAAAAGATTAAGAAAAAAGATTGTAAAAAATGAGTAAAACAGTGTGGTATATTGTATTGGTTAACAGTGTTTTTTCTTTCAGATTTAAATGTATGCAGTGGATAATGTTTTGAATTTCGGTAATGACTGGATCGATGTGTGAAATACTAATCTTGCTTGTATACATGATGACGAATTTTCTTATTGACTCATTGCTGAATTGGATGGGAAGTTACTAAATTGATATCAATTTTTTTTTTTTTAGTTATCAGTTATTTGTATGTGTGCAGAAGTGATGTGAAAAAACAAAAAGTATAAAACTGATAACTACAACATTAAGAAAATGATATCTAGAAGCTGTACAGTTGAAAAAAAAATCCAAAAATGATACCTACAATAACTTAAAAATGATAACCAGAAACTGAATATTTATTTGTAGAACACTAAATCGGAAAGAATTAAACAGTGAATCATTACATGCATGAGTTTAATAAATAAATTGCATGATAAAAAAATGAACTGACAACAATTTTTTGGCCGATATTTCGTATTTGTGCAGAAATATTGTGAACTAAAGAAAATGATATTAGGTTTTTTTTAATTTCTATCGGTGATTCATAACTTCTCTTGATTCTGCAATTTTAATGTTCAACTTTTCAGCAGTTGGGTATATTTTTTATATTTTTCTAGGTATCATTTTTATTTATTTACCACTGATTTATATTCGTTTGATGTGTTTTTAATTTTGTGTTTATTTTGTATTGTTGCATTATCTATGTATTATAGTCGAACCTATTTCATTTAAAAAAATCAAATTGTGATTTAAGTAATTTTTGTGCTACTTTTTATTTAAAACATTACTGTAGTTTTTAGGTATCATTTTTATATTTTTTTAGGTATCATTTTTACTGTATTCATTGTGCTATGTTTTTTTAGTTACTTTTTGTTGTTGTATTAATTTTGTTGCTGTACTGCTGCACTAGCTTTGTAATTCAATTGAATTTATTTCATTTTAATCAATCAAATTATGATTCAAACATTTTCTGTATTACTTTTGTCGTTAAAATATTAAAGCAGTTTTTAGGTATCATTTTTATATTTTTTTAGGTATCGTTTTTATGGCTTTGTGTATGAGAACTGTCACAAGTAGGTAGATTTGTGTTGTTTGCTTTGGTAATTGACTTTTTTTGATACACAACATTAATTCTAACTGATACCCACTGTTAAAAAAATTAACACCCACCTACTCAATTCAAATTTCACAAAAATAATATATATTCTCACTAATACCGACTGATTAAAAAAACAATAGCACTCAATTCAATTCAATTCAATTATCACAAAAATTAGTTTATTCTCAATAATACACAATAATAACCACTTGTATCACATGATGCCTACAACTATACATAACTGATATACTATGATACGTTGTTTTTCTACAGAATCTAAGTACATACAACACTGCTCCCCATTCCATGCATGCATTCATGCATTTACTTTTACTTGTATGCAATCCAGTCTTGAATTCAAGTAATCTCCAGCAACATGCAGTATCTGCAAGTATTTCATACACAATCAAAACTTATACCAACATAATACTGGAAATTCAACTAGAAAATAAAAAAGACCTAAAAAAATATAAAAATGATACCTAAAAACTGCTATGATGTAAATTCATGTTGAAAATATAAAACTGATACCTAAAAAAAAAATGATACCTAAAAACTGCTATGATGTAAATTCATGTAGAAAATATAAAACTGATACCTAAAAAAATATAAAAATGATACCTTAAAACTGCTTTGATATTTTAAAGGAAAACTAATGAATAAAAATGTTTACATCCCACTTTGATTGATTAAAATGACATAATTTCGATTGAGTTGCAAATTTACTGCAATAGTACAAGTACAAAACTGATATAGTATCAAAACTATAAACAAAACAGCATAACATTATTAATACAAGAAAAATGATACCTTAAAAAATGGAAAAATGATACCTACGAACTGCTGCTAACTTCACCGTAAAAAAAAAAGCTTTTTTTTCAGCGATTTTTTTCTCTTTCAACTCTCTCCTTCGATTTTCTAGGACGAATTCACGAAATCATTTTCTGCCAAACAAATCATAGCAATCGAATTTACCCTAATTCGCGTTGGAAAACACCACAGGCGGAGATTGCGTCGATCGGTTATCAGTCGCCATTTTTATCGATCACAGAAATAAACCCTAATTCTCAAACTTTTTTAAACGAAGGAGGAAGTAAAATTAATGAACGCGATAGACGAACGCCATTTTTATCGATCACAGAAATAAACCCTAATTCTCAAACTTTTTTAAACGAAGGAGGAAGTAAAATTAATAAACGCGATAGAGGAAATAAACGAAGACAGTGGTTATGTTGGGTTGGGCTATTAGTTGTCCTTCTGGATAAATTTCTAAGGTGGTGGCCTTATGGATAAATTATTTAATTCATTTGTCCTTATAAATTACAATACAGATAAAGGCAAGCAGTCAACGTTCAGCAGTCCATACGCTAACATCCCACCGCCGCCTGAACATAAGGCGCCACCTCCTGCTGCTAATGTGGTAGCTGCAAACTCTGCTACCTTATCTGCGTGCATCACTGGGAAGTCACTGATAACTCGTTGCAAGTAGAAAGCAATGGAAAATGCACTTTTTAATAATTGTTAGTAGCTGCATATTGTTAAAAGTGCATGAAGCAGAGCACAAGAATATTTAAAATGAATTTATCATATAATATGTAATGGTAGTATTGCTTTGAATATGCATGTTATCTCTCCTGCGTGGGAAAGTATGCAAGTGGCAGTTCTTGCAAACTGTAACTTATCTTGTCTTCTGTCAGTGGTCGGTCCACTTCAATACCGTAGTTGTGTGTATCACATAGCACCTGTACTCAAATATAACTTTTTATTTTTTAATAAATAAAAGAGTGTTACAGATCACTATAAAAACCGGTCGGCTCTGCAAAAAAAAAAGTTTTATGATTTCAACTACGTCAATTTGCCTCATGGCGAACAAACGTCTTAGAAAGATGGATTTTGAGCCATTTGATGCCAATCACTTAATCAATACTGGTTATTGATTAATAACACATCAATGCTGAAAATCAATTCAACAATCAACATACAAATAGATTTTGACGTTACTTGGGTTAAAAATTTCGCATATGAATAATATGCAAGCAAGTAACGTGCAAAATATTTGAGGAATTCAGCTGGATCCCTCCAACCTATTCTATCTGCGTCACAACTCATAATATCATTTCATATGTGCGTATGAATAAATAATCCAATCTAATTTATTTAAGATGACGGGAATACAAATATCGACAATCATCAAACAGGTAATAATCATACAAAGCATCCAAACACACAATTTATACTAACAACAATGAATACTATTATAAAATAACAATATTCAGAAAGTATTTCAGAAAGAGTGATAGTTGACTCACAATTTGTTTCAATTGACAATTTAACGTCATTTTATCCAATTTTGAATGGATGTTTAAAATTCGACAAAATTCTTATCAGCTCCAAATCACTTCCAATCAATTTGCATGCGTCGATATGATTCCAACGCACTTTGTTTTGCTAAAATCTGATATTGTATGAACGAGATTTTTATTTACAAATTTGAATATACTTATATAGAAGTAAACATCATTAGCAAAATAAACAATTAATAAATTAAACTTAACTCACGTAAATAACTTAAAAGACCACAATAAATCCTTCAAAATCGCGATACGCATATACACGAAAATCACGATAACTTCCCTTCATCATCATAGCCATAACACTCCACCTGAAACCACCGCATCATAGCTGAAACTCGCCTCGAACTCTAGCTACCCTACACCACCAACGACATCGCCTCAGGTGGCCAAAATCCTGAGATCTCCTTCGGAAAAACCCGTGACGCCTTTAACCACCGAAACCTCCTAAACTTCACCTTTCGAAGTGCCTCCTCACTAGAATTTGCTCGGTCACCTCCCTTTGCCCTAATCCTCTCCAAATTGACCCCGACCTCCAACCCTAAGTCCACTGTTCAAAATCAAGTACCCAGGAACGACGATCAGACCAAAATCTGAAGGCACCTGATTGAAGCTCTTGTTTGTGTGAGTTTAACAGATCGAATGATATTCGATTTCATTCAGTAATAGATTTTATATAATCTTCGAAGATCGAATTAGGCTTCGTTTAGTTTGTTGTTTTGGAAGAATGTAGGCCGATGGTGTTTTAAAGGCAAAATTTCGCTTTCCACCGATCACGAAATGCTGAAGCAAGGATAGACAGTAATTTATGCTGATATTTGATAAGATTTGGCGAAGATTTTTTTAAGATTTTGCTAAGATGTGAAAACAATATGATGATGCTGATTTTAGGAATTGATGCAAAGATTTGAAACGGCGTGTCATGTGGATCTCGAAAAGCGACCCTTGTTTTATAATATTATATTCATAATTTTTTTCGCTACACGTTTACAATTCATACCATCACATAGAATCTTTGATCGCTATGAAAATTTACAACTTTTTATAATTCAATACGACTGACTAGATGAAACTAGTTTCGTCGGATTATGAGACTGTTTGGAAAAACACTATTTTAATTTCAAATTGGTAATCCATACGAGTTTTATATTGCGTATGATAACAAAATAACTCTAATTGACACGAAACTTGAAATCTAGCAATAATTAACCATTACGGATTTTATAAAATTAGTTTGGTTGAAATCCGAGATCGTTTGAAAAATTAGATATTTTCATATGTTAAATTAGATTGACAAAACATAAATCTATTTCAAAATAATAAAATCCATTGATAATAAATTATTGTTATCGTATATATTCAAATAGAATTTTTATGTAACTTCAAAACAAACTAATTTGGATTTTAAACTTAACATTTTAAATTCCAATTTAAATTTATGTCCAATTTATTTAAAATCCTTTCATTTTATTTAATAAATCGTTATAATTCATAAACGATTATACCACGATTTTTCTTAAGATTTTATTCGATATAAATCAAAAGCTACAAGATGAAATCTTGCTTTTTCTCTTTCATTACCACACTATAATCCAATAGATCCGGAAGATTCTTGTTTCAAAGAATTTCGACTTATATTGAATCATATATACTCAATTTAAGTTCTAATCATAAAATTACTAACTACCACAACGCGGCGAGCTCGTTTATTTAATTAATTTAAATTAATACGATCAAACTTCGTTTAATTAATAAATTCCTTGTTATAATTCAAATATTAACTTAATTAGGTCTTAATAAATTATCCAATTCAAACTATACCTAAATCCAATTTATTCTCAAACATTTTGGAATTAATTTATTATTTTACTGTTCAAATTAAATTAATACTCAAAATCATAGAATTCGAGTTATTTAAATTTTCAAGTCAATATTTAAAATAATTATATAAATTAAATATTCGACCACTAAATATATGGGTTTTTACATTCTACCCCTTAAAAGAATTTCGTCATCAAAATTACTAAGGTAGGAAAAATGTTGCAAATCTTCTAATTTTTCACAAATCCACTTGGTTAAAATCTTCCATTCTACCTTTTGAACTTTTAGTTCCAATTGATTCAATTAGTTTCAATCAAAACACTAATTAATTTCTGTTAAATTTTTTTAAAAAAATGAAAATTTTCAAACACCTTAAATTTTCAAAATTTCGGTAGAGTATCCCCTATATGGAGGGACTTTCGCAATATAATAAGAAAAATAAATATGTATACATCGACCCACACAGTTGGAGAAACACAATTTATATACCAAATTTTATATTTTTGCATAGGTGTACCTTATATGAGCGTTATTAAGCAAGTTTACTTAATATTTATGCAATTCACGCAACAAAAGCAAGCCATACAACTCCATGTACCTATACTTACTCAATTGGAACACGTAAGTCTCAATTATATGAAATTTTAACCATATTTCATTCAATTGGAATGATTTACAACTAATTTTTTTGCATTCCAAACATATATGCTCGCAACATACTCATATTTTTTATAATTGGATTCTAAACTTATTTATTTATTTATTATAACTTGAAATTTTTGACTATCAAAATCGTCGAATATTCATTGCAAACCTGCGAAACATCACATCAAGTCAAATGCATAATCAAATAACTCTAATGCTTAGGATCTACATGCATCAATAATTTGGTTTAAAATTTCGCGACCGAACTTCAGATTTCAAAATCATAAATTCAGGATTCAAAAATAACTTTCGCTTTAATCCAACAATTTATCTATGGTAGTAAGTCTTACTTAGACATTCGAAAATAAGCACCGATGATGCCACAACAATCATAAGAATTATTTTCCAGCAACCAAAGTAGATCTATGTTTTTTTAAAATCTTTCGTAATTCATTTATACACATAAACACTTTCAAATAATCATACTACTTTTTTTTTGAAAAACTATTTTCAAAACTCACCGGGAATTCAAATCCTTCCATTCTCAACTCAAATCCATTTCCTATTTATAAACCCCGTTTATAAACTTCACTTATGTACTTCTAGTTCTATATAAGTTTACTTCACATAGGTTCTTTCTTGTTTAAATTCATATTAAACCATTTCACTTAGGTTAAATTCTTACCCATCCCAATATACCCATAAACTAGTCAGGTGCAACTACCAATCAATCAACCATAGTCAATGCTCAAAAGTGAGCACGACTAACAATAAATGAATATTATCATTTCCAATCAAATAAATCATCCATAGAACTATATTTAGTTTAAACATTCTTTATATACGAGATATATAAAAACTTGGTAAAATTATTTCATTTACCAACTCTTTAAAATAATATTATGTCAATTTCCCTCGTTCAAGTGTTTAGAAGTCCATATCGACCACGTCGGCTAAACGCATCAATTTGCAATTTATATAGCATTCAATCGATAAACAAACATAATATAAAACATTTATAACACTAACAAGTACGCTCTCTCATATATATACATATACACTCCAAACTCAATCTAAAGTATTACTATCCCCATTTCTATTGTATTACGCCATAGAGCCAAGGTTATCACTTAACCTTAAGTTCAATCATCAATTAATCTTTCAGTTAAACCTTCAGCTCTGATACTACTGTAATGACATGAGAGAATTCTAGGGGGGTGGCTAACATCCACTGTGTCATACAGTGGTATTTGGGAGTAACTTTTACAGTCAGCCTCTCGACTCGCAACTAACCACTCCAGGACATGTAGGGGTAAGAGTCATCTACTCACCACCAAACACGAAGCGAAAACCACTTTCACATTAACGCTACATACGAGCAAGTGGTCCCCATCCCGCTCTCCTCGAATTAACGTGTCAATAGTACAAAGGGATATTCATTGATAGTTGGCTCTTTAACTATTAAATCAAACAGTACAGTTAAGTACATTGGCAGCTCGATCCCTTATTTGTTGAATCATTCATTAAAACTCTTTGTCAATTCTTAAAAAAAAAATCATATACTTATCTCGACAAATCTCTCATATTTTCGTTACTTTGAAAACAATAACCATACCCTTACATCTTTATAATAAACGTATTCACCATACTCCTCTTTATTTCTTTATTTCAAAATATTGTTATATCTACATAGCCAATTTGGTATATGTCTAATCATCAAATCTTATATGGACCAAAATAATGTCAAGTGACATATTCTATGTTATATAAACCAAACATTTTTTATTTAACTTCAAAGCTTTGTAAAAATTGAAGTTTACGATTATGCTTTTTGGGAAAAAAATTAAATACTCATGTCCACTTCCGTTTCAAACTAGTATAAACTCGTTCCATTTCTTCGAAACCATAGTCATTTACTTATTTCCTGGAATAAGTGTATTCATAAAACATACTATTTTCATTACTCAGAAAATATTGCTATATACTTAATCGAATGGTATAAATATATTCACACTTCATATTTGGGCCAATCAATGTCAAGTAATACATTGTTTAGAATAAAACCAAACAGTTTCATTAAATTTCTCTAAATCTTGCAAAATAAAGTTGTAATATTTCTTATGGAAATAATAACGATTTCCAACATCATTACCATTTCAAACTAGTACCATCCCTTGGATAAAAATGAAGTCATTCGATTTGGGGTATTTTATGTACCTCTAAAACCTTGTCTCAACAATATTCTTATCTTAAGATAGATAAAAGTTTGTAACTCAAAAGCTGATATTAATTAAAATATCACACCAATTTCATTTACTATTCCCCTTTAAATATACTTTTAAATATCAATCCTTATAATTGAAAATCTCATTCAATTATAATCATTTTTACAACAAAAAATTATTAAGCAAACCCTTTCTAAAACAATCTTATTTACTTTAAATATCCTTTATGAATATTATTCCCATAGCCATGATTTTAGTATAAAAAAATCCTTTTATAAAAATATTTATAAGTATTATTACAAAACTTATCTTAGTTTCATCTTAACAAAATTTCATTTCTAATTTTTTTTAGGTAAGGCCGACCGATTTTTAAAGTGACCTGTAACATTTACTATTAAAAATAATAATACAGTACACCGGAGACATACAAAATATATGTCTACGAAGAGCAAATAGAAACTACTTCCGCATAGAGAAGTAAGGATATTACATGGCCAAATTACACTATTACACTTCCTTACAATACATATTACACTTCCTTACAATACATATTACATACCAAATGACTTCTAAGACTTGCATGAAGTCAACTGGATCTCAGCAGCACTATGCCACAGCCAGTCAGCCATTGTCATAAACAAGCTCATTAAGGAGCTCACGTTTCTTGCTCCTAGTGAGAGAAGCACTTCCTTTCTTACTTCCATAGACTAAGTCTGCTAGAGGCGAAGCACTTCAACTAGGAAGATCCGAAGGAGCTTTATAGGTAGTTGAGGGTAGAATCTGTGCATACGGATGTGGAGATTTCATGACGCTGTCTAACTACGTTGAAATGGAAGAGTTGTCTTTGTCAGAACATGTCATTGTCAAGGGAGATTTCTTGATAGGTGACACATTGGATCGGTTAAGAAACCCTGGTTTTAGTTGAAACTTTCCCTTAAATTTCTTGCTTATGGTCACAGCATCGATGACTAGATCAACAGAGAGGCCCAGGCCCGTGGACATAGCTTGAACTACTTTAGTGTTCTCTTACACAATCACACACTCAGTACCTTCCTTACCAATATCAAGACATGGAACAGTTACATTTTGCACAGATTAAATTTTTTTCTCCTTGCTCACTTTCCTTACCTAGATCAAAACAAGGAGCAGATAATCCTATTACATTCAGTACGCTGTCATCATCCACACAAGAAGGAGAAGCCACTAACATTTGGGTAGAGGCATTTCATTTTTTGGTTTTCCCAAGATCAACTTGGGGAGTTATACTATGTGCCACAATTTCTTCTGGCATTTTGTTGCCTGACACATTCTTTTCTTGTTGCCCTAAACTCTCACAATTCACTTTACCACTACTGCTTGCCTCCTTGTCATATATGATGCTTCCACCAAATCTAGAACCAAATGCCTTAGTTAGTAGCACATTAGTCCTACAGATTTCACCCTCCTCTACTTCATCTCCCTTCCAAGATACTATTCATCCCCATTCCATTCGGCAATGCTTCAAATTGATTCAAAACAAGGCCGGTGTCTTGAAACACAGATTTACCCTTTTCATGTTTGGACCTAGTTATAGGCTCATCCGAGTGCCTTTTCTTATTTGTGACTATCCTCCAGCTAGAGTTACCTATAGACTACATAATCAATTTCTTATTTTATTCCTCGAATTTAACTCAATTCATTTATAACTTAACCTGCATAATCAAATTCAGTCAGATTTTAGGCCCCCGTTTCGATTTCCAAATCTTCAGATATTTCCACTTCTACGTTTTAACCCATATTTAATCCATTTCTTAAGCTTTATAATTAACTTATAAAAGTTATACCAAAATTTAAATACACTTATAAAATTTCTTCGTTTATAAAACTTTGTTTCGTAAACTTCGTTAAACTTGGATTTATTGGAAAAACTTTAATACAATCCTTTATACAATTTCAATTAAAACACTTTCTGAACTTGATTACTTCCTTTTAATGAATTTTGATTCAAAAAGAAATCACTTTAATCGTTATTAATTAAAATAATAAATAACTTCAACATTTAATAAAATAGAAGTAGTTAACTTCCTTATAAACTAAAAATAGCATAGTTAATTCCCTTTAAATAGTTATTAATATAATAACTAGCTTTAATAATGATTATCAACTTAATAATCTTTTTTTATTCACAATTAATTAAAAGATCAATTAAAACTTTTAAGAAATCTTATTAATTTTAAATAACTATTTGCTAAACCTATTTCTGTTAGATTAATTGGAAATAAATTAATTTAATCGCCAATTTTAATTCAAATAGTTAACTTGGTCAATCTTGAAAACAACAGTTAACTGATTCAACTAATTCTTTCCCACAAATTGATTAATAATATAATTAACTCAATAATATCACTTGATTGTTTTCTTAAAAATAATTATACAAATTATCAATTCTTAGGTTTAATTTCTCACTTCCTTGCTTATAAAACTTACTGAAATTATAAGAATTCGCTATATAAATCATTTATAATTACTTCAAAAGCTATTTAAAACTATTAATTTATTTATAAACCATGATTTTATAAAAATTATATAAAATATAATTTAAAATCTTGCTTTAGTTATATAAATAAATTTTATAATTACAACTACGTCAATTCGCGTAATGGCGAACCAACGTATTAAAAAGATGGAATTTGGGCCATCTGTTGCCGGCCACTTAATCAAGATTGATTATTGATGAATAACACATCAATGTTGAATTTCAATTCAACAATCAACATGCAAACAGATTTTAACGTTGCTTGGGTTAAATAGTTCAGATATGATCATATGCAAGCATGAACATACAAAATATTTGAGGAATCCAATTGGGTCCCTCCAACCTGCTCTCCCTGCTTCATAGCTCATAATATCATTTCATATGTGCATATGAATAAATAACCCAATCTAATTTATTTAAGATGACGGAAATATAAATATCGACAATCATCAAATAGGTAATAATCGTCCAAAGCATCCTAGCATAAAATTTATACTAACAATAATGAATATTATTACGAAATATTAATATTAAAAAGTATTCCAAGAAGAGTGAGAGTTAACTCACAATTTATTTCAATCGATGATTTCGCATTGTTTTATCCAATTTTAATGGATATATAAAACTTGATAAGATTCTCATCATTTCCAAATCACTTCCAATCAATTCATATGCATAGATTTCATCGACATGTTTCCAACACACTTCTTTTTGCTCGAATACGATATCGTATGAACGAGTTATTTATTTTACAAATTTGAATATACTTATATAGAAGTAAATGTCATTAGCAAATTAAATAATTACTAAATTAAACTTAACTCACGATATTAACTTAAACGGCCACACTAAATCTTTCTTCTACATTGTGATACCCATACCCACGATAACCACGACAACTTCCTTCCATTACCGCTGCCACCATACTCCACCTAAAACCACCGCATCACAGCCGATGTAAAGTCCCAGATTTTTAGCAATTTAATAATTAATTATTTATTGATTTAAATAGTTATTTAGAGATTTAAATGGTTGTTTATTTAAATATTTTGAAATATTTAATTAAATTTATAATGGGATAATAAATTATAAATTCCGAAATAGTCGGAAATAGTTGAATTCACAATATTGTGTGAATTGGATTATTTATAAGATTTAATTCAGTTTAAAACTGAATTATAATAACGGATTTATTATTTAAATGATGTTTTAACGTAATAATTATAATATAATTTAAAACGAGCTCATAATGTCGCGATAATTCATAATATTACGTTTTGAACTTTAAACGACTATACAGGATTCATTATAAGTCAGATTTCTTTGAAATAAGAAACAGTCGAATCTATTGAACTGTATTTTTCCAATGGAAGAGAAAAATCAAGATTTCATCTTATAGACTTTGAGTTATGTCCAAATAAGGTCTTTAGAAAGTCGCTATGGAATCATTTAAAAATTATAAAGATTTATTATATATTAACATGAAAGGGTTGTTATATAAATTAAATATCGATTTGACTTAGATTCTGAAATATAGAGTTTTAAATCCCTGTATGTTTATTTTGGAGCTATATGATATTCTATTTAGATATATATGATAGTATTAATTTTCTTTATTAAATTAAATTGTTTCTGAATATATTAATATTTATTGGTTTATTTAGACCTTAAAAACATAGCCATTTCGCAAACAACCTCCGTTTTCGACGAAACAAATTTTATTCGACCCGTAATGATTAATTATTGCTAGATTTCAAATTGCGCACCAATTGGAGTTGTTTTGTGACCGTGCAGAATCTAAATATGAATCGATCAATAATTTGACTTTAAAATAAAGCTGTATAAGCAAACGGACTCGGAATGTGATAAAACAAGTTTCGTTGGGTCCGTAATGTCAAACTATAGTTTTATGACCATTTTCCTCGAAATTAGATATTATATGTAACCATATGAATTTTTAGATGATAAACGCAAACATCGATCGATTAAAAATCAATAAAAAATTGAATATAAAAATATTTCTCCTACACTATAAATACCTCACCATCCTAACCTAACCCTAACTTCATTCTTCTTGGTCAACAGCGAAACAATTTTACGCCGCCACCATTAAAAGAAAAACCGTGAGTTGTAAAATCCACAATAATCCATAGAAAAATTGATAAATCACAAAACTTATATATTCATATTCGTATGGAGTTTCTCTTCAACCTCATTCCCATATTGTTGGGTTCGCTAAGCTTTTTGCTCGATGGAATTTTGTACAGTGTTTGTCGTTTATCTTAGGTTTGGCAAACTGGTGAAGTTTAAGCTTCAATTTGTGCAATGGACGCCGTATTTAGGTTTCTCGAAGGATAAGAAGCTTGCGTGAATTTTTTTGGGTCATTTCGTAATTTTTTATGTCGATGTCTATACTGTGGCCGCAAGTTGATGACTGGAGAACGCATACTACATCTTGAGTGCCAGTTGGCTGAGAGCATATGGAGGAGGACGAGACGAGAAGAGTAGTGGTTGTTTTAGTTTTTGAATTCATGAAGAAGAGAGGGAGTAAAGGGGAGAGCGAGTTCGATTGTATAAGTTTGCCTAGGAGCGGGATAAATGGAAGAAGAAGTAATGTACTGGTGGATGCAGGTGGATCTTTAAGTGGGTTGAAATTTAAAGGGTAAGGCCCGATTAAAGAATAAATTAAGTTTATTTAGTTTAAAAATAGTACCTAAACTCGTTAATGTTATATTTTCACATATAATATCAGAATTGTGAACAAACTGATTCGTTGGAACCGTACAAACGCAAACTACGCCATGAACTTGGTTTGGAACCATTTGGAGCTCGTTAAAATCATGGTAGATTTAAACGTCTGATCAGATCTATCGACCGTTAATCATTATTCAAGGATTAACGACCAAAGTGAGTAAACTCACTAACTCTGTCCAGTTTATATTTTTATAAACGTAATTTAGTATTGATAAATGATGATTGGTTGCTGTGTGATGATTATTTGGATGAATTGCTAATTAATTGGTTGGAAATATAGATATAATTATATATTTCATATTGAAATGAAATTGATATTATTTATGTTGCTCAACATCTGTGGATGCAGGGAAACAGGTTGGAGGGATCCAACTGGATTCCTCAACATTTATATTACTCTTTTACATATATTGTGATATATGATGTGATATATAATCTGTGATTGATTATGACGTGTTTGGATGATATTGGCCTTTTTATTTGGTAGTTTAAATACAATAAGTAGTATTGGAATATAAAAAGGGTATTTTTGAAGTGAGTAATGAATTTAAGTATTTTATAAATTCAATGAAATTTATAAAAGGAAATCTGTTTTAACAGTTAAATTGTAAAGTAGATTTTAAATAGAAATCTGTTTTAACAGTTAAATTGTAAAGTTTAATTTATAAGCGATATTTATAAATTAATTAAAATATTTATTATCAGATAAATTGAATATATATAAGTCTGAATTTATATTAAGAGGAAAAAATGGGTTTTAACACCAATATCTTTAATCAAATTAGAGCTAAGCATTTATAAAGGGGATTATAAACTAGATTGTAAGTAATTAAAAATAAAAAATGGATTTTGTGTGAATAATTCTATGAACAGAAGTACAAATAGAATTTGGATTTGAGATATTATTTTAAAACTTTTTAATTATTTAAAGAATATATTATTCATATTTGATGTGAATGATGGATTAAAGTAAGTATTTTACAAGGGAGAATGTTATAAAGGAATATTATTCACATTTGATGTAAATAATGGATTGGAGCAAATATATTTGTGCGAATAAGGATATTTAAAGGGAATTGGTTTTTTTTTGGAAATAACAATTCAAATGGGAAAAAGGAATTTTGAAATCGTTCTAAAGTAAAGCGATGAATTTTATTCCGGTATTTGAAATATAACTAAATTTAGATAAATCCAAAAAGGATAAAATTGGAATTCGATTATGTCGAATTATATAAATAATTTATTCAAATTATTTAGAACTTGACGAGAAAATTTATATTTTCTTTCAAACCAATAATGTATAATCGAATATGAATTCTGTAACAGCACGAATTTTCAGTTAACTGTAAATTAACAAATTAAAGTATAATTACTTCAAAATGAAAGAATTAAGGGAAACGGTTTTCACCGTTGCGCTCGTCTCGGAATTCTGCTTGAGATAGAGTCCGAGTTTGTGTAAATCGGACTCCGTATGAAGGAGTTATGACCTCCGGAAGTTTCAGAATTCAATTTAAAATTCAAACAGATCAAATTTCAGTTCAAATTTCGAATTCAGAGCCAAACTGGGCTGGCCGGGAAAATTCCCGCCCAGGACCCAGGTCGACCAGGGGGTCGATCTGGGTGACCAGGTCGACCATAGGGTCGACCTGGTTTGGCCCTGGCTGGCCTGGTCGGGTTTCTGGTCGAATTTCTGAGCTTGGCTTTGTCACTAGGGCTAACTTGTCGCTTTCTGATTGGCTTCTCTTGAGATGGATGGCCTTGATTAACTCTAGCTTCATCGACGGCTCTAATTAGTTTGAAATTCTATATAAACAACCCTAGTCTCAACCTAAATTCACACAAATAAAATAGAGCAAGAGCCGTCATGCTGCTCGAAGGAAGCCAAGAGTAGCCTCCACTTGTAGAAAGATTAGAGACGAGCAAAACTAAAGTAAAACAAGAATCAAACAACGTTTGTCTACCCAAAGGAAAGCATTTCAAATTCAAAACTCAGAATCCAGAATTCAAGTTCGTCGTTTGTTGTAAGTATAGTGATTTTTCCGATGTGAATAAAAGTTAGGATTTGATTCGATGTAAAATGGAAATGGAATTGTGCTATTGTATAACGAAGATGTTAATTCATATCTATGTTTTGTAATGATTGTGGTATTGTGATGTTTGTGGTATAATTGACTTGATGTTGGATCCATTAGGATGTTTGTGGATTAATCTAGTTGGTGTTGGATCTATTCAAATTCACATACAAGTTATTTGGTTCATATCTACACCTATATTTTTATGCGATTATATATGTTGTATGTGATTAAGATCCCATGTATATACTTTATGCTAAACCACTATGCCTAAATGATTAAGTTCATATACATGCTCATATGTTTATACAAAAGTTGCAAGTACATTATTGGATCCATGCTAAGATCCATTTTAATACAAGTTTCATGTTATAGTCATAAACATGATTTGATCTAGTTCACACCCTTGTGATAAAATACTTTATGGAAATGCCATATTCTTGTCATATGCTAGTGATTCTCGATGTTATGCCTAGATCTAAATATGTTTAGGCTTATGTTGTCTAAATCATATGCTAATTCATGTGACACCTGTTTAGTTAGATTCCCTTTTTTTTAATGCAAGTTCACATGACAAGTTGAAACCCATGATTCAGTCTATGTTGCAGATTCACATATATGTATATTGATTATTTTGCAAGTTCACACCTATGATGTTCATATTGACTATGCCAAGAATGCCAAGTTTACACCTATGTCATGTTCACGTTAATGAATTTCTTTATGCTAATTTTGTGTACGCTAAATTAGGCTAAGTTTTTATCCTAATATTATATGTTAAAAATCATGCGGACGAAAATTAGGCTAAGATTGTTAGCCTAATACTTAGACGGGGTAACGTTGGGATACATTGGTAATTATAGGAAACTTGACATAAATTGGTGAAAATATATGAAATTGGCATGTTTGTCACATGCCAAAAATTGGTGTCATTTAAATGGTATAAATTCTTTTACCAAAAAGAATGAACTTGGAATGTGGGCCATAACATTTAATTGTTAACAAATTTACATATAACAAGTAAAAGAGACAAATATGTAAATTTAGAAAATACGAGTATGCTTAACACGAGGTTGGATTGAGTTGTGATGTAAACCTGCCCGGACCCGCCTGGCTGTCTAGTAGTCACAACAATACCTATCCAATGTGAGAGGTTAAGCATTGAGCCCAATAAGGACCCGAGGTTAGACTGAGTTACGGTGTAAATCTGCCCGGAACCGACCGGCACATCCAGTAACCGTAGCAATACCTGTCTAATGTGAGTGGTCAGTGCTTGAAAAAGTTAAGGACAGACAAGTCAGGATGGTAGGGTTAAGTTAACTAAAACACTTAACCAATTCAACATGTTAATTAAACTGATGGGTGGGGTTAGGTAAATACAGAAACTTAACCACTTAACATGTTTGACTAGAAAATCCTAGTAACGGGGACCCATTTCAGCAGTAACCCAATTAGGTATCATGGTACCCTGAAACTAGGCAGGGTGGGGCACGATTACTGGGCTGATTGTAGGCGGTCAAAAGCGACGGCGGTGGGTGCAACAGTGTGGGTTCTAACGGAGTGCGGGCGTGCACACACTTCGGAGCAGACAAACAAGGCACTAGGGGCACCGGTAGTATAACCTATGTATTCTAGAGTTGTGTCGGGCCGCCACCATGGGACTTGATACACCCCATGGTGGGACCAGCATAGGTATCTACAATCTTTGGGGGCCGTATGACACATATGTTTATGCGAGTAGGAGCCGATCTTTAGAAAGGGTATCACTTCACCCTCAGCATAGGGTGTCAGTCGGAATAAACACAAGTAGGTGCAGAGATATAGTGTGGGGTGCGATAGTATATTCGGTTCTAAACTACTTTATCTTAGTTTATGATACTTTCCTATTTCCAGTTTATACCTATCATGCCCTTATTCTTATTCTCATACTGAAGAGTCACTAGACTTACCAGGCTTTATGTCTGACTCTATTTTTCTTTCGTCTTCTTTTCTTCCCCCCCCCCCCAACCCCCAGGTCCACAGGGAGGAAACAACTCAGCTTAGTCAGACTCTTTGCAAGCTTCAAGACAGTAGATGTATGGTTTGGACTCTCTTTCCTTGGCTATGGCTTTTGGACACGTTCTATGGGGATTTATGCAGCTTTTATCATGTTTTATGCTTCTTTATTTAATAATCAAGACAGAAATGATGATGTAATGTTTTGGAAGTTATTATGAGACAATTATGGAAATGTTTTGTATGAACACATATTTATGAAATAAAAGTCTGTTTGTTTTCCGCTGCTTATATATATGTGTGTTTATATATTTGTCTTGAGTTTATCTTTGACTTTAACTTATAAATCTCCACCAAAGTTAAGGCATTCCCTTTGTGAGTGACCTCAATGGAGGTGGGGTGTTTCACTTGGTGTCAGAGCCAGGTTTACCAAATCAGATAAAAGTTTTTGAAATTTATTTTCAAAAGAGAAGTTTAAAGAAGCTTTTTTCAAGAAAAAGTTTTGATATTTTAAAAGGCATAATCCCCCAAAGCCATATGCACTATCTCTACATATCCTTCGTTTTGAATCTTTCCTTTTTGTTTCAGCATGTCTGGAGATCTTAACCTTCCAAAAGGGGTACCGATACCTGGTTGGTTCCGAAGGTACCTGGAAGCTAGGGCCAATGATGCGGGCCCAGCAGACATTCCTCCGCCCCCAGTGGCAGCAGTTCCTCCTCCTCCTCCTCGTGGAAATGCTTTCGCAAAGACATGTAGAGACTTCAAGGCTATGGTTGGAAATGACTTTTATGGAACTGAATCCTTTGTAGTAGCAAGAAACTGGTTAAAACAAACCGAGGATCTGTTTGTCATCTTCGAAGTTGACGACAGGCAAAAGATACAGCTAGCAGTGTGGTTGCTAAAAGATGAGGCTTCCTATTGGTGGGTGGTCACCAATGCTGAAAGACCAGTGAAAACCTGGGAAGATTTCAGGATGAGATTTGAGATGAAATTCCTCTCCCAAGCTGAAAGAAGCCTACAGATGGAAAAGTTCCTAACTCTTAAGCAAGGAAGTATGACGATCAGGGAGTACGTCAATCAGTTTAATCAGCTGGCCAGATTGGGGCTGGATTTAGTAAACACTCAACACAAGAAGGCTCTTCGCTTCGTCAAAGGTCTGAATGAGCCTCTACACAGCCTTGCTACGACCCATATACCCACGGGACCGACTTATGAAAGCTTGGTGGACATGGCATTGCTACACGAGGAAGACAAGGGCAAGAAAGAGGCAAAGGTGGAAGTGCCTCAAGAAAAGAAAGAGGGTTTACAGGCTAAGAAAACAGACTTCATGAAAGGCGGGAAGAAAAATAAGTCCCGTGAAAAGAGAAGGTGTAATTTCTGTGGCATTGTTGGACATATAGTGAAAGACTGTAGAAAGAAGAAGGCAAAGATGAGTGGTGGTTGCTTCCATTGCGGAGAGACTGGACACTTGGCTAAGGACTGCCCCAAGAAGCAAGGGTAGGGGCAGAGGACTGGATCCACTTCAGGGGGTCAGGTTTATGCACTGGTGGCACCTCCACAGGAACGAGGTAGTAATATTTCTGTAGAAAGTGTAGTCTATCTTTATGATCACCCAGTTCGCACTCTCTTTGATTCTGGAGCATCACACTCCTTTATTACATCTGCTTTAGTAGAATCTCTGCACCTAGACACTAGTACGGTAGAAGATCCCTTGGTTGTTTCAAACCCAATTGAGGGCTCAGCTTATTTGTCAATGGTTTGTTTGGGTTTGAAAATCTCTATTCTAAGTGTTGAATTTAGATGTAGTGCCTTTGTTTTGGGTTTCTTGGGATATGGATTGATCTTAGGCATGGACTGGTTATCCAGTAACAGTGCCATTCTTGATTGTGAGAAGAGAATGGTTAGACTCTTGACTCGGCTCGGTAACACTCTAGAAATTTCTTGTAATCCCTTGAATGCTGTTATGCTTAGTTATCTAGAGTCGCTTGATGCTTCGGTTGAGAATTTACAGTCGGTTAGAGTGGTCCGGGAATATCCGGACGTCTTTGAAGAGGTGAAGGGCTTACCTCCGAAGCGGGAAATAGACTTCCGCATATATCTTGTTGATAATGCAAAGCCCGTAGCTCTGCCTGTTAGACACATGGCACCAAAGGAGAGAAAGGAGCTCAGTAAGCAAGTTAAGGAGCATCTCGAGAAGGGATTTATAAGAAGGAGTATCTCGGAATGGGGTGCTCCAGTGGTGTTCGGCACCAAAGCAGATGGTTCACTACGTCTTTGTGTGGACTATAGGGAGCTAAACAAGCTGACTAAGAAGAATAGACACTCGCTTCCTAGAATAGACGATTTGTTTGATCAGCTTGTAGGTGCGTCTGTCTTCTCCCAAATTGATCTAGCTACCGAGTTCCATCAGCTAAGGGTAGCTGAAGATAGCATTGATAAGACGGCATTCAGAACCCCAGACGGTTTCTTCGAGTGGCTTGTCATGCCTTTGGCTTGACAAACGCACCCGCTTATTTCGTAGACCTAATGAGCAGGGTGTTCAGAGAATTCCTCAATAAGTTCGTGGTGGTCTTCGTAGACGATATTTTGTTCTTCTCAAAGAATGAGGAAGAGCATGCCCAGCATTTAAAAGAAATCATGGATACTCTCCGTGCACATCAGCTAAAAGCCAAATTCTCCAAGTGCCACTTTTGGAGAGAAGAGGTAAGGTATCTTGGGCATATAGTGTCCAAAGAGGGGTTGGCCATGGACCCCGCGAAGGTAGTGGCAGTGCAAGATTGGAAGACACCAAGAAATGCAACCGAAGTCCGAAGCTTTCTCGGGCTAGCAGGTTTTTACTGAAAGTTCATTAGGGATTTCGCGAAAATCTCAGCTCCACTAACAAGGCTAACAAAGAAGAATCTAGCATTCACTTGGGATTTGGACTGTGATATCGCTTTCCAACGCCTAAAAAGGGCTCTTACAACAGCCCTAGTTCTGACTTTGCCTGATGGAAGCAAGATGTTCACAGTATACACGGATGCATGTGGAACGGGACTAGGCGTTGTTCTAATGCAAGAAGGAAGGTTTGTAGCTTATGGTGGAAGACAATTGAAAGTTCATGAAAAGAACTACCCAACCCACGATCTTGAGTTGGCCGCCATCGTCTTTGCACTTAAGTCTTGGCGCCATTATCTCCTAGGTGAGAAGTTCGAATTATATACTGACCATAAATCGTTGAAGTATCTCTTCTCGCAGAAAGATCTTAACTTAAGGCAGCAAAGATGGACGGAGATCCTTGCCTCATATGACTTTGAGATTTCCTATACTCCCGGCAAAGGCAACGTAGTAGCAGACGCGTTGAGCAGAAAGAAACTGACCTTAAGCCCTCTCTTTGTGGAAAGGCAAAGCTTGGAGTATATAGCCAGTTTTGACTTTAGGCCCTCCTCCGATTTTGTACCTGGTTTATTGGCATCCCTAGAAGTACGACCCACTCTTTTAGACTCAATAGGGGCCGCACAACGAGAAGACCCTCAGCTCGTTGATGTGATTGATAAGATTATTAGAGGTGAGACTTCTAGTCACCTCAACAGATACACCATCGATGATAAAGGTTTGCTGAGACGAGATGGACGACTATGCGTCCCACAAGCAAGGGAGTTGATGAAGAAGTTTCTCGAGGAAGCGCATCATTCCAAGATGACTATACACCCTGGCGGAGATAAGATGTACAAGGATATAAAAAGAACTTTCTTTTGGAGTGGCATGAAGAAGGACGTGGCAGATTTCGTTTCTAAGTGCATGACCTGCCAACAGGTCAAGGTGGAACAAAAGAAGCCTGGAGGACTGCTTCATCCTCTAGAGGTCCCACAATGGAAGTGGGATAGCATTTCAATGTACTTCATTGATGAACTTCCTAGGTCAAGAAGGAGCAATACTAGCATTTGGGTAATAGTGGACAGGCTCACAAAAAGCGCCCACTTTTTACCTGTCAAGAGTAGAAGGACTGCCTCATCTCTAGCGTCTCTTTATCTTAAAGAGATAGTTCGACTCCATGGGATACCCTCCAGCATTGTTAGTGACCGAGACCCTATCTTTACAAGCGAGTTTTGGCGGAGTCTGCAAGAAGCTGTAGGCACACAGTTATGTTTGAGCACGACCTATCACCCCCAAACTGATGGTCAGACAGAATGGGTGAACAGAGTATTAGAAGATCTTTTGAGACTATGCTTTCTTGACTTCGGAGGGACATGGGAGGATCACCTTCCTTTAGTAGAATTTGCCTACAACAACAGCTACCAAGCCACCATCGGCATGGCGCCCTTCGAAGCTTTGTATGGAAGACCGTGCCGATCACCGACTTGCTGGTGGGAGTCTACGGATAAGGTTATACTTGGGCCAGACATGATTAGAGAGACTTCAGAAAAAGTGGAATTGATATGAAGGAGAATGAAGACTGCCCAAGACAGACAGAAATCCTACGCAGACAAAAGAAGGACCGACCTTGAGTTTGAGGTTGGGGATAGGGTTTTCCTTAAGGTGTCTCCTTTAAGGAACGTCATTCGCTTTGGATCCGCAGGAAAGCTAGCACCAAGATTTGTAGGACCATTCCCTATCATCGAGAAGATTGGGAAAATGGCTTATAGAGTAGAGCTGCCTGAAAGGTTGGCTGGGATTCACAACGTCTTTCACATTTCTCATCTCCGAAAATGTCTACATGAATCTGTGGAAGTGGTGGAGCTAAGCATTTTAGAAGAAGCCGAAGTGGAACGTGAAGCAACTGTGAGGAGAGTTCCAACTCGAATCGTAGGAACTGAAATCAAAAAGCTACGTAATCGCAAAGTCAAGCTCGTCAAAGTTCAATGGAGCGACGCCGAGGAGGACACGACTTGGGAAACTGAGGACAGAATACGCGCGGCTTACCCTTTTCTTTTTGAGGGTATATCTTTGATCTCACTCTTTTTCCTTAAGTTATGCTTGTATCTATCTTTTAGGTATATCTCCTCGGTCTTACCCTTTTATCCTTAGGTAGAAACTAATGGATGTAAACATGTATTTGAAACATGTTATGATTGATGGCTGCAAGTGGTTGCTAGTGATTGCTCGTGGATGCATATACACACACACACCCTAGGTATTAGATCGGCTCAGTCACTTCATATTGCATATGCATATGTGTATTCATATTTGTATGTGGTTGAAACTTGATATGTTGTCATGTGGATGTCACATTTAAATGAATGGTTGCGCACTCATGTAGAATTATGAATAGGGAAAATTTTGCATACATAATGGATTCATGGCACTTACATGATTTGCATTAAGGAGGTCAACTGAATCAGTAGACCGCTTGATGTTGCATTAGATAAGGACATGTACACACAGTATGCATATGATCATGAAGCATTAGAAGTCTTTTAACGACAATGGACGCTTGTGTTTGATGGTTGAGTAGATGGACGATTGGATGTTAGCATTTACGTTCTCCTAGACTTGAAGATTTCGGGGACGAAATCCTTTAAGGAGGGAAGAATGTAACACCCCGAATTTTCTGTTAACTATAAATTAACAAATTAAGTATAATTAATTAAAAATGAAAGAATTAAGGGAAACGGGTTTCGCCATTGCGCTCGTCTTGGAATTCTGCTTGAGAAAGAGTCCGAGTTTGCGTAAATCAGACTCCGTATGAAGGAGTTATTACCTCCGGAAGTTTCAGAATTCAATTTAAAATTCAAACAGTTCAAAATTCAGTTCAAATTTCGAATTCAGAGCCAAACTGGGCTGGGCGGGAAAATTCCCGCCCAGGACCCAGGTCGACCAGGGGGTCGACCTGCCCAGTCGACCTGGTTAGGCCCACTACAACAAAAACACCATATTACAACTTTAATTTTACAACGGTGGTAAAAGCACCATTGTAATAAATGTTTTTTACAACTTTTTTCCAGAAAAGTTGTAATAAACTTATTTTTAACAACTGTGTTATTTTGACAGTTGTAATAAAAGCCTATCACAACTTTTATTTTTTGACTGTTGTAATATATGACTATATTTTAATATTAATTATTTTCCTTAAATAATTTTTAATAATTAATATTAACAACTAATTAGTAATTATTAATTAATAACCTACATATTAGTATTAAATATTTAATTAAAAATATTTCAATAAATAAATATTTATGATAATAATTAGTAATTGACAACCAATAATAATCAATAAATACATATTAAATATTTAATTAAAAATACTTCAATAAATAAATAATTCCTACTAATAATTACTAATTAACAACCGATTAGTAATTATTATATAATCGGTAACATATACATAATAAGCTTTTAATAATTAATATTCAATTATGACTACGAAGAAATAAGTTATAATTAATAGAAACTACTATTCATAAGTAATATTTAACATTTTAATAAAAATTAATTCTCAAAAAATCCATATTAAATTTGATATAAATTTTTACTTATGAATTCTCAAGAAATCCATAATTATAACTAAATAATAATACTTGATTATTAATCAAAAATATTAATAATCAATAAATACTATTAATCAATAATTGCTATTTAACTTATAATATTTAAATTCAATGATGTGAATATCTAAATATAATAAAAGTTTAATTAATAGTTACTGCACAATATTTAATTGATAATATTAAATAACTTCCAAAATAATAGTTAAATGATGGGATCATTAAGACACTTCCCTTTGTATCGGTAATTTTTTGTCTACATATATCTCCAACACAGCACTTAATTATCATACTAAACAATTTTCAAAGCAACTGGACAAAATCTCAAAAGTTTCCCACCATACAAAATTTTTGGCTCCAACGAAAAATTGAAATTACCTCCGTAAACTTCACAGCGCTTTCCAACACCGAATTTTATATTTAGTTTTAGACCAAACCCTTCAAAGTCATTTTTCGGTCATTACACTGCCTTCACAATTTCCAATCGCATACCCTTTCGTTTTCCTCCTTGCCAAATCCATACCACTATTCAACTCCGACTTATCCCTAAATCTCCTCAGCTGTGAATCGCTTCTCTTCGCCAACTTTCAGTAATCCGACTCCAACTATCAGACCTAAGTCAATGAATCAACATCTCCGATTCAAGCTGAATTCGCATCACCACTTCCTTTATTTGTAGATCGAAAACAGCACGCCATGGTCGATGTCGCGGAGGGGTTTTTTGGGTTTCGGATTTTCGCGTATTTAGTTCTAAGTTTTGTGTATTTAGTTACAGGATTTGATTCTAAGTTTCAACAATATGAATTTGGTTGCTTTAGATTTGGTGTACTTGGGATTTGGTTGCTTTAGGATCTGGTGCGCTTGATTTAGGATTTGGTGTATTTAGACAATATATAGTTATGGTATCCTAAAACTAGTCAAAACCGCTGAATAAGCTGCATAGCACCCTGTTGTGATTTGTGAATGAATATTATGCGAATTCAGCATATTATGTATGTTAGTGATCACATATAAAATTGTATATTATTTAGAATGTCCAGTGCACAGGCTATTGGCTTTCCTGGTTATGTACTTCTATGGTACCTGTAATTCCCAAGAAACAAAGAAGAGAGTGTCTAGTCTCTGGTTGAAAATGATTTGTCAATTGATTAGGTTAAATTTCCGAAAGAAAGGAATTGGCGATCCAAATTAATGGTCTAGTTTAACAGCTCCAAGTTATATATTTGTTGATGAATGAGTTACGGATCAAAATCTCTTTGCTATTTCATGCATAAATTTCTACTCAAGGTATGGTATGACTTTTGAAACCAAATTGATTTCAGTTTGCAGCCAACTGAATGTTCTACTCAAGGTATGGTTTTTCTTGAATATGCCTTTTTGGTGTTAGATATAAGTGCTGAGTTTTAAAAGTTTGGTCCAAAACTATTTTGGTGAATGCACATGCCAATTTAAAGGTTTGGTATACACGTCTGGAACCCTTTTATGTTCAAAGATACACTGCTAAGTGAGTAAGATTCAATACAAAATGGGATTCCAGTTTATCTGTTATTCATGGTTATGAAATTAGTAAACACAATGATTTGAACTAAGTTTATATACATTTGTATAAGTGAATGCTGAATCCTTTGTGCAACTGTTTTAATAGCATGAGTCTTATGTTTAACAAATATTAGAAATAAGTGGTTTATAAACCCTTAAGCCAGGAACGGAACAATGACTTATTGATGTAATGAAGTACCAATAATATGACTTGATTATGTTCATATCTTGGTTGATATATAAAGTGTAACTATATATGTATGTATGTATAATGATGGAGAAAACATGAATAATCAATTATAAAGGAATAGAAAGGCATTATTTTGTATGATCGTAGTCATAGAGTGATGCTAGATATATATTGTTGGCTTAAAAAAACACTTTATGTTCGTTTTTCTGACAACATACGTATTCTTATGCAACAGGTTTCAGATCACTGTAGTGAACTTGCAGCAAAAAGATAAATGGCGTAAAGATTTTGTTGTCTTCGAGTTGTGTACTCCCATAGGATATGTAATTTTTGTGGATAACTTGTGCTTGTACTAAGTTGCTTTGTAACGGTCAAGTATGTAATAATGCGCGAAATGTTTTCAAAAACTTATTGTTTGTAATACTGAAAATTTGAGTATTTTAATAAATTAGTTTGCAAATAATTGTAATATCTGATTTGCTTATGGAGTATTGCTACATTTAGTGTATTGTTCATTTCAGTTGCAAAAGGTCTATTTTTTTTAAAATGCAACTATTAATCACAACGGTGCATAACAGTTGTAGTAGATATTATTACAACGGTGCATAACTGTTGTAATAAAGTTTATTACAACGGTGGGAAAAAGTTGTAAAATATACATATTACAACGGTGTTGCAACGGTGCAGAAAAGTTGTAAAAGATTTTAGTCTATTACAACTTCTTAATACACGACGGTTAGCCCACCGTTGTAAAATGTATATTACAACGGTGTTCCACCGTTGTAATAGGGTCATTTTGTTGTAGTGGCCCGGGCTGGCCTGGTCGGGTTTCTGGTCGAATTTCTGAGCTAGGCTGTGTCACTAGGGCTAACTTGTTGCTTTTTGACTGGCTTTTCTTGAGATGGATGGCCTTGATTAACTCTAACTTCATCGATGGCTCTAATTAGTTTGAAATTCTATATAAACAACCCTATTCTCAACCTAAATTCACACAAATGAAATAGAGCTAGAGCCGTCATGCTGCTGGAAGGAAGCCAAGAGTAGCCTCAACTTGTAGAAAGATTAGAGACGAGCAAAACTAAAGTAAAACAAGAATCAACCAACGTTTGTCTACCCAAAGGAAAGCATTTCAAATTCAGAACTCAGAATCCAGAATTCAAGTTCGTCGTTTGTTGTAAGTATAGTGATTTTTCCGATGTGAATAAAAGTTAGGATTTGATTTGATGTAAAATGGAAATGGAATTGTGCTATTGTATAACGACGATGTTAATTCATATCTATGTGTTGTAATGATTGTGGTATTGTGATGTTTGTGGTATAATTGACTTGATGTTGGATCCATTAGGATGTTTGTGGATTAATCTAGTTGATGTTGGATCTATTCAAATTCACATACAAGTTATTTGGTTCATATCTACACCTATATGTTTATGTGATTATACAGGTTGTATGTGATTAAGATCCCATGTATATACTTTATGCTAAACCTCTATGCCTAAATGATTAAGTTCATATACATGCTCATATGTTTATACAAAAGTTGCAAGTTCATTATTGGATCCATGCCAAGTACCATTTTAATGCAAGTTTCATGTTATAGTTGTAAACATGATTTGATCTAGTTCACACCCTTGTGATAAAATACTTTATGGAAATGCCATATTCTTGTCATGTGCTAGTGATGCCCGATGTTATGCCTAGATCTAAATATGTTTAGGCTTATGTTGTCTAAATCATATGCTAATTCATGTGACACAAATTTAGTTAGATTCCCTTTTTTTAATGCAAGTTCACATGACAAGTTGAAACCCATGATTCAGTCTATGTTGCAGATTCACATATATGTATATTGATTATTTTGCAAGTTCACACCTATGATGTTCATATTGACTATGCCAAGAATGCCAAGTTTACACCTATGTCATGTTTACGTTAATGAATTTCTTTATGCAAATTTTGTGTACGCTAAATTAGGCTAAGTTTTTAGCCTAATATTATATGTTAAAAATCATGCGGACGAAAATTAGGCTAAGATTGTTAGCCTAATACTTAGACGAGGCAACGTTGGGATAAATTGGTAATTATAGGAAACTTGACATAAATTGGTGAAAATATATGAAATTGGCATGTTTGTCACATGCCAAAAATTGGTGGCATTTAAATGGTATAAATTGTTATACCAAAAAGAATGAACTTGGAATGTGGGCCATAACATTTAATTGTTAACAAATTTACATATAACAAGTAAAAGAGACAAATATGTAAATTTAGAAAATACGAGTATGCTTAACACGAGGTTGGATTGAGTTGTGATGTAAACCTGCCCGGACCCGCCTGGTTGTCCAGTAGTCACAACAATACCTATCCAATGTGAGAGGTTAAGCATTGAGCTCAATAAGGACCCGAGGTTAGACTGAGTTACGGTGTAAATCTGCTCGGAATCGCCCGGCACATCCAGTAACCGTAGCAATACCTGTCTAATGTGAGTGGTCAGTGCTTGAAAAAGTTAAGGACAGACAAGTTAGGATGGTAGGGTTAAGTTAACTAAAACACTTAACCAATTCAACATGTTAATTAAACTGATGGGTGGGGTTAGGTAAATACAGACACTTAACCACTTAACATGTTTGACTAGAAAACCCTAGTAACAGGGACCCATTTCAGTAGTAACCCAATTAGGTATCATGGTACCCTGAAACTAGGCAGGGTGGGGCACGATTACTGGGCTGATTGTAAGTGGTCAAAAGCGACGGCGGTGGGTTCAACAGTGTGGGTTCTAACGGAGTGCGGGCGTGCACACACTTCGGAGCAGACAAACAGGGCACTGGGGGCACCAGTAGTATAACCTATGTATTCTAGAGTTGTGTCGGGCCGCCACCATGGGACTTGATACACCCCATGGTGGGACCAACATAGGTATCTACAATCTTTGGGGGCCGTATGACACATATGTTTATGCGAGTAGGAGCCGATCTTTAGAAAGGGGATCACTTCACCCTCAGCATGGGGTGTCAGTCGGAATAAACACAAGTTGGTGCAGAGATATAGTGTGGGGTGCGATAGTATATTCGGTTCTAAACTACTTTATCTTAGTTTATGATACTTTCTTATTTCCAGTTTATACCTATCATGCCCTTATTCTTATTCTCATACTGAAGAGTCACTAGACTTACCAGGCTTTATGTCTGACTCTATTTTTCTTTCGTCTTCTTTTCTTCCCCCCCCCCCCCAACCCCCAGGTCCACAGGGAGGAAACAACTCAGCTTAGTCAGACTCTTTGCAAGCTTCAAGACAGTAGACGTATGGTTTGGACTCTCTTTCCTTGGCTATGGCTTTTGGACACGTTCTATGGGAATTTATGCAACTTTTATCATGTTTTATGCTTCTTTATTTAATAATCAAGACAGAAATGATGATGTAATGTTTTGGAAGTTATTATGAGACATTTATGGAAATGTTTTTATGAACACGTATTTATGAAATAAAAGTTTGTTTGTTTTCTGCTGCTTATATATATGTGTGTTTATATATCTGTCTTGAGTTTATCTGTGACTTTTACTTATAAACCTCCACCAAAGTTAAGGCATTCCCTTTGTGAGTGACCTCAATGGAGGTTGGGTGTTTCAAATTCGATAGTAAGTTATAATCTTGTTAATTAATTAACAAGAAGTAAATTGTAAATGAGAGTTTTAAATGAAGTGAAATATGAATCAAAATTTATAAAGGGACTCGATAAGTAAGATTTGAACTTATAATGCTATTTTTAAATAAAGTTAAAACTGAATTGATATAACGAGTCCAGATTTCTATAAAAGGAATTATATTCACTTTTAAAGTGAATAACGTTTGTAAAAGCAACCATGTTGAAAATGAAAATGAGGATAAAGAAATGAAGCTGGCCTGAACGTTGAGATTTTCCGAAGTTCGGGACAGAAGACTGTTACGAAGTTTGGAATATTAAACGATTGTGAATTATTCTGAAGTTCAACATATAAATGAAATGAGGTTATTCCGATGATCGAGATATGAATTGAATAAAGATTTTTCGAAAGAGAGTTTATATTGGAATTCGACTACGTCGGATTCGGGAAAGTATTATTTACTTCCCACTTTTAATAAAGATTAAAATTATTTACTGGTTTATATTATATAATGATTATCTATTCAAATTAATAAATAAAAGCTATATTTAAATTTATAATATTTCAGAAGCATGGATTATAACACTATTATTATAATCAATGATTTCTGTAAAAGAAGTGGAATCGTAAATTGAATCTGAGAGTTACGCAAGAAATGTTTGTTAAAGGTTGAAGTTATGAACTTTTTCTATTTCAAAGTTAATAATGTTGTGCAATTAAGGTCTGAGAGGTAATTATACCCCAACTTGATTGGCTTCATTGTTAACTAAGGAATGGTTAAGGTTCGATAGCGAGGTTTGTTTAAGTAAAGTAAATTAATGAGTGTTAATAGTTTGGAGTTGGTATTAAGATGTTTTATTTAATATCTTTGTTTGATCTAGTAAACGAGTTTTGGAAACATTTTCCAAATAAAATCAGAAATGTTTTCTAATACAGAAAATAAGAAATGAGAATAAATATGGAAATATTTTCCGATGTTGATAACGTATAGTTTCTAAATATAGAAGTTGTGAATATATATATATATATATATATATATATATATATATATATATGAATGTTTTTTGATGATTAAAAGGAAATATTTTCTGGAATATAGAAAATAAATAGTTTATAAAAGATGGAAATGTTTTCCGAGAATCATGAGAGGCTAAAAGGGTTTTAAGAAATATATGAAGAAAGGGGAAATGGAGAAATAAATAAATTAATGATAAATTAATTTAAAAGGATAAATGTTGATTAATGATTGATCGATAGAATTTCCATTTGGAAATAAGATCGTTGTTTGTATGGATGTTTTTCTTTGATAGTTAAATAACTGGCTATCAAAGTTTTTGAACAATTTTCCGTTGTCAATACGGAGAGACCGGGATCAGATTTATTATCTGGAAACCACTCTGTATTAGCATAAGCGTTGCGAATCAAATATGCCAAAGACAATTGAAGACGGAGTTTATGCAAAAGATGTTCTGGCAATCATAGATGGAAATTGCTTAAGATGGATTGATGAAATGGTGCCTTCGGTTCGTCCAGTCTCAGGATAACTTGTATGGACAAAATGTCTGACAGAGTATGCCTAACGGATCATATACACTGATCTCTTCAAACATATTATGTCTGGTGGCGGAGGAATTTGTTTCTCTTAGCTGTATACCCATGATATTGTTGGGAAATCGATAAATGGTTTAGCAGGTTTGACGATGTGGCATTCAAAGTGAATGAAGATGCGACATGTCAAAAGATATGCGTGGCCTCAAGCCTCACAACCGGGAAATGGTATAAAATCGGGTACGTCGTATGGCTAAGTGGTTAGCTCCCAATCGGGGTGTATTGTCACCTGATTTAGAGAAAATCCATTTGCTTCTTTAATCTATTTTGATGTAGTCCCTTTTAGGAAATAGTTGCTAATCCCAACCGTTGGTGATAATACATTCGGTACACTCAAGCAAAATGGGTGGCTGATCATGTTTAGCCTGGGTTGCAAGATGTTCTTGTTGACTCGGTGTATTCCTCTCTAGAGATACACTATCGGAAGGTGGTCCCATACCTTGCTAGTTGGAATCCATTCTCCAATAAGAGCCCGCGGTTTTAATTGCATATTATGTATATGGAGCGCGAGATGCAAGCGTTCTGCTAGATTGCTATTTATTTGATTTAGACGCTATTATAATATCGAAATAGAATTGATTTCAAAGAATATTTTGGGCTATCGTAAGGTAAAAACCATCCGTATTTATGTGTGGATCGGTCTTACAATTATATTTTCTTTTGAAAAATATTTTTAAAAGTTAAACCAAATGGTTGAAGTTCACTCACACCAGTCCCATGACTGACCTAGAGTTTATTTTGTTTTGTTTTACCTTAAAGTCTTGGGTGCTCAAATTTGTATGCGCAGTCAAGTAGTCGGAATTTTACAGATATGTTTGGAAGAGCTTGAGTAGGAGGCTTCAGCATTTTATAGCTATTGTCTATTCCCGCTATGTTGTAAGTGTTTTACTCTGATAATGGTATTGTATACAGATACTGATTTTATCTCAAAGTTATGTCATATAATATATTTTATTTGTTCCGCTGTGAGATTCGTGTTTACTCTGATGTTGTATTTATGTTCTTCGTTTTCTATTCAAACTTTCATTTTATTTCTCACCCTTTAACTTCTTTATATTAATGATCTGGTATGTTCGATGTTTGAATAGTTGATATGGGTTTAATGCCGATTTTCATGGTCGAAAAATTTCAGTTCATTACAACCAAACCTCTCCACGATCTCTAGCTACCCTGCGCCACCAACGACATCGTCTCAGGTGGCCAAAATCCCGAGATCTCCTTCAAAAAAAAAAACCAATGCCTTTAATCACCGAAACCTCTCGAGCTTCACCGTTCGAAGCACCTCCTCACCAGAATCCCCTCATTCACCTCCCCTTGCCCTAAGCCTCTCCACGTTGACCTCGACCTCCAACCCTAAGTCCACTGTTCAAAATCGAGTACCCTGCAACGATGATCGGATCAAAATCTGAAGGTACCTGGTTGAAGCTCTTGTTTGTGCGAGTCTAATGGATCAAACAATATTCGATTTCATTTAGTAATCGATTTTATATTTTTTTTGAAGATCGAGTTAGGCTTCATTTAGTTTGTTGTTTTGGAAGAATGCAGGCCGATGTTGTTTTAAAGAAAAAAAAATTCACTTTCAACCGATTATGAAATGCTGAAGCAAGGACATACATCAATTTATGCCGAGACTTGATAAGATCTGGCTAAGATTTTTTTTAAAGATTTTGCTAAGATGTGAAAACAATATGTTGATGCTGATTTTAGGAACTGATCCAAAGATTTGAAACGATGTGCAGATATTGGAAAGCACCACCCATATTTTATAATATTATATTCATGATTTTTTTTCATTTTACAATTCACATCATCACATAGAATCTCTGATTGCCATGAATATTTACACCTTGTTGTATTTTAATATTCTATAGTCGATGAAACTAGTTTCGTTGAATTTTGAGACTATTTGCAAAAACACTATTTTAATTTCAAATCGTTGATCGATACACATTTATACTGCATACGATCACAAAATAACTCCATTTGATACGAAACTTGAGATCTAGCAATAATTAACTATTACGGATTTTATAAAATTAGTTTCTTTGAAATCTGGGTTTCGTTTGAAATTTCATATTTTCATATGTTAAATTAAGTTGACATAATATAAATCGATTTCAAAATAAACAAATCCATTTATAATAAATTATTATTATTGTACATATTCGAATAGAATTTTACATAACTTCAAAATAAACTAATTTGGATTTTAAACTTAACATTTTAAATTTCAAGTTAAATCGTTTTACTATTCAAATTAAATTAATAATCAAAATCGTATAATTCGAGTTATTTAAATTTCCAAATAAATAATTAAAATAATTAAATAAATTAAATATTCGACCACTAAAAATATGGGTTGTTTCGTACACACACACACACACACACACACATATATATATATATATATATATATATATATATATATATGCACACACATAAACATATACATGCATATATACCTAGAATTTGAAAAACATGTAAACTGGTATGCAATTAGCCCATGTAATTAATTTACAACGTGTGTGACACCCCACGTCCATTAATGTCACTCACTAAGGGAATGCATTAAGTTCCATGAAGCGTTATAGGTAAACGGACACAGAATAATTACAAGACATATGTAAATAAGATAGCAGCGGAAATTTAAATTTTTATTTCAATCATAAATCATAATACCGTGGTCCACAATTCCATAAGTCACAGAAACCATTACAAGAAAATAACTTTTTTCTTGTACCATCAGAGCACACAAGTAAATAAAAAGTATAATTCCCCAATTGAAAGAGTTAAGCCACAGTAGAGACAAGAACTTGAGCTATAATTCAGAAGTAGCTCCTAGCAAGGTGATATTTGAGTCCTGACTAAGCCTGAGTGTTTCCTCCCTGAGAACCTAGGGGGAAATAGAAGAAAGAAGGAGAAACAAAAAGGATCAGACATAAAGTCTGGTGAGTCTAGTTACTTTTTGCCAGTATATAAATAAAAGTAACATGATAGGCATACAAAGTGGATAAGAGAGAGATCACTACATAAATGGCTGGTGTGACAAGGTAAGCAAGATAAGGTGTACATGCCTCACTAATGATTACTCTGCAGTGTTACTAGTATATCCAGAAAGAGATGATCCATCCAACTATAAGGTGGTAGACTTAGGTATACGTCCAAATGTATCCTAACTACTACCCTAATCGATCGGCTCCCGAACCTTTGTAGATACCTTGTACTGGCCCCACAGTAGGAGTTATCACTTCCTAAAGTGGAAACCCCTCGTTGTAATAATGTGCACAACCATATCTACAGGTGTCACGGTCATCTTATCCCCCTCTGCCCGGCTCATGCACGCACATGGCCCGGTCGGTTTGCGCCGCCCACACCGTCCTCCACGTTTGGATCTCTTACAATTGGTTAGTAAGCATGCCCCTTCTCCGCCTAGTACGGAGTACTTTGTTTGATACCTACTCCGGGTTACTGACTGAAATGGGTCCCCCACAATATGATAAAAGCTCTCCCCTTTGTCTTGTATCCCCAACTAGGTTTTTACTGACTATGTATACCACTAGGTGTCTTTAATTACATAGCCTTATTTATTTCTACCGGCTATGCTTACCTACATGTGTCTTTAATACATAACACCTAATCTTCCAATCGGTTATGCTTACCTATAGGTGTCTTTAATTACATAACCCTATCACTTCTACAAGTTATGTTTACCCTAAAAGGTGTCTTTAATTACATAACTTTATTATTTCCACTGATTATGTATACCACTAGGTGTCTTTAATTACATAACCTTATCGGGTTAAGTTTATGGGCCTATATGTGAATATTACCCATCCCCTCTGAAAGTGTACGTGAACGTATGTGCTAGTAGTACACACAAATCATGTAATATGGTGAATAATACATAAGTATGAAATAATAGCAAATCACAGATATAAGACTGTAAAAGAAGTAAAATAGAAAAAATCACAGCAGGGGTTTTTATACTGGTTCGGAGCACCGTCCTACGTCCAGTCCCAGACTTTTATCTGGATTCTCACTAGTCAATCACCTGACTTTACCCGGAGGAACAGGTATACAACACCCGAGCAGCCGAACGGGATTTCACGCCTCTAACAACACGAGGACTTCAACACTTGCCTCTTATAACAGTGAGGACTTCAACTAAGACGAGTAAACTTTTGTTGTTGACAATATGTGTTATTTGATAACACGATTTTGTCTTTTGTAGTACAGGACTTCCTATAATCTTATCCTCAAATAATGTATTTGTGTATGTGAAGATTAGGAAGAAAATATCGTATTGAATCAAAAGAATATTATATAAATTCTAGGATTCAAACGATATAGAATAGAATATGAGCGAGTGAGTGCTTGAGAGTATGAAAAACTGAGATCAAAAGAATAGAGATTAGAATGATAGAATTAGTGAATTGGAATGATGATCTCGTGATGTTTATATAGAGTATAAACAGTTATAACCCTTTGTAAAGAGTTATAATCAAAAGTCATTATCATTCGTGAAGAGGAAGAGAAGCAACTCTTGAAGAAATGGAAGTGTCTTTATGAAAAGTTGTTTCTGTTCAAAAACGGTCGACAAGTCAAAATGGACCGGTAGACAGGAATCTGAATATATATATATACGTTATATATATGTGTGCATGTTTATTGTGCAAAGTGGGCAGAAACGGTCGACCACCAGAAAATGAACCGGTCGACCGGTTTCACCTAGTGAGCACAATAAATGTGTACACAAATATATTTGTATATATATTTAAACTTTTGAGGTATGTGATTATTTGAGGATAGATTTTAACATGAATAACACTACTAAGACTACAAATAATCATCATCTAAAGTATAAATACCGTATATAGCTCTTGTGCTTTGTCAAACCGATGAATTCTTCTTTTTGTCGAGCGTGGCTTAATAGTTCGTCAGAAATCAAAACTCCGTGAATTTCTTGACTCAACATTCTCCCCCTTTTTGATTGATGACAACATACTTCTGAATCTCCCCCTGTATATGATCTCCCCCTGTATATGTGCCTGTAAAACTATATTTTCCTGCATATTCCATGTTAGCACCATTTTCTCCCCTTTTGTCATCGACAAAAAGGAGTTGATAATAGAAGGTAAATGATACTAGAGAGAGCTTGAAGCAACATGAAGTCTACCATAGAACAACAACTATCAAGAGTCATAAAATAAGAACATACACAAGTCAAGTACGAATTAAACTATGGCACTATTTACGTACAAGTGCCGAATAATGTCTGAAAGCAAAATAAGGTTCTAAGTACTTAGGAAAGCGATAAAAGGATAAACTAAGAAAACCTATCTTGACTCCGTTCATCAACTTCTTCTTCTACTTCTTCTTCTTCAATTTGATTTTTCCCGCGTCCACGCCTATGACTAGTTCCCGAACTAGTACCCTTCACTGAAGATGTCCAATTAAAAGAAGGAGTAGTCAGGCGTTTCCTGGGGTCTTGAGCTAGAGTAGAAGAGAATGATGCACCACATGAAATAACTTCCCATAAAGATTCGAAGAAGGACTTAAGTTTGTCAAAGCGTCTATCCATTTTAGTATCCATTCGCTTAAGTCGAGCTTCAAGAAGGAATTGATTACGAGGAAGAGTTTCAAGAGATTCTTTTGTAGAGGATGATGATTGTAGAAGCTTGACTTCCTCCGGTTTTGGTCTAGTTGATCGTAAAGAAGTACCTTGATGTCCTTGCTCTTTCCATTGTTCAAGCGGCATAATGTTGAAGTAAGGAGCGGGAAGCTTCATCCTTTTTATTGATGCTTTGTTAATGCATTTGGGCTTGGAAACAGTCGACTTAGGAGGTTCGATGCCACAATCAAGTAAAAGTCGTATAATATATTCGTTATAAAACAAATGCGGTTTAGAATTCTCGTTCACTTCTAAAATTTCGTCGAAAATCATGCCAATCCAGTTGATACGAACATTACTGTAGATTGCATACAAAGCCTTGAAATTTTCTTTGTAGATGGCATCGAAATTTCCTAGTCTTGGGAAAAGAGAATGTATAAGGGTATGATGGAGAACTCTTGCAGTTGGTCGTAAGCCAATGGATTTAGTGATGTCTTTGTCATCTTCAATGAATTGATGGCTCACATTATTACGGGTATGAACATTACAAAAATTATCCGAGAATTTTTGACCTATGAAGGAAGAACCAAGAACAGTCGCCATTCTTGCACACGAGATAAAAACTTCTTTGCCACATACCACGAACCAAAGGCATTGAGCGGGGTTTTCGGGATTGTATTTTTCTAAATTTAGGTTAGCATAGAATAGCTTGATCGTTACATGATTAATCTCCACATTATTATGATCAAAGTCGATGAGATTTTCAATATCAGCACTCTTTGCTAAACTACGAACACGATAATTAGAGAAATCATCAAATTTAATAAACGAACCCGGGTGAATTGTATAATCCTTCATTTCATTCCATCTCTTGACCGCAATTGGATCTACAAGCCATTTCTTCATAGAGAGATCGATTGGTTGTGTTTCTGATGATGAAGCTTGCTTCAATTTCTTTTGTGGAGGAGCCATTGATTTAATTCGAGGATGGATTCTGAGTTCTAGGGTTTTGAAGAGTTTTGGAATAAAAAACGTTGGAAAAAAGTGAAGGGATATGTGTCAAAACCGTTCTAATAAGAGCGCTGGGAAACATCTTTTCCCGTAACCGGTCGACCACCATCAAACCACCGGTAGATCGTTTTCATACAGATGGCAAAATGGTCGACAGGTTGATAATGACCGGTCGACTGGTTGGGCTGGGTTGTGTTTTCCTGCATTTTTGCTCTTGTTTTTTATGATTAACAGTCCAAACATCATTGATTTTATTCAAACAAGATATAAATAAGAAAAGATACATGATAAAAGATACGAAAATGCAATCATAAAAATTAATAAAGAAAATTAATGAGAGGTAGAAGAACTATGCTCGGTAGACTCTTCTTTGGCTTCGTTAACGCGTGGTGTCCATGGCGACCACTTCTCTTTTGCTCCTTCATTTTGAGTATAGTTTCTATCCCATGAATTAGGACTCCTAGAGGATGAAGGTGCATGTGGCATTGGTTCGTATACGCCATGCTTGTTTGAACCACAAAAGAATGATGCCATTCGTTCTAAAAGAGAAATTCGTTCTGAGGTTAGTTGTTGCTCATAATGAAGTTGTCTCTGAAGATCGATTTGATGCTTTTGATAACGATGAATCTCGTTGATCTTGTCTCTAGTGCGGGGAGAACAAAACATCGCTTTCTTTGCGCATTTTGAAGTTGGCGTATTACCGGGAGTATGAGTGCATTTGTGATGACATTTGGATTTGCTTTTCGGTGTTTCGGGACAGTAATACTCCTTCGGTTCTAAACTCGTAACCGAAATGTGTGACTTTTGTGCACACTCATCACAAATATGCGCCATAATAAAGTATATAAGTTATATAAAGTATGGTCACAGATAGAGATATGAAAAAGAGCAAACTTTGACATTCTTATATAGGATTTTCTATATAAAAAACCTGTGGATGAGAATTGTCAAGCAAAATTTGCCGTAGAAACAATGGGAAGCTCATATTCATTTTCTAAAGAAAGTAAAAGCTAGAAGATAGACTAAGAATTTTAGAAAGAATAGTCGAAAAGTAGAAAGAACTTTATTATGTAACATCAGTGATTACAAATCAACTTCTTTTCTAGAAATTAAACCAAGCTCTCTACGTAGCTTAATAAAATTGGATTCAAGTAGAGGCTTAGTGAAGATGTCTGCTAGTTGATTATCAGTCTAGACATATTCAGGACATATATTTCCTTTTTCGATATTATCTCGAAGGAAATGATGACGGATATCAATATGTTTGGTCCGAGAGTGATTTACTGGATTCTTAGATAAATTTATCGCACTTGTGTTATCACAGTATATAATCGAATTTGATAAATGAATATCAAAATCTTGAAGTGTTTGTTACATGTATATAACTTGAGTACAAGCAAGAGCCGCTGATATATATTCAGCTTCACATGTTGATAGTGAAACACAATTCTGCTTCTTACTAAACCAAGAAACAAGTGATTTTCCAATAAAATGGCACGTACCACTTATGCTCTTTCTATCTGTTCTTGATCCTCCGAAGTCAGCATCACTGTATGATACTAATTCGAATGGACATTCTTTCGGGTAGAAAAGACCGAAATCTTTGGTATTATTAAGATAATGAATTATTCGTTTCACTGCTCGTAAGTGTAAATCTCTTGGATCTGCTTGAAAGCGTGCACATAAACAAACACTCATCATTATATCTGGACAACTAGCTATAAGATAGAGAAGAAAACCAATCATGCTTCGGTATAACTTCTGGTCAACACTCTTGCCATTTTCATCTTTTTCAAGATGTATAGATGTAATCATAGGAGTGGGTTTACTAGATGTGTTTTCTGAACCGAAACGTTTGATAAGATTTCCGCAGTATTTCTCTTGATTGATAAAAATACTAGTCGGAAGTTGTTTGATTTGAAGACCAAGAAAATATGATAGTTCTCCCATATGAGACATTTCAAATTCTTTGGTCATAATATTTGCAAACTCTTTGCTGAGTTTATCATTTATTGAACCAAAGATGATGTCGTCTACATATATTTGGATAACTAGAATATCCTTTTGAGAATGTTTGATAAACAAGGTTTGATCAACTTTTCCTATTTGAAATCTTGATTCAATAAGATAGCTATGTAGTCGTTCGTACCAAGCACGTGGTGCCTGTTTTAAACCATACAGAGCTTTCTAATGTTTATACACATGGTTGGGATATTTTTCATGAATGAATAAAGGAGGTTGTTTGACATAAACATTCTCTTTGATAAAACCATTGAGAAATGCACTCTTGACATCTATCTGATAAAGTTTGAAATTATGGTGACAAGCAAAGGATAACAAAATTCTAATAGCTTCTAGTCGAGCAACTGGTGCAAATGTTTCTTCATAATCTATACCTTCTTCCTAATTATACCCTTGTGCTACTAGCCTTGCTTTATTTCTGGTGATATTTCCTTGTTCAACAGCCTTATTTTTATAGACCCACTTAGTATCAATCACAGATCGATCAGTTGGTCTTGGAACAAGTTCCCAGACATCATTGCGCTCGAACTGTTTAGTTCTTCCTGCATGGCAATGATCCAGTAATCATTGGTAGCAGCCTCTTTAGGATTCTTAGGTTCGATATTTGAAAGAAACGCGATATGACCCATTTGATTGAGTTGACTCCTTGTTCTGACTTGTGATGTTACTTCCCCAATTATATTTTGAGTAGGATGATCTCTTAATATCCTTGGTGGAGATTGTAACTCACATGGTTGATGAATATTTTCAGTAACTATTTCAGAGTCATAGTCAACATTTGTGATGATTGAATTATCAGTGATTATTTCTTCGTCATCATCTAACATATTTTGAGGATGCTGATAGAACTCATCGAAAGATACATGAAGAGATTCTTCAATAGTTTTGGTTCGTTTATTAAATATATAAGGCCTCGTTCTGAATAACCGACAAATATCCCTTCATCGGCTTTTGGATCGAATTTACCAAGATGGTCTTTCGTATTTATGATAAAACATTTAGAACCAATTACTTTGAAGTATGAAATATTAGGCTTTCTGTCGTTAAATAATTCATAGTGAGAGGTCGAATGGATACACGATTCAAAACATAACAAGAAGTTGCAATGGCTTCTACCCAGAAATGTTTTGGTAAGGTGGTTCCATTTAATAATGTTCTTGCACATTCTTGTAAGGTTCAGTTTTTCCGTTCTACAACTCTGTTTTGTTGTGGAGTCCTAGGAAACGAAAAATTATGATATATACCTTTCTTTGTACAAAAATGTTCAAACTCATTATTTTCGAACTCTCCGCCATGGTCACTTCTTATATTTTTAACCTTAAGCCCTTTAGATTTCTGAATTCTCTTGACGAAAGATTTGAAATGTTCGAAAGTATCACTTTTCTTTTTCAGGAAAATTGTCCAAGTGTAATGATAAAAGTCATCAACAATTACAAACACATATCAACTATGGTTTATTGACTGAACCTGTGTTGGTCCGAATAAATCCATATGTAATAGCTCAAGTGGTTGTAATGTTGATATGACTTTCTTTGATTTAAAGGAGGATTTAGTCAATTTTCCTAGTTGACATGCATCACAAAAGTTGTCAACCTTAAAGCTTAGTTTGGGTAGTCCTCTAACTAGATCGTTTTTAGCTAGCTTGTCAATGGTTCTGAAGTTTATATGACAGAAGCGTTTGTGCCATAGCCATGGATCATTGTCGTTAGCTATAAGACACAAATCTGAATTATGATCAATATTCATATTCAGAATATATATGTTTCTGTCTCTATATCCTTCAAAAACTAAATTATGGTCTTTATCTAGAATGCTACATTTATTATCTGAAAAGGAAATTGTAAATCCCTTGTCGCATAACTGACTAATACTAAGTAAATTGTGTTTCAAATTTCTAACTAGCATGACATTAGTAATAAGAGGTAAGTTAGATGTACTGCAATTGCTCACATTGCCTTTGCCGATGATATAGCCTTTTGAATTATCTCCAAAAGTGACGGAGCCACCATCTGAGTATGTAATATTTGTCAATAAGCTCATGTCTCCAGTCACGTGCTTCGAGCAACCACTGTCCAATATCCACTTTCCTCTTTTCTTAAGTGGGCCTGCAAAAAATAAAATTAAGTCCATGGTACCCACCTTTTTATATGGTCCTAAGAGTTAGGTCTTAGGAGTCCAAACCCATACGGGTTCGGTATCCCCTTTATATAAGTAATTTGAATTATGATGCACTATTTGTTCCTAATCAAATTGTTATTTGTTTTAAGAACCCATATCTTGATAGTCTTGACATTTTTCTTTTGAAAATTCACAACTGGTTTTGGCTTGGAATATAATAAACTAGAACTTTTCTTAGTTTTATTTTGTTTTACATTATTCCTTTTGTAAGCAAAATGTTTCTGAGTTTCTTGTTTCTTATATCCCAAACCTTGTTTGTTTGAAGCAGATTGTGAATTTTCAATAATCTTTGTCAAATTTTCTCGACCTTTATTGAAGTAAGAAACACTTTGAGTGATGTTATCTAACTTAGTTTGTAAACTTGCCTTTTCTAGGTCCAGAATTTTGACTTTTGCCTTATGCTCATGATTTCAGTAGTAAGAGCATCGTTTTTCTCTTTTTGAGTTTCAATTTCTTGACTCAAAAGAGGTAATTGAGAATCAATATTAGATGATGATTCTTGTAGTTTTCAAGTTCTTCTTCTAATATTTTCTTCTCGTCTTTTAACATATCTTGTTCAAGTTCTGCTCTGCTCAAATCAATTTTGACTTCCTTGAGTTGCCTTTTTATGTCTTTATATTTGACTATTAATTCAGCATTAATATCAAGTACTTCATCAAAAGTATGAATTTGTACCTCATCTTCTATTGCTACGAAACAGACATTTTCTTGTTCATCCTCTGAATCACTTTCACTTTCTGATGAAGACGGGTCTGAATCATCCCATGTTACTGAGAATGCTCGTTTCTTTGATTTGTCCTTCTCGTATTTGAATTTGTCATTTTCTGACTTCTTCTTTTCTGGACAATCCTTATGCATGTGCCCCATTTTGTGGCAGTTGAAACATTCCACAGCGGATGATGATGGTCTACTTGATCCGGTCTTCTTTTTGCTTTAACCACTAGCTTTTCGTTGCTTTAGGAATTTTTGAAACCTTTTGCAATGAATGCTAGGTCTTCATCTTTAGAATCTGATTCATCTTCATCTTTATCAGCGTGGAATGCTACATTTTTCTTTTCTTCTTTCTGTTCCTTTTTAGCCTGCAAATTTGCTTCATAGGACATTAGATTTCCTATCAATTCATCTAGCTTCATAGCGGAAAGATCATTAGCTTCTTTAATTTCTAATACTTTTCCTTCCCATTCACTAGTCAGAGAATGTAGGACTGTTGAAACAACATCAAAATCGGAATATTTTTGCCCTAATCCAATAAATGCATGATGAATAGTTTGAAACCGTGAATACATATCATTGATTGTCTCATTCGGCTTCATTTTGAAACTAACTTTTCAGCATGGCTATCTCAGCTTGTTTAACCTTGTTAATACCTTCATGAGTGGTTTTCAACGTTTGCCAAATTTGATATGCAGTGGTACAAATACTAACACGGTTATATTCATTTTGGTCTAATGCACAAAACAACATGTTTATTTCTTTTACATTTACAGCTACTGCTGTTTTCTCAACTGGTGTCCATTCTGTATAGTCAGTTGTTGGATTCACTATTTCTTTTTGGGTAGCATTCCAAGCATCATAGTTATTTGATTGCATAAAGAATGTCATACGTGTTTCCCAATAGCTATAGTTAAGACCATCGAAGAATGAAGGCCTTTGTGTAGATTGACCTTCCGTGTAAGTGTTAGTGCTAGTGCTAGTGTTATTTGCCATATTACTAGAATATATCAAATAACTGTGTTACGGTTATGTGATGACCGTGCTCTGATACCAAATGAAAGTGTACATGAACATATGTGCTAGTAGTACACACGGATCGTGTAATATGGTGAATAACACACAAGTATGAAATAATAGCAAATCACAGATATAAGACAGTAAAAGAAGTAAAATAGAAAAAATCACACCAGGGGTTTTTATACTGGTTCGGAGCACCGTCCTACGTCCAGTCCCAGACTTTTATCTGGATTCTCGCTAGTCAATCACCTGACTTTACCCGGAGGAACAGGTATACAACACCCGAGCAGCCGAACGGGATTTCATGCCTCTAACAACACGAGGACTTCAACACTTGCCTCTTATAACAGTGAGGACTTCAACTAAGATGAGTAAACTTTTGTTGTTGACAATATGTGTTATTTGATAACACGATTTTGTCTCTTGTAGTACAGGACTTCCTATAATCTTATCCTCAAATAATGTATTTGTGTATGTGAAGATTAGGAAGAAAATATCGTATTGAATCAAAAGAATATTATATAAATTCTAGGATTCAAACGATATAGAATAGAATATGAGCGAGTGAGTGCTTGAGAGTATGAAAAACTGAGATCAAAAGAATAGAGATTAGAATGATAGAATTAGTGAATTGGAATGATGATCTCGTGATGTTTATATAGAGTATAAACAGTTATAACCCTTTGTAAAGAGTTATAATCAAAAGTCATTATCATTCGTGAAGAGGAAGAGAAGCAACTCTTGAAGAAATGGAAGTGTCTTTATGAAAAGTTGTTTCTGTTCAAAAACGGTCGACAAGTCAAAATGGATCGGTAGACAGGAATTTGAATATATATATATATATACGTTATATATATGTGTGCATGTTTATTGTGCAAAGTGGGCAGAAACGGTCGACCACCAGAAAATGAACCGGTCGACCGGTTTCACCCAGTGAGCACAATAAATGTGTACACAAATATATTTGTATATATATTTAAACTTTTGAGGTATGTGATTATTTGAGGATAGATTTTAACATGAATAACATTACTAAGACAACAAATAATCATCCTCTAAAGTATAAATACCATATACAGCTCTTGTGCTTTGTCAAACCGATGAATTCTTCTTTTTGTCGATCATGGCTTAACTGTTCGTCAGAAATCAAAACTCCGTGAATTTCTTGACTTAACACCCTCTTCAGATTTACTTAACCCACCCCTCAACCATGTTTACTTAACCCCCAACTTAAATTTAAGTTCACACAATCCCTATGGATTAACTTAGTTTAAGTAGTCCAATTCTTTACCATGTCCATTTATGGTTTCATAATGGGCCAGACCCCCACATTAGGCCTACAACATGTGGATGCTGGATATGCCGGTCGGGTCCGGGAAGACTTATTCCATAGTTGGGCCTAACCTCGTGTCATAGCCCGATTCGTATTTACGTACTTAGACCTCCCACATTAGGTTCAACATTAGTGGCTGCTGGATATGCCGGTCGGGTCCGGGCAAACTTCCACCACTAATGCAACCTAACCTCGTGTCATAAGTACAATTACAATCCCTAATTTTAATTACTAGACATTCCATATTTAATTAATTTACCAATTAATTAATCCTTTCCTTTTATAGGTGTCAATACCTATTTTACCCAATAATTTGAATTACATGTCCAAAAATATTCATATTCAAATTATGCCATTTTTAACCCTTTTCCCCCCGTTCCTTAACTAGCACCCTCACAAAATTGGCAACATGCCTAGGCTACACAATAGCCTAGTCATAAACGAAAATAGGGAAAATAATGGGAATATAACTAAAATGATCATCATGGCATAAACATAAACAAGTATGATAATAAGGTGACCATACATACTAGCATAGACATGAAATTGTCATCATAACAAGGTGGACATAAAATTGATGAACTATGATGTCACAATATCTAAATTAGCAATTTAGATCTAACATGATAACATAAGGTGACAATTTAGATCACATAAAATAGATCTAATATGTTAACATAAGGTGACAATTTAGATCACATAAAATAGATCTAACATTTTAACATAAGGTGATAATTTAGATCACATAAAATAGATCTAACATGAATCATAAGGTGACAATTTAGATCTCATAAAATAGATCTAACATGTTAACGTAAGGTGACAATTTAGATAACATAAAATAGATCTAACACGAATCATAAGGTGACAATTTAGATCACATATAATAGATCTAACATGAATCATAAGGTGACAATTTTAGATCATATAGAATAGATCTAACATGAATCATAAGGTGAAAATTTTAGATCACATAGAATAGATCTAACATGAATCCTAAGGTGACAATTTTAGATCACATAAAATAGATCTACACACATCTGCATCATATCACTACAACAAAATGACCCTATTACAACGGTGGAACACCGTTGTAATAGGGTTTTTACAACGGTGGGCAAACCGTCGTGTCTTAAGAAGTTGTAATAGCCTAATATATTTTACAACTTTTCTGCACTGTTGCAAGACCGTTGTAATATGTATATTTTACAACTTTTTTCCACCGTTGTAATAAGTTTATTACAACAGTTATGCACCGTTGTTGTTTTAATTTTTACATTTTATTACAATTTTTATATTTTACAATTGTAATATATCCACAAATTATATACATATTACTAATAAAAGAATTCATTGCATAACATATTATCTACAAAACTGAAAATATCAAACAAACTTAAACCATGAACCAAAACAATATATTATTAATTTCAAACTCATCATTTTTTTTACATAATACATTGACAAAACTGAAGATACAAAGACTTTATAACAGTTCTAACTTTCTTCTGCTCCTGTTAATCTCCTTGTGCTCCTTTTTCTCCTTAATATCCATTCCTAAGAAAGAAATTATCAAACTGTTAGTGCTGCAGTATAGATTTATGCATGTAACAAAAATTGGAAAAAATGTGAGTGCACAAAATAAACAGCTAATACAATGCATTCAAACCATTATATACGTAAATAACTTGACCATTATATACAATGCATGTAAAGTTGGATGATTCATTTTGTTATATACAATGCACTGAAAAGCTTTGCCGTGGCAAAGCCATGCAGTGCAATCACTTTGCCGCGGCAAAGCTTTGCAGTGCAAAGCTTGCTGCGGCAAAGCTTTGCACTGCTACTTGCAGTGCAAAGATTTGCTGCAGCAAAGCTTTGCGGCAGCAAAGCTTTGGCAAAGCTTTGCACAGTGTGCAAAGCTTTGGCAAAGCTTTGCACAGTGTGCAAAGCTTTGCCGCAGCAAAGCTTTGCACTGTAAATAGCAGTGCAAAGCTTTGCCGCGGCAAGCTTTGCACTGCAAAGGTTTGCTGCAACAAAGCTTTGGCAAAGCTTTTACATAGCAAAGCTTTGCGCTGCAAGTAGCAGTGCAAAGCTTTGCCGCAGCAAAGCTTTGGCAAAGCTTTTGCACAGCAAAGCTTTGCCGCAGCAAAGCTTTGGCAAAGCTTTTGCACAGCAAAGCTTTGCGCTGCAAATAGCAGTGCAAAGCTTTGCAATGCAAATCTTAGGCAAAGCTTTGCAAGCTTTGGCAAAGCTTTGCAGTGCAATCACTGCATAGCTATGCCGCAGCAAAGCTTTTTTGCATATTCATCAAGTTTATAAGCAAAATAGCCTCCTGTGCCTTGAATTAGAACACAAAATGCACAGACAAACCAAAATAAAACTTGCAAGAACAGATCACAATAATCCCAAGCAGCAAAACCATAGAACCACAAGGCTGCAAAACCATAGAACCACAACAAACCCTTCGAAACTTCCTCAAAATCAACAACCAACTAACAGTTCCTCAAATTCCTCGACAACTCAATAAACCAATTCCAAAATCCACTCAACAAGCAAAGAACCCATCGAAAAAAGCAAAATAGACATACCGTAGCAGTGCAAAGCTTAATTCGTATCACACCCAATACGAAATCATATTTGAAATCAGACAATCTGATGGTCGAACTATAGATCTAACCCAATACGAGCCCCATGGTTCTGAAATCACATGAATCGAAATATAGATCTAACCCAAATCAAACAAACAAAATATTACAGCTAATTTAAAACGAGTAAAAAGGAGAAACTTAGCTTAATTCGAGATCGCTCGTCATGAAGGCTCGGGGGTTGGCTGGCGATGGCCGAACTGGTGGTCTGTGGGGGTTTAGGGTTGATGGCGAATCATTGAGGAGGTCGAAGGGGTAGTTGCGATGTCGGTTATCTCGTGTTACGGAGGAAGAAAAGGGGATCTAGGGTTTTTCATCAATTCGGTTTTGAGAAATTTGTGAGGCGGCTTGAGTGAATGAAGGGGGTTACGATGGAATTAGGGTTATAAGGGATGGCGGGTCGGGTACGTTTGGTTGGGCCGACGGATCATAAGGGTAAATATACTTATTAATAGTATTAGATATTACTTTTTGTTATTAGTTATTACCTATTAATGTTACATATTAAATATTACTTATAAATGAAATATTAAATGTTAAATATTGATCATCAAACATTTGATGTTAAATATTAAATTATAAATAATGACGTGTATAAGTTATTATCAAGAAAAACCAATTATAAAAACCCTTTATTACAAATGTCGAGAAAAATCAATTTTTATAAATTTGTTATTGCAATTGTCGTCTATCGAACGTTGCAAATATTTAGTTAATTGTAATATGGTGATTAATTTTGAATTATTAAATATTTTGTTACTTATTGATTATTTATTTAATTTATTTTTTATAGTTATTATTAGTTAATTATTAAATTAAAAAATTACGTTCATCATAGATTATAAACTAATTGGTACATCTTAAAAAAACATACTTGAACCTCACACGCAAATACATGTGAACTCCAGACAGATGAATTATTTGTAAATTATTAATTAATTAAGTAATATTTATTTGTTTACTTATTATTGATTATTAATTATTATTTACTAATTAGTTATTAATTAAATGTTAATTATTAATTGGGATTATTTCATATTAACAATAGTTATTATTTAACTTTTACTTATTTCTACTTAGTTATAATCGAGTAATAACTATTAAAAGCTTATAATGTATATGTCCCCTAAATATTAATTAATAAGCAGTTAACATTAACTATTAAACATTAATTACCACTTATTAACTATTAATTATTTAATAAATATTATTGATTCCTAGGTTAATTATTAATTATTAATTATTATTAAATATTAATATAATTAGTTATTAAATATAGATATTATAAACATGAAATTTGTAATGGGCATCTATTACAACTAACAAAACAAAAAGTTGTTAAAAATATGTTTATTACAACTTTAGGGAATACCACCGTTGTAAAAAACCATTTATTACAACGGTGCTTTTACCACCGTTGTAAAAAACCATTTATTACAACGGTGCTTTTACCACCGTTGTAAAAAACCATTTATTACAACGGTGTCTTTACCACCATTGTAAAAAAACCATTTATTACAACGGTGCGTTTACCACCGTTGTAAAATTGAAGTTGTAATATGGTGTTTTTGTTGTAGTGTATCATATCATAAAAGTTACAAACCAAGATCCGTAATAATAACATAGTAGAACAACCACAATTGAATTGGATCCAGAGAAATAGATCTATCATGACATAGCATAAGATCTAACAATAACATAGATTCAAGGTTTACAACGTATCCAAATCATAGTCTTTCATAATTTACTATTATTTATCTAAACCCAAAAGCAACTAGAACTCACTGTGATTTGATTGTTAAGATGATAAAAAAGGTGCTGAGTCTATGCTTGAATCTCAGAATTTGATATGCTCTAGAAGAAGATGAGAGACCCTACTTCAGTTCAGAATCCAGCATAGTTTGGACGCTATGACTTCTAATGAAGAAATATGTGAAACGGCCATATATTTTTAGCTGCAGAACCATCTGGAACCGACTGCCACATAAGCCCTAGGGTAAATCAGGTCGCGGGTCGCCTTCCACTTAGGCAAAGGCCCGCATACCCAAAAAAACTATTCTGGGAGCACTTTACAGGTGCGCCAGTGTAAAAATACATGGGCGCACTTGTCAAGTGCGCCTGGAATTTCTGCATTTTCTGCCAAACTTCCATCGTCCATAACTTCTTCGTACGTTATCCATTTTACGCAATCCAGGTGTCTATCTTGACCGGAATTTCGAGACGGACGCAATGCCACAATCTGTTTCCCTTAATTCTGAATATTAAGTTAATTATTCTTTAATTTATCCTCTTTAATGTTAACAAAATTACGTGGTGTTACAATCCCCCCTACTTAAAGGATTTCATCCTCGAAATCTCCAAGTTGAGAAGAATGCATATCCTATCATCCATCATCCATCTACTCATCCATCAATCACTGGTATCCATTGTCCTTAAGGATTTCTAATGCTTTCATGAATATATGCAAAGGTGTGTGTATATGTCCCAACACTTATACGAAGATCAGGCGGTCTACTGATTCCGTTGACCTCCTTAATGCAATGTATGTTAATGTCATGAATCCAATATGTATGTAAATAAGCCTATTATAACATATATAAGCTCTATATGTGTGCGCACTCATTCATCCAAATGCAACATCCATATGCTAGTTCATCCATTTCCATTCATAAAAGAAAAGAAAAATACACACACATCCATAAGCAGTATGAGAGTGATTGAGCCGATCTTAGTGCCTAATGTTTGTGTATATGCGTCCACAGGCAGCCACTAACAAACACTTGCATCCATCAAACATAACATGTTTCAAACACATGTTTACATCCATATGATTCCTATCTAAAGGTCGAAAATACTATGGATAGGACATACTCAAATGATAGAAACAAGTACTGATAAAGCTTTGGAAGAAGAAGTTAAGAACATACCCTCGAAGAGAAAAGGGTACGAAGCACGAATCTTGTCTTCGGTCTCCCAAGTCACATCCTCCGGGTTATCTCCCCATTGAACCTTTAGCAACTTGATCTCTATATTGCATGGCTTCTTAACTTCTGATCCCAGAATACGGGAAGGAACTCGCCTGACTGTCGCCTCCCGTTCCACTTCTACCTCTTCCAATATACTCGGCTCAACAACTTCTGCGGTGTCATGCAAGCACTTCCACAGATGAGAAACATGGAAAACATCATGAACACCAGATAGATTTTCAAGAAGCTTTACTCTATAGGCCACTTAGCCAATCCTCTTGGTTATGGGAAATGGTCCCACAAACCTAGGTGCCAACTTCCCTATTGATCCGAAGCGAACCACATTCCTCCGAGGTGACACTTTGATAAAAACCAAATATCCTACTTCAAATTCGAGGTCATTCCTTCTCTTGTCTGCATAGGATTTCTACCTATCTTGAGCTGTCTTCATCCGCCGTCGAATAAGGTCAATCTTTTCGGACGTTTCTCTAAACATATCTGGCCCAAGTAATAATCTTTCTGTAGATTCCCACCAATAAGTTGGTGATCTACAGGGTCGTCCGTACAATGCTTCGAAGGGTTCCATGCCGATGTTGGCCGGATAGCTGTTGTTATAGGCAAACTCTACTAAAGGAAGATGCTCTTCCCAAGCCCCTCCAAAGTCTAGGATACACAGCCTTAAAAGATCTTATAGAATTATGTTCACCCTCTCTGTTCGCCCATCGGTCTAAGGATGATAAGCGGTGCTCAAACGCAACTGTGTACCTAATGCTTCTTGCAAGCTCCTCCAAAATTCGCTAGTAAAGATGGGGTCACGATCGCTCACGATGCTGTAAGGAACTCCATAAAGACGAACTATCTCTCGGACATAAATTGCTGCTAACCATGATGTCGTCCTCTTACTCTTAACTGGAATAAAATGAGCGCTCTTAGTGAGTCTATCTACCACAACCCAGATACTGGTGTTGCCTTTCTTCGATCTAGGCAAACCATCTATGAAATCCATAGAGATGCTCTCCTATTTCCACTGAGGAACCTCCAAATGATGAAGTAAACCACAGGCTTCTTTTGCTTAGCTTTGACTTGCTGGCGAACTAAACATTGGGAAACAAATTCGGCCACATCTTTCTTCATCCCGACCCTAAAGAAAACCCTCTTCATGTCCATGTACATCTTATCACTGCCTGGATGAATGGTCATCTTAGAATGGTAGACTTCTTCTAGGACTGCCTTTATTAAGCTTCCAGTTTGAGGAACACAAAGCCTTCCATCTCGTCGCAACCACCCCTTTTCATCTATGGCATATCTGCTGAGGTGACTAGAAGTCTCCCCTCTTCTGAGCTTATCTTTGATGTCTCAAATTTGTGGGTCACCTTGTTGTGAAACTCCTATCTAATCCATAAGAGTCGGTCGTATCTCCAAGGATGCAAACAAATCAAGAAAAATCACGATGGACGGTCTAACATCAAAAGCTGATATGAACTCCAAGTTCTTTCTTTCCACAAACAGAGGACTCACGGCCACTCTCTGCCTACTTAGTGTGTCTGCCACCACATTACCCTTGCCAGGGGTATAAGAAATCTCAAAGTCATAAGAAGCTAGAAACTCCAACCACCGCTGTTGCCTTAAGTTGAGATCCTTCTGCGAGAATAGATACTTGAGAGATTTATGATCGATGTATAACTCGAACTTCTCTCCAAGTAAATAATGACGCCACATCTTTAATGCAAATACCATGGCAGCTAGCTCTAGATCATGGGTGGGGTAGTTCTTTTCATGAACTCTCAGTTGTCTACCCCCATAACACACTACTTTCCCTTCTTGCATTAGAACCGCACCAAGCCCTGTACCGCATGCATCAGTGTAAACGGTAAACACTTTATTCCCGTCAGGCAAGGTCAAGACTGGGGCTGTTGTCAGAGCCCTCTTCAGTCGTTGGAAAGCAATGTCACAGTCTATATCCCATGAGAATGCCAAGTTCTTTTTCGTTAGCCTGGTGAGTGAAGCTGATATCTTTGCGAAGTCCTTAATGAACTTCCTATAGTAACCTGCTAACCCAAGAAAGCTTCTCACCTCGCTTGCATTTTTAGGAACCTGCCAATCTTGCACTTCAACCACCTTCGCGGGATCTACAGCTATCCCTTCTTTGGAGATCACATGCCCTAAGAATCTCACCTCTTTTATCCAAAAATGGCATTTGGAGAAGTTTGCTTTATACTGATGGTCACGGAGAGTTTTCAAAACTTCTCTCAAATGCTGGGCATGCCCTTCTTCGCTCTTGGAGAAGATCAAGATATCATCAACAAAGACTATGACAAATTTGTTTAAGAACTCCCGAAATACCCTACTCATTAAATCAACAATATAGGCAGGTGCATTCGTCAGCCCAAAAGGCATAACTAGCCATCCAAAGAAACCGTCCGGAGTCCTAAAGGCAGCCTTATCTATGTTGTCCTCAGTCACCTTCAACTAATGGAACCCCGTGGCCAAGTCTAACTGAGAAAATACCGAGGCACCAACAAGCTGATCAAACAAATCATCAATCCTCGGAAGCGGGTGCCTATTCTTCTTAGTGAGTTTATTCAGCTCTCTATAATCAACACACAATCGAAGAGAACCATCCGCCTTAGTTGCAAATACTACTAGAGCACCCCATTCAGATATGCTTCGTCTGATAAACCCTTTCTCAAGTAGCTCCCCTACTTGCTTACTCAGTTCCCTCCTTTCCCTTCTAGCCATGTGGCGCACTGGTAATGCAACTGGCTTTGCATTGTCCACCAGATATATGCGAAAGTCGATCTCGCGTCTTGGAGGTAAACCCCAAACCTCATCAAAAACATCGGAAAAATCTCGAACTACTGGAACAGATTGCAGATCATTGATAGATGTATCAAGAGACTCTAAGAAACTAAGCATAACCGACCCCTGTGGGTCACACAAAATCTCGAGGGTCTTCCCATGACAAGTCAGAAGCCTAACAACCCTCTTCTCACAATCCAGAATGGCACCATACATGGTAAGCCAATCCATTTCTAGAATCAACCCATAGCCCATAAACCCGAGCACATACGCGTCGCATTCAAACTTGACGCCTAACACAGATATTTTCAAACCCCAACAAATCATCGATAAATGAGCCGAACCACCAATGGGGTTTGAAACAACTACGGGATCTACTACCATACTAGTAATTAAGTGCAGAGATTCAACTACAGAACTTGATATAAATGAATGTGAGGCACCAGAATCAAAAAGTGTTCTAATAGGATGGTTTGAAAGAGAAATTAAACCTTCCATAGAAATTTTTCTACCTCTATCAGGAGCACTGGTCGCGAGAGCATGCACCTGCCCTCCAGAATTTCCTGCCCTTTGACCTTATCCCTGTGATCCCCGTTTCTTCGGGCACTCTTTAGCAAAGTGTCCGGCCTCTCCACAGTGGTAGCAAGAATTCTTCCTTCGCTTACAGTCTTTAACCAGATGACCTTCCTTCCCACAATGGTGACATTTTCTCTTATCCTTGCCTTTATCATTTTTCCCTCCTTTCTTCTGTTGTTGCTGCTGCTCCTTCTTGGGCCATACCTTCCTATTTTGCGATGTCCCCTCAGCCTTTACCTCCTTATTTTCTCCCTTGTCCTCCTCAGACATCAGGGCCATATCGACAAGTTTTTCAAAGGTGTCCCCCATTGGAATATGGGACATGGCTAAACCAGGAAGGGGTTCATTCAGCCCTTTAGCAAACCGCAAAGCCTTTTTGTGGGGCGTATCCACCAACTCTAACCCGAACCTTGCTAGCTGGTTGAATTCTTTCACCGTCAAGTTTTCTTGTTTGAGTGCTAAGAATCTCTCCATCTGCATGTTGCTTTTAGTTTGGGAAAGAAATAGCATTTCAAACCTCTGTCTAAAATCTTCCCAAGCTTCCATCGAACGTCCAGCTTGGGTGACTTCCCACCAAAATGAGGCTTCATCCTTCAATAGCCAAGCTGCTAACTGAATCTTTCTTCGGTCCTCCACTTCAAAGATTACGAATAAGTCCTCAGTCTCCTTGAGCCAATTCCGAGCTTCCACGAATGTCTGGTTCCCATGGAATGGCTTCCCTCCGATAGCACGGAAGTCCTTGCAGATCTTGGCGAAGTTATCTTGTCTTGGAGGGGGAGGAGGAGGAGGAATGACTGGTGCAGCTGGGGTAGGAACGTCTCTTTGGCCTTCAGCCGGCGTCTTGGCCTCCAAATACCTACAGAACCATTCGGGTATTGTGACGCCCTCTGGGATATTAGGAATGTTTTGTTCCCCAGACATGCTGAAAAAAGGGAAAAGGAAATTTTTTTGATAAAGGACTAAAGGATACTACATATGGTTTTTTGGGGAATGTTTTTCAAAACAGACTTTTCTTTTTGAAAATGCTTTCTTTTAAAACCTTTTTGAAAACAATTTTCAAAAACTTTTATCTAATCTGGTAACCTGGCTCTGATACTAAGTGTAACACCCTACGTCTGTTAATGTCACTCAGTAAGGGAATGCATTAAGTTCCGTGAAGCGTTATAGGTAAACAGACACAGAATAATTACAAGATAGATACAAATAAGATAGCTGCGGAAATTTAAATTTTTATTTCAATCATAGTATCGTGGTTCACAATTCCATAAGTCATAAAAACCATTACACGAAAATAGCTTCTGTCTTGCACCATCAGAGAACATAAGTAAATAAAAAGTATAATTCCCCAATTGAAAGAGTTAAGCCACGGTAGAGAAAATAACTTGAGCCATACTTCAGAAGTAGCTCCTAGCAAGGTAATATCTGAGTCGTGACTAAGCCTGAGTGTTTCTTCCCTGAGAACCTGGGGGGAAACGGAAGAAAGAAGGAGAAACAAAAAGGATCAGACATAAAGTCTGGCGAGTCTAGTTACTTTTAGCCAGTAGATAAATAAAAGTAATATGATAGGCATATAAAGTGGATAAGAGAGAGATCACTACATAAATGCCAGGTGTGACAAGGTAAGAAAGATAAGGTGTACATGCCTCACTAATGATTACTCTGCACTATTACTAGTATATCTAGAAAGAGATGATCCCTCCAACTATAAGGTGGTAGACTTAGGTATACGTCCAAATGTATCCTAATTATTACCCTGATCGATCGACTCCCTAACTCTCGTAGATACCTTGTGATGGCCCCACGGTAGGAGGTATCACTTCCTAAAGTGGCAACCCCTCGTTGTAATAATGTGCACAACCATATCTACAAGTGTCACAGTCGTCTTATCCCCCTCTGCCCGGCTCATGCACGCACATGGCCCGGTCGGTTTACGCCGCCCACACCGTCCTCCACGTTTGGATCTCTTACAATCAGTAAGTGTGTACAATCAGTAAGTGTGCCCCTTCTCCGCCTAGTACGGAGTACTTTGTTTGATACCTACTCTGGGTTACTGACTGAAATGGGTCCCACATAATATGATACAAGCTCGCCTTTTTGTCTTGTATCCCCCACTAGGTTTTTACTGACTATGTATACCACTAAGTGTCTTTAATTACGTAGACTTATTTATTTCTTCCGGTTATGCTTACCTACAGGTGTCTTTAATACATAACCCCTAATCTTCCAATCGGTTATGCTTACCTATAGGTGTCTTTAATTACATAACCCTATCACTTCTACAAGTTATGTTTACCCTAAAAGGTGTCTTTAAATACATAACTATATTATTTCCACTGATTATGTATACCACTAGGTGTCTTTAATTACATAACCTTAACGGGTTAAGTTTGTGGGCCTATAAGTGAATATTACCCATCCCCTCTTCAAATTTACTTAACCCACCCCGCAACCATGTTTACTTAACTCCTAACTTAAATTTAAGTTCACGCAATCCCTATGGATTAACTTAGGTTAAGTAGTCCAATTCTTTACCATGTCCATTTATGGTTTCATAATGGGCCAGACCTCCCACATTAGGCCTACAACATGTGGATGCTGGATATGTCGGTCGGGTCCGGACAAACTTATTCCACAGTTGGGCCAAACCTCGTGTCATAGCCCGATTCGTATTTACGTACTTAGATCTCCCACATTAGGTTCAACATTAGTGAGTGCTAGATATGCCGCTCGGGTCCGGGCAGACTTCCACCACTAATGCAACCTAACCTCGTGTCATAAGTACAATTACAATCCCTAATTTTAACTACTATACATTCCATATTTAATTAATTTACCAATTAATTAATCCTTTCCTTTTATAGGTGTCAATACCTATTTTACCCAATAATTTGAATTAAATGTCCAAAAATGTTCATATTCAAATTATGTCATTTTTAACCCTTTTTCCCCCATTCCTTAACTAGCGCCCTCACAAAATTGGCAACATGCCTAGGCTAGACAATAGCCTAGTCATAAACGATAATAGGGAAAATAATGGGAATATAACTAAAATGATCATCTTGGCATAAACATAAACAAGTATGATAATAAGGTGAACATACATAGCAGCTTGGACATGAAATTGTTATCATAACAAGGTGGACATAAAACTAATGAACTATGATATCACAATATCTAAATTAGCAATTTAGATGTCCAATCGATTTAGATCTAACATGATAACGTAAGGTGATAATTTAGATCACATAAAATAGATTTAACATGTTAACATAAGGTGACAATTTAGATCACATAAAATAGATCTAACATGTCAACATAAGGTGATAATTTAGATCACATAAAATAGATCTAACATGAATCATAAGGTGACAATTTAGATCTCATAAAATAGATCTAACATGTTAACGTAAGGTGACAATTTAGATAACATAAAATAGATCTAATATGAATCATAAGGTGACAATTTAGATCACATAAAATAGATCTAACAAGAATCATAAGGTGACAATTTTAGATCACATAGAATAGATCTAACATGAATCATAAGGTGACAATTTTAGATCACATAGAATAGATCTAACATGAATCATAAGGTGACAATTTTAGATCATATAAAATAGATCTACACACATCCGCATCATAGCATATCATAAAAGTTACAAACCAAGATCCATAATAGTAACATAGTAGAACAATCATAATTGAATTGGATCCAGAGAAATAGATCTATCATGACATAGCATAAGATCTAACAATAACATAGATTCAAGGTTTACAACGTATCCAAATCACAGTCTTTCTTAATTCACTATTATTTATCTAAACCTAAAAGCAACTAGAACTCACCGTGATTGGATTACTAAGATGATAGAAAAAGTGCTGAGTCTATGCTTGAATCTCAAAATTTGATATGCTCTAGAAGAAAATGAGAGACCCTACTTAAGTTCAGAATCCGGCATAGTTTGGCCGCCATGACTTCTAATGAAGAAATATGTGAAATGGCCATATATTTATAGCTGCAGAACCATTTGGAACCGACTGCCACATAAGCCCTAGGGTAAATCAGGTCTCGGGTCGCCTCCCACTTGGGCAAAGGCCCGCAGACCCAAAAAAACTATTTGGGGCGCAATTTACAGGTGCGCCAGTGTAAAAATACATGGACGCACTTGTCAAATGTGCCGGGAATTTCTGCATTTTCTGCCAAACTTCTATCGTCCATAACTTCTTCATACATTATCCGTTTTATACAAACCAGGTATCTATCTTGACCAGAATTTTGAGACGGACGCAATGCCACAGTCCGTTTCCCTTAATTCTGAATATTAAATTAATTATTCTTTAATTTATCCTCTTTAATGTTAACAAAATTATGGGGTGTTACAACGTGCGACTTATACGTTTCCATATTTCTATTACATTCTTTTTCGGTTTTGACTTGCGTTTAAATTCCAAATTCAAACGTGCAATTAATATGTGTGTATACTTTGAAATTTTAATTATGTATATTTACACAAAATTTCAAATGTCATTTTTAACATTATATTTATTTTTTGTTTTATTTTCTACATATTATTTTTTCTTTCATTTCTAACATACGTTTAATTTTAATTTCAAACACATATCATCTTTAAAATAAATACGCATATACTTATTTTAAATTAGAACGTTACTTAACGTCGTTGAATATATATACACTCACACGCACATATATGTATATAATTATACATATCGGGAAACTCTATTTGAACAAAAAATGAGGACACAAAATTGCACACAATAAATCTTAACCACTAGATCCTCCCATGAATTCCACTCTCCACGTAAAGACAAACAAATCCAACGGTTCACGTTTTGTATGTCTTATTTTGTGTTTAATTTTGTGTCCCAATAGTCGCTCCCATACATATATACATGCAGTATATATACACACAGACACACACATACATACACACACAAATATATATATACATATATATATATATACATATATATATAGATGCACACACATATTTATACACATGCGCGCACACACACACGAGCGCGGGCATATGCGCGCACACACACACACATATATATATACATATATTTCTAGACAAAAAATAGAGACCTCATCACCTCTCCCAAAAACCCTAGGCGAGAAGAAAGAAGGTGAAGGAGGCGGAAGTCTACAGGAGGTTAAGCGTAAAGGCAAGCGGACCTTTGTTGAGGTCATCAAGCAATCAGCGAGAGTCTCCCACTCCCCAAAGGCACTAAACCCTAACCCTAAAACTAGACAGACACTTTTGATTCCAAGATTTAAATTTCTGGAATGGTCAAGTTCTTTGAACCAATCACTACAAGAAAACTCACTATCAACTGATCGACGACATAGATTATGCTGAGTCTAACAAGATTTGGAAAAACTCGATATATGCTTATATGGTTGGTAAAGACCTAATTTTTTTTATTTTAATGCGTACATTAATTTAAGAGAGTTTGGAAACCCAAATGAGCATGAAATGTGTTCCCCCAGAGAGAATGGTTTCTTCTTAATTAAATTTGAGCTGAAGGAAGACCATGAGAGGATTTTAAAAGGAGGGTTATGGTTCATGGATAGTAAGTTAATATTTATGAGCAAATGGATGGTAGATATTAATATTGAAAAATCTATGCTATCGTCATATCCCATATGGGCTAAATTCCCTAACTTAAACCTTGCTCTTTGGAATACAAGGTGCATAAGTACACTAGCAAGCCTAATTGGTAAACCTTTAGACATTTATGAGAAATACATAACTTGTAAAGAAAATCAGTTATGCTAGAGTGCTTATAGAAATAAAGGCAAACTCAGAATTACCCAAAAAGAATCAAAGCTATAGATAAGCATGGTAATACTTATGAGCAAGTAGTAGATTATGAGTTTATACTACCAAAATGTACAACTAGTAATTGATTTGGTCATGTAGAAACATATTGCACTGCAGTGATTCTTGAGAAAACATGGGTAAAGAAACAAAAAGTTAGCAAGGGTCGCACATCCAAAAGTCCAGCATCTCCAAAATGTTATATACAAAATGACGCTGGTGAAGCTACAGTTAGGCCCACTATACAAGTTCCTCCACTACCTAATGTTGCGGGCTCTGAAACATCTGAAGCATCTCGTACATATCATGATCAAAATCAGGCTCTGTTTGAGGAAGCTCATGCAAAGGAGGGTGACTCATGTCCAACTGATCCTCATGTGGGGATCAATCAAGTGGAGGAGGAAAAGGATTTGGAGACATCTAGAAGTGTTTGATGATGAAAGTATAGAGGAACAAAATGTCAGTAATCTCGCAGAGGTTAACAACAAATATGAAGAGCAGTTTAAGCAAGACATTTGAAAAGTAGCAACATTGCGTGCTTTGGACAGTACCGCTCTAGTTACAAGGAGAAAAACTGCCAAGCCTTGATGTTGATTCTATGCTGGAATGTTAGAGGTCTTAATAATGACACTCGTCAGTTAGACCTCTACAACTTCAGGGATAAGTATAGGCCCACTATTGTAGCTATGTTAGAAAGAAAAATTCACGCAGGAAAATCTTGATTATTTTAAAAATCGGAACGGGGATCAATGGTGTTTCTGCCACAACTTAACTGCTTCCCAAAAAGGTAAAATAGTGATATTCTGGGATGCGATGTGTTGGAAGTGTGATATAGTCAATTTTGATGATCAAGAATTGGTTATTCTTGCCCATAATGTAGGGGCTGGAACTTTATTTCTTTCTTCTATGCTTGTAATTTAACCTCAATAAGGACGAATATATGGAATAAACTAACAGACAATGCCAAAAGCATTAACTCCTGCTGGTTAGTAACAGGGGACTTTATGCTGTGTTGCGAACTAGTGAAAAGAAATTACGACTTACTCTCAAGCTATGCTAGGTTGCTGAATTTAATAACTTAGTATTATCTAGAGGGCTTTTAGAAATTCCCCACTCCTGCCTGTAGTCACATGGAGGAGCGGTGAGGCTAAGAAAATTTCATCAAGACTTGACCGTGCACTTGGGAATGCAACCTTATTAAATAAGATCAGTGGTCTCAATACAACTATCCCGGCCACATCTACTAGTGATCACTCTCCTCTTTTAATCCGATTCAATGATACTAGCAGTAGTCCCAAAGGTAAACCCTTCAATATGCTAATCATTAGCAATTAATAGAAGGTTACTATGATGCACTCAATATCAATAACAACCCCATCCCCGATGGCTCTAAAATGTACGAGCTAGTGATTGATCATTCTTAAGCAATGCAAACATAGACTGAAAGAACGGAATAAGACCAGACCCTAACAAGGGGACAAAGTCCAAAACTTACAGGACCAGTTGGAACAAGTGCAAACACTCCTCGACGTTGACCCAATGCATGAAGGTCTAAATAACGATTTTTATTCCATTAAGAGATAGCTATATGAAGCACTAGCAAAGCAGTCTCTTGAAATCAGACAAAAAGCGAAGGAAAATTGGCTAACTAAGGGAGATGAATGCAATAAAAAAAATACTAAAATGTCACAAAGAAAGAATTATAATAATCGTCTTAATTGCTTAAATGAACAGGGTGATTCGAGTCAAAATATCGGGCAACTTGAAGGCACAACAATTGCTTGTTACTCCAAACTGTTCAATGGAGATTATGCCGAAAACATAACCGATATTATTTGTAAAAGGAAAATCTCTGTCGAGGGGTGGTTGTTGTTGGCTGGGAAAATTGACAAGAGGGAACTGAAGGCTGCTTTTTTCTTCATCCATAACGTTTCCGACCCCGGCCCTTATTTCATGGGGGCAGCCTCCCTGGAATTGCGTTAGAAGTACCTGAAAAATAACATGTTAGAAGCCTTCCAGGAAGCCCTAAACTCGAAGGAATTTATCATAGAAATAAATCACATGTTTCTCTCTCTAATTCCCAAGGTGTCTAACCCTTCCAGAACAAGAGACTATCATACAATAACATGTTGCTATGTGATATATAAAATTTCGAGCAAAATTATTTGTAACAAACTGTACAAAGTGTTGCTTGCTTTTATTTCACAATGCCAAAATGTGTTCATAAAGGGAAGGTTCATTTTAGAAAATTCGGTAATGGATCATGAGCTAGTTCGTGAATTTAACATAAAAGGAGATGATAAGATGTGTCTTAAAATAGACTAACACAAAGCCTATGACAAGGTGAACCGAAGCTTCATTGTACACCTCCTACGATCTATGGGAGTCCCGGCCAAACTCAATAATTTAATAAGCTTTAGTTTAGAAGCCCCTACGTACTCCATCTTGATCAATGGTCTTCCTAAGGTTTATATTACAAGTTACAGGGGTATAAGACAACGTAACCCCTTACCCCCTTACCTTTTTGTTATAGCCATGTAGTGGTTTACCCTTCAGATGGAATTAGCCACTCAAGCCAATCTAATTCTTCTTGTGCCCAATCTTCAGCTCAAACTCACAAATCTGATATATGTTGATGATCTTTTAGTGGTTTTCAAAACTACCACTTCTGCCATCAACTACTTCAAGCTCATCTTTTCCAATATGGAGTTGAGGGTTGGTTTGAAAGTTAATGAACTTAAGACAAAATGCTATTTCAATAAGTTCTGTAGGAAAAAAACAGATAATTTTTTTTTGGATGCTATCGGTGTTCCTGAGGGTACTCTCCCAGTCAAGTACTTGGGAGTTACTCTTTCAAACAATACCATCACTGATACAGAGTGTGGTAGATCGGTTGAGATACCAGGGACAAACTACATGGATGAAGGTCAAAATTGTTATTTTTAGCTGGTAGAGTTGAGCTAGTACACACTGTAATCACATCCAAGGTCAGATATTGGCTTCAAACTTTTCAAATTTCGGACTGATCAATTGCCAAAATTAATACAGTTTGTGCTAACTTTATTTGGAGAAGGGGATTACATAAGGTTAGCTACAAACTGTTGTGCAAGCCCAAAAATGAAGGAGGTGTTGGGATGAAAATTTTGTTCGAGCTCAAATGGATATGGACTTAAATTAACATGGAGACTGTTATCCTCAAACAACCTATGGGCTATGTGGATGTGGGCCAGATATATGAAAGACAAATTTTGGACGATAAAGGCTGATAATAATGCATCAACTATATAGAAGAATTGCTTGAAACAAAGGGATGAGCTTAAAAGGAGGATTCATAGGGAAGTTGCCAATGGTAGCATGACTGACCTATGGCGAGACCCATGGCCCAATAACAAAAGCTTATTTGGAAGATTCAGATGGTACAGTTATTCAGCTAACGGTGCCCTCAAAAGTGATGATCAAAACAATTATTTCTAACAATGGCTGGGAATGTAATAGCAATCTGGTGGCAATTTTTGACTTAAGGAAGCCTGGGAGAACGTCAGGACTGAATACCCAATAGTTCCGTGGAGTAATGTTGTGTGGTCTAATTCATGTTCCCCTAAAATGGCGTGTGTTATATGCAAAGCCATCCTTGGCCGTTTACCCACGAAAGACCACCTTTACAGTTGGGGAATCATTAACGAGAACTGGTGTGTCTTATGCCACAACTCTACTGAAACCCTAAATCACTTTCTTTTTTTGAATGTAAGTTTAACAAACGTCTTTAGGCGATTTAGAAGCTAAAGTGTTTCAATACTGATAGTATAGGATGTTTGGAGGAAGAAATACAATACCTGAACGATGGGAGACACATGTCGAAGCTGATGGTAGAGATTGGTAAGATTTGTCTCACAGCCGTAGTGTCGTAGACATGGAGAGAGCGCAATTCCCGTACTTTCAAGCAAACAGAAATAGGTGTGATAGTCATTTCCACTTCGATCAACAGTGACGTCGTCATCGTAATTGGCCGAATTAAGAAGAAGATACGTACTCACAGGTGCAGGGGAACCAGAATTATTGCTATTGGAGAGGTGGAACTGAAAGGAAGCTTTCAGAGAAACTCAACAAGAGAACTGATGCTGCTATGAATCTATACCGTAATTCTAAAGTCTCGCTTCAGACCTTTCAGATGAAGAGAATAAAGTGAGGCTTTGTTTGTATTTTGTTTTTATCTATACCCATGCCTAGAAGTGGGTTGTAGCATGGGCCGCAAAACCCAATTATGTATAGCAATAAAAATTAACTCACTTTCTTTTTATATATATATATATATATATATATATATATATATATATATATATATATATATATATATACACACACACACACACATACATACATACATACATATACACATATTTATAAGCATATACACACATGTAATTTGTATCTTTTAGATTGGTCTTTTTAAACTTTTAAAAATATATTGTTGTTAGGAATCCAATTTACGCACTCCAGTCTAGAAAGCGCATGTTTTACGACTCCACGGTGTGTCTTAAACACAAAATTTATGATGCTAACCGGGTCGTGGTCCAAAACCTCAAGGTGTGTCTTAAACACAAAATTTATGATGCTAGCCGGGTCGTGGTCCAAAACCTCAAGGTGTGTCTTAAACACAAAATTTGTGTACGAACCATCCCCATCATCATTCCAAGTTATAACGTTAGCATCAAAATTGAGTTAATTATTATTGGTATTCACTATAAATAATTTTAAATTTTTAGGTTTTTATAGTAATCAATATTGAATACTTGATCATTAAGCACTGAATAATGACTAATCATTTTGCTTTAGTTCAACCTATACTCAAAGCTGTCCACAACCATCCCTTAACATTTCAACCTCAAGTTTTGATGTGCAACCGTAAATAGTTTAAAAGTGCCAATTTCCTTTAAAACAATTTTTATTTTATTTTATTTTATTTTTTATTTATTTTTATTTTTTTTGAAAAGAACATCGCATGCTTACTCTCTCTGACTTATCTTGTGCTACTGTGAAATAGACCTTTCATTTTATTTAATTTTGAACCACCAGCGCAAATCAACAGAGAGTGCAGGCGACTGAAATGAAACTGTAGTGACAGCGATACCTGCCAAGTACTTGGCAGCTTTGTCCAATACGAGTTTGTTGACACTTTTTTAACGTGGGTCATCATGACATCACTAACGGTGTTAGTGGTGTGAGGCTATGATTACCCCCTGAATTCCACCTTTTTGATCTCAGCCGCACAATCACTAACACCGTTAGTATGTCATGGTGACACACGTTAAAAAAAAGTGTCAACAAACTCACTCTCCAGCGTTGTCAATGCACTAACCACTGAAACGCAGACCGGATTGATCACAGCCGTACGATGGGCTCCTGCTGTTATTTGAATTGGCGGTAGCACAAAGATGGAGACAAGACGCCGTACGCGCCAAACATGGCGGAATATCATTTTGTACTTGTTCTATTTTTACATATACTATGCTTAGTTTTCACTCTTCCTACCCGCTTTCATATATTTTACTTGTTTTACTTATATTTTATATTTTGTGCTCCTTATTTTACTCCTCTGCAGCATGAAGGCCGTACATGTCTATATTGTAAAGGACAGCGACTTCGTTAATATAACATCTTTGAATTCAACCCTCAGTTAATTATTATTAGATGTTTAATAATACGGACAATGATAATAAAACGTAATAGTTAGTTGAGAATGTCGAAGGTGCTGGTAGTTTAAGTAAAAAGCATTGATGGTGACATTAAATAAATTAAGCAGGTCGAATATTTATGTGCATAAACGAAATCTTAGAACAAAATTTAAATTGTATAGGGCCTGAATGTTAAACAAACAAAAGGAGAGAATTTTGGAAAAGCAGATTATGCCTTTTTAGTTTATCATTTAAAAGCCACATAATTAAAAGTAAAAAGATAAAAATATAATGGGATTTGAACTCACCAAATCCAAATTAACAATGAGACCAAAAAGGAAAAAAAAAAAAAAAACATAAAAATGACTTTGACTTGTACAGCCCAATTTTGATCAACCCATGGCAGCTTACAATAACTTACGAATAAAAAAATAGGATTGTCAATGAATAATCGAAAAATCTAATATTCGTCCGAATCCGTATCCAAAAATATGAAAAATATCTGTTATTCGGCATTATCCGCAAAGCGGATACGGATATGGTTGTAGTGGTATCCGTATCTGAAAAATATTTGTCTGAATGATTGATGTAACATATATAACTCAAATAGATATTTGTCTGAATAATTGATGTAACATATATAACTCAAATAGAAAAATAGAGTTTATAATTATTTTGTAAGTGTTGGATGTTAATATGATATAAATTTTTGTTCATTTTTAGTGAAAAATGGTAGTTTAAGTGTTTAATTTTGGAATATTTTTTGATATGCTTAAGGATATTAGAATAAAACAATGTTTCATCATCACATTTCTTTATTTCCTGGTTTTTTACAAACATCAGTATAAAAATTATTTTATGTTAATCCAAACATTATTATTTATACTATTAAATTTATTAATTACCGACGAAGCGAATAAATATCCGATATTCGTTCATATCCGAAAATTAAGCGGATATGGATATTCGATATTCAAAAGATATTCAAAAATTAAATGGATACAAATATCTAATATAAGAAAATAATTTCAAATACGAATACGGATATGACACTATCTTTATCTGAAAGCATCCATTGACAGCCCTATAAAAAAACTCACTTCACAATATTAGAGCGGTTATGATAATTGTTATCATTAGCATTTCGCAAATATCATTGTTGTACCGTTTTTACCGGTAAGCTAAAACTGCTTACCGTTACTATTACGGGTCGACTTGTATGCCAGTGATTGATATATCGATAATCCGATAACCGTTACACTGATAAAGATAAATTATTGTTTATCCATCAAAATTGGAACCTTGACATTTTTTTAATACAATAATGTATCTTTTTTATACTGTATATAGTGTTAGTTTTTTTTCTTCTGAAAATTTATGTAGTGTTAGTTAATAAAAGATAAAAATAAAAATGGGAAAAAAATTGTATTTTGAATTATTTCGCTTGATTTTTGAACTAAATTTAATCATTTATTTGGTTCTCAATGCGTGTGATACAGTATATCAGATGAATACACATGTTTCAAATTGACCATTAAAATTATCGTTACCGCTAATATTGAAAAAAAAAATCAATAATTTACCATGAGAATTGTTAAGTTTACCGTTACCATACCGCTTTTACAGGTATACCAATTTAAATCAAAAATCGTTACTGATAATAGTAAATTTACCATTACCATACCAATCCTACTTTGCACGGTGTAAAATACTTTAACTGTATCTAAAGCAACAGTACATTTACTCGTAACGGAAGCAGGGTATTTAAGTGGAGGACAAAATTAAACATGTTTAATAATTGCAAACTAACACGGTAAAATAATTAATTCGTAGCAGCAGCTGATAAAAGCAAGTTTGTGCTTCCTCTTTGGTTCAAGTGAATGACACACTTAGAGTATCTCCAATGGTTCTAAATTATGGCTTAATATTACGTTTTGTTAGCCAATCGTTTCGATTACGCGTAACATTTAGGATTCTAAATGGGGGGGGGGGGGTTGGCTTCCATTTTATGAGCGTCAGAAGTCTGGCTCCTATTAAATAGACGCCAAACTTCTGGTGTCCACAAAATGGGCATCAGACCTCGTTTTCCATTGTGCGAATTTTGTTTTTTCTTTGTTCTTCCCGGTGTGAATTTAAATTTTGTTTTTTTTCAGTCACAATTGGTCTAGCGCACATTTTATGGACGCCAGATGTCTGGCGCCGATTAAATCGATTAAATGGACGCTAGACCACCGGAAAAATCTAAGGCATTACGCCTTGAATATTTAGCGTCCTGAATATTCAAGGTGTAATCCACTAGAGATGTCCTTATCAATGAACGCTTCGAGTATTCGCCCGTTCAATTTGTTATTGGGGTAACTGAAGAAGGACTAGAACCCAAGGTAGATAAGTGTGTTATAACGCTAAAAATGCATAATTTCGAAACCATTTAGAAATATGAAAAATATGCGGTGGCTAGCTAAGATAAAAATAAGTACATTAGTATTAAAAATACCTGAAAAAATTGTGAAAAAAAATGCTACATACGGAACTCATCTGATGCATCCAAAATAAGTATCACTGCTCGTTTCAGTTTCTTATTCCCAATTATTCAAACTTATGTGATGCATCCAAAGATGAAACATGACATAAATGGGGAAAGTTCAACTATATTTAGCTCAAAATGATGCATACGGAACTAAAATAGAGGACTATGATGCCTAATGAGTTTCTTTTAGCGGTATTAGTACAAACAATATATTTTATGAGATGCATTTTGAAATCATCTTTTAGCGATATTAACTATTTAGAGGTTATGCAGGTAATAATAAATATATTTATTGCAGTAATTTTGGCAGTAGGTTTTTTATTTTATTTTTTTATTTTTTATTTTGTGCAAGGCTAACGGGGTTGAGTGGACCCCTGCCACTTTTATTAACGATTATAGCACCGGTACTCTGTACATGCACAAAGTAACATTTTGATTTGAAGTGTCCAATCACTATCAATACAGCAAAATAACAAGGATAACTACATAGACATTTTACAAAAGCTTAACACTAGGCACGCAACACTACTCAACCTCCGAATCATCTTCATAATTTTCACAATAGGTGCCACTATAGGGTGTCATATTGCGCTTAAAGGACCAAAAATGAAAGGCCAAGTCGTCCATACTAGAGGGAACGAGTAATCTGTTCTTGTTCCATGATGTGTCTTCCATGATCTCAGAGTTTTTTTTCACCAACTGCACCTTCAGTCCGCAAAACCAATTTCTTACCTTTCGGCTTGAAGAAGAGACGACTGCGATCAACTACTTCATCATCAATAAAAATAAAGAAAGTATCATTAGTGTCACAAAGCATTCCAGAGGGCGGATGTACCCACGCGGTCTCAAGCTCATTCCAAGAGATATCAGAATGCGATTTTGTTGACATCTTTTGGAAGATGTCAACAAAACACTCGGCTTCCATTGGTGGATATCAGGGGGACCCATATGGATCCCCCTTATTTCCACCAATAAGAGATGAGTGTTTTGTTGACATCTTCCAAAAAGATGTCAACAAAATCACATTGAGAGATATCAGGGTCATTAGGAACATCTGGAAATATGGTAGCAAAAGGCACAGTCAGTGCATCCTCTGCCATGACACGAGCAAATGTCCTATCAATGGGAACCCAAATACGTTTAGGAGACTTAGGTAAGGGAGACTTAACAAGGGGTGGTAAATTAGCTTCATGCATACATGCATCAGAGCAATGACCAAAACATTAGCAAGTTGTGCAAATATCTGGTTCCTATCTATACTTGACATCCACATAATGCGCACGATTGTCTAAATTAACTTTGATCTGAGTAGGCAAAGGTTTATCTGGAGTGATCTCAATCAGAGCCCTAGCATATGCTAAGTTTCTTCTCGCGGCAGTATTTGCATCAAAGCATTTGAGTTTACCTATATGACATGTCAGCCAATTAAGGCCTAGAAGTGGTTGTAGCACAGAGGGAATGTGGGTGAATTGCGCCCAGACAGGAATAGAGAGGACCTGCTCACTAGTCGAAGAACTCCATCGTGTTACAATGAAGGGTCTACCTTCAATTATGGAAGGCACAGCTTCTAATACACATATCCTCTCAGCAGAAGAGGAGAACTTAAAATAGTAAAGTCCATCAACTAACGTCATTTTCATGGATTCACGAATTTGCCAAAAGTTATGGCAAGTTGTTCTCATATCCACCGAAGGAGGTTTGGTATCCAAAAAAAATCCTACACTATGTTCATTCCATAAATTTGCTGCTTCTACATGAATTTCTAGGTGAGGGACAGAACCGGACTCAGCATGTAGAATTTTAAAATTCACCGGCAAGAATTCGCCCATTAAGTGTGAAATTGTCATGGTCGTATCACAAAGAAATGAGGAAGTAGTCCATTAAGTGCAGAGTTTGACGAATATTTTCTATGAGATTCACACTCTTTTGCGTCCAATCCCTGTATCTGCACTTGTCTAGTGCAAGATGTTACTACTTATATGCAAAAAGATATTGTGTCATGGAAATGGATAAATAATCACCGACAGCACATTTGATATTTATTTAATCTAGTTGATATTCTTCATAAATACCACTGGTTTGGTAGATCCCATAAATCTTAATCATATCTGTCATATAATCAATTTCTAACCTAATAATAGAACGTACAACTAACAAGCTCTTCATTAAAGCATTCCTTGTGAACATAAAAATTAAGAGTGCGTTCGTTTCATCCTTTTTAGTTTTCTGTTTTCACCATACCAAAATTATAAACGACGTATATGAATCGGGGAAAATGGCTGTTTTAGAAAATGAGTTTAACATTAAAAACAAAAAACATTTTTTATTTTATTTTTCATGTTTTAGGGAAAAATTGGTAGATGAGGCACAATTCATCTTTTCGTTATCCTTCCAACCTCCCCGTCGTCTCTTCCATCTTCCTTCCGTCCCCTTCGCCATCCGTTTACTCGATCCAGTATTTGTAGCAAGTGTTGAAAACTCAAAATACAATACAAAAAATAAAACCAAGCACCACCTAAAGTTTATGCATTTTATACTTCTAATTTTCATTACACTGTATGAATGCAAAATTCATCAGCAATTCACTTGTATATTTGCATAACACATATATAGTCATTAAATGCTGAAAAAGTCTATGTTACTCTTATGATTAACTTTTTACGGAATAAGTCGCAACTAGTAGTACAGTGTATTCCAACGCCTATGTTACAACGACAACCAACGGCTTCAAATGGTCGTTGATTTCGAAACTTACCATCTAAAACCGTTCTAAGACATTGTAATATATGTCGTTTGCAGCTATTGGAATTCGCCCGTATACATTTTCCAAAAACTGCAAGCTGCTCTCATTGTCTTCCTCCAGCCCAAAACAAAGAAAAAATGCCTTCCGTTCCTCCTCTCCAAATGCTACATCCCTCTAAACTTCCTCCAAATCACCTCTGGCGCTGCCACCAGACATTCGTTCTGCCCCTCCGCTCTTTAGTCTATCAAAATCAGGATTTTAATTAAACCCTAATTATTTAGGTTTTGTAATTTAGATTTAAATTTGTTTTATACATATTCCTAATAGTTATGAGTGTTTATTACACTATATTGCATGCTAATTACTATTGCTATCATCAAAATGTTCAAATTATTACTAATAGCTAGTTCAACTATATATGTTGTATATGTGTAGGATGATTTTGTTTGAACTGATCGTAGGCATATGATGGGAAAAATTCTTCAATTATTTCATATCTGGCAGGAAGAGCAATCAAGGTCGGGTGCCATCCCTCTGACTATTGAAGTGAAGGAAATCATCCGAAAGAAAATCGCGCTTGTGAAAGGTGTTTTTGACAAGTTTTGCAAACAGTTTAATTTATGCAAACAGAGTTTGTATTATGTTAGTATTGATGTAGTTTTGGATAATTATACAAAAATGAATTGTATATTTATGTGAACATATGATTTGATTTGGTGTTTAATAAGTTTAGAATGATTTCGTAATGACTAATCGTAGTTAGAATTCCTTAAATAGTATAACTTAGTACATAAACAAATTATATATTTAAATTAGTATATAATGCAGTATATAATGTGATCAGACCAAAAGGATGGCCCTTAGGTCCGACATCCTGGCTCTTGGGGACCTAGGGTTTGAGGCCTCCATGGTTGGTGGAGATTTCAATGTTGTTTCGTGCTAGGTGGAGTAGCGTGGAGGTACTTCCATTAACCGCGTTATGGTTGGGTATTTCAACTCCTCAATCGTTGATTCTGTGTTATCGGATGTCTCGTTCGTTGGCTTCGCCTTACTTGGTGTAATAACCAGAAAGGTCAGAGTGGGATACTTTCATGCCTTGATCTGTGTTCATCTCGGAGGGATGGACTACCCTCCCTTTCATCATTTCTGTTTATCATCTTCACCGTACCAACTCTGATCATGCTCTGATGATACTTAGATGCTCGCCCCTCTCTTCTTTGAACCCTTCTACCTTTCGTTTTCAATCTATGTGGAGGTTCCATCACTCTTTCCACCAGATTTTGTAGGAGTCTTGGTACTCACCTGTTTCGGGTTCCCGTTGTGTTATCTTCTCCAGCAAGCTTAGAAGGCTCAAAGCTTGTCTTAAGACTTGGAATGTGCAGGTTTTTAAGAATATCTTCGATCGGGTCCATGAGGCTGAAGAGATTCTTTGTAACAGTCGGCATTTTACATATCAGAGGATCGTATAATATTTTTATTTTATTCCCTGAGGGTTGGATCATTCTCATATTTTGATATATTGGTTATGGAGATGTGAGACATGTCCATAATTTTTATCAATTTTATTTGTTACCATTTTGCCACTATCAGTTTTGTACAGGGCAAAACTTTTGACTGGGATCGAATCAGGAGCTGTGATTGGTTTCATTGAAAAGGAAATAGGTGTTGCCAATTCCATAGAGTGGTCACAATAAAGATTTGGTTCAGAAGTTTGGGAGGAATCACTGTTTTTGTGTTTCACAATTTATGTTCATGTTTTTAGATCCATTGATGCGTTGATTTGAAGAGGCCCATTAGTGGGCTGGTGGGAGGCTATAAATAAGGGGATAGAGGCATGGAAAATAGTTTACTTTTTTCATTTTCTCATTCGGTTTAGTTCGTGATCCTCCCTGCTCAATCAAATACACCTTTCCACCATTAAAATTCTAGGTACATAAGAGAATCGAAGATCGACATCGTTTGAAGCTAGATCTTTGTCAAGTGAAGAGAGATCGCATCAAATCAAGAGGTTTGAAGCATATTCTTCATTGTCCAGATTGAGAATTTAGCGATTTCGAGTTAATTCAAAGAATTAGTGAGTGATAAGCATCTCTCACACTGATTCGATCAAGCGTATGGGCTGTTTGTTTATATTTTCATCATTTTAAGCTGTTTTCACCTAGATCTACATCATGATAAGTATATTTTCATTTGAATCACCATAGGATCTAATCTAGCAACTTAAAACCGGTAATTCTTAGGATAATTCAGATGTTTATGCAAGTTAGATCTATTATTTTAGTTTATTCACTCATTTATCATGATTTAGTAAATCTTATATGATTATTGATGAATAATTTTCATTTTGATGATGTTGATGGTTTCATGAAGTGTTGATTGTGGAATTGGATGATTTGGATGTGTTGTTGCATCAATGTGGTCGTTTGGTGATGGTTTGGTCAAGATTGGAGCTATTTTGGTCAGGTTTGGAGTCGGTTCATTTTTCTTATGTCGTTGATGATGTGGTGTAATACCCCGTAATTTTAACGAATACTATAACGAAAATCTAAGGAATACTTAATTAGATATTGGGAATTAAGTAAGATGAACTGCACCATTGCGTTCGTCTTGGAATTTTGCTTAAGGTAGACTCAAAGTTTGCATAAAATGGACATCATATGAGGAAGATATTAAGGTTTGAAGTTTGTATACATATAAGTGTTATATATAAATAAACTAACCCAGAAAATCAAAATCACGGAGCGGGAAAAGGGACGGAAATTGGCCGTTAGGGGTTGATCCCGTCCCTTGTGGGTGTCGACCCATGGGTCGACCCCTCCACGGGAGTGTCGACCCCGGGGTCGACCCCACCAAGATCTGGGCAGATTCCTGCCTGGAACCTGGACACATTTCTGAGTATGATTCGTTGACCTTAGGCTATATATAGGACCTCATTCTCATTGTTTTTATTCACCAAAAACAATGGAGACAACGAGGTGCTGCCCCAACTCAATTTGAACTAGCCTATTCTTCTTCAACAAGAAGTTATACATATTCAAGCATCTGTGCTACAACATCTACAATCAATCCTCTGTTCTTTAGATCTAGTTACGGTGAGTTTATGTTGCTTTTAGATATAAATACCTTAAAAGTAACATTGACATGTTTATAAGATTGGATCTAAGCCTATGCCTGTTAGTAACCTGAATCATAATGGATCTGCCATTACTTGTATACCTAATTTACTGCTTAGTTCTTGTTGATATCAAAAGTTGGTTACTAGTGACGGTCAACCCCCAATCGTGTGGAGAACACACGAATATTGATCACAAAGTATAAATAGTAAGGAAGACAGAGAACACACAAGATTTTTATAGGGATTCGGCAAAGATGATGCCTACGTCCACTTTATATATATTGCTTTTTGCTTGGTTACAAGTACAATGCTTTTTCTATTTAGAGAAAAGAAGAAGAACTGGCTATTTTTGGACTTAGCCGTAGAAGAGAAGTTAAGCCAAAAAGTGAAGTAGCCGAAAGAAGTTAGAGAGCAGAAGTTCAGAAGAAGTCCAGAAAGAAGGTCCTTTTCCATTTAGAGCTTGGAGGTATTTATAGGTGGAGTAGTGGATTGAGCTTGCTGCCACGTGGCTTTCCTCTTTTTCGAAGCTTGGACATGTGGAGCTCGATTATTGGTTGTAGTTGGGGCTGCAGGACCCCGTCCACTGCTGATTAATAGTGTAACAACCCGTAATTTTGGAACCAATTAAAATTTTTATTTTTAATGGATTTTAAGAATTTAAAATGATTTATTTCAAGAATTAACGATTTAAAATTTATTTAAATCAAAGTTAGAATGTATAGATTTAAAAATTTAATTAAAAAAAACTCGAAATGGGGCGGTAGTTTGAAAATTCGATTTTAAACTTTAAATGAATATACAGAATTCAATATAAAATAGAATTGGGTAAAACAAGAAACGTTGGAATATTTTGAATTGTAGTTTTCTAATGAAGGTAAGAAATTGAGATTTCACTTTATAAATTGAAAGTTATGTCTAGATTAAAATTTAAAATAGTCGATATGGAATTTATATATATATTTAATATAATATATAACCCTAAAAAATAGCCATTTTGCAAACGATCTCCATTTTCGATGAAACCACTTTTGTTGGATCCAGAATGTTAAATTATTGCTAGGTTTAAAATTTCATAATTTTTGGATTGTAAATTTAATTGACTAGAAAAAGTGCAGTTTTCAAATAGTCTCCAAATTCGATGAAACTAATTTTGTTAGGACCGTCTCATCAAAACATAGCTAAATTTCAGTATTCGTAATTTTTGGAGTCAGTATGTGGCCCCGGTAAATTAAAATGTACGTTGGAATTCAATATTGACTATTATATTAAATTATATTTTAATTTTGTTGAAAATGGATCGAAATAGTCGAATTGGCTTATGAAACAAATCTCATTGTGTCCGGAATGAGGGTATTTGGCTAGGAACAACAGTCGTTGGGTTTGATTTTGAAGTTCGAATGCAAAATATCACTTTTTGGAGTTAAATTAATAAATATATATAATGTATATTGGACAAAAGGGGGTCAAACCCTTCATTATCTCCACCGGCGGTCAACTTCATTTCTGAGTCGTCGTTCAAAAAAATCAAAGGCCGATTTCTTCCAATCCTTTTCCCCTTTGTTCTTCTAATCGATTCAGTGAAAATAGAAACTCATAACTGCAAAATGGTAGAGGGTGATGAGATTTTGCTATTCAACGGCTATGATCATAGTTAAATTCAAGAATTATAAGAAATCGGGCCAAGATGTCTCGCTGGTTGGAGGCATTTTCTGCCGCCGTAGGGCTACCGAGTTGCCTGCCCTTCCAGGCGCAGAAAGGTGGAGATGAGGGCTACACAGTGGCATGTTCAGATCGGGTGTTGGCTCCTTGGATTGCGCATGAGATCGAACCCTAGGAAGGCAGCGATGGGTTTTCTTGAACTTGAAAGTGATGATACGGGGAGGAAGGGAATTAACGAGGGACTAAGGTTGTAATTAAAAATAATTATATTATTAATTAGTTATTTTTGTAATTAACATATAAAATGTAATATCTTTTTCATACGAGGTTGAAATTCAGCGATTTCAGCTGTGTTAGATTCACAACAGCAAACACTACAACATGGAACTGTCCATAATGGAAACAGAGCAAGCTGGATTTTGAGCTTAATTAAAAGGTCGTTTAATTTAGTTTAAAAACAGAAATTCAAAAATAAAGAATGGAGGAGTGGAAACCAAAGTGAGAACCCCTTCTCACTCAATATTTTATCATGTAGTTATTTTTGGAGTTCAACACGTGGACTCACACAAATCATTTAAATTGGAAGCGATGTATGGATATTAGCAACACTCGCATTTCATACTCCATAGATAGACACTTGTGGCGCCGTAAATGGCATTTGGTTGTTGAGTATTTATTTATATGAATGATTTGGTGACTTGTATATTGTGATTGTGATGATTTACATGTTGAAAATAATATTAACACTAATGTGGTAGTTGAAATTAAATTATAAATATCCATTTATAATTTAAACAGTAAAATTGATTAATTAGAAAAATAATTCAAACCGAATTAAAATTGGTTAAATTAATTAACCAATGATTTATTTAAATAGACTGTTGTTGTTTGAAAACCCCACACGGGTATTGGGATGATATTTGACATACACTAATCCAAATATTTAGTTGTATGTCAATCGATTGGTTGACAAACTGTGTTGAGCGTTATTTATTTATTTTAATGCTTATACAGTTGTAGAATGCACTCTGAATGATGTTTGAATGTTTAATGATTATTTATCATTATTGTGGGATACATGCGATGTATTAAATCCATATAACTGAAATTATATGGTAATTGATTGAGTCTGATTCCAATTCAGAAATAACGAATATTTTTAAATAATATTCAGTGAAGAATCAAAATAGATTTTGTTATTCAATTTTGGATGGACACGAAAATATTGAAATATTCATAACTGAAATGAATATGAAGCCGAGTTAAGTAGAAGCGCACCATTTTAACTCGAACATATTTTTCATTCGATTTTATTCATTTTATAGTGAATATCGAGAAGAATTGATTTCGAAATCAGATATTTTGAAAATATTATCATTTTAATATTATAATGATATGGAATATTCAATTTTAAAAATTGAAATGGAAGATGAAGTCATTTTAAAATGAATTTATAAACGATTTATAGAATAGGTTTTAAATGGAAATCGACGATATTATATATATATATATATATATTTAAATGGTTTGAATAGAACGCGCCGCGCAGCGACTATTTGCGAATTTCAACCATTGACTTCGAATGGAAGTAACGGGAGATCCGACCATCAGATTCTCCTTAAACCAGAACCATTGGCTTCGTATCGAAAAGATCATTCAAATGAATATACGAGATTTAAATTTGAACGGGTAATTTTAAAATATGTCCAAATCATTTTCAGAAAAGGTCACTATGGATGCAGTTCGGTGGCCGTTATTGGAAACCAATTGTAAACGCCTTAATAAAATTATTAAAAAATGGAAAAATTGTGTAAAACCATAATAAATGATTCGGAAAGATATTGGATGAAAAATTCCAGTTTTGAAAAGATAAAAATATATTTTTATCTGAATGAAATATTTATTAACTAGAATAATAATCCAATGTTTTTAAATAAATCAATTGGATTTGTAAATGGTTTTAATATAACCAGAATTTTCCAACATATGATTTGGAAATGATTTGAATGGAAATAATCTTCTGAATATTTCGATATCGGATTCCGTGATTGTACGGATATTGTTGAGGAATTTGGAAGATATAGATATTGTTATTCCTAATACGATATCCGTTAGTTTTAGAAATTGATATTGAATATAAATCGATATAATTTCTATTCGGAGCCTTGTATTTAATATTAAATTGGATTTTGGGTTGTCATGAATGGTGTCTTTATTAACACTATTCTTAAACCCAGTTGAGGAAAGAAAAAATCTTTTAACCAAGATTTAATGAAATTTTCCAATTTATAATTATAGACTGGAATGAAATGAAAGTTGATATTGGGTTTATTGTGAACAATGTTTTAAATATCATTTGTTCTTTAACCCAATTAACGGTGAAGATATGATTTGGAATTTATAAATCTTTTTATTAAGATTTAATGGAAATTTTCCAAAGTAAAGTTTTCTAATTTAATATATTAAATTAGAATTGAATGGAATTCGGTTTGGTAATAATCGAGATGAGCTTCTGTAAAGGAAGACCGTTACTATATATGGAATTTAAAAGGCTTTTCCATTATTCCATTTATATTATTAGTCTGATACAGAAATTTATATCAATTATATATTGATCAGATTTCGGTGAAGATTCCATTTTGATGGTAGATGATTTGGGTTTATCGTGAACTGTGTTTTTAATAACATTGGTTCTTTAACCCCGTTAAAGACGAGATTAATTTCCTAAAAAGTTGAATAATCATAAAGTAATGATTTTGGAGATTAAAATTGAACTAGAGTTTTAATGAATCTTTAATTAGAATGGAATGTGAATAAGGTAACTAAGTTTACCGAATTCAAGAAATGATCGGGAATGGAGTACCACAATTTTACTCCAGGCGATAGTTAAATCTTTAATTAGATTTGAACGTGAAATGGTAATTAAATTTACCAGTAACACAGTAGGTGTTAGATATGGGGTACTACTAGTTTTGTTCCATGGGATAAATAGGTTGGGATTGGGATTAATAAAAAATGATTACTTCGTTATGGCTCGATAATCCCGACTAGTTAATAAACATTAATTTGGTTTAGAATGATTAAAGGATAAAGTAAAATCTTTTGAAATTGATTTCCAAAGGAAGAATAAAGAATAAGTTTAAAAGAACTTATCCTTAATAAAAATTAATGGGAACCTTTCCCCTAAGATGTGAATATTTGAATAAAAGATTATTCTGAATTGGAATGAGGCGTATGATGTGTTTTTATAGCATTTGATTATTAATTATAAAATACACGAATTATTCGGAAAGACCGGGTTTATCCCATTTGGAATAACTGATACGACGATGAAGACGGTGGTTGAAGACTGGAGATTTTCATATCGTTTGGATGATTATTGATGTCTTGATTTAGCTGTAAACCAAAGACAAGGTAATAAGTGGTGATCGTCCAGACGTACTTGGAGATCAACCGGATATGCGAGGACCTCTCTCATGTATTGGACATATGGGACGAGGAATAAGGTGCCTCCGGTATTGTTCAAACCCAGAATAGACTTGTAAATGGATGTGTGTCTAACATTGGATTTCATTCTTTATTGATTGATTTCTATTAAATATATATCTGTTTGGTGGCGGAGAATTTATTCTCTTGCTTAACACCCTTCTCTGAGACGTACAAGCTTAGAGGTTATATATTGATAGACATCAGTTGTATGGCGTGATTTGTCACTATGGCATGCTAAGATGTAAATGATCAAGGCTTTTGTTGAAAAGAAGAGTCTTGTGGTTGATGATCAAAGCACGGCTTTAAATGGCATAGCTTTGTGTATAGCGTTAATTCGCGAGTCTCACACCCGGTATAAGTCAAAAACGGGATAGTGACTGCAGGGAGTGCATGACGTTTCTTTCTAGTGGTGTCATGGTATGGAGCCCAGACATTTTTACTTATGTGGATGATGGACTGCGAGGCGCTTCGGATATTGGTTGCTACTGGCCAAGTGATAGGTTCGATAGGATCGGGAAACGTGTGTTCAGGAATAACCAATCCACTAAAGCAAGTGTAGACCGGCCCTGAAGGTCCAAGGGGTCGCTAGCATCCGAACCCTGAGGTATTTGCTAGAGTGTCTCGAATCAGTGAGGAGACATCCCTTGCCTCGACTCATAGATGGAAATTCAATTTCCAGTACGTGAATTTTCGGTTTTAGTTGTAAACCTTTGTATGGCGGCATAATATATGGTACCTATGTCGTCTATGATTGATACACTTATATTTGAAGTAGATTTTGACACTATGCACTTATAGTAATATCAAAATGATTTGTTTTAAAACGTACCAAGCATGTTTGGCTATTATAAGGGAAAACTTATCCTCCGGCTTGCGTTGCATTGTGTGATGGGAACTGAGACTTATAACAACTTCATTTCCAAAAAAACATTGCGTTGTTTTATTTTAAACTGAGATTCATGTGGAGTAAATCTGTTCCGTGTTATACGGCGTGGTCCCATGATTTCACAACTTTTAAAGTAAATATTTAATATTTGTTTTAGTTCTCACACCAGTCCCATGACTGACTCAGAGTTTGTTGTTTCTACCTGAACTCTGGTGCCTATATTTACCACACGGGAAACTTGTAGTTTTGGTTTTCGCAGATATTTCTTTTTCTAGGATCCTGGATTACAGCTAGAGCTATATTCAGAAATCTTTGTATCCGTGTATTTCTTTCAGTTGTGATAGTTGATGTTTTCCGCTGCACATTATATTTATTTATATATTTTCTGCTATTTTGTAATTTGTAAAATCTCTTATATTTATTTTCCACTATATATTATTTATTTGAACTCTGATATCTTTTACTCTAATGTAAATTGTTGTAATAGCAATGAAATATTCTCGTGTTCATGTTCTGATGCGTCATGTTCTCAAAACAATCTGGGCTCCTCCGTATCTTCGGGGATTGGGGAAGTCTGGGTCGTTTCAAATAGTATCCCCTGAAATAGTGGCTTATGTGGCACTCGTGGTGTGGTGTATCAAAAGTAGAGCTTTTTCCGGGAGTGGTTGACCGTCTTTATTGCCTTGAGAGTCGGGCCGAGTATTAAATGACTCTGGATTTCTAAAGGAATTCCGAGATATTTGGTTGATTGTAACACCCCGAATTTTCTGTTAACGATAAATTAATAAATTAAAGTATAATTAATTCTAAATGAAAGAATTAAGGGAAACGACTTACGCCATTACTTTCGTCTCGGAATTCTTCTTGAGATAGAGTCCGAGTTTGCGTAAATCGGATTCCGTATGAAGGAGTTATGACCTCCGGAAGTTTCAGAATTCGATTTAAAATTCAAACAGCCCAAAAACATATTCAAAAAATTCAAAACTGGACCAGAACTGGGCGGGAATTTTCCCGCCCAGGACCCAGGTCGACCAGGGGGTCGACCTGGGAGTCGACCTGGGTACCCAGGTCGACTAAATAGTCGACCTGGGGGTCGACCTGCAGGTCGACCTGACCTACTGGTTTGGTCCTGGCTCGATTTTTGGGGCTTGGTTGTGTCACTAAGGCTGATTTGTCGCTTTCTAATTGGCTTCTCTTGAGATGGATGGCCTTGATTAACTCTAGCTTCATCGACGGCTCTAATTAGTTTGAAATTCTATATAAACAACCTTAGTCTCAACCTAAATTCACACAAATAAAATAGAACCTTGAGCCGTCATGCTGCTGGAAGAAAGCCAAGAGTAGCCTCCACTTGAAGAAAGATTAGAGACGAGCGAAACTAAAGTAAAAACAAGAATCAAACAACGTTTGTCTACCCAAAGGAAAGCATTGCAAATTCAGAACTCAGAATTCAGAATTCAAGTTCGTCGTTTGTTATAAGTATAGTGATTTTTCCGATGGGAATAAAATTAAGATTTGATTCGATGTTAAAGGGAAATGGAATTATGCTATTGTATAACGACGATGTTAATTCATATCTATGTGTTGTAAAGATTGTGTTGTGAATGGTATTGGGATGTTTGTGGTATAATTGACTTGATGTTGGATCCATTAGGATGTTTGTGGATTAATCTAGTTGATGTTGGATCTATTCAAATTCACATACAAGTTATTTGGTTCATATCTACACCTATATGTTTAGGTGATTATGACAAGTTATATGTTGTACAATAGAACTTCTATGCCTAAATGACTAAGTTCATATACATACTCATATGTTTATACAAAAGTTGCAAGTTCATAATTGGATCCATGCCAAGATCCATTTTAATATAAGTTTCATGCTATAGTAGTAAACATAATTTGATCTAGTTCGCACACATGTGATAAAATTATACATACTTTATGGGCATGTCATATTCTTGTCATATGCTAGTGATGTTCGATGTTATGCCTAGATCTAAACATGTTTTGGCTTATGTTGTCTTAATCATATGCTAATTCATGTGACACCTATTTGGTTAGATCCCTATTTCAATGCAAGTTCACATATATGTAAGTTAATTTAGCCTATGTTGCAAACTCACATATATGTAAGTTGATTTAGTCTATGTTGCAAATTCAAATATATGTATGTTGATTTAGTCTACGTTGCAAGTTCACACCTATGATATTCATGTTGACTATTTTGCAAGTTCACACCTATGATGTTCATATTAACCATTCTGAAAATGCCAAGTTTACACCTATGTCATGTTTATGTTGATGAATTTCTTTATGCCAATTTTGTGTACGCTAAATTAGGCTAAGTTTTTAGCCTAATATTATATGTTAAAAATCATGCGGACGAAAAATTAGGCTAAGGTTGTTAGCCTAATATTTAGACGGGGTAACGTTTGGAAAAATTGGTAATTATAGGAAACTTAACATAAATTGGTGAAAAATATATGAAATTGGCATGTTTGTCACATACCAAAATTGGTAGCACTTAAATGGTATAAATTCTTATACCAAAAATGTTGAACTTGGAAAGTGGGCCACAACATTTAATTGTTAACAAATTTACATATAACAAGTAATAAAGACAAATATGTAAATTTAGAAAATACGAGTATGCTTAACTCGAGGTTTGATTGAGTTGTGATGTAAACCTGCCCGGACTCGCCCGGCTGTCCAGTAGTCACAAAATACCTATCCAATGTGAGAGGTTAAGCATTGAGCCCAATAAGGACCCGAGGTTAGACTGAGTTACGGTGTAAACCTGCTAGGAACCGACCGGCACATCCAGTAACCGTAACAATACCTGTCTAATGTGAGTGGTCGGTGCTTTTAAAAAACTAAGGACATACAAATCAGGATAGTAGGGTTAAGTTAACTAAAACACTTAACCAATTCAACATGTTAATTAAACTGATGGGTGGGGTTAGGTAAATACAGACACTTAACCACTTAACATGTTTGACTAGAAAACCCTAGCAACGGGGACCCATTTCAGCAGTAACCCAATTAGGTATCATGGTACCCTGAAACTAGGCAGGGTAGGGCACGATTACTGGGCTGATTGTAAGCGGTCAAAAGCGACGGTGGTTGGTGCAGCAGTGTGGGTTCTAACGGAGTGCGGGTGTGCACACACTTCGAAGCAGACAAACAGGGCACTGGGCACCAGTAGTATAACCTATGCATTCTAGGATTGTGTCGGGCCGCCACCATGGGTCTTGATACACCCCATGGTGGGACCAGTATAGGTATCTACACTCATTGGGGCCTGTAAGACACATATGATTATGCGAGTAGGAGCCGATCTTTAGAAAGGGGATCACTTCACCCTGAATCATGGGGTGCCAGTAGAGACAATGTAAGTAGGTGCAGAGATATAGTGTGGGGTGTGATAGTATATTCTGTTCAAACTGCTTTATCTTAGTTTATGATACTTTCCTATTTCCAGTTTATACCCATCGTACCCTTTTCCTTATTCTCATACTGAAGAGTCACTAGACTTACCACGCTTTATGTCTGACTCTATTTTTCTTTCGTCTTCTTTCTTCTGTTCCCCCCTCTGGTCCACAGGGAGGAAACAACCTAGCTTAGTCAGACTCTTTGCAAGCTTCATGATAGTAGATGTATGGTTTGGACTCTCTTTCCTTGGCTATGGCTTTTGGACACGTTCTATGGGGATTTATGCAGCTTTTATTATGTTTTATGCTTCTTTATTTAATAATCAAGACAGAAATGATGATATAATAATTTGGAAGTTATTATGAGACAATTATGGAAATGTTTTGTATGAACACGTATTTATGAAATAAAAGTCTATTATTTTTCTGTTGCTTATATATATGTGTTTATATATTTGTCTTGTGTTTAATCTGTGACTTTTACTTATAAACCTCCACCGAAGTTAAGGCATTCCCTTTGTGAGTGACCTTAATGGAGGTGGGGTGTTTCACTTGGTATCAGAGCACAGATTTACCAGACTAGATAAAAGTTTTTGAAACGATTTTCAAAAAGAAGTTTAAAGAAGCATTCTTTTTCAAGAAAAGTATTGTTTTTAAAAGGTATAATTCCCCAAAGCCATATGCACTATCTCTCTATCCTTTTGTCTTGAATACTTTCCTTTTTGTTCCAGCATGTCTAGAGATCTTAACCTTCCATAAGGAGTACCGATATCTGGCTGGTTCTGAAGGTACTTAGAGGCTAGGGCCAATGGTACGGGCTCAGCAGACATTCCTCCTCCCACAGTGGCAGCAGTTCCTCCTCCTCCTCCTCCTCGTGGAAATACTTTTGCTAAGACATGTAGAGACTTCAAGGCTATGGGTGGAAAGAACTTTTATGGAACTGAATCCTTTGTGGTAGCAAGGAACTGGCTGAAGGAGACCGAAGATTTGTTCGTCATCTTCAAAGTTGACGACAGGCAAAAGATACAACTAGCAGTGTGGTTGCTTAAAGATGAAGCTTCCTATTGGTGGGAAGTTACCCATGCTGAGAGGCCAGTGGAAACTTAGGAAGATTTCAGGATGAGGTTTGAGATGAAATTCCTCTCCCAAGCTGAAAGAAGCCTGCAGATGGAGAAGTTCCTAACTCTTAAACAAGGGAGTATGACGATCAGGGAGTACGTCAATCAGTTTAATCAACTTGCCAGATTTGGGCTGGATTTAGTAAACACCCAACACAAGAAGGCCCTCCGCTTCGTCAAAGGTCTGAATGAGCCTCTACACAGCCTTGCAATGACCCATATACCCATGGGAGCGACCTATGAAAGCTTGGTGGACATGGCGCTGCTACACGAGGAAGATAAATGCAAGAAAGGGGCAAAAGCAGAAGTGCCTCAAGACAAGAAGGGGAAGGGTCACAGAACAAGAAGACTGTTTCAAAGAAAGGAGGGAAGAACAACAAACCTCGTGAAAAGAGAAAGTGCAATTTCTGTGGCATTGTTGGACATATAGTGAAAGATTGCAGAAAGAAGAAGGGGAAGATGAATGGTGGATGTTTCCATTGCGGCGAGACCGGACACATGGCTAAGGACTATCCAAAGAGGCGAGGGCACGGACAGAGAACTGGATCCACTTCAGGGGACAGGTTCACCCGCTGGTGGCACCTCCGCAGGAACAAGGTAGAAATATTTCTGTAGAAAGCTTAGTTTATCTCTATGATCATCCAGTTCGCACTCTCTTTGATTTCGGTGCATCACACTCCTTTATTTCATCTGCTTTAGTAGAATCTCTGCACCTAGACACTAGTATGATAGAAGAACCCTTGGTTGTTTCAAATCCAATTGGGGGCTCGGCTTATTTGTCGATGGTTTGCTTGGATTTGAAAATCTCTATTCTAAGTGTTGAATTTAGATGTAGTGCCTTTGTTTTGGGCTTCTCGGGATATGGACTGATCTTAGGCATGGACTGGTTATCCAGTAATGGTGCCATTCTTGATTGTGAGAAAAGAGTGGTTAGACTCTTGACTCGGCTCGGTAACACTCTAGAAATTTCTTGTAATCCCTTGAATGTTGTTATGCTTAGTTATCTAGAGTCGCTTGATGCTTCTGATGAGAATTTACAGAGGGTTAGAGTGGTCCGGGAATATCCGGATGTCTTTGAAGAGTTAAAGGGCTTACCTCCGAGGCGGGAAATAGACTTCCGCATATATCTTGTCGATAATGCAAAGCCCGTAGCTTTACCTCTCAGACACATGGCTCCAAAGGAGAGAAAGGAGCTCAGTAAACAAGTTAAGGAGCTTCTCGAGAAGGGATTTATAAGGCGGAGTATCTCGGAATGGGGTGCTCCAGTGGTGTTCGCCACCAAAGCAGATGGCTCACTACGTCTTTGTGTGGACTATAGGGAGCTAAACAAGCCGACTAAAAAGAATAGACACCCGCTTCCCAGAATAGACGATTTGTTTGATCAGCTTGTAGGTGCGTCGGTCTTCTCCCAACTCGATTTGGCTACTTGGTTCCATCAGCTAAGAGTAGCTGAAGATAGCATTGACAAGACAACATTCAGAACCCCAGACGGTTTCTTCGAGTGGCTTTTCATGCCTTTCGGCTTGACAAACGCACCCGCTTATTTCGTAGACCTAATGAGCAGGGTGTTCAGAGAATTCCTCAATAAGTTCGTGGTGGTCTTCGTAAACGATATTTCGATCTTCTCAAAGAATGAGGAAGAACATGCTCAGCATCTGAAGGAGATCATGGAAACTCTTTGAGTTCATCAGCTAAAAGCCAAATTCTCCAAGTGCTACTTTTGGAGATAAGAAGTAAGATTTCTTGGACATATAGTGTCCAAAGAGGGGTTAGCTGTGGACCCCGCGAAAGTGGTGGCAGTGCAAGATTGGAAGACACCAAGAAATGCAACCGAAGTCTGAAGCTTTCTCAGGCTTGCAGGTTTTTACCGAAAGTTCATTAGAGATTTCGCGAAAATCTCAGCTCCACTCACAAGGCTAACAAAGAAGAATCTAGCGTTCACTTGGGATTTGGACTGTGATATTGCTTTCCAACGCTTGAAAAGGGCTCTTACAATAGCCCCAGTTCTAACTTTGCCTGATGGAAGCAAGATGTTCACAGTATACACGGATGCTTGTGGTACGGGACTAGGCGCTGTTCTAATGCAAGAAGGGAGGGTAGTAGCTTATGGTGGAAGACAATTGAAAGTTCATGAAAAGAACTACCCAACCCATGATCTTGAGTTGGCCGCCATCGTCTTTGCGCTTAAGTCTTGGCGCCATTATCTCCTAGGTGAGAAGTTCGAGTTATATACTGACCATAAATCGTTGAAGTATCTTTTCTCGCAGAAAGATCTTAACTTAAGACAGCAAAGATGGATGGAGTTCCTTGCCTCATATCATTTTGAAATTTCCTATACTCCTGGCAAGGGCAACGTAGTAGCAGACGCGTTGAGCAGAAAGAAACTAACCTTAAGCCCTCTCTTTGTAGAAAGGCAAAGCTTGGAGTTTATAGCCCGTTTTGACTTCAGGCGCTCCTCTGATTTTATACCCGATTTGTTGGCATCCCTAGAAGTACGACCCACTCTTTTAGACTCAATAGGGGTCGCACAACGCGAATACCCTCAGCTTGTTGATGTGATTGATAAACTAATTAGGGGTGAAACTTCCAGTCACCTCAATAGGTACTCCGTTGATGATAAGGGTTGGCTGAGGCGAGATGGAAGGCTATGCGTCCCACAAGCAAGGGATTTAGTAAAGATGGTTCTCGAGGAAGCACATCATTCCAAGATGACAATACACCCAGGTGGAGACAAGATGTACAAGGACGTAAAGAGAGTTTTCTATTGGAGCGGCATGAAGAAGGACGTGGCAGATTTCGTTTCTAAGTGCGTGATATGCCAACAGGTCAAGGCGGAACAAAAGAAGCCTAGAGGACTGCTTCATCCTTTAGAGGTACCGCAATGGAAGTGGGATAGAATTTCAATGGACATCATTGATGGGTTGCCTAGGTCAAGAAGGGGCAATACTAGCATTTGGGCAATAGTGGATAGGCTCACAAAAAGCGCCCACTTTATACCTATCAAGAGTAGAAGGACTGCCTCGTCTCTAGCTTCTCTTTATCTCAAGGAAATAGTTCGACTCCATGGAATACCCTCCAGCATAGTGAGTGAACGAGACCCCATCTTTACGAGCGAATTTTGGCGGAGTCTGCAAGAAGGTGTAGGCACACAGTTATGCTTGAGCACGGCCTATCACCCCCAAACTGATGGTCAGACGGAAAGGGTGAACAGAGTACTAAAAGATCTTCTAAGACTGTGTGTTCTTGACTTTGGAGGGACATGGGAGGATCATCTTCCTTTAGTGGAATTTGCTTACAATAACATCTACCAAACCACCATCGGCATGGCGCCCTTCGAAGCTTTGTATGGAAGACCGTGCCGATCACCAACTTGTTGGTGGGAGTCTACAGACAAACTTATACTTGGGGCAGACATGATTAGAGAGACTTTAGAAAAAGTGGACTTGATACGAAGGAGAATGAAGACTGCCCAAGATAGACAGAAATCCTACGCCGACAAAAGAAGGACCGACCTTGAGTTTGAGGTTAGGGACAGGGTTTTCCATAAGGTATCTCCTTTAAGGAACGTCGTTCGCTTCGGATCCACAGGAAAGATTGCACCAAGGTTTGTAGGACCGTTCCCTATCATCGAGAAGATTGGGAAGATGGCTTATAGAGTAGAGCTGCCCGAAAGGTTGCCTGGGATTCACAACGTCTTTCACGTTTCTCATCTCCGAAAATGTCTACATGAATCTGCGGAAGTGGTGGAGCCAAGCATTCTAGAAGAAGCAGAAGTGGAACGCGAAGCAACTGTGAGGAGAGTTCCAACTCGCATCTTAGGAACTGAAGTGAAAAAGCTACGCAACCGCGAAGTCAAGCTTGTCAAAGTTCAGTGGAGCGACGCCGAGGAAGACGCGACTTGGGAAACTGAGGACAGAATACGTGCGGCCTACCCTTTTCTTTTTGAGGGTACATCTTTGCTCTCTCTTTTTCCTTAAGTTGTGCTTGTATCTATCTTTTTAGGTATATCTCCTCGATATTATCCTTTATCCTTAGGTAGAAACCCCTTTGGATGTAAACATGTAATTGAAACATGTTATGGTTGATGGCTGCAAGTGGTTGCTAGTGGTTGCTCGTGGATGCATATACACACACAACCTAGGTTTTAGATTGGCTCAGTCACTTCATATTGCATATGCATATATGTATTCATATTTGTATGTGGTTGAAACTTGATATGTTGTTATATGGATGTCGCATTTGTATGAATGGTTGCGCACTCATGTAGAATTATGAGTAGGGAAAAATTTGCATACATAATGGATTCATGACACTTACATAATTTTCATTAAGGAGGTCAACTGAATCAGTAGACCGCCTGATTTTTGCATTAGATAAGGACATGTACACACAATATGCATATAATCATGAAACATTAGAGGTCTTTTAAGTACAATGGACGCCTGTGTTTGATGGTTGAGTAGATGGACGATTGGATGTTAGGATACACGTTCTTTCAGACTTGAAAATTTCGGGGACGAAATCCTTTAAGGAGGGGAGAATGTAACACCCCAAATTTTCTGTTAACGATAAATTAACAAATTAAAGTATAAATAATTCTAAATGAAATAATTAAGGGAAACGGGTTACGCCATTGCGTTCGTCTCGGAATTCGGCTTGAGATAGAGTCCGTGTTTGCGTAAATCAGACTCCATATGAAGGAGTTATGACCTCCGAAAGTTTCAAAATTCGATTTAAAATTCAAACAGCCCAAAAACAGATTCAAAAAATTCAAAACTGGACCAGAACTGGACTGGACGGGAATTTTCCCGCCCAGGACCCAGGTCGACCAGAGGGTCGACCTGGGAGTCAACCTGGGTACCCAGGTCGACTACATAGTCGACCTGGGGGTCGACCTGCTTGGTCGACTTGACCTACTGGTCTGGTCCTGGCTCGATTTCTGGGGCTTGGTTGTGTCACTAGGGCTGATTTTTCGCTTTCTGATTGGCTTCTCTTGAGATGGATGGCGTTGATCAACTCTAGCTTCATCGACAGCTCTAATTAGTTTGAAATTCTATATAAACAACCTTAGTCTCAACCTAAATTCACACAAATAAAATAGAACCTTGAGCCGTCATGCTGTTGGAAGAAAGCCAAGAGTAGCCTCCATTTGAAGAAAGATTAGAGACGAGCGAAACTAAAGTAAAAACAAGAATCAAACAACGTTTGTCTACCCAAAGGAAAGCATTGCAAATTCAGAACTCAGAATTCAGAATTCAAGTTCGTCGTTTGTTGTAAGTATAGTGATTTTTCCGATGGGAATAAAATTAAGATTTGATTCGATGTAAAATGGAAATGAAATTGTGCTAATGTATAACGACGGTGTTAATTCATATCTATGTGTTGTAATGATTGTGTTGTGAATGGTATTGGGATGTTTGTGGTATAATTGACTTGATGTTGGATCCATTAGGATGTTTGTGGATTAATCTAGTTGATGTTGGATCTATTCAAATTCACATACAAGTTATTTGGTTCATATCTACACCTATATGTTTAGGTGATTATGACAAGTTATATGTTGTACAATAGAACTTCTATGCCTAAATGACTAAGTTCATATACATGCTCATATGTTTATACAAAAGTTGCAAGTTCATAATTGGATCCATGCCAAGAACCATTTTAATATAAGTTTCATGCTATAGTAGTAAACATAATTTGATCTAGTTCACACACATGTGATAAAATTATACATACTTTATGGACATGTCATATTCTTGTCATATGCTAGTGATGTTCGATGTTATGCCTAGATCTAAACATGTTTAGGCTTATGATGTCTAAATCATATGCTAATTCATGTGACACCTATTTGGTTAGATCCCTATTTCAATGCAAGTTCACATATATGTAAGTTAATTTATCCTATGTGGCAAACTCACATATATGTAAGTTGATTTAGTCTATGTTGCAAATTCACATATATGTATGTTGATTTAGTCTATGTTGCAAGTTCACACCTATGATATTCATGTTGACTATTTTGCAAGTTCACACCTATGATGTTCATATTGACCATGCTGAAAATGCCAAGTTTACACCTATGTCATGTTTATGTTGATGAATTTCTTTATGCCAATTTTGTATACGCTAAATTAGGCTAAGTTTTTAGCCTAATATTATATGTTAAAAATCATGCGGACGAAAAATTAGGCTAAGGTTGTTAGCCTAATATTTAGACGGGGTAACGTTGGGAAAAATTGGTAATTATAGGAAACTTGACATAAATTGGTGAAAATATATGAAATTGGCATGTTTTTCACATGCCAAAATTGGTGGCACATAAATGGTATAAATTCTTATACCAAAAATGTTGAACTTGGAAAGTGGGCCACAACATTTAATTGTTAAAAAATTTACATATAACAAGTAATAAAGACAAATATGTAAATTTAGAAAATACGAGTATGCTTAACCCGAGGTTGGATTGAGTTGTGATGTAAACCTGCCCGGACCCGCCCGGCTGTCCAGTAGTCACAACAATACCTATCCAATGTGAGAGGTTAAGCATTGAGCCCAATAAGGACCTAAGGTTAGACTGAGTTACGGTGTAAACCTGCCCGGAACCGACCGGCACATCCAGTAACCGTAACAATACCTGTCTAATGTGAGTGGTCGGTGCTTTAAAAAAAAACTAAGGACAGACAAGTCAGGATGGTAGGGTTAAGTTAACTAAAACACTTAACCAATTCAACATGTTAATTAAACTGATGGGTGGGGTTAGGTAAATACAGACACTTAACCACTTAACATGTTTGACTAGAAAACCCTAGTAACGGGGACCCATTTCAGCAGTAACCCAATTAGGAATCATGGTACCCTAAAACTAGGCAGGGTGGGGCACGATTACCGGGCTGATTGTAAGCGGTCAAAAGCGACGGTGGTTGGTGCAGCAGTGTGAGTTCTAACGGAGTGCGGGCATGCACACACTTCGGAGCAGACAAACAAGGCACTGGGCACCAGTAGTATAACCTATGCATTCTAGGATTGTATCGGGCCGCCACCATGGGACTTGATACACCCCATGGTGGGACCAACATAGGTATCTACACTCATTGGGGGCCGTAAGACACATATGATTATGCGAGTAGGAGCCGATCTTTAGAAAGGGGATCACTTCACCCCGAATCATGGGATGCCAGTTGAGACAATGTAAGTAGGTGCAGAGATATAGTGTGGGGTGCGATAGTATATTCTGTTCAAACTGCTTTATCTTAGTTTATGATACTTTCCTATTTCCAGTTTATACCCATCATGCCTTTTTTCTTATTCTCATACTGAAGAGTCACTAGACTTACCAGGCTTTATGTCTGGCTCTATTTTTCTTTCGTCTTCTTTCTTCCATTCCCCCCAGGTCCACAGGGAGGAAACAACCCAGCTTAATCAGACTCTTTGCAAGCTTCAAGATTGTAGATGTATGGTATGGACTCTCTTTCCTTGGCTATCGCTTTTGGACACGTTCTATGGGGATTTATGCAGCTTTTATTATGTTTTATGCTTCTTTATTTAATAATCAAGACAGAAATGATGATGTAATGTTTTGGAAGTTATTATGAGACAATTGTGGAAATGTTTTGTATGAAGACGTATTTATGAAATAAAAGTCTGTTTGTTTTCCGCTGCTTATATATATGTGTTTATATATCTGTCTTGTGTTTTATCTGTGACTTTTACTTATAAACCTCCACTGAAGTTAAGGCATTCCCTTTGTGAGTGACCTTAATGGAGGTGGGGTGTTTCATTGATCCTACTTTGATGGGAACGATGAACTCGGTCAGTTGAGATGAGCGATTCTTCCGGGCTCGATCAACCGTTTATTTGAAGGAGAACAACTCGGGTCGGCCTAGGCTCAGGTCGTTTCTAAAGAAGGTTGGCTCGAACTGAACCTTGCTCGGGCTTCCTGGAGTGTAAGTCGTTCTATCGGTCGATCGGCCGATATTGAGAATGAACTTTCTGACATTCGGCTTCGATCCTTTGAACCATGACAGATTTGGCCAAAAAGTTGGCCAATAATTTTCCCCTTAGAATACATCTTTCTTGGTAAGGTTGGTGTTTTCTGATCCTTGCATCGAAGTTCAATGTACAAGCAGCGATGGTTACGCCGAACCATATTGAGGACAGAAATCCGACGACCCTGATGGTTGTATTGATACTGGAAAACCAACGATCGAATTAGATTGTATTATGGTTAGGATACCGACAACCATTGAGGAGCGTATTAAGGCCGTGAAATTGATTGTTAACTTCGTTTGTGAGATCCAACACCTGTACAGAATGCATGGGCCATTCTTGGTCTAAAGAAGGCTCCGACCTTGATTGGGTGAGCATTAACCATCCTCGGCTTAGAAATTTCGACGAGCAGTTATCACACTTGGCTTTGAAAGATGGCGAGTATTAACTATACTCGACTTACAGGGGTGGAGAGTATTATTCATACTCGGCTTATGGAGATGGCGAGTATTAACCAAATTCGGCTTACGGGCATGGCGAGTATTATCCATACTCGGCTTATGGAGATGGCGGGTATTAACCATACTCAGCTTATGGCAAGTGTTAATTATGCTCGACCCATGTAAAATTATTCATAAAGCCCGACAAGTGGGAAGTGCACTTAGTTTAGAGGAAGGGCGAGTATAATCCATACTCGTCTTAAGGAGTAGGCTCAAATATGGTGGCAGGCTTTGATCATGCGCTATGAACGATGGCTTAACACCAACCATATTCGAGTTAGCAAGCGCTAGTCAGGCTCTACTCAAATCATTCAAACATAATCCATATTTGCAAAAGAAAGTTCATTATTGCTAAAGAAATATTGCAAAGAAATGAAAATAAATTCCATGAGGACATCTGTCGATTCCAGAGCATGCCTAGGAGCTAAATCCTAACCCCGTACATATGTACATCAACATATCCTTTTTATTGAAAGAAATTAACAATACATTAAAAATAAGAAATCTAAATTTTATTAGTTAACGATGATGCCACGACTGCTGGGCTCAAAGGTTCTTTCTATTTCTAGGATCTCGAGGACCAACCTGAGGAGCTTGGACAGAAGACTGCGGTGGCAGGGCCAGTGTGTTGTTTCTGACATACGCGGGAAGTTCTCCTCACTTGAACCTATCCTCGATTAGATCGCGCAGATGTCTATGTTCATTGGTGCTACGACCAGTTATGTTGTGGAACATGTAGTGCTTGACGGCATCAAGCTCTTTCTGGGTCGGCTCTCTTCGAGGAGGTTTCGGGAAAGGCAGGGATCCTCGTACGTCAAGGTAGACGTCGAGAAGAGAAGAATTAAGCTCAGCATATTGATCGTACTTACTTTCTCTTCCATGTCATACGTTGCTTTCATTCTTTTCCGAGGCCTTTCCTCTTCCTTTATTCTGGCCATTGGCGTTGGATGGACCTCTTGTTTGGTGGCGGGGACCTCGAGGCTTCCTATCTCAATGCTGACATCTTCTTGTCGGAGGAATCGCTCGGCCTCTGCGTAAAAATCTTCGATATCCTTGCGGGGATATCTGGTTAAAGAGATAGAGAATTCTGATCGGTTCTGGATGCCTATAATGGCGGCCATGAGCACCATCAATGGCTTTGGTCGATCGACTAATGTTACGACCACGTTGAATCTTTTGAGGAAAGATCGAAGTGTCTCTCCCGATCATTTCTTGATGGAGGTCAGGAACATGACACTTTTCGGTCGGGAGATATGAACTCTGAACTGCTCAATGAAGTGGGTGACCAGCGTGTTCCACAAGCCGATCGATTTCGTTGTTAGCTGCCGAAACCACATGCCAGCTATATCTGTGAGAAAGAGTGGGAAGCATTTGGCCATAACATTGGTCGATGCGCCAAGCACCTCCATGTGACGCATATATCGCATAAGGTGCATGGTTGGGTCAGTCCGACTGTTGTAAGGCTCAATAACTGGGAACTTGAAGTCCGGAGGATTGTAGGAGTTTCTGATCTCCCTGGTGAAGGGACTACGGTGGATATTATGTATATCCTATACAGAAGAGTTTCCCCATGTGAAATGCTGAATAATGCTTACAATTTGGCTTCCATCTCCGAGTAGTCATTTCCATGAATCCAGCTCTGCATTTGGGAGAACTCGAGCTTCAAGATCCAACGAAAGCTTGCTCGGAAGGGTGGCCATTGATTGAGCTCGACCTCCGAGAGTTGCGTGAAGGTGAGGGCGAGGATGATCCCTGGCTGGTGGTTCAGGGAGAATGGTCATTCTTGTACGTGATGAGAACTGGATCAAGCCGTACCCATGGCAGAAGGTCCGATCTGATCCTGCATAGCATGTGATGTTCGAGGCTCGGCGTTGCCCCCAGTTGGGGTGATGTTAAGAGGGTTTACGGTTAGCGTTTTCTTCTGCCATGGTGAGAACCGGTATGGTAGAGTGGTCTCCCTGGTTCGAAGGGAAGGCTCCACCATCTCTTCGTTGAAGGGGAAGAGTCGTTAGACGAGTCTGCGTTAAGATACCGAGTTGTAATGGGAATGACATTGATTACGATGGACCCGACGGTTGTTCGATTGATCCAAGAGGTCGAGCTGGTCCTCCAAGTGGGGGCAATATGGTTAAACGACCTAGATCTTGATCGCGGGCCTCCTGTGAATCTACAGTTGCGGCTGCGCTGGTTGCTGGAAGTGGTACTTTTGGCTGTAATTAGTCGAGAGGTGGAGCCGAGCCAGGAGGAAGTAGAGGTGGGATCTGATCAGTGGCCTGATTCGGTGCAGACCGAATATCAGTTGCTGCCCCAGTCCCGGATGGTGGAGGAATTGATGTTGAAGTATTTAATCCCATCTCCATTCGATCGAGAAGGTGATCCATCAACTGTTGTGGTTGTTCGAGGAGTTTACCCTGAGATGTCATCTGGTCATTGAACCTGGCCAGAATCTTGTCTACATCGTCCTTGGTAATATATCGGGATACATCTTCATGAGAGTGGGCTTCCAGACTTGCTTCTACAGCGTTTGTCTCGGCTGCATCATCGTTTATGGGGCGGGAACATGTTTCATCTTTCTTCCACTTATTTGCCATGAATTGAAACTCGCTGAAGGTCGTAGGGTATGTCCGTGAGCTTCCCCTACTTGGGGCGCCAAAGTGGTGACGTCAAAAGTTGGTCACTAGTAACGGTCAACCCCCAATCGTGTGGAGAACACACGAATATTGATCACAAAGTATAACTAATTAAGGAAGACAGGGAACACACAAGACTTTTCTAGAGGTTCGACAAAGATGATGCCTACGTCCACTTTATATATATCGGTTTTTGCTTGGTTACAAGTATAATGCTTTTTACTATTCAGAGAAAAGAAGAAGAACTAGTTATTTTTGGACTTAGCTGTAGAAGAGAAGCTCAGCCAAAAAGTGAAGTAGCCGAAAGAAGTCTGAGAGCAGAAGTTGAGAAAAAGTCCGGAAAGAAGGTCCTTTTCCATTTAGAGCTTGAAGGTATTTATAAGTAGAGTAGTGGGCTGAGCGGGATACCACGTGGCTTTCCTCTTTTTCGAAGCTTGGACACGTGGAGATCAATTATTAGTTGTAGTTGCGGTGGCGGGACCCGATCCACTGCTGATTAATAGTATCCTCAGAAATAGTGGCTTACGTGGCACTCATGGTGAGGTGTATCAAAAGTAGAGCTTTGTCTGGGAGTGGTTGACCACCTTTATTGCCTTGAGAGTCGGGTCGAGTATTGAATGGTTCAGCTGGATATTTCTGTAGGAATTCTAAGATATTTTGTCGATCCTACTTTGATAAGAACAATGAACTAGGTCAGTTGAGATGAGCGATTCTTCCGGGCTCGATGAGCCGTTTATTTAAAGGAGAAGAACTCGGGCTGGCCTAGGCTCGGGTCATCTCTGAAGAAGGTTAGCTCGATTTGAACCTTGCCTGAGTTTCCTGGAGTGTAAGTCGTTCTATCGGTCAATCAACCGATATTGAGTATGAACTTTCTGATATCGGGCTTCAATCCTTTGAACCGCGACAGCTTTGGCCAAAAAGTTATCCAAATGTCCTCATATGCATGTTCATGATATCCCTATTCTTTTAGTTTACATAATCATGTTACCGTATGCATATTCTATTAGTTTGTCTAATCATGTCGCTATATGCCTATTCTATTAGTATGACCAATTGTATCATCATATGCTAGTTTTATTTACTATGCCTATTCTTGTTCTCTTCTCTCCCTCTTTCCCTTTTTGTTTTTTATAGCCAGGCTACCTTCGAGCCTAGACCTATCACTGAAATACGTGAGCGCACGAAATTGTGAATGGTTGGGAAAGGTAAATTAGGGCATAACTTATGTTGTAAATCATGATTGGGATTTGGGGGCATAATCTATACCTTGATCTAAAACTTAAATCTAGGGCATAACTTGTATCATGAATCAGACGGGGATTTGGGGAATAATAAACATGAAAATTGGTTAGTAATGAACACGCCTAGATTTATAGTAACTAGAAACGGTAACAGCACGTAGACATGAGGTTAGATTACACTTGGGGTAGAAGCTTGCCTGAAACCACCCAGCAAATCTAGTGTCCACAAGTGGTTAATCTAATGTAAGGGGTCGAGTGCATAAATGTACACATAACGGTGCTAAGACACGAGGTTAAGTCCAACTTGTGGTAGAAGTCTGCCGGTCCCAACCAGCATATCCAGCTTCCACAAGTGGTAGACTTAATGTGAATGGTCTAGTGCATTAATAACCATAAAAGAATGAATGGTAATAAACTTGTAATACTTAACCTGTTTGAATCGATGAGGATTACATGAACCTCTCAACTTAAGTAGGGGTTAAGTAAACTTGCTTGAATCAGTGGGAGGGTTAAGTTAATCTTGTTAAATATATGGGGACAGGTTACACATGTAAACCTGACAAACTTAACCTTTTGGGGTTATGCAATCCTGTTAAACTGGTAGGCATAACTAGTCGAAATCCTAGTAGTGGGGATGCAAGCCTAGGGGAAACTTGTATCATCCGGTGTGCGGGACCCGTATCAGCCAGTAACCTATGTTGGTATCAAACGTAGTAGCAGGATGCTTGTTGTTTTCCTCTTATTACCTTGGGATGTTCATCGGTTTTGGATGGGAAGACTGGGTAGTAGGTTATAGGTAGCATAACTTAGTGAGGCGAGGATGCAAAGTGATGATAAGTAGGAGGCTTGCATATCAGTTTTTCTACTATCTAGTACTTGTTGTTTCTGCTATTATGATTGGTGTTTGCTCCGAGTGTTGTACTGAGGAAAATTTGCCCAGACACTTATGTTGTAAGTGTATGGATATTCTTTCTAGTTGTTATGAAATTTTTAGTTTCTGCTCAGAAATGCTTCACTATTATGGCCTGTTGTATATGTTCTATTATATTTATCCTTACGCCGTGAGTTATATGACAGGTGCCGCATTGTGTTATCTAACCTTTGTGATCGTCCATAGCTGCCTGCCACACCTTTTAGCACATTATTCCTCTTGTTTAGTGCAGGAGTTATGGGCGGTCGTCGCATTTTGTATCAGAGCTCTGGTTAACGATTTTAGTCAAAGTTCAAAGATGTAATAACGTATGAGAGACATACTTGTAGATTTCCGATGGATGCTTTCTATATATATTAGTGTATAGTAATAGCATTTGAACTCTATAGCAGTTTTCTCGTAAGTGGATAATCATTCTATATTATAGATTTAGAAAGAGTCATCGACCATCGAGACACGCTACTAGGGAGGAGGCTGCTCCTGGAGGGGGGAAATAACGGTATACCAGAATACCCAGCTATGTTCGAGGCCATGATGGCAACAATCATGAGGAGGGTACCCGCTCAGGAGGCAACAACGGTAGATGTAGGAGTTCAAGCGCAGGTACCGAGGGCTGTGGACTTCATGAAGCTAAGCAAAGACTTCGCTTCTCTCGGAGTAAAGCCGTTCAATGGGACAGAGCCGATTGAAGAGGTTCAGAGGTGATTAGATGCTTGTGCATGGATTTTTGGAGACTTGGGTATAGATGATGCAACAAAAAGGAAGCTTGCATCGAGACAATTGCAGGGCAGAGCCATGAATTGGTGGAACTCTATTACGCTTGAGACTTCCAAGGATGAGATTTCATGGGAGCAATTCCAAGTTAAGTTTGAGACGAAGTTTATCTCCATTGCTCAGAAGTCAGTTCTTTTCTAGAAGTTTGTGGAGCTGAAACGGAATGGTCGACAGTGCTTGAGCATGTTTCTGATTTAGAGGCCTTATCCAAGTATAACTGATTGTACATTGACTCTCCTTATCAGTAGAACGAAAAGTTTGTTATGGGTTAGATACCTATATTGGGAAATCATTGGTGGATCATCTTGATGATCCATATGAGAAGATAGTGGAGAAAGCTGTTCGACATGAAAGTTTGTTTCCTAAAGAAGCAAATGTTGTCACTACAAACAAGGAAGCTTCGAAACAATGTAGGGTGGTAATAACAATAAGAAGAGGAAGCAACAACATCATAAAGGAAAGGATGACAAGAAGAAACTAAAAAGTGAGGTGGTTTGCTACTACTGCCAATAGAAGGACCATTTCGCTAATGAGTGTAAGAATCCAAAAGTTGAAAAGAAGTGCTTCAAGTGTGGAAAACTTGGGCATGACAAGAAGGATTGTACGGAGCTAGCGAAAGGGAAGCAAATAGTGAAGGCTTATGCTTTAGGTGTTGTGCAATATTCTTCAAGGGCTCCTCCTGCAGAGGAGAAATGGAAGGGTGTCATTGTTAAATGTACTCTTTCAGTTAAAAGTGTTTCAGTTCGAGTGTTGTTTGATACTGGAGCATCTTATTCATTCATTTGTAATGAGCTTGTGTGCCGCTTGGCTTTGGAACCTGAGATTTGTGATAGACCTTTGGTGTGACTATTCCAATTGGGGTTTGTCCAGCCTTTGTATGCTTTGTCGTGGTCTTGTGTTATCGAGTCATCGTTGCTCTTTTGTGTGTGATTGCTTTTTTTTGAACTTCGCTGGGTTTGGGATCATCTTGGGAATGGATTGGCTCAAGAGGTATGCGGCAAGAGTGAATTGCGAGAGCTTGAGGTAAGAGTCGGGGATGTGGAAGGGATAAAGGTTTTGATTCGATGTAAGCCCGAACATGGTGTCTTCGTGAGCTTCTTATATTCGCTTGTGATTCCACATGAAGACTTGTCATCTATGTTGATCGCTAATGAGTTTGAGGATGTCTTTGAAGAAGTCAAAGGCATGCCGCCGCGTCATGAGATTGAGTTCAGAATTGATTTGTTCGAGGGTGCTAGACCTATCGTTATGCCCCTTAGGTGGATGGCGCCTAAGGAACAGCGAGAGTTAGAGGTGCAAGTTCGTGACCTTTTGGGAAAAGGATTCATTCAGAGAAGTGTATCCGAATGGGGAGCAACAGTTGTGTTTGCAACTAAGGCCGATGAATCCTTGAGATTATATGTGGACTATCGTGAGCTGAACAAGGTGACTATGAAGAACAAGTATCTATTGCCGAGGATAGATGACTTATTCGATCAGCTTCATGAAGCCAAAGTATTTTCTCAGACGGATTTGGAAATGGGATTCCACCAGTTGAGGGTGGAAAAGGATAGTGTGTCGAAGACTGATTTTAGGACACCATCTGGTTTCTCGGGATGGTTGGTAATGCTATTTGGGTTGACTAATGCACCATCGTATTTTGTGGATCTTATGAATAGGGTTTACAGAGATCAATTGAACAAGTTCATGCTTGTGTTCATGGATGATATTCTTGTTTACTCTCGGAACGAAGAAGAGCATAAGACGCACTTGAGAGTTGTTTTGGAAATCTTGCGAAAGCATCGATTGAAGGCTAAGTTTTCGAAGTGTCACTTCTGGAAAAGTAAAGTGAGGTTCTTAGGACATGTAGTTTCTGGAAATAGAATATCAGTTGAATTCGATAAGGTGGCAGCAATCCAGGACTGGAATAGACTTAAGAATGTAATGGACGTGAGAAGTTTCCTTGTATTGGTAGGTTATTTACCAATGGTTTATCGGGGATTTCTCCAAGATAGCTGCTCCATTAACATGATTGACGAAGAAGAGCCAATTGTTTACATGGGATGCAAAGTGTGAACAAACTGTCGGAATCATGAAAGGGAGACTGACGTGCGCTTCTGTTTTGACGATTTCAAGTGGGAATGAGGAAACAGTGGTATACGCCGATGCATGTGGTACTAGACTTGGAGCAGTGCTGATGCATAAGGATAAGGTTGTAGCCTACGCGAGTTGACAACTGAAGTCGCACTAAAGGAATTACCAAACTCATGATTTGGAATTGGCAGCGATCATGTTTGCTTTGAAGATGTGGAGACATTACCTGTTGGGAGTTCGATTCAAGTTGTTTATGGATCACAAGTCATTAAAGTACCTTTTCTACCAAAAGGATCTGAATCTTCGGCAATAACGATGGTTAGAGTTTCTGGCGTCATATGACCTACGGTCTGAGTTGGAACTTGAAATGTTGGCAAGCATATCGATAAGACCTACTCTCACCAAAAGGATTGGCGAGGGCCAAAAGCGGGATGTAAAGCTTATCGAGTTTATCCATAAGTTGGTAACAGAGGATAAACAATGCGAGGTTGATCAAGAAGGTTGGCTTCGAAAGCAAGGATGATTGGTCGTTCCTGATATCAACGGATTGATAGGTGAGGTTCTGAGGGAATGTCATCACTCGAAGTTGATGATTCGTCCCGGTGGTAATAAGATGTACCAGGACATGAAGCGAGCCTACTACTGGGAAGTATGAAAAGGGATGTTGGAAAGTTCATTTCCAAGTGCATGAGCTGTCAGTTGGTGACAGCTGAACAGAAGAAGCCGAGTGGGTTGGTTTAGCCATTGGAAGTTCCTGAAAAGTCGATGTGAATGACTTAAAAAGGATCTATATGGATATAGAGGAAATATATGTGATATTCTATCTAATTGATATGCAATAGTTACGCAAGTAAAATCTAAGTTATAGATATATCACAATCAAAGTAAATCCGATTGAACTCATTTCTGTCTAGAGCACAATGTAGCATGTTCATGGCCTTAGCATTTGCAGTAGCTTCATTTTTCTCAATATTTGACCATTCAGTGTATGCAGTAGTTGGTGATGTATACTCTTTTTGAGTAATATTCCATGCATCATAACTATTTACTTGGATGTATATTCTCATTCGCGTAGCCCAGTAACTATAATTCATGCCATTAAAGAAGGGTGGTCTAGCAGTTGATTGGCCTTCAGAATATCTGGTGTTAATGCTAGAACTAGTGTTATTATCCATATTATCTAAATATCAAATAATAGTTCTACGGTTATATGATGGCCTTGCTTTGATACCAAATGAAAAGTCGATGTGAATGACTTAAAAAGGATCTATATGGATATAGCGGAAATGTATGTGATATGCTAGCTAATTGATATGCAATAGTTACGCAGGTAAAATCTAAGTTATAGAGATATATCACAATCAAAGTAAATGCTGAAAATAAAGTAAAGTAACACCAGGAATTTTTATATTGGTTCGGACTTCCCGCCCTACGTCCAGTCCCGAAGCTCCTCTTCGGAATTCACTAACAACGCCCTCTCTTAACATGGAGGAATAGGTCAGTACACCCGAACCCCAACAAGGATGCCTCTCGCATGAGAAACTACATAGGTCTTCAGCAATTACAAGTATTTGACTCTTGATTTGTGTTCTTGAATCAACACGGATAGCCAACTGTTTAAGTACAACCTTCCTATAATATGATCCTCGAGTATACGATTTGAATGCAAAGATTTTAGGAAGTAAATTGCTTGTTGAATCAAATGATATTAGATCAATTCAAGGATTCAACAAGTATTTGAATTGGAGAGCTTTTTATTTGCAAAGAGAGTAAATGGAGAGAATAGAGAAGATCAGTAAAATCAGTAAAATTCGGTTAATTTCGGTGATTGTAAAACATGATTGAAGTTGTTTATATAATAATATAAAAGTAGCAATCATTCATGAAGAGTTTCTATAAAAAGGTATGTCCATTTCCTTTGATTAATAAAGAGGAATCTCTTCATGAAACATGGTGACTCTTCACAAAATAATTTCTGGGTCGAATTAGTCGACTGGTTAAAAATCATCAGTTGACTGGTAGAATTAAATCGTATAAATAAAATTTTTCAAAACTAGCCGTTATATACAAAAACAGGCTGGCCAGTCGACTGGTCCTTTTCCTACCAGTCGACTTGTAGGCCAAATTCTATATATACCTCGCTTATGAAGGCTTATAAATATATACATATTACTTTGTTTTGCACATTCGTGTATACTTGAGGATAGATTTTAACATAATTTTAACACGACTCAATGTGTATATATATATATATATATATATATATATAAAAACCTTATCTTTATGATATGATTCCCATTGCAACTTCATTCGTTAGCATCGATAAAAATCTTGTTATCAACATTCTCCCCCATTTTGATTGATGACAACACTTTGGATTTTCTTCCCCTGAATGTTTAGCTCCCCCTGAATTTCTACACAAATTTGTTAGTTCATGATTTTATAATCTTACCATTTGATCCCTGCATTCACAAATGTTAGCACAATTTTTCAATAGTATGGAAAACATAAGCATGGAATCATAAGAATGGTATATAACATAGATAGCATGAGAGATATTTCTCCCCCTTTGTCATCGATTAAAAAGAAATTAATACAAAATAAGCATAGAATAATCGAAGAACTTTCTAGAGATCTTTGAATGATATAATTCCTAGTTCTCGTCTGAGTTTAATGAAAGAGTTCTCTAAAAGGTCTTAGTAAAGATATATGCAATTTGATTTTCTGTGTTAACGAATTCTAAATTAATTGTTTGTTTTTCAATATTTTCTCTCAAGAAGTGATGTCTGATATCAATGTCTTTAGTTCTGGAATGGTTTACCGGATTCTTAGATAAATTTATTGCGCTTGTATTGCCACAATAAATTATGGAATTTTACAAATTTACAATTAAATCTTTTAGTGTTTGCTGCATATATAATACCTGAGCACAAGCTAGTGCAGCAGATATGTATTCGGCTTCGCATGTTGATAATGAAACACAATTTTGCTTCTTGCTAAACCAAGATATAAGCGGTTTATCAATAAAGTGACATGTTCCACTTGCACTCTTATGATCCGTTCGTGATCCACCAAAATCAGCATCGCTATATGAAACCAATTCAATGGAACATTCATTCGGATTGAAGAGTCCAAAATCTTTGGTACTACTAAGATATCGTAATATTCGTTTAACCGCTCTTAAATGTGACTCTTTTGGATTTGCTTGAAATCAAACACATAAGCAAACACTCATCATAAAATCCGGTCTATTTGCAGTTAAATACAGAAGTGAACCTATCATGCTTCAGTATAACTTTTGATCGCCACTTTTACCATTTTCATCTTTATCTAAATGTGTCGTCGTACTCATTGGTGTAGGTTTACTTGACGTGTTTTCCCTTCCAAAATGTTTTATTAAATTAATACAATATTTTACTTGATTGATGAAAATTCCATCAGATAATTGCTTAATTTGCAAACCCAGAAAGTAAGATAGTTCTCCCATGTGTGACATTTCAAATTCATTGGTCATTATTTTTGAAAATTCTTGACATAATTGATCATTTGTTGATCCAAAAATAATGTCATCAACATATATTTGAACAATTAGAATATCTTTATGGTCTTTTTTGATAAAAAGTGTTTGATCAACCTTTCCAATTTTAAATCCTGAATCAAATAAGTGAGTTTTGAGACGTTCATATCACGCATGAGTGCTTGTTTTAATCCATATAATGCCTTTTTCAGTTTATAAACATGATTAGGATATTTTTTATGAGCGAATAGTGGAGGTTGTTACACATATACTCGTTTTTTAATGTAACCATTTAAGAAAGCACTTTTAACGTCCATCTGATATAATTTAAAGTTATGATGACAAGCGTATTCTAGTAATATTTGAATTGCTTCTAGTCGTGAGACTGGAGCAAAAGTTTCTTCATAATCTATGCCTTCTTCTTGATTGTAACATTGTGTCAACAAGTCTAGCTTTATTTCTAGTGATATTTCCCAATTCATTTGCTTTATTTTTGCAAACTCATTTTGTTCCAGTAACAGTTTGATCACTTGGTCTTGGAACTAATTCCCAGACTTCATTACGTTCAAACTGCTTTAATTCTTCTTGCATGGCAATTATCCATTTTTATCTCTGGATGCTTCTTTAGGATTTTTGGGTTCAATTTTTGACAAGAAGGTTACATTACTTACCATATTAAGTTGACTTCTTGTTCTAACGTTTGAAGTTATTTCTCCAATAATATTTTGCATTGGATGATCTCGTAGTATTCGTGGTGGAGATATGACTTCATTAACAGGAATATTTTGATTATTGATATTATCTTGTGTTTCTGTAGTACTATTCTCTATGTTGTTACAAACAATGTTTTCATCTTCTCTATATATTATTAGATCATCATCGTGAGAAGAGTTATTTGTTATAATATCCGTTTTTAAGGAATTTTGAATAAAATTTTCATCAATTGAAACATAAAGTGATTCTTCTATTTTACTAGCTCTTTTATTGAAAATACGATAAGCGTTGCTACGCTCAGAACATCCCAAGAATATTCCTTCATCAAATTTCGAATCAAATTTTCCAAGCTGATCTTTTGTATTTAAAATGAAGCAATTTGAACCAAAAACTTTAAAATCCAGATGTATTTTGTTTTCTAGCAGTAAAAAGTTCATATGGAGTATTTTTAGTAAGAGGTCGCATGGAAACACGATTCAAAACATAACAAGCTGTTGCAACTGCTTCATCCCAAAAATGTTTTGGTAATGTACTTCCATTTAATAGTGTTCTCGTACATTCTTTTAAAGTTCTATTCTTTCATTCTACAACTCCATTTTGTTGTGGAGTTATAGGAAATGAAAAGTCATGAAAAATTCCTTTCTTTTGACAAAATAAATAAAAAATTTCATTTTCAAATTCTCTTCCATGATCACTTCGTATATATATATATTTTTTTTCAGTTAAATTTTGAGTTTGTTTGATGAAATTCTTAAAAATATCAAAAGTATCGCTTTTATTCTTTAAAAACAAAGTCCAAGTGTATCTTGAAAAATCATCAACAATTACAAACACATATCTACTATGATTTATGGATTGAACTTGAGTTGGTCCGAATAAATCCATGTGTAGTAACTCAAGTGGTTGTAAGGTTGATATGACCTTTTTGGATTTAAAAGAGGATTTGGCTAACTTTCAGAGTTGACAAGCGTCACATAAATTTTCAGTTTTGAATTTTATTCTGGGTAATCTCCTTACAAGATCATTTTTAGATAACTTTTTTATTGTTTTAAAGTTAATATGGCAAAATCGTTTGTGCCATAACCAAGCATCATTATCTTTGGCTAATAAACACGTGCTTGAATTATTATTAACTGCCATATTTAAAATATAAATATTTTTGTCTTGATTTCCTTCAAAAATAAGATTTTATTTGAATCAAATATGCTACATTTATTTTCAGAAAATGTTATTTTAAATCCTTTATCACACAATTGACTTATACTTAATAAATTGTGTTTTAAGTTCTTAACTAATAAAACATCCGAAATAAGAGGTGAATTAGATATACCGTAATTGCTCACGTCACCTTTGCCGATAATGTATCCTTTGGAATTATCTCCAAATGTGACAGTTCCTCCTTTTGAGTAAATGATATTTGATAGCATTTCCTTGTCTCCTGTCATATGTTATGAGCAACCACTGCCTAGTATCTATTTTCCTCTATTCTTGTTGAGTGAGGCCTGCAAAAAATAAATCAAAATTTTCATTGGTACCCACTTCCTCCGTTAGGGTCCTAAGGGTTAAATCTTAGGAAGCCAAACCCAAGAGGGCTTAGGTTCCTTTTTGAAAAAATAATTACTATTATAATGAACAGAATCTAAAAAGTTTTTAACATATTTCTTCCTAATAAGAATATTATTTGTCTTTGGAATCCATATACTAATATTTTCCGAATATTTTTTCTTAGTAGAAATATTTATTTTACTACTAGAAATTTTTGGTTTAATATTAGAATTTTTTTAATTGGATTTCCTTTTTGAATTAATTTCTTTATTATACCCAAGTCCTTTTTTACTAAAAGCAGGTTGAGAATTTTTTAATATTTTAGATAAATTCTCTCTACCCTTGTTAAAATTATTTACATTTTTAGAAATACTCTCTAACTTAGTTTTTAAACTAGAATTTTCTAACTCTATAATTTTAATTTTAGTATTTAAATCATGATTTTCAGATGCTAATAAATCATTTTTATTCTTTTGAGTCTCGATTTCTTGACTCAACAAAGCAATTTGAGAATTTGCAATTGAAAGGGAGTCTTGTAACTTTCTAATTTCTTCTTTTAAAATTTCTTTCTCATCTTTCAAAAGGTCTTTCTCAAAATCAAATTTATTTTTATCTTCGTTAGAATGTTTAAACATTCGCTTAAACATTTCCCTAGACTCTAAAATTTCAGTATTAATCTCTACTAATTCTTTAAAAGTATAATCACTTACATCATTGTCCTTAGCCATGAAGCACACGTTTGCTTAATCACTATCACTGTCGCTGTCACTTTCAGAAGATGAATCCGAGTTGTCCCAAGTGACTGAAAAAGCTCGTTTCTTTGATTTTTTATTTTAGAGATTTCTCTTTAGATGGACAATTCTTTTGATAATGTCCGGTCTTGTGACAGTTGAAGCATTCTGTTAGAGCAGGGTCAGGTTCTTTTGATGAATTATTCTTTATATTTTTGCTTTGAATTTTTCTGTATGTTAGAAATTTTCTAAAATTCTTAGCACCGAATGCTATATCTTCTTCATCTGAAATGGAATCTTCTTTTTCTGCGTGGAAAGCTAAAATTTTCTTATCTTGTACCTATGCTTTCTTTGCCTGCAAACTAACTTCATAAGAAATTAGATTACCGATCAATTCTTCTGGTTTCGTGGTAGAGAGATCATTAGCTTCTTCGATTGCTAATACTTTTCTCTCCCATTCATCCGTTAAAGAATTCAAAAATTTTGATACTATGTCGAAGTCGGAATACTTTTCTCCTAGTCCTAATAAAGAATGGTAAATGTTTTGAAAATGTGAATACATATCATTTATGGATTCATTTTCATTCATCTTGAAATTTTGAAACTGATTCCTGAGCATAGATATTTTGCTTTATTTAACTTTGTTAGTGCCTTTATGAGTAATTTTAAGTGTTGTCCAGATTTCATTTGCAGTGTTGCACATACAAATCCGATTGAACTCATTTCTATCTAGAGCACAATGTAGCATGTTCATGGCCTTAGCATTTGCAGTAGCTTCTTTTTTCTCAATATTTAACCATTCGGTGTATGCAATAGTAGGTGATGTATACTCTTTTTAAGTAATACTCCATGCATCATAACTATGTGCTTGGATGTATATTTTCATTTGTGTAGCCCAGTAACTATAATTCATGCCATTAAAGAAGGGTGGTCTAGCAGTTGATTGGCCTTCAGAATATCTGGTGTTAATGCTAGTAATAGTGTTATTATCCATGTTATCTAAATATCAAATAACGGTTTTATGGTTATATGATGGCCTTGTTCTAATACCAAATGAAAAGTCGATGTGAATGACTTAAAAAGGATCTATATGGATATAGCGGAAATGTATGTGACATGCTAGCTAATTGATATGCAATAGTTACGCAGGTAAAATCTAAGTTATAGAGATTTATCACAATCAAAGTAAATGCTGAAAATAAAGTAAAGTAACACCAGGAATTTTTATATTGGTTCGGACTTCCCTCCCTACGTCCAGTCCCGAAGCTCCTCTTCGGAATTCACTAACAACGCCATCCCTTAACTCGGAGGAATAGGTCAGTACACCCGGGCCCCAACAGGGATGCCTCTCGTCTGAGAAACTACACAGGTCTTTAACAATTACGAGTATTTGACTCTTGATTTGTTCTTGAATCAACACGGATAGCCAATTATTTAAGTACAACCTTCCTATAATCTGATCCTCGAGTATATGATTTGAATGCAAAGATTTTAGGAAGTAAATTGCTTGTTGAATCAAATGATATTAGATCGATTCATGGATTCAACAAGTATTTGAATTGGAGAGCTTTTTATTTGCAAAGAGTGTAAATGGAGAGAATAGAGAAGATCAGTGAAATCAGTAAAATTCGGTTAAGTTCGGTGATTGTAAAATTATTGAAGTTGTTTATATAATAGTGTAAAAGTAGCAATCATTCATGAAGAGTTTCTATAAAAAGATATGTCCATTTCCTTTGATTAATGAAGTGGAATCTCTTCATGAAAGATGGTGACTCTTCACAAAATAATTTCTAGGTCGAATCAGTCGACTGGTTAAAAATCATCAGTTGATTAGTAGAATTAAATTGTATAAATAAAATTTTCAAAACTAGCCGTTATATACAAAACAGGCTGACTAGTCGACTGGTCCTTTTCCTACCAGTCGACTAGTAGGCCAGTTTCTGTATATAACTGGCTTTTGAAGTCTTATAAATATATATATATATATATGTATGTATGTATGTATGTATGTATGTATATTACTTTGTTTTGCACATTCATGTATACTTGAGGATAGATTTTAACATAATTCTAACACGACTCAATGTGTGTGTGTGTATATATATATATATATATATATCCTTATCTCTATGATATGATTCCTATTGCAACTTCATTCGTTGGCATCGATCAAAATCTTATTATCAACAGTTCATACGTGGAAGTGGGAGCAGATATCGATGGACTACCTAGAACCAAGGCAGGAAACGAAGGAATTTGGGTCATCGTGGATCACTTGAACAAAAGTGCAAGATTTATTCCTGTCAAATCGACTAAAACAACATCAATGTTGGCTGAGCTTTATACAAAATGGATAGTTCAATTCCATGGTATCCCGAAGAGAATAGTGAGTGATCAAGATCCATTGTTCACGAGTGGATTTTGGACGAGTTTGCAAAAGACTTTGGGAACCGAGTTGTGTTTGAGCATGGCTTATCATCCTCGAACTAATGGTCAAACCGAGAGGGTTAACCGAGTTTTGGAAGATCTCCTAAGAGCTTGTGTATTGGACTTCAGGGGATCATGGGAAGACCATCTTCATCGAATTGAGTTTGCGTATAACAACTGCTACCAATAGAGAATTAGGATGGCACCATACAAAGCGTTGTATGGTAGACCGTGTAATTCTCCGGCTTGTTGGTTAGAAACTGGAGATAATTTGATACTTGGGCCAAAGATGATCAGAGAGACATCGGATTGTATTGAGATCGTTCGACAACAAATGAAGGTAGCCCAAGATCGTCAGAAGAGTTACGATGATAAGTGTCAGAAAGATTTTGAATTTAACGTTGGCGATATGATTTTCGTGAAGATTTCGCTATTGAAGCAATTTGTTCAGTTCAGAAGCTAAAGAAATTCCGATAATAAAGCTAATTGGAAAGCTCGCATATAGGTTAGAGTTTCCCCAAAAGATGTCGAGTGTGCATAATGTTTTCCATGTGTCGTTTCTTCGTAAGTGTGTGCATGATTCGAATGTGGTGGTATCTCCGGATCAATACGAAGACCTAGAAGTCAAGTCCATAGTTACGAAACCTCGTAAGCCACTTCGCATTATGGGGAATGACACGAAACAACTTAGGAGGAAGACAGTTAAGGTCAAGGCAATGGAGTGAGGATGATGACGATTGTACGTGAGAGACGGAAGAGAGTATGAAGGCGATCCATTCAGAACGCTTCGTTCGGTATGATCCACAAGTATTGTGTTATTATTACCCCGTTGTAACTTGCATTATTGTTTTTGTTATTGTTGTTGTTGTTATTATGATTACTAGAATTCTGCGAGTTATGATAAAGCTATGGATGCATGGCTTGATGGATGCTAGTTTTGATGATAAATTAGCTGCTCATGGACGGTAGGCACGAAGAATTGTTCGGTTGCTTGTGTTTGCTTGGGATTTCGGGGAGAAATTCCTAAGGGGGGGAGGGGAGAATATTACAGCCTATATTCTATGTATCGGAGGATCGTAAAATATTTTAATTTTATTCCCCGAGGGTTGGACCATTCTCGTATTTGATATGTTGGTTATGGAGATGTGAGACATGTCCATAATTTTTACCAATTTTATTTGTTACCATTTTCCACCTGTCAGTCTTGTACAGGGTATAACTTTTGTTTGGGATCAAAACAGGAGCTAATATCGGTCTCATTGGAAGGGAAATGGTGTTACTAATGACAGTTTATGCTAGGATCGTGTGAATGTGAGATATAACAAGTACTTGATATAAATGTGTAAACAATTAATAAAGGTAAAGTAAAAACTATGCACACCAATATTTTATCCTGGTTCAGACCTCCTGTCCTACGTCCAGTCCCGAAGCACCTCTTCGACTTTTCTTTAACAACAGAAAAACTTCCCTCGCTTCACCCGGAGGAATTGGCTTACAGTAAGAATATACTTTGACAAGCTTGTGTCCTTTACAAACACTGATTTTATCTTTTTTGTACAGATTGCTCCTTTAGTCTCCTTGAGTAGATATGATTGATTGAAGAACTGAGAGAATATAGAAGGATTTTGAAATGCTTGAATAGAAAATTTTAAGCAATGAAAGTAGAGAGCTTTTCAGAATATAGATTATAGATCTAAAAGGAAGAATAGGTGGTTTTAGATCATAATCTTAGATGTATTTATAATAGACGAAGAGTTGTTATCAAGAGTTGTGAATTTTGAGCAAAAAGGAAAGAGAACTCTTCATTTTGAAAGAAGATATCTTTTGAAAAACTGATTTAGAGAAGATACGACAGTTTGAAAAGGTGCCTGTTTGTAATGCATCTGTCTCCACTCAGACGTCTGTATGTGTATTTTGAAAGTTCAAAATACACATACAGACATCTATCGAGTAATGAGACAGACATCTCTGTAAGATAGATTTTCAACCCGAGGCCTCAGACAGACGTCTGTCTTGAATATGACAGACGTCTGTGCTGAGTTAGGAAGAAGTCTTATTTTACAGTCAGATGTCTGTCTATTCATAGGACAGACGTCTGTTCTACATTAAACTTTCATATTTAATCAAGGAGACTTTACATTCAATCTATCTAACTATATGAGAAAAATGTAAACTCTTTGTGACTAAGTATCCTTGTAATCTTGATTCTTACCTTGTGTATCTCCTCTTTGTGTAGTTCCTGCATTAAACATATGATATATATGTATATTGTTTGTCGGCATCAAAACTTAGGATCTAACATTCTCCCCCCTTTTTGATGATGAAAAACATATACGTGTACAGCTCCCCCTGAGTTGACGATACCCCTTTTTATTCTCCCCCTTTTTGATGATGACAAACATATATGTGTACAGCTCCCCCTGAGTTGATGATACCCCTTTTTCTCCCCCTTTTGGCATGATCAAAAATATATAAAGACACATTGATAACAAACATAACATAGATGTCAATATACAATATTAAACAGAAGTCGTAGTGCGCTAAATAAAGTTAAATTACAAACCATAATGCATAGTTAAAAAACTAAATAAAGTGCCTAGGTATTCATAAAGTATCCCCATAGATCAGTGGATTGATTTCCGTAATAGTCCCATTGAGATTCGTCATTATAACTTATATTCTCATGAATAGAAAGTCCATGAAAAGCATGCTGAGTAGTACTGGGGTCAACGTAAGGAGGCCAGTCATCATCTCCCTCATCGTCGGAAGCAGTTGTTGTTTTCTTACCAGGAGCATGTTCAAGAGGAGATTGTTATCGAGTGCTGGATTCTGGCGGTATGTCTCTGATGAAGGGTATAGATGGAGGAGGAGTAGGTGATGCTGACAATGAGCGGGCGGAGGATGAACGACCACGAATTTTACGATAAATTTTACCAAGGGAGTGCACAACTTTATCCAAAGTGTTTTCAACTTTTGTCATACGTGTGGAGAAGGAACGTTCTAACCTTGTCACTTTCGTACCTAAATTTTTTTGATTTTGCGAAAGTAATCGTTGATTCTGCGAAGTAACATCTTGTATACTTTCCCTATGTCCTATATCTAGTCTTGCTTCCTGGATATCAGGATCAGAGTGATATTCGGTTGCGTCGCTAGTTTCGGGTCGTTGTCGCCTTTGAGGTTGCACCTGTTGTTGAGGTTGGTTTTGTTGTGCCTGCCATTGTTCAAAGGGAATGATTCGGGGAGGGCGATCAGGTAAGTGCATTAAAGCAGCAAACCGTATGCCACTCTTCTCTACTTCTTTTTCCGAATATGTGGAAAGATAAAGATTTATTCCTTGTGACCTGAAAATTCTCATAAGATATGCACCATATGGTATAGTTCGTTTGGTTGGGGTCCAAGAGTCTCTAATTTGCTCGAAAATAAATTGTGCCCAATTAACTCGAGTGTTTCCAAAAATAGCATACAAAGCTTTATGATCATTAGGATACACTTGCTCATGGCTTCCAAGACGTGGCATGACTGTGTTAATTAGCATATGATTTATGATGCATGGCCTAGAGAGAAAACTAGATGGAGTCATCTTTGGGCAATGATCTTGCCATATTAGATGGGTAATTCTATCCCTAGGTTTATACCGCATGTCCGGAATCTCTTGCAAAGGAGTACCAGTAGATGATGTTCCCAAAATTTGGCCGATCATTTCAATATTGATTGTAATTAGTTGGCCATAAACTAAAGACCAAATCTAGTTTTCAGGATCTGGTGGAGACCAAAGTGAAGGCAAGCACAGGTTGATGAAAAACAAGTATAGTGCTTGATAATCAATCATACCTTGATTGGAATCATAATTCACAAGTTAAGTCATATTTTCACGAGACAAAGTATCGTTAACATCATAATGAGTTAAATGTTTCAAAGGACAGAAAGGCCCTGTGTGAATTGATTTCTTCTTAAGTGATTCCAAGATCTGTTGGCTATCAGAAGCTTTCATCCAATCTTCTATTTGCTTGTCAGTTGCATAATTTGGAGTTTCTTGTTGAGAAGAGGAACCTTCAGTGGCCTTCTTGCGTTTATTAGAAGCCTTTTTTGGATCCATGGATATGAGTTGTTGAAGGAGTTGAATTTGGGGATTTAGGGTTTGGGTTGAGAAAATGGTAAAAGTGAAAATGAAGAGTGAATGGGTAAAAGATAATACATAGGTGGAGGGGTAAGAAACGGTTGCGGAGGAGTTCAGACATCTGTTTGATTGTGAGACAGACGTCTGTGGATAGGAAAATGATTTCCTGAGGGGTCGTTCAGACATCTGTTAATTTATTGACAGACGTCTGAGCTAAAATACAATAAGAGTGAGTGTGGTCAGGTATATCAGACGTCTATGGGAATAGAGACAGACGCTGTTCTAGTTATTTTTGAAACCCGAGAGTGTTAACAGACGTCTGACATAATTTTAGTAGATGTCTGTGCTGAGGCATATTTGTAGGACTTGTTTAATTTATGGACAGACGTCTGTTAATCTATTTGTCAGACGTCTGTTACATGTTTATTCAGAAAAATTGTTTATTTTCATACTAAATAATTACATACAAAAATAAAGTAAATTGTTATACTAATGCATCATGACAATGCATGTTATTCATAACATAAAAGAAATATAAGTTATAGATTTGATTGATCTAGCGATTCGGCGAGAAAGATGGTCTTGTTGGAGAATTCCATGGGTTGACTGGAACGTGTGACGTATGATAAGAGGTTGATGGATCCAGTGGATTAACCGGTCGTGGAAGAGGTTCAGAAACATCTTTTAGTTTAGAGCTACAAAATTTCAAAGCAACTTGTCGTAGGAAACTTAGTATAGTTGAAGCATTTTTCTGTTCGAAATACAGCTCTCGTTGAAGTCGTAGTTGTTCTTGTTGATAATGATGAATGTCATCAACCTTTCGCTTAGTATTCGGTAAAGTGAATAAAGATCTTTTTAGTTCTTTTGGAATCTGGTGTGAAGCCAGTTCGATAGTCTTGCCATTTGTATACCCGTTCATGCTTCGATGTTGGGGTTGGATCATGAGGTGTTTCTACCGAGCTATCGGTGGTGAAGGTAATATTAAGAGAAGAAGATTTATTTGACATTGTATTTGTTTTACAAATTTAATTTACTTAGCCAAAGTTATTTATAGGTAGGTATTTACTATTTATCATTCCTTAAAATATGCACTAATAGAAATAAAAACCAATCAAAAATAATGGTAAGGAGAAAAATATGGGGCGAAAAAAAAATTATATATCAGAAAGAAAGTATATACCTAATTCTCTACGTAAATTAATAAAAGTAGTTTCATTTAATGTTTTAGTAAAAATATCGACAATTTGTTTGTTAGTATTTACAAATTCGAAAGAAATATTACCCTTTTCAACATGATCACGTAGGAAATGATGTTGAATGTCAATATGTTTAGTTCTAGAGTGGTTGATTCGATTTTTTGATACATTTATGGCACTTGTGTTGTCACAATAAATTGTTGAATTGTTAATAAGTTTTCCAAAATCCCTTAATGTTTGTTGCATACAAATTACTTGAGTACATGCTAAGGCCGCTGATATATATTCTGCTTCGCAAGTTGAAAGTGAAACAGAATTTTGTTTTTTACTAAACCATGATACTAGAGATTGACCTATAAAGTGACACGTACCACTGGTGCTTTTTCTGTCGGACTTACATCCTCCGTAATCTGCATCACTATATGACACTAGTTCAAAAGAACTACCAGTTGGATAAAATAGTCCATAATCTTTTGTTTTAGTTAAGTATCTTAAGATTCATTTTATTGCTTTATAGTGCGATTCTTTTGGTTGAGCTTGAAAACGTGCGCAAAGGCAGACACTCATCATGATGTCTGGTCTACTTGTAGTGAGATATAAAAGTGAGCCGATAATACTACGATATAATTTTTGATCAAAATCTTTTCCATTTTCATCTTTTTCAAAATGAGCAGTTGTGCTCATAAGTGTTGATTTTCCTGATGTACCTTCCATGTTAAATCTTTTTAAGAGATTGTTACAATATTTTTCATGGTTTAGAAAAATTCTGTTTTTGAGTTGTTTAATTTGTAATCCTAAGAAAAAATTTAGTTCTCGCATGTGTGACATTTCGAATTCAAATTTCGTTATTTCTGAAAATTCATTACATAAAAGTTCATTCGTTGATCCGAAGATGATGTCGTCAACATAAATTTGAATAATTAAAATGTCATTTTGAATTCTTTTAATAAAAAGGGTTATGTCTACTTTTCCAATTTCAAATCCAGAATTTATTAAATGTGATTTTAACCTTTCATACCAAGCACGAGGTGCTTGTTTTAAACAATACGAAGCCTTTTTTAATTTGTAAACATGGTTAGGGAATTGTTCGTGTATAAAAAGGGGGGGTTGTTCAACATATACTTGTTCTTGAATATATCCATTTAAAAATGCAATTTTCACATCCATTTGAAATAATTTTGTATTATGATGAACTGCAAAAGCTAATAAGATACGAATTGCTTCAAGACGTGCTACAGGTGCAAAGGTTTCTTCATAATCAATTCCTTCTTCTTGGTTGTATCCTTGTGCAACAAGACGAGCTTTATTTTGAATTATATTTCCATTTTCATCAATTTTATTTTTATAGATCCATTTTGTTCCAACTACTGATTGTACTGTTGGTCGAGGGACTAATTCCCATACTTCATTTCTTTCGAATTGATTAAGTTCTTCTTGTATTGCTAAAATCCATGATTCATCGTTGGCTGCTTCCTTATAGTTTTTAGGTTCAAACGATGAAATAAAAGCAACATGACTCATTTGATTAAGTTGATGTCTAGTGGAAACTCTTGAATTTAAGTCTCCAATAATATTATTTGTCGATGATCCTTTAGAATACGAGGAGGTGATCTTTGTAACAACCCGAAAATCTGGGCCAGTTTAAAATTTTTATTTTGGCAATTTTAGCGAATTTTGAATATTTAAAATGAATTATTTTAAATAAAAACGACGAGAAATTTATTTTGAATTGAATTCGAACGTATATATTTATTAGATCGTCGTTAGAATATAAATGATTATTTATAATTATAAAAGGAATTGAAAATGGCGCGGTAGTTCGATAATTCGATTTCAAAATTCAAATGAATGTACCGGGTGCAAAATAAACCGGATTTTAGTGAAACCAAAAATAATAGAATCTAATTGAGAATATCTTTCCAACGAATCCGAGAAATCGAAATTTCATAGTGGGAATCAAAAGATATGTCCAGTTGAAAATTCAGAATAGTCGCTATGGAATTCTGGCCCTTAAAAATTGAAATTTTGCAAACGACCTCGGATTTCGACGAAACCACTTTTGTTGGATCCATGATGTCAAGTTATTGCTAGGTTTCAAAATTCATAATTTTTCGAATCAATATGTGAGCGTGGTAAAGGAAAACGTGTTTTGTCAATTTCGATCGACCTGAAAATGGCCATTTTTCAAACGTTCTCAGAATTTGACGAAACTAGTTTTGTTAGGACCGTATCGTCAATACAAAGCTAGAAAATATTTTTCTGGGATTTTTCGAGTCCGTATGTGACCCCGGTAATTTGAAATGTACGTTTAAAATTCGGTATAATGATTTAAATGTAAATTCAACAGAAACTGATCGTAACGATCGAATTGGCCTACGATACATATCCCATTGTGTTCGGAATGGGGGTAATTAGCTAGAGATGACAGGCGGTGGGTCTCGTTTGGAGATCGAAATTTTAAGTTACTTTTAGGAGGATAAATTAAATAAAATAATAAAAAAAACCCTTGCCCCTTTTTCTCTCCTGCCAAGTCACACCCCCCTCGTTCTTCATTATCAGATCGAGATGAATAAAAAAAAAGAACGAACGAGGAATCCCGACGCCCCCTCGTTCAGGTGACGCCCACGCCATCGACGGCCGCTGGAGGCGCCGCCGCCTCAGGCGCCGTCCACCCTCGACTCCCCCTCCACCATGTACCCCCACAGCCTCCATCCCCTTCTTCAATCGAGCGCCCAATCCCCAAGACCCCGACCCACTTCGAAAAACCACCCACCGCCACTACCCTGGCCCACCGCGACCGCGCCACCGAGGCCACCGCCTGCAGATGAACGCCGACCTCCCAATGACCCTCCCAGTCAACGGCGAAACCCACCTCCACCTAATAATCAATGTAAGTAAATTTAGATCGATTCCTATTTTTATTTTCAGTTTTGTTTTATTTTAACAGTGAAATTATTTACAGATTTTTACATAATTAGTATTGCTTTAAAATTCAGATTTTTATGCAAATTGTATTGTTTATAAATCAGTTTATTATAGGAGAAAAATATACTTTGCTTTAGGAGAAAAAATATTATATAGGTTAAAAATATAATTTTTATAATATAGAGAAGTTAAAAATATAATTTTTATAATATAGAAAGGTAAAAAATATAATTTTTATAATATAGAGTAGTTAAAAATATAATTTTTATACTAATAGCATATTAAAAATATGATTTTTATAAAGTATAGATAATAAAAATACGATTTTTATGTTGTATAGAATAATGAAAATCAGATCTTTATATGTGAAATAGAAATATAAAAATATAATTTTTATATAGAATGAAGCATCGAAAAAATATATGAAGAAGAAATAAAAATATGATTTTTATTTATTAGAATGAAGTGATAAAAATATAATTTTTATTATGAACAACGTGGAAAGGGCTGCATTGGAATTTCAAACAGATCCAGACGGTTCAGCAGTTCAAAAGAAAAGCATGGCGGAGTGGAACCCTCTATGAGAACTCCTCACTTTTATTTAATTTTTTTCTAGTTAAGTTATATATTGGATGAAGACGGTGTTTAGTAGCACCCGACACCCGTCGTACACAGACCATGGACGGCTTGTATGCTTGATTGTTTGATTTTGATGTGTAGTTGATTGTGTGATGTGAAATGAAATAAAATATTTATATAGTTGAAAATATTTTGTAGTTAAAAATAGAATTTTTAACGTGTATATGAAATGAAATAAAAATAAACAAATCGGACGATTTGTTTATATACACACATTTGACTGATATTGATTGGGACGATAAATTTTACACATCGCCCAACTATACAAATAAAATCTGTGTTTGATTGTTTGAAAACCCCACACTGGTATTGGGATGATATATGACATACACTAGTCCCAATAATTAGTTGTATGTCGATCGATTGATGGACAGACTGTTATGAGCGTTAAATATTTATATTTGATGCTTGTACAGTGTAGAATGCACTTTGGATGATGGTTGATTATTCATCGTTGTTATGGTATACATGCGTTGTAGAAAATCCATATAATTAACATTATATGGTAATTGATTGGGCCTCATTCCAGTTTTGAAAAAGAAATATTTGAAAGGAAATATTTGAAATAGAATATTTGAAAATAGAAATATATGAAGCCGTGTTGATTAGATTGATGCCATTTTGACGTGAACGATATTTATATCGATTTTATTCATTTTATAATGAATATCGAAAGTGATTTCAAAATCTGATATTTTGAAAAGAATTGAAATTCGAATTAAACTGAATAGAAATGAATTCGAATTAAACTGAATAGAAATGAATTCGAATTGAAATTGAATTGAAAGGAATTCGAATTGAAATTGAATTGAATTAAAAACGAACTGAAATTGAATTCAAAATCGATTTGAATTGAAATCAATTTGAAATGAATTTAAAACGAATTTGTAAAGGAAAATTCAATTTTGATTTGAAATTGAAAAAGAAGTTGAAATCATTTTGAAAACGAATTAAAAATGATTTATATAATACGTTTTAAAAAGGAAATCGACGAAGTATATATTATATATATAATATAATGGCCTGAATAGAACGCGCCGCGCTGCGGTAGTTCGTGAATTTCGACCATTGACTTCAAATGGATATTGCGGGAGATCCGACCGTCAGATTCTCCTAAAACCAGAACCGTTGGGTTCGTATCGAAAAGAGCTTTCCAATTAATATTAGAAATTAGAAATCTAACGGTTGGATTTGGAATTATGTCCAAATCAAATTTGGAAAAGGTCGCTATAAGTGCAGTTCGATGGCCGTTGATGGAAATCGACTGTACGGGTCTTGATAAAATTATTAAAAATAGTAATAATTTGTGTAAAATCATAAGAAATGATTTAGAAAGATTTGGGATGAAAAACTCCATATTTGAAAAGATAAAAATAGATTTTTATCGAAATGAACTAGTTTTGAACTAAAATTATAATTCATTTATTTTTGAAATAAATAAAGTGAATTTGAAATGGTTTTGAAATATAACCAGAATTTCCAATAATTGAATTGGAAGGGATTTGAATCGAAATTGTCTTCGGAATATTTCAATGTTGGATTTTGTGATGATACAGATATTGTTATGGGAATTTGAAAGATATATATATATCGTTATTTCCAATACGATATTTGTTGGTCGTAGAATGTGATGTTGAATATAAGCCGATATATTTTCTATTCAGAGCCTTGTATTTAATATCAAATGTGATTTGGGTTTGTCGTGAATGGTGTCTTCATTAACACTGTTCTTAAGCCCAGCTGAAGAAAAGATTAAATCTTTTTATTTAGATTTAATGAAGTGTACCAATTAAATAATATTTAATTGGAATTGAATTGATATTGATTTTTGGGTTTATCGTGAACAGTGTTTTAAATAACACTTGTTCTTTAACCCGACAATTAATGAAATGTGATTTTGGGTTGTCGTGAACGGTATCTTCAATAATACCGTTCTTAGACCCAAAAGAGTCAAGGAAATCAGAAACTACTTGAGATTAGTTAAGTTGAATGGTTTCATGTGTATTGATCTGATGTTGGTTTCGGCCTTCAGGGTTAATACTTAGGGAATTGCTCGCTTGCTAATTTACGGTTAGGGACTGATTGAAATGTGATGTGATTTGGGGGTTTATCGTGAACCGTGTTTTAAATGACACTGATTCTTTAACCCAGTTAAAGATTAAAACTAAGTGGAGTTTTAATGAATCTTTAATTAGATTGAAAAGATCGAGAATGGAATATCACCAGTTTTGCTCCAGGCGATAGTTAAATCTTTAATTAGATTTAAACGTGAAATGGTAATTGAATTTACCGATAACACCGTGGTGTTAGATATGAAGTATAACCAGTTTTACTTCATGGGATGAATAGATTGGGATTGGGAAATTAGAACAAATGATTATTTCGGTAAGGTTCGTTAATCCCGACTAGTTGAATCGATATTCAAAAGAAGATTAAAGAATAAATTCAAGGAACTTATCTTTGATAAAATTAATGGGAACCTTTCCCTATGAATGTGAAATTTAGAAACTAACTGTCGGTTAGCTAAGCAGAATGGTTTTCTGGATATTGATCTGATGTTGGTTTCGACCTTCGGGGTTAATATTTGGGGAATTATTCTCTTGTTAATTTACGGTTAGTGACTGAAATGAGGCGTATGTTGTGTTTGTGTAACACTTATTTATAATATACGCGAGTTATTCGGAAAGACTGGGTTTATCCCATTCTGAATAACTGATACGACGATAAGTCGAAGATGAAGACGGTGGTCGAAGACTGGAGGTCTTCACGTCGTTTGGGTGATTACTGACGATCTTGATTGGGATGTACACCCAAGAAGATGGAAACAGTTGGTGATCGTCCAGACGTACTTGGAGATCGATGGATATGCGGGGTACTAGGTGCCTCCGGTTTCGTTCAGACCCAGAACGAACTTGTAAATGGACTGTGTGTCTGACATTGGATTTTAGTCTGTGTGATTGATTTCTATTAAATATATATCTGTTTGGCGGCGGAGAATTTATTCTCTTGCTTAACGCCCTTCTCTGAGATGTACGAGCTCAGGGGTTATATATTGGTGGATATCCATCGCATGGAATGAATTGCCTGTGTGGCATGCCTAAGTGGCAAATGATCAAGGCTTCTGTTGAAAAGCAAAGTCTTGTGGTTGATGATCAAAGCACGGCCTTTGTGGCATAGCTTTGTGTAACGTTTACTTCGCGAGTTTCACACCCGGTATGAACCAAAAACGGGAGAAGGACCTCAGGGAGGGCATGCGTTTCTTTCTAGTTAGAAGTGGCGTCAGTTGTTTTACACGCCCTGACGAGTTTGACTTATGTGGTTGTTGCTGTTGCGAGGCGCCTCGGTTTGATCGGACGATCCGGGTCCGATGGAGTCATTTAGTTGGATCACCTACGCCCCCATAGGGAGGGGAAACGCATGCTCAGGCATTTTAATCCACTCCGTGTGGACCGACCCTGACGATCCAAGGGTCACTCGAGCTCTGATCCTGAGGGGCGGACTAGAGCGTCTCGAATCGGTAGAGGACTATCTTTTGCCTCAGTTCATACCATAAATGATAACCTAATTTCCAAATACGTGACATTTGCGATTTTATTTGTAGAGCCTAGTATGGCTACATAGTGGGATGGGGCGCTTATGCCATCTATGATCTATACTTATGATTTGAAGTTGTTTTATACACTATGCACTTATAATAGTATCAAATGATTTGTTTTAAACGTATCAAGCATTCTTGGCTATTATAAGGTAAAAACCCTATCCTCCGGCTTGCGTTGCATTGTGTGATGGGAACTGGGTCTTATAATAGCTTCATTTTTCTTTATTTAGCATTGCGCAGTTTGTTTTATGCACTGGTGTTCTTGGGAGGAAACCTGTTCCGTGTTATACGGCGTTGTCCCTTGATTTACCTAACTTTAAAATAAAGATTAATAACTATTTTAGTTCTCACACCAGTCCCATGACTGACCTGGAGTTTATTGTTTTAACCTAAACTCTGGGTGCCCTTATTTTTGACACGGGCAGCTAGTAGTTTGGGTTTTGCAGATTTATATTCATAGGATCCTGGTTACAGCTGGAATGATATCCGGAAAGCTTTGTATCCGTATATCTCCTTCAGTTGTGTATTGTATTATTTTCCGCTGCTATGTAATTTATTGTAATCTCTGGTATTTGATAAATGTGTAATATTTATTCATACTCTGTATATTCTTGTATTCTGATGAATTGTTGTAATATACAATGAAATGTTCTTCCGTCCGCGTTCTGTTGTGGCTTGTTCTCGAACTATCCGCGCTTTCCTTTCCGGGGAAGTTACGGGTCTTTACAGTTGGTATCAGAGCTTTGGTTTACAAAGCTCAGAGAATAAGACACATTAGAACCATACGAAAGAATTCATCAGATATCTGATTAGTAATATCCAACGAGAATGACTCGTTAGAGATAGGATCAGTAGTATCCTAGAACGAGTGTGAAGAGTAGTATTTTTGATAAATAAAAGTGAAAACAAATTTTTGTTTTGAAAATTTAAATCAATTATACGTATTTGGTTATTTATTTATATTGATTTGGACTATCCAGTATATAAAGATTTTGCGTATACGTCTGATCCGCGTGTATTCGAAGTTTTAATATATTGGGTAGATATAGAATTACACTCTAGTCGCCCGGATTGATTCTGATGATTGATATATCATCATCAGAATTTATATTCGAGCGACGAAGGTGTGATATCTATATACTTCCATTAGGTTGGTGTGAGAACCAAAATTAGATAGGGCTATTGTTGTGAATTGGCATCAAAAATCTGATTTTTTGACTATATATCAAAATTATGAATTTGAAAAGCTAATTCACTAATTGATTGATGGTTGTGTTGTTTGTCTATTTGTTTGAAATTTCGAACCATTTAGCCAAATTGAATCAAATAGTGAGTTGTATTGAAAATTTGGTCGCATTTGCTTGCATATACATGTACTTACATTAAACAGGTCATAGCAAATAGGCTAGAGCAGAAGAATAAAATTGTTTGCCCGACAAATAGGTACATGTTTACCATAATTTACTGTTTTGTTTGGGTGATGATGATTTTATGAGCCGATTGGCTAGCCGCTTGGGTTTTTCTTTTTCTTTTTGAGATCAGAGGGCCTGTATGGCAATTTCGGGATTTTCTCGATGCTCTTGGTGCAGGGGAGGTTATGGCGAAATTTTTCGAAAATTTAGGGTGTTGGCCAAATTTTTGAAAAATTTGAAAAGTTCTTAGAAACTGAAAAGTTGAAGAACTTAAGTCGTAATGAAAATAACGAAAGTTGAGTTGATTTGTTAAACAACTTTCGGCTTCATTCCTTTTCGGGGACGAAAAGTTTTAAGTGGGGGAGATTGTAACAACCCGAAAATCTGGGCCAGTTTAAAATTTTTATTTTGGAAATTTTAGCGAATTTTGAATATTTAAAATGAATTATTTTAAATAAAAACGATGAGAAATTTATTTTGAATTGAATTCGAACGTATATATTTATTAGATCGTCGTTAGAATATAAATGATTATTTATAATTATAAAAGGAATTGAAAATGGCGTGGTAGTTCGATAATTCGATTTCAAAATTCAAATGAATGTACCAGGTGCAAAATAAACCGGATTTTAGCGAAACCAAAAATAATAGAATCTAATTGAGAATATCTTTCCAACGAATCCGAGAAATCGAAATTTCATAGCGGGAATCAAAAGATATGTCCAGTTGAAAATTCAGAATAGTCGTTATGGAATTCTAGCTCTTAAAAATTGAAATTTTGCAAACGACCTCTGATTTCGACGAAACTACTTTTGTTGGATCCGTGATGTCAAGTTATTTCTAGGTTTCAAATTTCATAATTTTTCGAATCAATATGTGAGCGTGGCAAAGGAAAACGTGTTTTGTCAGTTACAATCGACCTGAAAATGGCCATTTTTCAAACGTTCTCAGAATTTGACGAAACTAGTTTTGTTAGGACCGTATCGTCAATACGAAGCTAGAAAATATTTTTCTGGTATTTTTCGAGTTCGTATGTGACCCCGGTAATTTGAAATGTACGTTTAAAATTCAGTATAATGATTTAAATGTAAATTCAACGGAAACTGATCGTAACGATCGAATTGGCCTACGATACATATCTCATTATGTTCGGAATGGGGGAAATTAGGTAGGGACGACAGGCGGTGGGTCTCGTTTGGAGATCGAAATTTTAAGTTACTTTTAGGAGGATAAATTAAATAAAATAATAATAAAAAAAAAACCTTGCCCCTTTTTCTCTCCTGCCAAGTCACACCCCCCTCCTTGTTCTTCATTATCAAATCGAGATGAATAATAATAAAAAAAAAGAACGAGGAATCCCGACGTCCCCTCGTTCAGGTGACGCCCACGCCATCGGCGGCCGCTGGAGGCGCCGCCGCCTCAGGCGCCCTCCACCCTCGACTCCCCCTCCGCCGTGTACCCCCACAGCCTCCATCCCCTTCTTCAATCGAGCGCCCAATCTCCAAGACCCCGACCCACTTCGAAAAACCACCCACCGCCACTACCCTGGCCCACCGCGACCACGCCACTGAGGCCACCGCCTGCAGATGAACGCCGACCTCATGACCCTCCCAGTCAACGGCGAAACCCACCTCCACCTAATAATCAATGTAAGTAAATTTAGATCGATTCCTATTTTTATTTTCAGTTTTGTTTTATTTTAACAGTGAAATTATTTACAGATTTTTACATAATTAGTATTGCTTCAAAATTCAGATTTTTATGCAAATTATATTATTTATAAATTAGTTTATTATAGGAGAAAAATATACTTTGCTTTAGGAGAAAAAATATTATATAGGTTAAAAGTATAATTTTTATAATATAGAAATGTTAAAAATATAATTTTTATAATATAGAGAAGTTAAAAAATATAATTTTTATACTAATGGCATATTAAAAATATGATTTTTATAAATTATAGATAATAAAAATACGATTTTTATATTGTATAGAATAATGAAAATCAGATCTTTATATGTGAAATAGAAATATAAAAATATAATTTTTATATAGAATGAAGCATCGAAAAAAAATATGAAGAAGAAATAAAAATATGATTTTTATTTATTAGAATGAATTGATAAAAATATAATTTTTATTATGAACAGCGTGAAAAGGGCTGCATTGGAATTTCAAACAGATCCAGACGGTTCAGCAGTTCAAAAGAAAAGCACGACGGAGTGGAACCCTCTGTGAGAACTCCTCACTTTTATTTAATTTTTTTCTAGTTAAGTTATATATTGGATGAAGACGGTGTTTAGTAGCACCCGACACCCGTCGTCCACAGACCATGGACGGCTTGTATGCTTGATTGTTTGATTTTGATGTGTAGTTGATTGTGTGATGTGATGTGAAATGAAATAAAATATTTATATAGTTGAAAATATTTTGTAGTTAAAAATAGAATTTTTAACGTGTATATGAAATGAAATAAAAATAAACAAATCAGACGATTTGTTTATATACACACATTTGACTGATATTGATTGGGACGATAAATTTTACAGATCGCCCAACTGCACAAATAAAATCTGTGTTTGATTGTTTGAAAACCCCACACAGGTATTGGGATGATATATGACATACACTAGTCCCAATAATTAGTTGTATGTTGATCGATTGATGGACAGACTGTTATGAGCGTTAAATATTTATATTTGATGCTTGTACAATGTAGAATGCACTTTGGATGATGCTTAATTATTCATCGTTTTTATGGTATACATGCGTTGTAGAAAATCCATATAATTAACATTATATGGTAATTGATTGGGCCTCATTCCAGTTTTGAAAAAGAAATATTTGAAAGGAAATATTTGAAATAGAATATTTGAAAATAGAAATATATGAAGCCGTGTTGATTAGATTGACGCCATTTTGACGTGAACGATATTTATATCGATTTTATTCATTTTATAATGAATATCGAAAGTGATTTCAAAATCTGATATTTTGAAAAGAATTGAAATTCGAATTAAACTGAATAGAAATGAATTCGAATTAAACTAAATAGAAATGAATTCGAATTGAAATTGAATAGAAAGGAATTAGAATTGAAATTGAATTGAAAACGAACTGAAATTGAATTCAAAATCGATTTGAATTGAAATCAATTTGAAATGAATTTAAAACGAATTTGTAAAGGAAAATTCAATTTTGATTTGAATTTGAAAAAGAAGTTGAAATCATTTTGAAAACGAATTTAAAACGATTTATATAATACATTTTAAAAAGGAAATCGACGAAGTATATAATATATATATAATATATATAATATAATGGCCTGAATAGAATGCGCCGCGCTGCGGTAGTTCGTGAATTTCGACCATTGACTTCAAATGGATATTGCGGGAGATCCGACCGTCGGATTCTCCTAAAACCAGAACCGTTGGGTTCGTATCGAAAAGAGCTTTCCAATTAATATTAGAAATTAGAAATCTAACGGTTGGATTTGGAATTATGTCCAAATCAGATTTGGAAAAGGTCGTTGTAAGTGCAGTTCGATGGCCGTTGATGGAAATCGACTGTACGGGCCTTGATAAAATTATTAAAAATAGTAATAATTTGTGTAAAATCATAAGAAATGATTTAGAAAGAATTGGGATTAAAAACTCCATATTTGAAAAGGTAAAAATAGATTTTTATCGAAATTAACTAGTTTTGAACTAAAATTATAATTCATTTATTTTTGAAATAAATAAAGTGAATTTGAAATGGTTTTGAAATATAACCAGAATTTCCGATAATTGAATTGGAAGGGATTTGATTCGAAATTGTCTTCGGAATATTTCGATGTTGGATTTCGTGATGATACAAATATTATTATGGGAATTTGAAAGTTATATATATATATCGTTATTTCCAATACGATATTTGTTGGTCGTAGAATGTGATGTTGAATATAAGACGATATATTTTCTATTCAGAGCCTTGTATTTAATATCAAATGTGATTTGGGTTTGCCGTGAATGGTGTCTTCATTAACACTGTTCTTAAGCCCAGCTGAAGAAAATATTAAATCTTTTTATTTAGATTTAATGAAGTGTACCAATTAAATAATATTTAATTGGAATTGAATTGATATTGATTTTTGGGTTTATCGTGAACAGTGTTTTAAATAACACTTGTTCTTTAACCCGACAATTAATGAAATGTGATTTTGGGTTGTCGTGAACGGTATCTTCAATAATACTGTTCTTAGACCCAAAGGAGTTAAGAAAATCAGAAACTACTGGAGATTAGTTAAGTTGAATGGTTTCCTGTGTATTGATCTGATGTTGGTTTCGGCCTTCGGGGTTAATACTTAGGGAATTGCTCGCTTGCTAATTTACGGTTAGGGACTGATTGAAATGTGATGTGATTTTGGGGTTTATCGTGAACCGTGTTTTAAATGACACTGATTCTTTAACCCAGTTAAAGATTAAAACTAAGTGGAGTTTTAATGAATCTTTAATTAGATTGAAAAGATCGAGAATGGAGTATCACCAGTTTTGCTCCAGGCGATAGTTAAATCTTTAATTAGATTTAAACGTGAAATGGTAATTGAATTTACCGATAACACCGTGGTGTTAGATATGAAGTATAACTAGTTTTACTTCATGGGATGAATAGATTGGGATTGGGAAATTAAAACAAATGATTACTTCGGTAAGGTTCGTTAATCCCGACTAGTTGAATCGATATACAAAAGAAGATTAAAGAATAAATTCAAGGAACTTATCTTTGATAAAATTAATGGGAACCTTTCCCTATGAATGTGAAATTTAGAAACTAACTGTCGGTTAGCTAAGCAGAATGGTTTTCTGGATATTGATCTAATGTTGGTTTCGACCTTCGGGGTTAATATTTGGGGAATTATTCTCTTGTTAATTTACGGTTAGTGATTGAAATGAGGCGTATGTTGTGTTTGTGTAACACTTGTTTATAATATACGCGAGTTATTCGGAAAGACCGGGTTTATCCCATTCTGAATAAATGATACGACGATAAGTCGAAGATGAAGATGGTGGTCGAAGACCGGAGGTCTTCACGTCGTTTGGGTGATTACTGACGATCTTGATTGGGATGTACACCCAAGAAGATGGAAACAGTTGGTGATCGTCCAGACGTACTTGGAGATCGATGGATATGCTGGGTATTAGGTGCCTCCGATTTCGTTCAGACCCAGAATGAACTTGTAAATGGGCTGTGTGTCTGACATTGGATTTTAGTCTATGTGATTGATTTCTGTTAAATATATATCTGTTTGGCGGCGGAGAATTTATTCTCTTGCTTAACGCCCTTCTCTGAGACGTACGTGCTCAGGGGTTATATATTGGTGGATATCCATCGCATGGAATGAATTTCCTGTGTGGCATGCCTAAGTGGCAAATGATCAAGGCTTCTATTGAAAAGAAAAGTCTTGTGGTTGATGATCAAAGCACGACCTTTGTGGCATAGCTTTGTGTAACGTTTACTTCGCGAGTTTCACACCCGGTATGAACCAAAAACGGGAGAAGGACCTCAGGGAGGGCATGCGTTTCTTTCTAGTTAGAAGTGGCGTCAGTGGTTTTACACGCCCTGACGAGTTTGACTTATGTGGTTGTTGCTGTTGCGAGGCGCCTCGGTTTGATCGGACGATCCGGGTCCGATGGAGTTATTTAGTTGGCTCACCTACGCCCCATAGGGCGGGGAAACGCATGTTCAGGCATTTTAATCCACTCCGTGTGGACCGACCCTGTCGATCCAAGGGTCACTCGGGCTCTGATCTTGAGGGGCGGACTAGAGCGTCTCGAATCGGTAAAGGACTATCTTTTGCCTCGGTTCATACCATAAATGATAACCTAATTTCCAAATACGTGACATTTGCGATTTTATTTGTAGAGCCTGGTATGGCTACATAGTGGGATGGGGCGCTTATGCCGTCTATGATCGATACTTATGATTTAAAGTTGTTTTATACACTATGCACTTATAATAGTATCAAATGATTTGTTTTAAACGTATCAAGCATTCTTGGCTATTATAAGGTAAAAACCCTATCCTCCGGCTTGCGTTGCATTGTGTGATGGGAACTGGGTCTTATAATAGCTTCATTTTTCTTTATTTAGCATTGCGCAGTTTGTTTTATGCACTGGTGTTCTTGGGAGGAAACCCGTTCCGTGTTATACGGCGTGGTCCCTTGATTTACCTAACTTTAAAATAAAGATTAATAACTGTTTTAGTTCTCACACCAGTCCCATGACTGACCTGGAGTTTATTGTTTTAACCTAAACTCTGGGTGCCCTTATTTTTGACTTGGGCAGCTAGTAGTTTTGGTTTTGCTGATTTATATTCACAGGATCCTGGTTACAGCTGGAATGATATCCGGAAAGCTTTGTATCCGTATATCTCCTTCAGTTGTGTATTGTATTATTTTCCGCTGCTATGTAATTTATTGTAATCTCTGGTATTTGATAAATGTATAATATTGATTCATACTCTGTATATTCTTGTATTCTGATGAATTGTTGTAATATACAATGAAATGTTCTTCCGTCCGCGTTCTGTTGTGGCTTGTTCTCGAACTACCCGCGCTTTCCTTACCGGGGAAGTTACGGGTCTTTACAATCTTAAAGTATTATTAGTTTCTGGATCATTGTTAGTGTTATTTTGTAATTCGTTTTCATCTTCATCAGAGATTTTATTATTTCGAACGTTTTCATAAAAGGATACATGTAAACTTTCCTCGATAGAATTAGTTCTTTTATTAAAAATTATGTACGCTTTACTTCAATCAGAATATCCAATAAAAATTCCTTCATCAGCTTTTGGATCAAATTTTTCAAGATTATCTTTTGTGTTTAAAATAAAACATTTCGATCCAAAGATTTTGAAATACAAGATATTTGGTTTCTTTCCATAAAGTATTTCATAACATTTATTTTTCGTTAGAGGTTGAAGGGTTACTCTATTTAGAACATAACAAGCCCAGAATGATTTAGGTAAATTACTACTATGTAAAAGGGTTCTGGCACATTCTTGTAAAGTTCGATTTTTTCTTTCTACAACACCATTTTGTTATGGTGTCCGTGGAATTGATAAATTATGACTAATTCCTTTCTTGTTACAAATTTTTTTAAATAGTTCATTTTCAAATTCTCCTCCATGATCACTTCGAATATTTTTAATTTTTAAATCAAATAAATTCATTATTCGTTTAGCAAAAAATTTAAATATCCCAAAAGTATCACTTTTGTGTTTTGAGAAGAGAGTCCATGTAAATCTAGAAAAATCATCAACAATAACAAAAACATATTTGTTATGATTTAATGAACGAGTTTGAGTAGGACCAAAAAGATCTAGATTGTAATTCTAAAGGTTGTCTCGTAGAAATTTTATTTTTTAATTTGAAAGATCTCCTTTTAAGTTTACCAATTTGACAATCATCACATAGATTTTTTTACCTTAAAATTGATTTTTGGTAGACCTTTAACTAATTCCTTTTTGGATAGTTTATTAATATTTGTAAAATTTATGTGGCAAAATCTTTTATGCCACAACCATGGATCTTCATGGTTAACAGTTAACATAAATTAGTCTTTTGTTTTGATTTCATGTTTAAGATGTATATGTTTCTATTTCTAATTCCTTCAAAAATTAAATTTTTATACTCATCAAAGATGTTACATTTATCTTTTTCAAAATTTATTTGAATTTTTTTTATCACATAGTTGACTTAGGCTTAAAAGACTATGTTTCAAATTTTTAACTAATAACACATTAGAAATGATAGTAGAGTCAGATATACCAGTATTTATTACTTCACCAATGCCAATGACACAGCCTATTGAATTGTCTCCGAAAGTGACATTCCCACCATCCATGTATATTATATTTGATAGCATGTTTTCATTTCCTGTCATATGCTTGGAGCAGCCACTATCCAAGATCCATTTCTCCTTTTGTCTTGATTTGGGTACCTGTAAGATAGAAAGAATTTATTGGTACCCACTTCCTCCGTTAGGGTCCTAAATGTTAGGTGAAGAAGGTAGCCATACCCATGTGGGTTTGGGACCTTTAAAGACATAATTTAAATTGTATATAACACTTTGTAAGAAATTTTTAATATGTGTTTGCCTAATAACCTTGTTATTAGTTTTAGGAATCCATATTTTACTTCTTTAGTTATCATAGTCTCTTTAGAACTTATTTCTTTTTCCTTATGTATTTCGTTCTTTTTCTTAATTTTTCTATATAGAAAACTATGATTTTTAGAGTTACCATCCTTTTTAAAGCCTAAACCATTTCTATTTCCTGATGGTTTTGAAATTTTGATTAAATTTTCTAAATTTTGCTTACCCTTGTTGAATTTTGAAACATTAGTAGTGATTTTTTATAATTCACTTTTGAGTTTTAAATTTTCAGAAAGTGAATCTTCTAAATCACTACTTATTTTATTATATTTTTCAGAAAGATCTTCTTTTTCTAATTTGATATTCCTTAATTTATTAGACAAAGAAACGTTTTCCAATGATAATTTGTTATTGTTAGATTGAGAATTTTCCAATTCTTCTTCTAGAATGGTTTTCTCATCTTTTAAAAGTCCAATCTCTATTTCCATTCTATTTATCTTAGAAATAAGTTCCTTATTTAACTTCTTTTGTTCTCTAAATTTATCATCTAGTTCCATACTAATTTCTAAGATTTCATTATAGGTGAGTTCAGGACATACCTCATCCGTGCTTTGATACCAATTGGCAGTCTATGCTAGGATCGTGTGAATGTGAGATATAGCAAGTACTTGATATAAATGTGTAAACAATTAATAAAGGTAAAGTAAAAACTATGCACACCAATATTTTATCCTGGTTCGGACCTCCTGTCCTACGTCCAGTCCCGAAGCACGAGGCTTTCCTTTAACAACAGAAAAACTTCCCTCGCTTCGCCCGGAGGAATAGGCTTACAGTAAGAATATACTTTGACAGGCTTGTGTCCTTTACAAACACTGATTTTGTCTTCTTTGTACAGATTGCTCCTAAAGTCTCCTTGAGTAGACATGATTGGTCGAAGAACTGAGAGAATATAGAAGGATTTTGAAATGCTTGAATAGAAAATTTTAAGCAATGAAAGTAGAGAGCTTTTCAGAGATATAGATTATAGATCTAAAAGGAAGAATAGGTGGTTTTAGATCTCAATCTTAGATGTATTTATAATAGATAAAGAGTTGTTATCAAGAGTTGTGAATTTTGAGCAAAAAGGAAAGAGAACTCTTCATTTTGAAAGAAGATATCTTTTGAAAACCTGATTTAGAGAAGATACGACATTTTGAAAAGGTGCCTGTTTGTAATGCATCTGTCTCCTCTCAGACGTCTGTCCCTTGTAGGACTGAAGTCTGTGTGTGTATTTTGAAAGTTCAAAATACACGTACAGACGTCTGTCGAGTAATGAGACAGACGTCTCTATAAGATAGATTTTCAACCCGAGGCCTCAGACAGACGTCTGTCTTGAATATGACAAACGTCTGTCTTGAATATGACAGACGTCTGTGTTGAGTTAGCAAGAAATCTTATTTTACAGTCAGACGTCTGTCTATTCATAGGACAGACGTCTGTTTTACACTGAACTTTCATATTTAATCAAGGAGGCTTTACATTTAATCTATCAAAATATATGAGAAAATGTAAACTCTTTATGACTAAGTATCCTTGTAATATTGATTCTTCCCTTGTGTATCTCCTCTTTGTATAGTTCCTGCATCAAACATATGATATATGTGTATATTGTTTATCGGCATCAAAACTTAGGATCTAACAGCTAATTTCATAGAGTGGCCACATTAAGGATTTGGAATCGCTGTTTTTGTGTTTCATAAATTTTGTTCAGGTTTTTATATCCATTAATGGGCTGATTCGAAGAGGCCCATTAGCGGGCTAGTGGGAGGCTATAGATAGGGGGTTAGAGGCATGGAGAATAGTTTACTTTCTTCATTCTCTCAATTGGTTGAGCTCGGGATCCTCCTTGTTCAATCACATACACCTTTTCACCATTAAAATTCTAGATCTACATGAGAGAATCGAAGATCTACATCGTTTGAAGCTAGATCTACGTCAAATCAAGAGGTCTAAAGCAAATTCTTCTATGTACGGATTGAGAATTTAGCGATTTCGAGTTAATTCGAAGAATTGGTGAGTGATAAGCATCTCTCACATGGATTCGATCAAGTACATGGGTTGTTTGTTCATACTTTCATCATTTTAAGCTGTTTTCACCTAGATCTACATCATGGTAAGTATATTTTCATTTGAATCACCACAAGATCTAATCTAGCAACTTAAAATCGATAATTCTTAGAATAATTCATATGTTTATGAAAGTTAGATCCATTATTTTAGTTTATTCACTAATTTATCATGATTTAGTGAATCTTATATGATCATTAATGAGTAATTATCATTTTGATTATGTTAATGGTTTTATAAAGTGTTGATTGCGAATTGGATGAATTTTTTGCATCGATATGGTCGTTTGGTGATGATTTGGTCAAGATTGGAGCTATTGTGGTCAGATCTGGAGTCAGGTCATTTTTCTTGGATCGTTGATGACGTGGCATGGAGTTTGGATCGTGTGGCTTGTTGCTCAAGAAAGGGATGAAGGACGGATCGTTGGTTTTAGGTCGCTAACGTGTTAGGTCGGTTTTAAGACCTATGGAGTTAGGTGTTAAGTCTTTAGGTTTTAGGTTGTTTTTAGACCTAAGTAGCAAGACCTAAGGAGTAATGCCTAAGTAGCAAGACCTAAGGAAAAAGACCTAAGGTGCAAGACCTAAGGAGAAAAACTAAGGAGTAAGACCTAAGGGGTAAGACCTAAGGAGTTCAAGACCTAAAGAATGTCGACCAAACAATGCTTGTTTTTGAGCCAATGACGGTTATAGCTTCGGCGCGAATACAAGGAGGAACGTCTGAAGCATCGTGAAGTGTTCGTTGATCGTCGTAATGCAATGAATGTGAAGACGACCCAAGGGTGTTGAGTTCGTAGATAATGGTTGCCCGAGAGGTTGCTTGAGCTATAAATGCACTACACCAAACATGCTTGTTTATCACACTTATTTCGTTGTTAATTATCATGGTTATTATTGTGACAATAGATTAATGGTTATTACTGTTATTTCATGTCCTCGTGGTTAATTCTGTGACGCAATTCAACTGCCTGGGCAAAGTAGTTATTTTCCCATTCTAGCATTTATCACGCTTCCAAGTCATATGAAACAAGAATACAATTAGGTTTTCTCTCCCAAATCGACTACGGCTAAAGAATACGATTCTCCTTCAGAATCGGTTCTCATCTCCTATCATCTCGTCTGTTGTCTCTCGACTGCGGCTTAAGGAATAAGAATACAAATTGGATCTCATCTCGCCTGTTATCGGAATCGATTCTCTTTCAGCACTTAAAGAATACGTTTAATCCGTTGTCGGAATCGGTTGGTTAAGGTATGGTGTTTTTTTTATGATGTAGTTTTGTGGTCAAAATATGCAATCTCAGTTTATAGATCTATTGTCTAATTAGTTTGGGATTACAAAAAGATTTCAGTTTATTAATCTAGATCTTAGTTTGGGATCGTATGCCTATTAGTCTAGATTTCAATTTATTTTTTGTTCATTGTATGGTGAAAGTATAACTGCATAGTCTATGATTATATCTTAGCTTTGAATGATAGTGAAACATCTGGATAGAGGTTTACACAATATGCAATAATCAAATGCAATTTTAGCTCTATACTCAAAACCATCTGCTTTCCTATCTTAAACATTTATCTCCGCAATGGAGGTATAGTTTATTACAAAAAAATTATTTAAATATTTGACCTCTTTTTTCTTCCATGCATAAACACTAGTTACTATGGTTACTCGTCTTTTCCTACCCACTTTACTCTGTAAAAATATATAACTGCATATAAGAAAATATCATATGAGATAATCTAAATATACCTAGGAACTTAGATAAAAATAGTATGATTTTTTTCTATATGTGCAAGTCATACGCAAATTATGCATACAGTATGTCTGTCATGTACTGTTTTCGTTTCTATTTAAATTGTTGTATATTATTTTTCTCTAGTCCAAGATCTCATTTGAATACTATTCTTTCCGAATCATAACGCATATATATGACATGTTTTAATAACTGCCATACTCAGTTTTCCTATGCATTATACAATTTGTCTAGCATGTATTCTTCATGAACTATTAGGTTCCATATTTGCAAACCTGAAAATTAGCACAAATATTATAAGGTTCCATATTCACTCACCTGAAAAGGTTGCAGAGGCACTAATAAATGCCTCTACTGACAATTATTAGATAAATAAAAGTAACCAAATCCATCTCTGAAGCCACATAATATAGATAGATTAAATAATTTTAATTCACATATGATTATGTGATTGGATTGTGAAATCCACTGATGGTTTTTTTTACTCATTTTTAGATGTTATGTATGTCAACTCTAATTGTTCATTTTCTATTTTTTCATTTGCTTTACAAATTTATTTGATGTCAGTCATGTTTGTTGCTGAAAATCTCAATGTATAACATTGAGCTAATTAAAACCATAAACTAACAAAAATGAGATAAAAGTAATAAGTGTGTTTGCCTAGCTTGAACTGTTGTAATTTTGTTATGTATGTCATTAGCTGATAATCCATAAAAACCATTTACTGTTGTAATACATATAAGTGAATATGCGTTTGTCATATTCTATTTAGTCCCGCATTATGGGAATAAAACTAACATCAGCTCCAAAGTCTATATATAAATGAGCCAATGTAATAGAATTATGTACACTGAATCAGGAAAAATAAAAAGGTCGCTCCCTTATCTTTTATGTTCTAACTGATAGCTTCTTCAATTATCTGTTCCACTCTATTTTATAACACATTGTCAGCACGATGCTATATATTATTATAATATATAATTAGATCGACCGTTTTCTTACTACTGAGTATTCCTTTTTTTAGCTTAGCGGTTTTTAGATATCCACCTATTCATATTTGATATGGTATTATGGTATACCGAATATTTTTTTTTAGGAAGATCCATTCAATTTCTTTTTATAATATTATATATGGATCTTTTATCCCATACGCCATACATCTTCATTTTCTACTTTATCTCTTCAATAATAGAGAAGCCATTACTAATAGGTATGCATATATGTAAACTACAGGCTGCTTCTTATTTAATCTAATGCTTGCTGTACAGCTTCAACTTTGTAATAATAGACTACATATACTTATTTTTATTTTATCTTACTACTTTACTATAATGCTTCATCTCACCAGATGAGATGCTTTAAATATTTAGAATTACATTTCCATGTATGGCTTACTTTTATATGCTTTTTCATCTTCCAATACAAGCAAGCTGCTTGTTAGCCAACATATGTATTACTGTGACCATTATTTTTGTTATGTAACATTGTTTATGGCTCTTTGACGGTTTGTATTGTTTCATTAGTGTAATAAGTTCATTGTAAATGTATAGAGAAAGACTTGCAGATTTGGATTTTTTTTGTGATTCCATGCCATAATATATTCAATTTATTACATGCATGTCTATGGTCCTATTCTATTTTACGAGATCTGCATAAATTTTTTTGTGTCTAAAGTACTGTAGTTTCATTGTTTTTTCTGTTCGTTAATTTGTTAATTCATTTTGATAATTATAGAACATGTATACTGATATGTGAATTTTGTTTAAGCATCTGCAATTTTTTTTTTGTGCAGTTCGCAAAATGTCAAACATTGCTAAACTTGAATTTAAAGCATTGGACATTTCTGGAGACAATTATTTGTCATGGATACTGGATGCCCATATCCATTTGCAATCTCAATGCTTAGAGAATGCCATTAAAGATGGTAATAATATGTCCCAGCAGGACAAAACAAAGACTCTAATATTTTTAAGACACCACATCCACGATGATCTAAAATCAGAATATTTAACTGAAAAAGATTCTCTTCACTTATGGAGCTACCTTAAGGAGCGTTATGATCACCAGAAGATGGTCATACTTCCAAACACAAGGCAAGAGTGGTTGAATCTGAGGTTTCAAGACTTTAGAGCCGTAAGGGAATATAATTCCGCTATGTTTATAATAACTTCTAAACTAAAACTATGTGGAGAAAAGGTAGATGATGCGCTAATGTTGGAAAAGACCTTCTCAACATTTCATGCTCCAATGTGCTCCTGCAGCAGCAATATCGAGAGCGTCATTTTACAAAATATTCTGAACTCATTGAATGTTTGTTGATTTCTGAATAAAACAATGATTGCTTATTAAAAATCACTCCTCAAGACCAACTGGTTCAGCTGCATTACCAGAAGTTAATGTTAATTTTGCCCACTCCCGAATGAAAGTGCGTGCGCGTACGTGATAAGTATAATATAGTACACTCGGATCGTGTAATATGGAATAACACACAACTACTTGTCTAATACAATAGTTATGCAAATAAATATAAAGTAGAATAAGATATCACAGATGAGTAAATGCAGTAAAGGAAAAATCACACCAGATATTTTTATACTGGTTCGGAGCACCGTCCTACGTCTAGTCCCAGACTTCTATCTGGAATTTCACTAATCAACAATCTCACTTAACCCGGAGGAAACAGGTTCACAACACCCGAGCAGCCGAACGAGATTTCACGCCTCTATCAACATGAGGACTTCACAACTTGCCTCTTACAACACGGAGGACTTCAATACTTGCCTCTAACAACACGGAGGACTTCAAACAAGACGTGTAGACTTGTAATTTGACAATGTGTGTTCTCAATAACACGAATTTGCCAATTCTTGTACAACCTTCCTATAATCTTATCCTCAAATAGAATTTGTGTTGGTGAAGATTTGGAAGATGATATCGTGCTTGAATCAAAAGAATAATATATAAATTCTAGGAATCAAGAACGATATTGTGAAGAATATGAGCGTTTGAGTGCTTAAGAGTTCAAGAATGAAGTCAACAATATAGAGAATAGATAGAAAGAATTGGTGATCATCGATGATCTTGGAATGATGATATCGAGGAGTATATATAAGGAATAAATAGTTTTGTTCCTTTGTGAAAGGTTATAATCAAAGGATATCATCATTCATGAAGAGAAAAAGAGTGCAACTCTTCAAGGAAGAAGTTGTCTCTTCGAAAAGTTGCAATCTGGAAGAAAACGGTCGACAGGTGAAAAAGGACGGGTCGACAGGTTTTAATTCTAATCGATCTTTTGCAAAATAGAAATAAATCAATATAAGATTATTTAAATAATTCTAGTTCTTTAATTTCGTCTCTTGAAAAAGGGAATGGAGCTCTAACTGAAAACAATTTGGAATTATCTAAAGAATGTGAGTTTTTAAAGGTGAATAATAATATTTTGCAAAATAAAATTTATGACTCAAAAGAAAATTTTGAAAAATTACAATCTTCTTTAATTAATTCAGGATCTCTTTGTGGTCTCAAAACTGAGAATGCTTTAAAAAGGAAGAACTCTGAATTAAATAAGGAAATTGATAATTTTCAAAATAACAAAATTTCTTTTGTCACTCGTGATTTTGGAATTAAATTTGATAAATGTACAAATAAGTTCATGAAATTTAATAAAGGTCATAATGATTTAAACATGATTTTATCTAGATCTCGACCTTTACATGACAAAAGTGGTATAGGATATAATAAAACCAATTATAGAAATAGTACTAGAAATGCTTTTATGTACAATAAGAATATCACTACTAGTACAAATGCACATCCAAGACCCAATTATTATAGAAATTCGAATAATCTATGACTAGCGGTATTTATAATAAATATAGAAGTACGAAAAGGAATATCACTAGAGATTACTTAAGTATTTGGGTTCTGATAAGTTGGGAAAACAGAGAAAAATATATCGACGATTATTTTGATTCAGTAGTAAATAATGAAAATTTTCTTTAAAGGTTCCATTAAACCCTCTTGGGTATGGTTGCCTTCCATCTAACCCATGGACCCAAACAAAGCAAGTGGGTACCAAAACTATATATGTTATATTTTTTGCAGGTACACCACAACAAAGAGAAGGTTATTCGGTATCTCCAAATATCTTTGAAAACTCAGCTTATCAAAAAATCACATGATTCAATATCTCATAAAGGTGCTATAATTATTTGTATTCTCTACTACTCTCGATTACTGTTCTTATTATGGTATTTATTCTTTTTAATCGATGTCAAAGGGGGAGAAATATCTCATGATGATGCATATAATTCATGTTACATATACTATCATTTAAAATTATGTGCTTAACATGGTAATAGTATATGTTTGCTAACATTTGTTAATGCAGGAATCAAAAGGTAATATTATTTATATTATGAACTAAAAAATGTTGCAGAAATTCTGGGGGAGATCATATACAGGGGGAGATTCATAAGTATGTTGTCATTAATCAAAAAGGGGGAGAATGTTGAGTCAAGAAATTCATGGAGTTTTGATTTCTGACAATAGATTAAGCCGTAATCGGCAAAAAGAAGAATTCATCAGTGTGAAGAGACATGAGCTTATATGGTATTTTATATTAGAGGTTGATTATTTAGAAGTGTTATTTATGTTAAAATCTAACCTCAAATAATCAGACACCTCCTATATTTGAATATATATATATATATATATATATATGAATGCACATTCATTGTGCATTCTAGACAAAACCGGTCGACCGATTGAAAATGAGTGGTCGACCGTTTCTGCCCAGAATGCACAATAAACATGCACACACATATATATATAACGTATATATATTCAAAAATAGGAGGTGCGTGATTATTTAAGGATAGATTTTAACATAAATAACACTTCTAAATAATCAACCTCTAATATAAAATACCATATGAAGCTCGTGCCTCTTCACACCGACGAATTCTTCTTTTTGTCGATTACAGCTTAATCTATTGTCAGAAATCAAAACTACGTGAATTTCTTGACTCAACACCGAAGAGATCGTGGCTGAGGCAGAAGTAGAGGACGTGGTCATGGACGAGGATGTGGACGTGGATACAACCCCAGCAGAGGTGGTTACAGTGGTTTCGGGGGGCAACAAAACTACTGATTTGAAAAAGCGGAAAAAGGAAAATGAGCCTGAAAATAGCAATAATTCAGCTGTAGAAAAAAAATATTATGATAAAATTTGCTATAGATGTGGGCGCACTAGTCATTGGTCATGTTTTTGCAGATCATCAAAGAAAATAGTATAAGAAGATCATAAATAAAAAAATAGAGAAACAATATCGAGGGATTGTCCGATAATGCTAACCTGAAGTTAGATGATTTTTTTGAAGATTATGATGGAAATTTATTCAGCGATGAAATTTTGAATGCAATATTCGAAGATATGACCGTACCAACCAATAAGTAACCTGAAGCTCATTATGTGATTTTTATTTTGTTTAACTTCCTTTCAACATGTATTAGCCTGAAACTTTTGTTTATTTGCCTTTCTTTTTAGTTTTTCTTATGGAATTGCAAAAATAATATGTATTGTTAGACATGATAAGTAGTATATTCTCGTGAACATTTATTTATATTTATAAGTTATTTCAGTTATTAACTAGTTGTATTGTTTTCAATTCTTAAGGTATGGATCTACAGCGTGTAAGTGATGATATTTGTCTGGTTGATAGTCGAACTACTCATACGATATTTAAAAACCCGAAGTTTTTCTCTGAATTATCTGAAAATGTTTCATTAAAGTTTCAACTATAGTTGGCTCAGCCAATATAATTGAAGGGCCCGGAAGAGCCCATATAGTGTTACCAAATGGTACACATATATTCATTCAAAAATGCACTATATTCAAGCAATTCTAAAAGAAATTTGTTTAGCTTTAAAGATATAAGAATGAATGGATATCATATTGAAACCATAAATGAAAACAATGAAGAATATCTTTGTGTTATTTCTAAAATTGAAAGCCAGAAGCTTATTTTAGAAAATTTGGTACAATTTCAACTGGATTATACTTTACCAAAATTGGCATAGTTGAATCTCATTTTATAAACATGAGCCAGAAGCTCACAGATACAAAGAAATTGATTCTTTGGCATGATCATTTAGGTCATCCTGGATCAACTATGATGTGTAAAATTGCTAAGAATTCAAATGGGCATGATTTACCAAATCAATTGAATTTACCAAATGATTACATGTGTACATCATGTGCACAAAGAAAAATTAATTACTTGACCTTCATACAGTAAGATCACCTCTGAATCTCCAGCATTTTCACAAATAATTCAAGGTGATATATGTGGTCCGATTCATCCCGCTTGCGGGCCATTTAGATACTTTATGGTGTTAATTGATGCATCAATTCGTTGGTCATATGTATGTTTGCTATCTACTAGAAACATGGCATTTTCCAAATTACTTGCTCAAATAATTAAATTAAGAGCACATTTCCCCGATCATCAAATCAAATCAATACGACTAGATAATGCAGAAGAATTCACGTCTCAAGTATTTGATGATTATTGTTTATCACTTGGAATCGAAGTTGAACATCCAGTAGCTCATGTTCACACTCAAAATGGTTTGGTAGAATCATTAATTAAGCGTTTGCAACTTATTGCAAGACCTTTACTTATGCAAACAAAGTTGCCTGTTACAGCATTGGAACATGCAATTTTGCATTCATCCAAATTGATTAAAATTAGACCAACGTCTTATCAACAATTTTCACCATTACAGCTTTTAACTGGATCCCAACCAGAATTTTCACACCTACGAAAATTTGGTTGCATTATGCATGTACGCATTAGTCCCTCACTTCGTACTAAAATGGGTCCTCAAAGAAGGTTGGGAATTTATGTGGGATTTGACTCACCTTCGATAATTCGTTATCTTGAACCTCTTACGAGTGATGTCTTTATAGCAAGATTTGCAGATTGCAAATTTGATGAGTCGATATTCCCGCCGTTAGGGGGAGAAAAGACCGTTCCGGTAGAATGGCGTGAAATTTCATGGAATAATCCCTCTATATTTCATTTGGATCCACGTACCAAACAATGTCAATACGAGGTACAAATTTTTTTGCATATTCAATATATTGCAAATTAAATGCCATATGCATTTAATGATGCTGCAAAAATAACTAAATCTCACATTCCAACAGCAAATGCACCAGCTAGAATTGAAATCCCAAAGGACCAATAACAGCAAATGAATCTAAAGCTAGACAAATACGTGGAAGACCGATAGGTTTAAAAGACTTGACACCCATAAAAAGAAAGTCTAATGAAAAATCATCAATTAACAAATCTCCCGAAGAGGTTGTAAGTGATCCAAAGGATAACTCAAAAGAAAATTCCAATTCTCCTAAAATCGGTGAAGGAACTATTATCCCAGAAGAAATAATAGAAGCTTCCAAAAATAAAATGGAACCTAATAATAATGAGATCTCAATATTCTATACGAATTATGGAGAAATGTGGGATCGAAATAAAATAACAATCGACGATGTATTCTCATTCGCAGTAGCTACTGAAATAACTGAAAGTCATGACTATAATGAGGATAATGATATTGAACCAACTAGCATAAATGAATGTCGAAAAAGACATGATTGGCCGAAGTAGAAAGATGCTATTCAGGTTGAACTAGATTCACTTCAAAAACATGGTGTATTTGGACTAATAGAGAAAACACTAGAAGGTGTTAAACCAGTCGGTTACAAATGGATATTCGTTAGAAAACGAAATGACAAAAATGAAGTTGTGAGATACAAAGCAAGGCTTGTTGCACAAGGTTTCCTGCAGAGACCAGGTTTTGACTTCAAAGAAACATACTCTCCTATTATGGATGTCATAACATTTCGATATTTAATAAGCCTTGTAGTTTCCGAGAAGCTTGACATAAGATTGACTGATGTTGTGACAGCTTATCTATACGATGAATTAGGTACTGATATTTACATGAAAATCCCAGACGGACATAAATTGCCTGAAACAAAATCAAAGTCAATGTATTCATTAAAATTGAGATGATCACTATACGGTTTGAAACAATCTGGAAGAATGTGGTACAACCGTCTTAGTGAATATTTAGTAAAAGCTGGGTACAAAAACAATCTCATTTGTCCACGTGTCTTTATAAAGAAATTGGTAAAGGGATTTGCTATCTTAGCGGTATATGTTGGTGATATAAATTCGATTGGAACTCCAGAAGAGATCAATGAAACAATAGATTACCTAAAACAGGAATTTGAAATGAAAGATATTGGCAAAACCAAATATTGTCTTGGTCTACAGATTGAGCACAGTAAAATGTCATACTAATCCATCAATCAAATTACATTGAGAAAATCCTAAAGTGTTTTCAAATGGATAAAGCATATCCACTTAGTATGCATATGGTTGTCAGATCACTAGATATCAAAAAGGACCCTTACCGACCAAATGAATATGATGAAGATGTACTTGGTCCAGAAGTGCCATATCTCAGTGCAACTGGTGCATTATTATATTTAGCGCAATGCACGAGATCAAATATTGCATTTTCAGTCAATCTTCTAGCAAGATATAGTTCTGCATCAACTAAATGACACTGGAATTGTATAAAACATATCATGAGATATTTGCGAGGAACCACTGATTTAGGCTTGTTTTATTCTAACATAGGCAATAATCCGAATCTAGTTGGTTATGCTGATGCAGGTTACCTCTCTGATCCACATAAAGCAAAATCACAAACTAGATATGTGTTTACAAACAGCAATGCTGCTGTTTCATGGAGATCTACAAAACAAACATTGGTAGCAACATCATCCAATCATTTTGAAATTCTAGCACTACATGAAGCGAGTTGAGAATGTGTTTGGTTAAGGTCATTAATTGAACATATTAGAAGCACATGTCAACTTCCCTCAACTAAAGAAAGATCAACTATTATTTACGAAGACAATGCAGCGTGCGTAGCTCAGATTCAAGCATGATATATCAAGGGTGGTAGGACAAAACATATTTCTCCTAAATTCTTTTTCACACATGAGCTTCAAAAGGACAATAAGATAGAAGTGAAGAAAATCCAATCTTAAGAAAATCCAACAGATCTATTCACGAAGGCACTTCCAAAATCAACATTGCAGAAGATGATATATAAAATTGGTATGCGCCGCTTGCATCACCAAACTATTTGAATAATGAGTTACGAACCAGGGGGAGCATATATTATGTTGTAATGCACTCTTTTCCTTCACTAATATTTTTCCCACTGGGTTTTTATTAGTAAGGTTTTTAGTGAGGCATTATTTTGATCCAGAAGTGTCAAGCCCCATTGGAACATTGTCAATATGTTTCCTGGAGATGAAATAAAAATTGTACTCTTTTCCTTGTTTATGATTTTTCCCATAGGGTTTTTCATAAAAAGGTTTTTAATGAGGCAATTAATTTTATCATCTTTGTATACAAATATTCAAGGGGGAGTGTTGTAATACATATAAGTGAATATGCGTTCGTCATATTCTATTTAGTCCCACATTATCGGAATATGGCTAACATCAGCTCCGAAGTCTATATATAAAGGAGACAATGTAATAGAAATATGAACACTAGACCAAGAAAAATAAAAAGGTCTCTCCCTTATCTTTTATGTTCTTTTCGATAGCTTCTTTTATTATTTGTTCCATTTTATTTTATAACATTTACAAATTTGTAGATGTTGTGTATGTCGCCTCTCTTTTGTTTGCCTAGTCTCGTTGTTACCCCCCTCTCCTTTTCCAGTAATTTTGTGCAATTCTTTGATAAGTTAGTTTGATGTTAGTGCTTGAATTTTCTCAAATTTACTTTACAATAAATATAAGTAGCTGCCCACTTTCTTTTTTTCTTTACAGTATCTAATAGTTTCTAATGTTGATTGGTCTGAACTGCTATAATTTTAACATTCTTTCTCATAATTAATAATAATAAGCTATAGTAAAGAAGTTGCTGACGCAAGAACATGAGAATCACCTCTGCTGTGAATTTAAGTTGGTCCTTTTGTCTGAAAAAGTAATCAGAATTTGTTTACGGACGAATGATGTTATTTGTTTAAAATTGGACTATTAGTTGTAATATGTAAAAATAATAAGGTTGTATATGTTAAATTAAAAATGATATTATTGTAATTTTTAAAACATCTAGAATTCAAGCTCGATTGCTTTGCATTAATGTCTGAATAAAACATCTTTACTTCCTGATTCTGATGCCAATGTCCGACTGTCAAGACAAATAATATGCTATTAACATGCTTTATCAAGTTTAACATTTGAGTTTGTTCTCACCAACACATATCGGTATTACAGTTAATAGAATGACTAATAATCAGATTAGTAATTCTATAATAATGATAGGTAAAACTACAATTTAAACTATTTTGCAGTCATCTAAAGTGATATAATAATCATAAATTAAAATTACATATGATGATACATGGTTGAATGTTAAGTTCTAACAAAAAAGAGAAAACAAAAAACTGTAATTTTGTGTTTGTAAGTTAATTTATGTTTTTTCATGATGACAATGTTTGCAATGTATATTCTTGTAAGTGTGAGTGAAAAAGTAGCTTATACCAATGCATAGTTGTTGCGATCATATATCTTATTAATTAGTTTCAAGACGACAATGTTGTATTATAATGTCTAGTTAGGGACAAATAAAATTTCTTGCTAAAGATGAAGCCAACGTCGAAAGAGTGGATTAGAATTAGACATCGAAATAATTTTGAATACATACAAGGAGTTCAAAATTTCATTGAATTCGCAAAGTCTAATTGTCCACCCGACTTCGAGCTATGGAGTTGTCCTTGCATAAAGTTTAGAAATCCAAAAAAGTTGCATTTTAGTAGAGAAACACTTGATCGTTTATGGTATGGATCAAACATACGATGAATGGGTTTTCATGGTGAGAGAAGCGACAATGACATGGTGGTCAATCCTACACGGCATGTCAATCACGAGGCTTGTAATTCTAACCAATTTCGAGAGAAAAACTATTTAGGAGACGCTCTTAGAGATCTTGTTGATGATGCATATGGCATAGAAGGGATTAGTGATGGAAACCATTGGAAAAATTACCAAGAGTGCAAAAGAAGATAAAATGAAAAATTGTACCTTTCTTGTAAATATGGTCTAACAACATTAAGTGTCATGATAGAGCTTCACAAATTGAAAAAAGATTTTAACTGGTCAGGAAATAGTATGACCGAGTTATTAAAATGATTGAAACAATGGCTTCCAAAGGAAAATACAAGACTAGAGAAGTACTCAACAATAAAGAAAATATTAAAAGATTTGAGAATGAAAGCAAAGTGCATACATGCATGTAAATATGATTGCATATTGTTTTGGAAAGAGCATAGTAATGCATGGAATGTCCTCGTCGTTACACTTCAAGATTTAAAACTAAAAAGCAAGGAGAAGTGGTAAAAATTACAAAACAATCTCCAAAAGTTTTGAAATATTTTCCATTAGCTCCTAGATTAACAGGGTTGTACGTTATACCATGGATTGCTCAAAAAATGTTACGGCATAGTGAAGCAAAGCCTTGTTGGAATCACATGCGTCATCCTATTGACTCGGCTGAATGGATATCATTCAAGAATAGTGGCTGGAGTTTAGTTAAAATGGACGAAATGTTTGGCTTGGTATTGCCACCAATGTGTTTAATCCTTGTACAACCCAGTCAAGTAGTTATAGTTGTTGGCCTCTTTATACAGTTCCTTATAACTTACTGCCATCATTATGCATGAAGCCGGAGTTTCAAATGTTGTGCTTGTTAATTCTCGGACCAAAAGCACCAACTCAAGATATTGACGTGTATTTGGAACCTCTTGTGGATGAGTTAAAGCAATTATGGACAGAAGGAGTGCCTGCATTTGACATGAATACGAAGGAGTATTTCACTCTTAGAGCAATGTTGGGGAATTCACGATATACCCGGCTTTGGGAATTTATCTGATTGTGTAACACATAGTTATAAAGCATGTCCTATTTGTGCTATGGAGACAGAATCAGAGCACATCGGTAATAAGATTGTTTACACGAAGTATAGAAATTTTTTGAAGAATAGTCATCCGTATAAGGCATTGAAGCGTGGATGGTATAAGTCCATAGAGAATAATGAACCTCCAACACGATTGATAGGATCAACACTTCTCGAAAAGCATGCTCATATCAAATATATACCAAGGAAATTACCCCCCCTCCCCCCAAAAAAAGTACATAGTAGATGATGGTGATCCCATCAAGGAATATTCCGTGAATGAAAAAGGGTGATGATGTTAGATTATCATCTAATATTTCCTACCTATCATCATTCAACATGCTTACCAAAAGAATTATGACTTTAGATGTGCAATATTGCAAGTATGCTTGTATTTTATTATTATTTGTTCGAAGGTATTAATTTGAGAGCATGTTCAAGGTGTTAAAGACATGGTTGCTGAAGCATTATGTGTGTTGGTGCATTATTTTACTTCTCAATTCTTTGACATATGTATACATTTAATGGTGCATTTAGCTAATCAAGCATTGCTATGTGGACCGGTTACTTATATATGGATGTATCCATTTGAAAGGTATAATGTTTCTTTTATGTAATTATTACATGGTTTATTTCACCGATCGTAAAATTTTGAATTTTTTGTTAGAGCTATGAAGGAGTGCAAGGACACACCGAGCAATAAGCGTTATGTGGAGGGATCAATTTCTGAAGCATACCTTGTTTCAGAATCTGTTAGATATGCCATGGAATATATGCCAAATCTACGTACTGGTAATCATAAGTGCAAAAAAGCACCATTTTTAGATGAGATCGGAGATGAGACTTATAAGCGTTCAATCCTTAAGGGTAAAATTATCTGGCGTACAACATGTTCAAATTCGATGGTGGATACTTTTTACGGTGGACATCGGTCGCGCAGACGATTATTATAGGTTTGTCTTATTTTAAGATGTTATATGATGTAATTTAAATATTTACTTAAGCCACAACATTTTGACTTGTAGCGACTATCGATCATCATTATAGGATGTTCAATGGAGCAAAAAAAGGCACCATACAAGGGCAGAAGTAGTAGTACAAACTGAATTTATTGATTAGTTGCACCAGGCAGTTGTTAGGTTGCACACAACTAATCAGCCCAAAAAGAAATTGACATTATTTAACTTGTTGAAATTGATTTAATAGTTAATGGAGGAAAAGTGCATGAATTCACCGTTATGGTATTATGTTAGTGAACAAACATGAGAAGCCAAAACTCACCTTAAATATAGAATTAATGGTTATATATTATCTCCACAGCACTACGATGACACTCTTTCTATACAAGATAGAGGTGTTTGTATATATGCAATTACAAGATTTATAGCAAGTGCAAAAAATTTATATCCTATAGATGATGACACTACTAGGTATGGTATTATCAAGGAGATAATTGAAGTTGATTATTATGAATTTCAACAAGTTGTGTTTTATTGCGAGTGGGTGAATGTTGCTGACAAAATACATGGCTGTAAGATTTATCCAGACTCTAATTTGTTGATGGTGAATCTTAACAAACTTAAAAGCAGTGATGGAGAGTATGATGAGCCTTCCATTCTAGCATCAGAAGCAGGTCAAGTTTTCTATGTAAAAGACATACACAATCCTGATTGGTCCATTGTACGACGTTCACCTAAACGTCTAACTGTGAGACGACTCGAACTTCCCTGTGAAGGAAAGAACGGATTGCTTTGAGGACAAGACGAATCAGAACACAAACGGAAGAACATTTCATTGCTTATTACAACAATGTCATTAGAATATAAGAATATACAGAGTATGAATAAATATTATACATCCGAAAAATATCAGAGATTTACAAATTACAATGTAGCGGAAAATAATGCAAAACACAACTAAAAAAGATATACGGATACAGAGCTTTCCGAATATCGTTCCAGCTGTAAACCAGGATCCTGTGGATATAAATCTGCAAAACCAAAACTACAAGTTGCTCATGTGGAAAATAGGAGCACCCAGAGTTTAGGTTAAAACAATAAACTCCAGGTCAGTCATGTGACTGGTGTGAGAACTAAAACGGTTGTTTAAACTTTACTTTAAATCAGATATATCAAGGGACCACGACGTATAACATGGAACGGGTTTCCTCCCAAGAATACCATTGCATATAACAAAATAGCGCAATGCTTTTTGGGAAAATGAAGCTATTATAAGACCCAGGTCCCATCACACAATGCAACACAAGCCGGAGGATAGGGTTTTCCCTTATAATAGCCAAACATGTTTGGAACGTTAAAACAAATCATTTGATACTATTATAAGTGCATAGTGTATAAAACAACTTCAAATATAAATGTATCAATCCTAGGCGGCATGGGTACCATATATCATGTCGCCAATACTAGGCTATGCAATCAAAACCGCAATTGTCACGTATTGGAAGTTGGATTTCCATCTGTGAACCAAGGCAAGGGATTGTCCTTACCGCTTCGAGATGCTCTAGCCCGTGTCTCAGGCAAGTACTCTGTCAAGCCTTTGGATCGTCAGGGCCGGTCCACTCGATGAGGATTAAAATGCCTGAACACTACGTTTCCCTGCCCTATGAGGCGTCAATGAGCCAAATGACTCCATCGACCCCGGATCGAACGATATAACTGAGGCGCCTCCTATCCATCATCAACATAAGTAAAATGTCAGGGCGTGCAAAACGCTGACACCACTCCTAGCTAGAAGGAAACGCATGCCCTCCCTGATGTCCTCTCCCATTTCTGGTCCACACCGGGGTGTGAGGCTCGCGAATTAACGATACACAAAGCTACGCCACAAAGGCCGTGCTTTGATCATCAACCACAAGACTTTGCTTTTCAACAGAAGCCTTGACCATTTTTATCTCTGCATGCCACACAAGCAATTCACGCTATGCAACCGATGTCAATCAGTCACACAGAATGAAATCCGATGTCAGACACACATCCATTTACAAGTTCGTTCTGGGTCTGAACGAAACCGGAGGCACCTTATTCCTCCCCCATATGCCCAATATAGGGGAGAGGCCCTCGCATATCCGTCGATCTCCAAGTACGTCTGGACGATCACCACTTATTACCTCGCCTTGGGTGTATAGCCCAATCAAGACATCAGTAATCACCCAAACGATGTGAAGACCTCCGGTCTTCAACCACCGCCTTCATCCTCGACACATCGTCGAATCAGTTATTCAGAATGGGATAAACCCGGTCTTTCTGAATAACTCGCATATATAATAAACAAGTGCTATAAAAACACAGCATAGCCTCATTCCAATCCAGAATATTCCTTTATTCAAATATTCTTATACTTTGGGAAAGGTTCCCATTAATTTTATCAAAGATAAAGTCCTCAAATTTATTCTTTAATCTTCCTTTGGATATCATTTCAATCTAATTAAAGATGCATTAAAACTCCACTTCGTTTTAATCTTCCCAAAAATTAATATTAACGATTGTTTAACTTGGCAAATCATATCCTGTCTTTAACTGTGTTAAAGAACCAATGTCATTTAAAACACGGTTCACTATAAACCCAAAATCACATTCAATTCCATCAGCCTTTAACCGTAAATTAGCAAGTGAACAATTCCCTAAGTATTAACCCCGAAGGCCGAAACCAACATCAGAACAATACCCAGGAAACCATTCAACTTAACTAATCTGTAGTTAGTTTCTGATTTTCTTAACTCCGTTGGGTCTAAGAACAGTATTATTAAAGATACTATTCACGACAACCCAAATCACATTCCATTAATTATGGAATCTTCATGGAAAACAAATCAATATAAACCTCCATATCCAACCGATAATATCAATGGAATAACGACAAGGTCTTTGAAATTCCATATATATTAACTGTCTTCCTCTACAGAAGCTTACTTCGATTATTACCAAATCGAATTCCATTCAATTCCAATTTAATATGTTAAATTGGAAAATTTTACTTTGAAAAATCTCCTTTAAATCTTAACAAAAGATTTATAAATTCCAAATCCCAATTCACTGTAAATCGGGTTAAAGAACGAATGTCGCTAAAACACAGTTTACAACAAACCCAATTCACATTCCATCAGTCTCTAACCGTAAATTAGTAAGAGAACAATTCCCTAAGTGTTAACCCGAAGGACGAAACCAACATCAGATCAATAGCCAGGAAGCCATTCAACTTAACTAATCTCCAGTCAGTTTCTAATTTTCTTAACTCCATTGGGTTTAAGAACAGTATTATTAAAGATACCATTCATGACAAACCCAAAATCCAATTTGATATTAAATACAAGGCTTTGAATAGAAAATATATCGGCTTATATTCAATATCAAATTCTGAAATCAACAAATATCATATTGGAAATAACGATATATATATATATATATATATGTATGTATATATATATCTTTCAAATTTCAATAATAATATCTGTATAATCACGAAATCCAACATCGAAATATTCCAAAGACAATTTCGATTCAAATCCATTTCCAATTTATATATTGGAAATCCTGGTTATTTTTAAAACCATTTCAAATCCAATTTATTTATTTTAAAAATATTTGGATTATAATTCTAGTTCATAACTAGTTCATTTCTATAAAAATCTATTTTTATCTTTTCAAATATAGGATTTTTCACCCCAATTCTTTCCAAATCATTTATTATGATTTTACACTAATTATTGATATTTTTAATAATTTTATCAAGGCCCGTACAGTCGATTTCCATAAACGGCCATCGAATTGCACTTACAGCGACCTTTTCCAAATTTGATTCGGACATAATTCCAAATCCAACCGTTAGATTTCTAATTTCTAATATTCGTTAGAAAACTCTTCTCGATAAGAACCCAAGGTTCCAGTTTTAGGAGAATCCGACGGTCGGATCTCCCGTAATGTCTGTTCGAAGTCATTGGTTGAAATTCGTGAACTGCTGCAGCGCGGCGCGTTCTATTCAGGCCATTATATTATATATATAATATATATTTTGTCGATTTCCATTTAAAACGTATTTTACAAGTTGTTTTAAATTCGTTTTCAAAACGATTTCAACTTCATATTCAATTTCTAATCAAAATTGAATATTCCATATTATCGATATATAAATGATAATATTTTCAAAACATTAGATTTCAAAATCATTTCCTTTTCGGTATTCAATATAGAAATGAATAAAATTGATATAAATATCATTCACGTTAAAATGGCGTTAATTTAATCAACACGGCTTTATATATTTAAATACATTAGCATCCATCCCAAATCGGACATCAAAATCACATTTTTGATCCATTACTGAATATTATTTTAAAATATTCATTATTTTAAAATATTCGTTATTTTAAAATATTCATTCTTTCTGAACTGGAATCAGACATAGTCAATTACCATATAATGTTGATTATATGGATTTCATACACACATGTATATCACAACAATAATACACAATCAACCATCATCTAGAGTGCATTCTACACTGTATAAGCATTAAATATAAATATTCAACGCTTACACAGCTTGTCAATCAATCGATCGACATACAGCTAATTATTAGGATTAGTATATGTCATATTTCATCCCAATACCCGTGTGGGGTTTCAATCAACAAATAATGAATTTTATTTGTGCAGTTGGGCGATGTGTAAAATTTATCGTCCCAATCAATATCAGTTAAATGTGTGTACATAAACAAATCGTCCGATTTGTTTATAAATATTTATTTTATATACACATTAAAAATTATATTTTTAACTATAAAATATTTTATTCCATTCTAGATCACAAAATCAATTTTCACATCACAATCAAATAAACAAACAAGTCGTCCATGGTCTGTGGACGACTGGTGTCAAGTGCTGCTAAGCACCGTCTGAATCCTAATATATATTTCAACTAGAAAATAAAATAAAAGTGAGAAGTTCTCACCTTTGGGTTACCACTCTTCCATTTTTATTTCTTAATTTTAAAACAGTCTGGATTTGCACAAAAATTCCAACGCAATCTTTTCTACACTGTTCATATTAAAAATCACATTTTTAATATGATGTTTATATATATTTAAAAATCGCTATTTTTATACCACTACTTCCTTATAAAAATCCTATTTTTACTTCACTAAAATCATATTTTTATTTTGCTACGTATCTAAAAATCATATTTTTATATTCTCTATCTTATAAAAATCATATTTTTATAATCTCTATTATATAAAAATCATATTTTTTTATCCAATATATATTTAAAAATTAATTTTTTTATGCAAAGATTTGAAAATCAAATTCTTTTTCCAAACTAAAAATTATTACTTTCCATTATAAAACCTATACTTTCCATATATAAAGATCTATACTCTTTACCTAAATAAAGATATAAACTTTTCCTAAATAAATATATAAACTTTTCCTAATTAAAAATATAACCTTTACCTAATCAAAAATATAAACTTTATGTTAATAAAAACATCAGATTTCATATAAATAAAATCGGATTTTATAAAAACAAAAATATAAAAACTTACGGTTATTTTTAGAGAGGGTGTCAGTTTGAACAACAGAGGGGAGGGGAGGGGAGGGGAGGGGTCGGAGAGCTGCTGCGCGGCCAGAACGCGGCGGAGGAAAAGCAAGGCAACGCTCTTTTCACCGGCAGCGGACTGTGAGTCCCATCGTGGCAGGGGGTTGCAACGTTCTTGAATTGGGGGTGGGGGGGTTTCCACGTCGAAGCACTGGAGGGGAAGATGGGAGGAGGGGGAAGCGAGGTCAGGCGGTGCGGCGATGCTTGGATAGGCGGTGGGGGCGGCATCTGCGGAGGAAAGGGGGAGCGACGGGATTGAAGGAGAAAGGGGGCGGGTTTTCTACTTTTGACTGGGGAGGGTTGCTTTGACAGTGGGTATAAGGAGCATTAGGGTTATATAATTTAATTAATTATTATTTTATTCTCCCAAAAAGTAACTTCTTATTTTCGAACTCCAAAGACCCAACGACTGTCGGCCCAAGCTAACTACCCCCATTCCGAACACAATGGGATACGTTTCACAAGCCAATTCGAACGTTATGATTAGTTTCCGTTCAAATTAAAATATAAATCAATGTATATTGAATTTGAATGCACATTTCAATTTACCGGGGTCACATATTAACTCTAAAAATTCCCGAAAAATTATTTCTAGCTTCGTGTTGACTATATGGTCCTAACAAAACTAATTTCGTCAAATTCTGAGACCGTTCGGAAAATGGCCATTTTATGGTCGATCTAAATTGACTGAAACTGTCAAAACACGTTTTCTTTTGCCACGCTCACATATTGATTCAGAAAATTACGATTTTTGGAATATGGCAATGATTCAACATCTCGGATCCAACAAAAGTTGTTTCGTCGAAAATGGAGGTTGTTTGCAAAATTTCCATTTTTAAGGGCCAAAATTCCATAGCGACTATTCTGAATTTTCAACTGGGCATAACTTTTTATTCCTGCTATGAAAATTCAATTTTTCGGATTCGTTTGAAAGATGTTCTCAAACAGATCCTAATATTTTTGGTTTCGCTAAAATTCGGTTTATTTTGAATCCTGTACATTCATTTGAAATTTGAAATTGAATTTTCAAACTACCGCGCCATTTTCAATTCCCTTTTATAATTAAAAATAAATAATTATATTATAACGTCGATTCAAATAAATATATACATTCTAATTCTATTCAAAATAAATTTCTCGTCGTTATTATTTAAAATAAATCATTTTAAATATTCAAAATTCATTAAAATTGCTAAAATAAAAAATTTAAATTGGCTCAGATTTTCCGGGTTGTTACGAACTGAAAACGTGGATGATTACGAGATTCCAGCTAATTTCCAGTCTGTTTTAAAGGAACAACCAAATTTAGAAGCATTATTAAAATGTATCGAACCCAAATAAATGAGCTTGGTATCGAAGTCAAATAAATGAGCTTGATTTTGAGTCCAAGTCTTTCTTTATGTGTTGAATATTTGAGATATTTGATGATTTTAACATTGATGATTTTAGTTGTAATATTCGCATTGTTGAATGCTTGTTGTCTTTTTTCTTATGGCTGTTCGCTTTCTTATGTTCAACATGTGTATACATGACACTATTGCTGATTTTCAACAGGTTGGATGCTTGTTGCCTCTTTTCTTATGGCTGCTTACTTTCTTTTCTTATGGCTGCACTGTACCTTTTCATTTTCTTTTCCATTTTTTTGGGTCTTACATTAGCAGATTGCACCTAGTTCATATATTAGTTTTATTTGATTTTTTGTATTGAATGTCGGCAAAAATATATGAATTGCTTATGCAGAATGTCGACTAGTCATAGTAATGCATCGCAACATAGAGAAAGTGCAGAAGACACCGTTCCTCCTCTGCAAGCGAATAAAAAGTATTACATAATCATTGAAATGGATGGTGCAAAAGGTGACGACTCATCAAAATGGGCTTCTCGTTGCGGCACTCTAATCCGAAGGCATATTCTAGTTAGAGGATGATTGGAGGAAAATTGATTCTTTTTACAAGAACAACTTATGGACAACACTAATTGTATTTTTCTTCATTATTTCTAATTATTTTGGCATATACGAAGCAAGAAGTTATAATCAAAATCATTTACCATTCCTGTAGAAAGAGTTTGACTTGAACATAAATCCTGATCTTGCTCCACCTATTTTGGAGAAACTTTTTCCTCAATATTTAATAACGGCAAAATCACATTTGAGGAAGACATATATTAAAACAAAAGAAAAGGAGCTTTTGCCTAGGCATCTTGCAATTGAAAACCAACCCGACGACATCGATAAAGTTCAATGGGAGAAGTTTATCGACAATGAGTACACATACAAGAAGAGAAAGCAATGCAAGACGAATAGCGACAACAAAGGAAAAAAATACTATAAATCATACATTGGGAAGAAAATCTTATGCTAGGTTGTATGAAACATTGGTTCGTACTAGTCAATCCTTTTATGGTTATTTTAGATAATACTTTGTAGCTATTGAACATATTTATATTTATTCATGTAAGAAAAGGAAAATCCAGAATGTAAGTCTACACGAACAAAAGCATGGAAAATGGCGCACACAAGTAAAAAACTGGTGAAGTGCTTCTTTGTGCCGCCAAAAATATGTAAGTTAATATTATTATTTTGCCTTCGTTCCCCGATTTAATATTGGGTAGATAATTCAAAATTAACAGTAGTAACAATTATGTTACTTGTTTTTCATCATATAAACCACAGATAAACCAATCATGTTACTTGAATCGTCAAGCAATTGAGTGACGTTTCCTTTATTCCATAAGCTCCATGCCTACATTTAGTAAGAGATAGTTATGAATCTAGTTTAAGTGGTTTATCATGTTGCGTGCCCTTTTCAGGATTACAAAAAACAATATGAAGTAATCAAATATATTTATAGGGACCCTTTCTTTAGAAAATTAACAAGATTACAGAAATATTGATTTACATTTATATTTTGAACAAAAATAAATATCGTTACTTATCGATTTTTAATCTGAAATTCATAAAAGAAAATTCACTTACGTTATTCATATCATTTTGTTATTAATAACAAATAAAAGTGAAAATAATTATTTTCAAGTTTATTCTAGTAAATTTATAACTTGACCATGGCATGCTTTTTTGTGTTGTTTGACATGCCTTTCCAAGTGTGATGCGCCAAGGATCAAAAGACACTAATGCTGCTTTATGTTGTGCAGTGCAGCGTGCTCCACACAACACGTCTTCCACAAATTGAGTGTAGACTATGAATATTATTTCGCCATTATCTAGAAATGTGTGTATTTTAGGAAGTGTGCTTACCTAATTGACATAGAAATTATTAATTTACTTAGATTTACTGGCCCTGTTTTAATTTTGCATAATAGTTGTTATAGTGTAAAAAAAAGTTTGTCGTTTGTGGATTGCAGTTTCCTGTATAAAAAAGTCTACCTTGTTTTAGTTTTGGCATGATAAAGTATGCTCTTTTCTATAATTGTACTTTCTTGATATATTTAACTTGATTAGGTATTAGCTGATTGCTAATCTTGTTCAGTCATTTAAGCATACAAACTTATTTAGCCACTAGAGGAATGCAATTTTACGTTATAAAAGAATGAGATAATTTCCACCTTAATGTAGTAGTCTGTAAATGTTATATGTGGTAACTCCTGATAAACTCTGAATATAAACTTGGAATAAGTGATTCAATTTTTTCGAGGAGACAATCTGAAAACTAGCAAAAGGTAATTCAAGAGTGCAATTTGTTCAGGATTGAACTCATATTAACCATTATTCATTGTTCATAATCAACTGTAATAGTTGAGACTGAAGGAATCTACTGCATATCACCTTTTGGATAAGAACTATTACTATAATTAGATAATAATATTACTATAATTTTGAAAACACTGCAGTCCTGTTCTTAAACTATCTTCTAAGTATTTTTCCAACAGCTGACTTCAGAATGGAATCCAAAAATACCACCTTTCTCACTTTCTTGCATGGTGCTACCTGCATATACGTCAATATTTCATCTGATTTTCTAAAGTGCCAAGAGGAAAATGATAATTGTTACATGCTTACATTGCCCAAAATAATGGGCTGGGATAAAATTAAACACCAAATCCTATATAACTTGAACTACATTTCTGAAGGTCTTAGATTCAAATTTACCAGGATGTGTGCTTGTCTAATTGACATAGAAGAAGTTACTAGTATATGTAGAAGCTTATTTTTATTTCTTGTTTTTTTTATATGCTTATAAAATATATGCTTCTAAAACATGATTACATAATATATATGCTTATAAAATATGTAGGCATTGATAGGAGCAGCTGAAGAAAGACAAAAGTCAGAATGTAGTGTTAATGGAGGTGATAGTGTAAGAAGCTTAGAAGATTTTGAAAGAGATCCCATCACTGAAGTTTTTGGAGATGATGGTAGGAGATCTTATTGTCGTGCTATTAGCTCTACGTCTAATGCAAAACAAGTAATACTCATGCAAGCTTCAAAGACAATAGGTAAATATCGAGAGAATGTGAATCGGAAATGACGAGAGGAAATGTAGAATAACCATAATCAGATGTTTGCAGAGATGAAAACAATGAGTTCAGCTATCGTGATTTGAAACAATGCATGGCGTTTCTTGTTAATCAATTTGGAGGAAATGCGACAACACCAAGACCGGATGATGCTTCCAATACCGAGAAAAATCTCAATAATCCGATACTTAACAAAAGTGCTCCATTAGATAAAGTTATAGTATCGCCTACAGGAGGAAAACAGTCAGTAACGCTATTAGGACCAGGTTCGATGGAGGTAGCAAGTGGAAATATTGGGACGTAGAAGATGTGTCATTGGTAGAAAGGTGGTTGAAGGAGAACAAGTTGTTCGGGTGGAGGATGTTATCGTTCCAGACGCTTCACTTTTTGATGCACCATAAAATGTTCATTACATGCTGTCCGAGCTAGTTGAAGGAGGTTTTGTGATTTGGCCCGAGTATCGTCTACGTTATCAGTAAAATTATGTAAGTTCATTTTAAAATTTTGTTGCTATTTTTAGAATTTTGTTGCTATTTTTAGTATTTTGTTGCTATTGTTTATATTTTATTGTCAAATCTCAGAGTCCTTTATGAACCCGGACTCATGATAGGCTTTATTAACTAAGGAAATCATTTCTGCTATCTTATCATTTTAACACAAGAATTACTATAATTAACCATGGTAGCAGTTCTGATTCATGATAAATTTTGCTTTGATCTGTGTTGTTTTTTTTATTGATGGTGGCGGACTGCAGTAATTCAGGGATGGTGGACGAAACATTGTTAAGCCAAACAGAGGAAGTTAGTGTTTAGCTTGGTGCTTTAGGGGATTATTTTTTCTTAATTCTCATGACTAAAAATGCACATATGTTAATTTCATATAATTTGTTTAACATGAAAATTGAAACATAAAAGTTGCATTGTCTATATTTCATTCTCTTATTGACAGATAATGAATTTTGACTTTTATATAACTTTTTATGTTTTATCAAAATAGATTCGATTGAATTATTTGGAAAAAATGGAAATTGGACATAATCAGAGTGATTTTCTTGGTAAGTGTCTCTATTATGTCCCTCAGATCGATACTATTTTTGTTTCTTTGACTTTTTTAGACAATATACAGTCTGCTCTACCTAAATGAACTAGCATTTTGCATCATTGGTCCCTACGTTTTTTTTTAATAGGAGTTGCTAACAGGAAACTAAAGGAATATAGAACATTTCATGCATATTAGGTAATTTTTTGTTCTCGTTTTTTTAAGTTGAATACTGTAACAACCCGCATTCTACACATTGGAGGATCGTAGAATATTTATTTCTTTCTTATACGAAGTCGTATGGTCATGTAACTCTGGGAAATGACTATTGAGGTCATTTCCCATGTTCATGATTTTCGCCGATTTTTAAATGACCATTTTGCCCCTAGCTGATCTTGTTTTGGCCATAACTTTTGATTTGAAAGGATTTTTGACCTGAACCCACTTCCATTGGCTTCGGATGATGGTTTACCTTTCCGTAGAGTGGTCACATGTGGAAAACGGACTTACCGTTTGGGAGATATGGCTGAAATAAAGTTTGGAAGGTGAAAAACTGCTTAATCGGGCCAAATAGGGTGATTAGTGAATGGGCCCATAACCCATTTCGGGATTAGGGTTATGGGGAAACTGAAAAGAGTAAGGGTTTCATTCCATTTCAGTTTTCTAGCCTCCACTTACCTCTTAGAAACCCTAAAAATGGCCTCCAACCTCTAGATCACCTCCAAATCACTTTCTAATCAAAGATTAAGCTTAGCAACATCAAATCAAGGGAGATCTTCACCAAATCAAGATTTAAGCTGCTGTTTAACATTGTTATTCGCGCCCAAACAGAGATTTATTTCAGATCTAAGGTTTATTTGTGGCTAAGGTGAGTGATTTGCATAGTTCCTCACTAATTATGGTTAATTAAGGGTAATTAGTGTTGATTAGCGAATTTATACATTAATAAATTCTGGAAAAATTCTTATAAATTCTTAAATGATGTTTTAGACCTCTGTTAGAAATTGGGTTTGATTTGGTTATGTTTTGCTAACCATATCGTTAATTATGCATGAACATGCTTAAGGGAAAATATGGGGTTTTGGCTATGTTTGATCCATTTTAACCTATCATATTTATGTTTTGGAGTTTGGGGTCACTTCTACTTGTTGCTATGACTGTATGGTATGCTTTGTGATTGATTAGAACAGTTAGAATGGTCGAAAACGCCGTCGAATGGCGTAAAACGCTCGCTGGAAAAGTTGCAGGAAAACAGTGCAGGTTTTCGGATCGGATCGGAGGAATGGGTAGAGGATTGGGCAAGAGATCACCGAACCTAACCGAGGCTTGGCACAAGGGCAAGAAGGAAGGCCACGATGGTTGAACTGGGATCGGATCAAGCTAAAGGAGGGGAATCGGATCGACTGAAGGGAAGTGAAGGTGATCGGAACGGAAGGGAAAAGAGGAAATGGATCGGACCATAACCAGGGTACACCGAACCGAAGCATTCTACCCGACCCGAACCACCAGAGGACACCCGATCCGAACCAATGTACTACGAAAGGACTCGTAGACCACGACCCGACCCGGAGCACTTGGAAGAGACCAATCCGAACCGATAGAGAAGAAGGGCTGAGATCCGAACCGACCCAGTGATGACCAAATACCTGAGATGCAAAGGTAGTCCAAGTTGGAAGTTAGAGCTCAGGATCCAGTTGGGAACCAATGAGTTCACTTCATGATTGGGCTTTGCTCCGGGACGTGTGCTAAGGAGTTGTCGACATTCATAACTTCGATTCACCATTGAAAAGGAATGATGGGCTACGTATCAGTGCAGTAGAGTCATTACGACTCGAGGGGCAAAGTGATCGTAGCAGGACTACGTATCAGTGCAGTAGAGTCACCATGACTCGAGGGGCAAAGTGATCGTAGTAAGACTATTAGCTAGTGCAGTGGAGCCATTGTGACTCCATGGGGCAGAGTGGACATAGTAAAAGATTAGTAAGGCTATGAGCCAGTGCAGTGGGGTGTGTACAACTCCATGAGGCGAAGTGGACATAGCGAGAGATTAGTGGCTATGGATCAGTGCAATGAAGTCATTATGACTTCATGGGGCAGAGTGATCATAGCAAAGTATTGGGTGATCGAAGTGGTGGATATCGTATACTTTACGCACTGAGTGAGAGATGTGAGGATGATTGCTATGCTTGATTGTTTGCCATCATTATGACATGCACACCCCCACCCCCGTATTCCTTACACCATTTGTTATGGCACCCTAGAGTATTGTACAGTATGTAGTGCTAACTCTTTGGTTGCAGGTCCAGGTTCAGGTATGGTTTAGTATACCTGTTATTGTTCTGTTTAGCTGTTTATCGCTCATACCAGACTTTTTGTCTGACCCAGAGTTTTATGTCTCTTCTTATTACTCTGGGTGCTCTCACGAGCAGACTAGAGACAGGTTAGCTGGTGATGCGCGAGTAGCGGATTCGGAGGCGAGCAGGAGGCTTCCACGTATGATATATATAGATATTCTCCCTGTGTCGTTGCTGGTCACTACTTTGGGCATTAGTAGTGTACCTTTCTTGTTTAGGTTTTTGAGACAGTTTTTAAAAGTTGTAATAATGTTGGCTTTGGATCTTAAGTTGTACTTTGGATTTTCCGCTGCTATGGTAGTTTGTTTCAGCTTATACACTGTCTCACCTGTTTTATGTCAAGAATGTTGTTATTATATTTTGTTCCATGCGCTATGAGACATTCGACAGGTTCTTTGTTGATTCTTCGTCTTCTTTCTTTTCTTCTGACGACCGTCCCGTGCTAATTGAACATGTGTACAACGCACTTTTAGAGGAAATGTCGGTTGGTGCAGGGCGGGCTGTCACAAATACAGTACATTTGAAACTATGATACATTGTTTAGTTTATAGGCATTATGATGTGTTTTGCATAAAGTTAGATCCACTTAAGAAACTATGACCCACTATTTAGTTTATAGACATTTAGTTGAATACAGTAAGCGCATTTCCTATATTATTATATTTATTGAATTTTTTTCTTCCTTTGTAAACAACAAATTTCAGTACACATTGCAATGATTTTTTTCTCTTAAACTTGACTCGGTAACAGATTGGCTTGGCCTGTACTATTTACCCCACATCAGTTTTAAAACTAGGAGGCTGACATCTTTGTTGTAGATCAGTTTTATATTCTATGTTAAAACAAGGTACTGTTAATATTTTATGCATATAATACAGGTATTTGGACACTATCATTTGAGTTGGATTGCATTAATTAATTGCTTTGAATCATTGATTTTCTAGTTACTGCTTTCTACATTTGATACATCTCCATTAGTAGCCTCAGTTGATTGCTTCTCTGTATTTTCAAGCTCAAATGTGTTACTTGCTTGTCTGAATAATTTTGATCACTGTTCATAACTTGATCATCCGAACCACTTTGCTTATTTGAGTCATTTTTCTCAATATTGTTTTCTTTCTCGTTTGAATCATTTTGCTCCTTTGTAGCTTCAACCGTTTGCTTGTTTGAATCATTATTGGCCATTCGTAGTTTCAGTTGTTTTCTTATCCAAATCATCTTGCTTGTTTGTAGTTTCAACCATCTCTGAATCGTCTGCCTATCTGAATGATTTTTTCCATTAGTGCTTATCTGAATGGTATTTCGATTATTTTCATCATTTTCTCATTTCACACATATGCATTATTTTTCTCATTTGTAGTGTCAACTGTTTCCTTCTCTGAATCATTCTGCTCATTATCCTCGGTTTTCATCGCATTTGGATCATTTTGATCACTGTTCTCAGTTTGCTCAATCCCTATGTCATCTGTGCTGCTTGTATAGTTAATCGTTTCAAGAGCCTGTAATCATCATTTTTCTACCATGATGATAGATGGACGGATGCGGGCTGAATGCTTCGACAAATTTAGGATCAGGGGAAATAGGTGATAAGTCCTCCAATAAATTTTGTGCCAGGAATACTTGTTTTACAGACAACCTTGAGATTATATTGGTGATTACAATTTATATACGTAGCAGTTGCATACAATTCGCCATACATACACATAAAATAACAACCAATCTAACAATATAGTAAAACATGATGATTATAGTTACACATTGTAAGATCAATCTCCCACAATCACTGCGTAGATGTCGTAGTCGAAGCAGGTTCGCTATTCCACGGCGTCATGTCCATAGAATAACTCCCCAGCACCCTCAAAAAACTGGTGAACTCCTGAATCTCGCTCAATGTGTTCTTCGCCCTCTTATCCTCCATTGACGCTTCGAAATCCAAGTAAAACATATGTTAGAAATAAATGAGTTGTAGGGTAATAGTCCCATATCTTGTAAGACTAAGGGTTATAGGTCCTTATATATTAGGGTAGTTACCCTATATTAATTACAAGGATATGAGAGAGGTGAAATAGAGGGATGCAAGACCAAGGGGTGGTGCACCGCACCACCCCGCACCCGCACCCACACCCGAGCCCGTGCCCGTGCCCGCTCCCGTACGCGTGTGCGAATGGGCGTTTGAGGCGTCTTGTAGGCACTTAGCACTTTGCTTCACCGAAAAATCTCTGACCATCTTCTCCCTCCCGTACTATTCTTAATTCTTCTCTTGAGTTCGTCGCCGTTCGCATCGCCAGCGCAGCCTTGCGAACCAGATTCCGTTTCACCTTGGGAAACAGTTGCTCATTTCAACCCAACCGCGCCGTAGGGGGAGCAAATCTGTTTTAAGGGAACAGCAAAGTGCTGGACTCGGATTTGACAATCAAACCTGTAATCGGAATACAAACCGGTAAACTTTCCTAACCCTATTCTAATTTTCTGTAAACCCAATTTTCGAATTAGGGTTTCCTGTATAACAATCTTAAAACAGATTTTTCTTTGTGCTTGTGTATAACCGTGTTACTGATTGAAGTCAACTGCTTGCAGACGATGACTCAAGACAGTAACAGTTCGGCGAACAAGCAGCCCGTACCACCCACTGTTCCTCCCGTTCAGCCCGGTACTATGGTTCCTCAACATGTACCTTTCTCGCATGGGGAACGGCCAGAGAAATTCACCGGTGTGGATTTCAAGCGATGGCAACAGAAAATACTCTTTTTCTTGACGACACTAGGACTGGCCAAGTACCTTGAAGAGGACCCTCCGAAAGTGGATGAACTCGAGCCTGACGCCACAAAAGTCGAAGCGCTCACTGCCTGGAAGAGTTCAGACTTCATTTGCAAGAATTATATACTAAATGGCCTCGACAACAGCCTGTACAATGTATATTGTACTGTTCAAACTGCAAAGATCCTCTGGCAGACATTGGAAAAGAAATACAAGACTGAAGACGCCGGCATGAAGAAGTTCATAGTCGGAAGATTTCTGGATTACAAAATGGTCGACTCTAAGACAGTTGTCAGCCAAATTCGGGAACTTCAAGTCATTATCCATGAAATTCATGATGAAAAGATGGCATTGAGTGAATCTTTCCAAGTCGCTGCGGCAATAGAAAAGTTACCTCCATCATGGAAGGAAATCAAAAACTACTTGAACCATAAGCGCAAGGAGATGTCCATGGAGGATCTGGTTGTTCGTCTCAGAATAGAGGAAGACAACAGAAAGTCTGAAAGGAAGACAACAAGCACCATGGTGGCCAAAGCAAATGTGGTCGAGTCCGAAAAGAATAACAAAAGAAAAAGGGAGCATAATCCAAATGCAAAGAAGGCTAAGAAGTTCAAAGGAAACTGCCATAATTGCGAAAAGAAAGGTCACAAAGCAGTTGAGTGCCGAGGACCGAAGAAAAAGAAAGACGAAGCCAATGTTACTGAATGTGATAGGCTCTCAGATGATGTTTCAGAAATGAACTTATCTGCTGTGATCTCCGAATGCAACTTGGTTGGCAACACGAAGGAATGGTTTGTGGATACTGGTGCCACAAAACACATTTGCGCTAACAAGTGGATGTTCTCCAACTACAAGCCTGCGACATAAGAAGAGCAACTCTTTATGGGAAACTCCTCCACGTCAAAGGTTGAAGGCAAGGGAAAAGTGGTTCTCAAAATGACTTCTGGAAAAGAACTTACTTTGAATGACGTGCTCCACGTTCCAGATATTCGGAAGAACTTGGTCTCGGGATCACTACTGAGCAAGAATGGATTCAAATTGGTCTTTGTTTCTGATAGTTTTGTATTATCTAAAAATGGAGTGTATGTGGGGAAAGGGTATGTGAGTGATGGTCTGTTCAAAATGAATGTAATGACTATTGTACCAAAAGATATGAATAAAGTGGAACCTTCCATTTATATCGCTGAGTCATTTAATATATGGCATAATCGATTAGGACATGTTAATTTTGATACTTTGCGAAAAATGATAAACTTAGAATTTATACCTAAGTTTACCATAGACTCAAATTACAAATGTGAAACATGTGCCGAATCAAAACTAACTAGAACTTCCTTTCATCAAGTTGAAAGGAATACGGAACCTCTAGAGTTAATTCACACAGATGTGTGCGATTTAAAAATGTGTCAAACTAGAGAAGGAAAACGGTATTTCATTACCTTTATTGACGACTGTACGAGATATTGTTATGTATATCTCCTTAGAAGCAAGGACGAAGCATTCGACGTATTTAAACAATACAAAGCAGAAGTTGAAAATCAACTTAATAAAAAGATAAAATCACTAAGAAGTGATAGAGGAGGAGAGTACGAATTTCCTTTTGAGGAGTTCTGCGCTGAACATGGTATTATACATCAGACAACGGCACCATATTCCCCTCAATCAAACGGGATAGCAGAACGTAAAAACCGTACACTAAAATAAATGATGAATGCTCTGCTCATTAGTTCTGGTTTACCAGATAACTTCTGGGGAGAAGCTATACTTTCTGCTAATCACATTCTTAACAAAGTGCCTCAAAAGAAGACTTCTAAATCACCACATGAATTGTGGAAAGGCAGACCACCATCCTACAAATACTTGAGAGTGTGGGGGTGTCTTGCCAAAGTTGAAATACCAAAACCAAAGAAGGTCAAAATTGGACCTAAGACTATAGATTGCATATTTATAGGATATGCTCATAATAGTGCTGCATATCGATTTTTGGTGTACAAATCTGAAATCGATGACATTCATGAAAACACAATTATCGAATCTCGAAATGCTAGATTTTTTGAACACATTTATCCTCTTAAAACATCTGTTGAAACGATAGTTCAAAAGAGATCAAGGGTTACAGATACTCCTGAGGATAATGTTTATCAAAATTCGAATGAAAAAATTGTTGATATCGAGGAACCCAGAAGGAGCAAACGTCAAAGGACTTCGAAAACCTTTGGACCCGATTTCTATGCATATATGATAGAAAATGAACCTCTAACTTACCAACAAGCAATGTCATCTCCCGATGCTCCTTATTGGAAAGAAGCCGTCAATAGTGAAATAGAATCCATTTTACAAAACCATACGTGGGAACTAGTGGATCTCCCTAAAGGATCAAAACCACTAGGGTATAAATGGATATTTAAGAAGAAACTCAAGGCTGACGGCTCTATAGATAAGTATAAAGCTCGTATAGTAATCAAAGGATTCAGACAGAAAGAAGATCTGGATTACTTTGATACATACTCTCTAGTTACCAGAATAACATCAATTTGGATGCTTATTGCAATCGCATCTATATTGAATTTGGAAATACACCAAATGGATGTGAAAACTGCGTTTTTGAACGGTGAACTGGAAGAAGAAATATACATGCTGCAACCTGAAGGGTTTGTAAGCCCAGGAAATGAAAACAAAGTATGTAAGTTGATTAAATCACTTTATGGTCTTAAACAAGCACCAAAACAATGGCATGAGAAATTTGACGAAACTATGTTATCAAATGGATTCAAAATAAATGAATCAGATAAATGTGTTTATATAAAATACACAGATATTGGATATGTCATTGTATGTCTCTATGTTGATGACTTATTAATCATAGGCAATAATAAGGCCATAATAACATCAACAAAAGATATGTTATCCTCTAGATTTGACATGAAAGATCTAGGACTAGCTGATGTAATATTGGGTGTCAAAATTGTAAGAATACCACAGGGATATGTATTATCCCAATCACATTACATAGCCAAGATACTTGAAAAATTCAAGCAATACAATATAACTATTGCAAAATCGCCAGTAGATATGAACCAAAATTGGGTTAAAAACACTGGTGACAGTATATATCAGCTTGAATATTCTCGCATATTAGGAAGTATCATGTATGTAATGAATTGCACAAGACCAGATATCGCATATGCTGTAAGTAAACTTAATAGATTTACCAGCAATCCTGGTAAACATCATTGGAAAGCAATAATAAGAGTTCTTGGATATCTAAAATATACACAGAACTTTGGTTTGCATTATACAAATTATCCTTCAGTGGTGGAAGGTTACAGCGACGCAAATTGGATAACTGGCTCAAATGACACAAAATCCACAAGTGGATATGTGTTTACATTAGGAAATGGAGCAATCTCCTGGAAATCATCCAAACAGACTTGCATAGCAAGGTCGACAATGGAATCGGAGTTCATTGCTCTAGATAAAGCTGCAGAAGAAGCAAATTGGCTTAGGGGTTTTTTGGAAGATATTCCAAATTGGGAAAAACCTGTACCTCCAATATGTATACATTGTGACAGTCAATCTGCTATAGGAAGGGCAAATAGTACATTGTATAATGGTAAGTCATGACATATTCGTCGTAGACATAAAACCATAAGACAACTTCTCTCTAATGGAGTTATCACTATAGACTATGTAAGGTCAAAGGATAACATAGCGGATCCACTTACCAAAGGCTTGCCTAGAGAGAAAGTTCAAACCTTATCAATGGGAATGGGTTTAAGACCTATGAATTAAAAGTTTTCTAAAACAGAAACCCCACCTAGTTGACTGGAGATCCCAAGATCTAGGTTCAAAGGGACAACTAAGTTATAGAAAAACTTAATGGCACTGTTAAAATACAAACCATTCCTATGATAAGTCAGTGCACGACCCGTCGGAGAATAGGATAAGCTTAGCTTTTAATGATGTCTATACTGTGGTGTTATAAAAGACCCAAGTGGAGTATTACGGGATACTCTTTATAGAATCACCTACGTGAGTGTGAAGGTGCCGCTTCAAAAAGAATTGTAAGGTCGAATTCTTTAAACACTCATGAGACCAAGCGGGTGTTCATGGCAAAAACGAACACAAACAGAGAACCAAGGAAGTTTAGAAATCATGTTGTGTGTTATCTGCTATCTTGACCTATGCAAAAAGCTTACAGTTCAAGGACATTTACAAGTCTACTGATTCGCTAGTAGGTCAAATAGATAAACACTAGGAAAGTTCAAGGCCATAGTGCTACTTTAACCGATACAACATTATTTCAATAAGTTAAGAACATATTAAAGAATTACTCATTTATGTGGGGGATTGTTAGAAATAAATGAGTTGTAGGGTAATAGTCCCATATCTTGTAAGACTAAGGGTTATACGTCCTTATATATTAGGGTAGTTACCCTATATTAATTACAAGGATATGAGAGAGGTGAAATAGAGGGATGCAAGACCAAGGGGTGGTGCACCGCACCACCCCGCACCCGCACCCGTACCCGAACCCGAACCCGAGCCCGAGCCCGTGCTCGTGCCCGCGCCCGCTCCCGTACGCGTGTGCGAATGGGCGTTTGAGGCGTCTTGTAGGCACTTAGCACTTTGCAATGTGCACTGTGCATTAGCGGGCCGGAACTATATTTTTGCTGCACTGTGCATTAGCGGGCCGAAACTACTGGGCTTAACGGTCATGGGTTTTTTGCAAAGCGGATACGAATTCAAATGGTTGCAACGTTTGAAAACGGGTCGCTACCTTTCCAAACGATGCGTCCATTGATTCAAATCGTCACCCGTTTCAGATATATATAAAGATGGAGTCAGAACAGTTTCCTTCACCGAAAAATCTCTGACCATCTTCTCCCTCCCGTATTGTTCTTAAATCTTCTCTTGAGTTCGTCGCCGTTCGCATCGCCAGCGCAGCCTTGCAAACCAGATTCCGTTTCACCTTGGGAAATAGTTGCTCATTTCAACCCAATCGCGCCGTAGGGGGAGCAAATCTGTTTTAAGGGAACAACAAAGTGCTGGACTCGGATTTGACAATCAAACCTGTAATCGGAATACAAACCGGTAAACTTTCCTAACCCTATTCTAATTTTCTGTAAACCCAATTTTCGAATTAGGGTTTCCTGTATAACAACATATACTCAAAATGCTTCGTCGTCCCAATATTAGCAACGTCAACCAACCTTATAGGCCTGTTTCTATGCGGCCTGCTCTCAATCATCGTCAGAGATATGTCCCTAAACACAAATGCGAATAGCACCTTGAACAGTAAACTAGTCCCTTCTCTATCGTGCGCGAACACAATGCTTGTTTTGAATGGCCTGTCCCAATATTAGCTCCCTCGCCAACATCACAAACCGGGTTACATTACCCGTACAGCTCTGCTGCTCGTGCGGAAGCAATGGCTGCCGTGTCCCTTAGTCCGTTTAAACATTTTCCATGGAAACCATAAAGTACATCTTTTCCTACTATTTTAAAATACCAGATTCTTCTTCGTTCCGCTGTATGGCTTCATTATCACAATGTAGCTTCAGTTAAAATGGGATATTCGGATGAGTGGCTATTATTTTTATATCGATTTCGTGTGAGGAGACTGGTATGTTTTCGATAGTTTGGAAATGTAATCCTCACACTAGGCTAATCCATTTACTTGCTGGCTTTCAAGGGTGCTTTCAAATTTCTAAGCACAGAATGGAACCACACAAGCTAAAAATGAGCATCTCTTTCTTCATAACATTCGTAGAAAGGCACGGTCATATAGTAAAGAGAAACGTTATTATCAGAACACATAGTAAAGAGAATTATTGTGGTAAGTCACAACCGAGAGTGTGAGACATAATCAGTGATACGAGAACCTAGGAATGACTTGAAAAATCACATTACAAAGCATTGCCTGGCCTTTTTGTTTTAATGACGTTGTAGGCATGAACAAGTAATGGACTAACGTGTTACCAAAGATCCTTTTTGATCCCCTTCCCAAGCTGTCGCTCATTAAGTGAACAGAGAAACATCTTGAACGTATTCGAATCAGATTATCTCTGAGTTTATTAGGTGCTCATGACTAGTATTTTTTTAATTTCACTGGAATGCATGAATATAATGTACTAATATTGTCCTGTAGCCTTAATACGCTTCTCTTCTCTTTGGGAAATTGACGATAGCAAGTCATTTTCTTGTATTCTAATCGCTTCATATATGTGTGTGTGGGTGCTAACACAATTGCAGAATAAAGCTTTTTTAATTCTGTTTTCTTCCTTGTTTTCCTATGAAGTCAGTGATACGAGGTTCTGTACTAACCATAATTGGGTACACTGATAATTGTTCAGTTTTCTTCCTTGTTTGCATGTTTATCCGTGAGACATGGCTGTGTATTTTGTGATTAGTAGTGTTTGTGTTAGTTTAAAATGCTGGTGATTAACATAAGTTCCTTTAACCACATGTATTTTGCTACTCACGCATGTTTTATTGTGGTTTTCTATAGGTACAATTGAAGTTGTGCGGCTAGTGGTAGGATTGTAGTTAATTTGGTAGATGACTGAAGTAATTTTGCTACTCACGTGATTAGTAGTGTTTGTGTTGAGGCTGAATTTAGAAGAAATATGTTAAATCTTGTTTTAAAACTTATTATGTATGTTAACGACGGTGTATAACTCTCGGTATTATAAACTTGCTATGGTTGCTATTTTAAACTTGGTATATTCTACATGTTATTTGTTGTTTTAATGTTATTACTGTGTATGTAGCCAACACTTGTACTGATTATTTATTTGTGTATATTTGATATGAAATATAGGTGTTTTATGTAGTAACCATAATATGTGTAGTTTCTCACAGTTATAACCGTTATAATTTTAGTACCGACAACATTAAAAACCTTTAGAAATTAAAATAACATAACGACTATAACCGTTAGTAAACAAAAAAATATCACATGCATTCCCGTAATTAAGTTAAAAGCAAAACGTTTATTACCGTGATAAAAGAAGATTTTATAATGTATATAACCGTTGATAAATAAAATAGCATAACAGTTATAACCATTAGTACATATAATAACATAACGTTCATAGCCGTGAGTATTTATCACGGTTATAACCATGTAATACATGTGAAAAAAATTACCAACGCATGTTGGACCAACGATTATAAGCGTGAGTATTCTGGTTCCTCACGGTTATAAGCGTGACAAATGGGCTTTTCTGATGTTGTGATGGCCATCAGGTAGGATGGCTAAGATATTGAAGGATGATAGATTATCGTTATCATAGGTTCTAGCAGGCTCAAAGTAAGGGTATAATAGAGGCACCTAAAAGACTAGAAGGTTGCTGCTCGAGCACCTTGGATATCGTTGAAAGGCCCAGTTATGTGTCGTTGAATGGCGTATATAGTTTTAGCTAGAACCGGTGTTACCATTAGCTCTTGACGTATGGCAAGGTTGGCTGTTGTGCGATTAACGATGGTTTCAAAGCAGGATAGGCAGTGATAGTCAAGGTCATGGATGTTGTTTGTTTTGCTTGTATCGTCTCACGTAAGTTGTATGATGCCAAGGGAAATGTTTCTTGGGTACTTGTCTGATGTTGGTTTAGGCCTTTGGTGCTTGTGCTTGAGGAATGTTGATATCGATTAGAATGGTTTACGTGAGATATAACTAGTTGATATGATTTGCTACTATCAGGTTACTTCTTATTGCCATGGATGTACTATTGTTTTTAAATGCTTAGTTGTACACTGTCAGATGTGGGAAAGACGAGTTTGAGTTCTTCTCTTGTGTTTTGGTAGATTGGTTGGTTAATCCGCATATTCTCATATACTTTGTCGATGATGCTACATAGTTGTTTTATCGCTCACTAAGACTGTTGTCGGACTCAAGGTTTTATGTTTTCCTCTTATTACCTTGGGATGTTCATTGGTTTTGGATGGGAAGACTGAGTAGCAGGTTACATGTAGTAGAACTTAGCGAGGCGAGGATGCAAAGCGATGACGAGCAGGAGGCTTGCATATCAGTTTTTATACTATCTAGTACCTGTTGTTTCTGTTGTTATGATTTGTGTTTTCTCTGAGTGTTGTAGTGAGGAAAATTTGTACAAACACTTATGTTGTTAGTGTATGGATATTCTTTCTAGTTGTTATGAAAGTTTAAGTTTCTACTCAGACATGCTTCACTATTATGGCCTGTTGTATATGTTCTATTATATTTTATCCTTGCGCTATGACTTATACGACAGGTGCCGCATTGTGTTATCTTAGCTTAGTGATCGTCTATAACTGTCTGGCACACCTTTTAGCGCATTATTCCTCTTGTTTAGTGCAGGAGTTATGGGTGGTCGTCACATTCTTATTCTTGCGGAGTCTTCGTTTGATGAATACTCGTCCCTTTCTAACAAGGAGGCTTGGGCCCCGGCCCAACTTGCCCTTTCTTCTGGACTTCGTGTCAAGAATGACTTTCTTTGCTATAAAGCCAGAATCAAGTGGATTGTTGATGGAAACTCAAACTCTAAATTTTGTTCAGTCCTCCATTAGAAAAAAAAACCAATCTCCTGTCTATTCATCAGATTCGTCGTCCAAACCTCTCTTTCGCCTTCACTCTTGTGGGAGTCAAAGAGATTATTCTTTCTCACTTTCAATCTTTCTCGGGTTCTCCTTCTGTATCTCCCGCTCACCCGATCTTGTTGTCCTTTATCCCCAGATTGGTCCTCCCCAATCAGAGTGATAATCTCGTTATCCCCACCATTTGTAGGAAATTCGGTCCTGTGTTTTCTCACTGAGCAAGGACAGTGCGAGTAGTCCGGACGGATTCAAAGATGTCTTCTACCGTAGTGTTTTCCCGATCATTCACATGAATTTTTGTCTGGCTATCTAATTCTTCTTCTCTGGTGGTGAACTCCCTAAGGGTTGGACTTCCACCAACTTGATCCAATAAACGGATAGCCCAAGCCTTTGTTCGGATTTTCATCCTATTAGCTTGTGCAATATTTCCAACAAGGTTATCTCTAAGATACTCGTCTCTCGGTTAGCACCTTATCTTGACCTTATTATCTCCTCTTCCCAAGTTGGTTTCGTTCGAAAGCGTTGATTACAGATAATGTCCTCCTCGTCCTAGAGCTTATTTCTCATATCGATCACAAGGTCAAGGGCTCTAATGTGGTAATCAAGTTAGACATGGCTATGGCTTATGATCATCTATCGTGGTTTTTCATCGTTAGGGTTCTTTGAGCCTTCCGATTCCTTGAGTCCCTCACAGATCTTATTTGGAGGCTCATTTCATGCTGTTGTTTTTCCGTCATCATCAATGAATCAACAACCGATATTTTCAAATTGAGATTAGAACTTCGTAAGGGAGATCTTCTCTTACCCACCATGTTTATTATAGCAGCAAAGGCTTTTGTTCATGGCATTCACACTCTCTCTATTGCTAGTCAAATCCACCGTTTTGGTATCCCTTCAGGTTGTCCAGTAGTTTCATCGTTATCATTTGTTGACGATATAATTATTTTTACTAATAGAAACCGCTGATTCATTCGTCGCTTACTCTGCTTCATTCATCAATACGAGAGGTCACTGGCCAACTCGTCAACTAGTTGAAAATTTGTTTCGTTCCTTCCAAGACCATGCCCTCTGATGGGGTCTCTTGAATTGTATCGTTCTCTGGGTTTCAGGTTTCTTCCCTACATTTACCTTACCTTGGTGTTGTCCTCTACCGAGGGCGTAAGCTCAACGCGATTTTTGATCCCCTTACTGATAAAGCAAGGGAAAAGATTATTCATCGGAATGCATCTTTCCTCTCCCAGACTGGTCGACTTGTGCCTATTAAGTCAGTACTTGATTCGATTGGATCTCATGTATTCACTGCCATGAATCCAACTTCTTCGTTCTTTCCATTCCTTGGCCTCGTCCTTTTTCTAGTGGTAAAGGACAATGCTAATCGTCACCATATGGTTTCTTGGGAAGTCATTTGTCATCCCAAGAGCGAGGGTAGCCTTGTCCTTCGGAACCCGTCAGATGTTTGCATGGCTTATACATGTAAACCATTGGTCCGGTTTCGTTCAAACGACTCCCTCTAGGCATCCTTTATTCATGCTAAATATTGTCATCTTCTTCCCATGGACTTCTCTAGAACTCTGTCTTACGCTAGTGAGACGTGGAAAAGGATGCAATTCGTGAAAACTTTATCTGATTCTCATAGAGGCAGTGTTGGTTTGTGGGTGCTGTTACTGGGTAGTGGAATCTATATATCATCTTTTCTTCTATGGCTTCTATGCTCGGGCTGCCTGGTCTTTCTTTGGGAATCTGGTAGATCTATGGGGAAATGCCACGTCCTTTTTTGATCTCCTTCATCTCTAGTAGGTAGGAATGTCGGGAAAGTCCCTGCGGGCTATCTTTTTCATTTGGTGCCCCATGTTATAATTTATTGTTGTTTTTAAAATTCAAAAGTTTTATCCTTATTATCATTTTTTTCTTATCTTGCTATTTATAATTTTATATATTGAGTATTATTTTCAAATCATTTTTTAGAATGTTTAACAAGTGATACTATTTAATTATATTATGAATAAAACATTTTACAAGTCTCAGATTTGTTTTAACGAGTTTTAAAGTCGAAATTTCACGCGAATGTTAAACGCAAAATAATGTTTACTATATGTTGTGCAAAGAAGTTAATAGTTATATGAACTGTACTGAAATCGATCTTCCATAATGCTCAAAAATAAATTTAATATTAACAAATATTGTATCAAAATTGGTTTTCTAATAAATATTCTATAAAAATGGATTTCATAAAAATTAAAAAATTAATATTACTAGAATGAATATTCTAGTTAAATAGTTTTTTTTAATTCAAGAAATGAATATATAAGAATAAATACCATACAAAATTCGTTTTTCAAAAAATAACTGGATTGATTATAATAACGAGGAATACTGTATTAAAATTGGCATTTTTATCAAGTTAAAAAATGAATATAAAAAAATACTATGTTGAATTTTCTAGGAATTTAACAATGATAAATACTGCGTTGAAATCAATTTTCTTTCATGTTTGGAAGTGAATTTAATAGGAGAAAATATCGTACTAAAGTTGTTTTCCTTAAAAAATTGAAATGCTTATAAGAATAGAAAATAGTGTACTGAAATCTGTATCGAAAACAGTTCACAAATAAATATAACAACAACAAATGTTCCAATAAAATCGTTTTTCGAAGAAGGTAAAATACAGATGTAAAAGATTAATTAATCTTCTAAAATTAATTTCCTAAAAAATTAAGCAATGATTATGCTAACAACAAATATTCTACACAAAATGATTTTTCAAAATGTTAAGAATAAATATCATAACAACGAATACTCTAATCAAATTGTTTTTTTTTAATTCAAGAAATGAATATACAGGAACAAATATCCTACTCAATTCATTTTTCTTAAAAAAAAAATGAGATAATGGTAATAATCGAAAATACTGCACTGAAATCAGTTTAGTTAAAAGTTGAAAAATAAATATAATAACAACAAATATTCTAATAAAATTAATTTTCTATGATGTTAAAAAATAAATATACAAGATAAAATATTCTTCTAAAATCGATTAGACAGAAGGTGTGTAGAAGAGAAGTGAAATGAATTGCAGTCGAGATGTGACAAGGGTATGGTCTATGAAACCGTTAGTCCTAAAAGGCTTTATTTTTACTTTTATGATTACAAGAAAAATATACTCTTTGGATGTAATAATACATAAAAGAGGAGTGAAGCGAAGCACTGTCAAAATTTGGCAGAAGTGTGGTGTATGTGAAGCCTTTAATCCCAAAAGGTTTTACTATTTTTTAGAGGCGTGGTGTAGGGCAGTTGATTGGTCCTAAAAGGATTTAACATATATTAGATCGAAGCTATATATGAGGCAAAGACCGCACGAGTGATGCAGTCCATAGGCCATGACCTGACCTTAGATGAGTGCAATCGTACATGGGATGCTATCGCTGATCCACCTACTCGGAATAGGTAGAATGACTTCGAGAATATGTTTACAAAATTATAAACTATATTTTATTCTGTACCCCAAATTAAAACTCCTAATAAAATAAATTACAGGTGGTTACAACTCAGGTCGCTTATAACAGATCACAGTAGGAGGAGATATCTATGCTTCATCAGTAGATGACTGAGTTTAAGAATTGACAAAAACAGCCGCCTCACTACCAAGCTTGATGAGAGGATCGCTGCATATCTATCCAAGCATGGGAGGATGCCTGGAGATCTGGATGAAACTGAGGATGAGTAGGATGATGACGATGAGCATGATGGTGGAGATGAGTAGGTACTTATTTTTTTTGTCGTTTTTTATATATTGACATATGATATTGGATGTCTTTTTGTGTATGGATGGCGTATGGTTGTTTTATGATAGTTACAGGTTGTTTTGGATATTTTCCATTGGTATGTTAATGAGGTATATTTGTTTTTGTTGTTTATATGTTATTTTGTTGTATATTTGATTGGTTTTTGAGATTTACATGGACATATGTTATGGAATTGAGTATGTATGTATGTATGTATGTGTGTATATATATATATATATATATATATATATATATGTGTGTGTGTGTGTGTGTGTGTGTGTGTGTTCTGAAATAATTGGATATAGATGTATTGTGGATCTAGCTGTATATGAGTTGTGGAATGATTGGATATGAGTATGACGAGTATCGTGTGGTAGGAAGGAAATGTGAAAGCTGAAATGCAGAGTAAATGCTTTAGTATAGCGACCGCTGGTGACGATTTATTGGTCATGGCTTGTGTCTGCAAGCAACGACTAGTGATAGTTTATGTTTCCAGACTTGTGTCGGTTAGCGATGGCTAGTGACAATAGTCAAACAACCCACAATTTGCCACATGCCCCACAGAGCCGACACTAACCGTTGCTATTGTGGTCACAATAGTCGCCACTAAAAACGTTGGTATTTTGTTTGTGTTGGGGGTAAATAGCTATGGCTTTTTACGTTGGTTAGTGACAGCTTATGACCGTCGCTATTTGTAGCCTTTCTTGTAGTGCCCATCCCCACACTTATATGACACCGACTTTGCTGACATTGTAGAATTGAAGAAGCTCTGATACCAATTTGAAGAATTGATAAGAAGAATAATTAATATGGAGGAGGAATACTTATTTTAAGAGGAGGATACTTTCAATTACCTAGAGGAGGAATTTTTTCTTTGATTTCCTTACAACACTTCCTTACAGAATTTTTCTTTTCCCTTGTCTCACTTTTTCCTCCCACTCCCTCTCTTTTTCTCTTACTCTCTCTTACAATACTCGCCTTTTATCTTACAACACACAAAATGACCACCCATATTTATATAGTGGTCTACATGACCTTACAACTCAATAGACACCATTTCGTCAATAGACATAACACTTAACGAACTGACACATCATTAACTGACTTGACCCTTTACCAATAAACATTACTTAGACACAAACTTTAACATGGCTCTTAACACATAAAAGACACATCACTAATTAACATGACACTTGACTCATAAAAGACACACCCTTGATGAATGATCATAAAGACCATTAACTTCTCTTGCCTTTTCACCTAAAAGACACTTGTCTCTTTATTTTTATTATTCCCACTAAACTTGCATTTAATGTTTACCCAACAAAACTCCCCCATAAACTTAAATGCTTTATTCCTCCAAGAGGGTTTGTATACGATCATCGACCAAATCAGCATACGGAGTCGTATCCTTCTTAGCAGCATCTTTTTCAACATACTCCCTATACTCTTCCAATGTGGTTGCACCAATGCACCTCAGCTGCCCTCTAGCCAACATTGGTTTGAACAAATTGACTGCATCCATACTTCCTCATTCCTTCCTGCTCCAAGCACCGAATGTATTTCATCAATGAACAATACCACTTTCCCATCTGAATCCTCCACTTCTTTTAGCACAGATTTCGGCCTTTCCTCAAATTATCTTCTATATTTCACACCAACCACCAATGCTCTTTGCTTCTCTTCCTTCGACTTCTGAAGCTCTAGCTCCTCTTGCAACCTTTTACAATGATCATCATATTGCAGTTTCAAAGATTTGAATTGAATCTCATGCTTCCTCCTCAACAATGAAGTTTTCTCTCTCATCTTATTTTCAGCATGAAGCTCCAATCACTACATCTCTTCTTTGTGATGAGCTCGAAAGCTTGCCTCATTCTGTTCATTATCTTTTTGACCTTTGCTGAGCATTGCAACCTGCTCCTCGTTAGCTTGCAACAAAGCCTGCTGTATGTCCTGCTTTTGTTCTGAAATCGTTGCCTCGCATTTCGTTTCCATCTCTTTTATGAATTTATTAGCCTTCTCTTTTTCATCGAACTTTTTCTCATCTTCTACTCCCAACTTTTCAGCTTCAGCATCGCTCTCCTCAACCTTTTGTGTTTCACTTTTGTCCTCCTCTACCTCGTCCTATTTTTCGTCATTTTCAAAATTTTCTTCCACTTCTTCCACTTTTTCAACCTTGTCTTCTACTTCAGGTTCTTTGTCTTTGGCATTTTTCTTTCCCATCAGCTTCGCTTTGAATCTTTCGATCTCTTCTTCATCATCTTCATCAACTTCCTCTTCATCTTCTCCTTTGTAATCTTTTGCATACACCTCTTTCAGCAAATTCCACGAATCTTTTGCCGTGTAATGTGACTACATGCTACTCCATCGACATTCTCACACATCACAACACGAGCACTATGGCTTTTCCATCTCAAGCTCATAAACGCTTTACTTTCTTTCTCCGTCATGTTTTTAACGTCTTTTGGCCATTCGTATTCATTCTCAACAATCTCCCATAACCCTTTGGAGATTAACTCTTCTTTCTTTCTATTACTCCATTGTTCAAAATTTCTTTTTGTGAGAACATATGACATACGAAATAGAAAATCCATTGTTTCGACCTAGCTCCGATACCAATTTGTAGAATTGAAGAAGCTCAGATACCAATTTGAAGAATTGATAAGAAGAATAATTAATATGGAGGAGGAATACTTATTTTAAGAGGAGGATACTTTCAATTACTTAGAGGAGGAATTCTTTCTTTGATTTCCTTACAACACTTCCTTACAGAATTTTTCTTTTCCCTTGTCTCACTTTTTCCTCTCACTCCCTCTCTTTTTCTCTTACTCTCTCTCTCTCTCTCTCTCTCTCTCTCTTACAATACTCACTTTTTCTCTTACAACACACAAAATGACCACTTATATTTATATAGTGGTCTACATGACCTTACAACTCAATATACACCATTTCGTCAATAGAGATAACACTTAACGAACTGACACATAATTAATTGACTTGACCCTTTACCAATAAACATTACTTAGACACAAACTTTAACATGACTGTTAACACATAAAAGACACATCACTACTTAACATGACACTTGACTCATAAAAGACACATCCCTTGATGAATGATCATAAAGACCATTAACTTCTCCTGCCTTTTCACCTAAAAGACACTTGTCTCTTTATTTTTATTATTCCCACTAAACTTGCATTTAATGTTTACCCAACAGACATTGCATCCAGCCTATGCTCACCATCACTATTTAGATTGTCAAACACAATTGAAGAAATGCCCACTTGATCACTTATCACATATCCTTTCGAGACTAAAGTAGACCTAACTTCTCCCAGACACTTCAACCAAGTTGAACAATACATTGTATATTCCTTTCACCTATGCACTAAGTATAATCCCATAAGTCTTTGAACTGGAGATCTCTCACATCTATTTACAATGTATCTTTGCAGTTAATGCTCTGCTGTTATCCTGCTACAACCCCACTATATCCTCTTATGGATTTCTACCGCTATGATTTTCCCAAATAGTCCTTCCACTTTAAACCCTGCCATATTATGCTATTCCCAGTATATCCCTTTATTTTCGTTATATTTCGTTAATCTTGTTTTATATTCTATTAAGAAATGAATTGAAATTTGTCATTTATACATTATACAAATACGAAATTAGTTTTTTTTAATTGAACTTTTTGAAAAGTATTTTTAAAAACATAAATACTCTAATATTTTATAAAATTTAACTATGTTAAACAAAAGTTCACGATTATTTACATATATTTGCATATGTTTTTATTTAAAATTAAGAATGTATTAGTTATAATTGAATAAATATTAAATTTTCGTTTAGTAATTATTTATATATTTGTAGAAATGTTAAAAACGAATTTTATATGTTATTTAAGTGTTGTTAACCCAGTTTATAACCCAAGAAGAGGTTGAGAAGAAATAAAGACAACGCGACCTCGAATTCAACTCAAGCACCATGTATAGACTCAAAACACAGGAACAAGCCTCTCAAAAGGTATTGTGCAAAAATATGCTAAGTATATTAACCAGCGCAGGCGCATACCTATGGATCAGCATTGGTCTGTAACAATGAGTGATAATGCATTGTGGCCTGTAACAATATGATCCCACACATATATAGCTTATCTATGAAGTTTTATGCCAATTCGACTTCTGTACTTAATATAACCCGATGGACTGAACTAAACCACACATGTCACTATGATGGATTTAGAAGACAAGCTAACTAAGCCATGGTCGAACCAAACCTTGAACGAAGCATGAGAAGAACATGAAGCATATAACGAAGTTGAAGTGCAAAAATGCTTTAACTCCGTGGATCGACACAACACTAATCCATGGGTTATGGAATAGCATCAGTCCATAGAACTTGATCATATGAATACCAAACTTTTTTCGTGGACTTTAAACATGTTTTTGGGCCTACTAGTAACTTGACTTAGCCAGATTCTCTCCAGAACTCCTACAAATACACACCATAGCCTCCCTACAAAAGAGGGATCTGAATATTGTTTGTTAAGACTTTATCCATACATCTTTTCAACCATATCAAACTCTAGAGACAACAAGGATTGTTAACCTAAAACAGTTATCATGATATATTCTGATAGTTTGTAGTATTCATGAAACCTGTAGTCTCAACTTTGGAGATCATTAAGCAGTTTATATTCAAATTATTGTAATTCGGTATGTAGAATCAAGCAATAAATATATTCAAAATGGATGTAGGTCTCCATAACAGTTGAACCGTTGTAAACTCTGTTCTCTTTCTTTCTTTACTTTCTATTTTTTTTCTTTTTCATTTTATCTTATTACATCTGTGTTGTTTTCCCAGAGATATGGTCAAGTCCGACTCACGACATAGGCAACCGATCCATTAGCCTAGGGCACCAATTCACGAAGGTGCAACAAGCAAAAGGGAAAAAATTATTCTCCTCTAACCGCAAAACGTGAACAGTCATAGGAAGGATTATAACCCCAAATTCATAGTCGCCGCTAAGGGTGTAAATTGGATGAACCGGACCAGATGAAGATGCATTCAGTTTCTGTGCTAAATAAAATCGAATCAGAAATGGACCGAACAAAACTTTTTCTCATATAAACTTTGTTGTCATAACTCATGTCCTATATGAAATTGGTCAGACACGAATGGACCTGTCAGACATGACTATTTATATCAAATTTTATGTTTTTTATTAGATTTTCTTTCAGTTGGATGCTAAATTACAAGGAACTCGGACGAATTCGATCGAACAGCACTGAACATGATTTTTTCTCATATAAATTTTGTTGTCCTAATTCATGTCCTAAATGAAAATCTAAGAATATTTATATCATGAATACAGACGTACATCAGACATTCATATAAAATTTACAGTCCTAATCGCCGCTCAACTAATCTTTGCGTTAATGCTCAAGTTCGTCGCCGCCTCGTTTGATGTCCATCGTCGACTTGTGGTCAACTGTGCCGAAGTGGTTTCATTTTTTATTTCTCTACTTTCCCTAGTTCCTAATTCTTAATTATGTGAGTTTATATTTATTAGTCTAAGGAGTTTTTTTTTTTTTTTTTTTTTTTTTTTTTTTCAATGAGTGAATACCAGTTTGATTAACAAATCTCGCACAATTGATTGTTGAGAGCTTAAACTAATTTTACAGTTTTTTTAGTATGTTGGTTTATTGTTCTTTTAAAAACCATAGTCTAAGGCTTCATTTCACTCCGAAACTGTGTTAACTAATGGTTCCTCAGCAATAAAAATGCTAAGATAAAGTGAATTATGACTCTCTTATACATTACATTTTGCATTTGTATTGTTTGATGTCTTGTCTAACTGATTACTTGCAATATCTGTAGATTAGTTAAGCTTCTATCTGAATTCTGATTTCTGAGCATGTATTGTCGATATGCACCATATGACCATGGTGTTTAATGTTTTATGTCTATATTCTATGCTACTTTGCACTATTTGAATTGCTGAGTGCTGAAGACGATCGCATTTTAAATTTTTTGTTCTTATTATATAGGATTTTCTTTTCTTGATGACATAACACAATGCTGAAGCAAGAATAGGAAAAGTGGCTGCAAGTCTGAATAACTAACGCGGCTTTCTTGCAAAATACTGTAACATTCAGGCTCATTAAAACTCAAATTCTTGATATCAACATTTTTAACACCATCCTAGACTAAGTGAGTTAAGTTTAAAAAAAAAAAAAAAAAAAAAAAAAAAAAAAGACAAAGTAAATTTGAAAAAATTGATTATCAATTGAATTGGACTACTATTTTGTAATAAATGTTAACTTTTACAATAGAATATGATTTTTGTTTTGTATATTTAAATGTATTATTGTTTATTAATTATTAGGACAACAAAAACAATTATTTTTATACTGGACTAGGGCATTAACAAGAGTAATGCACTGTATATAGTGCTGGAAATTAGAATCGAGAACCGAAAACCCGAATCGAACCGATCCGAAAAGATCCGAGCCTGAACCGAACCCGATGGGTCTCGAGTCGGGTCTAGATGATGAAAAATACCATCAAGACTCGATCAAACTCGACCGGCATAGACCAAACCCGAAAGACCCGGCCAAAAAATATTGAAATATATGTATTTTTAGTGTTATTATTCAACCAGATCCGAACCGACCCGACCCGAACCGAAGCTCAGGTCGGGTTAGATCCAAATTTTTGAAATGTATAGTTTATACCCAACAAAACCCGCCCCGTCTAGGACCGAGACCCGACGGGTCGGGTCCGGATCCATCGGGTCGGGTCTATTTGCCACCCCTAACTAGGGGTGATCATTTGATTGGTTTGGTTTATCCGATGATGAAATTTGTCAAACCAAGCTAAAACCAATAAAAATGAAAACCAAACCAAACCAACCAAATTAAGTTTGGTTGGTTTGGCTGGTTATCCGATTAAACCGAACTAAAAATGTTTTACAATTTGTGTTTGGAATATTCACTATAATTTGAAATAAATTATAAATATATAATTAGAGTATTATTATTTATGATTGTTATGCTTTCTAATATTAATTTTGACACATAGGTGATGATTAAAATTTACTTAATAACTAAACTAACCCAAAATATTTATTATAATATTGATAATTTTGAAAATATAGTAAAAGTTCGGTTAATTTGGTTAAACCGATAACCGAACTTAATATTTTTTTGGACCGATTACAAACCGATTTAATTTTAAAACCAGATCAAACTGACCAAAATAAATTGGGTTGGTTGGTTTATTTGGTTTAACGGAATAATGCTCACCCTACCCCTAACGTCTATATCCATGTTTTTTTCCTGACTTTATTGACTTTTCTGCCGCATTGAATCTGCTAAATGCTTAGCTATACATTAACACAAATGTTATTAGCTTTTTTGGCAGGTAGGCTTATTCTGTGCAGCACTATTGACTTCACATTCCAATACTTTCTAATGACTGCGTCATTCTTGTCTATAAGTAATAAATCAATGGTTGAAACCATGTAGGTCCTATTGAATTACTGCACCTCCTATATTCAACTATTAACATTTAGTGCCAGTTAATGTTATTTATAGCTTATTTCTATATTTCTAATCGATTAAATATCTTTTATTGCTTAACTCCTTTAACGCTTTTAGGTATACTTCAATGTTTCTTTCCAACTACTAACTATAATTTTTTGACTGCTACAACTTCTTAGTTCCCCACTTCTTCATTTACATTTAAAGATTTCTGCATTATAATACTTGAATTTACAGCTTTTTAAGAGAACGTTAATACTATATAAATTTTCATAAATTATTGAAAACGGATTGTTTGTATTTGGAATTAAAAGCATTTATCTTTTACGTTAACAGTACTAGGTGCGAGACCAATTCTTCTGTGCCCAATCCCCAGTTTCCACGTCTGCCCATCAATAAAATCTTCTCATTTTCGTTTTTTTTGCATTTAAGTCTCCGAACAATTGAGGGGTTTAACTGCAAAAAACGAAAATTAGGAGGTTGTGATTGGTTGAAGACACGGAGCACAGAGGATTTCGGTACCGTAGAATTGGTGCGAACGAAGAAGAGGACAAACGCATTACACAGCAAAGATGACAGAATATCAGTTTGTACTTTTCTATTAGCGCATAGGAGAGCGTAATTATTTTACGGTAGTATACATTGTTTTATCTGCACATGGCTCTGAAAGGAATGATAGTCACTCGATCCCACCATCCCTTCATTTACAGTACTATAATTATGTTGAAATAATTGACTGAGGATTGTAGTTAGAACAGAAAATAAAAATAAAGATATTGATGATGATAATAAACACAGAAGCATGAAATGTCGAAGATGTTAAAAACATTCATAACCGTGTCACGGTTGGAAAATGAATGACCCTAGAGGTCACCGGCTCAGCCGACTTTTATAAAATACTAGTGTGTAACCCGTGCGTTGCACACGATAGTATTATTAAAAATAGTATTTTAATTTTAATATTAAGATGAGAAAGTTGTTAAAATATATGATAATTTTGTGTAAAATAGATAAACTATAAATTAAAATTATTATTATTATTATTATTATTATTATTTGTGTGTAATTTACGTTATAAGCTTACACACACAATATGTATATGTATGTATTTCGAGAAATAATATAATATTATCAATTTGTTAATGTGAATAAACTATACATATTGATGTTGATGCATGTCAGTAGTTTATTGGATGAATTAACAAATGTCATTTAACGTAATTTGTTTCAATAAGTTAAACTTAAATTATGAAATTATTCAAGTACATAGATTTATAATAGGAAGAATTGAGAATAAATTTGTAAAAGTATATAAATTTGTTGTTGAGTTATTAGTGTTAAAAAGGATTTTATGATACAATATATAATAAATAAATTCTTAATATGAACGAACTATAATTGATTTACAAAATAACTTTGCTACTGTTGTTGATTTACATAATTTGTATTAGCGATTTTATACATCTTCATAGTTGAATGAGATAATACCAGTTTTCTTAATATGAATATATATATATGCATACATATATAAATATTCATCAAAATTATTTAAATAATTTTAGTTTATGATTTCATGAGTAACTTAAACATGAAAATTTAAATATAAAATATGTTAAAAGAATTGAGAGGGTCCAAGAAATATGTGTACAAATATTAAATTGTAGGTATTTGAAGTTCATATTCTTTCTCTTCGATATATATTAATTTTATTAAGATAAATGAATAATATATTATTATTTTTATTATTGTTTATGTATATTATTTATATTTTATGACTTATTTAACATTATATTTGTCACCGTTGTTGATATGAACATGGTATATATATTTTAGAACGTCATATTTAATGTTAAATAGATGAATTAATAACTAATTATTGATTGAGTTTATTTGTTAAATACAAAATCAAATAATTAATTTAAATATATTGACTTCACACAATTAATTTAAATATATTGACTTAAGTATACAATAATAAGTGATATTGTAGTGTGTTGTGTAAATAAGTAAATAAATTTTGAAATGTAAGTGTTTGACGTTAATATTACAACGCAATTTTGGATGAACATATTGTTGTAAATGAACTAAACTTTAAACTTGTGATTATTATTCATGTATAATTTATGTTATGTGTTTCATGTATTTATATATTTGAATGGATTTTTTCCCCTTTTTTTAATATGAATATGATAAATGTTGATGTGATTTATTAGATAAATCAGTGAATAATGGTATGCTAAAATTGTCATAATCCTAATATTATGTAGTCAATTATAATATATGGCCTTGAATGTAAAATAGAAAAGAATTAACTAAGGCTTTGTGACCAATTATAGAAAATCTAAAGTGAAGGTATTCGGAGCAAAAAATTAAATTTTGTCATTGTTTGGTATTTATAAGAAATATTAGTTAGTCAAATTTATTTAAATAACTTAAAATTTGGATTATGTATTAATTTAAATACGTGGAGTTAAATATAAAATATTAGGAACTAATGATATATTATATGTATATAATTATACAAACTTTAAAATATTCATACTAAAATGTAATGATGAAAAAGGTAAAATAATATGATAGAATTAGTAGATATCTATAAAGTGATAAACTAATTTGAAAATAAAATATTGAGACAGAATGAAGGAAAAGAGAGGAAAATCATAGAGTTGAAAATTTTGTTGTCTACTTGTAAGGGTATTGTGGCTTCTGCACATTGCACTGCCCTATAGAATCTGCGGTATCTGTGTTGAAAAGTAACATCAGGTGTGATTAAATATTAGTATTAAGTAATGTTATTAAACGTTGGATACATTAAAAATTTCTTCGAAATAGTGAGCGTTTTTTTGAATCAACCTTTTGGACCCACTCTAAAACTACTCAAGATCTTGTAACGGGAAAGACCAAGGAGTATGAAAAAGATTAAATATTTTTACACATCTAGCTCTTTGTGATTTGATTCCAAACCACGAAAAATAGGAACGAACAAAAAAAAAATATGATGAAAATTCACATGTCTATTGAATGATGATGGTATGTCTTTATTATTCTGAATTTGTGAATTTGAAATAGGTAGGAACCTTGGCTCAGATTTTATAACATATAGTTGGATTTGTGGATTTGCATGAATTGAACTATTCATGTATGAAAACAACGAAAAATGCAAGCTACGTATTCGATGATGGACGGAAATAATAAAATAATAACTATATCTAGAAACTTAACATTCACTACTAATAACTAAAATTATTTGATGTATCATCAATGAGTAATTGTATGTGCTTATATCGCACATGTAGCACAAAATAGCATATGAGAACTCACTCTCTATCTTTGATAATTATTCAACCGATGGACTAAAAGTATGATATCATATCCCAATCATTGAACAATGAATAGTCAAACCATGATATTGACTTTACATTCCTACGAAAAATAAATGAATAAATAAGGTTTCATTTATTTATGCATAATGTAAACAGTAGTCAAGCAACATGGCCATTAATTTAGCAGTGACCAGCGTATCAATATTATGATATGTATCATCGTCTCACTAAACTAAATGTCATATTAGATATTGGAAAGTAAGTTCTATTTAAATTTACAGGCATCACTATATTTCACTGACTTAACAATGTGGTATGAGACTTCTAATTCTATATCGGTTAATTTATTTGATAATAGATGAAGCATTTCAAGCACTACTGAAAATATCAAATTACTCCCCACAAATTCAGCAAACTAAATTTTAATATCTGCAGCCGGTGGTCAAAAGTTAAATTATCCCTTCAAATAATTATATTTATTATAATGTTGTAATGTGTTTGAATAATAAAAAGGACTGTAATGTTGATATTAAATACCGTAGTAGTACTTTAAAATAAGCAATATTTAAGCTTTTATAATAAATATGTCTCTAGTGTTTTAGTTAGATATGGCTTAATTGTTTTGAACATTTAATATTTGTGTTTTATTCTTAATATTAGCAGTGTAATGCTTACTTTTCAGTAACGTAAGCAAGTTCTTACGTGTTTTAATTAATAGTGGCTATGCTTTTGAGTATTAAATTGATGGTTGGGTAAAAAATCACATATTATTATTAATGTGTTAGCCCATGCTACGCACACGGATCACATTATGCTATGACACAGCGGAATTGCTAAATAATTATGTTGCCCATGAATAAATAACAAAAAGTAGATTAACAATTTTTTTGATAATGTCTGAACTATATAGAAGTATAAAAATCTATGGCATCAGGAAAAGAGAATTATGAATTGAAATTATTTCCTTGAATACGTAATTCACACATAAAAAGTTAATAGATATATGTTTATATCTTAACAGCTATAAAATATACAATACAAAGCATTAATGCCAAGAAATGCTTATTTTGAAATTTCTTGAACATGATCTGCTATACTTCATAATTATTTGCTCTCCCCCACTTCTTGAACTTGAAGTTGTTGCCATCATAGCATATTGAACATCATGCTGTCATTATTGAGATTCACCTATGAACTGAACTTATATAAGTATGCTGTAAAAAATTCTCAACACAATAATTATTGATTACTAAATTGAATTCAAAATAATAATTATTGACTTTTCATGCGTCCATGCTTTAGTTGCTGATTGTATTAATATTTCAGTATTAAGTAACTTACCTTAGAATTTTGTTTTGGGATGTCCGTACCAATGTGTCATTTTATGGGAAATTCTAGTCTCCTTATCTTGCTATTTGTGATGCAAATTCTGGTCTAAATAGATTAAACCATTAACTGTAGCAACCAAAGACCATCCACTTGCATGCACCTAAGAAATCCAGATTAAAAATTAGAACTTCTTAAAAGATTTAGAAAATCATAATGCACAATGTAAATATTTTGATTTTTATGAAATCGTGTGAAGTGCATTTCCAATTTTAAATGCCAGCAGTTAACACCCTTCATTTTAACGTTAGGATTGCTTCACACGATACACCATTTCCTACATGGAAATTTGGCAGAACATGAAAATTGAGATGATAATATATTTTTAGGTGCATAAAAGTTAACTTGTATGTGTCATAGATAACAGCTAACATCCCAGGATAAATTAAACTTAAAATAAGTAAACGATTACGGAGATAATGGTAAGATACTGAAAGGACCCTGGTTGTTCTATTCAATGATTTAAGATTTCGTTATGTTTATTTCGTACAGTATTGCAAATATGGAAATTTCCACCGCTTTGCTTATGTGTTTGGAAAAAATAGTATTAGCAAAAATTAATGCATGTTGTTCATTTTACCACATGACTGTTATACGTATAGAATCATCATCACAAAACTTTCATTGATTTAGTTGGTTGTATGAAGAATGGGAGGATGGAAAATGTGTACAACAATAATAAATAATTTGAATATGTAAATAGATCTAACAGCATAAGTGAACATCTACCGACAAAGAAATAGTACGAAAAAGGGTTGCTATTTAAGTACATAAACTAAAGGATGCTAACAAATATCACAGAAAAAACTTAAATTGTAACATATGGAATAAATACCATCTTGGTTACCTAGAAATCTGGCAGAAGTGGAGCACTACTGTGAACGTTTGTTTGTTCATATTTCACACTTAATTTTAATGTGCATCATCTCAAGTTCGATCTCCATGGACTCACATCCTCTTTACTTGCACCCTTCACCTTAATAATCATCTTGTACAGTAAACGGTTAGTTGGATTTAACAGTTACTTATGTATCAATAAAATTAATTATGAATTATTACTCTCACTTGTAATCCTTGTATTAGTTCTTTTAGAATTTCGGCTTATGCTATGCTATAATGTATACCGTCTGTTCCAAATTCATTGTCACGCTTTGTTAAACGACGGATATGGTTAACTTATTATTATTTACTGGTTACATAGAGTTTTCCTTTTAAACTTGTGTGCATGTTGATTACAAAGATCATATAAAATTTCTTTTAGATTAACTTGTAATTTAATACGCAATTTACATGAAAATATGTTACAATTGGCCAGTTGGTTCATTCCATGATGAAAACGTGTAAGTATGTAGCATATTAAAAACCCAAACACACATATTTTACAGAACTGTTCCAAAAAAATATGGACACATGAAAATTCAGTTAAAACCCGAATGGGTAATATAGAAATGAATGATTAACTCATATCCAATGTAGGAAAGAAGCAGAACTAGAAAGGTGTGCAAGAACAATCATTATCACAAAATAGTATACTTTATACTATTACGAAAACAAATTTTGGGTGCGGAAATAATTGAAACCAGGTGATGTTAACTTTAGAATTGGGTTTCCTATGATTACCATTGACTTGCATGATGAAGCCTTTTGATATCTAGTTCTGCAAAAATGCTCAAACAAAACTATGTTGGAATCACACATTAATGGGATAAAATGGGTATAGCAATGTGATATCACAACATAGTTACGTGAAGTTTGACATGATCATAACGTTCAAGTATAACTGTAAAGATAGATGACAATTTTGAAGGAAACGCCATGAGCATCATAAATAGATTCAAGTATATTAACATGGGTATATATAAAATACATCTAAAATACTTAAGCTCGTAAGTACAGATGAATACAAAAATGGCAGTGATATTGATGGAAAATGAACTTGATCGCAACTCAATATTAAGAAGTAAATCAAAGATAATAGGCTAAAAACCGGGTGTCAAGCAACCGACAAAAATCTTACAGGAATAAAGTTAAGAAAAAACCCTATGAATTATGTGATGATTTTTGGTCAGTGCATATTGAAAGCAGGTTCACGTCATTGAAGAATAGGGCATAAGAAATGGAAAACCAAAAAGAATAAAATGTGAAAAAAGGTAGGAAAATAAAAGGAATTAGTTTGATGGTGGGATCGTAATACCACCAACACAGTGTAAAACCATGATTTGACAAAGCTCCAAGATCCTAGGATCTCAAGGTAGGAAATACATTCTCATAATATGTTACAAATATCAAATACATGGACATCTAAAATATTAATCAACATTAAACACAAAAATAATTTTAAGAAAAAAACTTACATGCAAGAACCAAGCAACTTCGGATCACACTACATCACATTTAGCCGATGACTGAAAATCATAGTTACGAATTCAAAGTTTGGTTAACCTAAAGAAAACGACCGAACCATTATCAATTTGAAACCACATAAAACAAAAATTAACATGCTTTCTTAAATTAACTGTATTAATTCCATGTTGTTCTAAGAAAAATGAAAATTTTCTACATATTTTGAAAAATTTTAGTGTAAAGTAAAAAAAAAAAAACTACAAATAGATAGAAATTAAAGTCGATCGAGGAAAGTCAATTACTGATGGTCCAAAATCCTAAATAGGAAAATAAATAAATAAAATCCTAAATAGATATATCGAAAATTAAGCAGACATTAAATACTGAAAACTTAATTTGACATTGGAGATCAAAATCCTCCATTATGAAAACTGTCTAATTAAAAAATGAAGTTACCTGCAGTTTTAAGAACCAATTGAGGCTGGGGGAAGTTGTAAGCTAGATTAGAACAAAAGGCTGGAATGATTGAGCAGGTTGCAATCGTCTGTCGATAATCAGATTTAGTGCGGTGAGCAACCGAAATTTAGTTAGGGTTTCTATTTGCTGAAAGAAAGGAGAATGAAAAAAGATAATAGTTTGAAACGAAAAGATGAGAAAGAAAAAAGGGGAGCGAACCTGAAGAGAACGACGAAGTCGAAAGGAAGCAGAGATATCAGGAATAGAAGAGAGCATAACAGCGACCCTTCATTTAAAAAAAAATCAGAATGGCTTATGCACCCTTGATAGGAAACTGGATAATAATATACTAGTATAAATTAGGTTTGTTCATGAGATTAAATTTTAAATTAATATCCTGAGAGAGAGTTTTAAGGTCAGAAAAGAAAACTGAGAGAATGAAGGGGAATTGAGAGAATTGAGAGAATTAAGGAGAGAGCTAGAAATTCTTCAACTTTACTATTATTTAATAGATGCCAGCATTTGCCGAATTTATGGAAGCCGGCTAAAGCACCCATCTATAAATAATAATCGTATATAATTTCAACTATTTCGAGAAATAAAAAAAGGAAAATCTATAAATTCTCCGTATTCTAATATTCCATCACTAACACTCTAAAAAAATGTTGATCCACCTTTTTGTAGGGCAGTCACATTACATATTTCTGCCTATTGGAAAACTAAGATTTGGAAATGCTCTTAGGCGACCCCAAATATATTTGTTCAAAGTGGAAAAACTCTCGAAGACATGGATATAGAATGCTTGGAATCTGGGTCGACATAGTTGGTTCGACCATCCTCAATTCACCATGTCATTCCGACTAGGCTATTTCGGATCGATCAGCCCGGCTCATGTGGGTCCCATTGTGCATTGCTGAGTCATAACTTGAAAGAAGATAACTCGGGGAATAAGCTCCCCGGATCGAACAACCTGTGTCTCGACTCTGCCGAACCGGACCGGTTCAACTATGCCGAGACGGGTCGTGGATGCTTCCTGGATACTCAACTAACCATTTAAACGTGATCAATGCACTTCTCCGCAAAATCCGAATCGATCTCTATGTGTCTCAATCGAACGTGTTGCTTCCTCATCTACATATACACCCCTAGGGCCTTATTTCAAAAGACTAAACTCCATCTCTTTGGCATGGTGACACAAGGACTTTGCAACCATTAACACATCTTCTTTTCTCAACTTTCTTTCATAGAAAATTAACTGTGTTGTAACCACACTATAACAAGAGATAGGTTACACTAAGTGAATATATGCCTGATTACCGAACCACTATAAAAATTTACATGTTTCTTTCCTTTACCATGATTTGAGATTACTATGATTTGTGATTATTTCTATAATTTTGGTGTTGTGCTTGGAAGAACCAATCCCATGCCAACATTTTGGCACGTTAGGTAGGGTAAACGCTACTTAATTTCTAGCTTAAAGGAATCTGATTGTCTCATGATTAAACGATGGTTAAACGAAAGAAAATTGTTGCTAGTACTCAAGCGGATGTCATAGGAAAAAAGGAAGTCAGCAGGCTTCCTCTACTGGTAATCACTCCAACTCTTGACCCGAGATGAGATGGATGAGCTCATTAAGGGATTGCAAGTCTGTATAGAGCGACATGATGAACTCCTCTGTAGGTAGGAGGAGTTGAAGAATAATTTTTTCTCTATAATTAATGAATTTGGAAGGCTAGGAGACCAGGACTTAGTCGCTGGGGCAGGACCCAACAACGCAGCAGCGACACACCTAGAAGAAATGATGTGACCCCGCTCGAGAGCAATTCAGGCTCTGCCTGGTAAGGATGTCGAACCAAATACGGCAAGGGGAATTCGCCCTAGAAATGGAGAAATGAATTGTAATGCTCATATTCAAAATATCTTGAACAACGACATTAAAAGCGTGGTTCGACCACATAGGACTTTGGATGCAGAGAACGCCGGTGCGTAGGACACCACGACCTCGTTCTACTATGCCGAACCGACTTGGTTCTACTATGCTGAACTGACCTGGCTCGACTAAGCCAAACCGGATCCCGAGGGCATGTCATAAAAAGAAATGGATGCCACAAAGAGGCACAAAACTTCGAGAGGTAGGGCTATTGAGAAGCAACAACGACCCGAACAATACATTTCAAAGTATTCGTCTGGACTCGTGGTGCATACTTTTCAATTAAATAACAATGGAGATATATTTGTTCAGATGATATGGCATGTAACCAGAGGCGGACTATCCAGCCAAGGATATGATGAAGTGTCAGATCCCTTTTACTACTGGCATTAGAAATATAAGTGCCCCTCCATATTTTAAAAAACTTATGCAGATGACATACGATGGGAGATCATACCCAACTATGCATCTAACATGATATGTCCGACATATGGTTGTGTTGGGAACATCTCCCGTACTGATGGCGAAGTGTTTTTTCACCATTCCTTATTGATTTGGCCATGCTTTGGTTTAGACAGCTTAAGAATGAATCGATTAGCTCTTGGAATGAACTGGTGGATAAGTTTATGGATCATTTCAGAGTACAATAGCTTGTGCAAAGAATGTTATGACATTGACTACAATAAGGCCACAACTAGGAGAAACACTAAGGAGTTTTCTAAAAAGATTTAACGCGGTGGCGGCTTCGGTGGATAAGCCAAAACCGTCGATGGTTTTGATGGCGGCCGTGTCTATAGTGGCCGGTAAAACTGAACTTAAGGAATGCTTGTAGAGGGAATCCCAAAGGGATCTCAACGAATTTTATTTTTAAGCTGCAAGATAATTGCGCAAAGTGGATGCACAGACGCAGAGCAGGATTGAAGCAAATGTTTTGAATGACCAATAAACGCATAAGGCTAGATTCAAGCATGATAAAAGAAAAAAGAAAGTTGAGAACGAGCAACATGGCTCAAAGAGAAGCTGGAAGGATTTGAAATATCCCTCCTACACAAAGCCGAATGAGTCCCTAGATGAGAATTACATTAACATTACGGAGCAGATCCTGTAACGGAAACCGCCCCCCCAGAGAAACGATAGAAAAGGAAAAGATGTCCGGAAAGTTCTGCATATTCCGTGAGCTGGACGAACATACTATGTTGGAATGTAGGCACCCCTGAGATGAGATAGAAAAGCTCATCAGAAGTGGATGGCTCCAAGAATATGTTGATACAGAAAGAGGGTATCTGATTGTGGGTAGTTGTCTTCGACTCAGAATCAAGGAGGGACTCAATTCAAAGGGAAAATTTTAATCTTTTGATAGAGGTGGCGATGAACAAAGACCCACAACTGCTTTCTCTAACCACTTGACTGCTTACACATGTATGGGACCATGCTCCGGTCCCCAGGCATGCTCTGAGTGGATGTTGAGTCTTGGTGCCCAGTAAGGCTCAACCCCATTTAATTTCCTTTTTCTTGCATTTTGATTTGTGCATTTGCTCGAATTTCCCTCGGCGGCAAATAATAGTAATAATGGTTTCTCTTCACCGAGGAGAAAAAGTTAAACCCCTGAATATGGAGTCCTATCACTAAGAGGTGATTGGATGAATTTGTGTGATTCAACTGCTAATCCCTTTCTCCAAAAAGTAATTGGATGAGCCTCCAACAATACCGCACTCGTCACATCACTCGTGCGAGGTACACATAGCCTTCTGTCACGATGTGGCCATCCTCTCTCATCAATTGACTACCCAAAAATGTACTCAAAGGTTTTGCCTCTATATAGTCGGTCTAAAATATCGGCTGGCTGTTGATCATCATACTGGTTAGATCCAATCCATTGCAAAGAGTAGGTTACATCTCCAGCGATGCTAACAATCCTGGTGCACAATTTGTAGATGGTATGGAATCGTAACATGAGATAAAGTCTAAACTGTGTCACTCTACGAACAATGGACTCAAAGTCATCATCTGCCTACTCAGAGCATCCGCTACTACATTCACCTTCCCCAGTATATAAGAAACTTTGAAATCGAAGGATGCTAGAAACTCCATCCAATATTGTTGCCTCAAGTTAAGATTCTTACGTGAGAGCAAAAATTTGAGAGACTTATGACCTGTATATAACTCAAATCTCTCGCCCAACAAGTAGTGTCTCCATAACTTAAGGGCAAAAACAATAGCTGCTAGCTCCAAATCATGGGTAGGGCGATTCTTCTCGTGTACCCTAAGTTGTCTACTCCCATAGTAAATAACCTTACCCTCCCGCGATAGGACTGTTCCCAGTCCTGTACCACATGCATCGGTATACACTGTAAACAATCTTAGCTCGGTCTGGAAGAGTCAACACTGGAGCTATAGTGAGAGCCTTTTTTAATCTCATAAAGGAATCCCAGCAATGAACATACCATGAGAACAATAAGTTCTTCTTAGTAAGGAGGGTAAGCGGAGCTGAAATTCGGGGAAAGACCTTAATAAATTTTCAATAAAACCCTCCAAGCCTAGAAAGTTCCTCACCTTAGTTGCGTTCTTGGGGACCTTCCAATCCTACACAACAACCACTTTAGAGGGATCCACCGCTATACCATCTCGCGAAACTACATGCCCCAAGAATCTCACTTCCTTACGCCAAAAGTGGAACTTTGAAAACTTCACCTTCAACTGATGGGTACGAAGCATATGGAAAACCTCTACCGAATGCAACACATGTTCATCCTCATCTCTTGAAAATATCATGATGTCATCTACAAACACCACCATAAATTTATTTAGGAACTCCATAAATATTCGGCTCGTCAAATTGACAAAGTATGTTGGTGCATTGGTTAGCCTAAAGGGCCTGAACAACCACTTGAAAAACCCGTCTGGAGTCCTAAAAGATGTCTTATCCACACTATCAACTGCAACTCAAAGCTAATGAAACTTAGTTGCTAAATCTAACTGAGAAAAAATGGATGCTCCCACCAACTGGCCAAGAAAATCGTCTTTTCGAGGGAGTGGGTGTCAGTTCTTCTTTAGAAGCTTGTTAATTCCCTGTTATCCACACATAGATGGAGAGAGCCATCTTCTTTAGTAGCAAATACGACCAGTGCTTCGCACTTAAATATACTTCGTTTAATAAAGCCTTTATATAGCAACTCACCCATTTTCTTACTTTGTTTTTTTCTTTCCCTTAGATCCGTATGACGTACATGCAATGGATCAGGCTTAGCATTCTCTGTGAAATAAATCCAGAAGTCGATCTTCCACCTCAAAGGTTGTCCTCTCACCTCTTCGAATGCATATGGAATATCTCTCACCATGGGTACCAAGTTAAGATCGTTGATAGAAGTATCTAGTGAATCTAAGAAGCTCAACATGTCTAACCCTCACGGGTCGCAAGATATCTTGAGGGTCGTACCGTGACAAATCATCAATCTCACTACCCTCCTCTTGCAATCAAGAATGGCACCATACATGGCCAACCAATCCATCCCTAGAATGATACCATACCTCATGAATCCCAGTACATAAGCGTCACAATCAAACTCGACGCCTAGAATAGAAAGCTTCAAACTCTAACACATCATCGATAAATGAGCTGAACCTCCTATAGGGTTTGAAACTACAACTGGATCAGAAACAAGAGATATACTAAGGTTTGGACAATCGAATAATGAAGTAGAAATGAACGAGTGTGAAGTGCTAGAGTCAAATAGGGTCCTAACTAAAAAGTCATAAAGAGAGATAAAACCTTCAACTGCGACCTTCCTACCCCTTTCCAGACAACACTAGCCTCCAATGCTCTAGATGAACAAGCTCCTTGCCCTTACTTATGAGGACATTGCTTGCTATAGTGACCCTTCTGTTCACAATTAAAGAAACTTCCTCCCTTGATAGCCTTTCTTCAGTCCTTCACAAAATGACCTGTCATGCTTCATCCATGGCACTTAACATCTTTCTTGAGCTTTTTCTGGTCTCTTATTAATTTTCTTAGGCCACCATTTCTTCTTTCCAAATTTATCACCTTAGTTTATTTTCCATAAGATCACTTTTCCCATTCTCATGCATAAGCACCATCTCAACAAGTTCTCAAATATAGCACCCTTAAGGATGTGAGTCATATATAGCTATCCCATAGAGGTTGCTTCAAACCCTTAGCGAACCTCATAACCTTTTTGTGAGCCATATTCACCTAGTCCAATCCAAATCTAGCAAGCTTATTGAACTGATTAACGTATTCCCTCACCGAAAGATAACCCTGCTTCAAAAGTAGAAATTTGCCCAACTGCAATGCCCTCTTCAGCTGGAAATTGAAAAACTTCTTCCCAAACTTCATCATGAAGTGATCCCAAGTCTTAGAACCACGCTCTAACTTAGCCATCCCCCACCAGAATGTATCTTTGCCCTTCAATTGCCATGCAGCCAATTGAACTCTTATCCTATCGCCAAGCTCTAAAAGTCCAAATATATGCTTGGTTTTACTGAGCCAAGTGTAAGACTCGATGAAAGTCTCCAAACAAAGAAAAGTCAAGCCGCCAAGGGCGGTGAAATCCTTACAAACCTAAGTGAAATCAGTCACTGGTAGTGGAATAGGAGGAGCTACCACGACTGGAGCGGAAGCTTAGGCATTCTCCTGCCCTCTAGTTGGCTTTGTAGCTTCCATGTATCTACAAAATCAAGTCGGAACAGGGATACCCTCCGAAAAATTAGGAGGCCCAAACATGCTACGAAGGGAAAAGAGAGAAAGATTCGAGAACGTAATCAAAGAAATATTGTAATTGACTTAAGGGAATAATTTTCAAAAACAGCCTTTTTATTTTGAAAACACGTTTCTTTAAAAAAACTTTTTACTGATCTTGCAACCTTAGGCTTTGGCACCAAACGAAACACCACATATTTCTTAACGTTACCTGTATAAGGATTCTATTAAGAATTATGAAGCATTTTTGATATAATGACATCATAGAGGCAAAAATTAACAGGACATCATAAATAAAATATTGCGAAAAACTTAAAATTTCACTTTAAGCGACATAAGAAGTGATATTACATCACAAGTCATAAAATATAGTTGTCTCATGAAAACTACAAAACCAGAGTATTAATTAAAAGTATACGTCAATATCAAGTATAGAAAATAAACAAAGCGTGGAAAGGTACATGTAAGCACAAAGAACAAGACAAATAAGAATATCCAAATGACTAAGCTAGGTCAAACCTCTCTGGAGCACTAGATCCTCCACCCTGAGAACCAGGGTGGGGAGGGGGTAGGAAGGAAGAAGAGAAAAATGAAACTAGTCAGACATATAGCCCGGTGAGCTCAGTAATTGCTTGCATAAGTGATAAAAAAGGAAGTATAGATAGGAAAAAAAATTGAAGCTCAATACAATAAATAAGAACAAGAATATAATTGATTATCTAATCACTCAGTTTCTACACCAATTGCTACAACTTATAAATTAGGATATACCTAATTCTACCCATCCATCGGCTTCTAAACCATAGTTGTGATAACATATGCTGACTATGGTCCCGGATTTATCAGAGACGACCTATCAACTTTGAAAACATAGCGAAAATCACTGGAGTCGTAACATATTATCTTCCCTAATCGGCGCAATGCATGCTCATCACCCCGCCGGAACGCGCCCGTACCCACTACGTTTGGACTCATTACTACCCAGTTCAGTATAAGCTTGCATCCGCCTCCTTGTGAGACCAAGTGTAGTGTGATAAAAAGGACTACTGACTGATGCAGATCCCCAACCAAAAATACAAATTAACCTAAGTCACTCCAAGACTTAGTCCCCTATAATTATTTTAATTATCCTCTTATTTTCCCAAATCAGCTAGGGCTGTCAATGGATACCCGAAAAATCCAAAATCCGTCTGCATCCGTATCCGAAAAGCAGATAAATATCCAGTATCCGGAAAAGCGGATGCGGATACGGATATAGGCATATCCGCATCCGAAAATTATCCGTCCGTTTTTTTCATAATTATAGCTTAAATTATGTGTATTTTAACATAATTAAATATACTAATTTATTATTTTGCAAAATTGAAAGTCTACTAAAAACACAGTACTTTCTCAAAATTATATATTATCGTCATATTTATTTATTTATAGCACTTTTGTAATTAATTGGGTTTAAAAAGCTTAATATTTAGCTCTAAAAAAGCCATTTATGTTCATTGATTTATCAACCATTAGCGGAGCGAATAATTATCCGATATCCGTCCGTATCCGCGGATGCGGATATTCGATATCCGAAAATGCTTTCGGATGCGGATACAGATATGGCACTATCCGTATCCGAAAGTATCCGTTGACAGCCTTAAAATCAGCCCACCCCTACTTCTGAAACGAACCAATACTACGGCCCCCTTATTTTCCCTAATCAACCACTACTGTCGGAATAGTCCCTTACTCATTCTTATTAATTTGCTTATTTCAAACTTAACACCAATCTTAACTTTATAAGTAAGCCTGTTTTATTCATAAACGTCAAATTTACAGGCTTTCTATAAACATCTCTCTTTTTAATTTCATTGTATAACCCAACCGCCATCATTAGCATCTATGCAAATGTCACTTATTCAGTTTTGACAAAGTTACAATTCCAATTATCTTTATTGCATAATTTTTATAAGCCCAGTGTATCCTTTATATACATATTTGTTATTTTTACCAATTGCGTCGTTATTATCAAATTTCATATTTTAACCCAAACAACATATAAACAAGAATAAATAAATGGTTTAGGATCATGAAGGCCTAAACTCAATGTCAGAATAAAAGAATAATGGTCTAGGCTCTCGCAAATAAGAAAAAATCTAAAATAAAATAGGGCTAAAACTGAAATATAATGTAATTACATACCAAGAAAAAATGGTATAGATGAACAGAATAAAACTACAGTTAAAGAATAGATCATAAGATCGGAAATAAGAAAGGTTAGAACTATAATCAGATTATATAGAATATTGATGGAAAGGAAAATAGAAATCAGAAGAAATATACAACTTATTTTACTATCAAGAGAAACCTCAATTTGTACTAAATCTTTCAACTACTGAAATATACTCACATTTTTAAAGCAATCCAATCTAGCCCTGGTAGGAAAATCTTTATCTTTGAATATCTTCCAAAGAATATGCAAACACAAGGCTCGGGACTCCATAGAATTATATGAGAATAGGTTATTTGAAATGGAGGAAGAGAATAGAGAAGTGAAAATTAGTTTAGGTTTGGAGCATATTTATAACAGAGCTAGGGTGCTTTAGATCGTTGAACTCTAGATTAAGATTTTAGGCCATCGGATAGAGGAATTCTTTAGAAGAACGCACCCGAAACCCAAAATAAAACGATCTAGACGTGTGCATCAGGTTGCGCATGTCATCCAGGTGGGTAGACCCATCCTATAGGTGGGTTGACCAACATGTGGTTTGGTTTGACCTCCGGGTCGACCTAGCTATGGGCTGGATCGCCCATTTGAACGTGGTTTACTCTTGAATTAAATTCTATTTAATCCGATATTTTATTACTATTTCAAATTCGAAATTCAAATTTATTTCTTTAATATCTCTTCCGTTTTAAATCTAATTTATACAAACTAAATATCCATCTTAGCTAGAATTTTGTAACAGACTAAATACTGCAGCCCTGTTGCCAATTTCCCAATATTTTTCTTAATAAGATTTATTTTATTAATCTTTTAATTTAAATTACTTTATTAAATTGTGGGTTGTTACATGACTTCTGATCGGCCATCAAGCTTTAGTGTCACACTGTCTTCAAACCTGTCATCGAGCTCCAATGTTGCTCTATCATCAAATCCATCCAAGCACTCTGAAGCTATTACAAGAAATTATCTCATTTGTTCGATTCTAGCATCCTTGTGCATTCAACCGATATACAACGAAATGTGCATTTGATTGTTAACCAGCCCAAACTTTAATGAACGAAATATTTCCTAATACTAGATTGCCTGCGAACTGCATTTCAAAATAAGCTTAATAAACAATTCAACCATGCAACCAATAGTTACACAAATCCCTAAACTAGCATACAAACATCCAAATTAGTAATAATAAATCAAGTAGAACCTATCTATATCAATCAAGGTGAAATGTATGTCTAAATAGGCAATATCTAATTATATGGTCAAAACAGTGTGCAATAGAGCATAAAAGGGTAAATAGCGCGTTATCACAGGCAAATAGATAGAAATGTTACAATCAAGTTAAATCTACTTAAATCACTTTCTAATCTTTTAATTTATTAGGTTCAACTATCCTTAATATTATGGTTTATAATTAGAAAACAGTTTAAAACATCAAATTTATACTGTACGAACATATACAGTCCAGTAAAAGATAATATCGATCACCATAGCCAAATGAGCCAAAACCGGCTCTAAAATTGTTGATCTCGTTAATGCGAGTCCAACATAAGAGAGGATGTCCAGGCCCGACCTCGTACACAATAGATATCAATGTTACAAGTTTAACTATCAATCATGCAATTATAATTTAAGTTATAATTAATTAAACAATAATTTCCTCATAACCGTTCTACCCCAATCCTCACTATATTGTGCGTGCATATCACACAACAACCCAACCCACGTGCATCAATTCGAGGTGATACTGAGATTTACTAGATGAAACTGGAAATTGTTTTATCCTTTCAACTTGTCATTGAATGCCTGACTCGCTCATACCCAAGCTTCAACTTCGGCCATCGCACGTGAAATGCGATCTCCTCCCACCTACTTCGACCTATAGCAGGTCGTACCAACACCAAGGTCACTGAATTGGCTAGAAATCCTAGCACAGGTGCGCCTTGCTATGGTGATTTCAAATCCGGCCTCGCCCTCCCCTATCGACTACTACAACAAGTATTAACCTCAACCCCAGCTCGTTGGGAGCGATTTAAACTATTACTATATGGGTCCAAATGTATATGAGATTGAATCTCTCTTCGAGGCATGAATTTAGAGGGTAATTTCGTGATTTTTAGTGGAGCGGATTGGAAGAAATTAACTTTTGAAGTTAGTGATGGTGGAGGACGTTTTTGGGGATGGAATAGTAAACCTTGGGTATGTTGAAAATGAATAGTGCGTGTTGCAATGTTGCAAATAGGATTATGTTATTATTTACTGTCTTAAATTCCAAATCCTCTTTATGTAACAAACATGCGTTTTAGTTGGCCATGATCAAATCACTCATCCAATCACTACGAAACTTAACGGTGTGCATTACTACAACGATATGGTTCTAATGGCTCAAGTTTTCATCACTTTGACTAAAACGATAATTTTATGCGTATTTTGAGATAATTTTGACCTTAATTTCTTTCGATCTCAAAATATAGTGGTCCTTATACTTTTCGTTCACGTAACCAACCATACGAACTCAACGGAACTAGTCTTGAATCCTGATTCAATCATTTGTAAAAATTACCTTTTGGAACCATCACGTAGATAATTAACGATCAATATTTAAATATATTTAAATATCCAAGCATTAAAATATCATTTTTTTACATTCTTCCTCCTTAAAGGATTTCGTCCACGAAATCCTCAATGACAAAACTACATAACCAACACTCTCGAATAATTGATGATACAAGATAAACTGTCACTTCACGCTCTCAAAAACCATTGGAGAGACCAGATCAAAGGAAATAAACATGGAATTTGACACAGAGCCAATATTCCCATTCCTAAGCGCAACCACCATCCAATTTGGTATCGATGCAGCCATGCCAAATACCGAAGTTGTACACTTATTTTCCAAACAACTAGATGATGGAAAATAAATGGGGCTACTTACTAATTTGGACAACAATTCAATTTAACAATGCATAATGAATATCTTTCCCAATTTGAAGAAAGTAACAGAAAATTTCGGTAGCACCTCCCGTATATGGCTTGATATGAAAAAACCACAAATCGCCATACAAGGACGATCTCAACAAAAGAAAATAAAAGCCTAAAAGTGGCTATCCATATTGGGGCATAAAATCGTCACAAATGCGCCAATGGCAAAAACCACAATGTTACATCTACTTCACATCTCTGTTTAAGAAAGCTTAGCATTTAGATGCAAATAAAAAAGAATAAGCATTCAAACAAATAAAATCTTGCTTCTTTATACTTGGGTATGTACTAACAAAGAGGATGAGACACAATAGTAGAAATAGCAACAAGGGAATAAACATGTTAAATGAACATAATTTATATAACATAAGCATGTCAAGTCATGAATGAATTTTATTTCGAATAAATAAATGATACAACAATATAGTTATCCCGCATGCTTAACAACCATATTAAATATATATAGAGCTGCAGACGTCATCGTTCAACATATAGAATCAAAAAATGGCAATTATAGAAAATAAAAGCCATATCTATACTAGCATTCAAGATATTAACCTAACTAATATGGTATACCAACTATTAAATTCAACCCATATTTGACTTGATGACTTGGTTTCCATTTCAAAAATAGAGAATAGTAATCTTCATCTCTCATTAATAAATCAATCATGACTCGAGCGCTATCATACTATTTCTAATTTCCATGGCAACCTATCAATGGGAACCATCGACAACCACTGCTGTATTATAACACCCCACCTCCGCCAGAGTCACTCGCAAAGGAATGCACTAGCTTTGGAGGGGCATTATTGGTAAACATGCATAATGATATAGCAAGGCAGGACATGACATATATATGTATATGAAAAAAAAACAGAGTAAGTAAATTAAACAGCGGAAGATTTTTAAACCATTTCAAAAACAAGTCTGGTACATCAAAATGTCAATTTCCCAAATAAACAAGTCTAGTACATGAAATAATATCATCTGAAACTGAAAGAGAAAACATAATAGTAGCTATCCCCAAAGTGGAAGAACCCATAGCAAGCCCAAGTCCAAAGCATACATGAGCTATCCAAGAAAGCAGCTAAGATCCAAGCTAGGCTCCTGTATTCCCTCCCTGAGGACCTGGGGGGGGGGGGGAAACGGAAGAAAAGAGGCGAAACAAAACGGGTCAGTCAAAAAGACTGAGTAAGCCCTGCTACGATCAGTCTATAAACTAATAAAGTTAACATCATGATGGGAACTGAGATGATCATAGATAACAACACACTGGTATGATAAATCAACCACAAGATAGATAGAGGTGTCATCGCATAAACAGAGTTAAGTTTTTGCACCACGGTGTACTAGCAACTCAACATAACAGATACTGATCCCTTGGCCCAAGCTTTGGCCCAATAACATGAGGTGACCTTAATACAAGGTCCAGCCCAATGGTCTAGTCGATCGGCTCCCTATAAACCTAACACGTCAAGTGTTGGTGTCCATATGGCCCACGTATGGTTGTAGTTAGACTGTGCTGGGTCCACCTTTGGGTGTATCAAGCCCTCGGATGTTAACCCCAGACACTTAAGCAATAATGCACAGCTCTAATCTACTGGTACCCGTGCCTCGAGTTTGTCCAACATCGGACTACGTGCACGTCCGTAGCCCGCCGGACCCGCACCGCTGTACCACTCGGCCATCGCTCTTTGGTCGCTTACATCCTCCAGTAATCGTGCCCCGCCCTAGCCTAGCTTCTAGGGTTGTGAATGATACCAAACTGGGATTACTGTTAGAACAGACCACGTTGCTAGGGTTTCCCCAAGAGGGTTAAGTGTGATTTAACCCTTCACTAATCCTGGATTAAACTGGTTAAGTGTGGCTTAACCCCATTCTAACCCCTTGAACTCCCAAATGGATTAAACTAGTTAAGTGTAACCAATGGTTCACAACTTAACCACATTCTAATCCCTCGAATCCCCAAATTGGTTAAGTATTAGTGGACCCTGACTTAACCCTAATCATGAGGCATTAATTAATTTAATGCACCTTAACCTCTCACATTAGACCTTGTTGTGGTTACTAGTTAGGCCGGGCGGGTCCGGGTAGGTTTACACCACAACTTAGTCTAACCTCGGGTTTTTGGCAACACATGACCAACTTCTCACATTGGGTCCTATTGTTTGTAGCCACTAGTTAAGCCGGTCGGTTCCGGGTAGAATTACGCTACAAACTCAACCCAACCTCGAGTTGGCCACACTTATGTTTTCTAAGTGTCATGTCCACTTTATTTCAAAACATAATTACAAGTCAACAATTACTTGGGTAGACCTAACTTAATAGGTAAATTCCCAAGGGGTAGACCTAACTTAATAGGTAAATTCCCAATCTTATATTCTCATGTATTTTAAGTTTACCCCAAAACCCCCAACGTCATTCTATGGCTTACATATTCGTAGTAACGCATAAAGGATAGGAAGAGGGAACTTGGCACAACATACATGATAAACTTGCACAACAATCATGCATAACATGTTAGACTTGCACAACTTAGCATAGTGATCTTGCATATTACCATAAAACATGCACAACTTGTCAAAACATGCACAACTTGTCATCTTAAACTTGCATAAGTATGCATAACTTGTCAAACTTGCACAACTTGTCAAAACATGCACAACTTGTCATTTTAAACTTGCATAAGTATGCATAACTTGTCAAACATGCACAACTTGTCAAAACATGCACAACTTGTCATTTTAAACTTGCATAAGTATGCATAACTTGTCAAACATGCACAACTTGTCGAAACATGCACAACTTGTCATTTTAAACTTGCATAAGTATGCATAACTTGTCAAACATGCACAACTTGTCAAAACATGCACAACTTGTCATTTTAAACTTGCATAAGTATGCATAACTCAATAAACATACAAATCATGGCTTAGCAAACTTGCATAAACATGCATAACTCAATAAACATACAAATCATGGCTTAGCAAACTTGCATAAACATGCATAACTTAATAAACATACAAATCATGGCTTAGCAAACTTGCATAAACATGCATAACTTAATAAACATACAAATCATGGCTTAGCAAACTTGCATAAACATGCATAACTCAATAAACATACATAAACCCCAACTTTCATCACACATTAACTTTATAGTTTCTAAAATGAGGGTAAGAGGGCTTACAATGCTTATGCGGACTCAAATGAGTATAACAAATGCAAGAAACCCCTTATGCAACTAATTAAAGCCCCCAAATGCAAGCAAACTTGATCAAGACTCCTCCTTTATGATGCCAATTGAAAAACAAGCCTTTAATGCAAGCTAAGGAGGATCATACAAACCCAAATATGCTTGTATGCATGGAAAATTACTTAGGAATTATAAATGAAGAGATTGGAGGCTAGGGTTTTTAGGTGGAGGCCATGAGAGTTTAGATTTTGGCATAGTTTTGTTGCTAGAATGATTTATGGGGTTTAAGGGTAGGATTAGGAGCTTATTTATAGAAGATTAGAGTGTTTTTAGCCCTAGGATTAACCCTAGGATAGTTTTGGCCCGTCAGATCTCGGAACTCTCTAGAACCAAGCCACCCAATCAAGCCCAAATCAGAAATGGTGCACCAGGCTAGACTGCCTGGGCACCCCCTGTCGACAGGGCTGTCGACAGGGCAGTCGACTCCCTGGGGACCCTGTCGACAGGCCTGTCGACATGGGGCCCCTGGCGGGAATTTTCCCGCCTTGGCCCGGCTGGCCCAATTCTTCAAATTTGAATCTGATTTTTACTTAGTAATTTTCTGCAAACTTCAATGGGCCTTAACTGGGTCATACGGACTCCGATTTTCGAAAACTCGGACTCTATTTCGCGTATTTTTCCGAGACGAACGCAATGGCATAGCCCGTTTCCCTTGATTCCCATTTTATAATTTAATTCTGCCTCAATTTATGTTATTACAGGTTATTGAAAATACGGGTTGTTACATTCTCCCCTCCTTAAAGGATTTCGTCCCCGAAATCTTCAAGTTAGGAAGAACGTATCCTACCATCCAATCATCCATCTACTCAAAGCATCATCCACGAGCAATCATTGTCCTTACAAGATTCTAAATGCTGGATGAACATATGCAAAAGTGTGTGTATATGTACTTACCTAATGCAAAAATCAGGCGGTTACTGATACAGTAAACCTCCTTAATGCATATGTATGTTAGTGAAAATCAGGCGGTTACTGATACAGTAAACCTCCTTAATGCATATGTATGTCAGTGAAATGAATCCATATGTATGCAAATTCCTAACATAATTTATGGTATCTATATGAGTGCACATAACATTCATCCATATGCAACATCCATGTGATAACACACAATTTCCATCCATGAATAAGCATAAACACTCATGCATATGCAATATGAAGAGTGTGTGAGCCGATCTAGTGCCTAATCGTGTATAATGCATCCACGAGCAACCACTTGCAAACACTTGCAACCACTTGCAACCATCAAGCATAACATGCCTCAAATACATGTTTCATCCAAAGGGTTTCTACCTAAGGTTCTCATGGCAAGATAGACACGATAAACTAGATAACTAGATAAGCTCTCTTCTTGGATTTTCAAGAAATCCATTCCCACTTTGACATATAGTACTAACCGATGAGTCTTAACCCCCTTATGGAGTTTACAACAGAAATAGGATCGAGAATGGGACCGAGAGGATATATACGAAAGATAACTTGCAAGCAAGCTCCACAGGAAAACTAGGATCAGGGATGCACTCTTAAAAAGAGATATGATGCGCGTATCTAGTCTTCGCTCTTCTTAGTCACGTTTCCTTGAGCTTAACTCCACTGTGCTTTGACTATCTTCCACTTCATGATTCCTTGGCTTCCTAACTCCTATTTCCCAAATTCGAGTTGGAACTCATTTCATTATTGCCTCTCGTCTTCCTTTTCCACTTATTCTTCCTTCTGTATACTTGGCCTAAACATACTATAACCTCATGATTTCATGCAAGCTCTCCAAAATTCACTAGTGAATCCTGGATCTTGTCCTCTTACCGTAAGGTATTCCATGCAGCAGAACTTTTCTTGAAAATACCAATCCACGTTGCCAATTGCCCTTATAAACGGGATTTCCTATAACTCAGGCTTAATCGATATGAACTATCCGCCTATAGGCCGTACCTAGATTCAGTTGCCTACCCCTGGCTTTCTGTAGGTTATTTCAAAACTGGCCAACTTCTTGAGGGTAAACCGTTGCTAACGATGATGCAATCCTCTCGCTCTTCACCGGACTGAAATGAGCACTCTTCGTGAGTCTTCCTATTATGACCCACATACCCGTACTCCCTTTCTTTGATCTAGGTAGTCTATCCTCATACTCTATCGAGACGTTTCATATTTCCTTTGCGGAACTTCCAATGGAGGTAATGGCCCACTGGGCTTCTATGACTTGGCCTTAACCTGGTGGCACAACATGTATCCTGGGACCAACTCGGCCACCTCCTCGAGTGATGCGCATCTTCAAGAACCTTCTTTACCAGGTCTTCCACTCGAGGAACACATACTCTCTCATCGCGCCTTAAGTCTTCCTTTGTCATCCATGATAAATCTAACGAGGTGACTTAACATCTCGCCTCGAGTCAACTGGTCCATGTTCTTGACTAACTGCTGGTCTTCTTCCCGTGAAACTCCCTTCTTGACCCAGAAGAGTAAGTCTAAGCTCCGGGAATGCTAACTAACCAGCCCAACGGAGAAAGCTTCTTACTTCAACTGCCCTCCCCGGAGTTTTCCGGTCTTAACCCGCAACCACTTTAGCGGAACCCACCGCTAAGCCTTGCTTAGGAACTATGTGTCCAAGAAATCCAACTTCTTACCTCCAAAGTGACATTTGGAGAATTTGACCTTCAACTGGCGGCTCTGAGCGTATCCATCTCCTTCTTGAGATGTCTAACATGCTCTTCCTCGTTCTTTTGAGGAGATCAAATACAGTCTACTACGACCCGGACAAACTTGTTCAAGGACTCCCTAGACACCCTACCCATCAAGTCCATGTAATATGCGGGTGCATCCGTCAAACCAAATAGCATGACTAGCCATTCTAAAAATCCATCTAGAGTCCTAAACGCAGTCTTGTCAATTCCATCCTCAGCCATCCTAAGCTGATGGAATCCGGTAGCTAGGTCAAAAGAAAACGGATGCTCCTCCCAGCTGATCAAACAAATCATCGATCCCTGGTAACGGTTGTCTATTCTTTTCAACATGTAAGCGAAACAAACTGTCCACATCAGTAACGAATACTACTGGAGCACTCTACTCGAAAATGCTTCGTCTTAGGAAGTACTTCTCAAGCAACTCCTTGACTTGCTTTCTTAACTCTCACCTCGTGAGGTCATGTGCCTAACCGGCCACGAAACTGGCTTGGTATTACCAACCAGATAATGCGGAAATCTATCCCACGTCTATGGGTAACCCCTTTTCTTTCCCCCAAGATATCAGGATATTCTCGGACCACCCTCAGAGATTGCAAACTATCGATAGACGAGTTGAGGGTCTCAAGATAACAATCATGACGGGACCCATAGGGTTGCCAGAAATTTCTAGGGTATCACCGAGGCGAGTCATGAGCCTCACACCCCTATATACAAAAACCCAGAATGGCTCCAAAACCGGACAACCATTCCATGCCCAAAACCAACCCATATCCCCTGAAACTGAGAATAAAACATCCCACGAGAATTCTATATTCAAGATAGAAATTTTCAAATCCATTCAGACCACAGACAAACGGGCAGAATCCCCAATTGGATTTGAAACACATACGGGATCATCAACTACACTAGTACTTAGGTGCAAAACTTTCAACTGGATCAGATGAAATAAAATTATGCGATGTGCCAGAATCAAACAAAATTCGAATAGGGAAAATCAGAAAATGTAAACAAGATTTTCAACAGAAACACTACCTCTATCATGAGCTGGAAAAACGGGGTTGAGGGGATGAATTCGCCCTCCAGATAGTCCTGCACCCTGAGTCTGACCTTGCCCTTGTTTCCTCGGGCAATCTTTGCTGAAATGTCCAAACTCACTACAAATGAAGCATTCGCCCCGCTTTCTCTTCTTCTTCCTACATTCCCTGGCTATATGTCCAACTTCACTACAGAAATTGCATTTCCTATTCCCTCTTGGCTTGTCCTTGCGGTTGTTGTTATTCTTGCCCCGTTTCCCGGAATTTACTCTCTTGCCTGGAGACTCATTCGCCTTGACCTCTTTCTTGTCATTGTTATCTTCTTCTTGAAGTAGGGCCAAATTCACCAAATTCTCGAAAGTCGCCCCCAAGGGTATATGAGACATGGCCAAACCATGTAATGGCTCGTTTAATCCTAGAGCAAAGTGTAGGGCCTTCTTCTGAGCTGTATTAACTAAGTCTAAATCGACCCGAGCCAGTTGATTAAACTTATCTATGTATTCCCTAATAGTCATGTCCCCTTGCTTCAGTGATAAGAATCTCAGTCCGAACCTTCCTCTAAAGTCATCCCAAGTCTCAATTGGCCTAGTCGCGGTGGTGACTACCCACCAACGTGCAGCTTCTTCCTTTAGCAACCATACTGCTAATAAAACCTTCCTGCGGTCACCTATATCAAAGGTGGCTAAAAGATCTTCGGTCTCTTTCAACCAATTCCCTGCTTCTACAAAAGTCTCTGTCCCATTAAAATTCTTTCCACCCATCCTCTTAAAGTTCTTGCAAGTTTCCGCGAAATCCGCTTGTGGAGGCTGAGGGGGAAGAGGAACATCAGCTACGGGAGGAGGAGGAGGAACAGCGGCCTCGACTGAGGGAACAACATTAGGGACATCCGGGACCGGTGCCGTGACTTCCAAGTACCGACGAAACCAATCGGGTATCGTTACTCCTTCGGGCAAGACGAGATTATCAGGCATGCTGGAAACGAAAAGAAAAGAGTTCAAACGAGGAGTCAAAGGATAGTGCTAATGGCTTTTGGGGAATAGCCTTTAAAAACAACTAGACTTTTCTTTGGAAGATACTTAATACTTGGTTTTGAAAATAGTTTTTCAAAAGTTTTTAAAACCCTTTTTATCCCTTCTCGTAAACCATATGCTCTGATACCAAATGTAACACCCCACCTCCGCCAGAGTCACTCGCAAAGGAATGCACTAGCTTTGGAGGGGCATTATTGGTAAACATGCATAATGATATAGCAAGGCAGGACATGACATATATATGTATATGAAAAAAAAAACAGAGTAAGTAAATTAAACAGCGGAAGATTTTTAAACCATTTCAAAAACAAGTCTGGTACATAAAAATGTCAATTTCCCAAATAAACAAGTCTAGTACATGAAATAACATCATCTGAAACTGAAAGAGAAAACATAATAGTAGCTATCCCCAAAGTGGAAGAACCCATAGCAAGCCCAAGTCCAAAGCATACATGAGCTATCCAAGAAAGCAGCTAAGATCCAAGCTAGGCTCCTGTATTCCCTCCCTGAGGACCTGGGGGGGGGGGGGGAAACGGAAGAAAAGAGGCGAAACAAAACGGGTCAGTCAAAAAGACTGAGTAAGACCTGCTACGATCAGTCTATAAACTAATAAAGTTAACATCATGATGGGAACTGAGATGATCATAGATAACAACACACTGGTATGATAAATCAACCACAAGATAGATAGAGGTGTCATCGCATAAACAGAGTTAAGTTTTTGCACCACGGTGTACTAGCAACTCAACATAACAGATACTGATCCCTTGGCCCAAGCTTTGGCCCAATAACATGAGGTGACCTTAATACAAGGTCCAGCCCAATGGTCTAGTCGATCGGCTCCCTATAAACCGAACACGTCAAGTGTTGGTGTCCATATGGCCCACGTATGGTTGTAGTTAGACTGTGCTGGGTCCACCTTTGGGTGTATCAAGCCCTCGGGTGTTAACCCCAGACACTTAAGCAATAATGCACAGCTCTAATCTACTGGTACCCGTGCCTCGAGTTTGTCCAACATCGGACTACGTGCACGTCCGTAGCCCGCCGGACCCGCACCGCTGTACCACTCGGCCATCGCTCTTTGGTCGCTTACATCCTCCAGTAATCGTGCCCCGCCCTAGCCTAGCTTCTAGGGTTGTGAATGATACCAAACTGGGATTACTGTTAGAACAGACCACGTTGCTAGGGTTTCCCCAAGAGGGTTAAGTGTGATTTAACCCTTCACTAATCCTGGATTAAACTGGTTAAGTGTGGCTTAACCCCATTCTAACCCCTTGAACTCCCAAATGGATTAAACTAGTTAAGTGTAACCAATGGTTCACAACTTAACCACATTCTAATCCCTCGAATCCCCAAATTGGTTAAGTATTAGTGGACCCTGACTTAACCCTAATCATGAGGCATTAATTAATTTAATGCACCTTAACCTCTCACATTAGACCTTGTTGTGGTTACTAGTTAGGCCGGGCGGGTCCGGGTAGGTTTACACCACAACTTAGTCTAACCTCGGGTTTTTGGCACCACATGACCAACTTCTCACATTGGGTCCTATTGTTTGTAGCCACTAGTTAAGCCGGTCGGTTCCGGGTAGAATTACGCTACAAACTCAACCCAACCTCGAGTTGGCCACACTTATGTTTTCTAAGTGTCATGTCCACTTTATTTCAAAACATAATTACAAGTCAACAATTACTTGGGTAGACCTAACTTAATAGGTAAATTCCCAAGGGGTAGACCTAACTTAATAGGTAAATTCCCAATCTTATATTCTCATGTATTTTAAGTTTACCCCAAAACCCCCAACGTCATTCTATGGCTTACATATTCGTAGTAACGCATAAAGGATAGGAAGAGGGAACTTGGCACAACATACATGATAAACTTGCACAACAATCATGCATAACATGTTAGACTTGCACAACTTAGCATAGTGATCTTGCATATTACCATAAAACATGCACAACTTGTCAAAACATGCACAACTTGTCATCTTAAACTTGCATAAGTATGCATAACTTGTCAAACTTGCACAACTTGTCAAAACATGCACAACTTGTCATTTTAAACTTGCATAAGTATGCATAACTTGTCAAACATGCACAACTTGTCAAAACATGCACAACTTGTCATTTTAAACTTGCATAAGTATGCATAACTTGTCAAACATGCACAACTTGTCGAAACATGCACAACTTGTCATTTTAAACTTGCATAAGTATGCATAACTTGTCAAACATGCACAACTTGTCAAAACATGCACAACTTGTCATTTTAAACTTGCATAAGTATGCATAACTCAATAAACATACAAATCATGGCTTAGCAAACTTGCATAAACATGCATAACTCAATAAACATACAAATCATGGCTTAGCAAACTTGCATAAACATGCATAACTTAATAAACATACAAATCATGGCTTAGCAAACTTGCATAAACATGCATAACTTAATAAACATACAAATCATGGCTTAGCAAACTTGCATAAACATGCATAACTCAATAAACATACATAAACCCCAACTTTCATCACACATTAACTTTATAGTTTCTAAAATGAGGGTAAGAGGGCTTACAATGCTTATGCGGACTCAAATGAGTATAACAAATGCAAGAAACCCCTTATGCAACTAATTAAAGCCCCCAAATGCAAGCAAACTTGATCAAGACTCCTCCTTTATGATGCCAATTGAAAAACAAGCCTTTAATGCAAGCTAAGGAGGATCATACAAACCCAAATATGCTTGTATGCATGGAAAATTACTTAGGAATTATAAATGAAGAGATTGGAGGCTAGGGTTTTTAGGTGGAGGCCATGAGAGTTTAGATTTTGGCATAGTTTTGTTGCTAGAATGATTTATGGGGTTTAAGGGTAGGATTAGGAGCTTATTTATAGAAGATTAGAGTGTTTTTAGCCCTAGGATTAACCCTAGGATAGTTTTGGCCCGTCAGATCTCGGAACTCTCTAGAACCAAGCCACCCAATCAAGCCCAAATCAGAAATGGTGCACCAGGCTAGACTGCCTGGGCACCCCCTGTCGACAGGGCTGTCGACAGGGCAGTCGACTCCCTGGGGACCCTGTCGACAGACCTGTCGACATGGGGCCCCTGGCGGGAATTTTCCCGCCTTGGCCCGGCTGGCCCAATTCTTCAAATTTGAATCTGATTTTTACTTAGTAATTTTCTGCAAACTTCAATGGGCCTTAACTGGGTCATACGGACTCCGATTTTCGAAAACTCGGACTCTATTTCGCGTATTTTTCCGAGACGAACGCAATGGAATAGCCCGTTTCCCTTGATTCCCATTTTATAATTTAATTCTGCCTCAATTTATGTTATTACAGGTTATTGAAAATACGGGTTGTTACATGTATCCATTTGGAAATCTCAAAAAGTTACTGAAAACTATTCGATCTATCCCTTCCAGCTATAGCAAGCTGACATCACATTCATCATAAAGTAAATTTGTAATCAACCCCTCTTTATGATGCCGGAAACAAACAACACTCATTCCATATGGAATTAACCATTACGGTCATGTCCATATTACCTCACGTCGAGTTAAGGAATTATCACCTATAATAAACACATGCGATGTTCACTAAAGAAATATCACTTCCGAACTGGTATATCTTCAACTTAACACACACAACGCCTTCATTTTCAATACGTACATATAGGAAACTCAAACTCACAAGAGGTCTTTAACAACCTGAGACGACCCCAAACCCCGTACTGGCGGCGGCAAGGGTAATCCGTGGAATATAACACAGAAACAGATAACAGCAGAACAAAAATAAACAAATACACCAGATAATGAACAATAGAATATACTGGATAAAAGTAATCATCAGAGTTACACAATATACAGGATCTTACTTAGTACAAATACAGTTCAGCTATACATAAATGTCTACAGCGGAAAACAAACAAAATATGTACAATAGGAGCTGAACAGCATAAAAAGAGATAAATGATAGAATCCATCTTCAGCTCCAGCTATCCAGAGAAAGCCAGCTAAACCTGAATACAAGGCTGCCCGTGTAGAAAGAGGGGCACTCAAGTTTGAAAGTGAAACAAACTACGAGTCAGTCATGGGACTGGTATGAGAAATCTACTCAACACATATATAATATGGCCAATCATAGGACCACGCCACTTTCGTGGAACGGGTTTACTCCATTGGATTGCCAGTGCTTTAAAACAAATCTTTCTTTTAAACATCGCTATGCTTTTTTATAAAAATGAAGCCGTTATAAGACTCATTTCCCATCACACAATGCAACGCAAACCGGAGGATAGAGTTTTTTCCTTATAACGGCCAAAATATGCTTGATACTAATAAAACAAAGGCATTTGATATTTTTGCTAGTGTTTATATGTTTTGAAAACAATTTCAAATCATAACTATCAATCATAGACGGCATTAATGCCCCATACCACTATGTCGCCATATATAGGTATACAATCAAAATCGCACAGTCACGTATTTGGAAATTGGATTTCCGTCATGAACCAAGGCAAAAGATAGTCCTTACCGACTTCGAGACGCTCTAGCCCGCCCCTCAGGACTTAGACTCAGGTGGGCCCTTGGATCATCAGGGCCGGTCCACCGATGTGGATTAAAGTTCCTGAACACTGCATTTCCCCACCCTTTGGGGTGTAAATGAGCCAACGAATGGCTCCATCGGACCCGGATCGTCCGATCTAACCGAGGCGCCTCGCAACAGCAACAACCACACAGGTGAAAAGTATATAAATGTCAGGGCTGGTAGGTCACTGGCACCACCCTAGCTGGAAAGAAATGCATGCCCTCCCTGAGGTACTTCTCCGTTTCTGGTTCATACCGGGGTGTGAGGCTCGCGATTTTACGTTATACACAAAGCTACGCCACACCGGCGGTGCTTTGATCATCACCACAAGACTTTGCTTTTCAACAGAAGCCCTGATCACTGCATCTTAGCATGCCACACAGGCAATTCATGCCATGCGACTGATGTCCATCGATATACAACCTCTGAGCTCGTGCGTTTCAGAGAAGGGCGTTAAGCAAAAGAATAAATTCTCCGCCGCCAAACAGATGTATATTTAATAGAGATCAATCGACACAGAATAAAATCCAATGTCAGACACACAGTCCATTTACAAGTCCGTTCTGGATCTGAACGAAACCGGAGGCACTAAATACCTCGCAAACCCATCGATCACCACGTACGTCTGGACGATCACCACTCATTATCCATATTTCGGGATGCCTCCCAATCAGGACCTCGGTTACCATCCAAACGAGGTGAAGATCTCCGGTCTTCGACCACCGTCTTCATCTTCGACTTTCAATCGTCGGTCAATTATTTTGAAATGAGAATTAACTCGGCCTTTTCAAATAATCCACGTATATTTAGAATTTCAAATCAATTTATTTCAATGGTTAAATCATTCGACAACACCAATTTTGTTCTTCAGTGTAATTTTCACACACAACACATTCAACCATCAAACACCACATAAATCGAGCAAATTCAGTTTATTTCCATTCCATATCGTTTATGATATTTTATAACGATTTATCGCTATTTTTATTTATTTTAAATTAGCCAATTTATTCAAAACGACGCTTCGGGCCATAACGCGGTCGTGGCGCTGTTTTTCTTCAGATTTGATTTACACATATCTGAAAATCTTACCGTTGGATTTTCATAAAATTTACATCATTAGAAAGATCTTTTCAAAACGAACCCAACAGTTCCACTTTCGGGAAAATCCGACGGTCGGATCTCCCGGTACAATCGTTTGAAGTTTCGATTTCAAAATACGAACTGCAGCGTCGTTATTCGATTAAATATAATTATATTTATTTATATATATATATATAAATATAATTGTTTCTTGCGCTGTTTTTCTTCATATTTGAATTAAACATTCCAGAAAATCCAACCGTTGGATTTTTACAAAGTTGGTGCCGTTGGAAAGATATTTCCAAGGCGAACCCAACGGTTGCGGTTTCGGGAAAATCCAATGGTCGGATTTCCCGCACTAGTTGTTTGAAATCACGATTTCAAAACACGAACTGCACGGCCACGTTTCGTTTTAATTTTATTTATATTTATATAAATATAGTTCATTCAACAATTTCAATATCGTTTTCACTTCAAATATTTCACTAACGCCTTTAAATTTTGGAAAATTTCACCATAACCTCCTTTGTACGGGAGGGGCTGGGAAAATTCCCAAATAGCCACACGGGCGTCTCATGTCAAAAAGAAAAAGAAAAAGGCAATTGGTTAGCCAACAGGCTCATAAAATCATCACCCAAACAAAACAGTAAATGTGTACCTATTTGTCGGGCACAAAATTTTATTCCTCTTCTCTAGCCCCTTTGCTATAACCTGTTCAATAAATATGCATGTACATATATACAGTTCTTATCATTTATCATTTTCCATTCAACTTCATATTTGATTCCATTTGGTTTTAAAACACCATTCATTCTAATGTTGCCTGCACAGGTGAAAATCACATCATTAGCTAATTAATGAATATTTCGACTCATGCATATTTATTTGAACGAGTTGCTATTTTTAACACTTCACATTTCAACAATTCATGTATATAATAAAAATGTGATTTTTATTGTAAAATAATTCTTTTCAAAACACTATTATTTTAGATAGTCTATATAGATGATAAAAAGGTGATTTTTATTGTAAAACAATTTATTTTAAAACAAGGTCATTTTACATAGTTTACATAGATGATAAAAAGGTGATTTTTATTATAAAACAATTTATTTCAAAATATGAATACCATTCAACACATGAATTTCAATTCAACGAATGAATATCGATTCAACACATGAAGGTTTTCTATAGTTTCTATATATAGATAAAAATCTGATTTTTATATTTAAAACACGAAGACCTTTCAACACATGAATTTCTAATCAACGAATGAATATCGATTCAACACATGAAGGTTTTCTATAGTTTATATATATGGATAAAAATGTGATTTTTATATTTAAAGCACAAAGACCATTCAACACATGAATCTCTAATCAACGAATGAATATCGATTCAACACATGAAGGTTTCCTATAGTTTATATATATAGATAAAAATGTGATTTTTATATTTAAAGCACGAAGACCATTCAACACATGAATCTCTAATCAATGAATGAATATCGATTCAACACATGAAGGTTTTCTATTTAACGAATAAATATAGTTTCAACAAATGAAAATAATTCAAACACATGAATATTATTCAAAATTTCGGCAGCATAACGGCAGGGTAGTTAAAACCGGGACCGTCCCTATTACGGCTCCTCGCTCTACCTTAAAACCTCACGGTTTTTGACAATGGGGATCATGCATCTAGTTCGCACGTAGGCGGCATGTATATATTTATTTCATTTCCACAAACTAATCCTATGTGGTTTCAACCAAATATTTCTCAACCACGAATGGGTATTTTTCAACCACAATCAATCAATATCAACCACAAATAATCCCAAACAACCATTCGCTATCAATCAATTTTCACACCAATCACAATCAATAAATATCGTCCATGGTTTGTGGACGAGGGGCGTGTATATATATATATATATATATATATTTATATATAGCAATTCACTTCTATTTCAACACATATATAATTTTTACAACCATATATAACTTATACATCGAACATACAACTTATACAATGCTTATACAAGAGGTGTACAACGCTTATATAACTCATACATCGACTATATAATTTATACATCGTCGTTTTCCATATCGTTTATAAATTAGAAATCTCACATTGGGTTCCACTCCACCAAAAATAGCAGAAGGCTCAGAAAAATATGCGGTCTCTTCTAAAATGTAGAAGACGTCCACACGGTCACGATGTTTCCTGTTTCATCGAATTTCGTTAACGAACGAAAAAGATATGATTTTTCAAAGGTTTGCAACACTTTAAAGGTGTTAAAATCAAATTAAATAAAATCAGCCGATACCTGCTTGTAATCTTCGAAACTAGGTTTCGATCTTTCAGGCAATCCGTGTATCGAGGGTTCGATCGGGCTTCATGACGTCGAAGGGGAACGTGAGGGCTTTCGGCGCGCTGTGGTCTTGCTCAGTTCGGTGGCGAACTGACACGGCGGCGGCGGTTGGAAGTTCCAAACTTTGAGGGCACGAAACTCGAGAGAGGGTCAACGGTTTTGGGCGAGGAGGGTATGGATTCGAAGGTGGTGAGGAGGGCTTCAAAAAGTTCAACTGGGGCTGGGGGTAGTTCGACGTGGTGTGGCCGGAAAATGGCCAGGAAGCGGCGACTAACTTTCCGCCGTATATCGCGATTACGGGGAGAGAGAAAATGGGGGATTTTCCTTTTTTTTAAAATTCTGATTGGTCGGTAGATTTTATAAGGGGGTTTTCTGACACGACCACCAATCCAAACCCAACGACTGCCGTCCCTTGCGTTTTACCCCCATTCCGAACACAATGGGATATGTTTCGAAGGCCCATTCGAATGTTGCAGTCAGTTTTCCTTCAAATTAAAATATAAAACATTCATTATTTAATTTGAACGTACATTTCAATTTGCCAGGGCCACAAACTAGTTCGAAAAATTCCAGAAAAATAAATCTAGCTATGTTTTGACGATACGGTCCCAAAAAAACTAGTTTCGTCGAATTCTGAGACCGTTTGCAAAAAGGCCCATTTCTGGTCGATCCAATTTAAATGTAATTGATCAAAACACGTTTTCTTTTGCCACGCTCACATACTAGCTTCAAAAATTATGAAATTTGAAACCTAGCAATAACTTCACATCCCGGATCCAACAAAAGTGGTTTCGTCGAATTCCGAGGTCGTATGCAAAATGGCCAATTTCACGGGCTATATAAATTCCATAGCGACCTTTCTGAAAATTCATTCGGCCATAACTTTTGCTTTCCGCTATGAAAAATCGATTTTTCATATTCGTTAGAAAGGTATTCACTAATAGATTTAAATATTTTTGGTTTCACTAAAATCCGTTTTGTTTTGCACCCGGTACAGTCCGACAAAGTTTGAATTCAATTTTTGAAACTGCAGCGCCTTTTCAAGCCTTGTTTATAATTATAATTAATTATATTCGTTTTCAATTGTCGATTCAAACTCACCTTTCATCGCTATTATCTAAAATATTTATTTTAAATATTTAAAATCCATTATTTTAGCCAATTTAAATTTTTTAAATTAGTTCAGATTTTCTGGGTCATTACACAACTCACCCAGAATGTGACAAAATTTCAACCTAGAAAAGGCCCATAGAAACTTAGAGCCACTCTAAATAGGTCATTGGTTCCTGTAAGGAATTACATTTTCACAAAATAACAGAGTAATATAACGAGATGACATCTCACATAGCGAAACGAGAAAAATATAATAATCAAAGTAAAGATGTACTATTTATTTAAAAACCACACGTTCTAATACAAAATACCAAATCCACATGTTTACATTGGTACATCATTATTATTCACCATTAAATTCTTCTTACAATGAAAAGACAATAACAGCCGGTAACATAATAAAACTGTAATAACCTGTAATTTTAAATCATGACATAAGAGATAATTAAAGAATAATTATTTTTTATAAGAAGAACTAGGTGAAACGGGTTACGCCATTGCGTTCGACTCAGAATTTTGCTTGAGATAGAGTCCGAGTTTGCGTAAAACGGATATCGTATGAAGAAGATATGGACGATAGAAGTTGGGAAGAAAATCAGAAAGGAGGCCAGAATGCACTAGCGCATTTGGGAAGTGCGCCAGTACAAAAATACAATGGAGCACTTGGGAAGTGCGCCCATGCCGATGATAGAAAACTGCAGAATTATGGAGTGTTCCCTGATGACATGTCTTGTTGGGATTGGCTGGATGACGTGTCTTTTGAGCTATATGGTTCTGATGGCTCCTAAGCTAATCTAAAGGCCTTTATTCATCACATGCCCCTATATAAACACACCTAGACCTAAACCCTAATCTCGTTACACAAATCCTTAGCGTCCTCATGCTGTTCATATCTAAATTAAAAATAAGTCCTTCTTCTTCTTTAAGTCAGCTTTGAATTAAAGAGAATAGACCTACAGTTGCAACACCTATTTTTCTTCTTTTTGATCCAGCCAAGTGAGTTTATGTTACTTTCAGAAATGAAATTTAATTGTGATCCTAACATTGTTAATAAATCAGAATCTGAGATTATGCCTATTTCTGTTTAAATCTGTCCTTCTATACCCATTGGATCTAGTTTATTGTTCTATGCCCGCTCATACTTCATATGTCTATTTTATGCCAGTCTTGATGACTCTCTTCCCTTCTCTTCTTTCCCTTTTATTTATAAGATTAGGCTAACATCGAGCCTAATCATATTTAGTTGAAATATACGTACGAATGACATGGAACGTTGTGGGAAAAGTTTGGGGAAACATTGAATAATATGTAATTGGGCATATGTTGATTTGTAATCATGTAATTTATTTGGACATAAAGTGTATTAAACATATGACTTGGGATTTGGGGGCATAATACACGTTGTGATTTAAGATCTGATTTTAGGGGCATAATACATGCTGTGATTTAACACCTGATTTTGGGGGCACACTATATATGATGATTTATAACTTGGAAGAAAGGGGATATTGTGATTGATAATATATGATTTGAAATAGGGATAATTGTGAACACGCCTAAATTGGGACTTTGGGTAATTGGCATACACTGTAGTCAAGACTATAATTTGGAATAATTTGTGTTATGAATCATGACTGGGGTTTTTGAAGCATAACCTGTGCTGTGTAATTTGACTAAAACTTGGGGCAAAAGTTACCATAATTTGGGGTATGCAAATTTGTAGGCTTAATTTATGATTAAGCGAAATATGTTAATGGAACAGTAAAAGAGTCTATGAAGCATGTTTAATCTGTTGAAACTGAATACAATAATTGGAAAGCCTACGATGCAAATGAATAAAATTGGCTAAGATAAGCATGCCGAGACACGAGGTTAGACTCCGTTTGCGGTAGAAGCCTGCCCGGAACCAACCGACCTAACCAATAACCGCAAACAGTCAGTCTAATGTGAGAGGTCGTAGGCATAACTAAAATATGCTTAGACACGAGGTTAAATCTGGCTTGTGGCATAAGTCTGCTCGGAACCGCCCGGCACATCAAGCGGCTACAAGCTATCGATTTAATGTGAGAGATCTGTGCATTAATAACTAATTAATGCTGTTTAATGATGAAAATGATACCTAAATCATGTTAGGTGGGTGGGATTAAGTTTACCTGAGTAAGATGACAACTTAAACAATATTACATGAATATGTGTATAGGGTTAAGGCAAGCTTAACCAATAATACATATTGATTTGATAAGTGGATGGGGTTAAGTCAATTGGGCGGATGAATCTGATAAACCCTTTTACGTAAATCTACAGGCTTAATGCAAGATTAAGTGAAACATGTTAATCTGTAAGTATGTTAATCTGTACATCTGATTTGTTAATCTGAAAGTCTGTTAATCCGTAAATTTGATCTGTTAATCTATAAACCTATTGATCTGTATGTCTGATCTGTAAACAGGTTAATCTGAAATCTGTTAGTCTAGGGACACAAGGTTAGGAGGGGTAATTGCTTGTGTCATCTGTTGCGTGGGACCCATATTAGTCAGTAAACCTTTCTGGTATCAAACTACAACCCAACACTAGGTAGGGGTCCGGGCATGCTTAATGAACTAATTATAAGAGGTTCATTCTAATAATGGCGAGGGGTGTCGATGGCGCATTCCAACCAGGTCATGTGCATGCATGGATCCGGTCTGCTTTGGGGAAGTTAAGACATCGTGATATCTGTAAATAAGTCTGTGTCTTTCTGTAGGTTGCCACTTTAGGGAGTGATACACCATGCGGGGGGGGGGGGGGGGGGGACACTGGATATTTATGTATTAGGGAGCTGATCGCTTGGGGTAGAATTTAGGGTACACTTAGTTCTATCCGTTTCTGTTGGGGCACTGTTTGTTTCTGTTGGGGTGGTAACACCTATCTGTTTCTGTGTGGTACCGTCTGTTGGGGTGGTAAAGGCCCATCACTAGTGTACACTTAATTCTAACATTCTGTTTCCATAGGGATTATTTTGTTTCCGTCTCTGATTCCATGTCTACTTATGTTTCTGCACCATCTGTCTCTGTTGGGGTGGTAAAGGCCCATTACTAGCATTATGTTTCTGTACTGTCGGTCTTTGTTGGGGTGGTAAAGGCCCATTACTAGCATTCTGTATTTGCAGCGATAATTATGTTTCTGTTTCTATTTCAGTTTAGACATTAGGGTAACACCTAATCGTGCTATACTAGTATTAGTGTAGAGAAGTGAAAAGTAAGTAAGAAGCATCGCTTGGTCTATATCATTATGTTTCCTCTGTTTAACCTAAGTATGCTTGCTACTCCTGTTATTATTATTATTATCTCTCATTCAGTTTATTTACATGTCATGATACTGTTATCTGTTTATATAATGAAAGTCACTGGACTCGCCAGACTTTATGTCTGACTCTTTTTGTTTCGCCGCTTTTCTTCCGTTTCCCCCAGGTTCTCAGGGAGGAAATACTCAAGCCTAGTTCAGATATCTCTTTCTTCCAGCTTGAAGTTGAAAGATGTGTTACTTGGCTTTGATTTTGCTTATTTATGGCATTTTCTGTTGGGGATTATGGCTTTAAAATTTTGTACTCTGAAAGCTTTTGTACAAGACTGATATTATGTACTTGGTTTTGTTGTTTTGAAGATGTAACCAAACTTATTTATGTTACCACTGCAATAAAGTTATAAAATTTTCAAGTACTACTTTATCTGTCTTGTAATATTCTGTTCTGGTTACTTATAATGCTCCACGAAACTTAATTCATTCTCTTTGTGAGTGACATTAACGAACGTGGGGTATCTCACTTGGTACCAGAGCTGAAGGTTACCAGATTAGATAGAAGTTTTTGAATACTATTTTCAAATAAAGGGTTTTTAAAAATGTAGCATTTTCAAAAGGAAAGTTTATTTTGAAAAACATAATCCCTAAAAGCCATATATCTTTCTTTCGATTCTCTACTTGAATCTCTTTTCCTTTCTTTTCGCCATAGTTTCGTAGGCATGTTAAAACTACGGCACATGTCGGAGGGCAAAGAAGTGCCCAACCTCTATCTGTAGCTGTGGTAGTTTCATCTGCGACTAATCTTCTTTCAAGCTTCGTAGGGTTTTCCATGCGACGGAGGCAGCTTTCGAGAGACTTGTTAACATGATGGGAAAAAAAATGAGAATGAGGGAGTTTAGGCTAAGGAGCACAACCCAAGGATGAAGAACTTGTTGATATGGCTTTAATCCAGGAAGAAGCTAAACGTGAAAGAAATAGGTGAAAGTGGAAAAATCACAAAATAAGAATGTAGAACCTAAGAAGGGTGGAAAGAATAAAAAAAAACCGTGTCAAGAGGAAGCCAAAGGTGAGGAGAAGCTCGAAGAACTACAGAACAAGAAAGTGTGGCCCAAGGAGGAAACACAAAAAAAGGATGAAAAGCCTGAGAATAAGAAGGAGAAAAAGTGCTTTACTTGTGGAAACTTGAGTCATCTGAACAAGGATTGCGGAAAAAGGAAGGGCGCTTGATTCAACTGTGGTGAAATAGGACACTTCACTAGGGACTACCAGAAGAAACGAGGACAAGGGCAAAGGGCAGGTTCTTCTGGAGGGAAGGTGAATGCTCTCATGGCTGGTTAACAGGATAGGAGTAGGAAAATTTCTGTAGAAGGTTTAATTTCCTTATCTGATTATTGAGCTAGAGCTCTTTTTGATTCCGGCATTTTGATTATGTAGTTGAGTCCCTGCACCATAATACTAGTCTTGTTTCTGATCCTGTTATAGTCTCAAACCCTATAAGGGTTACGGCTCATCTGTTTGTGATAGGTTGGGGTTTGAGGGTATCTGTGTTAGGCGTCAAGTTAATTGTGACGCGTACGTTCCGAGTTTTGTGGTATATGGTTTGGTTTTAGAAAGGGATTTGTTGTAACCCGAAAAGGGTCTATCATGCTTAGTTTCCTAGAATCATTTGATATCTGCGATCTGTATTCGTAGTCTGTAAGTGTCCAAATGTTCTTGACAAGGTTTGGGGCTTACCTTGAGGCGTGAGATAGATTTCAAGTTTTGACATTGCCTCATAGGAACAAAGTTTTTCTTTTATTTATACTTGCTTCTATCACTCGACTGTATCCTATCGATCGAGTCTTCGACCTTTAGGTAGAAACTAATGGGTGTAAACATGTGTTTGAGACATGTTATGTTTGATGGTCGCAAGTGGATGCAAGTGGCAGCTAGTGGTTGCCCGTGGATGCATATACACACACTAGGCACTAGATCGGCTCAAAAACACTCTCATACTGCATATGGATATGTGTGCATTTTCTATTTTTATGGATGCAAAATGGTTGACTCAACACATGGATGTTGCATACGAATGAATGATTGTGCACTCATATTGAAGTTATAAAGTGCATTAGGAATAACTGCATACATGTTGGACTCATGGCACTAACATAATTCGCATTAAGGAGGTCAACGGAATCAGTTGACCGCCTGATTTTGCATTAGGATAAGGACATTACACACACTTTGCATAAATTCATGAAAGCATTAGAAGTCTTTTAAGGACAATGGACGCCTGTGATTGATGGATGAGTAGATGGATGATTGGATGGTAGGATACATTCTTCTTAATTTAGAGATTTCGGGGACGAAATCCTTTAGGTAGAGGGGAATGTAACACCCCGTAATTTTAAATCATGACATAAGAGATACTTAAAGAATAATTAATTTTTATAAGAAGAACTAGGTGAAATGGGTTACGCCATTGCGTTCGTCTCGGAATTCTGCTTGAGATAGAGTCTGAGTTTGCGTAAAACGGATATTATATGAAGAAGATATGGACGATAGAAGTTGGGCAGAAAATCAGAAAGGAGGCCAGAATGCACTGGTGCACTTGGGAAGTGCGCCAGTACAAAAATACACTGGAGCACTTAGGAAGTGCGCCCATGCCGAGGATAGGAAACTGCATAATTCTGGAGTGTTCCCTGATGACGTGTCTTGCTGGGATTGGCTGGATGACGTGTCTTTTGAGCTGTATGGTTCTGATGGCTCCTAAGCTAATCTGACGGCCTTTATTCATCACATGCACCTATATAAACATACATAGACCTAAACCCTAATCTCATTACACAAATCCGTGGCGTCCTTATGCTGTTCATATCTAAATTAAAAATAAGTCCTTCTTCTTCAAGTCAGCTTAGAATTAAAAGAGAATAGATATACAACTGCAACACCTATTTCTCTTCTTTTAGATCCAGCCAAGGTGAGTTTATGTTACTTTCGTAAATGAAATTTAATTGTGATCCTAACATTGTTAATAAATCTGAATCTGAGATTATGCCTATTTCTGTTCAGATCTGTCCTTCTATACCCATTTGATCTAGTTTATTGTTCTATGCCCGCTCATACTTCATATGTCTATTTTATGCCTGTTTTTATGACTCTCTTCACTTCTCTTCTTTTCCTTTTATTTATGAGATTAGGCTAACTTCGAGCCTAATCACATTTCATTGAATTATACGTACGAATGACGTGGAACGTTATGGGAAAAGTTTGGGAAAAATTGAATAATATGTAATTGGGCATAAGTTGATTTGTAATTATGTAATTGATTTGGACATAAAGTGTATTAAGCATATGACTTGGGATTTGGGGGCATAATACATGTTGTGATTTAAGATCTGATTTTGGGGGAATAATACATGCTGTGATTTAAGACCTGATTTTAGGGGAACACTATATATGATGATTTATAACTTGGAAGAAAGGGGATATTGTGCGTGATAATATATGATTCGAAATAGGGATAACTGTGAATACACCTAAATTGGGACTTTGGGTAATTGGCATACACTGTAGTTAAGACTATAATTTGGCATAATCTGTGTTACGAATCATGACTAGGGATTTTGGAGCATAACCTGTGCTGTGTAATTTGACTAAAACATGGGGCAAAAGTAACCATAATTTAGGGTATGCAAATTTGTAGGCTCAATTTATGATTAAGTGAAATATGTTAATGGAACAGTAAAAGAGTCCGTGCAGCCTGTTTAATTTGTTGAAACTGAATACTGTAATTGGAAAGCCTACGATGTAAATGAATAAAATTGGCTAAGATAAGCATGCTGAGACACGAGGTTAGACTCTGTTTGCGGTAGAAGCCTGCCCGGAACCAACCGGCCTAACCAATAACCGCAAACAGTCAGTCTAATGTGAGAGGTCGTAGGCATAACTAAAAGATGCTTAGACACGAGGTTAAGTCTGGCTTGTGGCAGAAGTCTGCTCGGAACCACCCGGCACATCAAGCAGCTACAAGCTATCGATTTAATGTGAGAGATCTATGCATTAATAACTAATTAACGCTGATTAAAGATGAAAATGATACCTAAAACATGTTAGGTGGGTGGGGTTTAGTTAACCTGAGTAAGATGACAACTTAACCAATATTACATGAATATGTGGATAGGGTTAACGCAAGCTTAACCAATAATACATATTGATTTGATAAGTGGATGGGGTTAAGTCAACTGGGCGGATGAATTTGATAAACCCATTGTAAGTTTGTAGGCTTAATGCAAGATTAAGTGAAACATGTTAATCTGTAAGTCTGTTAATCCATACATCTAATCTGTTAATATGAAAGTATGTTAATCCGTAAATCTGATCTGTTAATCTGTAAACCTATTAATCTGTATGTCTAGTCTGTAAACTAGTTAATTTGAAATATGTACATCTGAAATCGGTTAGTCTGGGGACACAAGGTTAGGAGGGGTAATTGCTTGTGTCATCTGTTATGTGGGACCCATATTAGTCAGTGACCCTTTCTGGTATCAAACTACGACCCAACACAAGGTAGGAGTCCGGGCACGCTTACTGAACTAATTATAAGAGGTTCATTCTGATAACGGTGAGGGGTGTCGATGGCGCATTCCAACCTGGTCATGTGCGTGCAATGATCCGGTCTACTTTGGGGAAGTTAAGACGCCGTGACATCTGTAAATAGGTCTGTGTCTTTCTGTAGGTTCCACTTTAGGGAGTGATACACCCTTCAGTGGGGCCGACACAGGGTATTTATATATTAGGGAGTCGATTGCTTGGAGTAGAATTTAGGGTATACCTAGTTCTTTCTGTTTCTGTTGGGGTACCGTCTGTTTCTGTTGGGGTGGCAACACCTGTCTGTTTCTGTATGGTACCGTCTGTTGGGGTGGTAAAGTCCCATCACTAGTGTACACCTAATTCTAACATTATGTTCCGCAGGGATTATTTTGTTTTCATCTCTGATTCCGTTTTTTACTTTTGTTTATGTACCGTCTGTCTCTGTTGGGGTGGTAAAGGCCCATTAGATGGGGTGGCAAAGGCCCATTATGTAACGACCCAGAAAATCTGAACCAATTTAAAATTTTTAAATTGGCTAAAATAATGGATTTTAAATATTTAAAATAAATATTTTAAATAATGGCGATGAAAATGAGTTTGAATCGACATTTGAAAACCAATATAATTAATTATAATTATATATAGAATTGAAAATGGCGCGGTAGTTCGATAATTCGATTTCAAACTTCAATTGATTATACCGGGTGCAAAACAATCTGGATTTTAGTGAAACCAAAAACATTAGTATCTAATTGATGATATCTTTCAAACGAATCTGACCAATCGAAATTTGATAGCGGGAATCAAAAGATATGTCCAGTTGAAAATTCTGAATAGTCGCTGTGGAATTCAGGCCCTTAAAAATGGACATTTTGCAAACGACCTCGGATTTAGACGAAACCGCTTTTGTTAGATCCGCAGTGTCAAGTTATTGCTAGGTTTCAAATTTCATAATTTTTCGAATCAATATGTGAGTGTGGCAAAAGAAAACGCGTTTGACCAGTTTCCGTTGATTTTAATCGACTGGAAATTGGCCATTTTTCAAACGGTCTCAGAATTCGACGAAACTAGTTTTGTTAGGACCGTATCGTCAATACGAAGCTAGAAAATATTTTTCTGGAATTTTTAGTGATAGTATGTGACCCCGGTAATTTGAAATGTGCGTTTAAAATTCAATATAGTGATTTAAATGAAAATTCAAAAAGGAAACTGATTGTAACGATCAAATCAGCTTGCGATACATATCCCATTGTGTTCGGAATGGGGGTGAAACGCTATGGGCGACAGGCGGTGGGCCTCGTTTCGAGGTCGTGGATGAAAGTCAACCTTTTTGCGAAGTTTAATAATTAAATAATAAAATAATTAAATAATTTTATTTCCTCCCTCCCTCTTATCTTCTGCTTGCCCCCCCCCCCCGTTCGTTTTAATCCTAAACAGAAAAAAAGAAAAAAAAAAAAACAACAAAACCTAAATCGATTCGATCCGCCCCCCTCCTCGTCTCGACGCCGCCGATCCATCGCCGCCTCGAAGCAGAAGCCGCCATCCCGTTCGAACCTGTAACGACCCGCAAATCCGAGCTATCTGAGTTGACTAAATACACCACACGTCCAACCCAAATAACACAGAAATACGACTCATTATTAGAAAGAAGTTGGAGGGTGAGAATAGATAAGATAGAAAACTTAGAATAGAAGAAAACGAAGATCACAAACTCACAGCGGAACGAATAAAATATATTATATAACATAAGCTTTGAAATACAAATCTGTTTTGTACATATATACATACCATCATCAGAGTACACATAACATTTGATCCAGCGGAAGTAACTTGAAATAACTAACGTTGAAGCCTCCTGCTTCAAGCTCCTCCAAGTGTATCTGTAAAAGCCTGAAACACTTGACTGCCCGTACAAATTTGGGCACCCAAGAGTTTAGGGAAAACAAAACAAAACACACTCTGGGTCAGTCATGGGACTGGTGTGAGTAAACTCCAACCACTTGTTTAACCTTCAAAACCCTTTTCGAAAGAAAAGATAATAGTAAGACCAGCCCACACATAAACACGGACGGTTTTTACCTTACTATAACCCAAAACACTTTGATACGAAAATCCAGTGATATTATAGTAATGTCTACATCAAGTAAATAACCAAATAGCAGAACGCTTGCATCTCACGCTCCACATATATAGTATAAAATCAAACCCGCATGGCGCTTATTGGAGATTGGATTTCCAACATGACAAGGTATGGGACCACCTTCCGATGATGTATCTCTAGAGGCAAATACACCTGGGTTCAACAAGAACATCTTGCAACCCGGCCCACACATGACCGACCACTCATTTCACTTGAGTGTATCGAATGTATATCACCAACGGTTGGGCTCAAACCACCGTTTCCCGAATGGGCAGAATCGATTAGATTTAGAAACAAAAGGATTTTCTCTAGATAGGTGATTATACACCCTAATGGGTGCGACCCACATAGCCATGCTGCCTGCCCGATTTTTGTCCTTTCCCGGTTGTTGAGGCCTGAGGCTACGCATACTTACCATTCATCGATAACACAATCACTTTGAATGCCACATCGTCAGATCCGTTAATCACTAGTTGAGTTTGCACAAATATTCTGGATATTATGCTAAGGGATAAATCCGTTGCAACCATATACATTCATACAGACCAACCCATTTGATCATTGGAAATACTTTGTCAGACATTCGTCCATTTACGTTCGTTCTGGGATTGAACGAAACCGAAGGCACTATTTCTAAAAATAGAAAAGCCCTTGCACTTCACTCCGTCTTCAATATATTCAGCATACTTGGTTCGCAACGCTTATGCCGATACGGAGTGGTTCTTCGGATAATAATCCAACCGGTCTCTCCATATTGACAACGATGGTCAAAAACTTCGATAGTCTGTGATTTAACTATCGAATAAAAACAAGTGTTCATCCAACATATCAAACAAATCACTGGGCCCTTTAATTAATATTCATTAATTAAATCTCTCCTCTATCTCCTCTATCAATATTTGTTAACCAAATATTTTCAATAACCATATTGGCCCTTTTCGCTATTTTTGATTTCGTTTCCTTATCAAATTCTATATATATCGATATATAGATTTCTAATTGTCAAATTTCTTAAAAATATTCTATCTCCTTAAATTCCCGGAAAAATTCGCCATAACCTCCCCTGTATCGGGAGCATCGGGAAATTTCAAATAGCATCCCGGTATCTTCCAATCTCAAAAAAGGAAAAGAAAAAGCCAAGCGGCTTGCCGATACGGCGCATAAAACCCATATATGAATTAAACATGTACCTTTTTGTCGAGCACTACATTTATAACTTCATATACTTCATCCCAAACCTGCTTAACACATATTCACCTGTTTGCAATTCAATTCAATACCATCTAATTGCTTGAATTCAGTTTCGCCATTTATTCTTTAAATTGGCCCTTTTGCCTATTTCACTTTTTGTGAACATAACATGCTCGAACAAAATATTTAACTCGTTCATAACCAAATCGAATTTCAATTTCAATTCTAGTTCTCTGTTGGATTTCGAATATAAATTTTCAAATCGAATTCACTTATTTAAAGCCCAATGTTAATTCGAAATCTCATTAACTAATTTCTATTCGAATTAGTTACCTCCATTCAATAAATCAAAAATCTGATTTCTGTTTCAAAAATCAACTCATTACTCCACTGGAGTTCACATATATTTTATAACTCACATCTGGATTTTTCCTAAATAGAAATTTCGATTTTTATTTGCTTAAAATCCTTTAATATCATTAAATAAACCGTTATGGTTTTATAATGGTTCTGGCGCTGTTTTTCTGAAATTTTGATTTTGACATATCTCAAAATCTATACGACGAAATTCAGATTTTTCTCTTTCAATAGAAAGCTATTATCAAATCGGTCCTGACGTTTCTTGTTTCAAAGAATTTCGACTTCAATTGAGTTCTGTATATTCAATTGAAGTTCGAATCGCTATTTTTCGAACTGCAGCGCTGCGGCGAGTTCGTTTTAATTTTATTTATAAATATAAAACTTTAAACTTCGTTTTAAAATGAATTCAACTCCACTTTTATATATATATTCATATATATTTCAAATTCCATTTGAATCTTTACATTTCAAATTCCATAGTTTTAAATCCTGTATTCAAATCCCATTTGAAATCCTTTATTCGAATTCCATTTCAAATCATTCATTCGAATTCTATTTCAATCCTTTATTTAATTTTCACTTTAATTCAATTCCTTTTGAATTTCTATATTTGAAATTCATACTTGAAATTCATACTTGAATTCAGATATCCAAACACCATTTAAAATTCCTATTCTGAAATTCTAAATGTTTCAGATTCCATTTCTCTTATTTGAAATTCCCAAAATTTCAAATTACATTCTTCTTTTTATTTGAAATCCCATTTTTGAATTTCCTTTATTCCAATCCCATTTGAATTCTAATATTCAAACTTAATTTCAACGCCACTTGCATTTCTTCACCCAAAGCCATTTGAATTCCCTTGAATTCAAATTCCATTTCAAAATCATTTAGATTTCTATTTTGAAATCCTATTTGAAAATTCTATTCCCAATTCTACTTTGAAAATCCTATTTCAAAGTTTATTTCAACTTCTATTTTGAAATCTCATATTCAAATTCTACTTGAATTTCTATATTCAATTCCATGTTCAAATTCAACACTCGAATTTCTATTTCAAATCTCAATTCAAATTTCATATTTAAATTCCATCTCAAATCTCTATTCAAATTTCATATTTGAATTCTTCTTTGAAATCCTATATTTCAAATTCTATTTGAAATTCTCTTTTGAAAATTCTATTTTGAAATTCTATTTCAAATTCTACTTTGAATTTCTACATTGAAATCTCTTTTCAAATTTCTTTATTTGAATTCCTTTGAATTCAAACTTTATTTTAATTCCTTGAATAAAAATTCTATTTTCCATTCTAATCTCGTCTATTCAAATTCTATTTGAACTTCCATTTTGAATTTCTAATATTCAATCTCCTTTAAAAATTCAAACATTTAAACTCCTTTTAAAATCCAAATGTTATACTCAAATTTTATTTACATATTTAAACTCCCATTTCAAATCTTATTTAAATTCCCTTCTGAATTTCAAATATTCCAACTCCTTTCAAATCTTTAAATTCTATTTAAATTTTCCACTTAAAAATTCTTTTCCAAGTTCTATTTTGAAATTTCATTTCAAAATTTAATTTCACACTTGTATTTCTATTTCTGAACTATCGAATGATAATTCTTTTCGCTTCATTTATAACTTCGTTATAAAAGAACTATTTATAAACTTCGTTTATAAAGAACTACTTGTTTTATTTTTCAAAAACAAGTTTATATTTTATTTCCATTTAAAATTCAAATTCTATTTAAAATAGAATTTTCCTTTTTAAATCTCAAATATCCTTTCACGCTATTTTTAAATATCGTTACTTAAGCCCAGTGATAAAACACACAAAGCAACCAATTATTTATTTTTCTAACACATCATATATAACAATATATATGCAACCAAATAAACAAACAGATAATATATTTTTGAGGAATCCAGTTGGATTCCTCCAACCTGTTTTTCCTGCATCCACAGATGTTAGCACATAAATAATACCAATTCTGCTTCGTGGCAGAATATCGCGGTATAGAAGGTCATCCACTAATCATAGCGTGGGGCGTATAGGGTAATCATCCGCTATAAAACCGCGGGCATCCGCTAATGAGACTGCGGGAATCCAACCAATCAATCAACCCAATATATATATATATATATAGCCTAAATAACTAATATATATAAAACCAGCAGAAAAATCCAAACAAGCAGCAATAATTATTTTTAACGAAATAAAAATAATTATAAGTAAAAGGTGAGTGAGATTTACTCACCGGGGTTTTATTTTGCTGAATATCCAATGAAGCCAATTATATAGATTTCACAGTGATTTCTCCAACCGTCTGTTTTTCAATGTAAAATAGTATAAATAAATTTCAGTTATTTAATTATACTAATTTAATTTAATAATTACCCGCGTGTAACAAATTCCAGTTTAAATCTTGAATGCCTACTTAATGGTTAATTTAAAATTTACTTACATACTAGTTAAATATACAGGTTTAACTAGAGTTTATGATTTTAAAATTTAAACAGCATGCTAATTTTAGTTTTAAATTAATTTCCACACTCTTACATAAAAAGTTATTTCACAAAAAAAAAAAATACTTATGTTTAATTACCTTATAAATCGAATCCTCCACCTTATGCTTCAATACAAAGGGTCGCTATCGCCTTGGCCTTATGAACTTTGAAACTTGAACGCAACCCCAAAAATTGCCTCATCCATACTCAGACAATCTATCGAACAGTTCACATACAATCTCTATTCCCAAATTGTACTCCTTCTTCACCGTTGTCGGATTACCAGAAAACCCTTCAGCTTCGAAATTCACTGATCGACTCCTTCTCTTCAACTGTCGCCATCTGGTTATAGCAGCTAAACCCATCGCACCCTTCCAGACATCGAACACTTAAAACATCATCGAACTTAAATCCTTAAATCGCACTAACGGTGATTACCTTAACATCACCAGAACCCATCGCAACAGCCTCCAACCACAGGCCCCTTTGCGATCTCGATTTCGTGGTAAACCCAATTCGTGGTGTTCTCGCGTTGACTGTCCAAAATCGCACTCCAGGCCTCGCTATATCCAAGTACCACATCGCGCATCCAAGACTGTTCGATTTCGGAGGGTTGGAAAAAGGTGATTTCGATTTTAAGATTAATTGAAAAGAGGTAGGTTACGAGGGTTCTTCTGTCGAATAAAGGAAATGAAGTTGCGATGGGTTTAAATAAGCAAAGAAAGGGAAACAACTAGTACGAGCCATTAAAATTGTTGTTTGCTTGCTACGAAGTTGGGGAGCAGGAATTTGTGCTCGAGAAAATAATATGTCTGCCTATAAACGAAGATAGGTCGGCTTTAGGAATAATGTAGGGTGGCTGAAAAGAAGTTTAATAAATTTGATTAGATTTTTAATAATCAAAATATCTCGCGGTACCCTTACTCAAAAACCCGAACTGCTATTCTAACGTAACGACCGACATTCTCAGATTATGGCGTTATTCTGAACTCCACAGAATTGGTTCTGGATTTTATTTTGACTGTGAAATAACAATTTAAATTAACGATTTAAAATAGATTTCAAAACAATTTACTTTAACGATAATCAATTATTGCTCTAATCCAATATAGAATTTATATTGATCAATTGAATTGTTTCGGTTTTGTTTTAACTCAACATTAAATTATTACCATTACAATAATTTAAATATATTTGATATTAAATCATATATCAATAATTAAATTGACAAATCCAATATAAAATTTATTTATATTATGAAATTCAATATTTAAAATCATACTAGATATTTAAATAAACTGTTGAAAAATCTGGGTCGTTACATTCTTCCCCCCTTAAAATAATTTCGTCCTCGAAATTGCTAAGGTAGGAAAAATACTACAAACTGATTAACCTTTCATAACTCCTTCATCTGAAACTCACCTCTTCATATTTCAACAAATTAGCTCCAACCAAAACTTTTAGTTTTCACACATTTAATTCAAATGATCCACGATCAATCCATTTATATCCAATCTATATTCCAATAAACCTATTCAAATTGATTCTAATCAATTCATTCACTTTGACCCATTTAATTCAAATTCCAGAATTCAAATCTCAGGGTTTTTCATTTCAAATCCTTCTGAAATCACATAAATATATATACATATATTTATCTCCATCTCAAATTCAAAACACTTGAATTCTTCCCAAAACAACTTGTTTTCTTTCAAACAAATTTCCAACAAAACTTTCTAAGGTAGCAATCCATCACTTAGAAACTCGAAAATGAACACTGATGATGTCGCGACCATCATCAGAATTATTTTCCAGCCACTGAAGTGAGTTCAGTGCTTTATTATTTCAAAATCCATGATTTTCTTTCAAATCCTTTAAAACAAATCTATATCATTTTAATATACTTTGAAAAATATTTTTCAACTTCCCAGGATTTTGAATTCTTAATTCTGGTTTGAATTAAATTCTAATTCATCTCATTTGTATATTTAATTCTTATACAAATTCTATTTGGTTATAAATAACCATTCAAATTTTATAATCTCATTTGATTATAATCCTAACAATCAACACATCCATATAATAATAATAATTTCAAAAATTATTCTTTCTATATCAAAATAGAAATTTTTGGGTAAAATTTATTTCACCCACTTTAAAACAATACTGTGTCGAATTTCTCTGTTCAAGTGTTTAGAAATTCCTATCGACTTCGTGGCGTCCCACGATTCGACCAGAATTCATAAATCACTCAACAGACTAGTCAACACAATATAAAACAACTTTTATATCAATTAACAAATACGCTCTCTCATATATACACTCAACTCATTCTAGGGTACTACTGACCCTATCTCTAATGAGCACATGCCACACAAGCCTAGGTATTCGCTCAACCTAAGCTCTGATACCACCTGTAACGACCCGCAAATCCGAGCTATCTGAGTTGACTAAATACACCACACGTCCAACCCAAATAACACAGAAATACGACTCATTATTAGAAAGAAGTTGGAGGGTGAGAATAGATAAGATAGAAAACTTAGAATAGAAGAAAACGAAGATCACAAACTCACAGCGGAACGAATAAAATATATTATATAACATAAGCTTTGAAATACAAATCTGTTTTGTACATATATACATACCATCATCAGAGTACACATAACATTTGATCCAGCGGAAGTAACTTGAAATAACTAACGTTGAAGCCTCCTGCTTCAAGCTCCTCCAAGTGTATCTGTAAAAGCCTGAAACACTTGACTGCCCGTACAAATTTGGGCACCCAAGAGTTTAGGGAAAACAAAACAAAACACACTCTGGGTCAGTCATGGGACTGGTGTGAGTAAACTCCAACCACTTGTTTAACCTTCAAAACCCTTTTCGAAAGAAAAGATAATAGTAAGACCAGCCCACACATAAACACGGACGGTTTTTACCTTACTATAACCCAAAACACTTTGATACGAAAATCCAGTGATATTATAGTAATGTCTACATCAAGTAAATAACCAAATAGCAGAACGCTTGCATCTCACGCTCCACATATATAGTATAAAATCAAACCCGCATGGCGCTTATTGGAGATTGGATTTCCAACATGACAAGGTATGGGACCACCTTCCGATGATGTATCTCTAGAGGCAAATACACCTGGGTTCAACAAGAACATCTTGCAACCCGGCCCACACATGACCGACCACTCATTTCACTTGAGTGTATCGAATGTATATCACCAACGGTTGGGCTCAAACCACCGTTTCCCGAATGGGCAGAATCGATTAGATTTAGAAACAAAAGGATTTTCTCTAGATAGGTGATTATACACCCTAATGGGTGCGACCCACATAGCCATGCTGCCTGCCCGATTTTTGTCCTTTCCCGGTTGTTGAGGCCTGAGGCTACGCATACTTACCATTCATCGATAACACAATCACTTTGAATGCCACATCGTCAGATCCGTTAATCACTAGTTGAGTTTGCACAAATATTCTGGATATTATGCTAAGGGATAAATCCGTTGCAACCATATACATTCATACAGACCAACCCATTTGATCATTGGAAATACTTTGTCAGACATTCGTCCATTTACGTTCGTTCTGGGATTGAACGAAACCGAAGGCACTATTTCTAAAAATAGAAAAGCCCTTGCACTTCACTCCGTCTTCAATATATTCAGCATACTTGGTTCGCAACGCTTATGCCGATACGGAGTGGTTCTTCGGATAATAATCCAACCGGTCTCTCCATATTGACAACGATGGTCAAAAACTTCGATAGTCTGTGATTTAACTATCGAATAAAAACAAGTGTTCATCCAACATATCAAACAAATCACTGGGCCCTTTAATTAATATTCATTAATTAAATCTCTCCTCTATCTCCTCTATCAATATTTGTTAACCAAATATTTTCAATAACCATATTGGCCCTTTTCGCTATTTTTGATTTCGTTTCCTTATCAAATTCTATATATATCGATATATAGATTTCTAATTGTCAAATTTCTTAAAAATATTCTATCTCCTTAAATTCCCGGAAAAATTCGCCATAACCTCCCCTGTATCGGGAGCATCGGGAAATTTCAAATAGCATCCCGGTATCTTCCAATCTCAAAAAAGGAAAAGAAAAAGCCAAGCGGCTTGCCGATACGGCGCATAAAACCCATATATGAATTAAACATGTACCTTTTTGTCGAGCACTACATTTATAACTTCATATACTTCATCCCAAACCTGCTTAACACATATTCACCTGTTTGCAATTCAATTCAATACCATCTAATTGCTTGAATTCAGTTTCGCCATTTATTCTTTAAATTGGCCCTTTTGCCTATTTCACTTTTTGTGAACATAACATGCTCGAACAAAATATTTAACTCGTTCATAACCAAATCGAATTTCAATTTCAATTCTAGTTCTCTGTTGGATTTCGAATATAAATTTTCAAATCGAATTCACTTATTTAAAGCCCAATGTTAATTCGAAATCTCATTAACTAATTTCTATTCGAATTAGTTACCTCCATTCAATAAATCAAAAATCTGATTTCTGTTTCAAAAATCAACTCATTACTCCACTGGAGTTCACATATATTTTATAACTCACATCTGGATTTTTCCTAAATAGAAATTTCGATTTTTATTTGCTTAAAATCCTTTAATATCATTAAATAAACCGTTATGGTTTTATAATGGTTCTGGCGCTGTTTTTCTGAAATTTTGATTTTGACATATCTCAAAATCTATACGACGAAATTCAGATTTTTCTCTTTCAATAGAAAGCTATTATCAAATCGGTCCTGACGTTTCTTGTTTCAAAGAATTTCGACTTCAATTGAGTTCTGTATATTCAATTGAAGTTCGAATCGCTATTTTTCGAACTGCAGCGCTGCGGCGAGTTCGTTTTAATTTTATTTATAAATATAAAACTTTAAACTTCGTTTTAAAATGAATTCAACTCCACTTTTATATATATATTCATATATATTTCAAATTCCATTTGAATCTTTACATTTCAAATTCCATAGTTTTAAATCCTGTATTCAAATCCCATTTGAAATCCTTTATTCGAATTCCATTTCAAATCATTCATTCGAATTCTATTTCAATCCTTTATTTAATTTTCACTTTAATTCAATTCCTTTTGAATTTCTATATTTGAAATTCATACTTGAAATTCATACTTGAATTCAGATATCCAAACACCATTTAAAATTCCTATTCTGAAATTCTAAATGTTTCAGATTCCATTTCTCTTATTTGAAATTCCCAAAATTTCAAATTACATTCTTCTTTTTATTTGAAATCCCATTTTTGAATTTCCTTTATTCCAATCCCATTTGAATTCTAATATTCAAACTTAATTTCAACGCCACTTGCATTTCTTCACCCAAAGCCATTTGAATTCCCTTGAATTCAAATTCCATTTCAAAATCATTTAGATTTCTATTTTGAAATCCTATTTGAAAATTCTATTCCCAATTCTACTTTGAAAATCCTATTTCAAAGTTTATTTCAACTTCTATTTTGAAATCTCATATTCAAATTCTACTTGAATTTCTATATTCAATTCCATGTTCAAATTCAACACTCGAATTTCTATTTCAAATCTCAATTCAAATTTCATATTTAAATTCCATCTCAAATCTCTATTCAAATTTCATATTTGAATTCTTCTTTGAAATCCTATATTTCAAATTCTATTTGAAATTCTCTTTTGAAAATTCTATTTTGAAATTCTATTTCAAATTCTACTTTGAATTTCTACATTGAAATCTCTTTTCAAATTTCTTTATTTGAATTCCTTTGAATTCAAACTTTATTTTAATTCCTTGAATAAAAATTCTATTTTCCATTCTAATCTCGTCTATTCAAATTCTATTTGAACTTCCATTTTGAATTTCTAATATTCAATCTCCTTTAAAAATTCAAACATTTAAACTCCTTTTAAAATCCAAATGTTATACTCAAATTTTATTTACATATTTAAACTCCCATTTCAAATCTTATTTAAATTCCCTTCTGAATTTCAAATATTCCAACTCCTTTCAAATCTTTAAATTCTATTTAAATTTTCCACTTAAAAATTCTTTTCCAAGTTCTATTTTGAAATTTCATTTCAAAATTTAATTTCACACTTGTATTTCTATTTCTGAACTATCGAATGATAATTCTTTTCGCTTCATTTATAACTTCGTTATAAAAGAACTATTTATAAACTTCGTTTATAAAGAACTACTTGTTTTATTTTTCAAAAACAAGTTTATATTTTATTTCCATTTAAAATTCAAATTCTATTTAAAATAGAATTTTCCTTTTTAAATCTCAAATATCCTTTCACGCTATTTTTAAATATCGTTACTTAAGCCCAGTGATAAAACACACAAAGCAACCAATTATTTATTTTTCTAACACATCATATATAACAATATATATGCAACCAAATAAACAAACAGATAATATATTTTTGAGGAATCCAGTTGGATTCCTCCAACCTGTTTTTCCTGCATCCACAGATGTTAGCACATAAATAATACCAATTCTGCTTCGTGGCAGAATATCGCGGTATAGAAGGTCATCCACTAATCATAGCGTGGGGCGTATAGGGTAATCATCCGCTATAAAACCGCGGGCATCCGCTAATGAGACTGCGGGAATCCAACCAATCAATCAACCCAATATATATATATATATATATAGCCTAAATAACTAATATATATAAAACCAGCAGAAAAATCCAAACAAGCAGCAATAATTATTTTTAACGAAATAAAAATAATTATAAGTAAAAGGTGAGTGAGATTTACTCACCGGGGTTTTATTTTGCTGAATATCCAATGAAGCCAATTATATAGATTTCACAGTGATTTCTCCAACCGTCTGTTTTTCAATGTAAAATAGTATAAATAAATTTCAGTTATTTAATTATACTAATTTAATTTAATAATTACCCGCGTGTAACAAATTCCAGTTTAAATCTTGAATGCCTACTTAATGGTTAATTTAAAATTTACTTACATACTAGTTAAATATACAGGTTTAACTAGAGTTTATGATTTTAAAATTTAAACAGCATGCTAATTTTAGTTTTAAATTAATTTCCACACTCTTACATAAAAAGTTATTTCACAAAAAAAAAAAATACTTATGTTTAATTACCTTATAAATCGAATCCTCCACCTTATGCTTCAATACAAAGGGTCGCTATCGCCTTGGCCTTATGAACTTTGAAACTTGAACGCAACCCCAAAAATTGCCTCATCCATACTCAGACAATCTATCGAACAGTTCACATACAATCTCTATTCCCAAATTGTACTCCTTCTTCACCGTTGTCGGATTACCAGAAAACCCTTCAGCTTCGAAATTCACTGATCGACTCCTTCTCTTCAACTGTCGCCATCTGGTTATAGCAGCTAAACCCATCGCACCCTTCCAGACATCGAACACTTAAAACATCATCGAACTTAAATCCTTAAATCGCACTAACGGTGATTACCTTAACATCACCAGAACCCATCGCAACAGCCTCCAACCACAGGCCCCTTTGCGATCTCGATTTCGTGGTAAACCCAATTCGTGGTGTTCTCGCGTTGACTGTCCAAAATCGCACTCCAGGCCTCGCTATATCCAAGTACCACATCGCGCATCCAAGACTGTTCGATTTCGGAGGGTTGGAAAAAGGTGATTTCGATTTTAAGATTAATTGAAAAGAGGTAGGTTACGAGGGTTCTTCTGTCGAATAAAGGAAATGAAGTTGCGATGGGTTTAAATAAGCAAAGAAAGGGAAACAACTAGTACGAGCCATTAAAATTGTTGTTTGCTTGCTACGAAGTTGGGGAGCAGGAATTTGTGCTCGAGAAAATAATATGTCTGCCTATAAACGAAGATAGGTCGGCTTTAGGAATAATGTAGGGTGGCTGAAAAGAAGTTTAATAAATTTGATTAGATTTTTAATAATCAAAATATCTCGCGGTACCCTTACTCAAAAACCCGAACTGCTATTCTAACGTAACGACCGACATTCTCAGATTATGGCGTTATTCTGAACTCCACAGAATTGGTTCTGGATTTTATTTTGACTGTGAAATAACAATTTAAATTAACGATTTAAAATAGATTTCAAAACAATTTACTTTAACGATAATCAATTATTGCTCTAATCCAATATAGAATTTATATTGATCAATTGAATTGTTTCGGTTTTGTTTTAACTCAACATTAAATTATTACCATTACAATAATTTAAATATATTTGATATTAAATCATATATCAATAATTAAATTGACAAATCCAATATAAAATTTATTTATATTATGAAATTCAATATTTAAAATCATACTAGATATTTAAATAAACTGTTGAAAAATCTGGGTCGTTACAGAACCCCTCGCGACGCCCCCCCCCCCCCCCCCCCCGTCGAATTCCATCGCGACGCCACCAAACCCCCAGCCGCCGCCTGCTCCTCCAGCCGCCGACGAAGACGAGCATCGCCCCCTCCCCTTCTTCGCAGTTCGGTGAGCGTTTCCTTTTTTTATGTATTTTATTTTCTTTTTTATTTTTATTTTATTTTAATCTGTAAAACTGATTTGATTTTATGAAATAAAAAAAAAACTGTTTTAAAAATAAAGTAAAAACTGTTTTAAAAATAAAGTAAAAACTGAATTTTTATAAAATTAAAACTGATTATATAAAATATCAAAAACCGATTTGTTTAAAAAGAATTGAAATACTGATTTTATAAAAGAATTTAAAATTGAAATTTTTAAAAGATTAAAACTGAAATTTTTAGAAAGCATAAAACAGATTTTTATAAAAGAATTTTTAAAACTGCATTTTTATGAAAGAATAAAACTGATTTATAAAAAGTATAAAAACTGTGATTTATAAAAATATAAAAACTGGTTTTCTTGAAAGGTTGAAAACTGATTTCTTTCAAAAGTAAAAAATCATATTTTTATATGTTGAAAGTCGAAGTAAAAATTCGTTTTTTATATATTGAATAGCATAGTAAAAATTCTATTTTTACATGTGTAGAGAATACGGGCGAAAGCAACAAAAGGCGAAGATTTCTATTAGGAAGAGTCGTGCAGTTGGATAGCTATTGGTGAGATTTCTGATTTAAAAATAATTATATATGTGTTGACAATGAAAGTGAATTGCTATATATAAATATATATATATACGCCCCTCGTCCACAAACCATGGACGATATTTATTGATTGAAATTGTTGTGGAAATTTGATTGATAGCGAATGATTGTTTGGGATTGTTTGTGATTGATATTGGCTGATTGTGGTTGAAAAATACCCATTTGTGGCTGTGAAATATTTGGTTGAAACCACTTAGGATTAGTTTGTGGAAATGAAAAAAATATATACATGCCGCCTGCGTGCGAACTAGATGCATGTTTCCCATTGTCAAAAACCGCGAGGTTTTAAGGTAGAGCGAGGAGCCGTACTAGGGACGGTGCCGGTGTAACTACCCTGCCGTTATGCTGCCGAAATTTTGAATAATATTTGTGTGTTTGAATTATTTTCATATGCTTAAACTATTGAAAACATTCATGTGTTGAATTGATATTCATTCGTTGTTTAGAAATTCATGTGTTGAATGGTATTCATATTTTGAAATAAACTGTTAGATAATAAAAATCACATTTTTTATCTATATATAAAAACTTTTGAAAACATTCATGTGTTGAATTGATATTCATTCGTTGTTTAGAAATTCATGTGTTGAATGGTATTCATATTTTGAAATAAACTGTTAGATAATAAAAATCACATTTTTTATCTATATATAAAAACTTTTGAAAACATTCATGTGTTGAATTGATATTCATTCGTTGTTTAGAAATTCATGTGTTGAATGGTATTCATATTTTGAAATAAACTGGTAGATAATAAAAATCACATTTTTATCTATATATAAAAACTATTGAAAACATTCATGTGTTGAATTGATATTCATTCGTTGTTTAGAAATTCATGTGTTGAATGGTATTCATATTTTGAAATAAACTGTTAGATAATAAAAATCACATTTTTTATCTATATATAAAAACTTTTGAAAACATTCATGTGTTGAATTGATATTCATTCGTTGTTTAGAAATTCATGTGTTGAATGGTATTCATATTTTGAAATAAACTGTTAGATAATAAAAATCACATTTTTTATCTATATATAAAAACTTTTGAAAACATTCATGTGTTGAATTGATATTCATTCGTTGTTTAGAAATTCATGTGTTGAATGGTATTCATATTTTGAAATAAACTGGTAGATAATAAAAATCACATTTTTATCTATATATAAAAACTATTGAAAACATTCATGTGTTGAATTGATATTCATTCGTTGTTTAGAAATTCATGTGTTGAATGGTATTCATATTTTGAAATAAATTGTTTTATGATAAAAATTCTATTTTATCACCTACATGAACTATATAGAAAAATAGTGTTTTGAAATGAATCGTTTTACAATAAAAATCACATTTTTATTGTATGCATAAATCGTTGAAATGTGAAGTGTTAAAAATAGCCACTTGTTCAAAATAAACATATATGAGTTGAAATATTCATTAATTAGCTAATGAAATGATTTGCACCTATTTATGTAGCATTAGAATGAATAGAGTTTTTAAACCAAATAGAAATCAAATATGAAGTTGAATAGAAAATGAAAAATGATATGGACTGTATATATATGTACATGCAATATTCATTGAACAGGTTATAGCAAAGGGGCTAGAGAAGAGGAATAAAATTTTGTGCCCGACAAATAGGTACACATTTACTGATTTGTTTGGGTGATGATTTTGAGCCTGTTGGCTAGCCGCTTGGCTTTTTCTTTTTCTTTTTTGAGATTAGAAGGACCGGGACGCTATTTGCGATTTCCCGACGCTCCCGGTGCAGGGGAGGTTATGGCGAAATTTTTCCAAAATTTAAGGTGTTAGAAAATTTTTTGAAGTGAAAACGATATAGAAATCCTTGAATGAACTATATTTATATAACTATATAAATATAAATAAAATTAAAACGAAACGAAGCCGTGCAGTTCGTATTTCGAAACCGTAATTTCAAACGACTAGTACGGGAAATCCGACCATTGGATTTTCCCGAAACCTCAACCGTCGGGTTCGCCTTGGAATAATCTTTCCAACGGCACCAACCTTGTAAAAATCCAACGGTTGGATTGTCTGGAATGTTTAATTCAAATCTGAAGAAAAACAGCGCCAGAAACGATTATATTTATTTATATATATAAATAAAATTATATTTAATCGAATAACGACGCTGCAGTTCGTATTTTGAAATCGAAAATTCAAACGATTGTACCGGGAGATCCGACCGTCGGATTTTCCCGAAACTGGAACCGTTGGGTTCGTTTTGAAAAGACTTTTCTAATGATGTAAATTTTGTGAAGATCCAACGGTTAGATTTTCAGATATGTGTAAATCAAATCTGAAGAAAAACAGCGCCACGGCCGCCTTATGGCCCGAAGCGTCGTTTTGAATAAAATGGCTATTTTAAAATAAATAAAAATAGCGATAAATAGTTATAAAATATCATAAGCGATATGGAATGGAAATAAACTGAATTTGCTTGATTTATGTGATGTTTGATGGTTGAATGTGTTTGGTGTGAAAATTACACTAAAGAACAAACGTGATGTTGTCAAATAATTTAACCATTGAAATAAATCGATTTGAAATTCTAAATATACGTGAATTATTTGAAAAGGCCGAGTTAATTCTCATTTCGAATAATCGACCGACGATTGAAATTCGAAGATGAAGACGATGGTCGAAGACCGGAGATCTTCGCCTCGTTTGGATGGTAACCGAGGTCCTGATTGGGAGGCATCCCGAAATATGGATAATGAGTGGTGATCGTTCAGACGTACGTGTTGATCGAAGGGTTTGCGAGGTATTTAGTGCCTCCGGTTCCGTTCAGACCCAGAACGGACTTGTAAATGGACTGTGTGTCCGACATTGGAATTTGTTCTGTGTGATTGATAGCCATCAGTTGCACGGTGTGAATTGCCTGTGTGGCATGCTAAGATGCAGTGATCAGGGCTTCTGTTGAAAAGCAAAGTCTTGTGGTGATGATCAAAGCATCGCCTGTGTGGCGTAGCTTTGTGTATAACGTAAATTCGCGAGCCTCACACCCCGGTATGAACCTAAAACGGGAGGAAGGACCTCAGGGAGGACATGCGTTTCTTTCTAGCTAGGGTGGTGTCAGTGACCTACCAGCCCTGACATTTATATACTTTTCACCTATGTGGTTGTTGCTGTTGCGAGGCGCCTCGGTTTGATCGGACGATCCGGGTCCGATGGAGTCATTCGTTGGCTCGTTTACACCCCAAAGGGTGGGGAAACGCAGTGTTCAGGAATTTTAATCCACATCGGTGGACCGGCCCTGACGATCCAAAGGCTTGACTGAGTACTTGCCTGAGGGGCGGGCTAGAGCGTCTCGAATTCGGTAAGGACTATCTTTTGCCTTGGTTCATGACGGAAATCCAATTTCCAAATACGACATCGTGCGGTTTTGATTGTATATATATATGGCGACATGATATATGGTACCCATGCCGTCTAGGATTGATAGTTATGATTTGAAAGTGTTTTCAAAACATATAAACACTAGCAATAATATCAATTGCCTTTGTTTTATTCGTATCAATCATATTTTGGCCATTATAAGGTAAAACTCTATCCTCCGGCTTGCGTTGCATTGTGTGATGGGAACTGAGTCTTATAATGGCTTCATTTTTATAAAAAGCATAGCGATGTTTAAAAGAAAGATTTGTTTTAAAGAACTGGCAATCCAATGGAGTAAACCCGTTCCACGAAAGTGGCGTGGTCCTGTGATTAGCCAATTATATATGTGTTGAGTGGATTTCTCATACCAGTCCCATGACTGACTCGTAGTTTGTTTCACTCTCAAACTCGGGTGCCCCTTTTTCTACATGGGCAGCCTTGTATTCAGGTTTAGCTGGTTCTTTCTGGATAGATGGAGCTGAAGATGGATTCTATCATTTATTTCTTTTTATGCTGTTCAGCTCCTATTGTACATATTTTGTTTATTTCCGCTGTAGACATTTATGTATAGCTGAACTGTATTTGTACTAAGTAAGATCCTGTATACTGTGTAACTCTGATGATTACTTTTATCCAGTATATGTTGTTGTTCATTCTGGTGTATTTATTTAATTCTGTTCTGCTATTATATGTTTCTGTGTTATATTCCAAAAGATAACCTTGTTTCCGTGAGAACGGGAAATCGGGTCGTCTCACATTACTAGCATTCTGTTTCTATACCGTCTGTCTCTGTTGGGGTAGTAAAGGCCCATTATAGCATTCTGTTTCAGTAGAGATCATTCTGTTTCAGTTTCTGTTTTAGTTTAGACATTAGGGTAACACCTAATCCTGTTATACTAGTATTAGTGCAGAGAAGTGAAAAGTAAGTAAGAAGCATAGCTTAGTCTATATCATTCTATTCCTTCTGTTTAACCTAAGTATACTTACTACTCCTGATCTCTCAGTTTATTTACATGTCATGATACCATTATTTGTTTATATGCTAAAAGTCAGTGGACTCGCCAGACTTTATGTCTGACTCTTTTTGTTTCGCCGCTTTTCTTCCGTTTCCCCCAGGTTCTCAGGGAGGAAATACTCAAGCCTAGTTCAGATATCTCTTTCTTCCAGCTTGAAGTTGAAAGATGTGTTGCTTGGCTTTGATTCTGCTTATTTATGGCATTTTCTGTTGGGGATTATGGCTTTAAAATTATGTACTCTGAAGGCTTTTGTACAAGACTGATATTATGTACTTGGTTTTGTTGTTTTGAAGATGTAACCAAACTTATTTCTGTTACCGCTGCAATAAAGTTATAAAATTTTCAAGTACTACTTTATCTATCTTGTAATATTCTATTCTGGTTACTTATAACGCTCCACGAAACTTAATGCGTTCCCTTTGTGAGTGACATTAACGGACGTGGGGTGTCACAAAAGTCTCAGTGCCTTCTTCAGGCCCCATCATCATATCATCCATCATTCCTACGCCACACCTAGTTATCTTTTGGATATGTTAAGGAGAGGGTTCAAAACATAAAACTCTGGTGAATGAAAATAACATGTGCTCAAAGACTGTACTCTAAATTTCGCAGGTTATATGCTTCAAAGAATGTCTATGAAACACACGACCATGCAGATACAAAGGTGTATTTTAATTAATGAGGTGGACTTATGAGTTAAGCACTTAAGACCTTCATTAATATATTTAGTGTGGATCGGCGATCACTTAAGACCCAATGAGGTGGACATTCTTAGTCACTTAAGGCTCACTTTAGCATATTTATTAAGGGTGGTTCTTCTGATCTCTTATGACCCTAAGGCGGACCCTATCCACTTAAAACCCCGTCCTATCACATCAACGTTATAAGTATATATTCTCACAAGTAATACAAGAAGTAGCATCTCACCACTTAGTACTAGTTTAGGGTAGGCCCGTATATTTCCATTTAAGACCCCTTCGGTGGACGCCTCATATTACCACTTAACTGATATTATGGTAGTAGATCTATGCCAATTATAACTTCCCTTAGACAATGATTAATAAATTGCATATTACGTCCCACGTATGCCTAACCGGTGCATAGGTTGGCTCTTACATAGCTCTTAGAGGAATTGGACAGTCCGATAAGCAACCCTACTCCATTATCGCCATGACTAAACCACTTCAAAGAAGGAGGACCTATATACCACTTCAAGTATAATACGGTAGGGTCCCATAACTTTGGCCCAAACTAAGGAGTAAACCTTCGGAACGGATCTAGTCCTAACCACTAAAGACCCATATTAAGCAAGAGGAAAGTCAACCACTTAAGATGTTCTCAAAGCGGGTTGTAAGCCTAATATTAACACACATATAGTAGTATACACACACACAAAAGACTTCTCACATTATACCGATTACTCGTAGATGGTGTATTTTCCAAGAAATTTCGGGAAGACTTCTACTAAGGGCATGCTTAACCTTGTGTCATAGTGTTCTAAACATAATGGCACTGACATCTGAACCTCTCACATTAGCCAGACTCACTTGCAGTTGGTTTATTTGCCAGTTGGTTCCGGGCATACTTCTACCACAAATGATTGCCAGTTGGTTCCGGGCATACTTCTACCACAAATGATGGCTAACCTCGTGTCTTTGTGTCATTATTTAATATATAAGCCATTTATACACACAAGCAACAATTCCTACGGGGACATTAAAATATCAAATCTTATCCTAACATATTTATTATGTCGCTATTATGTTGAATATGCGGATTACGTTATATAAGTATATAATTTAATACTCACTAACGCTAATTACCGTTCAAATTAAGAAATGTTATAATGATGAATTTTGTCAACCCTATTCATGCATAAGGTATACAAGCCCAATTCTCATAATAAGCTACTCAATTCATGGCATAATTAATAACAAGCAGCAAATGGGAAAATATCAACAATAATTATTCAAACTTGGGTCCTAGGCTTGTTAGAATTATTTAGGTAATGAAAGAGAAACAAGGCGTATATACACATATACATATTCAACACACACACACACACACACACACACACACACATATATATATATATGTGTGTGTGTGTGTGTGTGTGTGTGTGTGTGTATGTTCGTGTGTGTACATAAACTTCTATTTAAGTCAAAATTTCCCTTTTATACGTTGTAGATAAAAAGGTTAATATTTAATTATTTCAGATCTGAATACGTTCAAATCCTCCATTAAGAATGGAGATCTAAACCTATCCAAATTCTGTAATCAAATCAAATCTTAACCCTCTTATTCCACAAGCATTTTATAATTGATTTTTCATTGAAATGGGCGAATGCAACAAAACAAACTGGATAATCACCAAATCGTTCCTCAAATATAACCAAATAATTTACAAATCCAAAATATTGATTGACAACCTTTGTGACAATTTAAGGTAGGAGATATGGGGTTTTTTATTATGATATTATTGTGAAAACATGAATCTCTAAGGCATATAGATTCATATAAAATCTACAAAATAGAGGGAACCAATCTTATTTCCACTCACAACTACAATAGTGGTGAAAAATATCAATAAATTGAATACTGTATGCAGGAATTGACATTGTTTTGCAATTTCGATTGTAGATCTATATGAAAGGACCTAATAAAATTGAGGTACCTATATTGATTTAGAATCCAGAAAGTTAATATAATAAAGGTTTAGATTAGAAAATAAAATGGAAATAGGATTTAGATAGAAGAAGAAGAAACCTATTTTCTGGAATCTCAGCAGTAGAATGGAAGCACAAGGAAATGAGATGGCTAGGGAATGGTGAGGTGAATGGGGTGGTATTTATAGGAGTGTAAGAGAATGACAGTCATTATATTAATATAGATTATTCTCAACTGTCAATTTCCTATAACACCAACCTTAATACTAACCTAATCCACAATCACTATGCCTGGGCCGCACCAAGCAGTGGACACCACCTCATAAAGGGCGGACAACCCTTGGGTGTCGGCCGATCAAGGGAGAAAATGCCCAGTAAGCCTGGTGACGCTCATTTTTGATTAATTAATTTAAAACTTTTGTTTGATTATTAATTCCTTTCCTTTTGTAATTTATTTTGTGTCCCCTTGATCTTATCTATTCATTTGAATTTCAAATTCACTTAAGGGAATATTTTATTATTCTAATTGAGTTGTTGTTATCCCTTAGATGTTTATATATATTATTAATTCAAACGTCTTAAATTCCTATTTGTCTAAAATTTCCTATTTGTCTAAAATTTCCATTTTTCCATAGTTTTATATTTGTTGTCTATTTAACTCATTAAATCACTTATTCCATTTAGTACTTTTTTACGGATGTTACATTCTCCTCCACCTTTGGAATAGATTTCATCCTAAAATCTGTCTTAAGGGCCGAAAAAGACAACTCGCTCTAAACATCCATGTTATTTTTAATTCATCCATAAAACATTCATGACTGGTAGTGATTATGAACTACCGACTTACTAAAGTGAGCTCAATCCTAGCGTGTCTGAGTAATAAGTGATGCGGTATGTACGCAAAACAACCTAATATGCATATATTTCTATATGAGTGCGATGTGGAATTGTGTTGCATCCATTTCTCTGCCATCCAATCTAGCAACCACAATGCATCCATGAATGTAAAATTAAAGGGAAAACTACCCGAGAAAGGCTCGGAGTGGGTCTGTCTCATCCTATCCTCAGTATCCTAAGTGTTTTTCATAGAGTCATCTCCCTATTGTACTCGGACAAGGAGAATGGTCTTATTGTGCAGTTTTCTGATTCCGTGCTCTACAATCTTTTAGTGCCATAAGGTACCCTAGACTCTAACACGAGGCTTCCTATGCCCCCAATCTCATCAAGATTGAGTCTAATAGCATAATCCAAAAGGCACTTTCTTAGATGAGACACATGAAGTACGTTATGGATTCCTGATAAGCTCTCAGAGAGATCTATATGATAAGCCGAAGATCCTATCCTTTCTATGATCCGAAAAGGTCCAATAAATCTGGGAGCCAACTTCCTAGTCTTTCCAAACCGGACAATCTTCTTGAGATGGGAAGCTTTTACAAACACCAAGTCTTTGACACAAAACTCAAGTTCCCTCCTCCTCTTATCGGCATAGGATTTCTGACGGTCTTGGGATTTCTTCATTCTTTGCCTAATGAAAGAAATATTCTCCGTGGAATCACGGATGACGTCTGGTCCATGTAGAACCTTGTTGGTAGTTTCCCACCAATAAATTGGAGATTTTTATGGCCGCCCACAAAGCGCTTCAAAACGGTCCATACCAATCATCGCTTGAAATCGGTTGTTATACGAAAACTCCTCAAGCGGCAGGTGCTTCTCCTAAACTCCTCCAAGGTTGCAGGCTCTAAGAAAATCTTTGAGAACCAGATTGGCTCTTTCTGTCTGATCATCGGTCTTTGGGTGATAGTTGTACTTTAAGTTGAGAGTTGTCCCTAATCCAACTTGTAAACTTTTACAAAACTCACTTGTGAATAGAAGGTCTCGATCACTAACTATAGTTGATGGAATGTTGTGTAGTCCACCTATTTCTTTGACATACAGCCAGACCAATGTAGTCGCAGTCCTATTCTTCTTAACTGTTATAAAGTAAACACTCTTGGTCACACGATCCACTATAACCCAAATAACTTCATTACTTCTCTAACTCCTCAGAACCTCATCAACAAAATCTAAGAAAACAACTAGAAGTTACAGGTGGAGGACATAAGTTGAACTTAAAGAGAAACTCCAACTGTTTCTATTCGAAAATTGCATTCAAAGATGCTTGCCTCCTACTCAACGTATCTGCTATGACGTTCGCCTTCCCTAGGGTATACAGGATCATGAAATCAAAAGAGGCAATGTATTTCATCCATCGTTGCTATCTTAAATTCAAATCACGTTGAGAGAATAAATTATTTAAGGATTTATGATCAGTGAAAAGCTCGAATTTCTCCCCTAAAAGATAATGCCTCCACATCTTCAAGGCGAATACTACTACAGCCAACTATAGGTCATGCACTGGATATCTTTTCTCGTGGTCCTTGAGTTGTCTACTAGCATAGGCAACTACTCTTCCTTCTTGCATGAGAACAGCACCTAAACCAATTTTGCATCTGTCAGTGTAAGCTGTGATCATTTTTGAACCATCGAGGATGATGAGAATTGCACATTAGTTAATGCTTCTTTCATTTCCCTAAAAACCACTTCGCACTTGTCACTCCAAGAAAATATCAAGTTCTTCTTCATCTATTGGGTTAAAGGGGTAGCATTCTTTGTGAAGTCCTTAATGAACTTTCAATAATATCCTGCTAACCTAAGGAAGCTGCTCACTTCTATAGCATTATGGGGTACTTTCCATTCCTTAAGTGCTTTGATCTTGGCGGCATCAACTGTAAAACCCTTCCCCGACACGATATTCCCCAAAAATCTAACTTATCTCCAAAAATGACACATTGAAAACTTGGCTTTCAACTTGTTTTCTCTCAGAATTCCTAGTACCTGCCTTAAGTGACCTTTATGTTCTTTATGGTGGTTAGAAATATAAGGAAATTGTGTACAAAAATCACATCGGTCTTATTTAGAATGCCCCTAAACACTGTATTCATAAGGTCTACAAAGAAGGCAGATGCATTCACTAGTCCAAAAGGAATAACTTCCCATTTGAATAATCCATCTGGCAACCTAAATGTGGTTTTATCCTTACTATCTTCTGCAATCCTCAATTGGTGAAATCCAGTTGCAAGGCCTAATTGGGAAAATAATAGAGCTCTACCCAAGTGGTCAAATAGATCATCAATTCGAGGTTGGGAGTACCTATTCTTCTTAGTAAGCTTATTTATATATCTATAATCTGTACAGAATCTTTGGGATCCATCAACTTCAGTGGCAAAAACAATAGGTGTATCCCACTCAAATGCACTCCATCGGATGAAGCATTTCTGTAGCAACTCCGAAATTTGTTTATCCAACTCTCTCCTTTCCTTAGGCGGCATATGCCTCAAGGGTAAATCTACTAGTATGAGTTCCTTCTCTATGTCAACACGAAAAGAGATCTCCTTAAGGGGTGGAAGTCCCGTGACTTCCTCAAAGACATCCAAAAACACACATACTATAGGGAACAAAGTTGGTCCTTTCGAACTAGGAGGAAAGGCACACAATAGGGCTTTATCCTTGTTTCTAACACTACAAGGCATTCTCAAACTACGTCCTCCTCGTCTCCTAAGATGAACATTTCTCTTGTTGCAATGTAGAACTTCTCCATAAAATAATAGCCAGTCCATACGTAGAATAAGGTCTTACACATGAAATCCAATGATATGCATCATAGAGGAAATTGACATTGTTGATATCCAATACTAGGTCTTTACATATCAACTCAAGAAACTTAGCTCCCTCGATAGGGTTCGCTACCTCTATCGGATTACTATTGATGGATAAGGAAAGTTTCAAAGAATCAATTATGGGTCTCTCCAGAGTTAAACAAGGTTTATATAGAAATTCCTAAAATAGAAGCTATACCTTCTAGTGTGAGTTGACCTTGATCTTTCAGAGATCGGTTTGTATCGGTGCTACTTCCTATGCGTAATTCTAATTGTACTGGACAACTCTGGGATTTGGGCATTCCCTAGATAGATGTCCTTCTTTATTGGAATTGAAACACCTCCCCTTAATCTCCTTTTCCAAACAAACCCTACAGTCTTTAGCCTCATGGCCCTTACGATTCCACCATTCTTTCTTTTTATTCTTCTTAGAACTAGAACCGCCTTCTCCCTTCTCACCACTCTTGTTTTCCTTAGATCCCTCAGCTATGCATAAGATGGCAATCTCCACTAATGTATCGAATGTTACTTCGAACTTTACTTGGGCCATCAGAGTCTCCTTTAATGGGGAGTTCAAACCCTTAACAAATCTTAAAGCCTGATTCATTGGGGTATCCACCAAACCCCCACCAAACTTGCATAACTCGGTGAATTTGACCACGAACTCCTACAGACTTAGATTTCCTTGTTTATCATGGATAAACTTCTTTAATTGGATCGTCATCTCAGCAAAAAGGTAAAATTTTGCTTTAAAACGATCTTGAATTCAACCCACGTAAATACTCGGCCCATGTTCTTCCCTGATACCAAGTTCCACCATTCAAGGGAGTGTTCCTTTAATTGCCAGGACGCAGGTCTCCTCTTAACCTCATCCGACAATCCCATGGCCTCGAAGATCCTTTCACAGTCTTTTATCCAAGATTGAGCCCCAATAAAAACTTCTGTCCTTAAGAACGGGTTTCCACCAAGGTTCGAGCAATATTTACAGATTTAAGGAAAATCGAATGCTACATCAATGACTCGAGATGTAGACTTTGCTAGGGCAGGATTGGTGATAGGGACTTATTCCACAGTCTGGAAATATTGTTGGAACCACTCTGGCAAATACCGAGGTCTTTCCTGGTTTCCCTCACCAGGAGGATTGTCAGCCATTATACTATTTGAAATAGAAAGGAAGAATCCTTCATCAGACACTCCTAAAATAGTATTCAAGCTGAAAAGGAAAGAAAATGATAAAGCTGCCTAGTATAGTTGAATATGTCTATTGGGGTATAATAATATATAAGTATGTATATATAGATTGAGAACCGTTTTCAAAATACAAATATGCCTCTCATACTTATATACCAAATGTAACAATCAGCCCGGAGTGGGCCTAAATTTCAATCCATAAAAGGCCCATCGAAACTTAGAGCCACTCTAAACAGGTCGTTGGTTCCTTTAACGAATTACATTTGCACAGAATAACAGAGTAATATAGCGAGATGGCATCTCACACAATGGAACGAGAAAATATAATAATCAAAGTAAAGATGTACCATTTATTTAAAAACCACATGTTCCAATACAAAAACCAAATCCACATGTTTACAATGGTACATCATCATTATTCACCATCAAGTCCCTCCAACAATAAAAGAACAATAACAAGCTATAACATAATAATAGTCCCATTGCCTTATTCAGGCTCCATCATCGTCTTGTCCACCATGCCTACACCTCACCTACTGACCAATTGTATATGTTACAGAGACGGGTCAGAACATAAAGTTATAGTGAATGAAAATAACATGTATTTAAAGACTATACTCTAAATTTAGCAGATTATATACTTCAAAGTACATCTAGAAACTCAGAGGCATGCGCACACAAAGGTATATTTTAATTAATGAGGTGGACAACTGAATCAATCATTTAATACCTTCATTATTGTATTTCGGGTGGACCAACAATCACATAAGACCCAACGAGGTGGACATTCTCGGTCACTTAAGGCCCATTCTAGCATATTTATTAAGGGTGGATTCTTATGATCTCATATGACCTTTTGGATGACCCTAGTTACTTAAAACCCCGTCCTATCATGTCAACGTCACAAGTATATATATATATATATTCTCACAAGTAATATGAGAAGTAGTATCTCGCCACTCAGTACCGGTTCAGAGTAGCCCCGTATATTGCCATTTAAGACCCCTCTGGCAGACACCTCATGTTAATACTTAACTGATAATACGGTAGTAGACCAATGCCACTTAAGACTTCCCTTAGACGGCGGTTAATAAATTGCATGCTACGTCCCACATATACCCAACCCATCCTTAGGATGACACTTACATAGCTCCTAGAGGAAGTGGACATTTCAGTGAACTATCCTACTCCGTTATCACCATGACTAGATCACTTTAGAGAAGGAGGACCCATAGACCACTTCAAATCTAATAAGGGAGGGTCCCATAAACTTAGCCCAAACCAAGGTATAAACCTTCGGAACGGGCCTAGTCCTAATGACTTAAGACCCAAATTAGGCAAGAAGAAAGCAAACCACTTAAGACCTTCTCAAGATAGGAAATAAGCCTACTTATTCACACACATATAATAGGTACCTATATACACCAGACTTTTTACGTTAAACAGACTACTCGTAGACGCGGGGTTTGTCGGGCGGTTGCAGGCAGATTTCTACTACGAGTGGGCATAATCTCATGTCATAGTATTCTAAAATTAATGGCCTATGACACCCAAACCACACACATTGTCCAGACTCACTTGCGGTTGCTGGATTTGCCAGTTGGTTTCTGGCAGACAAATGATGGCTAACCTCATGTTTGTGTGTCATTATTTAATATATATATTATATATATAAGACATTTACACACACGAGCAACAATTCCTATGAGGACATTAAAGATTCAAATCTTATCCTAACGTATTTATTACGCCATTATTACGTTTAAATAGGCTGATTACGCTATATAAATACATAATTTAAATACTCGCTATAAATGTGAATTACCATTCGAATTAAGAAACGTTCTAACGCTGAATTTTGTTAATCCTGCTCACATATAAGGAATACAAGCCCAAATCCCATTATGAACTACTCAATTCATGACACAATTAATAACAAGCAGCAAATGGGAAAATATCAACACTAATCATCCAAACTTGTATCCTAGGTTTGTTAGAAATATTTAGGCAATGAAAGAGAAACAAGGCGTTGTATACATGTACACATATTCAAGACACACATATATATGTGTACATAAACTTCTATTTGAATCAAAATTTCCCTTTTCTACATTGCACATAAAAACATTAATATTTAATTATTTCAAATCTGAATATGTTCAAATCCGCCATTAAGAATAGAGATCAAAACCTGTCCAAATTCTTTAATTAAATCAAATTTAACCCGTTTATTCTATAAGCATTTTATAATTGATTTTTCATTGAAATGGGCAATTCCAACCAAACAAAGGATAATCACCAAATCATTTCTCAAACATAACCAAATAATTTACAAACTCAAAATTTTGATTGACAAACTTTGCAACAATTTAAGATATGAGATTTGGGTTTTTTTATTATGATATTATCAAGAAAACCCAAATTCCCTAGGCATATAGATTCATATAAAATCTACAACATAGAAGGAACAGTCTACACCAATCTTATTTCCACTCACAGCTGTAGCAATGATGAAAAATATTAATAAATTGAACACTGTATGCATGAATTGACACTGTTCACCAATTCTGATATCAGATCTATATGAAAGGCCCTAATAAAATTGAGTCACCGATATAGATTCAGAATTCCGAAATGTTAATCTAATAAGGATTTAGATTAGAAAAGGAAATATAAATAGAAGAAGAAACCTATTTTCTGGTATCTCAGTAGTAGAATGGAGGCGCAAGTAAATGAGATAGCTAGGGAATGGTAGGGTGAATGGGGTGGTATTTATTGGAGTGTAAGTGAATGACAACCATTAGATTAATATAGATTAATCTCAACTATCAATTTCCTATAAAACCAATCTTAATACAAACCTTACCTACCATCAATACGCCTAGGTCGCACCAACCGGTCGACACCCACCCATGAAGGGAGTTCGACCGGTGGTCGAGCGCTAGGTGTCGACCGCTCAAGGGAAAAACTGGCCAGTGATCCTGGTGGCATGCGCTTTTAGTTAATTAACTTAAAACTTTCCTTGTATTATTAATTCCTTTCCTTTTGTAATTTTTTCTATGTCCCGTTGATCTTATCTATTCGTTTAAATTTCAAATTCACTAAGGGAATGTTTTATTATTCTTCTTAAGGCGTTATCCCTGAGATGTTTATATATATTATTAATTCAAACGACTATATGTATATATTTACCATATGATTTCATCTAATTATTATTTCTCATACATACTCTGTTTTCAACGTATTATATATAAAAGCGTACCCGAATTTTGTCACAAACCCAAATATAATAGTTTCGTGACCAAATTCCCATTTTTCCAAAATTTACATTTTCCCAGTATTTATATTTATTTAACTCATTAAATCACTTTTATTTAGTACATTTTTACAGGGTATTACAAGGCCAAGAATTTCAATCATTGCCACTAGCAAAGGTTGAGATATCTCTCAAGGAAGAGAAATCCTGATGACGTGACATCACCAATGGCTTTAACCCCTTAATAATAAATAGTGCATCCAATATAAAAACAAACTCTGCGCTCGTCGACTCTGAATCTAGAGTCGAATTCTCTTTATCTCATAGTTTTTATTACTGACAAAAACATGATAAACCACTATTCGGAAACACATCACCCAAATCACTGACACAAACAAGTGAGTGTTGTTAGCTTATCATTCCTGCTGGGAAAGAGAAACTGATATACTCATTGGGTGAACCTTAACTTTCAAGCCATTGGAACTCTCGAAGATATATATCAACATCCTATTTGAGATAATGTGACCCATTCATTTCGCTTTTCTCACCGGAAAGTGAAATTCCAACAAACTGACCAAGAAATGGTGTTTTCCCAATAATCACAACACTATCGACTCTTGAGATACGCTTTATTTCGGTCCATAGTAAAACGAAAGTAAAGTTGAATAGCACAAGTGTAACGGCCTGCATTTTTAGCTGTTTAATTAAACATCTAAAAATGCTTTTAAATGTTGTTTTGCAATTTAATATCTCAAATTCATTGGTTTTGAATATTTTATTAATATAAATATAATAATAATTTAATTCTAAAGTAGTCGGAATTGGTTGAATTTGCAATACATTGTGTATTAGCAATATAAAATGAAATTAATTAGGTTTGTTTTGCACTATTATAACGAATTCATTTATTAAATGATGTTTGAACGTTCAATTTATAATTCTATTATAAAGGAACATGCAACGACATAGTAGTTCGTAATATTATGTTTTGAAATTTAGATGGACGTACAGGATCCAATATATGTCGGAATTCTTTGGAATAGGAATCATCTGAATCTATTGGATAACAATTTTCTAATTAAAAAAACCGAGTTTTCATCTTATAGATTTTTGGTCATGTCCAAATCAAATTTTCAGAAGGTTTCTATGGATTCATGTATAAACTATAACCATTTATTAAATAAAATGAAAGGGACTTTTATTATAAATTTGATATCACTTTAACTTGAAATTCAATATATTGAGTTTAAAATCTTGACTAGTTTATTTTGAAGTTATATAAATTCTATTTGATTATATTTGATAATAATAATTTATTACAATAATTTTTTTACTGTGAAATCGATGTATCATTTACGGATTTAATAATAGAACTTAAAAATAGTCGATTTCCAAATGACCTTGGGTTTCAACGAAAATAATTTTATTGAATCTGTATTGGTTAATTATTGTAAGTTTTCCAATTTCACGTAAATTGGAGTTATTTGGTAACCGTGCGCGGTATAAACACATATCGTTTAACCATTTAAAATTTAAATAATTATTTTACGAACAATATATGAATTCGATGAAACTAGTTTCATCATGTCTGAAAAATCAAATTATTGTACGATATCAAGTTTCGCCACGATCGAAGTTCGTATGGGTTCGTATGAACCGTGATTGTCGAAAGTTACACCCTATAAAAATGGTTAGTCACCTTAATTGAAAATCCTTTGGTCATTTTCAAATGAAAATACCATTAGTCAGAAATCAATGAAATATCTCCGAAATTTGCAGCCGTGCGATGTTACCTCATCTGGCAAAAAATGCAGAATCCATGTGTAATCTACATCCTTTTCCCCTATACAACATGGCAGACTCATTCCCAATTCGAACAGAAAGAAAAAAAATCACCTTCCCCAAAATTAAACACAGTAAACAAAATAAAACCTTTCTTGCCTGGGAAGCATCAGATGGGGGAAGTGGGTGTTAAACATGGAGCGTAGCATGCATTAGAAGAAGAATGAAGCGGATTTTGTGTCCTTGCATGAAAATTTTGAACATGGGAGGTTCAACATGGGTGCGAGTTTCAAAAGTAGTTCAAAATGATGGGGAAGGGTTGGCGATAGTCTCGTCTAGTTTCATAGAGGAGGAGAGTTCATTAGAAACCAGGGAAGTGTCGTGTTTTTGTGAAGAGGAGCATTTGGAAAATCACGAAACGAATGAAAGATTTGCAGTAGTCATCGCGTGATTTACGCGTGGGTTAAGGGGATCTAATGACATAGTTAATATTAAAAGGTAATTTGTAAAATTTAGTTAATTAATTTAAATTTATTAATCATTGAAGTTAATAAAATTGTAATAGTTATAATTTATGCGTACATGTATAGAATTACGCAAAACATGATCCGTTGGGATCGAATTGAAGAAGGATATATGCAGTTAAGTTGGTTTGATTGGAATCGAAAGCAACCGGGTTATCGTTTAATTTTAACACTTGTTTAAAATTAAATAAAACAGTGCAAATCTTCGAATCTGAAGTAAAATGGTGAGTTAACTCTCACGCTTTATCGAATTCTATGATGTGTTAAATTCATATAACTAAATTTTATAGTTATTAGTATAAACCGGATGATTAGGTGCCCTGGATGATTGTTGATTGTTTGATGGTTGTCGACATTTGTATTTATGTCAAATTAATTTATTTAATTTTCAAAATATATTATAAGATGATGTTGTGAACTGTGATGCAAGAAAGAACTGGTTGAAGGGATCCACCTGGATTCCTTAAATAAATTGTATGTTTTTTAATCTATACATATAGTTTGCTTATCCCAAGTGACATAAATGTCCATTTTGGATATTGATCGTTGAATTAAATTCAACGTTCATTGTATTTTAACCAGTAGACAATATTGACTAACTGATTGGCAATAAATAGCCTTAAGCCCGATCTTTTAGACGTTGATTGTCATCAGGCTAATTGACCCAATCAAAGTTATAAAATTTATTTTATGATGAAGCTGATTTTTTAAATTACATTTTATACAAAATAGAAGTTTGTTTATAAATAAATATTGTATAGTTATGAATGATCTATTTTGACAAGTTTATGAGCAATGAAGTCATAATTTACCTAAAATTTAATGAATCTTGGGAAAATTGTTTTGAAAACAATTGAGTGGTGTTAATAATTATATTATTAATCTAAGAACAGGGATTTATGAAAATCTGTTAACGAGTTAACTTATATTTACTAGTTGACCAAGTCAACAGTTTTTATTGAGGTTGATTATTAGATTAATTTATTTCGATTAATCTAATAGAAATGGATTTCCGAATAACCGTTGAAATCCAATTAATGTTCTTAAAGGTTAGTTAATATTTTAATTAATTGTTATTTAAGTAAATTGTTGAGAAGTTTGTTAGTAATAAAATTAATTACTATGTTAATAACCTTTTAGAAGCGATTAATTATTTTGTTTTACAATAATAACGAAGTTAACTACTTTTATATTTAGAAAATGATGAAGTTAATTAATAATTAAAGTGATTACTTTTAATTTAGAAGTAATTGTTTTTGTAATGAAAAATAGTTGGTTCTGGAAAGGGTTCATGAAAGATTTTTTCTATCACAGTTTATAAACGAGGTTAAGAAGGTGATTTTAAATCGACAATTTTTAAGAATTTAACTAAGTAAAGTGTTATAACATGAAGAAATCATGTGATTGGGTTTTAACAAAATCCAAGGCGAGTTTTATTAAAAGGTACAATATGAATTTGGATAAATATTTGAAATGGATTATTATTATAATATAATCCAAATTATAAATGGAATTCTATAAAAATATTTTAAAATGAAAAGTATTTAGTAAACAATTTACTTAATCAATAGATTAAGTAGAAATGATTATAGCTGACAGTGATTTTCAAAAGTGAGAATGTGATTTATGAAACCATATTGTTAATAAAAAAAGAAAAATAAGATTTGATTGGTATCATAAGTAATATTGGTTTTGAGTTACAACTTGTATCTATATGAAGATAAGAACACTGTCAATCAAGGCATAAGAAGTAAACCGAATACCCCAACCTGAACGATTTCAGGATTTTCCGAGGATGGTACCAGTTTGTCATGGTAAGATGTAATATTATTTTAGTATTTCCACAATAGAAATAAGATTACAACTTTTTTGCATGGTTTAATAAAATAAAACAATTGGGTTTTGTGATGAACAATGTACTATATGACATCATTCGGGTCTAATAAAGTAGGACCATATTCTAATGGCATTATTTTCTAAGTAATGGATATGGTATGTTTTATAAATACACTTATTTAATGAAATACGTAAATAGTTCAGATTTTGAAAGGATTATGTGGGTTTGAAATGAAACTGGATTTTGGAAATATAATTATAATTTCCATGAGTAAGATTGTAAACTGATTAATGAATTTTAAAGTGAGTGAAACATTACATTATAAGAATAAGTCGTTGACGTTATTTTGGCTCAAATATAGTTTAGCATTAAACCATATCGATTGGTTAAAAGTAAATATAGTGATATTTTCAAAATAAAGGAAATAAGAGAGTTTGCGATATTTCGAGATAAAGGAAGGAGTTTGGTAATATAGTTATTTTTAAGATATAAATATTGATTATAGTTTGTAAAGCAACGAAAACAGGAGAAATGTTTAAGATAAATATATGTAATTGATTCCTAAGAATCGATGAAATGTTTTAATCAATAGTTCAAAATGAAAGGGACCTGAGCTACCAAAGTGCTAATCTATATTGTTTGAGTTGATAGTTAAAACCCTGACGATCAGTGAATATTATTGGACCTTTGACGAGTTAGTTCGAAAAGACCGGGATGGAAACTGGACCCAAAACCGATTCGAACCAACTGTTCATTCGAAACTAATTTGCAGAGATGTTATAAAGATGAAGCATTAAAAACTGGGGATCTTCATGAGTGGAAGAACTACTTGTTATGATCTCTGGTTTAGCCATTAGGGTTATGATCACTTGAGATTCTGTCGCGATTGAAATTTTGGATTGCAAGGACTACTTGCTATTGATCCTTATGGTGATTCCTATATATGATGCGATAGGAGGATGCCTTCGATTCATCTTGTTCCTGGATGACTTGTATGGATGAATGTTGACAGAGTGTTTTTTGAGGATCATGTATGATTTATTTTTACAAATATACCAAGTTTGGTGGTGAAGAAGGAAACTTCTCTTACTTAACACCTAGAGTATATTGGTGGACATCAATTAGTGGTTTGGCGGATCTGATGATGTGACATTCAAAGTAAATAGGATGTTCCCTAAAAGGTAATCGTAATCTCAAGCCTCATCAATCAGGAAATGATAGATATCGAGAAGGCAACATGGCTACGTGGGTCATACCCATTAGATTGTATTGTCACCATATAAAGAAATTCCATTTGTTCTTCTTCTGTCCTTTCTGTATCTTTTTTGCATACATTTTGGGCCTGCGACCAACAATGGTGACAATATATACGATACACACGAGTTGAACGAGTGGTCGGTTATGTGTGGTTGGGTTGCAAGATGTTATTGTTGAACCCTAGTGTATTGTCTGTAACAACCTGTAATTTTGGCAATACAAATTAATTATTAAAATTTCAGAAATAGGAATTTCTGCAAATGGTGTAATTCTGTGACACCCCACATCTGTTAATGTCACTCACAAAGGGAATGCATTAAGTTATGTGAAGCGTCATAGTAAACACAACAGAAATATTACAAGACTGACATATAAAATGACAGCGAAATAAAAACTTTATTTATCATATAATACCGTGGTTCTAAAACTCATATGTCTGAAAATACAAAAAAAACCATTACAATAACACAAATTCTGTCTTGCACCATTAGAGTACATAAATACTTAAAAGAAAACATAATTCCCCAAATAAAAGAGACAAAGCAATTTAGAGACAAGAAATTGAGCAATACTTCAAAAGCTGCTCAACAAGATTGTAACCGAGTCTTGACTAAGCCGGAAAATTCCCTCCTTACGAACCAGGGGAGAGGGGACGAACGGAAGAAAGAAGAGGAAACGAAAAGGGTCAAGCATAAATTCTAGTGAGTCCAGTTACTTTTAGCGTGTAAATAAATAAAAAGCAGCATGACAGGCATATAAAATGGATAATAGAGGGATAACTACATAAAAGGCAGGTGTGGCAAGGTAGACAGGATAAGATGTATACGTTTCTATTGATTAATCTATTTATTCTCTGCACCAATACTAGTAGAACAGATATGTAATAGGATTACATACTCCCTAATTGCTTAACAGAAACATGATGATCCCAACAGAAATATAATGGTAGTTTAGGTGTACTCTAGTAAAGGGTTTTAACCCAAACATAATTAGCCAGTACCTAAACAAAATTAATGGGTGTTAGCCCAGACAGAAACACAGGTACCCCAGAGAAACAGATAAGACTAGATGTACCCTATTTACTACCCTAATCGATCGGCTCCCTACTCCATAGATACCCTGTGCTGGCCCCACAGTAGGATGTATCATTTCCTAAAGTGGCGACCCTTTATTTTCAAGATGTGCACAACCATATCTATTGATGTCACACCGTATTATTTTCCCTGGGCAGGCGAAGTCATGCATGCACATGACCCTGATGGAACGCACTGTCAAGACACCATCCCCCTTGTTTGGATCTCTTATATTCAGCCTAGTAAGCGTGCCCCACTTAGACCTAGTTCAGAGTAATCATTTGATACCTATTTAAGGGTTACTGACTGAAACGGGTCCCACACACAAGATGATGCAAGCTCTCCCCTTCGTCTTGCATCCCCACTACTAGGTTTTCCATAGATTATGCCTACCTACTGGTGTCATAAAGTTGCATAATCCCAACAGGTTAAGTTTATGGGCCTATATGTACAAATATTACCCAACAACCCAAAATGTACTTAACCCTCCCACTGTTTCAAGCATGTTTATTCCACAGTTAAGTTTATGGGCCTATACATACTAATATTACTCACCTACCCAAGATGTACTTAACCCTCCCACTGTTTCAAGCATGTTTATTTAACAGTTAAGTTTGTGGGCCTGTACATACTAATATTACCCACCTACCCAAGATGTACTTAACCCTCCCACAGTTTCAAGCATGTTTACTTAACCCCTACTCATGTTTATGTTCACACATTCCCTATGGATTCAACTAGGTTAAGAATTTCAATTCGTTACCATTTTTTCATTTATGGTTATAATGGGCTAGACCTCTCACATTAGGCCTACAACTTGTGGACGCTGGATATGCCGGTCGGGTTCGGGCAGTCTTATTTCACAGTTGGGTCTAACGTCGTGTCTTAGCCCGATTCGTATGTGTGCACTTAGACCTCTCACATTAGGTTCAACATTAGTGGCCGATGTATATGCCGGTCGGGTCCGGGTAGACTTCCACCACTAATGCAACCTAACCTTGTGTCATAAGTGACATTAAAATTTCTAATTGTAATCCTAGGCATTTATCATTAATTATAATTATGTCAATTATAGGTTTTATGCCCCTTTTCCCAATTCTGTCCATAATTGATTTTATGCCAAATTTATTCATATTCATTACTCCAATTAATAATCAAATTAACATTCAAATTTACAATTATGCCTAATTGTCCAACTATACTCATAATGGATTACATGTCCAAATTCATATCAATTTATGCCTAATCTAATATTTCCCCCTGTCCCCTAACTAATGCATTCGCATATATTTGGCGGCATACCTAGGCTAGAAAGTAGCCTAGGCATATACAGTAAAAAGGGAAAGGTGATGGGAAAAATGACAATAGTGATCATTCTAACAAAGGTGACTTGAATATATATATATATATATATATATATATATATACTGGCATAGACATGTTTTGGCATAATAATAAGGTGGACATAAAAATAGATCTAGTGAACAGGCAATGATAAAACTAGATCTAACATAACTATAACGTGGACATAAAAATAGATCTAACATAATTAGGATGACATAGCAAGCATGTTTACATGTAAACAAAGATTTATATGTCCAAATAATGACATATCTAAGTTGGTCACAATATGACAGGTAAAATATGATCTACATAAAGGATTATATCTAAACAAGGTTTTTTAACTGTCCAGAAATGACAGATTTACATTTACCACAATATAGATATACACCAAGATCCACAAAGGTGACGTAATACATTAACCACAATTGAATTGTTCTAGAAAAGTAGATCTGTCATGACATAGCTTAGGATCCAATAACAGCATAGATTCATAATTTACAACATATCCAAATCACAGCCTTTCACAAATTACTTTTATTCATTTAAACCTAAAAGTAACTCACAGTGTTTGGATTGTTAATATGATAGAAGAGATGTTGTAGGTGTTGAATCTATTCTTGAATCTCAGAATTTAATTTGCAGAAGATGAATAGAATTAGGTTTAGTCCAGTCACTGACAGCATTTGGCCTCCATTGTATTCCAGGACAGAAAACATGAAAATGGACCCTCTGTGGGTGGGTCGACCATGGTGTCGACACCCCTTAAGGGGGTCGACCCCGGTGTCGACACCCCACTAGGTGGTCGAACCCCTAGAGCGGGAAATTTGCCACCTTCTGCCATTTTGATTTTTGAACGATCCTGGATAAGGTGCTGACTCATATCTGACTCCTATGACTCATATGTATATATTTATTTCTTCTGCGCGTATACAAACTTAAAACCCTCATAACTTCTTCATACGGTGTCCATTTTATGCAAACCAAATGTCTACCTTGACCAGAATTTCGAGACGGACACTATGGCGCAGTCTATTTTCCTAAATTCTGAATATTAAATTAATTATTATTTAATTTATCCACTTTTAGTGTCATTAGAAATTTGGGGTGTTACATTCTCCCTTACTTAAAGGATTTCGTCCCTGAAATCTCTAGGTTGAAAAGAATGTATCCAACCATCCATCATCCATCTACTCATCCACCAATCGCAAGCATCCATTGTCCTTAAAACTTTTTAATGCTTATATGAACATATGCAAAGGTGTGTGTATATGTCCAAATACTAATGCGGAAGATCAGGCGGTCTACTGAATCAGTTGACCTCCTTAATGCAATGTATGTTAGTGCCATGAATCCAATATGTATACAAATAATCATATTATTACATGTAGGTTCTATATGTTTGCGCACTTATTCGTCTAAATGCAACATCCATATGCTAAAACATCCATTTCCATCCATAAAAGAAAAGAAAATGCACACACATCCATATGCAGTATGAGAGTGATTGAGCCGATCTAGTGCCTAATGTGTGTACGTGTGTATATGCATACACAGGAAGCCACTAGCAAACACTTGCATCCATTTGCATCCACCAAACATAACATGTCTCAAACACATATTTACAATCATTGGATTTCCTACCTAAAGGTCAAAGATTTGATCGATAGGATATACTCAGATGATAGAAGCAAGTGCAAATAAAAGCTTTTGAAAAAGGAGCTAAGAACATAGTCCCAAAAAGGGTATGAAGCACGATCCTTGTCTTCAGTCTTCCAAGTCGCATCCTCACTGTCTTCTCCCCATTGCACCTTTATTAACTTAACCACTCTTTTGCATAGTTTCTTAATCTCTGATCCAAGTATACGGGTTGGAACTCATCTAATTGTCGCGTCGTGTTCCAGCTCTACCTCCTCAAGCATGTTCGACTCAACTACCTCAGCTGTATCGTGCAGACAATTCCATAAATTAGAAAGGTGGAAGAACATCATGAATATCCACACCTAAGCGAAGCCAGTTGTATGCCTTATTTGTAAAGACGACCCGATCACCCTATTCAGAAATGCTTCGCCTAATAAATCCTTTCTCAAGCAGCTCCCCTACTTGTTTACTGAGCTCCCTCCTTTCACTTGGGGCCATATGGCATACGGGCAATGCAACTGGCTTTGCATTGTCAACCAACTATATGCGGAAATTGATCTCACGCCTCCGGGGTATCCTGTACCTCATCAAAGACATCTGAATATTCCCGGACTACTGGAACATACCGCAAACCATCAATAGATGCGTCGAGTCAGTCTAAAAAGCTAAGCATAACAGACCCTTGCAGGTCACATGAAATCTCGAGGGTCCTATCATGAAAAGTCAAAAGCTTAACAACCCTCCTCTCACAATCCAGAATGGCATCATACCTGATTAGCCAATCTGTTGACACCAAAAATTGTTACAACACTCAAAGAGAAGAATTATGTAGAGAACAAGTGAAGATTAACAATTATAAGCAATACTAAAAATTGAGGGGATCACTTACAAATTTATAGTGGTTCGGCGTTAATAAGCATATATCCACTTTATAATCTTTACATACTGATTAAGCTATCAATTAGAATGATTACAACGGGGAATAGAGTAATTTAGAAATGCACAATAAAATTTTTGGAATCTCCCTCCTTGAACTGGAAAAAGGGGTATTTATAAGTGGTACAATACTGGGCCGTCTTCAACACGTGTCATTAGATCCAAAGGAATAGCTATGGCTGAACAAGTCAATACCCTCTGAAGAATAGGTATTCTATTTTAAACCATTGGTTTGAGCTGGCATGTGACTCGCCTGCCTTGGGCGCTTTGAACGAAAAAGATATGTAGCGAGCTAGTCTATAGGCTAGCTTTTCGGTCTTCAATTGGACATATCATAGCGGATCATGCTTAGCCATGTCGGGCTCCTCTTGGGCCGCACCAAATGGGAGAGGCGAACTAGAATGTTGGGCTTCATTGATTTATTTAACTTGGATAATTCGGATACGAATATGTCATATTGATATGCCTAGGTGGGCGGTCCAAAAAGGCCAATTAACACTTTGCTCCCAAAGTATGGTTTGTTCGAAATGAAGCATACTTTTGTTGTCGTGAATCTTGAATGAAATCTTCCACATCGTACATTCTTCGGGTTTCCTTGACTCACTCATTTAATAGACCTTGTGGATTGCGACGAGTCCCATCAATCACCTCGAAATTACGGACGAGTTCAGATAATGATGGTGCCTCTCTATCTTCTGTCTTATCAGCTGGTCTCTGACTCCCCAACTTCTTTATACGTTAGCTAGACCCAGCCTTATTAGGTGAATTTGAATAGCCATTCTTTCTCGTTATAAAAGGAAAGTCCCTATCATCTTTTTCTTCTTACTTTTTACTATCAGGAGTATTAAATTGCTGCTCCAAAGAAAGGCGATTGTTAAACATCATCTTCCTTCAAAGTCATCTTGTTAGGTATGAGTTATTTCCCATGTCAAAACATCATTCTTGTATGGGATCTTTCCTTCCCTCGTCACAGTCTGAGGTTTGATTTGACCTAACCAGCGGAGATCATCTGCGCCAAATCGCCGGAGTCAGAGGCAATGCGTCCGTTCAAGGTGAAACCACCACCCTTTGGGTGGGATTCGTTGATGTTGAATCTGCCATCTTGATAGCATCTTGGATGCAAAAAAGAAAGAAGGGTTTCACACCCATCCCAAGCATTCTGTGCATTGGGGTGTCTTTGAACTTTAAGGCACGTGACAGTGCTTGAGTGGGCAGAGAAAAGATGCCAACTTTCATACAATTTGGGTCGTATTATCTGTGATTTACCTTCCATCGGGGCTGTGCTTGTAAAAAATTCTAACTTTCTCTCTCCACCCTCCCCTTCCTTTTTTTTATAGCTCTATAGTCACCTTGCATATCAATGGTCAAAGCACATGACACCCATTAGCAAGGGCCGGGCGAAGGAGTATCTTTTTCCATTAGAGTGGATAGCTCTTATGGGTCATCAGATTAATCAGGACCCGTTCTGTCGACAGATCCACTACCTTTTCCGCCAATAGCGGTCGAGTTAACTGAAGCGGTACCCATTTCTATAGCACCTGACATGCTTCCAGGCGCGGAAATTCTGGAGAACCCTTGGGATGCAGAAAAGTCCAACATCATTCTCAAACGACTATAACACTTAATAGCGAAACCCAATATTTCTTTCGATGATGTCCTTGTCCCTAGGAAAACCAGTAGGCCTCATTACCCCTCGGATGGTTACATGGCGATTTCTCTTCCAATTTGCAATGTGGCAGCCATCCCCTCTTTTTCCCTTTTTCATCGTAAACTTCTTATGTCGGATGAATTTGGCTCCAATGCAGTTTCACCCGATTGCCTACGTCAATTTGCTGTCGATCTATTACTTTTATATGAAATAGCTGGGTTATCCTCCGTCCTTTGATGACTTAAGCTTCCTTTTTAATTTTAGACACAATGAGAAACAATCCCATTCTATGCTCTACTTTGAGGCCATTCGGGGCTGGAAGACTATTGAAGACATTCGGAGCAAGGTGGGTGACCCTAAGTAAGACTGGTTTTGGATTAAGCAGCAACTGGGGTGCCCTCGATACTGGCTTAAATGTGGTGAGTTTTCTCTTTATTGTTCGATTTCCTTTCCATTGAAGTTTATTTCCCTGACTTCTGTATTCTTTCTTTATAAGGGACGAGCTATCAATGCCCCAGGAGGGAGTATTTAAGGAACGTCACAGGCAACTGATTGAGCTGAGACGGAAGCGGCACGGTTTTGGAACTGTTTCACCAATAAAAATTTGCACCAATATTCTCTTCTTGACCGAAGTAGGATAATTGGCTCAGCAAAAGAAGGATCTGAACCCACAACACTGACCCAAGATGCGGTTCCCCCAGTTGAGAAGAAATCGACAATTGAACAAGTAACTTGTTAGATTAAGGGGTCTTCTGCTCATTACTCGCCCGAGACGAAAAAGAAATCCAGCTCAAAGAAGCCTTCCTTCAAAAGGCGAATTCGAGAGATCGAGCACTGAGAGGCCAAACGTCAAGATATTGAACATCGACAAAGAAAATAGGTTCCTGCTAAGAAAGCTCTGAAAATGGTGCATAGGGAACAAAGCAAAGAAAATCTTACTAAAACTCACTCGAAAGATTCGGAGGTCGAGAGAGATTTTCCTGTAGTTCATGATTCACAAGAAGAGTGTGATTCATCCACCCTTCCAGGTTTGGAAAATTTGCACATGCCCAATATCATTCTCTTGCCACAAAGCTTAAACCCAAATCAATTTTTTGCTAATCAATCTGAGGGAATGTCCTTCCAAGACAGTCATGAGGGTATTGAAGGTATGATTTCATCATTAGTATGAGGTCTATTGCATGTCACAATACCATACTCTCCGTGTATAAATTGAGGGTTGTTCATCTCATTCATAGTCTTCATTTATTCACAGACATTGATGAAGAGTTTTGTGGTGACCTTTTCGCTTCCTTCCCGATGGACCCTAGGTTGGATGAACCCACTTTTCCGTGCGGTGAAGAAGAGACGATGATAAAACTGGCAACAACGGGAGGTAGGAGGAAGCAAAGGCAGAGGATGTTAGGAGAGACAAAAGCAACGAGAAAGGGATAGGAGAGAAGGAGAAGAATAAAAAATAGGAAGAGGAAGGAGGAAAGGGAGGATTGCCCGAAGGTCGTGATGGGCAAAAGAAGAAATGCTTGAGAACACATGGTCAAGCATCGGGAGACACAGAAGAGTTGGGAAACATTCCCAAGAAAAAAAAGGAAGGTAAGTCCCCCAAGTCCAAGAGATGGTAAGGAGCTGAGCCTTCTCCTGTAGTATTGAGTCGTTCCAGTCCTACGGTCGGAACTCCTTCCACCGACCGACTGCGAGAGCTGGAACGAGATTTCCCTGACCTCATTTTTTCAGAAATTAGACCTGCCCCCAAGCTACAGCCACTAACCTATAGCTTTCGTTGCCATCTGTGTAATAACCTTGAATACGCTCTTTCTCAATATGATGCGATGCGTGAATATGCCGGCAGGTGAGCGGGGAGCTGTAGGGAAGGCTGGCTGAAATCATCGAATTAAAAAGAGACATCGATAGTTGCAAGAGGACCTTTGGATTTCTTGAGAGTAAAATCAAAGATCAGCAATTGCAAGCAGCGACCGAAAAAGGGAAATATGGGAAAGAGATTGAGAACTTGAACACCCAGGTCCAGCATAGAGGCAGGGAGTGTGATTCAATGAAGGGGGAGATTGAATCTTTGAAGGAGGACAGGGCTTGAATAAATCTTGAAATATGTAATCTTAAAGCCACCCTTCATTTGTCCGAACTAGGCAAAGATTAGGCTGAAGAAAATGCCGCTGCAGCAATTGAGTCCGTTAATAACATGAAGCTTTAGCATGACACTGACATCGAGACCATTAAAGTCGAGCATGCCCGGGAGAAGGTCGAACTAACAAAGGGGCATGCTCGCAAGGTTCTTTCATTTTGTGTGCGCTTACTTCGTCATAGGGATTTGTCTTGGATGCCAGGTTATTCGAGGCTACTGGCTGACATATGGAAGATAGTTTTGTGGGAAGAGAGAAGGGTAGCATAGGGTTTTCCGGGTGATGAGGCATCGCTGATGACTCGAATCCTAAATGACAAAGAACGAGCTATCGTGGCGGAAGTGAAGAGTCGGAAAAGGAGAGCGGCAGAGGCGGATCACTGTAAATTGAAGGGAAAGTCGGTCCCTGAGAGCGAAATTGGTAGTGGTCAGCCTAAATTTCTCATACCTTCCGCGCATGTGATTGTTGAGAAGGGTTCGTCATCTGCTCTTCCATATGATTCAGTCAAGGTCGTGGAGGAGCAAGTGACTGACTCTCATGTTGGAGTTTGGCTCCCCTTTTTTTACTAATTCCGAGTTTACCCATCCTATCCTGACTTATGTGTTTTTTCTTGTCTTTGGCATGAGTCTCGTCAGTGATTGAGAAAGTTCAAACATAACTTGTCACTGAAGAGAGAGGCGGTATTGAGGAGACAAACGAGACCCTGAGAGAGGAAAGGATTAACTTAGTGTCCTCGAAAGACAAAGATATTGATGTCATTGGGGAGTCGAAAAGAGAGGATTGTCGATCCTTGGCTGAGATTAAAGACCGGAGAGATTGGGAAATCTCTGCTCTGAAGCCCGAGCTTAATGAAGGTCCTTTGAACACTAAACCTCCTCAGGCCATTCCTCCGACCATTCTTTCTCCAATTCCAGCTCCTGTGGCTCCTACTAATCTACAAACTCCCGCATCAGCTTATGGCTCTTTCGGTAGCACACTCAAGGGGTCGAGACGTACGTTGATCACCGAGGAGATGCAGGAGATGATCAAGAAAAAAGATCCAACTGAAATGGTAGATCAAGGGTTGATGCCACCTCCTTTTTAGAAGTTTTTTTTTGTAATTATTGGACGTTGCATCTCTGGTGATGACATCTGAATAGTACCTGTCATGTAGTTGTATTTTATAATGATGTCAGGGTACTTTAAATGAAAACCAATGTATTTTGCAAATGCTCACAACATTTGTGTGTAAAAAAAATGTCGTGTGAATTCCTTGTTTCATTTTACTTTAGATGTTTAAGAGAACTGGGATGTTACCCTTATCGGGGGTATTTATTAGTTCCTTTGCCCCAGGTGTCGGGGTAAGGTGTTCGAATATCAAGCTCCCCTGCCAAACTCAAGTGGATCCAACCTCGATCAAGGGTTGGATGTAACTGAGTAGGAGTGCCTCTAGACTTTTATGCTCGTCCTTTAGTTAGTAAAAGTTAGATTTTTAGGGTTCAAGTGGTCTTTTGTCGGGGTGCACCATTCACGCTCTCTTTTCGTTTATATTAACCCTCAAGTCATGAGTTCGAGAGTTGAGTCCTGACAGTCGATCAGTATGCCTGGATAGGCCACGATTTTCCTCTGAGTCGGCCAAAGCTAAAGCCATAAAACCTGTCAATCAGTCAAAGTCTGAAATTGGTGTCATTGATAGGGTCGGAACCTTATTACTTCGGTCGAGCTATCTTACTCTATCTCCGTTCGTCTTGCCAAAACATCAAGACATGAGCAATAGTTAGTCGAGCACAATCGCCAGCTTTTACAACAATAACCAAACAGAGCAAGAACAGAGACTTTTATTCATATGTTATCGCGACTAATGAAAGGCCGCTTATTACAATTCTGAAAACAAACTAAGAAACTAATTGCTAAAAGAAATAAAAGAAACATAGGAAAGTAAATTTTAAGAGAGATAAGGTCGTAAATGCTCCTCATTCCATGCTCTTTGAAATGGCTCGCCATCCACAGTTGTTATTCTGAAACTTCCATTATCGAGCTTTCGTTGAATGACATAGGGCCCTTCACACTTAGGGCCCATGTGTACGGGGCCCAGGAAGATTCGTTTCAGAACAAGGTCGCCTACCTCGAAAGTTTTTGGTTGGACTTTTTTGTTGTAATAGCGAGCAACCTTTTGCCTATAGGCCACGACACGAAGGTTGGCCTCTTCTCTTTTTACATCAATCATGTCCAAGATGTTAAGAGAAGCGCCCTGTTAGACAAAGGATCTGTAACACCCCGTAATTTTAAATATTAAAATTAAAAAAAGTTAAGAACACTTAATTTTTAGGATAAGAATTAAGTGAAATGGGTTACGCCATTGCGCTCGTTTTGGAATTCTGCTTGGAATAGAGTCCAAGTTTTCGTAAATCGGACATCGTATAAGGAAATCATAGCCTTCAGAAGTTTCGGGAATTTAAATAAATTAAAACAGCTCGAATTCAAATTCAAAATTCAAATGAAAACACATAAGCGGGCTGGGCGAGATTTTTCCCGCCCCAGGCTTGGTCGACCAGGGGGTAGACCTCCCCTATACAGGTCGACCTAGGGGTCGACCTCCCCTGATTTGGTCAGATCCGTGGCAGATTCGGGATTTCACATATGGACATGTTTTCTGGACAGATTCTTTGGCTCTTAACCTATTTAACCACCCCAAACCTCACTTTCTCTCCCCGCTAAACCATTGTAACGCTATGCTGCCTCAATCCTAATTAAAATAAGTTAAAGACGTCCTTATGCTGCTGGAATAGTTCATCTTCTTCTTAAAACTTAGGAATTGCAAGTCAGGATTCTAATACAAACGACGAACAAATTATTCTCTTCTCTAGTTCGTCTTTGTGAGTAAAATTTCTTTCACAAAATAATTTATAAACTAATTATGATGAGTTATAATTTGGATTATGAGAACATGTAGTTGATTCATGTGACGTTACTTAATTGTTATCGTCTGCTTGTGAACATATGATAATTTTGTTAACTTATGTTAGTGGATTTATTTCATGTGACCAATCACATATGTTTAACTTGATTCATTTTATGACATCAGTTTATATGCGAGTTTGGATGTAAATCATATGCTAGTTTGTATGTGAATCATATGCAAGTCTGTATGCGAATTATACCCAAGTTTATATGTGAATCAAGCATATATATGTGTGCGATCTTATATGTAAAACATGTGATATTAGATTACATGTTTAAATTCATATGCCAGTTTGTACGGAGCCCATATGCGAGTTTAGGTGAAAACCATATACACATATGCAAGTTCACAATTTTATGTTTAGATCTATATTTAGATCCATGGCAGTACATAGTTTATGCAAATTTATATTCTATATGTCCATTGCCTATGCAAGTTATTGGCTATGTAAAATTATGTTATAATTCTTATTTGCAAGTTAGATCTATTTTGTGTGTTATGCAAGTTGTGATGTTTCTTTTCTTTTTATGAGTTAGACTATTTGCGAGTCTAACATATTTCATATTAAATGTACGAACGGCGTAGGGACATTGGTAAAATATTAAATACACATATTGTGAATTAACATAAAATAGCTTTAAAGGCATATTATTAATTTGAGACATTAATTGGTATAATTTATATACTTGAAAATTATGGACATAATTTATGTGACAATTATATACATAGATTAATTTGGAAATTATTGACAATTTGAATAGGGATATTAATTCAAATTGGGATTAAATAATTATGTAGGCTCGTTTGTGGTATAAGACTGCCCTGACCCGTTCGGCAAATCCAGCAACCACAAATAGTAGTCTAATGTGAGAGGTCAAAGGCATAAATTAAATGCGTAACAATTGTAAAGACACGAGGTTAGACTCGTTTGCGTATAAGACTGCCCGGGCCCGCCCGACAAATCCAGCAACCGCAAACGGTAGTCTAATGTGGGAGGTCTTAAAAGCTTACGGTTATAATGAATTAGGTAACACTTAGCCAAGATAAACATGTAGTGGGACATGGGGTTAAGTGGGTGATATGGGTGGCATGTGAAATACAATTAGAAACACTTAACCAAATTGAAACATGTAAGAAGACATGAATAAGAAGGGGTAAAGTGGGAAATCCTAGTGGGGACCAAGCGTAGGTGGAAAGCTTGTGTCAAGCATGAGGACCCTTTTCAAACCAGTAACCCATTAAATATCTTTGTGAGCTCGAGCTAGGTCGAGGACAGGCACGCTTACTGGGTTTGATTGTAAGAGGTCAAAACGGGTTAGCGGTGGCAGCACAAGTCCAACGGGGTCATGTGCGTGCGTGTGCCCGAGCTGGTAGGTAAGACGTTGTTGCATCATGTAGATATAAGCCGTCCATCTTTGAGTAGTATCGGGATGCCACTTTAGGGAGTGATACACCCCCATTGTGGGACCAGCACGGGTATCTATCAGTTAGGGAGCCGATCGCATGGGGGTAGTGGGTACAACTAGTGGAGATAGGGGCAGGTGGCACCTATGAAGACAGCTAGGGTTACACGGGACTACCATTATCATTATTATGATTATTATGTTCAGTAGGCGGCATCAACTTTTAGGGTGACTAATATTGGTGCAGTATAGTAATTATCCTATAGTGTTGGAGGCGCAATTAACGTTATCTTATTCCTCTTGTTTGCTTTGACATGCCCATTTGTTTCACAGTCATTCCTTATTTATCAGTTTATGCCTTATCCTAATTACTTTAATAATTATATTGTTAAAGTTATTGGACTCACCAGACTTTATGTCTGACCCCCTTTGTTTTCGCCTCTTTTCTTCCTTTTCCCCCCTCTAGGTTCTCAGGGTGGGACTACTAGTGCTAGTGGAGCTTGATTTGGATCTCTCTCTCTCTTTTGGAAGTGCTTGGATTGCTGAAAGTAAAGTTCATCTTATCTCTTTTATGGCTACTTATGTTGGGGTTATGCTTTTTACTTTATGTACTCAGAAAACAATTTGTCAAGATGGATATTAAGTGTACTTGGTTTTATTGTTAGTTTTTGATGTTGTTGTAACCAAACTATTTCTCCGCTACAATAAAAGTTGTTTAAAAAATTTCAAGTACCACTATATGTATCTGTCATGTTATATTCCATTTTATACACCAATAATACTCCATGAAAGTTAATGCATTCCCTTTGTGAGTGACATTAATGGACGTGGGATGTTACAGGGTCGCTCGATGGGACGGACTTCGAGCTCTATCGGGACAACTGCTTCTAAACCGTAAGATAAGGCGAAAGGAGTATGACCTGTAGCAGTATTATGGGTGGGACGATATGCCTATAATTCCAAAGGCAATTCATCGACCCACTTTCCTTTGGCTCGCACCAATCGTTTTTTTAGATTGGTCTTAATGATCTTGCTAACCGCTTCGACTTGACCATTAGATTGGGGGTGTGCAACCGCGGTATATCTCTTCTCGATATGATATTTTTTACAGAAATCTCTGAATTCCAGACTATCGAACTGAGTTCCATTGTCTGTGACAAAGGTTCGGGGTAATCCATTTCAGAATATAATGTTTCTGACGATAAAGCTGATGACCTTCCTTGTCGTAATCATTTTCTTCTGTTCGGCCTCTACCCATTTTGTGAAATAGTATACTGCCACAATCGCGTACCTGGCACCTCCCTTCGAAATGGGCAAGGTTCCGATAATATCTATCCCCCATATAGCGAATGGCCAAGGACTAGCCATTAGGGTGATCTCTGTTGGGGGTGCTCCCGGGATTTGTGCGAACCTCTGTCATTTATCACATCTCTTGGAATAGTTAGCGGCATCTTTATTGACGGTTGGCCAAAAGTATCTGTAGCATAATATTTTCCTGGCTAGGGTTTGCCCCCCTATATGTGCCCTACAGTCACCGTTGTGCAATTCCTGCAGTATCCTTTTGATGTCATCATTAGCTATGCACCGAAACATAAGAACAGAGAACCCTCTTCAGTACAACTGGCCTTGCTGAATAATGTACCTGGAGGCTTGTCGTATCAACGCTCTCCTTTCACTTTTTCTTTCAGGTAGGCCGCCGTGGAGAAGTAAATTTTTGATGGGGGTCATCCATTAATCTTTTTCGGGTTCAGTATCAGTCTGCTCAGCTTCCCTCTGGTCGATGCTTGGTATTCTCAGAGTTTCTATAGGGACCAGCTCCGTTTTGCCCGGATGGACTGAACTAGCGAGTTTTGCCACCTTCTGGTTCTCTTACCAGGGAATATGAAAAATGTTATACCGGTCGAAACTCTGCAATAGCTTCTCGACTTCCTTAAGGTAAGAAGTCAGTTGGTCTCCCTTGGGACGAATTCTTTTCGAACTTGGCATACTACAAGTTTTGAATCGCAAAAGATTTTAAGTAACTTTATTTTCAGTTCTTTCGCGAGCTTGTACCCGACAATCAGGGGTTCATACTCGGAGTCATCGTTGATCGCCAAGAATTCTATTCTCAAGGCGTAATAACCCAAACGTCCCTCGGGGGACTGTAGTACTATGCCGACTCCTGATCGTTGTTTATTTTGGGCTCCATCCGTGTAAAGCTTCCAAACAACCTGCTCCGGTTTGATCTTCAAAGATTCAGGATCATTGCTTTGGTATTCATCGTCCGGGGTAGTAAACTCTGCTATGAAGTCGGCCAAGGCCTGCCCTCGATTCGATTTCCATTTAACGAAGTTCAACTCGAACTGGCTCAATTCAATGTTCCATTTTAGCAACCTCCCACTCGCTTTTGGTCGTTGCAGGACTTGCCGAAGGGGTTGGTCAGTGAATATTTTAATTGGGTGATCTTGAAAATAGTGTCGAAGTTTTCTCGATGCGACTAATAGGTATAAGCTAGTTTCTCGATCTTAGGATAATTGCGCTCAGCCCCTGTCAATTTTTTACTCACATAGCAAACCGATCGTTGTACTCGCTCTTCCTCACGGACTAGAACCAAGTTGATCGCATGCGCAAATACTGCTAAATAAACAAATAAATCTTCGTGGTCGATGGGCTTAAAAAGAATAGGAGGTTTTTTAAGATAATCGAGCAGATTCTAGAAGGCCTCAACACAGTCGGGCATCCAGGCGAAGTTTTGCTTTCACCTTTTAATTAATTTGAAGAAAGGCAGGCACTTATCAGTTGCTTTTGAAATAAACCGACCCACCGCCACTACTTTACCCGCCAATCTTTGGACATCTTTGATCTGTCGAGGTTCCCGAATTCCCTGGTGGGACGAATTTTACCGGGATTGATTTCGATTCCGCGAGAACTCACAATAAAGCCTAGGAATTTGCCTGAAGCCACTCCAAAAGAACACTTTAAAGGATTCAGTTTCATGTTGTATCTTCGAAGAATGTCAAACATTCTCGAGACATCATTCACGTGCTTGGATGATTGCTTTGACTTGGCTAACATATCGTCCACATATACTTCCATCGTTTTCCCTATCTGATTGAAACATTAGGCATGTTCCTGGTCGAGAACATGCATGGCAGTCTGGTTATATCCAGAGTATGCATCAATAAATGAAAGTAGCTCATGTCTGGCAGTCGAGTATCCAGCTGATCGTTCCTAGGTAATGGGAAGCTGTCTTTAGGGAAGGCTTTATTTAGTTCAGAAAAATCAATGCAAGTTCTCCACTTCCCATTAGCCTTCTTTATGAGTACTGGGTTGGCAGTCCAATGGGATAGGTTGAATCCCGGATAAATCCGTTAGCTTGTAACTTCCCGATTTCTTCCTTCAAGGCCCTTGACCTTTCAAGACCCAGCATTCAACTTTTTTGTTTTATAGAAGTATGATGAGGGAATGAGTTATAATGGATGGTGATATCCCACACATGTCAGCGTGGTCCAGGCAAATACATCTAAGTTTTCTCGGAGGAATTCACATAATTCCCTCGTCCAGAAGGAATCAAAATGAGATCCAATGTTTAAGACCTTGGTTGAATCATCCTTGTCGATTGGAATTTCTACAGTGGCCTCATTTGGAGCCGCCTTCCTACACCTCGACTCTTCGTCGTCCCGTGGGTCGATGTCTTCGACTTCACAGGCAATTAGTCCTGGTCGAGGTGTCCTCTGTAATTGCTATGGTTCTTTTCCCTCCTTGAGAAGAGAGGATTTTTTAGGATCCTTACTACCACCACTTCATAACTCTTTCCATTCTACCAAATAATACGCACGCGACCTGTTATTTGAACTCCTCGCACTGTGCCATTTCCACTATCAGTTGGGAACTTCAAAAGCAAACACCAGGGGGTGATATATGCCCGAAATATAGCCAGGGCAGGTCTTCCCAAAAAGTCAATGTAATGCGAGTTGATATTCATCACAATAAACGACAGAGTTCTAACTCTTCGACGATCTCCATCTCCTAATTCTGCAGATAACTTAATCTAACCGATGGGCTCAGTGGAAGCTCCACTGAATCCACGTATCTGACCTTCATATGGCTCTAAGTCCTTTACATCCAACTTCATCTGGTCATAGGCCTGTTTGAATAGGATGTTCACTGAGCTTCCCTTGTCAACCAGGATCTTTAAAGACCTGTTTGGACTGACACATGTGGTATGTGCACTTGCCCGATAGCTATTCAACTTAAAAAGATTGGAAAAGCCTTACACATAATTGTGTCAGGGGCCACTGCTACTTCCATGTGCCAAGAGTATTTCATCAGATGCTGCTGTGGATCTGGAGTTCCGTCGTACTGATTCATCTGAGGCATATTAAATCTCCTAGGGAACTCCGCTTGCAAAATATCATCAGTGAATGGTGTAGGACTTCAGTCAGCCCCCAAATCTTCATTCCTATGCCCACGGCCGTCGTTCATAATCTGCCGTACCATGGCGGCTAGATTTGGGGGGATGACCATGTCTGGGTCGACTTCTTTAACAGACGGACTTCTTCTGGCCCCTTCACCAAGAAATTCCGTCTGGGCATTCCTCCTTCTCCATCAGTTTTCTCAGTCAGTCACGAGGTCCCAAAGGGGGTAAACGAGGGCTCGATCTCTTCGAGCAGATTTTGATTCACAGGAGGGGATGCCTCCCTGTTTTGCGGAGCTAGGGGATCAACAATTTCCACCTTGGCCTGTTCAACTTGCTCTTTGTTGTATCCATCTAGTGGGCTTTGATGTCTTTCAAGACGGGGTTGACGCACATTTTTAGCTCTTTCTAATGGGCATCGAGGCTGACGCGGGTCTCTGCTTTCCCCTGAAGAGGAGGAGCATTCTGACACATGGTCTAATTAGGGAGGAGGGATTCGGTGGTCCATACCTCTTGAGCTTGATTTCTAAATTCTTCCCATTATTTCGCCATGCGAGTCATATCCTGTCGCATTGCGGCATTCTCTTAAGCATAGGCTTTTAAGGCATCAGTAGTTTCCTTAAGTCTACCTACCACAGCCATAAACTCATCCCAAGTGGCGAAAGCAGAAGATGGAGCTGTGTTTCCCTTGGAAGGTAATGCAGGCTGACTTGGAGCCGTTTCAGGGACGGTCGACTCGCCGGCCGCATCTGCAGATGCTCCTACTTGCGGATTCTTTCCAGTATTGCGGACTGATTTTCCAGCCATTGGTAAATTAATGTGGTAATGAAAATGAGATTTTCGTCTCGGACTTGGTGATCCGAAAGTAGAGCGAGAATCTGGATTGATCTGAGAAAGTCACCGTTCTCAGTGAAAGCACCAAAATGTTGACACCAAAAATTGGTACAACACTCAAAGAGAAGAATTATGTAGAGAACAAGTGAAGATTAACAACTGTAAGCAATACTAAAATTAGAGGGGATCACACACAAATTTATAGTGGTTTGGCGCTAATGAGCCTACTCGACTCTATAATCTTTATATACCGATTAAGATATCAATCAAAATTATTACAACAGGGAATAGAATAATTTAGAAATGCACAATAAACTTTTTGGAAACCTCTCCTTGAAATGGAAAAATAGGTATTTATAAGTGGTACAATACTGGGTCGTCTTCAACACGTGTCGTTAGATCCAAAGGAATAGCTATGGCTGAACAAGTCAGTACCATCAGAAGAATCGGTATTCTATTTTAAACCATTGGTGTGAGCTGGCACGTGACTTGCTTGTCTTGGGTGATTTAAACGAAAAAGATCTGTAGCGAGCTAGTCTGTAGGCTAGCTTTTTGGTCTTCAACTAGACATATCATAGCGGATCATGCTTGGTCATATCGGGCTCCCCCTAGGCCGCACCAAATGGGGAAGGTGAACTAGAATGTCGGGCTTCTTTGATTTATTCAACTTGGAAACTTCGGATACGAATATGTCATATTAACATGCCTTGGTGGGCGGTGCAAAAAGGCCCATCTACACAATCCATCCCTAGAATCAACCTATAGCACATAAACCCGAGCACATATGCATCGTATTAAAACTCGGCGCCTAACACAGATATTTTCAAACCTCGACAAATCATAGATAAACGAGCTGAACCACCAATGGGGTTTGAGACAACTATGGGATCTGCTACATACTAGTAATTAAGGTGTAGGGAACCAACTACAGAATCAAATATAAAGAGTGAGGAGCGCCTAAATCAAAAAGAGTTCTAACAGCATGTTTGGAAAGAGAAATCAAACATTCAACTGAAACTTTCATACCTCTGTTTGGTACATCACCCGCGAGAGCATGCACTTGCCCTCCAAAGATCCTGCCCTTTGGTCCTACCCTTGCTTCTTCGGGCACTCCCTAGTATAGTCTCCGACTTCACCATAGTTGAAGCAAGCATTCTTCCTTTTTTTGCAGTCTTTGACCAAATGGCCCACATTACCACAACCATGGCATTCCTTTTTTCCTTGAGCTTTGTCGTGCTTTCCGCCCTCTTGTTGTTGTTATCTTGGGCCATACCTTCTTGTTCTTCGTTGTTTCCTCAGCCTTGACTTCCTTCTTTTCTCCCTTGTCCTCATGCATTAGGGCCATATCAACAAGTTTTTCAAAAGTGGCTCCCATTGGAATATGGGACATGGCTAACCCATGAAGGGGTTCATTTAGCCCTTTAGCAAATCTCAACGCCTTCTTATGCAGAGTGTCAACCAATTCCAATCCTAACCTTACTAGCTGGTTGAATTTGTTCACATATTCCTTAATAGTCATATTCCCTTGTTTGAGTGCCAAGCACCTCTCCATTTGCATGCTTTTCTCGGCTTGGGAAAGAAAGTTCAATTCAAAACTTTGTCTAAAATTGTCCCAAGTTTCCGTCGGACGCCCAACTTGGATAATTTCCCACCAAAATGAGGCTTCTTCTTTTAGTAGCCAGGCGGCTAGCTGAACCTTCCTTCTAACCTCTATTTCAAGGATTACGAACAAGTCCTCGGTCCGATGAGCCAATTCCGCGCTTCTACAAATGTCTCGTTCCCATGGAATGGCGTCCCACCCATAGCACGGAAGTCTTTGCAGATCTTAGCGAAATTATCTGCTCTTGGAGGGGGCGGAGGAGGAATGACTAGTGCAGTTGGGGAAGGAACATTTCCTTGGCCTTCGGCAGGCGCCGTGGCTTCCAAATACCAACGGAACCATCCGGGTATCGTGACGCCCTCTAGGATATTAGGAATGTTATGTTCCCCAAACATGCTGAAAACGGAAAAGGAAGATATTTAGACAAAGGACCAAAAGATGTCACATATGGTTTTTGGTGGAATGTTTTTCAAAACAAACTTTTCTTTTTGAAAATGATTTCTTTTAAAACCTTTTAGAAAATAATTTTCAAAAACCTTTATCTAATCTGATAACCTTCAACTCTGATGCCAAGTATGACACCCCATGTCCGTTAACACAAAGGGAATGCATTAAGTTTCGTGAAGCATTATAGTAAACATAACATAAATATTACAAGACAGACATATAAAATGACAGCGGAATAAAATGTTTATTTATCATAAAATATTGTGGTTCTAAAACTCACATGTCTGAAAATACAAAAAAACCATTAAAATAACATAACTTCTGTCTTGTACCATCAGAGTACATAAATACTTAAAAGAAAACATAATTCCCCCAATAAAAGAGACAAAGCCATAGTAGAGATAAGAACTTGAGCTATACTTCAAAAGCATCTCCAACAAGATGATAACCGACTTTAGACTAAGCTTGAGAACTCCCTCCCTGCGAACCCGGAGGGGGGGGGGGGGAACGGAAGAAAGAAGAGGAAACAAAAAGGGTCATACATAAAGTCTGGCGAGTCTAGTTACTATTAGGAAGTAGAAATAAAAGTAGCATGACAGGCATATCAAGTGGATAAGAGAGGGATAACTACAAAAAAGGCAGGTGTGACAAGGTAGACATGATAAGATGTATACGTTTCTAATGATTACTCTGTTTATTCTCTGCACCAATACTAGTATAACAGATATGTAATAGGATTACATGCTCCCTAATTGCTTAACAGAAACAGGATGACCCCAATAGAAATATAATGGTAGTTTTAGGTGTACTCTTTTAACGGCTTTTAACCCAAACAGAATTAGCCGGTACCTGAATAGAATTAATGGGTGTTAGCCCAGATAGAAACACAGGTACCCCAACCGATAGGACTAGATGTACCCTATTTACAACCCTAATAGATCGGTTCCCTACTCCGTAGATACCATGTGCTGGCCCCACAGTAAGATGTATCACTTCCTAAATTGGCAACCCTTTATTTTCAAGATGTGCACAAACATATCTACAAACGTCACAACGTCCTATTTTCCTAGGCAGGAGGAGTCATGCACGTGTATGACCCCGATGGAACACGCCATCAAGACACCATCCCCCACTTTTGGATCTCTTATGTTCAGCCCAGTAAGCATGCCCCACTTCGATGTAGTTCAGAGTACTCATTTGATACCTATTTAAGGGTTACTGACTGAAACTGGTCCCACACACAAGATGATGCAAGCTCTCCCCTTCGTCTTGCATCCCCACTAATAGGTTTTCCATAGATTATGCCTATCTACTGGTGTCATAAAGTTGCATAATCCCTACAGGTTAAGTTTATGGGCCTATATATACAAATATTACCCACCAACCCAAGATGTACTTAACCCTCCCACTGTTTCAAGCGTGTTTATTTAACGGTTAAGTCTGTGGGCCTATACATACTAATATTACCCACCTACCCAAGATGTACTTAGCCCTCCCACTGTTTCAAGCATGTTTATTTAACGGTTAAGTTTGCGTACCTATAAATACTATTATTACCCACCTACCAAAGATGTACTTAAGCCTCCCACTATTTCAAGCATGTTTACTTAATCCCTGCTCATGTTTATGTTCACACAGTCCCTATGGATTCAACTAGGTTAATTATTTCAATTTGTTACCATATTTTCATTTATGGTTATAATGGGCTAGACCTCCCACATTAGGCCTACAACTTGTGGATGCTGGATATGCTGGTCGGGTCTGGGCAGTCTTATTCCACAGTTGGGTCTAACCTCGTTTCTTAGCCTGATTCGTATTTGCGCACTTAGACCTCTCACATTAGGTTCAACATTAGTGGCTGCTGGATATGCTGGTTGGGTCTAGGCAGACTTCCACTACTAATGCAACCTAACCTCGTATCATAAGTGACATTAAAATTTCTAATTGTAATCCTAGGCATTTATCATTAATTGTACCTATGTCAATTATAGGATTTATGCCCCTTTTACCCAGTTATGTCCATAATTGATTTTATGCCAAATTTATTCATATTCATTACTCCAATTAATAACCTAATTAATATTCAAATTTTCAATTATGCCTAAATGTCCAATTAAACTCATAATGGATTATATGTCCAAATTCATATCAAGTTATGCCAAATCTAATATTTTCCCCTATCCCCTAACTAACGCATTCACATATATTTAGCGGCATACCTAGGCTAGAAAGTAACCTAGGCATATACAGTAAAAAGGGAAAGGTGATGGAAAAAATGACAATAGTGATCATTCTAACAAAAGGTAACATGAAGATATACATATAAACTAGCATAGACATGTTTTGGCATAATAATAAGGTGGACATAAAAGTAGATCAAGTGAACAGGCAATGATAAAATTAGATCTAAATATCTATAATGTGGACATAAAAACAGATCTAGCATAATTAGGATGAAATAGCAAGCATGTTTAGGTCTAAATAAAGATTTATATGTCCAAATAATGACATATTTAAGTTGGCCATAATATGACATGTAAAAGATGATCTACATAAAGGATTAGATCTAAACAAGGTTTTAACTTTCCAAAAATTACAGATTTACTTTAACCATAATATAAATATAAACCAAGATCCAAAAAGGTGACATAATAGAGTAACCACAATTGAATTAGATCTAGAAAAGTAGATTTGTCATGACATAGCTTAGGATCCAATAATAGTATAGATTCATAATTTACAACATATCCAAATCACAATCTTTCACAAATTACTTTTATTCATTTAAACCTAAAGTAACTAACTCACAGTGTTTGGATTGTTAATATGATAGAAGAGAGGTTGTAAGTGTTGAATCTATGCTTGAATCTCATAATTTGATATGTAGAAATGAATAGAATTTGGTTTAGTCTAGTCACTGACAGCATTTGGCCTCCATTGCATTCCATGACAGAAAACATGAAAAATGGACCTTTATTTACAATTACCAGCCTCCAAACCGAATATGCCACATCATCCCTAGGGGTGCGGACACCCCCTGTGGGTGGGTCGACCCTGGTATCGACACCCCTTAAGGGGGGTCGACCCCGGTGTCGACACCCCTCGACCCCCTAGAGAGGGAAATTTTCCGCCTTCTGCCGCTTTGATTTTTGAACGATCCTAGACAAGGTGCTGACTCATATCTGACTTCTATATGACTAATACTATAACGACCCACATTCTACATATCGAAGAATCATAGAATATTTATTTCTTCCTCGTACGAAGTCATATGGTCGGGTAACTTTAGGGAACAATTATTGGGGTCATTTCCCTTGTTCTCGATTTTTGCCGATTTTTAAATGACCATTTTGCCCCTAGCGAACCTTGTTTTTCCTATAACTTTTGATTGGTAAGAAGTTTTGACCTGAAACCACTTCCATTAGATCCGGATGATGGTTTACCTTTCCGTAGAGTGGTTAAATTGTCAAACAAACTTACCGTTTGAGAGATATGGCTGAATTAAGGTTTAGAAAGTGAAACAGCTTAATTGGGCTTAACTGGGTGATTAGCAGCTAGGCACATTGGGGGATTTCGGGATTAGAGCTATATGAGAGCTGATTAGGGTTCGAAAAACCTTTTCTTTGTCATTTTCTAGCCACCACTTACCTCTCTTCAACCCTAACAATGGCCTCCAACACCCAAATCACCTTCTAATCACTGTTTAATCAAATTTTAGCCTAATCTACGTCAAATCAAGGAGAAATTGCACCAAATCAGAGTTGAAGCTGCTACTAAGCATTGGAATTCGACCAATAACAGTAGCAAAGTTCAGATCTAAGATTAATTTGTGGCCAAGGTTGTGATTTGCATTGTTTTTCACTAATTGCAGCTGATTAGTGATAATTAGCGAAATTATGGCTCAGAAACATATGGAAAAATTTGTAAAATTCTAAAATATTATTTTAAGGCTCTGATAAAAATTTGGGTTAATTTAGATAAGTTTTGTTATCCTATCACCGGTTATGGCTAAACATGATTAAGAGGAAATCAAGGGTTTTTGAGTATGTTTGATTTTTATATACATGTTAAATTATGGTTTTGGTATTTGTGGATGATTATACATGTTGTTATGAATTCTTGGCATGTTTTATGGTTGTTTAGAACAGTTAGAATGGTCGAAAACACTGTCGTATGGTGTAAAAACAATCGTTGGAAGTCGTTGGAAAATTGTGCAGGAATCAGATCGGATCGGCCCCTCTGCGAACTGACCCGTTCGTGACATGGAAACTGAACCGCTTTCCTACCTGAGTCACGAATCGCATCTGAAGGCTCCAGACAAACTTGTCGTGAGGTAACCCGATCGTTCTTGCTTTATGCACCAAGAACCGTTCGCCTAAAGTTTATCACAAGCCGCTACTCAAGTGTTCACGAACCGACCCAGCGGAATTATCCGATCCGAACCAGGAACGGGGACACGAGCACCAGAGCACTATAGCACCATGACTGACCCATATGGAGCATTCCGATCCGAACTGAGGAGCTTGGACTTGAGATGTGAACCACGAACCGAACCGGGAGTACGATCTGAAGTAAAGAGAAGTGAAGAACCGAACCGATCCGGAGATGATGACCAAAACACGAGATGCAAAGGTAGTCCAAAGGAGAAGTTTGTACTCAGGATCCAGATGGGAACCAATGAGTTAACTTCATGATTGGGGTATGCTACGGGTTGTGTGCAAAGGGGTTATCGATATCCATAACTGTAACACCCCGTAATTTTAAAATATTAAAATTAATAAATTTAAGAACACTTAATTTTAGAAGAAGAATTAAGGGAAGCGGGTTACGCCATTGCATTCGTCTCGGAATTCTTCTTGAGATAGAGTCCGAGTTTGCGTAAATCGGGCTCCGTATGAAGAAGTTATGGAGCTTAGAAGATTTAAGTTTAAATCAGAATTAAATAATTAATTAATAAATCAAAATTCGAATTCAAACCAGCGAAAAGAAGTGGGCGGGAAAATTCCCGCCAGAGGGTGTCGAGCCCCCTCAAGGGGTGTTGACACTGGTGTCGATTCCCCTATAGGGGTGTCGACATAGGTATCGACCCCCCTGTAGGGGTCGACCCCTGCTGACTGTTCTGGACAGTGACGATTTTCTGAGTCATAAGACTACGTGTTGACTTCTGATTGGCCTGATGACGCATTTTATTGGACTGGATGGTTTGGATGGATCCTATGTTGATCTAAAGGCTCAAACTAATCCCATACTTTTATATAATCACATCAAAGCTAAACCCTAATCAAATTAAATTGATTCTTGAGCTACCATGCTGCTGCATCCCAAACTAATCTAGCCTCCACCTTAACTAATCAAATTCAAGATTAAAGATAAAGATCAAAGCCTATATCAGCGGATTAGCATATCAACTTCAGAAATCAGATTCCAGATCTTCTCTTCTTCCTTAATCCCTGTGAGTTCATGTAGCTTTCACAAGATAATTAAACTAAAGTAATTATGATAAGTTGTAAATTGTGATCATATGATTATGCCTATAATGGATCTTATCAAATTTGCAAGTTGTCATCTTTTTTGATTCATAGCCTATGCTTTGCTGATCAATTCTATTAGTTCATGCCTATTCATGCTCGTATATTTATGCCTATTTTGATACCATGATTCTCTTCCCTCTTCCTTTTTTCCTTTTTCTTTTTTATGAGTTATGCTAACTTCGAGCCTAACATATTATGCGAAATTCGCGCACGTATAACACTTGAATGATAGGGAAAAAGTTTGGGAAATGGGGAATAACATGTGATTTATAAAAAGGCATAAATTGATGATGGCTATGGTTTGGGAAAAATTGTATACAATAAGCAAACATGAGACTTGACGTAAATGGATTTGGATGTAAACTTGTGATAATTTGGTAAGTTCAGTTATTTCTTAGATTTAGAACATGTAATAGTAATCATGACTTGTAATGAATCGAATCTAGAACTATGACTAATTGTAAGATAATCAATTTTGATTCATGCTTATCCTTTTTTTCAAAATTGAATTACCTATGCCTATGAGACTGTTGTGATGGAACCTATCATGTTTTACACTGAATTAATGATTCTTTTAATTTTATCGAATCTTTATGCCTATGATGTAACTTGCTCAGTTTAGCCATACTTATTGTTAATGTACAACATGTCTATTGGAAACATAATTCTTGAGTTCGGTACACTTTTACATGCCTATTTTGTTCCTTATGTCAATTCTTGTGTTTCTCCTCTATCCCTCACCGTTTTATTTTTAGACCTTGTTGTATGTGCGATTGAAACGCGGGGAATTAGGTATAACTTAATTAAGTAATTTTGGGCACAATAAGTAAATGTGGCATAGCTTGAATTGACCACACTTATGGATAATTTACATATAAATCTAAACTTGTACAGTAAATATGTAAATTAGCTAAAAGATGAACGCCTAAGACACGAGGTTAGACTTGGTTTGCGGCATAAGACTGCCCGGAACCGCCCGGCATATCTAGTAACCGCAAACGGCAGTCTAATGTGAGAGATCAAAGGCATAAATTAGATGCTTAGACACGAGGTTAAGTCTGGCTTGTGGTGGAAGTCTGCCCGGAACTGCCCGACATATCCAACGGCCACAAGTAATCGACTTAATGCGAGAGGTCTGTGCATTAATAACTAATTAATGCTGAATATGATACCTAAACGAGCTAAGTGGGTGGGGTTAAGTTAACATGGGTAAGAAGACAACTTAACTAATATTACATGAACAAAGTGGATAGGGTTAAGGCAAGCCTAACCAGTAATATATATGGACTTGATAAGTGAAAGGGTTAAGTAAATCTTGGGTAGGTAGGTAATATTAATATATATAGGCCCACATACTTAACCGTTAAATAAGCATGTGTGAATCAGTGGAATGTTAAGTGACATATGGATAGGTGACACTTAACCAATACAACATGTTAATTAAACAAATGGATGGGGTTAGGTTAAATTGAGAAAACTTAACCGTTATAACATGTTGGTTAGGAAACCCTAGTAACAGGGACCCATTTCAGTAGTAACCCACATAGATGTATCACGGTACCTTGAACTAGGCAGGGTGGAGCACGAAATCTGGACTGATTATAAGCGGTCAAAATAGCGGTGGGTGGTGCGTCAGTGTTGGTTTCGATGGAGTACGGGCGTGCACGTGCTCCGGAGTGGAAAAAGCAGGCACTGGGCATCAGTAGTCATACACTGTGCATCTTGAATTGTGTCGGGTTTCCATCTTAGGGATTGATACACCCCATGGTGGGATCAGCACAGATATCTACAAATAAGCGGGGCCGAGTGACACAAGTAATGAATACATACGAGTTAAGGAGCCAATCGATTAAGCGATAAGGGGTAGTGTGGGGACATCTAGTATTTAGTAGGCTGTCAAGGATTGTATGGGGTGGATACCTTTTACTAGATTTTACGCCCGAGGGCTATCAATTGCTGGGTTGGGATCAACTTTCAGTGTGGAACTAGTAACGGTGCAATATATTTAGGATTGGTGCAGTGTAGTAATTACCTATAGTGATTAGAAGTGCAATCAACGTTTATCTTATTCATCTTGCCTACCTTGTCACGCATGCTTATGCACAGTCATTTCTTACTTTCTAGTTTATATTCTTATCCTATTACTTTAATGATTATATTGTTAAAGTTACTGGACTCACCAGACTAATGTATGACCTAATTTGTTTTGCCTCTTTTCTTCCGTTCCCCCTAGGTTCTCAGGGAGAAAATACTCAAGCTTTGTTCAGATATCTTTTTCTTCCAGCTTGAAGTTTAAAGATGTATTGCTTGGCTTTGATTCTACTTATGTCATTTTCTGTTGGGGATTATGGCTTTAAAATTTTGTACTCTGAAGGCTTTTGTACAAGACTGATATTATGTACTTGGTTTTGTTGTTTTGAAGGTGTAACCAAACCTATTTCTGTTACCGCTGCAGTAAAGTCATAAAATTTTCAAGTACTACTTTATCCGGCTTGTAATATTCCATTCTGTTTACTTATAATGCTCCACGAAACTTAATGCATTCCCATTGTGAGTGACATTAACGTACGTGGGGTGTTACACTTGGTATCAGAGCTGAATGTTACAAGAATAGATAAAAGATTTTGAAAACCGTTTTCAAAAGCATTTTTATAAAGAAGTATTTTCAAAAAAGGCATGTTTTAAAGAAGGGGTTTTCAAGAGAAAGGTTTATTATGAAAAACATAATTCCCAAAAAGACATATATCTTTCTTTCAATTCTTTATTTCGAATCTCTTCCTTTTTCCTTCTTGAGTCTCTTACCCCGCATGTAGATGCTTTTTCTATGATACGTAAGGACTTAAGTGCGATGGGCGGAAAACCATTTCATAGGACTGTGACGTTTGTTGAAGCTAGAATTGGCTCAAGGAAGTGGAGGACTCGTTTGGTATCTTTGAGATAAACGATGGAAGGAAAGTTCAGCTAGCTGCTTGGTCAATGAGGGAGTTTAGGCTAAGGAGCACAACCCAAGGATGAGGAATTTGTTGACATGGCTTTAATCCATGAAGAAGCTAAAGGAGAAAGTGGAAAGAATAATTAACCCCGTGACAAAAGAAGGCGTCTTTATTGTGGTATAATGGGCCATGTAATTAAGGACTGTAGGAAGAAGAAGAAGGCTGGTTGTTTTCATTGTGATGAGGCAGGACATCTGATTAAAGACTGCCAGAGGAGGCAAGGACAAGAAAAAGGGCAGAGGACATGACCTACTTCCGAAGGACAGGTTCATGCTCTCATGGCACCAAGACAGGAGAGAGATATAAACGTTTTTGTTGAAAGTTTGATTTTTCCTTTTTGATAATCCTGTTCGAACTTTGTTTGATTCTGGCACTTCGCATTAGTTCATATCTGCTTTATTAGTTGAAATACTGCACCTAAATACAAGTCTAGTTGTGGATCCCATTGTAGTCTCAAATCCTATTGGTGGTTTGGCTCATTTATCTATGGTTTGTCGGGATTTTAGAATGTCTATCTTGGGTGTTGAGTTTGAATGCAGCGCCTTCGTTCTCGGTTTCTCGGGCTATAGCTTGCTTCCAGGGATGGATTGGCTAGCCAGGCATGGCGCCATCCTAGACTGTGAAAAAAGGGTAGTTAGACTGTTAACTTGTTGTGGAAAGACCCTTGATATTTCTTGTGGCTGTAGAGGCCCGGAGACGCTTAGCTACCTAGAATCACTTGACACATCCATCGATGATTTGGAATCTGTTCGAGTAGTCCATGAGTATGGTGATGTCTTTGATGAAGTTCGGGTTTAACCCCAAGGCGCGAGATAGACCTCCATATATACTTAGTAGATAATGCAAAGCCAGTTGCATTACCAGTGCGCCACATGGCTCAAAGATAGAGGAAGGAACTCATTAAGCAAGTAGTGGAGCTACTTGAGGAAGGGTTCATAAGAAGAAGTAATTCAGAATGGAGTGCTCCAGTTGTGTTTGCTACGAAGGCTGATGGTTCGCTTAGATTGTGTGTGGACTATAGGGAGATGAACAACTCACGAAGAAGAACAGACACCCATTGCCGAGGATAGATGACTTGTTCGATCAGTTGGTTGGCGGTCCGGTTTTCTCGTAGTTGGATTTAGCTATAGGATTTCATCAGCTAAGGGTGGCTGAGGATAGCATAGACAAGACTGCATTTAGGACTCTCGACGGTTTCTTCGAGTGGCTCATCGTGCCTTTTTCGTTTAACAAATGCACCTGCATATTTCGTAGACTTGATGAGTAGGGTGTTTAGGGAGTTTCTAAACATGTTTGTGGTTGTCTTTGTAGATGGTATTTTGATTTTCTCTAGAAGCGAGGAAGAGCATGCCCTACATCTAGGGAAGTCTTAGAGACCCTACGAGCGCATCAACTCAAAGCTAAGTTCTCCAAATATCATTTTTGGAGGAAAGAAGTGAGGTACTTAGGACATGTGCTCTCTAAGGAAGGGATAGCAGTGGACCCTGCGAAGCTGGTGGCAATCCAAGATTGGAAGGTTCCTAGAAAAGCAACGGAAGTAAGAAGTTTTCTAGAGTTGGGGGGTACTATAGGAAGCTCGTTAAGGACTTTGCGAAGATTTCAGCCCCAGTTTTGACTTTGCTAGACTAGAGCAAACCATTCACAGTATATACCGGTGCTTGCAGGATAGGGCTTGGAGCAGTTTTCGATGCAAGAGGAAAAGGTGATATGCAAAAGGTGGTAGGTACGCAGTTATGTTTGAGCATCGCGTATCATCCATAGAAGGATGGACGGACATAAATGGTGAATAGAATCCTTGAAGATCTTTTGAGGTTATGTATCCTATATTTTGGAGGAACATGAGAAGAGCACCTTCCATTTATGGAGTTCGCTTATAACAATAGGTATTAAGCTAGTATTAGGGTTTTTATGGACGACCGTGTCGATCACCAACTTGTTGGTGGGAATCTACAGACAAGCTCATACTTGGGCCTGACATGATTAGAGAAACTTTAGAGAAAGTGGACTTGATATGAAGACGAATGAAGACTGCTCAAGATTGACAGAAGTCCTACGCGGATAAAAGAAGGACCGACTTTGAGTTTGAGGTTGGAGACAGGGTTTTCCTTAAAGTATCTCCTTCGAGGAATGTCACTCGCTTTGGATCCATAGGGGAATTGGCACCAATGTTTGTAGGGCCATTTCCTATCATTGAGAGGATTGCAAGATGGATTATAGAGTAGAGCTACCCGAAAGATTGGCTAGAGTTCATAATGTTTTTCATGTTTCTCATCTATGAAAGTGCTTACACGAGTCTGCGGAAGTTGTAGGGCAAGCACACTCGAGGAAGTAGAAGTGGAACGAGAAGCGACGGTGAGAAGAGTTCCAACTCATATCTTAGGAACATAAGTTAAAAAGCTACGCAGTCGCGAGGTCAAGCTAGTAAAAGTGCAATGGAGTGACGCTGAAGAAGACGCGACTTGGGAGACTGAAGACAATATACATGCAGCCTACCCTTATCTTTTTCAGGATACATCCTTGATCTCTCTTTTTCTTAAGTTTATGCATGCTAGTATCTATCTTTTAAGTATATCTCCTCGGTCCTATTCTTAATCCTTAAGTAGAAACCAATGGATGTAAACATGTATTTGAAACATGTTATGATTGATGGTTGCAAGTGGTTGCTCGTGGATGCATATACACACACATTAGGTACTACATCGGCTCAGTCACTTTCATATTGCATATGTAAATATGTATTTGTATATGGATTGAAACTTGATGGGTTATCATATGAATGTTGCATTTGTACGAATGATTGTACACTGATGTAGAAGTTATAAGGTACGATTAGGAATAATTGCATACATAATGGACTCATGGAACTGGCATAATTCGCATTAAGGAGGTCAACTGAATCAGTAGACTATCTGATTTTGCATTAGGTAAGGACATATACACACAATATGCATATGTTCATGAAAAGCATTAGAAACCATTTTAAGGACAATGGATGCTTGTGATTGATTGGTTGAGTAGATGGATGTCGGATGGTAGATTCTTCTTGACTTGGAGATTTCGGGGACGAAATCCATTAAGGAGGGGAGAATGTAACACCCCTTAATTTTAAAATATTAAAATTAACAAATTTAAGAACACTAAATTTTTAGAAGAAGAATTAAGGGAAGTGGTTATGCCATTGTGTTCGTCACGGAATTCTGCTTGAGATAGAGCCCGAGTTTGCGTAAATCGGGCTTCGTATGAAGAAGTTATGGAGCTTAGAAGATTTAAGTTTAAATCAGAATTAAATAAATAATAAGTCAAAATTTGAATTCAAACCAGCGAAACGAAGTGGGCGGGAAATTTCTTGCCAGAGGGTGTCGACCCCCATTAAGGGGTGTCGATACTGGTGTGACCCCGCTGTAAGGGTCGACCCCTGCTGACTATTCTGGACAGTGACAATTTTCTGAGTCGTAGGGCTACATGGCGACTTCTGATTAGCCTGATGACGCATTGTCTTGGACTGGATGGTCTGGATGGATCCTATGTTGATCTAAAGGCTCAAACTAATCCTATACTTCTGTATAATCACATCAAACCTAAACCCTAATCAAAACTAAATTAATTCCTGAGCCACCGTGCTGCTGCATCCCGAACTAATCTAGCCTCCACCTTAACTAATCAAATTCAAGATTAAAGATGTATATCAAAGCCTACATCAACGGATTAGATTATCAACTTCAGAAATCAGATTCCAGATCTTCTCTTTTTTCTTAATCTCTGTGAGTTCATGTAGCTTTCACAAGATAATTAAACTAAAGTAATTATGATAAGTTGTAAATTCTGATCATATGATTATGCCTATAATGGATCTTATCAAATTTGCAAGTTGTCATCTTTTTTGATTCATAGCTTATCAATTCTATCAATTTATACCTATTCGTGCTCGTATATTTATGCCTGTTATGATACCATGATTCTCTTCCCTCTTCCTTTTTCCTCTTTCTTTTTCTTCGAGCCTAACATATTATGTGAAATTCGCGCACGTATAGCGCTTTATTGATAGGGAAAAAGTTTGGGATATTTGAATAACCTGTGATTTGTAAAAAGGCATAAATTGGTGATAGCTATGGCTTGGGAAAAATTGTATGCAATAAGCAAACATGAGACATGACGTAAATGGGTTTGGGTGTAAACTTATGATAATTTGGTAAGTTCAGTTATTTCTCAGATTTGGAACATTTAATTGGAATCATGACTTGTAATGAATCGAATCTAGAACCATGCCTAATTGTAAGACGATCTATTTTGATTCATGCTTATCCTTTTTGTCAAAACTGAATTACCTATGCCTATGAGACTGTTGTGATGGAACCTATCATGTTGTACACCAAATTGGTGAATCTTTTATGTTCAATTCTATCGAATCTTTATGCCTATGATGTGACTTGCCCAGTTAGCCATACTTATTGTTAATGTACAACATGTCTACTGAAAACATGATTCTTGAGTTGGGTACACCTTTACATGCCTATTTTGGTCCTTATGTCAATTCTTATGTTTTTCCTATATCCCTCTCCATTTTATTTTTGGACCTTGTTGTACATGCGATTGAAACGTGGGGAATTGGGTATAACTTAATTAAGTAACTTTGGGCATAACAAGTAAATGTGGCATAGCTTGAATTGACCACACTTATGGATAATTTACATATAAATCTAAACTTGGATAATAAATATGCAAATTGGCTAAAAGATGGACGCTTAAGACACGAGGTTAGACTTGGTTTGCGGTATAAGACTGCCCGGAACCGCCCGGCATATCCAACAACCGCAAACGGCAGTCTAATGTGAGAGGTCAAAAGCATAAATTAAATGCTTAGACATGAGGTTAAGTCTGGCTTGTGGTGGAAGTCTTCCCGGAACCGCCCGACATATCCAACGACCACAAGTGATCGACTTAATGTGAGAGGTCTGTGCATTAATAACTAATTAATGCTGAATATGATACCTAAACGAGCTAGGTGGGTGGGGTTAAGTTAACATGGGTAAGAAGACAACTTAACCAATATTACATGAACAAAGTGGATAGGATTAAGGCAAGCTTAACCAATAATACATGTGGACTTGATAAGTGGAAGAGTTAAGTAAATCTTGGGTACGTGGGTAATATTAATATATATAGGCCCACAAACTTAACCGTTAAATAAGCATGCGTGAATCAGTGGGAATGTTAAGTGACGTATGGATAGGTGGAACTTAACCAATACAACATGTTAATTAGACAAATGGGTAGGGTTAGGTTAAATTGAGAAAACTTAACCGTTATAACATGTTGGTTAGGAAACCCTAGTAACGGGGACCCATTTCAGTAGTAACCCACATAGATGTATCACGGTACCCTGAACTAGGCAGGGTGGGGCACGATTACTGGGATGATTATAAGCGGTCAAAATAGCGGCGTGTCGTGCGTTAGTGTGGGTTCCGATGGAGTATGGGCGTGCACATGCTCCGGTGTGGAAAAAGTAGGCACTGGGCTTCAATAGTCATACATTGTGCATCTTGACTTGTGTCGGGTTGCCATCATAGGGATTGATACACCCCATGGTGGGATCAACACAGGTATCTACAAACAAGCAGGACCGAATGACACGAGTAATGAATACATACGAGTTAAGGAGCCGATCTATTACGCGATAAGGGGGCAGTGTGAGGACATCTAGTATTCACTAGGTTGTCAAGGATTGTATGGGGTGGTTACCTCTTACTAGATGTTATGCCTGAGGACTACCAATTGCGGGGTTGGGATCAACTTTCAGTATGGAACTAGTAACGGTGCGATATATTTAGCATTGGTGCAGTGTAGTAATTACCCTATAGTGATTAGATGCCCAATCAACGTTTATCTTACTCGTCTTGCCTACCTTGTCATGCATGCTTATGTACAGTCATTCCTTACTTTCTAGTTTATGTTTTTATCCCGTTACTTTAATGATTATATTGTTAAAGTTACTGGACTCACCAGACTAATGTTTGACCTAGTTTGTTTCGCCTCTTTTCTTCCGTTCCCCCTCTCCCCTAGTTTCTCAGGGAGGAAACACTCAAGCTTAGCTCAGATGTCTCTTTCTTCCAGCTTAAAGTTGAAATATATATTGCTTGGCTTTGATTTTGCTTATGGCATTTTCTGTTGGGGATTATGGCTTTAAAATTTCGTACTATGAAGGCTTTTGTACAAGGCTGATATTATGTACTTGGTTTTGTTGTTTTGAAGGTGTAACCAAACCTATTTCTGTTTCCGCTGCAATAAAGTCATAAAATTTTCAAGTACTACTTTATCCGTCTTGTAATATTCCGTTCTGTTTACTTGTAATGCTCTACGAAACTTAATGCATTCCCTGTGTGAGTGACATTAACGGACGTGGGTTGTTACAATAACTTTAGTTCTCCACTGAGAGATGGATTAATGGCTATGGGCCAGTACAGTGGAGCCCTCATGACTCCATGGGGCAGAGTGATCGTAGCAAAGAATTGGGTGATCAAAGTGGTAGATACCGTATGCTTTATGCACTGAGTGAGAGATGTGAGGATGATTGCTATGTTTGATGTTTGCTATCACCATGACCCCACCTCATTTACACTTTATGGTAGTGTTACCTTAGATAACCGTACATCTTGTTGTGCTAACTCTTTGGTTGCAGATCCAGGTCCAGGTATATTTGGATTATACCTGTTATTGTTCTATTTTTGCTGCTTATCGCTTATATCAGACTTTTGTCTGATTCAGAGTTTTATGTCTCTTCTTATTACTCTGGGTGCTCTTAAACGGGCATATTAGAGACAGGTTAGCTCGTTGTACACGAGTAGCTATCCGGGGACGAGCAGAAGGCTTACACGTATTATCATCTATACATATTCTCCCGGTGTTGTTGCTGGTCACTACTTTGGGCATTAGTTGTGTACCTTTTCTTTTTCTTTTCTTTAGAGACAGTATGTTGGAGTTGTAATAAGTTGTATTTTGAGTTTCCGCTGCTATGATGATTATGGTTCAGTTTTCAGCTTATGCACTGTCTAGCCTATTTTATGTCAAGTATGTTATTATTATATTTTTATTCCAGGTGTTGTGAGACATTCTACAGATTTTTTTTGTTGATTCATCGCCTTCTTTCTTTTCTTTGGCGACCGTACCGTGCTAATTGGGCATTGGCACAGCGCACTTTCATAGGGAATGTCGGTTGGTGCGGAGCGGGCCGTCACACATATGCATATATTTATTTCTTCTGCGTGTATACAAACTTAAAACCCTCATAACTTCTTCATATGGTGTCCGTTTTATGCAAACCAAATGTCTATCTTGACCATAATTTTGAGATGGACGCAATGGCGCAGTCTGTTTTCCTTAATTATGAATATTAAATTAATTATTATTTAATTTATCCTCTTTTAGTGTTGTCAGAAATTCTGGGTGTTGCATTCTCCCCCACTTAAAGGATTTCGTCCCCGAAATCTCTAAGTTGAAAAGAATGTATTCAACCATCCATATACTCATCCACCAATCACAGGCATCTATTTTCCTAAAAACTTTCTAATGCTTATATGAACACATACAAAGGTGTGTGTATATGTCCAAATACTAATGCGGAAGATCAGGCAGTCTACTAAATCCGTTGACCTCCTTAATGCAATGTATATTAGTGCCATGAATCCAATATATATGCAAATAATCGTATTATAACATGTAGGTTCTATATGTTTGCACACTCATTCGTCCAAATGCAACCACCATATGCTAATACATCCATTTCCATCCATGAAAGAAAAGAAAACGCACACACATTTATATGCAGTATGAGAGTGATTGAGCCGATCTAGTGTCTAATGTGTGTGTATATGCATCCACAGGCAGCCGCTAGCAAACATTTGCATCCATTTGCATCCACCAAACATAACATGTCTATAACACATGTTTACAATCATGGGATTTCTTACCTAAAGGTCATAGATTTGATCGATAGGATATACTCAGATGATAGAAGAAAGTGCAAATAATTTTTTTTTGGAAAAAGGAGTTAAAAACATAGCCCCAAAAAGGGTATGAAGCACGATCCTTGTCTTCAGTCTTCCAAGTCGCATCCTCACTGTCTTCTCCCCATTGCACTTTTATTAACTTAACCTCTCTGTTGCGTAGTTTCTTAATCTCTGATCCAAGTATGCAGGTTGGAACTCATCTAATTGCCGCCTCCGGTTCCACCTCTACTTCCTCAAGCATGTTCGGCTCAACTACCTCTGTTGTATCTTGCAAACACTTCCATAAATAAAAAATGTGGAAAAACATCATGAATATTCACACCTAAGCAAAGAAAGTTGTATGCCTTATTTGCAAAGACGACCGGATCGCCCTATTCAGAAATGCTTCGCCTAATAAATCCTTTCTCAAGCAGCTCCCCTACTTGTTTACTGAGCTCCCTCCTTTCCTTTCTAGCCATATGGCGCACGGGCAATGCAACTGGCTTTGTATTGTCAACCAACTATATGCGGAAATTGATCTCACGCCTCGGGGGTAAACCCCGAACCTCATCAAAGACATCAGGATATTCCCGGACTACTGGAACAGACCGCAATCCATCAATACATGTGTCGAGTGACTCTAAAAATCTAAGCACGACAGACCCTTGTGGGTCACATGAAATCTGGAGGGCCCAATCATGAAAACCCAGAAGCTTAACAACCCTCCTCTCACAATCCAGAATGGCAACATACCTGGTTAGTGAATCCATCCCTAGAATCAAGCTATAGCCCATAAACCCAAGCACATATGCGTCGTATTCAAACTTGACGCCTAACATAGATATTCTCAAACCCTGATAAATCATAGATAAACAAGCTGAACTACCAATGGGGTTTAAGATAACTACGGGATCCACTACCATACTAGTAATTAAGGTGCAGAGACTCAACTACAAAATCAGATATAAAGAGTGAGGAGCGCTAGAATCAAAAAGTGTTTTAACAAGATGTTCGGAAAGAGAAATCAAACATTCAACAGAAACTTTCATACCTCTGTTTGGTACATCAGCTGTGAGAGCATGCACTTGCCCTCCGGAAGATCCTACCCTTTGGCCCTGCCATTGCTTCTTCGGGCACTCCCTAGTATAGTGTCCGACTTCACCACAGTTGAAGCAAGCATTCTTCGTTTTTCTATAGTCTTTGACCAAATGGCCCACATTCCCACAACCATGGCATTTCTTTTTTCCTTGATCTTTGTCATGCTTTCCGCCCTTTTGTTGTTGTTCTTTCTTGGGCCATACCTTCTTGTTCTGAGTTATTAACTGAGCCTTGACTTCCTTCTTTTCTCCCTTGTCTTCCTCATGCATTAGGGCTATATCAACAAGTTTTTCTAAAGTTGGTCCCATTGGAATATGGGGCATGGCTAACAGATGAAGGGATTCATTTAGCCCTTTAGCAAATTGCAAAGCCTTATTATGCGAAGTGTCAACCACTTCCAATCCGAACCTTACTAGCTGGTTGAATTTGTTCACATATTCGTTAACAGTCATATTCCCTTGTTTGAGTGCCAAGAACCTCTCCATTTGCATGCTTTTCTCGGCTTGGGAAAGAAATTTCAATTCAAATCTTTGTCTAAAATCCTCCCAAGTTTCCACTGGATGTCCAGCTTGGATAACTTCCCACCAAAATGAGGCTTCATCTTTCAGTAGCCAGGCGGCCAGCTGAACCTTCCTTATATCCTCGACTTAAAAGGTTACGAACAAGTCCTCGGTCTCCGTGAGCCCACTCCGTGCTTCTACGAATGTCTCGTTCCCATGGAACGGCTTCCCTCCCATAGCACGGAAGTCTTTGATCTTAGCGAAATTATCTCCTCTTAGAGCAGGAGAAATGACTGGTGCAGTTAGGGGAGGAACATTTTTTTGGCCTTCAGCAGGCGTCGTGGCCTCCAAATACCTACAGAACCATCCGGGTATCATGACGCCCTCTGGGATATTAGGAATGTTTTGTTCCACAGACATGCTGAAAAAGGAAAAGGAAGAGATTTAGACAAAGGACCGAAGGATATTACATATGGCTTTTGGGGGAATGTTTTCCAAAACAAACTTTTCTTTCTGAATTTTTTTTCCTTTTAAAACCTTTTTGAAAATAATTTTCAAAAACTTTTATCTAATCTGGTAACCTTCAGCTCTAATACCAAGTGTGACACCCCACGTCCGTTAATGTCACTCACAAAGGGAATGCATTAAGTTTCGTGAAGCGTTATAGTAAACAGAACCGAAATATTACAAGACAAACATATAAAATGACAGCGGAACAAAAACTTTATATATCATAAAATACCGTGGTTTTAAAACTCACATGTCTAAAAATACAAAAAAATGATTACAATAACACAACTTCTGTCGTGTACCATTAGAGTACGTAAATACTTGAAAGAAAATATAATTCCCCAAATAACAGAGACAAAGCCGTAGTAGAGATAAGAACTTGAGCTATTCTTCGAAAGCAGCTCCAATAAGATGATAACCGACTTTTGACTAAGCCTAAAAATTCCCTCCCTTCGAACCCGGGGGGAGAGGGAACGAAAGAAAGAAGAGGAAGCAAAAAGGGCCAGACATTAAGTCTAGCGTGTCCAGTTACTTTTAGCTAGTAAATAAATAAAAGTAGCATGACAGGCATATAAAGTGGATAAGAGAGGGATAACTACATAAAAGGCAGGTGTGACAAGGTAGATAGGATAAGATGTATACGTTTCTGATGATTACTCTGTTTATTCTCTGCACCAATACTTGTATAACTGATATGTAACAGGATTACATACTACATAATTGCTTAACAGAAATAGGATGATCCCAATAGAAATATAATGGTAGTTTTAGGTGTACTTTAGTAACTGGTTTTAACCCAAACAGAATTAGCCGATACCTAAACAGAATTAATGGGTATTAGCCCAGATAGAAACACAGGTACCCCATAGAAACAGACAGGACTAGATGTACCCTATTTACTACCCTAATCGATCGGCTCCTACTCCGTAGATACCCTGTGTTGGCCCCACAGTAGGATGTATCACCTCCTAAAGTGGCAACCCTTCATTTTCAAGATGTGCGCTACCATATCTACTGATGTCACAACGTCTTATTTTCCCTGGCAGGTGGAGTCATGCACGTACATGACCCCGATGGAACGCGCCGTCAAGAAACCATCCCCCACATTTGGATCTCTTTTATTCAGCCCAATAAGAGTTCCCCACTCCAACCTAGTTCGAAGTACTCATTTGATACCTATTTAAGGGTTATTGACTAGAATGGGTCCCACACACAAGATGATGCAGGCTCTCCCCGTCGTCTTTCATCCCCACTACTAGGTTTTCCACAGATTATGCCTACCTAGTGGTGTCATAAAGATGCGTAATCCCAACAGGTTAAGTTTATGGGCCTATATATACAAATATTACCCACCGACCCAAGATGTACTCAACCCTCCCCCCGTTTCTAGCATGTTTATTTAACGGTTAAGTTTGTGGGCCTATACATACTAATATTACCCACCTACCTAATATGTACTTAACCCGCCCACTGTTTCAAGCATGTTTATTTAATGGTTAAGTTTGTGAGCCTATACATACAAATATTACCCACCTACCCAAGATGTACTTTACCCTCCCACAGTTTCAAGCATGTTTACTTAAACCCTACTCATGTTTATGTTCACACAATCCCTATGGATTCAACTAGGTTAAGTATTTCAATTTGTTACCATATTTTCATTTATGGTTATAATGGGCTAGACCTCCCACATTAGGCCTAATACTTGTGGATGCTGGATATGTCGGTCGGGTCTGAGCAGTCTTATTCCACAGTTGGATCTAATCTCGTGTCTTAGCCCGATTCGTATTTGCGCACTTAGACCTCTCACATTAGGTAGTGGCTGCTGGATATGCTGGTCGGGTCCGGACAGACTTCCACCACTAATGTAACCTAACCTCGTGTCGTAAGTTTAATTAAAATTTCTAATTATAATCGTAGGAATTTATCATTAATTATACCTATGTCAATTATAGGTTTTATGCCCCTTTTTCCAATTATGTTCATAACTGATTTTATGCCAAATTTATTCATATTCATAACTCCAATTAATAACCAAATTAACATTCAAATTTCCAATTATGCCTAAATGTCCAATTATACTAATAATGGATTATATGCCCAAATTCATACCAAGTTATGCCAAATCTAATATTTTCCCCTGTCCCCTAACTAATGCATTCACATATGTCTGGCGGCATACCTAGGCTAGAAAGTAGCCTAGACATATACAGTATAAAGGGAAAAGTGACGGGAAAAATGACAATAGTGATCATTCTAACAAATATGACATGAACATATATATATATATATATATATATATATATATATATATATATACATACTGGCATAGACATGTTTTGGCATAACAATAAGGTGGACATAAAAATAGATCTGGTGAACAGGCAGTGATAAAACTAGATCTAACATAATTATAAAATGGACATAAAAGCAAATCTAGCATAATTAGGATGACATAGCAAGCATGTTTAGGTCTAAACAAAGATTTATATGTCCAAATAATGACATATCTACGTTGGGCACAATATGACAGGTAAAAGATGATCTACATAAAGGATTAGATCCAAACAAGGTTTTAACTATCCAAAAATGATAGATTTACATTAACCACAATATAGATATAAACCAAGATACACAAAGGTGACGTAATAGATCAACCACAATTGAATTAGATCTAGAAAAGTAGACCTGTCATGACATAGTTTAGGATCCAATAACAATATAGATTCATAATTTACAACATATCCAAATCACAGTCTTTCACAAATTACTTTTATTCATTTAAACCTAAAAGTAATCGACTCGAAGTGTTTGGATTGTTAATATGATAGAAAAGAAGTTGCTTTGAATCTATGCTTGAATCTCAGAATTTGATTTGCAGAAGATGAATAGAATTAGGTTTAGTCTATTCACTGACAGCATTTGGCCTCCATTGCATTCCAGGATAGAAAACATGAAAAATGGACCTTTATTTATAGCTTCCAGCCAACCGACTATGCCACATCATCCATAGGGGTGTCAACAGTCTTGTGGGTGGGTCGACCCTGGTGTCGACACCCCTTAAGGGGGGTCAACCCCGGTGTCGACACCCCTCTAGTGGGGTCGACCCTCTAGAGCGAGTAATTTGTTGCCTTTTGCCATTTTAATTTTTGAATGATCCTGGATAAGGTGCTGACTCATATCTGACTCCTATATGACTCATATGCATATATTTATTTCTTTTGCGGGTATACAAACTTAAAACCCTCATAACTTCTTCATACAATGTCCATTTTACGCAAACCAAATGTCTATCTTGACTAGAATTTTGAGACAGACGCAATGGCATAGTCCATTTTCCTTAATTATGAATATTAAATTAATAATTATTTAATTTATCCTCTTTTAGTGTTGTTAGAAATTCGAGGTGTTACAAATTTGACCATAAAACTTAAACCAATGCGTTCATCTCGAAATTCTGGTCAACTTTCATGTTTGGAGTTTCGCGAAAGGAGTATGTATGAAAAATTTACGGACAAAATATTCAAATGGATGAAAAATAAATAAATCAGAATTTATAATTATATCTTACCTTATTTAACCAAGCCGACCTAGGCATCTGAGGCCAAGGTGGCTGACCATAGCAGTCGTTCGCCACGGTCGACCTGCTAGGCGTCGGTTTTCCCAGTGACGGATAGGTTTTCATAAGGTTAGGTTATAATATTTGTATAACGAATGGACAGATATAACTTAAAACTAATCCAATGGTCCTAGGACATTTCCACCCCTATAAATGGAGGGGTAAGGCCTCATTCGTTTTCCACATGATTCTGCAGAGGCAGCGGAGCTCTACCATTTTGCTCCTTCCGCAAACCTAATTTCTTAATCTAAAATATATTCATACAAACAAATTAAATCCAATTCATATGAAATTGAGAGGATAAGCAGATCAAATGGAAAAGAATGCAAGTTAACGCTCCAAATCAGATTCTCCCCTCTCTTCTTATTTTCTTACATCTCTATAGAACTGGAATTTTCCCCTTTCTAGATAAATTATAGATTTATAAGAATTTTGGGGATTTGCAGGCGTAAAGGGTTCAAACTTCGGATTTGGAGGTTATAAGGTGAGTGGGAAATTTATATATACATTTATAATAACTTATTTATCTCATTTGTGATAGATCTCAATTTTTATGCCTTTTGCCTATTAGATATGATTAATAAATTATTGTAATTAGAATGACACCTATCAGATCTGATTGTAAAAGTTGTTAAAACTTGTGAATTGTACATTGTGGCAATGCATAATAAGAATTGTGGGATTCCTAAACTTGTTTACACGTACGCCTATAGTTATGTTGAACATGAATTTGAGGACATAAATCAACTTGTAATTAAATACCTAAATTTGGGGCATATGGTTTATTATGGACATAACTTGAGAAAGGGGCATGAAAACCTATAATGACATAGGAATAGTTGGTTAATAATGGAAATGCCTAGAATTACAGTAATTAGAAATTGTAGCTGCGCTTAGACACGAAGTTAGATTACACTTATGGTGGAAGTCTGCCTGGAACCGACCGGCGTATCTAGCGACCACAAGTGGTGAATCTAATGCGAGGGGTCTAAGCGCATAAACACAAGATGTGCTAAGACACAAGGTTAAGTCCGACTTATGGAAGAAGTCTGCCCGGTCCAAACGGCATATCTAGCATCCACAAATGGTAGGCTTAATGTAGGAGGTCTAGTATATAATAACCATAAATGAATATGGTAATGAATTAGAAAGCTTAACCTAGTTGAATCTATATGGATTAACATATAACTTGAGTAGGGGTTAAGTAAACTTATTTGAAACAGTGGGTGAGTTAAGTAAATCTTGGGTGGGTGGGTGGGTAATATTTATATAGATATAGGCCCACAAACTTAACCTATGGGGTTATGCAATCTTTTACTCTGGTATGGCATAACCTGTGGAAAATCTAGTGGGGATGCAAGCGTAGGGGGAGCTTGTACCATCTTGTGTGTGGGACCCGTTTTAGTCAGTAATCCTTATATATGTATCAAACAAGTACTCCGAACTAGGTCGGAGTCAGGGCACACTTATTGGGCTGATTGTAAGAGATCAAAACGTGGGGGACAGTGTGGGCAGTGCATTTTGATGTGGTCATGTGCGTGCATGGGTCTGGCAGAGGAGGTTTAGATGTGGTGACACCTGTAGATATGGTTGTGCATATCCTGAAAACGAAGGGTTGCTGCTTTAGGGAGTGATACACCCTACTATGGGGCCATCACAGGGTATCTACGGAGTACGGAGCCAATCGATTAGGGTAGTAATTAGGGTAAATCTAGACTCTGGTATGTTGGGGAGCTCGTTAATACCCTTAGGGGTAACTCCGGTATGTTGGGCTGTTTGTTGATTATATGGGGTGAAAACCTCTCATTGGAAGCACACCTAAGTTTACCATCTTATACTTGCTGGGGATCATCTTGTTAATAAGACACTAATATTGATGCAGAGAACCCATTAGATAAGCATAGTATATTCTATCATGTTTGTCCTGTTTACCTTGTCATACCTGTCTTTTATGTTGTTATCTCTCTTATCCACTTTATATGCCTGGCATGATAGTTCTACTTATCTACATGCTAAAATTAACTGGACTCGCCAGACTTTATGTTTGCCCCATTTTTTTTTTCTCTTCTTTCTCTTCTATCCCCCCTTCCCCCAAGGTTCTCAGGGTGGGAATACTCAAGCTTGACAAGGATTCTTCTTTGATCTGCTTGGGGCTGCTTAGATGTATTGCTCGAGCTCTTATCCTTTCTACTATGGCAACGTTTTTGTTTGGGGAATCATGCTTCTTTACTTATCATACTTTGATATTTTAAGTACAAGACATAAACGTTTAAGATAATGTACTGTGTTTATGTATTTTCAGACTTATGATGTTTTGAACCTTTAAGTTATACTTTATGATTAATAATTGTTTTTAATTCCCCTACAATTTTATATCTGTCTTATAATGTTTCTGTTTCTGTTTACCTATAACGGTTCGCAGAACTTAATGCATTCTCTTAATGAGTGATATTAACGGATGTGGGGTGTCACACTTGGTATCAGAGCCAATGGTTACTAGATTAGATAAAAGATTTTGCAAGTTATTTTCAAAAAGGTTTTAAAAGAAAGCATTTTAAAAAAGAAAAGTCTATTTTGAAAATCATATTCCCCAAAGCCATATGAAATATCTTCTGAACCTTTTCTGAATCCCTTTCCCTTTCTTTTCAGCATGTTTGTGGAACCTAATATTCCTGAGGGCATTACAATACCATGCTAGTTCTGTAGGTATCTAGAGGCTACGGCACCTGCCGGTAGTCAAGCAGACATTCCTTCCCTAACTGCACCCGTCATTCCTTCTCCTCTGCGAGTAGATAGTTTCACTAATATCTGCAAAGACTTCTGTGCTATAAGCGGAAAAATGTTTAATGGAACATAGACATTTGTAGAGGCAAGAAATTGGCTTAAAGAGAAGGAGGATTTGTTTGGAATCTTTGAAGTGGACTATCGTAGGAAGATTCAGTTAGCCGCCTGAATAGTGAAAGATGAAGCATCATTCTGGTGGGAAGTGATGCAAGAAGGGCATCCAGTGAACACTTGGGATGATTTTAGACAAAGGTTTAAAATGAAGTTTCTTTCTCAAGCTGAGAAAAGCATGAAAATGGAAAGGTTCTTGGTGCTCAAGCAAGGAGGCATGACTGTCAAAGAGTATGTTAACCAATTCAACCAACTAGCGAGATTCTGGTTGAAGCTAATGGATACTCCGCATAAGAAAGCTTTGCGGTTTGCTGGAGGACTGAATGAACCCCTTCATGGGTGAGCTATGTCTCCAATGGGATAAACTTTTGGAAGGCTCGTTGATATGGTCTTGATGCATGAGGAAGACAAAAACGACAAGAAGGAAGTTAAGGTTGTGGAAACACAAAATAAGAAAGTATAGCCCAAGAAGGGACAAAACAACAACAGAAGAAGGGCGGAAGAATGACAAGGCTAAGGATAAGAGGAAGTGTCAAAATTATGGACATGAGGGTCATTTGATCAAGGACTGCAAAAGAAGGAAGAATGCTTGCTTCAGTTGTGGAGAGGTTGGATACTTCTATAAGGAGTGCCCGAAGAAGCAAGGACAAGGTCAAAGGGCAGGAACTTATGGAGGGCTAGTGCATGCTCTCGTGATCAGTGCTCAAGATTGAGGTAGGAAATTTTCCGTAGAAGGTTTGATTTCCCTTTCTAATTACCCTATTAGAACTCTTTTTGATTCTGGCACTTCGCATTTATTTATATTTGATTATGTAGTTGAGTCTCTGCACCTTAATACTAGTATGGTTGTGGATATCATTGTTGACTCAAATCCTATTGGTGGTTCAGCTCATTTGTCCATGATTTGTCAGGGTTTGAGAATATCTGTGTTAGGCGTCGAGTTTGAGTGCGATGCGTATGTGCTCAGTTTTATGGGCTATGGTTTGATTCTCGGGATGGATTGGCTAGCCAAGTATGGTGCCATTCTAGATTGTGAGAAGAGGATCGTTGGACTTTTGACTTGCCATGGGAGGACCCTCGAGATTTCTTGTGATCCTAGAGTGTCTGTCCTTCTTAGTTTCCAAGAGTCTTTGATGCATCTAGTGATGATCTGCAATTTGTACCAGTAGTTCGTGAGTATTCTGATGTCTTTGAGGAGGTTCGGGGCTTACCTCCAAGGCGTGAGATTGATTTTCATATATACTTGGTGGACAATGCAAAGCTAGTTGCATTACCTGTGCGCCATATGGCTCCAAGAGAAAGGAGGGATCTTAGTAAGCAAGTAGGGGAGCTACTTGAAAAAGGGTTTATTAGGCGAAGCATATCTGAATGGGGTGCTCCAGTGGTGTTCGCGACTAAGGAGGATGGTTTGCTTCGCTAATGTGTGGATTATAGAGAGTTAAATAAACTCACATAGAAGAATAGGCACCCTCTCCCGAGGATAGATGATTTGTTTGACCAGCTCGTTGGAGCATCAGTTTTCTCTGAGTTAGACTTGGCCACGGGGTTTCATTAGTTGAGGGTGGCTGAGGACAGTATGGACAAGACCGCTTTTAGGACTCCAGATGGTTTCTTTGAATGGCTCGTTATGCCTTTTGGGTTGACGAATGCACCCACCTAATTTGTTGATCTAATGAGTAGGGTGTTTCAGGAGTTTTTATATAAATTTGTCGCGGTCTTTATTGATGATATTTGTATATTCTCAAGGAGCGAAGAAGAGCATGCCCAACATTTAAGAGAGGTTTTGAAAACTCTACGTGCGCATCAGCTTAAGGCGAAATTCTCTTAATGCCATTTTGAAGAAAAGAGGTAAGATTTCTAGGACATGTGGTCTCTAGAGATGGGATAGCGGTAGATGTCGCAAAGGTAGTTGTAGTTCAAGTTTGGAAAATTCCTAAGAATGCAACGGAAGTGAGAAGCTTTCTTGGATTGGCGGGCTACTATAGTTAGTTCATTAAGGACTTCACAAAGAGATCAACCTCGCTCACCAGGCTGATGAAGAAGAATCTAACGATTTCATGGGATATAGATTATGTTGTTGCTTTCCAGCAATTGAAGAGGGCTCTGACAACAACCCCAGTCTTGACCTTGCCTGACGGAAACAAAGTGTTCACAGTTTACACTGATGTGTGTGGTACGGGGCTTGGTGCAGTTCTAATGCAAGAGGGAAGGGTAGTATGTTATGGGGGTAGACAGCTAAGGGTTCATGAGAAGAATTACAATACCCATGACTTAGAGCTAGCTGCCATAGTATTCGCGCTTAAGACGTGGCGTCATTATTTGTTTGGAAAGAAGTTCGAGTTGTATACCGATCATAAATATCTCAAGTACTTGTTCTCGTATAAAGATCTAGATTTAAGGCAACAAAGGTGGATGGGGTTCCTAGCATCTTATGACTTCGAGATTGCTTATACCCCCGACAGGGGTAATGTGGTGGCAGATGCACTGAGTAGGCAGAGGATGACCTTAAGCCCTCTGTTTGGGTAAAGGAAAAGCTTGAAGTTCATTTTGATTTTTGACTTTAGACCTTCCACCAAGTTTTTGCCTGGCTTATTTGCATCATTGGAGGTGCGACCTGCTCTTATGGATCAGATAGGAGCTTCACAGCGAAAGGATCCACGGATTTTAGAAATCTTGGATAGGCTCAGTAAAGTGGAGACTTCTAGTCACCTCGGTAAATATTCCATATACGATAAAGGGTGGTTGCGATGAGATGGTAGGCTTTGTATTCCCCAAATTGGGAGTCTTTTGAAGACAGTCCTAGAGGAAGCCCATCATTATAAGATGACTATTCATCCAGGTGGCGATAGGATGTATAGAGATATGAAGAGGGTTTTATTTTGGGATGTGATAAAGGAAGATGTGGTGGAGTTTATTTCTCAATGTTTTGTCTGTCAGCAAGTTAAAGCTGAGAAAAAAGAAGCCCAGTGATTTACTACATCCTTTGGAGGTCCCGTAGTGGAAGTGGGAGAGCATCTCTATGGATTTCATAGATGGTTTTCCTAGATCAAATAAAGGCAATACTAGTATTTGGTTTGTAGTAGACAGACTTACTAAGAGTGCTCATTTCGTTCCAATTAAGAGTAAGAGGACGGCAGCATGGTTGACAGCAGTTTACGTTCGTGAGATAGTATGTCTTCATGGAGTACCTTCCAGCATCATAAGTGATCATGACCCCATTTTCACCAGTGAATTTTGGAAGAGCTTGCAAGAAGCATTAGGTACACAGTTGTGTTTAAGCACCACTTATAACCCACAGATAGATGGACAGATAGAAAGGGTGAATAGAGTTCTCGAGGATCTTTTAAGGCTGTGTATCTTAGACTTCGGAGGGACTTGTGAAGAGCACTTTCCTTTAGTAGAGTTCGCCTACAAAAACAATTATCAAGCTATTATCGGCATGGCACCCTTCGAAGCATTATACGGATGACCCTATAGATCACCAACTTGTTGGTGGGAATCTACACAAAGACTTCTACTTGGTCCAGATATAGTTAGAGAGACGTCCAAAAAGATTGATCTTATTAAACAGTGAATGAAGACAGCTCACGATAGGCAGAAGTCCTATGCAGATAAGAGAAGGACTGATATTGAGCTTGATGTGGGAGACATGGTTTCCATTAAAATGTCACCTTTGAGGAATGTGGTTCGCTTTGGATCTATAAGTAAGTTGGCACCAAGATTCATAGGACCATATCCCATAATAGAAAGGATTAGCCAAATGGCCTATAAAGTAAAGCTACCAGAGAGACTCTCTGGTGTTCATGATGTTTTCCATGTTTCTCATTTGCGGAAGTGCTTGCTTGATACTGCAAAAGTACTTGAGCCAAGTATATTGGAAGAAGAAGAGGTTGAACGGGAGGCGACAGCTAGGCGAGTTCCTACTCGTATTCTTGGATCAGAAGTTAAGAAACAATGCAATCGAGAAGTCAAGTTGATGAAAGTTCAGTGGGGAGATAACCAAAAGGATGCAACTTGGGAGATCGAAAACAAGATTCATGCTTCGTACCATTTTCTTTTCGAGGGTATGTTCCCAACTTCCTTTCCAAAACATTTATTTATACTTGTTTCTATCATTTAAGTATATCCTATCGATCAAATCTTCGACCTTTAGGTCAGAATCCCTTGGGTGTAAACATGTGCTTGAGACATGTTATGTTTGATGAATACAAGTGGATACAATTGTTTGCTTGTGGTTGCTCATGGATGCATACACGCACACACATTAGGCACTAGATCGGCTCGATCACTCTCATACTGCATATGGATGTGTGTGCATTTTTCTTCTTTTTATGGATAGAAATGGATGTATCATCATATGGATGTATCATCATATGGATGTTGCATTTGGACGAATGGTTGTGCACACATATAAAATTTACAAGTTATAATAGGATTATTTGCGTACATGTTGGATTCATGGAACCAAAATACATTGCATTAAGGAGGTCAATTGAATCAGTAGACCGCCTGATCTTCACATTAGTAATAGGACAAATATACACACCTTTGCATATGTTCATATAAGCATTAGAAATCTTTTAAAGATAATGGATGTCTGTGATTGGTAGATGAGTATATGGATGTGTATGTTAGGATATACATTCTTCTTAACTTGGAGATTTCGGGGACGAAATCCTTTGAGTAGGGGAGAATGTAAAACCCCGTATTTTAACAACAGTAAAAGATGATAAATTAAAGATTAATTAATTTAATATTTAGAATTTAGTGAAACAGACTATGCCATTGCGTTCATCTTGGAATTCTGGTCAAGATAGACTCCTGGTTTGCGTAAAACAGATACCGTATGAAGAAGTTATTAAGGTTTGAAGTTTATATACACACAAGAGAATTATATATACACGTAACCATCAAAAATCAGTTCAAAATAGCAGGATTGGGAAGGCGGGAATTTTCCCGCTCAGGGGTGTTGACCCCTCAATGGGGTGTCGACCTATGGGTCAACCCCATGAGGGGGTTGGCCCCCCTACGACAGATCAGGGAAGATTATTCTGGCTAAATGTGGACTCCTTTCTTGACCGGGTTCGTTGGCTTTAGGCTATAAATAAGACCCCATTTCTCCTATTTATCCACACTGAAAATAATGGAGGAATAGATGCTGTCTTTGCCCAGATTGAATCGAACCTTTTCTTCTTCAGCAGTCAACTAAAGTTTAGAGATCTGTGATTCAACTTCTGCAACCTTTCTTCTATCCTTCTAGATCCAAACTCTGTGAGTCTATGTTAATTTTAGATCTAAATAATTAAAAAGTTAATACTGACATGACTATAATTTAGATCTATGCCTTTAACTATGTGAATCATACCAAATATACTATAACCTAATAATCCAAGTTATTCTGACATGACTATGACTAGATCTAAACCTATACCTGATTATCATGTCTGGATTTGCCATTGTTGTAGATCTAATTCACTGCTTGAATCACCTCAAGCTTATTCCTATTATGTTTGTGGCCAAATCAGATCTGTTATTAGTTGGATATTCATTGTTAGATCTCATCATGCATGTTTATAATGTCCCTATTACGTTAGAATCAGTTCAATTGTCACATGTTCATCCGATCTGTCCCTATATGTCTATCTTGTCATTATGCCAGTATATGTTTATTCCTATTTCTGCCATTATAAGTCCACTTTGTTAGTATGATCATTTCTTTCCTCTTCCCTCTATCTTTTCCCTTTTCAATTTTATATAGTCGGGTTACCTTCGAGCCTAGGCATGCCGATGAAATATGCGAACGCGTTAAATTTGGAACGAGGGGAAAATCATAAAATTGGGGCATAACTTGTAATTAGAATTTTAGGCATAACTTGGATGAAATATATTAACATGAATTTGAGGACATAAATCAACTTGTGATTAAAAACCTTAATTTGGGGCATATGGTTCATTATCGACGTAACTTGGGAAAGGGGCATGAAAACCTATAACAACATAGGAATAATTGGTTAATAATGGAAATGACTGGAGTTACTATAATTAGAAATTTAACCATGCTTAGACACGAGATTTAATTACACTTGCGGTGGAAGTTTGCCCAGAACCGACCTGCATATCTAGCGACCACAAGTAGTGAATCTAATGTGAGGGGTCTAAGCGCATAAACACGAGATGTGCTAAGACACAAGGTTAAGTCCGACTTATGGAAGAAGTCTGCCTGGTCCGATCGGCATATCTAGCATCCACAAATGGTAGGCTTAATATAGGAGGTCTAGTATATAATAACCATAAATGAATATGGTAATGAATTGGAATGCTTAACCTAGTTGAATCCATAGGGATTAACATACAACTTGAGTAGGAGTTAAGTAAATTTGTTTGAAACAATGGGTGAGTTAAGTAAATCTTAGGTGGGTAGGTAATATTTATATAGATATAGGCCTACAAACTTAACCTGTGGGGTTATGCAATCTTTTACTCTGGTATGGCATAACCTGTGGAAAACATAGTGGGGATGCAACCGTAGGGGGAAGCATGTACCTCTTGTGTGTGGGACCCGTTTTAGTCAGTAACCCTTATATAGGTATGAAAAAAGTACTCCAAACTAGGTCGAAGTCGGGGCACGCTTACTGGGCTGATTGTAAGAGATCTAAACGTGAGGGACGGTGTGGGCTGCACATTCCGACGGGGTCATGTGCATGCATGGGTCTGGCAGAGGAGGTTTAGATGCCGTGACACCTGTAGATATGGCTATGCATATCCCGAAAATGAAGGGTTGCCACTTTAAGGAGTGATACACACTATTGTGGGGCCGACACCGGGTATCTACGGGGTATGGAGCTGATCGATTAGGGTATTAATTAGGGTACATCTAGACTCTGGTATGTTGGGGAGCTCGTTAATACCCTTAGGGGTTACTCCAGTATGTTGGGCTATTTGCTGATTGCATGGGGGTGAAAGCCTCTCATCGGAAGTACACCTAAGTCTACCATCTTATACTTGTTGGGGATCATCTTGTTAATAAGACACTAGTATTGGTTTAGAGAAACCATTAGAGAAGCACAATATATTCTATCATGTTTGTCATGTTTACCTTGTCATACCTGCCTTTTATGTGGTTATCTCTCTTATCCACTTTATATGCCTATCATGATACTTTTACTTATCTACATGCTAAAAGTAACTAGACTCACCTGACTTTATGTCTGATCCATTTTGTTTCCTCTTCATTCTCTTCCATCCCCCCTCACCCCCAGGTTCTCAGGGTGGGAATACTCAAGCTTGACCAGGATTTTGCTTTCATCTACCTGGAGCTACTTAGATGTATTGCTCGAGCTCTTATCCTTTCTACTATGGCTAAGTTTTTGTTTGGAGAATCATGCGTCTTTACTTATTGTACTTTGATAGTTTAAGTACAAGACAGAAATGTTTAAGATGATGTACTGGGTTTATGTATTTTCAGACTTATTATGTTTTGAACCACGAAGTTGTGCTTTATGATTAATAAAAGTTTTTAATTTCTTTGCAATTTTATATCTGTCCTATATTGTTTCTGTTTCTGTTTACCTATAACGCTTCACAAAACTTAATGCATTCTCTTAATAAATGACATAAACGGATGTGGCATGTCACAACTTATAATTAAAAATAGAATTGGACTTAGTAGGTTAATGATAGAAAAATATTATTAACCATAATAACCCGTGATGATAACAAATCGTGTTTAGAGAGACTAAACAGAAAGGACGTAATAACATTGCCCACTTTATCCAAATAAGGAAATGTATTATGGGATAGTGGGGATGAGTCCAATAACCTTCGCAATAGTTCGCTTCTTGGGTCTTAAGCGGCTGGGGGTTGAGGAATCCACCTGGGAATAAGTCTTTCAGTTTAAGGGTATTAAACGGCATGTGTCGTATTGCCTACCCAAACCTGGGAACTTGAAATGTTGGATATGACTACCTATCCTACGGGACGTAATAAGCAACTAAGGAGGTTATCCAATAAGGTCAACTAGATGATAAAATTCCATTTCTCACCTTATGTGGGGCAAGGGTATATGCGTGAATGACGGAAGCCGTAATTAGTAGAGCCTGTAGCCAGTGCCCTCTAGTTTATAAAAACATGGCACAAACTATCGAGAGGTATTGAATAACCAATAAGTCTGCCTAAGGTCTTATGGGATCTGGAGAATCCACCCTATCTATCACTGGTAGTGAGGCGGAAATAACGAAGAGAAAGTGGATGGAAATAAATATATATGTGTGTGTGAGAGAGAACTCCACAGTTAGGGGTTCACTTCTCGATCTAATAACCAATTAAATTATAATTTAAAAGGCTTCCTAAATATATATGCGTAAACGTTCTGTCTCGATATTAGACCTTAGAATACCATTTTGGAAAGAGTGGCAGAGTCATGCATAAACATCTACAAGGTTAGGCTACAATCACTAACCTTGATAGGCATACATTTCGGGTTGAACCAAATGGGATACATTGGGTTATTATAATTTGTGTTGTACATTTCTTAGTCACCAGAACTTGTTGTTCTTACCCCCCTCCTCGTTACAACCTCTCAGGTTTCCTAGAGAAGGTCGAGTTCTCACAGATATTTAAGTTTGGTTTTCGGTTCTCGTTCTCTCTCATGCTCAATATTGACAAAGCGACTTACTTCGAAAAAGATAGTTACTTAAGTTAATACTCGTTATCCTATTTTGTTTTCGCTATGAGTTTTCCTTTATCGTACTTTGATTATGATCATGCTCATGCTTCTTTATTGCATGTACCAGATATACACGCCCCATGCTTGGATGTGTTAAAGTTTTGATTTTCGTCAAAATTTGGGTGTAGAATAGTGTGAGGTGTTTGGGTGCACAAAAGTGTGGGGTGTTACATTTGGTATCAGAGCTTAGGTTAAACGATCAGAGGAATTAGTTGAATTAGGACTCGTGAGAGAATGTAATTCGATTTTCTTTTTTGTTTTTCTTTACTTTCTTACTTAGCTTTAATTTATTTCAACGATGAATTATTCGTGGGCCTAATGATAAATATGGGCTTTAAGCGACTAAGGGTAGAAATATTTTGAGTTCGGGTTTCTAGCCAATTCTGTCTTACCCCGCGATACGTTGGAGATCTCGTCGTAAAGAGCAAAGGATGGCATATGGTGGTGTACGTTGGTTCGAGTTTGGAGACTGGACATAAATCTAGCTACAACCGAGATAGTTGTGATTTATGGTGTTTGGTTTCATTGGTAGTTCTGGTTAAGACCATTACTCGATCCAAAACGGGAAAAATTAATGTTAATATGTCGTATCTATTTCGGAAATATAATTATGAGGTATATCCATTTGTTACTTCGTTGGATTTCCGAAATCTACCTTTGATTGAGTCTTGATCTTGTATTCGAGGAAATTTTATTTTTAAAACTATTTGAAATTTGGGTTTTTGGGTTTTAATGACGGTTTCGGAAAATAGTTTTATAAAAGCCCAGTTTTGTAACGATATATTTTTTAAAATTTTAATCTATTCATGTTTCAAAATTATTGGGGCTTTGTATAGTTTTAATAAATATAATCCGACTGGTATGAAGGAAGGAATTAGAAATGACAAGGAATATGCCACTAAACTTAAGAATAGTAAATATCCATTCCTTGTGATTTTTAGAATCCTTCTTCCTATATATATTTTGGATAATTTATTGAAATTATCACAATTAATCCTTAATATTATAAAGCTCCAACATTTTTGAACATGGTGCAAGGGCCCGTAAATCGGTACCCTTTGAGTTGACTAATATTACACGCGTCCAACCCAAAGTGCAAGAAAATACGAATCTTTAATAGAAAGAAGATTAGAGGATGAGAAAAGAAAGAGATAAATATAAGAATATGAAGAACCAATATAAATTAGAGTCTCGCATCGCAGTGGAATAAAACATATAATAATGAAATAATCTTTATAAAGTACTTGGATAAATGTACTTACATACATCAGAGTACAACAGACAATCTGGATAGTTATTATATCTCGTCCTCATATAATGCACAACGGAATAATATTATATATATATATATACCAGTACGCATGCACGCCCGATGGGCGTGTGCATAGATGTATTTGACCAAAGCTGGAAATGATGTTAAAAAGGGGTAAACATTGTAGAAGCTTGTTAAAACTATAGATGATTTATGATTTGCAGTATCAAGTAAGAGGGAAGGATTTTATTAGGAACACATACATCCAGAAAGTAAAGCACCCAAAACTGATGTGAATCATCTTCAACGTGAGTACAACATATGTCCGTGATAAAAGTAGTAGAAAAGGAGTAAAAGAAAAAGGAGCATATATGACAACATTGTTCAATTAGAAATAAATGGAGAAAGGTACAACAGTTAATATCCAAAAAACAAACATTATTTGCATACAAATTTGATTGAACATAAAGAAAATACAGGAACTTAAGATTGGAAGGTGAGCAGTAGTTTCAGTGTGGATGGTTTGCCTCTAAATTAGCAAAATTCCTTTCAATTTCTTCAATCTGAAAGAAAGAAGAATGAGAAATAGGTAACAGGAAGTGCAATTTGCAAGATCAAAAGTAAGAAGGAATACATATGAGTTTGTACATGCCACCATAATAGAACTTTGAACACTTGGGTCAATCAAATGCAAAATAAAATTGTTTCTATGTCATAAAAAATCAATAAGCCATCCTATGAAGAAGATAATTTTGTCAGGAAACATACCATTTAAATCGTATATTATGGTTTAATTTCAAAACCAACTAACATGCATAAAAACAATTAAGGAAAAAAGAACAAAATTTTTATTCATGAAATGCCAATTGAATTGCATGTATACAAGAAAGATGCAATGCAGGTGATGAAGTAAACCTTTATATAACCAAGTACATAAAAATGAAATATACCATTTGATTTCTCCTTACATAAACTTTTACAAAAATCAAGAAATAAATAAGCTTAAAGCAAGAGGATGGATACCGAACTACCTGTTGGCAGTTTGTGATGCTAGTGCTACAGGAATTCAAGTTTGAGCCATCGTGTGAAATATGTCCAGAAATTGTTGTTAAATTTAAGGTCATGTCTATGACTGTGGGTGCCAAAGCGTGAGTCAACATGCATAAATATCAATATCTGAATTGGAAACTAAAGATGGTTGTAGTCAAATTATACCAAAAATAGCATCGACCATTTTATAAGCAGTAAACTATTATTTCATTGTCCAGTCAGGTAGAAATCATGAGCTGTTGTAACATAACATGCGGTGAATTAACGACAATGTCCATAACATAACATACAGTCCTAAAAAAGGCTTGATTTCAGCAACGTGATGAGGTGGGAAATACTTGATATCAGTTATGTGTTTATATTCAGGATCATTATTGCAGACAACAATGATCTTGTCATCTTTTTCTCCCTGACCCAAATATGTGGGTTAGATACATTGAAGGTATAATTCAAAAGAAACAGATGAATTTAGCATACATGATCAATCATAGGCATAAGTCCTATAGCTATAGCTCGAAGGAAGCATCCAGGTAAAATAGGCTCCTGTTAGGTTTAATATTGGTTACTTTTACTAAGGGATTATTTTGTTAAATATTTGATCCCAGCAGGAAGTGTAATGTGACTATGCTAGATATCATTGCAGAATAAGGTATGAACTGTTGTAAAAAAAGAAATGAGTTCCAACCTTAATACAATATGAGATCTGATTACATGTCTGGAAGAACTACTATATTCATTATTTGAGCCTTTGTCATGAGAAGGATACATAATAAACTAACACAATCATAGCATATAATCTGCTTCTAAGCAGAAGAAAAGCTTGGAATAATAACCGCATACTGATATATTGTACTGCATAAAACCATACCACTTGTTGTTCATTCCTTTCCTCTTAATATTTTCGAGTAAAAATAACAGGAGAATGGGTGTAGTAACTTGCATACACGTGCACACGACCCTTACTCTTCTCTCGATGCCTAAGTATCCACTATAAATATTTTCTCGTTTGAACCATGCCATTAACGTTAAGGCTATGTCAACCTAAGGTGCCACTAAAAGGATCTTATCAATGTCCATGAATGGAAAATCATAAATCAAATCACCGAATTGAAAAATTGGGATTTGTTATACACAATCAAGCAGTGAGCTATAGGTATCCACTTACTTCAAGTAGTTATATATATGAACAAACATGTCCAGGTGATTTTCTTTCAAAATTACCTGCATGATTAATAAGACATCCATGGGGTCATTATCCTCACAAAGGAAGCGTGGGATGAAGCCATAGTTATAAGGATACACCACAGATGAGTACAGAACTCAATCTACTTGCAAATAAAATGACATACATGTCAACAGCCCGGATTATAAACTAAAAATATTAAAGACTTGTTTTGCTTTGGCATTTCAGAGAAAACTGTAGTTTGTGTCTATAGTTAGCTAGCTATGGAAATCACAATGACACCAAGTTAGTTCTTCAAAATACACATTATATTTAGAGACAATTATAAATTGTAATCCGTCACCGCAATTTCTTTTTACGACGAGGGTTGTTACCACCATGATTTGGTGAGTCATAAATATTGCAGACAAACTTGAGATTCCCTATGTTGATGAAACAGATAATGAGAAATACAAAAGGAGAAACTATCATGGAAGATTATGTGGACATAAACATAAAAGACAGCACTGAAAATTTTATAACAGTAAACAAAATTAGTATGACTAAAACCTTCAGTAACAAAACGTTCTTACATTGAATATTTGAAAACTTGCTATGCAATAAATAAATAAATAACAACTTTCTATGTAAAAAAAATTGACATGTTAGTTTTCATGTATTGCATAAAGAGTAGAAAATGAAAAATATTAATGCGTTTTTCTTTTTTTGAGCCAACTGAACATCATTATTAATTACTCTTACCATAAAAACACACCATTTTACTTCGAACATATCCAACTCTGGCATCTTGTTCATCGAAGCATCAACTAATCAAAATATAAAAAAACTTACATAGTGAACGCACATTTCAAGCTGGTTCATAACTGAGATGCAAGCTTGACCCATTAAGGCAACAATCGTTGCATATTTAGGTGGCAAGAGTTCCCGTAAATAGGTTATCATGCCAACAAGAAATAAAAATTGAGTTTAAAAGAGCATGGCAAACAAACATGGGTAGAAAGGAATGTAAAATTCGCAATGGGAAAGTAAATTGTTAGAAGCATTGTCCCCATTGTTTTCTTCACTGACATCTTATAATTTAGAAAAAAAGCTTTATTTTGCTTATGCAGACCCAAGTTTTGCTTTTTCTGCATAGACTAATGAGCAGAAAGTTGGAAGCGAGTCTACGAAAATAATAACTTCCTCTTGTTCCTAATTAGTTAGCTTCATGCTTCTGATGTAACGAAATATTCATGGAAATAACCAAGACCAAGACATACATAAGATTAGAATAAAAATCAACATACAGAAATAATCAACAAACTTCAAGTTAAATTCTTATTTCTATCAATACCATTTTAAATTCATAGGAAAACAGTAGGTTATTTCCAATAGGCTAGTTTTGACAAAACTAATATCATATAAAATTTAATTGATAGAAAAAATTGAACCTTGTAATCATTGTTTGTTTTAACAAACACACATAGTAGATTTGTAACTACAAATCTACATCTGTAGGACGCAGGTGACATTCCAATGTATTTAGTGTAATGTTTCTTTATGTACACATGCAGAATATCCTCCGTATAATCTTATATGATTACAACTGCTATTATCTTACATATCTAACTCTACTAATAGTTGAACATCAAATATATCAACTTTGTGATGTATAGATAAAACTATCAAGAAGAATATTATAAACTTCCTAGTAGCTAGAGAAGAGGAAAACAGAATAATAATCATTTTCGAACTCAACATTTAAGAAAGAGAATATCATGTAAATGAAACAGAAATTGGTTGTTCCTTCAATTGTGGGTTTCAATTTTGAATCCAACAAAGTACACAACTAATTGCGAATTTTAAAATAGCTACAAAAAATCAAACCTTTGGCTAATATTCAACAAAGTTACGCTCTGAAATCTACAAATCATAGCCACTCCTTATCGAATATAGAGATGTCTACTTTAGTTCAAAATGGAAAGTTCTAGTTGATGGTCGTCAAATTTTTTATAATCATTCAAACGAATCCGATTCAAAAGCATACAGATTCGAAACAAAACTTAGAAATAAGAAAGCTAGTACATAATATTAAATTAGGTTACCGAAGCATAGAGTTTGAGATCTGGTGAGCAGCTTATTGACAAAATCGAGGTCGAGCTTTAGATTCCCTAGCCTTTACAAAGCCCTTTTTCTGTTTGCTGGACAGTTTTTGAACATTTTTATTCGAAGATCTGTTCGGTTAAGAAGGAAAAAAGAACAATGGAAGTGGAGGAGTTGTGTTAGACCGTTTTATCTTGAGAATTAAGACGTGGCATTGTTGTTGAGAGTGGGTATGTGAAACTGACCAACATGTCCACAATTTAAGAGGTTTAAGTTTGAAACCACGTATAAGACAGGCCATATTTTGAAGGCTATTTTTGGAAGTTAATAAAAGGCTTCACTTTGACTTGTTTGACCAAGGTTTTGCATTATAATATAAGATATATATCATACGTCTGGACTTTTCCAAAACTCTTTAAACTTCATAGCATCTGATAACCTGAACCTTTAACTGGGGCTGACCTGAGACATTACAAACGCCACAGATTAGTCCGGTGAACCAGCGTGAGAAAACTCACTAAGTTTAAATAGAGCCCATATTGCTTTACTTTGAAAAAGAGAACCTTTAGAAAGAAAGGGTAATAGTAAGACCAACCCACACATAAACACGGACGGTTTTTACCTTACTATAACCAAAACATTTTTGAAATCGATATTACTCTAATATTATAATAGGGATGTAAATCAAGTAAATTACCAAGTAGTAGAATGCTTGCATCTCACGTGCTACATATATAGTCTATAATCAAAAACCGCTGGCTCTTACTGGAGACTGGAATCCAACTATGACAAGGTATGGGATCACCTTCCGATCTGTGTATCCTAGAAGGGATACACCGGGGTTCAACAAGAACATCTTGCAACCTGACCACACATGACCGCCCACTCGTTTAGCTTGAGTGTAGCGAATGTACTATCACCTGATAGCTTTAAGGGCCCACTGTTCATCCGCGGAGATACAGAATTGAAACAAAAAATAATAAGGAATTTCTCTAGATTGATGATAATATACCCTGCTTTGGAATGACCCACCTAGCCATGTTGCCTGCCTGTTTTTTGTCATTTCCCAGTTGATAAGGCCTGAGGCTACGTTATCTTTTTTAGAACGGCATATCGTCAAACCCGCCAAATTCGTATCATCAAACCTGCCAAATCCCAAATTTATTTCCCTAAAATATTATACGGAAGATAAACGAATTTCTCCGCCACCAAACATAAATACGTTTGAGGTAATCACTCGTAATCTATTAGGTATACTCTGTCAGACATTCATCCATACAAGTCATCCAAGAACTGGATAATCCGAAGGCACTCTCCCACCGCATCCAAAGGATTAGTAGTGAGAAGTCCTTGCAAATCCGTAAAATCTCACTTACAACCGAATCATATCAGAATATCTCGGGTTGCAACATCAGAGATTACTCGACAAGTAATCCTTCCGCTTATGAAGATCCACGGTCTTCAATTGCTCAATCTTGATCAACATCTCCAACGTTTTCATATTTGTTGGTTGGATTGGTTTTCGAATATAAATTCGATCTCGGTCTTCCCGTACAAACAATCATTTGCCAGATATTAATAGTCAGTTATTTAACTATCAAAATAACAACCATTTAGCCATAAAAAGAAAATGAATTCACGGACTTAATACTTAGCATAATTTGGCCTCTTTAATTAACCATCGGTTAATTAACTTCTAAAATCTTTAAACTTCCAACATTCGAAAAACATTTCCATTCCTATTATATTATCCAATTTAAAGTACATTCTTTAAACCCATCAACGCTTATTAACTCACTTCATTTAACCAATCCTCTCTATCAAACCTAACCATTCCTTAGTCAATAATGCAGTCAATTAAGTTGGGGTATAATTACCTATCAGACCTTAACTAAACAACATCATCAACTTCGAATATCAACAACATTCACTCTCGTAAACCTTGAATTTAGTAAAGAGTCTACTTCTCTTCGAAATAACCTTCATTACAATAATAGTATTATAATTCGCACTTTCAAAATATCTATCTTGAAAACATACTTTTATCCGTTATTCTGAATAAATAATTAAATCTTGTAAAAACAGAAAGTAAATATTACTTTCATAAACTCGACATAGTCAACTACAATGTATAATTCTTTTCGAAAAATCTCTTATTCGATAAAGATTCTAAACTTCAGAATAATCTCCGGTCAACTCCTTTTAGACATTTTCCCATATTTACAAATTTCATTTGAATTTTTGAATTATTTACAATGTTTATTCATTATAAGTTAGCAATATATTTTCCACTTTTGATTTTATACAAATCCAAGTAGCAGAACTTCTTACTAAGAATTCGTTTTAAACCTCTTTAAATACTCAACATTTTATTTATTCGCTCATAAGGCCTTACGACTTCATACACTTCCATTAAGGGAGTTAAATTCCAAGATTCTCACTTTGATTATTAAGAAATAATCATATAAATATTATTAGAAATCCAGCTTGTTTACTTTATTATTTACTATTATTACAATAGTAAATCTTCCGTTAAAAGAAATCAAAATAATAATCAACTTTAAAAATAATTATGATTCAATAATTTATTGAATAATCGATTCTAGTTAAAATAGTTGACTCAATCAACTAAAAGCATGATTAATTTATTAACCAATCCCAGTTTGTCTTTTTAAAATAATATATAATTAATTTACATAAATTTTATTTAGGTTATTACTACGTATACTTTTTAATGATTACAAAAACATAATTAACTTTGGTGTTTCAAACAAAATCGTATTTCAAAAACATATAAATGTTACGAATCAATTTAATACTGATTTCAAAAATCTTTATTCTTATCAATGGTACTAAAGAGGCAAATGTCTACTAAAGTATCAAACTCTGAAATATTAGTCGATTCCACGTTCAATAACAGTATATAATCATATTGATAAACATTGTCAATAATGTTGAGGAATCAGGTTGGATTCCCCCAACCTGTCCGTCCCTACAACATAATGGGTTATCTCAATTTCAATATTATAATATATTCATCACAGTAATAGAAATAATAGTTTTGTCAATAATCAATCAACATCATCCATTTATGCATCCAACTATATGTTTATATTATTATAAACGTAACCAAGAAGGTAAGTTACCTCATTGGAATATAATCGTTAAAATAAAATTGTAATTTAATTAAATTAAACGAACATTTAATTTAATCAATAAATATTAAAAATATTCAGCATCCATGTAACCAGTCATCAAACCATCAATCATTAGCAAACATTGCACACAAATTAAAAACCAACCTTATAGAAAATATAAGCAGGATAAACTGAGTGAGTTGATCTCACCTTTATTTCATTTATCTTTGAAGCGGTCAGTTCTCATTTAAATTAAACAAGTGTTTAATTTTATTGAAGTTCCTAGCTGCTTCTAAATCTGTCCGGACTGTTCCTAGAATATTATGTTCGCCACCCTGATCCCATCGCAACTAGTTTGGTCAGATTCTGTCGATATAACGGAAAGTTATATCCGTCCTAGTTTGTATGATTTATATAAGTTAATCAAATCTCTAATTAAACTATAGTTAAGCTAATTACCCTTTTTTGGGGAAGCTTCAATCCATAAAATTTCCATTCACTTCGTGCAGTACCCATTCACTACGCATACGTTCCAGGGCCACCAGTCCAAAGCTATCCCATTTCCTTAAACAAATGATTTCCACAATATTTTTATTTATTTATTCCTTCTAAAACTGATGGGCCAAGCCTAGATAAAATCTTCAGCCCACAAAAGCTTTCTTTCTCCCCATTACTTCGTTACTTTTGTAATGTAATTCACGTTGTTATAATACTGTTCTTTCCGCAAACCACCAGCATGATCCACGCAGTGCAATACCATTTGACTTACATTTAAATTGTGACCATCTTCATCATTCCAAAGTTTTGTTCCCAATCTTTCTAACTCATTTTCGTTTTTCTTTACCGTAAGGCCTGAAGGCCCATTAGAAAAATCACAACCCACCTTTGAATTCCTCTTCCCTTCTTTTCTCCCAGTTCACCACCTTTCCCACTTCTTTGTTTTTCTCACACGCAAGAGGTTTGCTTCCCACCATAGTTATCACATTTCTTTTCTCTATCCCTGCATGCTTCGCTCAAACCCCTTCTATGCATTTTACTTCCCAACGCCTGTTTCCTTCCCAGCTCTTCTTATTCCATTGTTCCCACTTCTCCTATATCATCATCATGCAACCACTAATGCCACCACTTGAGCCTGACCTTTCTCCACACTTGCATCCGCACTTTGCTCGACCCTGTAACCATCTCCTTCTCCAAACCGCCGAGTCATCCTTTTCCCGACCACCTGTAACTCCCCGTAATTTTAACAACACCAAAGAGGAGAAATTAAAGAACATTTAATTTAATATTCAGAATTAAGAGAAATAGACTACGCCATTTCATCCGCCTTAAAATTCTAGTCAAGTAGACACCTGGTTTGCGTAAATCGGACACAGTATGAAGAAGTTATTAAGGTCTAAAATTTGTATATGCATAGGAAGAATATATATATATATATATATATATTAGTTTCAAAAATTCAAAATAGGGTCCAGAAACTCGAAAATCGGTTCAAAATTCAAAATTTCAGGAGGCGGCAGATTTTCCGCCCAGAGGTGTCGACCCCCTAAAGGGGGTGTCAACACCAGGCTCGACCCCTTAAGGGGTGGGTCAACACCGGGATCGATCCCCTCAAGGCTGGATCTACTCACCTGTGACAGATTTTAGCAAAATTCATTTTTCTGAACGTGGACACCTTTTTCAACCAAATTCGTTGATACTAGGCTATAAATAGGACCTCAAAACCTAGTTTTATTCATCTGAAAAATAATGGGGACGGCGAGGCTCTGCTGCAACTTCAATTAAATAGCCTATTCTTCTCCAAAATCAATTCAAATAATATTATACATATTTGAAGATTGCTACAACAAAATCAACGTGTCCTTCTCAGTTGTTTGGATCCATTTTCTTAGATCTATTCACTGTGAGTTTATGTTATTTTTAGATCTAAATATTTAATTGGAAATCTTGATATGTATATAAAAATTTGATCTTGAATCATTGCCTAAATCAGTTCTATTATGACATATTCACCAGATCTGTTCTTATATGTTTATATGGCCACCATGCGAAATCTTATCATAATATACTTATTCAATTTTTATGCATGTTTCTGTCAGTTAATTACTGATTTGTTATTATGCCTGTTTTTGACTCTCTTCTCTCCCTTTTTTCCCATTTTATTTTTATATAGCCAGGCTACCTACGAGCCTTGGCCTAACGCTGAAATATGCGAACGTGCGAAATTGGGAATCGTTGGAAAAAAACATGAATTTGGGCATAACTTGTATTGAAATATGTGAATATTTAATTGGGGCATAAATTGGAACGTATGTGAATTGGAGCATAAATTGGAACATATGTGAATTGGGGCATAAATTGGAACATATGTGAATATTGAATTAGGGAATAAATTGGAACATAGGTGAACATTGAATTGAGGCATAAATTGGAACATATGTGAATATTGAATTGGGGCATAAATTGGAACGTATGTGAATATTGAATAGAGGCTTAAATTGAAATGTATGTGAACATTGAATTGGGTCATAAATTGGAACATATGTGAATATTGAATTGGGGCATAAATTGGAACATATGTGAATATTGAAATTGAGCATGTTGAATCAAGGAATTCACAGCGTTTTGATTAAATGACAAGGAGAAGTTCAAGATCGACAAAAAAAAAAGAGATTCAATGGTATTTAATATTAGAGGTTGATTATTTAGAGTTTTAGTTGGGTTATAAATGTTAAAATCTATCCTCAAATAATCATATACCTCAATGGTTTGAATATATATATATATATATATATATATATATATATGTATATGTATGAACATTCATTGTGCATACTATCAGAAACCGGTCGACCGGTTTCATTTTGGGCGGTCGACCGTTTCTGGGCAGAAATGCACAATGAACGTGCACACATGTATATAACGTACATATATTCAAATACCAGTCTACTGGTCATTTTTAACCAGTCGACTGGTCTACGAATTGAAACAACTTTTCGAATAGACACCCTTATTTATCAAGGGTTGTTTCCTTTTCTCTTCGCCAAAAATCATCTCTATTCGTTGCTCTCTTCACCAATGAGTACAACTCTCCATCCTCTATAAAAGCAACATGAAATCACCATTTTAAAAATAACAATTATTTCTATTCTTGCTATCTAATTACTGATTTCATTCTTGCTCTCTAAAAGCATTCAAAAGCTCATAATTCTCACATATCGTTATTTGAATCCTTGAATCTATATATCATTCTTTAGATTCAAACAACGATATCATCTTCCAAATCTTCATAATCACAAGATCATATTTGAGGATAAGATTATAGGAAGGGTGTACAAGAATTGACAAATTCGTGTTATTAAGAACACATATTGTCAAATTACAAGTTTAGTTATCTTGTCTGAAGTCCTCGGTGTTGTGAGAGGCAAGTTGTGAAGTCCTCGTGTTGATAGAGGCGTGAAATCCCGTTCGGCCGTTGGGTGTTGTGAACCTGTTCCTCCAGGTGAAGTGAGGTTGTTGATTAGTGAAAATCCAGAGAGAGGTCTGGGACTGGACGTAGGACGGTGCTCCGAACCAGTATAAAAAGCCCTGGTGTGATTCTTCATTTTTTACTGCATTTACCTTACTACTGTTCTGTGATTAGCTATTACTTTATACTTGAATATTGTTTGTCATATTACACGATCCTTTTGTGTAATATAGTATCACATACACATACACTTTCAATTGGTATTAGAGCAAGGTCATCACATAACCGTAACACAATTATTTGATATATTCTAGTAGTATGGCAAATAACTCAAGTAGTAGCACTAACACTACTTACACAGAAGGTCAATCAACACAAAGACCTCCTTTCTTTAATGGTCTTAACTATAGTTATTGGGCAACACATATGGCTTTTTACATGAAATCAACTAAATATGATGCTTGGAATGCTACTCAGAAAGAAATAGTCAATCCAACGACTGAGTATGCAGAATGGACGGCTACTGAGGAAACCGCAGCTGTTGTAAATGCAAAAGCAATTAATATGTTGTTTTGTGCACTAGATCAAAACGAATATAACCGTGTTAGTATCTGCACTATTGGTTACCAAATTTGGCAAACGCTAAAAACCACTCATGAAGGTACTAACAAGGTTAAACAAGCAAAAATAGCTTTGTTGAAAAGTCAATTTCAAAATTTCAAAATGAAAACAAATGAGACTATCAGTGAGATGTATTCAAGGTTTCAAACCATTAATCATGCACTTATCGGATTAGGACAAAAATATTCTGATTTTGATGTAGTTTCAACAGTCCTATATTCTCTGACTAATGAATGGGAAGGAAAAGTATTAGCAATAGAAGAAGCTAATGATCTTTCCTGCATGAAGCCAGATGAATTAATAGGAAATCTTATGTCCTATGAAGCTAACTTGCAGGCTCGAAAAGAACAAAAAGAAGAAAAGAAAATTGTAGCTTTTCGTGCCGAAAAAGATGAAGACATCTCAGACTCCGAAGATGAGGATCTAGCATTCATTGCAAAAGGATTCAAGAAATTCTTAAAGCAACGAAAAGCTAGTCGATACAAAAAAAAGAAGTTCGAATCAAATAAACCATCATCTTCAAATATAGAATGCTTTAATTATCACAAAAAGGGACACATGCACAAAGGTTGTCCAGAGCAAAAGAAGAAGTCAGAAAATGAAAAATTCAAACAAAAGAAGGACAAGTCAAAAAAATGAGCATTCTCAGTGACATGGAATGATTCAGACTCATCTTCATCTGATAATGAAAGTGACTCAAATGATGAACAAGCAAATATATTTTTTATGGCTAAAGAAGATGAGGTAAAAATTCCTTCGTTTGAAGAAGTTCTTGATAAATGTTGAATTAATATATAAATTTAAAGATATGAAACGACAATGCAAACAAGCTCAAGCTGATTTAAGTAGAGCAGAATTTGAACGAGATATACTAAAAGATGAGAAGAAAATATTAGAGGAAGAACTTGAAAAAGCTAAAGAATCATCATCTAATATTGATTCTCAACTATCTCTTTTGAGTGAAGAAATTGAAACTCAGAAAAGGAAAAATGATGCTCTTACTACCGAAAATAATGAGCTTAAGGCAAAAGTCAAAATGTTAGACCTTGAAAAAACTAGTTTACAAACAAAGTTAGACGACATTACTCAAAATGTTTCTAACTTTAACAAAGGTCGAGAAAATTTGACAAAAATTATTGAAAGTTCACAATCTGCTACAAATAAACATGGCCTGGGATATAAGAAACGAGTTATCAAGAAACATCTTGGTAATTAAAGAAAAAAGAAAAATAAGGTAGTACAAGAAACTGAAGCTAAGAAAAATCTTAATTTATTATATTCCAAACTAAAACCAATTGTGAAATTTCAAAAGAAGAATGTCAAGTCTATAAAAAATGGGTTCCTAAAACAAACAACAATTTGATTAGGAACAAGTACATTAATTTTTTTTGAATTCTGTGCATCACAATCCAAATTATATGTATAAAGGGGATACCGGACCTGTATGGGTTTGGACTCCTAAGATCTAACTCTTAGGACCCTATAAAAAAGTGGGTACCATGGACTTAATTTTATTTTTTGCAGGTCCCACTCAAGAAAATAGGAAAGTGGATACTGGACAGTGGTTGCTCGAAGCATATGACTGGAGACAAGAGCTTATTAACAAATATCACTTATTCAGATGGTGGCTCAGTCACTTTTGGAGATAATTCAAAAGGCAATATCATCGGCAAAGGCGATGTGAGCAATTATGGTACATCTAACTTACCTTTTATTACTAATATCATGCTAGTTAGAAATTTGAAACATAATTTATTAAGTATCAGTCAATTGTGCGACAAAGGTTTTACTATTTCCTTTTCAGATAATAATTGTAGTATCTTAGATAAAGATCGAAATCTAGTTTTTTGAAGGTTATAGAGACATAAATATCTATATTCTGAATATGAATATCAATCATAACTCAGATATGTATCTTGTAGCAAATGATAATGATCCATGGCTATGGCACAAACGTTTCTGTCACATAAACTTCAGAACTATTGACAAGCTAGCTAAAAATGATCTAGTTAAAGGACTACCCAAAATTAGTTTTACGGTTAATAATCTTTGTGATGCATGTCAATTAGGAAAATTGACTAAAACGTCTTTTATATCCAAGAAAGTCATATCAACGTTACAACCACTTGAGCTATTACATATGGATTTATTTGGACCAACGCAGTTTTGGTCAATAAACCATAATCGCTATGCGCTTGTAATAGTTGACGATTACTCTCGTTATACATGGGTGATTTTCTTGAAAAACAAAAGTTACACTTTCAAACATTTAAAATCCTTTGTTAAGAGAATTCAAAAGTCAAAAGGACTTAAGGTTAAAAATATAAGAAGTGATCATGGCGGAGAGTTCGAAAATAATGAATTTGAACATTTTTGTACAAAGAAAGGTATAAATCATAATTTTTTGTTTCCTAGAACTCCACAACAAAACGGAGTTGTAGAAAGGAAAAATCGAACTTTACAAGAATGTGCAAGAACATTATTAAATGGATCCACTCTACCAAAACATTTATGGGCAGAAGCTGTTGCAACTGCGTGTTATGTTTTGAATCGTGTATCCATTCGACCTCTGACCAAGAATACATCCTATGAGCTATTTAATCAAAGAAAGCCAAATATCTCATACTTCAAAGTTTTCGGTTCTAAATGCTTTATTTTAAATACAAAAGACCATCTTGGAAAATTTGATTCAAAATCCGATGAAGGTATCTTTGTCGGATATTCGGAACGAAGGAAGGCCTATCGTATATTTAACAAAAGAACTAAAACTATTGAAGAATCACTTCATGTCTCTTTTGATGAATTCTATAAACCATCTCATATCGTATCAGATGACGAAGAGACCATAGTCACTAATAATCCTATCATCACAAATAATGACTCTGACTCAGAAATTGTTGACAATATTCCTCAACCTGCTGTGGTACCTTCTCCACCAAGATTTAGATCTCCTCCTAGAATTCTAAGAGATCATCCGGTTCAAAATGTTATTGGAGAAGTTACATCACAAATAAGAACAAGGAGTCAACTAAATCAAATGGGTCATGTCGCGTTTCTCTCAAATATCGAACCTAAGAATCCTAAAGAAGCTGCTACTGATGATTACTGGATCATTTCCATGTAGGAAGAACTAAATCAGTTCGAACGCAATGATGTCTGGGAACTTGTTCAAAGACCGACTGACCAGTCAGTCATTGGTTCGAAATGGGTTTATAAAAATAAAGCCGACGAACAAGGAAATATAACCAGAAATAAAGCAAGATTAGTAGCACAAGGATATAATCAGGGAGAAGGTATCGATTATGAAGAAACATTCGCACCCGTAGCTCGATTAGAAGCTACTCGAATCTTACTGTCCTTTGCTTGTCATCATAATTTTAAACTTTATCAAATGGATGTTAAATGTGCTTTCTTAAATGGGTTTCTCAAAGAGAATGTATATGTCAAACAAACTCCCTTGTTCGTACATGAGAAATATCCTAATCACGTATATAAACTTAAGAAAGCTTTATATGGATTAAAACAAGCACCTCGTGCTTGGTACGAATGATTACTAAGCTATCTTATTGATTCTGGTTTTCAAATTGGTAAAGTTGATCAGACTCTATTCATAAAACATTCTCGAAAAGATATATTAGTTATCCAGATATATGTAGACGATATTATCTTTGGTTCAACAAACGATAAACTCTGCAAAGAGTTTGCAAATATTATGACCAAAGAATTTGAAATGTCTCATATGGGAGAACTATCGTATTTCCTCGGTCTTCAAATCAAACAGCTTTCTAATGGTATTTTTATTAGTCAGGAGAAGTACTGCGGAAATCTAGTCAAACATTTCGGTTTAGAAAATACCTCTGGTAAACCAACTCCTATGAGTATGACCACACATCTTGAAAAAGATGAACATGGTAAGAATGTTGACCAGAAGTTATATCGAAGCATGATTGGTTCTCTCCTATACCTTAACGCAAACGTATAATACGATTTCTTAATAAAACCAAAGATTTTGGCCTTTTCTACCCAAAAGATTGTTCATTCGAACTAGTATCATATAGTGATGCTGATTTCTGTGGCTCTCGCACGGATAGAAAGAGTACAAGTGGTACGTGCCATTTTATTGGAAAATCACTTGTCTATTTGTTTAGTAAGAAACAAAATTGCGTTTCACTCTTGACATGTGAAGCTGAGTACATATCAGCAGCTTTAGCTTGTACTCAAGTATTATATATGCAACAAACACTTCGAGATTTTGATATACATTTATCAAACTCCATCATATACTGTGATAACACAAGCGCAATCAATTTATCGAAAAACCCAATCAATCGTTCCCGAATTAAGCACATTGATATTCGACATCATTTCTTAAGAGACAATATTGAAAAAGGAACAATGTGTCTCGAATATGTCCAGACTGACAACCAACTAGCAGACATTTTTACTAAGCCTCTCCTCGAATCTAGTTTTATTTCTTTACGAAGAGAGCTCGGCTTAATTTCTAGAACTGAACTCGATGTATAATATACACTGTAATGTTGAGTTCTTATCTAGACGACACATATATTCTTATTAACTTAGCTGGTTAATAGCTTTTTGCTATTATTAGCAAATAATTGTGAGCTTTATAATCTTTTAGTGGCATATATTCTCTGAATGTTTTAACCATTGCTTTAAAATTTCATAAATCCTATATATACATACTCCTTTCCTATTGTTTTCTGCATCTCCATTCTTAAACATTTGTATACAAGTTCATAAATTCTTTATATAATGGCACACATATGCGACGAATGTGCACAACGATCACATATCTCGGTCACTAGTTCTGAACCTGAAGAATACTACTCTCCGGAAACACCAAAGAGTAGACCGGAATGTTCGCATGCCCCCAGAGATACACCAAAACCCAAACGTGCTAAGAAAGCATTATTCTGTTCTCCACGAACAAGAGAGAAGATTAGTGAAATTCATCACTACACTAAACATCAGATAGATCTCCAGCGTCAACTTCATTATGAACAAAAACTCACATCTGATCGTTTAACTCTCTTAGAACGAATGGCGTCATTTTTCTGTAGCACGGATAGACACGGGGTTCACGAACCAATGCCACCTCCTCCATCTACATCTCGAAGTCCTAACTCATGGGATTGTAATTACGCAAGAAATGAAGGAGCAAGAGAAAATTGGTCACCATGGACACCGAGAGTTACCAATATTAAAGAAACATCCAAAGAAAAGTCATCCACCTCTCATTAATTTATATCGTTTTTGTTGCATAATAAGTTTTTTGTTTTTATTTCTTATTTTGGGTTTTCCATGTATTTTGTTTTTCAAATCCATGTTGAATTGAAATAAAATTTATACAATTTTTTAAGCACTCATAAATCCATAAAAACAAATATATACAGAAACGGTCGACCGTCAGGAATGGACCAGTCGACTGATCAAGTCTCTGGAAATATTTATATTTTGGAACCGGTCGACTGCCAGAAAAATTACCAGTCGACCGTTCAACTCTCTGGAAAATTTTCAACTCAAAAGTCAACTAGTCGACCGGTTTATATCCCACCAGTCGACCGGCTATCTTCTCTGGAAATTTGTGTTTCAGATACCAGTCGACCAGTATAATTCAACCAGTCGACCGGTAAAGTTCTCTGGAATTAAAACTTCCACATACTAGTCGACCATTCCAACCCTAACGGTCGACTGGTTACGCGTTTTTCAGTTTTTTTTTTCAACTAAAAATACGCACAATGATTCATATATCCCACTTCTTCACTCATTATTTATTTATCTTCTTTCTCTCCAATCCCTGAAAAACCAAAACCCCCAAATCAATTTCCTCATAATCGATGGCACCACCTCAAAAGAAACACAAGAAATCGAGTTCCACTTCAGTCCAACCCATAGATTCTAACATCAAACAATGGCTTATGGATCCTGTTGCAGTAAAACATTGGAATGCTATGAAGGATTACACCATTCACGAAGGTCTTTCATAAATCTCTCTGCTTTTATCCTCTATGATGTTTAAGACCTGCTGGATAAGACTCATATTAAATCATTCCTTACCTTTGATAAGAACAACATTGAAATTAATCTTATTATGATTCGGTGGTTCTATGCCAATCTTAACCTACCAAAATTTAAACCATTGAATTATGCTAATTGTCTTTGGTCTATAGTTTGTGGTCTGCATGTTTTCATTTCAAAGGAACGAATGGCCATGGTTCTCAATTCGCCAAAAAGTGGTTTTTACTGGGGCATAAATTGGGGCATTCATTTATGTGAATTTTGAACTGGGGCATAAACTGGGCCAAAAATAGCTAATCAATTGGAACATATGTGAATTTTGAACTGGGGCATAAACTGGAACATATGTGAATATTGAATTAGGGCGTAAGTTGGAACATATGTGAATATTGAATTGGGGAATAAATTGGAACGTATGTTAATATTGAATTGGGGCATAAATTGGAACATTTGTGAATATTGAATTGGGCATAAATTGTATATTGATTTATGACTTAGGAAAGAGGGCATATTAGGCATAATGATATGTGAATTGAAAAGGGGCATTGGAAAACCTATAATTGAAATAGGATAATTGCTAATATGAATATGCCTAAAAATTTGGAATGGTAATAAAGCTTAGACATGATGTTAGATTGCGCTTGTGGTATAAGTCTGCCCGGAACCGCCCGGCATATCCAGCAACCACAAGTGGCTAATCTAATGTGAGGGGTCTAATGCGAAATGGCACCATGACACGAGGTTAAGTCTAAACTTGTGGTTTAAGTCTGCCCGGAGCCGCCCGCCATATCAGCAGCCATAAGTGATTGACTTAATGTGAGAGGTCTGGTGTGTTAAAATGTACAAATGAAAAGATAATGACAACATGTAAAATTGAAATACTTAACCGGTTTGAATGTGAAAAGGGGTAATATATAAACCTAACAAATGTATTAAAGGGTTAAGTAAATTTATATGAATTGACGGGGTTAAGTAAATATGAAATCTATGAGGTTAAGTAAACCTATTAAGTTTCTGTGGGGTTAAGCAAACATGTTAAATTTGTGGGGTTAAGTAAACCTGTTAAGTCTGTGGGGTTAAGTAAACCTGTTAAGTTTCTATGGGGTTAAGTAAACCTGTTAAATTTGTGGGGCTAAGTAAACCTGTTAAGTCTGTAGGGTTAAATAAACCTGTTAAATCCGTGGGGGTTATACGAATATGTTAATCTAAAAGACTTAACCTGTTACATCTGTTGGGATTATAGGCACCCGTTAATTTGTAAAGTTTAACCCGTAAATCTATAGGGGGTTATGCGAATCTGTTAAGTCTGTTAGACACAACCTATCAAAATCCTAGATAACTGGGGACACAAGATCTACGGGGGTTGGCTTGTGTCTTCTATTGTGTGGGACCCATATTAGTCAGTGACTCATTCTGGTATTAAAAGGGGGACCCTGCACTAGGTAGGGGCTAGGGCACGCTTATTGAACTGATTGTAAGAGGTTCATCTAGGATGAGGTGTGTACTGGCGCGTTCCAATGAACTCATGTGCATGCATGAGTATGGCCTAATCCTGGGAAAATAAGTCGTTGTAGCACTGGTAAATAGATCTGTGTCCTTCTACAGATTGCCACTTTAGAAAGTAATGCACCCTACTATGGGGCCGACACATGGTATTTACGGAATAAAGAGCCGATTGATTGGGCGGTAGTAATTAGGGTACGTCTAGTTTTGTATGTTTCTGTGGGGTACCTGTATTTCTGTTGGGGTCAACACCCGTTATTTCTGTTTAGGTACTGGTTAATTCTGTTTGGGGTAAAACCCGTTACTAGAGTACACTTAAAACTACCATTATGTTTCTGTTGGGATCATCCTGTTTCTGTTAAATAATTAGGGAGTATGTAATCCTGTCACATATCTGTTATACTAGTTCTGGTGCAGAGAAAAGTATTAAAGAAGCATAACCTATTCTATTATGTTCATTTTGCTTATCTTGCTTAGTCGGTTATAATGTCTTATTACTGTTGTCTATCTCTCCAATTTATATGCATGTCATGATACTTTTGTTTATTTACTTGCTAAAAGTAACTGGACTCGCCAGACTTTATGTCTGACCCTTTTTGTTTCCTCTTCTTTCTTCCGTTCCCTTTAGGTTCGCAGGGTGGGAATTCCCAGGCTTAGTCAGGACTCGATTTTCATCTTGCTTGGAGCAGCTTTGAAGTATTGCTCAGCTTCTATCTTTGCTACTATGGCTTTGTCTCTTTTCGGGAATTATGCTTTTTATCTATTTTTTGTACTCTGATGGTACAAGACCATGATGTTATGATTTATGTTTGAAATAAAAATTTAAATTCTGCTGTTGCTTTTATATTTGTCTTGTAACATTTCTGTTTATGTTTACCAACAACGCTTCACGAAACTTAATGCATTTCCTTAGTGAGTGACATTAACGGACATGGGGTATCACACCACCATCCAAAGCCACTGATTCAATGGTTCTCAATATAGGTGGAGTGGAGTTTTGAGTTGTATTGTTTTTTTTAAAGCAGAGAGGAGGGTTTTGAATGGAGGCTTGCGGTATTTGTTTTGAAAGGGACAACGGACTTCGTGTTTTGTTTTGAGGGATTGTATTCGAGTTGATATAAAAATATTTTAAATGGGAGAAGCTTCAGTTTTCACTTCTGTTGAAATGAACAAATGGGTAAAATTAAACTGAGTATGCCCTATATATAGGCGGACGAAATTGTAGATAAGAACCATGTCCTATCCTTGGGTACGAGTAAGTAAGTAGAATAGCTGCCTAATAAGAAAATGCATGGCAAAAATGCAGCTATGAAGAATTTAGGCTGCTTGATGTTTTCTAGTCGTCTGTTTTTGCCCATTTTTTTAAAAGGAACGAAATTTACAGTGAAAAGAAATGTATGTGTATAGGCAAGGCTATATATTTAATATAAGAATAGGGTTCGGTTTTACTTTGTTCTGCTGGGTAGAAAATGAGAGGCAACGTGAATATATAGGGGGAAAAGAAAGGTAAGATCAATGCCATTTCTGATTCGTATCATGTTGCATGCATTTGGCTGTAGGCTTGAGTGTAGGTTGAACATGATACATGCTGAAGGCGCGTGAGCTTTAATTTTATAATGACATGGTGCTTATGTCTGCACCGATACAGACTTAAGAATGTGGTCATTTTTAATTTTAGACAGTGACTTAATGGTTTTAGACTTGCTCGAGGAAGAATAGGATAGAGTGCAGCAGGATGTAAACGAAAAGAAGTATGAAAAGCAAATGCATAAGACTAGTTGCTTCAATGAAAAGACACATAAAACTCTATGTTTTATTTTAGTCGGCAGAAAGAAGAACAAGGAATAGGTCAATGTGTGTAATTAGAGTAGTTTATATTTATATTGATTTAAAAGGGTATGTTATTTTATACGGTGATTAAATTATACCGATATTATGTAACACGTTAAATATAAGCACTGCCACAACAATATCCAATCGATGTAAAAATATACTTAACGTTATGCCTCATCATTCCTGTCTCGATGAAACTAATTTCATTGAAATCAAACTCCATTTGCAAAAATGACGTTATTTACATCTAAATTTATAAGTCAGTTTACCTTTAAATTTCGTCTACCGACAAACAACTCTGTTTGGCTCCAAACTGGAAATCTAGTAATAATTAATTATACGTATTCCAATAAAACTTGTTTCATCGAAAACGAAGCTTGTTTGAAAAGAAACTATTTCTAAGGCCTATATATTATCGATGAAATATAATTAAAATTTCCCAACAATTCGATTAATAAAAATAAGCCAATATTATCGTATATACCTAAATATAATATTATACAACTTCAAAACAATCACATTCTCATTTAGAAATCAACATTTAAAAATTTCATCGTTAACTCGATATTCAAATTATATTATAAAAATCCTTATATTTATTAAATAAACATTATCGTTTATTAATGAATTCCATAGTGACTATTTGAAAATTTGAATTGGACATAACTTGGTATCTATAAGATAAAATTATGAATTTTCTCTTTCATTAGAAAATTATTATCAAATAAATCCTAATATTTCTTGTTTCACTGAAATCCGACTTATAACGGATTCTATATATTCAATTAAAGTTCAAAATTCGATATTACAAACTACCGGGTTGCTTCGAGCTCGTTTTAATTATATTGTAAATTTATTCATTCTTAATAAATAAATTGATATAGAAATCCATTAATATCATCAAGTTAATATATGAAACAGATTTAAATATTTGTAATTAACATTCAAAAATCTGGGATGTTACACATGGAAAAGTTTTTCAGTTTGTAAAATAATCTGGAATAATAATAATAATAAACTAGATTTATAAATACGAAACAGTAAGACTATAATAAAATTCCATTTATGGAAAAGTTTTAAATTTTTTCTTCGGAAAGACTAAGGAAAATCTTTCATCTTGATTTTTGGGGTATTTGATTTCGAGATCGTCTGTTTGTTGTCACCTTGGTAAGGGGAAAATCTATTTTAATTTATTTTATGGATTTCTAGCTAAATAATTTTGGAAAGTTCGTTCGTTTTTTGGGTAGTCGCTACATCATTGTTGAGGCTATAAATCCTTGGAGTTGGTTCGGAGTTTAACTACAATCATTAAATACCACAGTGATGAGGAAAATTATTTTTCGGATCACGTCAAATTTTAAGAGAAGACGCGGGATGATTAATATATTAATCCGCCTAATAAGGCCAAGGTTCAACCTTTGTTCAAAGCCCATCTTGTTGTTGATCGCTTAGTGTTATACTAGAATGGTCAAGTAGTTAATGAGTTTTGGTACAACTTGGACCTAGGACTCAACCATAAAAGTTGCGTCCAAATTTCCCTTTAACTTCCTCCTTTCATCCTTCCTTCCTCATTTAGTCAAACCATATCTCTATTCTTCTTCTCTTTCATTGTAGTCGCCTTGCCTCCTCCTCATCGCGCTTGTTTGTGCATTAGATCATGCCTCACAAATACTCCAAGATCTAATTTCTTCTCTTTGACCAATCCTTGGACTATGACACCTAGTTGCAATATTTGATTCTACTCACACCATTTAAGACTCCTCTTTAGGTAGATATCATTTGATTGGATCGGAATGAGAAAAAAGGTCTCACCACTTTAGGGCTAAGAAAATTTGTTAAGCCAGTTGGACTTGCACCGACCAGTTGCTTTGAGATCTTAAAACGGGTTGTTATTTGTGTTGTATCGACCTTTGCTATACTATAATACACCGTAATTTTAACTACACATTAAGGTGATAAACTAAAGAATACTTAATAAAATATTGGGAATTAAGTGAAACGGACTGCGCCATTGTGTTCATCTCGGAATTCTGGTCAAAATAGACACCCGGTTTGCGTAAAACGCACTTCGTATGTAGAAGTTATCAAGGTTAGTATTTTGTATATGCATACGATATATATATACACACATAACCAAGTCAAAACTGTTCAAAATAATTCAAAATCAGAAGCAGGAAGTCTGGGAGGGAAACGGACCCGTTGGGGGTCGACATACACTAGGGGTGTCGACCCATGGGTCGACACCACAATGGGGTGTTGACACCTATGTGGACACCTATGTCGACACCCCCTAGATCCGAGCGAAATTCATTTCTGTGTACGTGGACGGAATTCTTGGCAATATTCGTCGACCCTATGCTATAAATAAAACCTATACCCATTTTTTTATTCATTAAAAAACAATGGAGAACTAGAAGCTGCCTCTGACTAGATTGAAATAGCCTAATTCTTCTTCTACATCTAGAGTTATACAAATTCATGGATCTGTGCTTCAACATCTACAATTAATTCATTTGCTTCTTAAATCCATTCTCTGTGAGTCTACGTCAATTTTAGATATAAACACTTAAAAGTTATTTCGACATGTTATGACTTGGATCTAAGCCTGTGACTAATTGAATCATGTCGGATCTACCATTGTTTGTATATCTAATTCACTGATTAGATCTCATCATGCCTGTTTATGATCATGTAAATTTGCCTAATCAGTTCTATTATCACATGTTCATCAAATCTATTCCTATATGCCTATCTTGTCATTATGCCCAATTTTGTCACTATATGTTCATTAGTTGCTATGACTATTCCTGCCATCATATGTCAATCTTGTTATTATGTTTATTTCTGTTCTCTTCCCTCCTTTTCCCTTTTTATTTTATAGACATGCTACCTTCAACCCTAGGCATACCATTGAAATATGCGAAGGCGTGAAATTGGGAACGAGGGGAAAATGTTAAAATTGGGCCATAACTTGTGGTGGAAATTTGGCGCATAACTTGAATTGAAAACATGAATATGGATTTGGGGCATAAACTAAACTGTGATTAAAGATCTTAATTTTAGGGGATATGGTACATAATGAATATGACTTGAAAAAGGGGCATGAAAACCTATAATGAAATAGAGATAATTGTTAAAGAATGTAAAAGCCTAGAATTACAGTAATTAGAAGTTGTAACCACGCTTAGACACGAGGATTGATTACACTTGTGGTAGGAGTCTACCCTGACCCACCGGCATATCCAGCAACCACAAGTGGTGAAACTAATGTGAGGGGTCTAAGTTCATAAACACGTAACGGGCTAAGACACGAGGTTAAGTGCGACTTGTGGAAGAAGTCTGCATGGACCCACCCTAAATATCCAGCATCCACAAGTTGTAGGCTTAATATGGGAGGTCTAGCGCATTATAACCATAAATGAATATATGGTAATGAACTTGTAATACTTAACCTGGTTGAATCCATAGGGATTACATGAACATGTTGACTTGAGTAGGGGTTAAGTAAACTTGCTTGAAATAGTGGGAGGGTTAAGTATATCTTGGGATGGGGTAATATTTATATATATAGGCCCACAAACTTAACCTATGGGGTTATGCAATCTTTTTAGCATAACCTGTGGAAATCCTAGTAGTAGGGGTACAAGCCTGGGGGAAGCTTGGATCATCCTGTGTGTAGGACCCGTTTCAGTCAGTAACCGATATATATGTATCAAATGAGCACTCCGAACTAGGTCGGAGTTGGAGCACGCTTACTGGGCTGATTGTAAGAGATACAAAAGAGGGGACGGTGTGGGCGGCGCATTCCGACAGGGTCATGTGCGTGCATGGGTCCGGACAAAAGGGGGCTAAGACGCCGTGACATCGATAGATATGGTTGTGCACATCCTGAAAACAAAGGGCTGCCACTTTAGGAAGTGATGCATCCTATGTGGGGTCAACATAGGTTATCTATGGAGTAGGGAGTCGATCGATTAGGGTAGTTGTTAGGGTACATCTAGACTCTGGTATGTTTAGGAGCCCATTATTATCATTAGGGGTAACTCCGGTATGTTCAGTTGGGATGCCTATTCATTGTATAGGGTTAAACTTCTCACTAGAAGTACGCCTAAGTCTACCATATTGTACTTGTTGGGGATCATCTTGTTCTAGTGATACTAGTATTGGTGCAGAAAAAGAAAAGTATTAGAGAAGCTTTGTACCTATATGTTCTGTTCAGTTTATCCTATTACTTTGTCATACCTGCCTAATATGTTGTTATCTACCTCTTATCAAGTTTATATGCCTGTCATGATGCTTTTACTTATTTATATGCTAAAAGTAACTTGACTCGCTAGACCTTATGTCTGACCTATTATGTTTCCTCTTCTTTCTCTTCCGTCCCCCCTAACCCGTCCCCCCCATGCAGGTTCTCAGGGTGGGAATACTCAAGCTTGACCAGGGTTCTATTTTCATTCTGCTTGAAGCTGCTTAGATGTACTGCTTGATTTCGTACCTTTTGTACTATGTCTATGCTTTTGGGGATTATGCTCTTTTCATGTTTAATTTACTCTAATGATTTTAGTACAAGACAAAAATTTTAGCTTGTTGTACTGGGTTTTATATATTTCAGACTCATGATGTAAGCATGTTTTGAACCACGATGTTTTCTGCTTAATAAAGTTTTAGATTCCGCTGCTATTTAATATTTGTCTTGTAATATTTCTATTTCTATTTACCTATAGCGCTTCACGAAACTTAATGCATTCTCTTAATGACTGACAATAACGTACGTGGGGTGTCACACTTGGTATCAGAGTTGAAGGTTACCAGATCGAATACAAGAATTTGAAATTGTTTTCAAAAAGGTTTTAAAAGAAAGCATTTTCAAAAGAAAAGTTTCATTTAAAAATCATATTCTCGAAAGCCATATGTAACATCTCTCGATTCTCTGTTTGAATCCCTTTTTCTTTTCTTTTCAGCATGTCTGGGGAACCTAATATTCCTGAGGGCGTTACGATACCTGGCTGGTTCCATAGGTATCTAGAGGCTACGGCGCCTGCCGGTGGTCAAGCAGACGTTCCTCCCCCAGCTGCACCCGTTGTTCCTCATCCTCCTCCTCCACGAGTAGATAATATCTCTAAGATGTGCAAGGATTCTGTGCTATGGGTGGAAATCCATTCTGAGGAACCAAAAATTTCATAGAATTAAGGAATTGGCCTAAAGAGACGGAGGATTTGTTTGGAATTTTCGAGGTTGAGGAATGTAGGAAGATTCAGTTGGCCGCTTGGCTGTTGAAAGATGAGTCTTCATTCTGGTGATAAGTGACGCATATAGGGCGTCCAGTGGAGACTTGGGATGATTTTTGGTAGAGGTCTGAAATGAAGTTTCTTTCTCAAGCTGGGAAAAGTATGCAAATGCAAAGGTTTCCGGCACTCAAGCAAGAAGGCAAAACTATCAAAGAGTATGTTTAACAAGTTCAACCAACTGGAGAGGTTTGGTTTAGGGCTAGTAGGTATAACGCATAAGAAAGCTTTGCGGTTTGCTAGAGGATTGAATGAACCCCTTCATGGGCTGGCTATGTCTCATATTCCGATGGGGGCAACTTTTGAAAAGCTCGTTGATATGGCATTGATGCATGAGGAAGATAAAGGTGAAAGGAAAGAAGTTAAGGTTGAGGAAACACAAAATAAGAAAGTATGGTCTAAGGAAGGACAACAACAACAACAAAAGAAGGCCGAAAAGAATGACAAGGCTAAAGATAAGAGGAAGTGTCAGAATTGCGGACGCGAGGGTCACTTGATCAAGGATTGAAAAAGAAGGAAGAATGCTTGTTTCAATTATGGAGAGGTCGGACACTTTCTTGAGGAGTGCCCGAAGAAGCACGAACAAGGTCAAAGGGAAGGATCTTCTAGAGTGCAGCTACATGCTCTCGTGGCCAGTGCGCCAGACAGAGGTAGGAAAGTTTCCGTTGAAGGTTTGATTTCTCTTTCCAATCATCCAGTTAGAACTCCTTTTGATCCTGGTGCTTCGCATTCTTTTATTTTTGATTATGTGGTTGAGTCTCTGCACCATAGTACTAGTATGGTTTTAGATCCTGTTGCTGCCTCAAACCCCATTGGTGGTACGGCTCATCCGTCTATGATTTGTCGGGGTTTGAGAATATCTCTATTGGGCATCGAGTTTGAGTGTGATGCATATGTGCTTGGTTTCATGGGGCTATGGTTTGATTCTAAGGATGGATTGGCTAGTCATGTATGGTGCCATTTTGGATTGTGAAAGGAGGGTCGTTAGACTTTTGACTTGCTATAGGAGGACCCTCGAGATTTCTTGTGACCCAAAAGGGCTGTCATGCTTACTTTTCGAGAGTCACTTGATGCATCTATCGATGATCAGCGTTCGGTACCAGTAGTCCGTGAGTGTCCGGATGTTTTTGATGAGATTCGGGGATTACCTCTGAGGTGCAAGATCGACTTCCACATATACTTGGTGGACAATGCAAAACCAGTTGTATTGTCTATGCGAAACATGGCTCCAAGATAAAGAAGGAAGCTCAGCAAGAAAATAGGGGAGCTACTTGAGAAAGGGTTTATTAGGCGAAGCATATCTGAATGAGGGGTGCTCCGGTGGTATTCACAACTAAGGCGGATGGCTCGCTCGCGTATGTGTGGATTATAGAGAGTTGAATAAAATCACTAAAAAGAACAGGCACCCACTTCCGAGGATAAATGATCTGTTTGACCAGCTTGTTGATGCATCTGTTTTCTCTCAGTTAGACTTAGCCACGGGGTTTCATCTGTTGAGGGTGGCCGAGGACAACAAAGATAAGACCGCTTTTAGAACTCCATATGGTTTCTTTAAGTGGCTCGTCATGCCTTTTGGGTTGACGAATGCACCTGCCTATTTTGTTCATCTGATGAGTAGGGTTTTTCGGGAGTTTCTAAATAATTTCATCGTGGTCTTTGTTAACGATATCTTGATTTTCTCGAAGGGCGAGGAAGAGCTTGCCTTACATTTAAGGGAGGTTTTCAAAACTCTCTGTGCGCATCAACTTAAGGTGCAGTTCTCCAAATGTCATTTTTGAAGAAACGAAGATTTCTAGGGCATGTAGTTTCTAAAGATAGGATAGCAGTAGTTCCCGCAAAGGTAGTTGCAGTTCAAGATTGGCATATCCCAAAGAATGCAACAGAGGTGAGAAGCTTTTTTGGGTTAACAGGATATTATAGGAAGTTCATTATGGACTTCGTAAAGATATCAACCGCACTCACCAGGCTCATGAAGAAGAATATTACATTTTCTTGGGATGTAGATTGTGACGATGCTTTCCAGCAATTGAAGAGGGCTCTGATAACAGCCCTAGTCTTGACCTTGCCCAACGGGAACAAAGTGTTCGCAATATACACTGATGCACGTGGCACAGGTCTTGGTGTGGTTCTGATGCAAGAGGGAAGGGTAGTATGTTATGTAGGTAGACAACTAAGGGTTCATGAGAAGAACTACCCTATCTCTGACTTATAACTAGCTGCCATAGTATTCACGCTTAAGATGTGGCGCCATTATCTAATTGGAGAGAAGTTCGAGTTATACACCTATCATAAATCTCTCAAGTATTGGTTCTCGTAGAAGGATCTTAATTTAAGGCAACAAAGTTGGATGGAGTTCCTAGCATCTTATGACTTTGAGATTGCTTATACCCCTGGCAAGTGTAATGTGGTGGAAGACACATTGAGTAGGCAGAGGATGGCCTTAAGTCCTCTGTTCTTGGAAAGGAAAATCTTGGAGTTTATATCGACTTTTGATTTTAGACCCTCCACCAAGTTTATGCCTGGTTTATTGGCATCACTAAGGATGTGACCTACTCTTATGGATCAGATAGGAGCTTCACCACAAGAGAATCCACAGATTTCAGACATCCTGGATAGGCTCAGTAAAGGGGAGAGTTCACCTCAGTAGATATTCCATAGACGATAGAGGGTGGTTGTGACAAGATGGAAGACTTTGTGTTCCCCAAGTTGGGAGTTTGTTGTAGACAATCCTAGAGGAAGCCCATCATTCTAAGATGACTATTAATCCAGGTGGTGATAAGATGTATATAGATATAAAGAGGGTTTTCTTTTAGGTTGGGATGAAGAAAGATGTGGTGGAGTTTGTTTCTCAATGTTTGATTTTCCCACAAGTCAAGGCTGAGCAAAAGAAGCCTAGTGGTTTACTTCATCCTTTAGAGTCCAACAGTGGAAGTGGGAGAGCGTCTCAATGGATTTCATTGATGGTTTGCCTAGATCGAGGAAAGGCAACACCAACATTTGGGTTATAGTAGACAGACTTACTAAGAGTGCTCATTTCACTCCAGTTAAGAGTAAAAGGACGGCATCATGGTTGGCAACAATTTACATTCATGAAATAATCCGTCTTCATGGAGTACCTTCCAGAATCGTAAGTGATTGTGATCCCATTTTCACCAGTGAATTTTGGAGGAGCTTGCAAGAAGCATTAGGTATAGTTGTATTTGAGCACCGCTTATCACCCTCAGATCGATGGACAAACGGAAAGGGTAAATAGAGTCCTTAAGGATCTTTTAAGACTGTGTATCCTAGACTTCGGAGGGACTTGGGAAGAGCATTTTCCTTCAGTATAGTTCGCCTACAACAAAAGTTATCAAGCTAGCATTGGCATGACACCCTTCGAAGCATTGTATGGGTAACCTTGTAGATCTTATTGGTGGGAATCTACAGAAAGACTTCTACTTGGATCGGATATGGTTATAGAAACTTCCGAAAAGATTGATCTTATTAGACGGCGAATGAAGACAGCTCAAGATAGGAAAAAGTCCTACGGAGATAAGAGAAGGACTGACAATGAATTTGAGGTGGGGGACATGGTTTTCATTAAGGTATCACCTTTGAGGAATGTGGTCCGCTTTGGATCTATAGGGGAGTTGGCACATTTCCCATAGCAGAAAGGATTGACTAATTGGCCTGTAGAGTAAAGCTACCAGATAGACTGTCCGACTTTCACGATGTTTTCCACATTCTAATTTACCGAAGTACTTGCATGATACCGCATAAGTAGTTGAGCCGAGTATGCTTAAGAAAGTAGAGGTGGAACGGGAGGCGACAGTTAGACGAGTTCCTAGCCGTATTCTTGGATCAGAAGTTAAGAAGCTATGCAACAAAGAAGTCAAGTTGATGAAAGTTCGGTGGGGAGATAACCAAGGGGATGCAACTTGGGAGACTGAAGACAAGATTCACACTTCGTATCCTTTTCTTTTTAAGGGTACGTTCTTAACTTCTTTTTGCCAAAGCTTTTATTCATGCTTGTTTCTGTCATTTAAGTATATTCTATCGATCAAATCTTCGACATTAATGTAGGAATCCCATGGATGTAAACATGTGTTTGGGACATGTTATGTTCGATGGATGCAAGTGGATGCAAATGGTTTCCAGTGGTTGCTCAGGGATGCACATACACACACATTAGGCACTATATCAACTCACTCACTCACTCTCATACTGCTTATGGATGTGTGTGCATTTTCATCTTTTAGTGGATAAAAGTATATGTATCATCATGTGGATGTTGCACTTGGATGAATGACTACGCAAACATATAGAACTTACATGTTGTAATAGGGTTATTTGCATACATGTTGGATTCATGGCACTAACATACATTGCATTAAGGAGGCTGACTGAATCAGCAAACCACCTGATCTTTCGCATTAGTGTAGGGACATATACACACACCTTTGCATATGTTCATATAAGCCTTAGAAATCTTTAAGGACAATGGATACCTGTGATTGGTGGATAAGTAGATGGGTGATGGATGTTAGCATATACATTCTTCTTAACTTGGAGATTTCGGGGATGAAATCCTTTAAGTAGGGGATAATGTAACACCCCTTAATTTTAGCAACACATTAAGATGATAAAATAAATAATACTTAATTAAATATTGGGAAATAAGTGAAAAAGACCGCGCCATTGCATTCGTCTCAGAATTCTGGTCAAAGTAGACACCTGGTTTGCGTAAAACAGACATCGTATGAAGAAGTTATTAAGGTTAGAAGTTTGTATACGCATATTATATATACACACACACACACACACATATATACATACATACATAACCAAGTCAAAACCATTCAAAATAATTCAAAATCAGAAGCGGGAAGTCTGGAGGGAAATGGACCTGTTGGGGGTCGACATACCATAGGGGTGTCGACCCATGGGTTGACGCTATAAGGGGGTGTCGACACCCCCCCCTCAATTTGGGAGGAATTCATTTCTGCGTACGTGGACTGAATTCTTGGCTATATTCGTTGACCCTATGCTATAAATAGAAAATATACCCATTGTTTTATTCATTCAAAAATAATGGAGAGCTAGATGCTGCCTCTGCATAGATTGAAATAACCTAATTCTTCATTTACAACCAGATTTAGACAAATTCAGAGATCTGTGCTTCAACATCTGCGATTAATTCTTCTTTTTCTTAGATCCATTCTCTCTGAGTCTACGTTATTTTTAGATATAATCACTTAAAAAATATTTTGACATGTTATGACTTGGGTCTAAGCCTGTGAATAATTGAATCATGTCAGATTTGCCATTATTTGTATATCTAATTCAATGATTCGATCTCATCATGCCTGTTTATGATCATGACACTATGCCTAATCAGTTCTATTATCACATGTTCATCAAATATGTTCCTATATGCGTATCTTGTCATTATGCCCAATTTTGTCACTATATGTTTAGTAGTTGCTATGCCAATTTCTGCCATCATATATCAATCTTGTTATTTTGTTTATTTTTGTTCTCTTCCCTCCTTCTTTTCCCTTTTTATTTTATAGCCTGGCTACCTTCGAGCCTAGGTATGCCACTAAAATATGCGAACGCATGAAATTTGGAACGCGGGGAAAATGTTAAAATTGGGGCATAACTTACAGTGGAAATTTGGGGCATAACTTGAATTGAAAACATGAATATGGATTTGGGGCATAACCTAAACTGCGATTAAAGATCCTAATTTTGTGGAATATGGTACATAATGGATATGACTTGGAAAAGGGGCATGAAAACCTGTAATGAAATAGGAATAATTGTTAAAGAATGTATATGCCTAGAATTACAATAATTAGAAATTGTAACCACGCTTAGACACGCGGTTAGATTACACTTGTGGTAGGAGTCTGCCCGGACCCGTCCGACATATCCAGCGACCACAAGTGGTGAATCTAATGTGAGGGGTCTAAGTGCATAAACACGTAATGGGCTAAGACATAAGGTTAAGTCCGATTTTTGGAAGAAGTCTGCCCGAACCCGCCCGACATATCCAAAATCCACAAGTTGTAGGCTTAATGTGGCAGGTCTAGCGCATTATATCCATAAATGAATATATGGTAATGAACTTGTAATACTTAACCTGGTTGAATCCATAGGGATTACATGAACATGTTGACTTGAGTAGGAGTTAAGTAAACTTGCTTGAAACAGTGGGAGGGTTACGTATATCTTGGGGTGGGGGTAATATTTATATATATAGGCCCACAAACTTAACTAGCGGGGTTATGCAATTTTTTTATGCTGGTATGGCATAACCTGTGAAAATCTTAGTTGTGGAAATGCAAGCCTAGGGGGAAGCTTGTATCATCCCGTGTGTGGGACCCATTTCAGTCAGTAACCATATATAGGTATCAAACGAGTACTCCGAACTAGGTTGGAGTCTAGGCATGCTTACTGGGCTGATTGTAAGAGATCCAAAAGAGGGGACGGTGTGGGCGGCGTATTCTGGCGGGGTCATGTGCGTGCATTAGTCCGGACAAGAGGAGGCAAAGACACCGTGACATCGGTAGATATGGTTGTGCACATCCTAAAAATGAAGGGTTGCCACTTTAGGAAGTGATACATCCTACTGTCGGGCCAGCACAAGGTATCTACGGAGTAGGGAGTCAATCGATTAGGGTAGTAATTAGGGTACATCTAAACTCTAGTATGTTTAGGATCCCATTATTTTCCTTAGGGGTAACTCCAGTATGTTCAGTTGGGCTGCCAGTTAATTGTATGGGGTTAAACTTCTCAAAAAAGTGCGCCTAAGTCTACTATCTTGTACTTGTTGGTGATCATCTTGTTCTAGTGATACTAATATTGGTGTAGAGAAAGAAAAGTATTAGAGAAGTGCTATACCTATATGTTATGTTCAGTTTATCCTGTTACCTTGTCATACCTGCCTTATATGTTGTTATCTACCTCTTATCAAGTTTATATGCCTGTTATGATGCTTTTACTTATTTGTATGCTAAAAGTAACTGGACTCGCCAGACTTTATGTCTAACCTATTTTGTTTCCTCTTCTTTCTCTTCCGTTTCCCCCTAGGTTCTCAGGGTGGGAATACTCAAGCTTGAGAAGGATTCTGTTTTCATTCTGCTTGAAGCTGCTTAGATGTACTGCTTGATTTCGTACCTTTTCTACTATGCTATGCTTTTGGGGATTATGATGTTTTCATGTTTATTGTACTCTGATGATTTTAGTACAAGACAAAAGTTTTAAGTTGATGTGCTGTGTTTTATATATTTCAGACTCATGATGTAAGCATGTTTTGAACCACGATGTTCTTGCTTAATAAATTTTAAATTTCACTGCTATTTTATATCTGTCTTGTAATGTTTTAGTTTTTGTTTACCTATAACGATTCACGAAATTTAATACATTCTCTTAATGAGTGACATTAACGGACATGAGGTGTCACATATACCTTGTTAGAATAGGTTCTTTCAAAGGCAATCGTCTTTTCGGAGATGAAAATTAAGCTATCTTTTGGATGGTTTTTCTGAGGAGAATCTCGATGAGATTTAAGAGAAATTTGTGTTTTATGAGGATTTGAATAGTCTTTGGTCTGACTGACTTTAGAGATTTTGCAGCAAGTCACTTTTCTTAACGTCGGTTCTGGAGTTCAAGAATCTATGTTCGAACTACCCATTTGACGTGTGACCCATTTAGCACATCGTTCTATAAATGGGAAGTTATGAGTAGGTTTGACTCATGTTGCGGAAATTTAATCCTTTGCTTGATCGGTGGCTTAACCATCATTTAGTATTGCATCATATTCGATTCAACTTGTGTTCTTGTGTGTTATCTCGTGGAGTTCCTCTTTGTAAATTCACCTATCCATTTTGTCTCTTTACAATATTTTTTGGATTTCCATGAGAAGCAGTTTTGTGGTAGGTTCTTTTTCTCATCATAAATTCTCTCTTAGAAAAGATGATGATGTGGAAACCTCCAATAACACTAATAGTGTTGTAACACGAGATTGAGCATTTTGCTACCATGGTATGGTTAATTAAAGATCATAAAAATTTGTTTAAGTTCCAACCATGGAGCAAGACATCTCGTTTTTTACAGCCAATGTTTTGTGTGTTTCGGTGTTGTTGTTTTGTCGTTATCTTTGTTGTTTTCCCTTTCCAACATCGGATTCCTGGAACTAGTACAAAATATGTCTGTTGCCTCGCCTCATTTGCTTCTGTTCCTCTTACAACCGAAGCAACTAATATAATTTGCTTCTGGTGTATTGACAGCCGAAGCAAATGCATGGAAGCAAATAATGTCATTTGCTTCAGTTGTAATCATAACCAAAGCAAATGACACAATTTGCTTCGGTTTTATTAATACCTGAAGCAAATGCACAAAAGAAAATAGAGTTGCTTGCTTCTGTCATGCTCACAATAGAAGCAAATAGGACTATTTGCTCTGGTTGTGGAACAACCGATGCAAATGCATAGAAGCAAAAAAATTTATTTGCATTGGTTTGTAGGAACCTATGCAACTCCAAATTATTTTAATTAGGAAAATGCGTATGTCAATATTCACAAATAATAGCTTGAATATGTCATTATTTGTAATTTTTTATAATTAATGATTACTAATAAATAATTCGCAGCTACTAATTACTATTAACAATCAATAATTATTTGTATATTTATAACATTACTATAGTTAATTATCAATTATCAGTAACTTATAGTAAATATCTGTTAGTTACATTTAATAATTATTAAACAAATTAATAATTAATGTTAAATAGTTAGTAATTAATATTTAATATTTAGTGTTTAACATTTAATATTTGGTTTGTAAATAATATTTAATAATTAAGAAGTAAGATTTCATAATTAATTTATATTAATTAATTTATATTAATTAATACTATTGATATCATATTTAAGATTGATGTTTAATAATAATTAACTAATAATAAAACAAAATACTTATGTAGCTATATTAAATATATGATTATTATTTTCAAATAATTATCAATTAATAACGACTATTTAAGAATTATGTATTAATAATTTAAAAATAATCAAGAAAATATCTGATAGTTCAAATTAAAAGAAACATGAATTGAGAAGTTACATTTAGAATTTAATATTTATAACCATAATTAATAATTTTATTTAATACTAAAAAATTAAAATTTTGAAATAAGAAAAAATTTGTTCTGATTTATTATTAATAATTAGTAAATTACAATTAATATGTATCTACATACAATAATTAATAAAATACGATCAATCCCTAATATTTGATTAATATTAAATAACTAATAGTTACTACCTAATAACCAATATTTAATTATTAATGTTTAGTATTTAACATCTTATTTATTTATTATAGCTTAATATTTAACAATTATTAATAATATTTGATTTACTATTATATTTAATAATAGTCAGTTAAAAATTATTACCAGTATTTGATAATTACTAATGTACGCACAATGATTCTTTTTAATTATTAGTATTTAATTATAATTAAGAAGTAATAATATTAATCTTTAGTTTTTAATTTAATCTCTAACAAACAATACACATTTGTCAGCCTGTAGAAAGGGATAAGCATCAATTAGTCAATTACTAATTCGCAAGAAACACAATACGTTGTTATTGGTCTAAACTAACAACACCGATTACAACCGACTTTAGCTGTAAATGAACACCATCCATTTTCATTGGAATCCAACGGGTAAGCTCAGTAATCCGCGTCATCTCCTTTTAGTCGCTCGTTTCTCAAATTACATAGGGTCTGTTCGCTCCAGATCTACTTCTCCTTCACTCCAGAAAATCATGATTTTACATATGAACTCCAACCCCTCTACAATTCCCTAGCTGATGAACGATTTTTGGATCACTCCATCACTTAAGAAAATTATTCCCATAACCGACGAACGATTTTTGTCGAACTGATTGAAGGGGAAAATGGAGCAAATCATGGGTGTATCTTCTTTATATCATTAGGAAGTGAATTTCTGTTAGGTGGTTGGAATGATTTAGGCTAGAAATAAGAGTTCCTACGTCAATTGTTTTATCGGATCTGATGCGGACTTTGAGTTTGGTGGATCTGGTACGCCATCTTTTTCAAATCGTTGTTGCTCGTCATCCTAACCAGGTAATTCCATTAAAACAAGTTGTAGCTCGCGCACAAAGTGTTGCTATTAAAGCAAACATCTTGTTGATTTTGGGTACTCGTTTTCAAGTTGTGCTAGTTTTTCTTTGTGTCAGGTTATGTGTTTCTTCTTACATCCTTTAGGTTATGTGTTAATTCAGGCCTTGGTGGCCCGAAGCTTGTTTTTTCTGGCAATTTAATCTATTGCTTGACGACCAGAAGCTTTTATAGTCTTGGATTGTGGTACTTGCAACATCTCGTTCCTTCTAGTTAGTATTGCCATGCTAGCCTCGCTCTATCTTGGGTGTAAAGATTCTAGTTAATACTTAGAGTCTAAACAAGTATTGAAAATCAGGATATCTGTAATTACCTACAACAACCACAAGAGCAGCTACTTTTTTCACATTTATTGTAACTTTTAAAAGAAGATGATAACAAGTAATTTAAATTAATTGGAATTTTACAAAAAACAAAATTTATTTTGTGCTAACTAGAGCAATGACTTTATTTTCAATACAGTTAAGAATCACGTACTCTTTGTTAGGAAACAGTGGCGCAACCTTTACAGAATCTCCAAGGTTAGCAGTAGACTCAATAGCTACACCATCAACTTTTTTATCAAATAGTAATTTTCGTATGAACGATAGTGATTTTCTTGTAGTGGAGGAACTCATTGAATGTAATAGGAATAGTAGTGGTTTTCTTATGAACAGAGTATCAAGATTACAAAGTTAAAGTATACTTGTTTACACTTCATGTCAATACTTTTTTATGATCCATGCCAATACTTGTTTACTTGGAGTGTAAACAGTAGTGGTTTTCTAATGAAAAGCTTACTGGTTTTATATCAGTATTAGTTTTCAGCATATCTGTTATGTATTAAGGAAAACAAAATTTAAATGAGGAAAAAGCATATCACACATAGAGCTCATGCAACATTCTATATAAAATTCAAGTTTAGTATGAATCAAAATTTAAATGCTTATAACAATAGAATTATTTTTTTAGGCATCAGTTTTCACCTATTCCTAATATTTGAAGTCAACATGTAGTACATGAAAACTAGTGATTCTATTCTCCATTCGCAAGCTCAATTTCAATATATGTATAGATCCAGTCTGTATCTTCCTATTTTAATTTCAGTTTTAAGCTTATTATATCCTGCAGTAAACATTCGGCAGAATATTGTCCTGCTCCAAACCAAAATGCATTGTTGTTTTGTCACATTTTTCTGGTAATTTCTAGTTATGTAACAAAACGTCCACTTTAACTCTAGATTTCAGTTTCAACAGCAACAAAAAATTGTGTGTTACATAGATTTATTTCATAAACTTTGTTGCCAAGTGAATCAATTTCATCTTATTAGTTGATGTTTGTCCTATTTCAGCTATGCTTAGAAGAGAAATCAAAGGATGTAGAAGAATACTTTTGCAAGTAGAATCACACCTGCCATCTCTTGTGCCTACAAGCAGGTAACCAAACCATAACCAAAGGTATCTAATTGTTTTATATTCCTCTTTTATATATGCCATAATGTTTAGGCATGAAAGTGATTTTTTTTTAATCCTCAGATTTTATAAGAGCATCTCTAGCGGCAATCATATTTTCATCAAGAGGAAGATTAAATAAAAAGCGAAGAATTATCATTTAGATAGCAGCGAGAAAGAATATTATTTAATTTATTTAATTAAATGGGTTACAGATAACCGTGTGACTGCTTAATTGTATAACTTTCATGTTAGATGTTCTATTTTGTTGTATTAAACAGGATTATTAACATTATCAATGAATTATATTGTTTTTCATTGTGTTGCTCTTAAATAATATTATTAACACTATTAATGAACTATTTTTAGTTGTGTATTGCATTCTTCAATTTTATACATGTTATTTAGTTTTATTATACAATTGCAAGTGATGATTATATATTCTAGTATGTAAATTCATATTGTTGCATATGTGGAAATTATTAGGATTAGTAAGGAGGTATTTTTTGCTTCAGTTGTAACCCCAACAGAAGCAATAACGAGGCTGATTTTTTAAATTTTTTTTTTGCAAGCGCTGCACTTTTTTGCTTCAGTTACTGATACAACGGAAGCAAGTAAAAGGTTTTTGCTTCGATTGAACAACCGAAGCAACATATTTTGGTCTGTTGTGCCTATTGCATTTGCTTCAGTTGTTGAACTGATGCAACGAGGGATAAACAACCGAAGCAACAAACATGTTTTGTAGTAGTGTGGCTTTGTTGTGATTCATGCTTGCAAATGTTAGTGTTATTTAAATCGCACGACTTAGGTAAATGAGATTTCTATTTTTAGAGATATTTATATCATTCAGGCATACCTGTTTGAATGAAATCTCATTTTTCTTATCTAAACTAACAGTTGTCCTAAAGCTCGAATGAATAGAATTCTGTGTTGGATAAATTTTAGCAAAGGACCGGTTTTGCGTTTCTTTCGTCATGGTATATAAGTAAATAAATCACTATTCCTTCTTAAAGCTAAAATTCATTTTGGTCTTTTGTGTGATTTCAGTTTACGCATTGTTGGCATGACTGACTTCCATTTTCGCCAACATGTAAATTGAATCGTTTGAGTTTCCACAAAATACATTTTTATAGGAAAGTGAAGTGGTTTTGAAGTGAAATTTTCAAAAAAAAACATGACAAGTTCATAAGTAGAAATTTATTTTTGTGAAAATTTTCGATTTTCGGTCACATGGATAGCATAAGGAAGATTTTTGGATGCTTTGTGTGCGCATTTTAACAGTGCAATAGGGCCGATGATACGATAAAAACGTTAATGGTAACGAGGAAAAGGTTGTTTTAGCCTGGGAAACATAGTTTCCTTACCTTGTCAACGATGTGCGAGAGTTATTAATTAACTCATTTTACGTTTTAGAGCTTGTTTTAAGCCACCTTTATAGTCTATAGGTGGAAATTTTCGGAATGTTTTAGGTAGCTAAGGTGAAAATTCCATTGCGGGACGGGAAAGGGAAGATTTGTAAGCAAGAAAAATGTTGAAATACTTCACTTCAATTTCCTTTTTTTGGTTTAGGAGAAATTAAATAAGAAACAATTAGACCGCATGACGTTTTGGATGCAAAATTGGCCGCTTCACATTTTTATTCGTAACTATGTGAGGGTAATGAATGAAAAAGTGTTTTCAAAATTTGCATTCAAATAGAACTACCGGTATATTTAGGATGTTCCGCATTATGTTTTCAAAAGTATTTCAAAAATTTAATGTAAATATATAGGAGGATCCGATTAGAATCATCTTGCATGCATATTTTATGGTTGAATTGCATTATGTACACCATGCATATATACACATGGTTGCAAAGTGGATGTACACAAATTGGGTGTGTAGCTCAGGACTATAAGCATTAGAATTTTGGGATGAAATTCCTTTTAAGGAGGGAAGAATGTAAGAACCCGGAATTTGGGCAATATAAATTAATTATTCAAATTTCAAAAATAGGAATTTCAGCAAATGATGGAATGTGGCCATAAAACTTTAACTGATGCGTTCTTCTTGGAATTTTGGTCAACTTTCATGTGTCGAGTTTCGCGAACAGAGTCCGTATGAAAAAGTTACGAAAGAATTACGAAAATGGACGAAAATAAATAAATCAGAATTTACAGTTATATATTATCTTATTTAACCAAGCCGGCCTGGGCATTTGAGGCCCACAGGGTCAACCAAAATAGTCGACCGCCATGGTCGGCCTACTGGGTGTCAATTTTCCCAATGAAAAATAGATTTTTGTAAGGTTAGGTTATAATACTTATATAACGAATAGATGGATATAACTTAAAATTAATCCAATGGTCCTAGGCAATGTACACCCCTATAAATAGAGGGGTAAGGCCCCATTATTTTTCCACATAATTCTACAGAGGTAGAGGAGCTCTGCCATTTTCCTCCTTCTCCAAACCTAATTTCTTAATCTAAAATGTATTCATACAAACAAATCAAATCCAATTCATATGAAATTGAGAGGGTAAGCAGATCTAATGGGAAAGAATGCAAACTAACGCTCCAAATCAAATTCTCCCCTCTCTCCCTATTTTCTTACATATCTACAGATCTTGAATTTTTTAGATAAATTGTAGATATATAAGAATGTGGGGATTTGCAGGCTTAATGGGTTTGAACTTCGGATTTGGATGTTATAAGGTGATTGGGAAATTTATATATACATTTATAGTAATGTATTTATCTCGTTTGTGATAGATCTCAATTTTTATGCCTATGCCTATAAGATTTGATCAATAAATTATTGTAATTAGAATGGCACCCATCAGATCTAGTTGTAAGAAGTGTTAAAACTTGTGAATTGTACACTATGGCTATGCATAATATGAATTGCAGGATTCTTAAACTTGTTTATACATACTCCTATAGTTGTGTTGAAAAATATGTTGTAATTGTTATGAAGCACTATAGATCTGGAAATCAGTCCCTTTAAACGCAAATAAGATGTAGTTACATTCCAGATCTTTTGTTCAGTATTAAAAAATAAATTATGTGAATATGGATAAAAAGGTACAATTGGCAAATTATGTGATTGCAATGTTAAAAGAAATATGCCTATATGTATTCAATATTGTTAGATTTTTTCGTAACTATTGTAAATATGTTATTTTACACCTTTTGCATAAAACGGCATTGTTTTGAATCACAAGAGATGTTATAAAAAGATCAAGAAAAGGGAAAACTGGTGCAAATGTATAAATATATATTTGTGTGTAATTTGCATCAACTATTCCAAATTATATATTTTCCTATTTCTTGTGATTTTAAAATATGCCAATTCCACTAATTAGGCATAATTTATGTAACACCCCGTATTTCAGTTAATGCTAAAATTCACTAATTACAGAATAAATAATCTCAGATGTGAGAATTGGGGAAAACGGGCTGCGTCATTGTGTTCGTCTCGGAAAAATACGCAGAATAGAGTCCGAAATTTTGTAAATCGGAGTCCGTATGGCCCAGTTATGGCCCAATGAAGTTGGCAGAAAAATCAAGTTAAAAACAGATTTAGAAATGCAAAACTAGATTTCGAAATTGGAGCCAGCAGGGGGCCAGGCGGGAAATTTCCCGCCCTACCCATGTCGACAGGGCTGTCGACAGGCCTGTCGACTGGGGGGTCGACTTGCCTGTCGACTAACCTGTCGACCTGGGCGCGGCGTCCAGAGAACCTGGGTGCACCAGGTTGGGTTTTAGGCTGGCTTGGAGGGCTGGGTTCTAGAGATTTCCTAAATCTAACGGACCTAATCTAACCTAGGGTTAATCTAAGGGCCTAAAACACTCACCTAATCTATAAATACACCCTAAACCTACCCTAATGCATACTAAAAATAGTAATGATGGCCTCATGCCACCAAAATCAAACTTGAGAGAGCCTCCACTAGTTTATGAAGGAAGTTGCAAGCTAATCACTCTCTAATCAATCTCTAATCAATCTCTAATCATCACCATCTTCATATTTAGCAACTAATTCCACTTCATAAGTTTGCTAATCTTGGGTTTGGTGAGTTTCTATCACTTTAACATCAATTGCTAAAGTAAGTAGATTGGGTGTAATGAGACTTATGGTCTTAAATGCGGATTAGTGAGTTTGAATCATTTGTAATGATATGCTACTCTATGTTTTCCTATGTTTATGCATGTTTAACAAGTGGATTTATGCATATCTAATAAGTTGGTTTATGCATGTTTAACAAGTGGGTTTATGCATGTTTAATAAGTGGGTTTATGCATATCTAATAAGTGGGTTTATGCATGTTTAACAAGTGAGTTATGCAAGTTCATATGCAAGTTATGTGTATGATGTTATGTAAGTTATGTGTAGGTTGTTATGCAAGTTCATATGCAAGTTATGTATATGCTTAAATGCAAGTTTAACATGATATGCAAGTTATGCATGCTTATGCAAGTATATGAATGCTTATGCAAGTTATGTATATGCTTAAATGCAAGTTTAACATGATATGCAAGTTATGCATGCTTATGCAAGTATATGAATGCTTATGCAAGTTATGTATACGCTTAAATGCAAGTTTAACATGATATGCAAGTATGTGAATGCTTATGCAAGTATGTGAATGCTTATGCAAGAATGTGAATGCTTATGCAAAGTTATGTGTATGCTTAAATGCATGTTTAACATGTTATGCAAGTTATGAGAATGCTTATATGCAAGTTCAACATGTTATGCAAGATATGTGTATGATAATATGCAAACTCATATGCAACATGTTATGTGAGTCATGTGTATGATAATATGCAAGTTTGGGTTAAATGTAGTTGGGTTAATATATGCTCATATATGCAAGTTGACATCCTCTTAACCCATGATAAAGTTATATGCTAAGATGTGGTTAAACCCATGATATTTGTGATGGATCTTCCCTTTATTATGTCATGAAATGAGAACGATTTACGTGGGGAACGATGGGGTTAATAAATATGTTAATAAAAGTATGATTGGGTATGATTAAGCATACCATAAAAATAAATTAACATAAGTGGGAATTTACCTATTGAGTTAGGTCTACCCCATGGGAATTTACCTATTGAGTTAGGTCTACCCATGTTATGAAAAATGTGTAATTAATTAGGGATAATTAATTATGGGGGTGATTAATTAGGTGTAATTAATCAACTAAGACACGAGGTTGGACCCTTTTGTAGCGGAAGTCTGCCCGGAACCGACCGGCCATCCAGCGGCTACAAATGATTGGCCCAATGTGGGAGGTCTTAGTCATAAAATAAATACGTGATTAAAGTAAAGACACGAGGTTAGACCCTTTTGATGACAGAAGTCTGCCCGGAACCAACCGGCATATCCAGCAGTCATAAAAGACGGTCTAATGTGAGAGGTCTTTATGAGGTCATGATCTTAATTAATTAATTAAGAAACACTTAACCATATTAGCATGTAGAGGGACATGAGGGGTTAAGTGGGTGCCTTGGGTGGCATGTGGACATCTAGTGGGTTGCCTTGGATGGCAATAGAAAATACGATTAGAATACTTAACCAAGTGGAAACATGTAATTAAATATGATTAAAGGGTTAAGTGGGATACACTAGATAAGTGACAAGCTTAGGTGGGTAGCTTGTGGGAGCCCATTTCAACCAATATCCCAAACGTATCTTTGTGGGCTCGACTCTAGTCGGGTGACGGGACATGCATATTGGGCTTGACTATAAGAGGCCAAAACGGGTTAGCGGTGGCAACACAGGATCAACGGGTTTCATATGCGTGTGTGGACCCGGGCTGGTTGGTAAGTCGTTGTTGCATCGTGTAGATATAAAGCCGTGCACCGTTGATATTATCAGGTGGCCACTTTGGGGAATGATACACCCCATTGTGGGACAAGCACAGGTATCTACGGTAGGGAGCCGATCGCTTGGGAGTAGTGGGTACACCTAGTGGAGATAGGGGCAGACGGCACCTATGTAGTGAGCTAGGGATACGCGAAACTACTGGGTAAATTTTCTAAAGTCCTTGGGTGGGATCAACCTTTAAGTAGGAATGACTGGTGTGGTGCAGTTAGTAATTATCCTTGGGTGGGTAGATGCGTCTTTACAGTTATCTTAGTCTATCCTAAGTCTACCAAGCTGCTTAGTGTAGCCATTCATCCCCAGACATTACCGTAGGTCAAGTTTATATCTTATCTGGTTACTTTAATGATTGTATTGTTAAAGTTATAGGACTCGCTCAAACTTATGTCTGACCCCGTTGTTTTTATCTTTTTCCCAACCCTCAGGTCCTACGGTGGATCCTAGCAGTAGTGGAGCTTGATCGGATTGTTGTTCCAGTCTTTAGGAGCTTGGATAGATGTAAAGCTCCAGTTACCCAGTTATCTTTTCTTTTGTCCTGGCTATTGTATGAGAGAGTGGGATTATGTACTTCTTTATTTTGATGGATATTGTACTTGACTTTTATTTTGGTTTTATGATGTAACCAGACATGTTTACTTCCGCTGTTATGAGATGATGTTTTAAATTTCAAGTACTATTTATATCTGTCTTATTGTAATTTTTCTGTTCTATATACACTAAAATACTCCACCGATGCTATGGCATTCCCTTAGAGAGTGACCATAGCGGGCGTGGGGTGTTACACGTGGTATCAGAGCAAAGGTTACCGGAACAGATAAAATTTTTAGAAAACTATTTTTATAAAAACATTTTTGGAAGAGATATTTTCAAAAACATGTCTTTAAAGAGAAAAGTTTTTGAAAGAAAAGCATAATCCCCAATATCCATATCTATATCCTTCGAATTCTCCGTTTTGAATCTTTCCTTTTTCGTTTCAGCATGGCTGAGGATCTTAACTTTCCGGAGGGTGTAACGGTACCAGTATGGTATAGGAGATTGATGGAGGCTAGGGCCACCACGGCAGGTCCAGCAAATGTTCCTCCACCAAACGTAGCACCCGATCTTCCTCCTCCCCCTCCTCCTCGCACGGATACTTTTGCTAAGACTTGCAAGGAATTTAAAGCTATGGGAGGGAAACCTTTTCAAGGATCGGAAACTTTTGTGGAGGCTAGGGATTGGCTTAAAGAGGTGGAAGAATTGATAGATATCTTTGAGATGGAAGAAGGAAAGAAAGTCAAGTTAGCTGCTTTGTTAATGAAAGGGGAGGCCTCATTCTGGTGGGAGGTCACTAATGGAGAACGCCCCGTTGACTCTTGGGAGGATTTTAGGCAAAGATTTGTGGCAAAGTTTCTCTCAAGGGTGGAGGAAAACTTGTATATGGAAAGATTCTTGACTCTAAAGCAAGGAAATCTCTCAGTGAAGGAATATGTCAACAAGTTTAATCAATTGGCAAGGTTTGGCCTAGACATGGTGAATACACCGGAGAAGAATGCTTTGAGGTTCGTGAAAGGCTTGAATGAACCAATGCATGGGTTGGCTATGACTCATATCCCTATGGGGGCCACCTTCGAGAAGCTAGTTGACATGGCACTCATGCATGAAGAAGAGAAGGGTCCTAATGCTAATAAGGCACCCGAGAAGAAGGGAGATCAAAAGAGACCTCAGCAACAACACCAAAACAAAGGTGGGAAAGGCAACGGTGGCAAGGGCAAGAAGAAGAAGTGTTTCAATTGTGGGCCACCTGGCCACCTAAGCAAGGATTGTCGCAAGAAGAAGAAGACTGGCTGCTTCCACTGTGGCGAAGCAGGGCATCTAGTGAAAGACTGTCCTAAGAAAGGGCAAAGGACGGGGTCTACCTCAGGAGGACAGTTGCAAGTTCTTATGGCACCAGGTCAGGCTAGGGGGCAAGTACAGGCTCTCGCAGTCCCACCGATTCAGGAGAGAGGTAGAACTATTTCCGTTGAAAGTCTGGTTTTTCTATTTGATCATCCTGTCCGTACATTGTTTGATTCAGGCGCATCGCATTCGTTTATCTCATCATCATTAGTTGAGTCACTGCACTTAGACACCAGTCTGGTAGATGATCCCTTGGTTGTTTCAAACCCAATTGGGGGCTCCACTTATTTGTCCATGATATGTTTGGGTTTGAGGATTTTTATACTTAGCATTGAGTTTAGATGTGATGCTTTTGTCTTGGGCTTCACGGGCTATGGGTTGATTTTGGGCATGGACTGGTTATCCAGTAATGGTGCCGTTCTTGATTGCGAAAAGAGAGTTGTTAGGCTCATGACCCGCTTGGGTAACACTCTCGAGATCTCTTGTAATCCCATGGATTCTGTTATGCTAAGTTATCTTGAATCGCTTGACGCTTCGGTCGACAGTTTGCAATCTGTTAGAGTGGTCCGGGAATATCCGGATGTGTTTGAGGAGGTGAAGGGCTTACCTCCGAAGCGGGAGATTGACTTCCGAATATATCTGGTGGATAATGCTAAACCTGTATCTTTACCAGTGCGCCACATGGCTCCTCGTGAGAGGAGGGAACTCCATAAGCAAGTAGGGGAGTTGCTTGAGAAGGGGTTCATAAGACGAAGTATATCGGAGTGGGGTGCTCCGGTAGTATTTGCTACAAAGGCGGATGGGTCCCTCAGACTTTGTGTAGATTATAGAGAACTCAACAAGCTCACAAAGAAGAATAGACACCCATTGCCGAGGATTGATGATATTTTCGATCAGTTGGTTGGCGCTTCAGTATTTTCTCAGTTGGACTTAGCCACGGGGTTTCATCAGTTGAGGGTGGCTGAGGATAGCATAGACAAGACTGCCTTTAGGACTCCGGATGGTTTCTATGAGTGGCTGGTGATGCCATTTGGGTTGACGAACGCCCCTGCATACTTTGTTGATTTGATGAGTAGGGTGTTCAGGGAGTTCCTTAATAAATTCGTGGTGGTCTTTGTGGATGATATCTTAGTATTTTCTAAGAGTGAAGAAGAGCATGCCCTACATCTTGGGGAGGTATTGAAGACCCTTCGAGCACATAGCCTTAAGGCTAAATTCTCTAAATGTCACTTCTGGAGGAAGGAAGTGCGGTTCTTGGGGCACGTGGTCTCCAAGGAAGGGATAGCTGTGGATCCCGCGAAGGTAGTATCAATTCAGGATTGGAAGGTTCCGAAGAATGCTACCGAAGTAAGAAGTTTTTTGGGGTTGGCGGGTTACTATAGGAAGTTTATCAAAGACTTCGCGAAGATATCAGCCCCATTAACCCGCTTAACAAAGAAGAATCTTGTTTTCGCATGGGACGTAGATTGTGATGATGCGTTCCGACGGTTAAAGAGAGCTTTAACCACTGCTCCAGTTTTAGTGTTGCCAGATGGGAGCAAGCCATTTGTTGTTTATACCGATGCTTGTGGGACAGGACTAGGCGCAGTCTTAATGCCAGAGGGAAGGGTAATAGCCTATGGTGGAAGCCAGTTGAGAGTGCATGAGAAAAATTACCCTATCCATGATTTAGAGTTGGCCGCTATTGTTTTTGCGCTTAAGATTTGGCGCCATTATCTTCTTGGTGAGAGATTCGAATTGTTCACTGACCACAAATCATTGAAATACTTGTTTTCTCAGAAGGATTTGAATTTGAGACAGCAAAGGTGGATGGAGTTCTTAGCATCCTATGATTTCGAGATAGCGTATACCCCTGGCAAGGGTAACGTGGTGGCGGACGCCTTGAGCAGAAAAAGGTTGTCCTTGAGTCCACTGTTCGTGGAACAACGAAGCTTGGAATTTATCTCGATGTTTGATTTCAGACCTTCCATTGATTATGTACCCGGTTTGCTAGCTTCCTTGGAGGTTAGACCTACTCTTTTGGGGCGGATTGGAGAAGCACAGAGGGACGACCCACAGTTGGTTGAGTTGGTGGAGAAGCTCATAAGGGGGGAGTCGTCCAGCCATTTGAGTAGGTACACCCTAGAAGATAGGGGGTGCCTGCGCAGAGACGGTAGACTTTGTGTACCGCAAGACGAGGGTTTGAGGAAGGTTATTCTTGATGATGCACACCGTTCTAGGATGACCATTCATCCCGGTGGGGACACGATGTACCAAGACATGAAGAGGGCTTTCTTCTGGGCCGGTATGAAGAAAGATGTGGCCGAGTATGTCGCTCGATGCTTGGTGTGCCAACAAGTGAAGGCGGAGCAAAAGAAACCTGGTGGGTTGCTTCACCCATTGGAAGTTCCGCAATGGAAGTGGGATAGCGTCTCGATGGATTTTATTGACGGGTTACCCAGATAAAGAAAGGGTAATACGGGAATTTGGGTGGTGGTAGACAGACTTACTAAGAGCGCCCATTTCATACCTGTGAAGAGCAAGAGGACTGCTCCATGGCTAGCTTCAGTATATCTTCGAGAGATAGTTCGATTACATGGGGTACCCTCTAGCAGAGTGAGTGATCGAGATCCTATCTTCACTAGCGAATTCTGGAGAAGTTTGCAAGAAGCAGTGGGGACTCAATTGTGTCTGAGCACCGCATATCGTCCTCAGACAGACGGCCAGACTGAGAGGGTGAATCGTGTCCTAGAAGACCTTTTGAGGCTTTGTATCTTAGATTTTGGAGGTACATGGGAAGAGCATTTTCCATTGGTGGAGTTCGCATATAATAACAGCTTTCAGTCCAGTATTGGTATGGCTCCTTTCGAAGCTCTCTATGGAAGGCCTTGTCGATCACCTACATGTTGGTGGGAGTCTACGGACAAGATTTTTCTTGGGCCTGATATGATTAGGGAGACTTCTGAGAAGATTGACTTGATTCGAAGAAGGATGAAAGCAGCGCAGGATAGGAAAAAATCTTATGCGGACAAGAGGAGGACGGACCTTGAGTTTGAAGTTGGGGACATGGTCTTTGTCAAAGTGTCTCCATTGCGAAATGTGGTTCGCTTTGGATCTGTTGGGAAGCTAGCACCAAGGTTCGTGGGGCCGTTTCCTATTAAGGAAAGGATCGGACGGATGGCATATAGAGTGGAGTTGCCCGATAGACTTAGTGGTGTACATGATGTATTCCATGTGTCCCATTTGAGGAAGTGCTTACATGAGACCGCAGAGGTGGTAGAGCCGAGCTTGCTTAAAGAAGTGGAAGTAGAGCGTGATGCGACTATCCGACGAGCTCCTACCCGCATCCTTGGGTCAGAAACTAGGAAATTGAGGAATCGAGAGGTTCAACTAGTCAAAGTGCAATGGGGAGATGACGAAAGCAATGCTACTTGGGAGACGGAAGCGAAGATGCGTTCTTTGTATCCATTTCTTTTTGAGAGTATGTCTTTTAACTTCTCCTTTATCGCTTGTCTAGTACTTATCTTATCTTTAGTATGTCCTCTCGTTAGTACTGTTTGACCTTTAGATAGGGTAAACCTATGGTTGAAACATGTGTTTGAGACATGTTATGGTTGATGGATGCAAGTGGATGCAAGTGTTTGCTAGTGGTTGCTCGTGGATGCATATACACACACTCTGTGCACTAGATCGGCTCAGTCACTTCATATTGCATATTGCATAAAATTGTGTGTAGGAAGCTATATTTATGGATGTATAATGATTGTGTTATCATATGGATGATGCATTTTGGTGAATGATTGTGCACTCATGTAGATATTGTATGTGTCGATAGGGTTCTCTCGCATACATAATGGATGCATGGCACTATCATGGTTTGCATATGTTCATACATTAGATAGGGAACATATACACACACTTTTTGCATATGCTCATACATCATTAGAAATTGTTTTAAGGACAATGGATGCCCGTGTTTGATGGATTGAGTAGATGGTTGTTTGGATGGTAGGATATGCATTCTCCTTAGCTTAAAGATTTCGGGGACGAAATCCTTTAAGGAGGGGAGAATGTAACACCCCGTATTTCAGTTAATGCTAAAATTCACTAATTACAGAATAAATAATCTCAGATGTGAGAATTGGGGAAAACGGGCTGCGTCATTGTGTTCGTCTCGGAAAAATACGCAGAATAGAGTCCGAAATTTTGTAAATCGGAGTCCGTATGGCCCAGTTATGGCCCAATGAAGTTGGCAGAAAAATCAAGTTAAAAACAGATTTAGAAATGCAAAACTAGATTTCGAAATTGGAGCCAGCAGGGGGCCAGGCGGGAAATTTCCCGCCCTACCCATGTCGACAGGGCTGTCGACAGGCCTGTCGACTGGGCGGTCGACTTGCCTGTCGACTAGCCTGTCGATCTGGGCGCGGCGTCCAGAGAACCTGGGTGCACCAGGTTGGGTTTTAGGCTGGCTTGGAGGGCTGGGTTCTAGAGATTTCCTAAATCTAACGGACCTAATCTAACCTAGGGTTAATCTATGGGCCTAAAACACTCACCTAATCTATAAATACACCCTAAACCTACCCTAATCCATACTAAAAATAGTAATGATGGCCTCATGCCGCCAAAATCAAACTTGAGAGAGCCTCCACTAGTTTATGAAGGAAGTTGCAAGCTAATCACTCTCTAATCAATCTCTAATCATCACCATCTTCATATTTAGCAACTAATTCCACTTCATAAGTTTGCTAATCTTGGGTTTGGTGAGTTTCTATCACTTTAACATCAATTGCTAAAGTAAGTAGATTGGGTGTAATGAGACTTATGGTCTTAAATGCGGATTAGTGAGTTTGAATCATTTGTAATGATATGCTACTCTATGTTTTCCTATGTTTATGCATGTTTAACAAGTGGGTTCATGCATATCTAATAAGTTGGTTTATGCATGTTTAACAAGTGGGTTTATGCATGTTTAATAAGTGGGTTTATGCATATCTAATAAGTGGGTTTATGCATGTTTAACAAGTGAGTTATGCAAGTTCATATGCAAGTTATGTGTATGATGTTATGTAAGTTATGTGTAGGTTGTTATGCAAGTTCATATGCAAGTTATGTATATGCTTAAATGCAAGTTTAACATGATATGCAAGTTATGCATGCTTATGCAAGTATATGAATGCTTATGCAAGTTATGTATATGCTTAAATGCAAGTTTAACATGATATGCAAGTTATGCATGCTTATGCAAGTATATGAATGCTTATGCAAGTTATGTATATGCTTAAATGCAAGTTTAACATGATATGCAAGTATGTGAATGCTTATGCAAGTATGTGAATGCTTATGCAAGAATGTGAATGCTTATGCAAAGTTATGTGTATGCTTAAATGCATGTTTAACATGTTATGCAAGTTATGAGAATGCTTATATGCAAGTTCAACATGTTATGCAAGATATGTGTATGATAATATGCAAACTCATATGCAACATGTTATGTGAGTCATGTGTATGATAATATGCAAGTTTGGGTTAAATGTAGTTGGGTTAATATATGCTCATATATGCAAGTTGACATCCTCTTAACCCATGATAAAGTTATATGCTAAGATGTGGTTAAACCCATGATATTTGTGATGGATCTTCCCTTTATTATGTCATGAAATGAGAACGATTTACATGGGGAACGATGGGGTTAATAAATATGTTAATAAAAGTATGATTGGGTATGATTAAGCATACCATAAAAATAAATTAACATAAGTGGGAATTTACCTATTGAGTTAGGTCTACCCATGTTATGAAAAATGTGTAATTAATTAGGGATAATTAATTATGGGGGTGATTAATTAGGTGTAATTAATCAACTAAGACACGAGGTTGGACCCTTTTGTAGCGGAAGTCTGCCCGGAACCGACCGGCCATCCAGCGGCTACAAATGATTGGCCCAATGTGGGAGGTCTTAGTCATAAAATAAATACGTGATTAAAGTAAAGACACGAAGTTAGACCCTTTTGATGACAGAAGTCTGCCCGGAACCAACCGGCATATCCAGCATTCATAAAAGACGGTCTAATGTGAGAGGTCTTTATGAGGTCATGATCTTAATTAATTAATTAAGAAACACTTAACCATATTAGCATGTAGAGGGACATAAGGGGTTAAGTGGGTGCCTTGGGTGGCATGTGGACATCTAGTGGGTTGCCTTGGGTGGCAATAGAAAATACGATTAGAATACTTAACCAAGTGGAAACATGTAATTAAACATGATTAAAGGGTTAAGTGGGATACATTAGATAAGTGACAAGCTTAGGTGGGTAGCTTGTGGGGGCCCATTTCAACCAATATCCCAAACGTATCTTTGTGGGCTCGACTCTAGTCGGGTGACGGGACACGCATATTGGGCTTGACTATAAGAGGCCAAAACGGGTTAGCGGTGGCAACGCAGGTTCAACGGGTTTCATATGCGTGTGTGGACCCGGGCTGGTTGGTAAGTCGTTGTTGCATCGTGTAGATATAAAGCCGTGCACCGTTGATATTATCAGGTGGCCACTTTGAGGAATGATACACCCCATTGTGGGACCAGCACGGGTATCTACGGTAGGGAGCCGATCGCTTGGGAGTAGTGGGTACACCTAGTGGAGATAGGGGCAGACGGCACCTATGTAGTGAGATAGGGGTACGCGAAACTACTGGGTAAATTTTCTAAAGTCCTTGGGTGGGATCAACCTTTAAGTAGGAATGACTGGTGTGGTGCAGTTAGTAATTATCCTTGGGTGGGTAGATGCGTCTTTACAATTATCTTAGTCTATCCTAAGTCTACCAAGCTGCTTAGTGTAGCCATTCATCCCCAGACATTACCGTAGGTCAAGTTTATATCTTCTCTGGTTACTTTAATGATTGTATTGTTAAAGTTATAGGACTCGCTCAGACTTATGTCTGACCCCGTTGTTTTTATCTTTTTCCCAACCCTCAGGTCCTACGGTGGATCCTAGCAGTAGTGGAGCTTGATCGGATTGCTGTTCCAGTCTTTAGGAGCTTGGATAGATGTAAAGCTCCAGTTACCCAGTTATCTTTTCTTTTGTCCTGGCTATTGTATGAGAGAGTGGGATTATGTACTTCTTTATTTTGATGGATATTGTACTTGACTTTTATTTTGGTTTTATGATGTAACCAGACATGTTTACTTCTGCTGTTATGAGATGATGTTTTAAATTTCAAGTACTATTTATATCTGTCTTGTTGTAATTTTTATGTTCTATATACACTAAAATACTCCACCGATGCTATGGCATTCCCTTAGAGAGTGACCATAGCGGGCGTGGGGTGTTACAATTTACAATGATTATGGCAAAAGCTCTTTTTGTAATATTTGGAACCTTTTGACAATAGTGAATGTAAAAAAGCAACGTTTGGTTGTCAATTAAACCAGATCAATTAAGAATAATAACAAAAATAAAAATAATAACTACGTTGAATGGAAAACATAAATACAAATATATACATATTATCCATCCAAATCAGCGTAAAACGACAAATTTTACATTGTATGGAAGGTTGAGTTCGCGGATAAGGTTCAATTATGGAATTATATGTAAATGTAATCCATATTGAATTAATATATTTATGGTGACCATTTGTAGCAATCAATATAATAAAATGCTATAAATGGGACCGCAAATCGATAAATAAAAATTGTGACCAATGTGGATTTGGGAAAATAAATATAATAGGATAATGGGTATAATTCCTAAAATTTATTAGGATAAATGTTGTACACCCCAAATTAGGAAATTTGAATTAAAACAGCATTTATACACGAGGTTAAGCTCAACTTGTGGTATAAGTCTTCCCGCAATGGACCGGCATATCCAGCACCCACAGGTAGTCAACTTAATGTGAGGGGTCTAATGCATAAAAGTCCTAAGGCATGAGGTTAAGTTTACCTTATGGTAGAAGTCTTCCCGGAACCACCTGGCAAATCCAACATCCACAAGTTATCAATTTAATGCGAGAGGCCTGGTACACACACACACATATATATACATACATACATATATATATAATACATATATATATATATATATATGACAGCTAACCAATAGATAAATGAATAAAAATAGTAATTGCCTATTGGGGTACAACAAATAAATACCTTGGGACTGATAAATAATTTTCTTAGGAAAATATGACCGTTATAGTCATAAAGGGAAATAAAGATAGAAATAAAAGAAAATGGGTGTCACAAGGGGATTAATGGATTTTGATAAACATTTGAATACTAAGTCCAATTTAGGGAACAAATCAAGTAAATATCCTTAAGGAAAGGGGATATAGCCTTCCTTATTTATATAAACGAAATTAAAACTTGTAACTAAAAATAGAATTGGACTTAGTAGGTTAATGACGGAAAAATATTATTAACTATAATAACTCGTGACCATAATAAATCGTGTGGAGAGAGACTAAACAGAATGGACGTAATAACGTAGCCCACTTTATCCAAACAAGTAAAGGTAGTAAGGGCTAATGGGGATGAGTCCAATAACCTTCGCGTATAGTCCACTTCCTGGGTCTTAAGTGGCTAGGGGTTGAGGAGTCCACCTAGGAATAGGTCTTTCAGTTTAGGGGTATTAAACGACATGTGTCGTATTGCCTGCCCAAATCTGGAAACTTGAAATGTCATATATGGCTACCTATCCTACGGGAAGTAATAAACGACTAAGGAGGTTATCCAATAAGGTCAGTTATATGGTACAAAGAACGATAAAATACCATTTCTCACCTTATGCGGGGCAAGGGCATATGCGTGAATGAAGAAATCCTTAACTAATCGAGCCTATAGATAGTTCCTTCTAGTTTATAAAATTGTGGCACAAACTATCGAGAGGTATTGAATAACCAATAAATTCGCCTAGAAGCTTAATTGATCTGGAGAATCCACCCTATCTATCATTGGTAGTGAGGCGGAAACAATGAAGGGAAAGTGGACGGAAAAGTATATGTATGTGAGAACTCCGCAGCTAGGGGTTCACTTCTTGGTCTAATAATCAATTAAATTGTAATTTAAAAGAGCTTCCAAATTATATGCGTAAACGGTCTATCTCGGTATTATACCTTAGAATACCACTTTGGAAAGAGTGGTAAGAGTCATGCGTAGACATCTACAGGGTTAGGCTAGAATCGCTAACGTAGATAGGCATACATTTTGGGTTGAACCAAATGGGTTACATATGGGAATTATAGTCTATGTTGTACATTTCTTAGTCACCAGAACTTATTGTTCTAACCCCCTTCCTCATTACAACCTCCTAGGTTTCCTAGAGAAGGTCGGGTTATCAAAGATGTTTAAGTTTGGCTTTCGATTCTCGTTCTCTCTCATGCTCGGTATTGGCAAAGTCACTTACTTCGAAAAAGGTACTTACTTAATTTTATACTAGTTATCCTACTCTGTTTCTATTGTGAGTTTTCTATTATCGTACTCTGATTATGCTCATGCTCGTTTATTGTAGGTACCAAATATGCACGCTCCATGTTTGGATTGTCTTCAAATTTTGATTTTTTTTTTCAAAATTTGGGCATAGAAAATTGTGGGGTGTTACACTGTCTCTTGTAGCACACTATTCGGGAGGTATCCCATACCTTATCATTTTGGAAATCCCAACTCCAGTACAAGCCGTGTGGTTTTTGATTGTATATTAAATATGTGGAGTGTGAGATGCAAGTGTTATGCTAAATGGTTACTTATTTGTGGATTGATAGACACTATTATAATATCACCAGATTTGATATATTAAAAAAAATTGGGTTATCATAAGGTAAAAACCGTCCGTGTTTATGTGTGATCTGGTCTTACGATTATCCTTTTCTTTCAAAAGGATTTTCTAAAGTTAAACAAGATTTTTTTTTTTATTGTGAATTTATCACAGGAAGTATTCCAGATAGATCCGGGTGAATTTTGCTTTGCTTCAAATGTGCTCGGGTCAGACCGGGTATATTATCAGGTTAGGTTTCGCTTGGAGCTTCAGAAGGGAAACTGGAGTCGAGGCGTATATCCTTATTTTCTGGTAATAAGCTTTTTTGCCATGTGTGTTGTATTGAGATGAATATGTATGCTCTGATGTTGTAATCATATATATATATATACACACATAATTTCCTTTGTGTAAAGATTTATATATATATATAGTTCCGTTGTGAGACTCTGATCTTCTTATTCTTCTATTATAATATTTCTTTCTTTGTTCTCGCGTACTCTAATTTCTTTCTATTAACAATCTAGGTTTTCGATTCTTCGGGTTTTTTGGGAAGTAATACGAAGTTATGTGTTATTATTGAAAATTCGGGTGTCGACTTTTCTTCGAATTTTCTGGGCAAACAAGTGCAACTTTACCATTTGGTATCTTGGAACACGATTTGAGAAATTGACAAAACATGCCAACTTACTGATTAACTCGAGTGGCACAACCAATTAATCAAGGTCAAAGCAATATGCGAGATGTTGTAGTCTACATATACTAACCAACTACCTATAATTGGAACCCAAGAACATCCATAACTAGATCGACACAGAACTCGACTCAATATGTTGGCATTCTGGTCACCTTATCGAATGTGTCTTGATACTCTTAAGCTATAAGCTCAGGGAACGACTTACTAATAGAGATCTGTCTCAGCCAGCTATCGTCCAATCATAAGCGGCTCACTACTGAAGATTTAAGTCTCATCCTCCTATCGCTAAATAGAAGGCAACTCACTATTGATATTGTCCTAACCCACTATATTCACCAACAATCTCTCACTACCACTGATATTCCGTATCCACCCAGTAACTGAAAAGCCAACTTAAATATCAAGTCCACTTAAATTCAGTGATCAATAAGCAACCAATTTAGCAAACATGGAACCATGAAACGATGAATTCAAGTTTTGACAAAGCATGTATACTGCCAAGTATACATTAACTATGCCATAATGCTCCCCCACCTCAACACCTGAAATTAATTGCTATGGATGCTGCAGTGACCCATAGTAATAAGTTCTAGCAACCAAGCATGGTATGTTACACACATATATATTCTGATTTAGCCCTAAACACCATAAGTCACAATCAAGAAAGACAAAGTAATTCACGAGTCCTAATCTCATTCCATCCATCTTACTGCAAGATTAACTGGAACGATAGAAACTCGATGTCAAACTAAAACACATATGGAAACTCCAGTAAATGGAAACATATGTCAAGAGATGATGTCGCTATCTTCCGCTTCATCAAGGAACTAGTCGACAGAACGGGAACGACAACCAATGCATATACCTCCACTATTTGTTCTGCTAATTAGGAAAAATCTTGACACTGGGAGAAAGCTTGAATATCGCAAGCTTACTCTGTCGACTCCTCTAATAGTCATCCCCTCGAGATGATATTATCACCCTCTGAGTCGATCACTTAACCGAGCCAAAAATCCAAACTTCTGTGTGACTGAAGAGAAGATGTCCCTACTTCTATAACATATCGAATTTAGTCACACATTCCAACACAAACATAGTGCCTTAATCGGTGTACTCTCCATCAACTCCTAAGAAGTCGATATAAACCTCTTCGAAGAGAATCCTGAACTGGTCTCGAGCTAATCGATTTTGAGAACCTAAACAATAAAGACTCTTCACCAATTTAAGCTCTATCTTGGGGTTTCTTAAGAGCAAACCCTTGATTTATAAAATGCTTAAATCCAAGTCATTAAGAAAAAACCTTGCAACGTATTGAGAGAGAATTGGATTTGGTTAGACATTGAGTGGTTGGTAAACAAGGATTGGTTTTTTAGTAGGGTACAAAATGTATTGTCAAATATTCAATATGATTCCATATGCAAGAACCCAAACAGTTGTCGCACCCAAACAGTCAATTACGTTCCAAGAATGGTATGCCACATGGATACATAAGCATCTACACAACACGACATAGTTGACTCATCGCACTTGAGTGTCATAAAAAATTAGAGAAGGCACCCTAGATAACAGTTCTTACCATTGCTGGAAACACAAAATGTAAATTGAGGCTAGTAGTTCTTGATTCTTCCTGACTCTTAACTCTAGAGACAGAGTAATTAGAAATATTCCTTGTTTACTTGATCGTCTAAGATAAGAGGTTAGAATGATCAACTGCTAATAAAGAAAACTATTCTGATGGCACTCGTGTATAGAATAACCTTTACTATATATATACAAATAATATATAGATTTGAAAACCAAAATATATACAAATACATACTCTCTCGTATATATATTAACTCTCAAATTCAATACTGCATAAGTTGAACAATTCAACCTAAGCTCTTATACCAAATGTAACGACTTGCTTTACACCATCGATGCTAAAAAAAATTGCGTTGTTGAAGCACTCGATCGATGTAAAGAGATCATTAAGAGAAACATAGAAAATGAGAGAAAGGGAAAGAAAAGAAGAAAATTGTGTAGAAGATAAAAGGAGATAACAAAATATACATACAATAACATAACCTGTCGTATATCTCACAACGCATCAGGTAACATATAATAATAGTAATTACAGATAGAACGGACGAGAGAGTAATAACTATATAAACCAAATACTAAGATTACATAGGCTAATATAGTTATGCAGGACATTAATAGAGTTTATGTAGGTGATAAATAAACTCAAACTGATAAACTGGCTAATAAGAATACATAGCACTATCAAGGCTTCGTAGTGCTATTCAGTGGAATATGTAATAATGATACAAGTATAAATATATAAAATGTAGCCTCATGCTAATCCACCTGCGCCGCTTAGGATAATACCTGTATCCGTTTTCCTGTCCTGCTCATCATCACCATTGATGGACGCTTTCCTATGGATTAGAAAAGCACAAATTTTGAAACAAAACTGCAAGCGCACAGATCGTGTAGTATGCAGGTCGAATCACAGGGAGGTAAATTGAAATCAAATTTATTTATCTAATCTCTTAGGCAAGTTAGACGAAGTTTGGAGATTTGGTTGAAATAAAAACAATTTGAAATTGCAAAATTAGGAATATCGTTGAATCTAATCAAACGATTAATCACTAATGAAAATAAAATAGCAAAGACGACTTGAGCTCTATCAAATCTAATTGAACAGATGGCACAAATTGCTTGGAAAATAAAATGCAAAACACAAATAAAATGCAGAAATTAAAATTGCAGAAAAAGAAGAACAACAAAAAGTAAAATTAGGATTGTCGTTGAAACTAATCAAACGACTAATCACTAATAAAAAAAATGTAAAATACAATTGATGTTCTTACAAAACTAATTGTGAAGACAACGCCAATTGCTAAGAAAAAGAAAAATGCTAGAAAATAAAAGAAGAAGAACTTTTATTAATGGATGTTAAGATAGAAAAATAGGATAGTGGCTACAATGATATTACATGGGTATTTATAGGAGAAAACCAAACCCTAAACCTAATTACAAATGGGCATAGCTATCTCAAGTAAGTTTTAGGCCTTTTCTCCTTTTCTCTTGCAAGCCTCCTTTAATTTGAGATGTGCATGGCCTTTTTATCAATCATTTCTTGTCGAACAAAAACTAGATGTGAGATCTTAATATATATAGCAATCTGATCTCCATTTCTCTACTTTTCTGGTTGCATGCGTGTTGGGTTGGAATATCTATAAAAGTGACAAAACAATACCAAAGTAATATTTATTTATATGCAAAGGATAAGATATGAAGGCATAAAATAAACACATTTCTATGTTAATCAAATACCCCCACACTTATCTTTTACTCGTCCTCGAGTAAAAAGAAAGAAAAATGAAAAATGAAAAAGCTAAACTGGATAGGTTACACTTTCGTAGGAAACACGATTGCATTGAGCGTATGCAACAAGCCGTTAAACCTCTAGGTGTCCCTAGTAGGACGAGTGGTATCTTGTGAATGTTTTCAGCGGATACTATCCACAAAATCCAATTACAGTATGCTATGATTCTAATGAAACTACATGAGTGCAATGGGCATATGCAAAATAAAAACAAAAATGAAAATACGACTTATTTCAGGAAAGTGGTACAACAATTTGAGTTAACAATTTCTAATCAGTTGATTGTACTTTAGATACCTCAAACTGTCACAAATTTTCAACATAAGTCAAGTTTTCAATGTCTAAACTCTAGTTTGTCCAGTTGGTTCATTCGATAACATAGTGCAGCCATGAAATAAATTCTTAGTTTGCTTGTCACAGTTTGTAAAGTGGTATTCTAGTTTCCTTATATATGGATAGTCAAATCAATAAGTTCAAGAAGTATTTGGGCATCATCGCTTATTCAATAAAATTTTAAAATTTATGATTAACTTCATATCACCTAACTTAAAAGACCAAGGTATACCACCGTTACACTGCTTTGCGGACTGACGGAGAGTTAGGACAGAGCTTGGCGGATTGTGCATACTGACGCTGACTTTGTCAACAACATGTCGGTAATCCTTAGGTGTCCAATCTCATAAAATGAGACCAAGATATTCCAATGTTTACTTTGTCAACAACATGTCAGATAGAGCTTGGCGGGTTTGCACACCAACGCTTTACATACAAGCAATGTTGGATACCCTTGGATTACTATTATTATTATTATTGAAAATATAAGCACAAAAGAGAGTTACGCGAATTCAACTTAAAACAACTTAGTTTTAAAGATTCAAAAATCCAATATAAGTATTTTAAGTCCCCCACTTATTTAAACAAAGACTACAATATAGAATAGATTTCATGGCCATCACCTAAGAATTTCCCTATGTGTCGGTTACACTATTATCCCTCAAAATTAAACTTTTCATTATATTTCTTATTTGATCTTAGTTGAGAGAGAAAAATACTATCAACTGATTAACAATCCTTAACTCATTTTGTTGTATCAATCTAAAATGAATCATGTTTCAAAAGAAAAAAAAATTATGGTATGATACTAAGACCTAAAATGCATGATGGTCCTATCTGAATGCATGAAATTGTGGAAAAACAGAAGAAATAAAATAAAAATAAAAAGGATGCAATGTAGACTCCTCCCCCCCCCACACTAGAATTAAACAGTGTCCACACTATAACACGTTTCTTAAATTTGAATGATAAAACACAAAGATGGATGAGATGCAAAATTATATGCAGAATGAAATGCAGTCTAACTATATGTAAAAATGGATCATATGTACAATGATACATGTGTTTACGATGCATGTGTTACAAAGAATGCCGCCAACTTTCCCCCCACACTTGGTTCTATCCCGATGAATTCTGTTCCCACTATGTCTAGGCATGTTTTCTAATAAGCAAAGGTTTTTGAAAACCATTTCATCTTTATACCTAGATTTATAATCCAGCAGATAAATGTCCAGGGTCATCCAAACATGAAGTTTTTCAACCAAGCCAGCATTCCAAAAATAATTCATGTGTTCAACAAATTTATCAGTGTAATTGTTCAAAAATTTGTGATCGTATATAAACTTAGTTGCAATCGTGAAATTTAAATTCTGAGTGTTATTCAAGACTATGTGATCACTTTTCTCAATTTCATTACTGGTCAACATATTTTCAACACTAACAATTTCACATTTGTTTAAAACCTCAAAATCAAAATTTTCAAACTCGTGACTTGAATCTACTTCTTCCTCATTTGGCAACTCATCCTCGTACAACCCAAAAAATTCTTGTTCATTAAAATCCTTTTCCACTTTTGAGTTTCTGGAAAAATTCAACATTTTCATTTTGTTCAATTTCAAAAATTTCAAGTTTCTCGCAGTCTGAAAGAGAAAGATCAAAATCCAAGCTTAAGTCTTTTTCCTGAAAAGAATTGAAGTCCAAATCATTTGTTGAATTTTTGAAAACTTCATTTAGATCATTATTCTCAGTTTACAAAGTTGTAATCTGAAAATTTTCACTATCAATAAAGAGTGGATTATTTTCTGATTCATCGCTTGTTTGAATTTGATTTTGTTTCTCTCGTTGTTCTCTCAAAGATGTCATTAAACAAGAAGTTCATCCATCTTTCTATCTTTTTCATCAAGCTGTCTATCTTGCTTGTCTACCCTCTCTTTAAGAATGTTAAGATGATATTCTTCAGAATCGTTGATTTGAGAGCTCTCGTTTTGGATTTTTTGATTTTCAAAATTGTTTGAATTTTCAGAAAAATGAAAATGATGTGGGAAATCATTTTGATTTTGAAAATTAGGTTCGTAACCAAAACTGTCGAAATTTGAGGGAAGATTGCAATTTTGGTCATATTCAAAATGTGGATATGGGTTGTAATTTTGAAAATTATGATCGATTTGAAAATCATTTTCAAAATTATTTTCGAATTGGTTTCCCACCCCGTATTGATGTTGATCAAAGCTATATTGGGATTCAAAGCTGTTTTGTGAGGATGTGGCTCATACTCAAAATTATTGAAATTTGAATTAAAGTCGCAATTTCGATCATTCATATGATTTTGAAAATGTTGGTCAGTTGGAGAATTTTGAAAATTGTTGGCATTGGACTCACTAAATTTAGGAAAATTTTGCCTCATGAGTTGCAATTCATACTCATACTCTTTAAGAGGACGTCTACTCCGATTATTATCCCATAGTCTTTTAATGATTTTTTTGAATCAGGCATTTTAAAGAAGTCACAGCAAGACAGAAATTATTCTCACTTCAAATAGTATAAAATACTCAGCTGTGCTCTATTAATTAGCTGACTCAATTAGAAGGGGGAAGAGGGTCTTACGGCCGTTCACGTACAATATAAATACTAAGGGATACGACCAATATTTTATGGGTAGTATGCAACCTCTTTTGCTAATAGTTCAATAAATTGAACTATTATATATCCACGATCCAATTATACGAGACAATCAACTTCACAACGCACCACTTTTCAATTATATTATTCTGCAATGTCTATTTTTTTGTTGAAAACATGAGAATGCACATTTCAGTTATGGAAATATCAGTCAAACACAAAAATCAGACAATAATAACTGCATAAATATAGAATATTGTACAAGCAGTCGCTGCCCCTGCAGAAGATTTTTACATGCAATTTCTATAAAAAAAATCTTTGCAGCGGAGAACCTGTAGAGTTCAGAAAATATTACTATGGGGTATGGCTGTCCATCCAGAAAAAATGAGTTGTATCAATGACTGAAATTCCACTGTTGCAGTTATTTTGACCTCTGAATTATTGATTTGTTGCTTGACTTCTTGATTTATTGTTTGAATTCCTTTTGCTTTGGCCTTGATTCCTTTCTTTCTTTCTTTTTTTTTCTTCTTTTTTGAGATAAGCAAGAAAAGAGAAAAAAAGAAAAAAAAAACAGAAAGCTGAATATTAAAAAAAACAATGATAAAAGAAAGAAAAAAATGAAATAACTAAGCTCAACTAAACAATGATTTTTTTTTCAAATACAACCGAGTTGCCTTTTCAAATAGAAATCAATAGAACAAGTAACAAATCATGCACAACAGGGGCAAGCCATTTTTTAATCCTTTAGACGTTCACTAAGTCAAACCATTCAATGAAACAAAGCCACATAGGTATAGATTACGCCATTTATTTCAAGAAGAAATCAAAACTTACTCAAACCAACAGAAAACAAATTCCTTTCTCTTGTCCTCGGTGAAACAACCCCTTGTTTTTTTCTGAAATAAAAGCGCCTGCCTCTTATAATTCAATTAAACCTCAAGAAATAACCGCACGCCTTCCTCCCTTTCTTTATTTTTCAGGAACGAATCAATAGTTACCAAGATAAAAATTCAAAAGCTCTACAACTTCAATATTTTTTTTTCTTTTTTTTTATTAGTTCACGAAAATGACTTTCAGCTTTTGGAATTCAATGCTTTGGATCTGAAAGGGGTTAATTCGGGTTTTGTGGAATCGGTGAGTCTTCGAATTGGACAGGGGCGGTTTCAATTTTTTTGTAGCAATTTGGGTTTCCGATGAACGGAACTGTTGCTGATTAGTTCGGAATTGGTTGAGAGGGGGTTTCGAATGCACGGTGCTTGCGGATTAGGGATTTCGCTATGGATCTGTGAGTTGCTTGGTTTGAGAAGATGGTTACGGGTTGATGATCTGGAAAACTGTAGCGCTGACGATTGGCTTGCATGAGGGAAATGAGGTGATGGGGGTTGGTTTATGTGTGGCGACAGGGGATGGAGGATTGGAATGTCAGTTTGTGATGATGACCAGAGGATGAATTTCAGGTGGATGTTGTGATTTTCGAAGGTATTGGGGATTAATGTGTGTTTGATTGGGGATCGTGAATTTCGGATAAGGTGCGATCTGGTGTCATGACTACAGAAAATTTGGTTTGAGGATGATTTTCTGCGTGGTCTGGACTCAGCAGTTGTCATTTTTCGAGTATGAGAATATGGAATATGGTGGGTCAGGGTTATGTAAGTTTGACGATTGGAACTGTGAATGACTTTGGTCGGCGTTGTGATCTGGTTTATGGATGAGTGAGTAGGAGAAGTTAGATGATTGGTGTGGTGAGCAGGTCTGAGATGTATTGAGTGTGGAAGCTGGGTGATGAAATCGCAGAGTTTGTTTTTTGGATTTGCAATGGATGGGGATAATAATATGTTGTGCGGGTGGTTAGAGAATTGGAGATAATTAATGATGATTGTGGGTATGAGAGGCAAGGGCGTGGAGATGAAGGTGTTGCTGAGATGGTTTGCCAGAAGTATGCTAACACGATTTTGGTGATGGTGAGGATGGGTGTTGAGGTGTGGGGTTTGATGAGGTTAAGGAGATGGTGTGATCAAGTGTAGAAATGTTTGCGGTAATTTGGTGTCTTGAATTTTTGGCTGTAGGAGGTGTTGATGGTTTTTAGTGATTATGGTATGGAAGTAGTGAGCTGATGTGGTTTGGAGAGTCCGTGAAATTGGCGATGGGGAGCGAGTGGGCGAACTGGTGGATTGATGTCGAGGGATGTAGTGTGATGGTATTGATGAAGGTGAGCAAAAGTATGGATGAATACGCCAGGGAGTTTAAAGCAGAAGAATCAACGCAAGAGAGAAGAAGAAAAGGATATTTATATTATTTTTTGAAAAAAAATGGAGAATTGGAAAGAAATGTACAAAGGGGAAAAACAAGAAAGAACGGGAATAGGGAGGATACAAGGAAAGAAACAAATGTAAAATAAATAAAAATGTAAAGGAAATAAAGAAAGGAAAGAAATTGAAGAGACGGGCTAGGTTTTTTTATTTTTTGGGGACTTTCTTTTGTAACTTTTTCTGGAGGAGAAATCAAGGAAGATATTAGATTGAAAAAAATATTGTAAAAATGGAAAGAAATGAATAAAGAAAAGGAAAGGAAAATCAAGGAAATTTGGGAAGTTTTTTTTCTCTTGTTAGGAAGATTAAAGTATCAATTAGTACCAAATCAATCAATCAAGAATTTTCTTTTATATATACAAGAAAACAAAAGGAAAAATAAAAATAAAAACTAACACGAATCAGAAATTAAATAAATAATAAAATTTAATCGTTACCTCTCCGGCAACGGTGCCAAAAATTTGATCGACGCTTTCCTATGGATTAGAAAAGCGCAGATTTTGAAATAAAACTGCAAGCGCACAGATCGTGTAGTATGCAGGTCGAATCACAAGGAGGTAAATTAAAATCAAATTATTTATCTAATCTCTTGGGTGAGTTAGACGAAGTTTGGAGATTTGGTTGAAATAAAAACAATTTGAAATTGCAAAATTAGGAATATCGTTGAATCTAATCAAGCGATTAATCACTACTGAAAATAAAATAGCAAAGACAACTTGAGATCTACCAAATCTAATTGAATAGATGGCACAAATTGCTTGGAAAATAAAATGAAAAACATAAATAAAATGTAGAAATTAAAATTGCAGAAAAAGAAGAACAACAAAAAGTAAAATTAGGATTGTCGTTGAAACTAATCAAACGACTAATTGCTAATAAAAAAATGTAAAATACAATTGATGTTCTAACAAAACTAATTGTGAAGACAACACCAATTGCTAAGAAAAAGAAAAATGCTAGAAAATAAAAGAAGAAGAAGAAGAATTTTTATTAATGGAGGCTAAGATAGAAAAATAGGATGGTGGCTACAATGATATTACAAGGGTGTTTATAGGAGATAACCAAACCCTAACCCTAATTACAAATGGGCCTAGCTATCTCAAGTACGTTTTAGGACTTTTCTCCTTTTCTCTTGCAAGCCTCCTTTAATTTGAGTTGTGCAGAGCCTTTTTATCAATCATTTTCTTTTCCAACAGCAACTAGATGTGAGATCTTCATCTACAATTTTTTAAAATGTAAATATATATAGCAGTCTGATCTCCATTTCTCTACTTTTCTGGTTGCATGCGGGCTAGGTTGGAATATCTGTAAAAGTGACAAAAAATACCCAAGTAATATTTATTTATATACAAAAGATAAGATATGAAGGCATAAAATAAACACATTTCTATGTTAATCAACCATCGATGAGCACCCAAGGTAATAAAAGGGAAACAAAACTTAGGTAAAAAAATCTAGTGTGGCCGATAAACAAATCTCAAAAGACTTTAAAAGTCATAATAGTATATATATATACATACATACAAACATATATATATATATATATATATATATATATATATATATATATATATGGCATATAGGGTATAGAGAATCATACCTCTCCTGCCCCTGCATCCATAAAGTTATCACAAAAAAGTCAATATATGCTACATTATGGTCAACATCATATAAATAGGATGTGATAGATGTCTAAGTACTAAATGGTGATAAATGGGCAAACAATCATAACATCCCTAAACAATCCTCACATTCACTCACTCCGTGTGTAAATTATATAATACTTAATACTTTGGTTACTAAATCTATCAAGGCCATGGTAGGTCCAACGACCTTGGTCTTTGCCCAACTTTTGCTATGAACAACTACCCTGGTCGATAATCAATAGCCGTACCCAGTCCGTGCTGGTGAATATAACAATATGGTTTTTGTTTGATGATAACAAACATTATTATTATATAAATATGTCTGTAAACAATACTATTCTATATATCGCATCACATACAAAAATGAACATGTGAATTAATTGCTACTGCACAAAATTCAATATTCAAACAGTATTTTTATTCAAATAAATATTTTATTTCAATATTTGAAATAGTACATGTTTTCGAACCCACTATTTACAATTCACTTGAATATATCTGGATATTTATATTTAATTTAGACATGACTCACCTGAATCTAAATCACACATGAAATTGTACTATAGACAGATCGAATTGAACAACACAAATATATTTTTATTTCAATCAATTTGTTTATTACAAATAACAACACAATTTTATTCGTTCATGTCTACAATAAATTTCATATACAGATGTTCCTCACTACATTTCACTCGATACACACACATATTCTTCTTGTGCTCCAATAGTGTCCAGTCACCTGTATACCTATCACATAAACACACACAGTAAACTAAGAAAAAAATAGATTTAAATACAAGCATATATAAATTTATTTTAAATTTATTTGCCTTGGAATTTTGGTGTGTTTCTCATCATTTTTCTAGATTTGGTTTGATATATATATATATATATATATATATATATATATATACATCTACTTGAGCATAGACTACTTGTAATATTCATAGTGATACATTGTAAATACCACAAGGCAGATTGTATCTCCAGATCTATAACAACCCGTTAAATCAAAACCAATTTAAAAATTTTATTTTGGAAATTTTAATAAATTTTAAATATTTAAAATGATTTATTTTAAATAATAACGATTAGAAATTTATTTTGAATAGAATTAGAACATATAAATTTATTTAAATTGAAGTTAGAATATAAATATTTATTTTAATTATAAAAGGAAATGGAAATGGTGCGGTAGTTCGAAAATTCGATTTCAAATTTCAAATGAATGTGCAGGATTCAAAATAGACCGGATTTTAGTGAAACTAGAAATATTTGGATCTGTTTGAAAATATCTTTCCAACGAATCTGAAAAATCCAGATTTCATAGTGGGAATAAAAGCTTATGTTCAGTTGAAAATTCAGAATAGTCGCTATCGAATTTAGCCCTTAAAATTAGCAATTTTTCAAACGACCTCCGTTTTCGAAGAGATCACTTTTGTTGGATCCGGAATGTCAAATTATTGCTTGATTCCAATTTTCATTATTTTTGGAATCAATATGTGAGCGTGGAGGATTTAAACCTTTTTGGCGATTTCAATTTGAATTTAATCGACTGGAAAATGGACATTTTTCAAACAGTCTCCAAATTCAACGAAATTAGTTTTGTTAGGACCGTATCATCAAAATATAGCCAGATTTATTTTTTTTGAAATTTTTAGAGTCAGTATGTGGCCTCGGTAATTTTAAATGTATGTTTGAATTTGAAATATAATGATTTATATTTTAAATTTAGCGAAAGCTGATTGTAACATTAGAATTGGCTTACGAAACATATCCCATTGTGTTCGGAATGGGGGTAATTAGCTGGTGGAAGCAGTCGGTGGGTTCTAAATAGACTTCGATATAAAAGGTTGCTTTTTAGAATTTTAAAATAGAATAAAATATATAAAATTATATATTCTCGCCCTTCCCCATACCCTTCCACAGTTAACGCCCATTTTAAAATTAAAAAAAGAGAGGGAAAAGAAACCCGATTCCCCAAATCGCTCTAGCCCCTCCCCCCCTCGCTCGCCGCCGCCGCGCGCAGGCGGTGCCACCTCTCTAACCCGCCACCAAAAGACGCTGCGACTTCCCCTGCCCACCACCAGACTCTAGCGCTCCATTTCCTCCCACTCCCGATTCCAACAGTGTGTTTTCTCTTATTCTTTTTTTATAATGTAAGTAGCATTGTTTATATATATATATATATATATATATATATATATATATATATATATATAAAGAATAAAAACTGAAATGTATACATAAGTAATTGTTTATAAAATAAAAAAGAACTGAAAATTATATTATGTTATTGCTTTAAAATTTTGATTTTTATTATAAACATAGCATAATTAAAATATAATTTTTATATATGTGTTTATGAAGTAAAAATTCGATTTTTATATATATGTTTATGAAGTAAAAATTCGATTTTTATATATATGTACATGAAATAAAAATGTGATTTTTATACGTGGAGATTTGAAATAAAAATACGATTTTTATTATAAAGTTGGAGGAATAAAAATATGATTTTTATCCTATGTAAAAATATGATTTTTATTCTATGTAAAAATATGTTTTTTTTATCCTATGTAAAGATTAGACTTTTTATTTAGAAAAAGACTATATTTTTAATTATATAAAGATTTTATTTTTAATTATATAAAGATTTGATTTTTAACTCTGTAAACGTTTGATTTTTAACACTCTAAAGACTTGATTTTTAACACTGTAAAGGTTTGATTTTTAACACTGTAGAGTTTTGATTTTTAATACCGTAAAGATTTGATTTTTAACATGGTAAAAATAGGATTTTTTTATTATATATACAACATTGTAAAAATGTGATTTTCACATATGTAATAGCGATTTAAGAATATAATTTTAATATAGGAAAGAGCGATGTTTATAATATAAAGACGGGATTTTTAATTATATAAAAATTTGATTTTTATATATATCATAGCGAATTAAAAATGTGATTTTTTATCTAAATAATGTTGTTTAAAAATATGATTTTTAATATAAAAATCATGTGAAACAGAGGGCGATGGAACCGATTGGAAGCGAACAAAATCCAAACCGTTCAGAAATAGAGAATGGAGGAGTGGAACCCAAAGGTGAGAATTCCTCACTAAAAATTATTTCTGTTCAGTTATTTATTTTATAACTGCATATATGAACTGCTCCCCGTTGTCCACAGACCATGGGCGACATGTTTGATTGTTTGGTTTGGTTGACTGATGTGTTTGAATTGATTGTGATGCGAAGTGAACCAAATTAAATATTCATGTGTTGAAATATTTTATAGTTAAAAGTATAATTTTTAACGTGTATATAAATAAAATAAATATTCGCTTACAAATCGGACGATTTGAATTTGTACACACATTTGACTGATATGGATTGGGACGATGTATTCTACACATCGCCCAACTGCACAAATAATTCTGTGTTTGTTGTTTGAAAACCCAACACATGTATTGGGATGATATTTGACGTACAATAATACCAATTGCTTAGTTGTATGTCAATCGATTAGCTGGCAGACTGTTATAAGCGTTAAATATTTGTATTTAATGTCGATGTAGTTGTGTAATGCACTCTGGATGATGGTTGATTGTTTATCATTGTTGTTATGTAGATGTGTATATGGAATCCATTTAAATAACATTACATAATTGGTTGTGTCTGATTCCAGTTCAGAAATAATGAATATTTTAAAATAATGAATATCTTAAAATAAGGAATATTTTAAAATAATATTCGGTAAAAGATCAAAATCTGATTTTGATGTCCGATTTGGGATGGGCACAAAAGTATTTAAATATATAAAGCCATGTTGATTAGATTAACGTCATTTGGACATGAACGATATTTATATCGATTTTAATCATTTTCATAACAAATATAAAAAAGGAAGTGATTTCAAAATCTAATGTTCTGAAAATATTATCATTTGTATATCGATGATATGGAATATTCAATTTTGATTTGAAATTGAATACTAAGTTGAAATCGTTTTGAAAACGAATTTAAAATGATTTATTAAACACGTTTTAAATGGAAATCGACGAAATATATATAATATATCTATATTATATATATTTAATGGCCTGACGGGAGATCCGACCATCGGATTCTTCGAAAGCCGGAACCGTTGGGTTCGTATCGAGAAGAGCTTTCTAACGAATACAAGAAATTTGAAATGGTTTTAAAATAACCATAATTTCTAATATATGAATTTGAATGGTTTTGAATCGAAATTATCTTCGGAATATTTCGATATTGGATTTCGTGATTGTACGGATATTGTAAAGAAATTTGGAAGATATATATGTATATCGTTATTCCAATACGATATTTGTTGATTTCAGAATTTGATATTGAATATAAGCCGATATATTTTCTATTCAAAGCCTTGTATTTAATATCAAATGGTATTTTGGGTTTGTCGTGAACGGTGTCTTCACTAACACTGTTCATGAACCTAGTTGAGAAAAGAATAAATCTTTTGATTAAGATTTAGTGAAATTTTCAGGTTAATTAATATTTAATTGGAATTATATTTAAATTGGATTTTTGGGTTTATCGTAAATGGTGTTTTAAATAGCGCTTGTTCTTTAACCCGATTAACAATGTAATGAGATTTTGGGTTTGTCGTGAATGGTATCTTTAATAATACTATTCTTAAACACAATAGAGTTAACAAATTTAGAAACTAACTGGGGATTAACTAAGTTGAATGGTTTCCTAGGTATTGATCTGATGTTGGTTTCAGCCTTCGGGATTAATACTTAGGGAATTGTTCTCTTACTAATTTACGGTTAGAGACTGATGGAATGTGATTTGGGTTTATCTTGTACTGTGTTTTAAATGACATTAGTTCTTTAACCCAGTTAAAGATAGGAATTATTTTCCTAGAAGTTGAATAATCATTAATATTGATTTTTGGGAAGATTAAAACTAAATCAGAGTTTTAATGAATCTTTAATTAGATTGAAAAGTTAATGAGATAATTTAAATTATCAAATTTGGGAAATGATCGAGAATGGAGTATCACCAGTTTTTCTCCTAGCGATAGTTAAATCTTTAATCAGATTTGAACGGGAAATGGTAATTAATTTTACCGATAACACTGTGATGTTAGTAATGGAGTAATATCAATTTGCTCCATGGGATGAATAGATTGGGATAGGGAAATCAAACAAATGATTACTTCGGTAAGGTGCGCTAAACCCAACTAGTTTGGAAAACCTTAATATGGTTTGAAATGATATTCAAAGGAAGATTAAAGAATAAATTTTAAAGAATTTATCTTTGATAAAATTAATGGGAACCTTTCCCTAGGAATGTGAATATTTGAATAAAGAATATTCTGTATTGGAATGAGGCGTATGTTGTGTTATTATAGCACTTGTTTATTATATACGCGAGTTATTCGGAAAGGCCGGTTTTATACCCATTTTGAATAACTGTTTCAACGATATGTCGATGGTAAAGACGGTGGTCGAAGACCGGAGGTCTTCACATCGTTTGGATGATTATTGATGTCTTGATTGGGCTATACACCCAAGACAAGGTAATAAGTGGTGATCGTTCAGACGTACTTGGAGATCGACGGATATGCGAGGGCCTCTCTCCTGTATTAGACATACCGGACGAGGAATAAGGTGCCTCCGGTTTCGTTCAGACCCAGAACGAACTTGTAAATGGATGTGTGTCTGACATTGGATTTTATTCTGTGTTGATTGATTTATATTAAATATATATCTGTTTGGCGGGGGAGAACTTATTCTCTTTCTTAACGCCCTTCTCTGAGACGTACGAGCTCGGAGGTTATATATTGATAGGCATCAGTCGCATGGCATGAATTGCCTGTGTGGCATGCTGAGATGCAAATGATCAAGGCTCCTGTTGAAAAGAAGAGTCATGTGGTTGATGATCAAAGCATAGCTTTAATACTGCTTCGCTTTGTGTATAGTGTTAATTCGCGAGCCTCACACCTCTGTATGAGTCAAAAAAGGGATCATGACTGCAGGGAGTGCACGACATTTCTTTCCAGCTATGGGTGGTGTCAGGGTTTTGCACACTATGAAATTGTTATATTTTTACCTATGTGGTTGCTGGATTGCGAGGTGCCTCGGTTATATCGGTCTCTACGGAGCCGATGGATAGTCCGATAGGATCAGGAAACGTGTGTTCAGGAATAACCAATCCTTAAACATAAGGGAGGACCAGCCCTGAAGATCCAAGGGTTACCCAGAGTGTGTAGTCCTAAGACATTTGCTAGAGTGTCTCGAAGCGGTGATGAGCCATCCCTGCCCTCGACTCATGACGAAAATCCAATTTCCAATACGTGACATTTCTGTTTTGATTGTAGAGCCTACTATGGCGACATAGTGGTATGGGGCACTATGCCGCCTATGGTTGATACATTTATATTTGAAGTTGTTTTCATACACTTTACACTATAATAGTATCAAAATGATTTGTTTTAAACGTACCAAGCATGTTTGGCTATTATAAGGTAAAACTCTATCTTCTGGCCTGCATTGCATTGTGTGATGGGACCTAAGTCTTATAATAGCTGCATTTTTTCAAAAGCATTGCATTGCACTGGTATTCTTGGGAGGAAACCGTTCCGTGTTATATGGCGTGGTCCCTTGATATATCTGATTTTAAAGTAAATATTTAATAACTGTTTTAGTTCTCACACCAGTCACATGACTGACCTGGAGTTTATTGTTTTAACCTAAACCCAGGGTGCCCCTATTTCCACATGGGCAGCTAGTAGTTTTGGTTTTGCAGATTTATATTCACAGGATCCTGGTTTACAGCTGGAACAATATCCGGAAAGCTCTTTATCCGTGTATCTCTTTCAGGTTTGTTTTGTATTATTTTCCACTGCATAGTAATTTGTAAATCTCTAATATTTATCAAATGTATATTATTTGTTCATACTCTATATATTCTTGTACTCTGATGTATATTGTTGTAATAGCAATGAAATGTTCTTCTGTTTGAGTTCTGATTTGTCGTGTTCTCAGACAATCCATTCTTTCTCTTCTCTTCGGAGACCGGGAAAGTTCCGGTCGTGTCAAGATCTCACAGATCAGCCTCACACAACTATAGTGGTTTGCTGATTAGAACCAACATTTAAAATTAGTTGATTATGAATATCCACAACTAAGATATAGTGGTCCACTGATAGAAAATTCATGTTTTCCATTCAAATAGCTCATACATATTAATTGCACACGCACAATACATGTATACATATGTTTGTACACACACACACACACACACACACACACACACACATATATATATATATATATATAATGTGCAGGGGAATGGACAGACATACATGCAAACCATCCAACCATCAAATGCAGCCAAGTGTCACCAAAATGGGCAAAAAAAAATTCAAATACATAAATGACACACACTAGTGGTATGCAACAGGTTAAATACCAACAAATTAAATGGGCATTTATACATAAGGAAGTAGGTGAAACAACAATGGTAAATGCAAATACATGACAAGGATGTTGCATGTAGCTAGTCATGTATACAAGGAGTAGCGTGGACAACAAAATGGATCATTAACAACATGGGTGATAACTGACCGAATTCAACAATTTCCAAAGTTCAACATGAACAAGGGAGAAACATACTTCAACACGGCAACAATATACATGGTATATATAGTACAACATGGAATAAGGGTGATGTAGCTAAGTATAAAAGGAAACAACCTAGCCTGTCAAGCATTTCACAATATATACAATGGCACAAGGCCGAACAACACAAATGGACATAGCAAAAATTAACATGCAAACAGTGAAAACACAAACTGGACCCAAGAATGGTGAAACAAGGCTTAAGGCAGTAGACACATGAAGACATATACAAAAGATGAACAATAATGCCACAAATCTGGCATACAAGTGGAGCTACAAAGTCATGTACACATAGGTGCTAACATATACAAGCATCAAAGTACAAATAAGCAAGAAGACCAGGTACAACAACTATAGTGTGCTAAATGTCACATGAATGGCTAAGGAAACCAAATATGGCAACACAACAGTACCGCAAGCAGCTAAACATCATATTACAAACTTATACATATATACATATTGAAGTGTGTGTGTATGTGTGTGTATATATATGCATAGCAGTATCACAAGCAAAGGGAATGTTGGGCAACAATACAAAGCATGAAAGATCAAGGATACATCTCTTATCAATATTTCAAATGTTGCAACTATTCTTATCACTGAACCAGTGAAGAGCATTCAAGAATCAAAAGAGGCAAAGTATTCAAACAAAACAGAGGCACATTTATTCGAACAGTTACAGGACAGTGGAATGAAAATAAATCAAAGAATATACTTCTCTAAATGTTCTATGAATAGTCGTATATCGCGCAATGAATCAAATCTTTCATATTTGGTATGAAGGGACTAATTCAAAGTTGAGGAATCTACTCACAATTTATTTCACAAAGTCTGAATATTTCAAACTCGATAAAATTGGAGCAACAAATCAAAATCAAGTCTAATGCTGAAATCAAAGATTATATCGGGATTTTAATCATATAAATACACCATTCATCATCGCTAATTAAATCATCCAAGTTCAAGTATTATCAAATAAATATTCCAATTAAAAATCCATACCAGAGAGTGGACTAATAATGGACAAATAACTTGGAACGAATTGAAATGTTCAACTTGACTGAAGCAGATGAGATAATAACTAGAAGTCTATGTGAATCTGAAGAGGAGCGAAAGCAAACTTCATCAAGAATATATGGGTATTCGAAACCCAAGATTAGTTAACCACCGCCATTCTTTATTTTCCAGAAATAAATAGATGGTCCAAATAACTAAAGCATATTGAAGCAAACCAAAGGAGTTTAAAGTTGGCCGAGATAACTCAAGGACCAATACATTATTTTAGACAAGGGAGAAGACCCCTAGTTTTTTAAAGTGTCGTTTTTGTATCCTATGGTTTAAATTTAAAGTGTGTTAGGATTTTAAATTATTTTCTTGTATTGTATTTTTATTTTAAACTCTAGTTTTTTACTAGTTTACAAAATACAGGAATTGTAGTTTGGGGATTACGATTTACGGGTTTGTAATTTGAGGTAAAATTTGATCCTGGGGATAAATATCAGTGCAGGGTATTGAGCATAGGATTAGAATAGTTGGGAGCGGGGTTTTGCCAAGATGGATAAAATTATGTGTTCTTTCTTTTTCTGCATTTTCTCTGATGATTAAATGTGTTGTTATTATTTATTACTCAGTGAAAAATTGCAATAAACAATATTCACCCCCACTCTAGGGTTAATTTAGATCCTACAAATGGTATCAAAGTTGGTATTATTTAACTCTAGAATCATAAATTCATATGATAATGCTTTTTCTAAAGGTCAATCCATAGACATGCCACCTATCTTTGATGGAACCGATTATTCGTATTGGAAAGCTAGATGCTTATTTATTTAAGTTTAGTTAACTATGTTGTGTGGGACATTATCGAAATAGGGTATGAGTCTCCCACTATGATTATTAATGGTGTTGAAATTCCTAAATCAAAAGACAAGTAAGATGCTAATGATAAAAAATTATTTTTAACTAATGCTAAAGCAATGAATGCTTTAATCTATGATCTCGATAAAACCGAGTTTAACCGAATATCTCATTGTTTAAATACGGAGGAAATATTGCATAAGTTGGAGGTCACACATAAGTCTTGTTGTACTCAGTAATGAATATGAAAATTTTATATACAAAAAGACAAAGATATAAAAGTGATTTTGGTCGCTTCTCATCGTTGGTTTATAATGCAAAGGCTCTTGGCAAAGTTTATACTGAAGTGGAATTAATTAGAAAAATATTGAGAGTGCTACTGATGAATTTTGAATCTAAAATGACAACTATTCAGGAATCAAAAGACTCAAATAAATAAATTATGGAGGAGTTAATTGGAAATTTGATAACATATGAGATGGAGCTAAAGGCAAGAGAATAAAAAAAATTCTGAATCAAAGAAAAAGACGATTGCTCTAAATTTACCATTAAAAGCGATTATCCCATTGAAGAGCTTCCATGGTTTTTAGGAAGTGGGCTAGCAAGAATTACAAGCCATACAAGAAGAATTCAAAATCTAACAAGTCCAAAAATTTAGATAGTTCAGATGATGAAGTTAATTGCTACAATTGCAAGAAACTAGACCAGATCGCCCACGGATTCATAATGTTAAAGGAAAGAAGAGAAAGAAGAAGAAGGCTTTTGTTGCTACATGGGATGATGAGGAAGGGGAAAAATTTTCTGATAGTGATAAAGAGGAAGCTAATTTGTGTCTTTTGGCACAGTTTGATTAGGAAAGTAATGAAGAAGACTCTGGTGAGGTACCGAATTTCACTTACAAAGAATTGATTTTAATGTGCCACGATCTCACAAAAATTGTTGATTCGCTTGAGCTAAAAGTTAAGAAATTAAAATCTGATAGGTAAAAATTAGTTCAAGAAAATAATTGATTAGAAAGTAAACTTAAAGAAGTTAAGACTTTACAGATTTCAGAGTGCAAAAAGTGTCAGATTTTGAGTGATGATCTTCTGAATTTCAGAACTAGTTTTGAGTTGCTTGAAAGTGAAAACATGAATTTAGAAAATGATAATTCTGAATTTATTCAATTAAATGACGATTTTGAAAAGGAAACTGAAGCTTAAAGAGTTTGAAAAACTTGAATTTGAAAGGTGTAAACGTTTTGAAATTGAGGTTTCTGAGGTCAAAGGTTAAAAAAAAATGCTTGAAAATGAAAATATGGTATTGAAACAAAATGATGCTGAAAAGCGAAAGACTGCTATAAACATTCACTACACCAAAACAGAAAATTTGGCACATGAGGATGTGGAGATACAATACGACTTAAAGCCGTATAAAATTTGATAGTGCTCACATCCGTATCTAACCACATTTTATGATCTGCACCAACCCAAACACCTTAAATCTGACCGTCCATTAACAAAGCTCCGGATCAGTTAATTTGATACTGCTTCGAGCCGAATTGAATGTGCACCATATCGTGCACCCCATTCGACACTTAGAATAAAAATTTCAACCGCTCCTCCTTCCCTGTTTTTTACTTCAATGGTGACTGAAAACCAAAATTAGGGTTTTTGGTCACCAAATCATGCCTCCACGTTTCTCTGGAATCTCCCCCTTCGATAAAGACAAGCCGCCTTCTCCTTCGATAGAAACGGAGCAACCCTGAGTCCCTTGCCCTCCTTCGACAGCAGGTAATGTTGCTATATATTTCATATTTTACCAAAACCGTTCTTTTTATTTGTCTCTAAGGTTAAAAATAAAACGAAAGATGTTAATTGTACCGGAGTGTGTCGTTATGTGTTTCAATGGAATTGTGTTGCGCATGCCTGATAACAGGTTACAAGTTAAAGTCTTACTATGACAAATCATATGGGTTTTAATTGGTATGTATTAGTGTATTAGCTTAATAGATTTTGAATTAGTTCAAGTCATAGTAGGTCACAAGTTCTTGTCTTACTGTGACAAGTTCAAGTATAAATTAGTGTATTTTTATTTCGCTTCCAATTGGTATGTATTATCTGAAAGATTTCGAATTCATTTTGGTAAGAAATTGCAACTTGTTATAGTTCGATTTTCACATGATTGCTACTTTGTGTTACATTATTGTCATACTATATCATACTTTTTTTTGGTTCTTTCCCTGAGTTCAAGTTTTCTAGTATACAGTTACTGATACTAAACTATACTGACTGATCTTTCATAAATTATAATTAAGTATAGAAAGTAATTATTAATTTTATTACACTTTTTTGAGAGGTAACAGGTTTACTGAAAATATATTAATAGGTTTGTTGAAAATTTGGAATATGGATGATTACTCAACTTTTTGATTAAGAATTAAATGAGCGATCCATCAGGTGGATGCATTTTTGCTTACGTGCAGGGTCAGGTATCCGTGCTTATTAGCTTTATTCAGTGTCAAATGCTTCTTCACTTAACCTCAGTACTTTCACTGGAAAATTTCATATACTTTGTTGCATAGACTATCTATGGTAAGTTACACTATACAGTCTGGTTCAAAGAAAGTGAAAGTTGCGAGTGAAAGCATCTTTTTCTAAAGGTTAAGTGAAGCATCATTTGACACTTGAAAAAAACTAATAAGCATGGATAACTGACTCTATGCTGAGCTAAAATGCATCCACCTGGTGGATGACCCAGTAAATTCTTAACCAGAAAGTCATGTATGTGTGTCAACCGAAGATGATAATTCAATATCTTTAGACGTAGGAGCAGGTATATATAATTTTACACTTAACTTTACGTAGTATCTTACATAAGGATTAAATGGACATGTTGTGTGCACATGTACGATGCCTTGCTACAACCATGTCCATATGTATTATGAGCATATGGTAGTTTGATTCTACTCTTACACTTGCATATGTATTGTGTGTAGCTAGAAATATGGACCTTAAAATGTTGGTTATGTCCAAGATTGTTGCTCTTTGATCAGCAAGAGTGCATGATTTTGTATTAGTTATGTAGATTCCCTTTATCAACAGGTGTTCATTCAGTAAAACTATGCATAGTAGAGATTTAATGGTATCTAAGCACAATATGTGTATTATGAACTAAGTTGCTACTACCAATAGCTTTGGGTTCCTATCCACTACTGTAGGGAATTTAGGCTGTCAAGATCGGAGCAATACATTAAGATTGAATTACCAAGCCTTGTAAATTATGGGCCAACAAAGGTACTACATGTTCGAGTTTTGTGTGTCAATGAAAACATCATTACTGATTTTCAATGAAAACAAAGAAACTACCATTATACGCTTTATAACTGGTGTTCAGTGCTAAGTACATACCCTTCGATATATTTTGTTAAACATCATTGCTGATTTTTTTTCCTTAGACATGAACTATTTGTTTTAAGAGAGTCATGAAACATACATTTCATTTTCAAATATACATCCACAAAACCAAATAAATTGCAGTAGACATAAGATGATATCTGAAATTTTAAATGATATCATCTTGAATGTTCTTTTGGTTTATTTGTTCCTTTTTCTGTGTATAGGAGGATGTTCTCTATGCTAGGGTATGAACTACCAATGTTGCAGAGATTTAGTTCAGGTGAATCTTCTTTTGGTTTTGCATTTCTAATGACTATCAAATTTCCACTTTTGTCTACAGTTAATTTCATTTAAAAGCCTATGGTCATAGCAATACTAGTTACAATATGTATTCATTCCTCTTAGGGACATACACTGATTTAATACACAAACACATGGATAGGGCTTAAAGTGCTATTTTAGTTTCTCTGTATTAAACACATGGATGCGTATTTTAGTTTCTCTCTACACAAACACACTGATCGACTACACAAAAATAAAAACTTTTTTTTGAACTGAATGTTATTTTAGTTTCTATGTATTCATATTTGCATCTAAGTCACAATGGCTTACAATGCCGATCTCATGTCCGGTGAAGTATTTATAACTTGTATAACGAATTTATATGTAGTCCTGTTGGAGAGTTAATTAAAAGTGGGGAGGTGTATCGATTATATGATACTGGATGTCATGTTAAACCATTCAGTGTTAAAAGCTAGTTGTATTTTTGTTGTGAACATCACTCAGGTTTCATGTAGTCGTCAGAGGGTTGTATTTTTGTAGCTAATCTTTTGTGTTGTATGTGAAACAGACTGCTATTATGTTTTTGGTATTATATTTGTACTTTTACGGATGATCTATAGCGTAATATTATTGGTTTGATTGTATCCATTTTAACTAGCTAGTTTTGTTCATTCTTGCTTTATTATGGTACCAAAGTAGTTCTCATGAATTATAAAGCTAGTTGTATTTTTTAAAAATTAGCTACGACTTAAGGTTGTATATATTTCAGAAACAAGCAATTCTTAAGGGTGTATCTTTTTGACAGTTATATGCGACTTAAGGCTGTATCAAATGCTTAAAGATGCCAAAATTTGATATCGCCCATAGCGTTACATAATCACATTAGATACGGCCTAAAGCACTGCCTAATTGGCATTTTTGGTGTAGTAGTTGTTCGAATTTAATAAAAGAAAATAGTGATCTTCAATCTAAAATTCAACGACTTTAATCAATATTGGCTAAATTTTCTAAAGAAGAAATACCGTTAAATATGTTGTTAAAAAAACCAAATTTCTTTTTTGAATAAGAAGGGAATTGGTTTTGGTAAAATTAATCAAGATGAAAAACGAACTTTTAATGGTTTTAAAAATCCATCAATTTGCTTCGAAAAAGATTAATTTGAAAATCCGAATTCTAAAAATCTCAAAGGGTTTCAAATCATAAATAACATGAAAACTTGTTTCGAAACAATCCAATTAAACAAATTTGGATCCCAAAAGATAACAAGATGAATTCGGTTAAGATTAAATGAATTTGGATTCCTAAGGGCACTTACTAAATACTAATGGATTGTTATATAAACAGGTTTGGATACAAGAACATGTAAATGAAGCTAAGAGTAGTAAAACAACCTTTGTTAGACCACTCGATCATGTAAACGTTTAGGTACTAAGAGTGGAAAGGAACAATGTGCAAAACAGTGAATTTAATTAATTTCATATCTATAATAAAAAAAATCAATTGTTCCTTAGCCATAGCATTTTGAGTTGTAGATTCATCGGTTCGCATCGATTACGGTAAGTAAAGTATGATCTCTAAACTCGTGTTTTTATTTTCTTATTGCTGCTAATTTTATTGACACCATCACAGTATTTTTGACATACCTTAAGCTTCTTAACTTCAAATTTCAAAATTCATGATTTTTTGGAAATTAAATTCAATTGTCTACAAATTTATGTTTTGGGTATTTTCGGATTTTGAACTTATGTTGGTCGAAAACTTCAATTCATTTGAAGTTTAGATTTTAGACTGGTCCCTGAATTTCTGATAGTACTGTAGTATTTTGAGCATATCTTGAACATTATTATTCGAAATTTTAATTTTTTTGTTTTCTCGAAAGCAAATGAAATTTCATACGTCTTTGCTGTTCTAAATTTCTTCTAATTCACCTTATAAATATTAAAAAAACTGCACTCAATACAGGACACTACATGAAAGCTATGATTGATAAATTGTGATTATTTCATAGTTTTCGGCTTGGCTTGACAATTTTGGTTTTGAAATAAGTTGTGATTGATTGAATATCATATTTGGATTTGAATTCTGAAAATAAATTTTTGTCAAGTGATTTCAAATAACTTGCTTTTGATTTGAATCATTGGTCGCTTATTAAAGATGCTATGAAAAATTCCCTTGTGAATCTTGCTTTGAAAATGTATTTTCTGCTGCTTTGATAAAAGAAATTGAATTGTTAAAAAAAATTGAGTGAACTTGATGATTGTACGATATGTTGAAAAATCAGTGTTTATAATTCATTGAACTCCATAGTCAATTTCAATTTCATGTTATGTTTAAAAATTGCCTAAGAACAATTAATCTTAGAAGTATTAAAAAAATTCACATTTTACTAATTGATTGTTGAAACTGAATTTCAACTTGCACAGTTGTGACGCCCCACATCCATTAATATCACTCACTAAGGGAATGCATTAAGTTTCGTGAAGCGTTATAGGTAAACAGAAACAGAAATATTATAAGACAGATATAAAAGCAACAACGGAATTTAAAACTTTATTTATAATAAAGCGTCATGGTTCAAAAAAAGCACATGTCTGAAATAAACATAAACCATTACATCATAAAAACTATTGTCTTGTACTTTAAAATATCAAAGTACATAAAAAGCATAATTCCCCAAATAAAGCATAGCCATAGTTGCAAGGATAAAAGCTTGAGCTATACATCAAAGCAGCTCCAACAAAAGTAAGCAGAATCACGGTCAAGCCTGAGTATTCCAACCTTAGGAACCTGAGGAGGAAATGGAACAAAGAAGAGGAAACAAAAAGGGTCAGACAAAAATTTTGGCGAGTCCAGTTACTTTTAGCAAGTAAATAAATAAAAGTAGCAAGACAGGCATATAAAGTGGATAAGAGAGATAACTACAAAAAAGGCAGGTATGACTAGGTAAACAGGATAGGGTGTATAAGCTTCCTCAATGATTACTCTGCACTACTACTATATAACAAGAATGAGATGATCCTCAACATATATGGAATGGTAGACTTAGGCGTACTTCTGGTGAGATGTTTTAACCCCATACAATCCACATGAAGCCCCAATAACGGACTCCTAAACTTACCATAGTCTAGATGTACCCTAACTGCTACCCTAATCGATCGTCACTCAACTTCGTTGATACCTTGTGCTGGCCTCACAGTAGGATGTATCACTTCCTAAAGTGGCAACCCTTCATTTTCAAGATATGCACAACCATATCTACTGATGTCACAACATCTTAATTCCCGCGGCAAGACGGACCCATGCACGCACATGACTCCGTTGGTTTCCTACGTTGTTGACACCGTCCCTTCGTTTTGGGTCTCTTAAAATTAGCCCAGTAAGCGTCCCCCTACTCCGACCTAGTTTGGAGTGCTCGTTTGATACCTAGATGGGTTACTAACAGAAACGGGTCCTACACACAAGATGATACAAGCTCCCCTTAGGTTTGCATCCGCACTACTAGGATTTCAACTGGTTATGCCTAACAGTCCAAAATGTAAAACAGGTTAAGTTGTCAGGCTTATATATGTAAATATCACCCCACCGCCACAAGATTTACTTAACCCTCACTGATCCAAGCAAGTTTACTTAACAAAGTTGCATAACCCCAAAGTATAAAATAGCATAAGTTTGTGGGCACATATATATATATATATATATATAAATATTACCCACTGCACATGATTTACTTAACCCACCCACTATATCAACCAAGTTGAAACGACCCAAACTCCCCCTTATGGGAAAGCCCGGATTGAGTATAGAACACGACAAATCAGAACGCAAATAGAAGAACATTTCATTGCTTATTACAACAATTACATCAGAGTACAAGAATATAACAGAGTATGAATAAATATATACATTTGATAAATATCAGAGATTTAAAATTACAATGCAGCGGAAAATTAATACATAACACAACTGAAAGAGATACACGGATAAAAGGAACTACGAATATATCTCCACCTGTAACTCCACGATCCTGGAAAAGAAATATCTGTAAATACTAAATCTAATAGCTGCCCATGTGGAAAATAGGGGCACCCAGAGTTTGGGTTAAAACAATAAACTCCAGGTCAGTCATAGGACTGGTGTGAGAACTAAAACAGTTATTAACTTAATATTAAAGTTATGTGAACCAAGGGACCACGCCGTATAACATGAAACGGGTTTACCCCCAATAATACTAGTGCATGAAATAAATAGCGCAACGCTAATTGAAGAAAATGAAGCTATTATAAACTCAGGTCCCATCACACAATGCAACGCAAGCTGGAGGATAGAGTTTTACCTTGCAATATCCAAATAATGCTTGGTACGTGAAATTTTATCTTTTATTATTACTTTAAGTGAAGAAATCAATTTCAAATATAAATGTATAAATCATAGGCGGCATGGGTACCATCTATCGTGTCGCCATGCTAGGCTCTACAATCAAAACTGAAATGTCACATATTGGAAATTGGATATTTCCGTTGTGATTCGAGGCAAGGAATGTACTCCTTACTGCTTAGAGGCACTCTAGCAAATGTCTCATGACTACACACTCTGGGCAACCTTTGGATCCTGCAATGCCGGTCCTCCCTTATGCTTGAGGATTAGTTATTCCTGAACACACTTTCCCGGTCCTATAAGACCTATCCATCGGCTCCGTAGTAACCGATTTATCTAAGGCGCATCACTAACCATCATCCACACAGGTAAAAATATAATAAATGTCTAGGCTTTATAGCATGACACCACCCATAGCTAGAAATCATGTTCTCACTGCATCCCCTACCCCTTTTTTGACTCATAACGAGGTGTGAGGCTCTCGAATTAACGCTATACACAAAGCTATGCCCTTTAAGGCCGTGCTTTGATCATCAACTACAAGACTCTGCTTTTCAACAGAAGCGTTGATCATTTGCATCCCAGCATGCCATACTGACAATTCACGCCATGCAACTGATGTCTATCGATATATAACCTCCGAGCTCGTACCTCTCAGAGAAGGGTGTTAAGCGAGAGAATAAATTCTCTACTATCAAGAAGATATATATATTTAATAGAGATTAATCACCACATAATAAATTCCAATGTCAAACACACATCCATTTACTAGTTCGTTCTAGGTCTAAACGAAACCGAAGGTACATTATTCCTCGTCCTATATGTCCAATACAGGAGATTAGTCCTAGCATATCCGGTCGATCTCCAAGTACGTCTGGATGATCACCACTTATTACCTTGTCTTGGGTGTACAATCCAATGAAGACATTAGTAATCATCCAAACGATGTGAAGACGTCCGGTCTTCAACCACCATCTTCGTTGTCGACTTATCGTCGAACCAATTATTCAGAATGGGTATAAACGCGGCCTTTCCGAATAATTCATGCATTTTATAACCAAGTGCTATAAAACACAACATACGCATCATTTCAATTCTGAATATTCTTTTATTTAAATATTCATATCCTTTGGGAAAAGTTCCCATTAATTTTATCCAAGATAAATTCTTTAAATTTATTCATTAATCATCCTTTGGATATCAATTCGACCAAATTAAGGTTTACCCAAACTATTCGGGATTAGTGCACCTTACCGAAGTAATCATTTTTTATATATTTCCCAATCCCCACCAATTCATCCTATGGAGCAAAACTGGTAATACTCCATATCTAACACCGCAGTGTTATCGGTAAATTTAATTACCATTTCACGTTCAAATCTAATTAAAGATTTAACTATCGCCTGGAGTAAAACTGGTGATACTCCATTCTCGATCATTTCCCAAATTTGATAATTTAAATTATCAATTCACATTTCAATCTAATTAAAGATTCATTAAAACTCCACTTAGTTTTAATCTTCCCAAAAGTCAATATTAATGATTTTTTAACTTTGGGAAATCAAACATGTCACATTGACAATCTACATTGTATCATTGATTTCTGCCTATATATATAACCTCTAAGCTCGTACGTCTTAGAGAAGGGTGTTAAGCAAGTGAATAAATTCTCCGCCACCAAATAGATATATATTTAGTAGAGATCAACAATATAGTTCGAAATACAATGTCAGACATGTAATCTTGTCTTTAACTGGGTTAAAGAACCAATGTTATTTAAAACACGGTTCACAATATACCCAAAATCACATTCCATTAACTATGGAATCTTCACAGAAAATAGATCAATATATAATCGATATCAATTTCCGTTTTCGACTAATAATATAAATGGAATAACGACAAAGCCTTTTAAATTCCATATATATTAACAGTCTTTCTCCACAGAAGCTCACTTCTATTATTATCAAATCGAATTGCATTCCATTCCAATTTATTGTATTAAATTAGAAAACTTTACTTTGGAAATTTTCCTTTAGATCTTAATAAAAAGATTTATAAATTCCAAATCACAATTCATTGTAAATCGGGTTAAAGAACGAATGTCATTAAAAACACAGTTCTGAATAAACCCAATTCACATTACATTTTATTCCAGTTATTAAATATAATTGGAAATTCTAATAATCTTAATTAAAATATTTATTCTTTCCACATGTGGTTCAAGAATAGTGTTATTGAAAACACCATTCACGACAAACCCAAAATCAAATTCTTTATTCAATTCAAATTAAATATTAATTAATTGAAAAAACTTCACTAAATCTTAATTAAAAGATTTATTCTTTTCTCAACTGGGTTTAAGAACAGTGTTATTTAAGACACCGTTCACGGCATACCCAAAATCAGATTTGATATCAAATACAAGGCTCTGAATAGAAATTATATCGGCTTATATTCAATATCAAATTCTGAAACCAACAAATGTCATTTTAGGAATAACGATATATATATATCTTTCGAATTCCCATAAAAATATCCTCATAATCATGGAATCCAATATTGAAATATTTCGAAGATGATTTCCATTCAAATCCATTCCAATTCATATATTGGAAATTCTGGTTATATTAAAACCATTCACAAATTCAATTTATTGTATTTAAAAATTATTGGATTTCAAATCTAGTTAATAACTAGTTCGTTTTGATAAAAATATATTTTTATCTTTACAACCATGGAAATTTTCCTCCAAATTGTTTCCTGATCATTTATTATGATTTTACACAAATTTTTAATAATTTTCTTAAAGCCTTTCAGTCAATTTCTATAAACGGTCATCGAACTGCACTTACAACAGCTTTTCCAAATTTGATTTGGACATAATTCCAAATCCAACCATTAGATTTCAAATCTCTTATATTCGTTGGAAAGCTATTTTCGATACGAATCCAATGGTTTTAGTTTTAGGAGAATCCGACGGCTGTATCTCCTGTAATGTCAACTCGAAGTCCATGGTCGAAATTCGCAAACAGTCGTGGCGCGGCGCGTTCTATTCAGGCCATTTAATATATATATATATATATAATATAATATATATATATATATATTTCATCGATTTCCATTTAAAATGTATTTTATAAATCATTTTAATTTTTTTTTAAAAACGATTTCAACTTCATATTCAATTTTAAATCAAAATTGAATATTCTATATCATTAATATATAAATGATAATATTTTCAAAACATTAGATTTTGAAATCACTTCCTTTTTGATATTCATTAAAAAATGAATAAAATCGATATAAATATCGTTCGCGTTAAAATAGCGCAAATATAATCAACACGGCTTCATATTATTTCAATACGTTCGTGTCCATCCACAATCGGACTTCAAAATCATACTTTGATCTTTGATTGAATATTATTATAAAATATTCGTTATTTTCCAAATTGGAATGAGGCTCAATCAATTACCATATAAACTTATTTATATGGATTCCATACAATACATGTATATAACAACAATGATAAACAATCATCTATCATCCATAGTGCATTCTACGTTGCATAAGCATTAAATATAAATAATTAACGCTTACAACTGTCTGTCAACCAATCGATTGACATACAACTAAACAATTGGGATTAGTGTATGTCCAATATCATCCCAATACCCATGTGGGGTTTCAACTAACAAATATTGAATATTATTTATGCAGTTGGGCGATGTGTAAAATATATCGCCCCAATCAGTGTTAGTCAAATGGGTGTACATAAACAAATCGTTCAATTTGTAAATGAATATTTATTTTCATTTCAGGCAAATTTTATGTCGTTCATATATGCGTCAAAAATTATATTTTTAACGAAAAAAATATTTTATTCAACACAGGAATATTTTATATAGTTCATTCATTCAATAAAATTATATTTTTATTGTTCTAACATTTTAAGAAAATTTTGGTAGCATAACGGCACGATAATATAACCGGAATAAGGTCTAGCCTTATCCCTCGCCTAATACTGGCTTGCGCCATATACAAACCAAATTCAATCAATTCCATTCACATCCCAAACCAAATTCAACCAATTAAATCAATCAACACAAACAACCAAACATCCATGGTTTCAATCAAAAGGGTCGGGTGCTACTAAGCACCGTCGGCATCCTAGTATATATTTAACTGTAAATAAAATTAGAGTGAGAAATTCACACCTTTGGGATCCACTCCGTCAGTCTTCATTGGACAGTTTGGATTTGGATTTGTTCCAACGCGTTATATTCTTCACCGTGATTTCAACGCAATCTGCTTCACGCAGTTTACATTAAAAATCACATTTTTATATTGCTACAATATATAAAAATCATATTTTAATTCGCTACAATTATAAAAATCATATTTTTATATTCTCTACATATATAAAAATCATATTTTTAATTCACTACATATATAAAAATCATATTTTTATATTTTCTACATATATAAAAGTCATATTTTTAATTCGCTACTTATATAAAAATAATATTTTTAATTCGCTACATATATAAAAATCATATTTTTATATTCTATACATATATAAAAATCATATTTTTATATTCTCTACATATATAAAAATCATATTTTTAATTCGCTACATATATAAAAATCATATTTTTATATTCTCTACATATATAAAAATCATATTTTTAATTCGCTACAATATATAAAAATCATATTTTTATATTATCAAAATATATAAAAATCATATTTTTAATTCGCTACTTATATAAAAATCATATTTTTAATTCGCTATTTATATAAAACTCATATTTTTAATTCGCTACATATATAAAAATCATATTTTTGTATTCTCAACATATATAAAAAATCATATTTTTAATTTGCTACTTATATAAAAATCATATTTTTAATTCGCTACATATATAAAAAATCGTATTTTTATATTCTGTACATGTATAAAAATCATATTTTTAATTCGCTAATTGTATAAAAATCATATTTTTAATTCGCTATCCACATAAAAAACATATTTTTAATTTGCTACTTATATAAAAGTCATATTTTTAATTCGCCACGTATATAAATATCATATTTTTATTTCGCTATCTTCATAATAAAAATCATATTTTAATTATAAAAATCATATCTTTAATGTATGCTTTATATCAAAAAAACTGATTTAAAACAATATTTTATATAAATTAAAAGCACACCTTTTGTTTACGGGGGGAATGAGCGGCGCTGTGTGGTGTTGATGGTCGTAGGATGGTGCAAGAGGCGGCGGTCGGAAGTCCAAGGGGTGGCGGCTAGGGTTTCAGGGCCATGGAGCTTCCAACAGAAGAGAGGAAAGAGGAGAGAGGGAGAGGGAGGAAGGGGGAAAGAGGCGTAGCAGGAGGATGGGGTTACGGTGACGCCGGTGGCGGCTGCCTGGCCGTGGGTGGCGGGGGCGAATCGAAGGAGCGACGGGGGAGTGGAGAAAAGGGGCGACAGGTTTCTAGGTCACGAGGTTTTTTTTTCTCTTTTTCTAATTCGACCGTGGTTGGAGAATAAGGGCTTGGGCCCTATACATACATACATACATACATATATATATATAATATTTTATTCTCATTTTTCTCTAAAAGTTACTTTTTCTTTCGAACCCCAAATCGAATCCAAAGACTATTGTTCCAAGCTAAATACCCCCTTCCCAACACAATGGGATATGTTTCGTAAGCCAATTCAACTGTTATGATCAGTTTTATCAAAATTAAAATATAAATTAATACAATGTTCAAAATTGGTTTATAACGTACATTTTAATTTACTCGGGCCACATACTGACTCCAAAAATTCCAGAAAAATAAATCTAGCTATGTTTCGATGATACGGTCCTAACAAAATTAATTTTGTCAAATTTGGGGACCATTTGAAAACCGGTCATTTTCCAGTCGATTAAGTTCAAATTGAAATTACCAAACATGTTTAAATTCACCACGCTCACATATTAATTCTAAAGATTATGAAAATTGGAATTTAGCAATAATTAATATTACGGATCCAACAAAAGTGGTGTCATCGAAAACAGAGTCATATGCAAAATGGCTAACTTTAAGGGCTATATATTATTAATATATATAAATTCCATAACGACTTTTCTGAATTTTAAACTGGACATAACTTTCAAGTCTAGTTATGAAATCTGGATATTTCACATTCATTAGAAAGATATAATTAAACAGATTCAAATATTTATGTTTTTACTGAAATCCGATTTATTTGAATCCTGTACATTCATTTGAAATTTGAAATTTGAAATCGAATTTTCAAACTACCGCACCATTTCAATCTCGTTTTATAAAATTAATTTATTCGTTCTAACTTTGATTTAAATAAATTTTTAGCCATTATTATTTAAAATAATCATTTTAAACATTCAAAATCTGTTAAAATTGCTAAAATAAATTTTTTAAATTGGTTCTGAAAATCCGGGTTGTTACAGTCTCCCCCACTTAAAATATTTTCGTCCTCGAAAAGGAACGGAGTCGAAAGTTGTTTTACTAATCAACTCAACTTTCATTTTGGCTTTCATTCTCCAACTTTTCAGTTTCTAAGAATTTCTAATTTTTCAAAATTTTTGCTAACACCCTAAATTTTCGAAAAATTCCGCCATAACCTCCTTTGTGCGGGGAGACCTTTAAAACCATGACTAGCCTCACAGGGCCCTCATCAATCCAAAAGAAAAAAAAGCCAATCGGCTCATAAAATCATCCAAACCCAAGAAATATAGTAAACATGTACCTATTTGTCGGGCATACAATTTTATTCCTCTTCTTAGCCTCCTTGCTATGACCTGTTCATTATATACACATGTACATATATGCAATTGCAATCAATTTTCAACTCGGTTCAATATTTGATTTAATTTGGCTTAATGGTTCAAAATTTTAATTAATCCAACCAATAATCAAAAAACACAATCAGCAATCAAAGTTGATTATCATTTCAAACACATAATTTTTATATATATACAAAAATCGTACTTTTGATGCCAATTCACAAACAATAAATCTTATCTAGTTTTGGTTCTCACACCAATCAATTGGAAATATATAGAAATCCCACTTTCGAAGCTCAAACATAAACTCTGATGACGCTAGCAATCATCATAATCATCTCCGGGCTACTAGAGTGTGATTCTATATATATCCAATATATTTAAGACTTCGAATATACGTTCATGACACGTATATGCGAAATCTTAACATACTCAATTGTCCAAATACAAACTAAAATACTCAAATACGTAAAATAAGGTTTAAATTTTCAAAACTAGATTTTTTTTTCATTTTTATTTTAAAAATAACACTCTTCCAACTCATTCTAGGTTACTACTGATCCCATCTCTAACGAGTAATTCTCATTAGATATCGCTAACCCAATCTATGATGAATTCCTTCGTTTGGTTCTAATGTACCTTTTTCTCAAGCTCTGTAAACCAAAGCTCCGATTCCACGATGAAACGACCCAAACTCGCCCTTACGGGAAAGCCCGGATTGAGTTGAGAACACGACAAATCAGAACGCAATAAAAGAACATTTATTGCTTATTACAACAATTACGTCAGAGTACAAGTATATAACAGAGTATGAATAAATATATACATTTGACAAATATCAGAGATTTAAAATTATAATGCAGCGGTAAATTAATACATAACACAATTGAAAGAAATAAACGGATACAGAGCGTTCCGAATATATCTCCAGCTGTAAATCTTTGATCCTGGAAAAGAAATATCTGCAAAAACCAAAACTACTAGCTGCCCATGTGAAAATAAGGGCACCCAGAGTTTAGGTTAAAAAAATAAACTCTAGGTCAGTTGTGGGACTGGTTGAGAACTAAAATAGTTATTAACTTGATTTTAAAGTTAGGTGAATCAAGGGACCTCGTATAACACAGAACGGGTTTACCCCCCAAGGATACCAGTGCATGAAACAAACATAGCAATGCTAATAAAAGAAAATGAAGCTATTATAAGACTCAGGTCCCATCACACAATGCAACGCAAGCCATAGGATAGAGCTTTACCTTAAAATAGCCAAATAATGCTTGGTACGTGAAATTTTATCTTTTATTATTGTTATAAGTGAAGAAATCAACTTCAGACATAAATGTATCAATCTTAGGCGGCATGAGTACCATCTATCATGTCGCCATACTAGGCTCTGCAATCAAAACCGAAATGTCACGTATTGGAAATTGGATTTCCGTCATGAGTCAAGGCAAGGGATGTATTCCTCACCGCTTCGAGACTCTCTAGCAAACGTCTCAGGACCACACACACTCTGGGAAACCCTTGGATCTTGCAGTGCCGGTCCTCCCTTATGTTTGAGGATTGGTTATTCCTGAACACACGTTTCCCGGTCCTATAGGACCTATCCATCAGCTCCATAATAACCGATATATCCGAGATGCCTCGCTATCCATCTTCCACATAGGTAAAAATATAATAAATGTCTGGGCTCCATACCATAACACCACCAATAACTAGAAAGAAACGTTATGTTCTCACTGCGTCCCTTATCCCGTTTTTGACACATACCGAGGTGTGAGGCTCGCGAATTAACACTATACACAAAGCTATGCCCTTTAAGGCCATGCTTTGATCATCAACCACAAGACTCTGCTTCCCAATAAAAGCCTTGATCAATTGCAACTCAGCATGCCACAATGACAATTCACGCCATGCAACTGATGTCTATCGATATATAACTCTGAGCTCGCACCTCTCAAAGAAGGGTGTTAAGCAAGAGAATAAATTCTCCACCACCAAAAAGATATATATTTAACAGATCAGTCAACACAGAATAAAATCCAATGTCAGACACACATCCATTTACTAGTTTGTTTTGGGTCTGAATGAAACCGGAGGCACCTTATTCCTCGTCCCATATGTCCAATACATGAGAGAGGTCCTCACATATCCGATCGATCTCCAAGTATGTCTGGACGATCACCACTTATTACCTTGTCTTGGGTGTACAACCCAATCAATACATCAGTAATCATCCAAACGATGTGAAGACCTCCGGTCTTCAACCACAGTCTTCATCGTCGACTTATCGTCGAATCAATTATTCAGAAGGGTATAAACCTGGCCTTTCCGAATAATTCATGTATTTTATAATCAAGTGCTATAGAACCCAACATACGCCTCATTCCAATTCTGAATATTCTTTTATTTAAATATTTATAACCTTTGGGAAAGGTTCCCATTAATTTTATCAAAGATAAGTTCTTTAAATTTATTCTTTAATCTTCCTTTGGATATCAATTCGACCAAATTAAGTTGTATCCAAACTAGTCGGGATTAGCTCACCTTACCGAAGTAATCATTTGTTATATATTTCCCAGTCCCAACCTATTCATCACATGGAGCAAAACTGGTGATACTCCATATCTAACACCATGGTGTTATCGCTAAATTTAATTACTATTTCACGTTCAAATCTAATTAAAAATTTAACTATCGCCTAGAGTAAAACTGGTGATACTCCATTCTCGATCATTTCCCGAATTTGATAATTTAAATTATCAATTCACATTTCAATATAATCAAAGATTCATTAAAACTCCACTTAGTTTTAATCTTCCCAAAAATCAATATTAATGATAATTTAACTTTGGGAAATCAAACATGTCGCATTGACAATCTACATTGTACCATTGATTTCTACCTATATATAACCTCTAAGCTCGTACGTCTTAGAGAAGGGTGTTAAGCAAGAGAATAAATTATCCACCACCAAATAGATATATATTTAGCAGAGATCAACAATATAGTTCGAAATACAATGTTAGACATGTAATTCTGTCTTTATCTGGGTTAAAGAACCAATATGATTTAAAACACGGTTCACAATAAACCCAAAATCACATTCCATTAATTATGGAATCTTCACGGAAAATAGATCAATATATAATCGATATCAATTTCCGTATCCGACTAATAATATAAATGGAATAACGACAAAGCCTTTTAAATTCCATATATATATATATATATATATATTAACAGTCTTCCTCCACAGAAGCTCACTTCGATCATTATCAAATCGAATTCAATTCCACTCCAATTTACTGTATTAAACTAGAAAACTTTACTTTAGAAATTTTCCTTTAGATCTTAATAAAAAGATTTATAAATTCTAAATCACATTTCATTGTAAATTGGGTTAAAGAACGAATGTCATTAAAAACACAGTTCACAATAAACCCAACTCACATTCCATTTTATTCTAGTTGTTAAATATAATTGGAAACTCTAACAATCTTAATAAAAGATTTATTCTTTTCACATGTGGTTCAAGAATAATGTTACTGAAAACACCATTCACGATAAACCCAAAATCCAATTCTTTTATTCAATTCCAATTAAATATTATTAAATTGGAAAACTTCACTAAATCTTAACTAAAAGATTTATACTTTTCTCAACTGGGTTTAAGAACAGTGTTATTTAAGACACCATTCACGGCAAACCCAAAATCCAATTTGATATCAAATACAAGGCTCTGAATAGAAATTATATCGGCTTATATTCAATATCAAATTCTGAAACCAACAAATATCATTTTGGGAATAACGATATATATATATATATATATATATATATATATATATATATCTTCCGAATTCCCGTAACAATATCTGTATAATCACGGAATCCAATATCGAAATATTTCGAAGATGATTTCCATTTAAATCCATTCCAATTCATATGTTGGAAATTCTGGTTATATTAAAATCATTCACAAATTCAATTTATTTTATTTAAAAATTATTGGATTTAAAATCTAGTTAATAACTAGTTCATTTTGATAAAAATATATATTTATCTTTACAAACATGAAATTTTCATCCAAATTCGTTCCAAGTAATTTATTATGATTTTACACAAATTATTAATATTTTTAATAATTTTATTAAAGCCCTTTCAGTCGATTTTCATAAATGGTCATCGAACTACACTTACAACGACCTTTTACAAATTTGATTTTGACATAATTCCAAATCCAACCGTTAGATTTCAAATCTTTTATATTCTTGGAAACCCCTTTTCGATACGAACCTAACTGTTCTGGCTTTAGGAGAATCCGACGGTCAGATCTCATGTGATGTCAACTCGAAGTCAATGGTCGAAATTCGTAAACGGTCACGGCGCGACGTGTTTTATTCAAGCCATTTAATATATATAATATATATATTATATATATTTCATCGATTTCCATTCAAACGTATTTTATAAATTGTTTTAAATTCGTTTTAAAATTATTTGAACTTCATATTTAATTTTAAATCAAAATTGAATATTCCATATCATTAATATATAAATGATAATATTTTCAAAACAACAGATTTTGAAATCACTTCCTTTTCGATATTCATTATAAAAATTAATAAAATCGGTATAAATATCGTTCACGTTAAAATGACGCAAATATAATCAACACGGCTTCATATTATTTCAATACGTTCGTGTCCATCCAAAATCGGACATCAAAATCATACTTTGATCTTTGACTGAATATTATTTTAAAATATTCGTTATTTTCCAAATTGGAATGAGACCCAATCAATTACCATATAATATTATTTATATGGATTCCATACAACACATGTATATAACAACAACGATAAACAATCATCTATCATCTAGAATGCATTATACACTGCATACGCATTAAATATAAATAAGTAACGCTTATAACAGTCTATCAACCAATCGATTGACATACAACTAAACAATTGGAACTAGAGTATGTGCAATATCATCCCAATACCTGTATGGGGTTTCAACCAACAGATATTGAATATTATTTATGCAGTTGGGCGATGTGTAAAATATATCGCTCCAATCAACGTCAGTCAAATGGGTGTACATAAACAAATCGTTCAATTTGTAAATGAATATTTATTTTCATTTCAGGCAAATTTTATGTCATTCATATATGTGTTAAAAATTACATTTTTAATGAAAAAAATATTTTATCCAAAACATGAATATTTTATATAGTTCATTCATTCAATAAAAGTTATATTTTTATTGTTCTAACATTTTAAGAAAATTTCGGCAGCATAACGGCGCGATACTAGAACCGGAATAAGGTCTAGCCTTATCCCTCGCCTGATACTGGCTCGCGCCATACACAAACCAAATTCAATCAATTCCATTCACATCCCAAACCAAATTCAACCAATTAAATCAATCAACACAAACAACAAACATCCATGATTTCAATCAAAGGTGTCGGGTGCTACTAAGGATCATCTGCATCCTAGTATATATTTAACTGTAAACAAAATTAGAGTAAGAAGTTCTCACCTTTGGGATCCACTCCGTCAGTCTTCATTGGACAGTTTGGATTTGGATTCGTTCCAGCATGTTGTGTTCTTCACCGTGATTTCAACGCAATCTGCTTCATGCAGTTTACATTAAAATTCACATTTTTATATCGCTACTACATATAAAAATCATATTTTTAATTCGCTACATGTATAAAAATCATATTTTTATATTCTTTACATATATAAAAATCATATTTTTAATTCGCTACATATATAAAAAACATATTTTTATATTCTCTACATATATAAGAATCATATTTTTAATTCGCTACTTATATAAAAATCATATTTTTAATTCGCTACATATATAGAAATCATATTTTTATATTCTCTATATATATAAAAATCATATTTTTATATTCTCTACATATATACAAATCATATTTTTTATTCTCTACATATATAAAAATCAACATTTTATATTCTCTACATATATGAAAATCATATTTTTAATTCGCTACTTATATAAAAATCTTATTTTTAAATTCTCAACATATATAAAAATCATATTTTTAATTTGCTATTTATATAAAAATCATTTTTTTAATTCGCTCTTTATATAAAAATTGTAATGGCCCGCCCCGCACCAGCCGGCATTTCCTCCGATAGTGCACTGTACACATGCCCGACTAGCATGGAACGGTCGCCAAAGAAAGAAAAGTAGAGAATGAACTAATCGAAACCCTGTAGAATGTCCCACAGCGCATGGAACAAATATAATAATAATATAATCTTGACATAAAACAGGCGAGATAGTGCATAAGCTGAAAACTAAACCAACGTAGCAGCGGAAATCCAAATATAGCTTATGATCCTACATCATTATTACAACTTTAAAACTATCTCCAAAGCAAAAGAAGCTAAAGTAGAAGATGCACTACTAATGCCCAAGCAGTGATCTTCAACAACACAAGGAGAATATTATATGTATCATATGTGGAAGCCTCCTGCTCGTCTCCGGATCAGCTACTCGTGCATACCCAGCTAACCTGTCTCTAGTCTCTCGTGAGAGCACCCAGAGTAATAAGAAGAGACATAAAACTCTGGGTCAGACAATAAGTCTGGTATGGGCGATAAGCAGCTAAATAGAATAATAACAGGTATACTAAACCATACCTGAACCTGGACCTGCAACCAAAGAGTTAGCACTACATACCGTACAATACTCTAAGGTGCCATTGAATAGATGGTGTAAAGATAACGAGGGTGGGGGTGTGCATGTCATAATGATGACAAACAAATCAACCATAGCTATCATCCTCACATCTCTCACTCAGTGTGTAAAGCATACGATGTCCACCACCGTCAATCACTAGACCCATCGAAGTAATGACGGAGTTCGACTTGTACAACTACTGCTACTATCAAGCTAACCCCATGGAGTCATGACCAATCCTTTACAAATGACCCCACTTCATTGGTTTATAGCTCTTTAGTCGTACCTAGGCCACTGTGGCCCTGAATCCGTTCACGTACTCCCTACACATAGTGATCCAAAGTTATGGACATCGACAACCCCTAGCACACGTCCCGCAGCCAAGCCCAACTCATGAAGTCGACTCGTTGGTTCCCAATTGGATCCAGAGTACAAACTTCCCACTTGGACTATCTTTGCATCTCGGGTTTTGGTCGTCACCTTCTTCTCCGGATCGGTTCTTCATTTCTTCACTTCACTTTGTTTCAGGTCGTGGTCATCAACCTCATGGTTCGGATCGGAATACCCATACGGGTCGGATCGTGACTCCCCCAGTCCAGTTCATGACCTTCATCTTGTGGCGGTTTGGATCGGTCATCATCACCTCTTGGCGGATCGGTTCGGGTTCCTCAAGTCCAATCGCCATGCATCGGTTCAGTTCTGAGGTGGCCATGCGGGTCGGGTCGGGTCGGAGTAGTACATGCCACGAGAGGCGGATCGGGTCCAGATCGTCTTGCGGATACAACAGCTTGGAGGGCGGTTCGGTTCGGGCTCCTTCCTCCGATCCTACCGGATCGGCCAAATTCCTACACTTTTTTTCAGTGACTGTTTACACCATTCGATTGTGTTTTCGACCAATCTAATACCAGACAGTCATAGCAACATGTACAATCAATCATAAACACCAAAACAACAACTATAACATGTAAAATGAATCAAACATACCCAAAATCCTATATTTTCCCTTAAGCATATTTAAGCAAAACTAATGATATGATTAGCAAAACTTAATCAAATTAACCCAAATTTCTAATAGAGGTCTAAAACATTATTTTTGAATTTATAAATATTTTTCTAGAATTTATTAGTGTATGAATTTGCTAATTTTCAGTAATTACCCTAATTAACTGTAATTAGTGTCAAAACAATGCTAATCACTCACCTTGGCCACAAATAAAATTTTCAGAACTAAAACCTCGCTGATATGGGCGAATACTGATGTCTAACAACAGCTCTAATACTGATTTGGTGAAGATCTTCTTTGATTTGATGTTGATTAAGCACCAACTTGATTAAAAAGTGCTTAGAAGTTGATTTGGGTGTTGGAGGCCATTGTTAGGTTTCCAAGAATGAAAGTGGCGGCTGAAAAATGAAAATAAGATCGTTCTCTAACTGATTTCAGCCTCCTCATAACCCTAATCCCGAAATCCCCCATTGGGCCTAGCTGTTAATCACCCGGTTAAGCCCAATTAAGCTTTTTCACCATCTGAAACTTGTTTCAGCCATATCTCCCAAACAGTAAGTCCATTTGGCTATTGTGACCACTCTACGGAATTATAAACCATCATCCGGAGCCAGTGGAAGTGGTTTTAGGTCAAAACTCCTTTCCAACCAAAAGTTATGGCCAAAACAGTACTGGCTAAGGGTAAAACGGTCATTTAAAAATCGGCAAAAATCATGAACATGGTAAATGACCCCAATAGTTGTCTCCCAAAGTCACATGACCACACGACTTCATATATGAAGGAAATGAATATTCTACGATCCTTCAATGCGTAAAATGCAGGTCGTTACACTCTCCTCCCCTTAAGAAATATCGTCCTCGAAATTCCTTAACCCAAAACATACCAAGGATCCCGCATGCCTACCAATCATATACAACAATCAAACATGCAAAATAAACAAACAAGCCTATCCTAGCATGCGTAAAGACTAAATCGAGGCTAAAATCTTACCAGGTGAAGAGTTCTGGATATGTCTTCCTAATGCTCTCCTCTGTCTCCCAAGTACAGTCATTCTCATTCTCGCCCCACTGAACTTTGACTAGATTCACCGCTTTCCTTCGAAGTTTCTTCGTATCGTTCCCAACAATACGCATAGGCTTGCTGTTCCCAACCGCCTCGGGTTCAACTTCGATATCATCCAACTGATCAGGTGAAATAGTCACATCTGGGTCGTGCACGAACTTCCTTAACTGGGAAACATGAAATACGTTGTGAACTCCTACCATCTTCTCTGGTAATTCAACTTTGTATGCCAAATTCCCAATTTGCTTAAGAACTAGGTATGGACCAACAAATCTTGGTGCAAACTTGCCTCTCATGCCAAACCGTATCACGCTCTTTAACGGAGAAACCTTGATAAACACCAAGTCACCAATGGAGAATTTTAATCCCTTTCTCCTCTTATCAGCATAACTCTTCTGCCTATCTTGGGCAACCTTCATTCGCTGTTGGATAACCTTAATCTTAACTGTAGTTTCTCTTATCACATCGGGTTCAAGCACAAACTTCTCACCAGTTTCTACCCAACATGACGGTGAGTTGCACGGTCTTCCGTACAAAGCTTCAAATGGAGCCATGCCAATACTGGATTGATAACTATTATTATATGCAAAACTCTACTAGATGCAAATGGTCATCCCATGATCCACCAAAATCCAGTACACAAGCTCTCAAGAGGTCTTCTAACACTCGATTCACCCTCTCCGTCTGTCCGCCAGTTTGAGGATGATACGCGGTACTGAGATGTAATTCTGATCCCAACGCCTGTTGTAAGCTCTTCCAAAATCCACTAGTGAACAATGGATCTCGGTCACTCACAATGCCCTTGGGTATTCCACGAAATCTCACTACCCACTTTATATACAATTCCGTTAACTTAGTTGCCGTCCTATTTGACTTGACGGGTATAAACCTTGCACTCTTAGTCAATCGGTCCACAATCACCCAAATGCTGTCATGGCCCGATCTAGTCCTTGGTAACCCATCAATGAAATCCATTGACACTTGTTCCCATTTCCATTCTGGAACTTCTAATGGTTGCAACAAACCATTAGGCTTTTTTTGCTTGACTTTAACTAGCTGGCAATTCATGAATTTGGATATAAACTTCCCAATGTCTCTTTTCATCCCTTCCCAGTAGTAGGTCTGCTTCATGTCTCGGTACATCTTGTTACCACCGGGATGTATAGTCAGTTTTGAGTGATGACATTCTCTAAGCACTTCATTTCTCAATCCAGGTACAACTAGTCTTCCATTCTTTCTAAGCCATCCATCTCGATCAAGCCCAAACTTGTTCATCTCCTCATTGATACCCATCTCTAACTTTGAGATGATCTCCAATAGGTCAGGATGGTTCCTCTGGCTGTAACCAATCCGCTCAATCAAAGTGGGTCTGGTCGTCAAACTTGCTAACATTTCTGGATTCAATTCGCACTTCGGTCTGAAATCATACCCAGTGATGTACTCCAGATGCTTCCATTCTAGAAACATAGCCCGTAAACTGGCATGTCTCCTACTCAATGCATCAACCACCGCATTGCCCTTTCCTGGTGTATATGCGATGTCGAAATCATAGGAAGCCAAGAACTCTAACCATCTTTGCTGTCGGAGATTTAGATCCATTTGAGAGAAGAGATACTTTAACGATTTATGATCGGTAAACAACTCGAATCTTTCTCCTAAGAGATAATGTATCCACATCTTCAGTGCGAACACGATCGCTGCCAATTCCAAATCATGGGTAGGGTATCTTTTCTCATGCGGTTTCAATTGCCGACATGCATAAGCTACAACCCTACCTCCTTGCATCAATACAGCACCTAGTCCAGTACCACATGCATCCGTATACACCATCATCTCTTCACTCCCCTTAGGAATGACTAACACTGGTGCACATGTCAATTTTTCCTTTAGATTCTTGAATGCATCCTCGCACTTTTCGTCCCAGACGAAAGCTTGATTCTTTTTGGTCAACCGAGTCAACGATTCTACTATCTCGGAGAAGTCTTAGATAAACTTACGATAATATCCAGCTAACCCCAAGAAACTTCTTATGTCTGTTGCATTCTTGGGCGTAGACCAATCTTGTACCGTAGCCACCTTCGCAGGATCCACGACAATACCATTCTCTAAAACAACATGGCCCAAGAATCTCACTTCCCTCCTCCAAAAGTGACACTTAGAAAACTTTGCTTTCAATTGGTATTTTCTCAACACCTCCATTACTATCCTCAAATGTTCCTTGTGTTCTTCCTTTATCCTCGAATAAACAAATATATCGTCCACAAACACAAGAACAAACTTATTCAACTGATCTCTGGATACTCTATTCATAAGATCCACAAAATATGCTGGTGCATTGGTCAGCCCGAATTGCATGACCAACCACTCATAAAATACAGACGGCGTCCGAAAGGTCGTTTTAGCTATACTCTCAGCTTGCACTCTAAGCTGATGGAAACCTGTCGCGAGATCCAACTGGGAAAATACTCTCGTGCCACTCAACTGATCAAACAAATCATCTATCCGTGGTAGAGGATACTTGTTCTTCCTCATCGCTTTATTCAACTCACGGTAGTCCACACACAAACGAAGGGAACCATCCGCCTTGGTAGCAAACCCAACTGGTGCTCCCCATTCAGAAACACTCCTTCTGATAAATCCCTTCTTCAAAAGATCGTTGACTTGCACCTTGAGCTTTCGCTGCTCCCTTGGTGCCATACGACGAAGTGGCATCACTATAGGTCTTGCATCTTTCACTAAATCAATACGGAACTCAATCTCTCAATGTGGTGGAAGCCTGGTCACTTCCTCGAAGATGTCCGGATACTGGCTAACCACGGGCAAACCTGACAACTCACTATGCGGAATATCGAGGGAATTCAGAAAACTAGCTATTACCCCATCATCGGGTAGACCACCAAACACTATCCTCCGCCCATCATCCGCCCTAGCTGTCACCAAAAAGCCCTCACAGTCTACCACCACCCCGTATCTTTGGAGCCAATCGACTCCCAAAATAATGCCAAACCCAGTAAAGCCCAAAACAAAGCAATCACAAAAAAATATGCATCCATGACTCGATAGGACCACATCATGACAAATCATGCTAAGGTTAGTTGAACCGCCAATCGGGTTCGTCACTACTAAAGGTCTATCGACAATCTCGGGCTCCAATCCTAACCTATCTACCAGGTCACTAGATATGAAAGAACTGGAAGCCTATGTATCAAACAAAACTCTAACAGGAACATCATAAACAGAAAGCATACCTTGAATAACAACATTCTTTCCTTTCTCCGCCGCGGTTGGGGCATTCGACGAAGAAGGAATAGCATTAAGGGCATATGCTTTCACCACCTACTTTTCTTTAAGGGGTTGCGGACACTTGTCCTTGTGATGTCCCACTTGGCCATAGTTGAAGCACTTCCTATCCGCTAGCTTGGCCCGACACTCTTTGGCATAGTGGCCCTTCTTACCATAGCTGAAGCACTCAACATCTTTCTTATTCTTTTTCTTCTGGCCATCCTTATTCTAGTTCTGCTTCCTCTTATTCTGAAAACCACTCCTGCCTCCACCACTTGCTTGCGGCTTTGGATCCTTTGTAGATGCAACCTCAGGGTAAAGACTCTCGAACCTCAATGCTTTCCCCACAATCGACTCAAATGTCTCATAGATGTGGTTAATAAGCCTTTCCCCCAAGTACTGATCCAAGCCAGTTATGAACTTCTCGTTCTTCTTCTCGGCAGTATCAATAAGAGATAACCCATATTTCGACAAAGTGTTGAATTCGGCAACATACTCAGAGATAACTCTGCCATTCTGCTTGAGTTCCAAGAATTTCTTAAACAACACTGACTTATGAGCAGTTGGAATGAACTTATCGCTAAAGCGAGCCTTAAACTGCTTCCAAGTATTCTGTTCCTCGGGAGTAGCTGCCCTTATAGCATTCCACAAATTCATTGCCCGTCCTTGCAGCTGACGGGATGCTAGCCTTCTCTTCATCGCATCCTCGATACCCAAGTCTTCGAAGATACACTCGCAGCTACCCAACCAATCCTGAACATACGTAGCCGACTCCGTTCCGTGGAACGGCTTCCCACCAAGACTAGTATAATCCTTGTTTAGCTTTGTGAAATCGGCCCTAGGCGCCTGCACTATTAGACCACCACCATTACCCGCATTGGGAGCTGCCCTCTGCACATCAAATTTTCACAAATACGCGTTCTCATATATGTATACCATCTCCTCCTAATAACTTCCCTAGGTTAACTACGCAACCTAGAGCTCTGATACCTAGTGTGACGGCCGACCCCGCATCAGCCGGCATTTCCTCCGAAAGCGCGCTGTACACATACCCGACTAGCAAGGAACGGTCGCCAAAGAAAGGAAAGAAGAGAACGAACTAATCGAAAACCTGTAGAATATCTCACAGCGCATGGAACAAAATATAATAATAATATAATCCTGACATAAAACAGGCGAGACAATGCATAAGCTGAAAACTAAACCAACATAACAGCTGAAATACAAATACAGCTTATGATCCAACATCATTATTACAACTTTAAAAATGTCTCTAAAGAAAAGGAAAGCTAAAGTAGAAGATGCATTACTAATTCCCAAGCAGTGATCTTCAACAACACAGGGAGAATACTATATGTATCATACGTGGAAGCCTCCTGCTCGTCTCCGGATCAGGTACTCGTGCATACCCGACAAACTTGTCTCTAGTCTGCTCATGAGAGCACCCAGAGTAATAAGAAGAGACATAAAACTCTGGGTTAGACAAAAATTTTTGTATGAGTGATAAAAATTTGGTATGAGCGATAACCAGCTAAACAGAATAATAATAGGTATACTAAACCATACCTGAACCTGGACTTGCAACCAAAGAGTTAGCACTACACACCGTACAATACTTTAAGGTTCCATTGAACAAATGGCGTAAAGATACCGGGGGTGGGGTGTGCATGTCATAATGATGGAAAACAAATCAACCATAGCAATCATCCTCACATCTCTCATTCAGTGCGTAAAGCATACGATGTCCACCACCGTCAATCATTAGACCCATCGAAGTAGTGATGGAGTTCGACTTGTACAACTACTTCTACTACCAAGCTAACCCCATGGAGTCATGACCAATCCTTTACAAATGACCCCACTTCATTGGTCTATGGCTCTTTAGTCGTACCTAGGCCACTATGGCCCTGAATCCGTTCACGTACTCCCTACACATAATGATCCAAAGTTACGGACATCGACAACCCCTTAGCACACGTCCCGCAGCCAAGCCCAACTCATAAAGTCGACTCATTGGTTCCCAACTGCATCCAGAGTACAAACTACCCACTTGGACTACCTTTGCATCTCAGGTTTTGGTCGTCACCTTCTTCTTCGGATCGGTTCTTCATTTCTTCACTTCACTTTATTTCAGGTTGTGGTCATCTGAAACACCCCACATCTGTTAAGGTCACTCATAAAGGGAATGCCTTAATTTTGTTGGAGATTTATAAGTAAAAGCCACAGATAAACTCAAGACAGATATAAATACACATATTTTAAACAGCGGAAACCAACAGACTTTTATTCATCAATACGTGTTCCAAAAAAAAACATTTCATAATTGTCTCAAAATACTTCCATCATTACTACATCATAACTGTCTTGATTATTAACGAAGCATAAAACATAAATAAAGTGACAAAAATCCCCATAGTGATATCCAAAGCCTTAGTCCGAGCAAAAGAGACCCAAATCATACATCTACGTTCTTGGAGCTTGAACAGAACCTGGCTGAGCTGAGTTGTTTCCTCCCTGTGGACCTGGGGAGAGGGGAAACGAAAGAAAAGAAGACGAAAAGAAAATAGGGTCAGACATAAAGCCTGAGTAAGTCTAGTAACTCTTCAGTACGTGAATAAGAAAAGGGCATGATAGATATATACTGAAAATAGGATAGTGTCACAAGCTAAGGGAGTGTCGAGTGTACTATCGCACCCATACTATATCTCTGCATCTATTCGAGTTTACTTTAACAGGCACCCTACGGTGAGGGTGAAGTGATCCCCAACTTTATTTAAAGATCGGCTCCTACTCGTGTTAACATGTGTCATACGACCCCCAAGAATTGTAGATACCTGTGCTGGTCCCACCATGGGGTGTATCAAGACCCATGGTGGCGGCCCCGACACAAATTCTAGAAGGCATAGGTTATACTACTGGTGTTGCCAGTGCCCTGGTTGTCTGCTTCGAAGTGTGTGCACGCCCGCACTCCGTTAGACCTGCACTGTGCACCCACCGCCGTCGTTTGACCGCTTACAATCATCCCAGTAATCGTGCCCCACCCTGCCTAGTTTCAAGGTACCGTTGATACCTAAATTGGGTTACTGTTGAAACGGGTCCCTCGTTACTAGGATTTTCTAGTCAAACATTATTTACCTAACCCCCACCCATCAATTCTTGTTAACATGTTGAATTTGGTTAAGTGTTATAGTTGACTTAACCCTACCACATGTCCTTAGCCTCTTAGGAGCACCAGACCACTCACATTAGACAGGTATTGCTACAGTTACTGGATATGCCGGTCGGTTCCGGGAAGGTTTACACCGTAGCTCAGTCTAACATCGGGTCTTTATTGGGCTCAATGCTTAACCACCCACATTGGATAGGTATTGTTGTGACTACTGGACCGCCGGGCGGTTCCGGGCAGGTTTACATCACAACTCAATCCAACCTCGGGTTAAGCACGTCGTGTTTTCTAAATTTACATATTTTATTATTTATCAAATGTATATATGTAAATGTCATATCTATTATTTTTGGGTATAACAATTCATATCGCTTTAAATGTCATTGTCATTGGCATGTGCCAAACATGTCAACCTATATTTTCATGTTTTACACCCAACGTTATTACCCCCGTTTATACGTTCGCAACGTTATAACAAATGTTGGGCTCGCACAATTCAGCCCAACTTTATAAGCGTAAGAAAAGGGGAAATTAAGAACATGTAATATTTGACAACATATAAGGGTGTGTGGCGCATGAACTTGCAACTTAGCGATACTAACATAAATGATGGGTCATGTGAACTTGCACTCAAATCAAAGTATGAATAAGTAGGTGGCATGGCATAGTTTAGGCTAATACAAACTTGTGTTTAAACATGTTTAACTTGGCATAGTGTCAAACACAAAACTAGCATGATGTATATTCACCAAAAGGCCCAATTATAGCATTTAATTCACATAGCCTATTCCAACATGAACTTGCATAGTTTATGAAACACAAACGATACTTAACATAGATCCAATTTCACTTGCAAATAGACATGAACTCGCATGATTTATGAAACCCAAACGATGCTTAACATAGATCCAATTATACTTGCAAATAAACATGAAAGCGATAACATAGGCTTTGGGTCATGTAGACATAAAAGGTTTCAAGTCTAAATCATGTTTACATAAATTCTAATTTAGACTAAGGGAATATACATAGTCCATGCCATCGACATATACATAAAGGATCAATTTCTAATTTTTGCCATAACTTGCAAGTGTCATTGTTTTCATATACAATTGTTCCATAGGCTTGCATAAATAAATTTTATGCCACAAACATCAATACATAAGTCATAATAGAACCATCACAATACATAGAATTTTATACAATACAAAAACACAATTCTATTTTCATCCACATCGAATCACATCGCAATTCTTAATCATATTCTGAAAGGCTACTATACTTACAACGAATGCAGAATCTTGAATTGTAGATTCTGAATTCTGAAATTGGAATGCGCTCCTTTGGGTAGACTAACATTGCGTTGAAAACTTTTGATTTAAACTTTAATCTTCTTCTTAGTTTGAATCGTCTCTAGGCTTTTCTCTTGACGCCTATGTTCAATTCCTCCCTAGCAGCATGACGACCCTTTCTCATATTTTTATGTGAATTTTCAGTTGAGAGTTTGGGTGTATTTATAGATTTTTAAGTTGTTTTGAGCCGTCAGATGAAGATAGGAGGAATCTAGGCCATTCAAAATTCAGAGAGCCAATCAAGAGGTGACACGTCATCCCTAGTGACACATAGGGACTCAGAAATTCGAGCCAGAGTCAGACCTGGCCAGTTAGGTCGACCAGCCAGGTCGACACCCAGGTCGACACTATGGTCGACCTGGGGGGGGACCAGGTCGACACTATGGTCGACCTGGGGTGACCAGGTCAACTCCATGGTCGACCTGGTCTCTGGGAGGGAATTTTCCCACCCAGCCCAGTTTGAACCTGAATTTCGAAAATTTGAAATTAAACTGAGCTGTTTGAATTTAAATTTGATTCTGAAACTTCCGAAGGCCATAACTTCTTCATACGGAGTCCGATTCTTGCAAACTCGGACTCTATCTCGAGCAGAATTCCGAGACGAACGCAATGGCGTAACCCGTTTCCGTTAATTCTTTCATTTAGAATTAATTATACTTTAATTTGTGATGCTTAGCGTTATAAAATTCATGGGGTGTTACATCATCAGCCCCTCGGTTTGAATCGGAATACCCATATGGGTTGGATCGTGACTCCCCCAGTCCAGTTCGTGACCCTCATCTTGTGGCGGTTCGGATCGGTCATCATCACCTCCTGGCGGATCCGGTAGGGTTCCTCAAGTCCAATCGCCATGCATCGGTTCGGTTCGGAGGTAGCCATGCGGGTCGGGTCGGAGTGGTACATGCCACGAGAGGCGCGTCGGGTCCAGATCGTCTTGCGGATACAACAGCTTGGAGGGCGGTTCGGTTCGGGCTCCTTCCTCCGATTCGATTCGGATCGGCCAGATTCCTGCACTTTTTTTCAGCGACTGTTTATGCCATTCGATGGTGTTTTCGACCAATCTAACACTTCTAGACGATCACAATTCATACCACACTATCATAGAAACATGTACAATCAATCATAAACACCAAAACAACAACTATAGTATGTAAAATGGATCAAACATACCCAAATCCTATATTTTCCCTTAATCATATTTAGGTAAAACTAATGATATGATTAGAAAAACTTAATCAAATTAACCCATATTTCTAGCAGAGGTCTAAAACATTATTTTCGAATTTATAATATTTTTCCAGAATTTATTAGTGTATAAATTCGCTAATTTTCACTAATTACCCTAATTAACTGTAATTAGTGTCAAAACAATGCTAATAACTCACCTTGGCCACAAATAAAATTTTCAGAACTGAAACCTCGCTGATTTGAGCGAATAATGATTTCTAACAGCGGCTCTAATACTGATTTGGTGAAGATCTTCTTTGATTTGATGTTGATTAAGCCAAAACTTGATTAGAAAATGATTAGAAGTTGATTTGGGTGTTGGAGGCCATTGTTAAGGTTCCAAGAATGAAAGTGGCAGCTGAAAAATGAAAATAAGATCATTCTCTAACTGATTTCAGCCTCCTCATAACTCTAATGGCGAAATCCCCCATTGGGCCTAGCTGTTAATCACCCGGTTAAACCCAATTAAGATGTTTTTCACCATCTGAAACTTGTTTCAGCCATATATCCCAAACGGTAAGTCCGTTTGGCTAATGTGACCACTCTACGGAATTGTAAATCATCATCCGGAGCCAATAGAAGTGATTTCAGGTCAAAACTCCTTTCCAACCAAAAGTTATGGCCAAAACAGTACCAGTTAGGGGCAAAACGGTCATTTAAAAATTGGCAAAAATCATGAACATGGGAAATGACCCCAGTAGTCGTCTCCTAAAGTCACATGACCACACGACTTCATATGTGAAGGAAATGAATATTCTACGATCCTTCAATGCGTAGAATGCGAGTCGTTACAAAAATCATATTTTTAATTCGCTATATATATAAAAATCAATTTTTTTATATTCTTTACATATATAAAAAATCATATTTTTAATTCGCTACTTATATAAAAGTCATATTTTTAATTCACTATAAAAAAACATATTTTTACATTCTCTACATATATAAAAATCATATTTTTACTTCGCTACCTACTTAAAAATCATATTTTTAATTCGCTACTTATATAAAAATCATATTTTTAATTCGCTACATATATAAAAATCATTTTTTTATTCCTCTATCTTCATAATAAAAATCATATTTTTATTATAAAAATCATATTTTTATTATAAAAATCATATCTTTAATCTATGCTTTATATCAAAAAAACTGATTTAAAACAATAGTTTATATAAATTAAAAGCTCACCTTTTGTTTGCCGGGGGAATGAGCGGCGCTGTGGGGGTGTTATTGGTCGGAAGATGGTGCAGGAGGCTGTAACACCCCACCTCTGCTAGGGTCACTCTCAAAGGGAATGCACTAGTTTTGGTTGAGTATTATCTAGGTAAACATACAAAGAGATATCACAAGGCAGAACATAAATAAAGCAGCGGTAGAAATTAAAAACCAAATTTATTACTTTCAAGAAAAGAGTCAAAACCCGATATATCCAAGGTACAGATTATTCCATTACATCAACTTCCAAATAAAGAAGCATAAACTTAAGATAACAAAAGTAAATTATTCCCCATAAATAGCAGAAGCAGGCATAGTATAGCCCAAGACCAAACCGTACATGAGCTATCAGAAAGCAAGCTAAATCCAAGCTAAGAGCTAGTGTTTCCTCCCTAAGAACCTTGGGGGGGGGGGAACGAAAGAAAAAGAGGCGAAAGAAAAAAGGTCAGTCAGAAATACTGGTAAGCCCTAGTGACTTTCAGTATGAAAACTAGTAAAGGTAACATGATATGTGAAAACTGGAATTAAACATAAGGATGATAACAGAACTGGTAGGACAATAAAGATAACAGGATAAGTCAAGTCTAGCATTGCATATTCGAGATTCGCTGCACCAACTGTACTAGTGTTCTAACCCATGTCAAGTATTAATCATGAAATGATCCCTTGGCCCAATATCATGAAGTGACCCATTACTGGGTCCTACGATACTATCTACTAATCGATCGGCTCCCTACAAGTTCTAGCTCGTCATGTGTCTGTGTCATATGGCCCTATCCTGAAATGTAGTTACCTGTGCTAGGTCCACCTTAGGGTGTATCAAGCCCTATGGTGCCAACCATCGACACGAATCAAGCACGCACAATGTAAATCTACGGGTGCCCAATGCCTGCTTTTTCAACTCCGGATTATGTGCACGACCATAGTCCACCTGAACCTACAATGGCGCACCTACTCTGCCGTCGTTCTGGTCGCTTACAATCAGCCCAGTAATCGTGCCCCACCCTGCCTAGACCCAGGGTATCGTGATACGTCTAAGTGGTTACTGCTGAAAAAGGACCGTGTGACTAGGGTTTCTAATGGGTTAAGTGTTGTCATTCAAATTCGTGACTTAACCCTATCCAAATCATGTATCAAGTTGGTTAAGTATGTTCAAGCGGTTCATGACTTAACCCTATCAAATCATCGTGTCAAGTTGGTTAAGTATATTCAAGTGGTTCATGACTTAACCCTATCATCTGGCGTTAATTCATTAATGCACCCCAACTTCTCACATTAGACTAACTGCTGTGGTTACTAGATTTGTCGGGCGGTTCCGGGCAGATTTACACCACAACATAGTCTAACCTCGGGTTTTTTGTGCGATATGACCAACTGCCCACATTGGATCCTATTATTCGCAGTCACTGGATTTGCCGGGCGGTTGCGGGCAGATTTACGCTTCAAACTCAACCCAACCTCGAGTTGGCCATTTTCAAATTTATCTAATTGTCATGCCCACGTTCAATTTTTCATGTCAAAATTCATGTTGAGTTTTCATGTCATGTTTCATGTCAAATCGTGTCAAGTTCATGTCCATATCCAGGTTCAAGTTATAATAACGTTCATGTTTAAAGTTCAAAGTCAATTCATGTTTTACCTAGTCTACCCAAATCGTATTCCCATCGCACGTAAGCTCGAATCGAAATAAATAAATCTAATTAGGGAATAACATATAAAGAGACGGGTATTAGATGGCAAAAGTGATTACTAGTATAACATGGTATGACTTGAGATAAATGATTATAACATTACTGGCATAAGGAATATTGGCCTCAAACATAAAGATTCCAAATCTAGCAAAATAAAGTACTAATCAAGATAACGGTTGTCATAAGGTGATAGTATAGTCATGGTAACGATTGACATAAGGTGATAGCATAGTCATGGTTATGATTGACATAAGGTGGTAGTCATAAACTTGTGACTAATAGCAGATTCAACATGATAATATGAGGGGTTTTTCTTTTTGATTTACAACATGAATAGACCCCAAATCAATGTCATAGTAATGTATCCAAAATTCATGATCCGAGATGAACAAGAATGGATGTAAAACAGTCATCATATAGGTCCAATTTCAATTTACATCATATTCATATTACATTTACAGTTTAAATTTGAAAATAACTGGGGCTCACAGATCGAGGTTCGAGAATTAGTAAAAGAGAGTCGATGTTGAATCTTTATATGCTTAGTCAAGTCCTAATAGAAATCCCCAAATCAGCAACGTAGTTTCTACGTAGAAGAAGTAGTCCCTTTCTCTAAGTTTTCAACCAGAATTGGAGCAGCATAAGGTCAGAAAGAATTTTGTGTTGAGAGACTAGTGTTAGGGGCTGTACATATAGGGCCAGGTCAACGAATGTAGATAGAAATGAGGCCAGAAACATCAAAGTGAATCAGGCTTCAAAAGTGGGCTCGGGCACCAGGTCGACCCCCAGGTCGACACTATGGTCGACTTGGTCCTGAGTAGGTCGACTACATAGTCGACCCCCAGGTCGACCTGGTCCTGGGCGGGAAATTTCCCGCCCATTCAATTCTGAGGTTTGAATTTCGAATTTTGAATTCGAATTGAGCTGTTTTGAACTTGAAAACTTCTGAAAACTTTGAAAGGTCATAACTTGGTCATACAGGCTTCGATTTTCGAAAACTCGGACTCGTTTCCAAGAAGAATTTCGAGATGAACGCAATGGCGCAACCTGTTTCCCTTGATTCTTATTTTAAAAATTAATTCTGCCTTGATTTATGGTTATTACACGTTATAAAAACACGGGTTGTTACATTCTCCCCCCTTAAAGGATTTCGTCCCCGAAATCTCTAATTTAGGGAGGATGTGTCCTACCATCCATCATCCATCTACTCAAAGCATCATCCACAGGCAACCAATGTCCTTAAAAGATTTCTAATGCTGTATGAACATACGCAGAAATTGTGTGTATATGTACTTATCTAATACAAAAGATCAGGCGGTTACTGATTCAGTAAACCTCCTTAATGCAAAATATGTTAGTGTAATGAATCCAACATGTATGCAAATTCCTAACATAGTTTATAATCTCTACATGAGTGCACAAACATTCATTCATATGCAACATCCAAGTGATAGCATAACAAGTTCCATCAATGTACAAGTATAAGCACTCATGCATATGCAACATGAGCCGATCTAGTGCCTAATGTGTGTCATGCACCCACAAGCAACCACTTGCAACCATTTGCAAACATCAACCATAACATGTTTCAATCACATGTTTACATCCATATGGTTCTACCTAAGGTTCTCAAGATAAGATCGAGAAGATAACATGAAAAACGTAGATAGTAGAAGCATGATACGAAAAGGTTTCCAAGTTTATAGGAAAAAGAGATCTAGAATGTACCCTAAAAAAGAAATGGGTAAAGTGCGTGTATTTTCTCTTCGATTTCCCAAGTTGCGTCTTCTTGGGCTTCACTCCACTGCACTTTAACTAGCTTGACTTCTCGATTCCTTAGCTTCTTAATCTCCGTTCCTAAGATACGAATCGGAACTCGCCTCAATGTTGCTTCTTTTTCCACTTCTACGTCTTCAAGGATGCTTGGCTCAACCACTTCGGCTGACTCATGCAAGCACTTCCAGAGATGCGAGACGTGAAAGACAATGTGCAGTCCAGATAACTTCTCGGGTAAGTCTATCCTATAGGTCATCCGTCCAATCCTCTCAGTAATGGGGAACGGTCCTACGAACCTTGGTGCTAGCTTTCCAGCTGCTCCAAAACGAACTACATTGCATAATGGAGAAACTTTTATAAAGACCATATCTCCGACTTCGAACTCTAGGTCTGTCCTTCTCTGGTCCGCATAAGATTTCTGTCTATCTTGGGCCGTTTTCATCCATCTTCGTATCTACTCAATCTTCTCAAAAGTGTCCCTTATCATGTCGGGCCCAAGTATAAGTCTGTTTGTCGTCTCCCACCAACAAGTTGGCGATTTGCACGGTCTTCCATACAGGGCTTCGAACAGTGCCATTCCGATGCTAGCTTGGTAACTATTGTTATATGCAAACTCCACTAGAGGAAGATGGTCTTCCCAAGTGCCACCAAAGTCAAGAATGCATAGCCTCAGGAGATCTTCTAGTATCCTATTTACCCTTTCGGTTTGTTCATCCGTCTGTGGGTGATAGGCCGTGCTTAAACTCAGTCGTGTACCCATTGCTTCTTGCAGACTATTCCAAAACTGGCTAGTGAAAATCGGGTCACGATCACTAACTATACTAGAAGGAACTCCATGCAACCGTACTATCTCTCGAAGGTAAATAGACGCTAGCCATGATGCGGTCCTCTTGCCTTTCACTAGAATGAAGTGAGCACTTTTCGTGAGTCTATCAACTATGACCCATATGCTAGTATTTCCCTTCCTTGACCTAGGTAGTCCATCCATGAAATCCATCGAGATACTCTCCCATTTCCATTGCGGAACCTCCAAAGGATGTAATAGCCCACCATGCTTCTTCGACTCGACCTTTACTTGTTGGCACACCATGCACTTCGAAATGAATTTTGTCACGTCCTTTTTCATTCCAGCCCAAAAGAAAATGCGTTCATATCCCTGTACATCTTATCCCCTCTAGGAAGTATAGCCATCTTCGAGTGGTGCACCTCTTTGAGAACTTTCCTTACTAGGTCTCCCACTTGTGGGACACATAGCCTTCCATCGCGCCTTAGCCATCCCTTGTCATCTATGGCATACCTACTGAGGTGACTGACGTCTCACCACTAATCAGCTTGTCCATGATTTCGACTATCTATGGGTCTTCCTTCTGTGAAGTCCCTACTTGATCTAGAAGTGTAGGTCCTAACTCAAGAGATGCTAACGTAGCATTCAATGACTCAACAGCAGGTGTAAAATCAAAGGTTCCTATAAACTCAAGGCTTTTTGTGACGGCCCGCCCCGCACCAACCGACATTTACTCTCCAAAGGTGCGCTGTACACATGTCCAGTTAGCACGGAACGGGTCGTGAGAAGGGAAAAAGGAAGAAGGAAATGAACATACAAAGAACCTGTAGAATGTCTCACAGCGCATCGAACAAAATATAATAATAACGTACTTGACATAAAACAAGAGAGTCAGTGCATAAGCTGAAAATCAGAACTAAACATCATAGCAGCGGAAATTCAGAATACAGCTTATTACAACTTTCAAACTGTCTCAAAGCAAAAGTAAGGTAAATGAGGTACACTACTAATGCCCAAGTAGCGACCACCAACGACACAGGGAGAATGTGTATATATATATATATATCATACGTGGAAGCCTCCTGCCCGCCTCCGAATCAGCTACTCGCGCATCACCAGCTAACCTGTCTCTAGTCTGCTCGTGTGAGCACCCAGAGTAATAAGAGGAGACATAAAACTCTGGGTCAGACATAAAGCCTGGTATGAGCGATAAGCATCTAAAGTGAACAATAACAGGTAGACTAAAACATACCTGAACCTGGACCTGCAACCAAAGAGTTAGCACTACATACTGTACAACACTCCAAGGTACTATATCAAACGGTGTAAAGATACGGAGGTGGGGAAGGTGTGCCTGTCATAATGATGGCAAACAATCAAGCATAGCATCCATCCTCACATCTCTCACTCAGTGCGTAAAGTATACGATATTCACCACTTCGATCACCCAACATACCTTGCTACGATCACTTTGCCCCATGAAGTCATAAATGGCTTCACTGCACTGATAACGTAGCCACAAATCCTTCGCTATGTCCACTTTGCCCCATGGGGTCACAAGAACCCCACTGCACTGGCTCATAGCCTTACTAATCCTTACTATATCCACTCTTCCCCATGGAGTCACAAGAACCCCACTGCACTGGCTCATAGTCTCACTATGCATCACCTTGCCCCTCGGGTCATAATGACCCTACTGCACTGATAACGTAGTCTTGCTACCATCACTTTGCCCCTCAGGTCGTAATGACCCTACTTCACTGATAAGTAGCCCATCATTCCTTTTTAGTTGTGAATCGAAGTTATGAACGTCGACAACTCCTTAGCACACGTCCCGCAGCAAAGTCCAACTCATGAAGTGAACTCATTGGTTCCCAACTGGTTCCGAGATCCTGAGCTCTAACTTCCATTTGGACTACCTTTGCATCTCGGGTTATTGGTCATCACCATCGAATCGGATCAGCCTTCAACATTCTTCAACGGATTGGTTCGAGTACCCCTCAGCGGATCGGGTCGGGGTCTCCAAGTCAATCGCCACGGATCGGTTCGTGACAAGCTCCTTCGGATCGAGTCGTGGTCCTTCAAGCGGTTCGGGTCGGAAAGCACTTCTCCAGGTCGTTAGCTCATGAGCTTCTGAAGTGGATCGGGTCGTGCTCCTCCCTTCGGATCGTGGCGCTTCATCCAGCTGGATCGGATCGTGGAGAGGATTCGCGATAGGGGGTGGCCATGCAGATCGTCGTCTTGGGATTGGATCGCCCCTATGCCCACCGATCCGGTCCGGTTCGGGCAGATTCCTGCAGTTCTTCCAGCGATCAGTTGACGCCCCTCGATGGCATTTTCGACCATTCTAACTATTGAAATCAATCACAAAGCATTTCATACAGTCCTAGCAACATGCATAATCAACCACAAACATCAAAACATCAACATGATAGGTTAAAATGGATCAAACATACCCAAAATCCCACATTTCCCCTTAAGCATGTTTAGGTGAAACTAATGATAGGATTAGCAAAACTTAACCAAATTAACCCAAATTCATATTAGAGGTCTAAAACATCATTTAGAGATTTATGAACATTTTTCCCGAATTTTATCATGCTTAAATTCACTAATTAGCACTAATCACCCTTAATTAGCCATAATTAGTGTAAAACTATGCAAATCACTCACCTTAGCCACAAATAAACTAAGATCTGAAATAATTCTCTGATTTGATGTGAATCTCTATGCTAAACAGCAGCTCCTATGTTGCTTTGGTGAAGATCTTCCTTGATTAGTGGTTGATAAGCCAAATCCTTGACCAAAAGATGATTTGGAGATGATTTAGAGGTTGGAGGCCATTTTTAGGGTTCCTTGGTGATAAGTGGAGGCTAGAAAACTGAAATGGAATGATTCTCCATCTCATTTCAGCCCTCCCATAACCCTAATCCCGAAATGGGTTATGGGCCTACTCACTAATCACCCGATTTGGCCCAGTTAAGCAGTTTTTCACCTTCCAAACCTTATTTCAGCCATATCTCCCAAACAGTAAGTCCGTTTGGCAATTGTGACCACTCTATGGAAAGGTAAACCATCAAACGAATCTAATGGAAGTGGTTTCAGGTCAAAATCCCTTTCCAATCAAAAGTTATGGCCAAAACAGTACCAACTAGGGGCAAAATGGTCATTTAAAAATCGACAAAAATCATGAACATGGGAAATGACTCTAATAGATGTTTCCCAAAGTTACATGACCATACGACTTCATATGGGAAAGAAATAAATATTCTACGATCCTATGATGTGTAGAATACGGGTCATTACACTCTCCCCCCTTAAGAAATTTCGCCCCCGAAATTCCCTAATCCAAACACACACAAAGGTCCCGCATGCCTATCAACCATAAAACAACCATCAAACATGCAAAACAAGTAAAATAAGTCTATCCTAACATGCGGAATAACTAAATCGCAAAGTAAATCTTACCAGGCAAAGAGTTCTGGATATGCCTTCCTAATGCTCTCCTCTGTCTCCCAAGTACAATCATTCTCGTCCTCGCCCCACTGAACCTTGACTAGCTTCACCGCCTTCCTTCGAAGTTGCTTCGTATCGTGCCCCACAATACGAATCGGCTTGCGGTTCTCAACCGCCTTGGGTTCTACTTCAAAGTCCTCTAACTGATCAGGTGAAATAGTCATATCTGAGTCATGGACGAACTTCCTTAGTTGGGAAACATGAAATACATTGTGAACTCCCGCCATTTTCTCTAGTAAGCCAACTCTATATGCCGAATTCCCGACTAGTTCAAGAACAGGGAATGGGCCAACAAATCTTGGTGCCAACTTGCCTCTCCTGCCAAATCGTATCACACTCTTCAACGGAGAGATCTTGACGAACACCAAGTCACCAACGGAGAATTTCAAGTCTCTTCTCCTCTTATCAGCATAACTCTTCTGCCTATCTTGGGAAGCTTTCATTCGTTGTTGAATGATCTTGATCTTATCGGAAGTTTCTCTCACCACATCTGGTCCAAGCACAAACTTCTCGCCAGTCTCTATCCAACATGATAGTGAGTTGCACGGTCTTCCGTACAAAGCTTCATATGGAGCCATACCGATACTGGATTGGTAGCTATTATTATATGCAAACTCTACTAGATGCAAATGGTCATCCCATGATCCACCAAAATCCAATATACAAGCTCTCAAGAGATCTTCCAATATACGATTCACCCTCTCCGTCTGACCGTCGGTCTGAGAATGATATGCGGTACTGAGATGTAATCCTGACCCTAGAGCCTCTTGTAAGCTTTTCCAAAACCCACTAGTGAACAACGGGTCTCGGTCACTCACAAGGCTTTTGGGTACTCCATGAAATCTCACTACCCACTTCATATACAATTCTGCCAACTTGGCTGCCGTCCTGGTCGATTTGACTGGTATAAATCTTGCACTCTTAGTCAATCGATTCACAGTTACCCAAATGCTATCATATCCCGACCTAGTCCTTGGTAAACCATCGATGAAATCCATCGAGACTTGCTCCCATTTACATTCGGGAATTTCTAATGGTTGCAACAACCCACTAGGCTTCTTTTGCTCGGCTTTAACTAGCTGGCAATTCATGCATTTGGATATATACTTCCCAACGTCTCTTTTCATCCCTTCCCAGTAGTAAGTCTGTCTCATGTCTCGATACATCTTATTACCACCGGGATGTATAGTCAGTTTTGAGTGATGACATTCTCTAAGCACTTCATCTCTCAAACCATTCATGTTGGGCACAACTAGTCTTCCACTCTTCCGAAGCCATCCATCTCGATCAAGCCCATACACACTCATCTCCTCATCGATTCCCATCTCTAACTTGGAGATGATTTCTAATATATTAGGATCGTCCCTCTGGCTAGAACCAATCCGCTCTATCAAAGTGGGTCTGATCGTCAAACTAGCTAGCATAACTGGATCCAATTCACCTTGGTCTGAAATCAAACCCCGCGATATACTCCAGTTGCTTCCATTCAAGAAACATTGCCCCTAAACTGGCATGTCTCCTACTCAAGGCATCGGCTACCGCATTACCTTTCCCAGGTGTATATGCGATATCAAAATCGTACGAAGCCAGGAATTCTAACCATCTCTGCTGACGGAGATTCGGATCCTTCTGGGAGAAGAGATACTTTAACGACTTATGATCGGTAAACAACTCGAATCTTTCTCCCAAGAGATAATGTCTCCACATCTTCAACGCAAATACAATCGCTGCCAATTCCAAATCACGGGTAGGATACTTCTTCTCGTGCGGCTTTAGCTGTCAACTAGCATAAGCTACAACCCTACCTCCTTGCATCAATACAACACCCAGTCCGGTACCACAAGCATCCATGTATACCGTCATCTCTTCATTCCCTTTAGGAATGACGAACACTGGCGCACGCGTCAACTTCTCCTTTAGACTCTTGAAGGCATCCTCACACACTCCGCCCCAGACGAAGGACTGATTCTTATTAGTCAATTGAGTCAACAGTGCTGCTATCTGGGAGAAGTCCTGGATAAACTTACGATAATATCTAGCTAATCCCAAGAAACTTCTTACATATGTTGCATTCTTGGGCGTAGGACAATCCTGTACCATAGCCACCTTCGCAGGGTCCACGACAATACCACTCTCTGAAACAACATGACCCAATAATCTCACTTCCCTTCTCCAAAAATGACACTTGGAGAATTTCACTTTCAATTGGTGTTTCCTCAACACCTCCATCACTATCCTCAAGTGTCCCTTGTGTTCCTCCTCTGTCCTTGAATAAACATGGATATCATCCACGAACACAAAAACAAACTTATTCAACTGATCTATGAATACTCAATTCATAAGATCCACAAAATAGGCTGGTGCATTGGTCAAACCAAATGGCATGACCAACCACTCATAAAATCCAGACGGCGTCCTAAATGCCGTTTTCGGAACACTCTCATCTGCTACTCGAAGCTGATGAAATCCTGTCGCGAGGTCCAACTGGGAGAACACTCTTGCTCCTTCCAGTTGATCAAACAAATCATCTATTTGCGGTAGAGGATACTTATTCTTCCTCGTCACCTTATTCAACTCGAGATGTCCACACACAAACGAAGGGAACCATCTGCCTTAGTGGCAAACACAACTGGTGCTCCCCACTCGGAGACAGTCCTTCTAATAAATCCCTTCTTCAAAAGATTGCTGACTTGCACCCCGAGCTCTCGCTGCTCCCTTGGTGCCATACGGCAAAGTGGCATCACTATAGGTCTGGCATCTTTCACTAAATCAATACGGAACTCAATCTCTCGGTGTGGTGGAAGCCCGGTCACCTCCTCGAAGACGTCCAGATACTGGCCAACCACGGGCACATCTGACAACTCATCCTGCGGGATGTCGAGGGAATTTACAAAACTAGCCATAACCCCATCACTAGGTAGACTACCAAACACTACCCTCCGCCCATCATCCGCCCTCACTGTTACCAAAAAGCCCTCACAGTCTACCACCACCCCGTATCTTTGGATCCAATCGACTCCCAATATAATGCCATACTCAGTAAAGCCCAAAACAAAGCAATCACATACAAACATACATCCATAACTCGATAAGATCAAATTCCTGCAAATCATACTAAGGATAGTTGAACCACCAATCGGGTTCGTCACAATCAATGGTCTATCGACTATCTCGGGTTCCAGTCCCAACCTATCTACCAGGTCACTAGGTATGAAGGAACGGGAAGCCCCAGTATCAAACAAAACTTGAACTGGTATATCATAAATAGAAAGAATACCTTGAATTACAACATTCTTTCCTTTCTCCGCCGCAGTTGGGGCATTCGACGAAGAAGGAACAGCATCAATAGCATATGCTTTCACAATCTGCTTCTCCTTAAGAGGTTGCGGACACTTATCCTTCTGATGTCCCATTTGACCACAGTTTAACACTTCCTTTCCGCTGGCTTGGCCCGACATTCTTTTGCATAATGGCCCTTCTTTCCACAGCTGAAGCACTCAACATCCTTCTTGCTCTTTTTCTGGCCACCTTTTGATTGGTCCTGCTTCCTCTTATTCTGGGAGTTATTCTTGCCTCCACCGCCTGCTTGCGTCTTTGGCCCTTCTGTAGATGCAGCCTCAGTCTTTGGCTTAGGGTAAAGACTCTCTGATCTTAAAGCTTTCCCCACAATCGATTCAAAAGTCTCATCGATGTGGTTAATAAGCCTTTCCCCCAAGTATCCATCTGAACCAGTAATGAACTTCTCATTTTTCTTCTCAGGAGTATCAATGAGAGACAGTCCATACTTCGACAAAGTGTCGAACTCAGCAATATAATCAGAAACTTCCCTTCCATTCTGCTTGAGTTCCAAGAACCTCTTAAACAATACTGATTTCTGGGCAGCTGGAATGAACTTCTCGCTAAAGCGAGCCTTGAACTGATCCCAAGTAACCTGATCTTCTGGAGTAGCTGTTCTAATGGCATTCCACCAATTCATTGCTCGCCCTTGCAGCTGACGAGACGCTAGCCTTCTCTTCATCGCATCCTCAAGACCTAAGTCATCGAAGATACGGTCACAGCTATCCATCCAGTCCTAAACATCTGTGGCTGACTCTGTTCCGTGGAACGGCTTTCCACCATGATTAGTGTAATCCTTGCACAACTTGGCGAAATCGACCCTAGGCGCCTACACTACTGGGCCAACACCAACTCCGGGATTGGGAACTGCCCCTTGCACTTCTCTAAGCATGTCTCTCATGAGGTTAGTAAACATTGCCCTCATGTCAGCGGCATTCCCTTGGTTGGTCCCTCTACCAGCACCTCTCGTGTCTCGGGTCATCGTTAATATGAAAAAGGAAAATGATTAACGACCCCATAGTGGTGCTAGTGCAGTGCGACTTCATCTTTATACTACTAATAGTATATACATACATAGCTTTTGAAAACCAAAATAATCACAAATACGCACTCTCGTATACGTACTATCTCTCCCTAGTGTCTTTCCCTAGGTTAACTACGCAACCTAGAGCTCTGATACCAAATGTGACGGCCCGCCCCGCACCAACCGACATTTACTCTCCAAAGGTGCGCTGTACACATGTTCAGTTAGCACGGAACGGGTCGTGAGAAGGGAAAAAGGAAGAAGGAAATGAACATACAAAGAACCTGTAGAATGTCTCACAGCGCATCGAACAAAATATAATAATAACATACTTGACATAAAATAGGAGAGACAGTGCATAAGCTGAAAATCAGAACTAAACATCATAGCAGCAGAAATTCAGAATACAGCTTATTACAACTTTCAAACTGTCTCAAAGCAAAAGTAAGGTAAATGAGGTACACTACTAACGCCCAAGTAGCGACCACCAACGACACAGGGGGAATGTGTATATATATATCATACGTGGAAGCCTCATGCCCGCCTCCGAATCAGCTACTCGCGCACCACCAGCTAACCTGTCTCTAGTCTGCTCGTGTGAGCACCCAGAGTAATAAGAGGAGACATAAAACTCTGGGTCAGACATAAAGCCTGGTATGAGCGATAAGCATCTAAAGTGAACAATAACAGGTAGACTAAAACATACCTGAACCTGGACCTGCAACCAAAGAGTTAGCACTACATACTGTACAACACTCCAAGGTACTATATCAAACGGTGTAAAGATACGGAGGTGGGGAAGGTGTGCATGTCATAATGATGGCAAACAATCAAGCATAGCATCCATCCTCACATCTCTCACTCAGTGCGTAAAGTATACGATATTCACCACTTCGATCACCCAACATACCTTGCTACGATCACTTTGCCCCATGAAGCCATAAATGGCTTCACTGCACTGATAACGTAGGCACAAATCCTTCGCTATGTCCACTTTGCCCCCATGGGGTCACAAGAACCCCACTGCACTGGCTCATAGCCTTACTAATCCTTACTATGTTCACTCTACCCCATGGAGTCACAAGAACCCCACTGCACTGACTCATAGTCTCACTACGCATCACCTTACCCCTCGGGTCATAATGACCCTACTGCACTGATAACGTAGTCTTGCTACCATCACTTTGCCCCTCAGGTCGTAATGACCCTACTACACTGATAAGTAGCCCATCATTTCTTTTTAGTGGTGAATCGAAGTTATGAACGTCGACAACTCCTTAGCACACGTCCCGCAGCAAAGTCCAACTCATGAAGTGAACTCATTGGTTCCCAACTAGTTCCGGGATCCTGAGCTCTAACTTCCATTTGGACTACCTTTGCATCCCGGGTTATTGGTCATCACCATCGAATCGGATCGGATCGGCCTTCAACATTCTTCATCGGATCGGTTCGAGTACCCCTCAGTGGATCGGGTCGGGGTCTCCAAGTCAATTGCCACGGATCGGTTCGTGACAAGCTCCTTCGGATCGAGTTGTGGTCCTTCAAGCGGTTCGGGTCGGAAAGCACTTCTCTAGGTCGTTAGCTCATGAGCTTCTGAAGTGGATCGGGCCGTGCTCCTCCCTTCGGATCGTGGCGCTTCATCCAGCTGGATCGGATCGTGGAGAGGATTCACGATAGGGGGTGGCCATGTGAATCGTCGTCTTGGGATCGGATCGCCCCTATGCCCACCGATTCGGTCCGGTTCGGGCAGATTCCTGCAGTTCTTCCAGCGAACAGTTTACGCCCCTCGACGGCGTTTTCGACCATTCTAACTATTGAAATCAATCACAAAGCATTTCATACAGTCCTAGCAACATGCATAATCAACCACAAACATCAAAACATCAACATGATAGGTTAAAATGGATCAAACATACCCAAAATCCCACATTTCCCCTTAAGCATGTTTAGGTGAAACTAATGATAGGATTAGCAAAACTTAACCAAATTAACCCAAATTCATATCAGAGGTCTAAAACATCATTTAGAAATTTATGAACATTTTTCCCGAATTTTATCATGCTTAAATTCACTAATTAGCACTAATCACCCTTAACTAGCCATAATTAGTGTAAAACTATCCAAATCACTCACCTTAGCCACAAATAAACTAAGATCTGAAATAATTCTCTGATTTGATGTGAATCTCTATGCTAAACAACAGCTCCTATGTTGCTTTGGTGAAGATCTTCCTTGATTAGGGGTTGCTAAGCCAAATCCTTGACCAAAAGATGATTTGGAGGTGATTTAGAGGTTGGAGGCCATTTTTAGGGTTCCTTGGTGATAAGTGGAGGCTAGAAAACTGAAATGGAATGATTCTCCATCTCATTTCAGCCCTCTCATAACCCTAATCCCGAAATGGGTTAGGGGCCTACTCACTAATCACCCGATTTGACCCAGTTAAGCAGTTTTTCACCTTCCAAACCTTATTTCAGCCATATCTCCCAAACAGTAAGTCCGTTTGGCAATTGTGACCACTCTATGGAAAGGTAAACCATCAAACGAATCTAATGGAAGTGGTTTCAGGTCAAAATCCCTTTCCAATCAAAAGTTATGGCCAAAACAGTACCAACTAGGGGCAAAATGGTCATTTAAAAATCGACAAAAATCATGAACATGGGAAATGACTCTAATAGATGTTTCCCAAAGTTACATGACCATACGACTTCATATGGGAAAGAAATAAATATTCTACGATCCTATGATGTGTAGAATACGGGTCATTACACTTTTCCTTTCAACAAACAAGGGGCTCAAAGTCAACCTTTTTCTACTTAGCGCGTCCGCCACCACATTACCCTTGCCAGGGGTATAGGCTATATCGAAGTCATATGATGCCAAGAACTCCATCCACCGCTGTTGCCTCAGATTCAAATCTTTCTGTAAGAAGTGGTACTTAAGCGATTTGTGGTCGGTATACAGCTCGAACCTCTCCCCTAGAAGATAATGGCGCTAAGCTTTAAGTGCAAAAACAATCGCGGCCAACTCCATGTCATGCGTGGGATAGTTTTTCTCATGAACTTCAAGTTGTCTGCCCCCATAGCATATTACTCTTCCTACTTGCATTAGGACAGCGCCTAATCCCGTGCCGCACGCATTTGTGTACACGGTAAACATCTTACCTCCATCGGGCAATGCCAAAACTGGAGCTGTGGTGAGGGCTCTTTTAAGTATCTGAAAAGCAGCGTCACATTCTATGTCCCATGTAAAAGCTAGGTTCTTCTTTGTTTACTTAGTAAGAGGGGCTGAAATCTTAGCGAAGTCCTTAATGAACTTCCTGTAGTAGCCCGCCAAACCGAGAAAGCTCCTCACCTCCGTTGCATTCTTAGGAATTTTCCAGTCCTGTACCGCAACTACCTTTGCGGGGTTCACGACTATGCCTTGCTTAGAAACTACATGTCCAAGGAACCGAACTTCCTTCCTCCAAAAATGGCGTTTGGAGAACTTAGCCTTTAACTGGTGTGCTCTAAGTGTTTCCATGACTTCCTTGAGATGTCTAGCATGCTTTTCTTCATCTTTTGAGGAGATCAAAATATCATCCATGAAAACTACCACAAACTTGTTAAGAAACCCACGAAACACCCTACTCATCAAATCTACAAAGTACGCGGGTGCATTCGTTAATCCAAATGGCATGACGAGCCATTCGAAGAACCCATCTGGAGTCCTAAACGCAGTTTTGTCAATGCTATCCTCAGCCACTCTAAGCTGATGGAATCTTGTGGCTAGATCGAGTTGAGAGAAAACAGATGCTCCCACAAGCTGGTCAAACAAATCGTCGATTCTTGGTAGTGGGTGCCTATTCTTCTTTGTCAGCTTGTGTAACTCACGATAATCTACGCACAGACGAAGCGATCCATCCGCCTTAGTAGCGAATACCACCGGAGCACCCCATTCAGAAATGCTTCGTCTTATGAAATTCTTCTCAAGCAACTCATTAATTTGTTTATTGAGCTCTCTTCTTTCTCGCGGGGCCATGTGTCTAACGGAAAATGAAACTGGCTTGGCATTATCAACAAGATAAATTCGGAATTCTATCTCGCGTTTAGGAGGTAATCCCCTCACTTCATCAAAGACATCTGGATATTCTCGGACCACTCTTACAGATTGCAAATTATCGTCGGACGAGTCAAGGTATTCAAGATAACACAACATGACCGGACCCTTAGGGTTACAAGAAATTTCAAGGATATTACCGAGGCGAGTCATGAGCCTCACTACACTTCGTTCACAATCAAGAATGGCTGCATAATTGGCCAGCCAATCCATACCTAGGATCAAACCGTATCCCATAAATCCGAGAACATAAGCATTACAAGTGAATTCTACGCTTAAGATAGAGATCCTCAAATCCACACACATCATAGATAAATGGGCGGAGCCTCCAATTGGATTTGAAACTATAATGGGATCCTCAACCAGATTAGTACTTAGGTGCAGATTTTCAACAATATCAGAAAAAATAAAAGTATGTGATGCGCCAGATTCAAATAAGGTTCGAACAGGAAAGTCAGAAATGTAAACAAGGCTTTCTACGGAAATATTACTACCTCGGTCAAGAGCTGGGGTGGTGTTGAGAGCATGCAACTGCCCTCCAGAAGGTCCTGCTCCATGGGTCTGCCCTTGCCCCTTCCCTTGCTTCTTAGGGCAATCCTTGCTGATGTGTCCAGTATCTCCACAATGAAAGCATTCACCCAACTTCCTCTTCTTCTTTCTACAGTCTTTAGCTAGATGTCCCATAATACTACAAAAGTTGCACTTCCTCATCTCACGTGGTTTGTTGTTGCTCTTGTTATTCTTGTTATTCTTGTTGCCCCTTCTTGAAGTCAGCTTTCTTATTCTGAGTCTCATTAGGCTTAAACTCCTTCTTTCTATTCCTGTCTTCCTCATGAAGTAGAGCCATATCCACCAAGCTTTCAAAGGTCGCCTCCATGGGTATATGAGTCATGGCCAGACTGTGTAGTGGCTCGTTCAATCCTCGAGCAAAGCGTACAGCCTTTTTCTGGGCTGTGTTAAGCAAATCCAAACTGAACCGAGCAAGCTGATTAAACTTATTCACGTACTCCCTAACAGACATGTCCCCTTGCTTGAGTGCTAGGAACCTCTCCATCTGAAGGTTCTCTTCTGCTGACGATAAGAATTTAAGCCCAAACCTCTCTCTAAAGTCTGCGCAAGTCTCAACTGGCCTGGTAGCATTGGTGACTTCCCACCAAAATGCAGCTTCCTCTTTCAACAACCATGCTGCCAACTGAACTTTCCTATGGTCCTCCATATCAAAGATAATAAACAAGTCTTCAGTCTCCTTTAGCCAGTTTCGTGCCTCAACAAATGTTTCAGTTCCAACGAAGTTCTTGCCGCCCATTGCTTTAAAGTCTTTGCATATTTTGGCAAAGGTGGTACCAGGAGGAGGAGGAACCGTGGCCACTGGGGGAGGAGGAGGAGGGATGTCTGTCGGGCCCGCGCCGTTGGCCCTGGCTTCTAAGTACCTTCGGAACAATCCAGGTACGGGTATACCCTCAGGTAGGTTAAGATCAGCCATGCTGAAAAACGAAAAGAAAAAGATTCAAACGAGGAAACAAAGGAAAGTGCTAATGGCTTCTTGGGGAATAGCCTTTTTAAACATAAAACTTTTCTTGAAAAATGCTTCTTTATAAATGGTTTTTGAAAATAGTTTCAGAAGGTTTTTAAAACTTTTGCCCAGCCTGGTAACCTTCTGCTCTGATACCAAGTGTAACACCCAACCTCCGCTAGGGTCACTGTCAAAGGGAATTCACTAGTTTTGGTGGAGTATTATCTAGGTAAACATACACAGAGATATCACAAGGCAGAACATAAATAAAGCAGCGGTAAAATTAAAAACCAAATTTATTACTTTCAAGAAAAGAGTCAAAACCCCATATATCCAAGGTACAAATTATTCCATTACATCAAGTTCCAAATAAAGAAGCATAAACTTAAGATAACAAAAGAAAATTATTCCCCATAAATAGCAGAAGCAGCCATAGCATAGCCCAAGACCCAACCATACATGAGCTATCAGAAAGCAAGCTAAATCCAAGCTAAGAGCTAGTGTTTCCTCCCTGAGAACCTTGGGGGGGACGAAAGAAAAAGGGGCGAAAGAAAAAGGGTCAGTCATAAAGGCTGGTAAGCCCTAGTGATTTTCAGTATGAAAACTAGTAAAGGTAACATGATATGTGAAAACTGGAATTAAACATAAGGATGATAACAGAACTGGTAGGACAATTAAGACAACAGGATAAGTCAAGTCTAGCATCGCATATTCGAGATTCGCTGCACCAACTGTACTAGTGTTCTAACCCATGTCAAGTATTATTCATGAAATGATCCATTGGCCCAACATCATGAAGTGACCCATTACGGGGTCCTACGGTACGATCTACTAATCGATCGGCTCCCTACAAGTTCTAGCTCGTCATGTGTCTGTGTCGTACGGCCCTATCCTGAAATGTAGTTACCTGTGCTAGGTCCACCTTAGGGTGTATCAAGCCCTATGGGGCCAATCATCGACACAAATCAAGCACGCACAGTGTAAATCTACGGGTGCCCAATGCCTGCTTTTTCAACTCCGGACTACATGCACGACCATAGTCCGCTTGAACCTATAATGGCGCAACTACTCAGCTGTCGTTTTGGTCGCTAACAATCAGCCCAGTAATCGTGCCCCACCCTGCCTAGTCCCAGGGAATCGTGATACATCTAAGTGGGTAACTGCTGAAAAGGACCGTGTGACTAGGGTTTCTAATGGGTTAAGTGTTGTCATTCAAATTCGTGACTTGACCCTATCCAAATCATGTATCAAGTAATTTAAGTGTGTTCAAGCGTTTCATGACTTAACCCTATCAAATCATCGTGTCATGTTGGTTAAGTATATTCAAGTGGTTCATGACTTAACCCTATCATATGGAATTAATTCATTAATGCACCCCGACCACTCACATTAGACTAACTGCTGTGGTTACTGGATTTGCCGGGCGGTTCCGGGCAGATTTACACCACAACATAGTCTAACCTCGGGTTTTTTATGCGATATGACCAACTTCCTACATTGGATCCTATTGTTCGCAGTCACTGGATTTGCCGGGCGGTTCCGGGAAGATTTACACTGCAAACTCAACCCAACCTCGAGTTGGCCATTTTCAAGTTTATCTAATTGTCATGCCCACGTTCAAGTTTTCATGTCAAAATTCATGTCGAGTTTTCATCTCATGTTTCATGTCAAATCGTGTCAAGTTCATGTCCACATTCAGGTTCAAGTTATAATAACGTTCATGTTTAAAGTTCAAAGTCAATTCATGTTTTACCTAGTCTACCCAAAGCGTATTCCCATCGCACGTAAGCTCGAATCGATACAAATAAATCTAATTAGGGAATAACATAAAAAGGGATGGGTATAAGGTGGCAAAAGTGATTACTAGCATAGCATGGTATGACTTGAGATAAATGATTATAACATTACTGGCATAAGGAATATTGGCCTCAAACATAAAGATTCCAAATCTAGCAAAATAAGGTACTAGTCAAGATAACAGTTGTCATAAGGTGATAGTATAGTCATGGTAACGATTGACATAAGGTGATAGCATAGTCATGGTAATGATTGACATAAGGTGATAGTCATAAACTTGTGACTAATAGCAGATTCACCATGATAATATGAGGGGGTTTTCTTTTTGATTTACAACATGAATAGGCCCCAAATCAATGTCACAGTAATGTATCCAAAAGTCAAGATCCAAGATGAACAGGAATGGATGTAAAACAGTCATCATACATAGGTACAATTTCAATTTACATCATATTCATATTACATTTACAGTTTAAAACTGAAAATAACTGGGGCTTACAGATCGAGGTTCGAGAATTAGTAAAAGAGAGTCGATGTTGAATCTTTACATGCTTAGTCAAGTCCTAATAGAAATCCCCAAATCAGCAATGTAGTTTCGACGTAGAAGAAGTAGTCCCTTTCTCTAACTTTTAAACCAGAATTGGAGCAACATAAGGTCAGAAAGAATTTTGTGTAGAGAGACTAGTGTTAGGGGCTGTATATATAGGGTCAGGTCAACGAATGTAGACAGAAACGAGGCCAGAAACATCAAAGTGAATCAGGCTTCAAAAGTGGGCTCGGGCACCAGGTCGACCCCCAGGTCGACACTATCATCGACCTGGTCCTGGGTAGGTCGACTACATAGTCTACCCCCAGGTCGACCTGGTGCTGGGTGGGAAATTTCCCGCCCAGTCCATTCTGAGGTTTGAATTTCGAATTTTGATTTCGAATTGAGCTGTTTTGAACTTGAAAACTTCTGAAAACTTCGAAAGGTCATAACTTGGTCATACGGGCTCCGATTTTAGAAAACTCGGACTCGTTTCCAAACAGAATTTCGAGACGAACGCAATGGCGCCACCCGTTTCCCTTGATTCTAATTTTAAAAATTAATTCTGCCTTGATTTATGGTTATTACACGGTACAAAAACACGGGTTGTTACAGAGGCGGTGGTCGGAGGTCCAGGGGGTAGCGGCCAGGGTTTCAAGGTCGGGGAGCTTCCAACTAAGAGAGGAAAGAGGATAGAGGGAAAGGGAGGAAGGAGGAAAGAGGCGCAATAGGGGGTGGTGTTGCGGTGGTGCCGGTGGAGGCTGCCTGGCGGTGGGTGGCAGGGGGAATCGGAGGAGCGACGGGGGACCGGAGAAAAGGGGCGATAGGTTTCTAGGTCACAAGTTTTTTTTTCTTTTTCTAATTCGACTGTGGTTTGGAGAATAAGGGCTTGTGCCCTATATATATATTATTTTATTAATATTTTTCTCTAACTTTTTCTTTCGAACCCCAAACCGAACCCTCGTCCCTAGCTAAATACCCCCTTCTCAACAAAATGGGATATGTTTCGTAAGCCAATTCGACTGTCACGATCAGTTTTATCAAAATTAAAATATAAATTAATATAACGTTCAAAATTGGTTTTTGATGTACATTTTAATTTACCGGGGCCATATACTGACTCCAAAAATCCAGAAAAATAAATCTAACCATGTTGTGACGATATGGTCTTAACAAAACTAATTTTGTCGAATTTGGAGACCGTTTGAAAAAATTTCATTTTCCAGTCGATTAAATTCAAACTGAAATTACCAAACACGTTTAAATTCACCACGCTCACATATTAATTCCAAAGATTATGAAAATTGGAATCTCGCAATAATTTGACATTCCGGATCCAACAAAAGTGGTTTCATTGAAAACGGAGATCGTATGCAAAATGGCTATCCTTAAGGGCTATATATTATATAAAAAATATATAAATTCCATAGCGACTTTTCTAAATTTTAAACTGGACATAACTTTCAATTCCCGTTATGAAATCTGGATTTTTCACATTTGTTATAAAGATATAATTAAAAAGATTCAAATATTTCTAGTTTTACTGAAATCCGATTTATTTTTGATCATGTACATTCATTTGAAATCGAATTTTCAAACTACCGCGCCATTTCAAGCTCATTTTATAAAATTAATTTATTCATTCTAACTTCGATTTAAATAAATTTTTAGTCGTTATTATTCAAAATAATCATTTTAAATATTTAAAATCCATTAAAATTGCTAAAATAAAAATTTTAAATTAGTTCTGAAAATTCGGGTTGTTACAGTCTCCCCCACTTAAAATCTTTTCGTCCTCGAAAAGGAACGGAGCTGAAAGTTGTTTTACTAATCAACTCAACTTTCATTCTGGCTTTCATTCTTTAACTTTTCAGTTTCTAAGAATTTCTAATTTTTCCAAAATTTGGATAATACCTAATATTTTTGAAAAATTTCTCCATAACCTCCTTTGTGCAGGGAGACCTTTAAAACCGCAATTAGCCTCACAGGGCCCTCATCAATCCAAAAGAAAAGGAAAAATCCAACCGGCTCATAAAATCATCCAAACCCAAGAAATATAGTAAACATGTACCTATTTGTCGGGTATACAATTTTATTCCTCTTCTTAGCCTTCTTGCTATGACATGTTCATTATATACACATGTACATATATGCAATTGCAATCAATTTTCAAGTCAGTTCAATATTTGATTTATTATGGCTTAACGGTTCAAAATTTTAATTAATCAAACAACACAATCAGCAGTCAATTAGTTGATTATAGTTCAAACACATAACTTATATATATATATATATATATACAAAAATCGTATTTTTGATGCCGATTCACAAACAATAAATCCTATCTAGTTTTGGTTCTCACACCAGCCAATTGGAAATATATAGAAATCCCATTTTCGAAGCTCGAACATAAACTCTGATGATGTTAGCAATCATCATAATCATCTTCGGGCTACTAGAGTGTGATTCTATATATATATATATCCAGTATATTTGAGACTTCAAATATACGTTCATGACACGTATATGTGTATTCTTTACATACTCGATTGTTCAAATTTAATATAAAATAAAATACGCAAATACATATAATAAGGTTTAAATTTTCAAAACTAAATTTGTTTTCAATTTTATTTTAAAAATAACATTCTTCCAACTCATTCTAGGATACTACTAATCTCATCTCTAATGAGTCATTCTCATTGGATATCGCTAACCCAATCTCTGTTGAATTCTTTCATTTGGTTCTAATGTACCTTGTTCTCAAGCTCTGTAAACCAAAGCTCCGATACCACGGTGAAATGACCAAACTCGCCCTTACGGGAAAGCCCGGATTGAGTTGAGAACACGACAAACCAAAACGCAAACAGAAGAACATTTCATTGCTTATTACAACAATTACATCAGAGTACAAGAACAGAGTATGAATAAATATATACATTTGATAAATATCAGAGATTTAAAATTACAATGCAGCGGGAAATTAATACATAATACAATTGAAAGAAATAAACGGATACAGAGCTTTCCAAATATATCTCCAGCTGTAAATCTAGGATCCGGGAAAATAAATATCTGCAAAAACCAAAACTACTAGTTGCCCATGTGGAAAATAGGGGCACCCAGAGTTTAGGTTAAAACAATAAACTCTAGGTCAGTCATGGGACTGGTGTGAGAACTAAAATAGTTATTTACTTGATTTTAAAGTTTGGTGAATCAAGGGACCATGCCGTATAACATGAAATGGGTTTCCCTCCAAGGATACCTGTGCATGAAACAAACAGAGCAATGATAATTAAAGAAAATGAAGCTATTATAAGACTCATGTCCCATCACACAATGCAACGCAAGCTGGAGGATAGAGTTTTACCTTAAAATAGCAAAATAATGCTTGGTACATGAAATTATATCTTTTATTATAATAAGTGAAGAAATTGAAACACCCACCTCCGTTAAGGTCACTCACAAAGGGAATTCCTTAACTTTGGTGGAGCATTATAGGTAAAAGACACAGATAATTTACAAGACAGACATATATAAGCAGCGGAAAAACTAAATTTATTTCATACGTGGTTATAACAAAAACATTACAGCAAACTGTCTCAAAACAACTTCCAAGTCATTACATCAAAATCTTTATCTTGATTATAACTTAAAGATGCATAAAACAAAATAAAACTGCATAAATCCCCAAGTAGTAGTGTGTCCAAAGCCATAGCCAAAGAGAAGAGGTTCCAAACTATACGTCACAGAGTCTTCAAGCTTGGAAAGATGAACGGTCCAAATTAAGTTGAGCTATTCCCTCCCAGGGTACCTGAGGGGGGGGGAACGAAAGAAAAGAGAGCGAAAGAAAAATGGGTCAGACATAAGTCTGGTAAGTGCAGTGATTATTCAGCATGTAAACTGGTAAGAGAACCATGACATGAATAAACTGGACGCAGGACAATAACAAAGAAATAAGGTAACATAGGGTAAGGCAAGATAAACAAGGCAAGGTAAACTAACCATACTATCGCACTCACATCCATATTCTCTGCATCTGCTAGATATTTCAACCATAATCATGAGTTCAAACCCAATGATCCCTTTTTATCGATCGGGTCCTACTCGCACGCATTTACTACTTGTGTCATACGGCCTCGCTCGATTGTAGATACCTGTGCTAGTCCCACCATGGGGTGTATCAAATCCTATGGTGGCAACCTGACATGATTCAAGATGCACAATGTATAACTACTGATGCCCAATGCCTTCTTTTTCCACTCCGGAGTACGTGCACGCCCGTACTTCGTCGGAACCTACACCGATGCACCAACCGCCGTTGTTTTGACCTCTTATAATCAGCCCAGTAATCGTGCCCCACCCTGCCTAGTTCAGGGTACCATGATACATCTATGTGGGTTACTGCTGAAATGGGTCCCCATTACTAGGGTTTTCCTAATCAACATGTTAAATTGGTTAAGTATCCAAGTTAACCTAACCCTACCCATCAGTTTAGTTAACATGTTGTATTGGTTAAGTGTTGCCTTAATTAACTTAACCCTAACATACCTGACTTAACTTTAATTCATTCATTAAAGCACCGACCACTCACATTAGACGGGTATTGTTGCGGTCAACGGATGTGCCAGTCGGGTCTGGGCAGTTTTACACTGCAACTCAGTCTAACCTCGGGTTCTTTTGGGCTCGATGCACTAACCTCTCACATTATATATATATTGTTACGGTTGTTGGATGTGCCGGGCGGTTCCGGGCAGTCTTACACCGTAACTCAATCTAACCTCGGGTTAGGCATATTCGTCTTTTCTAAATTTACATATTTACCTCTTTATATTTATATGTAAATTATTGTCATTCAAGTCAAGCCCCACTTTCTTTTTAATCAAGTTCATAATTTTAGGTATAAAAATTTATACCACTTTATGCCATAAAACATTTACATGTTTATGAGCCAAATATGCCAATTATATGTAGTTTCATGTTTTTCCCCAACGTTACCCCCGTTAAACGTTCGCATAAATCACATAAAATGTTAGGCTCGATACATAGCCTAACTTGTACAAAAAAAGGGGGAAAAGAGGAACATGTAATAATTCCAACATCATAAAAATATGGATCTAACCACACGTGTGTCATATGAATTTGACATAGAACAATATACATTTAATCATGAACTTGCAAATTTAGATCTACTCAACATAAATCGTGAAATAGGGGTTTTACATAGAACTACATAAACTTAAAATTAGGCATGTAGTTGTGAACTTGCAAATTAGTTGGATAAAATTTAACATGAACCTAATCGTATTAGCATGTAGTTTTGGTCATATATGTGATCATGGTTGAACTTGCATAAAATTCCCAAATTGACATACAACGTATAAGTGTCATTGCCAAACATACAACATGAAATGTCATCGCCAAATTATACAACATGTTATGTCATCGCTCAATTACACAACATGATATGCCATTGCCAAATTATATAACATAATATGTCATCGCCAATTTATTCAACATGATATGCCATCGCCAAACTATACGCATAATATGTCATCGCTAAATTACACAACATATATGTTATTGCCAAATTATACCACATGTGGATTCATTGCCAAGCATTTAACATCTATCATCAAATTACATACAACATGATCACAAACTTAACATGATAAGAGTCATAGTCTTAATCAATTCAGTTTCAACAAAAATGATACACACAAATTTACATTAGGCGTTGTTCTACATCGAGTTATTTAGTCACGATTCTAATATCATTTAGGTCTAAATGATAACTGGACTTACAAAAAGGAGACTAGTCTTGTGTTCTGGGATCTGTATTCTGAAATTGAATAGCTCTCCTTTGTTGCAGACGTTGAATTCTCTTAGTTGAATTAGATTTGACTTGTAATCCCTAACTCCTTTTCTAGTTGAAGGAGAATGGCGGTTACTCTAGGTTGAGTTCTGACAGAATGACGGTCTTAGGAATATTTTTGTGTGCCTTAGGGTTTAGATTTTGGTTGCTTATATAGAAGTTTGATTTAATAAGAGCCGTCAGATTAACCTAGGGCAAATCAAGGCTATTCAATCCTAAGTGAACCAACTAGAATTTTCCACACAAGCCCTTATGACTCAAAAATCATCACCCAAAGAAAACACGTCAGGTTTCAGATCTGGCCCGAGGGGGAGGTCGACCCCCTGGTCGACCCGTGGGGAGGAGGTCGACCCCCTGGTCGACCTGGCCCTGGGCGGGAAAATTCCCGCCCAGCCCGCTTTTGCTTCTGATTTCGAAATTTGAATTTTTTGAACTTTAATCTGAGCTGTTTATTTAAATTCTTGGATCTTCTGAAAGTTATAACTACTTCATACAGAGTTCGATTTACGCAAACTCGGACTCTATCTCAAGCAGAATTCCGAGACGAACGCAATGGTGTAGCCCGTTTCCCTTAATTCTCGCATTTGTAATTAATTACCCTTTAATTTGTTAATTTAATGTTTATAGAAAATACGGGGTTTTACAGAAATCAACTTCAAATATAAATGTATCAATCATAGGCGGCATGGGTACCATCTACCTTGTCTCCATACTAGGTTCTACAATCAAAATCGAAATGTCACATATTGGAAATTGGATTTCCATCATGAGTCCAGGCAAGGGACGTACTCCTCACCGCTTCGAGACACTCTAGCAAATGTCTCAGGACTACACACTCTGGGTAACCGTTGGATCCTACAGTGTCGGTCCTCTTACGTTTGAGGATTAGTAATTCCTGAACACACGTTTCCTGGTCCTATAGGACCTACACATCGGCTCCGTAGTAATCGATATATCTGAGGCGCCTCGCTATCCATCTTCCACATAGGTAAAAATATAATAAATGTCTGGGTTCCATACCATAATACCACCTATAGCTAGAAAGAAACATCATGTTCTCACTGCGTCCCTTAACCCGTTTTTGACTCATACTGAGGTGTGAGGCTCGCGAATTAACGTTATACACAAAGCTATGCCCTTTAAGGCCGTGCTTTGATCATCACAAGACTCTGCTTTTCAACAGAAGCCTTGATCATTTGCATCTCAGCATGCCACACTGACAATTAACGCCATGCAACTGATGTCTATCGATATATAACTCTGAGCTCGTACCTCTCAGTGAAGGGTGTTAAGCAAGAGAATAAATTCCCTGCCACCAAATAGATATATATTTAATAGAGATCAATCAACACAGAATACAATCCAATATCAGACACACATCATTTACTATTTCATTTTGGGTCTGAACGAAACCGGAGGTACCTTATTCCTCGTCCCATATGTCCAATACATGAGAGTGATCCTCGCTTATACGTCCGATCTCCAAGTATGTCTGGACGATCACCACTTATTACCTTGTCTTGGGTATACAACCCAATCAAGATATCAGCAATCATCCAAACTATGTGAAGACCTCCGGTCTTCAACCACCGTCTTCATCGTCAACTTATCATCGAATCAATTATTCAGAATGGGTACAAACCTGGCCCTTCCGAATAATTCACATATTTTATAATCAAGAGCTATAGAACACAACATACGCCTCATTCCAATTCTGAATATTCTTTTATTTAAATATTCATAACCTTTGGGGAAAGTTCCCACTAATTTTATCAAAGATAAATTCTTTAAATTTATTCTTTAATCTTACTTTGGACATCAATTCGACCAAATTAAAGTTTATCCAAATTAGTCGGGATTAGCACACCTTACCAAAGTAATCATTTGTTATATATTTCCCAATCCCAACCTATTCATCCCATGGAGCAAAACTGGTAATACTCCATATCTAACACCACAGTGTTATTGGTAAATTTAATTACTATTTCACATTCAAATCTAATTAAATATTTAACTATCGCCTGGAGTAAAACTGGTGATACTCCATTCTCGATATTTCCCAAATTTGATAATTTAAATTATCAATTCACATTTCAATCTAATTAAAGATTCACTTAAACCCCACTTAATTTTAATCTCCCCAAAAATCAATATTAATGATAATTTAACTTTGGGAAATCAAACATGCCGCATCGACAATCTACATTGTACCCTTGATTTCTACCTACATATATCCTCTAAGCTCGTACGTCTTAGAGAAGGGTGTTAAGCAAGAGAATAAATTCTCCGCCACCAAATAGACATATATTTAGTAGAGATTAACAATACAGTTCGAAATACAATGTTAGACATGTAATCATGTCTTTAACTGGGTTAAAGAACCAGTGTCATTTAAAACACGGTTCACAATAAACCCAAAATCACATTCCATTAATTATGGAATCTTCATGGAAAATAGATATCAATTTCCGTATCCAACTAATAATATAAATGGAATAATGACAAAGCCTTTTAAATTCCATATATATTAAAAGTCTTCCTCCACAGAAGCTCACTTCGATTATTAACAAATCGAATTCCATTCCAATTTATTGTATTAAATTAGAAAACTTTACTTTGGAAAATTTCCTTTAGATCTTAATAAAAAGATTTATAAACTCCAAGTCACATTTCGTTGTAAATTGGGTTAAAGAACGAATGACATTAAAAACACTGTTCACAATAAACCCAACTCACATTCCATTTTATTCCAGTAATTAAATACAATTGGCAACTCTAACAATCTTAATTAAAAGATTTATTCTTTTCACACGTGGTTCAAGAATAGTGTTACTGAAAACACCATTCACGACAAACCCAAAATCCATTTTTTTATTCAATTCCAATTAAATATTAATTAACCGAAAACTTCACTAAATCTTAGTTAAAAGATTTATTCTTTTCTCAACTGGGTTTAAGAACAGTGTTATTTAAGACACCGTTCATGGCAAACCCAAAATCCAAGTTGATATCGAATACAAGGCTCTGAATAGAAATTATATCGGCTTATATTCAATATCAAATTCTGAAACCAACAAATATCGTTTTGGGAAAAATGATATATATATATATATCTTCCGAATTCCCATAACAATATCTGTATAATCACGGAATCCAATATCGAAATATTTCAAAGATGATTTCCATTCAAACCCATTGCAATTCATATATTGGAAATTCTGGTTATATTAAAACCATTCACAAATTCAATTTATTGTATTTAAAAATTATTGGATTTCAAATCTAGTTAATAACTAGTAAATTTTGATAAAAAAATATTTTTATTTTTACGAACTTGGAATTTTTCATCCAAATTCGTTCCAAATCATTTATTATGATTTTACATAAATTATTTATAATTTTAATCATTTTATTAAAGCCCTTTCAGTCGATTTCCATAAACGGTCATTGAACTTCACTTACAACGACCTTTTCCGAAATTGATTTGGAAATAATTCCAAATCCAACCGTTAGATTTCAAATCTCTTATATTCATTGGAAAGCTCTTTTCGTTACAAACCTAGCAGTTCCAGTTTTAGAAGAATCCGATGGTCGGATCTCCCGTAATGTCAACTCGAATTCAATGGTCGAAATTCGCGAACAGTCGCGGCGCGACGCTTTCTATTCAGGCCATTTAATATATATAATATATATATTACATATATTTCGTCGGTTTTCATCTAAAACATAATTCGTTTAAAACCGATTTCAACTTCATATTCAATTTTAAATCAAAATTGAATATTCCATCATTAATATATAAATGATAATATTTTCAAACGTTAGATTTTGAAATCACTTCCTTTTCGATATTCATTATAAAAATTAATAAAATCGATATAAATATCGTTCATGTTAAAATGAAGCAAATCTAATCGACATGGCTTCATATTATTCCAATCCGGTCGTGTCCATCCAAAATCGGACATCAAAATCATACGTTGATCTTTGACCGAATACTATTATAAAATATTCGTTATTTTCCAAATTGGAATGTGACTCAATCAATTACCATATAATATTATTTATATGGATTCCATACAACACATGTATATAACAACAATGATAAATAATCATCCAGAGTGCATTCTACACTGCATAAAAATTAAATATAAATAATTAACGCTTACAATAGTCTATCAACCAATTGATTGACATACAACTAAACAATTGGGATTAGTGTATGTCCAATATCATCTCAATACTCGTGTGGGGTTTCAACCAACAAATACTGAATATTATTTGTGCAGTTGGGCGATGTGTAAAATATATCGTCCCAATCAATGTCAGTTAAAAGGGTGTACATAAACAAATTGTTCGACTTGTAAATGAATATTTATTTTTATTTCAGACAAATTTTATGCCATTCATATATGCGTTAAAAATTATATTTGTAACGAAAAAAATATTTTATTCAATATATGAAGATTTTATATAGTTCATTCATTCAATAAAAATTATATTTTTATTGTTCTAACACTTTAAGAAAATTTCAGCAGCATAACGGCGCGATACTAGAACCGGAATAAGGCCTAGCCTTATCCCTCGCCTAATACTAGCTCGCTCCATACACAAACCAAATTCAATCAATTCCATTCACATCCCAAACCAAATTCAACCAATTAAATAATCAACACAAACAACCAAACATCCATGGTTTCAATCAAAGGTGTCAGGTGCTACTAAGCACCGTCTGCATCCTAGTATGTATTTAACTATAAACAAAATTAGAGTGAGAAGTTCTCACCTTTGGTCCGTCAGTCTTCATTGGACAGTTAGGATTTGGATTTGTTCTAGCGCGTTGTGTTCTTCACTATGATTTCAACACAATCTGTTTCACGCTGTTTACATTAAAAATCACATTTTTATATCGCTACTATATATAAAAATCATATTTTTAATTCGCTACATATATATAAATCATATTTTTGTATTCTCAACATATATAAAAATAATATTTTTAATTCGCTAGATATATAAATATCATATTTTTATATTCTCTACATATATAAAAATCATATTTTTAATTCGCTATTTATATAAAAATCATATTTTTAATTCGCTATATATATAAAAATCATATTTTTATATTCTCTACCTATATAAAAATCATATTTTTATATTCTCTACATATATACAAAACATATTTTTAATTTGCTACATATATAAAAATCATATTTTTATATTCTCTACATATATAAAAATCATATCTTTAATTCGCTACTTATATAAAAATCATATTTTTAATTCGCTACTTATATAAAAATCATATTTTTAATTCGCTACTTATACAAAAATCATATTTTTAATTCGCTACATATATAAAAATAGTACTTTTATATTCTCTACATCTTTAAAAATCATATTTTTGATTCGCTAATTATATAAAAATCATATTTTTAATTCGCTACATATATAAAAAATCATATTTTTATTTTCTCTACATATATAACAATCATATTTTTAATTAGCTACTTACATAAAAAATCATATTTTTAATTTGCTACTATATATAAAAATCATATTTTTAATTTGCTACATATATAAAAATTATATTTTTATATTCTCTACATATATAAAAGTCAAATTTTTAATTCGATACATATAAGAAAATCATATTTTCATATTCTCTACATATATAAAATTCACATTTTTAATTCGCTACTTATATAAAAGTCATATTTTCAATTTTCTACACATATAAAAATCATATTATTATATTCTCTACATATATAAAAATCATATTTTTATATTCTCTACATATATACAAATCATATTTTTAATTCAATACATATATAAAAATCATATTTTTATATTCTCTACATATATAAAAATCATATTTTTAATTCGCTACTTATATAAAAATCATATTTTTTTATTCGCTACATATATAAAAATCATATTTTTATATGCTCTACATATATAAAAATCATATTCTTAATTTGCTACTTATATAAAAATCATATTTTTCAATCGCTACTTGTATAAAAATCATATTTTTAATTCGCTACATATATAAAAATCATATTTTTTATATTCTCTACATATATAAAAATCATATTTTTAATTCGCTACTTATAATTTTCTACATATATAAAAATCATATTTTTAATATGCGACTTATATAAAAATCATATTTTTAATTCGCGACATATATAAAAATCATATTTTTATATTCTCTACATATATAAAATTCATATTTTTAATTCACTACTTATATAAAAATCATATTTTTAATTCGCTACTTATATAAAAATCATATTTTTAATTCGCTACATATATAAAAATCATATTTTTATATTCTCTACATATATAAAAATCATATTTTTATTCGCTACTTATATAAAAATCATATTTTTAATTCTCTACATATATAAAAATTATATTTTTATGTTCTCTACATATATAAAAATCATATATTCTCTACATATATACAAATCATATTTCTAATTTGCTTCATATATAAAAATCATATTTTTATATTCTCTAAATATATAAAAATAATAATTTTAATTCGATACATATATAAAAATCATATTTTTATATTCTCTACATATATAAAAATCATATTTTTAATTCGCTACTAATATAAAAATCATATTTTTAATTCGCTACTTGTATAAAAATCATATCTTTATTTCGCTACATATATAAAAATCATATTTTTATTCCGCTATCTTCATAATAAAAAACATATTTTTATTATAAAAATCATATCTTTAATCTATGATTTACATAAAGAAATGATTTAAAACAATATTTTATACAAATTAAAAACTCACCTTTTGTTTGCAGGGGGAATGCGCGGCGCTGTGGGGTGTTAATGATCGGAGGTCCAGGGTGTGGCAGCTAGGGTTTCAGGGGCGTGGAGCTTCCAATTCAAAAGAGGAAAGAGGAGAGAGAGAGAGAGAGGAAGGGGAAACAGGCGCAACAGCGTGGTGGGGTTGCGGTGGCGCCAACGGCGGCTGCTTAGCGGTGGGTGGCGGGGGCGAATTGGAGGAGCGACGGGGGATTGGAGAAAAGGGGCGACGGGTTTCTGGGTCACGAGGGTTTTTTATTTTCTTTTTCTAATTTGACAGTGGTTTGGAGAATAAGGGCTTGGGCCCAATATATATATTATTATTTTATTATTATTTTTCTCTAAAATGTTACTTTTTCTTTCGAACCCCAAATCGAACCTAACGACTGTCGTCCCTAGTTAAATTCCCTCTTTCGAACACAATGGGACATGTTTCGTAAGCCAATTCGACTGTTACGATTAGTTTTCATCATAATTAAAATTTAAATTAATATAACATTCAAATTTACTTTTTAACGTACATTTTATTTTACCAGGGCTACATACTGACTCCAAAAATTCCAGAAAAATAAATCTAGCCATGTTTCGACGATATGGTCCTAACAAAACTAATTTCGTTGAATTTGGAGACATTTTAAAAATGGTCATTTTCCAGTCGATTAAATTCAAACTGAAATTACCAAACACGTTTAAGTTCACCACGCTCACATATTAATTCCAAAGATTATGAAAATTGGAATCTGGCAATAATTTGACATTCCGGATCCAACAAAAGCGTTTTCATCGAAAACGGAGGTCGTATGCAATATGGCTATCTTTAAGGGTTATATATTATATAATATATATATAAATTCCATAGCGACTTTTCTAAATTTTAAACTGGACATAACTTTCAATTCTCATTATGAAATCTGGATTTTTCACATTCATTAGAAAGATATAATTAAACAGATTCAAATAATTCTGGTTTTACAGAAATTCGATTTATTTTGAATCCTGTACATTCATTCGAAATTTGAAATCGAATTTTCAAACTACCGCTCCTTTTCAGACTTGTTTTATAATTAAAATTAATTTATTTGTTATAACTTCGATTTAAATAAATTTTTAGTCATTATTATTTAAAATAATCATTTTAAATATTCAAGATTCGTTGAAATTGCTAAAATAAAATTTTTAAATTGGTTCTGAAAATCCAGGTTGTTACACAAGTTTACTTAACCCCTATTCAAGTTAACATGTTCATATAATCCCTATGGATTCATCTAGGTTAAGTATTCTGTTTGGTTACCGAGTCCATTTATGGTTATAATGGGCTAGACCTCCCACATTAGGCCTACAACTTGTGGATGTTCGATATGCCGATCGGGTCCGGGCAAACTTCTTCCACAAGTTGGGCATAACCTCGTGTCCTAGCCCATGTCGTATTTTTGCACTTAGACCCCTCACATTAGATTCAACATTTGCGGTTGCTGGATATGTGGGCGGGTCCGGGCAAACTTCCACCATAAATGCAATCTAACCTCATGTCTTAGCCTATGTCGTATTTATGCACTTAGACCCTCACATTAGATTCAATAGTTGCGGTTGCTGGATATGCGGGCGGGTCTGGGCAGACTTCCACCACAAATGCAATCTAACCTTGGGTCATAAGTGCCATTACAGTTTTCTAATTACTGTAATACTAAGCATTTTAATTATTAACCAATTAATCATACCTATATAGGTGTCCATGCCCATTTATCCAATTATATTCATAATTGATTAGATGTCCAAATTCATACTTGTCATTCAAGTTATGTCAATTCTAATGTTTTCCCCGTTCCCTAACTAACGCATTCGCATATATTTGGCACCATGTCTAGGCTAGAAAGTAGCCTAGCCATAAACAATAAAAGGCAAAGATGAAAATAGTGATTATTTTAACAAAAGTGACATAAACATGTAATTGGTATAGTGATAAGGTGGACATATAAAAATAGATCTAGTGAGAATGTGATAATAAAACTAGATCTAACATGCCAAGGATGTCATAATAGGCATGAATAAAAAAGGATTCATATTTCCAGTTAATGATAGATATAAATTAATCACCACATGATAGGTAACATTTAAGATCCACAAATGTGACATGATAAATTGAACACAAGCGAATTAGATCTATAAAGGTAGGTTTAGCATGACATGATAAACTAACCACAAAAGAATTAGATCTATAAAGGTAGATCTAGCATGACATGATAAATTAACCACAAGTGAATTAGATCTAAAAAGATCTAACATGACATGATAAATTAACCTCAAGCGAAAAAGATCTATAAAGGTAGATCTAGTGTGACATGATAAATTAACCACAAGCGAATTAGATCTAAAAAGGTAGATCTAGCATGATAATAATTTAAGATCCACAATTGTGACATGACAAATTAACCACAAGCGAATTAGATCTAAAAAGGTAGATCTAGCTTGACATGATAAGTTAACCACCAGCGAATTAGATCTCAAAAGGTAGATCTAGCATGATAATAGTTTAAGATCCACAATTGTGACATGACAAATTAACCACAAGCGAATTAGATCTAAAAAGGTAGATCTAGCATGATAATATTTAAGATCCATGTCATAGCCATGTAATAGATTCAAAAGTCCCAATAAAATCGGATATGATAAAGATTTAGATCCAAGTCATAGAATATTACAAATTCACAAATTATGATAGATCCAATATGATTCAATCACACGCATATATCCAAACCATAGTCATACCGCGTTTACTTTTAATCATTTAAATCTAAAAGTAACTAACTCACCATGTTTGGATGTTAGAAGACAGAAAAGAAATTGTTGGTGTTGAATCTTAGATCTATAGTTGAAATGCTTGAATCTTTTTTTTAACTTGATTTTAGAGAAGAATAGGCTATTTAATTTAAGTTGCAGTAAAGCCTTGCCATCACCATTATTTTTCCAATGAATAAAACCTAGGTTTAGAGTCCTTTATATAGCTGCTACACCCTGAATCTGGACACTGCGTGCGCCTAGAAACATTCAGCCAATTCGACCCAGGGGTCGACCCATACTTCCTGAGTCGACCCAACCAAAAGGGTCGGTTCGGCATTTTGGCTTCCCGCTTTGTCATTTTGAATTTTTTTAAATATTTATTTATTTAATTTATATATATATATTTCTCGTCTGCATACAAACTTCAAGGCTTAATAACTTCTTCATACGGTGTCCATTTTACGCAAACAAATGTCTATCTTGACCAAAATTTTGAGATGGACGCAATGGTACAGTCTATTTTACTTAATTCACAGTATTTAATTAAGTTATCACATTATATTCATTATATAATGTTGTTAAAATGTCTAAAATTTTCGGGGTGTTACATTCTCCCCTACTCAAAGGATTTCGTCCCCGAAATCTCCAAGTTAAGAAGAATGTATATCCTACCATCCACATCCATCTACTCATCCACCAATCACTGGCATCCATTGTTCTTAAAGTATTTCTAATGATCATTTGAACATATGAAAAGGTGTGTGTATATGTCCCAACACTAATGCAAAGATTAGGCGGTCTACTGATTTAGTAGACCTCCTTAATGCAATGTATGTTAGTGCCACGAATTCAACATGTATGCAAATAATCCTATTATAACTTGTAAGTTTTATATATGTGCATAGTCATTCAACCAAATGCAACATCCACTTGATAATACATCCATTTTCATCCATTAAAAGAAAAGAAAAATGCATACACATCAATATGCAGTTTGAGAGTGATTGAACCGATCTAGTGCCTAATGTGTGCGTGTATGCATCCACAAGCAACCACTAGAAAACACATGCATCCACTTGCGTCCATCAAACATAACATGTCTCAAACACATGTTTACATCCATGGGTTCCCTACCCAAAGGTTGAAAATTTGATCGATAGGATATAGACGAATGATAGAAACAAGTGCGAATAAAAGCTTTGGAAAAAAAAGAAGTTAAGAACATATTCCCAAAAAGGAAAGGGTATGAAGCGTGATATTTGTCTTCAGTCTCCCAAGTCGCATCCTTGTTGTTTTCTCCCCATTGCACTTTTATTAACCTAACCTCTCTGTTGTGCAGTTTCTTAACCTCTGATCCAAGTATACGGGTAGGAACTTGTCTAATTGTCGCCTCCTGTTCTACCTCTACTTCCTCACGCATGTTCGGCTCAACTACTCTTTTGTATCTTGTATACACTTCGATAAATAAGAAATGAGCAAAAACATCATGAATATCCATACATATGCAAAGCATGCTGTTCGACTTAGTTGCGAATACCTCCGGAGAACCCTATTCAGATATGCTTTGCCTAATAAAACCCTCCTCAAGCAGCTCTCCTACTTGCTTGCTAAGCTTCCTCATTTCTCGTGCAGCCATGTGGCGCACGGGTCATGCAAATGGATTTGCATTGTCTACCAAATATTTCAAAAAATCAATCTCGCACCTTGGAGATAAACACTGAACTTTCTAAATAACATACGGATACTCACGGACTACCACTATAGACCATAGATCATCGATAGATACATCAAGAGATTCAAGGAAACTAAGCATGACAGACCCTTTTGGGTCACAAGAAATCTCAAGGGCCTCCTATGGCAAGTAAAAAGTCTAACGACTCTCCCCTCACAATCGAGAATGGCACCATACATGGCTAACCAACCTGTCCCTAGAATCAAACCATAGCCCATAAAACCGAGCACACACGTGTCGCACTCGAACTCAACGCCCAACACAGATATTCTCAAACCCCGACAAATCATTGATAAATGAGCTGAACCACAAATGGGGTTTGAGTCAACAACGAGATCCACTACCATACTAGTATTTAAGTGCAGATATTCAACCAAAGAACTAGATATAAATGAATGCGAAGCGCTAGAATCAAAAAGAGCTCTTTTAGGATGATTGGAAAGAAAATTCAAACCTTCCACAAAAATTTTTCTACCTTAATTTGGAGCACCGATCGTGAGAGCAAGCACTTTCCGTCCAGAAGCTCCTTCCCTTTGATCTTGTCCTTGTTTCTTCGGGCAATCCTTAATAAGATGCCCGGCCTCTCCATAATGGAAACAAGTGTTATTCCTTCTCCTGCAATCTTTTCTTACCTGACCCACATGTCCACAATTAAAACATTTCCTCTTGTTTCAAGCTTTGTCGTTCCTTCCTCCCTTCTGTTGTGCCTCCTCAACTTTAGCTTCTTTCTTTTCATCTTTGTCTTCCTCATGCATTAATGCCATATCAACGAGTCTTTGAAAAGTAGCTCCAAATAGAATATGGGACATAGCTAACCCATGAAGGGGTGCATTTAGTCCTTTAACGAACCGCAAGGCCTTCTTATGCGGAGTGCCTACTAGTTCCAAACCAAATCTAGCTAGCTGTTGAATTTGTTCACATATTATTTAACAGTCATGTCTCCTTGTTTGAGCGCCAAGAACCTCTCCTTTTGCATGATTTTCTCAGCTTGAGAAAGAAACTTCATTTCAAACCTCTGTCTAAAGTCATCCCAAGTTTCCACCGGACGCCCACTTGGGTTACTTCCCACCAGAACGAAGCTTTATCCTTCAGTAGCCAGCAGCCAATTGAATCTTCCTTCGATCTTCCACTTCAAAGATTACAAACAAGCCCTTGGTCTCCTTGAGCCAATTCCTGGCCTCTACGAATGTCTCGGTTCCATGGAATGGCTTTCCTCCCAAAATACAGAAATCTTTGCAAATCTTAGCGAAATTATCTATTCTTGGAGGAGGAGGAGGAGGAGGAATGATAGGTGCACCTGCAGGAGGAACGTTCCCTTGGCCTTCGGCAGGCGCCGTGGCCTCCAGATACCTACGGAACCATCCAGGTATCGTAATGCACTTTGGAATGTTGGGTTCCCCACTACAAGAAAATTACCCTATTGCAACTAGCTATTTGCAACAGGCCTCAAATGTCAGTTGCAGTAAATGATATTTAGCAACAGACCTTTCGTAGCTGTTGCAATAGATAAGATTTAACAACAGGCTTTTCCTTCCTGTTGCGAAAAGCATATTTTTTGCAACAACGCTTTCAAGCCTGTTACGAAAACATACTTTTAGCAACTGCTCTTTCATTCCTGTTGCAATAGACATATTATTTACAACTACACTTTCAAGCCAGTTGCAAAAATTATATATTTAGCAACTGTTTTCACCAGTTGCAATAACTATTTTTTTTTTTTGCAACAGGTAAAGCCACTTGCAAAAAATGTACTTTTAAAAATTATTTTTCCCCAAGTAATATTCGATTATAATATAAGAAGTATAAGCATAATAGTGTGTATATATATATATATATATATATATATATATAAACACACGCGCGTGCACACACGCGCACACACACAAATATACATAATTAATAATTGGCAAATATAATTAATATTATATCATTAAAAATTATATTATTTAGTAATTACAATTAGTATTTAATGTTAAACAACTACTATATATATTTAGTACTCAATTTAATAGTTAATAATAAAATTTAAGTATTATAAAGTGATATTTATATCTGATGATTAAATAATAATAATTAATAATTAACAAATAATAATAATAATAATAAACATTTAAAAATAATAAAATTCTAGGTAGAAATTGTTAATATAGTATTTTTTTAATATTCAATAATTATCAATTAATGATTAAGATTAATATTTAGTAACCAATAATTAATAGGAAATTAATGTTTACTAATTTTATAATAAGGAACTAATATTTGATATTTCTTTTGAATTTGTAATCAATCAGGAGCTAGTCCAATTTGTATGTTAGAAATAAAATAAAATTTTAAATTTAAAGTTCAAATTTGGTCGATCGACCTATCACACGTTATATCTAGTTGTTTTTTGACTTTGAAGTTCGAGATAAAATAAGTTTTTGAATGGACAGGCAACTGATAATTGTAGCTAATAATAAATTTTAAACATTATAATATGTGGAGTGCAAAATATTCCATCTTGAATTTTGTAGAAAAATATCTCGGTAGAAATTGGGCAAACTTCATTTACGTTCACGAATTGCCGCTATTTAATATTAGAGACATCCAATGTCTTTGTTCCAACAATTTTAGTTAACTTAACAAAGAATTATTCATTTTTCAATTTACATTTCATCCAATAATTTGATTGTAACAACCCGTAAAATCTGGGCCAGTTTAAAATTTTTATTTTGGCAATTTTAGCGAATTTTGATTATTTAAAATGAATTATTTTAAATAATATCGACGAGAAATTTATTTTCAATAGAATTCGACGTATATATTTATATACGTCGTCGTTAGAATATAAATATTTATATATAATTATAAATAGAATTGAAAATGGCGCGGTAGTTCGAAAATTCGATTTCTAATTTCAAATGAATATACAGAATTCAATATAAGTCAGAATTGAACGAAACAAGAAATATTTGAATCTGTATAACTATATCTTTGTAACGAAGTTAACAAACTGAGATTTCATCTTAGAAATGATAAGATATGTCCAGTTAAAAATTAGAAATAGTCGCTGTGGAATTTATATATATTTTTATATATATAAGGCCCTTAAAAATAGCAATTTTGCAAACGACCTCGGATTTCGACGAAACCAGTTTTGTTGGGTCCGTGATGTAAAGTTATTGCTAGGTTTTAAATTTCATAATTTTCTGAATCAATATGTGAGCGTAGCAAAGGAAAACGCGTTTGACCAGTTTCAGTTGATTTTAATCGACTGGAAATTGGCCATTTTTCTAACGGTCTCGGAATTCGATGAAACTAGTTTAGTTAGGACCGTATCGTCAATACGAAGCTAGAAGATATTTTTCTGGAATTTTTCTAGTTAGTATGTGGTCCCGGTAATTTGAAATGTACGTTTAAAATTCAATATAGTGATTTAAATGTAAATTCAAAAGGAAACTGATTGTAACAATCGAATCAGCTTGCGATACATATCCCATTGTGTTCGGAATGGGGGTGAAACGCTATGGACGACAGGCGGTGGGCCTCGTTTCGAGGTCATAGGTAAAAGTCAACCCTTTTGCCAAATATAATAATTAAATAATAATAAATAAATAAAAAAACTTTTCCCTCCTTAAAACACTCTGGCCCCCCCCCCCGTCCATTCATTTCAAACAGAAAAGAAAAAAAAAAAAAAAAAAAAAAAGAACGAAATCGAGAACGCGCCGCCGCCTGGGACTCGAAGCCGCTCGCCACCAACCCATGCCGGAGGCGCTCCCCTCCACCAGCTCCCTGCCGTGACCGCTTCTTCTCCCCCCCTTCTCCTCCGTCTCTCCCCCCTTCTAAGTCGATGTCGCCAGGAACCCGAGCCCCCCCAAGACCTAATCGCCGCCTCCGATGATGGTGCGCCACCCTCCCCCTCCCAACTCCGACGCGTCGAGGCCCTACCGACGAAGCCGACATCAGCCCCCCCCCCCCCCCCCCGAGGTAAGTTCACTGTATTGTTTTTGTTTTATTTTTGTTTTTACAGTAAAGTTTTAAACTGTATTTTTAAATAGGAGAAAAACTTTTTTTTTAAAAGAAATGAACTGAATTGATTTTTGTTTTAGGAATTTTAAAACTGTTTTAAAAGGATTTTAAAAACTGAATTTATAAATAATAAAAAAAAACTGATTTTACTTTATGGTTTTCAAAAATGGGTTTGCTTTGAAAATATAATTTTTGTATTGTTTAAATCGAAATAAAAATATGATTTTTATATATCGAACTTCTAAATAAAAATATGATTTTTATATATTGAATAGCGAACTAAAAATTCGATTTTTATATATAGAACTTCGAACTAAAAATTCGATTTTTATATATTGAATAGCGAACTAAAAATGTGATTTTTATATATTGAACTTCGAGTTAAAAATGTGATTTTTATATATTGAACTTCGAGTTAAAAATGTGATTTTTATATATTGAACTTTGAACTAAAAATGTGATTTTTATATATTGAACTTTGAACTAAAAATTCGATTTTTATATATTGAACTTTAAAATAAAAATGTGATTTTTATATATTGAACTTTGAACTAAAAATTCGATTTTTATATATTGAACTTTGAACTAAAAATTCGATTTTTATATATTGAACTTTGAACTAAAAATTCGATTTTTATATATTGAACTTTGAGCTAAAAATTCGATTTTTATATATTGAACTTTGAAATAAAAATTCGATTTTTATATATTGAACTTTGAACTAAAAATTCGATTTTTATATATTGAACTTTGAAATAAAAATTCGATTTTTATATATTGAACTTTGAAATAAAAATTCGATTTTTATATATTGAACTTTGAACTAAAAATTCGATTTTTATATATTGAACTTTGAAATAAAAATTCGATTTTTATATATTGAACTTTGAGGTAAAAACTCGATTTTTACATATGTAGTGAAAGCGGACAACGAAGGTGACAATAAGGCGAAACGACGAAGACTTCTGCAAATGAAGAGCCGTGGAGCTAGGATAGCTATATGTGAGAATTTCTCACCTTTCAATTTATTTTTCTAGTTATATATATATACTAGGATGCAGACGGTGCTTAGTAGCACCCGACACAATCGTCCACAGACCATGGACTTGTTTGTTTGATTGTTTGGTGATTGATTGCGATATTGGTTTGAATGTGGTTTGTGATGTGAAAAATCGAATCGATAAATTGGTTAGGCTTAGACGTGCGCCGTTATAAGGCGAAGGAGTAAGGCTAGGTTAGACCCTTACTCCAAATTTTGTGGTTTGCAAAATGAAATTGATTTGATTGATGAGTGAATGGCGTGGGCCTTCACTAGACCGGGGATAAGGCTAGGCCTTGTCCCGTTTCTAGTATCGTGCCGTTATGCCGCCGAAATTTTCTAAAATAAGTTAGAAAAATAAAAATAGCATTTTATTTAACGAATGAACTGAATATAAATTCATATGTTAAAATAAAATGTATTATCGTTAAAAATATAATTTTTAACGTGAATGTGAATAAATAAATATTCATTTACAAACCAGACGGTTTGTTTATGTACACCTATTTGAATGACGTTGATTGGGTCGATAAATTTTACACATCGCCTAACTGCACAAATAAAATATGTGTTTGATTGTTTGAAACCCCACACGGGTGTTAGGATGAAATTTGAAGTTCACTCATCCTGATTTATTAAATATGTCGATCGATTGATTGACAAGCTGCTATAAGCGTTAAATGTCTATATTTGATGCTTATACAGTGTAGTGCACTTTGGTTGATGGTTGATTATTCATCGTTGTTGATATATACATGTGTTGTAGAAAATCCATATAATTAACATTATATGGTAATTGATTGGGCCTCATTCCAGTTTCGAGAAAAAAAGAAATATTTGAAAAAGAAATATTTGAAATAGAAATATTTGAAATAGAAATATTTGAAATAGAAATATTTGAAATAGAAATATTTGAAATAGAAATATTTGAAATAGAAATATTTGAAATAGAATATTTGAAAATAGAAATATGTGAAGCCGTGAGGATTAGATTGACGCCATTTTGACGTGAACGATATTTATATCAATTTTAAGTGATTTCGAAATGAATTGAATTGAAAACGATTTCGAAATGAATTGAATTGAAAACGATTTCGAAATGAATTGAATTGAATATGAATTCAAATTGAATTGAAATTTGAATTGAACAGAAATGAATTTTGAAACGAATTTATAAAGAAGAATTCAATTTTGCTTTGAATTGAAATGGAAGTTGAAATAGATTTTGAAATGAATTTAAAACTATTTATATAATTCGTTTTAAATAGAAATCGACGAAATATATATTATATATATTATATATATAATATAATGGCCTGAATAGAACGCGCCGCGCCGCGGCAGTTCGCGAATTTCGACCATTTATTTCAAACGGACATTACGGGAGATCCGACCGTCGGATTCTCCTAAAACCGGAACCGTTGGGTTCGTATCGAAAAGAGCTTTCTAACGAATATTAGAAATTTGAAATCTAACGGTTGGATTTGGAGATACGTCCAAATCAAATTCGAAAAAGGTCGCTGTAAGTGCAGTTCGATGGCCATTGTTGGAAATCGACTGTACGGGCCTTGATAAAATTATTAAAAATAATAATAATTTGTGTAAAATCATAAGAAATGATTTAGAAAGAATTAGGATGAAAAACTCCCTATTTGAAAAGATAAAAATAGATTTTTATCGAAATGAACTAGTTTTGAACTAGAATTATAATTCTATTTATTTTTAAATAAATAAATTGAATTTGAAATGGTTTTGAAAATAACCAAAATTTCCAATGATTGCATTGGAGTGGATTTGAATCGAAATTGTCTTCGGAATATTTCGATGTTGGAATTCGTGATTATACAGGTGTTGTTATGGAAATTTGAAAGATATATATTTATATCGTTATTTCCAATACGACATTTGTTAGTCGTAGAATTCGATATTGAATATAAGCCGATATATTTTCTATTCAGAGCCTTGTATTGAATATCGAATGTGATTTGGGTTTGTCGTGAATGGGGTCTTCACTAACACTGTTCTTGAACCCAGTTGAGAAAAGATTAAATCTTTTATTTAGATTTAATGAAGTGTACCAATTAAATGATATTTAATTGGAATTGAATTGGTATTGATTTTTGGGTTTATCGTGAACAGTGTTTTAAATAACACTTGTTCTTTAACCCGATAATTAATCGAATGTGATTTGGGTTTGTCGTGAATGGTGTCTTCACTAACACTGTTCTTGAACCCAGTTGAGAAAAGATTAAATCTTTTTATTTAGATTTAATGAAGTGTACCAATTAAATGATATTTAATTGGAATTGAATTGGTATTGATTTTTGGGTTTATCGTGAACAGTGTTTTAAATAACACTTGTTCTTTAACCCGATAATTAATGGAATGTGATTTTGGGTTTATCGTGAATCGTGTTTTAAATGACACTGATTCTTTAACCCAGATAATGATTAAAACTAAGGGGAGTTTTAATGAATCTTTAATTAGATTGAAAAGATCGAGAATGGAGTATCACCAGTTTTGCTCCAGGCGATAGTTAAATCTTTAATTAGATTTGAACGTGAAATTTAGAAACTAACTGTCGGTTAGCTAAGTAGAATGGTTTTCTGGATATTGATCTGATGTTGGTTTCGGCCTTCGGGGTTAATATTTGGGGAATTATTCTCTTGATTAATTTACGGTTAATGACTAATGAGTTGGAATGAGGCGTATGTTGTGTTTGTGTAACACTTTTATAATATATACGCGAGTTATTCGGAAAGACCGGGTTTATCCCATTCTGAATAACTGATACGACGATAAGTCGAAGATGAAGACGATGGTCGAAGACCGGAGGTCTTCACGTCGTTTGGGTGATAACTGATGATCTTGATTGGGCTGTACACCCAAGAAGATGGAAACAGTTAGTGATCGTCCAGACGTACTTGGAGATCGATGGATATGCGGGGTACTAGGTGCCTCCGGTTTCGTTCAGGCCCAGAACGGACTTGTAAATGGACTGTGTGTCTGACATTGGATTTCATTCTGTGTGACTGATATCGGTTGCATAGGATGGTATGCCTGTGTGGCATGCTAAGATGCAAATGATCAAGGCTTCTGTTGAAAAGCAAAGTCTTGAGGTGATGATCAAAGCACGGCCTTTGTGGCGTAGCTTTGTGTAACGTTTACCTCGCGTGTTTCACACCCGGTATGAACCAAAAACGGGAGAGGACATCAGGGAGGACTTGCGTTTCTTTCTAGCTAGAAGTGGCGTCAGTGGTTTTACACGCCCTGACGAGTTTGACTTATGTGGTTGTTGCTGTTGCGAGGCGCCTCGGTTATATCGGTTTCGGCCGATGCATTCTGGTCGGCTGACGGACCAGACTTACACCCCATAGGGTGGGGAGACGTAGTGTTCAGGCATAATAATCCACATCGGTGGACCGGCCCTGACGATCTAAAGGGTTGATGCGTTCTGATCCTGAGGGGCGGGCTAGAGCGTCTCGAATCGTTAGAGGACTATCTTTTGCCTCGGTTCATAGACGGAAATCCAATTTCCAAATACGTGACATTTGCGGTTTTATTTGTAAACCTATATATGGCGACATAGTGGCATGGGACGCTCATGTCGCCTATGATTGATACTTATGATTTGAAGTTGTTTTATACACTATGCACTTATTATAGTATCAAATGATTTGTTTTAAACGTATCAAGCATTCTTTGGCTGTTATAAGGGAAAACCCTATCCCCCGGCTTGCGTTGCATTGTGTGATAGGACCTGGGTCTTACAACAGCTTCATCTTTCTTTATTTAGCATTGCGCGGTTTGTTTGATGCACTGGTATTCTTGGGAGAAAACCCGTTCCGTGTTATACGGCGTGGTCCCTTGATTTACCTAATGATTTAAAATAAAGATTAACTGTTTTAGTTCTCACACCAGTCCCATGACTGACCTGGAGTTTATTGTTTTAACCTAAACTCTGGGTGCCCCTATTTTGACACGGGCAGCTAGTAGTTTTGGTTTTGCAGATTTATATTCACAGGATCCTGGTTTACAGCTGGAATGATATCCGGAAAGCTTTGTATCCGTATATCTCTTCTAGTTGTATATTGTATTATTTTCCGCTGCTATGTATTTAAATGTAATTTAAATCTCTGATATTTCTGTGTAATATTCATTTATACTCTGTATATTCTTGTAATCTGATGCATTGTTGTAATATACAATGAAACGTTCTTCTGTATGAGTTCTGTTGTGGTTTGTTCTCGAACTATCCGACGCTTTCCTTTACGGGGAAGTTGCGGGTCTTCACAGTTGGTATCAGAGCTTTGGTTTACAAAGCTCAGAGAACAAGGCACATTAGAACCATACGAAAGAATTCATCAGATATTGGATTAGTAAAATCCAATGGGAATGACTCGTTAGAGATAGGATCAGTAGTGTCCTAGAACGAGTGTGAGGAGTAAATTTTTAAAGTGAAAACAAATTTTTGTTTTGAAAATTTAAATCAATTATTCGTATTTGATTATTTATTTATATTGACGTGGACAATCCAGTATATATAGATTTTGCGTATACGTCTGATCCGCGTGTATTCGAAATTTTAATATACTGGATAGATATAGAATTATACTCTAGTCGCCCGGGGGTGATTCTGATGATTGATATATCATCATCAGAGTTTATATCCGAGTAACGAACGTGTAATATTTATATATTTCCTATTGGCTGGTGTGAGAACCAAAAATTAGATAGGGCTTATTGTTGTGATTTGGCATCAAAAATCTGATTTTTGACTATGTATCAAAATTATGAATTTCAAATGATAATTCACAAATTGACTGATGTTTGTGTTGGTTGTTTATTTGTTTGATAATTTTAACCATTATGCCTAATTGTATCAAATATTGAGTTGTATTGAAAATGGGTTGCATTTGCTTGCATATACATATATATCATTGAACAGGTCATAGCAAGGAGGCTAGAGCCGAGAATAAAATTTGTTTGCCCGACAAATAGGTACATGTTTACTACATAATTTCCTGTTTTGTTTGGGTGATGATGATTTTGTGAGCCTATTGGCTAGCCGCTTGGCTTTTTCTTTTTCTTTTTGAGATCTGAAGGACCGGGGAAGCTATTTGAAATTCCCCGATGCTCCCGGTGCAGGGGAGGTTATGGCGAAATTTTTCGAAAATTTAGGGTGTTAGCCAAATTTTTGAAGTTGTGAAAATTCTCAGAAACTAAAGAGTTGGAGAATGGAAGCCTGATCGATCGTAGAATTGATTTATCAAACCACTTTCGACTTTGTTCCTTTTCGGGGACGAAAAGTTTTAAGTGGGGGAGATTGTAACAACCCGTAAAATCTGGGCCAGTTTAAAATTTTTATTTTGGCAATTTTAGCGAATTTTGATTATTTAAAATGAATTATTTTAAATAATATCGACGAGAAATTTATTTTCAATAGAATTCGACGTATATATTTATATACGTCGTCGTTAGAATATAAATATTTATATATAATTATAAATAGAATTGAAAATGGCGCGGTAGTTCGAAAATTCGATTTCTAATTTCAAATGAATATACAGAATTCAATATAAGTCAGAATTGAACGAAACAAGAAATATTTGAATCTGTATAACTATATCTTTGTAACGAAGTTAACAAACTGAGATTTCATCTTAGAAATGATAAGATATGTCCAGTTAAAAATTAGAAATAGTCGCTGTGGAATTTATATATATTTTTATATATATAAGGCCCTTAAAAATAGCAATTTTGCAAACGACCTCGGATTTCGACGAAACCAGTTTTGTTGGGTCCGTGATGTAAAGTTATTGCTAGGTTTTAAATTTCATAATTTTCTGAATCAATATGTGAGCGTAGCAAAGGAAAACGCGTTTGACCAGTTTCAGTTGATTTTAATCGACTGGAAATTGGCCATTTTTCTAACGGTCTCGGAATTCGATGAAACTAGTTTAGTTAGGACCGTATCGTCAATACGAAGCTAGAAGATATTTTTCTGGAATTTTTCTAGTTAGTATGTGGTCCCGGTAATTTGAAATGTACGTTTAAAATTCAATATAGTGATTTAAATGTAAATTCAAAAGGAAACTGATTGTAACAATCGAATCAGCTTGCGATACATATCCCATTGTGTTCGGAATGGGGGTGAAACGCTATGGACGACAGGCGGTGGGCCTCGTTTCGAGGTCATAGGTAAAAGTCAACCCTTTTGCCAAATATAATAATTAAATAATAATAAATAAAAAAAAAAACTTTTCCCTCCTTAAAACACTCTGGCCCCCCCCCCCGTCCATTCATTTCAAACAGAAAAGAAAAAAAAAAAAAAAAAAAAAAAAGAACGAAATCGAGAACGCGCCGCCGCCTGGGACTCGAAGCCGCTCGCCACCAACCCATGCCGGAGGCGCTCCCCTCCACCAGCTCCCTGCCGTGACCGCTTCTTCTCCCCCCCTTCTCCTCCGTCTCTCCCCCCTTCTAAGTCGATGTCGCCAGGAACCCGAGCCCCCCCAAGACCTAATCGCCGCCTCCGATGATGGTGCGCCACCCTCCCCCTCCCAACTCCGACGCGTCGAGGCCCTACCGACGAAGCCGACATCAGCCCCCCCCCCCCCCCCCGAGGTAAGTTCACTGTATTGTTTTTGTTTTATTTTTGTTTTTACAGTAAAGTTTTAAACTGTATTTTTAAATAGGAGAAAAACTTTTTTTTTAAAAGAAATGAACTGAATTGATTTTTGTTTTAGGAATTTTAAAACTGTTTTAAAAGGATTTTAAAAACTGAATTTATAAATAATAAAAAAAAACTGATTTTACTTTATGGTTTTCAAAAATGGGTTTGCTTTGAAAATATAATTTTTGTATTGTTTAAATCGAAATAAAAATATGATTTTTATATATCGAACTTCTAAATAAAAATATGATTTTTATATATTGAATAGCGAACTAAAAATTCGATTTTTATATATAGAACTTCGAACTAAAAATTCGATTTTTATATATTGAATAGCGAACTAAAAATGTGATTTTTATATATTGAACTTCGAGTTAAAAATGTGATTTTTATATATTGAACTTCGAGTTAAAAATGTGATTTTTATATATTGAACTTTGAACTAAAAATGTGATTTTTATATATTGAACTTTGAACTAAAAATTCGATTTTTATATATTGAACTTTAAAATAAAAATGTGATTTTTATATATTGAACTTTGAACTAAAAATTCGATTTTTATATATTGAACTTTGAACTAAAAATTCGATTTTTATATATTGAACTTTGAACTAAAAATTCGATTTTTATATATTGAACTTTGAGCTAAAAATTCGATTTTTATATATTGAACTTTGAAATAAAAATTCGATTTTTATATATTGAACTTTGAACTAAAAATTCGATTTTTATATATTGAACTTTGAAATAAAAATTCGATTTTTATATATTGAACTTTGAAATAAAAATTCGATTTTTATATATTGAACTTTGAACTAAAAATTCGATTTTTATATATTGAACTTTGAAATAAAAATTCGATTTTTATATATTGAACTTTGAGGTAAAAACTCGATTTTTACATATGTAGTGAAAGCGGACAACGAAGGTGACAATAAGGCGAAACGACGAAGACTTCTGCAAATGAAGAGCCGTGGAGCTAGGATAGCTATATGTGAGAATTTCTCACCTTTCAATTTATTTTTCTAGTTATATATATATACTAGGATGCAGACGGTGCTTAGTAGCACCCGACACAATCGTCCACAGACCATGGACTTGTTTGTTTGATTGTTTGGTGATTGATTGCGATATTGGTTTGAATGTGGTTTGTGATGTGAAAAATCGAATCGATAAATTGGTTAGGCTTAGACGTGCGCCGTTATAAGGCGAAGGAGTAAGGCTAGGTTAGACCCTTACTCCAAATTTTGTGGTTTGCAAAATGAAATTGATTTGATTGATGAGTGAATGGCGTGGGCCTTCACTAGACCGGGGATAAGGCTAGGCCTTGTCCCGTTTCTAGTATCGTGCCGTTATGCCGCCGAAATTTTCTAAAATAAGTTAGAAAAATAAAAATAGCATTTTATTTAACGAATGAACTGAATATAAATTCATATGTTAAAATAAAATGTATTATCGTTAAAAATATAATTTTTAACGTGAATGTGAATAAATAAATATTCATTTACAAACCAGACGGTTTGTTTATGTACACCTATTTGAATGACGTTGATTGGGTCGATAAATTTTACACATCGCCTAACTGCACAAATAAAATATGTGTTTGATTGTTTGAAACCCCACACGGGTGTTAGGATGAAATTTGAAGTTCACTCATCCTGATTTATTAAATATGTCGATCGATTGATTGACAAGCTGCTATAAGCGTTAAATGTCTATATTTGATGCTTATACAGTGTAGTGCACTTTGGTTGATGGTTGATTATTCATCGTTGTTGATATATACATGTGTTGTAGAAAATCCATATAATTAACATTATATGGTAATTGATTGGGCCTCATTCCAGTTTCGAGAAAAAAAGAAATATTTGAAAAAGAAATATTTGAAATAGAAATATTTGAAATAGAAATATTTGAAATAGAAATATTTGAAATAGAAATATTTGAAATAGAAATATTTGAAATAGAAATATTTGAAATAGAATATTTGAAAATAGAAATATGTGAAGCCGTGAGGATTAGATTGACGCCATTTTGACGTGAACGATATTTATATCAATTTTAAGTGATTTCGAAATGAATTGAATTGAAAACGATTTCGAAATGAATTGAATTGAAAACGATTTCGAAATGAATTGAATTGAATATGAATTCAAATTGAATTGAAATTTGAATTGAACAGAAATGAATTTTGAAACGAATTTATAAAGAAGAATTCAATTTTGCTTTGAATTGAAATGGAAGTTGAAATAGATTTTGAAATGAATTTAAAACTATTTATATAATTCGTTTTAAATAGAAATCGACGAAATATATATTATATATATTATATATATAATATAATGGCCTGAATAGAACGCGCCGCGCCGCGGCAGTTCGCGAATTTCGACCATTTATTTCAAACGGACATTACGGGAGATCCGACCGTCGGATTCTCCTAAAACCGGAACCGTTGGGTTCGTATCGAAAAGAGCTTTCTAACGAATATTAGAAATTTGAAATCTAACGGTTGGATTTGGAGATACGTCCAAATCAAATTCGAAAAAGGTCGCTGTAAGTGCAGTTCGATGGCCATTGTTGGAAATCGACTGTACGGGCCTTGATAAAATTATTAAAAATAATAATAATTTGTGTAAAATCATAAGAAATGATTTAGAAAGAATTAGGATGAAAAACTCCCTATTTGAAAAGATAAAAATAGATTTTTATCGAAATGAACTAGTTTTGAACTAGAATTATAATTCTATTTATTTTTAAATAAATAAATTGAATTTGAAATGGTTTTGAAAATAACCAAAATTTCCAATGATTGCATTGGAGTGGATTTGAATCGAAATTGTCTTCGGAATATTTCGATGTTGGAATTCGTGATTATACAGGTGTTGTTATGGAAATTTGAAAGATATATATTTATATCGTTATTTCCAATACGACATTTGTTAGTCGTAGAATTCGATATTGAATATAAGCCGATATATTTTCTATTCAGAGCCTTGTATTGAATATCGAATGTGATTTGGGTTTGTCGTGAATGGGGTCTTCACTAACACTGTTCTTGAACCCAGTTGAGAAAAGATTAAATCTTTTATTTAGATTTAATGAAGTGTACCAATTAAATGATATTTAATTGGAATTGAATTGGTATTGATTTTTGGGTTTATCGTGAACAGTGTTTTAAATAACACTTGTTCTTTAACCCGATAATTAATCGAATGTGATTTGGGTTTGTCGTGAATGGTGTCTTCACTAACACTGTTCTTGAACCCAGTTGAGAAAAGATTAAATCTTTTTATTTAGATTTAATGAAGTGTACCAATTAAATGATATTTAATTGGAATTGAATTGGTATTGATTTTTGGGTTTATCGTGAACAGTGTTTTAAATAACACTTGTTCTTTAACCCGATAATTAATGGAATGTGATTTTGGGTTTATCGTGAATCGTGTTTTAAATGACACTGATTCTTTAACCCAGATAATGATTAAAACTAAGGGGAGTTTTAATGAATCTTTAATTAGATTGAAAAGATCGAGAATGGAGTATCACCAGTTTTGCTCCAGGCGATAGTTAAATCTTTAATTAGATTTGAACGTGAAATTTAGAAACTAACTGTCGGTTAGCTAAGTAGAATGGTTTTCTGGATATTGATCTGATGTTGGTTTCGGCCTTCGGGGTTAATATTTGGGGAATTATTCTCTTGATTAATTTACGGTTAATGACTAATGAGTTGGAATGAGGCGTATGTTGTGTTTGTGTAACACTTTTATAATATATACGCGAGTTATTCGGAAAGACCGGGTTTATCCCATTCTGAATAACTGATACGACGATAAGTCGAAGATGAAGACGATGGTCGAAGACCGGAGGTCTTCACGTCGTTTGGGTGATAACTGATGATCTTGATTGGGCTGTACACCCAAGAAGATGGAAACAGTTAGTGATCGTCCAGACGTACTTGGAGATCGATGGATATGCGGGGTACTAGGTGCCTCCGGTTTCGTTCAGGCCCAGAACGGACTTGTAAATGGACTGTGTGTCTGACATTGGATTTCATTCTGTGTGACTGATATCGGTTGCATAGGATGGTATGCCTGTGTGGCATGCTAAGATGCAAATGATCAAGGCTTCTGTTGAAAAGCAAAGTCTTGAGGTGATGATCAAAGCACGGCCTTTGTGGCGTAGCTTTGTGTAACGTTTACCTCGCGTGTTTCACACCCGGTATGAACCAAAAACGGGAGAGGACATCAGGGAGGACTTGCGTTTCTTTCTAGCTAGAAGTGGCGTCAGTGGTTTTACACGCCCTGACGAGTTTGACTTATGTGGTTGTTGCTGTTGCGAGGCGCCTCGGTTATATCGGTTTCGGCCGATGCATTCTGGTCGGCTGACGGACCAGACTTACACCCCATAGGGTGGGGAGACGTAGTGTTCAGGCATAATAATCCACATCGGTGGACCGGCCCTGACGATCTAAAGGGTTGATGCGTTCTGATCCTGAGGGGCGGGCTAGAGCGTCTCGAATCGTTAGAGGACTATCTTTTGCCTCGGTTCATAGACGGAAATCCAATTTCCAAATACGTGACATTTGCGGTTTTATTTGTAAACCTATATATGGCGACATAGTGGCATGGGACGCTCATGTCGCCTATGATTGATACTTATGATTTGAAGTTGTTTTATACACTATGCACTTATTATAGTATCAAATGATTTGTTTTAAACGTATCAAGCATTCTTTGGCTGTTATAAGGGAAAACCCTATCCCCCGGCTTGCGTTGCATTGTGTGATAGGACCTGGGTCTTACAACAGCTTCATCTTTCTTTATTTAGCATTGCGCGGTTTGTTTGATGCACTGGTATTCTTGGGAGAAAACCCGTTCCGTGTTATACGGCGTGGTCCCTTGATTTACCTAATGATTTAAAATAAAGATTAACTGTTTTAGTTCTCACACCAGTCCCATGACTGACCTGGAGTTTATTGTTTTAACCTAAACTCTGGGTGCCCCTATTTTGACACGGGCAGCTAGTAGTTTTGGTTTTGCAGATTTATATTCACAGGATCCTGGTTTACAGCTGGAATGATATCCGGAAAGCTTTGTATCCGTATATCTCTTCTAGTTGTATATTGTATTATTTTCCGCTGCTATGTATTTAAATGTAATTTAAATCTCTGATATTTCTGTGTAATATTCATTTATACTCTGTATATTCTTGTAATCTGATGCATTGTTGTAATATACAATGAAACGTTCTTCTGTATGAGTTCTGTTGTGGTTTGTTCTCGAACTATCCGACGCTTTCCTTTACGGGGAAGTTGCGGGTCTTCACATTGATCTACATAGTTCAATATTCATTTATCTACCTTTGGTATCTATGTTTCCTGCTTATTAAATATCAATTTTTTTTAGTTCATATTCGTTTGTTACCAACCGACCCTATTTCGTTCATTATTCAAACAGTTGGAATACTTTGCTATGTTGAAATACTTTTCATTATCCCACCATGCTTTTCATTGTCCCGCTTTGCGAGGGTTAAAAAATTTCAGGCTCCCTCCAGTTCACGAAAAGAAAAAAACAAACACTTTAAAAAGAACCGACATTCTCATTACTTCCAGAAAATACCAGCAGTCCCCCTCTTTCAAGTCGCCTGACCTTCCTCCACGACCTCCGCCGGTGCTCTCTTCCCCTCCAGCCCGTCCTCCTTTAGCTTTACCCCTTCCGGACCCGGTCGACTCCACTGCGCCTCAATGTGATGGTCGATATCAGATGGAATATACTTCAACGGAAATCACCCTGGTTTCGACTTCAACTGACACAGCAGCGCCGAGCCCATCTTTGATTCCTCTTCCTCCCCCAGTTGATGATGATGGATTTCAGAAGGTCAAATCTCGCCGGAAAACTCGTCATCCTCTGGCCGGCATGAGGTAGTCTAGGGATTCAACGGTAACAGCAGGTACTTTCCCCAAATCTAAATTCTCCAAACCGCTCTCCTCTCCGTCGTTTTTTTTGAGAATTATTTGCTCGGTTTGTTCTAGGTATTGGTATGGCTTTCGGAATTAGGTATATGATTCCGGTGTCTGAAATCAATATTAAGCTTGCTCGTTATGACAGTAAAACTACTGCAGTTGCCACTATGTCATTCTCTTTTAAGAGAAAGATTAAAAAGCACATTGGATGTAATGAACTTTTGTAGAGAATGAAAATGTAGTTTCTATATCTATATACACTGTCATGCTTTTATGAAAAATGGGTACAAATTAGAATGGCTATATAGATATGCATACATGGGATATGAGAGTGTCATTGAAGTACTGACAAAAAGAAAGAGAAAAAAAAAACTAGAAATTGGTATATTTTATATGTTTTGAACATACGTGTAGATGATAGGATCTAAGGCCATAGATTATTTAAATGACAAGATATGTACTTTTTCCATAAGGAGATGGCAAGAAAAATTCCTGATATATATACATATATGTGTTTACCTACTATTGATAAAATTTAGGCATAAAATAATCTAGAGATGGTAATAAACAATCAATGTATATTTGGCATTATAAGTAGTGTTCTGATAACTTGAGAATAATTAAGATGCAATAGCTAATACCAGTCATTTCTTAGATACACCTGTGTGTTCAAAGAAGAAACATATGTAAAATACAAAGTATTAAGGTAACAGCCTTGTTTGGTATAACTAAGGTATAAAAATATGCATTTAAGTTGAGAGAAAATTGACATCATTAGTCATTTCTTAGATACACCTGTATGTCTCCATCATTGTTCCTTGATATTTGTCTAAAAGTATCACTGGTTTTCAGTGTATTTTTATGCGGTAAAGGTTTCCACTTCTGTATTCTTAACACAAGACCAATAATCTTATGTGTGGTTCATTTTATGGTTACTTAACATATGGTTCGTAATCCTTATTTCGGTTATCTCCCATGGTTAGGTAGATCATAACAGTGTGCATTATTTCTATTTAGGTATGTTTTGAGTTTAAAAGTTGTTTAAAAATTGCATTATTGCTGCATATAAAAGTTCCAATTATATACGAGGCCTTCGCCTTAAATTTGATGTTGTATGTTGGCAAAGTTGTATGTTGACAAAGTTGTACTTAAAATAGATATAGGATTTTCAGTACTGCTTTAAGCATTCAACAAGGTTAGATTATTTTGATTTCTAAATTCAAATGATTATTTTGACATAAATATTGCTTTTTGTATAGTTGTGTACATATTTATTTTAATTCTCTTCAATTTATGGATATTATGCTACCATTTGGGTGTATAATTTGCACAATAACTTTTGACTAATTTTTCTCAGATTTATCGGCATGTATGTCTCCATCATTGTTCCATCTAGATTTGCCAATTTATCGGACATAATATCTTTTTGTACTCTTTATCATGACAAAGGGCCTGAGCCTTATCTTCGGAAAGCAAGTAGTGATGCATGACTTTCTATTGGAATTTATGAAGCAGTTGATGAAAGGTTCAGTAATGTCCGAACTATCAAAGATATCATTTGTAAGTGTCTTTCCATATACATGTTCAAAAACATTATTCTGGACATTATCAAAAACACTGGTCATTGTGTAACAGATAATGTTGTTATTAAACATTTTGTTCAAGATGAAGGACAAGTTCAAGATGAATGACAAGTTCATTGAATATTGGTAAGACGCTGAAGCCTTTGTATTCATAGAAATTGGAATTACTTGCATGGACATGCAATAGTTGTTATTTATTTTTTATTTTTTCTAACAGTACATGGTTCACATTTATGGAAAAAAAGGATCTGGACAGCAATATTTCGTTTAAAACTTCATTACTTGCGCAGCGAATCAGGTAGCAACCGAAATCCACAAATGGATTAGGTAATATATATTGTTAATTATTAATAGTGACCAACAGTATTTGAAATCTAGCATTACTTTTGTTAAGAATAAGAAACACTGTATCTTCTGGGTTTGAATCCATCACCACTAGAACTTCACTTTAGGGGATCTTACAGCTCATGGTCCATCACTTTTCTTTTGGGCATTATTGTTAAAATGTTCATACTTCATTATAATTCTAAATTAATGTTTTATTTATTTTAAAGCAAAACAGGTCCGCTTTTGAGTTGGACATCCATTCTAATCAATGTTTTTGATTATCTTAATATCATTTGGAATTGTATTTAGTTTTTTTGGGTAGCAGCAAAATTCTTCTCTTCAAGATGAAGGACAAGTTCATTGCAATTGATTTTGGTCCACACCAGGTAATTTACTTTTGTTTTTTGTTAAGAAAGTATCATAGATTTGTTGAAACAAGTCAATCAAAAAAATTGGATTTTGCAGTGTTGCATATCAATGGGTTGCAAGGAAGTATAGAAGATGTTGTCGGTTCTAAGCTTTTATTTGATGTAGAGTTTGCTAGAGTGACATACATATTCTTGGATAGGCATGTACATGTTTATGATCGACAACAAACATGGAGCATGAACTGCATATTTGTTCTAGTGAAATGATGATATTTATTCTCTTGTTATAGCATATGTATGATAGAGTAGAAATATAAGTAGAAAATACTCTATTCGAAAAAAATATGTTGTATGAGAGAAGAAATTGTTATACATGAATGGTGTATGAAAATTGAAGAAATTTTTGTTGTAATTGTTTGTACTATTAAAACTTTGTTAAAATAAATTTTTTTATTTTTTTATTTCATTCTATGATATACACTATTACTAAAACGAATACATTTAATATATAATATCTATAAGTTGTAGTATTTTTTTTTATAGATTTATGAATCTATTGCAACGGGCATATACTGTTGCAAAAGGATCAGTTGCAACAGCAAAAGTCCGTTGCAAAAAAGTATACCGCAACATCTTATTGCAACGGGCGAAAACTGTTGCAGACTTTTAGCAACTTCAACTATACAAACAGGCGCTGGCCCGTTGCAATAGGCCTACTGCAATAGTTTTTGCCTGTTGCGAAAAGTGTTTTTTCTTGTAGTGCCCCAAACATGCCGAAAAAGAAAAGGAAAGAGATTCAAACAACGATCGAAAGATATTACTTATGGCTCTTTGGGGAATGTTTTTCAAAAAAGACTTTTCTTTTTGAAAATGCTTTCTTTTAAAACCTTTTTGAAAATAGCTTTCAAAAACTTTTATCCAATCTGGTAACCTTTAGCTCTGATACCAAGTGTGACACCCCTCGTCCATTAATGTCACTCACTAAGGGAATGCATTAAGTTTCGTGAAGCGTTATAGGTAAACAGAAAAAGAAATATTACAAGACAGATATAAAAGCAACAATGGAATTTAAAACTTTATTTATGATAAAGCATCGTGGTTCAAAAATAGCACATGTCTGAAATACAAATAAACCATTACATCATAGAAACTATTGTCTTGTACTTTAAAACATCAGAGTACATAAAAAGCATAACTCCCCAAATAAAGCATAGCCATAGTAGGAAGGATAAAGCTTGATACATATTTCAAAACAACTCCAACAAAAGTAAGAAGGATCACGGTCAAGCCTGAGTATTTTCGCCCTGAGAACCTGGTGGGACAGAAGAAAGAAGAGGAAACAAAAAGGGTCATACATAAAGCCTAGCGAGTCCAGATACTTTTAGCAAGTAAATAAATAAAAGTAGCATGACAGACGTATAAAGTGGATAACGGAGATAACTACAAAAAAGGTAGGTATGACTAGGTAAACATGATAGGGTGTATACGCTTCCTTAATGATTACTCTACACTACTACTAGTATATCTAGAATGAGATGATCCCCAACATGTATGAAATGGTAGACTTAGGCGTACTTCTGGTTAGAGGTTTTAACCCCATACAATCCACATGCAGCCCCAATAACAGACTCCTAAACTTACCAGAGTCTAGATGTACCCTATCCACTACCCTAATCGATCGGCTCCCTACTCCGTAGACATCCTGTGCTGGGCCCATAGTAGGATGTATCACTTCCTAAAGCGCCAATCCTTCATTTTCAAGATGTGCACAACTATATCTACCGATGTCACATCGTCTTAATTCCCATGGCAAGACAGACCCATGCACACACATGACTCCGTTGGTTTCCTACGTTGTTGACACCGCCCCTTCATTTTGGATTTCTTACAATCAGCCCAGTAAGCGTGCCTCTACTCCGACCTAGTTTAGAGCACTCGTTTGATACCTAGATGGGTTACTGACTGAAACGGGTCCCACACACAAGATGATACAAGCTCCACCTAGGCTTGCATCCCCACTACTAGGATTTCAACTGGTTATGCCTAACAGTCCAACGTGTAAAAAAGGTTAAGTTGTTGGGCCTATATACGTAAACATTACCCCACCGCCACAAGATTTACTTAACCCTCACTGATCCAAGCAAGTTTACTTAACAAAGTTACATAACCCCAAAGTATAAAATAGGTTAAGTTTGTGGGCCTATATATATAAATATTGCCCACCACCACAAGAATTACTTAACCCACCCACTGTTTCAACCAAGATTACTTAACCCCTATTCAAGTTAACATGTTCATACAATCCCTATGGATTCATCTAGGTTAAGTGTTCCAATTCGTTACCAAGTCCATTTATGGTTATAATGGGTAGACCTACCGCATTAGACCTACAACTTGTGGATGCTGGACATGCTGGTCGGGTCCGGGCAGGCTTCTTCCACAAGTTAGGTCTAACCTCATGTCTTCGCCCGTCTCATATTTGTGCACTGAGACCCCTCACATTAGATTCAACATTTGCGGTTGCTGGATATGCCGGTCGGGTCCGGGCAGACTTCCACCACATATGCAATCTAACCTCGTGTCATAAGTGCCATTACAGTTTTCTAATTACTGCAATCCTAGGCATTTTAATTATTAACTAATTAATTATACCTATATCTTTATTGGTGTTCATGCCCATTTACCCAATTATATTCATATCGGATTATATGTCCAAATTCATACATGCCATTCGAGTTATGCTAATTCTAATGTTTTCCTCCGTTCCCTAACTAACGCATTCGTATATATTTGGCGTCATGTCAAGGATAGAAAGTAGCCTAGCCATAAACAATAAAAGGCAAAGATGACAATAGTGATCATTTTAACAAAAGTGACATAAACATGTAATTGGCATAGTGATAAGGTGGATGTATAAAAATAGATCTAGTGAGCATGTGATAATAAAACTAGATCTAATATACAAGGGATGTCAGAATGGGCATGAATAAATAAGGATTCATATTTCCAATTAATGATAGATCTAAATTAATCACCACATGATAGGTAAAGTTCAAGATCCACAAATGTGACATGATAAATTAACCACAAGCGAATTAGATCTATAAAGGTAGATCTAGCATGACATGGTAAATTAACCACAAACGAATTAGATCTATAAATGTAAATCTAGCATGACATGATAAATTAACTACAAGCAAATTACGTCTAAAAAGATCCAACATGACATGATAAATTAACCACAAGCGAATTAGATCTATAAAGGTAGATCTAGTATGACATGATAAATTAACCACAAGTGAATTAGATATAAAAAGGTAGATCAAGAATGATAATAATTTAAGATCCACAATTGTGACATGACAAATTAACCATAAGCGAATTAGTTCTAAAAAGGTATATCTAGCATGACATGATAAATTAACCACAAGCGAATTAGATCTAAAATGGTAGATCTAACATGATAATAATTTAAGATCCACAATTGTGACATGACAAATTAACCACAAACGAATTAGATCTAAAAAAGTAGATCTAGCAGGATAATATTTAAGATCCACATCATAGTTATGTCATAGATTCAAAAGTCCCAATAGGTTGGATATGATAAAGATTTAGACCCAAGTCATAGAATATTGTAAATTCACAAATTATGATAGATCCAATATGATTCAATCATAGGCATATATCCAAATCACAGTCATATCGCATTTACTTTTAATCACTTAAATCTAAAAGTGACTAACTTACTGTGTTTGGATTTTAGAAGATAGAAAAGAAATTATTCGTGTTGAATCTCAGATCTATAGTTGAAACGCTTGAATCTTTTTTTTAAACCTGATTTTGGAGAAGAATAGGCTATTTAATTAAAGTTGCAGCAGAGCCTCGCCATCACCATTATTTTTCCAGTGAATAAAACCTAGGTTTAGAGTCCATTATATAGCTGCCGCACCCTGAATCTGGACACTGCATTCGTCTAGAAACATTCAGCCAATTCGACCTAAGGGTCGACCCATACTCCCTGAGTCGACCCCGATGTCGACCCAAACAAAAGGGTCGATTCGACATTTTGGCTTCCCAATTTGTCGTTTTGACTTTTTTTGAATATTTATTTATTTAATATATATATATATATATATATTTCTCATGTGCATACAAATTTCAAGGCTTAATAACTTCTTCATACGGTGTTCGTTTTATGCAAACCAAATGTCTATCTTGACCAAAATTTCGAGAAACGCAACGGTATAGTCTTTTTACTTAATTCGTAGTATTTAATTAAGCTATCACATTATATTCATTATATAATGTAGTTAAATTGTCTAAAATTTTCAGGATGTTACAACTGTTATTTCAAAAGCACCTCTTAAAATTGATATTTTCAAATTTGAAATCATTTTTGATTTTTATTCAAAAATTGAAATTGTTGACCAAATTGAACCATTTTAGACCTCATCAAAATTATTATTAGGTTTATGAAATTGTGGTGAGTTATGACCACAGTAAATTTCATACTAAGAGAAAATATTATTTGTTTGTCATGATGATTAGACATATTTTATTATATTTTTGAATTAGTGCTTATTTCATGATCATCTTCTAATTCTACCATATTAGTTTCACTCATTATGGTTTTATATAATGTGGGGAGTTTAAATTGTATTTGGAAATAAGGAAAAATATTGTTGAATTTTTTTGAAATAAAATTGTATTTATCCTTGGTATTCACTCTCATTTAAAAGTCCTCGCGATTATGCATATGTGAATCACCTTAATCTCTGAATATGATTCCGTTCTCATTTAAAAGTCCCCGCGGTTATGCATAGATGGAACTCATAAGAAAGGGTAAATTTAAGTATTTTTCTAAACTCATTTAAAAATCCTAGTGGTTATGCATGGTTAGAAAATACGTAATAAAATAAAGTTACAACCCCGTTTAAAAGTCCTAGAGGTATGACGGTTAGAAAGTGCTCAAATTATTTTATGCTTAAATGTGACATTTGTATGAAAATTATGGAATTCATAAATCTGATATTTGAAATTTAAAAAACTTTCCTCATTTTTATAAAATCATTCATAATTCCCTCATTCTAAAAAGTGAAATTTGCTTCTAATTTGAAGAATATTATTATTTTTGTTTGGTTAAATAAGGTTTACGACATATATTTCCCTTTTTGGTTTGAATTTATATTTCAAGTCTATATTCATCACTATTCTGATTTCTTTTATCGTTTTGATGATAACAAAAAGGGAGAATGAATTAGATTTTGATTGATGAGTTAATAATTCAAGAATATTTTAATATTGGAAATTCAGTTGAATTTTTAAATCACTCATACGCATATATATAGGGTGTGCAGTTGTAAAGGGGAGCATACAAATAGGGAGAGTACTATACTCCATATTCAAACAAATTTATCACATTCAAAATCTTGGCATACGTTTTTCTTCATTATAATGTGAAGATTGGTGAGTATAACAGTACGATTTTTGTTTGATGATAACAAACATATATATTATTATTATATAAATGTGTTTGTTTTTATATTCACATCACATACAGAAATAAATATTTATATTAAATAAAATGCTAATACACAAAATTGGACAATCAAACGGTATTTTTATCCAAATAAATATTTTATATAAACATTTGAAATAGTACACATTTTTGACTCCACTATTAATAGTTCGCTTAAATATGTTAGGATATTTCTGTTTGATTTGGACATGACTCACTTGAACCTTTATCACACGTGAAACTGTACTATAGACAGATCGAAATGACCAACACAAATAAATATATTTTCATTACAGTCAATTTATCTGATACAAATGATAGCACAATTTTATTCATTCATGTCTAGAATCAATTTCATATAAATATGTTCCTCACAACATTTCACTCGATTCACTCAGTTGTATAAATAATTTCATATACATACACATTTATACACACTGACACACACATTGGTTTTTCTTGTGTTCCAATCCAGTCGAGTCATCTATATAGCTGTCGTATAAACGCACACAAAATGGAACGAAAATAGATTTAAACAAAGGAAAATATAAATTTATCTGGGAGTGAATTCTTCCTTTCCCTCCTTTTCTTCCTCCCATTCGTCTTTCCTCCCCTCCCTTCACGCCCTTCTCCACTTGCTCCCCCAGATCCTCCACTTCCTAATTTCAATCCCTCAACAGCTATCCCTTATGTTGCCAATTTGGGAGCGAATACTTCGAACCCTAGTCTCAAAATTTTTAAATCCATGAATATAAGTGATCCAATTACGAATTCTTCTAATGCCAATTTTAATGTTACTAATTCTCCAAATCTCTCGTCATATGTGAATTCAAAATTTCTCTTTTCCCTCTTTCACAAAATTTGATTATGCATCTCTTTTTAAATCCCTTCCGAAGAATTTAGGTGTTTATAAACCTCAACATTTTGATATACCAAGGGATGGATTGCCAAAATCTTTGCTGGATCTGGTTAAGCAGGAAGGCCTAAAGCAATTACCTGGTGGGTTTTTTTGGATGGATCTTTATCATATCTCTCTGTGGTTAGTTTCTTGCACTGATATTGAAAATTACAAGGTGAGGTAGATATTAAATCCAATGGTGTTCATTTCTTCTTTAAGTTCTCTAATGACGATGATCGAGATACGATCCTTCAATCTGATCTGATCTTTATTCGTGGAAGAATGTTCATAATTTCAAAATGGGATCCATCAATAGGTAATACACAATCACAAATTAGAAAAGTGCCAATATGGATACATTTCTACAGAATTCTGATTATCTTATGGACACTGTTAGGTATAAATTAGCTTGTATTCCATATAGGGAAGTTAATTGTTTTGGCAATAGTACAAAGAGAATGCATAGATTTAGATATGCTAAGGCTTTGGTAAAAGTGTCCCTTGATTTTAGGCTTCCTGATACAGTAGAAATTGTTGATTTAGGTGCTAAATGCCCCACTGTAAAATTTTCATATGATTGGAGACCTAAAATATGTACCATATGCAAGGTGTTTGGCTATGACACTTCAGTTTGTGAGTTAAATTCAAAGGCTGAAATGAGCAATTTAGATCAGTATAATGTTTGTATGGAGGATAATTGTTAGCCTTCTTTGTGACAAGGCTACCCAAAGCAAAGGACTTGAATACGAATAGACATTGATCAGCAATCGTTCGGATGAAGTGGCGGAATATGGAACAACTTGGATTTTGGCAATTGCAAAGACCTGCTCGCCCCTACCGGCACGCCCCCTAGCTGTTCATGACCCCTTCGTGAGGGCGGTTTGTGACCACTATTGAGGGTGGTTCGTAACCACTTCATGAGGGTGGTTCGTGACCCTCTCCTGAGGGTGATTTATGAACCCTTCTTAAGGGCGGTTCGTCACCCCTTCCCGAAGGCGGTTCGTGACCCCCGGGACCATGACCCGACCTGACCATCACCACCAGATCCATGCCTTAGCTCATCATCCCGGCTCATGAACTGTGGCCACGAACCACGACCAGGACTTGCTACTGCACATGTAGATCTTAACCTATTCTCTAGATTATGACCGCTCCTACTTTTCCGGATCGGTCTCCACGTGTCCTACCACGACCCGGTCTCCACATCAGCTCTTCTATAGCTATAAATAACCCACTGCATAGCAAACTGAGGGGACTTTTGGCATCTTAACATCCACGGCTTCCATGGATAACACTTCTTAATAGATACTCGCCATCTTATTCAACAAAAATTCAATGGATTCGGAGAGAATTATTCATTGAATTCGTGTAATTGAGAGATAAGATTCCTTATAATTGTAATCTTCGAATGAAATGAGAAAATACGAAGTGGACGTAGGCTCGTTAATGGCGAACCACTATAAAAATCCGGTTGTCTTTCTTTTTCTTGTATTTTTCAGTTATTTATTCATATCCTATGCTCTAAATATGACGATTTGGGTGTTAGGACCATTTTCTGGTCAAACATTTTGGTGCTTTCACTGAGAAATGAGATTCTAGGGATTTAAGGATTCTCCAGTCTACTTATTGGATCGTGTAGTCTGATGAGGAAATCCAATGAATTATATACTGATTTTGCAATAGTGGAGATCACTAATAGATTGAATGAACTCGAACTAATTTGTCCAGACAAGTGAACTCGCCACGCTTAGCACTTGAAGACACACCATCGGAAAAATTAGCAGTTTCCAGCATAGCCTTGGGTCGGATTCCTTGACTCCATCATGAGCAATGTTGTTTTGTCACTTTGGATCGGGTTGAGGTAGTCGGACCAGATTCAAACCAGAAATGCGCAAAAGACTGGCTTCAGCAAAGGAGCAACAAACCCGCTCGACTCGTGAAGCGGCGCACTGACTAGCAACTCACGAGCTCCAGCTCGTGCATTGAATATGACCACAAATTCAGGACATTTGCATGATTAAAACAGAATCACAAACGTGAAATGAGCTCGTGATAACGGGGTTGAGTAAAAACGGGATCGACTTGTGACTAGCAGGAAGATTATAATCCACTCGTGATTAACTGGCTCCTTCTTTCCCACTCATGACCACAGATCTTACAAAAAAATGGCTCGTGAATTACCATTGACAAATGGAAGGGGATCGGCTCACGGCTCGCGGGGGTATCACGAACCGCGCTTGAAATAGAGAAAAGATGCCACAAACCGAAGGACAATAGTGATCTGGAGATGTATTTGATTCACATGACGTATCAAACCACGATCTGAACAGAAGGATGATAGTGAATCACGACCCAGAAAAATGATGACGAACAAGGGTCATGACCTGACCCGAAAAAGTGATAGTTTTTGGAAAAAATGCATTTTTCTGATCATTTCAAAAAAGGCTCCATCTTCCAAAATCAAAAAATTCGATCGTTGCCAGGACTGTGGGACCCCGGACTCCCACCGGCGCTACGCCTGGACCCGCTGACGGCTCGCCTTTGGCTTGGAGCGTGGCTCGCCTTTGGCTCGGAATACGTTTCGGCCTACAATTTTCACCAGTGCTTCTCAACCGAGAGATTTGGTAGATAGTCCGAGGATATCAACCGCAAATTTGCAACGAATGGGATTCTTCCTTGAGCCATAACACCTATTTACTGATGTTATTCTATGTGAGGATCTATTAAAAAGATTCGGCATGCTGGCTATGACAGTATATGAGACAATGATTGTCTCATAGAAGCATCCTCTTTTAGAGCTTTGATGGTGTATAGATTTTGCCAATGCAACTAATGGTTGCCCCGAACTAGTAGGGATCACCTGATTTATGCAACTTAGACCTGTCCAATCGGCAAAATCCAGAATGATGGTTGTATGAAGTAGTCCGGGCGCTACTCCAAAGGTTGTTCATACGATCCTAGCGATCGTGATTCTCATTGATGGGATATTAGAAAGCAATTGAGGATCATAACACCACGAGGCTATACCTCACTTAAATGACATGGCGAAAGACATATATCATGTGGTTCTCTCCCAGAATAGCTTAGCTCACTTTTGCAATGCTTATTTGCTTTTAATGGTATCTAGGGAGATTGATTTCCACTGAATAAGGGTTAGATCAACATATTTTAGTGCCTAGAGTTAGGTATTTGTTGAACCACCACAAGCCATGATAGGATCTAGGGATCCTTGCCCAGATGATAGCAATATTGACTGCTCAAAAGCCACCATACGACCTTGATCAAGAGATGAGAGCTCGAGATCAACACAAATATGAATCAACCATTAGCTCTCCACTGCATACAACAATTGTGACAGAATGCATGAACATTACTTGAAGCCTTTCAAGCAACGCTATCACATTTAAACTTATCTGATCAAGATCTTGACTGACCCGCTAGCAGAATCCAAAAGGATGGTCAATCCACTACACCTTACGATTGAAATTTTCCACTACTAACGATGATTACGAATACGAGCCCCTGATTACTGGGTTGAAACTCTCTAAGGAGTTGGAACTAGTGGCGCTGAACACCTTTTGTGACTCTTAGATTGTTGAATTATAGATGAAGCGATCACTACTCGTAGCTTACCTAGAATGGATGGAGGAGCTGTTGGATGGATGGGAATATTACAACACATCTCGTATTCCTCATATAGAAAATTGGAAGGTGGATAATCTGGACAAGTTATAAAGTTTCAACAATCAAGAAGAGATGGAGATGATCCCAAATAAGACACTACAGACTCCGATCACTGATCAGATGGAAGTTGATATAGTGTTGAAGACCAAACCCAAAGAAAATCATGAACAACCCCTATGAAGACTTCCTGCAACACGGAATGCTTTGGGCAAGGAGAAGCAAAAGGCGTACCATCATTCGTTATGCCTTAAGATATGACATGCAAGGCGAGATTGCCTATTTTCCTTGGACGATTTCCCAAGACAGACACCAACCAGTCCCATTGCTGAATTCGCTGCCCTAAGTGATTCGACGAAATCATTAATCAACTTCGCGCTTGATGGGAGATATACGTGAATGAAACTTATGATGAACGATGTTTTGGAGTTAGAAAGTGAAGTTCACACTTCCACTCCTTTCGTCGAATATATGTCAAGTAACTCATACCCCAGAAGCTGGGGGCAATTGGGGATTCAAGCATGGATAGCTTGTGACTAGTGGAGATCCGATTCAAAATTGTGCATGACCGACTACCTCAGTCTTGCTCGAAGATTGGAGAGTTAAAGGCTTGGAACACTTGATCCTAGATGTTGATTGATTGTCTGTGCACCAGCATTTTTCCTCAATGTGGGATCAAAGGCATAGCAACAAATTTATGATATTTGACTATCACTCCAGCAGCCATATCCTACCACCAAGCATGGATCTCACAAAGTTTATATAAGCATAGATTCATTGTTCTCTTTTCGATTACCGTCCTGGAACCAACATAATATGTGCTACCATCAGTGGTATAAGTCTGAATACATGACACTTAACCCTTGTCCTTGACGTGGGAACAAGAAGGCGATTCAAAGGAGATGCGATCTTGCCACTCCAAGACCCCGATCAAGGATAAAGCAAAATGGACCTGCAAAGAGAATGCGATGCCATTTTCGAACAGAATGATATTCATTCCTTTAAAAGGTACCCGAAGTTTGGTGCCATCCACTCCTCCCATAGATTGTTCGGAGGAATGCAAAGCTAAGGAAAATGTTTTCCAACTGTTTGTATGAATGATTCTAATCCTCAGAGCTTGGATAGAAATATAAACCTAGGATGAGTTTGATGGGCACACCAAATTAAAGACCACTTGATCCGTGACTCTATCTCTCAATATTTGAGAGAAAGTATAAAGGACAGGAAGACGGCATCCTCCACTTTAACTCTCAAGATTCGATAGAGAGTAAAAAGGATGGGAAGATGATGTCCACCACTCTAAATCTCAAGATTCGAGAGAGTAAAGGACGAAGAAATTAGACGTCCATAAGGCATGATGGTGCACAATGATTAAAAGACCGCCTTACTTCCACCCTACCCTTGGCATCTGAGGGAGAGTATAAAGGCGCCAGGGATTGGCACTGCAAATGAACTTCTACCCCACTGAAGGATCGGGGAGCAGACAAAAAGATGAGTTCGAAATCTATCCAGGGCATATAACAGGAGAGTATAAAGGCATTGCATGCCATGAAAGGGCTCCTACCCTACTGCAGGATCGGGGGCTAGAATTGGAAGCTGAGCCTGATCCCCCCGAATGTGGAGGGCAATACACTTTCAATCCTAATCAATCCCAAACAAGCCCTGGCCCGACACTTTATTAATGATGGATTGGGGGAATACACGCACATTACACCCCTACGATAGCAGCAATATGATATGCTATTTATTTGCAGGAATTTTGATTTGTAGGGACGTTGGATTAAAACCCTTATTTGATTTGTGATGTGATTTATTGCTTATTACTTAGTATAAAAATACTCTGATTACAAATATATTCAATTGAAATATATAATGAACTTGCAAATGTATGATATTGCAGGAATACTACTTTTTGACTGAATGCAGATTTACAAAGGGTAACTGGTCAGGAACGCGAGGACCAAATTCACAGCAATGACAACTGGCCAGTGGAAAAGAAACAAAGGGGAGCGTCTAGAAGCTTGGCACGGGTGCCTAATGCTAAACTTCATATGTGACTCAACGCGATGACAGAAAGGAGACCTTAGGAGTGGATTGTTTAATGACATGTCACGTGGCCCAATATTCGTAGCTGGAAGGACCCCGGGAAGTCCTAGAATGCTTGGATTTCTACCTGGCCTTAATATGATCCAATGCGATCGTGAAATTCTGGATTCCTTTGGACTATGGATTTCTTGAACTGTCCGAAAAATGTTTTCCTTCATACTTGAAAAATAATATCACTTAAATTTTGGAAGCAATTACTCCTTTTCATGCATACATGTACGAATTTGAAAGGGAAGTAATTCGATCACGTGTCTTATGCCGTTACCCCTGGACTAGGGGAATAACTATGTAGAATATTCACGAATGGCATAACTTATGTGCCTATGTTTAACTTATGTTGTGATTTTGACAGGCCTCTTGGGGACCAGGAAACAGGTGCAGTGAGATCATCCATTTGCTGATCCCAACATACTTCAAGAATGGGAAGCTCAGATAAGGCTGGATATATCCCATGGAACAATTGGACAAGATGCAACCATTTCACCTCCAACCTTTCCCCTTATGTAGAGAGCAAAGGGGAGCATTCTAGGTGACTATGCTCTGACCTTTCGCCACCTGATGCCGATCCTCAGAGTTTGCATATGAGATAAGAGATTGGTATGGGCTGGGTACCAACAAATCGATTTGCACTCGACTTCGAGACAAGGTGCGAAGAGGGAGTACAAACCTAGAGAATATATGGATTCAACGTATACTACTCAGCAAAAACCCTGTGGATGACGGCACATGGGATACAAGCTTCGAGCAACATGATTCTATTACCAGATGGCTTTATGTACATTTATTATTCTCAGAGCCCCGCAAAAATCCAGACTACATCCAAAAGAATGATTTTTCAAGATAAACCCACATACTTTTGGGCAACTGGTCATTATCCAGAATCAAATGATAGAAGCCTGATTGACGGTTATTGCATGTATAGAACCAAGAAGCCCAAGACCGACCTTTACCTATTTCAAGGGTTCACGCTGGGGGCACCAGTGCTGAATCGCAAGGCCGAGCAATAGTCATCAACCTGCTGAAATGATAGAATCAAAGTTCAAGCAGTGACGAACATCGCTCGGCCACATCGCAACTACCAATTTGAGTTGAACATGAACCGATCAGCAGGTGTGCAACATGTAGCTTCGATTCAGAATGTTGTGGACGGATACATGGACAACGGAACAACTGCCCACAACATCCTAGTTGAGAATGCAAGAACTGCAACAAACTCAGGTAATGCACGACCAACTTCAGCTCCAACTCAAATGGATACTCGAGCACCAGAGCACACTCAACTCCAAGATGGAATGCAAAAATTCGAAGAACAAGAAACCAATTGGGTCGAATAACTCGAACCATGACCCGAGGGAAATTTCAACCTAGCAACGAAAAATCAGCAAAGTCCACCTCGTGATCTAGGATTTGATACTAGAGGCAACAATATTGATCATAGCAATATGCAGCAGCTTCTTGGCAGCACTTCACAAGATGATGTGGATAACGGCAATTACAACCCTTTCACCTGGGACATCAGGATCTTCTGTTATTCCAACGAACTTCAAAATCTTTATACAATCATAATTATTCGGAGGCTATGATGAATTCATCCCTGAGATGGATAGATTTCTATGACAAGGAGGTGCTAATACCGAGATAGATGATTTTAATGCTTTTATGATAGAGAATGGAGCACCATCCAATTCCTGAAATGACAAGTACAAAAGAAAAATCCCTGGAAAAGGATGACAAGAGTATGCAGTCCCGGAGAGAACCTATTTCACTGATCGAGCCCACGATCTTGCTTACCAAGCTCAATGAAATCGAGCATGAGAAACATACTCGACAAGACTATGACGACCATTTCGAACTACGCTGAAGCATGAACGGAGGGGCCCAACTAATTTCATAACGTCATTCATCCACTCGCATTTAACAAGCTTACTTAACTCCGCAACTAATCTGATGGGAGTAACCAAGTCCACTGATGCCCGATGAGGCAATCCTCACTAACTAACTAAAGGGAAGGAATGACATCAAAGCGAATGTAATTCTACCATTTTTGTATACAACACCAACTCTTGGAGACTCGAGAGAGAACCCAGAATGTCTTGGGTTGGCTAAGGTTATTAAACCTGCAACTCTTACCAGATGCAACGACGGGAAGTATAAAATCTTGAAAATTGGATGCCTGATCAACTCAACCCCCATCGTTGCTGGGGCATAAGCCCTGACTTCGTTTTTCCTCTGATGGCGCTGAGAGCACAAGCATCGATTCCTAGACTAGCTCTGAAGACAATCCTTGCTTGAAGTGAGATTCAAAACATGTATGTTATGCCTCTAGAGTATGACCTAGTTCATCTTTCCTGACCAAGCAAGCTAGCTTGTGGGTCAAATGTGAACTTCGAGACTCAAACCATTACTACACCGGATGGAAGGTGTGACAAACATCTCTACTGCTTTACGATTGTGATGATCATACGGACATTGGTTCACATGATTTCCATTACGTCCCTTACTGACTTATAAACAAGCATTGGAGTACGAAATGATCCATAGCAATCGTGGATTCATTTAAATATGGTCCGATACAACTAGGGACTTATGATTTTTCATTGACATGATCCAGAGTGAACGTGGCTTTTAGGTTCCTTATTATTACGGTTCGAGCGATCATGGAGTCCTAGACTAATATCATGGTATTAAGATGGTCCAAAACTGAGCACAAGAGAGAGATTCACATGATGATTCTGGTATGCTCCATCCCAATGGTCTAGATGTTATCTCAGAGACCAAAAATTCTTGCATCACCCCATGACTTGGATGTCTACTTTATACATTGACTCATACATAAAAGAAAGTCTGACTTGACAATGCGCTTGACCTACGTAGGAAAATGACGTTGCTTGGCAACGACTTGTGCGTGTAGAATCGCGCTCGAGAGCCAATGATCCCGCCTGACTTTTGATAAATGAATTAAACATCTTGATTCAATAAGGTTTAAACAATTATTTGATCGTCTTGACTACATTAGCCATAGAATTTAGCCCGAGGAGCACCAATAGAAGCAGTGTGATGTACGATAAACCATCTATACAACGAAGAGTCGAAATAACAGAACTACTCAAGGGGATTCAACAAGGTGATAAAGCCTTCTCAACGATGAATGACATTCCAGAGAGATTTAGCTTGACATATTCAATGCACATCTCAACTGCGATAAGATATACTTTAGGGGGCAAAATGTTAGCCTGATTTGTGACCCGGCTAACCAAAGCATAGGACTTGAATATGAACATACATTAATAAGAAATAGCTCGGATGAAGTGGCAGAATATAGAACAACTTGGATTTTGGCATTTGTAAAGACCCACTCGCCCCTACCAGCTCGCCCCATACCGGTTCATGACCCCTTACTGAGGGTGGTTCATAAGCCCTTTATGAGGGTGGTTCGTGACCCCCTCCTGAGGGTGGTTCGTTACCCCCTCCTAAGGTCAGTTAGTGACCCCTTCCTGAGGGAGGTTCGTGACCCTCGGGACCATGACCAAACCTGACCATCACCACCAAATCCTCACCTCAGCTCACCATCCCGGCTCATGAACTGTGACCATGAACTACGACCAGGAACTGCTATTGCACATGTAGATCTTGACCTATTCTCGAGGCTATGACCGCACCTACTTTTCCGGATTGGGCTCCACGTGTCCTACCACGGCCCGGTCTCCACATAAGCTTTTCTACAACTATAAATACCCCACTGCATGGAAAACTGAGGGAAATTTTGGCATCTCAACATCCATGGCTACCATGGCTAATACTTCTTTATAGATAATCACCATCTTATTCAATAAAATTCAATGGATCCAGAGAGAATTATTGATTGAATTCGAGTGACTGGGAGACAATATTCCTTGTAAATGTAATCTCCAAATGAAATGAGAAAATATGAAGTGGACATAGGCTCATTAACGCCTAACCACTATAAAAATCCTGTTGTCTTGCTTCTTCTCGTATTTTTTAGTTACTTATTCATATCCTATGCTCTAAAGATGACAATTTGGGTGTTTGGACCATTTTTTAACTAGTTTAAATGGGCTGTTTTAAATACAAGGAAAAAACAATTTTGGAAGAGGAAAGATGTTAATAAGAGGAACGCTGATGGTGTTACTTATGTAGGCAATGTGAATGCTAATCAGTTTGAGGCTTCGGCAACTGATGCTAATGTCAATACTAGAATTCAAGACCCTGTTGTTGGTGCAGAACAAGTTCAAAATAAAGAGGGCAAAAGTGAGTTTAACGTGGACTTAACTAACTCTGCTGATTTTGAAAGGGAGTCAGAAGAAACGCTTTCTAATATTGCAAAGAGACTCAAGAACAAAATGTGTCCACTGGTATGAATGGTGATGCCATAAATAGAAACTTAATGCCTGCAAATGATTTGGCAACATCCCCTTATACTTCCAATTCGGCCTCATCTGATTCTCTTTATGCTGACTCTGCTACTCAATGTGGTACAAATTTCTTATCTAAGAGTAGTAAGAGGAGAGCTAAAAGGAAAAAAGCTCTAAGCGTAATGCTCAACGTGAAACTTTGCATGATGAGGCACTTTTAAATGATGATATGTTGAAATCGTATTTAAGAAACACGAGAAGCAATCCTTCTCCACTTTATGATCCTATATTGAAATGACTTGTATAAAGATAATGTACTATGTTGCTCTATTGCAGGCAATATGGTCACATTGCTGTGAAGTTCAATGAAAATGGATACTGAATTGCATTGTTTTGATAATGTTGTTGCAATGTTCAAAGAATCAGTCTAGATAATTGATTGAAGCAATTGTCTTAACTGAAATTACTAGATAGCGGTGAAGATCAAAGTGGACTGTGGTGAAGGTCAAGCAGAAAGTGGATAATATATTCATAAAATTCTTTGTTGTAGCAGTTTCATGTTTTCGGCTAGTCATTTGATGTCTAGTGAGTACTTTTACAGTGAATAATTGTTGTGTTTTCAGCTAGTATTTGATGTTTAATGAGTACTTGTACAGTGAATAATTGTTGTGTTATGTATGTGTTGGTATAGAGAGTCATAGCTTGTTGTGTATTGTATATATTAGCGAGTCTGTAATTTTGCGATTATCGTGTTGATTAATAAAATTTTCACGCTTACCATTCAATATAATTTTATTCTAAATTTTATTTACCTTAGAATATTGGTGTGTTTCTCATCATTTTTCTAGGCTTGGTTTGATATATATAGACACCAATTTGAGTAGACTGCTTGTAATGTTCACAGTGATAAACTGTAAATACCACAAGGTAGACTGCATCTCTACTGCTCACAGATAAGCCCTGACGTACACAACTATGCTGGTTTGTTGATCAGAACCAACTTTTAAATTATATGATTCTGAACAGCCATAACTCAGATATAGTGGTTTGCTGATAGATAATTCATGTCCGCTATTCAAATAGCCCACATATATAAATTGCACATCCACAATACATATATACACATACATGTGAATTTATACCCCCCTCCCCCCCAAACACAAATATACATATATATTGATAATGTGCAGGGGAATGGATGGACATCCATGCAAACCAGCCAACCTTCAAATGCAGCCAAGTGACAAAAAATTGGGAGTTAATTTTTTTCAAATACATGAATGAATGACACACACTAGTGGTATGCAGACGTACAGGTTAAGGACCAGCAAATGAAATGGGCATGGGCATGTATACACAAGGATGTTGTGACACCCTACATACGTTAATGTCACTCATTAAGAGAATGCATTAAGTTTCATGAAGCATTATAGGTAAACAGAAACAGAAACATTACAAGACAGATATAAAATAGCAGCGGAATTAAAAACTTTATTCATAAAGCATCGTCGTTCAAAACATCATATGTCTGAAAATACATAAACCCAGTACACCATCAAAACTTTTGTCTTGCACTTAAAACATCAGAGTACAAAAATAAAAGAAGCATAATCCCCAAATAAAAACATAGCCATAGTAGAAAAGATAAGAGCTTGAGCAATACATCTAAGCAGCTCTAACAAAATGATAGTAGAATCTTGATCAAGCTTGAGTGTTCCCACCCTGAGAACCTGGGGGAAAATGGAAGAAAGAAGAGGAAAAAAAGGGTTAGACATAAAGTCTGGTAAGTCCAGTACTTTAGAAAATAAATAAGTAAAAGTATCATGACAGGCATATAAAGTGGATGAGAAAGATAACATCACAAAAGGTAGGCATAACAAGGTAAACATGATAAAGTATATATGCTTCTCTAATGATTATTCTGCATCGATACTATTATAATCAGAATGAGATGATCCCAACAACTATAAGATGGTAGACTTAGGCGTACTTCCAATGAGAGGTTTTTACCCCATACAATCAACAGGTAACCCAACGTTCCGGAGTTACCCCTATATATAATAATGGGCTCCTAAATGTACCGTGTACCCTAATTACTACCCTAATTGATTTGCTCCATACTCCGTAGATACCCTGTGTTGGCCCCACAGTAGGGTGTATCACTCCCTAAAGTGGCAACCCTTAGTTTTCAGGGTGCACAACCATATCTACAGGTGTCACGACATCTTATTTTCCTCTTTCCGGGCCATGCACGCACATGACCTGGTCGGTATGCACCGCCCACACCGTCCCCCACGTTTGGATCTCTTACAATTAGCCCAGTAAGCGTGCCCTGAATCCGACCTGGGGCAGAGTACTCGTTTGATACCGTTATATGGGTTACTGACTGAAATTAGTCACACACACAAGACCCTACGCTTGCATCCACACTAAGATTTTCACGGGTTATGCTTATCTAACGGTGTCTTTATTTACATAACCCTAATAAGTTAAGTTTGTGGGCCTAAATATTACCCACCCAATCAAGATATACTTAACCCTCCTGTTGTTTCAAACAAGTTTACTTACCCCTAATCAAGTTCATGTTCATATAATCCCCATGGATTCAACTAGGATAAGTATTCCAATTCATTACCATGTCCACGTATGGTTATAATGTGCTAGACCTCCAACATTAAGCTTACCACTTGTGGATGCTTGATATGCCGGTCGATTCCGGGCAGACTTCCACGAGTCGGGATTAATCATGTGTCTTAGCATGTCTCGTGTTTATGCACTTAGACCCCTCACATTAGATTCACCACTTGTGGTCGTTGGATATGCCGGGCGGTTCCGGGTAGACTTCCACCATAAGTGTAATCTAACCTCGTGCCTAAGCCCGGTTACAGTTTCTAATTACTGTAATTTTAGACATTTCAATTTAATCAATTATTCCTATGTCGTTATAGGTTTCATGCCCCTTTTCCAAGTTATGTTCATAATTAACAATATACCTCAAATTAAGGTTCTTAACCACAAGATGATTTATTTCCCCCAATTCATGTTCATATATTACATACATATTATGCCCAAATTCCAATTACAAGTTATGTCCAAATTCCAATTACAGGTTATACCGAAATTAACGTTTTCCACTCGTTCCCAATTTAACGCGTTCGCATATTTCAGCGGCATGCCTAGGTTCGAAAGTAGCCTGGCTATATAAAAATAAAAAGGGAAAAGATAGAGGAAAGGGGACATAAATAATCATACTAACAAGGTGGACATATAATGGCAGAAATAGACATAAACATATAGTGGCATAATGATAACATAGGCAAAAAGGGATAGATCTGGTGAACATGTGACAATAGAACTGATTCTAACATAATAGGAACATCACAAATAGGCATAAGGTGACCTAAACAGTGAATTAGATCAACTAAAAATGGCAGATCTGACATGATAAATAGGTATAGGTTTAGATCTAGTACAATGGTCATGTCATAATAACATAGTTAAAAAGGTTATAACAGATCTGATATGATTCACATAGTCATAGATCCAAATTACAGTCATGTCAAATTTTACTTTTTGATTATTTAGATCTAAAATTAGCATGGACTCACAGTGTTTGGATCTAGAAAAGAATAGAAGAAAGGTTGTAGACGTTGAATCACAGATCTGGATAACTCTAATTGATTGCTGAAGAAGAAAAGGCTTGATTCAATCTGGGTAGAGGCAGCATCTAGTTCTCCATTATTTTTGGTATGCAAAAACATGAGAAATGAGGTCGTATACTACTACAAAAGTGGGCATATTCGAAACTATTTTTATGTGGCCATAGGTCAAAAAAGCGTTTCCGTCGGCCATTTTTTCAAATAGGCAACACCAGGGGAGCGTGGCATCTGCGGCCGTTGCACTAGCCCTCTAAGGCAACGCTTTTGCCCATCTACTGCCACGGAAAGAAAGTGTTGCATTATAACCCTAACGCAACAGTACTTGCAAGTATGCAACAATATACAGCGTTGCTATAGCAGAAGTCCGAGCCTAGCTTCTAGGTCATGATAGTGAGAGCCAAGTCAGCTTCCACGTATATGCGCACGTGTCACACGCCATGTCAGTTATCCACGTCAGTCGCCCACGTGTCACACACCATGCCAGCTATGGAGCCCACGTGTCATGTGGAATTAATGATATTTTATTTAATGCACCATCGCCGTATCATGTAATGCAATACCATTATCTTGAAATGCAACATAAAAAAAAGCAAATGCAATAGTAGAAAAAGACAAATGTTACATTAGAAGAAAGCAAATACAACGCTTTAATTAAAAATTCTGCAAACTAATACATAAGATTACACAAGACAACTCCAAACTAATACACAAGATTACAAGATTACAAGACAAATCCAAACTAATACACAAAATTACAAGATTACAAATGTACCAAAGCATTCTGTTTCTATGCAATTGGAAGCCATCCTAATTTGTGACACCATGTTTCTCCAAAGCTGCAAGGAATGAGAGGATATTTAATTATGATGTTTTTCTTCTTATAAATCTTCCTAATAAATAAGATGAAACAAAATAAAAACAAAGAGTAAGATTTACCATTGCAGTAGAGAAGCTTCTCAACAAGAGAAACAATTGTCATTGGCATATGCATGCAGTAGTATCGGACAAGGCCTGAAGCATTAAGATTCTTCAGAACCTATCACAACATTTCACAAAAACAAAAAAATAGAAAAACACAAGTCCTTTCTGCATAATTCAATTAATAATTTGACAAAAACTAGCATATGCAGTATCACCTTTCGGATATGAACCTGCTGTTTGAGGAGTTCATATAATTCAATGCTGCTTGATGAGTTCAGCAAATTCAATGTTGTTTGATGAGTTCATATACACTAAGATAATGTCGGTGTGAGTTTCAATTACCAATGAACAGATATCAGCTAGCGAAATAGTATTATCAAGCACAACCATTGTATTTACGATTTGCAGTAATTAAAAACATTTTTAAAAAACAGCAATTAATTTCGGCATTGTCTATTTGATTGAAAAAAAAGGTCTATGCATCATTGATCTTATCATCTGAACAACTTCAATAAAAAATATTGCAATTTAGCAAAAGATAACTTGTATCAGATCAAAATATGGTAAGTTAAAATTTTGAAAAGCACCTAAGGCCATTACTTTCGGATTTCAAAGTCCATTAATATTGAAAGGCATAATTTTTTTTCAAAGGCATTACTTTCGGATTCCACCATCAAAGACATAACTGATATCATTATGTTGATATTATCTTACGCCCATAGAACCGTGGAAGTCTGACAAATAGGTTATGGTTAAGAAAGTTATTTATCAATATCCTTTGTTAGGCAATGAAAGATATAGTAGCTCATTTTATATTTACTTTATGAGTCACCAATGATAGAGTATGATCAAATTATCGATAATCTAGAATCTAAATGATGCATGTTATCAAGCATAGTAAACTTATTTGACTGTAAGCACTTCTGTATTTTTATCACATCATGGAGAAATGAGAAGACAATAATTAGATTAAACGGCAAGGACTTCGTTGTTGGCAACACCACCTTTTATGTATCAATCGAAAGCAGGGATATCGTAGCCTAAAAATCAATGGTTAGAATGTTTGACTGTAACCAATGTTCAAGATAATCTCTTTCATAATTTCAAAGGAACATCAGTAGAACCCATCTCAGTAAAACCATATAAGTTACTTTCCAAGTAAATAAAATTAAAAGTCACAACCAATGTTCTGGTTTCTAGGAAAAAAAATATACAAGATAAATGCATTATTAATGGACTGCGTGTGGAATTATGTGAATTATCAGTTTCAATTTGAGGCAAATGTTAAAATACAGCAAACTAGTAGCATTACAATAATGAGTCAATCAAATTTCAGTGTTTTGGTCAATTATAAGGCCCTAATGTACAAATATGATAATTGAGTGTGCCAAGTCCTAGATGAACCAAAAAAATTTACAAGGCAACCACTGAAACAAAATCAAACATAAAAATAAAGATGAACAACAAGTTTTTAATGGCCATCAAAACACGTATTTTGCTCATAAAACCAAGCCTAATAATGATTTTCAAAAAGAAAAGAGCATTAACACTGGAACTCTTCCTTTCATTTATATGAAAAAACTATACTAGAAACACTGATGACCTAGAAATAATCATGAGATGCAAGCATCTCATTCATGTTCAGTTAATCAGCCCGAACATTAGTTTCGTTTTGTTGATTTAATAAACTCCGTAATGTTGCTAAATACAACAACGCAAAGATAAAATAAGCAACTTTAGACTTGTTAATAACTTGCAACTAAACGTGAACATTTTCAGATTCACTAACCAATACATGTACAATTACAAATAAATCTCAATAGTTTTACCTAAATGCAACAAAATCTATCGAGTGAAAACAGTATATCAACATGTTCACTCTTGTCATATTTAGCTGCTGAAAAGGTTTCACCTTTCAACTTAGAAACACACAAAAATAAAATAAAATAAGCAAGACAATTTTCCTGAAATTTTCAGATATATGAGAACAAAGTAAGGCTGTGTTTATATTGAATTTTGAATGCGAAAAACTTGTTTGTTTTCATTTCTGTATCATTTTGCTTACGAAATTAGTAAATAAAGATACATTTCAATCAAATATTCTTACTTCCTATTGTTTTATCAGTTTATATCTCCTCTTCGATCTGTTTCCTACTGTGAACTTTTTATTTTTTTATTAATTTGATCTAATATGGTTACATTTAATTACAACTGAGTGAAAACAGTATATCATATGAGTAATGTAATATGTAATTAACTTTAGTTCATTTTTTAAATTATTTTGGTATTCCGTGAGGCAACTAAAAATAGAGGAAGAAAGCTGGATCAACTTTCAACAATGTTGGTTCCAATGTACCGTATACTTTACTATCTAAGAGGCTGACTGCAAAATCACTTCATCCAAATGTATTGTTCTTATGTATCCAGCCTATCATTTCATTAGAAGGTTTACGTAAAATTCCAGTTTACTTTAATATGAGATTTTGTGTACATAGTTTTAAGTGTTTTGATTGGTTTAACCCACCAAAAGATTAATCTTTTAAGCCAAATATGAAACTTAACATGCTTTATTTCTGAAAAATGAAATTGATCAGTTATTACTTATGCGTTATCAAAGATTACATGCTAGTAGTTATAGGCTTACATGAAATTTTTGAAGTTCCAATCAGTTTCAAATATTTCAACGGTTTGGATTTCAATGCCAGTTACTCTAAGTATATGCATTAAGCCATATAGTAATAAAATGCAAAATGTTGTCATCAAATCAATAAAAACCGTGAGAACTTGTATCATTTTTTTCATTTGATTTGTCATAGCATGTGAAACAAAACAAAAAATTGAGCACTTAACTCCAATTTCAACCCTAGTTTTAGTCTAATTCAACACTACATTAGCTAATATTCTGGCCTAACAGTTAACCTTTCAATTCCAACTATAAATTAAAACCAAAATTAATTAAAACCTCATAGTTAACCTTCCTGTAGCGACTGTTGTAGGTGGCTAAAGCTCCGAGGGTTGAGGAGCGATTATTGTTTAGTTGTTAAAATCCGATTTAGAGACTGATTTGATAAATCCATGTGTAGAGTTTAGTTGTTGAAATCCGATGTCGACTGCATCTGCTCCTCGGTCATTACTCCGATTGAACGTCATGGGAGAAAATATTGTTATGAAGTTTGGGGGGAGGAAATAAAATTTGGGGAAAAACTGGTGTTATCAATTTGAGGTTGAAGCAAAGGAAGAAGATGACATCGTATTTTGTGTGAAGGGAGCAAAAATTGCCTCTAAAATTTCACGTAGCGGGAGAATAATGCGGGATGGCTGTCACTAATTAGATGATATGGTAATGTCTAAGATAGAAAGCAGGGATTGGTTTGAGCCGTTAGATTAAATAATCATCTACAGTTATTTACAGTTTTATGCTGATAACGTGGATCGTTGAGCTGGCTTGTATATATATGTAATGCTACACTTCTAACTGGTGTTGCATGTTAAAACACTAGAATTACCACCACAACAGTGCATTCACGTCTAATGCAACACCATATAAGTATTGTTGCAGAAGATCAAAGAAAGTATAACTTTTCTATACTTCTCATGCAACGCACACAAATTAGTGTCGAATATGCCCACTTTTGTAGTAATGATATATATAGCCACCAACCCCAAACCTTAATCTGCCACATCTGCCCTAGAGGGGTCGACCCATGGATTGACACCCCGCTTGAGGGGTCGACCCAGGGGTCAACACCCTTTAAGCGGGAAATCCCCCCCCCCCCCGTTTCTGCGCGATTTGGACTGTTTTTGGTTGATTTTGAATTTCTTAACCTATTGTATATATATAATCTTCTTGCGCGTATACAGATTTCAAACCTTAATAACTTCTTTATATAGTGCCTGTTTTACGCAAACCAAGTGTCTACTTTGACCAGAACTCTGAGATGAATGCAATGACGCAGTCCGTGTCACTTAATTCTAAATATAAATTAATTATTCTATAATTTGTCCTCTTTAGTGTTTTTAAAATTATGGGGTGTTACAGAAGTGGGTGAAACAACAGTAGCAAGTACAAATACATGACAAGGATGTTGCATGTAGTCAAGTATACAAGGAGCAGCATGGACAACAATATGGAACATTAACTACATTGGTAACAATTGACCAAATGCAACAATTTCCAAAGCTTAATATGAACAAGGAAGCTACATAATTCAGCATGGCAGCAATATACAAGATATATATACTGCAACATGGAATAGAGGTGACGTAATCAAGTATACAAGGAAACAATCTAGCATGTTAAACATTTCACAATATATACAATGGAAAAGGCTGACACAGCACAAATGGACATGACAACAATTAAGGTGCAAACAGTGAAACACAAACTGAACACAAGCATTGTGAAACAAGGCTTAATGCAACAGGCACTGGAAGACATATACACGAGCTGAACAAACATGCCGCATATTTGGACATACAAGTGCAGCTACATGGTCATGTACACACACGTGCTAACATATAAAAGCATGAAAGTACAGAAATGCAAGAAGACTGGGTATAGCAACTATAGCGTGCTAAATGGAACATGAATGGCTAAGGCAACCAGATATGGCAACACAATAGTACCACAAGCAGCTAAGCAACATAATACAAACTTATACATATGTACATATAAAAGTGTGTATATATACATATATGCATAGCGGTTTCAGAAGAAAAGGGAATGCTTGGCAACAATACAACAGGAGAGATCAATTATAGATCTGCTCTTATCAATATTTCAAGTGTTGTACCTATTTTTATTAATGATTACAAGTGTTGCAACTGTTCTTATCAGTGAATCAGTGAAGTGCATTCTAGAGTAAAAAGAGGCAAATTATTCAAACAAAACAGAGGTGTATTTATTCGAACAGTTAAAGGACAATGGGATGAAAATAAATCAGAGAATATATTTCTCTAAATATTCTTTGAATAGGTCATATATCGCATAACAAATCAAACCTTTCATATTTGGCATGAATGGACCAATTCAAAGTTGAGGAAATCACTCGTAGTTTATTTTAGAAAGTCTAAATATTTCAAACTCGACAAAATCGGGGCAACAAATCAAAACCATGTCTAATGTTGAAATCAGAGATATATAAGGATTTTTATCTAATTAATACACCATTCATCTAATCCAATTAAATCATCCAAGTTCGAGCATAATAATATAAATATTCCAATTAAAAATCCATACCAGAGTGTGGACAAATAACTTGGATCGAATCGAAGTCTTTAACTCGATTAAAGCAGAGAAGATATCAACTGGAAGTCTAAGCGAATCTAAAGAGGAGCGAAAGCAAATTTCATCAAGAATCTAAGGGGATTTGAAACCCTAGATTTAATCTCCACTGCCATTTTTTATTTTCTAGAAATAAATACATGGGACAAATAACTAAAGCATATTGAAGCAAGCCAAAGGAGTTTAAAGTCAGCCATGATAACTCAAGGGCCAACACATTATTTTAAAAAGGGAAGAAAACCCTAGTTTTTTAAAGTGTCATTTTTGTGTCCTAAGGTTTAAATTTAAAATGTGTTAGGTCTTTAAGATTATTTTATTATATTGTATTTTTATTTTAAACTCTGATTTTTTTTACTAGGTTACAAATTACATGCATTGTAATTTGGGGATTACAAGTTACGGGTTTGTAATTCAAGGAAAAATTGATCTTGGGGATAAAGATAAGTGCAGGGTTTTGAGCGTAAGATTTGAACAGCTGGGAGTGGGTGTCGCGAGTTATAGTGGATTGTAAGCATAGAGATTTTTTTAATTGGGAAATGCAGCAATAGGCAGGGTTTTGCCGAAGTTGGGTAAATTCTGTGTTGTTTCTTTTTCTGAATTTACTCTGATTATTATCTATGTTGTTATTATTTATTACTCAGGGAAAAATTGCAATAAACCCTATTCATCCCACCTCTAGGGTTAATTTAGATCCTATACATACTGCCTTGACTCTAATTCATCTACATGCCCTCTCTCTCGAAGGTGTACAAAATCATGAATATCGACAACCCCTTTGCATACGTTCTCCGCCACAGAATCCATCTCGTTGACCATCCATAAGGCTCTCGTTCGAAGTCTTCATGATCTAGGGTCTATCCTTAAGGTCGTTATTAGTCATAGGGTATCGTCCTATCTCTCATCTCTCTATCTCAAACAGGCAACTCAATATAACCTAATGTCATATTTTCTGCATCTCGCAGGAATCTAACCATTGCAGCAACATTTCTTTTCATCCTGGAATCATCTTCGCTAAATGATGAACCACTATATAGAAGCACCTTGTGGACATGTGGAATTGGTCAACACATGCCAACATCCGATGAGTTTTAGGTTACGCAATAAATCCAAACACAATCCAGACTCAGAGTATTGTAAAGTAAATAACACCGGATTTTATAGTAGTTCGGCAAGTTGTGATTACATCCACTATTAGGTAACTTTATTTATTATGCTTTAAAAAGTTACAAAAAACAATTATCCCCAACTTCTTATGTTTATGATGCTGTGAATCGAAAATAAAAAAGTCCTTGATAATTCTATATCAAGTACAAAAGCCCAATATAATCTTCCAATTCCCGAGTCCAAAGAGTGAAGCTTCAATGCCCAGAGAACATCTATGTCCGAATGGATGAAGTTATGCCAAAATGTGTCCAAGAACTCAATCCAAATGCAAATAATGCAAGCCTAGTGCCATAATGTTGGTGAATATCTTCTAGTTGAAGTTCATAAGTCCAAGGGACACTTCAAAGTCCATAAAGCCACGTTGGAAGCTATTAACGAAATCTAAGTCCAAGCTTCTCGCCTAAAGAATGAAACAGTTAAAACAATCTCGAAATAAGCCAAGTGAACAGGCATTTATAGGAGTGGGGATACATAATTCCTATCCCTTTATTTTCATACTCCACGATCGGTATTGGCTCGAGGGTCGGTGTTGAACCCGGGTGTCTACCAAATTGCTGTGCTTTTGGTCAAAGCATTCCAACTCCATGCGAAAATCCTCTTCAACCCCTGGAATACGACTTCGTATCCTGTTCCCTGTGCAAATTAAACACCCAAACTCGCGAGGATAAGAAACCATCACCTTATCCACTTCGTATCCTCATTGCAATGTACCATTTTCTAATTTAAGGTGGAATATGAAATTCATAGTGGATGCATGAGATACAAAAATCCATTTGTCAAAGCCAGACATGAATTCAAGAAGAAGCAAAGGAGATAGCTAAACTGAAGCTATCTTGCGAGATACGAAATCCTTAAACTGCTAATTTTTGGACTCTGAGTTAGTGGAACCAATGCAGACCCCTGGGTACTTAACCAAATATCTATCCTCTTTTGAACTCTACGAGTTGCGCCGAACCAAAAATATTTTCGGGAGTCGTACTAAACCCGAAACACTTAGCCAAATTTCTGAGAATTGTGAACACTTCACAAATTTGACCCAATCATTCCAAACCTTTGTGAGTTCATACTAAAGTCCCGAGCATGCCGATAACTAAAAATTGATGTGTGATGGCCTTGCAAAAAACGGGCCAATACTGACCCCCATGAAACATGGCTTTCTTTTGGAAGAAGTGTTTTGAAGAATCCAAATATCTGAGAATCCAGAAGCCGCGAACTAAGAGAAGTCTGCCTAGAAATCCAATAGTTGAATGTCGGAAAACCAAAAGCCACGATCATGTCAGGTCGTATTAGATAGAAAACCAAAATGCCAAAAACCAAAGAAATCCAACAATCACTCCATATTGTATTATATGAGATAACTAGAAACAGAACATCTAAAATCCGTGAAATCAGAACAAACAAAGTCGGGAAATTAAAGAAACCAAAATCTAGAGAACTAGAGTAACCAATAACTAGATAACCAGAAAATCGTATAAATTCGAAAGCTAAAATAATTAGATGCGATATAGTCCATACTTGTAAATCCCAAATGGTTTACCCTACCAAGTGTTGACAAAATAATCCATAACTAGAGCAAATGATCTTTCCAAGTCCTGACAAGACCATCCGAGATCATCTAGAAAAAGCTGAGTTGCCTGCCAAGACCTGACAATACAACCAAGAATCAAACGGGCAAAGTCCCTACCCTCCTCTAGATAAGGGCTTTAATAGTCCTGACAAGACAACCTGTCCTTTCCCAAGCAAAGTCCTTACATCGGCACCGGTTTTTACACTTAGCGAGAAAAGTCCTTACTACGCCAAATCCATAAAGTTTGAAAATCCAATTCCATATTTCATATTCTGTAAGCAAAGTCCTTACAGGCAAAGTAATTTTATTGAAGTTTTCAAGGCTTTGAAGTTTTTAATAAAGGCAAAGGAAACCTAAAGTTTCTCGTTGGGTACAAAGAGCGCCTAGGGATTAAGTCCCAACCCGTGCGTGGGTGGGCCTACTTAGCCCTTTCCGATTTCATTAAGTCCTATTTTAGCATAAAGGGGATGGTTCATCGTCGAACAAATAGGATGCCTAAGGGTTACTATGGTCCCAGTACATGGGTAGGTTGACTTCCCATTCTACGCGAGATAACCAAAAGTGAATGAGGTTGAGCAGTTTACCGTCCGTAATGATCATGTCTAATGATTAAGACCTATCTCGTACATGGTTAGCCTAACTTAGGCCGTTCGAAATCCAAAGCCAGATAAGTAGAAAAGAATGAAGGTAGTCAGATGGTTTATTGACCACAAAGAGCATGCCTAGGGATCAAGACCTAATGTCGTATATGAGTAGGCAGATCTAGGCCCAACCAAAGCCAAAGCCAGATGACCAGAAATGAATGAAGTAAGTCGGACGATTTACAATTTTCCTAGAGCATGCAAAGGGATTAAGACCTAATCTTGCACATGGGTAGGCAGAATTAGGCCCTCCGAAATCCAGAGCTAGTTAACCAAAAATGAATGAAAGTAGTTGGACAGTTTATCATCTTTAAAGATCATGCCTAGGGATTAAGACCTAAACCCGTACATGAACTGGCAGTCTTAGTCCCTATGAAAGCCAAAGGCAGGTAAGAAAAAATGAATGAAGTAAGTCGAATGGTTAATCCTCTGCAAAGAGCATGCCTAGGGATTAAGACCTAATCCCACACATGGATAAGGAGACTTAGACCCTCCGAAATCCAAAGCTAGATAAATAGAAATGAGTGAAAGAAGTCAAATAGTTTATCATCAGCAAAGAGAATGCTTAGGGATTGAGACCTAATCCCGTATATGGGTAGGCAGATTTACTCCCTCTGAAATCCAACAAACAACATAACTAGAGAGATTAGTTACTTATGAGGCAGACAGTTTATGGTCAGTTACAGAGCAAACCTGGGGATTAAGACCTAACCCTGTACGTGTGTGGGCCAATTTAAAATCATCCAAAACTGTAAACCAAAGGTACAATTTCCAGAAGTACAATATCTAGGAGGCCAAAGCCGATACCACCAAATCCCGAGGGCTAAAAGCTAAATTATATAAGCCAGAAATCCAAATAACCATATCTAGATGCCGGAAGACCAGAATCCAAAAGATGAAATGTCAAAGAACCATAATCCATAAAGCCAAAATCCAAAGTTCAAAAGCCAAATAACCAAAAAGCCAAGAAACCAAAAACTAAAGAAACCAAGATCGAAATTTAAGAACCAAAAATCCATAGAATTAATAGAAAACCACTTAAATTAATGTTCAAACCATCGGGGCCAGGTCCCAATCCATTCCTATTCCAAGCCGGAGCTAGTAGAGGTGCTTGTCTTGGTACTACATCCGAATTCCAAACATAATTCGCCACCTCGCCATATTTGATGCGCTCCCTAACCATATCCTGAAGATGCCTACAATCGTTTGTATTATGACCATCCAAGTCAAGAAACAAACAATGCCTACCAGAATCCCTTTCTTCCTAAGTTGACTCCCTGGCGAGAGGCTTCCTGAAAGGAGCATCCAGGTGGAATTCCAAAACGATCTCCTCAAAAGCATGATTAAGCATTGCATATGAAGGGAAATTGAACTGATTCCACTGATACGCATTCTGATCATTCCAAGAAGCGGTCTTGCCTTTGGCTTAGCCAGAGTTGAAGGATCCTTCGCCCTTAATTGAATTAATCTTGAAAATTTTCTTGTCGATTCTCATACCTCTTCCCTCGGAAACCTATCTGCTTCAAAGAAGAATTCACTAAGGTGCCTCGATGGATCGCGTTGAAGCGAGATCTTGAAATCCATCTTATCCAACATCAGAAACAGTAGCTATAAAAACCACCGATTGGTCCGGTAAATTGATCGAAGCTACGCTAGCACTAAACCATTCCATAAACATGCGAAAAGTCTCGTCGCTCCTTTCCTTAATCTCCATAAGAGTCATCACGTTCTTGAGTGGAGCAATGTGAACCCTGAACTATTTGACGAACTTTCCAACCAACACATTCCAACTATTGGATGATTCATTATCCAACTGCCTTAACCACACGACAACAATATTCGTAAGATCAAAATGGGAAGCACTTTTCCACAACATTCTTCAATGTCGAAAGCACTTCCATGTGGCGCATGTAATACATCAAGTGATCGGTTGGATCCTTCCTTCCATCAAAAGCCTCCAACACTAGTAATTTGAAATCTGATAGGTTCTTAGAATTTCTTATATCCTGAGTAAACGGACTACGAATAAAAAAAATACAAATGCGAAAGAGATGCTCTGCCTCAAGAACATCGCCGAATTGCATTAGCGGTCTGAATTCCACTTCAATTTCCCAACAAACAACTCCATTCATTCAATCCCACAAAAGTGCCCTAGTTTCAAAGATAGAATTAACAAATTGTTTAGGCCAAACAAGAATATTTGTCTCTATTCTATCCCAAGGTTCTTCTATAAGCATAAATCCAACTCCTGGAACCATAGGAGTTCCTGCACCCAAACCTACGTGCACCGGTGCTTGAGCAACATTCATTTTCGTTTCCAAAGCCCAAAACATGACCAACCACAACATCCTGAGATGAACTTCCATTGGGATTGGGGGTGTTGCCTCCGCATCTAGCCAAACCAGTACCAATCCAGGGATTGGTTGTAACGAAAAGGGATTTCGCTTGATTAGAATCAGTCGCTAAACCGACCCTCACCGTTCGAAATGCCTGATTGTTTTGAGAACACGACAAAATAGAACGCGGACGGAAGAACATTTCATTGTATATTACAACAATTCCATCAGAATACAAGAATATACAGAGTATAAGCAAATATTACACAGAAAAATATCAGAGATTACAATAAATTACATAGCAGCGGAAAATAATACAATACACAACTAGAAGAGATATACGGATACAAAGCTTTCCGGATATCGTTCCAGCTGTAAACCAGGATCCTGTGAATATAAATCTGCAAAACCAAAACTACTAGCTGCCCGTGTTGAAAATAAGGGAACCCAGAGTTTAGGTTAAAACAATAAACTCCAGGACAGTCATGGGACTGGTGTGAGAACTAAAACAGTTATTAATCTTTAATTTAAAGTTGGGTAAATCAAGGGACCACGCCGTATAACACGAAACAGGTTTCCTCCCAAGAACACCAGTGCATATAACAACAACGCAATGCTAAATAAAGAAAAATGAAGCTATTATAAGACCCAGGTCCTATCACACTATGCAACGCAAGCCAGGGGATAGGGTTTTCCCTTATAATAGCCAAACATCCTTAGTACGTTTAAAACAAATCATTTGATACTATTATAAGTGCATAGTGTATAAAACAACTTCAAATCATAAATATCAATCATAGGCGGCATGGGTACCATATATCATGTCGCCATACTAGGCTCTACAATCAAAACCGCAAATGTCACGTATTTGGAAGTTGGATTTCCATCTATGAACCGAGGCAAAAGAGAGTCCTCTACCGATTCGAGATGCTCTAGCCCGTGTCTCAGGAACAGAACGCATCGTCCCTTGGAGCGACAGGGCCGGTCCATCGATGTGGATTAAAATGCCTGAACACTGCGTTTCCCCGCCCTTTGGGGCGTAAATGAGCCAACGAATGGTCCATCGAACCCGGATCGTCCGATCTAACCGAGGCTCCTCGCAACAGCAACAACCACACAGGTGAAAAGTATATAAATGTCAGGGCTGGTAGGTCACTGACACCACCCTAGCTAGAAGGAAACGCATGCCCTCCCTGAGGTCCTCTCCCGTTTCTGGTTCACAATCGGGGTGTGAGGCTCGCGAATTCACATTACACAAAGCTATGCAACATAGGCGGTGCTTTGATCATCAACCACAAGACTTTGCTTTTCAACGGAAGCCTTGATCATTTGCATCTTAGGCATGCCACACAGGCAATTCACTCTATGCGTTTGATATCCATCTGTATATAACCCCTGAGCTCGTACGTCTCAGAGAAGGGCGTTAAGCAAGAGAATAAATTCTCCGCCGCCAATCAGATATATATTTAATAGAAATCAATCACACAGACTAAAATCCAATGTCAGACACACAGTCCATTTACAAGTCCGTTCTGGGTCTGAATGAAACCGGATGCACTTTCCTCGCATATCCATCGATCTCCAAGTACATCTGGACGACCACCGACTGATTCCCTCATCTTGGGTGTACAGCCCAATCAAGATCATCAGTAATCACCCAAATGATGTGAAGACTTCCGGTCTTCAACCACCGTCTTCATCTTCGACACCACGTCGAAACAGTTATTCAGAATGGGATAAACCCGATCTTTCTGAATAACTCGCGTATATATTAAACAAGTGTTACACAAACACAACATACGCCTTATTCCAATTCAGAATATTCTTTAATCTTCTTTTGAATATCAATTCAAACTAGTCGGGATTAGCGAACCACACCGAAGTAATCATTTATTTTATTTCCCAATCCCAACCTATTCATCCCATGAAGTAAAAATGGTAATACTTCATATCTAACACCATAGTGTTATCAGTAAATTCAATTACCATTTCACGTTCAAATCTAATTAAAGATTTAACTATCGCCTGGAGCAAAACTAGTGATACTCCATTCTCGATCATTTCAATCTAATTAAAGATTCATTAAAACTCCACTTAGTTTTAATCGTTAACCGGGTTAAAGAATTAGTGTCATTTAAAACACGGTTCACAATAAACGCAAAATCACATTCCATTAATTATCGGGTTAAAGAACAAGTGTTATTTCAAACACTGTTCACGATAAACCCAAAAATCAATGCCAGTTCAATTCCTATTAAATATCATTTAATTGTTACACTTCATTAAATCTAAATAAAAAGATTTAATCTTTTCTCAACTGGGTTCAAGAACAGTGTTGATGAAGACACCATTCACGACAAACCCAAATCACATTTGATATCAAATACAAGGCTCTGAATAGAAAATATATCGGTTTATATTCAATATCAAATTCTACGACCAACAAATATCGTATTGGAAATAACGACATAAATATGTATATCTTTCAAATTTCCATAACAACACCTGTATAATCACGAAATCCAACATCGAAATATTCCGAAGACAATTTCGATTCAAATCCATTCCAATGCAATTATTGGAAATTCTGGTTATTTTCAAAACCATTTCAAATCCAATTTATTTATTTAAAAATAAATAGAATTTTAATGCTAGTTCAAAACTTTTCCATTTCGATAAAAATCTATTTTTATCTTTTCAAATATGGATTTTTTCATCCCAATTCTTCCCAAATCATTTCTTATGATTTTACACAAATTATTAATATTTTTAATAATTTTATCAAGGCCCGTACAGTCGATTTCCATCAACGGCCATCGAACTGCACTTATAGCGACCTTTTCCAAATTTGATTTGGACATAATTCCAAATCCAACCGTTAGATTTCAAATTTCTAATACTCGTTAGAAAGCTCTTTTCGATACGAACCCAATCTTTCCGGTTTCAGGAGAATCCGACGGTCGGATCTCCCGCAATATCCGTTCGATGTCAATGGTCGAAATTCGCGAACTGCCGCGGCGCGGCGCGTTCTATTCAGGCCATTATATTATATATAATATATATAATATATACTTCGTCGATTTCCTTTTAAAACGTATTATATAAATCGTTTTAAATTCATTTTCAAAACGATTTCAACTTCATTTCTAATTCAAATCAAAATTGAAATTTTCCTTATAAATTCGTTTTAAATTCATTTCAAATTGATTTCAATTCAAATTGATTTCTAATTCAATTCATTTTCAGTTCAATTCAATTTCAATTCGAATTCATTTATATTCAATTTCAATTCGAATTCACTTATATTCAATTTCAATTCGAATTCACTTATATTCAATTTAAATTCGAATTCATTTCTATTCAGTTTTAGTTCGAATTTCAATTCTTTTCAAAATATCAGATTTTGAAATCTCTTTCGATATTATAAAATGAATGAAATCGATATAAATATCGTTCACATCAAAATGGCATCAATCTAATCAACACGACTTCATATATTTCTATTTTCAAATATTCTATTTCAAATATTTCTTTTTTAAATATTCCTATTTCAAAACTGGAATGAGGCCCAATCAATTACCATAGAATGTTAATTATATGGATTTTCCACACCACATGTACACAATAACAACGATGAATAATTAACCATCATCCAAAGTGCATTCTGCACTGTATAAGCATCAAATATAAATATTTAACGCTCATAACAGTCTGTCAATCAATCGATCGACATACAACTAACTATTGGGATTAGTGTACGTCAATTATCATCCCAATACCCGTGTGGGGTTTCAAACAAATCAAACACAGATTTTATTTGTGCAGTTGGGCGATGTGTAAAATTTATCGTCCCAATCAATATCAGTCAAATGTGTGTATATAAACAAATTGTCCGATTTGTTTATTTTATTTCATTTCATATATACGTTAAAAATTCTATTTTTAATTATAAAATATTTTCCACTATAAAATATTTTATTTCATTTCACATCACATCACACAATCAACTTCACATCAAAATCAAACAACCAAGCATACAAGCCGTCCATGGTCTGTGGACGATGGGTGTCGGGTGCTACTAAACACCGTCTGCATCCTAGTATATATTTCAACTAGAAAATTAAATAAAAGGTGAGAAGTTCTCGCAGAATAGCTAATCCAACGCCTCGACTCTTCTTTGTAGAAATTTTCGCCATTCTTGCCTCTTGTCACTTTCTTTGCCCGTATTCTCTACATATGTAAAAATCGAATTTTTACTTTGCTATTCAATATATAAAAATCGAATTTTAACTTTGCTATTCAATATATAAAAATCGAATTTTTACTTTGCTATTCAATATATAAAAATCACATTTTTACTTCGCTATTCAATATATAAAAATCGAATTTTTACTTCGCTATTCAATATATAAAAATCGAATTTTTCCTTTGCTATTCAATATATAAAAATCGAATTTTTACTTCGCTTTCTATATAAAGATAATATTTTTATCCTTCACATCATATAAAAATCATATTTTTGTATGATGAAAAATCATATCTTTCTTCGTATAAAAACGCTATCTTTTCTCTAGAAAAACATCGTATTTTTATTCCAATGTTTTATATAATCAAAACTATATTTTTAAACCAATAAAAAAATCAAGTTTTTAACAAACAAAAAATCAGATTTAAATTGAAATAAAATTAAACAAAGTCAGACCACTGACCTTCAAAGGGGAAGGAGGGTTCGTGGCTGCCGGAGGTGGCTCGTCGGAGTCGGAGTGGGGCACTGGAGGCGCGGCAGGTGGTGGTGAGGCCGAGGGTTTCCAGGTTTTCTTCAATTGGGTTTTTTTTGGGGCCCGGGTTTCATCGAGGTGAAGAAGGAGAGGGGGGAGGCATGCAGAGGGGGAGGCCATCGTCGTGGGGAGGACGACGGGGTTAGGCGCGGTGGTGCACAGGTGGAGGAGGAAGGGAGGCGTCGATCGAGTGCGGTTTTTTTCCTTATCTCGCTGAACGAGTAGAAAAAAGGAGAGGGGGTAGGGGTTGACCGGTATAAAGAGACAAAGGGGCCAAGGGTTTTTTTATAATTTATATTTTATTTAAATATTTAATTTATTCTAAAAAGCAACTTTTTTATTTCGAACCCGGAATCAAGCCCACCAACTGTCGCCCATAGCCAATTACCCCCATTCCGAACACAATGGGATATGTATCGTAGGCTGATTCGATCATTTCGATCAGTTTCCGTTTAAATTAAAACATAAATCTATATATATTCAATTTGAACGTACATTTCAAATTACCGGGATCACATACTAACTCGAAAAATTCCCGAAAAATATTTTCTAGCTTCGCATTGACGATACGGTCCTAACAAAACTAATTTCATCGAATTCTGAGACCGTTTGAAAAATGGCCATTTTCCAATCGATTAAAATCAACTAAAACCGGTCAAACGCGTTTTCCTTTGCCATGCTCACATATTGATTCGAAAAATTATGAAATTTGGAATCTAGCAATAACTTCACATCATGGACCCAACAAAAGTGGTTTCGTCGAAATCCGAGGTCGTTTGCAAAATTCCTTTTTTTAAGGACCGAAATTCCATAGCGACTATTCTGAAATTTCAACTGGACATATCTTTTGATCCCCGCTATGAAATTTCAATTTTTCGGATTCGTTGGGAAGATATTCTCAATTAGATTCTAATATTTTTGGTTTTGCTAAAATCCGGTTTATTTTGCACCCGGTACATTCATTTGAAGTTTGAAATCAAATTATCGAACTACCGCGCCATTTTCAATTCCTTTTATAATTATATATAATTATTTATATTCTAACGACGATTCAAATGAAAATATACATTCAAATTCTATTCAAAATAAATTTCTCGTCGATATTATTTAAAATAATTCATTTTAAATAATCAAAATTCGCTAAAATTGCCAAAATAAAAATTTTAAATTGGCCCAGATTTTCCGGGTTATTACATTCGTATCGACATGGGGTTGACTTTCGGGAACTGTCCCCGAGTCCCAAACTAAACCTTAAGAAAAACTAGCACTTGTTTTGAAATATTTACTAGGCACGAAGGCCTTCCGAAACATTCGATTTGAGCCATAAGAGCATTGATGGTCGCTTCTTGACTTTTGAAATGCTCTTTCGGCCTTTTCAACCACAAAGTTAAAACCTTTACCACTTCATCGATATCCTCTCGAGTCACGTAATTCAATAGATGTCCAGCTGATGAAACTTCCTGACTTTCCTTCATCCCTTCTCCTTCTGAATGAGAAAAAGTAATGTGTTTCCTTATAACCATCCATAGAATTCCAAACAATCCGAATCCTTATCAATTCAAGATTGCGTCGTCCCCTTATTGGCATGCCAAAATGTTGGAATGGGGAACCGGTCAACACATGCCAACACCTGATAAGTTATGGGTTATGCAACAAATACCAACACAATCCAGATTCAGAGTAATGTAAAGTAAACAACACTAAATTTTGTAGTGGTTTAGCAAGTTATGCATATGCGCACTCCGAGGTAACTTTATATTTTGTGCTTTACAAAGTTACAAGTACAATTCATCGTCCACTCCTTATGTTTACAATGTTATGAATCGAGAATAAAAAATTCTTTTTAATTCTCTATCAAGTACAAAAGCCCAATATAATCTTCCAGTGTCCCAAGTCCAAAGAGTGAAGCTTTAATGCCCAAAGAGCTTCTATGTCCAAGAAGAAGAAAATATGCCTAAGTGTGTCCAAGGACTTAATTCATATGCCAAGAAAGCAAGCCTAATGCAAAAATAATGGTGAATATCTTCTAGATGAAGTTCACAGGTCCAAGAGACATTCCAAAGTCCAAAAAGTCATGTAGGAAGCCATTGAAGTGCTCTAAGTCCAAGCTTCTTGCTTGTAGAATGAAACAACCAAAAGAATCTTGAAACTAGTCAAGTGACAAGGTATTTATAAGAGTGGGGATACCTAAATTTATATTCCTTGGTTTTCATACTCGGGGGTCGGTAAAGAACCTAGGTGTTAGCCAAAATGCTATGTTTTTTCGATGCACTCGAACTCTACGCCAAAATCAACTTTTGCTCAAAAAGTATGAAATAACAACTTTGTATCCTGCGCCTTGTGCATACTTAAGACCCGAACTCGTGAAGACAAAAACCCGTCACCATATCCACTTCGTATCCCCACTTCCAGGTACTATTTTCATATCGAAGGTGGAATATGAAATTCATAGTGGATTTGCAGGATACAAAAATTTATTCGTCATAGCCAAACGTGAATTCCAAAAGAAGAGAAGGAGATAGCAAAATCTGAAGCAATCATGTGGGATAGAAATCCCTAAACTACCAACATACCGATCCCGGAGTCGGCGGAACCAATACAGACTCCTGGGTACTTATCTAAATATCCAAACTCTTTTGAAATTTGCGAGTTATACCGAACCGAATTTGTTTCGGTAGTCGTACTGACACCGAAACACTTAGCCAAATTCCATAGTTTTTAAGACTTCACGACTTCGACTAAACCTCTCCAAACTTTTATGGGTTCATGCTCGACTCCCAAGTACTCTAATAACCAAAAATAGATGTGCGACTATCTTACAGAAAGGCATGTCAACGCACCACATCCTTGCCTCAAGCCAAGTTAATAATCAAAGATCCATCATGTCGAAATCGCTATTGAAGGAATCATCGTATCCTGCTCCTCGGAATTGCACAATCGTCTACGTCAAATTGACCAACATGGTCAACAACAATAATATCGATATCGACTATTTCATAGTAATCGATAATTACTACTTGGATACTGTATTTAACCGAAATTGGTTAAATACCGATCCATGAAAAATGTACAATATCAATTATGAAATCTAGATCATCGCCAAGTCCTGCTCATTGTCCAGTCATCCTTCATCTTCTGATCGACCTACATGCTCCAATGTCGCTCCATCTTCAAACTTGTCGCAGAGCTCCAATGCTGCTTTATTGTCAAATCCATCAAAATTCCTTGAAGCTCCTTCGAAAATTTATCTCACTTATTCAAGTCTAAAATTCTTGTGCATTCAACAAATGTACACCAATATGTGCATTTAATCGATAAGCACCTCCAAAATTTAACGAATGGAATGTTTTATAATACTAGAAGTCCTACGAACGATGTTTTATGCTGAACTAAAAAACAATTCAACCATGCAACCAATAGTCATAAAAATTCCTAAACTAGCATACAAACAACCATAATAGCAATATTAAATCCAGTCTCAATGGCTCGGTAGAAATTCGACGCTCGAATTCCGACAATAATACATAATCCTGTATTACTTGCGAGAATCCAAGTATCGAAACACCAAATAGTTAATAAAAAGAAATTACTGGGTGAGACAGTAAGAATAAATATTAGAATAAAGAAAAAGAAGAATCACAACACAGATTTTCACATCACAGTAGAAAAAATATAACATGGAAATAAATCTTTAAAAAGAACTTGTATGAATTCTTACAGTCATCAGAGTACAACACAAAATATGACCGTTATAACAATTTGTCCTCATATACAATACACAATGGAATTAATACTAAGTACTTATCAACTCTTTCAGCAAGTATTCTGAAATTCGCAGCGTCCAAACCAGAACTTGTAAAGTCGGTCTGACCCGAGCTTTGCAGATGTCGCTGATCATTCTGGTGAACCAGCGTACGAAAACTCACGAAGTTTTTAGGTAACATTCGACTGATTTGAGGTTAAAAATCCTTTTGAAAGAAAAAGATAATCGTCAGACCATCCACACAAAAATACTAATAGGTTTTACCTTACAATAACCCAGAACACTTTTTATATCAAAATCTAATGATATTATAATAATGTCTATCAAACCAAATAAATAACCATCTAGCAGAACGCTTGCATCTCATGCCCCACATATATATATAGTATATAATCAAAAACCGCATGGCACTTATTGGAGAATGGGTTTCCAACTATGATTAGGTATAGGACCACCTTCCGATAGGGTACCTCTCGAGACAATACGCTAGGGTTCAACACAAACATCTTGTAACCCGGCCACACATATGACTGACAACTCATTCAACTTGAGTATATTAAATATATTGTCACCCACGGTTGGTACCAGTATGATCATTTCCTGGGAGATACAGAAGCGGTAGAAGAAAAAAAATGATTTTTTTTCAGATGGTGTCAATACACCCTAATGGGAATCAACCATATACAATGTTGCCTGCTCGATTTTCGTCATTTTCCCGGTTGATGAGGCTTCAGGTCACGATTACTTTTTCAGATCATTATATTATCATTCACTTTGAATGCAACATCGTCAGATCCTTTAAATCATTAATTGATGACCATAAATACACTTTGGGTGTTTGAGCTAGGAGAAGTTTCCTTTTTCGCTACCAAACTTGGTATATTTGTAAAAAACAATGTATATGACCCCTGTGAAATACTTTGACAGACATTCGTCCATACAAATCATCCAGGAACAGGATGAACAGAGGGCACCCTCCTGTTGCATTTTTATATAGGAATCACCCCGAGGATCAGTAGCGAGAAGTCCTTGCAAATCCAAAGATTTCAATCATGACAGAATCATAGTTTATGTCTTTTTGGGAGCGACCCAGACATTATAAGTAACCCTTCCGTTAATGAAATTCTACGAGTCTTCAAATGCTCCATCCCGACCAACTTATGATATCTTCCACGTTTGCGTATTTGCCAGTCGGAATGTTTTTTGAATATAAATTTGATCCTAATCTTTATTTACAAATAATCTATAATATGCAAGATTTGATAGTCGGTAATTTAACTATCAAATAAACAACCATTCATCCATAAAAAATAAATGGATTCAATGGTTCAATACTAAACATCACTTGACCTCTTTAATTAAAACAATTCACTAATTATAATTTTAAATCTTTCAATATTTGAAAATAAAATTTCACATCTTATTTTAATATAAGAGTAAAACCATTTTATTTTCAATACTTAGATAATATCACAATACCTTATCCAAATGTTCATTTCTATCATTTCCAAAACATTTGTTAAAACCATTATCCCTTTTCAAAACCGGAAACAAATTTCCTTTTTGGAAATATAATTTGACTAACTAAACCTGTTCGACATATTATTCGTAAAACAACGTTGTGGGTTCCATTTCCAAAATCATTAACCTCTTCCTTAGCGTATTCAATTATATTTAGTTTGTTATGAAAATAATTGAAAACTTCTCCATAACATGTTCTTAACCAAATAGCCAACATTCAAACTTTTATTTGGAAATCTCTTTAGCATAAAAAATCGTTTTGGATAACTCTTTTATATATAATTCAGCCTATATGCCTTTCCCATTTATACTTTACTTTTGGAAAAGAAAACCATATTATTTTCAAACATCTTCCATCACTACAAACTAATACCATCTCTTGATAATAGTGAAGTCATTCATGTTGGAGTATTCTATTTACCTCTCAGACCTTGATCATCAACATTGTTATCTTAAGATAGATACGAGTTTGTAACTCTAAAACTGATAATAATTCTAATATTAAACAAATCTCATATCCATTTCATTTAAATATGTTATTTTAATAACTATTCTTTATTTTTTGAAAACCCTTTTTACTTCAACCATTTCACTTAATTTAGATATTAAGTAAATGCTCATTTTAAAACTATCTCACTTAATTTAAATTTCTTCTAATACTAGGATGTTATTATAATCCTTTTACAAAAACACCTTTTGAGGTTCAACTCTAGTCTGGTTTAAAATCGTGATTACTTTCTTAATTGAATTTCAATTCAAATGGAAATCACTTCAACTATCATTAATTAAATAATAATTGGATTCATTATTAACTACCGTAGAAGTGGTTAACTACATTATTAACAAAAAATAAAATAATTAATTTCCTTTTTAAATGTTATTTAAATAATAAATAATTTTATTAAAAACAACTCGATGATTTTTTAAGTACCGTTAGTTTGAAAATTAATAAATTTTAACGAAATCTTTTTACATTTAAACATTCATTCACCAAAAGTGTCTTTATTAAATTAATTAGAAATCCAATTAACCCAGTAACCAATTTGGATTAAATAGTTGACTTAGTCTACCCGAAAACATCAGTTGACTTGTTAACTAATTCTAATTAATCCTTCATAAAAATTATATTTTTATATAACTTATAAAATATAATTAGAAATCTTACTTCGCTTATGAAAATAAAATTTATAGCTTAAACTATGTCGATTCGCCTAATGGCAATTAACATCTTCAAAAAAAGTATATAACTGAAAATATTTCAGATTCGATTTAAAATGGATTCAGCAATTTGTTATTTTATCGTCGCTATTAAACGGCCAAACTACAACTAAAATACTGAACGAGGAAATAAGGCTTTATTTTATCCAAATTTCACATCCAATCAAACATATCCAGTATATGTGATAAACATTATCAATATAAGTGAGGAATCCTGTTGGATCCCTCCAATCTGTTTTTCCCTCCATCCAATAGGTTACCTCAAATAAAATCATCCATTCAATATGAAAATATATTTATCATCGTCCATCTCGACATATGGAAATAAACAGTTCAACTAATAATTTCATCAATCAATCAATAACAGCAATCCAAGCATCCAACTATTAATTTTATACATTTACATTATTATAAATGTAACCAACAAGGTAAGTAACCTCAATTGGAAATAATCGTTAAAAATAACAATTGATTTTGATTAAATTAAACGAACGTTTAATTATACCCATTCGGTCAATATATAAATATATTTGCAATAATCATCCAATAATAAACAACCATATCACACAAATATTAAACCCAAATTTTATAAAATATAAGTGGGACAAACTAAGTGAGTAAACTCACCTTGATTTCATTTATCGCTAAAGCGATTCAGTTACAGTTAAATTAAACATTCTTTTAAATTAACTATAAATCCCAATTATCTCTAGCTCTGTCCAAATCGGTTCCTGAATATAGATCACGTCAAGACAACCCCAACATCCTTTGTTTCGTTCAATTCTGTTAACGTCCGCACAACTTATAAAAATTTTAGTACGCGTTTTAATTAATATAGTTTAATTCCTTTAATTCCTTAACCATAGATTAATTTAAATTAATCACTTTGATTAAGTAATGAACAAATATCCTTTCTTTTGCAAGGACATTAGATGAAGCATCGCATGGCACAACTGGCCATGTAGCTCGCTTGCGCCAAGATAAAATGCTCAATGATAAACTGTCATTAGGACTTCGTACTATTTCTCCTCCATAGCCAATCAGGTATGCAAACCTCATAAACTTTTTTTGGGGTCCTTTCCACATAAGCAAGCATATTTATATGTGTTTAGATGTATTGAAATCTCTTAAGGAATAAATCAAACAACGGGGAGATTATACAAGCGAAGGAAACCGATGTATCTGACCGTAAATCAAAAAAGAAAAGTGTGACTGATTCCATTGATTGCAAAAGGGAAAGATGATAAGAAGGAAACATTCAGTAGTAAAATTAAATGGAAGAAACTAATAGCTTCAACTTTAGAATCTTCAAATGGAGTAAACAATGAATAGCCCGATCCTTCTCTCTATCCCATGCATGTGATTCCTTCCTTCATTACATTTGTTGTAGCTTTGTTTTTGCTCCATCATGATGCCTACGCATGATTGACCCCAACGCACATTTCAATCATAAACACCACACCGATATTCTAGCGATCGTAGTCCTATCAGCATCCCCCCATCTATGCACCAAGACCTCCTCTGCCTTTTCCAATAGCTTCGACGTGCCTTGGTTTGCCTACCGCCGACGATTAACCCTCAACCGCTAGTTCTCTCGAGCACGTTGTCGACCATCACAGCACACTAAATCCAATCACAATGGTTGGAACCTTCATCCTCAATGCGTTGACAAGTATGTAGTTGGAAAGTTTTCTATTATAAGCACAGATTAAAATATAATTAAGAAAAAATTTGGAACTTCTGAGCCATTATTTTGTTATGTGTTGATCTGGGTCTTGAAATGAAATGGAATGAAGATCAAGTATTTAAAAGGCAAACGTTGCTTTCCATTGTACATATCATGTTGGGAAAATGGCAGACAGGTTAGGTTTTCTTCCTTTGTTTTTTTATTTAGATGAGATTCAGAACATATGAAATTTTGCCAGTTGGTTCTAATTGAATAGGATGTGAAACGATTGGAAAAGATTAGCGATATTTTTTTACTAATTATGAAGTGATGAAAGATTTTTGTAAGAGTGACTAACCATATTTTCAACGTGCCACGTTCGACGTTTAAAATTTGTACAAACCCATACGGATTTCAATCGTGACGAAACCAGAAATCATATAATAACTTAATTTTTCGAACACGATGGAACTGGTTTTGTCGAACTCTGAGATCGTTTGTGAAATGGCTATTTTAATTATAAACTGTTAAGCAATACTTGTTTATACCAAGCATAGTCACAAAATAAATCCAATTGATTCGAAAACTTGAAATCTTACAATAATTAATTATTACGATTTAATAAAATTAGTTTCGTAGAAACCAAAGTCTTTGGAAAACTGATTATTCTTAAGTTCCATATTAAATCAATGAAACAATTAAATAAAAATCTAGACATTTATTATTCAAGCAAGCAAATGGTAAGCATGATCTATATGAAAATCGAAATCCTATAATAAGTCACCAACAACGACTCAATGGCATAAGTTTCATTGCATTTTGAGACTACTCGCCTGGAATGATATTTTACACGTAAAACAATGCTATAATTGGACATCAAAATACATGGTCAACAAAAATAACGAACCACATGTATCCTAACTCTAAACGGCAATACGAATTCAACGGAACATGTCTCGCATCTTGATTTGATCATTAGCTCAAGTTTTATACAAATTGCTTCGAATTAAATTAAACTCATTTACTTAATATCTATGCAGAATAGTAGAGCGTTTATGGCTACCGAAGTCACATACGATATCGGATCGCCAAAAAATTTATTTTCATACAATAATTTAACAATATGAATCCAATGAAACTACTTTCATTGAAATTTGTGACTATTTCAGAAATGGCTATTTTTAACTTGATTATATTAATATAAAATTTCTGTTTCCCCCAAATCAAGATTAAACTAACTATTTAAAAACTCTATCAACTTCCATTATAACACAATAGCATATAAAACTCTTCAGAAACTATTTTAATCAAATTTCTAGGTTAAAACAATATTCAATCATATTAAAAACCCTTTTATTTGATTAAACAAATAGTTATAATTTATAAATGATTCCATATCAACTTTCTAAAAATTTGATTTTGACATATCTCAAAATCTATAATACGAAAACTTGATTTTTCTCTTCTGTTTGTAGATTATAACCAAATAGATTCAGACGATTCTTTTTTTTGAAGAATTCGACTTAAAATGGATTTTGTATAATCAATTGAAGTTGAAAACGTAGTATAACGAACTACCACAACATTACAAACTCATTTTTAAATTAATTATGAAATTTATGTTTAAAATTCGTTTTATTAACAAATTCCATATAAAAAATCCATTTATAATTCCAATTCAACATTTGCGATCAATTTTAAATGTCCAAAATTAATGTTTAAAAATCTGGGTCATTACACAAGTAGAACCTAATTATAACAATCAAGATGAAATATATGTCCAAATAATCCATATCTAGCTATATGGTCAAAATAGTGCAAAATAACGTGTAAGTAGGTAAATATCCCATAATATCGCGCAAATAAATAAAAATTAGACAACCAAGTTAAGTTTACATAATTCAGTTTTTTATCTTTTATTTATTATTAACAAGGTTCAACTATCCTAAATATTACGTTTTATAATTAGAAAATAGTTTAAAATATCAAATCTATACTATACGAAAAAATACAATCTAGTGAGATATAATATCACCCATCTTAACTAAATCATCCCAAACCAACTTTGAAACATAGAGCTTCTCAATTTGAGTCCAACAGATGAAACGACATCCAATTTTGATCTCGTACGTAAAAGATATCAATTTTGTAAGCTTAACTATCATTTATGTAATTAACTAACTTAAGTTGTAATTAATTTAACACTAGTTACCTCGTAACCATTATTCTCTAATCCTCCCTATGTTATGCGTGCACATCACACATCAACCCAATTTGTGTGCCTTAATTCGGGGCGATATAGAGCTTTATTAGATGAAATCAAAAACCATGTGCTCCTTTCAGCTCATCATCAAATGCCCTACTCGCTCATACCTTAAACTTCAACTCTGGCCATCCTACGTGAAACGAAATCTACCTTTACTTCCTTCGACCTATAACAAGTCACAACAACCTCATGGCCAACAAGTTGGCTAGAAATCCCAATGCAGGTGCACCTTGCTACAGTGTTTTTAATTTATCCTTGTCCTCACCCCATCGACCTCTACATCAAGCGCTAACCTCAACCTTAGTTCATATAGGGCAACTGCAACCAACACCATATGGGTCCAGACGTATATAAGCTTGAAGATCTCTTGGAGATATGACTCCAGAGGATAATTTTGTGATTTTTAGTTAGGCGGATTAGAATAAATTAACTTTTGATGTTAATGATGGAGATGGCCATTCTTGGGGATGGAACAGTAAATTTTGGGTACAAAGTAACTGAATAGTTTGTGACTGTACTATAGAAAAGAGGTTTACATTTACATTCTTAAATTCTAAATCATCTTTAGGTAGTCAACACGCGTTTTAGCTTGCCACGATCAAATGACTCATCTAATTAGTGCAAAACTTGATGGTGTGCATCGCTACAATGATATGGTTTCGACGGTACAAGTTTCATCATTATCTAATACCATTGCCCAAAACGACAATTTTATGCATATTTTGAGATGGGTTTGACCCTAAAATCTCCGGATCTTGAAATATAGAGATTCTTGTACATTTTATTCATGTAACCAATCATACGAACTCAACGGAGTTTGTCTCGATTATCGGTCCATTCATTTGAGTCAACTTTTGAAACCGTCACTTAGATAATTAATGATCAATATCTATATGATTTTTTAAAATATCTAATCGTTAAGATATGGATCATTCACCTAGTGTTAACATACATTGATGTATATGGCACATTTCCTATAATAACCATAGATAATAGTTCTTTCTTTGTTATCTTCGTTGGTGATTTCTCAAGACAAGGATATTTATATCTTATGAAGAACTAGTTCAATGTGTATCAGAAAATCGTTGAATATAAGAACGTAAAATGAGCCATAAGATTAAGATTCTTCGATCAGATTGGGAAGTTGAGTATATTGGATAAGATTTCAAACAATATTTAAAATATAATATGATTACTTCTTAGGTGATTCCACCCTATGACCCACAACACAAATAGTGTGTTGGTATGAAGGAATCGAAACCTGTAGGATATGGTTCGCTTCTTGATGAAGAAAGCTGAGTTACTACTACTAGGTATATGCATTAAAAACCACAATGCATATGTTAGTTTTATTATCCACTAAGTCTTGGCCTAAAGAAATATATGCGATAAGGTGTGGTAAGAAACCCAATTCAAAAGTTTAAGAATATGCGATTACCGAGATAAGTAATGACCCACATTCTACATATTGAAGGATAGTAGAATACTTATATATCTTTCACGCTAGATCGCACGATTCTATAATTTTGGGAAATGGCTATTGCTGTCATTTCTCATTTCCATGATTTTTGTCAAATATCCTATGATCGTTTTAATCCTAGCTAACCTTTTTTCACTGGTAACTTTTGGTTGAAAAATAATTTTATCCTAAAAAAATTTCCAATAGGTTTGAATGACGTTTCCCCTTTCAATAGGATGGCCATATTAAGAAAATGGACTTACCAATTGGGAGATATGGTTGTTTTGTGGCTTGCTTAATTAGGTTGATTAATGTATTAATCCAAATTTTAATACATGGTAATTAATTAATGAATTAATTAACTAAATAATAAGTTTTAAACTTTTTTTTGGAATTTGATAATGAAAACCACATCATTGGGCTGGTTATGATTTTTTGGTTCAGATACATATTTGTTTTCCAAAAAAGGATGTAAAACGGACAAGATATGGAAATTCGAAGATTTAAAATTTGAAAATACAAGAATATGTTTATATATATATATACACACACACATATATACACACGTTGGATGGGGCGGTTCACCCATCATCCAGGTTGACCCAGAGGTCGACCCGTAGACTGATGGTTCGACCCATATCGTGCCAATCACGTTTACGTGGTTGGCATAGAACCATAATGAACGAAGATTAATTTTTCAATGTTTTTGGTGGATTTATAATTTTCTGGTCATCCTATTTCAAATCCTGGGCTGACATGGAAACCTTGATTGGTCCAAGGAAATGACTGGCTCAAATGTAATCTCTATATCTATATACCGATGGGCTTTTGCCTTACCTATAAATAAACCTTTAAATCCCCCCTCATTCTTCACAACACAAATTCCTTCCCCATTAAGGCTAGTGTTCTATTTTGAAGACAGGGAAACCCAAATTAATTTTTAGGGGAACTAAGATTTGTCAAATAATCATATTTTCTCTTTTATCTATATTCTAAAGATGGTTAATGCAGGGGCCACGAGGGATGTTGTTCTGGTGATTTTTGTAATTATTAGTTTTTTGGTATTTTAAAGTAAATAAAAATTAGAATAATTGTAGAGTACTGTTGCTTTTCATTACAGTTTTGTTTATTTCCTGTAAGTTGGATGTTTTACAATAAATTTCTTTCTGTAAATTATTTCTATAGTTTTTCAGTATTTTTCTTATAGTTTTCATTTAGTTAATTTTTAAATACTATAGGATATCTTCTCTGTCTTATTTTTCTTTTTTGCGTTTGATTTTACAGTTTTGTGTCTATTTTGGGCAATGACCAAATGTGTCTGGATATGTAAATATGGGCCCATAAATGACAGATTTAATCAACTGATTTAGGCGGTTGATATGTATGCCTAATTTATGCATCTGATTTAGATGACAGATTTAGGCGATAGGTTTATGCATATAATTTATGTGCCTAGTTTGCACGAGTGATCATAATCCATTTATTTTGCGCACATTGGAAAAATACAATATAAATGAAATTGTGCTAGAGGGGATTCATTAGTTGATACTAAATTTGTAACACCCCACGCCCGCTATGGTCACTCTCTAAGGGAATGCCATAACATCGGTGGAGTATTTTGAGTGAATATAGAACAGAGTAATTACAGCAAGACAGATATAAATAATACTTGGAAATTTAAAACATCATTTCAATTGCAGCGGAAAATAAAACATGTCTGGTTACATCACAAAACCATAATAGAAGTCAAGTACAAATATCCATCCTGCTAAATAAAAATACATAATCCCAATACATGAACTGATAGCCATAAAAGAAAAGGTTAAACGGAGCTCTACATCTAGGGTCCAAGCTCCAAGAGAGAAATGAAAGCAGCCTGATCAAAGCCCACTCGTGCTGGGCCCACTCTGAGAACCTGAGGGTTGGGAAAAAGATAAAAACAACGGGGTCAGACATAAGTCTGAGCGAGTCCTATAACTTTAACAATACAATCATTAAAGTAATCAGAGAAGACATAAACTTGACATACGGTAATGTCTGGGGATGAATGGCTACACCAAGCAGCTTGGTAGACTTAGGATAAACTAAGATAACTGTAAAGACGCATTTACCCACCCAAGGATAATTACTACACTGCACCACACCAGTCATTTCTACTTAAAGGTTGATCCCTCCCAAGGACTTAGAAAATTTCCCCAGTAGTCTCGTATACCCCTAGCTGACTACATAGGTGCCGTCTGCCCCTATCTCCACTAGGTGTAACCACTACTCCCAAATGATCGGCTCCCTACCGTAGATACCCGTGCTGGTCCCACAGTGGGGTGTATCACTCCCCTAAAGTGGCAACCCAATACTATCAACGGTGCACGGCTTATACCTACATGATGCAACAACGACTTATCTACCAGCCCGGGCCCACACACGCATATGAAACCCGTTGGACTTGCGTTGCCACCGCTAACCCGTTCTGGCCTCTTATAATCAAGCCCAGTACGCGTGTCCCGTCCTCGACATGGGTCGAGCCCAATAAGATACATATGGGTTACTGGTTGAAATGGGCCCCCACAAGCTACCCACCTAAGCTTGTCCCTTTTTCTAGTGCATCCCACTTAACCCTTTAATCGTGTTTAATTACATGTTTCCACTTGGTTAAGTATTCTAATCGTATTTTCTATTGCCACCCAAGGCAACCCACTAGATTTCCACATGCCACCCAAGGCACCCACTTAACCCCTCATGTCCCTCTACATGCTAATATGGTTAAGTGTTTCTTAATTAATTAATTAAGATCATGACCTCATAAAGACCTCTCACATTAGACCGTCTTTTATGACTGCTGGATATGCCGGTTGGTTCCGGGCAGACTTATGTCATCAAAAGGGTCTAACCTCGTGTCTTTACTTTAATCACGTATTTAATTTATGACTAAGACCTCTCACATTGGGCCAATCATTTGTAGCCGCTGGATGGCCGGTCGGTTCCGGGCAGACTTCCGCTACAAAAGGGTCCAACCTCGTGTCTTAGTTGATTAATTACACCTAATTAATCACCCCCATAATTAATTATCCCTAATTAATTACACATTTTTCATAACATGGGTAGACCTAACTCAATAGGTAAATTCCCATGGGGTAGACCTAACTCAATAGGTAAATTCCCACTTATGTTAATTTATTTTTATGGTATGCTTAATCATACCCAATCATACTTTTATTAACATATTTATTAACCCCATCGTTCCCCACGTAAATCGTTCTCATTTCATGACATAATAAAGGGAAGATCCATCACAAATATCATGGGTTTAACCAAATCTTAGCATATAACTTTGTCATGGGTTAAGAGGATGTCAACTTGCATATATGAGCATATATTAACCCAACTGCATTTAACCCAAACTTGCATATTATCATACACATGACGTGCATAACATGTTGCATACGAACTTGCATATTATCATACATATGACTTGCATAACATGTTGCATATGAACTTGCATATTATCATACACATATCTTGCATAACATGTTGAACTTGCATATAAGCATTCTCATAACTTGCATAACATGTTAAACATGCATTTAAGCATACACATAACTTGCATAAGCATTCTCATACTTGCATAAAATGTTAAACATGCATTTAAGCATACACATAACTTGCATAAGCATTCTCATACTTGCATAAGCATGCATAACTTGCATATCATGTTAAACTTGCATTTAAGCATATACATAACTTGCATATAAACTTGCATAACAACCTACACATAACATCATACCCATAACTTGCATATGAACTTGCATAACTCACTTGTTAAACATGCATAAACCCACTTATTAAATATGCATAAACCCACTTATTAAACATGCATAAACCCACTTGTTAAACATGCATAAACCAACTTATTAAACATGCATAAACCCACTTATTAAATATGCATAAACATAGGAAAACATAGAGTAACATATCATTACAAATGATTCAAACTCACTAATCCGCATTCAAGACCATAAGTCTCATTACACCAAATCTACTTACTTTAGCAATTGATGTTAAAGTGATAGAAACTCACCAAACCCAAGATTAGCAAACTTATGAAGTGGAATTAGTTGCTAAATATGAAGAAGATGATTAGAGGTTGATTAGCTTGCAACTTCCTTCATAAATTAGTGGAGGCTCCTTCTAAGATTTAATTTGGCGGCATGTAGCCCTCAATTCTATTTTTAGTATGGATTAGGGTAGGTTTAGGGTGTATTTATAGATTAGGTGAGTGTTTTAGGCCCTTAGATTAACCCTAGATTAGATTAGGACCCTAAGATTTCGGAAATCTCTAGAACACAGCCCAAGACTAACCCAAAAACCAGATCTGGTGCACCCAGATCAACAGGGCCGACACCCTGTGTCGACACCCCTGTCGACAGGGCTGTCGACACCCCTGTCGACATGCCTGTCGACACCCCTGTCGACATGCCTGTCGACACGGGGCTAGGCGGGAACTTTCCCACCCTTTCCGCTTTTGGCTCCAAACTTGTTTTAGAACTGAATTTTAAATCTGTTTTTAACTTTGAATTTTCTGAAAACTTCTTTGGGCCATAACCGGGCCATACGGACTCCGATTCTCGAAAACTCGGACTCTATTTCGCGTATTTTTCCGAGACGAACGCAATGACGCAGCCCGTTACCCCCAATTCCCACATCTGAGATTATTTATCCTGTAATTAGTGAATTTTAGTATTAACTAAAATTCGGGGTGTTACATTCTCCCCTCCTTAAAGGATTTCGTCCCCGAAATCTCTAAGCTAAGGAGAATGCATATCCTACCATCCAAACAACCATCTACTCAATCCATCAAACACGGGCATCCATTGTCCTTAAAACAATTTCTAATGATGTATGAGCATATGCAAAAAGTGTGTGTATATGTTCCCTATCTAATGTATGAACATATGCAAACCATGATAGTGCCATGCATCCATTATGTATGCGAGAGAACCCTATCGACACATACAATATCTACATGAGTGCACAATCATTCACCAAAATGCATCATCCATATGATAACACAATCATTATACATCCATAAATATAGCTTCCTACACACAATTTTATGCAATATGCAATATGAAGTGATTGAGCCGATCTAGTGCCTAGAGTGTGTATATATGCATCCACAGGCAACCACTAGCAACCACTTGCATCCATATGCATCCATCAAACATAACATGTCTCAAACACATGTTTCAACCATAGGTTTACCCTATCTAAAGGTCAAAGGTACAAATGAGAGGACCTACTAAAGATAAGATAAGTACTAGACAAACGATAAAGGAGAAGTTAAAAGACATACCCTCAAAAAGGAACGGGTACAATGAACGTATCTTCGCTTCCGTTTCCCAAGTTGCGTTGCTCTCGTCTTCTCCCCATTGTACTTTGACTAGTTGAACCTCTCGATTCCTCAATTTCCTAGTCTCTGACCCAAGGATGCGAGTAGGAGCTCGTCGAATAGTCGCATCACGCTCTACTTCCACTTCTTTAAGCAAGCTCGGCTCTACTACCTCTGCGGTCTCATGTAAGCACTTCCTCAGATGTGATACATGGAATACATCATGTACACCACTAAGTCTGTCAGGCAACTCCACTCTATATGCCATCCGTCCAATTCTTTCCTTAATGGGAAATGGCCCTATGAACCTTGGTGCTAACTTCCCAACAGATCCAAAGCGAACCACATTTCGTAATGGAGACACTTTGACAAAGACCATGTCCCCAACTTCAAACTCAAGATCCGTCCTTCTCTTGTCCGCATAAGATTTTTGCCTATCCTGCGCTGCTTTCATCCTTCTTCGAATCAAGTCAATCTTCTCAGAAGTCTCCCTAATCATATCAGGCCCAAGCAAGATCTTATCCGTAGATTCCCACCAACATGTAGGTGATCGACAAGGCCTTCCATAGAGAGCTTCGAAAGGAGCCATACCAATACTGGACTGAAAGCTGTTATTATATGCGAACTCCACCAATGGAAGATGCTCTTCCCATGTACCTCCAAAATCCAAGATACAAAGCCTCAAAAGGTCTTCTAGGACACGATTCACCCTCTCAGTCTGGCCGTCTGTCTGAGGATGATGTGCGGTGCTCAGACACAATTGAGTCCCCACTGCTTCTTGCAAACTTCTCCAGAACTCGCTAGTGAAGATAGGATCTCGATCACTCACTATGCTAGAGGGTACCCCATGCAATCGAACTATCTCTCGAAGATATACTGAAGCTAGCCATGGAGCAGTCCTCTTGCTCTTCACAGGTATGAAATGGGCGCTCTTAGTAAGTCTGTCTACCACCACCCAAATTCCCGTATTACCCTTTCTTGATCTGGGTAACCCGTCAATAAAATCCATCGAGACGCTATCCCACTTCCATTGCGGAACTTCCAATGGGTGAAGCAACCCACCAGGTTTCTTTTGCTCCGCCTTCACTTGTTGGCAGACCAAGCATCGAGCGACATACTTGGCCACATCTTTCTTCATACCGGCCCAGAAGAAAACCCTCTTCATGTCTTGGTACATCTTGTCCCCACCGGGATGAATGGTCATCCTAGAACGGTGTGCATCATCAAGAATAACCTTCCTCAAACCCTCGTCTTGCGGTACAAAAAGTCTACCGTCTCTACGCAAGCACCCCCTATCGTCTAGGGTGTACCTACTTAAATGGCTGGACGACTCCCCCCTTATGAGCTTCTCCACCAACTCAACCAACTGTGGGTCGTCCTTCTGTGCTTCTCCAATCCGCCCCAAAAGAGTAGGTCTAACCTCCGAGGATGCTAGCAAACCGGGTACATAATCAATGGAAGGTCTGAAATCAAACATCGAGATAAATTCCAAGCTTCGTTGTTCCACGAACAATGGACTCAAGGACAACCTTTTTCTGCTCAAGGCGTCCGCCACCACGTTACCCTTGCCAGGGGTATACGCTATCTCGAAATCATAGGATGCTAAGAACTCCATCCACCTTTGCTGTCTCAAATTCAAATCCTTCTGAGAAAACAAGTACTTCAATGATTTGTGGTCAGTGAACAATTCGAATCTCTCACCAAGAAGATAATGGCGCCAAATCTTAAGCGCAAAAACAATAGAGGCCAACTCTAAATCATGGGTAGGGTAATTTTTCTCATGCACTCTCAACTGCCTTCCACCATAGGCTATCACCCTTCCCTCTTGCATTAAGACTGCGCCTAGTCCTGTCCCACAAGCATCGGTATAGACAACAAATGGCTTGCTCCCATCTGGCAACACTAAAACTGGAGCAGTGGTTAAAGCTCTCTTTAACCGTCGGAACGCATCATCACAATCTACATCCCATGCGAAAACAAGATTCTTCTTCGTTAAGCGGGTTAATGGGGCTGATATCTTCGCGAAGTCTTTGATAAACTTCCTATAATAACCCGCCAACCCCAAGAAACTTCTTACTTCGGTAGCATTCTTCGGAATCTTCCAATCCTGAATTGATACTACCTTCGCGGGATCCACAGCTATCCCTTCCTTGGAGACCACGTGCCCCAAGAACCACACCTCCTTCCTCCAGAAGTGACATTTAGAGAATTTAGCCTTAAGGCTATGTGCTCGAAGAGTCTTCAATACCTCCCCAAGATGTAGGGCATGCTCTTCTTCATTCTTAGAAAATACTAAGATATCATCCACAAAGACCACCACGAATTTATTAAGGAACTCTCTGAACACCCTACTCATCAAATCAACAAAGTATGCAGGGGCGTTCGTCAACCCAAATGGCATCACCAGCCACTCATAGAAACCATCCGGAGTCCTAAAGGCAGTCTTGTCTATGCTATCCTCAGCCACCCTCAACTGATGAAACCCCGTGGCTAAGTCCAATTGAGAAAATACTGAAGCGCCAACCAACTGATAGAAAAGATCATCAATCCTCGGCAATGGGTGTCTATTCTTCTTTGTGAGCTTGTTGAGTTCTCTATAGTCTACACAAAGTCTGAGGGACCCATCCGCCTTCGTAGCAAAAACTACTGGAGCACCCCACTCCGATATACTTCGTCTTATGAACCCCTTCTCAAGCAACTCCCCTACTTGCTTATGGAGTTCCCTCCTCTCACGAGGAGCCATGTGGCGCACTGGTAAAGATACAGGTTTAGCATTATCCACCAGATATATTCGGAAGTCAATCTCCCGCTTCGGAGGTAAGCCTTTCACCTCCTCAAACACATCCGAGTATTCCCGGACCACTCTAACAGATTGCAAACTCTCGACCGAAGCGTCAAGCGATTCAAGATAACTTAGCATAACAGAATCCATGGGATTACAAGAGATCTCGAGAGTGTTACCCAAGCGGGTCATGAGCCTAACAACTCTCCTTTCGCAATCAAGAACAGACCATTACTGGATAACCAGTCCATGCCCAAAACCAACCCATAGCCCGTGAAGCCCAACACAAAAGCATCACATCTAAACTCAATGCTAAGTATAGAAATCTTCAAACCCAAACATATCATGGACAAATAAGTGGAGCCCCCAATTGGGTTTGAAACAACCAAGGGATCATCTACAAGACTGGTGTCTACGTGCAGTGACTCAACTAATGATGATGAGATAAACGAATGCGATGCGCCTGAATCAAACAATGTACGGACAGGATGATCAAATAGAAAAACCAGACTTTCAACGGAAATAGTTCTACCTCTTTCCTGAATCGGTGGAACCGCGAGAGCCTGTACTTGCCCCCTAGCCTGACCCGGTGCCATAAGAGCTTGCACCTGTCCTCCTGAGGTAGACCCCGTCCTTTGCCCTTTCTTAGGACAGTCTTTCACTAGATGCCCTGCTTCCCCACAGTGGAAGCAACCAGTCTTCTTCTTCTTGCGACAATCCTTGCTTAGGTGGCCAGGTGTCCCACAATTGAAACACTTCTTCTTCTTGCCCTTGCCACCATTGCCTTTCCCACCTTTGTTTTGCTGTTGTTGCTGAGGTCTCTTTTGATCTCCCTTCTTCTCGGGTGCCTTATTAGCATTGGGACCCTTCTCTTCTTCATGCATGAGTGTCATGTCAACTAGCTTCTCAAAGGTGGCCCCCATAGGGATATGAGTCATAGCTAACCCATGCATTGGTTCATTCAAGCCTTTCACGAACCTCAAAGCCTTCTTCTCCGGTGTATTCACCATATCTAGGCCAAACCTTGCCAATTGATTAAACTTGTTGACATATTCCTTCACTGAGAGATTTCCTTGCTTTAGAGTCAAGAATCTTTCCATATACAAGTTTTCCTCCGCCCTTGAGAGAAACTTTGCCACAAATCTTTGCCTAAAATCCGCCCAAGAGTCAACGGGGTGTTCTCCATTAGTGACCTCCCACCAGAATGAGGCCTCTCCCTTCATTAACCAAGCAGCTAACTTGACTTTCTTTCCTTCTTCCATCTCAAAGATATCTATCAACTCTTCCACCTCCTTAAGCCAATCTCTAGCCTCCACAAAAGTTTCAGATCCTTGAAAAGGTTTCCCTCCCATAGCTTTAAATTCCTTGCAAGTCTTAGCAAAAGTATCTGTGCGAGGAGGAGGGGGAGGAGGAAGATCGGGTGCTACGGTTGGTGGAGGAACATTTGCTGGACCCGCAGTGGTGGCCCTAGCCTCCATCAATCTCCTATACCATACTGGTACCGTCACACCCTCCGGAAAGTTAAGATCCTCAGCCATGCTGAAACGAAAAAGGAAAGATTCAAAATGGAGAATTCGAAAGATAAAGATATGGCTATTGGGGATTATGCTTTTCTTTCAAAAACTTTTCTTTTTAAAGACATGTTTTTGAAAATATCTCTTCCAAAAATGTTTTTAGAAAAATAGTTTTCTAAAAATTTTATCTGTTCCGGTAACCTTTGCTCTGATACCACGTGTAACACCCCACGCCCGCTATGGTCACTCTCTAAGGGAATGCCATAACATTGGTGGAGTATTTTGAGTGAATATAGAACAGAGTAATTACAGCAAGACAGATATAAATAATATTTGGAAATTTAAAACATCATTTCAATTGCAGCGGAAAATAAAACATGTCTGTTTACATCACAAAACCATAATAGAAGTCAAGTACAAATATCCATCCTGCTAAATAAAAATACATAATCCCAATACATGAACTGATAGCCATAAAAGAAAAGGTTAAACGGAGCTCTACATCTAGGGTCCAAGCTCCAAGAGAGAAATGAAAGCAGCCTGATCAAAGCCCACTCGTGCTGGGCCCACTCTGAGAACCTGAGGGTTGGGAAAAAGATAAAAACAACGGGGTCAGACATAAGTCTGAGCGAGTCCTATAACTTTAACAATACAATCATTAAAGTAATCAGAGAAGACATAAACTTGACATACGGTAATGTCTGGGGATGAATGGCTACACCAAGCAGCTTGGTAGACTTAGGATAAACTAAGATAACTGTAAAGACGCATTTACCCACCCAAGGATAATTACTACACTGCACCACACCAGTCATTTCTACTTAAAGATTGATCCCTCCCAAGGACTTAGAAAATTTCCCCAGTAGTCTCGTATACCCCTAGCTGACTACATAGGTGCCGTCTGCCCCTATCTCCACTAGGTGTAACCACTACTCCCAAATGATCGGCTCCCTACCGTAGATACCCGTGCTGGTCCCACAGTGGGGTGTATCACTCCCCTAAAGTGGCAACCCAATACTATCAACGGTGCACGGCTTATACCTACATGATGCAACAACGGCTTATCTACCAGCCCAGGCCCACACACGCATATGAAACCCGTTGGACTTGCGTTGCCACCGCTAACCCGTTTTGGCCTCTTATAATCAAGCCCAGTACGCGTGTCCCGTCCTCGACATGGGTCGAGCCCAATAAGATACATATGGGTTACTGGTTGAAATGGGCCCCCACAAGCTACCCACCTAAGCTTGTCCCTTTTTCTAGTGCATCCCACTTAACCCTTTAATCATGTTTAATTACATGTTTCCACTTGGTTATGTATTCTAATCGTATTTTCTATTGCCACCCAAGGCAACCCACTAGATTTCCACATGCCACCCAAGGCACCCACTTAACCCCTCATGTCCCTCTACATGCTAATATGGTTAAGTGTTTCTTAATTAATTAATTAAGATCATGACCTCATAAAGACCTCTCACATTAGACCGTCTTTTATGACTGCTGGATATGCCGGTTGGTTCCGGGCAGACTTCTGTCATCAAAAGGGTCTAACCTCGTGTCTTTACTTTAATCACGTATTTAATTTATGACTAAGACCTCTCACATTGGGCCAATCATTTGTAGCCGCTGGATGGCCGGTCGGTTCCGGGCAGACTTCCGCTACAAAAGGGTCCAACCTCGTGTCTTAGTTGATTAGTTACACCTAATTAATCACCCCCATAATTAATTATCCCTAATTAATTACACATATTTCATAACATGGGTAGACCTAACTCAATAGGCAAATTCCCATGGGGTAGACCTAACTCAATAGGTAAATTCCCACTTATGTTAATTTATTTTTATGGTATGCTTAATCATACCCAATCATACTTTTATTAACATATTTATTAACCCCATCGTTCCCCACGTAAATCGTTCTCATTTCATGACATAATAAAGGGAAGATCCATCACAAATATCATGGGTTTAACCAAATCTTAGCATATAACTTTGTCATGGGTTAAGAGAATGTCAACTTGCATATATGAGCATATATTAACCCAACTGCATTTAACCCAAACTTGCATATTATCATACACATGACGTGCATAACATGTTGCATACGAACTTGCATATTATCATACATATGACTTGCATAACATGTTGCATATGAACTTGCATATTATCATACACATATCTTGCATAACATGTTGAACTTGCATATAAGCATTCTCATAACTTGCATAACATGTTAAACATGCATTTAAGCATACACATAACTTGCATAAGCATTCTCATACTTGCATAAAATGTTAAACATGCATTTAAGCATACACATAACTTGCATAAGCATTCTCATACTTGCATAAGCATGCATAACTTGCATATCATGTTAAACTTGCATTTAAGCATATACATAACTTGCATATAAACTTGCATAACAACCTACACATAACATCATACCCATAACTTGCATATGAACTTGCATAACTCACTTGTTAAACATGCATAAACCCACTTATTAAATATGCATAAACCCACTTATTAAACATGCATAAACCCACTTGTTAAACATGCATAAACCAACTTATTAAACATGCATAAACCCACTTATTAAATATGCATAAACATAGGAAAACATAGAGTAGCATATCATCACAAATGATTCAAACTCACTAATCCGCATTCAAGACCATAAGTCTCATTACACCAAATCTACTTACTTTAGCAATTGATGTTAAAGTGATAGAAACTCACCAAACCCAAGATTAGCAAACTTATGAAGTGGAATTAGTTGCTAAATATGAAGAAGATGATTAGAGGTTGATTAGCTTGCAACTTCCTTCATAAATTAGTGGAGGCTCCTTCTAAGATTTAATTTGGCGGCATGTAGCCCTCAATTCTATTTTTAGTATGGATTAGGGTAGGTTTAGGGTGTATTTATAGATTAGGTGAGTGTTTTAGGCCCTTAGATTAACCCTAGATTAGATTAGGACCCTTAGATTTCGGAAATCTCTAGAACACAGCCCAAGACTAACCCAAAAACCAGATCTGGTGCACCCAGATCAACAGGGCCGACACCCTGTGTCGACACCCCTGTCGACAGGGCTGTCGACAACCCTGTCGACATGCCTGTCGACACCCCTGTCGACATGCCTGTCGACACGGGGCTAGGCGGGAACTTTCCCACCCTTTCCGCTTTTGGCTCCAAACTTGTTTTAGAACTGAATTTTAAATCTGTTTTTAACTTCGAATTTTCTGAAAACTTCTTTGGGCCATAACCGGGCCATACGGACTCCGATTCTCGAAAACTCAGACTCTATTTCGCGTATTTTTCCGAGACGAACGCAATGACGCAGCCCGTTACCCCCAATTCCCACATCTGAGATTATTTATCCTGTAATTAGTGAATTTTAGTATTAACTAAAATTCGGGGTGTTACAAAATTTGCAGATAATGAACATGAAGCATAGATGTAACATCGCATTTCCTTAATATCACCCATATGAGGAGTTCCTTAAGAAAGTACGGAGCATTGTAGGTATAAAGACATAAATCACCACGGAGACTAAGATTTCACAAGACGTAAAAATATAATTTTTCAGCGGAAGAAGCTTTCATTTGACAAAATACAAAACCATATTTGTTTCATTTAACCAAACAGTTACAAGTTTACATGTCTCAAAATCCCGGTTGAAAACAACATCAGAGTAGACAGTATTATCCCCTAAATACAATCAAAATGATACAACCTGACTTTGGAAAGAGAATAGGAAGTAATCCAACTTGCAGAAATCCATCGTAACAAAGCAAACAAAGAAATATGAACTATACACTTTCTCCCATTAATCCTGAGGAAAGAAAGAGCAAGGAAGAAATGAAAACAGTCAGACATAAAGCCGGGTGAGCTACTGTGATCACCAGCTCGACTTTCTAAGTTATGTAAAACAGATAAATAGTGGTTCTATCATCATAAAAGGCTAGGTGTCTATACATGGTTAATAGTGAAAAATAACTCATATGAATATATAACAAGGACTGGAAATTTTAATAAAAAGACAATGATGATAATAATAATAATCTGATCAGTCAGAATGACTGTTTTACACTTCTACAGATTCAGACAGAAATAAGCAATTAGGATAGATTTTTCCTAATGCTACCCATGGTATTGGATCCATGCACGCTCATGACTCCGCTAGAACGCGCTCGTACCCACCTTCCACCTTGAACCTCTTACAATTCAGATCAATAAAGCATTTCCTAACCTCTACCTAGTGCGAGACCTCTCTCTAAGATACTAAAAGGGATACTGATTGATACGGGTTCCACACAACAAGATTGATACAAGCCACCCCGAAGGCTTGTGGCCCCGAAGTAACTAGGATTTTAAGAGTTGCAGTATCAGATACCAACAAGAATACTGTGAGACCTCTTAGCTCATTAATCAACAAGTAATAACTTAGCAGGTTTAAGTTCATTAATAAGCGCGGTTGTAAATGACATTACCTCTAAATGTTATTCTGAGTACAACCCTTCCCCAAAACAAGCACCTTCCTAGAAGTATATAGATTACAGTAACTTGTTTTACTTAATTACATATGATTCTCATATTTTTTTTTCATGGCATATACTTAATATTAAATTAAGTATAATTCACATGTTCTTTATTTGCATGTTAATATCCAGTTAAATATCATTCATTCCAATTAACATGTTTTCCCATACTGATTACTTAATGTCATATAATGTATAACTCATTTTGATTAACACATTTTGTCAATAAGATTAATTAATGTCATTTTAACGTGTTTTTCGTACTAGCGTTAAATTAACGTACTTTCCAAGTAAAAGTTGAATGAACGTGTTTCCCATTTTAATGACAAATTTCATGTTTTCCGATATAGATGCCAAATTGTTATGTTTACAAATTAATGTAAATTGACATGTGATTCCAATATCAATGCCATGTTTACCCTATTAAATTAACATCATTAAATGAACATAAACATCCAAAGAACATAAATGTTTGACTAATATTTTCCCAAACTAGCATTAAATGATCATTAATGACGTATTGACGTACTTTTCCCTAAATTAACATGAAATGAACATAAACATCTAATTACATGTTTTCCAAATTTAACATGAATAATCATAAATGTCTAATTGGTATGTTTTCCCCAATTAACATATTCACTCTAATTAATGTTAATAAGTGACAAATTACCAAATTACCCAAATTAATATATCCCATTTATTGTCAATTAACATGAATTACCATGTTTTTCAAATATATATATTATCCTTGATGTCAAATTTCTATGTTTAACATATTCTCCTTACTGTCAACAAGTTTCTCCAATTAACATATAAATTAACATATACAAATTAATGTCAATTACATGTTTTCCAATCAAAACCATATTGACATATCTACAAATTTATGCCAAATAAATTTTCACCTAATCAATGCCTATATCAATATGTCTACAAATTTATGTCAAATTCATGTTCACCAAATTAATGTCTATAATAATATGTCAAATTCATGTTTACCAAATTTAATTCCATGTTAATATACCAACAAATTAATGTCAAATTCATGTTCACCAAATCAACGCCATATTAATATGTCTACCAATTTCATGTTTACATATGAAATTTCTCCTTAATATAAATTTAAGTTTAACCTATTCATATTTACAAATTCTTCATTCATAATAATCCCATTTTACAAAAAAAATCCTAATATGCCCAATTTCCCCTTTTCACATTATTTCATACTTTTCAAATTCTATGCAATTCAAACTGCAAAGGCATATAATACCGTAAATAAAACAAGCCATAGAAAGGGGATAAGGAAGAATGTAGTACATACAAACAGATAATAACTGAAAATGAATAGGTAATTGATAGTAATTAAGATAACATATAAAAATAAACTAATAAACATTGTTACTTTTCAGATCCAAAATATATTTACCGCCAAAGTTCTTTATATTTAGATTACTACAACAACTATTGTATCTATTTAACGTTAACGTAGAAGAAATCTAAATATCAAAATAATACTCACAGAGATATAGGCCGTATTCAGAAATAGTCTTTGAGAAAGTAATTGTTGTAGAGAAACTTGAATTATCCTTTTTTAGTCTATCTTCAAGCAGCATCCCCTCATTTTTATTATTTAATTTAGAACATTATATGGAGGAAGAAAGAGATGAAGATTGTTTGTGTGTAGGAAAATGAGAGAGATTGCCACCCTATTAATAGATTAACTAGGACAATCTTAAATCGTAAGATATTAGGTTTTTAAATCCATCCGTACACCTCAAGTTGATTCAGCATATGAATAATATGTATAAAATAGTCTATGTTCAAAAGCAATCCAGTTTCAGAAAATAATCTAAGGTGGGTCGACCCACCTTAGACTTGTGTTGACCCATGGGTCGACCTGCCTTAGACCTAGGTCGACCCATGTGTCGACCCAATTCGGGCGGGGTGGACCACTTACCGTTGGTTAGTGGGTTTATTCATTTATCTGAATTTTAAATCTAGTTTATTCTTCTTTATCCCATATCTTCTTCATACATCATCTGATTTACAAAACCCGTAGTCTAGTAGGGGTGTCGACATAGGTGTGGACCCCCTGTAGGGGTCGACCCCCCTATAGGGGTCGACCCCTGTTGACTGTTCTGAACAGTGACGATTTTCTGAGTCGTTGGGCTACGTGGAGACTTCTTGTTTGTCTGATGACCCATTTTCTTGGACTGGGTGGTTTGGATGGATCCTAGGTTGATCTAAAGGCTTAAATTAATCCTATACTTCTATATAATCACATCAAACCTAAACCCTAATCAAAAATAAATTGATTCTTGAGCCACCATACTGCTCCATCCCAAAATAATCTAGCCTCCACCTTAACTAATTAAATTCAAGATTAAAGATAAAGATCAAAGCCTACATCAATGGATTAGTTTATCAACTTCAGAAATCAGATTCCAGATCTTCTCTTCTTTCTTAATCTCCATGAGTTCATGTAGCTTTCACAAGATAATTAAACTAAAGTAATTATGATAAGTTGTAAATTGTGATCATATGATTATGCCTATCTTATCAAATTTTCAAGTTGTCATCTTTTTTGGTTCATAGCCTATGCTTTTCTGATCAATTCTATCAGTTCATGCTTGTTCAAGCTCGTATATTTATGCCTATTTTGATACCATGATTCTCTTCCCTCTTCCTTTTACCTTTTTCTTTTTATGAGTTAGGCTAACTTCGAGCCTAACATATTATGCGAAATTTGCACATGTATAATGCTTGAATGATGGGGAAAAGTTTGGGAAATGTTGAATAACATGTGATTTGTAAAAAAAAGGCAAAAATTGATGATGGCTATGGTTTTGGAAAAATTGTATATAATAAGCAAACATGAGACTTGATGTAAGTGGGTTTGGGTGTAAACTTGTGACTATTTGGTAAGTTCAGTTATTTCTCAGATTTGGAACATGTAATAGGAATCATGACTTGTAATGAATTGAATCTAGAACTATACCTAATTATAAGATAATCAATTCTGATTCATGCTTATCCTTTTGTCAAATCTGAATTATCTATGCCTATGAGACTGCTGTGATTAATACAATGGTACCTATCATGTTGTACACCAAATTGTTGATCGTTTTATGTTCAATTCTATCGAATCTTTATGCATATGACGTTACTTGCTCAGATTAGCCATACTTATTGTTAATGTACAACATGTCTATTGGAAACATGATTCTTGAGTTGGGTACACCTTTACGTGCCTATTTTGTTCCTTATGTCAATTCTTGTGTTTCTCCTCTATCCCGCTCCGTTTTATTTTTGGACCTTGTTGTACGTGCGATTGAAACGTGGGGAATTGGGTATAATTTAATTAAGTAATTTTGGGCATAACAAGTAAATGTGGCATAACTTGAATTGACCACACTTATGGATAATTTACATATAAATCTAGACTTGGACAATAAATATGTAAATTGGATAAAAGATGAACGCCTAAGATACGAGGTTAGACTTGGTTTGCAGTACAAGACTTCCCGGAACCGCCCGGCATATCCAGCAACCCAAAGGCAGTCTAATGTGAGAGATCAAAAAAATAAATTAGATGCTTGGACACGAGGATAAGTCTGGCTTGTGGTAGAAGTCTGCCCGGTATCGCCCGGCATATCCAGCGGCCACAAGTGATCGACTTAATGTGAGAGGTCAGTGAATTAATAACTAATTAATGCTGATCAAAGATGAATATGATACCTAAACGAGTTAGGTGGGTGGGGTTAAGTTAACATGGGTAGAAGACGACTTAACCAATATTACGTGAACAAAGTGGATAGGGTTAAGGCAAGCTTAACCAACAATACATATGGACTTGATAAGTGGAAGGGTTAAGTAAATCTTGGGTAGGTAGGTAATATTAGTATATATAGGCCCACAAACTTAACCGTTAAATAAACATGTGTGAATCAATGGAAAGGTTAAGTAACATATGAATAGGCAACACTTAACTAATACAACATGTTAATTAAAACAAATGGATGGGGTTTGGTTATATTGAGAACACTTAACCGTTATAACATGTTGATTAAGAAACCCTAGTAACGGGGACCCATTTCAGCAGTAACCTACATAGATGTATCATGGTACCCTGAACTAGGCAGGGTGGGGCACGATTACTGGGTTGATTATAAGCGGTCAAAATAGCAGCGAGTGGTGCGTCAGTGTAGATTTCGACTGAGTACGGACGTGCACGTGCTCCGGAGTGGAAAAAGCAGGCACTAGGCATCAGTAGTCATACACTGTGCGTCTTGAATTGTGTCAGGTTTCCATTATAGGGAATGATACACCCCATGGTGGGATCAACACAGGTATCTACAAATAAGCAGGCCCGAATGACACAAGTAATGAATACATACGAGTTAAGGAGCCGATCGATTAAGCGTTAAGGGGGTAGTGTGGAGATATCTAGTATTTAGTAGGCTATCAAGGACTGTATGGGGTGGATACCTCTTACTAAATGTTATGCCTGAGGGCTACCAATTGCGGGGTTGGGATCAACTTTCAGTATGGAACTAGTAACGGTGCGATATATTTAGCATTGGTGCAGTGTAGTAATTACCCTATAGTGATTAGAAGTGCAATTAACATTTATCTTGTTCATCTTGCCTACCTTGTCATGCATGCTTATGTATAGTCATTTCTTACTTTCCAGTTTATGTTCTTATCCTGTTACTTTAATGATTATATTGTTAAAGTTATTGGACTCACCAGACTAATGTCTGACCTTGTTTGTTTCGCCTCTTTTCTTCTGTTCGCCCCAGGTTCTCAGGGAGGAAATACTCAAGCTTAGTTCGGATGTCTCTTTCTTCCAGCTTGAAGTTGAAAGATGTATTGCTTGGCTTTGATTCTGCTTATGGCATTTTCTGTTGGGGATTATGGCTTTAAAATTTTTTACTCTGAAGGATTTTGTACAAGATTGATATTATGTACTTGGTTTTGTTGTTTTGAAGGTGTAACCAAACCTATTTATGTTACCGCTATAATAAATTCATAAAATTTTCAAGTACTACTTTATCCGTCTTGTAATATTCCGTTCTGTTTACTTATAACGCTCTACGAAACTTAATCCATTCCCTTTGTGAGTGACATTAACGGACGTGGGGTGTTACACTTGGTATCAGAGCTGAAGGTTACTAGAACAGATAAACAGATTTTGAAAACCATTTTCAAAAGCATTTTTATAAAGAAGTATTTTCAAAAAAGACATGCTTTAAAGAAGGAGTTTCCAAGAGAAAGGTTTATTATGAAAAACATAATCCCCAAAAAGCCATATATCTTTCTTTCGATTCTTTGTTTCAAATCTCTTCCTTTTTCCTTCTTAAGTCTGTTTCCCCGCGTAAAGATGCTTTTTCTAAGATATGTAAGGACATACGTGCGAAGGGTGGAAAACCGTTTCATAGGACTGAAATGTTTGTCGAAGCTAGAATTGGCTCAAGGAAGTGGAGGACTTGTTTGGTATCTTTGGGATAAATGATGGGAGGAAGGTTCAGCTAGCTGCTTGGTCGATGAGGGAGTTTAGGCTAAGGAGCACAACCCAAGGATGAGGAATTTGTTGATATGGCTTTAATCCACGAAGAAGGTAAAGGAGAAAATGGAAAGAATAATTAACCCCGTGTCCAAAGAAGGTGTTCCTATTGTGGTATAACGGGCGATGTAATTAAGGACAGTAGGAAGAAGAAGAAGCCTAGTTGTTTTCATTGCGATGAGGCAGGACATCTGATTAAAGACTGCCCGAGGAGGCAAGGACAAGGACTAGGGCAAGGGCAGAGGACATGTCCTACTTTCGGAGGACATGTTCATGCTCTCATGGCACCAGGACAGGAGAGAGATAGAAACGTTTTTGTTGAAAGTTTTGATTTGTTTTTCTTTTTCGATCATCATGTTCGAACTTTGTTTGATTCTAGCACTTCGCATTCGTTCATATCTGCTTTGTTAGTTGGAATACTGCACCTAAATACAAGTCTAGTTTTGATCCCATTGTAGTCTCAAATCCTATTGGTGGTTAGGCTCATTTATCTATGGTTTTTCAGGATTTGAGAATGTCTATCTTGGGCGTTGGGTTTGAATGAAATGCCTTTATTCTTGGTTTCACGGGCTATAGCTTGATTCTAGGGATGGATTAGCTGGCCAAGCATGGTGCCATCTTAGACTGTGAAAAAGGGTAGTTAGACTGTTAACTCGTTGTTGAAAGACCCTTGATATTTCTTGTGACCTTAGAGGTCCGGTGAAGCTTAGCTACCTAGAATCACTTGACACATCCATCGATGATTTGGAATCTGTTCAGGTACTCCGTGAGTATGGTGATGTTTTTGATGAGGTTCAGGGTTTAACCCCAAGGCGCGAGATAAACCTCCGTATATACTTAGTAGATAATACAAATCCAGTTGCATTACCAATGCGCCACATGGCTGGGAGAGAGAGGAGGGAACTCAGTAAGAAAGTAGGGGAGCTTCTTGAGGAAGAGTTCATAAGAAGAAGTATTTCGGAATGGAGTGCTCCAGTTGTTTTTGCTACAAAGGTTGATGGTTCGCTTAGATTGTGCGTGGACTATAGGGAGCTGAACAAGCTCATGAAGAAGAACAGACACCCATTGCCGAGGATAGATGACTTGTTCGATCAGTTGGTTGGCGCTTCGGTTTTCTTGCAGTTAGATTTAGCTACAGGATTTCATCAGCTAAGGGTGCCTGAGGATAGCATAGACAAGACTGCATTTAGGACTTCCGACGGTTTCTTTGAGTGGCTCGTCATGCCTTTTTCGTTTAACAAATGCACCCACATATTTCATAGACTTGATGAGTAGGGTGTTTAGGGAGTTTCTAAACAAGTTTGTGGTAGTCTTTATAGATGGTATTTTGATTTTCTCCTGAAGCGAGGAAGAGCATGCCCTACATCTAAGGAAGTCTTAGAGACCCTACGAGCGCATCAACTCAAAGCTAAGTTCTCCAAATGTCATTTTTGGAGGAAAGAAGTGAGGTTCTTAGGACATGTGGTCTCTAAGGAAGGGATAGCAGTGGATCCTGCGAAGCTGGTGGCAATCCAAGATTGGAAGGTAACTAGAAAAGCAATAGAAGTAAGAAGTTTTCTAGGGTTGGCGGGCTACGATAGGAAGCTCGTTAAGTACTTTTCGAAGATATCAGCCCCAATTTGGACTTTGCTAGATGAGGGCAAACGTTCACAGTATATACCGGTGCTTGCGGGATAGAGCTTGGAGCAGATTTCGATGCAAGAGGGAAATGTGATATGCTAAAGGTGGTAGGTACGCAGTAATGTTTGAGCATCGCGTATCGTGCACAGATGGATGGATGGACAGAAAGGCTGAATAGAATCCCTGAAGATCTTTTGAGATTATATATCCTAGATTTTGGAGGGACATGAGAAAGGCACCTTCCATTTGTGGATTCGTTTATAACAATAGTTATTAAGCTAGTATTAGTGTTTTTATGGACGACCATGTCGATCACCAACTTGTTGGTGGGAGTCTACGGATAAGATTTTGCTTAGACCCGAGCTGATCAGAGAGAAACTTCAGGGAAGATGGAGTTGATACAAAGACGAATGAAAATAGCACAGGACTGGCAAAAGCCGTACGCTGATAAGAGACGAACTGATCTTGAGTTCGATGTTGGAGACATGGTTTTTATTAAGGTGTCACCATTGAGGAACGTAGTTTGCTTTGGATCTGCAGGGAAATTATCACCAAGGTTAGTAGGACCCTTTCCCATTACAGAGAGTATTGGACAGATGGTGTACAGAGTGAAGTTGCCGGAGAAGCTTAGTAGTGTTTATGACGTGTTTCACATGTCGTATTTGCGGAAGTGTTTACATGATACCGCGGAAGTAGTGGAGCGGAGCATGCTTAGAGAAGTGGAAGTGGGGCAAGATGCCATGATTAGACAAGATCCTACATGCATCCTTGGATTGGAGATCAAGAAGTTACGCAATAGAGAGGTCAATTCGGTTAAAATCCAATGGGGAGATGATCAAGGAGACGCGACTTAGGAGACGGAAGACATGATACGTGCGTCATACCCTTTCCTTTTGTGAGGATATGTTCTTAACTTTTCCTTTTTGTACCGATTTGTTTATACTTGTTCTATCGTTTAGTATGTCCTCTCGTTTACATCCTCGATCTTTAGATAGGAAAATCCTATGGTTGTAAACATGTGTTTGAGACAAGTTATGTTTAGTGGATGCAAGTGGATGCAATTGTTTGCTAGTGGTTGCTCGTGGATGCATTTACACATACATTAGACACTAGATCGGCTCAATCACTTTCATATTGCATACAAATATGTGTGCATATTTAATTAAACGGATGTACATTGGATGTGTTATCATATGGATGTTGCATTTGTACAAATGTATGGTTATGCACTCATATAGAAATGATATGTATCAATAGGGTTCTTTTGCATATATAATGGGCGCATGGCACTGTCATAATTTGCATTATGGAGGTCAACTAAATTAGTAGACCGCCTGATTTTGCATTAGATAAGGACATATACACAAACTATGCATATAATCATGAGATCATTAGAAATCTTCTTAAGGACAATACATGCCTATGATTGAATGGTTGAGTAGATGGATGTTAGATGGTAGGATATACATTCTTCTTGACTTGGAGATTTCGGGGACGAAATCCTTTAAGGAGGGGAGAATGCAACACCCTGTAATTTTAAAATATTAAAATTAACAACTTTAAGAACATTTAATTTTTATAAGAAGAATAAGGTGAAACGGGTTACGCCATTGCGTTTGTCTCGGAATTCTGCTTGAGATAGAGTCCGAGTTTGCATGAATCGGATTCCGTATGAAGAAGTTATAGAGGTTAGAAGATTTCAAGTGTAAGCAAAAATTAAATTAAAATAATAATTAAATAATAAAAAGAGATTCGAAATTCAAAATTCAGGAAAGCAACTGAACGGGAAATCTCCCACTCAGGGGTGTTGACCACCCCCAAGGGGTGTCGACATGGGAGTCGACCCCTATAGGGGTGTCGACATAGGTGTCGACCCCCCTGTAGGGGACGACCCCTGCTGACTGTTTTGGACAGTGACGATTTTCTGAGTCGTAGGGCTACCTGGCGACTTCTGATTGGCCTGATGATGGATTTTCTTGGACAGGATGGTTTAGAAGGATCCTAGGTTGATCTAAAGGCTCAAATTAATCCTATACTTCTATATAATCACATCAAACCTAAACCCTAATCAAAACTAAATTAATTCTAGAGCCACCATGCTGCTGCATCCCAAACTAATCTAGCATCCACCTTAACTAATCAAATTCAAGATTAAAGATAAAGATCAAAGCCTACATCAACGGATTATCTTATCAAGTTTAGAAATCAGATTCCAGATCTTCACTTCTTTCTTAATCTCCATGAGTTCATGTAGCTTTCACAAGATAATTAAACTAAAGTAATTATGATAATTGGTAAAATGTGATCATACGATTATGCCTATCTTATCAAATTTTCAAGTTGTCATCTTTTTTGTTTATAGCATATGCTTTTCTGATCAATTCTACCAGTTCATGCCTGTTCGTGCTCGTATATTTATGCCAATTTTGATACAATGATTCTCTTCCCTCTTCCTTTCTCCTTTTTCTTTTTATGAGTTAGACTAACTTCGAGCCTAACATATTATGCAAAATTCGCGCACGTATAATGCTTGAATGATGGGGAAAAGTTTGGGAAATGTTGAATAACATGTGATTTGTAAAAAAAAGGCAAAAATTGATGATGGCTATGGTTTTGGAAAAATTGTATATCATAAGCAAACATGAGACTTGACGTAAGTGGGTTTGGGTGTAAACTTGTGACAATTTGGTAAGTTCAGTTATTTCTCAGATTTGGAACATGTAATAGGAATCACGACTTGTTATGAATCGAATCTAGAACTATGCCTAATTGTAAGATAATCAATTCTGATTCATGCTTATCCTTTTGTCAAATCTGAATTACCTATGCCTATGAGACTGTTGTGATTAATAAAATGGTACCTATCATGTTGTACACCAAATTGGTGATTCTTTTATGTTCAATTCTATCGAATCTTTATGCCTATGATGTAACTTGCTCAGTTTAGCCATACTTATTGTTAATGTACAACATGTCTATTGGAAACATGATTCTTGAGTTGGGAACACCTTTATGTGCCTATTTTGTTCCTTATGTCAATTCTTGTGTTTCTCCTCTATCCCTCCCCATTTTATTTTTGGACCTTGTTGTAAGTGCGATTTAAATGCGGGGAATTGGGTATAACTTAATTAAGTAATTTTGGGCATAACAAGTAAATGTGGCATAACTTGAATTGACCACACGTATGGATAATTTACATATAAATCTAGACTTGGACAGTAAATATGTAAATTGGCTAAAAGATGAACGCCTAAGACACGAGGTTAGACTTGGTTTGCGGTATAAGACTGCTCGGAACCGCCCGGCGTATCCCACAATCGCAAATGGCAGTCTAATGTGTGAGGTCAAAGGCATAAATTAGATGCATAGACACAAGGTTAAGTCTGTCTTGTGGTAGAAATCTGCCCGGAACCGCCCGGCATATCCAGTGGCCATAAATGATTGCCTTAATGTGAGAGGTCTATGCATTAATAACTAAGTAATGCTGATCAAAGATGAATATGATACCTAAACGAGTTAGGTGGGTGGAGTTATGTTAACATGGGTAAGAAGACGACTTAACCAACATTACATGAACAAAGTGGACAGGGTTAAGGCAAGCTTAACCAATAATACATATGGACTTGATAAATGGAAGGGTTAAGTAAATCTTGGGTAGGTGGGTAACATTAGTATATATAGGCCCACAAACTTAACCATTAAATAAACATGCGTGAATCAATGGAAAGGTTAAGTAACATATGAATAGGCGACACTTAACCAGTACAACATGTTAATTTAATTAGATGGATGGGGTTAGGTTATATTGATAACACTTAACCGTTATAACATGTTGATTAGGAAACCCTAGTAACGGGGACCTATTTCAGCAGTAACCCACATAGATGTATCACGGTACCCTTAACTAGTCAGGGTATGGCACTATTACTGGGCTGATTTTAAGCGGTCAAAATAGCGGCAGGTGGTGCGTTAGTGTAGGTTCCCACGGAGTATGAGCGTGCGCGTGCTCCGAAGTGGAAAAAGCAGGCACTGGGCATCAGTAGTCATACACTGTGCATCTTGAATTGTGTCAGGTTGTCATCATAGGGATTGATACACCCCATGGTGGGATCAGCACAGGTATCTACAAACAAGCGGGGCCGAATGACACAAGTAATGAATACATACGAGTTAAGGAGCCGATCGATTAAGCGATAAGGGGTAGTGTGGGGAGATCTAGTATTTAATAGGCTGTCAAGGATTGTATGGGGTGGATACCTCTTACTAGATGTTACGCCTGAGGGCTACCAATTGCGGGGTTGGGATCAACTTTCAGTATGGAACTAGTAACGATGCGATATATTTAGCATTGGTGCAGTGTAGTAATTACCCTATAGTGATTAAAAACACAATCAACGTTTATCTTATTCATCATGCCTACCTTGTCATGCATGCTTATGTACAGCCATTTCTTACTTTCCAGTTTATGTTCTTATCCTGTTACTTTAATGATTATATTGTTAAAGTTACTGGACTCACCAGAATAATGGCTGACTAAGTTTGTTTCGCATCTTTTCTTCCATTTCCCCTCCCCTAGGTTCTCAGGGAGGAAATACTCAAGTTTAGTTCAGATGTCTCTTTCTTCCAGCTTGAAGTTGAAAGACGTATTGCTTGGCTTTGATTCTGCTTATGGCATTTTCTGTTGGGGATTATGGCTTTAAAATTTTGTACTCTGAATGCTTTCGTACAAGACTGATATTATATACTTGATTTTGTTGTTTTGAAGGTGTAACCAAACCTATTTCTGTTACCGCTGCAATAAAGTCATAAATTTTTCAAGTACTACTTTATCCGTATTGTAATATTCCGTTCTGTTTACTTATAACGCTCCACGAAACTTAATGCATTCCCTTTGTGAGTGACGTTAATGGATATGGTTTATTACAAGTGGATTTTTTCATTCTTCACGTCTGACATTTCAGTTGCTACGCGAATAGTTTGACACTTTTTACATCTAAGATTCCAGATGCTACGCAAGTGGATTTTTTCATTCTTCACATCTGATATTTCGGATGCTATGTGAATAGTTCGGCACTTTTCACATATGAGATTCCAGATGTTATGCAAGTGGATTTTCTGGCTGTTTTATCGCCTCGCGGGGTGGCTATCAGTCCCTTTACCATATGCTTGACTTAGCATGTTATTCTGGTTTAGGAGCTGAAGCTTTGGGCCCTTTACTTAGGGAGATGCCCCTTTGATAAAAGTTTCAGCTTTTTAATCTATTTGTCGTGGTGTTCTCACTATTCGAATCTTTGCGACTTTTCCGTTTACTTTTCAAGGTAGTGTTTTACCTTTTTTTTGCATTTGCGCATGTTGGGAATTTACAGCATTCAGCCCTTGAAGTAGCATTGTCGAAGTCGCTATGATACAGGAGCAAGCACTCGATCGCTGACTTGCAATAGAAAATCAACTTTTTACGAAAGTTTTGATTTGACATATGACTTCACAAGCGAGAAACTCATTCAAACATATATTCCTTTAGTCATAGAGCTTATGTTCAGTGTATCCCTGCAGATTATTACAGATTGTTCTACAATAAGTCTTGAATATAACAAAAAGTAAAATGTAAAGAAAAGCATGAACTAAGGCAAGAAGTAGAGCATAAAGTAAGGATATAGCAATGTCGATTGCCTATTCCAAGCCACCCAAGTTGAAGTACCCTCAACAACTATTAGTTGATAATCAGTCTTGGATTTGCTTGAACAGAAGCTACGTTGCTTGGACAAGACTGATCATTCGATTCCCCTGGTCCCTGAGGAATTGCAGCAGGATTCAAAGATTGCGGATTCTTTACATATTTCTTTCTTGGTCAACTCCACAATGACATTCTTCAAGTGTCGGCACTTGTTAGTGTTGTGACTAGATTGGTTGTGAAATCTGCAAAACTTTCCGGAGTTTGTGGCTTTGTTACTTTTCCTCATTGGGTTTGGCTCCACATACTCCATAGAATTTTTAGTCGCCAGATAGATGTTTTCAGGAGCGTCGTTCAAAGGAGTTAGCTCTGATGAATTCAAAAGGCGAGACTTCTTAGTAGCCTTAACGTTTCCGCCACTGATCCGCTTCTTCCCTTGAATACTCTTTTGGTTGGATTTCATGGCTGCACTTGTGGGATCCTCAAGAAGTGGGTTACCGTTAATGATCTGAAGGGGCATAGGATTGTCGTCTATCCTCATGTACTCCTCTTCTTTTTTATAGAATTTATCGAGTGTAGTTGGTTCTTTCATCTTTATCCACCATCCAAATTCGCCCGTTTTGTCTATAGCATCGAGTAGAGCCATGAGGACTATGCGCGGCTCTGGATTCCTCACTTCAGATAAGGCAATGTTGAATCGACTAAGGAAGACTTTGATAGTTTCTCCTGACTTCTGATTCATGGCTGAAAGTGTTATAGCATCCTTGGCTTTTATAGCATATAATAGGCAATGACCTTTGAACTTTTTGGTCAGACCGGAGAACCGATCGATAGATTTAGGAGGTAATATTGTGAACCAGAGCGATGCGGCTCCTTCTAGGTAGAGAGGGAAATACATGCATCTCATCTCATCCATTGCCTTAACTGCACCCATATGCCACTCATATTTGAACAAAAAGTAGTTCGGGTCAACGAGGCCGTTATAAGGAGGCAGAATTGGTGGGTTTAACTTCTTTGGACATTATGCTTCGAGGATTCTCCTGGTGAGTGGAGTCCTATCGAGAGAGAATTCCCATTCCCTTTCACCGTCTTTGCTAGATTGATTCTTTTTCATAGCTCGTTCTATCATATTCGAGATGTATTCTTAGTGTTATTATGCTCTACGAAGCTGAGCTCCTTACCAAACGTTCGTCCATGAACTTGGTTGTGATTAAAGAGCTTAAGTTCTTTGCCTTCTCGTCGGGAGGGAGCCCCTACGACGGGGTTGATGACCTTTCGAGTATTCATTTCTGAATGACTCTTAGCTTTTAATCTCGATCCTTCGATATTAGCTTCATCTCTGTCACTTGCCCCATCATAACCGTCTTCCATATTGTTGTTGCGGTTATGATCGGAAGCAGGCGACTTGTCATTCCCTTCGAGATCTACATGCACTTTCAGAGGAATTAGATTTGATCGAGCATTAAGGATCGCATCAAGTTTTTCCATCATCAATTTGGTAGAGGCATCCATCCGGTTGTTGACGTTGGCAATAGCGACTTTCAATTCGCTTCTGGTCACACCGGCTCCGCTTTCTGAATTTTTGCCAACTTCAAAGCGGTTTGTGAGTGGCGTTTCTTCATTAGCAACATCATTGGCTTCTATCATGGATTTGCTAGTGGTTTTCTTAGATTTGGCCATGATGTTGAAGAAGGATGCGACTTAGAACCTTTACGGCAAGACTGAGTAGAGGTAGGAGATGTGAGCGCGGTCCCATGGCCGGCGCCAAATGTTGATCTTGAAATTGGATTCAACACCAAGGGTTTGTCAAAACACTTCACCAAACTGGTAAGGAAAGAAAAAGTGAGGCCGTGATAAAAAAACATAAAAAAGCATAAAAGTGATAACACGAAGTTTTTATAGTGGTTCGACCCAATGAGGATCTACGTCCACTTTCATAAGAGATTCCATTATCAGTATGTTGATTACAAGGTTTACTTCTCTTTACAACAAATTAATCACACTTTCTCACGTAGATCATATTGGGACTCACCAAGGATCTTCGCTTGATTTTGGAGAATAAGGGTTTAGAATTGCTTAGGATAGATGTAGGAAAGTTTCGGCAGCACTTCATGACCGAAAAGCTCCTCCCCCCATAGTAAAGGAATGTGGGGGGTATTTATAGGTGGAGTTCAGACCAGGTGGCAATTATGTAAATATTTTGCTCTTGCTTTAGGTCATTGCCGGCGAGAATGGTCGTTACATGGTCCAAAGCAAGGCAGGACGTGCTAAATAGGGCGAAGCGACCCAACTCGTTCTAGCTGAAGGTAGCGCGAGCTAAAGGATGCGATGCGGGCTAGATTGTGATACTGGGGGCTTGGACAGAGCGGAGCGACCCAAGCATGTTCGGAACAGGTTAAACCAGAATGAAGCAGTTTGGGCTTTGATGAAACGGGCTAAAACCTTTAGTGACTTGGCGATCCTAGAACCCTGCGAGTTAGCCTCTGAGTGGACCAAGATTCCCAACGACTTAAGATATTCAGACGAGCCAAAGCCTCATGAACACCACATATTATTTTAACAATCTAAGATGCGATAACAACCTAGGGCACTCATGTGAGTTAGGGAGCTCGTCGAGCTAGAGAGGACACGACGACCCAAAGGGCCTAATGACCTAAAATCCTAAATCAACCAAAACTTGCTTTCTGAAACATATTTTATGGGTTAACACTATCTCAAGTGACTTTCATGCTCTTTTTGGTGCTTTGAAAATATAAGGATACCGTCTATGAAAACTACCAAAATCTGGTTTAGAATGCCCATAAATACTCTACTCATTATGTCAGCAAAGAAAGCAGGTGCATTCGTCAGTCCGAAGGGCATAACTTCCCATTGGAACAATACATTTAGCGTTCAGAACATTGTTTTGTCCTTACTATACTCCAAGATCCTAAACTGGTGAAATCCAATTGCAAGGTCTAACTAGGAAAATACCCAGGCTCCTCCCAAATGGTCTAGCAGGTCATCGATTCTGGGTAAAGGGGTACCTATTCTTTTTGGTTAGCTTATTAACTTCCCAATAATCCATGCAAATTCGTAGAGATCCTCTTTGGAAGCAAACATAACAGGTGCACCCCATTTGGAAGTACTTAGTCGAATGAAGCCTTTTTGTTGTAATTCTGAAATATGTTTATCCAATTCTCTCCTTTCTTTTGGCGCCATATGCCTCAAAGGTAAAGCTATTGGTCTAGCATCCTTCTCTAAGTTAATGTGAAAAGACATTTCTCTATGGGGTAGAAGTCCTGTGACTTCCTCAAAGACATCCAAGAACTCACATACTATTGGGACCGAAGATGGTCCTTTTGGAAAGGAGATGAGGTATATAATAGGGCTTTGTCCTTATATCTAATGTTAAAAGGAATTTTCAGAATACATCCTCCTCGACTCCTAAGATGGATAAATCTCTTATTGCAATCTAGGACAACCCCATAAAATGATAGCCAACCCATACCTAGGATAAGGTCATACCCCATAAAATCCAATGTATACGCTTCGTAGAGGAATTCAACATCGTCAATATCCAATGCTAGGTCTTTACATATCAACTCAAGGTACTTATCTCCTTTGATAGGGTTGGCCACCTTTATCGAATTACTAGAGATAGATAGGGTTGGCCACATTTATTAATTTCATTTATTTCTTTCCTTTTAAAAGTTATTCCTGTCCCCTGTTGTATACTTATATACACACACAAATTCAAATTGGATGGAATATTCCAATCACTCATTTATTGGTCATATATTATTCCATATATTAATATTAAAATTTGAATTTCAAACACTTTTACATATACATATATATAACATACAATTTCTTTTAAGTGTAATTCTTTCATATAGACTCGGATTCTTGACATATTATATATGAAAATTGATTAGAATTTCACCACGAATACAACTACAGTATTTTTGTTGCCAAATTCCTGATGCTGCCAAATTCCATTTTTCAGCCCATTAATATATTATTACTTTATAGATAATTTTCATTATCTATTATAGTTTCTTGTTTTAGGTATGTTTTTATGGGGTGTTGCAGAATCATTGACCACAATGCTGGTGATCAAATTTATCTTCAGAAACATCATATGTCGATTCGGACTTCCTAGGACAATCATAACTTTTAATAGGACCCAGTTCAACAGCTCAAAATTTAGAGATTTCTATCGATGATATCGCATTGAAAAAAAGTACGCTACAGTTGTATACCTGCAATTGAATGGACAAGTCAAAGTCGTAAACAAGATCATTAGTTCCATCCTAAAGAAAAGGTTGCAGTGGACCAAAAGGCAAATGCATCGATGACAAACTACCTTTATCCCTTTACGCATATTGAAAAACCCATAAGTCTGCGGCTGGCCACACTCTATTCGCCTTTTTTTCTAAAGTTGCCAGCCCAGTAGAACTCAAAATCCCCTCTTGTCGAATGACCCATTACGACCCATTGACAAACAAAGGACTTCGGTTAGAATCTTTAGACATGATTGATAAGAAAAGAGAAGAAGTTTATTTGCGTACTGAGGTGCACAAAAGACGAGTCGCCAGCTCTATGATAAGAGAGTTTGATTCAAAACCTTCAACTTCAGTGACCTTATAATGTAACTAATCTTCCTATCCTCAATGCATATGGGCACGAAATGGGACGACCTTACATCATCCAACAGAAACTTGATAATGAAACCTTCAGGCTAACGACAATTGATGGCGACCCACTTCCTAGAGCATGGAATGATGGATATCTAGGGCGCTATCTTTCTTAGACTTTTATTATGTATTTCATTCATTCTTAAGCATTGTAATAAGGCGTGTCTTGTAACTTGCTACTGTTTATAAATGAAAGCTCTTTTCCATATTCTACTACTGTGTTTGTTACTTTGGCTATGTTTTCTAATTCGACTAACCTGTTCCAAAGATTGAACGAAGGGACGACCTACTCCCCAATGATGTTCATTAGTTCACGTTTCGAAGAGCTAACCTAATTCCACGACTAGACCGACCTCGGTAGACAAAACTCGAGATTAACCCCAATACTCAACTAGGTGATTAACAATTTACAAACTGAAGTGTCGAAACAATATCTAAGCAACATATTTAACTCTCTCGAGTTTTGATGGGATGATTATTAAACTATGGGATATGATCCGACCATCTCTATGGCGATCGTTGCCTTTGACATGAGGGGCAAAGGGATGATGCCTAGGCAAGCATGACTCGACCATTAACTCCACTAACTCCATTCATCAGAACTAAAAACAGAGTATAAAATAAGGAAGAGTGTGACCCAACAACTCAATCTCTACCTCTAACTCTCACGACTTGAGATTATAAAATAACTTGTGAGCCTCGAAACAAGGCCATTTGACATATCATTCTAACCCATGCTAACTGCAAGAGATTATAAAGGGTGAATAATGATGTCCACTCAGCCTCTGTCACCCTCCGACTGAGAGTAGGAGCATAAACACTTAAGGATCGTACGTCCAAATTAACTCATCCGGGTCCCCACCAATGCCCGGGGGTTGTGTACAGCCTTATAAATTAACTTCAAATGCGAATTCGGCGCGACTCGTAATTCAAAGATAGTTGGGGGCATACACACTGTACTTCTAAATATCGACATACTACCTCTTACTTGACTTAGTAATATTTAAATTGCGAGTGCATTGAATTGAAAGAAATATATAAACTTGTGAACAAATAACATTGTTTATATAAAAAATAATAGTATTTCACATACAAAAGTGCAGGTGTATATAAATTTATAGACAAAAACACGAGAGTCTTACTCGCAACCACATCTAAAAGGCATAGAAAGCAATACAAAAAACAAGTTGGTTAAGTCTGAGATGACTTATCATCGGTCTTCTTCTTCTTCATCTACTCTTCCTGTACACAAAAACTCTACAATCTCCTCAACGATCATAGACTTTCTCATCTTGGAGTTGTTACCAAAGGAATGGAGGTTTCCGACTTACGTTTATCGTGCTTTCTCTTTCCCCCAGTGGTTGAGACAAGAGATCATTTTCCATGGTTGATAGAACAACATCTGATGGAGCAATGCGTCAAAGAGGTTTGACCTTAAGAGGCCCATAGGTTAATTCAAATTTGAGGAAAAAAAGCTTACCTTCATTCCAAGCCTTTATCTCTGCAAGTGTAAGAGGTCCAATCTTACAAGTATCCCCCTTGCATATCGCCTCTTCTTCTTCCAGCTGATCGCCTCTGTCGCCCTGACCCTTCAGGGCATCTATGATTTCTTCATCTTTGACCGGATATCCAGTAGGAGGCATAAGCTTCTCTTCGGTTGTTTTTTCCCCAGACATAAAAGTGACCTTACCGGCAGGGGTACCTGAAGCAGTAAGAGAAATGATTAGTCCCGGTGGAATAGCGGCCTCCGGACTAAAGACACGGCTAATGGAAGATTAGATATGATCATTTATGATCTGAGGATAGAAAAGAGATATACCCTCAATAAATGCATACTTAGGAGTGGGAAGAGTTCCAGCTTCTTGGATTAGAGTGAGAGGCTGCTTGAATGAGAGGCTGCTTGAATATAAAAAGAGGATGATCTGAATGATACTCCTCTACAGTACTGGAGGATCGGGCTGGAGGCAGTGGAATGGCTGTGACATCCCACGTTTGGTAATGTCACTCACAAATGGAATGCATTAAGTTTCGTGAAACGTTATAGGTAAACAGAAACACAAATATTACAAGAAAGATATAAAAATGATAGCGGAATGAAAAACTTTATTTAACATAAAGCAATGTGGTCTGAAAACATCACATGTCTGAAATACATAAAAACCATTACATCATTGAAACTACTGTGTTGTACTTTAAAACATCAGAGTACATAAAAGAAACAAAATTCCCCAAATAAAATATAGCTATAGTAGCAAGAATAGGAGCTTGAGCCATTCATTTAAGCAACTCCAGCAAAATGAAAGTAGAATCACGGTCAAGCCTGAGTATTCCCACCCTGAGAACCTAAGGGAAACGGAAGAAAGAAGAGGAAACAAAAAGGGTCAAACAGAAAGTCTAGCGAGTTCAATTACTTTTAGCAAGTAAATAAGTAAAAGTAGCATGACAAGCATATGAAGTGGATAAGAGAGATATAACAACATATAAGGTAGGCAAGACGAGGTAAACATGATAAAGTGTATACTTCACTAAAGATTACTCTGCAGTAATACTAGTATAACCAGAATGAGATGATCCCAACAACTATAAGAAGGTAGACTTAGGCATACGTCCAGATGTATCCTAACCACTAGCCTAATCGATCGACTCCCTACTCCACGTAGATACTCTGTGCCAGCCCCACCATAAGATGTATCACGTCCTATAGTGGAAATCCTTTGCTGATATGCACAGCCATACCTACAGGTGTCACGGTCGTCTTAGCCCCTCTACCCGGCCCATGCACGCACATGTCCATGGACGGTTTGCGCTACCCACAACGTCCTCCTCGTTTGGATCTCTTACATTCAACCTAGTAATCGTGCCCCAACTCTGACCTAGTTCGGAGTACTCGTTTGATACCTATTAAGGGTTACTGACTGAAATGGGTCTCACACAATATGATACAAGCTCCCCCTTGTCTTGTATCCCCACTAGGATTTCCATTGGTTATGTATACCACTAGGTGTCTTTAATTACACAACCCTATTATTTCTAAAAGTTATTTGTACCCTAAAAACGTGTCTTTAATTACATAACTCGAACCATTGGCTATGTATACCACTAGGTGTCTTTAATTACATAACCTTATCAGGTCAAGTTCGTGGGGCTATATGTAAATATTACCCACCCCTCAGATTTACTTGACCTACCCTTTGTTTAGCCAAATCTACTTTACCCAACTTAAGTTTATATTCATACAATCCCTATGGATTTAACTAGGTTAAGTTTTCAACGTTTATTACCATATTTTCATTTATGGTTATGGTATGCCAGACCTCCTATATTAAGCCTGTCACTTGTGGATGTTGGACATGCCAAGCGGGTCCGAGAAGACTTATTCAACAAATTGGACTTAACCTTATGTCTTAGCACGTCTCGTTTTTGTGCACCTAGAGCTCTCACATTAGATTCAACACTTGTGGTCGCTGGATATGCCGGTCGGTTTCGGGCAGACTTCCACCGCAAGTACAATCTAACCTCTTGTCATTAGTACAGTTATAGTTTCTAATTACTGTAATCCTAGGCATTCCATTATTATCCAATTTTCCTATGTCTTTATAGGTTATTAGTTTCATGCCCCTTTTGCCCTATTATGCTTATATTAAATTATATGTCCAAATTCATGTTCATAATCATTATTCAAGTTATGACAATTTTTTATGCGTCCCCCCGTTCCCTAACTAACGCATTCTCTTATATTTAGCGGCATGCCTAGGCTAGGAAGTAGCTTGGACATATACAACAAAAGGAAAAGGTGATGGGAAGATGACAATAGTGATTATTCTGACATAACTGGCATAAATATATACTGGTGTAGTGATAAGGCGGACATATAAGAATAGATCTGTGAACTTGTGATAATTAAACTAGTTCTAACATAGTAGGAATGGCATAATAAGCATACCAAGATCAAAATAATAATTTAGACGTCCAACTAGTCCAGATCCAATATGACAGGCACAAGGTGATCTAAATAATAAGCTAGATCTTAAAACAAAAGTAGATCTGTCCTGAAAGAATGTCATAACATCAAAAATTCACAAGTTACAATGGATCCGATATGATAAAGATTGAGATCCAAGTCATAACTAATTCAGAATTTCATAGATTCACAATTTACAATAGATCTGGTATAATTCATTTACAGGAATGGATCCAAACTATAGTCATATCATGTTTACTTTTAATCATTTAAATCTAAAAGTAACTTAGAACTCACAATGTTTGGATTAAGAAAATAGAACTAGAAGAGAAGATTGTTGAATCACAGATGTAAACTTGAATCTCTTAATCTTTGATTGCAGAAGAAGAAAAGAATCTAATTCAGTCTAGGCACTGACAACATTTGGCCTCCATGATTTCCAATGAAGAAAACAAGAGAAATGAGCCTGTATATATAGCTACAGCACCCAGAAACTGACTTGCAATGTCAGCCTTAGGGGGGTCGATCCTGGTGTCAACACCCCCTTTGGGGGGCGACCTATGGGTCGACAACCCCCTTAAGGGGTCAACTCCCCTAGGCAGGAATTTTCCCGCTCACCCCAAATTCTGGAAATTTGAACTTTTTTGAACTTTCTGGACCCGATTTTGAATTCCTGGATCTTATATGTATATATATAATTCTCTTGCACATATACAAACTTCAATCATTCATAACTTCTTCATACGGTGTCCGTTTTACGCAAACCAAATGTATATCTTGACCAGAATTTCGTGATAGACACAATGGCGCAGTCTGTTTCCCTTAGTTTTGAGTATTGGATTAATTATTATTTAATTTATCCTGTTTTAATGTTGTTAAAATATAGGGTGTTACATTCTCCCCTACTCAAAGGGTTTCGTCCCCGAAATCTTCAAGTTAAGAAGAATGCATATCCTACCATCTATCACCCATCTACTCATCCATCAATCACCAACATCCATTGTCCTTAATGACTTCTAATGCTTATATGAACATATGCAAAGGTGTGTGTATATGTCCCAACACTAATGCGATGATCAGGCGGTCTACGGATTCAATCGACCTCCTTAATGCAATGTAGGTTAGTGTCATGAATCCAACCTATATGCAAATAATCCTATTATAACATGTAAGTTCTATATGTGTGCACAATCATTCATCCAAATGCAACATCCATATAATGATACATTCAATTTCATCAATTAAAAGAAGAAAAATGAACACAAATCCATATGCAGTATGAAAGTGATTGAGCCGATATAGTGCCTAATGTGTGTATATATGCATCCACGAGCAACCATTAGCAAACACTTGCATCCACTTGCATTCATCAAACATAACATGTCTCAAACACATGTTTACATCCATGGGATTCCTACCTAAAGGTCGAAGATTCAATCGATAGGTTATACTTAAATAACAGAAACAAGCATAAATAAAGAGCTTTGGAAAAGGAGTTAAGAACATAGCCTCAAAAAGAAAAGAATACGAAGCATGAATCTTGTCTTCGGTCTCCCAAGTTGCATCCTCTGGGTTATCTCCCCACTGAACCTTCACCAACTTGATTTCTTTATTGCGTAACTTCTTAACTTCTAATCCAAGAATACGGGAAGGAACTCGCCTGACTGTCACCTCCCATTCCACCTATACTTCTTTCAATACTATCGGCTCAACTACTTCTGCTGTAACATGCAAGCACTTCCGCAAGTGAGAAACGTCGAAAACATTATGAACACCGGAGAGTCTGTCTAGCAGCTTTACTCTATAGGCCATTTGGCCAATCCTTTCTGTTATGGGAAACAATCTTATGAATATTGGTTCCAACTTCCCTATAGATCCGAAGCAAACCACATTCCTCAAGGGTGACACTTTAATGAAAACCATATCTCCTACTTTTGATTCTATGTCAGTCCTTTTCTTGCCTATGTTGGATTTCCACCTATCTTGAGTGGACATCATTCGTCGTCTAATAAGATCAATCATTTCGGATGTTTCTCCAAACATATCTAGTCCAAGCAATAGCCTTCCTGTAGATACCCAACAACAAGTTGGTGACATACAAGGTCGACTATACAATGCATCGAATGGTGCCATGCCAATGCTAGCTTGATAACTGTTGTTATAGGCAAACTCTACTAAAGGAAGATGCTCTTCCCAAGTCCCTCAGAAGTCTAGGATACACAGTCTCAAAAGATCTTCAAGAACTCTGTTCACCTTCTCCGTTTGCCCATTGGTCTGAAGATGATAAGCGGTGCTCAAACATAACTGTGTACCTAATGCTTCTTGCAAACTCCTCCAAAACACACTAGCGAAGATGGGGTCACGATCGCTTACAATGTTGGAAGGTACTCCATGAAGACGGTCTATCTCTCGAATATATATTGCTGCCAACCAAGTTTCCATCCTCTTACTCTTGACTGGAATAAAATGAGTGCTCTTAGTAAGTCTATCTACTAGCACCCAAATACTGGTATTGCCTTTCTTTGATCTAGGCAGACCATCTATGAAGTCGAGATTCTCTCCCACTTCCATTGTGGAACCTCCAAAGGATGGAGTAAACTGCTGGGCTTCTTTTGCTCAGCTTTGACTTGCTGGCAAACTAAACATTGAGAAACAAACTCCGCCACATCTTTCTTCATCCCAGCCCAAAAGAAGACCCTCTTTATATCCCTGTACATCTTATCACCGCCTAGATGAATAGTCATCTTAGAATGATCGGCTTCTTCTAAGTCTGCCTTTAGCAAACTTCCCTTTTGAGGAAACAAAGCCTTCCATCTCGTCGCAACCACCCTTTATCGTCGATGGAATATCTATTGAGGTGAATAGAAGTTTCCCTTTTAATGAGCCTATCCACGATGTCTGAAATCTGTGGATCATCTCGCTGCGAAGCTCCTAATTTTCCGTAAGGGTAGGTCGTATCTCTAGCGATGCAAACAAACCAGTCAAAAGCTCGGTGGAGGGTTAAAAATCAAAGGTTGATATGACCTCCAAGCTTTTCCTTTCCACAAATAGAGGACTTAAGGCCATCCTCTGCCTACTTAGTGCATCTGCCACCACGTTACCCTTGCCAGGGGTATAAGAAATTACAAAATCCTAAGAAGCTAGGGACTGCATCCACCTTTGTTGCCACATATTAAGATCCTTCTGCGAAAACAAATACTTAAGAGATTTATGATTGTTGTACAACTCGAACCTCTCTCCAAGCAAATAATGACGCCACAATTTAAGTGTGAATACTAAGGCAGCTAGCTCAAAATCATGGGCTGGGTAGTTCTTCTCATGGACTCTTAGCTGTCTTCCTCCATAACATACTACCCTTCCTTCTTGCATCAGAACCGCACCAAACCCCATATCACATGCATCGGTGTATTCCCACCGAGCAAGGTCAAGACTGGGGCTGTTGTCAGAGCCCTCTTCAGTCGTGGGAAAGCAACATGGCAATCTAAATCCCACAAAAACACCAAATTCTTCTTTGCCAACCTAGTGAGTGGGGCTGGTATCTTTGTGAAGTCCTTAACGAACTTCCTATAATAGCCTGCTAACCCCAAAAAGCTTCTCAACTCCGTTGCATTCTTTGGAATCTGTCAGCCCTGAACTATAACCACCTTTGTGAGACCTACTGCTATCCCTTCTTTAGAAACCACATGCCCTAGGAATCTCACCTCTTTTCTCCAAAAATGTCATTTGGAGAATTTTGCCTTAAGCTGATGCGCAAAGAGAGTTTTCGAAATTTCTCTCAAATGTTGGCATGCTCTTCTTCACTTTTTGAGAAGATAAAGATATCATCAACAAAGACCATGAAAAATTTGTTTAAAAACTCCCGAAACACCCTACTCATCAGATCAACAAAATAGGCGGGTTCATTCGTGGACCCAAAAGGCATTACAAACCATTCAAAGATACCATCTGGAGTCCTACAAGTGATCTTATCTATACTATCCTTAGCCACCCTCAACTGATGAAACCCAGTGGCCAAGTTTAATTAGGAAAATACAAAGGCACCAACAAGTTGGTCGAACAAATCATCTATTCATGGAAGTGGGTACCTGTACATCTTGGTGAGCTTATTTAACTCTCTATACTCCAAACACAAACGAAGCAAACCATCCTCCTTAGTTGCGAATACTACTAGAGCACCCAATTCAGATTTGCTTCACCTGATAAATCCTTTCTCAAGTAGCTCCCCTACTTTCTTACTCAGCTCCCTCCTTTCCCTTGGAGCCATATGGCGCACTGGCAATGCAACTGGCTTTGCATTGTCCACCAAATATATGCAAAAATCTATCTCGCGCCTTGGGAGTAAACCCCGAACCTCATTAAAGACATCAGAATAATCTCGGACTGCTGGTACAAATTGCAGATCATCGATAGATGCATCAAGATACTCTAGGAAACTAAGCATAACAGAACCTTGCGGGTCACAAGAAATCTCGAGGGTCCTCCCATGACAAGTCAGAAGCCTAATGACCATCCTCTCATAATCTAGAATGGCAACATACATGGTTAGCCAATCCATCCCTAGAATCAACCCGTAGCCCATAAACCCAAGCACATACGCGTTGCACTCAAACTCGACGCCTAAGATAGATATCCTCAAACCCCGACAAATCATGGATAAATGAGCCGAACCACCAAAAGGGTTTAAGACAATAACGGGATCCACTACCATACTAGTATTTAAGTGCAACGATTCAACCACAAAACTAGATATAAATGAATGTGAAGTGACCAAATCAAAATGAGTTCTAATAGGATGACTGGAAAGAAAAATCAAACCTTCCATGGAAATTTTCCTACCTCTATCCAGAGCACTGATCGCGAGAGCATGCCCTGCCCTCCAAAAGCACCTGTCCTTTAGTCTTGTCCTTGTGGTCCGTGTTTCTTCGGGCACTCCCTAGCAAAGTGTCCGACCTCTCCACAATTGAAGCAAATATTCTTCCTCCTTTTACAGTCTTTGACCAAGTGACCCTCTCGGCCACAACTGTGACATTTCCTCTTATCCTTAGCCTTGTCATTCTTTCCACCTTTCTTTTGTTGTTGTTGTTGCTGTTGTCCTTTCTTAGGCCATACCTTCTTGTTTTGCGTTGTTTCCTCAGCTTTTACTTCCTTCTTTTCTCCCTTGTCTTCCTCATGCATCAGGACCATATCAACAAGCCTTTCAAAAGTAGCTCCCATTGGAATGTGCGACATAGCTAACCCGTGAAGGGGTTCATTTTGCCCTTTAGCAAACCGGAAAGCTTTCTTATGCAGATTATCTACCAATTCCAATCCAAATCTTGCTAGCTGATTGAATTTGTTCACATATTCTTTAACAGTCAATTTCCTTGTTTAAGCGCCAAGAATCTCTCCATCTGCATGCTTTTCTCAGCTTCGGAAAGAAATTTCATTTCAAATCTTTGTCTAAAATCATCCCATGTTTCTACTAGACGTCCGGCTTGGGTAACTTCCCACCAAAATGAAGCTTTATCCTTCAGTATCCAGGTAGCTAACTGAATCTGTCTCTGATCTTCCACTTCAAAGATTACGAACAAGTCCTTGGTCTACTTGAGCCAATTACTTGCCTCGATGAATGTTTCGGTTCCATGGAATAGATTCCCTCCTATGGCACAGAAATCTTTGCAGATCTTAGCGAAATTATCTGCTTTAGGAGGAGGAGGAACGACGGGTGTAGCTCGGGGAGGAAAAATTTTTTGGCCTTCGACAGGCGCTGTAGCCTCTATATGCCTATAGAACAGGCCAGGTGTCGTAACACCCTCTGGAATGTTAGGTTCCCCAGACATGCTAAAACCAAAAGGAAAGAGATTTAGACAAAAGATCGAAGGATATTACATATGGCTTTGGGGAATATGTTTTTCAAAATAGACTTTTCTTTTTGAAAAATGCTTTCTTTTAAAACTGAAAATTTTCAAAAACTTTTGTCTTGTCTGGTAACTTTCAACTCTAATACCAAGTGTGACACCCCACGTCCGTTAATGTCACTCACAAAGGGAATGCATTAAGTTTTGTGAAGCGTTATAGGTAAACAGAAACAGAAATATTTTAGCATGGTTAGCCTACTTAGCCCTTTCTGATTTCAATTTCATTAAGTCCTATTCTAGCATGAAGGGGATGATTCATCGTCGAACAAGTAGGATGCCTAAGGGTTACTATGGTCCCCGTACATGGGTAGGTTGACTTACGCATTCTAAGTGAGATAACCAAAAGTGAATGAAGTCGAGCAGTTTACCGTCTGCAATGATCGGTATAATGATTAAGGCCTATCTCATACATGGTTAGCCTAACTTAGGCCATTTGAAATCCAAAGCCAGATAAGTAGAAATGAATGAAGGAAGTCGGATGGTTTATTGACCACAAAGAGCTGCCTAGGGATTAAGACCTAATCTCATACATGAGTAGGCAGACCTTGATCCAACGAAAGCCAAAGCCAAATGACTAGAAATGAATGAAGCAAGTCGGATGATTTACAATTTTCCTAGTGCATGCAAAGGGACTAAGACCTAATCTTGCACATGGGTAGGTAGACATAGGCCCTCCGAAATCCAGAGCTAGTTAACCAAAAATGAATGAAAGAAGTTGGACAATTTATCGTCTACAAAGATCATGCCTAGGGATTAAGACCTAAACCCGTACATGAATAGGAAGTCTTAGTCCCTACGAAAGCCAAAGGCAGGTAACAAAAAATGAATGAAGTAATTCGAATGGTTAATCCTCTGCAAAGAGCATGCCTAGGGATTAAGACCTAATCCTATACATGGATAAGGAGACTAAGACCCTCCGAAATCCAAAGCTAGATAAACAGAAATGAGTGAAAGAGGTCAAATAGTTTATCATCAGCAAAGAGAATGCTTAGGGATTGAGACCTAATCCCGTATATGGGTAGATAGATTTACTCCCCTGAAATCCGACAAACAACATAACTAGAGAGATTAGTTACTTATGAGGCAGATGGTTTATGGTCGGTTATAGAGCAAACCTGGGGATTAAGACCTAACCCTGTACGTGTGTGGGCCAATATAAAATCATCTGAAATTGTAAACCAAAGGTAAAATATCCAAAAGTACAATATCTAGGAGGTCGAAGCCGATACAACCAAATCCCAAGGGCTAAAAGCCAAAATATATAAGCAGAAATCCAAATAACCATATCTAGATGCCGAAAGACTAGAATCCAAAAGATGAAAAGCCAAAGAACCATAATCCATAAAGCCAAAATCCAAAGTTCAAAAGCCAAATAACCAAAAAGCCAAGAAACCAAAAACTAAAGAAACCTAGTTCGAAATTTAAGAAACAAAAATCCAGATAATTCATAGAAAACCACTTCAATTAATGATCAAACCACCGGGGCCAAGCCCCAGTCCATTCCTATTCCAAGCCGAAGCTAGTAGATGTGCTTGTCCTGGTACTACAACCAGGTTCCGAACATAATTCGCCACCTCTCCATATTTGATGCGCTCCCCAACCATATCCTGAAGATGCCTACAACCATTTGTACTATGACCATCCAAGTCAAGAAATAACCAATGCCTACCAGAATCCCTTTCTTCCTAAGTTGACTCCCTTGCGAGAGGCTTCCTAAAGGGAGAAACCGGGTGGAATTCCAAAAAGATCTCCTTAAAAGTATGATTAAGCACTACATATTAAGGGAAATTGGACTGATTCCACTAATACGCATTCTGATCATTCCAAGAAGCGGTCTTGCCTTCGGCTTAGCTAGAGTTGAAGGATCCTTCGCCCTTAACTGAATTAATCTTGAAAATTTTCTTGTCAATTCTCGTACCTCTTCCCTCGAAAACATATCTTCTTCAAAGAAGAATTCTCTAAGGTGCGTCAATGGATCCTGTTGAAACGAGATCTTGAAATCCATCTTATCCAACACCAGAAACAGCAGCTAAAAAAAACACCGACTGGTCCAGTAAATTGATCGAAGCTACACTAGCACTAAACCATACCGTAAACATGCATAAATTTTTGTCGCTCCTTTCCTTAATCTCCATAAGAGTCATCATGCTCTTGGGTCGAGCATGTGAACCCTAAACTGTTTGGCGAACTTTCCAACCAACACATTCCTACTATTAGATGATTCATTATCCAACTTCCTTAACCACATGACAATAATATTCGTAAGATCAAAATAGGAAGACTTTTCCATAACATTCTTCAATGTCGAAATCACTTCCATGTGGCGCATGTAACACATCAAGTGATCGGTTGGATCCTTCCTTCCATTAAAAGCCTCCAACACTAGTAATTTGAAATCTGATAGGTTCATAGAATTTCTTATATCCTGAGTAAACGGACTGCGAATTAAAAAAATACAAATGCGAAAGAGATGCTCTACCTCGAGAACAACATTGAATTACATCAAAGATCTGAATTCCACTTCAATTTCCCAACAAACAACTCCATTCATTCAATTCCACACAAGTGCCCCTAGTGTCAAAGATAGAATTAAAAAATTGTTAAGCCCTAACAAGAATATTTGTCTCTATCCTATCCCGAGGTTCTGCTACAAACATAAATTGCTTGAGCAACATTCATTTCTGTTTCCAAAGCCTAAAACATGACCAACCACAACATGTTGAGATGAACTTCCATTAGGATTGGGGGTGTTGCCTCCGCATCTAATTGAACCAGTACCAATCCAATGATTGGTATAGACACGGGGTTAACTTTTGGGAACTATCCTCGAGTCCCAAGCTAAACCTTGAGAAAAACTAGCACTTGTTTTGAAATATTTCCTAGGCTCGAAGTCCTTTCGAAACATTTGATTTGAGCGATAAAATCATTGATAGTCGCTTCTTGCCTTTTGAAATGCTCTTTCTGCCTTCTCGATCGCAAAGTTAAAACCTTTACCACTTCGCTGATATCATCTCAAGTCACGTAATTCGATAGATGTCCAACTGAAGAAACTTCCTGACTTTCCTTCATCCCTGCTTCTTCCGAATGAGATAAAGTGATATGTTTCCTTTTAACCGTCCTTAGAATTCTGAACAATCCGAATCCTTATCAATTCAAGGTTGTGCCGTCCCCTTATTGTCATGCCAAAATGTTGACATGGGGAATCGGTCAACACATGCCAACACCTGATAAGTAATGGGTTATGCAACAAATCCAAACACAATCCAGATTCAGAGTAATGTAAAGTAAACAACACTAAATTTTGTAGTGGTTTAGCAAGTTATGCCTATGCCTACTCCGAGGTAACTTTATATATTGTGCTTTACATAGTTACAAGTACAATTCATCCTCCACTCCTTATGTTTACAATGTTATGAATCAAGAATAACAAATTCCTTATTAATTCTCTATCAATTACAAAAGCCCAATATAATCTTCCAATGTCCCAAGTCTAAAGAGTGAAGCCTTAATGCCCAAAGAGCTTCTACGTCCAAGAAGAAGAAAATATACCTAAGTGTGTCCAAGAACTTAATTCATATGCCAAGAAAGCAAGCCTAAAGCCAAAATATTGGTGAATATTTTCAAGATGATGTTCACAGGTCTAAGAGACATTCCAAAGTCCAAAAAGTCATGTAGGAAGCCATTGAAGTACTCTAAGTCCAAGCTTCTTGCCTGTAGAATGAAACAACCAAAAGAATCTTGAAATTAGTCAAGTGACAAGGTACATATAGGAGTGGGGATACCTACATTTGTATCCCTTGATTTTCATACTCGGGGGTCGGTACAGAACCTAGGTGTTAGCCAAAATGCTATGCTTTTTTCGATGCACTCGAACTCTACGCCAAAAATCAACTTTTGCTTAAAAACTATGAAATGCCAATTTTGTATCCTGCGCCTTGTGCATACTTAAGACCCGAACTCATGAAGACAAAAAACCGTCACCATATCCACTTCGTATCGCCACTTCCCGGTACCATTTTGGTATCGGAGGTGGAATATAAAATTCATAGTGGATGTGCCGGATACGAAAATCCATTCGTCATAGCCAGCATGAATTCCAAAAATAAGAGAAGGAGATAGAAAAATCCGAAGCTATCTTGAGGGATAGAAATTCCTAAACTACCGATACAGACTCCTGGGTACTTATCTTGGGTACTTATCCAAATATCCAAACTCTTTTGAAATTTGCGAGTTATACCGAACCGAAATTGTTTTCGGTAGCCGTAACGACACCGAAACACTTATTCAAATTCCGTAGTTTTTAAGACTTCGCCACTTCAACTAAACCGCTCCAAACTTTTATGGGTACGTGCTCGAGTCCCAAGTACTCTGATAACCAAAAATCGATGTACGACTATCTTACAGAAAGGAAGATCAATGCACAACATCCTTGCCTCAAGCCAAGTTGATAATCAAAAGAGCCATCATGTCGAAATCACTATTGAACGAATCATCGTATCCTGCTCCTCGGAATTGCACCATTGTCTATGTCAAATTGACCAACATGATCAATAACAATAGCATCGATATCAACTATTTCATAGTAATCGATAATGACTACTTGGATCTTGTATTTAACCGAAATTGGTTAAATACCGATCCATGGAAAATGTACAACATTCATTACGAAATCTAGCTTGTCGCCAAGTCCAGCTTATTTTCCAGTCATCCTTCATCTTCTGATCGACCATCATGCTCCATTGTCGCTCCATCTTCAAACTTGTCGCCGAGCTCCAATGCTGCTTTATCATTAAATCCATCAAAATACCTTGAAGCTCCTTTGAAAACTAATCTCATTCATTCGAGTCTACTATTCTGGTGCATTCAAAAAATGTGCACCAACATGTGCATTTAATCGATAAGCAACCCCAAAATCTAACAAATGGAATGTTTCATTATACTAGAAATCCTACGAACGATGTTTTGTGCTAAACTAAAAAATCAATTCAACTTATAAAAATTCCTAAATTAGCATACAAACAACCATAATAAAAATACTAAATCTAGTTGCAATGGCTCGGCAGAAATTCGACGCTCGAATTCTGACAATAATAGATAATCCTGTATTACTTGCGAGAATCCAAGTATCGAAACACTAAATAGTTAATAGAAAGAAATTAGTGGGTGAGACAGTAAGAATAAATATTAGAACAGAAGAAAACGAAGAATCACAACACAGAGTCTCACATCACAGCAGAAAAAAATATAATATGGAAAAAAAATCTTTAAAAAGAACTTGTATGAATACTTACAGTCATCAGGGTACAACACAAAATATGGATAGTTATAACAACTTGTTCTCATATACAATACACAATGGAATTAATACTAAATACTTCTCAACTCTTTCAGCAAGTATTCTGAAATTCGTAGCGTCCAAAACCTAAACCTGTAAAACCAGTCTGACCCGAGCTTTGCAAATGCCGCTGATCATTCTGATGAACCGGCGTACGAAAACTCAACAAGTTTTTAGGTAACATTCGACTGATTTAAAGTAAAAAATCCTTTTGAAAGAAAAGGATAACTGTAAGACCAGCCACACAAAAATACTGACAGTTTTACCTTACAATAACCCAGAGAACTTTTTATATCAAAGTCCAATGATACTATATAATGTCTATCAAACCAAATAAATAACCATCTAGCAGAACGCTTGCATCTCAAGCTCCACATACACACACACACACACACACACACACACACACACACACACACATATATATATATATATACAATATAATCAAAAACCGCATAGCACTTATAGGAGAATGGATTTCCAACTATGATTAGTTATAGGACCACCTTCCGATAGGGTACCTCTCGAGACAATACACTAGGGTTCAACAAGAACATCTTGTAACCCGACCACACATATGACCGAACACTCATTCAACTTGAGTGTATCGAATATGTTATCACCCATGGTTGGTACCAACATGATCATTTCCCGGGAGATACAGAAGCGATAGAAGAAAAAAATGTTTTTTTCTAGATGGTGTCAATACACCCTAATGGGAATCACCCATATAGCAATACTACCTGCTCGATTTCTATCATTTTCCCGGTTGATGAGGCTTCAGGTCACGATTACTTTTTCAGATCATTATATCATCATTCACTTTGAATGAAACATCTTCAGGTCCGTCAAATCATTAATTGATGATCACAAATACACTCTGGGTATTAAGCTAAGAGAAGTTTCCTTTTACGCCACCAAACTTGGTATATTTATAAAAAGCAATGTATATGACCCCTAGGAAATACTTTGTCAGACATTCGTCCATACAAATCATCCAGGAACAAGATGAACCGAAGGCACCCTCCTGCCGCGTCTTTATATAGGAATCACCCCCAAGGATCAGTAGCGAGAAGTCCTTTCAAATCCAAAGATTTCAATCATGAAAGAACTATAGTTTATCACTTTTTAGGAGCGACCCAGACACTATAAGTAACCCTTCCGTTAATGAAATTCTAAGAGTCCTCAAATGCTCCATCTCGACCAACTTCTGATGTCTTCCATGTTTGTGTATTTGCTAGTTGTAATGTTTTTCAAATATAAATTTATCCTAATCTTTCCATATAAACAATCGATAGTATGCCAGATTTGATAAACAGTTATTTAACTATCAAATAAACAACCATTCAACCATAAAAAATAAATAAATTCAATGGTTCAATACTAAACATCACTTGGCCTCTTTAATTAAAAAAATTCATTAATTATAATTTCAAATCTTTCAACATGTGAAAAAAACATTTCACATCTTATTTTAATATAAGAGTAAAACCATTTTATTTTTAATACTTAATATCACAACACCTTATCCAAATCTCCCTTTCTATAATTTGCAAAACATTTGTTAAAACCATTATCACTTTTCAAAACCAGAAACGAAATTTCTTTTTGGAAATATAAGTTGATTAATTAAACCAGTTCGACATATTATTCGTAAAACAACATTGTGGGTTCCATTTCCAAAATCATTAACCTCTTCCTTAGCGTATTCAATTATATTCAGTTTGCTATGCAAATAATTGAAAACTTCTCCATAACATGTTCTTAACCAAATATCTGACATTCAAACTTTTATTTGGAAATCTCTTTAACATAAAAAATCATTTTTGATTACTCTTTTATATATAATTCAGCCTATATGTCTTTCCCATTTATACTTTACTTTTGGAAAAGAAAACCATATTATTTTCAAACATCTTCCGTCATTACAAACTAATACAATCTCTTGATAATAGTGAAGTCGTTCAAGTTGGAGTATTCTATTTACCTCTCAGACCTTGATCGTCAACGTTGTTATCTTAAGATAGATACGAGTTTGTAGCTCTAAAACCGATAATAATAATTCTAATATTAAACAAATCTCATATCCATTTCATTTAAATATGTTTTTTAATGACTAATTTTTATTTTTTGGAACCCCCTTTTTACTTCAACAATTTCACTTAATTTAGATGTTAAGTAAATGCTCATTTTAAAACTATCTCACTTAATTTATATTTCTTCTAATACTAAGATGTTATTATAATCCTTTTACAAAAACACTTTTCGAGGTTTAACTCAAGTCTTGTTTAAAATCGTGATTACTTTCTTAATTGAATTTCAATTAAAAGGGAAATCACTTCAATTATCATTAATTAAATAATAAATGGTTTCATTATTAATTACCATAGAAGTAGTTAACTACATTATTAACAAAAAATAAAATAATTAATTTCCTTTTTTAATGTTATTTAAATAATAATTAATTTTATTGAAAATAACTCGATGATTTTTTTAAGTACTGTTAGTTAGAAAATTAATAAATTTTAACGAAATCATTTTACATTTAAACATTCATTTACCAAAAGTGTTTTTATTCAATTAATTAGAAATCCAATTAACCCAATAACCAATTCTTATTAAATAGTTGACTTAGTCTACCCGAAAACACCAGTTGACTTGTTAACTGTTCTAATTAATCCTTCATAAAAATTATATTTTTATTTAACTTATAAAATATAATTATAAATCATAATTCCCTTATGAAAATAAAATTCATAACTTAAACTATGTCGATTTGCCTAATGGCAATCAACACCTTCAAAAAAAGGTATATAATTGAAAATATTTCAGATTCGATTTAAAATGGATTTAGCAATTTCTTATTTAATCGTCGATATTAAAGGGCCAAACTACAACTAAAATACCGAATGGTGAAATAAGGCTTTATTTTATCCAAATTTCACATCCAATCAAACATATCCAATATATGTGATAAACATTATCAATATAAGTGAGGAATCCTGTTGGATCCCTCCAACCTGTTTTTCCCTCCATCCAATAGGTTACCCCAAATAAAATCATCCATTCAATACGAAAATATATTTATCATCGTTCATCTCGACAAATGGAAATAAATAATTCAACTAATAATTTCAATAATCAATAAATAACAGCAATCCAAGAATCCAACTATTAATTTTATACATTTATATTATTATAAATGTAATCAACAAGGTAAGTAACCTCAATTGGAAATAATCGTTAAAAATAACAATTGATTTTGATTAAATTAAATGAACGTTTAATTAAATCCGTTCAGTCAATATATAAATATATTTGCAATAATCATCCAATAATAAACAACCATAATTAAACCCAACTTATAAAATATAAGTGGAACAAACTAAGTGAGCAAACTTACCTTGAAACCATTTGTCGTTAAAGCGGTTCAGTTATAGTTAAATTAAACATCCATTTAAATTAACTATAAATCCCAATTGTCTCTAGCTCTGTATCACATCAAGATAACCCCAACATCCTTTGTTTTGTTCAATTCTGTTAAAGTTAGCACAACTTATAAACATTTTAGTACGCAGTTTAATTAATATAATTTAATTTCTTAACCATAGATTAATTTAAATTAATCAATTTGATTTAGCAATGAACAAATATCCTTTCTTTTGCAAGGACTTCAAATGAAGCATCACCTGGCACAACTGGCCATGCAGCTCGCTTGCGCCAAGATAAAATGCTCAACGATAAATTGTCATTAGGACTTCGTACTATTTCTCCTCCATAGCCAATCAGGTATGCATGCCTCATAAACTTTTTTTGGGGTCCTTTCCACATATACAAGCATATTTATGTGTGTTTAGATGTACTGAAATCTCTTAAGGAATAAATCAAACATATACAAGTCGAGGAAACTGATGTATCTGACCGTAAATCAAAAAAAAAAAAGTGTGACTGATTCCATTGATTGCCAAAGGGAAAGATGATAAGAAGGAAACATTCAGTGGTAAAATTAAATGGAAGGAACTAATAGCTTCAACTGTAGAATCTTCGAATTGAGTAAACAACGAACAGTCCGATCCTTCTCTCTATCACATGCATGCGATTCCTTCCTTCATTACATTTGTTGTAGCTTCGTTTTTGCTCCATCGTGATGCCTACGCACGATTGACCCCAATGCACGTTTCAATCATAACCACCACACCGATATTCTAGCCATCGGAGTCCTATTAGAATCCTCCAATCTATGCGCCAATACCACCTCCGCCTTTTCCAATAGCCTCGATGTGCCTTGGTTCACTTATCGTCGAAGATTAATCCTCAACCGCTAGTTCTCTCGAGCACATTTTCGACCATCACAACACACTAAATCCAATCACAATGGTTGGAACCTTCATCCTCAATAAGTTGAAAATTATGTAGTTGGAAAGTTATCTATCATAAGCACAGATTAAAATATAATTAAGAAAGAAATTTGGAAATTCTGAGCCGTTATTTTGTTATGTGTTGATCTGGGTTTTGAAATGAAATGAAATGAAGATCAAGTATTTAAAAGGCAAACGTTGCTTTCCAGTGTACATATCATGTTGGGAAAATGACAGACAAGTTATGTTTTCTTCCTTTGTTTTTTTATTTAGACGAGACTCAGAACATGTGAAATTTTTCCAGTTGGTTATAATTGAATAGGATGTGAAACAATTGGAAAATATTAGCGATACTTTTTACTAATTATGAAGTGATGAAAGATTTTTGTTAGAGTGACTAACCATATTTTCAACGTGCCACGTTCGACGTTTAAAATTTGTACGAACCCATATGGATTTCAATCGTGACGAAACCAGAAATCATATAATAACTTAATTTTTCGAACAAGATGGAACTGGTTTGGTCGAATTCTGAGATCATTTGTGAAACAGATATTTTAATTATAAGGTTAAGAAATACACATTTATACCAAGCATAGTACAAAATAAATCCAATTGATTCAAAAACTTGAAATCTTACAATAATTAATTATTGTGGATTTAATAAAATTAGTTTCGTAGAAACCAAAGTCGTTGGAAAACTGATTATTCTTAAGTTCCATATTAAATCGATGAAACAATTAAATAAAGATCTAGACATTTATTATTCGTACAAGAAAATGGTAAGTCTGATCTATATGAAAATCGAAATCCTATAATAAGTCACCAAAAACAACTCAACGACATAAGTTTCATCGCATTCTGAGACAACTCGCCTAGAATGATATTTTACACGTAAAACAACGCTATAATTGGACATCAAAATATATGGTCAACAAAAATAACGAATCACATGTATCCTAACTCTAAACGTCAATATGAATTCAACGAAACATGTCTTGCATCTCGATTTGATTAATAGCTCAAGTTTTATATAAATTGCTTCTAATTAAATTAAACTCATTTAATTAATCTCTATGCAGAATAGTTGCGCATTTACCGAAGTCACATACGATATCGGATCGCCACAAAATTTATTTTCATACAATAATTTAACATTATGAATACAATGAAATCGATTTCATTGAAATCTGTGACTGTTTCAGAAATGGCTATTTTTAACTTGATTATATTAATATAAAATTTCCATTTCCACCAAATCAATGTTAAAATGACTAATTAAAAACTCTATTAACTTCCATTATAACACAATAGCATATAAAATTATTCAGAAACTATTTTGATCAAATTTCTAGGTTAAAACAATATTCAATCATAGTAAAAACCCTTTTATTAAATTAAATATATTGTTATAATTTATAAACGATTCCATATCTACTTTCTAAAAATTTGATTTTGACATATCTCAAAATCTATAGTACAAAAACTTGATTTTTCTCTTCCATTAGAAGATTATAATCAAATAGATTCAGACGATTCTTTTTTGAAGAATTCGACTTAAAATGGATTCTGTATAATCAATTGAAGTTGGAAACGTAATATAATGAACTACCACAACGTTACGAACTCATTTTTAAATTAATTATGAAATATATGTTTAAAATTTGTTTTATTAATAAATTCCATATAAAAAATCCATTTATAATTCCAGTTCAACATTTAAAATCAATTTTAAATGTTCAAAATTAACGTTTAAAAATCTGGGTCATTACAAAAGTAGAGTGTATTTAAAACATTCAAGATGAAATATATGTCCAAATAATCCATATCTAGCTATATGGTCAAAACAGTGTGCAATAACTTGTAAGCAGGTAAATATCCTATAATATCGTGCAAATAAATTAAATTAGACAACCAAGTTAAATCTATTTAATTCAGTTTTTTATCTTTTATTTATTTGTAACAAGGTTCAACTATCCTAAATATTACGTTTTATAATTAGAAAATAGTTTAAAATATCAAATCTATACAATACAAAAAACACAATCTAGTGAGATATAATATCAGTCTTCTTAATTAAATCATCCCAAACCAACTTTGAAACATAGGGCTTGTCAATTTGAGTCCAACAGATGAAACGACATCCAATTTCGATCTCGTATGTAAAAGATATCAATGTTGTAAGTTTAACTATCATTTATGTAATTAACTAACTTAAGTTGTAATTAATTTAACACTATTTACCTCGTAACCATTATTCTCCAATCCTCCCTATGTTATGCGTGCACATCAACCCAATTTGTGTGCCTTAATTCGAGGTGATATAGAGCTTTATTAGATGAAACTGAAAACCGTGTGCTCCTTTCAGTTCATCATCAAATGCCCTACTCGCTCATACCCTAAACTTCAACACTGTCCATCCTACGTGAAATGAAGTCTACCTTTACTTCCTTCGACCTATAAAAAGTCACAACAAACTCGTAGCCAACAAGTTGGCTAGATATCCCAATGCAAGTGCTCCTTACTACGTGTTTTTAATTTATCCTTGTCCTCACCCTATCGACCTCTACATCAAGTGTTATCCTCAATCTTAGTTCATATGGGGCAACTGCAACTAACACCATATGGGTCCTAATGTATACAAGCTTGAAGATCTCTTCGAGATATGACTCTAGAGGATAATTTCATGATTTTTAATTGGGAGGATTAGATTAATTTAATTTTTGATGTTAATGATGTAGATGGCCATTCTTGGGGGTGGAACAGTAAATTTTGGGTACAAAGTAACTGAATAGTTTGTGATTGTACTATAGAAAAGAGGTTTACATTTACATTCATAAATTCTAAATCATCTTTATGTAGTTAACATGCATTTTAGCTCGCCATGATCAAATGACTCATCTAATTAGTGCAAAACTTGATGGTGTGCATCGCTACAACGATACGGTTTCGACGGTACAAGTTTCATCGTTATCTAATACTATTGCCCAAAACGACAATTTTACGCATATTTTGAGATGGGTTTGACCCTAAAATCTCTGAATCTTGAAATATAGAGATTCTTGTACTTTTTATTCATGTAACCAATCATACGAACTCAACGGAGTTTGTCTCGATTGCTGGTCCATTCATTTGAGTCAACTTTTGAAACCGTGACTTAGATAATTAACGATCAATATCTATATGATTTTTTTAAATATCTAATCGTTAAGATATGGATCATTCACCTAGTGTTAACACACACTGATGTACGTGGCACATTTCCTATAATAACCATAGATAGTAGTTCTTTCTTTGTTATCTTCGTTGGTGATTTCTCAAGACAAGTATATTTATATCTTATGAAGAACTAGTTCAATGTGTATCATAAAATCGTTGAATATAAGAACGTAAAATGAGCCATAAGATTATGATTCTTCGATCAGATTGGGAAGTTGAGTATATTGGATAAGATTTCAAACAATATTTAAAAGATAATATGATTAATTCTTAGGTGACTCCACCCTATGATCCACAACACAAATAGTGTGTTGGTATGAAGGAATCGAAACCAATTGGATATGGTTCGCTTCTTGATGAAGAAAGCTGAGTTACTACTACTAGGTATATGCATTAAAAACCACAATGCACATGTTGGTTTTATTATCCACTAAGTCATGGCCTAAAGAAATATATGCGATAAGGTGTGGTAAGAAACCCAATTCAAAAGTTTAAGAATATGTGGTTACCGAGATATATAATGACCCACATTCTACGTGTTGAAGGATAGTAGAATACTTATATATTTTTCATGCCAGATCGCATGATACAATAATTTTGGGAAATGGCTATTACGGTCATTTCTCATTTCCATGATATTTTTCAAATATCCTGTGATTGTTTTAACCCTAGCTAACCTTTTTTACATGTAACTTTTGGCTGAAAAAGAATTTTATCCTAAAAAAAATTTCCAATAGGTTTGAATGATGTTCCCCTTTCAATAGGATGGCCATATTAAGAAAATGGACTTAGCGATTGGGAGACATGGTTGTTTTTTGGCTTAACGGTGCTTAATTTGGTTAAATGGGTGGTTAATGTACTAATCCAAATTCCAATACACGGTAATTAATTAATGTATTAATTAACTAAATAATAAGTTTTAAAAATTGTTAGAATTTGATAATGAGAACTACATCATTGGGCTTGTTATGATTTTTTGGTTCAGATACATATTTGGTTTCCAAAAAAGGACGTAAAATGGACAAGACATGGCAATTCGAAGGTTTAAAATTCGAAGATACAAGAATATGCATATATATAAATATATACACACGTTGGATGGGATGATTCACCCATCACCCAGGTCGACCCAGATGTCGACCCGTGGACTGATGGTTCGACCCACGTCGTGCCAATCACGTTTACGTGCTTGGCACAAAATCATAATGAATGAAGATTATTTTTTCAATGTTTTTGGTGGATTTATAATTTTCTGGTCAGCCTATTTCAAATCCTGGGCTGACGTGGCAACCCTTGATTGGTCCAAGGAAATGATGGCTCTAATGTTTTCTCTATATCTATAGACCGAGGGACTTTTGCCTTACCTATAAATAAACCTTTAAATCGCCCTTATTCTTCACAACAAAAATTCCTTCCCCGTTGAGGCTAGTGTTCTATTTTGAAGATAGGGCAACCCAAATTAAGTTTTTCGGGAACTGAAATTTGTCAAATAAGCATATTTTCTCTTTTATCTATATTCTAAAGATGGTTAATGCAGGGGCCACGAGGGATGCTTTTCTGGTGACTTTCGTATATTTTTTTGGTATTTTAAAATAAATGAGAAATATAATAATTGTGAAGTACTGTAGCTTTTCATTACAGTTTTGTTTATTTCCTGTAAGTTTGCAATTTTTCAATAAATTTCTTTCTGTAAATTATTTCTACATTTTGCAGTCTTTTTCTTACAGTTTTCATTTAGTTAATTTGTAAATACTATAGGATATCTTCTCAGTCTTATTTTCCTTTTTTGCATTTGATTTTACAGTTTTGTGTCTATTTTTGGCAATGACCAAATGCGTCTGGATATGTAAATATGGGCCCATAAATGACAGGTTTAATCAACTGATTTAGGCGATTGATATATGTGCCTAATTTATGCATCTGATTTAGACAACAGATTTAGGCGATAGGTTTATGCATATAATTTATGTGCCTAATTTGTACGAGTGATTGTAATCCTTTTATTTTGCGCACGTTGGAAAAATATAATATAAATAAAATTTGCTAGAGGGGATTCATTATTGATACTTAATTTGCAGATAATGAACATGAAGCATAGATGTAACACCACACATTCCTTAATGTCGCCCATATGAGGAGTTCAATAAGAAAGCATGGAGCATTGTAGGTGTTAAGACATAAATCAACACGGAGACTAAGATTTCACAAGACATAAAAATATAATTTTTCAGCGGAAGAAGAAGCTTTCATTTTACAAAATACAAAACCATATTTGTTTCATTTAACCAAACAGTTACAAATTTACATATGTCAAATTTCCGATTGGAAACAACATCAGAGTAAACAATATTATCCCCCAAATATAGTCAAAACGATACAACCTGACTTTGGAAGGAGAACAGGAAGTAATCCAACTTGCGGGGATTCATCGTAACAAAGCAAACAAAGAAATTTGAACTATACACTTTCTCCCGATAGTTCTGAGGGAAAGAAAGAGAAAGAAAGAAAGGAAAACGGTCAGACATAAAGCCAGGCGAGCTACTATGATTACCAGCTCGATTTTCTAAGTTAAGTAAAACAAATAAATACTGGTTCTACCATCATAAAAGGCTAGGTCTCTATACATGGTTAATAGTGAAAAATAACTCATATGAATATATAATAAGGACCGGAAATTTTTATAAAAAGACAATGATGATAATAATAATAATCAGATAAGGCCGAATGACGGTTTTATACTTCTACAGATTCAGACAAAAACAAGTCATTAGGATAGATTTTTCCTTATGCTACCCATGATATCGGATCCATGCACGCTCATGACTCCGCCAGAACGCGCCTAACCTCCTTCCACCTTGAACCTCTTACAATTCATATCAATAAAGCATTCCTTGACCCCAACCTAGTGCAAGACCTCTCTCTAAGATACTAATAGGGATACTGATAGATACGGGTTCCACGCAACAAGATTGACACATGCCACCTCGAAGGCTTGTGCCCCCAAGTAACTAGGATTTTAAGAGTCGTAGTATCAGTTACCAACAAGAATACTGTGAGACCTCTTAGCTCTAATCAACCTTAGCAGGTTTAAGTTCATTAATAAGCATGGTTGTAAATGACATTTCCTTTAAATGTTATTCTGTGTATAATCACTTCCCCAAAACAAGCACCTGCCCACATGTATATAGATTATAGTAACTTGTTTTACTTAACTACATACGATTCTCATATTTTTCATGGCATATATTTAATATTAAATTAAATATAATTCACATATTCTTTATTTGCATGTTAACATCCAATTAAATAACATTCATTCCAATTAACATTTTTTTCTCATACTGATTACTTAATGTCATATAATGTATAACTCATTCTGATTAACACATTTTCTCATTAAGATTACTTAATGTCATTTTAACGTGTTTTTCGTACTAGCGTTAAATTAACATACTTTCCAAGTAAACGTTGAATGAACGCGTTTCCCATTTTAATGACAAATTTCATATTTTCTGATATAGATGCCAAATTGTTATGTTTACAAATTAATGTCAATTGACATGTGATTCCAATATCAATGCCATGTTTACCCAATTAAATTAACATCATTAAATGAACATAAACATCCAAAGAACATAAATGCTTAACTAATATTTTCCCAAACTGGCATTAAATGAACATTAATGACTTATTGACGTACTTTTCCCCAAATTAACATGAAATGAACATAAACATTTAATTACATGTTTTTCCAATTTAACATGAATGATCATAAATGTCTAATCGGTATGTTTTCCCCAATTAACATATTCAATGTAATTATTGTTAATAAGTGACAAATTGCCATATTACCCAAATTAATATATCTCATTTATTGTCAATTAACATGAATTACCATGTTTTTCAAATATATATATCATCCTTGATGTCAAATTACTATGTTTAACATATTCTCCTTATTGTCAACAAATTTCTCCGGTTAACATATAAATTAACATATACAAATTAATGTCAGTAACATGTTTTCCAATCAAAGCCATATTGACATATCTACAAATTTATGCCAAATAATTTTTCACCATATCAATGCCTATATCATTATGTTTACAAATTTATGTCAAATTCATGTTCACCAAATTAATGTCTATATTCATACGTCAAATTCATGTTTACCAAATTAATTCCATGTTAATATATCAACAAACTAATGTCAAATTCATGTTCACCAAATCAGTGCCATATTAATATGACTACCAATTTCATGTTTACAAATGACATTTCTCCTTAATATAAATTTAAGTTTAACCTATTCATATTTACAAATTCTTCATTTATAATAATCTCAGTTTCAAAAAATCCTAATATGCCTAATTTCCCCTTTTCACGTTATTTCATACTTTTCCAATTCTATGCAATTCAAACTGCAAAGGCATATAATACTGTAAATAAAACAAGCAACAGAAAGGGGTTAAGGAAGAATGTAGTACATACAAACAGATAATAATTGAAAATGAATAGGTAATTGATAGTAATTAAGATAAAATATAAAAATAAACTGATAAACATTGTTACTTTTCAGATGCAAAATATATTTACTGCCAAAGTTCTTTATATTTAGATTACTACAACAACTATTGTATCTATTTAACCTTAACTTAGAAGAAATCTAAAAATCACAGTAATACTCACAGAGATATAGGCCATATTTAGAAATAGTCTTTGAGAAAGTAATTGTTGTAGAGAAACTTGAATTATCCTTTTTTAATCTATCTTCTAGCAGCATCCCCTCATTTTTCTTATTTAATTTAGAACATAATTTGGAGGAAGAAAGAGATGAAGATTGTTTATGTGTAGGAAAATTAGAGAGATTGCCACCCTATTTATATATTAACTAGGACAATCTTAAAACGTTAGATATTACGTTTTTAAATCCATCCGTACACCTCAAGTTGATTCAGCATATGAATAATATATATAAAATAGTCCAGGTTCAAAAGCAATCCAGTTTCAGAAAATTCTCTAAGGTGGGTCGGCCCACCTTAGACCTGTGTCGACCCATGGGTCGACCTGCCTTAGACCTAGGTCGACCCATGTGTCGACCCAATTCAGGTGGGGTCGACCACTTGCCGTTGGTTAGTGGGTTTATTCAATTATCTGAATATTAAATTTAGTTTAATCTTCTTAATCCCATATCTTCTTCATACATCATCTGATTTACAAAATCCAGAGTCTATCTAAACCAGAATTTCGTAACGAACTCAATGGTAAAGGCCATTTTACTTAATTCTCAATATTTTTCTTATTAATATTTATTTTATCAATTTATTCCTTAATTAATTAATCAATTAATTAATTTTTAGTTAAAAATTTGGGCTGTTACATTCTGCGATCCTTAAAGAATTTCTTCCCCGAAATCTGCAAGGCTAGAAGAATGTTAGGAATGCTAACACCCATCTACTCAACCATCATCCACTGGCATCCATTGTCCTTAGAATTTCTAATGCTGTTGTATGAACATATGCAAAGGTTTCATGTATATATATGTCCCCAAGTTAATGTGAAAATCAGACGGTTAACTGATTCAGTTGACCTCCTTAATGCAATTCATGCCTGTGCATGTATCCAATATGTACGCAAAAGAATCCTAATAATTCATATAAAGATATATATGTGTGCACAACCATTCACCAAAATGCAACATCCATGGGATGATTCAACCATTTTCATCCATTGATAATTAAAATGGGCACACATTCGTATGCAATATGTGAGTGTTTGAGCCAGTCTAGTGCCTACTGTGTGTGTATATGCGTCCATTAGCAACCACTAGCAAACCCTTACATCCACTTGCAACCATCAAACATAACATGTCTCAAATGCATGTTTCAACCATATTTTATCATCTATAAGCTCAAATCCTAAGATCTACACTTCCCAACGATATATTAAACAGAAATCCCTATTTAATGTAAGAACTGATAAATAGAACATCAAAGAGGATAATACTTTTCAAAAGAATGCGGGTAAGGAAATTGAATCACTTAGTGAAGTTCTTTCATCTTACTTATCTTAATTACTTCAGGGAGAAACTCTTACGTGAACTAATCGAAAAGCTTACCCTAATCTTACAGGTAAACTCAAACTTTTCCTCTTTTTTACATTTCTAGTCTTTTCTTTACCCATCTTGTGTTCCTGGGCTCATTCCACTTATATTGTCCAACCCCATCAAGACTTACTTACTTCCCCACTTTTAAAATATAGATTTTTTTTTTCAGAAATCATATTTGAAAAAAAATTAATGAGGCATAATTTGCAAAAAAAAAAATCTTTTTTGAAACATATATATTTACTTTTATGAAATTACCAAAATACAAATTTCATATCAAAACTCATTAGTCTTTCAAAATTCTTGTTCTTAAAAACTTTACACATATGGGGTTTTGAATTTAAGTGGTTCCCCAAGTTTCCGTAAAACACCTCCTTGTTACACTCGTGTCTAGGAACCAAATTATTTCAAAAATCCTTTTACTTGGCATTTCCTGAAACGTTTTCATACAACAGAAGTCCAATTACTTCCTTAAAATACATGCACAAGTTAAAAGATAAGGTTTATGGAGTAAAATATTCCAATCATACTAATCCTTCATAGGTCATTATTCAAGTTCGAGTACCCCCCATGTAAACCCACTTTCCTTCCAACATCTGAGACAACTCATTATACTGATAGCTTGCCTTAGCCTCCAACCCATCCATTAATGGTATATCCCCTTAGCTAGGGAAGATTCCATTCAAAACCCTGAAACTCAATTCTCACTTACACCATGTGTTTTATCCAAAAATGCTACAAATTTAGCATTGTCACAAATACCCACCCAAAAACTAATCCATCTTTCTCTCCTAGAGATAACCTTTCAATTACTTACTTTTCAAAATATATATAAAGCACAAAAAGAACTGAACCAATACTTCCTAGAGACGCACTGAAAAAAATAGGAATATCAACATGACTAACCCTTCGGGCCATAAGAAGTCAACAATTAGTCCTAGCCCGACTATTTTCTTCTTATAGTCAAAATAGCCCCTGAAATACTTAACAGATTTTAGGCTCGTAAAATTTCCCTATAAGTCCATATGTCATATTAAAGCCTACGCCATCTTTTAGGCTCATAATTTACCCCTCTTTTTAAATCAATATGTTATATGAGGACTAATCATGGCAACATAATCCATACCCGAAAATGCCCCAACCATCATGATTTTAGTTTCAACCCCAGCTCACCATAGATAAACAGATAATCAAGAAGATCCCTGCAGGGTTCAGAAACTACTACTGGGACAAAGTGCAAAATACTCGCTAGTGCTATCATCACTCCCTCAGCGATTTACCCTATCTGTAAAGGACCGCTCCATTAAGCCTAAGATACATACGCTCTACAAGATTTCACTTATCGTGGCTGAGGCCCCACGTAGCCAATGCATCAAAGGAAAAAAGGACAAAATATTCCTGAACCAAATAGAAAAGCAAGTAAGAAATAAAGATAGATAACATTCTTTCTTCCACCAATCCTTTTACTATTTTTCTCTTAATGTCCAATTCGTTACTGCTTATATGTTCCCTATAATCCTTTTTCCATTATTTTAATTATGTTGACCTTTCACTTGCCATCCTTAAATTCACCTTTTTGGAAGTTCTCTATTTAATTAGTTACTGATAAAGTATAAAAATCTATTTCCGTAGTATTATAAAATCCATTTTATAGAAACCCATTATTGCAAAAAAATTCTTTGTAATTATCTTCAAATTGTCGATTACTGCGCAATACGACAAAACCATTATTCTGCACTAATCCATACACTTGTTCAATGACGATTTCTATGTTAATTTCAAACATAACTATGGAAATACATTCCTTTTTCTTAACCAATTAATTTTGGTTTTTCTTATCTTCCAAATTATCCTTTTTTAATATCTGTCTAACAAGTTGCATTTTAACGTCGACTCTTCCAAACTACTAAGCTGAACGGGCTAGTCAATTACTCAAATTTTCAACCTATAAAGGAAAGCCTAGATAGAATGCCTTATAGCTCAAATAAAAAAAATTCAAGAATTTAGAAAGATTCAAAGGAAGGTTATAACAGGCTATAGGGGATATTTTATTTTCAAAAGTAACTTTTGATTTCTGAAAAAATGCATTTTCTTTTGGAAATTCTTTCTTTTTAAATAAAACTTTGGTTATCTTGGTAACCTTAGGCTCTGATACCAAATGTACACCCCACATTCCTTAATGTCACCTATATGAGGATTTCTTTACGAAAGCACGGAGCATTGCAGTTATAAAGACATAAATCATCATAGAGACTAATATTTCATAAGACATAAAAATATAATTTTTCTGCGGAAGAAGAAACTTTCATTTTACAAAATACAAAACCATCTTTGTTTCAGTTAACCAAATAGTTATAAATTATCATGTCTCAAAATCTTGGTTGAAAACAACATTTGAGTAAACAATATTATCCATCATATATAGTCAAAAATATAAAACCTAACCTTGGAAAGGGAAAAGGAAGTAATCCAATCGAGATCCATCATGAGAAAGCTAATAAAGAAATCTGAACTATACACTTTCTCTCTCTAAGCCTGGGGAAAGAAAGAGAGAGGAATAAAGGAAAAATATTAGACATAAAAGCCTGGTGAACTGATGTGATTACCAACTCGACTTTCTAAGAGAAGTAAAACAGATAAATTGTGGTTCTAGCATAATAAAAGGCTAGGTGTCTATACATGTCTAAAGGTGAACAATAACTGATATGAATTTATAGTAAGGACTAGTAGTTCTTATAAAAAGACAATGATGATGATAATAATAATAATCAGATCAGGAAAATTGACTATTTTGCACTTCTACAGATTAAGACAGAAACAAGTAATTATTAAAGATTTTTCCTAATGATACCCATGCGATCGGCTCTCTGCTACACAATCGTGTGCCACCCCTGGCAGTAGGGTGTATCAGTCGCTAACTCGACGACAGACCTATTTGTTAGTGTTACAATGTCTTAGTGTCCCCTAATCGGACCCATGCACGCTTATGACTCCGCCGGAAAGCTCTCATATCCACCTGCCACCTTGAACCTCTTGCAATCCAGATCAATAAAGCATGCCCTATCTCACACCTAGTGCGAGGACCCACTCTAAGATACTAATCGGGATACTGACTGATATGGATTCCACACAACAAGATTGACACAGGCCACCCCCTTAGAGTGTGCTCCCAAGTAATCTGGATTTAAAGAGTCCCAATACCAGATACCAACAACTAGACCGTGGGACCTCTTAGCTCATTAATCAAAAAGTAATAACTTAGCTGGTTTAAGTTCATTAATAAGCGCGATTGTAAATAACATTTCCTCTAAATTTTATTTTGTGTACAACTCCTTCCCCAAAACAAACCCTTGCCCATATGTATACTGAGTACAGTAACTTGTTTTATTCAATTACATCTGATTCTCATATTTTTCCATGGCATATTTACTTAATATTAAATTAAGTATAATTCATATGTTCACTATTTGCATGTCAATTTCCAATTAAGAACCATTCATTCCAATTAACATGTTTTCCCATACTGATGATTTAATGTCATATTAATTATAACTCATTCTGATTTACACGTTTTCTCAATAAGATTACTTAATGCCATATTAACGTGTTTTACGTACTAGCGTTAAATTAATGTACTATCCAAGTAAACATTGAATGAACGCATTTCCTATTTTAATGTCAAATGACAAATTTCTTGTTTTTTGCTATAGATGGCAAATTGTCATGTTTACAAATTAGTGCCAATTAACATATGATTCCAATAGCAATGCAATGTTTTCCCAATCAAATTAACATCATCAAATAAACATAAACATCCAACGAACATAAATGTTTAACTAACATTTTCCCAAACTAATAGTAAATGATCATTAAAGACTTATTGACATATTTTTCCCCAAATTAACATGAAATGAACACAAATATTTAAATACATGTTTTTCCAATTTATCGTGAATGATCATAAATGTCTAATTGGTATGTGTTCCCCAATCAATATATTCTTCGTAATTAATGTCAATAAGTGACAAATTACCATATTTCTCAGATTAGCATATCCTCTTTATTGTCAATTAAAACGAATTACTATGTTTCTCAAATATATACTACCCTTGATGCCAAATTACTATATTTAACATATTCTCCTTATTCTCAACAATTTTCAACAATTTACATATACAGATTAATGATAATTACATGTTTCCAATCAAAGCCATATTGACATATCTACAATTTATGCAAAATAAATGTTCACCAAATCAATGCTTATATCATTATGTATACAGATTTATGTCAAATTCATGTTCACCAAATCATTGTCTATATTAATATGTCAAAATCATGTTCACCAAATCAATGTCGTATTAATATGTCTACAAATTAATGTCACATTCATGTTCATCAAATTAATGCCTTATCAATATGTCTACCAATTTCATGTTTACAAATGACATTTCTCCTTAATATAAAATTAAATTTAATCTATTCATATTTACAAATTCTTCTTTTATAATAATCCCAATTTACAGTACAAACCCTAATACGCCCAATTTTCCTTTTTAATGTTATTTCATACTTTTCCAATTCTATGCAATTTAAACGGTAAAGGCATATAATACTGTAAATAAAACTAACAACAGTTGGGGATAAGGAAGAAAGATGTACATACAAACAAATAACAATTGAAAATAAAAAGGCAATTGGCAGTAATTAAAATAACATATAAGAATAAACTTATAAACATTGTTACTTTTTAGATCCAAAATATATTTACTATCAAAGTTCTTTTTATTTAGGTTACTACAACAAATATTGTATCTATTTAACATTAACTTAGAAGAAATCTAAAAATCAAAGTAATACAAATAGCGATGTAGGTTGTATTCAGAAATAGTATATGAGAAAGTAATTGTTGTAGAGAAACTTGAATTATCCTTTTTAATCTATCTTCTGGCAGCATCCCCTCATTTTTCTTATTTAATTTTAAAACACGGTTTTGAGGAATAAAAAGATAAAGAATGTTTGTGTGTAGGAAAATGAGAGAGATAACCACCCTATTTATAGATTAATTTGGACAATCTTAAACCGTTAGATATTAGCTTTTAAATCCATCTATACATCTCAATCTGAGTCAGCGTATGACTAATATATAAAATAGTCCAGGTTCAAAAGCAGTCCAGGTTCAGAAAATTCTCTAAAGTAGGTCGCCCCACCTTAGACCTGTGTCGACCCATGGGTTGACCTGCCTTAATCATGGGTCGTCCCATATGTCGACCTAATTCGGGTTGGGTCGCCCACTTACTATTGGTTCCTGGGTTTATTTATTTATTTATTTAAATATTAAGTTTAGTTTAATCTTCTTAAGCCCATAACTTCTTCATATGTTATCTGATTCACGGAAAACAAGAGTCTATCTGAACTAGTTTGTAACGAACGAAATGGTGAAGACTGTTTTACTTAATTCTCAATATTTTTCTAATAAATATTTTTTTTATCATTTTGTTCCTTAATTAATTTATCCATTAATTAATTATTAGTAAAAAATTGAGTCGTTACAACAAGACTATAACAAAATTTGATTTTGGACTGAAAATAAGCAAATTGGATAAGATTTGCAAAATGACTATGGCATAAGTTATGATAGAAAATGAACTGTAACATATTTGCAAAAACATGATAGATTGCACAGGCACAAAGAACCATAATAAATAAATGTGGTTATGATTCAAATATAATTATAACATGGGGTTATAAATAAATGGATAAATATGCTTAATAAATTAAACTTAAAATGATATTAATTTTATAAGTCTAAATCTATGGTTATTTTATGATTCTATGGTGGAATTGAGGTTAGGCATTCTATGGTGGCTTTGTGATTAGGCATTCTACGATTATACTATGATTATATGGCGGCCTTGTGAATATGTATTCTATAGTGGCCATGCGATTAGGCATTCTATGATTATTATATGGCTATGGTTTTATGGTTGATAAAAAAACAAATAGTGTAACATCCCACCTCCATTAAGGTCACTCACAAAGGGAATGCCTTAACTTCAGTGGAGCATTTTTGGTAAACAGACACAGAATATCACAAGACAGATATAAAAATTTTGCAGCAGAAAATAAACAACTTTATTAAATCACCAAAATATTTTGTTACATAATACCATGAGTCATAAAACCATTAAAACACTTTTTTCTTACATCATTAGAGTACATAGGTATTCAAAAGAAAAACATCATTCCCCATATTAAAGGGCAAGCCATATAAGAGACAGAGACTCGAGTCATACTTCAGAAGTGGCTCCTAGAAGATGATATCCAAATCTGGACTAAACCTGGGTGTTTCCTCCCTGAGAACCTGGGGGGTGGGGGGGAACGGAAGAAAAGAGGCGAAACAAACTAGGTCAGACATACGTCTGGTGAGTCCAATAACTTTTAGCCAGTAAATAAATTAAGGTAAACATGACAAGCATACAAAGTGGATAAGAGGATTCACGGTACCGATGAAAGGTGTGACAGGACAAATAAGGTAAGGTGTATGCATGCTTCACTACTTACAACTCTGCATAATTACTAGTCAAATCAAGATGGGATGATCCCTTCCGCTAACCATAATAACGATAATGATGGTGGTAGTTTCGTGTACTCCTAGCCGCTGTCATAGGTTCCGCCTGCTCCTATCTCAACTAGTCGTACCCACTACCCTCCTACTATAAATTGGTAGACTTAGGGCATACGTCCGAGTATACCCTAACCACTACCCTAATCGATCGGCTCCCTACTTTGTAGATACCATGTGCTGGTCCCACAACTAGGGAGTATCACTTCCCTAAAGTGGCAACCCAAGGTATGCACAGTTATACCTACTGGTGTCACGGTTGTCTTATCCCCCTCTGCCCGGCCCATGCACGCACATGTCCCCGGTCGGTTTGTGCCGCCCACACCATCCGTTTCATTTTGTATCTCTTACAATCAATCAGTAAGCGTGCCCCTTCCCCGCCTAGTACGGAGTTCTTTACTTTGATACCCCTCCGGGTTACTGACTGAAATGGGTCCCACACAACATGATACAAGCTCTCCCCTATGTCTTGTATCCCCATTAGGTTTTCTACTGACTATGTATACCCTAAGGTGTCTTTAATTACATAGCCCTCAATCTGTTATGCGTACTTATACGTGTCTTTAATACATAACCCCTATTCTACCTATCGGTTATGCGTACCTATAGGTGTCTTTAATACATAACTCTATCTATTCCCATTAGTTATGCGTACCCTAAGGGTGTCTTTAATACATAATTTTACTATTTTGGACCGGTTATGTATACCATTAGGTGTCTTTAATTACATAACCTCTTTTTAATGGTTCAGTTTGTGGGCCTATATATACTAATATTACCCACCTACCCATCAGTTGTACTTAACCCACCCACTGATTTAATCCTGTTTATTTAATGGTTAAGTTTGTGGACCTATATATACTAATATTACTCACCTACCCATTTATCAATTTATTGGTTAAGCTGGTCTTAACCCTTTCACTTAGTTTATGATTAGGTTCTTCTTAGTCCAAAGATACATTGGTTAAGAGAATAACTCCCTAAGTACCAACCCCGAAGACCGAGATCAACATCAGATCATTACCCAGAGAATCACTCACTCAACCAAACTTCTGTTTATCATCCATATTTGTCTTTAATCAGCACTAATTAATTATTGAGACACCTAATCGTATTTCACATGCCACCTAAGGCACCCACTTAATTCCACATGCCACCCAAGGTACCCACTTAACCCCTCATGTCCCACTACATGTTTATCTGGCTAAGTGTTTCTTAATTCATTAAGACCATAACCTTATAAAGACCTCCCACATTAGACTGGCATTTGTAGCAGCTGGATTTGCCGGGCAAGTCCGGGCATGCTTACACCACAAAAGAGCCTAACCTCGTGTCTTTACAACTGTCACGCATTTAGTTTATGCCTAAGACCTCCCACATTAGACTGGCATTTGTGGTAGCTGGATTTGCCGGGAGGGTCTGGGCAGTCTTAAACCACAAAAGAGCCTAACCTCGTGTCTTAGACGATTAATTACACAAAATTAATTATTCCCCAATTTGAATTAATCTCGCTATTCAAATTATCAATCAATTCCAAATTTAACTATGGCCATAATTGACTCAATTATGTCCATCTATTTATGGTATGTAAAGTCAAACCAATTTCATCACAAATTTATTTTATGCCATTTAATGCATTTATGCCAATTCTCAATATTAAATCTTCAGACTTTAATTGCTTAAACATTCCTCTTTTGATTAATTAATTTAATTAATTAATCCTTTCCTTTTTATAGGTGTCAATACCTATCTTATTAACAATTTGAATTTCCTATCCATAAATGGTCATATTCAAATTATACCATTTTTACCCAATTTTTACCCATGTCATAATAGGTAATTATTTATATGTTTCCCTACTAGAATCCTGAGTCCAATTTACATAATCACTATGTAAATTATGCCTGCTACAAATTCCCCTTTTCCCCGTTTCTTAACTAGCGTAACCATTTGCGTTTTTCTGGCGTCATCGAGGCTACAAGGTAGCCTCGCCATAACAATAAAATAAAGGGAATGATAAGGTGATCGTTTTCAGTACAATTTTTGGCATAAGCATGACAACTAGGGAAAATGACATGATAACTTCACATATAATTATGATTCACCACATAATTAACAACTTGCATAGATTCATGATTTTGCAATATAACAACTTGCATTGGTTCATGAATTAACAACACAATTAACAACTAACATAGGTTCATAATTCACAACATAACAACTTGCATATGTGACTTGCATAGGTTCATGAATTAACAACATAATTAACAACTAACATAGGTTCATGATTCACAACATAACAACTTGCATAGGTGACTTGCATAGGTTCATGAATTAACAACATAATTAACAACTAACATAGATTCATCATTCACAACATAACAACTTGCATAGATTCATGATAACGACTTGCATAGATTCATGAATTCATCACACAATAACTTACATAATTTCATGATCGACAATAACAATAAACTTGCATAACTGCAAACAACATATACCCAAATCATAGTCTACCATGATTCACTTTTATTTATTTAAACCTAAAAGTGACTAGAACTCACCGAAAAAGGGGTCCTGAGTTCTGGGATCTGAATTCTGTAATTGATTAGCGTTCCCTTGTTGTAGACAATTTCGTTGTTGTAGTTTTAGGCTTGATTTGAATTGAATTATTGTCTTTAATTTGCTTCTAGTTGGTGGCGGCTACCCTAGGGTTTAGAGTGACAACATGACGGCCATTGATCTAATTTTGATTTGATTTTAGGGTTTGAGTCTACACATGTTTATATAGAATTTCAGTTTAATTATAGCCGTCAAGTGACCCTAGAGTTAACCACAACCATTCAGTCCAGATTAGAACTATCCAGAAACCCTAATGACTCATAAACTAGTCAGAAATGACTCAGCACTGACTTACTGTTTGAATTAGAGCCTCCGAAATCTATGCAGGCTTTTACCTTGGCCTGGGCGCTCCTACCAAGTGCGCCAGTGCAACTTTGCATGGGCGCACTTCCTAAGTGCGCGAGTGCAATTTTGTTCTGGCGCACTTCCTAAGTGCACTAGTGCATTCTGGCCCGTTTCTGGTTTTTCTGCCTAACTTCCTTCGTCCATATCTTCTTCATACGGCATTTGTTTTACGCAAACTCGGACTCTTTTTCAAGCAGAATTCTGAGACGAACACAATGGCGCGACCCGTTTCCGTTAATTCCCACATTTGAAATTAAGTATTCTTAAATTTGTTAAAATTAATATTAAAATTTCGGGGTGTTACATTCTCCCCTCCTTAAAGGATTTCGTCCCCGAAATCTTCAAGTCAAGAAGAATGTGCATCCTACCATACAATCGTCCATCTACTCAACCATCAAACACGGGCATCCATTGTCCTTAAAAGATTTCTAAGGCCATTTGAACATATGCAAAAATTGTGTGTATATGTTCCTTATCTAATGCAAAATCAGGCGGTCTATTGATTCAGTTGACCTCCTTAATGCAAACCATGATAGTGCCGTGCATCCATTATGTATGCAAAAGAATCCTATCGATACATATTATTTCTACATGTGTGCTCAACCATTCATCAAAATGCGGCATCCATATGATAACACAACCATTGTTCATCCATTAATCTAAATATGCACACACGTTTATAAGCAATATGAAAGTGATTTGACTCGATCTAGTGCCTAATGTATGTGTAAATGCATTCACGAGCAACCACTTGCAACCATCAAACATAACATGTCCCAAGCACATGTTTACATCCATGGATTTCCTATCTAAAGGTCGACGATCCGGTCGATGGGATATAAACAAATGATATAACTAAAACAAAAGCTCTGTTCCCATTTGACATTGGTTAAGAGAATAATTCCCTAAGTCTCAGTCCCGAAGACCGAAATCAACATCAGACTGACACCCAAAGAATTACCCCCATTAAACAATGTCAAAACTAGAGATCTACTTCATGCTTCGAGTAGAAACTGCTATCCTTCAGAAATATCCAGATACTTATAGACTACTGGTACAGATCAGATTACAGAATGATTCACAGAAAGCTAAGCATAACAGACCCTTGCGAGTCACAAGAAATTTTGGGGGTCTTCCGATGACAAGTTAGAAACTTAACGACCCTCCTCACAAAATCTTGAACGACCCTATACTTAGAAAGCTGGTCCATTCAGAACCAACCCATAGCCCATAAACTTGAGCACACAAATATCACATTCAAATTTTTGACGCCTAACATAGATAATTTCAACCCGTTACAAATCACCAATAAATGAGCCAAACCACCAAAGGGGTTTGAAACAACTACGGGATCAGAAACAAGACTAGTATTAAAGTGTAGAGTCTCAATTACAAAATCAAAATGCCAAAATCCAAAAGAGTCTTAACCACACAAGGAAATTAAACCTTTTACATAAATTTTTCCTATCACTATCCTATCCATCTGCCACGAGAGCGTTCGCCTGCCCTCTAGAAGTCCCTTGCGATCCCTGCGCCTTCGGGCATTCCTTGGAGAAGTGTCCGACCTCTCCGCACTTAAAGCAATTGAACTTCCTCCTTTTACAATCTTTGACTATGTGGCCTTCTTTCCCACAATAGTGGCATTTCATTTTATCCTTTCCCTTGTCATCCTTCTCGCCTTTCTTCTGCTGTTGCTGTTGCTGTCCTTTCTTAGGTCCCGCCTTCTCATTTTTCAATATCCCTTCAACTTTTTCCTCTTTCTTTGCTCCCTTGTCCTCTTCATGCATTAGGGCCATATCCACCAGCTTTTCAAAAGTGGCCCCCATGGGAACGTGGGTCATAGCCAATTCGTGTAGCGGCTCATTCAAGCCTTTAACAAATCTCAAAGCCTTCTTCTCAGGGGTGTTCACCAAGTCTAAGCCAAACCTCGCCAACTGATTGAACTTGTTGACGTACTCTTTTACTGACAGATCCCCCTGCTTCAACGCCAAGAACCTTTCCATGTATAGATTTTCTTCTGCTCGTGAGAGAAATTTCGCCTCAAACCTATGCCTAAAATCTGGCCATGTATCAAGTGGATGCTCTCCATTAGTGACCTCCCACCAAAACGAGGCCTCATCCTTCATTAACCAGGCAGCTAACTGGACCTTTCTTCCATCTTCTACTTCAAAGATTCCAAACAATTCTTCCACCTCCTTTAGCCAATTTCGAGCTTCAAAAAACGTCTCTGACCAGTGAAAAGGTTTCCCACCCAATGCCCGAAAGTCCTTACATATCTTTGCAAAAGTATCAACACGAGGAGGGGGAGGAGGAGGAACTGGTGCAGCTGGGGGAGGAGGAACATTTGCTGGACCTACGACGGTGGCCCTAGCTTCCAAATACCACGTAAACCATCCCGGTATCGGTACACCCTCTGGAAGGTTAAGATCCTCGGACATGCTAAGAAGAAAAACGGAGAGATTTTAGAAAAAGGACCGAAGGGTACTATATATAGCTTTTCAGCGATTTTTTTTCAAAATAGGGTTTCCTTTTTGAAAATACTTTCTTTCAATTTTTGAAAAATATTTTCAAAACTTTTATCTAGTCCGGTAACCTTCAGCTCTGATACCAAGTGTAACACCCCACTACCATTAAGGTCACTCACAAAGGGAATGCCTTAACTTCAATGGAGCGTTTTTGGTAAACAGACATAGAATATCACAAGACAGATATAAAATTTTGCAGCGGAAAATAAACAAATTTATTAAATCACCAAAATACTTTGTTACATAATACCATGAGTCATAAAACCATTAAAACACTTCTGTCCTACATCATTAGAGTGCATAGGCATTTAAAAGAAAAATATCATTCCCCATATTAAAGAGCAAGCCATATAAGAGATAGAGACTCGAGCCATACTTCAGAAGCGGCTCCTAGAAGATGATATCCAAATCCTGACTAAACCTGGGCGTTTCCTCCCTGAGAACCGGGGGGGGGAGGGGTTAAACTGAAGAAAAGAGGCGAAACAAACTAGGTCAGGCATACGTCTGGTGAGTCCAGTAACTTTTAGCAGGTAAATAAATAAAGGTAATCATGACAGGCATACAAAGTGGATAAGAGGATTCACGGTACAGATGACAGGTATGACAGGACAAATGAGGTAAGGTGTATGCATGCTTCACTACTAACTACTCTGCACTATTACTAGTCAAATCAAGATGGGATGATCCCTTCCGCTAACCATAATAACGATAATGATGGTGGTAGTTTCGTGTACTACTAGCTGCTGTCATTGGTGCCGCCTGCTCCTATATCAACTTGTCATACCCACTACCCTCCTACTATAAATTGGTAGACTTAGGGCATACGTCCGAGTATACCCTAACCACTACCCTAACCGATCGGCTCCCTACTTTGTAGATACCCTGTACTGGTCCCACAACTAGGGGGTATCACTTCCCTAAAGTGGCAACCCAAGGTGTGCACAGTTATACCTACTGGTGTCACGGTCGTCTTGTCCCCTTCTGCCCGGCCCATGCACGCACATGTCCCCGGTCGGTTTGCGTCGCCTATACAATCCGTCTCGTTTTGGATCTCTTACAATCAATCAGTAAGCGTGCCCCTTCTCAGCCTAGTGCACAGTTCTTTACTTTGATACCCCTCCAGGTTACTGACTGAAATGGGTCCCACACAACATGATACAAGCTCTCCCCTATGTCTTGTATCCCCACTAGGTTTTCTACTGACTATGTATACCCTAAGGTGTCTTTAATTACATAGCCCTCAATCAGTTATGCGTACCTATAGGTGTCTTCAATACATAACCCATATTCTACCTATCGGTTAGGTGTACCTATAGGTGTCTTTAATACATAACTCTGTCTATTACCATTAGTTATGCATACCTCTAAGGGTGTCCTTAATACATAACTTTACTGTTCTGCCCCAGTTATGTATACCATTAGGTGTCTTTAATTACATAACCTCTTTTTAATGGTTAAGTTCGTGGGCCTGTATATACTAATATTACCCACCTACCCATCAGTTGTACTTAACCCACCCACTGATTTAATCCTGTTTATTTAATGGTTAAGTTTGTGGGCCTATATGTATACTAGTATTATCCACCTACCCATTTATCAATTTATAGGTTAAGCTGGTCTTAACACTTTCACTTAGTTTATGACTAGGTTCTTCTTAGTCCACAGATACATTGGTTAAGAGAATAACTCCCAAGGTACCAACCCCGAAGACCGAGATCAACATCTGATCGTTACCCAGAGAATCACTCACTCAACCAAACTTCTGTTTATCATCCATATTTGTCTTTAATTTGCATTAATTAATTATTGAGACACCTAATCGTATTTCACATGCCACCCAAGGCACCCACTTAATTCCACATGCCACCCAAGGCACCCACTTAACCCCTCATGTCCCACTACATGTTTATCTGGTTAAGTGTTTCTTAATTCATTAAGACCGTGACCTTATAAAGACCTCCCACATTAGACTGACATTTGTGACAGCTGGATTTGTCTGGCGGGTCCGGGCAGTCTTACACCACAAAAGAGCCTAACCTCGTGTCTTTACAACTGCCACGCATTTAATTTATGCCTAGGACCTCCCGCATTAGACTGGCATTTGTGGTAGCTGAATTTGCCGGGCGGGTACGGGCAGTCTTACACCACAAAAGAGCCTAACGTCGTATCTTAGACGATTAATTACACAAAATTAATTATTCCCCAATTTGAATTAATTCCACTATTCAAATTATCAATCAATTCCAAATTTAACTATGGCCATAATTGACTCAATTATGTCCAACTATTTATGGTATGTAAAGTCATACCAATTTTCATCACAAATTTATTTTATGCCATTTAAGGCATTTATGCCAATTCTCAATATTAAATCTTCAGATTTTAATTGCTTAAACATTCCTCTTTTGATTAATTAAGTTAATTAATTAATCCTTTCCTTTTTATAGGTGTCAATACCTATCTTATTAACAATTTGAATTTCCTATCCATAAATGGTCATATTCGAATTATACCATTTTTACCCAATTTTACCCATGTCATAATTGGTAATTATTTATATGTTTCCCTACTAGAATCATGTGTCCAATTTAAATAATCACTATGTAAATTATGCCTATTACAAATTCCCCTTCTTCCCCGTTTCTTAACTAGCGTAACCGTTTGCCTTTTTTTGGCGTCATCGAGGCTACAAGGTAGCCTCGCAATAACAACAAAATAAAGGGAATGACAAGGTGATCGTTTTCAGTACAATTTTTGGCATAAGCATGACAACTAGGGAAAATGACATGATAACTTCGCATATAATTATGATTCACCACATAATTAAAAACTTGCATAGATTCATGATTTTGCAACATAACAACTTGCATAGGTTCATGAATTAACAACATAATTAACAACTAACATAGGTTCATGATTCACAATATAACAACTTGCATAGGTGACTTTCATAGGTTCACGAATTAACAACATAATTAACAACTAACATAGGTTCATGATTCACAACATAACAACTTGCGTAGGTGACTTGCATAGGTTCATGAATTAACAACATAATTAACAACTAACATAGGTTCATGGTTCACAACATAACAACTTGCATAGATTCATGATAACGACTTGCATAGATTCATGAATTCATCACACAATAACTTACATAATTTCATGATCGACAATAACAATAAACTTGCATAACTGCAAACAACATATACCCAAATCATAGTCTACCATGATTCACTTTTATTTATTTAAACCTAAAAGTGACTAGAACTCACCGAAAAAGGGGTCCTGAGTTCTGGGATCTGAATTCTGTAATTGATTAACGTTCCCTTGTTGTAAGTTTTAGGCTTGATTTGAATTGAATTGTTGTCTTTAATTTGCTTCTAGTTGGTGGCGGCTACCCTAAGGTTTGAAGTGACAACATGATGGCCATTGATCTAATTTTGATTTGATTTTAGGGTTTGAGTCTACACATGTTTATATAGAATTTCAATTTAATTATAGCCGTCAAATGACCCTAGAGTTAACCATAACCATTCAGTCCAGATTAGAACTATCCAGAAACCCTAATGACTCATTAACTAGTCAGAAATGACTCAGCACTGACTCACTGTTCGAATCAGAGCCTCAGAAGTCTGTGTAGGCTTTTGCCTCGGCCTGGGCGCACCTACCAAGTGCGCCAGTGCAACTTTGCATGGGCGCACTTCCCAAGTGCGCCAATGCATTCTGGCCCGTTTCTGGTTTTTCTGCCTAACTTCGTTCGTCCATATCTTCTTTATCCGTTTTACACAAACTTGGACTCTATCTCAAGCAGAATTCCGAGACGAACGCAATGGCACGACCCGTTTCCCTTAATTCCCACATTTGAAATTAAGTATTCTTAAATTTGTTAACATTAATATTAAAATTTTGGGGTGTTACAAATTGGCTTATCGTACAATTGAACTGATGTTAAATTATAAGCCATGTTTTATGACATGTCAATGGGGTCCAGACCAAAGAGATTTAGCCAAGTCTGTTTGTTTGTCGGATCCATATCAAGTAGCATACCTTTTATCACAGTTGGAGATAGGGTACACTCCTATTGTGCTAGGTAGTAAAATGGTCCAAACAGAGGTGGGTATAGGTGCGTTTCGATGGTACAATGTGCATGCATTGAACCGAATGGGGAAGATAAAGCACTGCAATGTCTATGGAAAGGCTACGTCTTTTTGCTAATGGGTCGGGCCTGATAAGCACAAAACCGTAGTAGGCATATGTTTTCACCCATTGGTTTAACAATCAATCAATTGGTAGTATTAGGAAATTATCCTAATTATGTTTAACATGTTTTATCATCATAAGTGCATATAATCAAATGACTAGTGCAACAAAATAGACAATCAAATGAAATAGCAATCAATTTATTCATCTGATCCTCGTACATAATTCCTACATGTTCATTAGGTAGTTGTGCATGTACACTTCCCCATATGACACAAAAACTATTATTCAGCCTATTGCCTTTATGTATCGACCGTGCCAGTAATTATACAATTTGCCAAATTTTACGTCTGACCCACTCTTCTTTCCTACTTTTTCTTTCCCCGTAGGAGTACATGGAAGTGATTGACTAATATAAGTAGCTTTGAAGAATCTACGTCAGAGATCCTGCTCCTTTCTATTTACTGATAGCTAAATTGTTATTTTTTGATTTTGCACTTGAGAGGGAAATTGTCTATTGGTATACTGTGATTTGAGTTAAGATTATTTGAGATACATTCTTTGTATTAAACTTATCTTATGTAAAAGCATTGTCTTGTAATCTGTGCAGTTAAAGCACTTAGCGGTTCTAAAGCGGCGGAGGTGCAAAAAGGTGTAGCGGGGATAAAACGGGGATATAGCGGAGGCGTAAAAAGGTTTATTAGACATAAAACCAAATATTTGGAAACTATTTAATCACCTTTCTCACATTATATGTGTACAAGAAACTAATAGTAATTGATCTTATATAACAAAATCAAGGAATATCAAAGTTATGCACGCTAAGTTTGATGAGTATAACTATTTGTTACCATATATTAGATACTTATGCCTTAAATTTAGCCCTTTACACTAAATTTACTATATTTTTTTAGAAAGAACTAGTCAAACCAAGCTCTGTATATTAATATTGCTAAAGCGGAAACTAAAAAGCATTGATTTAGCGGACGTAGCGGAAAATAGCGGGGCTAGAAGCGGATCTACTGTTCATCAGCGCTAAATTTAAATAGCGTAGCGGTTGAAGGGCGCTATAGGCTATAGCGGGGATATTGTGGGGCTTTAGCGGGGCTTTAACTGCATAGCTTGTAATGATGTGTTTATTGAAATAAATGTTTTCACTATTTTTGTTTTATGTCTTGTGAATCTTTGTCTGTGTGATTTTTTCTTTGTATCTACAATGCTCTAAATTCCTTTGTATGACCTTAATTGGGAATACTAAGGGGCGTAGAGCATCTCATTTGGTATCAGAGCTTTAGACTATAAGATTCCTATAACTTGTTGAAAAATAAAGTATTTTTCCAAAGAAAAATAGATTTTCAAAACAACTAGTATTTTAGAAAACAAAAGTTTTATAAAAATTCCTTCAAGTCCATCTGCTTTTGTTGTCCTATTCTCTCCTTTTCTTTTCATAGAATTATCTATAGAGCAAGCTATCTAAGCTTACCTATGTATAGAGACCATAAATATTTATATATTAAAGTTTTGACTTATGGATAAACCGTTAGTCTAGTATTTGTGGAAACCAAAGATCAAATAGAAACTTGCTACTTAACAAACATTAAGCAAGGCTAAACATGGACAAGACAATCTTAAAAGACAAGAATAGCAAGATAACATAAAAAGTTTGGTAATATAGATTCAGAAATATATCAATAGCTTTAATAAGGAAATTGTCGATGTGGCATTAGATCGAGAGGGTTATAAGGAAGATGTTGTTCAAGAGGATCGAGAATTGGAAATGGGTAAAGGTTGGTGAAAGAGGTCTTATCTATCTCAAGTTCTTTTTATTTCTCCTATGATATCTTATTTAGGAGTATTCTGTTCCTTTAACTTTGATTCACTAGACAGGAGTGGCTGTCTGGGGCCACATCCACATTGATATGAGACAAGTCATCTATTAGAACCTCTAATTTATGTTATTTTAACTATGAAAACTATATATTGACAGTGCCATATACTAATGATAATTGCAGGAGAAATACTAAAGAATAAAGTTCAAATACAAGAAGATTCGAAGAGATGATTAATTGATATATTTTATGTTTATTTGAGTTAGTATTAGAGTTATAATTCTTATTAAAACCTCTCCCAAAATAAATATAGCAATATAAGATGTTCATATTTATAAATATTAAGGTTGTACAAATACACACAGACACATGTGGAAACATCTGGTTGGATTGTAGATTCAGCAGGCTGATTACTAAATATACATAAATTCAAACGAAAATTCGGCCTTGTGCATATGCACAACTATTTCAAAAACTATCCCTTTCTTAGCCAACTAGAACTTATTTGCAACTAGCTAAATTGAAGGATTATGACTATTAAAGTGACAAGACTCTTTAATCAAAGAGTTATGTTCATATCTTTTGATCAAATCTATTCATGAATGAAAGCAACCTTTTATAACTTATAAATAATGTAACACCCTGCATTTTTAATGAAATTAAAAATGTGGAAACATGTATATATATAATATACATAGATATATTTAAGAGAAAAAATAAATAATGACAATAAAATTGCATGTAAGAAGTTCATGCAGTGAAATGAAGGAAAAAGATTAAAAAAAGAAATTAAATGCAATACATGAAATGCGAAGAAATGCATGCGAACAATTAAATAGAAATCAAAAGAAAATTTTAAAGAGCTTGAATTTGGTCACAAAATTAGCATCATTGCGTCTGTGGCGATTTTCTAGTCAATTCAGACATATGGTTTGCCGAAAACCGATTTAGGATGAAAAAGATATCATTAATTTAAATATTGCAACAAATCATGAAAAAGAGGAATGAGAAAAGAATAATGGTTACCATGGTTCTAAGTCTTGTTAACAAAAGACTAAGTAGACCAGTTGATTAGAGCATGTGACATGCATATATGAGGTACATAGTTTGATCCCCGCCAGCGCCATATTTTTGTTTTAGGGGAATGACTAAGAAGTGACTTAGTGTGAACGCAGTTCAATTAAAAAGCGGTTTAGTGTGAAAATGGTTAATTGGAAGATTAATTGGAAAGATGGTTAAAAATAGAAATAAATGATATGATTTATTTAAGAGAATTATATTGGGGACCAAATAAATAATTGTTCGCATACAAGAGCTTAGTATACGCATAAGGGTTGAATGTAGATAAACATAATACAGAAAAAGGGTTGCGTGCAAACAAAAGAGGATATTTGAAATTTGATTATTGATAAATCAAATTTCAAATAAATAAATAAATAATATATATATATATATATGACGTGTGGGGGGTCGACAATCAAGCAGGGATGTCCTTTGCTGTTGCGCATCACGTAGCACACATCGCGAGTTTTTGTTGGTTAATGTTTGTTTTTTCGCAAGGTGGCCATTTCCTATTGGTCGGATGACGTGGTTAGCTTTGATGGAGTTTTAAATTAAATCTAAAGGACTAGATTAGTTTAGCATGCCTATAAATAAGGTCGCCAGGGTTACTTCATCCTCACAATTTCTTAGGCGATGCCAAAACTGTGCCTCCATATCTATTCTTCTTCCTCTTCTTCTTCAACTAGAGAAAGCTCTACCCTTTTCTCTTCTCCTCCAAAACAAATTCTAAAAAAATAAAATGCAGATCAAATCTAGGCTTCTTCTTCTTCTTCAAAGTTAGAGAAAGGAATTCAGATTTGCGATAAAAGCGCCTAGATTTATGCTGCGTATAAGGTGGGAGAGTAGATATGGATTAGATTCAAGATTTTTTAGGGCTGGAAAGAAAATTAAGGTGAGTGGGTTTAAATTATAATTTTGAATAATGGTACATGCATCATTCGACATTCCCCATTTATATAAAGATTAATTGATAAACATGACAATTACTACAGTCTTAATTTTATGTTTATTCTATTCTTCTCCTTCTATTTCCCAATTTATTTTTAAGACTAGGCTACCTTCGAGCCTAGTCCAATCTCACTGAAACATGCGCATGAACGAAATTGAGATAACTGGAAAAGTTTAGATACAATAATGAAAAAGGGAATATGGGGATATCATTTAATTGAATATAAGACTGTAATTTTAGGAAAAATTGATGATTGGAATTTGGGCACAATTAAAATAAATATGAAAAATTGGAAAGTTTTGGGGAATATGTAAATAAAAGTAATTGGCATAAGATTGATGATAATTGTGAAATTGGTTTGGGCATAATTTGGTATAATTTGTATACCTGGAAATATAGGCATAACTTGGATTAGAATTATAAGCATAATTTGAATTAGAAATTATGGGTAATTGGAATATATTATAATCCAAGACTTGAAATTGGGCATGAATTAAGAAAAAGATAATGAACGCCTAAGACATGAGGTTAGATTTGTTTTGCGGTAGAAGTCTGCCCGGAACCACCCGGCATATCCAGCAACTGCAAATGGTAATCTAATGTGAGAGATCCAAGGTGGAAATTGGACATGTAATAGAGCTATGACACGAGGTTAGATTCAGATTGCGGTAGAAGTCTTCCCGGAACCGCCCGACATATCCAGCAACCGCAAACGGTAATCTAATGTGGGAGGTCTTGCGCGTTTACGGACATAATAAATAATAATGAACACTTAACCAAGACGACACATGTAAGGTTGACATGGATATAATAAATGGGTTAAGTGGATAACGTGGGTAGCATGGATTTGTTAAATTGGAATACTTAACCAAATTAAATTTGTGGTGGTGTTACGAACCAGCTGAATTGAGTAGGGGTTAAGTAAACTAGTCAAAGAAGTGGAAAGGGTTAAGTTAATCTTAATTAATTCCAAAATAGGGAATGATAATAACCTATTATGAATGAACTTGAATAATAAAATGAAATATAATAGTAGGCATCTCCTAGGGGACAAGCAGAAATTATAACTTATGGAATAAGGTAAGTTATAAGGAATGGTAGCGGGAAAATGAAATAACTTATATAATAAGGTAAAATGTACTTAATTGTAAATTAAGTAATTTGTAAAGGCAAGAATAAATCTACAAATAAAGATAACATAAGTTATATGAATGGAAAGGGATTAGGACATAACAGGAGATTGGTTCAGTTGAGTAATTCTCCGAGTGTCAATCTGATGTTGATTTTGGTCTTCGGGGTTGATACTTAGGGAGTTATTTTCTTACCAATGTATATGTGAATTAAGATGTACTTAATTATAAATTAAGTAGAGCATGTTATGGTAATCATAAGATGGAATAATGAATAGATTATGAGAACAACATGTTGTTGGCTTATTAATAAACTTAAATGGGTTAAGTTATAAATGGAATTAATAAGCAAGCGCAACTTAGTAAACTTGAAAAGCAAGTTAATGTGAATGAGAATAACCAAGTTAAATGGTAAAACTGAAGAGGTGGTGTAAGCCCGTAATAAATGATTAGACTAAGGACTAATGACATATTAAACTGAGGTGCTTGGAGCAGTCCGTACGTTAGAGGATGAATAGCCCAACAAGGTAGATCATCACAGTGTCATAAGGCACAAGGGGAGCGCACGTTCATCTGATTTTTTTGGCGGCTCCAACAAATTGGAAGGGGAAGCACGCGGCTTGCTAAGATGTTAAAGGTGCTCCTAATAGTCCTTTGTGTGGTGACAAACATTTAAGGCTGTGCTTGCAGAGGTTGGGTCTGCGCGTAACAACAACGTGGGTGGGCCTTGACTGCAACAATAACTTGGCAGTCATAATGTTGTACGCGGTGATGGAAAAGGTGATTCAGTGGCTTCCTCAACGGAGGCGGAGAGTCAGGACCAACAAGGATAGTAGGTCGTCGAGTGTCTGTCATCGGTAGCCAGGAGGATGCAAAAAGACTAGAGCTAAACCCAAAAGTACCATTAACCATTCACTATCGTGGGACGATGGTTGAGGGGAGATGCCATATGGATGTTTAGATTGTTTGCTCAGGGACTTGTCGCTTAGCTCTCGTAGTCTTTACTAGTTGAGGGAGGGGATGAGGTGGGGCCATAGCCACCATAAAAAACAGACACAGGGAATATTTGTGTGAGAGGCTCTTAAAGGCGGGCCTTGCATAAATATGAGGAAAGCTCCCGACTGAGTTCCCTGTTTATTGCGTAGCCCTGCCATAGAACTCGGGAACGCACTCATGATGGGTGTGTGGGTTTGGCATTGAATATGTTTGATGATACGTACGTGGGAAAGTCTAGATACATGCATGTCTGCTCTGGGTAGTGTATCGTAGGCTCTGGGGCATTACTCGATGGAAAAGCTCGAGGATAGCAGTCGGTACGCTTGCGTAGTGCAGCGATAATGGTTAATGTAGCATTGTTCTATATAGAGAGAGATATGTACGTTACCATGGCATAGGATGAGGGACTGCGCATATTAATGTGGTTATATGGAGGAGATCGTGCAGTGGGGTACCACGGGGTGTACCTCAGTTTAGGGGTAGCTACATATACATTATATTAGGTTAATCTACTTAGGTGTAGATGGATGCGACGCGTGTGTGTAAGCCTTGAGTACTAATAACATAGATAACCTAATAAATAAGAAATGTAATTGAATGGTATATGTAGGATTATCCAAAAGTGTAATTTTAGTCCGATCACTAAAACTTGTGTTCTGAACCCCTTCTCATAACATTCGCAGGTTAGGTTCATGACAGTGACTGTATAGCTTTGGATACTGGTTTAGCAATATTGTTATTAAGGTAAGGCTTTCTTTTAATTACATTAAATTTTATTCCTTCCACTTTGAGATGTTTTCCAAACTCAGGTATGTTTTATGCCTCTATCTTTTCTACAGGATACCAGAGCAAACCAACTCGGGTTTCGATGGATTGGGTTTTTGAGAAAAAATCGATCCGTCGGAATTCGGGTTGTTATAAATAAATTCCAGAATCATTTATTTCACATCACCGAACTTACTTGATTTTAATATCTTCTGATTTTATAAAGCATTTCATAAATATTCTCTTGTGCTCTCATTTTAAAAATTCTATGATCATAAATAATCACTTTCTTCCTTAGTTCTTCATATAGCACACACTATATATTACCAAGGAGAAGATTATAGGAAGGATGTACTATAAAGTGTCATATCCGTGTTATTAAGAATACAAAGAGTTAATTGTTTTTGGTATTAATAAAAGTCATATGCAGTTGCTTAGGCATGTCAAAGTCCTCTTCGGGTGCAAAGGAGAAATCCAGTTCTATTGCTCAGGTCATGTTCTACTGCGCAAGTGTGGTAATACATATTCCTCTCGGTTAAATGAGGGTGTCGTTTATGTTTGTTAGGTGGACAAAATAAGTTGTAGAAAGTAATAATAGAGTAAATGTTTGCACTTTGAAGAAAGCTGCTAAAATTAACATTGTAGGTACAAACAATGTAATCCGATAGTTGTCCTTGTCTACTCCAGTTTTTTCATTGAAAAAAATGTTTCGCAATTTTATTTTGTGGCATGTTTTTATGGTTTGGCAAATGTGAGTTTTGGTAAAGAAAATAAAGTTTTTACCACTTTTAATTTTTGGAAGGAAAATGAATGAAAAGGAAAAAAAAGCCAAACCATGTTTTAAAAAGAATGGAGTAGGTAAGGATTAGTGCATAGAAAGAGCGAGAAAAGTTTGAGGTTATGAAGTAAATTGCAAGGACTATCTAGGAGTAGAAAATTCCCGTAGAATGCATAAGCATTGTGAAGCATAGGATTATTGCTTGAAAAAAAGTATAGGCTAGTAATACACAACAAGGATTAGTAGTGACTACTAGGTGGTAAAGGGCAAGTAAAAGTGTAGATTCTGTTGTTTGGACTTGTGGTTGTCGGAAGTGACATAGTCCTAAGATTCTTGGCCCATAGTAGTAAATGTGTAGGATGTTTTTTGCGTTGAAGACGGAAAGCTTATTTGCAAAATAAATTTAAGTAATTGGATTAAGTCAAATAAGCTAAGAAAGAAAATAGCCTAACTAAAAAAAAAGAAAACAACAAATTCAGTGAAGCAACAAACGTGATGGGAAAAGAAAATGAAAATCTTAAGAAAAGATGGATAAAAATGGAAAATTTTCCAAGATAAGTTGAAAAAGAAAAGAAAATTTTCTTATGTGGATTGTGCTTGGATAGGAAAATAGGAAATCTTTATAGAGTAGTTACATAAAATCCACGTACAATTAGAAAAGGTACTTAAAAGAAAAACAGAAGATGTGAATTTTTCCGTTTTATACCTTTTTGTAACATAAGAAATCGAATTTAGAAAATTAGATTTTTCTAAATTTTGAAATTTAATGATGATTGGTAGAGTTTTGAATGCAACAATTGGATGAACTATGCTCTTACTTTGTAAGAGTGTGGGAAATTTTGGGTGAAAAATGTTTTGATTTTTTAAAAATATTGCATTCAAATAGAATTGTAAGTATATTTAGGATGTGAGCATCATGTTTTAAAAGAGATTTTAAAAGTTTGCATACATATAGGTGGTACCAATTAGGCATACATTCATTACTATGATGTATTTCACTTTGCACATGTGCACAATGTTTGTAAAAATTGGATGCGCACATGATGGAGGTATATTATACGAGGGATTATCTATTTAATCCCAATCAAATTTCGTCCCCCTATCAAATTTCGGGGACGAAATTTGATAAGGGTAGGAGAATGTAACACCCCACATTTTTAATGAAATTAAAAACGTGGATATATGTATATATATTATATACATAGATATTTAAGAGAAAAATTAAATAATGACAATAAAATTGCATGTAATAAGCTCATGCGGTGAAATGAAGGGAAGAGATTAACAAAAGAAATTAAATGTAGTAAATGAAATGCGAAGAAATGCATGCGAACAATTAAACATAAATAAAAAGGAAAATTTGAAGAGCTTTAGGAATGTGGTCACGAAATTAGCGTCATTGCGTTCATGGCGATTTTCTTGTCAATTTAGACCTATGGTTTGCAGAAAACCGATTTAGGATGAAAAAGATATCTTTAAATTAAATATTGCAACAAATCATGAAAAAGAGGAATGAGAAAAGAATAATGGTTACCATTGTTCTAAGTCTTGTTAACAAAAAACTAAGTAGCCTAGTTGGTTAAAGCATGTGACTTGCATATAAGAGGTACAGAGTTCGATCTCCGCCAGTGCCATATTTTTGTTTTAGGGGAATGACTAAGAAGTGGCTTAGTGTGAACATAGTTCAATTAAAAAGTGGTTTAGTGTGAAAAGGGTTAATTGGAAGATTAATTGGAAAGATGATTAAAAAGAGAAATAAATGATATGATTTATTCAAGAGAATTATATTGGGAACCAGATAAATAATTGTTCGCAAACAAGAGCTTAGTATACGCGTAAGGGTTGAATGCAGATAAACATAATTCATAATAAGGGTTGCGCATGAACAAAACAGGATATTTTAAATTTGATTATTGATAAATATAATTTCAATATATATATATATATATATATATATATATATGACGTATGGGGGGTCAACACCTACAAGGGGGTGTCAACAAATGTGTCGACACCCAAGCAGGGGTGTCGACATCCCCCTGCTGCTGCGCATCACATTGCACACATGGCGCATTTTTATTGGTTAATGTTTGTTTTTTCGCAAGGCGGCCATTTCCTATTGGTCAGATGACGTGGTTAGTTTTGATGGAGTTTTAAATTAAATTTAAAGTACTAGATTAGTTTAGCATGCCTATAAATAAGGTGGTTAGGGTTACTTCATCCTCACAATTTCTTAGGCGACGCCAAAACTCTGCCTCCAAAACTATTCTTCTTCAACTAGAGAAAGCTCTTCCCTTTTCTCTTCTCCTCAAAACATATTCTAAAAAAATTGAGGACTAAATCTAGGCTTCTTCTTCTTTTTCAAAGTTAGAGAAAATAATTCAGGTTTGCGATAAAAGCGACTAGATTTATGCTGCGTATGAGGTGAGAGAGTAGATATGGATTATAGTCAAGATTATTCAGGATTGGAAAGCAAATCAATGTGAGTGGGTTTAAATGATAATTTGGAATAATGGTATATGCATCGTTCGACATTCCCCATTTATACAAAGATTAATTGATAAACTTGCTAATTACTACAGTCTTAATTTTATGTTTATTCTATCCTTCTCCTTCTATTTCCCTATTTATTTTTAAGACTAGGCTACCTTCGAGTCTGGTCTAATCTCGCTGAAATATGCGCATGAACGAAAACTGAGATGATTGGAAAAGTTTGGATATGATAATGAAAAGGGAATATGGGGATATCGTTTAATTTAATATAAGACTATAATTTTGGGAAAAATTGATGATTGGAATTTGGGCATAATTGAAATAAATATGAAAAATTGGAAAGGTTTGGGGAATATGTAAATAAAAGAAATTGGCATAAGATTGATGATAATTATGAAATTGGTTTGGGCATAATTTGGTATAACTTGTATACCTGGAAATATAGGCATAACTTGGATTGGAATTGTGAGCATAATTTGAATTAGAAATTACGGGTAATTGGAATATATTATAATCCAAGACTTGAAATTTGGCATGAATTAAGAAAAAGATAATGAATGCCTAAGACATGAGGTTAGAAAATTGCTCAGGTCCTGTTCTACTCTGCAAGTGTGGTAATACATATTCCTCTCGGTTAAATAAGGGTTGTCTTTTATTCAAAATTTTAAAAGGAAATTAGGACTGGATTTAGGACGAAGCTCTGAACCAGTATAAATATATTTACTGTCAATTACTTTTATATTGCATACTGTATCTTCTACACTTAGTTTATTACACGTATTTCCATATTACTTAATCTTACTCGACTTCCTTTCGGTACCAGAGCGGGGCCATCATTTATCCGTAACATAGTTATTTTGATATTCTAAGTAATAGGGAAAATAACACTAATTTTTTGGGGGGTCAATCCACTGCATGGACACCTCTATTTAATGGCATAAATTACAACTGTTGGGCTATACGTATAGGAACCTATATGCAATTCATGGAATATTACACACACTGAATATGACATCCCTACCACTAATATTCTGAATTTTCAAATTCGCAAAAACTAGATGCTACTGCTAATGCTAAAGCTATTAATATGTTGCATTGTTCCTTGGATAGAAATGAATTTAACCATATTAGCATATGTAGATATGAAATATGGCCAACGTTTGAAGGTACTCGTAGAGAAACTAATAAGGTGAAACAAAGCAGGATATATATGCTTAAAAATCAATTTTAAAATTTTAGATCGAAACAAGATGAGTCCATAAATGAAATGTATTCTAGATTTCAAGATATTTATCATTCATTATTAGGGCTAAAAGAAAAATATTCTAATTTTGATGTTGTATCAAAAATCCTAAACTATTTAATAGGAGAATAGGGAAGAAAGGTTTTAGTTATTGAAGAATCGAACGACATCTCTACCATGAAACCAAAATAGTTAATAGGAAATCAAATGTCGTACAAAGTTAGTTTACATGCTAAAAGCTTGCAGGCCGTGGGAAAAATAGAATCTTACATTTGAACGAAGATGATATAGTACTTATCGCCAAAAACTTTAAACAGTATTTAATATATAGGAAAGGGAAAAAAATTATGCAAAGAAAAGATCCAATCACAATAATTCCAACAAGCCATCATCATCAATTTTATAATGTTATAGCTATTACAAAAAGGGAGTACACGCAAAAGGACTCTATTTCGCGTATTTTTCCGAGACGAACGCAATGACGCAGCCCGTTACCCCCAATTCCCACATCTGAGATTATTTATCCTGTAATTAGTGAATTTTAGTATTAACTAAAATTCGGGGTGTTACAAAATTTGCAGATAATGAACATGAAGCATAGATGTAACATCGCATTTCCTTAATATCACCCATATGAGGAGTTCCTTAAGAAAGTACGGAGCATTGTAGGTATAAAGACATAAATCACCACGGAGACTAAGATTTCACAAGACGTAAAAATATAATTTTTCAGCGGAAGAAGCTTTCATTTGACAAAATACAAAACCATATTTGTTTCATTTAACCAAACAGTTACAAGTTTACATGTCTCAAAATCCCGGTTGAAAACAACATCAGAGTAGACAGTATTATCCCCTAAATACAATCAAAATGATACAACCTGACTTTGGAAAGAGAATAGGAAGTAATCCAACTTGCAGAAATCCATCGTAACAAAGCAAACAAAGAAATATGAACTATACACTTTCTCCCAGTAATCCTGAGGAAAGAAAGAGCAAGGAAGAAATGAAAACAGTCAGACATAAAGCCGGGTGAGCTACTGTGATCACCAGCTCGACTTTCTAAGTTATGTAAAACAGATAAATAGTGGTTCTATCATCATAAAAGGCTAGGTGTCTATACATGGTTAATAGTGAAAAATAACTCATATGAATATATAACAAGGACTGGAAATTTTAATAAAAAGACAATGATGATAATAATAATAATCTGATCAGTCAGAATGACTGTTTTACACTTCTACAGATTCAGACAGAAATAAGCAATTAGGATAGATTTTTCCTAATGCTACCCATGGTATTGGATCCATGCACGCTCATGACTCCGCTAGAACGCGCTCGTACCCACCTTCCACCTTGAACCTCTTACAATTCAGATCAATAAAGCATTTCCTAACCTCTACCTAGTGCGAGACCTCTCTCTAAGATACTAAAAGGGATACTGATTGATACGGGTTCCACACAACAAGATTGATGCAAGCCACCCCGAAGGCTTGTGGCCCCGAAGTAACTAGGATTTTAAGAGTTGCAGTATCAGATACCAACAAGAATACTGTGAGACCTCTTAGCTCATTAATCAACAAGTAATAACTTAGCAGGTTTAAGTTCATTAATAAGCGCGGTTGTAAATGACATTTCCTCTAAATGTTATTCTGAGTACAACCCTTCCCCAAAACAAGCACCTTCCTAGAAGTATATAGATTACAGTAACTTGTTTTACTTAATTACATATGATTCTCATATTTTTTTTTCATGGCATATACTTAATATTAAATTAAGTATAATTCACATGTTCTTTATTTGCATGTTAATATCCAGTTAAATATCATTCATTCCAATTAACATGTTTTCCCATACTGATTACTTAATGTCATATAATGTATAACTCATTTTGATTAACACATTTTGTCAATAAGATTAATTAATGTCATTTTAACGTGTTTTTCGTACTAGCGTTAAATTAACGTACTTTCCAAGTAAAAGTTGAATGAACGTGTTTCCCATTTTAATGACAAATTTCATGTTTTCCGATATAGATGCCAAATTGTTATGTTTACAAATTAATGTAAATTGACATGTGATTCCAATATCAATGCCATGTTTACCCTATTAAATTAACATCATTAAATGAACATAAACATCCAAAGAACATAAATGTTTGACTAATATTTTCCCAAACTAGCATTAAATGATCATTAATGACGTATTGATGTACTTTTCCCTAAATTAACATGAAATGAACATAAACATCTAATTACATGTTTTCCAAATTTAACATGAATAATCATAAATGTCTAATTGGTATGTTTTCCCCAATTAACATATTCACTCTAATTAATGTTAATAAGTGACAAATTACCAAATTACCCAAATTAATATATCCCATTTATTGTCAATTAACATGAATTACCATGTTTTTCAAATATATATATTATCCTTGATGTCAAATTTCTATGTTTATCATATTCTCCTTACTGTCAACAAGTTTCTCCAATTAACATATAAATTAACATATACAAATTAATGTCAATTACATGTTTTCCAATCAAAACCATATTGACATATCTACAAATTTATGCCAAATAAATTTTCACCTAATCAATGCCTATATCAATATGTCTACAAATTTATGTCAAATTCATGTTCACCAAATTAATGTCTATAATAATATGTCAAATTCATGTTTACCAAATTTAATTCCATGTTAATATACCAACAAATTAATGTCAAATTCATGTTCACCAAATCAACGCCATATTAATATGTCTACCAATTTCATGTTTACATATGAAATTTCTCCTTAATATAAATTTAAGTTTAACCTATTCATATTTACAAATTCTTCATTCATAATAATCCCATTTTACAAAAAAAATCCTAATATGCCTAGTTTCCCCTTTTCACATTATTTCATACTTTTCAAATTCTATGCAATTCAAACTGCAAAGGCATATAATACCGTAAATAAAACAAGCCATAGAAAGGGGATAAGGAAGAATGTAGTACATACAAACAGATAATAACTGAAAATGAATAGGTAATTGATAGTAATTAAGATAACATATAAAAATAAACTAATAAACATTGTTACTTTTCAGATCCAAAATATATTTACCGCCAAAGTTCTTTATATTTAGATTACTACAACAACTATTGTATCTATTTAACGTTAACGTAGAAGAAATCTAAAAATCAAAATAATACTCACAAAGATATAGGCCGTATTCAGAAATAGTCTTTGAGAAAGTAATTGTTGTAGAGAAACTTGAATTATCCTTTTTTAGTCTATCTTCAAGCAGCATCCCCTCATTTTTATTATTTAATTTAGAACATTATATGGAGGAAGAAAGAGATGAAGATTGTTTGTGTGTAGGAAAATGAGAGAGATTGCCACCCTATTAATAGATTAACTAGGACAATCTTAAATCGTAAGATATTAGGTTTTTAAATCCATCCGTACACCTCAAGTTGATTCAGCATATGAATAATATGTATAAAATAGTCTATGTTCAAAAGCAATCCAGTTTCAGAAAATAATCTAAGGTGGGTCGACCCACCTTAGACTTGTGTTGACCCATGGGTCGACCTGCCTTAGACCTAGGTCGACCCATGTGTCGACCCAATTCGGGCGGGGTGGACCACTTACCGTTGGTTAGTGGGTTTATTCATTTATCTGAATTTTAAATCTAGTTTATTCTTCTTTATCCCATATCTTCTTCATACATAATCTGATTTACAAAACCCGTAGTCTAGTAGGGGTGTCGACATAGGTGTGGACCCCCTGTAGGGGTCGACCCCCCTATAGGGGTCGACCCCTGTTGACTGTTCTGAACAGTGACGATTTTCTGAGTCGTTGGGCTACGTGGAGACTTCTTGTTTGTCTGATGACCCATTTTCTTGGACTGGGTGGTTTGGATGGATCCTAGGTTGATCTAAAGGCTTAAATTAATCTCATACTTCTATATAATCACATCAAACCTAAACCCTAATAAAAAATAAATTGATTCTTGAGCCACCATGCTGCTCCATCCCAAAATAATCTAGCCTCCACCTTAACTAATTAAATTCAAGATTAAAGATAAAGATCAAAGCCTACATCAATGGATTAGTTTATCAACTTCAGAAATCAGATTCCAGATCTTCTCTTCTTTCTTAATCTCTATGAGTTCATGTAGCTTTCACAAGATAATTAAACTAAAGTAATTATGATAAGTTGTAAATTGTGATCATATGATTATGCCTATCTTATCAAATTTTCAAGTTGTCATCTTTTTTGGTTCATAGCCTATGCTTTTCTGATCAATTCTATCAGTTCATGCCTGTTCATGCTCGTATATTTATGCCTATTTTGATACCATGATTCTCTTCCCTCTTCCTTTTACCTTTTTCTTTTTATGAGTTAGGCTAACTTCGAGCCTAACATATTATGCGAAATTTGCACATGTATAATGCTTGAATGATGGGGAAAAGTTTGGGAAATGTTGAATAACATGTGATTTGTAAAAAAAAGGCAAAAATTGATGATGGCTATGGTTTTGGAAAAATTGTATATAATAAGCAAACATGAGACTTGATGTAAGTGGGTTTGGGTGTAAACTTGTGATTATTTGGTAAGTTCAGTTATTTCTCAGATTTGGAACATGTAATAGGAATCATGACTTGTAATGAATTGAATCTAGAACTATACCTAATTATAAGATAATCAATTCTGATTCATGCTTATCCTTTTGTCAAATCTGAATTATCTATGCCTATGAGACTGCTGTGATTAATACAATGGTACCTATCATGTTGTACACCAAATTGTTGATCGTTTTATGTTCAATTCTATCGAATCTTTATGCATATGACGTTACTTGCTCAGATTAGCCATACTTATTGTTAATGTACAACATGTCTATTGGAAACGTGATTCTTGAGTTGGGTACACCTTTACGTGCCTATTTTGTTCCTTATGTCAATTCTTGTGTTTCTCCTCTATCCCGCTCCGTTTTATTTTTGGACCTTGTTGTACGTGCGATTGAAACGTGGGGAATTGGGTATAATTTAATTAAGTAATTTTGGGCATAACAAGTAAATGTGGCATAACTTGAATTGACCACACTTATGGATAATTTACATATAAATCTAGACTTGGACAATAAATATGTAAATTGGCTAAAAGATGAACGCCTAAGATACGAGGTTAGACTTGGTTTGCAGTACAAGACTTCCCGGAACCGCCCGGCATATCCAGCAACCCAAAGGCAGTCTAATGTGAGAGATCAAAAAAATAAATTAGATGCTTGGACACAAGGATAAGTCTGGCTTGTGGTAGAAGTCTGCCCGGTATCGCCCGGCATATCCAGCGGCCACAAGTGATCGACTTAATGTGAGAGGTCAGTGAATTAATAACTAATTAATGCTGATCAAAGATGAATATGATACCTAAACGAGTTAGGTGGGTGGGGTTAAGTTAACATGGGTAGAAGACGACTTAACCAATATTACGTGAACAAAGTGGATAGGGTTAAGGCAAGCTTAACCAACAATACATATGGACTTGATAAGTGGAAGGGTTAAGTAAATCTTGGGTAGGTAGGTAATATTAGTATATATAGGCCCACAAACTTAACCGTTAAATAAACATGTGTGAATCAATGGAAAGGTTAAGTAACATATGAATAGGCAACACTTAACTAATACAACATGTTAATTAAAACAAATGGATGGGGTTTGGTTATATTGAGAACACTTAACCGTTATAACATGTTGATTAAGAAACCCTAGTAACGGGGACCCATTTCAGCAGTAACCTACATAGATGTATCATGGTACCCTGAACTAGGCAGGGTGGGGCACGATTACTGGGTTGATTATAAGCGGTCAAAATAGCAGCGAGTGGTGCGTCAGTGTAGATTTCGACTGAGTACGGACGTGCACGTGCTCCGGAGTGGAAAAAGCAGGCACTAGGCATCAGTAGTCATACACTGTGTGTCTTGAATTGTGTCAGGTTTCCATTATAGGGAATGATACACCCCATGGTGGGATCAACACAGGTATCTACAATTAAGCAGGCCCGAATGACACAAGTAATGAATACATACGAGTTAAGGAGCCGATCGATTAAGCGTTAAGGGGGTAGTGTGGAGATATCTAGTATTTAGTAGGCTGTCAAGGACTGTATGGGGTGGATACCTCTTACTAAATGTTATGCCTGAGGGCTACCAATTGCGGGGTTGGGATCAACTTTCAGTATGGAACTAGTAACGGTGCGATATATTTAGCATTGGTGCAGTGTAGTAATTACCCTATAGTGATTAGAAGTGCAATTAACATTTATCTTGTTCATCTTGCCTACCTTGTCATGCATGCTTATGTATAGTCATTTCTTACTTTCCAGTTTATGTTCTTATCCTGTTACTTTAATGATTATATTGTTAAAGTTATTGGACTCACCAGACTAATGTCTGACCTTGTTTGTTTCGCCTCTTTTCTTCTGTTCGCCCCAGGTTCTCAGGGAGGAAATACTCAAGCTTAGTTCGGATGTCTCTTTCTTCCAGCTTGAAGTTGAAAGATGTATTGCTTGGCTTTGATTCTGCTTACGGCATTTTCTGTTGGGGATTATGGCTTTAAAAATTTTTACTCTGAAGGATTTTGTACAAGATTGATATTATGTACTTGGTTTTGTTGTTTTGAAGGTGTAACCAAACCTATTTATGTTACCGCTATAATAAATTCATAAAATTTTCAAGTACTACTTTATCCGTCTTGTAATATTCCGTTCTGTTTACTTATAACGCTCTACGAAACTTAATCCATTCCCTTTGTGAGTGACATTAACGGACGTGGGGTGTTACACTTGGTATCAGAGCTGAAGGTTACTAGAACAGATAAACAGATTTTGAAAACCATTTTCAAAAGCATTTTTATAAAGAAGTATTTTCAAAAAAGACATGCTTTAAAGAAGGAGTTTCCAAGAGAAAGGTTTATTATGAAAAACATAATCCCCAAAAACCCATATATCTTTCTTTCGATTCTTTGTTTCAAATCTCTTCCTTTTTCCTTCTTAAGTCTGTTTCCCCGCGTAAAGATGCTTTTTCTAAGATATGTAAGGACATACGTGCGAAGGGTGGAAAACCGTTTCATAGGACTGAAATGTTTGTCGAAGCTAGAATTGGCTCAAGGAAGTGGAGGACTTGTTTGGTATCTTTGGGATAAATGATGGGAGGAAGGTTCAGCTAGCTGCTTGGTCGATGAGGGAGTTTAGGCTAAGGAGCACAACCCAAGGATGAGGAATTTGTTGATATGGCTTTAATCCACGAAGAAGGTAAAGGAGAAAATGGAAAGAATAATTAACCCCGTGTCCAAAGAAGGTGTTCCTATTGTGGTATAACGGGCGATGTAATTAAGGACAGTAGGAAGAAGAAGAAGCCTAGTTGTTTTCATTGCGATGAGGCAGGACATCTGATTAAAGACTGCCCGAGGAGGCAAGGACAAGGACTAGGGCAAGGGCAGAGGACATGTCCTACTTTCGGAGGACATGTTCATGCTCTCATGGCACCAGGACAGGAGAGAGATAGAAACGTTTTTGTTGAAAGTTTTGATTTGTTTTTCTTTTTCGATCATCATGTTCGAACTTTGTTTGATTCTAGCACTTCGCATTCGTTCATATCTGCTTTGTTAGTTGGAATACTGCACCTAAATACAAGTCTAGTTTTGATCCCATTGTAGTCTCAAATCCTATTGGTGGTTAGGCTCATTTATCTATGGTTTTTCAGGATTTGAGAATGTCTATCTTGGGCGTTGGGTTTGAATGAAATGCCTTTATTCTTGGTTTCACGGGCTATAGCTTGATTCTAGGGATGGATTAGCTGGCCAAGCATGGTGCCATCTTAGACTGTGAAAAAGGGTAGTTAGACTGTTAACTCGTTGTTGAAAGACCCTTGATATTTCTTGTGACCTTAGAGGTCCGGTGAAGCTTAGCTACCTAGAATCACTTGACACATCCATCGATGATTTGGAATCTGTTCAGGTACTCCGTGAGTATGGTGATGTTTTTGATGAGGTTCAGGGTTTAACCCCAAGGCGCGAGATAAACCTCCGTATATACTTAGTAGATAATACAAATCCAGTTGCATTACCAATGCGCCACATGGCTGGGAGAGAGAGGAGGGAACTCAGTAAGAAAGTAGGGGAGCTTCTTGAGGAAGAGTTCATAAGAAGAAGTATTTCGGAATGGAGTGCTCCAGTTGTTTTTGCTACAAAGGTTGATGGTTCGCTTAGATTGTGCGTGGACTATAGGGAGCTGAACAAGCTCATGAAGAAGAACAGACACCCATTGCCGAGGATAGATGACTTGTTCGATCAGTTGGTTGGCGCTTCGGTTTTCTTGCAGTTAGATTTAGCTACAGGATTTCATCAGCTAAGGGTGCCTGAGGATAGCATAGACAAGACTGCATTTAGGACTTCCGACGGTTTCTTTGAGTGGCTCGTCATGCCTTTTTCGTTTAACAAATGCACCCACATATTTCATAGACTTGATGAGTAGGGTGTTTAGGGAGTTTCTAAACAAGTTTGTGGTAGTCTTTATAGATGGTATTTTGATTTTCTCCTGAAGCGAGGAAGAGCATGCCCTACATCTAAGGAAGTCTTAGAGACCCTACGAGCGCATCAACTCAAAGCTAAGTTCTCCAAATGTCATTTTTGGAGGAAAGAAGTGAGGTTCTTAGGACATGTGGTCTCTAAGGAAGGGATAGCAGTGGATCCTGCGAAGCTGGTGGCAATCCAAGATTGGAAGGTAACTAGAAAAGCAATAGAAGTAAGAAGTTTTCTAGGGTTGGCGGGCTACGATAGGAAGCTCGTTAAGTACTTTTCGAAGATATCAGCCCCAATTTGGACTTTGCTAGATGAGGGCAAACGTTCACAGTATATACCGGTGCTTGCGGGATAGAGCTTGGAGCAGATTTCGATGCAAGAGGGAAATGTGATATGCTAAAGGTGGTAGGTACGCAGTAATGTTTGAGCATCGCGTATCGTGCACAGATGGATGGATGGACAGAAAGGCTGAATAGAATCCCTGAAGATCTTTTGAGATTATATATCCTAGATTTTGGAGGGACATGAGAAAGGCACCTTCCATTTGTGGATTCATTTATAACAATAGTTATTAAGCTAGTATTAGTGTTTTTATGGACGACCATGTCGATCACCAACTTGTTGGTGGGAGTCTACGGATAAGATTTTGCTTAGACCCGAGCTGATCAGAGAGAAACTTCAGGGAAGATGGAGTTGATACAAAGACGAATGAAAATAGCACAGGACTGGCAAAAGCCGTACGCTGATAAGAGACGAACTGATCTTGAGTTCGATGTTGGAGACATGGTTTTTATTAAGGTGTCACCATTGAGGAACGTAGTTTGCTTTGGATCTGCAGGGAAATTATCACCAAGGTTAGTAGGACCCTTTCCCATTACAGAGAGTATTGGACAGATGGTGTACAGAGTGAAGTTGCCGGAGAAGCTTAGTAGTGTTTATGACGTGTTTCACATGTCGTATTTGCGGAAGTGTTTACATGATACCGCGGAAGTAGTGGAGCGGAGCATGCTTAGAGAAGTGGAAGTGGGGCAAGATGCCATGATTAGACAAGATCCTACATGCATCCTTGGATTGGAGATCAAGAAGTTACGCAATAGAGAGGTCAATTCGGTTAAAATCCAATGGGGAGATGATCAAGGAGACGCGACTTAGGAGACGGAAGACATGATACGTGCGTCATACCCTTTCCTTTTGTGAGGATATGTTCTTAACTTTTCCTTTTTGTACCGATTTGTTTATACTTGTTCTATCGTTTAGTATGTCCTCTCGTTTACATCCTCGATCTTTAGATAGGAAAATCCTATGGTTGTAAACATGTGTTTGAGACAAGTTATGTTTAGTGGATGCAAGTGGATGCAATTGTTTGCTAGTGGTTGCTCGTGGATGCATTTACACATACATTAGACACTAGATCGGCTCAATCACTTTCATATTGCATACAAATATGTGTGCATATTTAATTAAACGGATGTACATTGGATGTGTTATCATATGGATGTTGCATTTGTACAAATGTATGGTTATGCACTCATATAGAAATGATATGTATCAATAGGGTTCTTTTGCATATATAATGGACGCATGGCACTGTCATAATTTGCATTATGGAGGTCAACTAAATTAGTAGACCGCCTGATTTTGCATTAGATAAGGACATATACACACACTATGCATATAATCATGAGATCATTAGAAATCTTCTTAAGGACAATACATGCCTATGATTGAATGGTTGAGTAGATGGATGTTAGATGGTAGGATATACATTCTTCTTGACTTGGAGATTTCGGGGACGAAATCCTTTAAGGAGGGGAGAATGCAACACCCTGTAATTTTAAAATATTAAAATTAACAACTTTAAGAACATTTAATTTTTATAAGAAGAATAAGGTGAAACGGGTTACGCCATTGCGTTTGTCTCGGAATTCTGCTTGAGATAGAGTCCGAGTTTGCATGAATCGGATTCCGTATGAAGAAGTTATGGAGGTTAGAAGATTTCAAGTGTAAGCAAAAATTAAATTAAAATAATAATTAAATAATAAAAAGAGATTCGAAATTCAAAATTCAGGAAAGCAACTGAACGGGAAATCTCCCACTCAGGGGTGTTGACCACCCCCAAGGGGTGTCGACATGGGAGTCGACCCCTATAGGGGTGTCGACATAGGTGTCGACCCCCCTGTAGGGGACGACCCCTGCTGACTGTTTTGGACAGTGACGATTTTCTGAGTCGTAGGGCTACCTGGCGACTTCTGATTGGCCTGATGATGGATTTTCTTGGACAGGATGGTTTAGAAGGATCCTAGGTTGATCTAAAGGCTCAAATTAATCCTATACTTCTATATAATCACATCAAACCTAAACCCTAATCAAAACTAAATTAATTCTAGAGCCACCATGCTGCTGCATCCCAAACTAATCTAGCATCCACCTTAACTAATCAAATTCAAGATTAAAGATAAAGATCAAAGCCTACATCAACGGATTATCTTATCAAGTTTAGAAATCAGATTCCAGATCTTCACTTCTTTCTTAATCTCCATGAGTTCATGTAGCTTTCACAAGATAATTAAACTAAAGTAATTATGATAATTGGTAAAATGTGATCATACGATTATGCCTATCTTATCAAATTTTCAAGTTGTCATCTTTTTTGTTTATAGCATATGCTTTTCTGATCAATTCTACCAGTTCATGCCTGTTCGTGCTCGTATATTTATGCCAATTTTGATACAATGATTCTCTTCCCTCTTCCTTTCTCCTTTTTCTTTTTATGAGTTAGACTAACTTCGAGCCTAACATATTATGCAAAATTCGCGCACGTATAATGCTTGAATGATGGGGAAAAGTTTGGGAAATGTTGAATAACATGTGATTTGTAAAAAAAGGCAAAAATTGATGATGGCTATGGTTTTGGAAAAATTGTATATCATAAGCAAACATGAGACTTGACGTAAGTGGGTTTGGGTGTAAACTTGTGACAATTTGGTAAGTTCAGTTATTTCTCAGATTTGGAACATGTAATAGGAATCACGACTTGTTATGAATCGAATCTAGAACTATGCCTAATTGTAAGATAATCAATTCTGATTCATGCTTATCCTTTTGTCAAATCTGAATTACCTATGCCTATGAGACTGTTGTGATTAATAAAATGGTACCTATCATGTTGTACACCAAATTGGTGATTCTTTTATGTTCAATTCTATCGAATCTTTATGCCTATGATGTAACTTGCTCAGTTTAGCCATACTTATTGTTAATGTACAACATGTCTATTGGAAACATGATTCTTGAGTTGGGAACACCTTTATGTGCCTATTTTGTTCCTTATGTCAATTCTTGTGTTTCTCCTCTATCCCTCCCCATTTTATTTTTGGACCTTGTTGTAAGTGCGATTTAAATGCGGGGAATTAGGTATAACTTAATTAAGTAATTTTGGGCATAACAAGTAAATGTGGCATAACTTGAATTGACCACACGTATGGATAATTTACATACAAATCTAGACTTGGACAGTAAATATGTAAATTGGCTAAAAGATGAACGCCTAAGACACGAGGTTAGACTTGGTTTGCGGTATAAGACTGCCCGGAACCGCCCGGCATATCCCACAATCGCAAATGGAAGTCTAATGTGTGAGGTCAAAGGCATAAATTAGATGCATAGACACAAGGTTAAGTCTGTCTTGTGGTAGAAATCTGCCCGGAACCGCCCGGCATATCCAGTGGCCATAAATGATTGCCTTAATGTGAGAGGTATATGCATTAATAACTAAGTAATGCTGATCAAAGATGAATATGATACCTAAACGAGTTAGGTGGGTGGAGTTAAGTTAACATGGGTAAGAAGACGACTTAACCAACATTACATGAACAAAGTGGACAGGGTTAAGGCAAGCTTAACCAATAATACATATGGACTTGATAAATGGAAGGGTTAAGTAAATCTTGGGTAGGTGGGTAACATTAGTATATATAGGCCCACAAACTTAACCATTAAATAAACATGCGTGAATCAATGGAAAGGTTAAGTAACATATGAATAGGCGACACTTAACCAGTACAACATGTTAATTTAATTAGATGGATGGGGTTAGGTTATATTGATAACACTTAACCGTTATAACATGTTGATTAGGAAACCCTAGTAACGGGGACCTATTTCAGCAGTAACCCACATAGATGTATCACGGTACCCTTAACTAGTCAGGGTATGGCACGATTACTGGGCTGATTTTAAGCGGTCAAAATAGCGGCAGGTGGTGCGTTAGTGTAGGTTCCCACGGAGTATGAGCGTGCGCGTGCTCCGAAGTGGAAAAAGCAGGCACTGGGCATCAGTAGTCATACACTGTGCATCTTGAATTGTGTCAGGTTGTCATCATAGGGATTGATACACCCCATGGTGGGATCAGCACAGGTATCTACAAACAAGCGGGGCCGAATGACACAAGTAATGAATACATACGAGTTAAGGAGCCGATCGATTAAGTGATAAGGGGTAGTGTGGGGAGATCTAGTATTTAATAGGCTGTCAAGGATTGTATGGGGTGGATACCTCTTACTAGATGTTACGCCTGAGGGCTACCAATTGCGGGGTTGGGATCAACTTTCAGTATGGAACTAGTAACGATGCGATATATTTAGCATTGGTGCAGTGTAGTAATTACCCTATAGTGATTAAAAACACAATCAACGTTTATCTTATTCATCATGCCTACCTTGTCATGCATGCTTATGTACAGCCATTTCTTACTTTCCAGTTTATGTTCTTATCCTGTTACTTTAATGATTATATTGTTAAAGTTACTGGACTCACCAGAATAATGGCTGACCAAGTTTGTTTCGCATCTTTTCTTCCATTTCTCCTCCCCTAGGTTCTCAGGGAGGAAATACTCAAGTTTAGTTCAGATGTCTCTTTCTTCCAGCTTGAAGTTGAAAGACGTATTGCTTGGCTTTGATTCTGCTTATGGCATTTTCTGTTGGGGATTATGGCTTTAAAATTTTGTACTCTGAATGCTTTCGTACAAGACTGATATTATATACTTGATTTTGTTGTTTTGAAGGTGTAACCAAACCTATTTCTGTTACCGCTGCAATAAAGTCATAAATTTTTCAAGTACTACTTTATCCGTATTGTAATATTCCGTTCTGTTTACTTATAACGCTCCACGAAACTTAATGCATTCCCTTTGTGAGTGACGTTAATGGATGTGGTTTATTACAAGTGGATTTTTTCATTCTTCACGTCTGACATTTCAGTTGCTACGCGAATAGTTTGACACTTTTTACATCTAAGATTCCAGATGCTACGCAAGTGGATTTTTTCATTCTTCACATCTGATATTTCGGATGCTATGTGAATAGTTCGGCACTTTTCACATATGAGATTCCAGATGTTATGCAAGTGGATTTTCTGGCTGTTTTATCGCCTCGCGGGGTGGCTATCAGTCCCTTTACCATATGCTTGACTTAGCATGTTATTCTGGTTTAGGAGCTGAAGCTTTGGGCCCTTTACTTAGGGAGATGCCCCTTTGATAAAAGTTTCAGCTTTTTAATCTATTTGTCGTGGTGTTCTCACTATTCGAATCTTTGCGACTTTTCCGTTTACTTTTCAAGGTAGTGTTTTACCTTTTTTTTGCATTTGCGCATGTTGGGAATTTACAGCATTCAGCCCTTGAAGTAGCATTGTCGAAGTCGCTATGATACAGGAGCAAGCACTCGATCGCTGACTTGCAATAGAAAATCAACTTTTTACGAAAGTTTTGATTTGACATATGACTTCACAAGCGAGAAACTCATTCAAACATATATTCCTTTAGTCATAGAGCTTATGTTCAGTGTATCCCTGCAGATTATTACAGATTGTTCTACAATAAGTCTTGAATATAACAAAAAGTAAAATGTAAAGAAAAGCATGAACTAAGGCAAGAAGTAGAGCATAAAGTAAGGATATAGCAATGTCGATTGCCTATTCCAAGCCACCCAAGTTGAAGTACCCTCAACAACTATTAGTTGATAATCAGTCTTGGATTTGCTTGAACAGAAGCTACGTTGCTTGGACAAGACTGATCATTCGATTCCCCTGGTCCCTGAGGAATTGCAGCAGGATTCAAAGATTGCGGATTCTTTACATATTTCTTTCTTGGTCAACTCCTCAATGACATTCTTCAAGTGTCGGCACTTGTTAGTGTTGTGACTAGATTGGTTGTGAAATCTACAAAACTTTCCGGAGTTTGTGGCTTTGTTACTTTTCCTCATTGGGTTTGGCTCCACATACTCCATAGAATTTTTAGTCGCCAGATAGATGTTTTCAGGAGCGTCGTTCAAAGGAGTTAGCTCTGATGAATTCAAAAGGCGAGACTTCTTAGTAGCCTTAACGTTTCCGCCACTGATCCGCTTCTTCCCTTGAATACTCTTTTGGTTGGATTTCATGGCTGCACTTGTGGGATCCTCAAGAAGTGGGTTACCGTTAATGATCTGAAGGGGCATAGGATTGTCGTCTATCCTCATGTACTCCTCTTCTTTTTTATAGAATTTATCGAGTGTAGTTGGTTCTTTCATCTTTATCCACCATCCAAATTCGCCCGTTTTGTCTATAGCATCGAGTAGAGCCATGAGGACTATGCGCGGCTCTGGATTCCTCACTTCAGATAAGGCAATGTTGAATCGACTAAGGAAGACTTTGATAGTTTCTCCTGACTTCTGATTCATGGCTGAAAGTGTTATAGCATCCTTGGCTTTTATAGCATATAATAGGCAATGACCTTTGAACTTTTTGGTCAGACCGGAGAACCGATCGATAGATTTAGGAGGTAATATTGTGAACCAGAGCGATGCGGCTCCTTCTAGGTAGAGAGGGAAATACATGCATCTCATCTCATCCATTGCCTTAACTGCACCCATATGCCACTCATATTTGAACAAAAAGTAGTTCGGGTCAACGAGGCCGTTATAAGGAGGCAGAATTGGTGGGTTTAACTTCTTTGGACATTATGCTTCGAGGATTCTCCTGGTGAGTGGAGTCCTATCGAGAGAGAATTCCCATTCCCTTTCACCGTCTTTGCTAGATTGATTCTTTTTCATAGCTCGTTCTATCATATTCGAGATGTATTCTTAGTGTTATTATGCTCTACGAAGCTGAGCTCCTTACCAAACGTTCGTCCATGAACTTGGTTGTGATTAAAGAGCTTAAGTTCTTTGCCTTCTCGTCGGGAGGGAGCCCCTACGACGGGGTTGATGACCTTTCGAGTATTCATTTCTGAATGACTCTTAGCTTTTAATCTCGATCCTTCGATATTAGCTTCATCTCTGTCACTTGCCCCATCATAACCGTCTTCCATATTGTTGTTGCGGTTATGATCGGAAGCAGGCGACTTGTCATTCCCTTCGAGATCTACATGCACTTTCAGAGGAATTAGATTTGATCGAGCATTAAGGATCGCATCAAGTTTTTCCATCATCAATTTGGTAGAGGCATCCATCTGGTTGTTGACGTTGGCAATAGCGACTTTCAATTCGCTTCTGGTCACACCGGCTCCGCTTTCTGAATTTTTGCCAACTTCAAAGCGGTTTGTGAGTGGCGTTTCTTCATTAGCAACATCATTGGCTTCTATCATGGATTTGCTAGTGGTTTTCTTAGATTTGGCCATGATGTTGAAGAAGGATGCGACTTAGAACCTTTACGGCAAGACTGAGTAGAGGTAGGAGATGTGAGCGCGGTCCCATGGCCGGCGCCAAATGTTGATCTTGAAATTGGATTCAACACCAAGGGTTTGTCAAAACACTTCACCAAACTGGTAAGGAAAGAAAAAGTGAGGCCGTGATAAAAAACATAAAAAAGCATAAAAGTGATAACACGAAGTTTTTATAGTGGTTCGACCCAATGAGGATCTACGTCCACTTTCATAAGAGATTCCATTATCAGTATGTTGATTACAAGGTTTACTTCTCTTTACAACAAATTAATCACACTTTCTCACGTAGATCATATTGGGACTCACCAAGGATCTTCGCTTGATTTTGGAGAATAAGGGTTTAGAATTGCTTAGGATAGATGTAGGAAAGTTTCGGCAGCACTTCATGACCGAAAAGCTCCTCCCCCCATAGTAAAGGAATGTGGGGGGTATTTATAGGTGGAGTTCAGACCAGGTGGCAATTATGTAAATATTGTGCTCTTGCTTTAGGTCATTGCCGGCGAGAATGGTCGTTACATGGTCCAAAGCAAGGCAGGACGTGCTAAATAGGGCGAAGCGACCCAACTCGTTCTAGCTGAAGGTAGCGCGAGCTAAAGGATGCGATGCGGGCTAGATTGTGATACTGGGGGCTTGGACAGAGCGGAGCGACCCAAGCATGTTCGGAACAGGTTAAACCAGAATGAAGCAGTTTGGGCTTTGATGAAACGGGCTAAAACCTTTAGTGACTTGGCGATCCTAGAACCCTGCGAGTTAGCCTCTGAGTGGACCAAGATTCCCAACGACTTAAGATATTCAGACGAGCCAAATCCTCATGAACACCACATATTATTTTAACAATCTAAGTTGCGATAACAACCTAGGGCACTCATGTGAGTTAGGGAGCTCGTCGAGCTAGAGAGGACACGACGACCCAAAGGGCCTAATGACCTAAAATCCTAAATCAACCAAAACTTGCTTTCTGAAACATATTTTATGGGTTAACACTATCTCAAGTGACTTTCATGCTCTTTTTGGTGCTTTGAAAATATAAGGATACCGTCTATGAAAACTACCAAAATCTGGTTTAGAATGCCCATAAATACTCTACTCATTATGTCAGCAAAGAAAGCAGGTGCATTCGTCAGTCCGAAGGGCATAACTTCCCATTGGAACAATACATTTAGCGTTCAGAACATTGTTTTGTCCTTACTATACTCCAAGATCCTAAACTGGTGAAATCCAATTGCAAGGTCTAACTAGGAAAATACCCAGGCTCCTCCCAAATGGTCTAGCAGGTCATCGATTCTGGGTAAAGGGGTACCTATTCTTTTTGGTTAGCTTATTAACTTCCCAATAATCCATGCAAATTCGTAGAGATCCTCTTTGGAAGCAAACATAACAGGTGCACCCCATTTGGAAGTACTTAGTCGAATGAAGCCTTTTTGTAGTAATTCTGAAATATGTTTATCCAATTCTCTCCTTTCTTTTGGCGCCATATGCCTCAAAGGTAAAGCTATTGGTCTAGCATCCTTCTCTAAGTTAATATGAAAAGACATTTCTCTATGGGGTAGAAGTCCTGTGACTTCCTCAAAGACATCCAAGAACTCACATACTATTGGGACCGAAGATGGTCCTTTTGGAAAGGAGATGAGGTATATAATAGGGCTTTGTCCTTATATCTAATGTTAAAAGGAATTTTCAGAATACATCCTCCTCGACTCCTAAGATGGATAAATCTCTTATTGCAATCTAGGACAACCCCATAAAATGATAGCCAACCCATACCTAGGATAAGGTCATACCCCATAAAATCCAATGTATACGCTTCGTAGAGGAATTCAACATCGTCAATATCCAATGCTAGGTCTTTACATATCAACTCAAGGTACTTATCTCCTTTGATAGGGTTGGCCACCTTTATCGAATTACTAGAGATAGATAGGGTTGGCCACATTTATTAATTTCATTTATTTCTTTCCTTTTAAAAGTTATTCCTGTCCCCTGTTGTATACTTATATACACACACAAATTCAAATTGGATGGAATATTCCAATCACTCATTTATTGGTCATATATTATTCCATATATTAATATTAAAATTTGAATTTCAAACACTTTTACATATACATATATATAACATACAATTTCTTTTAAGTGTAATTCTTTCATATAGACTCGGATTCTTGACATATTATATATGAAAATTGATTAGAATTTCACCACGAATACAACTACAGTATTTTTGTTGCCAAATTCCTGATGCTGCCAAATTCCATTTTTCAGCCCATTAATATATTATTACTTTATAGATAATTTTCATTATCTATTATAGTTTCTTGTTTTAGGTATGTTTTTATGGGGTGTTGCAGAATCATTGACCACAATGCTGGTGATCAAATTTATCTTCAGAAACATCATATGTCGATTCGGACTTCCTAGGACAATCATAACTTTTAATAGGACCCAGTTCAACAGCTCAAAATTTAGAGATTTCTATCGATGATATCGCATTGAAAAAAAGTACGCTACAGTTGTATACCTGCAATTGAATGGACAAGTCAAAGTCGTAAACAAGATCATTAGTTCCATCCTAAAGAAAAGGTTGCAGTGGACCAAAAGGCAAATGCATCGATGACAAACTACCTTTATCCCTTTACGCATATTGAAAAACCCATAAGTCTGCGGCTGGCCACACTCTATTCGCCTTTTTTTCTAAAGTTGCCAGCCCAGTAGAACTCAAAATCCCCTCTTGTCGAATGACCCATTACGACCCATTGACAAACAAAGGACTTCGGTTAGAATCTTTAGACATGATTGATAAGAAAAGAGAAGAAGTTTATTTGCGTACTGAGGTGCACAAAAGACGAGTCGCCAGCTCTATGATAAGAGAGTCTGATTCAAAACCTTCAACTTCAGTGACCTTATAATGTAACTAATCTTCCTATCCTCAATGCATATGGGCACGAAATGGGACGACCTTACATCATCCAACAGAAACTTGATAATGAAACCTTCAGGCTAACGACAATTGATGGCGACCCACTTCCTAGAGCATGGAATGATGGACATCTAGGGCGCTATCTTTCTTAGACTTTTATTATGTATTTCATTCATTCTTAAGCATTGTAATAAGGCATGTCTTGTAACTTGCTACTGTTTATAAATGAAAGCTCTTTTCCATATTCTACTACTGTGTTTGTTACTTTGGCTATGTTTTCTAATTCGACTAACCTGTTCCAAAGATTGAACGAAGGGACGACCTACTCCCCAATGATGTTCATTAGTTCACGTTTCGAAGAGCTAACCTAATTCCACGACTAGACCGACCTCGGTAGACAAAACTCGAGATTAACCCCAATACTCAACTAGGTGATTAACAATTTACAAACTGAAGTGTCGAAACAATATCTAAGCAACATATTTAACTCTCTCGAGTTTTGATGGGATGATTATTAAACTATGGGATATGATCCGACCATCTCTATGGCGATCGTTGCCTTTGACATGAGGGGCAAAGGGATGATGCCTAGGCAAGCGTGACTCGATCATTAACTCCACTAACTCCATTCATCAGAACTAAAAACGGAGTATAAAATAAGGAAGAGTGTGACCCAACAACTCAATCTCTACCTCTAACTCTCACGACTTGAGATTATAAAATAACTTGTGAGCCTCGAAACAAGGCCATTTGACATATCATTCTAACCCATGCTAACTGCAAGAGAGTATAAAGGGTGAATAATGATGTCCACCCAGCCTCTGTCACCCTCCGACTGAGAGTAGGAGCATAAACACTTAAGGATCGTACGTCCAAATTAACTCATCCGGGTCCCCACCAATGCCCGGGGGTTGTGTACAGCCTTATAAATTAACTTCAAATGCGAATTCGGCGCGACTCGTAATTCAAAGATAGTTGGGAGGCATACACACTGTACTTCTAAATATCGACATACTACCTCTTACTTGACTTAGTAATATTTAAATTGCGAGTGCATTGAATTGAAAGAAATATATAAACTTGTGAACAAATAACATTGTTTATATAAAAAATAATAGTATTTCACATACAAAAGTGCAGGTGTATATAAATTTATAGACAAAAACACGAGAGTCTTACTCGCAACCACATCTAAAAGGCATAGAAAGCAATACAAAAAACAAGTTGGTTAAGTCTGAGATGACTTATCATCGGTCTTCTTCTTCTTCATCTACTCTTCCTGTACACAAAAACTCTACAATCTCCTCAAAGATCATTGACTTTCTCATCTTGGAGTTGTTACCAAAGAAATGGAGGTTTCCGACTTACGTTTATCGTGCTTTCTCTTTCCCCCAGTGGTTGAGACAAGAGATCATTTTCCATGGTTGATAGAACAACATCTGATGGAGCAATGCGTCAAAGAGGTTTGACCTTAAGAGGCCCATAGGTTAATTCAAATTTGAGGAAAAAAAGCTTACCTTCATTCCAAGCCTTTATCTCTACAAGTGTAAGAGGTCCAATCTTACAAGTATCCCCCTTGCATATCGCCTCTTCTTCTTCCAGCTGATCGCCTCTGTCGCCCTGACCCTTCAGGGCATCTATGATTTCTTCATCTTTGACCGGATATCCAGTAGGAGGCATAAGCTTCTCTTCGGTTGTTTTTTCCCCAGACATAAAAGTGACCTTACCGGCAGGGGTACCTGAAGCAGTAAGAGAAATGATTAGTCCCGGTGGAATAGCGGCCTCCGGACTAAAGACACGGCTAATGGAAGATTAGATATGATCATTTATGATCTGAGGATAGAAAAGAGATATACCCTCAATCAATGCATACTTAGGAGTGGGAAGAGTTCCAGCTTCTTGGATTAGAGTGAGAGGCTGCTTGAATGAGAGGCTGCTTGAATATAAAAAGAGGATGATCTGAATGATACTCCTCTACAGTACTGGAGGATCAGGCTGGAGGCAGTGGAATGGCTGTGACATCCCACGTTTGGTAATGTCACTCACAAATGGAATGCATTAAGTTTCGTGAAACGTTATAGGTAAACAGAAACACAAATATTACAAGAAAGATATAAAAATGATAGCGGAATGAAAAACTTTATTTAACATAAAGCAATGTGGTCTGAAAACATCACATGTCTGAAATACATAAAAACCATTACATCATTGAAACTACTGTGTTGTACTTTAAAACATCAGAGTACATAAAAGAAACAAAATTCCCCAAATAAAATATAGCTATAGTAGCAAGAATAGGAGCTTGAGCCATTCATTTAATCAACTCCAGCAAAATGAAAGTAGAATCACGGTCAAGCCTGAGTATTCCCACCCTGAGAACCTAAGGGAAACGGAAGAAAGAAGAGGAAACAAAAAGGGTCAAACAGAAAGTCTAGCGAGTTCAATTACTTTTAGCAAGTAAATAAGTAAAAGTAGCATGACAAGCATATGAAGTGGATAAGAGAGATATAACAACATATAAGGTAGGCAAGACGAGGTAAACATGATAAAGTGTATACTTCACTAAAGATTACTCTGCAGTAATACTAGTATAACCAGAATGAGATGATCCCAACAACTATAAGAAGGTGGACTTAGGCATACGTCCAGATGTATCCTAACCACTAGCCTAATCGATCGACTCCCTACTCCACGTAGATACTCTGTGCCAGCCCCACCATAAGATGTATCACGTCCTATAGTGGAAATCCTTTGCTGATATGCACAGCCATACCTACAGGTGTCACGGTCGTCTTAGCCCCTCTACCCGGCCCATGCACGCACATGTCCATGGACGGTTTGCACTACCCACAACGTCCTCCTCGTTTGGATCTCTTACATTCAACCTAGTAATCGTGCCCCAACTCTGACCTAGTTCGGAGTACTCGTTTGATACCTATTAAGGGTTACTGACTGAAATGGGTCTCACACAATATGATACAAGCTCCCCCTTGTCTTGTATCCCCACTAGGATTTCCATTGGTTATGTATACCACTAGGTGTCTTTAATTACACAACCCTATTATTTCTAAAAGTTATTTGTACCCTAAAAACGTGTCTTTAATTACATAACTCTAACCATTGGCTATGTATACCACTAGGTGTCTTTAATTACATAACCTTATCAGGTCAAGTTCGTGGGGCTATATGTAAATATTACCCACCCCTCAGATTTACTTGACCTACCCTTTGTTTAGCCAAATCTACTTTACCCAACTTAAGTTTATATTCATACAATCCCTATGGATTTAACTAGGTTAAGTTTTCAACGTTTATTACCATATTTTCATTTATGGTTATGGTATGCCAGACCTCTTATATTAAGCCTGTCACTTGTGGATGTTGGACATGCCAAGCGGGTCCGAGAAGACTTATTCAACAAATTGGACTTAACCTTATGTCTTAGCACGTCTCGTTTTTGTGCACCTAGAGCTCTCACATTAGATTCAACACTTGTGGTCGCTGGATATGCCGGTCGGTTTCGGGCAGACTTCCACCGCAAGTACAATCTAACCTCTTGTCATTAGTACAGTTATAGTTTCTAATTACTGTAATCCTAGGCATTCCATTATTATCCAATTTTCCTATGTCTTTATAGGTTATTAGTTTCATGCCCCTTTTGCCCTATTATGCTTATATTAAATTATATGTCCAAATTCATGTTCATAATCATTATTCAAGTTATGACAATTTTTTATGCGTCCCCCCGTTCCCTAACTAACGCATTCTCTTATATTTAGCGGCATGCCTAGGCTAGGAAGTAGCTTGGACATATACAACAAAAGGAAAAGGTGATGGGAAGATGACAATAGTGATTATTCTGACATAACTGGCATAAATATATACTGGTGTAGTGATAAGGCGGACATATAAGAATAGATCTGTGAACTTGTGATAATTAAACTAGTTCTAACATAGTAGGAATGGCATAATAAGCATACCAAGATCAAAATAATAATTTAGATGTCCAACTAGTCCAGATCCAATATGACAGGCACAAGGTGATCTAAATAATAAGCTAGATCTTAAAACAAAAGTAGATCTGTCCTGAAAGAATGTCATAACATCAAAAATTCACAAGTTACAATGGATCCGATATGATAAAGATTGAGATCCAAGTCATAACTAATTCAGAATTTCATAGATTCACAATTTACAATAGATCTGGTATAATTCATTTACAGGAATGGATCCAAACTATAGTCATATCATGTTTACTTTTAATCATTTAAATCTAAAAGTAACTTAGAACTCACAATGTTTGGATTAAGAAAATAGAACTAGAAGAGAAGATTGTTGAATCACAGATGTAAACTTGAATCTCTTAATCTTTGATTGCAGAAGAAGAAAAGAATCTAATTCAGTCTAGGCACTGACAACATTTGGCCTCCATGATTTCCAATGAAGAAAACAAGAGAAATGAGCCTGTATATATAGCTACAGCACCCAGAAACTGACTTGCAATGTCAGCCTTAGGGGGGTCGATCCTGGTGTCAACACCCCCTTTGGGGGGGCGACCTATGGGTCGACAACCCCCTTAAGGGGTCAACTCCCCTAGGCAGGAATTTTCCCGCTCACCCCAAATTCTGGAAATTTGAACTTTTTTGAACTTTCTGGACCCGATTTTGAATTCCTGGATCTTATATGTATATATATAATTCTCTTGCACATATACAAACTTCAATCATTCATAACTTCTTCATACGGTGTCCGTTTTACGCAAACCAAATGTATATCTTGACCAGAATTTCGTGATAGACACAATGGCGCAGTCTGTTTCCCTTAGTTCTGAGTATTGGATTAATTATTATTTAATTTATCCTGTTTTAATGTTGTTAAAATATAGGGTGTTACATTCTCCCCTACTCAAAGGGTTTCGTCCCCGAAATCTTCAAGTTAAGAAGAATGCATATCCTACCATCTATCACCCATCTACTCATCCATCAATCACCAGCATCCATTGTCCTTAATGACTTCTAATGCTTATATGAACATATGCAAAGGTGTGTGTATATGTCCCAACACTAATGCGATGATCAGGCGGTCTACGGATTCAATCGACCTCCTTAATGCAATGTAGGTTAGTGTCATGAATCCAACCTATATGCAAATAATCCTATTATAACATGTAAGTTCTATATGTGTGCACAATCATTCATCCAAATGCAACATCCATATAATGATACATTCAATTTCATCAATTAAAAGAAGAAAAATGAACACAAATCCATATGCAGTATGAAAGTGATTGAGCCGATATAGTGCCTAATGTGTGTATATATGCATCCACGAGCAACCATTAGCAAACACTTGCATCCACTTGCATTCATCAAACATAACATGTCTCAAACAAATGTTTACATCCATGGGATTCCTACCTAAAGGTCGAAGATTCAATCGATAGGTTATAATTAAATAACAGAAACAAGCATAAATAAAGAGCTTTGGAAAAGGAGTTAAGAACATAGCCTCAAAAAGAAAAGAATACGAAGCATGAATCTTGTCTTCGGTCTCCCAAGTTGCATCCTCTGGGTTATCTCCCCACTGAACCTTCACCAACTTGATTTCTTTATTGCGTAACTTCTTAACTTCTAATCCAAGAATACGGGAAGGAACTCGCCTGACTGTCACCTCCCATTCCACCTATACTTCTTTCAATACTATCGGCTCAACTACTTCTGCTGTAACATGCAAGCACTTCCGCAAGTGAGAAACGTCGAAAACATTATGAACACCGGAGAGTCTGTCTAGCAGCTTTACTCTATAGGCCATTTGGCCAATCCTTTCTGTTATGGGAAACAATCTTATGAATATTGGTTCCAACTTCCCTATAGATCCGAAGCAAACCACATTCCTCAAGGGTGACACTTTAATGAAAACCATATCTCCTACTTTTGATTCTATGTCAGTCCTTTTCTTGCCTATGTTGGATTTCCACCTATCTTGAGTGGTCATCATTCGTCGTCTAATAAGATCAATCATTTCGGATGTTTCTCCAAACATATCTGGTCCAAGCAATAGCCTTCCTGTAGATACCCAACAACAAGTTGGTGACATACAAGGTCGACTATACAATGCATCGAATGGTGCCATGCCAATGCTAGCTTGATAACTGTTGTTATAGGCAAACTCTACTAAAGGAAGATGCTCTTCCCAAGTCCCTCAGAAGTCTAGGATACACAGTCTCAAAAGATCTTCAAGAACTCTGTTCACCTTCTCCGTTTGCCCATTGGTCTGAAGATGATAAGCGGTGCTCAAACATAACTGTGTACCTAATGCTTCTTGCAAACTCCTCCAAAACACACTAGCGAAGATGGGGTCACGATCGCTTACAATGTTGGAAGGTACTCCATGAAGACGGTCTATCTCTCGAATATATATTGCTGCCAACCAAGTTTCCATCCTCTTACTCTTGACTGGAATAAAATGAGTGCTCTTAGTAAGTCTATCTACTAGCACCCAAATACTGGTATTGCCTTTCTTTGATCTAGGCAGACCATCTATGAAGTCGAGATTCTCTCCCGCTTCCATTGTGGAACCTCCAAAGGATGGAGTAAACTGCTGGGCTTCTTTTGCTCAGCTTTGACTTGCTGGCAAACTAAACATTGAGAAACAAACTCCGCCACATCTTTCTTCATCCCAGCCCAAAAGAAGACCCTCTTTATATCCCTGTACATCTTATCACCGCCTAGATGAATAGTCATCTTAGAATGATCGGCTTCTTCTAAGTCTGCCTTTAGCAAACTTCCCTTTTGAGGAAACAAAGCCTTCCATCTCGTCGCAACCACCCTTTATCGTCGATGGAATATCTATTGAGGTGACTAGAAGTTTCCCTTTTACTGAGCCTATCCACGATGTCTGAAATCTGTGGATCATCTCGCTGCGAAGCTCCTAATTTTCCGTAAGGGTAGGTCGTATCTCTAGCGATGCAAACAAACCAGTCAAAAGCTCGGTGGAGGGTTAAAAATCAAAGGTTGATATGACCTCCAAGCTTTTCCTTTCCACAAATAGAGGACTTAAGGCCATCCTCTGCCTACTTAGTGCATCTGCCACCACGTTACCCTTGCCAGGGGTATAAGAAATTACAAAATCCTAAGAAGCTAGGGACTGCATCCACCTTTGTTGCCACATATTAAGATCCTTCTGCGAAAACAAATACTTAAGAGATTTATGATTGTTGTACAACTCGAACCTCTCTCCAAGCAAATAATGACGCCACAATTTAAGTGTGAATACTAAGGCAGCTAGCTCAAAATCATGGGCTGGGTAGTTCTTCTCATGGACTCTTAGCTGTCTTCCTCCATAACATACTACCCTTCCTTCTTGCATCAGAACCGCACCAAACCCCATATCACATGCATCGGTGTATTCCCACCGAGCAAGGTCAAGACTGGGGCTGTTGTCAGAGCCCTCTTCAGTCGTGGGAAAGCAACATGGCAATCTAAATCCCACAAAAACACCAAATTCTTCTTTGCCAACCTAGTGAGTGGGGCTGGTATCTTTGTGAAGTCCTTAACGAACTTCCTATAATAGCCTGCTAACCCCAAAAAGCTTCTCAACTCCGTTGCATTCTTTGGAATCTGTCAGCCCTAAACTATAACCACCTTTGTGAGACCTACTGCTATCCCTTCTTTAGAAACCACATGCCCTAGGAATCTCACCTCTTTTCTCCAAAAATGTCATTTGGAGAATTTTGCCTTAAGCTGATGCGCAAAGAGAGTTTTCGAAATTTCTCTCAAATGTTGGCATGCTCTTCTTCACTTTTTGAGAAGATAAAGATATCATCAACAAAGACCATGAAAAATTTGTTTAAAAACTCCCGAAACACCCTACTCATCAGATCAACAAAATAGGCGGGTTCATTCGTGGACCCAAAAGGCATTACAAACCATTCATAGATACCATCTGGAGTCCTACAAGTGATCTTATCTATACTATCCTTAGCCACCCTCAACTGATGAAACCCAGTGGCCAAGTTTAATTAGGAAAATACCAAGGCACCAACAAGTTGGTCGAACAAATCATCTATTCATGGAAGTGGGTACCTGTACATCTTGGTGAGCTTATTTAACTCTCTATACTCCAAACACAAACGAAGCAAACCATCCTCCTTAGTTGCGAATACTACTAGAGCACCCAATTCAGATTTGCTTCACCTGATAAATCCTTTCTCAAGTAGCTCCCCTACTTTCTTACTCAGCTCCCTCCTTTCCCTTGGAGCCATATGGCGCACTGGCAATGCAACTGGCTTTGCATTGTCCACCAAATATATGCAAAAATCTATCTCGCGCCTTGGGGGTAAACCCCGAACCTCATTAAAGACATCAGAATAATCTCGGACTGCTGGTACAAATTGCAGATCATCGATAGATGCATCAAGATACTCTAGGAAACTAAGCATAACAGAACCTTGCGAGTCACAAGAAATCTCGAGGGTCCTCCCATGACAAGTCAGAAGCCTAATGACCATCCTCTCATAATCTAGAATGGCAACATACATGGTTAGCCAATCCATCCCTAGAATCAACCCGTAGCCCATAAACCCAAGCACATACGCGTTGCACTCAAACTCGACGCCTAAGATAGATATCCTCAAACCCCGACAAATCATGGATAAATGAGCCGAACCACCAAAAGGGTTTAAGACAATAACGAGATCCACTACCATACTAGTATTTAAGTGCAACGATTCAACCACAAAACTAGATATAAATGAATGTGAAGTGACCAAATCAAAATGAGTTCTAATAGGATGACTGGAAAGAAAAATCAAACCTTCCATGGAAATTTTCCTACCTCTATCCAGAGCACTGATCGCGAGAGCATGCTCTGCCCTCCAAAAGCTCCTGTCCTTTAGTCTTGTCCTTGTGGTCCGTGTTTCTTCGGGCACTCCCTAGCAAAGTGTCCGACCTCTCCACAATTGAAGCAAATATTCTTCCTCCTTTTACAGTCTTTGACCAAGTGACCCTCTCGGCCACAACTGTGACATTTCCTCTTATCCTTAGCCTTGTCATTCTTTCCACCTTTCTTTTGTTGTTGTTGTTGCTGTTGTCCTTTCTTAGGCCATACCTTCTTGTTTTGCGTTGTTTCCTCAGCTTTTACTTCCTTCTTTTCTCCCTTGTCTTCCTCATGCATCAGGACCATATCAACAAGCCTTTCAAAAGTAGCTCCCATTGGAATGTGCGACATAGCTAACCCGTGAAGGGGTTCATTTTGCCCTTTAGCAAACCGGAAAGCTTTCTTATGCAGATTATCTACCAATTCCAATCCAAATCTTGCTAGCTGATTGAATTTGTTCACATATTCTTTAACAGTCAAGTTTCCTTGTTTAAGCGCCAAGAATCTCTCCATCTGCATGCTTTTCTCAGCTTCAGAAAGAAATTTCATTTCAAATCTTTGTCTAAAATCATCCCATGTTTCTACTAGACGTCCGGCTTGGGTAACTTCCCACCAAAATGAAGCTTTATCCTTCAGTATCCAGGTAGCTAACTGAATCTGTCTCTGATCTTCCACTTAAAAGATTACGAACAAGTCCTTGGTCTACTTGAGCCAATTACTTGCCTCGATGAATGTTTCGGTTCCATGGAATAGATTCCCTCCTATGGCACAGAAATCTTTGCAGATCTTAGCGAAATTATCTGCTTTAGGAGGAGGAGGAACGACGGGTGTAGCTCGGGGAGGAAAATTTTTTTGGCCTTCGACAGGCGCTGTAGCCTCTATATGCCTATAGAACAGGCCAGGTGTCGTAACACCCTCTGGAATGTTAGGTTCCCCAGACATGCTAAAACCAAAAGGAAAGAGATTTAGACAAAAGATCGAAGGATATTACATATGGCTTTGGGGAATATGTTTTTCAAAATAGACTTTTCTTTTTGAAAAATGCTTTCTTTTAAAACTGAAAATTTTCAAAAACTTTTGTCTTGTCTGGTAACTTTCAACTCTAATACCAAGTGTGACACCCCACGTCCGTTAATGTCACTCACAAAGGGAATGCATTAAGTTTTGTGAAGCGTTATAGGTAAACAGAAACAGAAATATTTTAGCATGGTTAGCCTACTTAGCCCTTTCTGATTTCAATTTCATTAAGTCCTATTCTAGCATGAAGGGGACGATTCATCGTCGAACAAGTAGGATGCCTAAGGGTTACTATGGTCCCCGTACATGGGTAGGTTGACTTACGCATTCTAAGTGAGATAACCAAAAGTGAATGAAGTCGAGCAGTTTACCGTCTGCAATGATCGGTATAATGATTAAGGCCTATCTCATACATGGTTAGCCTAACTTAGGCCATTTGAAATCCAAAGCCAGATAAGTAGAAATGAATGAAGGAAGTCGGATGGTTTATTGACCACAAAGAGCTGCCTAGGGATTAAGACCTAATCTCATACATGAGTAGGCAGACCTTGATCCAACGAAAGCCAAAGCCAAATGACTAGAAATGAATGAAGCAAGTCGGATGATTTACAATTTTCCTAGTGCATGCAAAGGGACTAAGACCTAATCTTGCACATGGGTAGGGAGACATAGGCCCTCCGAAATCCAGAGCTAGTTAACCAAAAATGAATGAAAGAAGTTGGACAATTTATCGTCTACAAAGATCATGCCTAGGGATTAAGACCTAAACCCGTACATGAATAGGAAGTCTTAGTCCCTACGAAAGCCAAAGGCAGGTAACAAAAAATGAATGAAGTAAGTCGAATGGTTAATCCTCTGCAAAGAGCATGCCTAGGGATTAAGACCTAATCCTATACATGGATAAGGAGACTAAGACCCTCCGAAATCCAAAGCTAGATAAACAGAAATGAGTGAAAGAGGTCAAATAGTTTATCATCAGCAAAGAGAATGCTTAGGGATTGAGACCTAATCCCGTATATGGGTAGATAGATTTACTCCCCTGAAATCCGACAAACAACATAACTAGAGAGATTAGTTACTTATGAGGCAGATGGTTTATGGTCGGTTATAGAGCAAACCTGGGGATTAAGACCTAACCCTGTACGTGTGTGGGCCAATATAAAATCATCTGAAATTGTAAACCAAAGGTAAAATATCCAAAAGTACAATATCTAGGAGGTCGAAGCCGATACAACCAAATCCCAAGGGCTAAAAGCCAAAATATATAAGCAGAAATCCAAATAACCATATCTAGATGCCGAAAGACTAGAATCCAAAAGATGAAAAGCCAAAGAACCATAATCCATAAAGCCAAAATCCAAAGTTCAAAAGCCAAATAACCAAAAAGCCAAGAAACCAAAAACTAAAGAAACCTAGTTCGAAATTTAAGAAACAAAAATCCAGATAATTCATAGAAAACCACTTCAATTAATGATCAAACCACCGGGGCCAAGCCCCAGTCCATTCCTATTCCAAGCCGAAGCTAGTAGATGTGCTTGTCTTGGTACTACAACCAGGTTCCGAACATAATTCACCACCTCTCCATATTTGATCCGCTCCCCAACCATATCCTGAAGATGCCTACAACCATTTGTACTATGACCATCCAAGTCAAGAAATAACCAATGCCTACCAGAATCCCTTTCTTCCTAAGTTGACTCCCTTGCGAGAGGCTTCCTAAAGGGAGAAACCGGGTGGAATTCCAAAAAGATCTCCTTAAAAGTATGATTAAGCACTACATATTAAGGGAAATTGGACTGATTCCAGTAATACGCATTCTGATCATTCCAAGAAGCGGTCTTGCCTTCGGCTTAGCTAGAGTTGAAGGATCCTTCGCCCTTAACTGAATTAATCTTGAAAATTTTCTTGTCAATTCTCGTACCTCTTCCCTCGAAAACATATCTTCTTCAAAGAAGAATTCTCTAAGGTGCGTCAATGGATCCTGTTGAAACGAGATCTTGAAATCCGTCTTATCCAACACCAGAAACAGCAGCTAAAAAAAACATCGACTGGTCCAGTAAATTGATCGAAGCTACACTAGCACTAAACCATACCGTAAACATGCGTAAATTTTTGTCGCTCCTTTCCTTAATCTCCATAAGAGTCATCATGCTCTTGGGTCGAGCATGTGAACCCTAAACTGTTTGGCGAACTTTCCAACCAACACATTCCTACTATTAGATGATTCATTATCCAACTTCCTTAACCACATGACAATAATATTCGTAAGATCAAAATAGGAAGACTTTTCCATAACATTCTTCAATGTCGAAATCACTTCCATGTGGCGCATGTAACACATCAAGTGATCGGTTGGATCCTTCCTTCCATTAAAAGCCTCCAACACTAGTAATTTGAAATCTGATAGGTTCATAGAATTTCTTATATCCTGAGTAAACGGACTGCGAATTAAAAAAATACAAATGCGAAAGAGATGCTCTACCTCGAGAACAACATTGAATTACATCAGAGATCTGAATTCCACTTCAATTTCCCAACAAACAACTCCATTCATTCAATTCCACACAAGTGCCCCTAGTGTCAAAGATAGAATTAAAAAATTGTTAAGCCCTAACAAGAATATTTGTCTCTATCCTATCCCGAGGTTCTGCTACAAACATAAATTGCTTGAGCAACATTCATTTCTGTTTCCAAAGCCTAAAACATGACCAACCACAACATGTTGAGATGAACTTCCATTAGGATTGGGGGTGTTGCCTCCGCATCTAATTGAACCAGTACCAATCCAATGATTGGTATAGACACGGGGTTAACTTTCGGGAACTATCCTCGAGTCCCAAGCTAAACCTTGAGAAAAACTAGCACTTGTTTTGAAATATTTCCTAGGCTCGAAGTCCTTTCGAAACATTTGATTTGAGCGATAAAATCATTGATAGTCGCTTCTTGCCTTTTGAAATGCTCTTTCTGCCTTCTCGATCGCAAAGTTAAAACCTTTACCACTTCGCTGATATCATCTCAAGTCACGTAATTCGATAGATGTCCAACTGAAGAAACTTCCTGACTTTCCTTCATCCCTGCTTCTTCCGAATGAGATAAAGTGATATGTTTCCTTTTAACCGTCCTTAGAATTCTGAACAATCCGAATCCTTATCAATTCAAGGTTGCGCCGTCCCCTTATTGTCATGCCAAAATGTTGACATGGGGAATCGGTCAACACATGCCAACACCTGATAAGTAATGGGTTATGCAACAAATCCAAACACAATCCAGATTCAGAGTAATGTAAAGTAAACAACACTAAATTTTGTAGTGGTTTAGCAAGTTATGCCTATGCCTACTCCGAGGTAACTTTATATATTGTGCTTTACATAGTTACAAGTACAATTCATCCTCCACTCCTTATGTTTACAATGTTATGAATCAAGAATAACAAATTCCTTATTAATTCTCTATCAATTACAAAAGCCCAATATAATCTTCCAATGTCCCAAGTCTAAAGAGTGAAGCCTTAATGCCCAAAGAGCTTCTACGTCCAAGAAGAAGAAAATATACCTAAGTGTGTCCAAGAACTTAATTCATATTCCAAGAAAGCAAGCCTAAAGCCAAAATATTGGTGAATATTTTCAAGATGATGTTCACAGGTCTAAGAGACATTCCAAAGTCCAAAAAGTCATGTAGGAAGCCATTGAAGTACTCTAAGTCCAAGCTTCTTGCCTGTAGAATGAAACAACCAAAAGAATCTTGAAATTAGTCAAGTGACAAGGTACATATAGGAGTGGGGATACCTACATTTGTATCCCTTGATTTTCATACTCGGGGGTCGGTACAGAACCTAGGTGTTAGCCAAAATGCTATGCTTTTTTCGATGCACTCGAACTCTACGCCAAAAATCAACTTTTGCTTAAAAACTATGAAATGCCAATTTTGTATCCTGCGCCTTGTGCATACTTAAGACCCGAACTCATGAAGACAAAAAACCGTCACCATATCCACTTCGTATCGCCACTTCCCGGTACCATTTTGGTATCGGAGGTGGAATATAAAATTCATAGTGGATGTGCCGGATACGAAAATCCATTCGTCATAGCCAGCATGAATTCCAAAAATAAGAGAAGGAGATAGAAAAATCCGAAGCTATCTTGAGGGATAGAAATTCCTAAACTACCGATACAGACTCCTGGGTACTTATCTTGGGTACTTATCCAAATATCCAAACTCTTTTGAAATTTGCGAGTTATACCGAACCGAAATTGTTTTCGGTAGCCGTAACGACACCGAAACACTTATTCAAATTCCGTAGTTTTTAAGACTTCGCCACTTCAACTAAACCGCTCCAAACTTTTATGGGTACGTGCTCGAGTCCCAAGTACTCTGATAACCAAAAATCGATGTACGACTATCTTACAGAAAGGAAGATCAATGCACAACATCCTTGCCTCAAGCCAAGTTGATAATCAAAAGAGCCATCATGTCGAAATCACTATTGAACGAATCATCGTATCCTGCTCCTCGGAATTGCACCATTGTCTATGTCAAATTGACCAACATGATCAATAACAATAGCATCGATATCAACTATTTCATAGTAATCGATAATGACTACTTGGATCTTGTATTTAACCGAAATTGGTTAAATACCGATCCATGGAAAATGTACAACATTCATTACGAAATCTAGCTTGTCGCCAAGTCCAGCTTATTTTCCAGTCATCCTTCATCTTCTGATCGACCATCATGCTCCATTGTCGCTCCATCTTCAAACTTGTCGCCGAGCTCCAATGCTGCTTTATCATTAAATCCATCAAAATACCTTGAAGCTCCTTTGAAAACTAATCTCATTCATTCGAGTCTACTATTCTGGTGCATTCAAAAAATGTGCACCAACATGTGCATTTAATCGATAAGCAACCCCAAAATCTAACAAATGGAATGTTTCATTATACTAGAAATCCTACGAACGATGTTTTGTGCTAAACTAAAAAATCAATTCAACTTATAAAAATTCCTAAATTAGCATACAAACAACCATAATAAAAATACTAAATCTAGTTGCAATGGCTCGGCAGAAATTCGACGCTCGAATTCTGACAATAATAGATAATCCTGTATTACTTGCGAGAATCCAAGTATCGAAACACTAAATAGTTAATAGAAAGAAATTAGTGGGTGAGACAGTAAGAATAAATATTAGAACAGAAGAAAACGAAGAATCACAACACAGAGTCTCACATCACAGCAGAAAAAAATATAATATGGAAAAAAAATCTTTAAAAAGAACTTGTATGAATACTTACAGTCATCAGGGTACAACACAAAATATGGATAGTTATAACAACTTGTTCTCATATACAATACACAATGGAATTAATACTAAATACTTCTCAACTCTTTCAGCAAGTATTCTGAAATTCGTAGCGTCCAAAACCTAAACCTGTAAAACCAGTCTGACCCGAGCTTTGCAAATGCCGCTGATCATTCTGATGAACCGGCGTACGAAAACTCAACAAGTTTTTAGGTAACATTCGACTGATTTAAAGTTAAAAATCCTTTTGAAAGAAAAGGATAACTGTAAGACCAGCCACACAAAAATACTGACAGTTTTACCTTACAATAACCCAGAGAACTTTTTATATCAAAGTCCAATGATACTATATAATGTCTATCAAACCAAATAAATAACCATCTAGCAGAACGCTTGCATCTCAAGCTCCACATACACACACACACACACACACATATTTATATATATATATATATATATACAATATAATCAAAAACTGCATAGCACTTATAGGAGAATGGATTTCCAACTATGATTAGTTATAGGACCACCTTCCGATAGGGTACCTCTCGAGACAATACACTAGGGTTCAACAAGAACATCTTGTAACCCGACCACACATATGACCGAACACTCATTCAACTTGAGTGTATCGAATATGTTATCACCCATGGTTGGTACCAACATGATCATTTCCCGGGAGATACAGAAGCGATAAAAGAAAAAAATGTTTTTTTCTAGATGGTGTCAATACACCCTAATGGGAATCACCCATATAGCAATACTACCTGCTCGATTTCTATCATTTTCCCGGTTGATGAGGCTTCAGGTCACGATTACTTTTTCAGATCATTATATCATCATTCACTTTGAATGAAACATCTTCAGGTCCGTCAAATCATTAATTGATGATCACAAATACACTCTGGGTATTAAGCTAAGAGAAGTTTCCTTTTACGCCACCAAACTTGGTATATTTATAAAAAGCAATGTATATGACCCCTAGGAAATACTTTGTCAGACATTCGTCCATACAAATCATCCAGGAACAAGATGAACCGAAGGCACCCTCCTGCCGCGTCTTTATATAGGAATCACCCCCAAGGATCAGTAGCGAGAAGTCCTTTCAAATCCAAAGATTTCAATCATGAAAGAACTATAGTTTATCACTTTTTAGGAGCGACCCAGACACTATAAGTAACCCTTCCGTTAATGAAATTCTAAGAGTCCTCAAATGCTCCATCTCGACCAACTTCTGATGTCTTCCATGTTTGTGTATTTGCTAGTTGTAATGTTTTTCAAATATAAATTTATCCTAATCTTTCCATATAAACAATCGATAGTATGCCAGATTTGATAAACAGTTATTTAACTATCAAATAAACAACCATTCAACCATAAAAAATAAATAAATTCAATGGTTCAATACTAAACATCACTTGGCCTCTTTAATTAAAAAAATTCATTAATTATAATTTCAAATCTTTCAACATGTGAAAAAAACATTTCACATCTTATTTTAATATAAGAGTAAAACCATTTTATTTTTAATACTTAATATCACAACACCTTATCCAAATCTCCCTTTCTATAATTTGCAAAACATTTGTTAAAACCATTATCACTTTTCAAAACCAGAAACGAAATTTCTTTTTGGAAATATAAGTTGATTAATTAAACCAGTTCGACATATTATTCGTAAAACAACATTGTGGGTTCCATTTCCAAAATCATTAACCTCTTCCTTAGCGTATTCAATTATATTCAGTTTGCTATGCAAATAATTGAAAACTTCTCCATAACATGTTCTTAACCAAATATCTGACATTCAAACTTTTATTTGGAAATCTCTTTAACATAAATAATCATTTTTGATTACTCTTTTATATATAATTCAGCCTATATGTCTTTCCCATTTATACTTTACTTTTGGAAAAGAAAACCATATTATTTTCAAACATCTTCCGTCATTACAAACTAATACAATCTCTTGATAATAGTGAAGTCGTTCAAGTTGGAGTATTCTATTTACCTCTCAGACCTTGATCGTCAACGTTGTTATCTTAAGATAGATACGAGTTTGTAGCTCTAAAACCGATAATAATAATTCTAATATTAAACAAATCTCATATCCATTTCATTTAAATATGTTTTTTAATGACTAATCTTTATTTTTTGGAACCCCCTTTTTACTTCAACAATTTCACTTAATTTAGATGTTAAGTAAATGCTCATTTTAAAACTATCTCACTTAATTTATATTTCTTCTAATACTAAGATGTTATTATAATCCTTTTACAAAAACACTTTTCGAGGTTTAACTCAAGTCTTGTTTAAAATCGTGATTACTTTCTTAATTGAATTTCAATTAAAAGGGAAATCACTTCAATTATCATTAATTAAATAATAAATGGTTTCATTATTAATTACCATAGAAGTAGTTAACTACATTATTAACAAAAAATAAAATAATTAATTTCCTTTTTTAATGTTATTTAAATAATAATTAATTTTATTGAAAATAACTCGATGATTTTTTTAAGTACTGTTAGTTAGAAAATTAATAAATTTTAACGAAATCATTTTACATTTAAACATTCATTTACCAAAAGTGTTTTTATTCAATTAATTAGAAATCCAATTAACCCAATAACCAATTCTTATTAAATAGTTGACTTAGTCTACCCGAAAACACCAGTTGACTTGTTAACTGTTCTAATTAATCCTTCATAAAAATTATATTTTTATTTAACTTATAAAATATAATTATAAATCATAATTCCCTTATGAAAATAAAATTCATAACTTAAACTATGTCGATTTGCCTAATGGCAATCAACACCTTCAAAAAAAGGTATATAATTGAAAATATTTCAGATTCGATTTAAAATGGATTTAGCAATTTCTTATTTAATCGTCGATATTAAAGGGCCAAACTACAACTAAAATACCGAATGGTGAAATAAGGCTTTATTTTATCCAAATTTCACATCCAATCAAACATATCCAATATATGTGATAAACATTATCAATATAAGTGAGGAATCCTGTTGGATCCCTCCAACCTGTTTTTCCCTCCATCCAATAGGTTACCCCAAATAAAATCATCCATTCAATACGAAAATATATTTATCATCGTTCATCTCGACAAATGGAAATAAATAGTTCAACTAATAATTTCAATAATCAATAAATAACAGCAATCCAAGAATCCAACTATTAATTTTATACATTTATATTATTATAAATGTAATCAACAAGGTAAGTAACCTCAATTGGAAATAATCGTTAAAAATAACAATTGATTTTGATTAAATTAAATGAACGTTTAATTAAATCCGTTCAGTCAATATATAAATATATTTGCAATAATCATCCAATAATAAACAACCATAATTAAACCCAACTTATAAAATATAAGTGGAACAAATTAAGTGAGCAAACTTACCTTGAAACCATTTGTCGTTAAAGCGATTCAGTTATAGTTAAATTAAACATCCATTTAAATTAACTATAAATCCCAATTGTCTCTAGCTCTGTATCACATCAAGATAACCCCAACATCCTTTGTTTTTTTCAATTCTGTTAAAGTTAGCACAACTTATAAACATTTTAGTACGCAGTTTAATTAATATAATTTAATTTCTTAACCATAGATTAATTTAAATTAATCAATTTGATTTAGCAATGAACAAATATCCTTTCTTTTGCAAGGACTTCAAATGAAGCATCACCTGGCACAACTGGCCATGCAGCTCGCTTGCGCCAAGATAAAATGCTCAACGATAAATTGTCATTAGGACTTCGTACTATTTCTCCTCCATAGCCAATCAGGTATGCATGCCTCATAAACTTTTTTTGGGGTCCTTTCCACATATACAAGCATATTTATGTGTGTTTAGATGTACTGAAATCTCTTAAGGAATAAATCAAACATATACAAGTCGAGGAAACTGATGTATCTGACCGTAAATCAAAAAAAAAAAGTGTGACTGATTCCATTGATTGCCAAAGGGAAAGATGATAAGAAGGAAACATTCAGTGGTAAAATTAAATGGAATGAACTAATAGCTTCAACTGTAGAATCTTCGAATTGAGTAAACAACGAACAGTCCGATCCTTCTCTCTATCACATGCATGCGATTCCTTCCTTCATTACATTTGTCGTAGCTTCGTTTTTGCTCCATCGTGATGCCTACGCACGATTGACCCCAATGCACGTTTCAATCATAACCACCACACCGATATTCTAGCCATCGGAGTCCTATTAGAATCCTCCAATCTATGCGCCAATACCACCTCCGCCTTTTCCAATAGCCTCGATGTGCCTTGGTTCACTTATCGTCGAAGATTAATCCTCAACCGCTAGTTCTCTCGAGCACATTTTCGACCATCACAACACACTAAATCCAATCACAATGGTTGGAACCTTCATCCTCAATAAGTTGAAAATTATGTAGTTGGAAAGTTATCTATCATAAGCACAGATTAAAATATAATTAAGAAAGAAATTTGGAAATTCTGAGCCGTTATTTTGTTATGTGTTGATCTGGGTTTTGAAATGAAATGAAATGAAGATCAAGTATTTAAAAGGCAAACGTTGCTTCCCAGTGTACATATCATGTTGGGAAAATGACAGACAAGTTATGTTTTCTTCCTTTGTTTTTTTATTTAGACGAGACTCAGAACATGTGAAATTTTTCCAGTTGGTTATAATTGAATAGGATGTGAAACAATTGGAAAATATTAGCGATACTTTTTACTAATTATGAAGTGATGAAAGATTTTTGTTAGAGTGACTAACCATATTTTCAACGTGCCACGTTCGACGTTTAAAATTTGTACGAACCCATATGGATTTCAATCGTGACGAAACCAGAAATCATATAATAACTTAATTTTTCGAACAAGATGGAACTGGTTTGGTCGAATTCTGAGATCATTTGTGAAACAGATATTTTAATTATAAGGTTAAGAAATACACATTTATACCAAGCATAGTACAAAATAAATCCAATTGATTCAAAAACTTGAAATCTTACAATAATTAATTATTGTGGATTTAATAAAATTAGTTTCGTAGAAACCAAAGTCGTTGGAAAACTGATTATTCTTAAGTTCCATATTAAATCGATGAAACAATTAAATAAAAATCTAGACATTTATTATTCGTACAAGAAAATGGTAAGTCTGATCTATATGAAAATCGAAATCCTATAATAAGTCACCAAAAACAACTCAACGACATAAGTTTCATCGCATTCTGAGACAACTCGCCTAGAATGATATTTTACACGTAAAACAACGCTATAATTGGACATCAAAATATATGGTCAACAAAAATAACGAACCACATGTATCCTAACTCTAAACGTCAATATGAATTCAACGAAACATGTCTTGCATCTCGATTTGATTAATAGCTCAAGTTTTATATAAATTGCTTCTAATTAAATTAAACTCATTTAATTAATCTCTATGCAGAATAGTTGCGCATTTACCGAAGTCACATACGATATCGGATCGCCACAAAATTTATTTTCATACAATAATTTAACATTATGAATACAATGAAATCGATTTCATTGAAATCTGTGACTGTTTCAGAAATGGCTATTTTTAACTTGATTATATTAATATAAAATTTCCATTTCCACCAAATCAATGTTAAACTGACTAATTAAAAACTCTATTAACTTCCATTATAACACAATAGCATATAAAATTATTCAGAAACTATTTTGATCAAATTTCTAGGTTAAAACAATATTCAATCATAGTAAAAACCCTTTTATTAAATTAAATATATTGTTATAATTTATAAACGATTCCATATCTACTTTCTAAAAATTTGATTTTGACATATCTCAAAATCTATAGTACAAAAACTTGATTTTTCTCTTCCATTAGAAGATTATAATCAAATAGATTCAGACGATTCTTTTTTGAAGAATTCGACTTAAAATGGATTCTGTATAATCAATTGAAGTTGGAAACGTAATATAATGAACTACCACAACGTTACGAACTCATTTTTAAATTAATTATGAAATATATGTTTAAAATTTGTTTTATTAATAAATTCCATATAAAAAATCCATTTATAATTCCAGTTCAACATTTAAAATCAATTTTAAATGTTCAAAATTAACGTTTAAAAATCTGGGTCATTACAAAAGTAGAGTGTATTTAAAACATTCAAGATGAAATATATGTCCAAATAATCCATATCTAGCTATATGGTCAAAACAGTGTGCAATAACTTGTAAGCAGGTAAATATCCTATAATATCGTGCAAATAAATTAAATTAGACAACCAAGTTAAATCTATTTAATTCAGTTTTTTATCTTTTATTTATTTGTAACAAGGTTCAACTATCCTAAATATTACGTTTTATAATTAGAAAATAGTTTAAAATATCAAATCTATACAATACAAAAAACACAATCTAGTGAGATATAATATCAGTCTTCTTAATTAAATCATCCCAAACCAACTTTGAAACATAGAGCTTGTCAATTTGAGTCCAACAGATGAAACGACATCCAATTTCGATCTCGTATGTAAAAGATATCAATGTTGTAAGTTTAACTATCATTTATGTAATTAACTAACTTAAGTTGTAATTAATTTAACACTATTTACCTCGTAACCATTATTCTCCAATCCTCCCTATGTTATGCGTGCACATCAACCCAATTTGTGTGCCTTAATTCGAGGTGATATAGAGCTTTATTAGATGAAACTGAAAACCGTGTGCTCCTTTCAGTTCATCATCAAATGCCCTACTCGCTCATACCCTAAACTTCAACACTGTCCATCCTACGTGAAATGAAGTCTACCTTTACTTCCTTCGACCTATAAAAAGTCACAACAAACTCGTAGCCAACAAGTTGGCTAGATATCCCAATGCAAGTGCTCCTTACTACGTGTTTTTAATTTATCCTTGTCCTCACCCTATCGACCTCTACATCAAGCGTTATCCTCAATCTTAGTTCATATGGGGCAACTGCAACTAACACCATATGGGTCCTAATGTATACAAGCTTGAAGATCTCTTCGAGATATGACTCTAGAGGATAATTTCATGATTTTTAATTGGGAGGATTAGATTAATTTAATTTTTGATGTTAATGATGTAGATGGCCATTCTTGGGGGTGGAACAGTAAATTTTGGGTACAAAGTAACTGAATAGTTTGTGATTGTACTATAGAAAAGAGGTTTACATTTACATTCATAAATTCTAAATCATCTTTATGTAGTTAACATGCATTTTAGCTCGCCATGATCAAATGACTCATCTAATTAGTGCAAAACTTGATGGTGTGCATCGCTACAACGATACGGTTTCGACGGTACAAGTTTCATCGTTATCTAATACTATTGCCCCAAACGACAATTTAACGCATATTTTGAGATGGGTTTGACCCTAAAATCTCTGAATCTTGAAATATAGAGATTCTTGTACTTTTTATTCATGTAACCAATCATACGAACTCAACGGAGTTTGTCTCGATTGCTGGTCCATTCATTTGAGTCAACTTTTGAAACCGTCACTTAGATAATTAACGATCAATATCTATATGATTTTTTTAAATATCTAATCGTTAAGATATGGATCATTCACCTAGTGTTAACACACACTGATGTACGTGGCACATTTCCTATAATAACCATAGATAGTAGTTCTTTCTTTGTTATCTTCGTTGGTGATTTCTCAAGACAAGTATATTTATATCTTATGAAGAACTAGTTCAATGTGTATCATAAAATCGTTGAATATAAGAACGTAAAATGAGCCATAAGATTAAGATTCTTCGATCAGATTGGGAAGTTGAGTATATTGGATAAGATTTCAAACAATATTTAAAAGATAATATGATTAATTCTTAGGTGACTCCACCCTATGATCCACAACACAAATAGTGTGTTGGTATGAAGGAATCGAAACCAATTGGATATGGTTCGCTTCTTGATGAAGAAAGCTGAGTTACTACTACTAGGTATATGCATTAAAAACCACAATGCACATGTTGGTTTTATTATCCACTAAGTCATGGCCTAAAGAAATATATGCGATAAGGTGTGGTAAGAAACCCAATTCAAAAGTTTAAGAATATGTGGTTACCGAGATATATAATGACCCACATTCTACGTGTTGAAGGATAGTAGAATACTTATATATTTTTCATGCCAGATCGCATGATACAATAATTTTGGGAAATGGCTATTACGGTCATTTCTCATTTCCATGATATTTTCAAATATCCTGTGATTGTTTTAACCCTAGCTAACCTTTTTTACATGTAACTTTTGGCTGAAAAAGAATTTTATCCTAAAAAAAATTTCTAATAGGTTTGAATGATGTTCCCCTTTCAATAGGATGGCCATATTAAGAAAATGGACTTAGCGATTGGGAGACATGGTTGTTTTTTGGCTTAATGGTGCTTAATTTGGTTAAATGGGTGGTTAATGTACTAATCCAAATTCCAATACACGGTAATTAATTAATGTATTAATTAACTAAATAATAAGTTTTAAAAATTGTTAGAATTTGATAATGAGAACTACATCATTGGGCTTGTTATGATTTTTTGGTTCAGATACATATTTGGTTTCCAAAAAAGGACGTAAAATGGACAAGACATGGCAATTCGAAGGTTTAAAATTCGAAGATACAAGAATATGCATATATATAAATATATACACACGTTGGATGGGATGATTCACCCATCACCCAGGTCGACCCAGATGTCGACCCGTGGACTGATGGTTCGACCCACGTCGTGCCAATCACGTTTACGTGCTTGGCACAAAATCATAATGAATGAAGATTATTTTTTCAATGTTTTTGGTGGATTTATAATTTTCTGGTCAGCCTATTTCAAATCCTAGGCTGACGTGGCAACCCTTGATTGGTCCAAGGAAATGATGGCTCTAATGTTTTCTCTATATCTATAGACCGAGGGACTTTTGCCTTACCTATAAATAAACCTTTAAATCGCCCTTATTCTTCACAACAAAAATTCCTTCCCCGTTGAGGCTAGTGTTCTATTTTGAAGATAGGGCAACCCAAATTAAGTTTTTCGGGAACTGAAATTTGTCAAATAAGCATATTTTCTCTTTTATCTATATTCTAAAGATGGTTAATGCAGGGGCCACGAGGGATGCTTTTCTGGTGACTTTCGTATATTTTTTTGGTATTTTAAAATAAATGAGAAATAGAATAATTGTGGAGTACTGTAGCTTTTCATTACAGTTTTGTTTATTTCCTGTAAGTTTGCAATTTTTCAATAAATTTCTTTCTGTAAATTATTTCTACATTTTGCAGTCTTTTTCTTACAGTTTTCATTTAGTTAATTTGTAAATACTATAGGATATCTTCTCAGTCTTATTTTCCTTTTTTGCATTTGATTTTACAGTTTTGTGTCTATTTTTGGCAATGACCAAATGCGTCTGGATATGTAAATATGGGCCCATAAATGACAGGTTTAATCAACTGATTTAGGCGATTGATATATGTGCCTAATTTATGCATCTGATTTAGACAACAGATTTAGGCGATAGGTTTATGCATATAATTTATGTGCCTAATTTGTACGAGTGATTGTAATCCTTTTATTTTGCGCACGTTGGAAAAATATAATATAAATAAAATTTGCTAGAGGGGATTCATTATTGATACTTAATTTGCAGATAATGAACATGAAGCATAGATGTAACACCACACATTCCTTAATGTCGCCCATATGAGGAGTTCAATAAGAAAGCATGGAGCATTGTAGGTGTTAAGACATAAATCAACACGGAGACTAAGATTTCACAAGACATAAAAATATAATTTTTCAGCGGAAGAAGAAGCTTTCATTTTACAAAATACAAAACCATATTTGTTTCATTTAACCAAACAGTTACAAATTTACATATGTCAAATTTCCGATTGGAAACAACATCAGAGTAAACAATATTATCCCCCAAATATAGTCAAAACGATACAACCTGACTTTGGAAGGAGAACAGGAAGTAATCCAACTTGCGGGGATTCATCGTAACAAAGCAAACAAAGAAATTTGAACTATACACTTTCTCCCGATAGTTCTGAGGGAAAGAAAGAGAAAGAAAGAAAGGAAAACGGTCAGACATAAAGCCAGGCGAGCTACTATGATTACCAGCTCGATTTTCTAAGTTAAGTAAAACAAATAAATATTGGTTCTACCATCATAAAAGGCTAGGTCTCTACACATGGTTAATAGTGAAAAATAACTCATATGAATATATAATAAGGACCGGAAATTTTTATAAAAAGACAATGATGATAATAATAATAATCAGATAAGGCCGAATGACGGTTTTATACTTCTACAGATTCAGACAAAAACAAGTCATTAGGATAGATTTTTCCTTATGCTACCCATGATATCGGATCCATGCATGCTCATGACTCCGCCAGAACGCGCCTAACCTCCTTCCACCTTGAACCTCTTACAATTCATATCAATAAAGCATTCCTTGACCCCTACCTAGTGCAAGACCTCTCTCTAAGATACTAACAGGGATACTGACAGATACGGGTTCCACGCAACAAGATTGACACATGCCACCTCGAAGGCTTGTGCCCCCAAGTAACTAGGATTTTAAGAGTCGTAGTATCAGTTACCAACAAGAATACTGTGAGACCTCTTAGCTCTAATCAACCTTAGCAGGTTTAAGTTCATTAATAAGCATGGTTGTAAATGACATTTCCTTTAAATGTTATTCTGTGTATAATCACTTCCCCAAAACAAGCACCTGCCCACATGTATATAGATTACAGTAACTTGTTTTACTTAACTACATACGATTCTCATATTTTTCATGGCATATATTTAATATTAAATTAAATATAATTCACATATTCTTTATTTGCATGTTAACATCCAATTAAATAACATTCATTCCAATTAACATTTTTTTCTCATACTGATTACTTAATGTCATATAATGTATAACTCATTCTGATTAACACATTTTCTCATTAAGATTACTTAATGTCATTTTAACGTGTTTTTCGTACTAGCGTTAAATTAACATACTTTCCAAGTAAACGTTGAATGAACGCGTTTCCCATTTTAATGACAAATTTCATATTTTCTGATATAGATGCCAAATTGTTATGTTTACAAATTAATGTCAATTGACATGTGATTCCAATATCAATGCCATGTTTACCCAATTAAATTAACATCATTAAATGAACATAAACATCCAAAGAACATAAATGCTTAACTAATATTTTCCCAAACTGGCATTAAATGAACATTAATGACTTATTGACGTACTTTTCCCCAAATTAACATGAAATGAACATAAACATTTAATTACATGTTTTTCCAATTTAACATGAATGATCATAAATGTCTAATCGGTATGTTTTCCCCAATTAACATATTCAATGTAATTATTGTTAATAAGTGACAAATTGCCATATTACCCAAATTAATATGTCTCATTTATTGTCAATTAACATGAATTACCATGTTTTTCAAATATATATATCATCCTTGATGTCAAATTACTATGTTTAACATATTCTCCTTATTGTCAACAAATTTCTCCGGTTAACATATAAATTAACATATACAAATTAATGTCAGTAACATGTTTTCCAATCAAAACCATATTGACATATCTACAAATTTATGCCAAATAATTTTTCACCATATCAATGCCTATATCATTATGTTTACAAATTTATGTCAAATTCATGTTCACCAAATTAATGTCTATATTCATACGTCAAATTCATGTTTACCAAATTAATTCCATGTTAATATATTAACAAACTAATGTCAAATTCATGTTCACCAAATCAGTGCCATATTAATATGACTACCAATTTCATGTTTACAAATGACATTTCTCCTTAATATAAATTTAAGTTTAACCTATTCATATTTACAAATTCTTCATTTATAATAATCTCAGTTTCAAAAAAATCCTAATATGCCTAATTTCCCCTTTTCACGTTATTTCATACTTTTCCAATTCTATGCAATTCAAACTGCAAAGGCATATAATACTGTAAATAAAACAAGCAACAGAAAGGGGTTAAGGAAGAATGTAGTACATACAAACAGATAATAATTGAAAATGAATAGGTAATTGATAGTAATTAAGATAAAATATAAAAATAAACTGATAAACATTGTTACTTTTCAGATGCAAAATATATTTACTGCCAAAGTTCTTTATATTTAGATTACTACAACAACTATTGTATCTATTTAACCTTAACTTAGAAGAAATCTAAAAATCACAGTAATACTCACAGAGATATAGGCCATATTTAGAAATAGTCTTTGAGAAAGTAATTGTTGTAGAGAAACTTGAATTATCCTTTTTTAATCTATCTTCTAGCAGCATCCCCTCATTTTTCTTATTTAATTTAGAACATAATTTGGAGGAAGAAAGAGATGAAGATTGTTTATGTGTAGGAAAATTAGAGAGATTGCCACCCTATTTATATATTAACTAGGACAATCTTAAAACGTTAGATGTTACGTTTTTAAATCCATCCGTACACCACAAGTTGATTCAGCATATGAATAATATATATAAAATAGTCCAGGTTCAAAAGCAATCCAGTTTCAGAAAATTCTCTAAGGTGGGTCGACCCACCTTAGACCTGTGTCGACCCATGGGTCGACCTGCCTTAGACCTAGGTCGACCCATGTGTCGACCCAATTCAGGTGGGGTCGACCACTTGCCGTTGGTTAGTGGGTTTATTCAATTATCTGAATATTAAATTTAGTTTAATCTTCTTAATCCCATATCTTCTTCATACATCATCTGATTTACAAAATCCAGAGTCTATCTAAACCAGAATTTCGTAACGAACTCAATGGTAAAGGCCATTTTACTTAATTCTCAATATTTTTCTTATTAATATTTATTTTATCAATTTATTCCTTAATTAATTAATCAATTAATTAATTTTTAGTTAAAAATTTGGGCTGTTACATTCTGCGATCCTTAAAGAATTTCTTCCCCGAAATCTGCAAGGCTAGAAGAATGTTAGGAATGCTAACACCCATCTACTCAACCATCATCCACTGGCATCCATTGTCCTTAGAATTTCTAATGCTGTTGTATGAACATATGCAAAGGTTTCATGTATATATATGTCCCCAAGTTAATGTGAAAATCAGACGGTTAACTGATTCAGTTGACCTCCTTAATGCAATTCATGCCTGTGCATGTATCCAATATGTACGCAAAAGAATCCTAATAATTCATATAAAGATATATATGTGTGCACAACCATTCACCAAAATGCAACATCCATGGGATGATTCAACCATTTTCATCCATTGATAATTAAAATGGGCACACATTCGTATGCAATATGTGAGTGTTTGAGCCAGTCTAGTGCCTACTGTGTGTGTATATGCGTCCATTAGCAACCACTAGCAAACCCTTACATCCACTTGCAACCATCACACATAACATGTCTCAAATGCATGTTTCAACCATATTTTATCATCTATAAGCTCAAATCCTAAGATCTACACTTCCCAACGATATATTAAACAGAAATCCCTATTTAATGTAAGAACTGATAAATAGAACATCAAAGAGGATAATACTTTTCAAAAGAATGCGGGTAAGGAAATTGAATCACTTAGTGAAGTTCTTTCATCTTACTTATCTTAATTACTTCAGGGAGAAACTCTTACGTGAACTAATCGAAAAGCTTACCCTAATCTTACAGGTAAACTCAAACTTTTCCTCTTTTTTACATTTCTAGTCTTTTCTTTACCCATCTTGTGTTCCTGGGCTCATTCCACTTATATTGTCCAACCCCATCAAGACTTACTTACTTCCCCACTTTTAAAATATAGATTTTTTTTTTCAGAAATCATATTTGAAAAAAAATTAATGAGGCATAATTTGCAAAAAAAAAAAATCTTTTTTGAAACATATATATTTACTTTTATGAAATTACCAAAATACAAATTTCATATCAAAACTCATTAGTCTTTCAAAATTCTTGTTCTTAAAAACTTTACACATATGGGGTTTTGAATTTAAGTGGTTCCCCAAGTTTCCGTAAAACACCTCCTTGTTACACTCGTGTCTAGGAACCAAATTATTTCAAAAATCCTTTTACTTGGCATTTCCTGAAACGTTTTCATACAACAGAAGTCCAATTACTTCCTTAAAATACATGCACAAGTTAAAAGATAAGGTTTATGGAGTAAAATATTCCAATCATACTAATCCTTCATAGGTCATTATTCAAGTTCGAGTACCCCCCATGTAAACCCACTTTCCTTCCAACATCTGAGACAACTCATTATACTGATAGCTTGCCTTAGCCTCCAACCCATCCATTAATGGTATATCCCCTTAGCTAGGGAAGATTCCATTCAAAACCCTGAAACTCAATTCTCACTTACACCATGTGTTTTATCCAAAAATGCTACAAATTTAGCATTGTCACAAATACCCACCCAAAAACTAATCCATCTTTCTCTCCTAGAGATAACCTTTCAATTACTTACTTTTCAAAATATATATAAAGCACAAAAAGAACTGAACCAATACTTCCTAGAGACGCACTGAAAAAAATAGGAATATCAACATGACTAACCCTTCGGGCCATAAGAAGTCAACAATTAGTCCTAGCCCGACTATTTTCTTCTTATAGTCAAAATAGCCCCTGAAATACTTAACAGATTTTAGGCTCGTAAAATTTCCCTATAAGTCCATATGTCATATTAAAGCCTACGCCATCTTTTAGGCTCATAATTTACCCCCTCTTTTTAAATCAATATGTTATATGAGGACTAATCATGGCAACATAATCCATACCCGAAAATGCCCCAACCATCATGATTTTAGTTTCAACCCCAGCTCACCATAGATAAACAGATAATCAAGAAGATCCCTGCAGGGTTCAGAAACTACTACTGGGACAAAGTGCAAAATACTCGCTAGTGCTATCATCACTCCCTCAGCGATTTACCCTATCTGTAAAGGACCGCTCCATTAAGCCTAAGATACATACGCTCTACAAGATTTCACTTATCGTGGCTGAGGCCCCACGTAGCCAATGCATCAAAGGAAAAAAGGACAAAATATTCCTGAACCAAATAGAAAAGCAAGTAAGAAATAAAGATAGATAACATTCTTTCTTCCACCAATCCTTTTACTATTTTTCTCTTAATGTCCAATTCGTTACTGCTTATATGTTCCCTATAATCCTTTTTCCATTATTTTAATTATGTTGACCTTTCACTTGCCATCCTTAAATTCACCTTTTTGGAAGTTCTCTATTTAATTAGTTACTGATAAAGTATAAAAATCTATTTCCATAGTATTATAAAATCCATTTTATAGAAACCCATTATTGCAAAAAAATTCTTTGTAATTATCTTCAAATTGTCGATTACTGCGCAATACGACAAAACCATTATTCTGCACTAATCCATACACTTGTTCAATGACGATTTCTATGTTAATTTCAAACATAACTATGGAAATACATTCCTTTTTCTTAACCAATTAATTTTGGTTTTTCTTATCTTCCAAATTATCCTTTTTTAATATCTGTCTAACAAGTTGCATTTTAACGTCGACTCTTCCAAACTACTAAGCTGAACGGGCTAGTCAATTACTCAAATTTTCAACCTATAAAGGAAAGCCTAGATAGAATGCCTTATAGCTCAAATAAAAAAAATCAAGAATTTAGAAAGATTCAAAGGAAGGTTATAACAGGCTATAGGGGATATTTTATTTTCAAAAGTAACTTTTGATTTCTGAAAAAATGCATTTTCTTTTGGAAATTCTTTCTTTTTAAATAAAACTTTGGTTATCTTGGTAACCTTAGGCTCTGATACCAAATGTACACCCCACATTCCTTAATGTCACCTATATGAGGATTTCTTTACGAAAGCACGGAGCATTGCAGTTATAAAGACATAAATCATCATAGAGACTAATATTTCATAAGACATAAAAATATAATTTTTCTGCGGAAGAAGAAACTTTCATTTTACAAAATACAAAACCATCTTTGTTTCAGTTAACCAAATAGTTATAAATTATCATGTCTCAAAATCTTGGTTGAAAACAACATTTGAGTAAACAATATTATCCATCATATATAGTCAAAAATATAAAACCTAACCTTGGAAAGGGAAAAGGAAGTAATCCAATCGAGATCCATCATGAGAAAGCTAATAAAGAAATCTGAACTATACACTTTCTCTCTATAAGCCTGGGGAAAGAAAGAGAGAGGAATAAAGGAAAAATATTAGACATAAAAGCCTGGTGAACTGATGTGATTACCAACTCGACTTTCTAAGAGAAGTAAAACAGATAAATTGTGGTTCTAGCATAATAAAAGGCTAGGTGTCTATACATGTCTAAAGGTGAACAATAACTGATATGAATTTATAGTAAGGACTAGTAGTTCTTATAAAAAGACAATGATGATGATAATAATAATAATCAGATCAGGAAAATTGACTATTTTGCACTTCTACAGATTAAGACAGAAACAAGTAATTATTAAAGATTTTTCCTAATGATACCCATGCGATCGGCTCTCTACTACACAATCGTGTGCCACCCCTGGCAGTAGGGTGTATCAGTCGCTAACTCGACGACAGACCTATTTGTTGGTGTTACAATGTCTTAGTGTCCCCTAATCGGACCCATGCACGCTTATGACTCCGCCGGAAAGCTCTCATATCCACCTGCCACCTTGAACCTCTTGCAATCCAGATCAATAAAGCATGCCCTATCTCACACCTAGTGCGAGGACCCACTCTAAGATACTAATCGGGATACTGACTGATATGGATTCCACACAACAAGATTGACACAGGCCACCCCCTTAGAGTGTGCTCCCAAGTAATCTGGATTTAAAGAGTCCCAATACCAGATACCAACAACTAGACCGTGGGACCTCTTAGCTCATTAATCAAAAAGTAATAACTTAGCTGGTTTAAGTTCATTAATAAGCGCGATTGTAAATAACATTTCCTCTAAATTTTATTTTGTGTACAACTCCTTCCCCAAAACAAACCCTTGCCCATATGTATACTGAGTACAGTAACTTGTTTTATTCAATTACATCTGATTCTCATATTTTTCCATGGCATATTTACTTAATATTAAATTAAGTATAATTCATATGTTCACTATTTGCATGTCAATTTCCAATTAAGAACCATTCATTCCAATTAACATGTTTTCCCATACTGATGATTTAATGTCATATTAATTATAACTCATTCTGATTTACACGTTTTCTCAATAAGATTACTTAATGCCATATTAACGTGTTTTACGTACTAGCGTTAAATTAATGTACTATCCAAGTAAACATTGAATGAACGCATTTCCTATTTTAATGTCAAATGACAAATTTCTTGTTTTTCGCTATAGATGGCAAATTGTCATGTTTACAAATTAGTGCCAATTAACATATGATTCCAATAGCAATGCAATGTTTTCCCAATCAAATTAACATCATCAAATAAACATAAACATCCAACGAACATAAATGTTTAACTAACATTTTCCCAAACTAATAGTAAATGATCATTAAAGACTTATTGACATATTTTTCCCCAAATTAACATGAAATGAACACAAATATTTAAATACATGTTTTTCCAATTTATCGTGAATGATCATAAATGTCTAATTGGTATGTGTTCCCCAATCAATATATTCTTCGTAATTAATGTCAATAGGTGACAAATTACCATATTTCTCAGATTAGCATATCCTCTTTATTGTCAATTAAAACGAATTACTATGTTTCTCAAATATATACTACCCTTGATGCCAAATTACTATATTTAACATACTCTCCTTATTCTCAACAATTTTCAACAATTTACATATACAGATTAATGATAATTACATGTTTCCAATCAAAGCCATATTGACATATCTACAATTTATGCAAAATAAATGTTCACCAAATCAATGCTTATATCATTATGTATACATATTTATGTCAAATTCATGTTCACCAAATCATTGTCTATATTAATATGTCAAAATCATGTTCACCAAATCAATGTCGTATTAATATGTCTACAAATTAATGTCACATTCATGTTCATCAAATTAATGTCACATTCATGTTCATCAAATTAATGCCTTATCAATATGTCTACCAATTTCATGTTTACAAATGACATTTCTCCTTAATATAAAATTAAATTTAATCTATTCATATTTACAAATTCTTCTTTTATAATAATCCCAATTTACAGTACAAACCCTAATACGCCCAATTTTCCTTTTTAATGTTATTTCATACTTTTCCAATTCTATGCAATTTAAACGGTAAAGGCATATAATACTGTAAATAAAACTAACAACAGTTGGGGATAAGGAAGAAAGATGTACATACAAACAAATAACAATTGAAAATAAAAAGGCAATTGGTAGTAATTAAAATAACATATAAGAATAAACTTATAAACATTGTTACTTTTTAGATCCAAAATATATTTACTATCAAAGTTCTTTTTATTTAGGTTACTACAACAAATATTGTATCTATTTAACATTAACTTAGAAGAAATCTAAAAATCAAAGTAATACAAATAGCGATGTAGGTTGTATTCAGAAATAGTATATGAGAAAGTAATTGTTGTAGAGAAACTTGAATTATCCTTTTTAATCTATCTTCTGGCAGCATCCCCTCATTTTTCTTATTTAATTTTAAAACACGGTTTTGAGGAATAAAAAGATAAAGAATGTTTGTGTGTAGGAAAATGAGAGAGATGACCACCCTATTTATAGATTAATTTGGACAATCTTAAACCGTTAGATATTAGCTTTTAAATCCATCTATACATCTCAATCTGAGTCAGCGTATGACTAATATATAAAATAGTCCAGGTTCAAAAGCAGTCCAGGTTCAGAAAATTCTCTAAAGTAGGTCGCCCCACCTTAGACCTGTGTCGACCCATGGGTCGACCTGCCTTAATCATGGGTCATCCCATATGTCGACCTAATTCGGGTTGGGTCGCCCACTTACTATTGGTTCCTGGGTTTATTTATTTATTTATTTAAATATTAAGTTTAGTTTAATCTTCTTAAGCCCATAACTTCTTCATATGTTATCTGATTCACGGAAAACAAGAGTCTATCTGAACTAGTTTGTAACGAACGAAATGGTGAAGACTGTTTTACTTAATTCTCAATATTTTTCTAATAAATATTTTTTTTATCATTTTGTTCCTTAATTAATTTATCCATTAATTAATTATTAGTAAAAAATTGAGTCGTTACAACAAGACTATAACAAAATTTGATTTTGGACTGAAAATAAGCAAATTGGATAAGATTTGCAAAATGACTATGGCATAAGTTATGATAGAAAATGAACTGTAACATATTTGCAAAAACATGATAGATTGCACAGGCACAAAGAACCATAATAAATAAATGTGGTTATGATTCAAATATAATTATAACATGGGGTTATAAATAAATGGATAAATATGCTTAATAAATTAAACTTAAAATGATATTAATTTTATAAGTCTAAATCTATGGTTATTTTATGATTCTATGGTGGAATTGAGGTTAGGCATTCTATGGTGGCTTTGTGATTAGGCATTCTACGATTATACTATGATTATATGGCGGCCTTGTGAATATGTATTCTATAGTGGCCATGCGATTAGGCATTCTATGATTATTATATGGCTATGGTTTTATGGTTGATAAAAAAACAAATAGTGTAACATCCCACCTCCATTAAGGTCACTCACAAAGGGAATGCCTTAACTTCAGTGGAGCATTTTTGGTAAACAGACACAGAATATCACAAGACAGATATAAAAATTTTGCAGTAGAAAATAAACAACTTTATTAAATCACCAAAATATTTTGTTACATAATACCATGAGTCATAAAACCATTAAAACACTTTTTTCTTACATCATTAGAGTACATAGGTATTCAAAAGAAAAACATCATTCCCCATATTAAAGGGCAAGCCATATAAGAGACAGAGACTCGAGTCATACTTCAGAAGTGGCTCCTAGAAGATGATATCCAAATCTGGACTAAACCTGGGTGTTTCCTCCCTGAGAACCTGGGGGGTGGGGGGCAACGGAAGAAAAGAGGCGAAACAAACTAGGTCAGACATACGTCTGGTGAGTCCAATAACTTTTAGCCAGTAAATAAATTAAGGTAAACATGACAAGCATACAAAGTGGATAAGAGGATTCACGGTACCGATGAAAGGTGTGACAGGACAAATAAGGTAAGGTGTATGCATGCTTCACTACTTACAACTCTGCATAATTACTAGTCAAATCAAGATGGGATGATCCCTTCCGCTAACCATAATAACGATAATGATGGTGGTAGTTTTGTGTACTCCTAGCCGCTGTCATAGGTTCCGCCTGCTCCTATCTCAACTAGTCGTACCCACTACCCTCCTACTATAAATTGGTAGACTTAGGGCATACGTCCGAGTATACCCTAACCACTACCCTAATCGATCGGCTCCCTACTTTGTAGATACCATGTGCTGGTCCCACAACTAGGGAGTATCACTTCCCTAAAGTGGCAACCCAAGGTGTGCACAGTTATACCTACTGGTGTCACGGTTGTCTTATCCCCCTCTGCCCGGCCCATGCACGCACATGTCCCCGGTCGGTTTGTGCCGCCCACACCATCCGTCTCATTTTGTATCTCTTACAATCAATCAGTAAGCGTGCCCCTTCCCCGCCTAGTACGGAGTTCTTTACTTTGATACCCCTCCGGGTTACTGACTGAAATGGGTCCCACACAACATGATACAAGCTCTCCCCTATGTCTTGTATCCCCATTAGGTTTTCTACTGACTATGTATACCCTAAGGTGTCTTTAATTACATAGCCCTCAATCTGTTATGCGTACTTATACGTGTCTTTAATACATAACCCCTATTCTACCTATCGGTTATGCGTACCTATAGGTGTCTTTAATACATAACTCTATCTATTCCCATTAGTTATGCGTACCCTAAGGGTGTCTTTAATACATAATTTTACTATTTTGGACCGGTTATGTATACCATTAGGTGTCTTTAATTACATAACCTCTTTTTAATGGTTCAGTTTGTGGGCCTATATATACTAATATTACCCACCTACCCATCAGTTGTACTTAACCCACCCACTGATTTAATCCTGTTTATTTAATGGTTAAGTTTGTGGACCTATATATACTAATATTACTCACCTACCCATTTATCAATTTATTGGTTAAGCTGGTCTTAACCCTTTCACTTAGTTTATGATTAGGTTCTTCTTAGTCCAAAGATACATTGGTTAAGAGAATAACTCCCTAAGTACCAACCCCGAAGACCGAGATCAACATCAGATCATTACCCAGAGAATCACTCACTCAACCAAACTTCTGTTTATCATCCATATTTGTCTTTAATCAGCACTAATTAATTATTGAGACACCTAATCGTATTTCACATGCCACCTAAGGCACCCACTTAATTCCACATGCCACCCAAGGCACCCACTTAACCCCTCATGTCCCACTACATGTTTATCTGGCTAAGTGTTTCTTAATTCATTAAGACCATAACCTTATAAAGACCTCCCACATTAGACTGGCATTTGTAGCAGCTGGATTTGCCGGGCAAGTCCGGGCATGCTTACACCACAAAAGAGCCTAACCTCGTGTCTTTACAACTGTCACGCATTTAGTTTATGCCTAAGACCTCCCACATTAGACTGGCATTTGTGGTAGCTGGATTTGCCGGGAGGGTCTGGGCAGTCTTAAACCACAAAAGAGCCTAACCTCGTGTCTTAGACGATTAATTACACAAAATTAATTATTCCCCAATTTGAATTAATCTCGCTATTCAAATTATCAATCAATTCCAAATTTAACTATGGCCATAATTGACTCAATTATGTCCATCTATTTATGGTATGTAAAGTCAAACCAATTTCATCACAAATTTATTTTATGCCATTTAATGCATTTATGCCAATTCTCAATATTAAATCTTCAGACTTTAATTGCTTAAACATTCCTCTTTTGATTAATTAATTTAATTAATTAATCCTTTCCTTTTTATAGGTGTCAATACCTATCTTATTAACAATTTGAATTTCCTATCCATAAATGGTCATATTCAAATTATACCATTTTTACCCAATTTTTACCCATGTCATAATAGGTAATTATTTATATGTTTCCCTACTAGAATCCTGAGTCCAATTTACATAATCACTATGTAAATTATGCCTGCTACAAATTCCCCTTTTCCCCGTTTCTTAACTAGCGTAACCGTTTGCGTTTTTCTGGCGTCATCGAGGCTACAAGGTAGCCTCGCCATAACAATAAAATAAAGGGAATGATAAGGTGATCGTTTTCAGTACAATTTTTGGCATAAGCATGACAACTAGGGAAAATGACATGATAACTTCACATATAATTATGATTCACCACATAATTAACAACTTGCATAGATTCATGATTTTGCAATATAACAACTTGCATTGGTTCATGAATTAACAACACAATTAACAACTAACATAGGTTCATAATTCACAACATAACAACTTGCATATGTGACTTGCATAGGTTCATGAATTAACAACATAATTAACAACTAACATAGGTTCATGATTCACAACATAACAACTTGCATAGGTGACTTGCATAGGTTCATGAATTAACAACATAATTAACAACTAACATAGATTCATCATTCACAACATAACAACTTGCATAGATTCATGATAACGACTTGCATAGATTCATGAATTCATCACACAATAACTTACATAATTTCATGATCGACAATAACAATAAACTTGCATAACTGCAAACAACATATACCCAAATCATAGTCTACCATGATTCACTTTTATTTATTTAAACCTAAAAGTGACTAGAACTCACCGAAAAAGGGGTCCTGAGTTCTGGGATCTGAATTCTGTAATTGATTAGCGTTCCCTTGTTGTAGACAATTTCGTTGTTGTAGTTTTAGGCTTGATTTGAATTGAATTATTGTCTTTAATTTGCTTCTAGTTGGTGGCGGCTACCCTAGGGTTTAGAGTGACAACATGACGGCCATTGATCTAATTTTGATTTGATTTTAGGGTTTGAGTCTACACATGTTTATATAGAATTTCAGTTTAATTATAGCCGTCAAGTGACCCTAGAGTTAACCACAACCATTCAGTCCAGATTAGAACTATCCAGAAACCCTAATGACTCATAAACTAGTCAGAAATGACTCAGCACTGACTTACTGTTTGAATTAGAGCCTCCGAAATCTATGCAGGCTTTTACCTTGGCCTGGGCGCTCCTGCCAAGTGCGCCAGTGCAACTTTGCATGGGCGTACTTCCTAAGTGCGCGAGTGCAATTTTGTTCTGGCGCACTTCCTAAGTGCACTAGTGCATTCTGGCCCGTTTCTGGTTTTTCTGCCTAACTTCCTTCGTCCATATCTTCTTCATACGGCATTTGTTTTACGCAAACTCGGACTCTTTTTCAAGCAGAATTCTGAGACGAACACAATGGCGCGACCCGTTTCCGTTAATTCCCACATTTGAAATTAAGTATTCTTAAATTTGTTAAAATTAATATTAAAATTTCGGGGTGTTACATTCTCCCCTCCTTAAAGGATTTCGTCCCCGAAATCTTCAAGTCAAGAAGAATGTGCATCCTACCATACAATCATCCATCTACTCAACCATCAAACACGGGCATCCATTGTCCTTAAAAGATTTCTAAGGCCATTTGAACATATGCAAAAATTGTGTGTATATGTTCCTTATCTAATGCAAAATCAGGCGGTCTACTGATTCAGTTGACCTCCTTAATGCAAACCATGATAGTGCCGTGCATCCATTATGTATGCAAAAGAATCCTATCGATACATATTATTTCTACATGTGTGCTCAACCATTCATCAAAATGCGGCATCCATATGATAACACAACCATTGTTCATCCATTAATCTAAATATGCACACACGTTTATAAGCAATATGAAAGTGATTTGACTCGATCTAGTGCCTAATGTATGTGTAAATGCATTCACGAGCAACCACTTGCAACCATCAAACATAACATGTCCCAAGCACATGTTTACATCCATGGATTTCCTATCTAAAGGTCGACGATCCGGTCGATGGGATATAAACAAATGATATAACTAAAACAAAAGCTCTGTTCCCATTTGACATTGGTTAAGAGAATAATTCCCTAAGTCTCAGTCCCGAAGACCGAAATCAACATCAGACTGACACCCAAAGAATTACCCCCATTAAACAATGTCAAAACTAGAGATCTACTTCATGCTTCGAGTAGAAACCGCTATCCTTCAGAAATATCCAGATACTTATAGACTACTGGTACAGATCAGATTACAGAATGATTCACAGAAAGCTAAGCATAACAGACCCTTGCGAGTCACAAGAAATTTTGGGGGTCTTCCGATGACAAGTTAGAAACTTAACGACCCTCCTCACAAAATCTTGAACGACCCTATACTTAGAAAGCTGGTCCATTCAGAACCAACCCATAGCCCATAAACTTGAGCACACAAATATCACATTCAAATTTTTGACGCCTAACATAGATAATTTCAACCCGTTACAAATCACCAATAAATGAGCCAAACCACCAAAGGGGTTTGAAACAACTACGGGATCAGAAACAAGACTAGTATTAAAGTGTAGAGTCTCAATTACAAAATCAAAATGCCAAAATCCAAAAGAGTCTTAACCACACAAGGAAATTAAACCTTTTACATAAATTTTTCCTATCACTATCCTATCCATCTGCCACGAGAGCGTTCGCCTGCCCTCTAGAAGTCCCTTGCGATCCCTGCGCCTTCGGGCATTCCTTGGAGAAGTGTCCGACCTCTCCGCACTTAAAGCAATTGAACTTCCTCCTTTTACAATCTTTGACTATGTGGCCTTCTTTCCCACAATAGTGGCATTTCATTTTATCCTTTCCCTTGTCATCCTTCTCGCCTTTCTTCTGCTGTTGCTGTTGCTGTCCTTTCTTAGGTCCCGCCTTCTCATTTTTCAATATCCCTTCAACTTTTTCCTCTTTCTTTGCTCCCTTGTCCTCTTCATGCATTAGGGCCATATCCACCAGCTTTTCAAAAGTGGCCCCCATGGGAACGTGGGTCATAGCCAATTCGTGTAGCGGCTCATTCAAGCCTTTAACAAATCTCAAAGCCTTCTTCTCAGGGGTGTTCACCAAGTCTAAGCCAAACCTCGCCAACTGATTGAACTTGTTGACGTACTCTTTTACTGACAGATCCCCCTGCTTCAACGCCAAGAACCTTTCCATGTATAGATTTTCTTCTGCTCGTGAGAGAAATTTCGCCTCAAACCTATGCCTAAAATCTGGCCATGTATCAAGTGGATGCTCTCCATTAGTGACCTCCCACCAAAACAAGGCCTCATCCTTCATTAACCAGGCAGCTAACTGGACCTTTCTTCCATCTTCTACTTCAAAGATTCCAAACAATTCTTCCACCTCCTTTAGCCAATTTCGAGCTTCAAAAAACGTCTCTGACCAGTGAAAAGGTTTCCCACCCAATGCCCGAAAGTCCTTACATATCTTTGCAAAAGTATCAACACGAGGAGGGGGAGGAGGAGGAACTGGTGCAGCTGGGGGAGGAGGAACATTTGCTGGACCTGCGACGGTGGCCCTAGCTTCCAAATACCTCGTAAACCATCCCGGTATCGGTACACCCTCTGGAAGGTTAAGATCCTCGGACATGCTAAGAAGAAAAACGGAGAGATTTTAGAAAAAGGACCGAAGGGTACTATATATAGCTTTTCAGCGATTTTTTTTCAAAATAGGCTTTCCTTTTTGAAAATACTTTCTTTCAATTTTTGAAAAATATTTTCAAAACTTTTATCTAGTCCGGTAACCTTCAGCTCTGATACCAAGTGTAACACCCCACTACCATTAAGGTCACTCACAAAGGGAATGCCTTAACTTCAGTGGTGCGTTTTTGGTAAACAGACATAGAATATCACAAGACAGATATAAAATTTTGCAGCGGAAAATAAACAAATTTATTAAATCACCAAAATACTTTGTTACATAATACCATGAGTCATAAAACCATTAAAACACTTCTGTCCTACATCATTAGAGTGCATAGGCATTTAAAAGAAAAATATCATTCCCCATATTAAAGAGCAAGCCATATAAGAGATAGAGACTCGAGCCATACTTCAGAAGTGGCTCCTAGAAGATGATATCCAAATCCTGACTAAACCTGGGCGTTTCCTCCCTGAGAACCCGGGGGGGGGGTTAAACTGAAGAAAAGAGGCGAAACAAACTAGGTCAGGAATACGTCTGGTGAGTCCAGTAACTTTTAGCAGGTAAATAAATAAAGGTAATCATGACAGGCATACAAAGTGGATAAGAGGATTCACGGTACAGATGACAGGTATGACAGGACAAATGAGGTAAGGTGTATGCATGCTTCACTACTAACTACTCTGCACTATTACTAGTCAAATCAAGATGGGATGATCCCTTCCGCTAACCATAATAACGATAATGATGGTGGTAGTTTCGTGTACTACTAGCTGCTGTCATTGGTGCCGCCTGCTCCTATATCAACTTGTCATACCCACTACCCTCCTACTATAAATTGGTAGACTTAGGGCATACGTCCGAGTATACCCTAACCACTACCCTAACCGATCGGCTCCCTACTTTGTAGATACCCTGTACTGGTCCCACAACTAGGGGGTATCACTTCCCTAAAGTGGCAACCCAAGGTGTGCACAGTTATACCTACTGGTGTCACGGTCGTCTTGTCCCCTTCTGCCCGGCCCATGCACGCACATGTCCCCGGTCGGTTTGCGTCGCCTATACAATCCGTCTCGTTTTGGATCTCTTACAATCAATCAGTAAGCGTGCCCCTTCTCAGCCTAGTGCAGAGTTCTTTACTTTGATACCCCTCCAGGTTACTGACTGAAATGGGTCCCACACAACATGATACAAGCTCTCCCCTATGTCTTGTATCCCCACTAGGTTTTCTACTGACTATGTATACCCTAAGGTGTCTTTAATTACATAGCGCTCAATCAGTTATGCGTACCTATAGGTGTCTTCAATACATAACCCATATTCTACCTATCGGTTAGGTGTACCTATAGGTGTCTTTAATACATAACTCTGTCTATTACCATTAGTTATGCATACCTCTAAGGGTGTCCTTAATACATAACTTTACTGTTCTGCCCCAGTTATGTATACCATTAGGTGTCTTTAATTACATAACCTCTTTTTAATGGTTAAGTTCGTGGGCCTGTATATACTAATATTACCCACCTACCCATCAGTTGTACTTAACCCACCCACTGATTTAATCCTGTTTATTTAATGGTTAAGTTTGTGGGCCTATATGTATACTAGTATTATCCACCTACCCATTTATCAATTTATAGGTTAAGCTGGTCTTAACACTTTCACTTAGTTTATGACTAGGTTCTTCTTAGTCCACAGATACATTGGTTAAGAGAATAACTCCCAAGGTACCAACCCCGAAGACCGAGATCAACATCTGATCGTTACCCAGAGAATCACTCACTCAACCAAACTTCTGTTTATCATCCATATTTGTCTTTAATTTGCATTAATTAATTATTGAGACACCTAATCGTATTTCACATGCCACCCAAGGCACCCACTTAATTCCACATGCCACCCAAGGCACCCACTTAACCCCTCATGTCCCACTACATGTTTATCTGGTTAAGTGTTTCTTAATTCATTAAGACCGTGACCTTATAAAGACCTCCCACATTAGACTGACATTTGTGACAACTGGATTTGTCTGGCGGGTCCAGGCAGTCTTACACCACAAAAGAGCCTAACCTCGTGTCTTTACAACTGCCACGCATTTAATTTATGCCTAGGACCTCCCGCATTAGACTGGCATTTGTGGTAGCTGAATTTGCCGGGCGGGTACGGGCAGTCTTACACCACAAAAGAGCCTAACATCGTATCTTAGACGATTAATTACACAAAATTAATTATTCCCCAATTTGAATTAATTCCACTATTCAAATTATCAATCAATTCCAAATTTAACTATGGCCATAATTGACTCAATTATGTCCATCTATTTATGGTATGTAAAGTCATACCAATTTTCATCACAAATTTATTTTATGCCATTTAAGGCATTTATGCCAATTCTCAATATTAAATCTTCAGATTTTAATTGCTTAAACATTCCTCTTTTGATTAGTTAAGTTAATTAATTAATCCTTTCCTTTTTATAGGTGTCAATACCTATCTTATTAACAATTTGAATTTCCTATCCATAAATGGTCATATTCGAATTATACCATTTTTACCCAATTTTACCCATGTCATAATTGGTAATTATTTATATGTTTCCCTACTAGAATCATGTGTCCAATTTAAATAATCACTATGTAAATTATGCCTATTACAAATTCCCCTTCTTCCCCGTTTCTTAACTAGCGTAACCGTTTGCCTTTTTTTGGCGTCATCGAGGCTACAAGGTAGCCTCGCAATAACAACAAAATAAAGGGAATGACAAGGTGATCGTTTTCAGTACAATTTTTGGCATAAGCATGACAACTAGGGAAAATGACATGATAACTTCGCATATAATTATGATTCACCACATAATTAAAAACTTGCATAGATTCATGATTTTGCAACATAACAACTTGCATAGGTTCATGAATTAACAACATAATTAACAACTAACATAGGTTCATGATTCACAATATAACAACTTGCATAGGTGACTTTCATAGGTTCACAAATTAACAACATAATTAACAACTAACATAGGTTCATGATTCACAACATAACAACTTGCGTAGGTGACTTGCATAGGTTCATGAATTAACAACATAATTAACAACTAACATAGGTTCATGGTTCACAACATAACAACTTGCATAGATTCATGATAACGACTTGCATAGATTCATGAATTCATCACACAATAACTTATAGAATTTCATGATCCACAATAACAATAAACTTGCATAACTATAAACAACATATACCCAAATCATAGTCTACCACAATTCACTTTTATTTATTTAAACCTAAAAGTGACTAGAACCCACCGAAAAAGGGGTCTTGAGTTCTGGGATCTGAATTCTGTAATTGATTAACGTTCCCTTGTTGTAAGTTTTAGGCTTGATTTGAATTGAATTGTTGTCTTTAATTTGCTTCTAGTTGGTGGCGGCTACCCTAAGGTTTGAAGTGACAACATGATGGCCATTGATCTAATTTTGATTTGATTTTAGGGTTTGAGTCTACACATGTTTATATAGAATTTCAATTTAATTATAGCCGTCAGATGACCCTAGAGTTAACCATAACCATTCAGTCCAGATTAGAACTATCCAGAAACCCTAATGACTCATTAACTAGTCAGAAATGACTCAGCACTGACTCACTGTTCGAATCAGAGCCTCAGAAGTCTGTGTAGGCTTTTGCCTCGGCCTGGGCGCACCTACCAAGTGCGCCAGTGCAACTTTGCATGGGCGCACTTCCCAAGTGCGCCAATGCATTCTGGCCCGTTTCTGGTTTTTCTGCCTAACTTCGTTCGTCCATATCTTCTTTATCCGTTTTACACAAACTTGGACTCTATCTCAAGCAGAATTCCGAGACGAACGCAATGGCACGACCCGTTTCCCTTAATTCCCACATTTGAAATTAAGTATTCTTAAATTTGTTAACATTAATATTAAAATTTTGGGGTGTTACAAATTGGCTTATCGTACAATTGAACTGATGTTAAATTATAAGCCATGTTTTATGACATGTCAATGGGGTCCAGACCAAAGAGATTTAGCCAAGTCTGTTTGTTTGTCGGATCCATATCAAGTAGCATACCTTTTATCACAGTTGGAGATAGGGTACACTCCTATTGTGCTAGGTAGTAAAATGGTCCAAACAGAGGTGGGTATAGGTGCGTTTCGATGGTACAATGTGCATGCATTGAACCGAATGGGGAAGATAAAGCACTGCAATGTCTATGGAAAGGCTACGTCTTTTTGCTAATGGGTCGGGCCTGATAAGCACAAAACCATAGTAGGCATATGTTTTCACCCATTGGTTTAACAATCAATCAATTGGTAGTATTAGGAAATTATCCTAATTATGTTTAACATGTTTTATCATCATAAGTGCATATAATCAAATGACTAGTGCAACAAAATAGACAATCAAATGAAATAGCAATCAATTTATTCATCTGATCCTCGTACATAATTCCTATATGTTCATTAGGTAGTTGTGCATGTACACTTCCCCATATGACACAAAAACTATTATTCAGCCTATTGCCTTTATGTATCGACCGTGCCAGTAATTATACAATTTGCCAAATTTTACGTCTGACCCACTCTTCTTTCCTACTTTTTCTTTCCCCGTAGGAGTACATGGAAGTGATTGACTAATATAAGTAGCTTTGAAGAATCTACGTCAGAGATCCTGCTCCTTTCTATTTACTGATAGCTAAATTGTTATTTTTTGATTTTGCACTTGAGAGGGAAATTGTCTATTGGTATACTGTGATTTGAGTTAAGATTATTTGAGATACATTCTTTGTATTAAACCTATCTTATGTAAAAGCGTTGTCTTGTAATCTGTGCAGTTAAAGCACTTAGCGGTTCTAAAGCGGCGGAGGTGCAAAAAGGTGTAGCGGGGATAAAACGGGGATATAGCGGAGGCGTAAAAAGGTTTATTAGACATAAAACCAAATATTTGGAAACTAATTAATCACCTTTCTCACATTATATGTGTACAAGAAACTAATAGTAATTGATCTTATATAACAAAATCAAGGAATATCAAAGTTATGCACGCTAAGTTTGATGAGTATAACTATTTGTTACCATATATTAGATACTTATGCCTTAAATTTAGCCCTTTACACTAAATTTACTATATTTTTTTAGAAAGAACTAGTCAAACCAAGCTCTGTATATTAATATTGCTAAAGCGGAAACTAAAAAGCATTGATTTAGCGGACGTAGCGGAAAATAGCGGGGCTAGAAGCGGATCTACTGTTCATCAGCGCTAAATTTAAATAGCGTAGCGGTTGAAGGGCGCTATAGGCTATAGCGGGGATATTGTGGGGCTTTAGCGGGGCTTTAACTGCATAGCTTGTAATGATGTGTTTATTGAAATAAATGTTTTCACTATTTTTGTTTTATGTCTTGTGAATCTTTGTCTGTGTGATTTTTTCTTTGTATCTACAATGCTCTAAATTCCTTTGTATGACCTTAATTGGGAATACTAAGGGGCGTAGAGCATCTCATTTGGTATCAGAGCTTTAGACTATAAGATTCCTATAACTTGTTGAAAAATAAAGTATTTTTCCAAAGAAAAATAGATTTTCAAAACAACTAGTATTTTAGAAAACAAAAGTTTTATAAAAATTCCTTCAAGTCCATCTGCTTTTGTTGTCCTATTCTCTCCTTTTCTTTTCATAGAATTATCTATAGAGCAAGCTATCTAAGCTTACCTATGTATAGAGACCATAAATATTTATATATTAAAGTTTTGACTTATGGATAAACTGTTAGTCTAGTATTTGTGGAAACCAAAGATCAAATAGAAACTTGCTACTTAACAAACATTAAGCAAGGCTAAACATGGACAAGACAATCTTAAAAGACAAGAATAGAAAGATAACATAAAAAGTTTGGTAATATAGATTCAGAAATATATCAATAGCTTTAATAAGGAAATTGTCGATGTGGCATTAGATCGAGAGGGTTATAAGGAAGATGTTGTTCAAGAGGATCGAGAATTGGAAATGGGTAAAGGTTGGTGAAAGAGGTCTTATCTATCTCAAGTTCTTTTTATTTCTCCTATGATATCTTATTTAGGAGTATTCTGTTCCTTTAACTTTGATTCACTAGACAGGAGTGGCTGTCTGGGGCCACATCCACATTGATATGAGACAAGTCATCTATTAGAACCTCTAATTTATGTTATTTTAACTATGAAAACTATATATTGACAGTGCCATATACTAATGATAATTGCAGGAGAAATACTAAAGAATAAAGTTCAAATACAAGAAGATTCGAAGAGATGATTAATTGATATATTTTATGTTTATTTGAGTTAGTATTAGAGTTATAATTCTTATTAAAACCTCTCCCAAAATAAATATAGCAATATAAGATGTTCATATTTATAAATATTAAGGTTGTACAAATACACACAGACACATGTGGAAACATCTGGTTGGATTGTAGATTCAGCAGGCTGATTACTAAATATACATAAATTCAAACGAAAATTCGGCCTTGTGCATATGCACAACTATTTCAAAAACTATCCCTTTCTTAGCCAACTAGAACTTATTTGCAACTAGCTAAATTGAAGGATTATGACTATTAAAGTGACAAGACTCTTTAATCAAAGAGTTATGTTCATATCTTTTGATCAAATCTATTCATGAATGAAAGCAACCTTTTATAACTTATAAATAATGTAACACCCTGCATTTTTAATGAAATTAAAAATGTGGAAACATGTATATATATAATATACATAGATATATTTAAGAGAAAAAATAAATAATGACAATAAAATTGCATGTAAGAAGTTCATGCAGTGAAATGAAGGAAAAAGATTAAAAAAAGAAATTAAATGCAATACATGAAATGCGAAGAAATGCATGCGAACAATTAAATAGAAATCAAAAGAAAAATTTAAAGAGCTTGAATTTGGTCACAAAATTAGCATCATTGCGTCTGTGGCGATTTTCTAGTCAATTCAGACATATGGTTTGCCGAAAACCGATTTAGGATGAAAAAGATATCTTTAATTTAAATATTGCAACAAATCATGAAAAAGAGGAATGAGAAAAGAATAATGGTTACCATGGTTCTAAGTCTTGTTAACAAAAGACTAAGTAGACCAGTTGATTAGAGCATGTGACATGCATATATGAGGTACATAGTTTGATCCCCGCCAGCGCCATATTTTTGTTTTAGGGGAATGACTAAGAAGTGACTTAGTGTGAACGCAGTTCAATTAAAATGCGGTTTAGTGTGAAAATGGTTAATTGGAAGATTAATTGGAAAGATGGTTAAAAATAGAAATAAATGATATGATTTATTTAAGAGAATTATATTGGGGACCAAATAAATAATTGTTCGCATACAAGAGCTTAGTATACGCATAAGGGTTGAATGTAGATAAACATAATACAGAAAAAGGGTTGCGTGCAAACAAAAGAGGATATTTGAAATTTGATTATTGATAAATCAAATTTCAAATAAATAAATAAATAATATATATATATGACTTGTGGGGGGTCGACAATCAAGCAGGGATGTCCTTTACTGTTGCGCATCACGTAGCACACATCGCGAGTTTTTGTTGGTTAATGTTTGTTTTTTTGCAAGGTGGCCATTTCCTATTGGTCGGATGACGTGGTTAGCTTTGATGGAGTTTTAAATTAAATCTAAAGGACTAGATTAGTTTAGCATGCCTATAAATAAGGTCGCCAGGGTTACTTCATCCTCACAATTTCTTAGGCGATGCCAAAACTGTGCCTCCATATCTATTCTTCTTCCTCTTCTTCTTCAACTAGAGAAAGCTCTACCCTTTTCTCTTCTCCTCCAAAACAAATTCTAAAAAAATAAAATGCAGATCAAATCTAGGCTTCTTCTTCTTCTTCAAAGTTAGAGAAAGGAATTCAGATTTGCGATAAAAGCGCCTAGATTTATGCTGCGTATAAGGTGGGAGAGTAGATATGGATTAGATTCAAGATTTTTTAGGGCTGGAAAGAAAATTAAGGTGAGTGGGTTTAAATTATAATTTTGAATAATGGTACATGCATCATTCGACATTCCCCATTTATATAAAGATTAATTGATAAACATGACAATTACTACAGTCTTAATTTTATGTTTATTCTATTCTTCTCCTTCTATTTCCCTATTTATTTTTAAGACTAGGCTACCTTCGAGCCTAGTCCAATCTCACTGAAACATGCGCATGAACGAAATTGAGATAACTGGAAAAGTTTAGATACAATAATGAAAAAGGGAATATGGGGATATCATTTAATTGAATATAAGACTGTAATTTTAGGAAAAATTGATGATTGGAATTTGGGCACAATTAAAATAAATATGAAAAATTGGAAAGTTTTGGGGAATATGTAAATAAAAGTAATTGGCATAAGATTGATGATAATTGTGAAATTGGTTTGGGCATAATTTGGTATAATTTGTATACCTGGAAATATAGGCATAACTTGGATTAGAATTATAAGCATAATTTGAATTAGAAATTATGGGTAATTGGAATATATTATAATCCAAGACTTGAAATTGGGCATGAATTAAGAAAAAGATAATGAACGCCTAAGACATGAGGTTAGATTTGTTTTGCGGTAGAAGTCTGCCCGGAACCACCCGGCATATCCAGCAACTGCAAATGGTAATCTAATGTGAGAGATCCAAGGTGGAAATTGGACATGTAATAGAGCTATGACACGAGGTTAGATTCAGATTGCGGTAGAAGTCTTCCCGGAACCGCCCGACATATCCAGCAACCGCAAACGGTAATCTAATGTGGGAGGTCTTGCGCGTTTACGGACATAATAAATAATAATGAACACTTAACCAAGACGACACATGTAAGGTTGACATGGATATAATAAATGGGTTAAGTGGATAACGTGGGTAGCATGGATTTGTTAAATTGGAATACTTAACCAAATTAAATTTGTGGTGGTGTTACGAACCAGCTGAATTGAGTAGGGGTTAAGTAAACTAGTCAAAGAAGTGGAAAGGGTTAAGTTAATCTTAATTAATTCCAAAATAGGGAATGATAATAACCTATTATGAATGAACTTGAATAATAAAATGAAATATAATAGGTAGGCATCTCCTAGGGGACAAGCAGAAATTATAACTTATGGAATAAGGTAAGTTATAAGGAATGGTAGCGGGAAAATGAAATAACTTATATAATAAGGTAAAATGTACTTAATTGTAAATTAAGTAATTTGTAAAGGCAAGAATAAATCTACAAATAAAGATAACATAAGTTATATGAATGGAAAGGGATTAGGACATAACAGGAGATTGGTTCAGTTGAGTAATTCTCCGAGTGTCAATCTGATGTTGATTTTGGTCTTCGGGGTTGATACTTAGGGAGTTATTTTCTTACCAATGTATATGTGAATTAAGATGTACTTAATTATAAATTAAGTAGAGCATGTTATGGTAATCATAAGATGGAATAATGAATAGATTATGAGAACAACATGTTGTTGGCTTATTAATAAACTTAAATGGGTTAAGTTATAAATGGAATTAATAAGCAAGCGCAACTTAGTAAACTTGAAAAGCAAGTTAATGTGAATGAGAATAACCAAGTTAAATGGTAAAACTGAAGAGGTGGTGTAAGCCCGTAATAAATGATTAGACTAAGGACTAATGACATATTAAACTGAGGTGCTTGGAGCAGTCCGTACGTTAGAGGATGAATAGCCCAACAAGGTAGATCATCACAGTGTCATAAGGCACAAGGGGAGCGCACGTTCATCTGATTTTTTTGGCGGCTCCAACAAATTGGAAGGGGAAGCACGCGGCTTGCTAAGATGTTAAAGGTGCTCCTAATAGTCCTTTGTGTGGTGACAAACATTTAAGGCTGTGCTTGCAGAGGTTGGGTCTGCGCGTAACAACAACGTGGGTGGGCCTTGACTGCAACAATAACTTGGCAGTCATAATGTTGTACGCGGTGATGGAAAAGGTGATTCAGTGGCTTCCTCAACGGAGGCGGAGAGTCAGGACCAACAAGGATAGTAGGTCGTCGAGTGTCTGTCATCGGTAGCCAGGAGGATGCAAAAAGACTAGAGCTAAACCCAAAAGTACCATTAACCATTCACTATCGTGGGATGATGGTTGAGGGGAGATGCCATATGGATGTTTAGATTGTTTGCTCAGGGACTTGTCGCTTAGCTCTCGTAGTCTTTACTAGTTGAGGGAGGGGATGAGGTGGGGCCATAGCCACCATAAAAAACAGACACAGGGAATATTTGTGTGAGAGGCTCTTAAAGGCGGGCCTTGCATAAATATGAGGAAAGCTCCCGACTGAGTTCCCTGTTTATTGCGTAGCCCTGCCATAGAACTCGGGAACGCACTCATGATGGGTGTGTGGGTTTGGCATTGAATATGTTTGATGATACGTACGTGGGAAAGTCTAGATACATGCATGTCTGCTCTGGGTAGTGTATCGTAGGCTCTGGGGCATTACTCGATGGAAAAGCTCGAGGATAGCAGTCGGTACGCTTGCGTAGTGCAGCGATAATGGTTAATGTAGCATTGTTCTATATAGAGAGAGATATGTACGTTACCATGGCATAGGATGAGGGACTGCGCATATTAATGTGGTTATATGGAGGAGATCGTGCAGTGGGGTACCACGGGGTGTACCTCAGTTTAGGGGTAGCTACATATACATTATATTAGGTTAATCTACTTAGGTGTAGATGGATGCGACGCGTGTGTGTAAGCCTTGAGTACTAATAACATAGATAACCTAATAAATAAGAAATGTAATTGAATGGTATATGTAGGATTATCCAAAAGTGTAATTTTAGTCCGATCACTAAAACTTGTGTTCTGAACCCCTTCTCATAACATTCGCAGGTTAGGTTCATGACAGTGACTGTATAGCTTTGGATACTGGTTTAGCAATATTGTTATTAAGGTAAGGCTTTCTTTTAATTACATTAAATTTTATTCCTTCCACTTTGAGATGTTTTCCAAACTCAGGTATGTTTTATGCCTCTATCTTTTCTACAGGATACCAGAGCAAACCAACTCGGGTTTCGATGGATTGGGTTTTTGAGAAAAAATCGATCCGTCGGAATTCGGGTTGTTATAAATAAATTCCAGAATCATTTATTTCACATCACCGAACTTACTTGATTTTAATATCTTCTGATTTTATAAAGCATTTCATAAATATTCTCTTGTGCTCTCATTTTAAAAATTCTATGATCATAAATAATCACTTTCTTCCTTAGTTCTTCATATAGCACACACTATATATTACCAAGGAGAAGATTATAGGAAGGATGTACTATAAAGTGTCATATCCGTGTTATTAAGAATACAAAGAGTTAATTGTTTTTGGTATTAATAAAAGTCATATGCAGTTGCTTAGGCATGTCAAAGTCCTCTTCGGGTGCAAAGGAGAAATCCAGTTCTATTGCTCAGGTCATGTTCTACTGCGCAAGTGTGGTAATACATATTCCTCTCGGTTAAATGAGGGTGTCGTTTATGTTTGTTAGGTGGACAAAATAAGTTGTAGAAAGTAATAATAGAGTAAATGTTTGCACTTTGAAGAAAGCTGCTAAAATTAACATTGTAGGTACAAACAATGTAATCCGATAGTTGTCCTTGTCTACTCCAGTTTTTTCATTGAAAAAAATGTTTCGCAATTTTATTTTGTGGCATGTTTTTATGGTTTGGCAAATGTGAGTTTTGGTAAAGAAAATAAAGTTTTTACCACTTTTAATTTTTGGAAGGAAAATGAATGAAAAGGAAAAAAAAGCCAAACCATGTTTTAAAAAGAATGGAGTAGGTAAGGATTAGTGCATAGAAAGAGCGAGAAAAGTTTGAGGCTATGAAGTAAATTGCAAGGACTATCTAGGAGTAGAAAATTCCCGTAGAATGCATAAGCATTGTGAAGCATAGGATTATTGCTTGAAAAAAAAGTATAGGCTAGTAATACACAGCAAGGATTAGTAGTGACTACTAGGTGGTAAAGGGCAAGTAAAAGTGTAGATTCTGTTGTTTGGACTTGTGGTTGTCGGAAGTGACATAGTCCTAAGATTCTTGGCCCATAGTAGTAAATGTGTAGGATGTTTTTTGCGTTGAAGACGGAAAGCTTATTTGCAAAATAAATTTAAGTAATTGGATTAAGTCAAATAAGCTAAGAAAGAAAATAGCCTAACTAAAAAAAAAGAAAACAACAAATTCAGTGAAGCAACAAACGTGATGGGAAAAGAAAATGAAAATCTTAAGAAAAGATGGATAAAAATGGAAATTTTTCCAAGATAAGTTGAAAAAGAAAAGAAAATTTTCTTATGTGGATTGTGCTTGGATAGGAAAATAGGAAATCTTTATAGAGTAGTTACATAAAATCCACGTACAATTAGAAAAGGTACTTAAAAGAAAAACAGAAGATGTGAATTTTTCCGTTTTATACCTTTTTGTAACATAAGAAATCGAATTTAGAAAATTAGATTTTTCTAAATTTTGAAATTTAATGATGATTGGTAGAGTTTTGAATGCAACAATTGGATGAACTATGCTCTTACTTTGTAAGAGTGTGGGAAATTTTGGGTGAAAAATGTTTTGATTTTTTAAAAATATTGCATTCAAATAGAATTGTAAGTATATTTAGGATGTGAGCATCATGTTTTAAAAGAGATTTTAAAAGTTTGCATACATATAGGTGGTACCAATTAGGCATACATTCATTACTATGATGTATTTCACTTTGCACATGTGCACAATGTTTGTAAAAATTGGATGCGCACATGATGGAGGTATATTATACGAGGGATTATTTATTTAATCCCAATCAAATTTCGTCCCCCTATCAAATTTCGGGGACGAAATTTGATAAGGGTAGGAGAATGTAACACCCCACATTTTTAATGAAATTAAAAACGTGGATATATGTATATATATTATATACATAGATATTTAAGAGAAAAATTAAATAATGACAATAAAATTGCATGTAATAAGCTCATGCGGTGAAATGAAGGGAAGAGATTAACAAAAGAAATTAAATGTAGTAAATGAAATGCGAAGAAATGCATGCGAACAATTAAACAGAAATAAAAAGGAAAATTTGAAGAGCTTTAGGAATGTGGTCACGAAATTAGCGTCATTGCGTTCATGGCGATTTTCTTGTCAATTTAGACCTATGGTTTGCAGAAAACCGATTTAGGATGAAAAAGATATCTTTAAATTAAATATTGCAACAAATAATGAAAAAGAGGAATGAGAAAAGAATAATGGTTACCATTGTTCTAAGTCTTGTTAACAAAAAACTAAGTAGCCTAGTTGGTTAAAGCATGTGACTTGCATATAAGAGGTACAGAGTTCGATCTCCGCCAGTGCCATATTTTTGTTTTAGGGGAATGACTAAGAAGTGGCTTAGTGTGAACATAGTTCAATTAAAAAGTGGTTTAGTGTGAAAAGGGTTAATTGGAAGATTAATTGGAAAGATGATTAAAAAGAGAAATAAATGATATGATTTATTCAAGAGAATTATATTGGGAACCAGATAAATAATTGTTTGCAAACAAGAGCTTAGTATACGCGTAAGGGTTGAATGCAGATAAACATAATTCATAATAAGGGTTGCGCATGAACAAAACAGGATATTTTAAATTTGATTATTGATAAATATAATTTCAAATATATATATATATATATATATATATATATATGACGTATGGGGGGTCAACACCTACAAGGGGGTGTCAACAAATGTGTCGACACCCAAGCAGGGGTGTCGACATCCCCCTGCTGCTGCGCATCACATTGCACACATGGCGCATTTTTATTGGTTAATGTTTGTTTTTTCGCAAGGCGGCCATTTCCTATTGGTCAGATGACGTGGTTAGTTTTGATGGAGTTTTAAATTAAATTTAAAGTACTAGATTAGTTTAGCATGCCTATAAATAAGGTGGTTAGGGTTACTTCATCCTCACAATTTCTTAGGCGACGCCAAAACTCTGCCTCCAAAACTATTCTTCTTCAACTAGAGAAAGCTCTTCCCTTTTATCTTCTCCTCAAAACATATTCTAAAAAAATTGAGGACTAAATCTAGGCTTCTTCTTCTTTTTCAAAGTTAGAGAAAATAATTCAGGTTTGCGATAAAAGCGACTAGATTTATGCTGCGTATGAGGTGAGAGAGTAGATATGGATTATAGTCAAGATTATTCAGGATTGGAAAGCAAATCAATGTGAGTGGGTTTAAATGATAATTTGGAATAATGGTATATGCATCGTTCGACATTCCCCATTTATACAAAGATTAATTGATAAACTTGCTAATTACTACAGTCTTAATTTTATGTTTATTCTATCCTTCTCCTTCTATTTCCCTATTTATTTTTAAGACTAGGCTACCTTCGAGTCTGGTCTAATCTCGCTGAAATATGCGCATGAACGAAAACTGAGATGATTGGAAAAGTTTGGATATGATAATGAAAAGGGAATATGGGGATATCGTTTAATTTAATATAAGACTATAATTTTGGGAAAAATTGATGATTGGAATTTGGGCATAATTGAAATAAATATGAAAAATTGGAAAGGTTTGGGGAATATGTAAATAAAAGAAATTGGCATAAGATTGATGATAATTATGAAATTGGTTTGGGCATAATTTGGTATAACTTGTATACCTGGAAATATAGGCATAACTTGGATTGGAATTGTGAGCATAATTTGAATTAGAAATTACGGGTAATTGGAATATATTATAATCCAAGACTTGAAATTTGGCATGAATTAAGAAAAAGATAATGAATGCCTAAGACATGAGGTTAGAAAATTGCTCAGGTCCTGTTCTACTCTGCAAGTGTGGTAATACATATTCCTCTCGGTTAAATAAGGGTTGTCTTTTATTCAAAATTTTAAAAGGAAATTAGGACTGGATTTAGGACGAAGCTCTGAACCAGTATAAATATATTTACTGTCAATTACTTTTATATTGCATACTGTATCTTCTACACTTAGTTTATTACACGTATTTCCATATTACTTAATCTTACTCGACTTCCTTTCGGTACCAGAGCGGGGCCATCATTTATCCGTAACATAGTTATTTTGATATTCTAAGTAATAGGGAAAATAACACTAATTTTTTGGGGGGTCAATCCACTGCATGGACACCTCTATTTAATGGCATAAATTACAACTGTTGGGCTATACGTATAGGAACCTATATGCAATTCATGGAATATTGCACACACTGAATATGACATTCCTACCACTAATATTCTGAATTTTCAAATTCGCAAAAACTAGATGCTACTGCAAATGCTAAAGCTATTAATATGTTGCATTGTTCCTTGGATAGAAATGAATTTAACCATATTAGCATATGTAGATATGAAATATGGCCAACGTTTGAAGGTACTCGTAGAGAAACTAATAAGGTGAAACAAAGCAGGATATATATGCTTAAAAATCAATTTTAAAATTTTAGATCGAAACAAGATGAGTCCATAAATGAAATGTATTCTAGATTTCAAGATATTTATCATTCATTATTAGGGCTAAAAGAAAAATATTCTAATTTTGATGTTGAATCAAAAATCCTAAACTATTTAATAGGAGAATAGGGAAGTAAGGTTTTAGTTATTGAAGAATCGAACGACATCTCTACCATGAAACCAAAATAGTTAATAGGAAATCAAATGTCGTACAAAGTTAGTTTACATGCTAAAAGCTTGCAGGCCGTGGGAAAAATAGAATCTTACATTTGAACGAAGATGATATAGTACTTATTGCCAAAAACTTTAAACAGTATTTAATATATAGGAAAGGGAAAAAAATTATGCAAAGAAAAGATCCAATCACAATAATTCCAACAAGCCATCATCATCAATTTTATAATGTTATAGCTATTACAAAAAGGGAGTACACGCAAAAGGACTGTCCAGATAAAAAAAAGAATACACAATAAAAATTGGAAAGACAGCAAAAAGAAAGCATTTTTAGCAACATGGAATGACTCAAACTCCACTTTCTCATAAATCAACAGCGATAATGATAATGAGTAAGTTAACATATGCATTGTGGCTAAAGATAATGAGGTTAGCGATTTAACTTTTGATGATATGGTTGAAATAAATTCAGAAATCTTAGATTCTAGGAATACTTACAAAATAAAATATAAGGAAGCTCTTGAAATGAGAAAAAGGCAGAATTCGAAAGGGATATGCTTAAAAATGAGACACAAATATTAGAAAAAGAACTTGAAAGAATTCAAGAATCATTTTCTAATGTTAATTCTCAACTTACTTTAGTGAGTCAAGAAAGTGAAACTCAAAAAGAAAAAAATACTCTTGCTTTTGGAAATAATGAATTGAGAACAGGTTAAAAAATAGAATTAGATAATTCAAGTCTTAAAACTAAATTAGAAGACATTACTAAAAATGTCTTCAATTTCAGTAAAGGAATAGAATATCTAAAGTTATAGAAAATTCTCAGTCCATATCTAACAAGAAAGGACTAGGGTATAAAAGGAACAACAAATTGATCAAAAATAAATATATAAAATCATTTTCTAGAAAATGTTCATAAAAATAAAAATTGTATTTGTAAAAGAGATATTGAACCTTCTTGGGTTTGGTTTCCTAAGTTTTGACCCTTAAGACCCTACTAAAAAGAGGGTACCAACATCATTTCTTATTTTTTGCAGGTTCCACTCAACAAAAGAGGAAAATGGATACTCGACAGTGCTTCTTCAAAACACACGACAAGAGACAAAGATATGCTAACTATTATTACCTACTCAGATGGAGGTCATGTCACTTTTGGAGATAATTATAAATGATATATCGTCGACAAAGGCGATGTGAGCAATTACATTAAATCTAATTTACCACTCATTTCAAATGTTTTACCAGTTAAGAATTTATGCATAATTTGTTAAGTATTAGTAATTTATGTGATAAAGGATTTAAGACGACTTTTTCAAAAGATAAGTGTAGAATTTATTATCAATGTAACAATCTTATCGTCGTGATAATTAACAGAAATATTTATGTCTTAAATATGAAAATAAAACATAATTCAAATTGTTAGCCTGCTTTGTGACCAGACTATCCAAAGCCAGGGACATGGGTACGAGCTTACATTGATTGGAGATCACTTGAGTGGAGTGATAGAAAGCTGCAAAACTTGAGTTATTCATGTAAATGTCACCGGATCGGATCCCCCATTCGGATCGAATCGGATCCCTCCTTTCGGGTCGGATCGGATCCCCCATTCAGATCAGATCGGATCCCTCCTTTCGGATCGGATTGGATCCCCCTCCCCAGATCGGATCGGAGTACCCTCTACCCGAACCGCCTGAAGTATTCTGCACAGAAGTGCGTGCAGGCATTCTGCTCGAACAACCGGTTCGGTTCGGATCCGATCTAACTGGACCTGCTTCTGCACACGGAGTTTGACCTCTTCTCTCGGCATAACTGACTCCTACAATTGCGGATCGGACTCCACTTGGCAAAGCACGACCTGGTAACCACTTTTCCACGTTCTCCACTACTTCTGAGATCTCCTCCGGTCACGCCACGTGGCCCATCCGAACCGGAACCGCCCAGAGCTTCTCTACAGCTATAAATACACCACAACATGGCCATTTGAGGGGACTTTTTGGCCTCAAGGAAGCTCTATCTATTTCGGCCATGGCTACCAACGAAGAACCTTCATCCTCTTTAATAAAATCAATGAATTCGGAGAGTATTATTCATTGTAATTGAGTGCTTGAGCGTCAATACTCATTGTATTTGTAATTTCTGAATGAATTGAGAAGCTATGAAGTGGATGTAGGCTTGTTAACGCCGAACCACTATAAATTCCGTGTGTTGATTGATTTTCCTTGCTTTTTGTTCATGATTCCTCATTATTCTCTACAAAACATTATCAATTGGGTGTTAGGACCATTTTTTGGTCTAACATTTTGGTGCTTTCACTGAGAAATGAAGATTCTCAGCGCTTAAGGATTCTCCAATCTACTTATTGGATTTCCAAGTCCGATGAGGAAATCCTATGAATTCTATTTACTTTGAAATTGTGGAGATTAACAGAAATGAAGTCGCCACCATGCCATGTAGAAGCAATCGCTGAAGATCGAAAACAGAGTCCAGCAAAGCTTTTGGATCAGATGTAGGCAAAGAGACCAGATCAGATGCAGTTGAAGCCCTTGGATCGGATGTAGATAGGTGCAGTCCAATCTCCCACAGGGGGTCGGATCGTGTCTTACCCAACCTGAAAAAGAACGTCTGATCTGAACCAGAGGGGGAGATCCGAACCGGCTGCTTGTTGATGACATACCCGATCTGATTCGATAACATACCCGAACCGACCCGAAGGCATATCCCCGATCCGAGCTGCATGGGAAGGCCCGAACCGACCCAATGATGCATCTCCGAACCGAACCGAAGAGGGTGCCACGACCCGAACTGCAGGAAAGTGGAGATGCAGGGTAGGGAAGACCGATCCGAACAGGAGGAGGAGATCCGAACCGGCTCTTTCATATATACCAAACCGACTAGCTAATGACGTCTCCGATCCGGCTCGGAGGAACTAGTCCGATCCGACCCGACCTGAAGAAAATCTCCGAACCGCAAATTTGAAGGCATGATCCGATCCGACCCGAAACAGCTTTTTTTTGAAAAAATACATTTTTAAAATCATGTAACAACCCGAATTTTTACAACACGTTAAATCAAGAATCAAGACAGAATTAGATTATAAATTCTGAATCAAGTGAAACGGTCTGTGCCATTGCGTTCGTCTCGGAAAAATACGCGAAATAGAGTCCGAGTTTTCGAGAATCGGAGTCCGTATGACCCGTTAAAGGCCCAAAGAAGATTTTTGGAAATTTGAACTTCGGAAATAGGTTTGAAAATCAGATCTGGGGCTAGGCGGGAAGTTTCCCCGCCTAGGCCATGTCGACAGGGCTGTCGACAGGCCTGTCGACTTGGGCCCAGACCAAGTCGACAGCCCTGTCGACTTGCCTGTCGACAGGGGGTGGCCGAGGCAAGTTGCCTGGCGCACCTGTTTGTCTCACCTGGTCTTGTTCTTGGGCTGGTTCTGGAAGCTTCCGAGATCTGATGGCCCTAATCTATCCTAGGGTTAATCTAAGGGCCTAAAACTATCCTAATCTCTATAAAAAGACCCTAAACCTAACCTAAATCCCTAAAAATCAAACCTAGCAACTAAGTGCTGCCAAAATCAATCTTGATCATGGCCTCCATCTCCAATCCCTAGAGCCTATGCATTCAAATCGGGTTCAAATCAAAAGATGCAAGCTTGCTACACCAAATAGAGGCCAAATCAACATTGTTATGCGAGTTTCATGATGGATCTTCATCAAAGGAGCCACCTTTCTTCGTCAAAACGATTCATGCTCCTAGTCCTCTTGCCACGCTAAGTAAGTTCTAACTACTTTTAGATGGAAACGGTAGTTTTGATAATGACATGGGATAAAATGAGGCTAAACATGATTATGCGAACCTATATGAACCTTACCATGCCTCTTGTGTTCATATTTATGATCTTAGGCCATGTGAGTGACTTAATCATGCCTCTCATGCTATGAATAACCTAGTTTAACTTGCAAGTTTGGATCTTTATGCATGAAATGCCAGCATGAACCTTTAGGAACCACTTTACTTGTGAAGCATTGGCTAAGGCAAGATTTTGGGGCTTATGCATGTTTATGAACCCAAACCCTTTTTGGATAATATGCATGTTTATGGCCAAACCCTTTTTGATAATATGCATGTTTATGGCCAAACCCTTTTTGATAATATGCATGTTTATGGCCAAACCCTTTTTGATAATATGCATGTTTGTGGCCAAATTCCCTTGTGACATTTTGTGTGTTTGTGGCCAAAACACCTTTTTATGACACTATGCACGATCGTGGCCAATTTGTAGTCATAGTATTCCTATTATGTTGACTCGTCTATACTTACGTTGGAAATACGTTTTGGGGTTAGGTTAGACGAGCATGAATATACATGAAAAAAACTTAACTTGAAGTTTCATAAAAATATGATGTGAAACATGATTTGGGTTAAATGGGTATAACATGACAACATGTAACATTAAATATAACATGGAAGTTGACATGTAAGTATGCATAAAAACATGAGCTTGGGAATTTACCTATTAAGTTAGGTCTACCCTTTGGGAATATACCTATTAAGTTAGGTCTACCCAAATGCTTGAAAAACTTGTAACATGTTTTGGAAACATGATGAACTTAGATAATATAAGTGTGGCCAACTCGAGGTTGGGTTGAGTTTGCAACGTAAAACTACCCGGAACCGACCGGCCTAACTAATAGTTGCAAACAATAGAACCCAATGTGAGAAGTTGGTCATGCCGCGCTTAAGACCCGAGGTTAGACTAGGTTGTGGTGTAAATCTACCCGGACCCGCCCGGCTTAACTAGTAACCACAACAAGGTCTAATGTGAGAGGTTAAGAGTGCATTAATTAAATTAATGCCACATGATAAGGTTAAGCAAATTTGACTGATGACACTTAACCGATATGACACGAATGGGTAGGTTAAGTGGGACCGGGCTTGATTTCCTTAATGACACTTAACCAATTTAGACTTGGTAATTAGGTGAGGTTAAGTAATTAAGACTTAACTAACCTAACCACGGTAATTAGATGGGGTTAAGTAATCCACACTTAACTAATCTAAACACGGTAATTCGATGGGGTTACGTTAAACACTTAACCAATTTAAACTTGGTAATTCAATGAGGTTAAGTAACCAATACTTAACCAACTTAATGGGATAATTTAATGGGGTTAATCAACTTATACTTAACCAATTATACATGATGATTTGATGTGGTTAAGTGACCTAAACTTAACCAATCTAACTCGTTAATTTGATGTGGTTAAGTGACCTAAACTTAACCAATCTAACTCGTTAATTGGATGTGGTTAAGTGACCTATACTTAGCCAATCTAACTCGTGAATTTAAGGAGGTTAAGTTAACCCATACTTAACCAATATAACATGAAAACATGATAAGGCTAAGTCACGAATCACTTGAATACGCTTGACCGATTTGACTCGGTAATTTGACAAGGTCAAGTTAATTTATATAATTAACCAATCTAAAATGATAATTAGACGAGGTTAAGTTATGGATTGCTTAATATACTTAGCCCACTTGACACATGGTTTGTAGGGTTAAGTCTTGGACTTGGATACTTAGCCAATTTTGACATGGTTTGTAGACGGGCTAAGTTATGAACTTAAGTGACACTTAACCCATTAGATGAACCCTAATTCGGAGGATTAGGTAAATAACCATAGTTAACAAAGATTATGGAAATAAGGCTAAGTGGTAAACCTTAGTTAAGGGAAACTAAGTAATAATTCTTAGTCAAGGAAATTTGGACCACCTCTTAGATAGATGAGTAACCCGATACGGTAGGTCATCGTTTAAGTATACGTGTAGGAGCAGGCTATCTGATTTAGATAAAGGCTCCAACGAACTGGGTAACGAAGCAGCGGCTTCGGGGAACGTGAGGATATTCTTGGGATCCCTCTGTGAGCTGCCAGGTCATTATACTAGGCTCACGAGAGGTTGAGGTCTGCGGTAGAAGAACCAAGAATATGCCTTGGTTGCTATGCGAGCGACCTAAAGACTGGGGTGGATAGCAGTGAGTCGACGAATACATAAGGTGCCCGAGATAGCAAGTTCGTCGATCATCTACCATCTTGAGTCAAGCGTGTACGTACGGAAAGGCAGGGAACACCCAACAGACCATAATTTGCTATCTAATTATGGGTGAGGTAGGCCGTAGGATGTGGGCTGGCCGGAGTGTAGTTCTCATGCAAGATTTTCTCTTGTGTTGCCTTTCACTAGTTGAGGGAGGGGTCTCGTGGGACCATAGCCACGTGTAGAAAAGCAGACCTTAGTATCTGCATCGGCAGATAAATCTAAAGCTCCCGACCGAGTCCTGTATTTCTTGTTTTGCCCTGTGACAGGACTCGGATGGCACGATGTGATATATGTGCATACAGTTATAGAAAAACGATTCACAATGAATGCGTGGGAAAAAGGGCGCGGTTGACGGTTAGCATAATCCCTAGTGGCCTAGGTGGTTTAACCCAAACCAAAATACGAAAGCGTGCAATAGGTAAGCGTAATCCCTAGTGGTGCTAGGTGGCGTAAGTCCTAGTAGTTCAAACGATGATTCATATGGAAGAGCCTAGCTAGAACAAGGGTGACAGTCCAAACGATTTCAAGGATAATACGACATGAGGAAGCCCGTACGAGGTACAGCAAAGGACTGAACTTATATACATGGAAAGAAACATATGATTTGAGTAACCTATATATATGCGATATATTAGGTTGACATGGACCATTACACGACTTTGAGCAAGGGACATTCATGGTTAACACATGACGCGGGTAGGGATACTAGTACGAGAGGTGCAGAGCAAATATACATGTTAGAACTAGGAAGAATATACATAATAGATACCGTGGGATGTTAGACGGGGTAGATACCTCGGGATAATGTACTCGATAGAAATCTGACGATGTGATACCTTGACTTATCATAACACCGTAGTTTATCATGATACCTTAGTTTACTTTGCCACAGTAGTTCAACCGGCTACCCTGGTTTATCTATCTTGTAGTTATCCTTATGTTTACTTTCAGTTTGTGCATGTCATGTTATCTTTACCTGTTTTTATACTGGAAGTAGATAGGACTTACTCAGTCTTTTTGACTGACCTGTTTTGTTTCGCCTCTTTTCTTCCGTTTCCCCCCCAGGTTTCAGGGAGGAAACAATGCTGTTTAGTTCGGACTTCTTCTGCTTGAAGGTCATCATGGATGGCTTGGACTTCTCTTGGCTATGGCTACTTTACTGTTTTTACTTGGGGAATAATTTATTAAAAAGTCTTTATGCTTCTTTACTATTGCAAGACAGGTTTTGATGTACTCTGATGTAAAAGGCTTTACACCTTAATTATTGAATTTATGAAAGTTCGATTTTACTTCCGCTATTTTATATGTTCTGTCTTGTGATATTTCTGTGCATGTTTACCAATAATGCCCCTCTAAAGCTAGTGCATTCCCTTGCGAGTGACCCTAGCGGAGGCGGGGTGTTACATTTGGTATCAGAGCAGAAGGTTACTAGACTGGGCAAAAGTTTTTAAAGACCTTCTGAAAACTATTTGAAAACCGTTTACAAAGAAGCATTTTTCAAGAAAATATTCTTTTAAAAAGAAAAAGGCTATTCCCCAAAGGCCATTAGCATTATCCTTGTTTCCTTGATTGAATCTCTTTTCCTTTCTTTCCTCCATCTGTAGTCACAGTGGTTTTGACTGCGACTAGTCTTTCTAGCTGCGTAAGTGTTTCCCGTACGATGGAGGTGGTTCTCGAGAGACCGTTGCAGAGTTATGCATGAAAGGATAGTAAGAACAAGGATAAAGGATACGAGCTCAGGGATAAGCAACATGTTGGTATGGCTAAGTCCTAAAAGGAGGGAGAAAGATGAACAATGAAACCCATGACGAGAGAGTACCTTTGGCATGGTGAAACGGGACGGATAGTTAAGTATCATGGAACAGGGACAAGATCATTCGGAGGGCAATAGTATGCTCTCATTTCTAGGGTACCTCGGAAGGAGGGTAACGATCTTGTTAAAGGTTTAGCTTTTCTTCTCTATCATCCTGTCGGGACTTTGTTTTGATCACTGCATCTTTTAAGTCCGCTTCGATAGTTGAGTCTCTGCACCTTAGTACTAGCGTAGTAGAGGATCCCGTTTTTGTCTCAAGTCCTATTGGAAGATCGGTCCATTTACTCATGGTTTGTTTGGATTTGAGAATGTCTATATCAAGTGTTGAGCTTGGAAATAATGCTTATGTTTATAAGTTGTGGATGGATTCTAGGGATGAAGTGGTTATCCAGTAAGGGGTGCCACTCTCGGTTTTAGAAGGAGGGTAGTTAGACTCTTGGCTCGCTTTGGTAATACCCTTGAAGTATCGCGTAACCTTTTGGGTTCTGTCATGATTAGTTACTTAGAATCCCTAGATGCCTTTGTTGGAAATTAGAAACCCGATCGAATGGTGTTCGCTAATAAAACGGATGGTTTACTTCGATTATGTATGGGTTATGGGAATTACCCTAGTAAGTGCGCACGGTAACTTGTTTACTTTCAAGAGAAAGTTTTTCTACGTGGAATACCTTGTGGTGCGAGGTTCAGGATTCACAAGTAAATTTTAGAAAGCTTGCGTGGAATCATGAGTACGCAGTCCTGTTTGCGCCAAGTGTTCTAGAAGGAGAATAAGTGCAAGTGGAACGAGAGGCGACGAGGAAGTGAGTTCCAACTCATATTATGGAAACGGGAAATAAGAAGCTGCGAAATCATGAAGAAAAAGGGGCGGTCAAGGCACGATGGAACTAAGCTCAAGGTAATGCGACTCAGGAGACTGAAGACTAAATACATGCATGATATCTCTTTTGGGAATATATCCTCGATCCCTGTTTTTCTGTTGAGCTTGCTTGTAGGCTATCTTTTATGGATATCCTCTCGGTCTTGTCTCTGTTACAAACCCCGTACGGAGTTTGTTTTGTTTATCTTCTCGACCCTGTTTCAGGGAATCTTAGGTAGAACCCTATGGATGTAAACATGTATTTGAAACATGTTATGGTTGATATGGTTGCAAATGGTTGCAAGTGGTTGCTCGTGGATGCGCGAATTTACATTAGATATTAGCTCGACTCGGTCACATTTCATATTGCATATGCACGAGTATTTATACTTGTTTATGGATGAAATTGAGTGTGTTATCATGCGGATGTTGCATATGGTTGAATGTTTGTGCACGCATATAGTGTATATGACTAGGACTATTTGCATACATGATGGATTCATAGCACTAAACATATTTTTGCATTCAAAAGATTTTTCAGGCCTGATCATTAGCATTAGCTAAGGAACATGTACACACACGTTTTGCATACATTCATAAAGCATTAGGAGTCGTCTAAGGACAATGGTTGCTTGTGGATGATGGTTTGAGTAGATAGATGATGGATGGTAGGATATGTTCTTCCTAACTTTGAGATTTCGGGGACGAAATCCTTTAAGAAGGGGAGAATGTCACAACCCGAATTTTTACAACACGTTAAATCAAGAATCAAGACAGAATTAAATTATAAATTCTGAATCAAGTGAAACGGTCTGTGCCATTGCGTTCGTCTCGGAAAAATACGCGAAATAGAGTCCGAGTTTTCGAGAATCGGAGTCCGTATGACCCGTTAAAGGCCCAAAGAAGATTTTTGGAAATTTGAACTTCGGAAATAGGTTTGAAAATCAGATCTGGGGCTAGGCGGGAAGTTTCCCCGCCTAGGCCATGTCGACAGGGCTGTCGACAGGCCTGTCGACTTGGGCCCAGACCAAGTCGACAACCCTGTCGACTTGCCTGTCGACAGGGGGTGGCCGAGGCAAGTTGCCTGGCGCACCTGTTTGTCTCACCTGGTCTTGTTCTTGGGCTGGTTCTGGAAGCTTCCGAGATCTGATGGCCCTAATCTATCCTAGGGTTAATCTAAGGGCCTAAAACTATCCTAATCTCTATAAAAAGACCCTAAACCTAACCTAAATCCCTAAAAATCAAACCTAGCAACTAAGTGCTGCCAAAATCAATCTTGATCATGGCCTCCATCTCCAATCCCTAGAGCCTATGCATTCAAATCGGGTTCAAATCAAAAGATGCAAGCTTGCTACACCAAATAGAGGCCAAATCAACATTGTTATGCGAGTTTCATGACGGATCTTCATCAAAGGAGCCACCTTTCTTCGTCAAAACGATTCATGCTCCTAGTCCTCTTGCCACGCTAAGTAAGTTCTAACTACTTTTAGATGGAAACGGTAGTTTTGATAATGACATGGGATAAAATGAGGCTAAACATGATTATGCGAACCTATATGAACCTTACCATGCCTCTTGTGTTCATATTTATGATCTTAGGCCATGTGAGTGACTTAATCATGCCTCTCATGCTATGCATAACCTAGTTTAACTTGCAAGTTAGGATCTTTATGCATGAAATGCTAGCATGAACCTTTAGGAATCACTTTACTTGTGAAACATTGGCTAAGGCAAGATTTTGGGGCTTATGCATGTTTATGAACCCAAACCCTTTTTGGATAATATGCATGTTTATGGCCAAACCCTTTTTGATAATATGCATGTTTATGGCCAAACCCTTTTTGATAATATGCATGTTTGTGGCCAAATTCCCTTGTGACATTTTGTGTGTTTGTGGCCAAAACACCTTTTTATGACACTATGCACGATCGAGGCCAATTTGTAGTCATAGTATTCCTATTATGTTGACTCGTCTATACTTACGTTGGAAATACGTTTTGGGGTTAGGTTAGACGAGCATGAATATACATGAAAAAAACTTAACTTGAAGTTTCATAAAAATATGATGTGAAACATGATTTGGGTTAAATGGGTATAACATGACAACATGTAACATTAAATATAACATGGAAGTTGACATGTAAGTATGCATAAAAACATGAGCTTGGGAATCTACCTATTAAGTTAGGTCTACCCTTTGGGAATTTACCTATTAAGTTAGGTCTACCCAAATGCTTGAAAAACTTGTAACATGTTTTGGAAACATGATGAACTTAGATAATATAAGTGTGGCCAACTTGAGGTTGGGTTGAGTTTGCAACGTAAAACTACCCGGAACCGACCGGCCTAACTAGTAGTTGCAAACAATAGGACCCAATGTGAGAAGTTGGTCATATCGCGCTTAAGACCTGAGGTTAGACTAGGTTGTGGTGTAAATCTACCCGGACCCGCCCGGCTTAACTAGTAACCACAACAAGGTCTAATGTGAGAGGTTAAGAGTGCATTAATTAAATTAATGCCACATGATAAGGTTAAGCAAATTTGACTGATGACACTTAACCGATATGACACGAATGGGTAGGTTAAGTGGGACCGGGCTTGATTTCCTTAATGACACTTAACCAATTTAGACTTGGTAATTAGGTGAGGTTAAGTAATTAAGACTTAACTAACCTAACCACGGTAATTAGATGGGGTTAAGTAATCCACACTTAACTAATCTAAACACGGTAATTCGATGGGGTTACGTTAAACACTTAACCAATTTAAACTTGGTAATTCAATGAGGTTAAGTAACCAATACTTAACCAACTTAATGGGATAATTTAATGGGGTTAAGCAACTTATACTTAACCAATTATACATGATGATTTGATGTGGTTAAGTGACCTAAACTTAACCAATCTAACTCGTTAATTTGATGTGGTTAAGTGACCTAAACTTAACCAATCTAACTCGTTAATTGGATGTGGTTAAGTGACCTATACTTAACCAATCTAACTCGTGAATTTAGGGAGGTTAAGTTAACCCATACTTAACCAATATAACGTGAAAACATGATAAGGCTAAGTCACGAATCACTTGAATACGCTTGACCAATTTGACTCGGTAATTTGACAAGGTCAAGTTAATTTATATAATTAACCAATCTAAAATGATAATTAGACGAGGTTAAGTTATGGATTGCTTAATATACTTAGCCAACTTGACACATGGTTTGTAGGGTTAAGTCTTGGACTTGGATACTTAGCCAATTTTGACATGGTTTGTAGACGGGCTAAGTTATGAACTTAAGTGACACTTAACCCATTAGATGAACCCTAATTCGGAGGATTAGGTAAATAACCATAGTTAACAAAGATTATGGAAATAAGGCTAAGTGGTAAACCTTAGTTAAGGGAAACTAAGTAATAATTCTTAGTCAAGGAAATTTGGACCACCTCTTAGATAGATGAGTAACCCGATACGGTAGGTCATCGTTTAAGTATACGTGTAGGAGCAGGCTATCTGATTTAGATAAAGGCTCCAACGAACTGGGTAACGAAGCAGCGGCTTCGGGGAACGTGAGGATATTCTTGGGATCCCTCTGTGAGCTGCCAGGTCATTATACTAGGCTCACGAGAGGTTGAGGTCTGCGGTAGAAGAACCAAGAATATGCCTTGGTTGCTATGCGAGCGGCCTAAAGACTGGGGTGGATAGCAGTGAGTCGACGAATACATAAGGTGCCCGAGATAGCAAGTTCGTCGATCATCTACCATCTTGAGTCAAGCGTGTACGTACGGAAAGGCAGGGAACACCCAACAGACCATAATTTGCTATCTAATTATGGGTGAGGTAGGCCGTAGGATGTGGGCTGGCCGGAGTGTAGTTCTCATGCAAGATTTTCTCTTGTGTTGCCTTTCACTAGTTGAGGGAGGGGTCTCGTGGGACCATAGCCACGTGTAGAAAAGCAGACCTTATTATCTGCATCGGCAGATAAATCTAAAGCTCCCGACCGAGTCCTGTATTTCTTGTTTTGCCCTGTGACAGGACTCGGATGGCACAATGTGATATATGTGCATACAGTTATAGAAAAACGATTCACGATGAATGCGTGGGAAAAAGGGCGCGGTTGACGGTTAGCGTAATCCCTAGTGGCCTAGGTGGTTTAACCCAAACCAAAATACGAAAGCGTGCAATAGGTAAGCGTAATCCCTAGTGGTGCTAGGTGGCGTAAGTCCTAGTAGTTCAAACGATGATTTATATGGAAGAGCCTAGCTAGAACAAGGGTGACAGTCCAAACGATTTCAAGGATAATACGACATGAGGAAGCCCGTACGAGGTACGGCAAAGGACTGAACTTATATACATGGAAAGAAACATATGATTTGAGTAACCTATATATATGCGATATATTAGGTTGACATGGACCATTACACGACTTTGAGCAAGGGACATTCATGGTTAACACATGACGCGGGTAGGGATACTAGTACGAGAGGTGCAGAGCAAATATACATGTTAGAACTAGGAAGAATATACATAATAGATACCGTGGGATGTTAGATGGGGTAGATACCTCGGGAGAATGTACTCGATAGAAATCTGACGATGTGATACCTTGACTTATCATAACACCGTAGTTTATCATGATACCTTAGTTTACTTTGCCACAGTAGTTCAACCAGCTACCCTGGTTTATCTATCTTGTAGTTATCCTTATGTTTACTTTCAGTTTATGCATGTCATGTTACCTTTACCTGTTTTTATACTGGAAGTAGATAGGACTTACTCAGTCTTTTTGACTGACCTGTTTTGTTTCGCCTCTTTTCTTCCGTTTCCCCCCCAGGTTTCAGGGAGGAAACAATGCTGTTTAGTTTGGACTTCTTCTGCTTGAAGGTCATCATGGATGGCTTGGACTTCTCTTGGCTATGGCTACTTTACTGTTTTTACTTGGGGAATAATTTATTAAAAAGTCTTTATGCTTCTTTACTATTGATAGACAGGTTTTGATGTACTCTGATGTAAAAGGCTTTAGACCTTAATTATTGAATTTATGAAAGTTCGATTTTACTTCCGCTATTTTATATGTTCTGTCTTGTGATATTTCTGTGCATGTTTACCAATAATGCCCCTCTAAAGCTAGTGCATTCCCTTGCGAGTGACCCTAGCGGAGGCGGGGTGTTACAGATCATTTCAGAAAAGGCTCCATCTTCCAAAATCAAAAAAATCGTGCGCTGCGCCCGGACCCGCTGACGGCCTCGCCTTCGGCTCGGAGCACGGCTCTCCTTCGGCTCGACGTATATTTTGACCAACAGTAGTCATCAAAGTTTGTTAATGAAGATAAGGTGGATAGTCAAAGAATATGACAACCAAATGGCAACGACTAGGATTCCTCCAGAAGCCATAGCCTCTATTTGCCGATGCCATTCAATGGGAGGAACTTTCAGTCAGATTCAGCTCGCTATCAACGACAGTATACGAGATAATGATTGTCTAATAGTAGCCTCATCTTCTGGAAATCTGATAGTGTAGATTTTAGCAATGCAACTGATGTTGTTCCCTAATGAGTAGTGACCATCCCATTTATATGACTTAAACCTGTCCAATCGGCGGAGCATCGAATGACAGTTATATAGAACAGTTCGAACACTACTTCAAAGATGATTCATATGATCTTAGTGACCATGATTGTCAATAGTGGGATACCAGAAAGCAACTAAGGATCCCAACATCCCAAAGCTACACTTCAATTGTATGATGTGATGAATAAAATGTCCTGCGTCTCACCTCTTGAAGAACTTAGCTAACCTTTGCAATGGCTATTTGCTGTCAATCGCATTGAGGAAGACTGATTTCCATCGAATAAGGGTTAGGTCAACATACTTTGGTGCCCAGCGATAGGTAACAGCTGAACCCCTACAGGCCATGAATGGACATATGAATCTTTGCTCGGATGATAGCAACTTGACTGCTCACCAGTCACCATATGACCTTTGTCAAGAGATGAGAGTTCGAGATCAAAACAAATATGAATCGACCGTTAGCTCTCGACTTCATACATAAATTGTGATAGAAAACGTGAACATTACTTCAAGCCTTGGAAGCCATGCTATTGTAGTCAAGTTTATCTGACTAAGGTCTAAACTGACCAGCTCTAGCGGCAATTAGAGCTTACATCACACCCTGGTATCTATTGCTAAAATTCCTAATGAAATATGGAATGGGAATGGTCCATGGCGACCATGTTACTGAAAGAGCCTGCTATTTAGCTAATTAGGAGATGCTACTCGATGGAGGTGGCAAGTTAATGGTTTAGAGCACTTAAGACTGAATGCTGATTGATTATCTGTGCATTAGATCTTATTCCCAACGTGGGACTAAAGGCATATCTGTGGATGGATGAGATATGACTATCCCCCTAGCAGCCATGACTCCCTTATACTCAATCCTTGCCCTTAGCATGGGGGCAAGAAGGCGATTCAAATAAGATGCGACCTCGTCATTCGCTTATAGTATTTACCTAATTGCCTTTGTCACTCCAAGTCCTCTTTCAAGGTCTGTTCATTCTTGGGACCGCCACCCCACAACGGTTTGAAAAGACGTTCATCGCCAGCTAAAGATTTTGACAGCCATCCTCTGACAGAGATGTAGTGAGGAAAAATGGACCTGCAAAGAGCATGCAATGCCATCTTCGCACAGAATGATATTCATTCCTTTAACAGGATTACTTTTTAACCATGACTCTTATATTTCCATGCTTTATGAGTTATTGATGTAACTAACTCAGATGAATTTATATGTGGATGATGTAGGTACCCCGAATCTAGTACCGATCAAACTTTGAGCACCTACAGGAAGAATTATGGAGCATTGCCGTAACGAGCCCGATTGAACTGCTCGTTTACAGAGCCACGTCCTTCGCCTGAGAGAAGTTGTATACCTTAAGATGGATCCGAGGTGACCATCCACTCCTTGGCTCACACGTGGCAGATCTCAAGATAATTGTGCATCGATCATTGCATTTCAGAGTTGAGATCCGACTCCAGATGGACGCGGTTCGACCGTCCATACAATCAGATCCTACAGTCGATGCCATCAAAATACATAAATCCAAATAAAGGAGGCAGCACCGCCTATCAACATACTTATTTTCCAATCATGAATTTTTCCTTTACATACTTCTGTAGTTATTGACATGATTAACTCATACAAATTCGTATATGAATGTTGCAGGTACCCGAGGTTTGGTACCGACAACCCCTGCCATAGTTTGATCAGAGGAATGTAAAGCTTTGGCGAACGTGATTCGACCCTTCACCCGCTTACTATTGGCCTAACGACAACATTCTAAAGCAAAAGAAGTTCGACCATTCATTCACTGACTCTTTGCCCTTGACGTGGGGGCAAGAGAGTAAATGCACACGAGTTCGACCTGTGTTATCCATATATGGACATACTAATGAGGCTTCCTCATCATCTATCCATTGATTCGCCACGCAAGACATAGAAATGTACTCGAGTGTGACATAATCACTTGGTAGATCGACGACTCTATCCCTTGATCTGATGGGAAGAGTGCAACAGTGACGGGTATAATACCATGAACGAGATAACTTTTACCTTCGAAGTGGGGGCAAAAGAGATATGTTAAGACGAGGATGAATATGACTCGACCGCTCTCTAACGACGTATCTAACTCTTTCCCATGCTTTGGAAGGGAGGAGTATAAACTCAATAGGGGTGAGAACCGATCATCCCAGATGGCGACCTTTGCCCTTGACATGGGAGCAAAGGGACGATGCCAAGGCAAATGTGACCCGACTGTTTGCCCGACTAACTCTAATCCTCAGAGCTTGGATATGAGTATAAACTTAGGACGAGTGTGACAGGCACGCCAAGATTTAAGACCACTCGATCCACAACTCTAACCCAAACTGACTTTGGGAGAGTATAAAGGACGAACCGCGACGTCCATAACTCTAACTCTCACGACTTGAGAGAGAGTATAAATCTGTTGGGTTAGTGTGAATGGTGCACCATGACTTAAGACCACTAAACCCATAACTCTAACTCTCACGACTTGGGAGAGAGTATAAAGGACAATGCTGCGACGTGCATGCAATCTTCATTGCCCTCCGACTGAGGACAGGATTATAAAGGACTTACGGATCGAACATCCGAATGACTTAATCCGGTTCCCATCAACGCTGGGGGCACGGACATAGATTTCTGAATTAACTTCAAACACGCTTCGGACGCGACCCGTGTTTCAAAATTAAATGGAGGCTACATACACTATACCTCCAAACTATGACACCTGACACTTTGACATTTAATAACTCTATGCTAGATAGATTAGCACTCAACATGTTTTCATTTCGAGCTACAATTGCTTGTGACTTAAAGATTGACTTAGTAGCTTGCAAGACTAAGCTGACTATTCTTTTTCGAATTGCAAGATTATGTACAGATACAAAGCAAAGACACAAGGGATACTCGCGTACAACAACAAAGAGGTCGTGTTTGAAGGAATGACGTCGACTTCTAATGCTAAGCTTCCCACATGACTCAATGCAATCACCAAAAGGAGGTCCTAAGAGTGATATATCAAATCAACATACACACCCATGTGAAACACCCCACCTCCGTTAGGGTCACTCTCAAAGGGAATGCCCTAATTTTGGTGGAGGTTTATAAGTATAAGTCACAGATATACAAGACAGATATAAGAACACATATTTGTAAACAGCGGAAAAACAACAAACTTTTATTTCACAAAAGCAAATACGTGTTACAAAACATCACCATGATTGTCTTACATCCTTTCCAAAACATACATAACACTTTCATAATCTGTCTTGATTATAGATAAACTGCAAAAGCCCCATAGTGATTGTCCAAAGCCATAGTTCAAACGAAAAGGTCCAAGCAATACATTTCTCTTCTTCAAGCAGGATGTTAAGGATGGTCAAGCTGCTGTGTTCCCTCCCTGTGGACCTGGGGGGGGGGGGGGAACGGAAGAAAAGAAGACGAAAGAAAAGTAGAGTCAGACATAAAGCCTGAGTAAGTCTAGTACTATTCTGTCTATGAATAAAGAACTGGGTATGATAAGTATAAACAAGAAGTGGGCAAGCACTATAAACTTGGTTAAGTTGTCTAGGGTCGAATATACTATCGTACCCCATGTTAATCTCTGAACTCATATAAACTGGTTTCCAACTGGAACCTCATAATCAGGGTGATGTGATCCATTCTATGATGATCGGCTCCTACTCGCATAGTTACATGTGTCTTACGGCCCTCGATGTTGTAGTTACCTATGCTGGTCCCACCATGGGGTGTATCAAGTCCCATGATGGCGGCCCGACACAACCTTAGAGTGCACAGGTATGCTACTGGTGTCCAGTGCCTTATTTTTCTGCGCCGGAGTGTGTGCACGCCCGCACCCCGTTAGAACCTACACTGCTACACCACCGCCGTCAATTTGACCTCTTACAATCAGCCCAGTAATCGTGCCCCACCCTGCCTAGTTTCAGGGTATCCTGATACACCTTCTAGGGTTACTGCTGAAAAGGGTCCCTCGTTACTAGGTTTTCTATCTCTAGCCAACATGCTAAGTTGGTTAAGTGTTTTCTAACCTAACCCCCACCAGTCCGTTTAGTTTAGCATGTTCCATTTTGATTAAGTCTTTAGTTCACTTAATCCTAAAAATCCTGACTCAGCCTTAATTGTCTTATTAAGACCCTGACCTCTCACATTAGACAGGTATTGTTGTGGCTGCCTGTTGCCTGTTGGTTCCGGGCAGTCTTACGCCACAACTCAGTCTAACCTCGGGTCCTTATTGGGCTCCATGTTTAACCTCCCACATTGGATAGGTATTGTTGTGACTACTGGACAGCCGGGCGGTTCCGGGCCGGTTTACATCACAACTCAATCCAACCTCGGGTTAAACACATCGTATGTTCTACATTTACATATTTTGTCATTCTTCTTTATTTCTTATATGTAAATATTTGCGGCCAATTATTAAGTTAATGGTGTAAAGGTTACACCAATCATGGGCCCAACCCATACTTGAACTTGGGCCCTTCTATTTTATGTTTTCATTCATTAATAATTTTAACCCAACGTTATTTTCCCCCGTTTTACACGTCCGTTTATTATATATATTGGGCTTAGCCTTTTAAAGCCCAATTTAGCCATGCGAAAAGGGGAGGCTTAAAGCGTGATTACATACACAAAGAGGGGAATGTGAGCGCATGAACTTGCAATATGACGTTGGGAATACAAAATAGAGACTGGTGTACTTGCATAGTAGTGACATATACTTTGGTCATAAAGCATAGGTGACATGAATCAAAGCATGTGAACTTGTGGTTGGGATAAGAATCTAAATTGGGTATCATTATTGACACATAGTCATAACTGCAACATGAACCTATATTTTTATTTAGGCATAATGTCAAACATAAGCATGGCATAAATATTTCTAACGTAAGCATGGCATACTGTCAAACATAAGCATGGCATAATGTCAAACATAAGCATGGCATAAGTATAGTTAAATTTGTTCACATAACCATGGCATAAATATTTCTAACATGAAATCATGATTCTTACTTTAGTAATGTAAACTTACAAAAAGGGATTTTTGAACCTAACCTAGCTATGTACCACATATGTCATCATAAAATTCTTGTAAACAAGATAGACTTAATCATGGATTTCAATTATGCCAAATATCATTCATAGCCTAGCCATATTCATAAGTTTGCAAATAGGTTTTCTAGTACAAAAGCATGACTTAATACATAGATCATGGTGCCAAAATTTCAACATAGTTTCATATGAACTATAACAACCAAACTTGTTCCAATTACTTACAAAATGATTTATGCACAAAAATATACATCATGATGGCATAGTAGCAAAATCCCGAACTTGCATGAATTTCAATTAATCAACTACATACGTGTAGCTTCAACATGGATTACATAATTTGCGAATATTCCAAACGTATACTTGCATAAAACTACCGCATGTAGTTTTTAATAATGAATAACTTAATTCCCAAATCGATAAGAATCATAGTAACGCACAAATTATGAATTATTTATCACCACAATCAAGTATACAAACCAACACAGTTATTTGTTCATACCAAAGTAATACTCTACTTACAATGGTGAGGCGAATTCTCAAATTTAGGGATTTGAAGATGCGGTTTGATTTGATTGAGTTGCTTTATGCCTTAGAATTTGCCTCCTAATCCTCTCTCCAATTGGTGGCTACTCTTAGTCGTTCCTCAGCAACATGGCGGCTTTGTTCTTATTTTTGAATGAATAGATTAGGGTTAGTCTAGGGTTGTTTATATAGAGGTTATAAACTGATTAGGACCCTTGATGTTGCTTGGATTGATCGTAGCCATTCATTCGCAAGAGAGACCAATTAGAGCCTGCCGCCTAGCCCTAATGACAAAGCAAGCTTCTGAAATCGGCCAAACACAGACCTGGCCAGCCAGGGCTAGACCAGACCTGGCTAGCAGGTCATTTTTGACCTGGGCGCACTTGGCAGGTGCGCCAGGTCAAAAATGTACTGGCGCACTTCACAGGTGCGCCAGTTCATTTTTGTTCTGGCGCACTTCCCAAGTGCGCCAGTGCATTCTGACCCTTCTCCGGTTTTTCGCCCAACTTCGTTCGTCCATAACTTCTTCATACGATATCCGTTTTTCGAAAACCCGGACTCTATCTTGCGTATTTTTCCGAGACGAACGCAATGGCGTATCCTGTTTCCCTTAGTTCTTTGATTTGAAATTAATTATACTTTAATTTGTGAGTTTCACAGTTATAGAATTCGCGGGGTGTTACACCATGCGTGACTGGCCATAGCCCAAGTGCAACGACGAGTGCTACCTCGCAAATACGTTGAATGTAAAACGTGATAACTCGAACACTTAGATAACTCGAGCACATAAGCTTATAAAGCAATGTCTCTTTTCCATGCATCCATGTCTAAATTTGAATGGGAGGTGATACAACTACCGACCTTTCGCCATTACCCCTGGACTGGGGTCACATTGCTGCTTGAGGGCCACGAAATGGATGCAGAATGAACGTCCATTTGCTAGTCCAGACCGAATTCCCGGTTGAAAGACCCCATATAAAGGAGGACGCCATTACTTTGACCTCTAACTTGCGAGGAGGCAAATTGCCTGACACTCAAACTCAAAGGCTAAGAAGAAGGTAGATAGAAATTTCTTCCGTGCTGAGGATATTGGCGCAGAAGGCGCTTGGAACGAAGGAATCAGCAAATTTCATCTTGCTATGATCCCTCAGCATGTCAAGCTAGATATGAAATAGATGGTACCCTCGCTGATTTGAGAACTCAGATGGCTCAGTGAGACAAACTTCTCTAGAAACGACAGAAAATGATGAATAACTTTTTTACTTGGATAGATGGAAGGACGAGTAACTATGGCTAACTCGCTGGAGCGAGCACCATGAAAATTCAAGCGACAACGAACTTGGCTCAAACACTCCTTGCTCCGTGGTCCAGATCATATGGGACCCTAGGACAAGTTGGCATAGTCGTCTTTAATGAAACAAGATGCAACCAACCTCCTCCCAGGCATTTGTAGCATGCAACTTCCGACTGTAACATTTTGGATGAAAACGATGGATATGCAAGAGCTACTGAAAAATTAAACGAAGCCCGACCAACCTTTGCTACGATTCGGAGGAATGTTTAAAAACCAGCTCAACCTCAACATGAGGCTCCCCATGTAAGGGGAAGACGAGAGCATTCGAGAAAGCTATAGTCTAACTTCATTGCCATCCGACTCCGAACCTTAAAGCTTGGATGGGAGACCAAGGACTAACATGAGCTGGACACGAATAAATCATTTTCTATCAAACTCTAACTCACAGCTCGATGAGGGAGTATGAATTTAGAGAATACGTGGATTTGATGACCACCGTTTAGTAAAATCCCCATGGATAGGGAGTACGGGATAAGAGCTTCGAACATCATCATCTGACTATCCGCCAGCTTTAGGCACATTTACGATTATCTGAGCTTCATAATAACCTAGACTATAAGCAGAAGAATGGCTCCTCAAGAACAACCTTCATACATCCAAGTAGCGGATCACCATCCAGAACTGATTGACTGCTATTACATATGCGCAACCAAGAAGCCAGAAACCGGCTTCCACCCAATTTAAGACTTCATACCGGGGGCACTAGCGCTAAATTAGGTAATTAACGACAACTTCTCAAAGATGAGGGCCAAATTGGCAACATTAATTGATGCTTCAACAGAGATCAGGCGAGACCCTGCATGCATTCCTTGAAAGATTCAACGCCGCAATGGCATCGGTAAATCGACCTCGACCATATATAGCGTTGATTGCTGTAGTATCCGGTATTCTGGATATCTCAAACTTCAAAATCTCTTTGCATCGAGACCCACCAAGAGGACTTGGCGGATTCACCTCTGAAACAAACCTCGGTATCTCTCTGCCATGAGATTCTCCTAGAAACGTTGGAAAATCCTATCCTGAGACAGACAGATTCGTGCAATAAGAGTGTGCTAATGTTGAAATGGATGATCTCAATGTCTTCACGACAGAATGGAGCACCATCTGACTCTTGAAATAATAAAGGAAAAAGAAAAGCCCCAGGAAAGACTAAGAGGAATTTACAATTCTGGAAATGACCAATGTCATTAATCGGGCCCGCGGTCTTGATTGTCAAGCTTAATGGAACCAAGCATGGGAGATAGACTCAATAAGACTATGATGGCTATTTCGGATTATGCCAAAGCGTGAATGAAGGAGCTCGAATAACTCACTAACGATGTTCGATCGCTTGCAAGATTGACGAGCTTACTCAACTCTGCAGCCGATGCGAGGAGAGTATCTAAGTTTGTTGATATACTCAATAAGACAATCACTGCTTTCTGGCTAAACAGATGGGTTGACCCCAACGCGAATGTGATTCGACCATTCGCATATACAACTCCAACCCTTGATGACTTGGGAATGTGCACATAACGACACAGGGTGACTAAGATTGTTGAACCTACATATCTCACCCGATGCGGCAGAAAAAAGTATAAAGGCTAAAAGATTGGATGTCCAATTGACCTATCATAACCCCTAACCATGCTGGAGGCATAAGCACTGACTTCGCTCGTCCTCCACTAATGCTAGGAACATCAACTTCAACCGACAGATTGACTTTAAACATGACCCTGACTCAATGCATGATTCAGAACATATACATTATATCTTTAGAATATGACGTGATTCATCCTGACCATCCAATTGAGCGAAATCACGGATCAAGCAAGAATTCAAAGACTTGATCTGCAACTGCATCAAATGGAGAGTATGATGAACTCCTCTGTTGCCTTACAATTGTGATAATCCTACCAGCTATTGGCTTGCATGTTTTCAACAACATCTCATACTGACTCGTATGTGATCACAGGACTATAAAACAATCTAAAGTGATCATGGCTTTCGGATGCACTATTATTACGATTAGATCCAATCATGGAGTCCTAGATTAATATCCTGATATCGAGGTAGTCCAAATCCAAGCAAAAATGACAAATTCATATGCCGACTCTGATGCGCTCTATCCGAACGGTCCAGATGCTAGCTCAAGATACGAAGATTCTGACACCATACTATGACTTGGACGGCTATTGTATACATTGATTTATACATTAAAGAAATCTTAACTTAGTAATGCACATGACTTGTTTAGGAAGATGGCGTCGTTTGGCATCAACTTTTACATGTACGATCTCACACGGGAGCCAAACATACCGCATGACCTATGATGAAGGAATTCTACCTCTTGATTCGACGAAGTCTAAACGATTACTAGATCATCCTGACCATTCTAGCCATGAAATTTGGCCCGATAAGCATCAACGGAAGCAATGGGGCATATGACAAGCCATTTATACAGAAAAAGATCCAAAAAGATTCATCTCGACTTATTCAAAGCACATCTTATTTGCAACAAGATGTACTTTGGGGGGCAAAATGTTAGCCTGCTTTGTGACCAGACTATCCAAAGCCAGGGACATGGGTATGAGCTTACATTGATTGGCGTCACTTGAGTGGAGTGATAGAAAGCTGCAAAACTTGAATTATTCATGTAAATGTCACCGGATCGGATCCCCCATTCGGATCGGATCGGATCCCTCCTTTCGGATCGGATCGGATCCCCCATTCGGATCGGATCGGATCCCTCCTTTCGGATCGAATCGGATCCCCCTCCCCGGATCGGATCAGAGTATCCTCTACCCGAACCGCCTGAAGTATTCTGCACAGAAGTGCGTGCAGGCATTCTGCTCGAACAACCGGTTCGGTTCGGATCCCATCCGACTGGACCTGCTTCTGCACACGATGTTTGACCTCTTCTCTTGGCATAACTGACTCCTACAATTGCGGATCGGACTCCACTTGGCAAAGCACGACCTGGTAAGCACTTTTCCACGTTCTCCACTACTTCTGAGATCTCCTCCGGTCACGCCACGTGGCCCATCCGAACCGGAACCGCCCAGAGCTTCTCTACAGCTATAAATACACCACAACATGGCCATTTGAGGGGACTTTTTGGCCTCAAGGAAGCTCTATCTATTTCGGCCATGGCTACCAACGAAGAACCTTCATCCTCTTTAATAAAATCAATGAATTCGGAGAGTATTATTCATTGTAATTGAGTGCTTGAGCGTCAATACTCATTGTATTTGTAATTTCTGAATGAATTGAGAAGCTATGAAGTGGATGTAGGCTTGTTAACGCCGAACCACTATAAATTCCGTGTGTTGATTGATTTTCCTTGCTTTTTGTTCATGATTCCTCATTATTCTCCACAAAACATTATCAATTGGGTGTTAGGACCATTTTTTGGTCTAACACAAATATACGTTTAACTGCCAAAGAAAATGAACCTTGGTTATGGCACAATAGATTTTTTTCCATATTAATTTCAAAACTATAAGTATAAATTTTTAAAAATGATTTATTAAAACGTTTACCAAAATGAATTTCAAAGTTAACAATATTTGTGATGCATGTCAATTAGGAAAATTAACTAAATCATCTTTTACATCTAAGAAAATCATTTCAACATTACAACCATTAGAATTACTTTATATGGATTCATCTGGGCTAACCTAAGTTCAATCTATAAATCATAATAAATATGCCATTAGAATTACTTCATATGGATTCATCTGGGCTAACCTATGTTCAATCCATAAATCATAATAAATATGTGCTTATAATCGTTAATGAATCTTTTAGATACACTTCGACTACTTTTCTGAAAAATAAAAGTGACTTTCGATCATTTTAATTTTTTTTTTAAAAGAATTCAATATATAAAATATAAGAATTGATCACGGAGGAGGGTTCGACAGTGAAGCTTTCGCACAATTCTGTAAAATGAAACGAATTTTTCATAATTTTTCGTTTCTAAGAATCCCACAACAAAATTAATTTGTAGAAAGTGCTATAACTTTGCTAAATGAAGCAAATAACAAAAACATTTTTGGGCAGAAGCTATTGCAACGATCTGTTATCTATTAAAGTGCGTTTCTATTCACCCTCTTGTTGGAGAATGGAGTTTTGATGACAACAACCTTATTTCAACTATCATTGATTTTAAATTACATACCAACACTTTTTGTATAGAATACACACACACATATGCAGGAATTATATACAAGAAGTATTATTAAAGACTGTACAGTTTTAAAAATGATAGAGATTCAAAGATCAAAGAAATTTCAAGACTTATGAGTATTCAATATTTCAAGAATTCAAGGGTTCAAGATTAATATAGTTATATAGTCCAGATTGTGTAAGACTCTAAATAGCTCTCCAGGTTCAAATTCTAATTCTAATTTTCAAATTTTTATTTTTAATTCTATCCTCAATTCTCTCTATTTTATTTTCTATCTTTTATAATTTTTTCCTTTCTTATTCTTCTTTATTTTTCAAATTTAAATTTTATATATTTATATTCTTATAATTTATATTCATATAGTTTAAAACCTTATAATTTTATAAATATGTTTACATAGTGCTTTCATATGATTTTCTACTTTATAATATTAATTAACAACACTACATTTTGATTCAAGAATTTCCAGAATTATATTTATATCAAAACACTGAAAAAATGTTTTAAAATTCAAAAATACACTAGGGTATATGTCGACATAACAAAAGCACCATGTCGACATATAACAGTCACTTTTTCAATTTTGAAAGGAAGTGTCTTTTCACTATTTGAAACGATTCAGAAACGTTGCAACCTTTCACACACTATAAAAGGGGTTACAACCGAATTTTTAAACATATCTTCTTCTCCACTTTCATGCTCTTTCATTATATAATCATTCTTAATCATTTTTATGGTTTCTACACTTATACTCTGCCAAATTTAAGTCTGTTTTGATCAAACTTCTTCTCTCAACACTCTCTTCTCATCTCTCTCTAAATCAAGTGCTATTGAAGAGTTGTAGGTCTATTTGTAATTGTTTGGGTTGAGTTAAAGAGGAATCAGTGGTATCCTTGTAGCTGAGAAAACAAGGAAATAGGAATCGGTGTTTTCTTGTAGTCGAGAAATCAAGGAAGTTGAAATCGGTGGTATCCCTTGTATCCGTGAAATCAAGGAGGGTGTACTTGACTATTGATATAGTAATAAAACTCTGTGCAATCTAGCATTATGTAGGACTGGACGTAGCACTAATCCAAACCAGTGTAAAATCCGGTGTGTTCTTTCCTTTTCTGCATCTTTATTTCTGTTTATTCTGTATCTGTGTTTGAATCTGTGTCTGTGATTGTGTTTGCGATGTTTGATTCATCCTGTGGTTCACATAAGTTTTAGATTTTGTTTAAATTCTCACAAACACTATTCACCTTCCTCTAGTGTTTGTTTTGCCTTAACGATCCATCCCACATTCCTTAACACCTCTAATGAAAAATACTCCTTATGAGCTGTTTAATGGTAGAAAACCAAATATTTTGTTTTAAACACAAGAGACCAGCTTGGTAAATTTTATTTAAAACATAATGAAGGAATTTTCCTATGATATTCGGATTGAAGCAAAGCTTATTGAATTTTAATAAAAGAACAAGTAAACTTGAAAAACTCTTTACGTATCTTTCAGTGAAAATTTTAATCAACTACCATACAATAAAGGCAATGAAGAGTTCACAGATAATATAAAAACTACAAATTATAGAGAAGATGAAAATATTATTCACATTAAATAGACAATGTTAACACTATTAATATTTTAAGAGGAGATGAAAACATTATTTGTAATAATAGCGAAGATGAAAATATTATTCGTAATACTAGAGAAGATGAAAATATCAAACAGACTTTTTATAAATAACCAAAAATATTGTAATAATCTAATCAAACAATTCAAATTGGTAAACACTTATGCTAAAGTAACCTCTGTGAGTATAACAACACATATTGATAAAGATGAAAAAAAAAAAAATTGAACAGAAACTAAAACGGTAGGATCACTACTATATTTAACCTCAAGACGACCAGATATAATAATGAGTGCCTGTTTATGTGCATGATTTCAAGCCAATCCTTAGGGATCACATTTACAAGCAGTAAAGCGTATATTCGATTATGTAAGCAATACCAAAGACTACAGATTTTTCTATCCGAAAGATTGCTCTTTCGAATTAGTATCCTTTAGTGATGCTGATTTCGAGGGATCCCAAGCAGATCGAAAAGGTATGAGTAATACATGTCATTTTATTGGCAAATCATTAGTCTTATAGTTTAGTAAGAAACAAAATTACGTTTCAATATCGACATGTAATGGTGAATATATATTTCCGGCTTTGAATTGTGCTCAATTCATATACATGCAGCAAACATTTAAAGAGTTTGTAATAAAATTATCAAGATCCATTATTTATTGTGATAATTATAGTATGATTAACTTATCTAAAAACCCATACTTATCTTTCTTCCAAAAGTAACATTTTTCAAAAAAAAGAATGTCCACTTGCCATCTTCGTTATTAACCAGTAGCCATTTAGCAACGTCAGGAAAGATTTCATGCATTTGGACCATGTCTTTTCCAACATGTAACCCCTCTCCCCACCCTTATTTTCTTAGTCATCCACGAATTGAACATATAGACACTCACTATCATTTTCTTCATGATAATATTGAAAAAGAAATAATGAATTTGGATTTTGCTTCTTTCGAAAATCAACTAGTAGATACTTTTACAAAACCACTACTTGAAAATGTGCTCATAAAATTAAGACGTGAACTTGGAATTGTGTCATATAAAGACTTATTAGTTTCAAAGAATTGATTTTCAAAAAAAAAAAAAAAAAAATCTATGTGTTCACTAGTATCAAACCCTGCTTGCATGTAAGTCATGTGTACTTCCCATTTGGGTATTTAATGTTTCTTGTCCAACCATGTAAACATATTATACTTCCTTTTGACCAAATTCGAATTTACTTCCATCCACTAATGTTTATCTATTCAAGAAAGTGATTACTGGTTCGGAATTAAAATCAATTCTAAATCGGAATCACAATTACTTTCTTTTAGCTACTACTAATATATATAATGCTATAATAAAACAAGTTATTATTCCTTTTTAAACAATGTTCTTAATAAACTATTATCAATCTCCACTATTGTTTCAAATGGCTCAAATAATTAATCTACATCACTTGACTAGACGCCATCTTCACCTTCATTACCAACACCCCTCCAAAACGTGAACCCGTGTACTAATGGTCATCTTACCATACTGTTTATACACTAACTAGTACGAAGTTGAAAAAACCAACGATAATTTGCCCATCCATCAAGGACAAGATTGATGATATCAATCACTGCCAACGACAATTGTTGAAATTGCAACTTGAGCCCTACTTCCAACAGAAAGTAATTGCTAGGCGTTTCAGGTTTCTTGAACAAATAGTAATTCACAATCCCAACATTTATTGACAACTCTTGCGAAATATATATAAAAATAGGAGATTTGGGGGTTATACAGATTGATATTATCGCTAATCCAAATCTCCCCAGGCATACCAATTCATATAAAAATCTACAAATGTAGAATACGACTAGGCAACTACTATTTCCACTCACAATGATTTTACTGTGTGGAATTGCAGCAGATCTGACGATGTTTGCCTATTCGAGGCGAACTCCAACCCCTAGATATATATATGAATTAAATTGTCAGAATTCTTATATATATATATTTATGATTCCGGATCTGGATCCTATTCAAATCCTATGAAAAAGGGATTAGGGAAGAAAAATATATTTTAAGAGAGGAGAAGAAAACCTGTTACACGTTTCTCTAGAATCAATGGAAGAGTAGAGGCAGGGAAGGCATATGAGGCTAGGTTTAGGTTTGAGGTCTAGGGTGTTATTTATAGGTGTCTGTGTGAATAATAGTCATAGGATTACCTAGATTAAATCCTTGATGTTTATATTTGTAAACTAACACAAAACCTGACCCTAACTAGGCCTTAGTGGGTACTAGCGTTGCCAGTTGTTGACCGGCGGTCGGCACCCATTCTAGAGGGGCAATCGACCTCTTGGTCGCAAATATTCCCAGTGAACGCATACGAGGACTGGAAAGATTTTAATATATAGCGTTTGTTAATTTCATTTATTTTTTTCCTTTCAAATGTTATTATTGTCCCTGTTTCATACTTATATACACACACAATTACAATTGGATGGAATATTCCAATCACTCATTTATTGGTCATATATTATTCTATATGTTAAAATTATAGTTTGAATTTCAAACACTGTTACATTTATATTTAACGTACAATTTCTTTTTAAGTGTAATGTTTTCATATTGGCTCGGATTGTGACATATTATATGTGAGAATTGATCAAAATTTCGCCATGAGTGCAACTACGTTATTTTCACAGCCAAACTTCCGATGATGTAAAATTCCATTTTTTAACCCATTAATATATTATTAATTTGTTGTTGGTTTTCATTATTTATTATTATTAGTTTGTTTTAGGTATATTTTTACACGGTGTTACATTCTCCCCCCCCCTTTAAAATAAATTTCATCCCAAAATTTGTCTAAAGGGGTGAAAAACACAACTCGCTCTACATATTCATGTTGTACACCCATGATGTCTTTAATTCATCCATAAACATCCACGACTCGCAGTGATTATGAACTGTAGACTCATTAAAGTGAGCTCAAATCCTAGCATGTATGTTAAATTAGTGATGTGGTATGTATGCATAACATCCTAATATGCATATATTTCTATATGAGTGCGCTGCGTAAATGTGTTGTGTCCATTTCCCTAACATCCAATCTAGCAATCGATATGCATCCATAAAAATAATTTATTGGAAAAATTACTCGAGAAAAGCTCTGGGTTTGTCTCATTTTATCCTCAGTCTCCGATGTGCCTTCCGAAGGATCATCTCCCTATTGTACTCGGATGAGGCGAACGGTTCTATTGCGGAGTCCCTTGATTCCGTGCTCTACAATCATTACAGTGGTACGAGGAATCCTGGACTCCAACTGGAGTTTTTGTATATCCCGGATTTCACCAAGCTCGAGTCTGATAGTTGAATCATAAAGGAATTTTCTTAGATGTGATACATGAAAACTTAATGGATTCCCAATAGGCATTCTGGGGGATACACTCGATGGGCCAAAGATCCTATCCTCTCGATGACACAAAAGGCCCAATAAATCTAAAAGTCAACGTCTCGGTCTTTCCAAACCGAGCAATCTTCTTGAGTTGGGAAACCTTTACGAACACCAAGTCTCTTATATTAAACTCAAGTTCCCTCATCCTCTTATCCACATACGATTTCTGGCGGTCTTGGTTTGCCTTCCTTCTTTGTCTAATCAAGGAAATTTTTTCCATGGAATCATGGACGAAGTTTGGTCCGAGTAGAACCTTGTCGGTGGTTTCCCACCAACAAATTAGCGATTCGTATGGTCTCCCATAAAGCGCTTCAAAAGGAACCATACCAATTGTTGCTTGAAAACTATTGTTGTAGGTAAACACCACAAGTGGTAGGTGCTGCTTCCAAACTCCTTTAAAGTCGATAATACAAGCTCTGAGCTAGTCTTCTAGGATCCTATTTACTCTTTCTACCTGTCCATCGGTTTGCGGCTGATATGTTGTACTTAAGTTGAAGGTCATTCCCAATGCTACTTGTAAACTTCTCCAAAATTCGCTCGTGAATAAGGGATCTCTATCACTCACTATACTAGATGTGATACCATGTAGTCTAACTACCTCTCTGATATACAACCGGACTAAGAAGCTACAGTCCCGTTCTTCTTTATTGGTATAAAGTGAGCATTCTAGGTCAAACTGTCTACGACAACCCAAATAGCTTCATTACACTTCTGACTTCTTGGAAGCCCATCCACACAATCAATGGAAATATGTTTCCACTTCCACATGGGAATTCTAAGGGTAACAATAATCCTTCGAGTCTTCCTTGCTCTGCTTCTACCTTTTTCCATGTTAAGCACTTAGCTGCAGGCTCAGCTATCTCCCTTTTCATCCCTTCCCAATGGAGATTCCTCTTCATATCCTTATACGTTTTGTCTCTAATGGGGTGTATGGTCATCCTTGAGCTATGGAATTCTTCTAAAATTTCCTTTCTTAACTCTTCATCCCTAGGGATTTAAAGTCGTCTATCCCTAAGTAATCTTCTGTCGTCGCTTAATGAATATCAAACTAAATGGAGAAAGGTATTCTTCATCCCCACTTTCTCTTTCAAGTTTCTTATTTCTTAATCAGGATCTTGCGTACTCCGAATCCTTTCTCTTAGAGTGGGTCTAACAAGCATGACTCCAAGAAAACTACTATAAGTTATTGACAGGGTTTGCAAGTTAAAGTTAGAGAGAAACTCCAACTGTTTCCATCAAAAAATTGCATTCAAAGATGCACACTTTCTACTCAACGCGTCCGCTAGGACGTTCCTTTTTCCCGGGGTATACTGGATCATAAAATCGAAAGAGGCAATTTACATCATCCATCGTTATTGTCTTAAATTCAGGTCACGTTGAGATCATAAGTACTTTAGGGATTTATGGTTAGTAAGAAGTTCAAACTTCTCCCCTAAAAGATAATGCCCCCACATCTTTAAGGCGAACGCTATTGCGGCTATCTCTAGGTCATGAACTGGGTATCTCTTCCGTGGTCCTTGAGTTGGTTACTAGCATAAGCAAAAACTCTTCCTTCTTGCATAAGAACCGCTCCTAAACCGGTTACGCATGCGTTAGTGTAAATAACGAACATTCTTGAGCCTTTGGGAATAATAAGAACGAGCGCACTAGTCAATACTTCCTTTAATTTCTTAAAGGCTACATCACACTTATTACTCCATAAAAAAAATACAAAGTTCTTCTTCCTTAGTTGGGTAAAGGAATAGCAATTCTATGCGAAGTCTTTAATAAACTTTTGGTAATATACAACCAATCCAAGGAAGCTTCTCACTTCCGTAGCAGTTCGAGGTACTCTCCATTCCTTAATTGCCTCGATCTTTGCGGGGTCTAATGTCAATCCTTTGTTTAACACGATGTACCCCAAAAATCTAACTTCTTCTCTACAAAAATGACATTTTGAAAATTTTGCTTTTAACTGGTTCTCTCTTAATATCCCTAGGACCTATCTGTTGATCTTGAAATTGGATTCAACACCAAGGGTGTGTCAAAGCACTTCACCAAATTGGTAAGGAAGGACAAAGTGAGGCCATGATAAAAAACATACAAAAAGCATAAAAGTAATAACATGAAGTTTTTATAGTGGTTCGATCCAATGAGGATCTACGTCCACTTTCATAAGAGATTCCATTATCAATATGTTGATTACAAGGTTTACTTATCTCTTACAACAAATTAATCACTCTTTCTCACATAGATCATATTCGGATTCACTAAGGATCTTCACTTGATTTTGGAGAATAAGGGTTTAGAATAGCTTAGGATAGATGTCGGAAAGTTTGGCAGCACTTCGTGCCCCAAAAGCTCCTCCCCCTTTAGTGAAGTAATGTGGGGGGTATTTATAGGCGGAGTTCAGATTAGGTGGCAATAATGTAAATATTACGCTCTTGCTTTTGGTCATAGGTGGGCTAGAGTGGTCGTTACACGGCCCAAAGCAAGGAAGGACGTGCTAAATAAGGCGGAGCTACCCAACTCGTTCTAACTGAAGGTAGCGTGAGCTAAAGGATGCAGTGTGGGCTAAATTATGGCACTGTGGGCTTGGATAGAGCAGAGCGACCCAAGCATGTTTGGAACAGGGCTAAACCAGAATGAAGCCGTTTAGGCTTTGATGAAACAGGATAAAACCTTTAGTGAGCTGGCAATCCTAGAACCCTGCGAGTTAGCCTCTGAGTGGACCAAGATGCCCCAACGACTTAAGATGTTCAAACGAGCCAAAGCCTCATGAATACCACGTATTATTTGAACGATCTAAGATGTTGTAACGACCTAGAACACTCATGTGAGTTAGGGATCTCGTCGAGCTAGAGAGGACACAATGACCCAAAGGGCCTAACGATCTAAAATCCTAAATCAACCAAAACATGCTCATTATTTTCAGGAACATATTTTATGGGTTAACAATTTCCCCTCGAAGTTCGTATTTATTAAAAATAATACAGGCTTCAAATTAGGTTAGATTAGCATGCAATTTAATATTTTAAGTCATTTGGGCCTTCAGACCGCGTGAGCCCTTAGAGTATTTCATTCCTAGGTCATCCAGCTGCTTAGGTCGTGATATGATTTCAAGTCGTCACAGTTCCTGGATCGCGTATTAATAAGTGTCCATTGGTATTCTCCTTGGGATTAGACCACTGTAGGGCCTTGTGGATTTGGTCTATTTGCTTAGCCCCCTTTATCTCCTCTTCAAGTCATCATTTTCTTAAAACCTTGACTTAAGATAAAAACCCTCATCAATGGCAGCCAATATCAACTAAATCCACCGACTCACACCATCATCAAAAGCAACTGAAGTCCAAATAATCTCTTAGCCTTATAACCAAGTTCGAAGTCCCTCATCACCAAGAACCAGGTGCGATTCAAGGCCTTTACTTACTGTATACATGTACATTTTAAGTTGAACTTGATATTCTTAGACTTTGTGAGATTATTGTTTGCTACAATTCAATCGTGCGATTGATAACAATGTTGATGGGTTTAGTGACTTTGAGCGTGCCTGTTTGTGATGACTCTTAGCTTAACTTTCATATACAAATTCTCACAACTTGGTCGTGGCTCTAACCGATATGCACTACGCACATTAAGATAATAACCTTGCTCAACTCTGTAGTTTTGACTTCCTTGATTTGCAATATCATGTCTCACCGCTCTTTTCAAAGTTGAAGCGCCTTTGTTGGTTATACATCTCTGGTCTTTGTTTTGTAATGGCTCGCGTTGAATTAGGTCGTTGCAACCACTTTTAGGTTTTAGACCGCAACCCCACTCTAGGTTGTTGTGATAATTCAAGGCCTTAGGTCGTTGTAACAACCCGAATTTTTATAACATGTTAAAACCATAAATCAAGGCAGAATTAAATTTTAAAATAAGACTCAAGGGAAATGGGTTACGCCATTGTGTTCGTCTCGAAATTTTACATGAAATAGAGTCCGAGTTTTCGAAAATCGTAGTCCCGATGAAGAAGTTATGGCCTGTAGAAGATTCAGCAGATTTTAGGCAGCACAGGACCAAGCAGGTCGACCATGTGGTCGACCCTTGGGTCGACCTACCCCCCCCCCCCCCCCAGGTCGACCATGTAGTCAACATCCCCCGTTACAGGTCGACCAGGTTGGCCTGTTTTGACCCAGAACTCATTTTTGAAGCCTGAGACGTGTTTTGATGGTCCGGATTGATTCTAGGGTTAATCTAAGGGCCTAAATAGTTTCTATACCTATAAAAACACCCTTAGACCTAACCTAATTCATATTAAATCATTCTTACACCATTATACTGCTAAAATACTTCTTGAACCATGGCCGTTGTCTCCAAATCAAAGTACAAACATTCAAACTCAAATCAATCCAAAGAACAAGGCTTCTACAATGATTCAAGACAATAAATTAACAACGCCGCAACATTTTTACAACAAATTCAGTTCTTAATTCATTAGCCATGCTTTGTAAGTTCTAGTAGTTTTTAGATTAAAACATTTAATTATTATATGGCCATGGAATAAAGTGGAATTGGATTTAAGTATGTTTATTGATTCAGATCTATTTCTGTTGCCTCTTGAATCTTGAGTTTTGGGACTTTTCTATGTTCGTTCTCGTGTCAAGCTTATGATCTATTCAGCCTGTTGTAAATCAGCTTTTCTTGATTCATATTGATATTATTGTCAAGATCTATCTTTTATGCCAGAGATGATGTTTTTATGCCAGTTTTTCCTCTCTATACTGATTGTTATACAAATTCTACCTTCCCCTATTAATTTTCTTTCAATGAACCTAGGCCAATTTCGGACCTAGGCCTGAACCGCGATTTGCGTACGATTGAATACGGGGAAATATGGGAATGTTGTCTATATTGGATATATATATGTTTGGTGGAATTGACGGCATAACATGAAATGGGGATATGAGTATTATCGCTATAATTAAAGAATGTAAGTTTGAATAAAATGGTGTAAACATGGAATTCATGTAGTTTGGTATGAAACTCGTCCTATGTAAAATGGCAAGAATATTGATATATGTAAACGACATGAAACTTGGTACTTGTGTAAATTGGTATAAAATTTGCATACATGTGAAATGGCGTGAATTAAACATATGTAAATTTGGTATGAATTGGGCATATGTAAAACCTAACATGTAATCTAGAACTTGGACATATGTTAATTATGTAAAATTTTGGAGTTGGAACATATGTGAAAATTTATGACTTGATAGAGGTTTAATATGAACGCACCTAAGTTGGGTTTTGGGTAGTTGGCATGTATTGTAAATAAAAGGCTATAACTTGGCATAACCTTATAGTGAATTATGATAATAATTTGGGAATACGTTTTGGGGCAAAAACGTGAATTATGAACTTGATAATTGATATATAACTGGAAATATGAACGTGGTTGGAACATGAACATTTCTATATGTTAAACACATGAACTGATATTGGGGTTTTGGGTGGAATACGACCATTAATGAACCTTTGACACGAGGTTAGACTCAATTTGTGGTGTAAATCTGTCTAGAACCGCTCGGCAAATCCAGTAGCCACAAAGTGTCAGTCTAATGTAAGCGGTCGAAGGCCAAATTGTAGGCATAACGGTTTATGACACGAGGTTGGACCCAGTTTGTGGTGTAAATCTGCCCGGAACCGCCCAGCAAATCCAGTGGCCACAAAATGCACGGTCTAATGTGAGAGGTCATGATTCGTTCGTCATAATGAATGAATTAAGGAATACTAACCATAATAAGACGTGGGTATAGTTAGAGGGTTAGGTGGGATTACATGGAAATTTGACATGTAAATGTGGACCTAATCGGTATGAGTTAAGAACATGTAAAACTTACAAATGTAGGCTTAACCAACATAATAGTTAATCAGACCAATGTGTGGGTTAAGTAATATGACTAGATTAATGACACTTAACCAATATAACATGACACGTGGCAGGGTTAAGTCAACTTGAACATATAGATAATACTTAACCAACTTAGCATGATACGTGGGCGGGTTAAGCCATGAATTATTTGAATATACTTAACCAATTGGACACGATGATTTGATAGGGTTAAGTCATGAACCGCTTGAATATTCTTAACCAATTGGACACGATGATTTGATAGGGTTAAGTCATGAACCGCTTGAATATACTTAACCAAAATCATGAACTTGAACGACAACACTTAGCCAATTTGACATGACACGTAGGCGGGTTAAGTCACGAATTTGAATGACAGCACTTAACCAACTTGACATGCTAGACTGATGGGGTTAAGTCTCGAATTTAAATGACAACACTTAACCTACTAAATGGAAACCCTAGTTGCGCGGTCCTTTTCAGCAGTAACCCACTAGATGTATCACGGTACCCTAGAACTAGGCAGGGTGGGGCACGATTACTGGGTTGATTGTAAGCGACCAGAACGACGGCTGAGTTGGTGCGCCATTGTAGGTTCAGGAGGACAATGGTCATGCACGTAGTCCGGAGTTGAAAAAGCAGCCATTGGACACTGGTAGGTTTACACTGTGCGTGCTTGATTCGTGTCAGTGGTTGGCACCCTAGGGCTTGATACACCCTATGGTGGACCTAGCACAAGTGACTACATTTCGTGATTGGGTCATATGACACAGACACATGAACGAGCTAGGACTTGTAGGGAGCCGATCGATTAATAGATCGTTACGTGGAAAAAGGGTGTTGTTCGTTAGGTAGCATAATCCCTGGTGGTCCTAGGTGGCATAAACCCTAATCGAATCTAGGATACATTCAATAGGTAGCATAATCCCTAGTGGTCCTAGGTGGCATAAATCCTAGTTGAACACGCGATAGTTCATGATAAGGAAACCTAGCCAGAACAAGGGTGGCAGTCCAAACGATTTCAAGAATGGTGGCACTACGTTGAAGTAGTATAGAAATACGTGATGAAACCCGTACGATATATGGTAAGGGACTGTACATATACATGGAAAGGATGATACGGGTTGGGGGTACTAGTACAGTTGGTGCAAAGAATTTAGGAAATCAAAGAAAATAGTGGAATGGTGAAGCTTAGAAATCTTGCGATGTTATACTTAATAGAAACCTTGCAATGTGATAATTGGTAGGAACCTTGTGATGATACTCTTGATAGGAAGCATGGAATGTTATACTTGATTCATCGTGCATGTAGCTTACCTTGTCATCATGCTTATGTTTACTTTCAGTTTATTTATGCCATATTATCTTCACCTGTTTTTATGCTGAAAGCCACTAGAACTTACTCAGTCTTTACGACTGACCCAGTTTGTTTTGCCTCTTTTTCTTTCGTTCACCCCCCCCCCCCCGGTTCGCAGGGTGGGAATACAGCTTAGTTCAGATCTTACCAAGCTCCAAGGGTCTTTCATGTACTACTTGGATTTCTCTTGGCTATGGCTTGCTTTGCTTTATTGGGGAATACTACAATTTACTTTTATGCTTCTTTGTTTTTGAGCAAGACAGATATTTTAGCTATGTAATTGGGTATTGGAAGTTGATGGGCTTTTATTGTAAATAATTATATTTAATAAATGATTTGAAGTACTTCCACTTTACCTTCCACTGTTTTATATATGTCTGTCTTGTAATATTTCTGTTCCAGTACCCATAATGCTCCACTGAAGTTAAGGCATTCCCTTTGTGAGTGACCTTAACGGATGTGGGGTGTTACATTTGGTATCAGAGCAAAAGGTTACTAGACTGGGCAAAAGCTTTTAAAAACCTTCTGAAATTATTTTCAAAACATTTACAAAGAAGCAGTTTTCAAGAAAAGTTTTATTTTTAAAGGCTATTCCCCAAAAGCCATTAGCATTACCCTTTGTTTCCTTGTTTGAATCCCTTTTCCTTTATTTTCTCCATATGTAGTCACATTAGTTCCATCTGTGACTAATCTTATTTCAAGCTTTGTATGGTTGTCGTGCGATGGAGGTAGTTCTCGAGAGACCTGTTAACACGTTATATAAGTGGGGATAAGAGTGGTTAAGGCGAATGAGGCTCAGAACAAGAAGGTAGAAATGTTTCTGTAGGAAAGTCTAGTTTATCTTTCTAACCTATTCGTACCCTTTTTGATTATGGTACATCACATCCTTTTTATTTCTGCTTTGATAGTTGAGTCTCCGCACCTTAGTACTAGCGTAGTAGAGGATCTCATTTTATTCTCAAATCCTGTTAGGGAATCGGCTCATTTATTCATGACTCGTTTGGATTTGGGAACGTCTATGCTAAGTGTTGAGTTTAGAAGTAATGCTTATGTTTTTTTTTTGGGCTATGGGTTGATTCTAGGGATGGAGTGGTTATCCAGTAATGATGCCATTCTTGAGTATAAAAAGAGGGTAGTTAGATTCTTGGCTTTCCTTGGTAATGCCCTCGAAGTCTAGTGTAACCCTTAGGGTTCTGCCATGCTTAGTTACCTAGAATCTCTTGATACATCTATTGATCCCGAGTAGTGTTCGCCACTAAGGTGGATGGTTCATTTCGCTTATGCATGAGTTATAGGAAATCACCTTAGTAAGTACATTTGGCAACATGGTTGACATCTGTTTATTTGCAAGAGATAATCCTTCTGCGTGGAATACCCTATAAACGAGATCCAGGATTCACTAGTGAATTTTGGAGAGCTTGCATGATATCATGAGTATGCAGTTATGTTTGACCGAGTATACTAGAAGGAGGATAAGGGAAAATGGGACAAGAGACAACAGTGAAATGAGTTACAACTCATATTTTGGAAACAAGAATTAAGAAATTATGAAGTTAAAGACGGACAAAGCACAATGGAGTTAAGCTCAAGGAAATGCGACTTAGAAGATTGAAGACTAGATACGCGCATCATATCTCTTTTTAAGAGTATATCCTTGATCCCTCATTTCCTGTAGAGCTTACATGCATGCTATCTTTTATGTATATCCTCTCGGTCCTATTCTCAATCTTATTTCTGTTGCAAACCCCATAAGGAGTATGACTCATCTGGTTGTGATATATGTTGGGGTTTGAGGATGTCCGTTGGGTTGACTAAACTTTTTGGGCTTTATAGGATATGGGTTGGTTTTAGGAAGGGATTTCTTGGAACCTAAAAGGAGTTTATCATGCTTGGTTTCCTAGAATCATATATATTGGTTTTGGGCTGGTGTTTAGGGTACAAACTTTTTCTTTACTTGCTTCTATCATTCGGCTATACCTTTAGGTAGGAACTAATGGATGTAAACATGTGTTTGAGACATGTTATGGTTGATGGTTGCAAGTGGTTGCTAGTTGTTGCTCATGGATGCATGGACACACATTAGGCACTAGATCGGCTCAGTCACATTTTCATATTGCATATGCACGAGTGTTTATACTTGTTTATGGATGGAACTAAATGTGTTATCATGTAGATGTTGCATATGGATGGATGTTTGTGCACACATATAGTGTTTATATGACTAGGACTATTTGCATACATGTTGGATTCATGGCACAAAACATATTTTGCATTTAAAAAGATCAATCAGGCCTGATCATTTGCATTAGACAAGGAACATATACACACACTTCTTGCATATGTTCATACAGCATTAGAAATCTTTTAAGGACAATGGTTGCTTGTGAATGATGGTTGAGTAGATGGTTGATTGGATGATAGGATGCATTCTTCGTAACTTGAAGATTTCGGGGACGAAATCCTTTAAGGAGGGAAGAATGTAACAACTCGAATTTTTATAACATGTTAAAACCATAAATCAAGGCAGAATTAAAATCTAAAATAACAACCAAGGGAAACGGTTTACGCCATTGCGTTCGTCTCGAAATTTTACATGAAATAAAGTCCGAATTTTCGAAAATCGGAGTCCGGATGAAGAAGTTATGGCCTGTGGAAGATTCAGCGGATTTTAGGCAGCACAGGACCAGGCAGGTCGACCTGGGGGTCGACCTGGGGACCAGGTCGACCATGTGGTCGACCCTAGGGTCGTCCTACCCGCCAGGTCGACCATGTAGTCGACCCCCCCTATACAGGTCGACCTGGTCGGCCTGTTTTGACCCAGAACTCATTTTTTAAGCCTGAGACGTGTTTTGATGGTCCGGATTGATTCTAGGGTTAATCTAAGGGCCTAAACTAGTTGCTACACCTATAAAAACACCCTTTATCAAATCATTCTTACACCATTATGCTGCTAAAATACCTCTTGAACCATGGCCGCCGTCTCCAAATCAAAGTACAAACATTCAAACTCAAATCAATCCAAAGAACAAGGCTTCTACAATGATTCACGACAATAAATTAACAACGCCGCGACATTTTTACAATAAATTTAGTTCTTAATTCATTAGCCATGCTCTGTAAATTCTAGTTGTTTTTATATTTAAACATTTAACTATAATATGGCCATGGAATAAAGTGGAATTGGATTTAAGTATGTTTATTGATTCAGATCTATTTCTGTTGTCTCTTGAATCTTGAGTTTTGGGACTTTTCTATGTTCGTTCTCATGTCAAGCTTATGATCTATTCAGCCTGTTGTAAATCAGTTTTTCTTGATTCATATTGATATTATTGTCAAGATCTATCTTTTATGCCAGAGATGATGTTTTTATGCCAGTTTTTCCTCTCTATACTGATTGTTATACAAATTCTACCTTCCCCTATTTATTTTCTTTCAATGAACCTAGGTCAATTTCGGACCTAGTCCAGAACCACGATTAGCGTACGATTGAATACGGGGAAATATGGGAATGTTGTCTATATTGGATATATATATATATATATATGTTTGGTGGAATTGACGGCATAACATGAAATGGGGATATGAGCATTATCGCTATAATTAAAGATTGTAAGTTTGGATAAAATGGTGTAAACATGGAATACATATAGTTTGGTATGAAACTCGACCTATGTAAAATGACAAGAATATTGATATATGTAAACGGCATGAAACTTGGTACTTGTGTAAATTGGTATAAAATTTGCATACATGTGAAATGGCGTGAATTAAACATATGTAAATTTTGTATGAATTGGGCATATGTAAAAACTAACATGTAATCTAGAACTTGGGTGTATGTTAATTATGTAAAATTTTGGAGTTGGAACATATGTGAAAATTTATGACTTGGTAGAGGTTTAATATGAACGCGCCTAAGTTGGGTTTTGGGTAGTTGGCATGTATTGTAAATAAAAGGCTATAACTTGGCATAACCTTATAGTGAATTATGATAATAATTTGGGAATACGTTTTGGGGCAAAAACGTGAATTATGAACTTGATAATTGATATATAATTGGAAATATGAACGTGGTTGGAACATGAACATTTCTATATGTTAAACACATGAACTGATATTGGGGTTTTGGGTGGAATACGACCATTAATGAACCTTTGACACGAGGTTAGACTCAGTTTGTGGTGTAAATCTGCCCGGAACCGCCCGGCAAATCCAGTAGCCACAAAGTGTCAGTCTAATGTTGGAGGTCGAAGGCCAAATTGTAGGCGTAACGGTTTATGACATGAGGTTGGACCCAGTTTGTGGTGTAAATCTGCCCGGAACCGCCCGGCAAATCCAGTGGCCACAAAATGCATGGTCTAATGTGGGAGGTCATGATTCGTTCGTCATAATGAATGAATTAAGGAATACTAATCATAATAAGACGTGGGTATGGTTAGAGGGTTAGGTGGGATAACATGGAAATTTGACATGTAAATGTGGACCTAACAGTTATGAGTTAAGAACATATAAAACTTACAAATGTAGGCTTAACCAACATAATAGTTAATCAGACCAATGGGTGGGTTAAGTAATATGACTAGATTAATGACACTTAACCAATATTACATGACACGTGGCAGGGTTAAGTCAACTTGAACATACAGATAATACTTAACCAACTTAGCATGATACATAGGCGGGTTAAGCCATGAATTATTTGAATATACTTAACCAATTGGACACGATGATTTGATAGGGTTAAGTCATGAACCGCTTGAATATACTTAACCAATTGGACACGATGATTTGATGGGGTTAAGTCATGAACCGCTTGAATATACTTAACCAATTGGACACAATGATTTGATAGGGTTAAGTCATGAACCGCTTGAATATACTAAACCAATTGGACACGATGATTTGATAGGGTTAAGTCATGAACCGCACGAATATACTTAACCAACTTGACAGATGAATCGTATGGCTAAGTCATGAACTTGAACGACAACACTTAGCCAATTTGACATGACACGTAGGCGGGTTAAGTCATGAACTTGAATGACAACACTTAACCAACTTGACATGCTAGACTGATGGGGTTAAGTCTCGAATTTAAATGACAACACTTAACCTACTGAACGGAAACCCTAGTTGCGCGGTCCTTTTCAGCAGTAACCCACTAGACGTATCACGGTACCCTGGAACTAGGCAGGGTGGGGCACGATTACTAGGCTGATTGTAAGCGACCAGAACGACGGTTGATTTGGTGCGCCATTGTAGGTTCAGGCGGACTATGGTCGTGCACGTAGTCCGGAGTTGAAAAAGCAGCCATTGGGCACCGGTAGGTTTACACTGTGCGTGCTTGATTCGTGTCGGTGGTAGGCACCGTAGGGCTTGATACACCCTATGGAGGACCTAGCACAGGTGACTACATTTCGTGATTGGGCCGTATGACACAGACACATGAACGAGCTAGGACTTGTAAGGAGCCAATCGATTAATAGATCATTACGTGGAAAAAGGGTATAGTTCGTTAGGTAGCATAATCCCTAGTGGTCCGAGGTGGTATAAACCCTAATCGAATCTAGGAAACGTTCAATAGGTAGCATAATCCCTAGTGGTCCTAGGTGGCATAAATCCTAGTTGAACATGCAATAGTTCATGATAAGGAAACCTAGACAGAACAAGGGTGGCAGTCCAAACGATTTCAAGAATGGTGGCACTACGTTGAAGTAGTATAGAAATACGTGATGAAACCCATACGATATGCGGCAAGTGACTATACATATACATGGAAAGGATGATACGGGTTGGGGTACTAGTACAGTTGGTGCAGAGAATTTAGGAAATCAAAGAAAATAGTGGAATGGTGAAGCTTAGAAATCTTGCGATGTTATACTTAATTGAAACCTTGCAATGTGATACTTGGTAGGAACCTTGTGATGATACTCTTGATAGGAAGCATGGAATGTTATACTTGATTCACCGTGCCTGTAGCTTACCTTGTCATCATGCTTATGTTTACTTTCAGTTTATTTATGCCATATTATCTTCACCTGTTTTTATGCTGAAAGCCACTAGAACTTACTCAGTCTTTACGACTGACACAGTTTGTTTCGCCTCTTTTTCTTTCGTTCCCCCCTAGGTTCGTAGGGTGGGAATATAGCTTAGTTCTGATCTTACCAAGCTCCAAGGCTCTTTCATGTACTGCTTGGATTTCTCTTGGCTATGGCTTGTTTTTCTTTATTGGGGAATACTACAATTTATTTTCATGCTTCTTTGTTTTTGAGCAAGACAGATATTTTAGCTATGCAATTGGGTATTGGAAGTTGATGGGCTTTTATTGTGAACAATTATATTTAATAAATGATTTGAAGTACTTCCACTTTACCTGCCGCTGTTTTATATATGTCTGTCTTGTAATATTTCTGTTCCAGTACCCATAATGCTCCACTGAAGTTAAGGCATTCCCTTTGTGAGTGACCTTAATGGATGTGGGGTGTTACAGTCGTCATTTGAGTCGCTGAACCCATGCAATCTAATGTTGTTCATGACCTAAAACACTTGGAGTAAAAAACTTCATGAGGAACCGGACTGTTGTAGCGACCTAAAGCTTCTTAGTTGTGTAGAATAACCAAGAGTCCGATACCATACAGAAAGACCTAAAATTCTAAGGCTGGAAGGAAAGATCTAAAACACCTTGAATATGCTGTTTTTTGGTTTGATATTCACTTCTTGACATTGCTACTTGCACAGGATGTCTAAAGGAACTGAAGGGACCTTAAGTAAGGGCACAACTCGCAAGCACTGTAGGTTGGAAACATTTCCGATGTTAGAAATTGAAACTGCCCCTGTCGCCCCCAGTTTTGCCGAGCTAAAAGCCATCGTAGACAAGCCTAGTTATCTTTCCAAACCACACGCCTATGTGCTTGCCGATCGCTTTGAAGGCTGGTGTCTTCAAGGAGTGAACTTTGACTAGTTTAGCTTGGATATATATCCGTCTGACAATCGAACAATCTCCGAAGATTTGGACATCGTGAAGAATCATTTGCTGATGCAACTCGACGCTGTTAGGACTTGGACAGACAAGCGCCTTTATGAAATTGGTCAATATTACGCGCACATATTAGGAGCCTAGAACACCTTTTCTTGCAAGCTTCAGAGGCTAAATAGGGAGAACATTGAGCTCATCACCACCATGGAGAAGGACAAGGCCACGCTTATTCAGGCTCTTAGGTCTCAAGATGAGATCATTGCTGAACTATCAAGTCCTAGAGGTAAGGCAGAGATGACTGGTACTCTTCCCCCTGCTCAAGGTGGGGAATGATCTATTAATGAAAGGAAGCAGTTCTCTTATTTGCCTTTCGCTATTTATCTTTTATGTGCTCATGTTATAGACTGGTTGTATATGCGAGTGTCGGTGCATGCTTAACACACTTATGATATCTTGCGTCCAATGTCTCTGTATTGGACTTGTGATGTAGTGACGAAACTTATTTTGCCTAACGCACTTCAAGCCTTTATGCTAAAATCAAAAACTATTTGCTATGGCGATCTTTGGATTTTGAATTTGTTCATCTCATGCTTCCTGTTCTACATTTAAGATAAATCTTTACATGATTTCGGACTTATACTCATAATCAAATGTCCATATTGACAATGGATTAGTTAGAGAAGAACTGTAACGAACTTTGACTTGCGTCGAATTAAATGCTAGCTTAGGACCATCTTATCTGACGGTCCAAAACCCATTAAGTATTGTTTGCATAGTCATAGTATTCTAATCCAAATTTGTGTTAATGCTTAAAGTTGACCTGTCAACTTAGGTTGACCGTAGGTCCTAGACGTTATCACTCTAATGACTCATTTGAGCGTGTTTGACACTTTTCGCATCTGAGATTCCAGATGCTACGCAAGTGGATTTTTTCATTCTTCACATCTGACATTTCAGATGCTACGTGAATAGTTTGACACTTTTCACACCTAAGATTCTAGATGCTACTCAAGTGGATTTTTTCATTCTTCACATCAGACATTTCAGATGCTACGCGAATAGTTCGACACTTTTCACATCTGAGATTCCAGATGCTACGCAAGCAGATTTTTTCATTCTTCACATATAACATTTCAGATACTACGCGAATAGTTCGACACTTTTCACATCTGACATTCCAGATGCTACGCAAGTGGATTTTTTCATTCTTCACATCTGACATTTCAGTTGCTACGCGAATAGTTTGACACTTTCACATCTGAGATTCCAGATGCTACGCAAGTGGATTTTTTTATTCTTTACATCTGACATTTCAGATGCTACGGAAATAGTTCAATACTTTTCACATCTGAGATTCCAGATGTTACGCAAGTGGATTTTTTGGCTGTTTTATCGCCTTGTGGGGTGGCTATCAGTCCCTTTACCATATGCTTGACTTAGCAAGTTATTCTAGTTTAGGAGCTGAAGCTTTGGGCCCCTTACTTAGGGAGATGCCCTTTTGATTAAAGTTTCAGCTTTTTCATCTATTTGTCATGGTGCTTGCTTACTGCTTAAATCTTTGCGACTTTTCTGTTTACATTTCAAGGTAGTGTTTTCCCTTTTTACGAAAGTTTTGATTTGACATATGACTTCACAAGCGAGAAACTCATTCAAACATATATGCCCTTAGTCGCAGAGCTTATGTTCAGTGTATCACCTACAGATTATTAAAGACTATTCTACAATAAGTATTGAATATAAAAGAAAGTAAAATGCAAAGCAAAGCATGAATTAAGGCAAGAAATAGAGCATAAACTACGGATATAGCAATGCCGATAGCCTATTCCCAGCCACCCAAGTTGGAGCACCCTCAACAACTATTAGTTGATAATCAGTCTTGGATTGGCTTGAGCAGTAGCTATGTTGCTTGGACCAGACTGATCATTCGATTCCCCTGATCCCTGAGGAATTGCAGCAGGATTCAAAGACTGTGGATTCTTTACATATTGCTACAACCCGTTTTTCCTGATCAACTCCTCAATGAGGTTTTTCAAGTGTCGGCACTCGTTAGTGTTGTGACTAGGTTGGTTATGAAATCTGCAGAACTTTTCCGAGTTTGCTGCTTTGTTACTTATCCTCATTGGGTTTGGCTCCGCATACTCCTTAGAATTTTTAGTTGCCAGATAGATGTTTTCAGGAGTGTCATTCAAAGGAGTTAGCTCTGACGAATTGAAAAGGCGAGACTTCTTAGTAGCCTTGTTGTCGTTTCCGCCACTGATCCGCTTCTGCCCCTGAATACTCTTTTGGTTGGATTGCATGGTTGCACTTGTGGGAGCCTCAAGAAGTGGGTTACCGTCAATGATTTGAAGGGGGCATAGGATTGTTGTCTATCCTCATGTGCTCCTCTCCTTTCTTGTAGAGTTTATCGAGCGTAGTCGGTTCTTTCATCTTTACCCACCTTCGAATTCACTCGTTTTGTCTATAGCATCGAGTAGAGCCATGAGGACTATGCGCGGCTCTGGGTTCCTCACTTCAAATAAGGAAATGTTGAATCGACATAGGAAGGCTTTGACAGTTTCTCCTAACTTCTTTTTCATGGCTGAGAGTCTTATAGCACCCTTGGCTTTGGTAGCATATAATCGGAACTGCTTTCTGAACTTTTTGGTCAGATCGGAGAACCGATCGGTATATTTAGGAGGTAGTTTTGTGAACCAGAGCATTGCGGCTCCTTCTGGGTAGAGAGGGAAATATGTACATCTCATCTTGTCCGTTGCCTTAACTGCACTCATATGCCACTCATAATCTCGATTCTTCGATATTAACTTTATCTCTGTTACTTTCCCCATCATAACCGTCTTCCATATTGTTGATGATCTGAAGCAGGCGACTTGTCATTCCCTTCGAGATCTACATGAACTTTCAAAGGAACCTGATTTGATTGAGCGTTAATGATCGCGTCAAGCTTTTCCATCATCATTTTGGTAGAGGCATCCATCCGGTTGTTGACTTGGAAATAGCGACTTTTAATTCGCTTCTGGTCACACCGGCTCCGCTTACTGAATTTTCGCCAACTTCAAAGCAGTTTGTGAGTGGCATTTCTTCATAAGCAACATCATCGGCTTCTACCATGGATTTGCTAGTGGTCTTCTTAGATTTGTCCATAAAGTTGAAGAAGGATGCGACTTAGAACCTTAACGGCATGGCTGAGTAGAGGCTGGAGATGTGAACGCGGTTCTATGGTGGGCGCCAAATGTTGATCTTAAAATTGGATTCAACACCAAGGGTGTGTCCAAGCACTTCACCAAATTGGTAAGGAGAGAAAAAGTGAGTCCGTGATAAAAAATAGACAAAAAGCAAAAAAATAGTAACACGAAGTTTTTATAGTGGTTCGATCTAATGAGGATCTACGTCCACTTTCATAAGAGATTCCATTATCAATATGTTGATTACAAGGTTTACTTCTATCTTACAACAAATTAATCACTCTTTCTCACATAGATCATATTCGGATTCACCAAGGATCTTCAATTGATTTTGGAGAATAAGGGTTTAGAATTGCTTAGGATAGATGTAGGAAAGTTTCAGCAGCACTTCGTGACCCAAAAAGCTCCTCCCCCCATAGTGAAGGAATGTGGGGGTTATTTATAGTTGGAGTTCAGACTATGTGGCAATTATGTAAATAATGTGCTCTTGCTTTAGGTCATAGCCGGGCTAGAATGGTCGTTACACAGTCCAAAGCAAGGCAGGACGTGCTAAATATGGCGGAGCGACCCAACTCGTTCTAGCTGAAGGTAGCGTGAGCTAAAGGACGCGGTGCGGGTTAGATTGTGACACTGCGGGCTTGGGCAGAACGGAGCGACCCAAGCATATTCGGAACGGGCTAAACCAAAATGAAGCAGTTTGGGCTTTGATGAAACGGGCTAAAACATTTAGTGAGCTAGCAATCCTAGAACCCTGCGAGTTAGCCTCTGAGTGGACCAAGATTTCCCTATGACTTAAGATATTCAAACGAGCCAAAGCCTCATAAACACCACATATTATTTGAACGATCTAAGATGCTATAACGACCTAAGGCACTCATGTGAGTTCGGGAGCTCGTCGAGCTAGAGAGGGCACAACAACCCAAAGGGACTAATGACCTAAAATCTTAAATCAACCAAAACATGCTCATTATTTTCTGGAACATATTTTATGGATTAACACTATCTCAAGTGACTTTCATGCTCTTTTTGGTGCTTTGAAAGTATAAGGATAACGTCTATGAAAACTACCAGAATCTTATTTAGAATGCCTCTAAATACTCTACTCATTAGGTCAACCAAGAAAGAAGGTGCATTTGTCAGTCCGAAGGGCATAAATTCCCATTGGAACAATCCATCCGCCATTCAGAACATTTTTTTAATCCTTACTATACTCCAAGATCCTCAATTAGTGAAATCCAATTACAAGGTCTAACTGGGAAAGTACTCGGGCTCCTCCCAAATGGTCAAGCAGGTCATCAATTCTAGGTAAAGGGGCACCTATTCTTTTTGGTTAGCTTATTAACTTCCCAATAATCCATGCAAAGTCTTAGAGATCTGCTTTGGAAGCAAACATAATAGTTGCACCCCATTTAGAAGTACTTAGTCGAATGAAGCCTTTTTGTAGTAGTTCTGAAATATGTTTATCTAATTCTCTCCTTTCTTTTGGCACCATGTGCCTCAAAGGTAAAGCTATTGGTCTAGCATCCTTTTCTAGGTTAATATGAAAAGACATTTCTCTATGGGGTGGAAGTCCTGTTACTTTCTCAAAGACATCCAAGAACTCACGTACTATAGGGACCAAAGATGGTTCTTTTGGACAAGGAGATGAGGTATATAATAGGGCTTTATCCTTATATCTAATGTTATAAGGAATTTTCAGACTATGTCCTCCTCAGTCCTAAGATGGATAAACCTCTTATTGCAATCAAGGACAATCCCATAAACTGACAGCCAACCCATACCTAGTATAAGGTCATACCCCATAAAATCCAACATCTACGCTTCATAGAGAAATTCAACATCGTTGCCATCTCAGATTTTGGAAGAAACTTTGCTTCAAAGCGGGTCTTGAATTTAGTCTATGTTAATATCTGGCCCTCGTTTTCTCCAGTTATTAGGTTCCACCGTACAAGGGCTTCTCTTTTTAAGTGCCAGACTATAATCCTCTTATAACTTCATCTGACTATCCATTGGCTTCAAAAATCCTATCAGAGTTCATTATCCAAGCTTGAGCACTAACAAAACCTTCCATTCCTAAGAATGGTTTTCCACCAAGGTTTGCAAAGCTTTTACGGAATCGAGGAAAATCAAAGGCTGCCTCAACGGCATGAGCTGCAGGCATCACTGGGGTGGGATAAGCAATAGGGACTTGCTCCATGGTACAGAGATACCATTGGAACCATTTTTGCAAATGCCAAGGTCTTTCCTGGTGTCCCTATTTGGAAGCATTATTGGTCATTTTACTATCTGGAAAAGAAAAGGAAGAATCCTTCAGCAGATATCCTGAGATACTATTTAAGTTGAAAAGGAAAGAAAATGATAAAGTTTCTTAGTATAGTTATGTTTTCTTATTGGGATAAATATATTGAATATTATATATATAGTTAGAAAACCTTTTTCAAAATACAAATACGCCCCTTATACGTATAATTCTCCTATAATCGGGTAACATATTCTTTGATACCAGATGAAACAACCCATCTGAAGTGGGCCCAGATTTCGACCTAGAAAAGGCTCATCGGAACTTAAAGCCACTCTGTGTTGGTCGTTGGTTTCTATAAGGAATTACATTTGCATTGAATAATAGATAAACACAGCGTCATGGAATTCACACAGCGAAACGAAAAAGAATAATACCAAAATAAGATGTACCATATTATTAAAAGCCACAGATTAAGATAATAACTGTCAAATATAATTATTCAAGATGGTACATCTTTATTACTAATAATCTAGAGTTTCCATAAGCAAAACAACAATGATAACTAATAATAGCATAATATCTCCATCGCCTTCTTCAAGATCCAACATTGCTTCGTCCATTGAGTCGCTACCTTACCTATTGACCTGTTAGATATGTTAGGGAGAGGAGTCATAACATAAAGTCCTGTGTGATTGAAAATAATACTTGCTTAAAGACCATACCCTAGATTTGGCGGGTTATATATCTCAATGTATGCATACGAAACACATATACAAAGAAGTACTTAACTAATGAGGAGGATATCCGAATCAATCACTTGAGACGTTCATTGGTGCATTTTGGGTGGAGACCCAACGAGGTGGACATTCTCGGTCTCTTAAGTCCCATTCTAACATATTCATTAAGGGTGGACTCTCATGATCTCTTATGACCATAAGGCGGACCCTATCCACTTAAGAACCCATCCTAATACATTAACGTTGTTAAGATATATTCTCACAAGTAATATGAGAAGTAGTATCTCATCGCAGAGTACCGGTTTAAGGTAGGACCGCGTGTGGCCATTCAATAGCCCTCTAATGGATGCCTCATGTTACTACTTAACTAATATTACGGTTGAACACCATGCTACATAAGACATCCCTTAGATATTTGATGAATTAATTAGCATGCTACGTCCAACGTATACCAACTCTGTCCCTAGGTTGGCCCTCACAAATGTCTTAGAGGAAGTGGACATTCCGATAAACTACCATATTCCATTATTGCCATGTCTGAACCACTTTCAGAGGAGGACACATAGTCCCACTTCAAATCTAATGAGGGAGGGTCCCATGACTTTGGTCCACATCCAAGGAATAAAACTCCAGAATGGTTCTAGTCCTAACCACATAAGACCTAAACTAGAAAAGAAGAGAGTCGATCACTTAAAACCTTCTCAAGGCGTAGTAAACCTACTTATTTACACACAAAACAGGTACATATTTATGTTTATACTAGACCTCTCACATTAAACTGTCTACCTATAGATGTTGGATATGACGGGTGGTTCCGTGCAGACTTCTAGTACTAGTGGGCCTAACCTCATGTCATATTGCATTAGTTTAAATGGCCTATGACACCCAAACCTCTTATATTAGTCGGGATCACTTGTGTTCGTTGGATTTGCAAGTTGGTTCCACGCAGACTTTGACCACAAATGAGGACTAACTTCGTATCTATGTGTCATTATTTAATATATAAATAAGCCATTTTATACACACACACATGAACAATAATCTATATGGGGATATTTCAAATTCTAACCTTATTCTAATCATATTTGTTACGTCATTACTATGCTAATTACATTAATTACGCAATATAAGTAGAATATTTAATACATATAATAAACACTAATTTTCGTATGAATAAAGAAATGTTTTAACGGGGTAAATTGTCAATTTGGTCTACATTCAAGGCATACAAGTTAATACCCACATCAGACCGCTACATACATGGTATAATGGCATAATTAATGATAGGAATAATGTGAAAATACAACATAACAATCAAAACTTGCATCTTATGCTTGTTAAAATAATTCAAACAATGAATCAAAAACAAGGTGGGAATTCCCTACATCATATATACATATAAAAATATACAAATATATACATATACCTTTATTTAATCTAATTTACCCTTTTTCTATCTTGTACATAAAAATGTCGATATTTGATTTTCTTCAAATCTAAATATGTTCAAATTATCCATTAAGGATGCACATCCAAACCTATTCAAACAATAAAACTAATACAAATCTGAACCTTTTTACATCACAAACACTTTTAGATAAAAAGGGTAATTGAAATCAAACAAAAGTGAATAACCCAAAATATTCTTCATCCACAATTAAACCAAATTCACAAACCCAACATTCATTGACAATTCCTGCGAAACATACGTAAAAATATGAGATTTTGCGGTTTTATAGTCCAATATCATCACTAATCCAAATCCCATTAGGCATACTAATTCATATAAAAGTCTACATATATACAATATGCCTAAACAATTACTATTTCCACTCACAATGATTTGATTGTATGGAACTATCATAGATCTGATGGTGTTTTCCTAATTGATGTGAACTCCAATCCCTAGAATTGTACATATAAGAATTAAATAGTTATAATTCTTATATTATGATTCCATATCCGAATTCTGTTAAAATTCTATAAGAAAAAGGGATTAGAAAAGAAAATTAGATTTTAAGAGAGGAAAAACATATTACAAATTTCTCTGGAATCAATAGCAGAGTGGAGGCACGGAAGGAGGAGAGGTTTAGATTTGCGGTTTAGGGTATTACTTAAAGGTGTGTGTGAATAATAGCCATAGGATTACCTTGATTGAATCCTAACTATTTATAATTATAAATTAACACCGAAATCTGGACTGAAGCAGGCCTCATTAGGCACTGGCCGTGCTGGGCGGTAAACCGCTCCACTAGAAGGGTGGTCGACCGACAGTCGACATCCCTTCTGGGGGGGTCAACCTCCTTGTCATAGATTTTCGCAAAGAACGTATATGAGGGCTGGAAAGATTTTATTATATAACATTTATAAATTTCATTTATTCCTTTCCTTTTAAAAGTTATTCTTGTCCCTGTTGTATACGTATATACACACACAAATTCAAATTGGATGGAATATTCTAATCACTCATTTATTGATCATATATTATTCCATATATTAATATCAAAATTTGAATTTCAAACACTTTTACACATACATATACATATACATATATATATATATATATATATAACATACAATTTCTTTTAAGTGTAATTCTTTCATATAGACTCGGATTCTGACATATTATATATGAAAATTGATTAAAATTTCACCACGAATACAACAACGGTATTTTTGTTGCCAAATTCCTGATGCTGCCAAATTCCATTTTTAGCCCATTAATTTTCATTATTTATTATAGCTTGTTTGTTTTAGGCATATTTTTACGGGGTGTTGCAGAACCATTGGCCACAATGCGGGTGATCAATTTTATCATCAGAAACATCATATATCGATTCGGACTTCCTGGGACAATCATAACTGCTAATAGAACCCAATTCAACAGCTCAAAATTTAGAGATTTCTGTCGATGATACTGCATTAAAAAAAGTATGCTACAGTTGTATACCTGCAATTGAATGGATAAGTCAATGTCGTAAATAAGATCGTTATGTCCATCCTAAAGAAAAGGTTGCAGTGGACCAAAAGGCAAATGTGTCGACGACAAACTACCTTTATCCCTTTGGGCATATTGAACAACCCGTAAGTCTACGGCTGGCCACACTCTATTCACCTTGCTTTCTAAAATTGTCATCCCAGTAGAACTCGAAGTCCCCTCTTGTCGAATTACCCATTACGACCCATTAACAAACAAAGGACTTCTCTTAGAATCTTTAGATGTGATTGACAAGAAAAGAGAAGAAGTTTATTTGCGTGATGAGGCGCACAAAAGACGAGTCACCAGCACTATGATAAGAGAGTTTGATTCAAAACCTTCAACGTCAGTGACCTTGTATTGAAACTAATCTTCCCAGCCTCGGTGCATATGGGCACGAAATGGGACGACCTTACATTATCTAACAGAAACTTGATAATGAAACCTTCAGGCTAACGACAGTTGATGGCAGCCTACTTCCTAGAGCATGGAATGATGGACATCTAGGGTGCTATCTTTCTTAGAATTATATTATGTATTTCATTCATTCTTAAGCACCATAATAAGGCATGTCCTGTAGCTTACTTGTTTATAAATAAAAGCTCTTTTCCGTGTTCTACTACTGTGTCTATTACTTTGGCTATGTTTTCTGATTCGACCGACCTGTTCCAAAGATTGAACAAAGGGATGACTAACTCCACAACGATTTTCATTAGTTCACGTTTCGAAGAGCTAACCTAATTCCACGACTAGACCGACCTGGGTTGACAAAACTCGAGATTAACCCCGATGCTTGACCAGGTGATCAACAATTTGCAAACCGAAGTGTCGAAATGATGTCTAAGCAACATATTTAACTCTCTCTCGAGTTTTGATGGGATGATTATTAAACTATGGGATATGATCCGACCATCTCTATGGAGACCGTTGCCTTCGACATGAGGGGCAAAGGGATGATGCCTAGGCAAGCGTGACTTGACCACTAACTCGACTAAATCTATTCATCGGAACTAAAAACGGAGTATAAATAAGGAAGAGTGTGACCTGACAACTCAATCCCTACCTCTAACTCTCATGACTTGAGAGTATAAAATAATTCGTGAGCCTCGAAACTAGGCCATTTGACTTACGATTCTAACCTATGCTAACTGCGAGAGAGTATAATGGGTGAATAATGATGTCGACCCAGCCTCTATCACCCTCCGACTGAGATTAGAAGCATAAATACATAAGGATCGCATGTCCAAATTAACACATCTAGGCCCCCATCAACGCCGGCGGATTATGTATAGCCTTATGAATTAACTTCAAACGCGACTTCGGCGCAATTCATAATTCAAAGATAGTTGGGGGCGTACACACTATACGTCTAAATATCGACATACTTCCTCTTATTTGACTTAGTAATATTTAAATTGCAAGTGCTTTGAGTTGAAAGCAATATATAAACTTGCAAACAAATGACATTGTTTATTTAAAAAAGAATAGTATTTCACATACAAAAGTGCAGGTGTATACAAATTTATAAAAAAAACACGAGAGTCTCACTCGCAACAACATCTAAAAGGCCTGGAAAGCAATACAAAAAACAAGTTGATTAAGTCTGAGATGACTTATCATCGGTCTTCTTCTTCATCTCCTATTCCTCTACATGACAAATTCTATAATCTCATCAACGATCATCGACTTCCTCATCTTGGAGTTGTTACCAAAGGAATGGAGGTTTCCGACTTACGTTTATCGTGCTTTCTCTTTCCCCCAGTGGTTTAGAAAAGAGATCCGTTTCCATGGTTGATAGATCAACATCTGAATGAGCAATGCCTGGAAGAGGTTTGACCTTAAGAGGCCCATAGGTCGATTCAAATTTGAGGAGAAAAAGATTACCTTAATTCCAAGCCTTTATCTCTGCAAGTGTAAGAGGTCCAGTCTTACAAGTCCCCCTATTGCATATCGCCTCTTCTTCTTCTGGCTGATCGCCTCTATCGTCCTGACCCTTCAGGGCATCTATGATTTTTTCGTGTTTGCCCGAATCTCCAGTAGGAGGCATAAGCTGCTCTTCGGTTGTTTTTTCCCTGGACTTAGAAGTGACCTTACCGGCATGTGTACCTGAAGCAGTAAGAGCAATAATTAGTCCCGGTGGAATAGCGGCCTCCGGACTAAAGACGGGGCTATCGGAAGATTAAATATGATCATTTCTGATCTGAGGATAGAAAAGAGATATACCCTCAATCAATGCATACTTAGGAGTGGAAAGAGTTCCATCTTCTTAGATTAGAGTGAGAGGCTGCTTGAATGAGAGGCTGTTTGAATATAAAAAGAGGATGATCTGGATGATACTCCTCTACAGTACTGGAGGATCAGGCTGGAGGAAGTGGAATGAATGTGACATCCCACGTCCGTTAATGTCACTCACAATGGGAATGCATTAAGTTTTGTGAAACGTTATAGGTAAACAAAAATAGAAATATTACAAAACAGATATAAAAATGACAGCGGAATCAAAAACTTTATTCAACATAAAGCAACGTGGTCTGAAAACATCACATGTCTGAAATACATAAAAACCATTACATCATTGAAACTACTGTCTTGTACTTTAAAACACCAGAGTACATAAAAGAAGCAAAATTCCCCAAATAAAAATATAGCCATAGTAGCAAGAATAGGAGGTTGAGCCATAAATCTAAGCAGCTTCAGCAAAATGAAAGTAGAATCACGGTCAAGCCAGAGTATTCCCGCCCTGAGAACCTAGGGGAAACGGAAGAAAGAAGAGGAAACAAAAAGGGTCAGACATAAAGTCTAGCGAGTTCAATTACTTTTAGCAAGTAAATAAGTAAAAGTAGCATGACAGGCATATAAAGTGGATAAGAGAGAGATAAGAACATATAAGGTAAGCATAATAAAGTGTATACTTCACTAAAGATTACTCTGCACAAATACTAGTATAACCAGAATGAAATGACCCCAACAACTATAAGATCGTAGACTTAGGCATATGTCCAGATGTATCCTAACCACTACCCTAATCGATCAGCTCCCTACTCCACGTAGATACTCTATGCTAGCCCTACCATAGGATGTATCACGTCCTATAGTGGCAACTCTTTGCTGATATGCACAGCCATACCTACAGGTATCACGGTCGTCTTAGCCCCTCTACCCAGCCCATGCACGCACATGTCCCCGGTCGGTTTGCGCCGCCAACACCGTCCTCCTCGTTTGGATCTCTTACATTCGACCCAGTAATTGTGCCCCAACTCTGACCTAGTTCGTAGTACTCGTTTGATACCTATTAAGGGTTAATGGCTGAAATGGGTCCCACACAATATGATACAAGCTCTCCCCCTTCTCTTGTATCCCCACTAGGATTTCCATTGGTTATGTATACAACTAGGTGTCTTTAATTACACAACCCTATTATTTCTACAAGTTATTCTTACCCTAAAAAGGTGTCTTTAATTACATAACTCTAACCATTGGCTATGTATACCACAAGGTGATTACATAACTCTAACCATTGGCTATGTATACCACAAGGTGTCTTTAATTACATAACCTTATCAGGTCAAGTTCGTGGGGCTATATGTAAATATTACCCACCTCCTCAGATTTACTTAACCTACCCTTTGTTTAGCCAAATTTACTTAACCCCAATTTAAGTTTATATTCATACAATCCCTATGGATTTAACTACGTTAAGTATTCAAGGTTTATTACCATATTTCCATTTATGGTTATGGCATGCTAGACCTCCATATTAAGCCTGCCATTTGTGGATGTTGGACATGCCAAGCGGGTCCGGGAAGACTTATTCCACAAATTGGGCTTAACCTCGTGTCTTAGCACATCTCGTATTTGTGCACTTAGACCTCTCACATTAGATTCAACACTGGCAGTCGCTGGATATGTCGGTCGATTCCGGGCAGACTTCCACTGCAAGAACAATCTAACCTCGTGTCATTAGTACAGTTACAATTTCAAATTACTGTAATCCTAGGCATTCCCTTATCAGCAAATTTTCCTATGTATTTATAGGTTATAAGTTTCATGCCCCTTTTTCCCCAATATGCTTACATTAAATTATATGTCCAAATTCATGTTCATAATCATTATTCAAATTATTCCAATTTTTATGTGTTCCCCCGTCCCTGACTAACGCATTCGCCTATATTTAGCGGCATGCCTAGGCTAGGAAGTAGCTTGGCCATATACAACAAAAGGAATAGGTGATGGAAAGATGACAATAGTGATTATTCTGACATAACTGGCATAAATATATACTGGTATAGTGATAAGGCGGACATATAAGAATAGATATGTGAACTTGTGATAATTAAACTAGTTCTAACATAATAGGATTGTCATAATAAGCATAACAAGGTCTAAATAATAATTTAGATGTCCAACTAGTCCAGATCCAATATGATAGGCATAAGGTGATTTAAATAATAATCTAGATCTAAAAATAAACGTAGATCTGTCCTGATAAAGATTTAGATCCAAGTCATAGTGTGTTATAACATCATAAATTCACAAGTTACAATGGATCCGATATGATGAAGATTGAGATCAAAGTCATCACTAATTTAGAATGTCATAGATTCACAATTTGCAATATATATGGTATAATTCAGTCATAGGAATGGATCCAAATTGTAGTCATATCATGTTTACTTTTAATCATTTAAATCTAAAAGTAACTTAGAACTCATAATGTTTGGACTAAGAAAATAGAACTAGAAGAGAAGATTGTTGAGTCACAGATCTACACTTGAATCTCTTAATCTTTGATTGCAGAAGAAGAAAAGAATCTGATTCAGTCTAGGTACTGACAACATTTTGCCTCCATTGATTTCCAATGAAGAAAACAAAAGAAATGAGCCTGTATATATAGCTGTCAGCCCCTAGAAAATGACTTGCCATGTCAGCCCTAGGGGGGTCGACCCTAGTGTCGACACCCCCTTGGGGGGCCGACCTGGGGGTCGACAAACCCCTTAAGGGGTCAACTCCCCTAGGCAGGAATTTTCCCGCTCACCCCGAATTCTGGAAATTTGAACTTTTTTGAACTTTCTGGACCCAATTTTGAATTCCTAGATCTTATATGTACATATATAATTCTCTTGCACATATACAAACTTCAAACCCTTATAACTTCTTCATACGGTGTCCGTTTTACGCAAACCAAATGTTTATCTTGACCAGAATTTCGAGACAGACGCAATGGCATAGTCTATTTCCCTTAGTTCTGAGTATTGGATTAATTATTATTTAATTTATCATCTTTTAATGTTGTTAAAATATGGGGTGTTACATTCTCCCTTACTCAAAGGATTTCGTCCCCGAAATCTTCAAGTTAAGAAGATGCATATCCTACCATCCATCACCCATCTACTCATCCATCAATCACCGACATCCACTGTCGTTAAAGACTTCTAATGCTTATATGAACATATGCAAAGGTGTGTGTACATGTTCCAACACTAATGCGAAGATCAGGAGGTCTACTGATTCAGTCGACCTCCTTAATTCAATGTGCGTTAGTGTCATGAATCCAACATGTATGCAAATAATCCTATTATAACATGTTAGTTCTATGTGTGTGCAAAATCATTCGTCCAAATGCAACATCCATATGATGATACACACAATTTCATCAATTAAAAGAAGAAAAATGCACACACATCCATATGCAGTATGAAAGTGATTGAGCCGATAGAGTGCCTAATGTGTGTATATGCATCCAGGAGCAACCAATAGAAAACACTTGCATCCACTTGCATCCATCAAACATAACATGTCTCAAACACATGTTTACATCCATGGGATTCCTACATAAAGGTCGAAGATTCAATCGATAAGATATACTTAAATAATAGAAATAAGCATAAATAAAGAGCTTTGGAAAAGGAGTTAAGAACATACCCTCAAAAAGAAAAGGGAACGAAGCACAAATCTTGTCTTCAGTCTCCCAAGTTGCATCCTCTGGGTTATTTCCCCACTGAACCTTCACCAACTTGATTACTTTATTATGTAGCTTCTTAACTTCTGATCCAAGAATACGGGAAGGAACTCGTCTAACTGTCGCCTCCCGTTCCACCTCTACTTCTTCCAATACAATCTGCTCAACTACTTCTGCTGTATCATGTAAGCACTTCCACAAGTGAGAAACGTGGAAAACATCATGAACACCGGATAGTCTCTCTAGCAGCTTTACTCTATAGGACATTTGGCCAATCCTTTCTGTTATGGGAAACGGCCCTACGAATACTGGTGCTAACTTCCCTACAGATCCGAAGCAAACTAAATTCCTCAAGGGTGACACTTTAATGAAAATCATATCTCCTACTTTTAATTCTATGTCAGTCCTTTTCTTACCTACGTTGGATTTCTACCTATCTTGAGCGGTCTTCATTCGTCGTCTAATAAGATCAATCATTTCAGACGTTTCTCCAACCATATCTGGTCCAAGCAATAGCCTTTCTATAGATTCCCACCAACAAGTTGGTGACCTACAAGGTCGTCTGTACAACGCTTCGAATAGTGCCATGCCAATGTTAGCTTGATAACTGTTGTTATAGGCAAAATCTACTAAAGGAAGAAGCTCTTCCCCAGACCCTACGAAGTCTAGGATACACGGTCTCAAAAGATCTTCCAGAACCCTGTTTACCTTCTCCGTTTGCCCATTGGTCTGAGGATGATAAGCGGTGCTCAAACGTAACTGTGTACCTAATGCTTCTTGCAAACTCCTCCAAAACTCGCTAGTCAAGATGGGGTCACGATCGCTTACATTGCTGGAAGGTACTCCATAAAGACGGACTATCTCTCGAACATATATTGTTGCCAACCAAGTTGTCATCCTCTTACTCTTAACTAGAATAAAATGAGTGCTCTTAGTAAGTCTATCTACTATCACACAAATACTGGTGTTGCCTTTCTTTGATCTAGGCAAACCATCTATGAAGTCCATAGAGACGCTCTCCCACTTCCAATATGGAACCTCCAAAGGATGGAGTAAACCACTAGGCTTCTTTTGCTCAACTTTGACTTGCTGACAAACTAAACATTGAGAAACGAACTCTGCCACATCTTTCTTCGTCCCAGCCCAAAAGAAAACCCTCTTTATATCCCTATACATATTATCACCAACTAGATGAATAGTCATCTTAGAATGATGGACTTCTTCTAAGACTGCCTTTAGCAAACTTCCCGTTTGAGGAACACAAAGCATTCCATCTTGTCGCAACCACCCTTTATCGTCGATGGAATATCTATTGAGGTGACTAGAAGTCTCCCTTTTACTAAGCCTATCCACGATGTCTGATATCTGCGGATCTTCTCGCTACGAGGCTCCTACTTTTTCCATAAGAGTAGGTCGTATCTCTAGCGATGCAAACAAACCAGTCAAAAGCTCGGTGGAGGGTCTAAAATCAAAGGTCGATATAAACTCCAAGCTTTTCCTTTCACAAACAGAGGAATTAAGGCCATCCTTTGCCTACTCAGTGCATCTGCCACCACATTACCCTTGCCAGGGGTATAAGCAATCTCAAAATCCTAAGAAGCTAAGGACTCCATCCACCTTTGTTGACATAAATTAAGATCCTTCTGTGATAACATATACTTGAGAGATTTATGATCGGTGTACAACTCGAACCTCTCTCCAAGCAAATAATGATGCCATAATTTAAGTGTGAATACTATGGCAGCTAGCTCTAAATCAGGGGTTGGGTAATTCTTCTCATGGACCCTTAGTTATCTTCCTCCATAACATACTACCCTTCCTTCTTGCATCAGAACCGCATCAAGCCCCATACCACATGCATCGGTGTATTCCCGTCGGGCAAGGTCAAGACTAGAGTTGTCGTCAGAGCCCTCTTCAGTCGTTGGAAAATAACATCAAAATATAAATACCACAAGAAAAACCAAATTCTTCTTTGTCAACCTAGTGAGTAGGGCTGATGTCTTTGCGAAGTCCTTAATGAACTTCCTATAGTAGTCTGCTAACCCCAAAAAGCTTCTCACCTCCGTTGCATTCTTTGGAATCTTCCAGTCCTGAACTGCAACCACCTTTTCAGGACCTACTGCTATCCCTTCTTTAGAAACCACATGCCCTAAGAATCTTACCTCTTTTCTCCAAAAATGCCATTTGGAGAATTTTACCTTAAGCTGATGCGCATGGAGAGTTTTCAAAATATCCCTCAAATGTTGGCATGCTCTTCTTCACTTTTTGAGAAGATCAAGATATCATCAACAAAGACCATGCCAAATTTATTTAAAAACTCCCAAAATACCTTACTCATCAGATCATCAAAATAGGCGGGTGCATTCGTCGACCCAAAGGGCATTACGAACCATTCAAAGAAACCATCTGGAGTCCTAAAAGCGATCTTATCTATACTGTCCTCAGCCACCCTCAATTGATGAAACCCCGTGGCCAAGTCTAATTGGGAAAATACCAAGGGACTAACAAGCTGGTCGAACAAATCATCTATTCTCTGAAGTGGGTGCCTGTTCTTCTTGGTGAGATTATTTAACTCTCTATAGTCCACACACAAATGAAGCAAACCATCCGCCTTAGATGCGAATACTACTAGAGCACCCAATTCAGATATGCTCCACCTGATAAATCCTTTCTCAAGTAGCTCCCCTACTTTCTTATTCAGCTCCCTCCTTTCCCTTGGAGCCATATGGCGCACTGGCAATGCAACTGGCTTTGCATTATCCACCAAACATATGTAAAAATCTATCTCGTGCCTTGGGGGTAAACCCCGAACCTCATCAAAGACATCAAAATAATCTCGGACTGCTGGAACTGATTGCAGATCATCGATAGATGCATCAAGATACTCTAGGAAACTAAGCATAACAGATCCTTGCAAGTCACAAGAAATCTCGAGGTTCCTCCCATGACAAGTCAGAAGCCCAACGACCCTCCTCTCATAATCTAGAATGGCACCATACATGGTTAGCCAATCCATCCCTACAATCAACTCGCTGCCTATAAACCCAAGCACATACGCATCGCACTCAAACTCAACGCCTAAGATAGATATCCTCAAACCCCGACAAATCATGGATAAATGAGCCGAACCACCAATGCGGTTTAAGACAATAACAAGATCCATTACCATACTAGTATTTAAATGCAGAGATTCAACCACAAAACTAGACATAAATGAATGTGAAGTGCCAGAATCAAAAAGAGTTCTAATAGGATGAGAGGAAAGAGAAATCAAATCTTTCACGGAAATTTTCCTAACTCTATCTGGAGCACTGATCGCGAAAGCACGCACCTGCCCTCTAGAAGCTCCAGTCCTTTGGCCTTGTCCTTGTGGTCCCTATTTTTTCGGGCACTCCCTAGCAAAGTGTCTGACCTCTCAATAATTAAAGCAAATATTCTTCCTCCTTTTACAGTCTTTGATCAAGTGACCCTCTCGCCCACAACTGTGACATTTCCTCTTATTCTTAGCCTTGTCATTCTTTCCACCTTTATTTTGTTGTTGCTGTTGTCCTTTCTTAGGCCATACCTTCTTGTTTTGTGTTGTTTCCTCGGCTATTACTTCCTTCTTTTCTCCCTTGTCTTCCTCATGCATCAGGACCATATCAACAAGCCTTTCAAAAGTAGCTCCCATTGGAATGTAGGACATAGCTAACCCGTGAAGGGGTTCATTTTGCCTTTTAGCAGATCGCAAAGCTTTCTTATGCAGAGTATCTACCAATTCCAATCCAAATCTTGCTAGTTGTTGAATTTGTTCATATATTCTTTAACAATCATGTTTCCTTGTTTGAGCTCCAAGAACCTCTCCATCTGCATGCTTTTCTCAGCTTCTGAAAGAAATTTCATTTCAAATCTTTGTCTAAAATCATCCCATGTTTCTACTGGACGTCCAGCTTGGGTAACTTCCCACCAAAATGAAGCTTCATCCATCAGTAGCCAGGCAGCTAACTGGATCTTTCTCTGATCTTCCACTTCAGAGATTATGAACAAGTCCTTGGTCTCCTTGAGCCAATTCCTTGCCTCTACGAATGTTTCGGTTCCATTGAATGGCTTCCCTCCAATGGCACAAAAATCTTTGCAAATCTTAGCGAAATTATCTGCTCTAGGAGGAGGAGAAGGAACGACGGGTGCAACTGTGGGACTAAAATTTCTTTAGCCTTCGACAGGCGCTGTAGCCTCTAGATACCTACACAACTAGCCAGGTATTGTAAAGCCCTCTGGAATGTTTGGTTCCCCAGACATGCTAAAACCAAAAGGAAAAAGATTTAGACAAAAGATTGAAGGATATTACATATGGCCTTGGGGAATATGTTTTTCAAAATAGACTTTTCTTTTTGAAAAATGCTTTCTTTTAAAACCTTTTTGAAAATTTTCAAAAACTTTTATCTAGTCTAGTAACCTTCAACTCTGACACTAAGTGTGACACCCCACGTCCGTTAATGTCACTCATACAGGGAATGCAATAAGTTTTATGAAGCATTATAGGTAAACAGAAACATAAATATTTTAGCATGGTTAGCCTACTTAGCCCTTTTTGATTTCAATTTCATTAAGTTCTATTTTAGCATGAAGGGGATGGTTCATCGTCGAACAAATAGGACGCCTAAGGGTTACTATGGTCCCCGTACATGGGTAGGTTGACTTACCCATTCTAAGCGAGATAACCAAAGGTGAATGAAGTCGAGTAGTTTACCTTCCACAATGATCATGTCTAATGATTAAGACCTATCTCGTACATGGTTAGCCTAACATAGGCTGTTCGAAATCCAAAGACAGATAAGTAGAAATGAATGAAGGAAGTCGGATGGTTTATTGACCACAAAGAGCATACCTAGGGATTAAGACCTAACATGAGTAGGCAGACCTAGGCCCAACGAAAGCCAAAGCCAGATGACCAGAAATGAATGTAGTCGGACGATTTACAATTTTCCTAGAGCACGCAAAGGGATTAAGACCTAATCTTGCACATGGGTAGGCAGACTAAGGCCCTCCGAAATCCGGAGCCAGTTAACCAAAAATGAATGAATGAAGTTGGACAATTTATCGTCTACAAAGATCATGCCTAGGGATTAAGACCTAAACCCGTATATGAATAGGCAGTCTTAGTCCCTACGAAAGCCAAAGGCAACTAACAAAAAATGAATGAAGTAAGTTGAATGGTTAATCCTCTGCAAAGAGCATGCCTAGGGATTAAGACTTAATCCCACACATGGATAAGGAGAGTTAGACCCTCCAAAATCCAAAGCTAGATAAACAGAAATGAGTGAAAGAAGTCAAATAGTTTATCATCAGCAAAGAGAATGCTTAGGGATTGAGACCTAATCCCGTATATGGGTAGGCAGATTTACTCCCTCTGAAATCCGACAAACAACATAACTAGAGAGATTATTTACTTATGAGGCAGATGGTTTATGGTCGGTTATAGAAAAAACCTGGGGATTAAGACCTAACCCTGTATGTGTGTGGGCCGATTTAAAATCATCTGAAACTGTAAACAAAAGGTACAATATCTAAAAGTACAATATTTAAGAGGCCGAAGCCGATACAACCAAATCCCGAGGGCTAAAAGCCAAATTGTACAAGCTAGAAATCCAAATAACCATATCTAGATGTCGGAAAACCAGAATCCAAAAGATGAAAAGCCAAAGAACCATAATCCATAAAGCAAAAATCCAAAGTTCAAAAGCCAAATAATCTAAAAGCCAAGAAAGCAAAAACTAAAGAAATCAAGTTCGAAATTTAAGAACCAAAAATCCAGAGAATTCAGAGAAAACCACTTCAATTAATGATCAAACCACCGGGGCCAGGTCCCAGTCAATTCCTATTCCATGCCGGAGCTAGTAGATGTGCTTGTCTTGGAACTACAACCAGATTTCGAACATAAATTGCCACCTCGCCATATACGAGGCTCTCCTCAACCATATCCTGAAGATGCCTACAATTATTTGTGTTGTGACCATCCAAGTCAAGAAACAAACAATGCCTACTTGAATCCCTTTCTTCCTAAGTTGACTCCTTTGCGAGAGGCTTCCTGAAGGGAGCAACCGGGTGGAATACTAAAAATATCTCCTCAAAAGTATGATTAAGCATTGCATATGAATGGAGATTGGACTGATTCCACTGAGATTCATTCTGATCATTCCAACAAGCGGTCTTGCCTTTGTCTTAGCCAGAGTTGAAGGATCCTTCGCCCTTAACTGAATTAATCTTGAAAAATTTCTTGTCGATTCTCGTACCTCTTCCCTCGGAAACCTATCTGCTTTGAAGAAGAATTCATTAAGGTGCCTCGATGGATCCCGTTGAAGTGAGATCTTGAAATTCATCTTATCCAACACCAGAAACATTAGCTATAAAAACCACCGACTGGTCCGGTAAATTGATCGAAGCTACGCTAGCAATAAACCATTCCATAAACATGCGTAAAGTCTCATCGCTCCTTTCCTTAATCTCCATAAGAGTCATCACGTTCTTGGGTCGAGCAATGTGAACACTGAACTGTTTGGCGAACTTTCCAACCAACACATTCCAACTATTGGATGATTCATTATCCAACTGCCTTAACCACATGACAACAATATTCGTAAGATCAAAATCGGAAGAACTTTTCCATAACATTCTTCAATGTCGAAAGCACTTCCATGTGGCGCATGTAACACATCAAATGATTGGTTGGATCCTTCCTTCCATCAAAAGCCTCTAGCATTAGTAATTTGAAATCTGATAGGTTCTTAGTATTTCTTATATCCTGAGTAAATGGACTGCGAACAAAAAAAATACAAATGCGAAAGAGATGCTCTGCTCAAGAACATCATCGAATTACATCAGCGATCTGAATTCCGCTTCAATTTCCCAACAAATAACTCCATTCATTCAATCCCACACAAGTGCTCCCAGTGTCAAAGATAGAATTAACAAATTGTTGAGCCCTAATAGGAATATTTGTCTCTATCCTATCCCGAGGTTCAACTACAAGCATAAATCCAACTCCTGGAACCATAGGAGTTCCTGCACCCAAACCTATGCGCACCGACACTTGATCAACATTCATTTCCGTTTCCAAAGCCCACATGACCAATCGCAACATCTTGAGATGAACTTCCATTGGGAATGGGGGTGTTGCCTCCACATCTAACCGAACCAGTACCAATCTTGGGATTGGTATCGACATGGGGTTGACTTTCGGGAACTATCCCCGAGTCCCAAGCTAAACCTTGAGAAAAACTAGAACTTGTTTTGAAATATATCCTAGGCCCTAAGGCCTTCCGAAACATTCGATTTGATCCATAAGAGAATTGGTAGTCGCTTCTTGCCTTTTGAAATGCTCTTTCTGCCTTTTCGATCGCAAGGTTAAAATCTTTACCACTTCATCTATATCCTCTCGAGTCACGTAATTCGATAAATGTCCAATTGAAGAAACTTCCTGACTTTCTTCATCCCTGCACCTTCCGAATGGGATGAAGTGATATGTTTCCTTTTAACCATCCTTAGAATTTCGAACAATCCGAATACTTATCAAATCAAGGTTGCGTCGTCCCTTTATTGGCATGCCAAAATGTTGACATGGGGAATCGGTCAACAAATGCTAACACCTGATAAGTTATGGGTTATGCAACAAATCCAAACACAATCCAGGTTCTGAGTAATGTAAAGTAAACAACGCTAAATTTTGTTGTGGTTTAGCAAGTTGTGCTTACGCCCACTTCGAGGCAACTTTATATATTGTGCTTTACAAAGTTACAAGTACAATTCATCCTCCACTCCTTATGTTTACAATGTTATGAATTGAGAATAAAAAATTCCTTGTTAATTCTCTATTAAGTACAAAAGCCCAATATAATCTTCCAATGTCCTAAGTCCAAAGAGTGAAGCTTTAATGCCCAGAGAGCTTCTACGTCCAACAAGAAGAAAATATGCCTAAATGTGTCCAAGAACTTAATTTATATGCCAAGAAAGCAAGCCTACTGCCAAAATATTGGTGAATATCTTCAAGATGAAGTTCACAGGTCCAAGAGACATTCCAAAGTCCAAAAAGTCATGTAGGAAGCCATTGAAGTGCTTTAAGTCCAAGCTTTCTTTCCTGTAGGTCGGTACGGAACCTAAATTTGTAGGAGTGGGGATACCTAAATTTGTATCCCATGATATTCATACTCAGGGGTTGGTACTGACCTATGGATCGGTACAGAACCTAGTTGTTAGCCAAAATGCTATGCTTTTTTCGATGCACTCAAACTCTACACCAAAATCAACTTTTGCTTAAAAAGTATGAAATGCCAATTTTGTATCCTGCGCCTTATGCATACTTAAGACCCTAACTCATGAACACAAAAAACCATCACCATATCCACTTCGTATCCCCACTTCCCGGTACCATTTTCGTATCGGAGGTGCAATATGAAATTCATAGTGGATGTGCAGGATATGAAAATCCATTCGTCATAGCTAGACATGAATTCCAAAAGAAGAGAAGGGGATAGAAAAATCCGAAGCTATCTTGCGGGATAGAAATCCCTAAACTACCAAAATATTGATCCCGGAGTCGGTGCAACCAATACAGACTCCTAGGTACTTATCCAAATATCCAAACTCTTTTGAAATTTGTGAGTTACAACGAACCGAAATTGCTTTCGGTAGTCGTACTGACACCGAAACACTTAGCCAAATTCCGTAGTTATTAAGACTTTGCGACTTCAACTAAACCGCCACAAAATTTTATTGGTTCGTGCTCGAGTCCCAAGTACTCCGATATCCAAAAATCGATGTACGACTATCTTACAGAAAGGCAGGTCAACGCACCACATCCTTGCTCAAGCCAAGTTAATAAACAAAGAGCCATCATGTCGAAATCACTATTGAACGAATCATCGTATCCTGCTTCTCGGAATTGCACCATCTTCTATGTCAAATTGACAAACCTGCTCAGTAACAATAGTATCGATATCGACTATTTCATAGTAATCGATAATGACTACTTGGATCATGTATTTAACCGAAATTGGTTAAATACCGATCCATGGAAAATGTACAACATTTGTTACGAAATCTAGCTCGTCACCAAGTCTAGCTCATTGTCCAGTCATCCTTCATCTTCTGATTGACCATCATGCTCCAATGTCGCTCCATCTTCAAACTTGTCGCCGAGCTCCAATGCTGTTTTATCGTCAAATCCATCAAAATTCCTTGAAGCTCCTTTGAAAATATATCTCACTCATTCGAGTCTACTATTCTTGTGCATCCAACAAATATACACCAACATGTGCATTTAATCGATAAGCACCCAAATCTAACGAATGGAATGTTTCATAATACTAGGAATCCTACGAACGATGTTTTATGCTAAACTAAAAAAACAGTTTAACCATGCAACCAATAGTAAAAAAAATTTTAAACTAGCATACAAACAACCATAATAGCAATACTAAATCTAGTTGCAATGGCTCGGCAGAAATTCGACGCTCGAATTCCGACAATAATACATAATCATGTATTACGTGCGAGAATCCAAGTATCGAAACACTAGATAGTTAATAGAAAGAAATTAGTGGGTGAGACAGTAAGAATAAATATTAGAATAGAAGAAAAAGAAGAATCACAACACAGAGTCTCACATCACAATGGAAAAAATATAATATGGAAATAAATCTTTAAAAAGAACTTGTATGAATTCTTACAGTCATCAGAGTACAACACAAAATCTGGACAGTTATAACAACTTGTCCTTATATACAATATACAATGGAATTAATACTAAATACTTCTCAACTCTTTCAGCAAGTATTCTGAAATTCGTAGCGTCCAAACCTGAACCTTTAAAGTCAGTCTGACTGAGCTTTGCAAATGTCGATGATCATTCTGGTGAACCGGCGTGCAAAAACTCACCAAGTTTTTAGGTAACATTCGACTGATTTAAAGTTAAAAAACCTTTTGAAAGAAAAGGATAATCATAAGACCAGCCACACAAAAATACTGACAGTTTTTACCTTACAATAACCCAGAACACTTTTTATATCAAAATCCAATGATATTATAATAATGTCTATCAAACCAAATAAATAACCATATAGCAGAACGCTTGCATCTCATGCTCCACACATATATATAGTATATAATCAAAAACCGCATGGCATTTATTGGAGAATGGATTTCCAACTATGATTAGGTATAGGACCCCCTTCCGATAGGGTACCTCTCGAGACAATACACTAGGGTTCAACAAGAACATCTTGTAACCCGGCCACACCTATGACCGACCACTCATTCAGTTTGAGTGTATCGAATATATTGTCACCTACGGTTGGTACCAACATGATCATTTCCCAGGAGATACAAAAGCGATAGAAGAACAAAATGATTTTTTTCTAGATGATGTCAAAACACCCTAATGGGAATCACCCATATAGCAATGCTGCCTGCTCGATTTTCGTCATTTTTCCGATTGATGAGGTTTCAGGTCACGATTACTTTTTTAGATCATTATATCATCATTCACTTTGAATGCAACATCGTCAGATCCGTCAAATCATTAATTGATGACCACAAATACACTCTAGGTGTTAAGCTAAGAGAAGTTTCCTTTTCCGCCACCAAACTTGGTATATTTGTAAAATAAAAAACAATGTATATGACCCCTAGGAAATACTTTGTCAGACATTCGTCCATACAAATCATCCAGCAACAGGATGAACCGAAGGCACCCTCCTGCCGCATCTTTATATAGGAATCACCCCAAGGATCAGTAGCGAGAAGTCCTTGCAAATCCAAAGATTTCAATCATAGTTTATCTCTTTTTGGGAGCGACGCAGACATTATAAGTGACCCTTCCGTTAGTGAAATTCTACGAGTCTTCAAATGCTCCATCTCGACCAACTTCTGATGTCTTCCACGTTTGCGTATTTACTAGTCGGAATGTTTTTCGAATATAAATTTGATCCTGATCTTTCAATACAAACAATCGATAATATGCCAGATTTGATAGTCGATTATTTAACTATCAAATAAACAACCATTCATCCATAAAAAATAAATGGATTCAATGGTTCAATACTAAACATCACTTGGCCTCTTTAAATAAAATAATTCATTAATTATAATTTCAAATCTTTCAATATTTGAAAATAACATTTCACATCTTATTTTAATATAAGAGTAAAATCATTTTATTTTCAATACTTAGATAATATCACAATACCTTATCCAAATATCCATTTCTATCATTTGCAAAATATTTGTTAAAACCATTATCCCTTTTCAAAACTGGAAACAAAGTTCCTTTTTGGAAATAAGTTGTCTAACTAAACCAGTTCGACATATTATTCGTAAAACAACGTTGTGGGTTCCATTTCCAAAATCATTAACCTCTTCCTTAGCGTATTCAATTATATTCAGTTTGCTATGCAAATAATTGAAAACTTCTCCATAACATGTTCTTAACCAAATAGCCAGCATTCAAACTTTTATTTGGAAATCTCTTTAACATAAAAATCGTTTTTTATTACTCTTTTATATATAATTCAGCCTATATGCCTTTCCCATTTATACTTTACTTTTGGAAAAGAAAACCGTATTATTTTCAAACATCTTCCATCACTACAAACTAATACCATCTCTTGATAATAGTGAAGTCGTTCAAGTTGGAGTATTCTATTTACCTCTCAGACCTTGATTGTCAACATTGTTATCTTAAGATAGATATGAGTTTGTAACTCTAAAACCGATAATAATTCTAATATTAAACAAATCTCATATCCATTTCATTTAAATATGGTTTTTTTAATAATTATCCTTTATTTTTTGAAACCCCCTTTTTACTTCAGCCATTTCACTTAATTTAGATATTAAGTAAATGCTCATTTTAAAACTATCTCACTTAATTTAAATTTCTTCTAATACTAGGATGTTATTATAATCCTTTTACAAAAACACTTTTCGAGGTTCAAGTCAAGTCTTGTTTAAAATCGTGATTACTTTCTTAATTGAATTTCAATTAAAAGGGAAATCATTTCAATTATCATTAATTAAATAATAATTGGCGTCATTATTAACTACCATAGAAGTAGTTAACTACATTATTAACAAAAAATAAAATAATTAATTTCCTTTTTAAATGTTATTTAAATAATAATTAATTTTATTAAAAACAACTCGATGATTTTTTTAAGTATTGTTAGTTAGAAAATTAATAAATTTTAACGAAATATTTTTACATTTAAACATTTATTTACCAAAAATGTTTTTATTAAATTAATTAGAAATCTAATTAAGCCAATAACCAATTCTGATTAAATAGTTGACTTAGTCTACCCGAAAACATCAGTTGACTTGTTAACTGATTCTAATTAATCCTTCATAAAAATTATATTATTATATAACTTATAAAATATAATTATAAATCTTACTTCGCTAATGAAAATAAAATTTATAACTTGAACTATGTCGACTCGCCTAATGGAAATCAACGTCTTTAAAAAAAGTATATAACTGAAAATATTTCAGATACGATTTAAAATGGATTCAGCAATTTCTTATTTTATCGTCGCTATTAAAGGGCCAAACTACAACTAAAATGCCGAACGGTGAAATTAGGCTTTACTTTATCCAAATTCACATCCAATCAAACATATTCAATATATGTGATAAACATTATCAATATAAGTGAGGAATCCTGTTGGATCCCTCCGACTTGTTTATCTCTCCATCCAATAGGTTATCTCAAATAAAATCATCCATTCAATACGAAAATATATTTGTCATCGTCCATCTCGACAAATGGAAATAAACAGTTCAACTAATAATTTCAACCATCAATCAATAACAGCACTCCAAGCATCCAAAAGGTAAGTAACCTCAATTGGAAATAATCGTTAAAAATAACAATTGATTTTGATTAAATTAAACGAACGTTTAATTAAACTAGTTCAGTCAATATATAAATATATTTGCAATAATCATCCAATAATAAACAACCATATCACACAAATATTAAACCCAACTTGTATAAAATATAAGTGGGACAAACTAAGTGAGTAAACTCACCTTGATTCCATTTGTCGTTAAAGCGATTCAATTACAATTAAATTAAACATTCGTTTAAATTAACTATAAATCCCAATTGTCTCTAGCTCTGTCCAAATCGGTTCTTGAATATAGATCACATCAAGACAACCCCAACGTCCTTTGTTTCGTCCAATTCTGTCAACATCAGCACAACTCATAAACATTTTAGTACGCGATTTAATTAATATAATTTAATTCCTTAATCGTAGAATAATTTAAATTAATCACTTTGATTAAGTAATGAACAAATATCCCTTCTTTTGCAAGGACTTCAGATGAAGCATCACCTAGCACAACTGGCTATGCAGCTCGCTTGCGCCAAGTTAGAATGCTCAGTGATAAACTGTCATTAGGACTTCGTACTATTTCTCCTCCATAGCCAATCAGGTATGCAAGCCTCATAAACTTTTTTTGGGGTCCTTTCCACATATGCAAGCATATTTATCTGTATTTAGATGTATTGAAATCTCTTAAGGAATAAATCAAACAATGGGGAGATTATACAAGCCAAGGAAACTGATGTATCTGACCGTAAATCAAAAAAAGAAAAGTGTGATTGATTCCACTGATTGCAAACGGGAAAGCTAATAAGAAGGAAACATTCAGTGGTTAAATTAAATGGAAGGAACTAATAGCTTCAACTTTAGAATCTTCGAATGGAGTAAACAACGAACAGTCTGATCCTTCTCTTTATCCCGTGCATGCGATTCCTTCATTACATTTGTTGTAGCTTCGATTTTGCTCCATTGTGATGCCAACGCACGATTAACCCCAATGCACGTTTCAATCATAACCACCTCACCGATATTCTAGCCATTGGGGTCCTATCAGCATCCCCCAATCTATGCGCCAAGATCTCCTCCGCCTTTTCCAATATCCTCAATGTGCCTTGGTTCCCCTATCGCCGACGATTAACCCTCAATCACTAGTTCTCTCGAGCACATTTCCAACCATCACAACACACTAAATCCAATCACAACGGTTGGAACCTTCATCCTCAACGAGTTGATAATTATGTAGTTGGAAAGTTTTCAATTAGAATCACAAATTAAAATATAGTTAAGAAAGAAATTTGGAACTTCTGAGCCGTTATTTTGTTATGTGTTGATCTGGGTCTTGAAATGAAATGAAATGAAGATCAAGTATAAAAGGTAAACGTTGCTTTCCATTGTAGATATCATGTTGGGAAAATGACAGACAAGTTATGTTTTCTTCCTTTTTTTATTTAGACGAGATTCAGAACATGTGAAATTTTGCCAGTTGGTTCTAATTGAATAAGATGCGAAATGATTGGAAAGATTAGTGATATTTTTTTACTAGTTATGAAGTGATGAAAGATTTTTGTTAGAGTGATTAACCATATTTTCAACGTGCCACATTTGACGTTTGTATAATAACTTAATTTTTCGAACACGATGGAACTGGTTTTGTCAAATTATGTGATCGTTTGTGAAATGGCTATTTTAATTATAAACGGTTAAGCAATACACAATTATACCGAGCATAGTCACAAATTAAATCCAATTGATTCGAAAACTTGAAATCTTACAATAATTAATTATTACGGATTTAATAAAATTAATTTCGTAGAAACCAAAGTCGTTGGAAAACTGATTATTCTTAAGTTCCATATTAAATAGATGAAACAATTAAATAAAAATCTAGACATTTATTATTCATACAAGCAAATGGTGAGTCTGATCTATATGAAAATCGAAATCCTATAATAAGTCACCAACAACGACTCAACGACATAAGTTTCATCGCATTCTGAGACTACTCGCCTGGAATGATATTTTACACGTAAAACAACGCTATAATTGGACATCAAAGTACATGGTCAACAAAATAACGAACGATATGTATCCTAACTCTAAACATCAATACGAATTCAACGGAACATGTCTCGCATCTTGATTTGATCATTTGCTCAAGTTTTATACAAATTGTTTCAAATTAAACTAAACTCATTTAATTAATCTCTATGCAGAATAGTTGGGCGTTTATGGCTACCGAAGTCACATACGATATCATATCGCCACAAAATTTATTTTCATACAATAATTCAACATTATGAATCCAATGAAACATATTTCATTGAAATCTGTGATTGTTTTAGAAATGGCTATTTTTAACTTGATTATATTAATATAAAATTTCTGTTTCCACCAAATCAATATTAAATTATCTATTTAAAAAATCTATTAACTTCCATTATAACACAATATCATATAAAACTATCCAGAAACTATTTTGATCAATTTTCTAGTTTAAAACCATATTCAATCACATTAAAAACCCTTTTATTTGATTAAATAAATTGTTGTAATTTATAAATGATTCCATATCGACTTTCTAAATTTTTTTTGACATGTCTCAAAATCTATAATACGAAAACTTGATTTTTCTCTTCCGTTAAAAGATTATAACCAAATAGATTCAGACGATTCTTTTTTTGAAGAGTTCGACTTAAAATGGGTTCTGTACAATCAATTGAAGTTGAAAACGTAATATAATGAACTACCACAACGTTACGAACTCATTTTTAAATTAATTATTAAATATATGTTTAAAATTTATTTTATTAATAAATTCCATATAAAAAATCCATTTATAATTCCAATTCAACATTTAAATCAATTATAAATGTTCAAAATTAACGTTTAAAAATCTGGGTCATTACACAAGTAGAACCTATTTATAGCAATCAAGATGAAATATATGTCCAAATAATTCATATCTAGCTATATGGTCAAAACAGTGCGCAATAGCGTGTAAGTAGGTAAATATCCCATAATATCATGCAAATAAATAAAAATTAAACAACCAAGTTAAATCTACTCGATTCATTTTTTTTTATCTTTTGTTTATTATTAACAAGGTTCAACTATACTAAATATTACGTTTTATAATTAGATAATAGTTTAAAATATCAAATCTATACTATACGAAAAAATACAATCTGGTGAGATATAATATCAGTCATCTTAACTAAATCATCCTAAACCAACTTTGAAACATGGAGCTTGTCAATTTGAGTCCAACAAATGAAATGACATCCAATTTCGATCTCGTATGTAGAAGATATCAATGTTGTAAGTTTAACAATCATTTATGTAATTAGCTAACTTAAGTTGTAATTAGTTTAACACTATTTACCTTGTAACCATTATTCTCCAATCCTCCCTACGTTATGTGTGCACCTCACACATCAACCCAATTTATGTTCCTTAATTTGAGGTGATATAGAGCATTATTAGATGAAATCGAAAACCGTGTGCTCCTTTCAACTCATCATCAAATGCCCTGCTCGCTCATACCCTAAACTTCAACTCTGGCCATCCTACGTGAAATGAAATCTACCTTTACTTCCTTTGACCTATAACAAGTCACAACAACCTCACGGCCAACAAGTTGGCTAAAAATCCCAATGCAGGTTCACCTTGCTACAATGTTTTTAATTTATCCTTGTCCTCACCCTATCGACCTCTACATCAAGCGCTAACCTCAACCTTAGTTCATATGGGGAAACTGCAACTAACACCATATGGGTCTAGATGTATATAAGCTTGAAGATCTCTTCGAGATATGACTCCAAAGGATAATTTCTTGATTTTTAATTGGTCGGATTAGAATAAATTAATTTTTGATGTTGGTGATGGAGATGGCCATTCTTGGGGATGGAACAGTAAATTTCGGGTACAAAGTAACTGAACAGTTTATGACTGTACTATAGAAAAGAGGTTTACATTTACGTTCTTAAATTCTAAATCATCTTTATGTAGTCAACATGCGTTTTAGCTCGCTACGATCAAATGACTCATCTAATCCGTACAAAACTTGATGGTGTGCATCGCTACAACGATACGGTTTCGATAGTACAAGTTTCATCGTTATCTAATACTATTGCCTAAAACGACAATTTTACGCATATTTTGAGATGGGTTTGACCCTAAAACATCCGGATCTTGAAATATAGGGATTCTTGTACTTTTTATTCATGTAACCAATCATACGAACTCAACGGAACTTGTCTTGAGTGCCGCCCCATTCTTTTGAGTCAACTTTTGAAACCGTCACTTAGATAATTAACGATCAGTATTTATATGATTTTTTTAAATATCTAACCATTAAGTTATGGATCATTGCACCTAGTGTTAACACACATTGATGTATATGGCACATTTCCTATAATAACTATAGATAGTAGTTCTTTCTTTGTTATCTTCATTGGTGATTTTTCAAGACAAGGATATTTATATCTTATGAAGAACTAGTTCAATGCGTATCAGAAAATCATTGAATATAAGAACGTAAAATGAGCCATAAGATTAAGATACTTCTATCAAATTGGGAAGTTAAGTATAATGGATAAGATTTCAAACAATATTTAAAAGATAACATGATTACTTCTTAGGTGACTCCACCATATGACCCACAACACAAATAATGTGTTGGTATGAAGGAATCAAAATCTGTTGGATATGGTTTGCTTCTTGATGAAGAAAGATGAGTTACTACTACTAAGTATATGCATTAAAAACCACAATGCATATGTTGGTTTTATTATCCACTAAGTCTTGGCCTAAAGAAATATATGCGATAAGGTGTGGTAAGAAACCCAATTAAAAACGTTAAGAATATGCGGTTACCGAGATATGTAATGACCCACATTCTACGTGTTGAAGGATAGTAGAATACTTATATATTTTTCATGCCAGATCGCATGATTCTATAATTTTGGGAAATGGCTGTTATAGTCATTTCTCATTTCCATGATTTTTGTCAAATATCCTATGATCGTTTTAACCCTAGCTAACCTTTTTTCACTGGTAACTTTTGGCTGAAAATGAATTTTATCCTAAATAATTTCCAATAAGTTTGAATGATGTTTCCCATTTCAATAGGATGGCCATATTAAGAAAATGGACTTACGATTGGGAGATATGGTTGTTTTGTGGCTTAACGATGCTTAGTTAGGTTAAATGGGTGATTAGTGTACTAATCCAAATTTCAATACATGGTAATTAATTAATGAATTAATTAACTAAATAATAAGTTTTAAAAATTGTTAGAATTTGATAATGAGAACTACATCATTGGGCTCGTTATGATTTTTTGGTTCAGATACATATTTGGTTTCCAAAAAAGGATGTAAAACAGACAAGATATGACAATTCGAAGATTTAAAATTTTAAAATACAAGAATATGTATATACACACACACACGTTGGATGGGATGATTCACCCATCACCCACATCAACCCAGAGGTCAACCCGTAGACTAATGGTTCAACCCATATCGTGCCAATCACATTTACGTGCTTGGCACAAAATCATAATGAACAAAGATTAATTTTTCAATATTTTTGGTGGATTTATAATTTTCTAGTAAGCCTATTTCAAATCCTAGGCTGACTTAGCAACCCTTGATTTGTCCAAGGAAATGACTGGCATAAATGTAATCCCTATATCTATAGACTGAGGGACTTATGCCTTACCTATAAATAAACCTTTAAATCCCCGCTTATTCTTCACAACACAAATTCCTTCCCGATTGAGGCTAGTGTTCTATTTTGAAGATAGGGAAACCCAAATTAATTTTTAGGGGAACTGAGATTTGTCAAATAAGCATATTTTCTCTTTTATCTATATTCTAAAAATGGTTAATGCAGGTGCCACGAGGGACGCTTTTCTGGTATTTTTGTAATTATTAGTTTTTTGGTATTTTAAAGTAAATAAGAATTAGAATAATTATAGAGTACTATAGCTTTTCATTAGAGTTTACTTATTTCCTGTAAGTTAGCAGTCTTTTTCTTACAGTTTTCATTTAGTTAATTTTTAAATACTATAGGATATCTTCTCAGTCTTAGTTTCCTTTTTTGCTTTGATTTTACAGTTTTGTGTCTATTTTTGGCAATGACCACATGTGTCTGGATATGTAAATATGAGCCCATAAATGACAGATTTAATCAACTGATTTACGCGATTGATATATGTGCCTAATTTATGCATCTAATTTAGACAACAGATTTAGGCGATTGGTTTATGCATATAGTTTATGTGCCTAATTTGCATGAGTGATAGTAATCCTTTTATTTTGCGCACATTAGAAAAATATAATATAAATGAAATTTTGCTAGAGGGGATTCATTGGTTGATACTAAATTTGAGGATAATGAATATGAAGCATAGATGTAACACCACACGTTCCTTAATGTCACCCATATGAGGAGTTTATTAAGAAAGTATGGAGCATTGTAGGTATAAAGACATAATCATCATGGAGACTAAGGTTTCACAAGACATAAAAATATAATTTTTCAGCGGAAGAAGGAGCTTTCATTTTACAAAATACAAAACCTTATTTGTTTCATTTAACCAAACAGTTACAAATTTACATGTCTCAAAATCCCGGTTGAAAACAACATCAGAGTAAACAGAATTATCCCCCAAATTCAGTCAAAACGATACAACCTGACTTTGGAAAGAGAATAGGAAGCAATCCAACTCGCAGAGATCCATCGGAACAAAGCAAACAAAGAAATATGAACTACACACTTTCTCCTAGTAATCCTGAGGGAAAAAAAGAGTAAGGAAGAAAGGAAAACAATCAGACATAAAGCCAGGTGAGCTACTTTGATAACCAGCTCGACTTTCTAAGTTAAGTAAAACAAATAAATAGTGGTTCTATCATCATAAAAGGCTAGGTGTCTATACAAGGTTAATAGTGAAAAATAAATCATATGAATATATAATAAGGACTGGAAATTCTTATAAAAAGACACTGATGATAATAATAATAATAATCTGATCAGGCAGAATGACTGTTTTACACTTCTACAGATTCAGACAGAAACAAGTAATTAGGATAAATTTTTCCTAATGCTACCCATGATATCAGATCCATGCACGCTCATGACTCCGCCAGAACGCGCCCGTAACCACCTTCCACCTTATACCTATTACAATTTAGATCAATAAAGCATTCCCTGACCCCTACCTAGTGCGAGACCTCACTCTAAGATACTAACAGGGATACCGACTGATATGGGTTCCATACAACAAGATTGACACAACCCACCCGGAAGGCTTGTGCCCCTAAGTAACTTGGATTTTAAGAGTCACAGTATCAGATACCAACAAGAATACTGTGAGACCTCTCAGCTCATTAATCAACAAGTAATAACTTAGCAGGCTTAAGTTCATTAATAAGCGTGGTTGTAAATGACATTTCCTCTAAATGTTATTCTATGTACAATCCCTTCCCCAAAACAAGCACCTGCCCACATGTATATAGATTACAATAATTTGTTTTATTTAATTACATACGATTCTCATATATATTTTTCATGGCATATACTTAATATTAAATTAAGTATAATTCACATTTTCTTTATTTGCATGTTAATATACAATTAAATACCATTCATTCCAATTAACATGTTTTCCCATACTGATTACTTAATGTCATATAATGTATAACTTATTCTGATTAACACATTTTCTCAATAAGATTACTTAATGTCATTTAAATGTGTTTTTCGTACTAGTGTTAAATTAATGTACATTCCAAGTAAACGTTGAATGAACGTGTTTCCCATTTTAATGACAAAGTTCATGTTTCCGATATAGTTGCCAAATTGTTATGTTTACAAATTAATGTCAGTTGACATGTGATTTCAATATCAATGCCATGTTTACCCAATTAAATTAACATCACTAAATGAACATAAACCTCCAAAGAACGTAAATGTTTTACTAATATTTTCCCAAATTGACATTAAATGATCATTAATGACTTATTGACGTACTTTTCCCTAAATTAACATGAAATGAACATAAACATTTAATTACATGTTTTTCCAATTTAACATGAATAATCAAAAATGTCTAATTGGTATGTTTTCCCCAATTAACATATTCACTCTAATTAATGTTAATAAGTGACAAATTACCATATTACCCAAATGAATATATCCCATTTATTGTCAATTAACATGAGTTACCATGTTTTTCAAATATATATATATATATATATATTATCCTTGATGTCAAATTACTATTTTTAACATATTCTCCTTATTGTCAACAAGTTTCTCCAACTAACATATAAATTAACATATACAAATTAATGTCAATTACATGTTTTCCAATCAAAGCCATATTGACATATCTACAAATTTATGTCAAATAAATTTTCACCAAATCAAGGTCTATATCAATATTTCTACAAATTTATATCAAATTCATGTTCAACAAATTAATGTCTATATAAATATGTCAAATTCATGTTTACCAAATTAACTCCATGTTAATATATCAACAAATTAATGTCAAATTCATGTTCACCAAAACAATGCCATATTAATATGTCTACCAATTTCATGTTTACAAATGACATTTCTCCTTAATATAAATTTAAGTTTAATCTATTCATATTTACACATTCTTCATTTATAATAATCCCAGTTTACAAAAAAAATCTAATATGCCCAATTTCTCCTTTTCACTTTATTTAATACTTTTCCAATTCTATGCAATTCAAACCGCAAAGGCATATAATATTGTAAATAAAACAAGCAACATAAAGGGGATAAGGAAGAATGTAGTACAAGCAAACAGATAATAACTGAAAATGAATAGGTAATTGATAGTAATTAAGATAACATATAAAAATAAACTGATAAACATTGTTACTTTTCAGATCCAAAATATATTTACTGCCAAAGTTCTTTATATTTAGATTACTATAAAAACTATTGTATCTATTTAACCTTAACTTAGAAGAAATCTAAAAATCACAGTAATACTCACAGAGATATAGGCGTATTCAGAAATAGTCTTTGAGAAAGTAGTTATTGTAGAGAAACTTGAATTATCCTTTTTTAATCTATCTTCTAGCAACATCCTCTCATTTTTCTTATTTAATTTAGAACATAATTTGGAGGACGAAAGAGATGAAGATTGTTTGTATGTAGGAAAATGAGAGAGATTGCCACCCTATTTATAGATTAACTAGGACAATCTTAAACGGTTAGATATTAGGTTTTTAAATCCATATGTACACCTCAAGTTGATTCAGCCAATGAATAATATATATAATAGTCTAGGTTCAAAAGTAATCCAGTTTCAGAAAATTCTCTAAGGTGGGTCGGCCCACCTTAGACCTGTGTCGACCCATGGGTCGACCTGCCTTAGACCAAGGTCGACCCATGTGTCGACCCAACTCGGGCGGGGTCGACCACTTACCATTGGTTAGTGGGTTTATTCATTTATCTGAATATTAAATCTAGTTTAATCTTCTTAATCCTATATCTTCTTCATACATCATCTGATTCACAAAACCCAGAGTCTATCTAAACCAAAATTTCGTAACGAACTCAATGGTAAAGGCCGTTTTACTTAATTCTCAATATTTTTCTAATTAATATTTAATTTATCAATTTATTCCTTAATTAATTAATCCATTAATTAATTGTTTTTTAAAAATTTGGGCTGTTACATTCTCCCATCCTTAAAGGATTTCTTCCCCGAAATCTCCAAGGCTAGAAAAATGTTAGGAATGCTAACACCCATCTACTCAACCATCATCCACTGGCATCCATTTTCCTTAGAATTTCAAATGCTTTTGTATGAACATATGCAAAGGTGTCGTATATAAGTCCCTAAGTTAATGTGAAAATCATGCGGTTTACTGATTCAGTTGACCTCCTTAATACAATTCATACCTGTGCATGCATCCAATATGTACGGAAAAGAATCCTAATAATACATATAAAATTATGTATGTGTGCACAACCATTCACCAAAATGCAACATCCATGGGATGATTCAACCATTTTCATCCATTGAAAATTAAAATGCGCACACATTCGTATGCAATATGTGAGTGTTTGAGCCGATCCAGTGCCTACTGTGTGTGTATATGCGGCCATTGGCAACCACTAGCAAACCCTTACATCCACTTGCAACCATCAAACATAACATGTCTCAAACGCATGTTTCAACCATATTTTATCATCTATAAGCTCAAAATCTAAGATCTACACTTCCCAACGATATACTAGACGGAAGTCCCTAATCAATGTAAGAAGCGATAAATAGAATATGAAAGAGGAAAATACTTTTCAAAAGAATGCGGGTAAGGAAATTGAATCACTTAGTGAAGTTCTTTCATCTTACTTATCTTAGTTACTTCGGGAGAAACTCTTAAGTGAACCAATCCAAAAGCTTACCCTAATCTTACAAGTAAATTCAAACTTTTCCTCTTTTCTACATTTCTAGTCTTTACTTTACCCATCCCTTGTTCCTTGGCTCATTCCACTTATATTGTCCAACCCCATCAAGACTTACTTACTTCCCCACTTTTTACATATAGATACTTTTTTTCAAAAATGTTATTTGAAAAAAAAAATTAATGAGGCAAAATTTGCAAAAAATATTCTTTTTGAAACATATATAGTTACTTTATGAAATTTCCAAAACACAAATTTCATATCAAAACTCATTAGTCTTTCAAAATTCTTGTTCTTAAAAACTTTACACATATGGGATTTTGAATCAAAGTGGTTCCACAAGTTTCCATAAAACACCTCCTTGTTACACTCGTGTCTAGGAACCAAACTATTTCAAAAATCCTTTTACTTGGCTTTTCCCGAAACGTTTTCATACAATAGATGTCCAATTACTTCCTTAAAATACATGCACAAGTTAAAAGATAAGGTTTATGGAGTAAAATATTCCAATCAAACTAATCCTTCACGGGTCATCACTCAAGTTTGAGTACCCCCATGTAAACCCACTTTCCTTCCAACATCTTAGATGACTCATTATACTAATAGCTTGCCTTAGCCTTCAACCCATCCATTGATGGTATATCCCCTTAGCTAGGGAAGATTCCATTCAAAACCCTGAAACTCAATTCTCCTTACACCATGTATTTTATCCAAAATGCTACAAATTTAGCATTGCCACAAATACCCGTCCAAAAACTAATCCATATTTCTCTCCTAGAGATAACCTTTCAATTACTTACTACTCGAAATATATATATAAAGCACAAACAGAACTGAACTAGTACTTCCTAGAGATACACTGAGAAAATAGTAATATCAACATGACTAACCCTTTGGGCAATAAGAAGTCAACAATTAGTCCTAGCCCAAATATTTTCTTCTTATATTCAAAATAGCCCCAGAAATACTTAACAGGTTTTAGGCCCATAAAATTTCCCTATGAGTCCATATGTCATATTAAAAGCCTACGCCATCTTTTAGGCTTGTAATTTACCCCCTATTTTTAAATCAATATGTTATACGAGGACTAATCATGTCAACCTAATCCATACCCGAAAATGCCCTAACCATCACGACTTTAGTTTCAAACCCAACTCACCATAGATAAACAGATAATCAAGAAGATCCTTGTGGGGTTCAAAAACTACTACTAGGACAAAGTGCAAAATACTCGCTAGTGCTATCATCACTCCCTCAGTGATTTACCCTATCTGTAAAGGACCGCTCCATTAAGCCTAAAATAAAGATGCTCTACAAGATTCCACTTATCGTGGCTAAGGCCCCATGCATCCAATGCATCAAAGGAAAAAGGACAAAATATTCCTGAACCAAATACGAAAGCAAGCAAGAAATAAAGATAGATAACATTCTTTCTTCCACCAATCCTTTCCTTTTACTATTTTTCTCTTAATGTCCAGTTTGTTACTACTTATATGTTCCCTATATTTCTTTTTCCATTAGTTTACTCATGTTAACCTTTCACTTGCCATCCTTAAATTCACCTTTTTGGATGTTCTCTATTTAATTAGTTACTGAAATGGTATAAAAATATATTTACATAGTACTATAAAATCCATTTTATAGAAACCCGTGATTGCAAGAAATTTCTTTTTAATTATCTTTAAATTGTCGATTAGTGCACAATATGACAAAACCATTATTCTGCACTAATCCATACACTCTTTCAATGACGTTTTCTATGTTAATTTCAAACCCAACTATGCAAATACATTCCTTTTTCTTAAGCAATTAATATAGGTTTTTCTTATCTTCCAAATTATCCTTTTTTTAATATCTGTCTGACAAGTTCCATTTTAACATCGACTCTTCCAAACTACAAAGCTAAACGGGCTAGTCCATTATTCAAATTTTCAACCTATAAAGGAAAGCCTAGATAGAGTGCCTTATATCTCAAATAAAAAGGCAAGAATTTAGGAAGATTCAAAGGAAGGTTATAACTGCCTATAGGGGATATTGTATTTTTAAAAGTAACTTTTGATTTCTGAAAAAATGCATTTTCTTTTGGAAATTCTTTCTTTTTAAATTAAACTTTGGTTATCTTGGTAACCTTAGGCTTTGATGCCAAATGTACATCCCGCATTCCTTAATGTCACCCATATGAGGATTTCTTTAAGAAAGCATGGAGCATTGTAGTTATAAAGACATAAATCATCATAGAGACTAAGATTTCATAAGACATAAAAATATAATTTTTCAACGAATGAAGAAACTTTCATTTTACAAAATACAAAACCATCTTTGTTTCAGTTAACCAAATAGTTACAAATTATCATGTCTCAAAATCTTGATTGAAAACAACATCAGAGTAAACAATATTACCCGTCATATATAGTCAAAAATATAAAACCTAACCTTGGAAAGAGACAAGGAAGTAATCCAATCGAGATCCATCATGAGAAAGCTAATAAAGAAAGCTGAACTATACACTTTCTCTCTCTAAGCCTGGGGAAAGAAAGAGAGAGGAAGAAAGGAAAAGGTTCATACATAAAGCGTAGTGAACTGATGTGATTACTAGCTCACCTTTCTAAGAGAAGTAAAACAGATAAATTGTGGTTCTAGCATAATAAAAGTCTAGGTGTCTATATATGTCTAAAGATGAATAATGTAACAACCCGAAAATCTGGGCCAGTTTAAAAATTTTATTTTGGCAATTTTAGCGAATTTTGAATATTTAAAATAGATTATTTTAAATAATATCGACGAGAAATCTGTTTTGAATATAATTCGAACGTATATATTTATACGCGTCGTCGTTAGAATATAAATAATTATATATAATTATAAAAGGAATTGAAAATGGCGCGGTAGTTCGAAAATTCGATTTCTAATTTCAAATGAATATACAGAATTCAATATAAGTCAGAATTGAACGAAACAAGAAATATTTGAATCTGTATAACTATATCTTTGTAATGAAGTTAACAAACTGGGATTTCATCTTAGAAATGATAAGATATGTCCAGTTAAAAATTAGAAATAGTCGCTGTGGAATTTATATATATTTTTATATATATAAGGCCCTTAAAAATAGCAATTTTGCAAACGACCTTGGATTACGACGAAACCAGTTTTGTTGGGTCCGTGATGTCGAGTTATTGCTAGATTCCAAATTTCATAATTTTTCGAATCAATATGTGAGCGTGGCAAAGGAAAATGCGTTTGACCATTTTCAGTTGATTTTAATCGACTGGAAATTGGCCATTTTTCAAACGGTCTCGGAATTCGACGAAACTAGTTTTGTTAGGACCGCATCGTCAATACGAAGCTAGAAAATATTTTTCTGGAATTTTTCTAGTTAGTATGTGACCCCGGTAATTAGAAATGTACGTTTAAAATTCAATATAATGATTTAAATGTAAATTCAACAGAAACTGATCAAAGCGATCAGATCAGCTTACGTTACATATCCCATTGTGTTCGGAATGGGGGTAATTAGCTAGGGGCGACAGTCGGTGGGCTTGATTTCGAGTTAAAACGAAAAGTCAACTTTAAATTGAATTAAATAACTAAATTAAAATAAAAAAAAATATAAAATATACCCCTTCCCCTTAAAAACCCGCTGGCCCCCCCCCCTTTTGTTTTTTTCTCAAATCGATTTCAAATAAAAAAAAAAAAAAAAGAGAAAGGCGACGGGGTGGGGGGCGAATCGCGCCGCCGCGGCCAGCGAGGCCGCCGCGCCTCAGGCGCCGCCTCCCAGGAGGACCACCGCCCTCCTCCGCTTCAAACCCGACCCTCTGCCCTCTCCTCTCCCTCCTCCCAACTCACGAAGCTCAAAACCCCACCGCGAAGACCACCACGCTCCCCTCGAAGACCGCCACCGATGAACACCGCAACCACCATCTTCGCCTCCGCCCAGTCAACCCCGCATCCCCTCCGAGCCGTCGACGAGTCCCCCCTGTAAGTCGTTTTTCAATTTATTTGTTTTCTTTTTTTTTTATATTAATAGAAGTTTAAAAAAACTGGATTTTTAAAAGTTTAAAAACTGGATTTTTAGAAGTTTAAAAACTGGATTTTTAGAAGTTTAAAAACTGGATTTTTAGAAGTTTAAAAACTGGATTTTTAAAAGTTTAAAAACTGGATTTTTAAAAGTTTAAAAACTGGATTTTTAGAAGTTAAAAAAAACTGGATTTATAGAAGTTTAAAAACTGGTTTTAAAAGTTAAAAAAAACTGGATTTTTAGAAGTTTAAAAAAAAACTGGATTTTAAAAGTTTAAAAAAAAACTGAATTTTAAGAGTTTAAAAACTGATTTGAAAAGGATAAAGGAAAAAAAAAAAAAACTGCATTTTTAAAAAGGCAAAACTGCATTTTAAAAAAAAACAAAAACTGTTTTGAAAAACTGTTTTGAAAAGAAAATAAAAACTGATTTGAAAAGGAAAAGAAAACTGATTTTATTTTAAACTTTGAGATAGAGAAAAAAAGGGGTTTGATCTCTTAATAGAAAAAGATTTGAACTTGAAAATAAAGATCATATTTTTAAAAACAGAAAAGATGGAATTTTTGTTAAGTAGAAATAGTAAGGTATGATTCTTATATTTTTAAAGCAATAAAAATATAATTGTTACATCATAAGAATAGTAAAAATATAATCTTTGCATAGTAGGAACTATAAAAATCAAATCTTTGTTTTTGAAAAAGGTGAAATCTTTAAATTTAAAAAAAGGTGAAATCTTTAAATTTAAAAAGGCGAAATCTTTAAATTTAAAAAGGCGAAATCTTCATATAGAAAATAGCGTGATAAAAATATAATTTTTATCTATATAACATAGTAGAAAAAAACTTCGATTTTTATATATTGAATAGCAAAGTAAAAATTCGATTTTTACATATTGAATAGCGAAGTAAAAATGTGATTTTTACGTATGTAGTGAAAGCAGCAACGAAGGTGACAAAAAGGCGAAACGACGAAGACTTCTGCAAAAGAAGAGTCGAGATGGTTGGATAGCTAAAGGTGAGAATTTCTCACCTTTCTATTTTATTTCTAGTTATATATATATACTAGGATGCAGACGGTGCTTAGTAGCACCCGACACAATCGTCCACAGACCATGGACTTGTTTGTTTGACTGTTTGGTGATTGATTGCGATATTGGTTTGAATGTGGTTTGTGGTGTGAAAAATCGAATCGATAAATTGGTTAGGATTAGACGTGCGCCGTTATAAGGCGAAGGAGTAAGGCTAGGTTAGACCCTTACTCCAAAGTTTGTGGTTTGCATAACGAATTGATTTGATTGATGTGTGAATGGCGTGGGCCTTCACTAGACCGGGGATAAGGCTAGGCCTTGTCCCGTTTCTAGTATCGTGCCGTTATGCCGCCGAAATTTTCTAAAATATGTTAGAAAAATAAAAATATCATTTTATTTGTGTAAATGAAGAATAGAAATTCATATGTCAAAATAAAATGTGTTATCGTTAAAAATATAATTTTTAACGTGAATGTGAATAAATAAATATTCATTTACAAACCAGACGGTTTGTTTATGTACACCTATTTGAATGACGTTGATTGGGTCGATAAATTTTACACATCGCCTAACTGCACAAATAAAATATGTGTTTGATTGTTTGAAACCCCACACGGGTGTTAGGATGAAATTTGAAGTTCACTCATCCTGATTGATTAAATATGTCGATCGATTGATTGACAGGCTGTTATAAGCGTTGAATATCTATATTTGATGCTTATACAGTGTAGTGCACTTTGGTTGATGGTTGATTATTTTCAATGCTATTATATACATGTGTTGTATGAAAATCCATATAATTAATTTTATATGGTAATTGATTGGGCCTCATTCCAGTTTTGAAAAAGAAATATTTGAAAAAGAAATATTTGAAATAGAATATTTGAAAATAAAGGAATATATGAAGCCGTGTTGATTAGATTGACGCCATTTTGACGTGAACGATATTTATATCGATTTTAAAAACGAATTCGAAATGAATTGAAAACGATTTCGAAATGAAATGAATTGAAAACGATTTCGAAATGAATTGAATTGAAAACGATTTCGAAATGAAATGAATTGAAAACGATTTCGAAATGAATTGAATTGAAAACGATTTCGAAATGAATTGAATTGAAAACGATTTCGAAATGAATTGAATTGAAAACGATTTCGAAATGAATTGAATTGAAAACGATTTCGAAATGAATTGAATTGAAAATGAATTCGAATTGAATTGAAAACGATTTCGAAATGAATTGAATTGAAAACGATTTCGAAATGAATTGAATTGAAAATGAATTCGAATTGAATTGAAAACGATTTCGAAATGAATTGAATTGAAAACGATTTCGAAATGAATTGAATTGAAAATGAATTCGAATTGAATTGAAAACGATTTCGAAATGAATTGAATTGAAAATGAATTCGAATTGAATTGAAAACGATTTCGAAATGAATTGAATTGAAAACGATTTCGAAATGAATTGAATTGAAAATGAATTCGAATTGAATTGAAAACGATTTCGAAATGAATTGAATTGAAAACGATTTCGAAATGAATTGAATTGAAAATGAATTCGAATTGAATTGAAAACGATTTCGAAATGAATTGAATTGAAAACGATTTCGAAATGAATTGAATTGAAAACGATTTCGAAATGAATTGAATTGAAAACGAATTCGAATTGAATTGAAAACGATTTCGAAATGAATTGAATTGAAAACGAATTCGAATTGAATTGAAAACGATTTCGAAATGAATTGAATTGAAAACGAATTCGAATTGAATTAAAAGCGAATTGAAATGAATTCAAATTGAATTGAAATTCGAATTGAATAGAAATGAATTTTGAAACGAATTTATAAAGAAGAATTCAATTTTGATTTGAATTGAAAAGGAAGTTGAGATTGCTTTTGAAACGAATTTTAAAACTATTTATATAATTCGTTTTAAATAGAAATCGACGAAGTATATATTATATATATATTATATATATAATATAATGGCCTGAATAGAACGCGCCGCGCCGCGGCAGTTCGCGAATTTCGACCATTTATTTCAAACGGACATTACGGGAGATCCGACCGTCGGATTCTCCTAAAACCGGAACCGTTGGGTTCGTATCGAAAAGAGCTTTCTAATGAATGTTAGAAATTTGAAATCTAACGGTTGGATTTGGAATTATGTCCAAATCAAATTCGAAAAAGGTCGCTATAAGTGCAGTTCGATGGCCATTGATGGAAATCGACTGTACGGGCCTTGATAAAATTATTAAAAATAGTAATAATTTGTGTAAAATCATAAGAAATGATTTAGAAAGAATTGGGATGAAAAATTCCATATTAGAAAAGATAAAAATAGATTTTTATCGAAATGAACTAGTTTTGAACTAGAATTATAATTCTATTTATTTTTAAATAAATAAATTGAATTCGAAAAGGGTTTTAAAAGTAACCAAAATTCCAATGATTACACTGGAGTGGATTTGAATCGAAATTGTCTTCGGAATATTTCGATGTTGGAATTCATGATTATACAGGTGTTGTTATGGAAATTTGAAAGATATATATGTATATCGTTATTTCCAATACGACATTTGTTAGTCGTAGAATTCGATATTGAATATAAGCCGATATATTTTCTATTCAGAGCCTTGTATTGAATATCGAATGTGATTTGGGTTTGTCGTGAATGGTGTCTTCACTAACACTGTTCTTGAACCCAGCTGAGAAAAGATTAAATCTTTTTATTTAGATTTAATGAAGTGTACCAATTAAATAACATTTAATTGGAATTGAATTGATATTGATTTTTGGGTTTATCGTGAACAGTGTTTTAAATAACACTCGTTCTTTAACCCGATAATTAATGAATGTGATTTGGGTTCGTCGTGAATGGTGTCTTCACTAACACTGTTCTTGAACCCAGCTGAGAAAAGATTAAATCTTTTGATTTAGATTTAATGAAGTGTACCAATTAAATAACATTTAATTGGAATTGAATTGATATTGATTTTTGGGTTTATCGTGAACAGTGTTTTAAATAACACTCGTTCTTTAACCCGATAATTAATGAATGTGATTTGGGTTCGTCGTGAATGGTGTCTTCACTAACACTGTTCTTGAACCCAGTTGAGAAATGATTAAATCTTTTTATTTAGATTTAATGAAGTGTACCAATTAAATAACATTTAATTGGAATTGAATCGATATTGATTTTTGGGTTTATCGTGGACAGTGTTTTTAAATAACACTCGTTCTTTAACCCGACGATTAATGAATGTGATTTTGGGTTTATCGTGAACCGTGTTTTTAAATGACACTGATTCTTTAACCCAGTCAAAAGATTAAAACTAAGTGGAGTTTTAATGAATCTTTAATTAGATTGAAAAGATCGAGAATGGAGTATCACCAGTTTTGCTCCAGGCGATAGTTAAATCTTTAATTAGATTTGAACGTGAAATTTAGAAACTAACTGTCGGTTAGCCAAGCAGAATGGTTTTCTGGATATTGATCTGATGTTGGTTTCGGCCTTCGGGGTTAATATTTGGGGAATTATTCTCTTGATTAATTTACGGTTAGTGACTAATGAATTGGAATGAGGCGTATGTTGTGTTTGTGTAACACTTATTTAAAATATACGCGAGTTATTCGGAAAGACCGGGTTTATCCCATTCTGAATAACTGATACGACGATAAGTCGAAGATGAAGACGATGGTCGAAGACCGGAGGTCTTCACGTCGTTTGGGTGATAACTGATGATCTTGATTGGGCTGTACACCCAAGAAGATGGAAACAGTTAGTGATCGTCCAGACGTACTTGGAGATCGATGGATATGCGAGGTACTAGGTGCCTCCGGTTTCGTTCAGACCCAGAACGGACTTGTAAATGGACTGTGTGTCTGACATCGGATTTCATTCTGTGTGACTGATATCGGTTGCATAGGATGGTTTGCCTGTGTGGCATGCTAAGATGCAAATGATCAAGGCTTCTGTTGAAAAGCAAAGTCTTGTGGTGATGATCAAAGCACGGCCTTTGTGGCGTAGCTTTGTGTAACGTTTACCTCGCGTGTTTCACACCAGGTATGAACCAAAAACGGGAGACGGACCTCAGGGAGGACTTGCGTTTCTTTCTAGTTAGAAGTGGCGTCAGTGGTTTTACACGCCCTGACGAGTTTGACTTATGTGGTTGTTGCTGTTGCGAGGCGCCTCGGTTATATCGGTTTCGGCCGATGCATTCTGGTCGGCTGACGGACCAGACTTACACCCCATAGGGTGGGGAAACGTAGTGTTCAGGCATTTTAATCCACATCGGTGGACCGGCCCTGTCGCTCCAAGGTCACTCGAGCTCTGACCTGTGGCTCGGGCTAGAGAGTCACGAATCGGTTGAGGACTATCTTTTGCCTCGGTTCATAGACGGAAATCCAATTTCCAAATACGTGACATTTGCGGTTTTATTTGTAAACCTATATATGGTGACATAGTGGGATGGGGCGCTCATGCCGCCTATGATTGATACTTATGATTTGAAGTGTTTTATACACTATGCACTTATAATAGTATCAAATGATTTGTTTTAAACGTATCAAGCATTCTTTGGCTGTTATAAGGGAAAACCCTATCCCCCGGCTTGCGTTGCATTGTGTGATAGGACCTGGGTCTTATAACAGCTTCATCTTTCTTTATTTAGCATTGCGCTGTTGGTTTTATGCACTGGTATTCTTGGGAGGAAACCCGTTCCGTGTTATACGGCGTGGTCCCTTGATTTACCTAACTTTAAAAACAAAGATTAACAACTGTTTTAGTTCTCACACCAGTCACATGACTGACCTGGAGTTTATTGTTTTAACCTAAACTCTGGGTGCCCTTATTTCGACACGGGCAGCTAGTAGTTTTGGTTTTGCAGATTTATATTCACAGGATTTTGGTTTACAGCTGGAACGATATCCGGAAAGCTTTGTATCCGTATATCTTCTTCTAGTTGTGTATTGTATTATTTTCCGCTGCTATGTATTTAAATGTAATTTAAATCTCTGATATTTCTGTGTAATATTCATTCATACTCTGTATATTCTTGTAATCTGATGCATTGTTGTTATATACAATGAAATGTTCTTCTGTATGCGTTCTGTTGTGGCTTGTTCTCGAACTATCCGACGCTTTCCTTTACGGGGAAGTTGCGGGTCTTTACATTTGGTATCAGAGCTTTGGTTTACAAAGCAGAGAACAAGACACATTAGAACCGTACGAAAGAATTCATCAGAAATTGGATTAGTAATATCCAACGAGAATGACTCATTAGAGATGCGATCAGTAGTATCCTAGAACGAGTGTGAAGAGTATATTTTTGAAAATGAAAACAAATTTTTGTTTTGAAAATTTAATCAATTATTCGTATTTGATTATCTATTTAAATTGATGTGGACAATCCAGTATATATAGATTTTGCGTATACGTCTGATCCGCGTGTATTCGAAGTTTTAATATATTGGATAGATATAGAGTCGCACTCTAGTCGCCCGGACATGGTCCTGATGATGAAGTATACCATCACCAGCATTTATTTTCGAGTAACGAAAGTATGATATCTATATATTTCCATTAGGCTGGTGTGAGAACCAAATCTTATATAGCTAGAACACTTTGTTGTGAATTGGCATCAAAAACAAGATTTTCAGTATATATATCAAAATTATGAATTTGAAACGTTAAATTCACTAATTGATTGATGTTTGTGTTGTTTGTTCATTTGTTTGCTAATTTTAAACCATTTAGCCTAATTGAATCAAATATTGGATTATATTGAAAATTGGTCGCATTTGCTTGCATATACATATACTTATATTGAGCAGGTCATAGCAAGGAGGCTAGAGCCAGAGAATAAAATTTGTTTGCCCGACAAATAGGTACATGTTTACTACATAATTTACTGTTTTGTTTGGGTGATGATGATTTTGTGAGCCTATTGGCTAGCCGCTTGGCTTTTTCTTTTTCTTTTTGAGATCTGAAGGACCGGGGAAGCTATTTGAAATTCCCCGATGCTCCCGGTGCAGGGGAGGTTATGGCGAAATTTTTCGAAAATTTAGGGTGTTAGCCAAATTTTTGAAATTTTGAAAATTCTCAGAAACTAAAGAGTTGGAGAATGGAAGCCTGATCGATCGTAGAGCTGAATAATCAAACCACTTTCGACTTTGTTCCTTTTCGGGGACGAAAAGTTTTAAGTGGGGGAGATTGTAACAACCCGAAAATCTGGGCCAGTTTAAAAATTTTATTTTGGCAATTTTAGCGAATTTTGAATATTTAAAATAGATTATTTTAAATAATATCGACGAGAAATCTGTTTTGAATATAATTCGAACGTATATATTTATACGCGTCGTCGTTAGAATATAAATAATTATATATAATTATAAAAGGAATTGAAAATGGCGCGGTAGTTCGAAAATTCGATTTCTAATTTCAAATGAATATACAGAATTCAATATAAGTCAGAATTGAACGAAACAAGAAATATTTGAATCTGTATAACTATATCTTTGTAATGAAGTTAACAAACTGGGATTTCATCTTAGAAATGATAAGATATGTCCAGTTAAAAATTAGAAATAGTCGCTGTGGAATTTATATATATTTTTATATATATAAGGCCCTTAAAAATAGCAATTTTGCAAACGACCTTGGATTACGACGAAACCAGTTTTGTTGGGTCCGTGATGTCGAGTTATTGCTAGATTCCAAATTTCATAATTTTTCGAATCAATATGTGAGCGTGGCAAAGGAAAATGCGTTTGACCATTTTCAGTTGATTTTAATCGACTGGAAATTGGCCATTTTTCAAACGGTCTCGGAATTCGACGAAACTAGTTTTGTTAGGACCGCATCGTCAATACGAAGCTAGAAAATATTTTTCTGGAATTTTTCTAGTTAGTATGTGACCCCGGTAATTAGAAATGTACGTTTAAAATTCAATATAATGATTTAAATGTAAATTCAACAGAAACTGATCAAAGCGATCAGATCAGCTTACGTTACATATCCCATTGTGTTCGGAATGGGGGTAATTAGCTAGGGGCGACAGTCGGTGGGCTTGATTTCGAGTTAAAACGAAAAGTCAACTTTAAATTGAATTAAATAACTAAATTAAAATAAAAAAAAATATAAAATATACCCCTTCCCCTTAAAAACCCGCTGGCCCCCCCCTTTTGTTTTTTTCTCAAATCGATTTCAAATAAAAAAAAAAAAAAAGAGAAAGGCGACGGGGTGGGGGGCGAATCGCGCCGCCGCGGCCAGCGAGGCCGCCGCGCCTCAGGCGCCGCCTCCCAGGAGGACCACCGCCCTCCTCCGCTTCAAACCCGACCCTCTGCCCTCTCCTCTCCCTCCTCCCAACTCACGAAGCTCAAAACCCCACCGCGAAGACCACCACGCTCCCCTCGAAGACCGCCACCGATGAACACCGCAACCACCATCTTCGCCTCCGCCCAGTCAACCCCGCATCCCCTCCGAGCCGTCGACGAGTCCCCCCTGTAAGTCGTTTTTCAATTTATTTGTTTTCTTTTTTTTTTATATTAATAGAAGTTTAAAAAAACTGGATTTTTAAAAGTTTAAAAACTGGATTTTTAGAAGTTTAAAAACTGGATTTTTAGAAGTTTAAAAACTGGATTTTTAGAAGTTTAAAAACTGGATTTTTAAAAGTTTAAAAACTGGATTTTTAAAAGTTTAAAAACTGGATTTTTAGAAGTTAAAAAAAACTGGATTTATAGAAGTTTAAAAACTGGTTTTAAAAGTTAAAAAAAACTGGATTTTTAGAAGTTTAAAAAAAAACTGGATTTTAAAAGTTTAAAAAAAAACTGAATTTTAAGAGTTTAAAAACTGATTTGAAAAGGATAAAGGAAAAAAAAAAAAAACTGCATTTTTAAAAAGGCAAAACTGCATTTTAAAAAAAAACAAAAACTGTTTTGAAAAACTGTTTTGAAAAGAAAATAAAAACTGATTTGAAAAGGAAAAGAAAACTGATTTTATTTTAAACTTTGAGATAGAGAAAAAAAGGGGTTTGATCTCTTAATAGAAAAAGATTTGAACTTGAAAATAAAGATCATATTTTTAAAAACAGAAAAGATGGAATTTTTGTTAAGTAGAAATAGTAAGGTATGATTCTTATATTTTTAAAGCAATAAAAATATAATTGTTACATCATAAGAATAGTAAAAATATAATCTTTGCATAGTAGGAACTATAAAAATCAAATCTTTGTTTTTGAAAAAGGTGAAATCTTTAAATTTAAAAAAAGGTGAAATCTTTAAATTTAAAAAGGCGAAATCTTTAAATTTAAAAAGGCGAAATCTTCATATAGAAAATAGCGTGATAAAAATATAATTTTTATCTATATAACATAGTAGAAAAAAACTTCGATTTTTATATATTGAATAGCAAAGTAAAAATTCGATTTTTACATATTGAATAGCGAAGTAAAAATGTGATTTTTACGTATGTAGTGAAAGCAGCAACGAAGGTGACAAAAAGGCGAAACGACGAAGACTTCTGCAAAAGAAGAGTCGAGATGGTTGGATAGCTAAAGGTGAGAATTTCTCACCTTTCTATTTTATTTCTAGTTATATATATATACTAGGATGCAGACGGTGCTTAGTAGCACCCGACACAATCGTCCACAGACCATGGACTTGTTTGTTTGACTGTTTGGTGATTGATTGCGATATTGGTTTGAATGTGGTTTGTGGTGTGAAAAATCGAATCGATAAATTGGTTAGGATTAGACGTGCGCCGTTATAAGGCGAAGGAGTAAGGCTAGGTTAGACCCTTACTCCAAAGTTTGTGGTTTGCATAACGAATTGATTTGATTGATGTGTGAATGGCGTGGGCCTTCACTAGACCGGGGATAAGGCTAGGCCTTGTCCCGTTTCTAGTATCGTGCCGTTATGCCGCCGAAATTTTCTAAAATATGTTAGAAAAATAAAAATATCATTTTATTTGTGTAAATGAAGAATAGAAATTCATATGTCAAAATAAAATGTGTTATCGTTAAAAATATAATTTTTAACGTGAATGTGAATAAATAAATATTCATTTACAAACCAGACGGTTTGTTTATGTACACCTATTTGAATGACGTTGATTGGGTCGATAAATTTTACACATCGCCTAACTGCACAAATAAAATATGTGTTTGATTGTTTGAAACCCCACACGGGTGTTAGGATGAAATTTGAAGTTCACTCATCCTGATTGATTAAATATGTCGATCGATTGATTGACAGGCTGTTATAAGCGTTGAATATCTATATTTGATGCTTATACAGTGTAGTGCACTTTGGTTGATGGTTGATTATTTTCAATGCTATTATATACATGTGTTGTATGAAAATCCATATAATTAATTTTATATGGTAATTGATTGGGCCTCATTCCAGTTTTGAAAAAGAAATATTTGAAAAAGAAATATTTGAAATAGAATATTTGAAAATAAAGGAATATATGAAGCCGTGTTGATTAGATTGACGCCATTTTGACGTGAACGATATTTATATCGATTTTAAAAACGAATTCGAAATGAATTGAAAACGATTTCGAAATGAAATGAATTGAAAACGATTTCGAAATGAATTGAATTGAAAACGATTTCGAAATGAAATGAATTGAAAACGATTTCGAAATGAATTGAATTGAAAACGATTTCGAAATGAATTGAATTGAAAACGATTTCGAAATGAATTGAATTGAAAACGATTTCGAAATGAATTGAATTGAAAACGATTTCGAAATGAATTGAATTGAAAATGAATTCGAATTGAATTGAAAACGATTTCGAAATGAATTGAATTGAAAACGATTTCGAAATGAATTGAATTGAAAATGAATTCGAATTGAATTGAAAACGATTTCGAAATGAATTGAATTGAAAACGATTTCGAAATGAATTGAATTGAAAATGAATTCGAATTGAATTGAAAACGATTTCGAAATGAATTGAATTGAAAATGAATTCGAATTGAATTGAAAACGATTTCGAAATGAATTGAATTGAAAACGATTTCGAAATGAATTGAATTGAAAATGAATTCGAATTGAATTGAAAACGATTTCGAAATGAATTGAATTGAAAACGATTTCGAAATGAATTGAATTGAAAATGAATTCGAATTGAATTGAAAACGATTTCGAAATGAATTGAATTGAAAACGATTTCGAAATGAATTGAATTGAAAACGATTTCGAAATGAATTGAATTGAAAACGAATTCGAATTGAATTGAAAACGATTTCGAAATGAATTGAATTGAAAACGAATTCGAATTGAATTGAAAACGATTTCGAAATGAATTGAATTGAAAACGAATTCGAATTGAATTAAAAGCGAATTGAAATGAATTCAAATTGAATTGAAATTCGAATTGAATAGAAATGAATTTTGAAACGAATTTATAAAGAAGAATTCAATTTTGATTTGAATTGAAAAGGAAGTTGAGATTGCTTTTGAAACGAATTTTAAAACTATTTATATAATTCGTTTTAAATAGAAATCGACGAAGTATATATTATATATATATTATATATATAATATAATGGCCTGAATAGAACGCGCCGCGCCGCGGCAGTTCGCGAATTTCGACCATTTATTTCAAACGGACATTACGGGAGATCCGACCGTCGGATTCTCCTAAAACCGGAACCGTTGGGTTCGTATCGAAAAGAGCTTTCTAATGAATGTTAGAAATTTGAAATCTAACGGTTGGATTTGGAATTATGTCCAAATCAAATTCGAAAAAGGTCGCTATAAGTGCAGTTCGATGGCCATTGATGGAAATCGACTGTACGGGCCTTGATAAAATTATTAAAAATAGTAATAATTTGTGTAAAATCATAAGAAATGATTTAGAAAGAATTGGGATGAAAAATTCCATATTAGAAAAGATAAAAATAGATTTTTATCGAAATGAACTAGTTTTGAACTAGAATTATAATTCTATTTATTTTTAAATAAATAAATTGAATTCGAAAAGGGTTTTAAAAGTAACCAAAATTCCAATGATTACACTGGAGTGGATTTGAATCGAAATTGTCTTCGGAATATTTCGATGTTGGAATTCATGATTATACAGGTGTTGTTATGGAAATTTGAAAGATATATATGTATATCGTTATTTCCAATACGACATTTGTTAGTCGTAGAATTCGATATTGAATATAAGCCGATATATTTTCTATTCAGAGCCTTGTATTGAATATCGAATGTGATTTGGGTTTGTCGTGAATGGTGTCTTCACTAACACTGTTCTTGAACCCAGCTGAGAAAAGATTAAATCTTTTTATTTAGATTTAATGAAGTGTACCAATTAAATAACATTTAATTGGAATTGAATTGATATTGATTTTTGGGTTTATCGTGAACAGTGTTTTAAATAACACTCGTTCTTTAACCCGATAATTAATGAATGTGATTTGGGTTCGTCGTGAATGGTGTCTTCACTAACACTGTTCTTGAACCCAGCTGAGAAAAGATTAAATCTTTTGATTTAGATTTAATGAAGTGTACCAATTAAATAACATTTAATTGGAATTGAATTGATATTGATTTTTGGGTTTATCGTGAACAGTGTTTTAAATAACACTCGTTCTTTAACCCGATAATTAATGAATGTGATTTGGGTTCGTCGTGAATGGTGTCTTCACTAACACTGTTCTTGAACCCAGTTGAGAAATGATTAAATCTTTTTATTTAGATTTAATGAAGTGTACCAATTAAATAACATTTAATTGGAATTGAATCGATATTGATTTTTGGGTTTATCGTGGACAGTGTTTTTAAATAACACTCGTTCTTTAACCCGACGATTAATGAATGTGATTTTGGGTTTATCGTGAACCGTGTTTTTAAATGACACTGATTCTTTAACCCAGTCAAAAGATTAAAACTAAGTGGAGTTTTAATGAATCTTTAATTAGATTGAAAAGATCGAGAATGGAGTATCACCAGTTTTGCTCCAGGCGATAGTTAAATCTTTAATTAGATTTGAACGTGAAATTTAGAAACTAACTGTCGGTTAGCCAAGCAGAATGGTTTTCTGGATATTGATCTGATGTTGGTTTCGGCCTTCGGGGTTAATATTTGGGGAATTATTCTCTTGATTAATTTACGGTTAGTGACTAATGAATTGGAATGAGGCGTATGTTGTGTTTGTGTAACACTTATTTAAAATATACGCGAGTTATTCGGAAAGACCGGGTTTATCCCATTCTGAATAACTGATACGACGATAAGTCGAAGATGAAGACGATGGTCGAAGACCGGAGGTCTTCACGTCGTTTGGGTGATAACTGATGATCTTGATTGGGCTGTACACCCAAGAAGATGGAAACAGTTAGTGATCGTCCAGACGTACTTGGAGATCGATGGATATGCGAGGTACTAGGTGCCTCCGGTTTCGTTCAGACCCAGAACGGACTTGTAAATGGACTGTGTGTCTGACATCGGATTTCATTCTGTGTGACTGATATCGGTTGCATAGGATGGTTTGCCTGTGTGGCATGCTAAGATGCAAATGATCAAGGCTTCTGTTGAAAAGCAAAGTCTTGTGGTGATGATCAAAGCACGGCCTTTGTGGCGTAGCTTTGTGTAACGTTTACCTCGCGTGTTTCACACCAGGTATGAACCAAAAACGGGAGACGGACCTCAGGGAGGACTTGCGTTTCTTTCTAGTTAGAAGTGGCGTCAGTGGTTTTACACGCCCTGACGAGTTTGACTTATGTGGTTGTTGCTGTTGCGAGGCGCCTCGGTTATATCGGTTTCGGCCGATGCATTCTGGTCGGCTGACGGACCAGACTTACACCCCATAGGGTGGGGAAACGTAGTGTTCAGGCATTTTAATCCACATCGGTGGACCGGCCCTGTCGCTCCAAGGTCACTCGAGCTCTGACCTGTGGCTCGGGCTAGAGAGTCACGAATCGGTTGAGGACTATCTTTTGCCTCGGTTCATAGACGGAAATCCAATTTCCAAATACGTGACATTTGCGGTTTTATTTGTAAACCTATATATGGTGACATAGTGGGATGGGGCGCTCATGCCGCCTATGATTGATACTTATGATTTGAAGTGTTTTATACACTATGCACTTATAATAGTATCAAATGATTTGTTTTAAACGTATCAAGCATTCTTTGGCTGTTATAAGGGAAAACCCTATCCCCCGGCTTGCGTTGCATTGTGTGATAGGACCTGGGTCTTATAACAGCTTCATCTTTCTTTATTTAGCATTGCGCTGTTGGTTTTATGCACTGGTATTCTTGGGAGGAAACCCGTTCCGTGTTATACGGCGTGGTCCCTTGATTTACCTAACTTTAAAAACAAAGATTAACAACTGTTTTAGTTCTCACACCAGTCACATGACTGACCTGGAGTTTATTGTTTTAACCTAAACTCTGGGTGCCCTTATTTCGACACGGGCAGCTAGTAGTTTTGGTTTTGCAGATTTATATTCACAGGATTTTGGTTTACAGCTGGAACGATATCCGGAAAGCTTTGTATCCGTATATCTTCTTCTAGTTGTGTATTGTATTATTTTCCGCTGCTATGTATTTAAATGTAATTTAAATCTCTGATATTTCTGTGTAATATTCATTCATACTCTGTATATTCTTGTAATCTGATGCATTGTTGTTATATACAATGAAATGTTCTTCTGTATGCGTTCTGTTGTGGCTTGTTCTCGAACTATCCGACGCTTTCCTTTACGGGGAAGTTGCGGGTCTTTACAAATAATAACTGATATGAACTAATAGTAAGGACTGGCAATTCTTATAAAAAGACAATGATGATGATAATAACAATAATCAGATCAGGAAAATAGACTATTTTGCACTTATACAGATTAAGATAGAAACAAGTAATTATTAAAGATTTTTCCTAATGATACCCATGTGATCGGCTCTCTATTATACAATCGTGTGCCACCCTCGACAGTAGGGTGTATCAGTCCCTAACCTGACGGCATACCTATTTGTTGGTGTTACAACGTCTTAGTGTCCCCTAATCGGACCCATGCAAGCTTGTGACTCCGCCGGAAAGCTCTCGTATCCACCTTCCACCATGAACCTCTTACAACCAGATCAATAAAGCATGCCCTATCCCCCACCTAGTGTGAGGACCCACTCTAAGATGCTAATCGGGATACTGACTGATATGGATTCCACACAACAAGATTGACACAGGCCACCCCCTTAGGTTTGTGCTCCCAAGTAACCTCGATTTAAAGAGTCCCAATACCAGATACCAACAACTAGAACGTGGGACATCTTAGCTCATTAATCAACAAGTAATAACTTAGCTGGTTTAAGTTCATTAGTAAGCGCGGTTGTAAATGACATTTCCTCTAAATTTTATTTTTTGTACAACTCCTTCCCCCAAAACAAGCACTTGCCCAAATGTATACAGAGTAAAGTAACTTGTTTTACTCAATTACATATGATTCTAATATTTTTTCCATGGCATATTTAATAAATACTAAATTAAGTATAATTCACATGTTCAATATTTGCATGTTAATTTCCAATTGAATACCATTCATTCCAATTAACATGTTTTCCCATACTGATGACTTCTGTCATATTAAGTATAACTTATTTTGATTTACATGTTTTCTCAAATAGATTACTTAATGCCATATTAGCGTGTTTTACGTACTAGCCTTAAATTAATGTACTTTCCAAGTAAACATTGAATGAACGTGTTCCGCATTTTAATGTCAAATGACAAATTTCTTGTTTTTCGATATAGATAGCAAATGCCAATTAACATATGATTCCAATAGGAATGCAATGTTTACCCAATCAAATTAACATCATCAAATATACATAAACATCCAACGAACATAAATGTTTAACTAACATTTTCCCAAACTAATAGTAAATAATCATTAATGACTTACTGACATATTTTTCCCTAAATTAACATGAAATGAACGCAAACATTTAAATACATGTTTTTCCAATTTATCATGAATGATCATAAATGTCTAATTGACATGTTTTCCCCAATCAATATATTCTTCCTAATTATTGTCAATAAGTGACAAATTACCGTATTTCTCAAATTAACATATACTCTTTATTGTCAATTAACATTAATTACCATGTTTCTCAAATATATACTACCCTTGATGTCAAATTACTATATTTAACATATTCTCCTTATTCTCAACAAGTTCCTCCAATTAACATATATAGATTAATGTTAATTACATGTTTCCAATCAAAGCGATATTGATATATCGACAATTTATGCAAAATAAATGTTCACCAAATCAATGCTTATATCAATATGTCTACAGATTATGTCAGTTTCATGTTCACCAAATCAATGTCTATATTAATATGTCAAAATCATGTTCACCAAATCAATGCCGTATTAATATGTCTACAAATTAATGTCAGATTCATGTTCACCAAATCAATGCCTAATCAATATGTCTACCAATTTCATGTTTACAAATGACATTTCTCCTTAATATAAAATTAAGTTTAATCTATTCATATTTACAAATTCTTCCTCTATAATAGTCCCAATTTACAGTACAAATCCTAATATGCCCAATTTCCCTTTTTAATGTTATTTCATACTTTTCCAATTCTATGCAATTCAAACGGTAAAGGCATATAATACTGTAAATAAAACTAATAACAGTGGGGGATAAGGAAGAAAAATGTACATACAAACAAATAATAACTGAAAATAAAAAGGTAATTGGCAGTAATTAAAATATCATATAAGAATAAACTTATAAACATTATTACTTTTCAGGTCCAAAATATATTTACTATCAAAGTTCTTTTTATTTAGGTTACTACAAAAAATAGTGTATCTATTTAATTTTAACTCAGAAGAAATCTGAAAATCAGAGTAATACTCATAAAGATGTAGGTGGTATTCAGAAATAGTATATGAGAAAGTAATTGTTGTAGAGAAACTTGAAGTAACCTTTTTAATCTATCTTCTGGCAGCATCCCCTCATTTTTCTAATTTAATTTTAAAACACAATTTTAAGGAATAAAGAGATAAAGAGTGTTTGTGTGTAGGAAAATGAGAGAAATAGGCCCCCTATTTATAGATTAACTTGGACAATCTTAAACCATTAGATATTAGCTTTTAAATCAATCTGTACATCTCAATCTGAGTCAACATATGAATAATATATAGAATAGTCCAGGTTCAAAAGCAGTCCAGGTTCAGAAAATTCTCTAAAGTGGGTCGCCCCACCTTAGACCTGTGTCGACCCATGGGTCGACCTGCCTTAATCATGGGTCGACCCATATGTCGACCTAATTCGGGCTGGGTCGCTCACTTACTGTGGGTTTATTTATTTTTCAGAATATTAAGTCTAGTTTAATCTTCTTAAGACCATAACTTCTTCATACGTTATTCGATTCACGGAAACCAAGACTCTATATGAACTAGAATTTTGTAACGAACGTAATGGTAAAGACCATTTTACTTAATTCTCAATATTTTTCTAATTAATATATTTGTATCATTTTGTTCCTTAATTAATTAATCCATTAATTAATTTTTAGTAAAAAATTGGGTTGTTACAACAAGACTATAACAAAAATGTGATTTTGGACTAAAAATAAGAAAATTTGATAAGATTTGCAAAATGACTATGGCCCAAGTTATGATAGAAAATGAACTGTAACATATTTGCATAAACATGATAGATTGCACAGGCACAAAGAACCATAATAAATAAATGTGGTTCAGATTCAAATATAATTATAACATGGGGTTATAGATAAATGGATAAATATGCTTAATCAAATTAAACTTAAAATGATATTAATTTTGTAAGTCTAAATCTATGGTTGTTTTATGATTCTATGGTGGAATTGAGGTTAGGCATTCTATGGTGGCTTTGTGATTAGGAATTCTACGATTATTCTATGATTATATGGTGGCCTTGTGAATAAGTATTCGATAGTGGCCATGCGATTAGGCATTCTATGGTTATTATATGGCTATGGTTTTATGGTTGATAAACAAACAAACAGGCTTAACGTACAATTGAACTGATGTTAAATTATAAGGCTAATTTTATGACATGTCTATGGGGTTCTAACCAAAGGGATTTAGCCAAGTATGTTTGTTTGTCGGATCCATATTAGGTAGCATACCTTTTATCACAGTTGGGGATAAGGCACGCTCCTATTGTACTAGGTAGTAAAATCGTCCAAACAGAGGTGGGTACATGTGCGTTTTAACGATACAATATGCATGCACTGAACCGAATGGGGAAGATAAGGCATTGCAACGTATGTGGAAAGGCTATGTCTTTTTGCTAATGGGTCGGGCCTGATAAGCACAAAACTATAGTAGGCATATGTTTTCACCCAATGGTTTAGCAATCAATCAATAGGTACTATTAGGAAATTGTCCTAATCAAGTTTAACATGATTTATCATCATAAGTGCGTATAATCAAATGACTAGTGCAATAAAATAGACAATCAAATGAAATAGCAATCGATTTATCCTTTAATCCTCGTATATAATTCCTAAAAGTTCATTAGATAGTTGTGCACGTACACTTCCTCATATGACACAAAAACTATTATTCAGCCTATTGCCTTTATTTATCAACCATGCTAGTAATTATACAACTTGCCAGATTTTATGTTTGACCCCCTCTTCTCTCCTACTTTTTCTTTCCACATAGGATTACAGGGAAGTGATTGACTAATATTAGTAGCTTTGAAGAATCTACGTCAGAGATCCTACTCTCTTCTATTTAATGATAGCTAAATTGTTATTTTTTTTATTTTGTACTTGCGATGGAAAGTGTCTATTTGTATATTGTGATTTGAGTTAAGATTATTTGAGATACATGCTTTGTATTAAACTTAGCTTATGTAAAAGCACTGTCTTGTAATGATGTGTTTATTGAAATAATTTTTTCGCTATTTTTGTTTTATGTCTTGTGAATCTTTGTCTGTGTGATTTTTTCTTTGTATCTACAATGCTCTAAATTCCTTAGGATGACCTTAATTGGGAATACTAAGGAGTGTAGAGTGTTTCATTTGGTATCAGAGCTTGAGGCTACAAGATTCCTATAACTTGTTGAAAAGTAAAGTATTTTTCCAAAGAAAAATATATTTTCAAAACAACTAGTATTTTTGAAAACAAAAGTTTTACAAAAATACCTTCAAGTCCATTTGCTTTCATTGTCATACTCTCTCCTTTTCTTTTCATAGAATTATCTATAGAGCAAGCTATTTAAGCATACCTATGTATAGAGACCATAAATAATTATATGTTAAAGTTTTGACTTATGGATAAACCATTAGCCCAGTATTTGTGGGAAACAAAGATCAAATAGAAACTTGCTACTTAACAAACATTAAGCAAGGCTAAACATGGACAAGACAATCTTAGAAGACAAGAATAGCAAGATGACATAAAAAGTATTGTAATAAAGATTCGGAAAGATATCATTAGCTTTAATAAGGAAATTATTGATGTGACATTAGACCGAGAGGGTTATAAGGAAGATGTTGGTCAAGAGGATCGAGAATTGGAAATGGGTAAAGGTTGGTGAAAGAGGTCTTATCTATCTCAAGTTCTTTTTATTTCTCCTATCTTATCTTATTTAGGAGCATTATGTTCCTTTAACTTTGATTCACTAGTCAGGAGTGGCTGCCTGGGGCCACAGCCAAATTGATAGGAGACAGGCCATCTATTAGAACCTATATTTTGTGTTATTTTGACTATGAAAACTATATATCGACAGTGCCATATACTAACGATAATTGCAGGAGAAATATTGAAGAATACAGTTCAAATACAAGAAGATTCGAAGACAGGATTAATTGATATATTTTATGTTTATTTGAGTCAGTATTAGTGTTATAATTCTTATTAAAACCTCTCCTAAAATAAATATAACAATATAAGATGTTCATATTTATAAATATTAAGGTTGTACAAATACACAAAGACACATGTGGAAACATTTGGCTGAATTGTAGATTCAGCAGGCTGATTACTAAATATCCATAAATTCAAACGAAAATTCATCCTTGTGCATATGCACAACTATTTCAAAAACTATCCCCTTATTAGCCAACTAGGACTTATTTTCAACTCACTAAATTGAAGGATTATGACTTTTAAAGTGACATAACTCTTTAATCAATAAGTTATGTTCATATCTTTTGATCAAATCTGTTCATGAATGAAAGCAACCTTTTATATCTTGTAAATAATGCAACACCCCGCATTTTTAATGAAATTAAAAATGTCGAAATATGTGTATATATATATATATATATATTATACATAGATATATTAAGAGAAAAATTAATTAATGACAATAAAATTGCATGTAATAAGTTCATGCAGTGAAATGAAGGAAAAAGATTAATAAAAGAAATTAAATGCAATACATGAAATGCAAAGAAATTCATGCGAACAATTAAACAGAAATAAAAAGGAAAATTTAAAGAGCTTCGGGAATTTGGTCATGAAATTAGCATCATTGCATTCGTGGCGATTTTCTAGTCAATGTAGACCTATGGTTTGCAGAAAACCGATTTAGGATGAAAAAGATATCTTTAAATTAAATATTGCAACAAATCATGAAAAAGAGGAATGAGAAAAGACTAATGGTTACCATTGTTCTAAGTCTTGTTAACAAAATACTAAGTACCCAGTTGGTTAGAGCATGTGACTTGCATATATGAGGTACAGAGTTCGATCCCCGCCAGCGCCATATTTTTGTTTTAGGGGAATGACTAAGAAGTGGCTTAGTGTGAACACAGTACAATTAAAAAGCGGTTTAGTGTGAAAAGGGTTAATTGGAAAGATGGTTAAAAAGAAACGTATACGATATGTTTTATTTAAGAGAATTATATTGGGAACCAAATAAATAATTGTTCACATACAAGAGCTTAGTATACGCATAAGGGTTGAATGTAGATAAACATAATTCAGAATAAGGGTTGCGCGCGAACAAAAGAGGATATTTGAAATTTGATTATTGATAAATCAAATTTCAAATAAATAAATAAATATATATGACATGTGGGGGGTCGACACTAAAGCAGGGATGTCGACACCCCCTCTGCTGCGATGCATCACATAGCACACATCGTGCGTTTTTGTTGATTAATGTTTGTTTTTTTTGCAAGGCGGCCATTTCCTATTGGTCGGATGACGTGGTCTGCTTTGATGGAGTTTTAAATTAAATATAAAGGACTAGATTAGTTTAGCGTGACTATAAATAAGGGGGCCAGGGTTACTTCATCCTCACAATTTCTTACGCGATGCCAAAACTCTGCCTCTAAATCTATTCTTCTCCCTCTTCTTCTTCGACTAGAGAAAGCTCTGCCCTTTTCTCTTCTCCTCCAAAATATATTATAAAAAATTTAAATGAAGATTTAATCTAGGCTTCTTCTTCTTCAAAGTTATAGAAAAGAATTCAGATTTGCGATAAAAGTGCCTAGATTTATGTTGCGTATGAGGTGGGAGAGTAGATATGGATTAGATTTAAGATTATTCAGGGTTGGAAAGAAAATCAAGGTGAGTGGGTTTAAATTATAATTTTGAATAATGGTATTTTCATCCTTCGACATTCCACATTTATATAAAGATTAATTGATAAACATGCTAATTACTACAGTCTTAATTTTATGTTTATTCTATTATTCTCCTTCTATTTCCCTATTTATGTTTAAGACTAGGCTACCTTCGAGCCTAGTCCAATCTCGCTGAAATATGAGCGCGAACGAAATTGAGATAATTGGAAAAGTTTGGATACGATAATGAAAAAGGGAATATGGGGATATCGTTTAATTGAATATAAGACTATAATTTTGGGAAAATTTGATGATTGGAATTCGGTCATAATTGAAGTAAATATGAAAAATTGGAAAGGTTTGGGGAATATGTAAATAAAAGTAATTGGCAAAAGATAGATGATAATTATGAAATTGATTTGGGCATGATTTGGTATAACTTGTATACCTGGAAATATAGACATAACTTGTATTTGTATTATAAGCATAATTTGAATTAAAAATTATGGGTAATTGGAATATAATATAATACAAGACTTGAAATTGGGCAAGAATTAAGAAAAAGATAATGAGCGCCTAACACATGAGGTTTGATTTGGTTTGCGGTAGAAGTCTGCCCGGAACCACCTGGCATATCCAGCAACCGCAAACGGTAATCTAATGTGAGAGGTTGAAGGTGGAAATTGGACATGTAAGGGTGCTAAGACACAAGGTTAGATTCGGATTGCGGTAGAAGTCTTCCGGGAACCGCCCGACATATCCAGCAACCGCAAATGGTAATCTAGTGTGGGAGATCTTACGCGTTTACGAACATAATAAATAATAATGAACACTTAACCAAGATGACACATGTAAGGTTGACATGGATATAATAAAGGGGTTAAGTGGCTAACATGGGTAGCATGGATAATTTGTTAAATTGGAATACTTAACCTAATTAAATTTGTAGTGGTGTTACGATCCAGCTGAATTGAGTAAAGGTTAAGTAAACTAGTTAAAGAAGTGGAAAGGGTTAAGTTAATCTTAATTAATGCCAAAATGGGGAATGAAAGGTCCAAGTTGAGTAATTCTCTGAGTGTCAATTTAATGTTGAGCTCGGTCTTTGAGGTTGATACTTAGGGAGTTATTCTCTTACCAATGTATATGTGAGTTAAGATGTACTTAATTATAAATTAAGTAGAACATGTTATGGTAACCATAAGATGGAATAATGAATAGATTATGAGGATAACATGTTGTAGGCTTATTAATAAACTTAAATGGGTTAAGTTATAAATGGAATTAATAAGCAAGGGTAACTTGGTAAACTTAAAAAGGAAGTTAATGTGAATGAGAATAACCAAGTTAAATGAGAAAACTGAAGAGGTGGCGTAAGCACGTAATTAATTATTAGACTAGGGTCTATTGAAATATTAAACTGAGGCGCTTGGAGCGGTCCATACTTTATAGGATGAATATCCCAACGAGGTAGATCATCACGGTGTCATAAGGCACGAGGGGAGCGCACGTTCATATGATTTTTCTGCCTGCTCCAGCGGACTGGAAGGGGAAGCACGCGGCTTCCTAAGACGTTAAAGGTGCTCCTAATAGTACTTTGTGTGGTGGAGATGTTTAAGGCTATGCCCACAGAGGTTGGGTCTGCGCGTAACAACTAGGTGTGTGGGCCTTAACTGCAAAAATAACTTGGTAGTCATAAAGCTGTACACGGTGATGGAAAAGGTGATTTGGCGGCTGCCTTAACAGAGGGGGAGGGTAAGGACCAACAAGGATAGTAGGTCGTTGAGTGCATGTCATCGGCAGCCAGGAGGATACAAAAAGACTAGAGCAAAACCCAAAAGTACCATTAAGCATTCACTATCGTGGGACGGTGGTTGAGGGGAGACGCCACATGATGTTTAGATTTTTTGCTTAGGGGCTTGTCGCTTAGCTCTCATAGTCATTATTAGTTGAGGGAGGGGCTGAGGTGGGGCTATAGCCACTATAGAAAACAAACCCTAAGGATATTTGTGTGAGAGGCTCTTAAAGGCGTGCCTTGCATAGATATGAGGAAAGCTCCCAACCGAGTTCCGTGTTTCTTGTGTAGCCCTGCCATGGAACTCGGGCACGCATACACGATGGGTGTGCGGGTTAGGCATCGAATACGTTTAATGATACGTACGTGAGTAAGTCTAGATACATGCATGTCTTCTCTGGGTGGTGTATTGTAGGCTCTGGGGCATTACTCGATGGAAAAGCTCGAGGATAGTAGTCGGTACGCTTACGTAGTACAGCGATAATGGTTCTATGCGGATGTAGCATTGTTATATATAGAGAGATGTGTACGTTACCATGGCATAGGACGAGGGACTGTGCATATTAATGTGGTGTTACGAAGGAGACCGTGCGAGTGGGGTACCACAGGGCGTACCTCTGTTTGGGGGTAGCTATATATAAATTATATTAGGTTAATCTACAAGGGAGTAAATGGGTGCGACGTGTGTGTGTAAGCCTTGAGTGCTAATAAGACATATAACCTAATTAATGAGAAATGTAATTGAATGGTACATGTAGGATATCCAGAAGTGTAATTTGAGTACAGTAACTATAACTTGTGTTCTGACCCCCCCCCCCCTCCTCATAACATTCGCAAGTTAGGTTCATGACAGAGACTGTATAGCTTTGGATACTGGTTTAGCAGTATTGTTATTAAGGTAAAGGTATGTCTTAATTACATTATATTTTATTCCATCCGCTGTGAGATGTTTTCCGGACTCTGACATATTTTATGTCTCTGTCTTTTCTGCAGGATACCAAAGCAAACCAACTTGGGTTTCGATGGATTGGGGTTTTGAAAAAAATTCGCTCCGTCGGAATTTGAGTTGTTACAAATAAATTCCAGAATATTTCATTTCAAATCACCGAACTTACTTGATTCTAATATCTTCTGATTTTATAAAGCATTTCATAAATATTCTCTTGTGCTCTCATTTTCAAAATTCTATGATTATAAATAATCACTTTCTTCCTTAGTTCTTCATATACCACACACTATATATTATCAAGGAGAAGATTATAGGAAGGATGTACTATAAAGTGTCATATCCGTGTTATTAAGAATACAAAGAGTTAATTGTCTTTTGTATTAATAAAAGTCCTATTCAGTTGCTTAAGCATATCAAAGTCCTCTTCGGTTGCAAAGGCGAAATCCAGCTCTGTTGCCCAGGTCCTGTTCAACTGCGCAAGTGTGGTAATACATATTCCTCTCGGTTAAATAGGGGTTGTCGTTTATTTTGTTGGGTGGACAAAATAAGTTGTAGAAAGTAAGAATAGAGTAGATGGTTGCACATTGAAGAAAGCAGCTAAAATTAACATTGTAAGTATAAACAATGTAAGACGATAGTTGTCCTTGTCTACTCCGGTTTTTTCATTGAAAAAAATGTTTCGTAATTTTATTTTGTGACATGTTTTTATGATTTGGCAAAAGTGAGTTTTGGTAAAGAAAATAATGTTTTTACCACTTTTAATTTGTGGAAGGAAAATGAAATGAAAAGGAAAAGAAGCCAAACCATGTTTTAAAAAGAATGGAGTAGGTAAGGATTAGTGCATAGAAAGAGCAAGAAAAGTTTGAGGCTATGAAGTAAATAGCATGGACTGTCTAGGAATAGTACAAAATTCCCGTAGAATGCATAAGCATTGTGAAGCCTAGGATTGTTGCTTGAAAAAATAATTATAGGCTAGTAATACACAGCAGGGACTAGTAGTGACTACTAGGTGGTGAAGGGCAAGTAAAAGTGTAGATTCTATTGTTTGGACTTGTGGTTGTCGGAACTGACATAGTCCTAAGATTCTTGGCTCATAGTAGTAGCTGTGTAGGATGTTGTTTACGTTGAAGACGGAAAAGCTTATTTGAAAAATAAATTTAAGTAATTGGATTAAGTCAAATAAGCTAAGAAAGAAAATAGCCTAGATAAACAAAGAAAACAACAAATTCAGTGAAGCAACAAACGTGACGGGAAAAGAAAATGAAAATCTTAATAAAAGATTGATAAAAATGGAAAATTTTCCAAGATAAGTTGAAAAAGAAAAGAAAATTTTCTTATGTGGGTTGTTCTTGGATAGGAAAATAGGAAATTTTTATAGAGTAGTTACATAAAATCCAAGTACAATTAGAAAAGGAACTTAAAAGAAAAACGAAAGATGTGAATTTTTCGATTTTATACCTTTTTGTAACCTAAGAAATCGAATTTAGAAAAATAGATTTTTGTAAATTTTGAAATTTAATGATGATTGGTAGGGTTTTGGATGCAACAATTGGATGAACTATGCTCCTACTCTATAAGAGTATGGGAAAATTTAGGTGAAAAATGTTTTGATTTTTCAAAAATATTGCATTCATATAGAACTGCAGATATATTTAGGATGTGAGCATCATGTTTTAAAAGAGATTTTAAAAGTTTGCATATATATAAGTGGTTCCAATTAGGCATACATACATTACTATGAGGTATTTAACTTTGCAAGTGCACAATGTTTGTAAAAATTGGATGCACACATGAAGGATGTATATTATACGATGGATTATCTATTTAATCCCTATCAAATTTCAAGGACGAAATTTCTTAAGGGTGGGAGAATGTAGCACCTCACATTTTTAATGAAATTAAAAATGTAGAAATATGTATATATATTATATACATAGATATATTTAAGAGAAAAATTAAATAATGACAATAAAATTGCATGTAATAAGTTCATGCAGTGAAATGAAGGGAAAAGATTAATAAAAGAAATTAAATGCAAAGAAATGCATGCGAAGAATTAAATAGAAACGAAAAAGAAGTGCCTTGCATGTAAGAGGTACAGAGTTCGATCCCTGCCAATGCCATATTTTTGGTTTAGGGGAATGACTAAGAAGTGGCTTAGTATGAATGCAGTTCAATTAAAAAGCGGTTTAGTGTGAAAAGGGTTAATTGGAAGATTAACTGGAAAGATGGTTAAAAAGAGAAATAAATGATATGATTTATTTAAGAGAATTATATTGGGAACCAAATAAATAATTGTTCGCATACAAGAGCTTAGTATACGCGTAAGGGTTGAATGTAAATAAACATAATTCATAATAAGGGTTGTGCGCGAACAAAAGAGGATATTTGAAATTTGATTATTGATAAATCAAATTTCAAATATATATATATATATATATATATATATGACGTGTGGGGGGTCGACACCCACAAGGAGGTGTCGACAAATGTGTCGACACCCAAGCAGGGGTGTCGACACCCCTTGCTGATGTGCATCACGTTGTACACATGGCGCATTTTTATTGGTTAATGTTTGTTTTTTTGCAAGACAGCCATTTCCTACTGGTCGGATGATGAGGTTAGCTGCGATGGAGTTTTAAATTAAATCTAAAATACTAGATTAGTTTAGCATGCCTATGAATAAGGTGGTTAGGGTTACTTCATCCTCACAATTTCTTAGGCGACACCAAAACTCTGCCTCCAAGCCAATTCTTCTACCTCTTCTTCTCCAAATAGAGAAAGCTCTGCCCTTTTCTCTTCTCCTCCAAAACATATTCTAAAAAAATGAGGACTAAATCTAGGCTTCTATTTCTTCTTCAATGTTAGAGAAAATAATTCAGCTTTGCGATAAAAGCGCCTAGATTTATGCTGCGTATGAGGTGGGAGAGTAGATATGGATTATATTCAAGATTATTCAGGGTTGGAATGCAAATCAATGTGAGTGGGTTTAAATTATAATTTTGAATAATGGTATATGCATCGTTCGACATTCCCCATTTATATAAAGATTAATTGATAAACTTGTTATTTACTACAGTCTTAATTTTATGTTTATTCTATCCATCTCCTTCTATTTCCCTATTTATTTTTAAGACTACGCTACCTTCGATCCTAGTCCAATCTCGCTGAAATATGTGCACGAACGAAATTGAGATAATTGGAAAAGTTTGGATACGATAATGAAAAAGGGAATATGGGGATATCCTTTAATTGAATATAAGACTATAATTTTAGGAAAAATTAATGATTGGAATTTGGGCATAATTGAAATAAATATGAAAAATTGGAAAGGTTTGGGGAATATGCAAATAAAAGTAACTAGCATAAGATTGATGATAATTATGAAATTGATTTGGGCATAATTTGGAATAACTTGTATACCTAGAAATATAGGCATAACTTGGATTAGAATTGTAAGCATAATTTGAATTAGAAATTATGGGTAATTGGAATATATTATAATCCAAGACTTGAAATTGGGCATTAATTAAGTAAAAGATAATGAATGCCTAACACACGAGGTTAGATTTGGTTTGTGGTAGAAGCCTGCCTGGAACCCCCCGGCATATCTAGCAACCGCAAACAGTAATCTAATGTGAGAGGTTGACGGTGGAAATTGGACATGCAATGGTGCTAAGACACGAGGTTAGATTCGGATTGCGGTAGAAGTCTATCCGGAAATGCCCCTCATATCCAGCAACCGCAAACAGTAATCTAATGTGGGAGGTCTTGCGCGTTTACGGACATAATAAATAATAATGAACACTTAACCAAGGCGACACATGTAAGGTTGACATGGATATAATAAAGGGGTTAAGTGGCTAACATGGGTAGCATGGATAATTTGTTAAACTGGAATACTTAACCTAATTAAATTTGTAGTGGTGTTATGAACCAGCTGAATTGAGTAGGGGTTAAGTAAACTAGTTAAAGAAGTGGCCAAGGTTAAGTTAATCTTAATTAATTCCAAAATGGGGAATGATAATAACCTATTATAAATGAATTTGAATAAGAAAAGGAAAGATAATAGGTAGACTTGTCCTAGGGACAAATGGGAATTATAACTTATGGAATATGGTAAGTTATGAGGAATGGTAGGGGGAAGTTGAAATAACTTATGTAATATGGTAAGATATACTTGATTGTAAATTAAGTAATCTTTAAAGGCAAGAATAAATCTATAAATAAAGATAACATAAGTTATATGAATGGAAAGGGATTAGGACATAACAGGAGATTGGTTGAGTTGAGTAATTCTCTGAGTGTCAATTTGATGTTGATTTCGGTGTTCGGGGTTGATACTTAGGGAGTTATTCTCTTACCAATGTATATGTGAATTAAGATGTACTTAATTATAAATTAAGTAGAACATGTTATGGTAAACATAAGATGGAATAGTGAATAGATTATGAGGATAACATGTTGTAGGCTTATTAATAAACTTAAATGGGTTAAGTTATAAAGGGAATTAATAAGCAAGGGTAACTTGGTAAACTTAAAAGGAAGTTAATGTGAATGAGAATAACTAAGTTAAATGAGAAAACTGAAGAGGTGGCGCAAGCGCGTAATTAATGATTAGATGTAGGATCTAATGACACATTAAACTGAGGCGCATAGAGCAGTCCGTACGTTATAGGATGAATAGCCCAACGAGGTAGATCATCGCGGTGTCATAAGGCACGAGGGGTGCGCACATTCATCTAGTTTTTCTGGCGGCTCCAACGGACTGGAAAGGGAAGCACGCGGCTTCCTAAGACGTTAAAGGTGCTCCTAGTAGTCCTCTGTGTGGTGGGAAATGTTTAAGGCTGTACCCGTAGAGGTTGGTTCTGTGCGTAACTACTAGGTGGGTGAGCCTTGACTACAAGAATAACTTGGCTGTCAGAATGTTATACGCGGTGACGGAAAAGGTGATTCGGTGGCTTCCCCAACGGAGGCGGAGGGTCAGGACCAACAAGGATAGTAGGTCATCGTGTGCCTGTCATCGGTAGCCAGGAGGATGCGTAAAGACTAGAGCTAAATCCAAAAGTACCATTAACATTCACTATCTTGGGACGGTGGTTGAGGGAAGACGCTACATGGATGTTTAGATTATTTTCTTAGGGGCTTGTCTCTTAGCTCTTGTAGTCTTTACTAGTTGAGAGAGGGGCTGAGATGGGGCCATAGCCATCATAGAAAACAAACCCTTGGGATATTTGTGTCAGAGGCTCTTAAAGGCGGGCCTTGCATAGATATGAGGAAAGCTCCCGACCGAGTTCCGTGTTTCTTGTGTAGCCCTGCCACGGAACTCGGGCACGCACACACGATGGGTGTGCGGATTAGGCATCGAATATGTTTGATGATACGTATGTGGGAAAGTCTAGATACATGCATGTTTGCTCTGGGTGGTGTATCGTAGGCTCTGGGGCATTACACGATGGAAAAGCTTGAGGATAGCAGTCGGTACACTTACGAAGTACAACGATAATGGTTCTATGCGGATGTAACATTGATATATATAGAGTGATATGTACATGACCATGGCATAGGATGAGGGACTGCGCATATTAATGTGGTGTCACAGGGGAGATCGTGCGAGTGGGGTACCCCTCAGTTGGGGGTAGCTACATATACATTATATTAGGTTAATCTACTAGGGAGTAGATGGATGCGACGTGTGTGTGTAAGCGTTGAGTGCTAATAACACAGATAACCTAATAAATACGAAATGTAATTGAACGGTCTATGTAGGATTATCCAGAAGTGTAATTTGAGTCCAATCACCAGAACTTGTGTTCTGACCCCCCCCCCCATCCTTATAACATTCACAGGTTAGGTTCATGACAGAGACTGTATAGCTTTGGATACTGGTTTAGCAGTATTGTTATTAAGATAAAGCTATGTTTTAATTACATTATATTTTATTCCCTCCGCTGTGAGATGTTTTCCAAACTATGACATGTTATATGGCTGTATCTTTTCTGTAGGATACTATAGCAAACCAACTCGGGTTTCGATGGATTTGGTTTTCGAAAAAAATTCGGTCCGTCGGAATTCGGGTTGTTACAAATATGTTCCAGAATCATTTATTTCAAATCACCGAACTTACTTGATTCTAATACCTTTTGATTTTATAAAGCATTTCATAAATATTCTCTTGTGCTCTCATTTTCAATATTCTGTGATTATAAATAATCACTTTCTTCCTTAGTTCACTACAAGAAAAACCGAGATTAGCGACAGATTTTTAGCAGAGGAAAATTCCATCGCTAATTAGCGGCGGATTTCCCTGGGCTTTGTAAGAATAAATATTTTGGATTTTATATGTCATCTTATTATAAATTTTTCCCGTCGAATACTAATTCTGTCGCTAAATCAATGGAAATTGCAGCTCTTTACCATTATATAATATTTGACGCTAAATTCCGTTGCTAATAGAGTCGGATTACCGTCGACATGATTTTGAAGCTATTTTCCTGCAGTTTTCCAAGAGATTTGAAACGAACTTTTATATTTATTATTTATAAATGTTTTAAATTTGTGTTATTACTTAGTAAATTAAAATTTTAAATAATTAATGTTAATAATACATTAGTAATTAATAATAAATAATAACTATTAGAAGTAAATAAAATTTAATAGTTAATGATGATTTTTTTTTTTTGAAAATTAATGCTGATTAATTATTAATTACTATATAATATAAATAAGAGGTAATAGTAATTAATAAAATACATTGTTTGCTCAAAGAAGAGCCGTTACCAATTCGATTTTTTACAGTAGATTGCTTTTGCATGCTAAATTCGTTTATCTATTCCTTTCCTATTCATTGTGTCTTTACTTTACAATATTGTTTTTTTATTTGTTCATTATGTCAGAGACTCACTTTTTTTTTGAAAGCAAACAAACCATACATAAAAGAGTTGTACACCCCTGCAACAAACTGATCGGAGGTATCTGCCTCTTCTTTGAGAAACAACGAGTGAATTGAACATGCTACTTAAATTAGTGTAGTTATAGATGCATCAATGTTTCTGTAGTTTTTAATACTTTTAAACACTGAATATGCTAAAAAAAATTGAAAAGAAAAAAAATGTTGATATACATTAGTAATTAATAATAACTATTAGAATTAAATAAAATTCAATAGTTAATGATGATTAATTTTTTTTTAAATTAATGCTGATTAATTATTAATTACTATATAATATAAATAAGAGGTAATAGTAATTAATAAAATTCAATTGTTTGCTCAAAGAAGAGCCGTTACAATTGGATTTTTGATGGTAGATTGCTTTTGCTTGCTAAATTCGCTTATCTATTCCTTTCCTATTTATTGTGTCTTTACTTTACAGTATTATTTTTTTGGTCATTATGTCAGAGACTCTTTTTTTTTTTTTGAAATTAAACAAACCATATATAAAAGAGTTGTACACTCCTGCAACAAACTGATTGGAGGTATCTGGCTCTTCTTTTAGCAAACAACGAGTGAATTGAACATGCAACTTAAATTAGTGTAGTTATAGATGCATCAATTTTTTTGTAGTTTTTAATACTTTTAAACACTGAATATGCTAAAAAAAATTGAAAAGGAAAAAAATGTTGATATACATTAGTAATTAATAATAAATAATAACTATTAGAAGTAAATAAAATTCAATAGTTAATGATGATTAATTTTTTTTAATTTAATGTTGATTAATTATTAATTACTATATAATATAAATAAGAGGTAATAGTAATTAATAAAATTCAATTGTTTGCTCAAAGAAGAGCCGTTACAATTGGATTTATGATGGTAGATTGTTTTTGCTTGCTAAATTCGCTTATCTATTCCTTTCCTATTCATTGTGTCTTTACTTTACAGTATTGTTTTTTCTGTTCATTATGTCAGAGACTCATTTTTTTTTTGAAGCAAACAAACCATATACAAAAGAGTTGTACACTCCTGGAACAAACTGATCGGAGGTATCTGCCTCTTCTTTTAGCAAACAACGAGTGAATTGAACATGCTACTAAAATTAGTGTAGTTATAGATGCATCATTTTTTTGTAGTTTTTAATACTTTTAAATACTTAATATGCTAAAAAAATTGAAAAGAAATTTTTTTTATTGATATACATTAGTAATTAATAATAAATAATAACTATTAGAATAAATAAAATTCAATAGTTAATGATGATTATTTTTTTTTAAATTAATGCTGAATAATTATTAATTATTATATAATATAAATAAGATGTAATAGTAGTTAATAAAATACATTGTTTGCTCAAAGAAGAGCTGATACGAATTGGGTTTTTGATGGTAGATTGCTTTTGCTTGCTAAATTCGTTTATCTATTCCCTTCCTTTTCATTGTGTCTTTACTTTACAATATTGTTTTTTTTCTTCATTATGTCAGAGACTCATATTTTTTTGAAAGAAACAAACCATATATAAAAGAGTTGTACACTAAAGAAATTGAGTTGTACTATATTGTCTTTACTTTACAATATTGTTCGCTCAAAGAAGAGCCGTTACGGATTGGGTTTTTGATGTTTAATTAAATTTATTTTGATAATCAATGATTAATATGTAATCTTTAATACGACTAAAGAAATTATTATTAAATATTTACTTAATAAATAATTAGTAATTAAGAAAAACAAAGTGTTCAAAATTTAAAAATATGAAAGTGAATAAATATTAAAGAATTTCGAAATACAAAAAATTTAAACATTATGATACAAGTAATTATTTTCATTATAGTGATTTATAAATAGCTACAAGTAATAATTTTTGTTTAATAATTGATAATTTCTAATACTTATGTATTTACATTTAGTAATTCATGCAAGGCTCTAAAAGTGCCACCTCCAAAATTTTCAAAGCCCACCTGAAATTGCCTCCCAATTTTTGTTCAGTCCGCCGAAATCTTTCTTTTTCACTAAAAGAAACCCTAAATCACAAAATTATCCACCGCCATTCGTACCAAAATCTTCACTACCCCAAGATCCCAAATTAGAAATCTACAGTCTCCCTTTTCCTCAACCCCTCTACTTCTAACCAGGTCCGGCCCTTTGGTGAAGCATATGAACCTTTCGCTTTGGGCACCATCGAGAACTAGGGCACCATTCAACATCTAATTTATGCTCAGGAAGAAAAAAGTAAAAAGAGAGAGAGACAAATCACCATCAGCAATGAAAAATTTGATGAGCATCGCTGAAACTCCAGACTCGTCAACAAATCCGGGGGACATGGCAGGTAAGCAGTGACTGTTAATTGATTTTCTTCTCTCAAATCGATGGCGATGGATCACGAAGGGCAAGCGCGAAGTGTAACCATGCTATAATATGGTAACTGTGCAGGTGAGATGTAGCACAACAGGTACCACAATTGATCCTCTTCTTCATGAATTGTGGACTGTGGAGGAGGAATAAACGGAAACTGTTGTGCACCGTGCTTTTTTCAGTTCACATCTGCAGATTATTTTATATAAATTTCTATTGATCGCCTTGTTAATATTCTCCTCTTTTGAAAATTTTCTACTGCTTTTCATTTACACGTCATGTATGTAATTTACAGGGAAAAACTTCTTTATCGATTATCAGTCATCACTTTTCTGCCTCCTTTTTATGCTTCTTGTAGTTGAAAACTTTTTACTGAGAGTTTTACATTGTATAACTAATAATTACAGATCTAACAATATGTTTCCTAGTTATATATATGTAGAGTCCAGTTATTATGTTTTTTAACGATGCTTTTGCTTAGCAATGATCTATACTAATCAGATCCAGTTGTAGAAGTACCATTTTAAATACTTCATGATTCTCATTGCTGGGCTTTACGAAATGCATGGGGAAATTATAATTTAGCATTCAATTTTTTAAATGACTTGACGTCATTATCGGTTGAATAAGTTACGACTAATGAATTTGAATATAACAAAATTATTGATTATTGTTATCAATAAGATTCATAATCGATTAGTATTAATCCTTTCATACAACTTTGATCATTATTATCAATAAGGTTTTTTTAAATCGGTCTTGTCTTCTAGTTATATTTAAAGAACATGTCTTATTTTGACGATTCATTTAATGATAATTGTACTAGTTTGCATGTAAGGGCGTAATTTTTGCTGTCGGCTTTAGGCACTAAAACTCCTTGGACCGGCCCTGCTTTAACCGCAACCAATCTGTTCTTCTCCACGCCATCGTCTTTCATTCACTGTCTCTACTTCTCATGCTGGGACGCTAGCTAGAAGTAATTAAAATTCATGATTTCGTACCCATCTCAGGGTCCTCCTCCAACCTGAAATCGCAACCAATAGCGCCTACTACCGTTGTCGATGCCGAACCTAAAGCAAAGTTCCCTGCTAGTCAACCGAAGTTATGGTTCGGATTTTGATACAAGAGGAGAAGGTTAACTGTTCGATTTGTTGAAACCTAAACATGTTAGTTTAATGATGAAACTCAAATTACTATTTACATATGGACGAGCTTGATGATTTTGTTAAATTAATGACCATTTCTTTTAATATTCTCGGTCTTTGTTATCCTTGTTAGTTTCTACGGTTGTGCAGGCTTACTGGGCTTAAACAGTAGTTAACAGCTTTTTTAGTTGTTCTTGTTTCATTACTGTTCCATCGTTTAAATACTAATGCAATTGCTTAATGCCCGTGACTTCGACAGCTGCTGACCCAGAAATTCAAACGCTTAACTAACCAAAATCGATTTTCTAAACTCTTGGGCTTTAGACGTTGTTACCGATTTAAACCTGGAACAATGAATTGTTAGCGAATGATTTATCCAAGTGGACGTCCGAAGCGATAATGGCTGCGTGAGCCTCTCCAACAATGGATTTTGCACCACCCATACAAAGTGCTCTATGAAATGTTTCAAAGGCGCAAAAATTTATCTCCGTTACGCAGACTGTAGAAATGACTCAGTGCAATTCGTGCTTTATGAGGCGTGCTTTTCATAGGTAAGCGAACCTTTATACCAAATGCTCTTTTGATAAATTTGGATCGCAGTTTGTAATCAGAAGGAAAGATAGAGGGAACAGATTGATGCAGAAGTCATGTGCAATGAGTTGATAAATTTTGGTATCATCCATGTACATGTATGGTCAAACAAAAGTAGAGTAAGGACGTAAGCAGTTAATTTGAAAGGAAAAAAGTTGAGTAAAAAAGAAGTTCTTAACTGGAAAAAATGTGCGTAAAAGTAAGCGAGTAGGTATGATATATATTTATACAACATGCAAAATAGTGTATGCAGTAGGGATTATAATAATTGAAACCTTCACAACGTTGGTTATAAAGCTTCGGTTTCCGCAATATAGACATATATTATGCCGATATGTATAAAAATTAACAATGCACCATGAATATGAACAGATTTTAGGAAATGGCATAGGGGAAGTGAAGATAGTCGCGGACATGCACGAAAGGAAAGCAGAAATGGCCAAAAGCTCAGATGCTTTCATTGCTCTTCCTGGTTAGCATTTCCTTTTCTTCATCATTGAATTATTATTATTATTTTCTTTCACATTTTGTACTAATTTAAGGGAACAGAAAGATAAGATTCCCTACATATAATGTTTTGTTAGTTTGGAGACTAAAAGAAAATTAATATTTAGGTGGTTATGTTAAATTTCTATAATCAATTCACAACCATAAGATAAGAAACAATTTTTGTATTTTTATTTAGTGTTTGGGTTGAATTACTTAAATTATATTTGGTGTTTCAACTCTTGTGGTTAGTCTTATATCATAAGTAGTAGAGTTGTGGACATGTTATGTAATAGTGTGAATTTTAGACTTCATTGTGTGATTGCTACCTGACAGTAAAAGAACCGCTATTCTATGTATCATTATGTGCGTCATGCACCCATACCTTATTTAAGAATTATTATATTTATCATTTATTTAACAATTTTTTCCCCATTTCTGTCCCCTGAATTAAACACAACTTTTTAATATCAGTTACTCAATTCAATTTAAATAACACTAAAACCACATATGATATAAAAAATAAAACATACAGTCGCTATCCGTATCTGTATCAATGCATAGTATAACAATTCTATGTGATACAATTGATTAAATGATAATTTCAACGATAGGATCGGTGCCAAAATAAATCTTTTACTATTTGGCTGTCTACGCCGATTTGCTTCAAAATATTTTTCTTCTCTCAAACACCAAATAAAATATTAAATTACAGATATAGTAATGGAATTGGTCAGTTTTTTAATTTCCTATATACATACATGTAGAAAAGGAATGAAATTATAAAAAAAATGTTAAATGGATTTTGTAAATTTATGTACATGGTGGGCCAGTGTGTATGACAAACAAATGACTGGCCGATTATTTGTTTCTATTCACTTTGCTTCATGTTATATTTCGTGTGCAGCTTTGTTTTTTGTAGTACAATATAACTGGTGAGTATTTTATGCAAGGGTATGTTTGGTTATAGCAAGACTTGTATTTGGGTTAACTAGCAAGACATGTTTTTTGCAATAAACTATGCACACACACCTTCTTCTGTCAAGTGTCAACCAGCAAGACGTATTTGGGTTATAGTAAGGTTTGTCAAAACTTGAACACTTTTTCTGCATTTTTGACTTCAATAATCACCACACAACTAGCATCATATTTTATACAAGAGTATGTTTGGTTACATGGCCCTATATATTCCAGTTCCTTGATCATTGTTTATCACCATGTAAAAATTTTAAAGTTTGTCCGTCATTTTAATTTGAGTGATATTAATGCAGATGGTTCAACCAATAATGCATTCATGGTCAAAGTGGAAGATCCTTTAAGAGCTAATCTATGTCATATCCATGATGAATAATGCGATCCTAAATGCCTTTTAAGAAATTATGCTATATACTTATGCAAGTAAATGCATTGGTAAGTCATATACATAGTTATGCTATAATTTTTGTTTTGTTAGCTTGAGGTTTCAAGTTTTGTATGTTATAACTAAATAAACCATGCTACTACCAATTTATTGTCCGGTCTGATGCAACCTTGTAGAAACCAAAATAGTTTTCAAATGAAGCCTTGGACCAGTTTATCGGATGATAAAGGTAGTAATTCAATATCGAGTTTCGAGCAATAGTGGCAAAATCTACCTTTTATTTCGTCAGAGCTGGGTCAAGAGCCATCAAAAATGAACCAAGAAACACCGGAATTGGCATTGCAGCTGTGAAGTTTTTCTCTCATTTTTCTTTGTTTTCTCAGTTTTTTTAGTTCTTTTTATACAGTTGGATAGAAATTTGTAGTTAAGTCTGATGAGTCAAGTCAATTTGGTGATAGCCAACAGGAAATGCAATGTTGTATTGTTATACCCATTGAAAATAAAAGAATATGGATGTTTTTTTGTTGTTGCAGATCTTGGTTTTCTTTATATATGTTATTTGTTTGAGCGTTCAAAGTTGAATGATATTAGTTTGGTAAATATACATACATACATACGTATATATATATATATATATGAATATATAGATATGTACATAATATTGGCAGATCACAAGGGAAATAACAACAAATTACCAGCAAAATGGAAAGCCATTATACAAACATGGAAAACTAAATTGCAAATGATTACCGACAAAGTACTTACAAAAAATATTTTGAATAAAATATATTCTATCACAAATCCCTTGCTAATTAGCAAGGGTTTACCAATGTCGTTTGTAAATAATAATTTATTATAAATTACTTATTCGTCGGTAAATAGTCGGTAAATAAATTAAAGTTAAATTAATAAATAAAACTGTATTTTTATTTTATAATTAGTAAAATGATGGAGAAATGTCGGAAAACTCATGCTAAATTCCATCGCAAAAATCTGACACATACCGCCATGGTTTTTACCGACCACAGCATTATGCAAGAAATCCGTCGCTAAGGCCTATTTAGCGACGGATTAGAAGCGGATATTGCCGCTGCTATATGCGATTTTTCTTTTAGTGGTTCTTCATATACCACATACTATATATTATCAAGGAGAATATTATAGGAAGGATGTACTATAAAGTGTCATATCCGTGTAATTAAGAATACAAAGAGTTAATTGTCTTTTGTATTAATGAAAGTCCTATTCAGTTGCTTAGGCATGTCAAAGTCCAGTTCTGTTGCTCAGATCCTGTTCTACTGCGCAAGTGTGGTAATACATATTCCTCTCGGTTAAATGAGGGTTGTCGTTTATTCAAAATTCTAAAAGGAACTTGGGACTGGACTTAGGACGAAGCTCTTAACCAGTATAAATATCTTTATTTTATGTTGCATACTATATCTTCCACACTAGTTTATTACATGTATTTTCATATTACTTAATCTTACTTGACTTCCATTCGGTATCAGAGTGGGGCCATCATATATCCGTAACATAGTTATTTTGATATTCTAAGTAATCGGGAAAATAACACTAACACTAATTTTTTGGGGGGTCAATCCACTGCATGTCCACCTCTATTTAGTGGCATGAATTACAACTACTGGGCTACATGTATGGGAATCTATATGCAATTCATGAAATATTAAACACATTGAATACGACATCCTTAACACTAATATTCTGAATTTTCAAATTCACAAAATCTAGATGCTACTGCTAATGCTAAAGCTATTAATATGTTGCATTGTTCCTTGGATAGAAATGAATTTAGCCATATTAGCATATGCAGATATGAAATATGGCCAACGTTTGAAAGTACTAGTAGAGAAACTAACAAGGTGAAACAAAGCAGGATATATATGCTCAAAAATCAATTTTAAAATTTTAGATCGAAAAAGGATGAGTCCATAAATGAAATGTATTCTAGATTTGAAGATATTTATAATTCATTATTAGGGCTAAAAGAAAAATATTCTAATTTTGATGTTGTATCAAAAATCCTAAACTATTTAATAGGAGAATAGGGAAGAAAGGTTTTAGTTATTGAAGAATCGAACGACATATCTACCATGAAACCAAAATAGTTAATTGGAAATCGAATGTCATACGAAGTTAATTTACATGCTAAAAGCTTATAGGCTATGGAAAAAAAGAATCTTGCATTCAAATGAAGATGACATAGCACTTATTGCCAAAAACTTTAAAAAGTATTTAATATATAGGAAAGGAAAAAAATTATGCAAGGAAAAAAATCCAATCACAATAATTCCAACAAGCCAATCATCATCAATTTTATAATGTTATAGCTATTACAAAAAACAGAATATACACAAAAGGATTGTCCAAATAAGAAAAAAGAATATCACAATAAAAACTGGAAAGACAGCAAAAAGAAAGCATTTTTAGCAACATGGAATGACTCAAACTCCACTTCCTCATAAATCGATAGCCATAGTGATAATGAGTAAGTTAACATATGCATCATGGCTACAGTTTTGATTTTTAGTTCTATCCTCAATTCTCTCTATTTTATTTTCTATCTTTTATATTTTTTCCTTTCATATTCTTCTTTATTTTTCAAACTTAAATTTTATATACTTATATTCTTTGTTTTTCCTTTCATATATGCTTTCATATGATTTTCTACTTTATAGTATTAATTAACAACACTACATTTTGATTCAAGATTTTCCATAATTATATTTATAACAAAACACTTGAAAAAATGTTTTGAAATTCAAAAATACACAAGGGTATATGTCGACATAACAAAAGCACAATGTCAACATATAACTGTCACTTTTTCAATTTTGAAAGGAAGTGTCTTTTAACTATTTCAAATGATTCAGAAATGTTGCAACCTTTCACACACTCAAAAGGGGTTACAACCAAATTTTTAAACATATCTTCTTCTCCACTTTCATCCTCTTTCATTATACAATCATTCTTAATATTTTTATGATTTCTACACTTATACTTTACCGAATTCAATTCTATTTTGATCAAACTTCTTCTTTCTACACTCTCTTCTCATCTCTCTATGAATCAAGTGTTATTGAAGAGTTCTAGGGCTATTTGTAATTGTTTGGCTGAGTTAAAGAGGAAGCAGTGGTTTCCTTGTGGCCGAGAAATCAAGGAAGTAGGAATCAGTGTTTTTTTGTAGCCGAGAAATCAGGGAAGTAGAAATCGGTGGTATCCCTTGTAGCTGTGAAATCAAGGAGGGTGTACTTCACTATTGTTATAGTAATAAAACTCTGTGCAATCCAGCATTGTGTGGGACTGGACGTAGGAGTAATCCGAACCAGTATAAAATCCGGTGTGTTCTTTTCTTTTCTGCATCTTTATTTCTGTTTATTTTGTATCTGTGTTTGAATCTGTGTCTGTGATTGTGTTTGCGATGTTTGATTCATCCTATAGTTCATATAAGTTTTAGATTTTTTTTAAATTCTCACGAATACTATTCACCCCCCTCTAGTGTTTGTTATGCCTTAACAATCCATCCCACGTTCCATAACACTTCTTATGAAAAATACTCTATTTAATGGTAGAAAACCAAATATTTTGTTTTAAACACAAGAGACAGCTTGATAATTTTGATTCAAAATATAATTGTGGAATTTTCCTAGGATATTCGGATTGAAGCAAAGCTTATTGAATTTTTAATAAAAGAACAAGTAAACTTGAAAAAACTCTTCACATATCTTTCAGTGAAAATTTTAATCAATTACCATACAATAAAGGCAATGAAGAGTTCACGGATAATACAAAAACTACAAATTATAGAGAAGATGAAAATATTATTCACAATTAAATAGACAATGTTAACACTATTCATATTTTAAGAGAAGACGAAAACATTATTCGTAATAATAGAGAAGATGAAAATATTATTCGTAATACTAGAGAAGATGAAAATATCAAACATACTTTTTATAAATAAACAAAAATATTGTAATAATCTAATCAAACAATTTGAATTGGTAAACACTTATGCTAAAGCAACCTCTGTGAGTATAACAACACATATTGATAAAGATGAAAATGGTAAAAAAATTGACCACAAACTAAAACGTAGTATGATAGGATCACTGCCATATTTAACCTCAAGTCGACCAGATATAATAATGAGTGCTTGTTTGTGTGCAGGATTTCAAGCTAATCCTTAGGGATCACATTTACGAGCGGTAAAACGTATACGTTATGTAAGCAATACCAAAGACTACAGACTTTTCTATCCGAAAGATTTCTCTTTCGAATTAGTATCCTTTAGTGATGCTGATTTCGGGAGATCCAAAGCGAATCAAAAAGGTATGAGTTGTACATGTCATTTTATTGGAAAATCATTAGTCTTATAGTTTAGTAAGAAACAAGATTATGTTTAACTATTGACATGTAAAGGTGAATATATATTTCCAGCTTTGAATTGTGCTCAATTCATATACATGCAGCAAACACTTAAAGAATTTGTAATACAATTATCAAGATCCATTATTTATTGTGATAATTCTAGTTTGATTAACTTATCTAAAAACCCATACTTATCTTTCATCCAAAAGTAACGTTTGTTAAAAAAAGAGAATGCCCACTTTCCATCTTCGTTATTAACCAATAGCCATTCAAACTTCTTCTAAGTTAACAATGTAGGGGAAAGATTTCATGCATTTGGACCATGTCTTTTCCAACATTTAACCCCTCTCCCCACTCTTATTTTCTTAATCATCCACGAATTAAACATATAGACATTCACCATCATTTTCTTGATGATAATATTGAAAAAGAAATAAAAAAATTGGATTTCGCTTCTTTTGAAAATCAACCGGTATGTACTTTTACAAAACCACTACTTGAAAATGTGCTCATAAAATTAAGACGTGAACTTGGAATTGTGTAATATAAAGACTTATTAGTTTCAAAGAATTGTTTTTCAAAAAAAATTCTATGTGTTCATTAGTATCAAACCCTGCTTGCGTGTATGTCATGTGTACTTACCATTTGGGGGTTTAATGTTTCTTGTCCAACCATGTGAACATATTATACTTCCTTTTGACCAAATTCGAATTTACTTCCATCCACTAATGTTTATCTATTTAAGAAAGTGATTATTGGTTCGGAATTAAAATCAAATCTAAATCACAATTACTTTCTTTCAGCTACTACTAATATATATACGATGCTATAATAAAACAAGTTATTATTCCTTTTTAAACAAAATTTTTAACAAACTATTATCAATCTCCACTATTGTTTCAAATGGCTCAAATAATTAATCTACATCACTTGACTAGACTCCACCAACATGTGATGACCTGAACTTCCCCGGTCTCCGAAGAGGGGAGAAAGAACGAATTACTGTGAGGACAAGACAAAACAGAACGCAGACGGAAGAACATTTTATTGCCATTACAACAATTCCATCAGATACAAGAATATACAGAGTATAATTGAATAAGTTACATTCGATAAATATCAGAGATTACAATAAATTTCATAGCAAGGGAAAATAATACAAAGCACAACTGAAGGTGATATACGGATACAGAGCTTTCCGGATATTATTCCAGCTGTAAACCAGGATCCTATGAATATAAATCTGCAAAACCAAAACTACTAGCTGCCCGTGCGGAAAATAGGGGCACCCAGAGTTTAGGTTAAAACAATAAACTCTAGGTCAGTCATGTGACTGGTGTGAGAACTAAAACAGTTATTTAAAATTTTACTTTAAAAGAGAGTAATTCAAGGGACCACGCCGTATAACACGGAATGGGTTTCCTCCCAAGAATACCAGTGCATAGGATAAACAACGCAATGCTTTTTCGAAAAATGAAGCTATTATAAGACCCAGGTCCCATCACACAATGCAACGCAAGCCGGAGGATAGGGTTTTACCTTATAACAGCCAAACATGCTTGGTACGTTTAAAACAAATCATTTGATACTATAATAAGTGTATAGTGTCAAAACAATTTCAATCATAAATATAAATCATAGACGGCATGGGTACCATATATCATGTCGCCATACTAGTTCTACAATTAAAACCGCAATACACGTATTGGAAATTGGATTTCCGTCATGAGTCGAGGCAAGGGGCAAGCTCCTCTGCGCGTTCAAGGCACTCTAGCAAATGTCCAAGGGTTACGAACTCTGGGCAACCCCTGGATGCTTCAGGGCCGGTCCTCACTTACGTTAGAGGATTAGTTATGCCTGAACACACGTTTCCCAGTCCTTACAGACCTATAATCGAGGCGCCTCGCATTCCAACAACCACAAAGGTGAAAAGTATATAAATGTCAGGGCTGGTAAGTCACTGACACCACCAAAGCTAGAAAGAAACGTTGTGCTCTCCCTGCAGTCTGTATCCCGTTTTTGACTCATACCGAGGTGTGAGGCTCGCGAATTCACGCTATACACAAAGCTACGCCACAAAGGTCATGCTTTGTTCATCAACCACAAGACTTTGCTTTTCAACAGAAGCCTTGATCCATGCAACTCAGTATGCCACGCAGGCCATTCATGCCATGCGATTGATATTTATCGATATATAACCTCTAAGCTCGTACGTCTCAGAGAAGGGCGTTAAGCAAGAGAATAAATTCTCCGCCGCCAAACAGATATATATTTAACAGAAATCAATCAACAAAGAATGAAATCCAATGTCAGACACACAATCCATTTACAAGTTCGTTCTGGGTCTGAACGAAACCGGAGGCACTTTCCTCGCATATCCATCCATCTCCAAGTACTTCTGGATGACCACCAACTATTTCCATCCTCTTAGGTGTACAGCCCAATCAGGATCGTCAGTAATTATCCAAACGATGTGAAGACTTCCGGCCTTCGACCACCGTATTCATCTTCGACATATCGTCGAATCGGTTATTCAGAATGGGTATAAACCCGGACTTTCCGAACAACCCGCGTATATTAAAAACAAATCTTACACAAACACAACGAACGCCTCATTCCAATTCAGAATATTCTTAGGGAAAGGTTCCCATTAATTTTATCCAAGATAAATTCTTTAAAATTTATCCTTTAATCTTCCTTTGGATGACATTTCAAATCAAAATATGGTTTTTCAAACTAGTCGAGATTAGCGAACCACACCGAAGTAATTATTTATTTCATTTCCCAATCCCAACCTATTCATCCCATGAAGCAAAACTGGTGATACTCCATATCTAATACCACGGTGTTATCGGTAAAGTCAATTACCATTTCACGTTCAAATCTAATTAAAGATTTAACTATCGTTTTGGAGCAAAACTGGTGATACTCCATTCTCGCTTATTTTCTAAGTTGATAATTTAAATTATCAATTCACATTTCAATCTAATTGCTGATTCGTTAAAACTCCTTTTACTGGGTTAAAGAACTAGGTGTTATTTAAAACACAGTTCACGACAAACCCAAATCACATCCTATTTGTTATCGGGTTAAAGAACTAGTGTTATTTAAAACACCGTTCACGATAAACCCACAAATCAATTCTAATTCAATTCAAATCAAATATATTAGGAATTCTGATTATTTAAAACCCCTTTTTAAATCTAATTTATTTATTTAAAAAAAATCGGGTTTTAAATTTAGTTCAATCTAGTTCATTTCGATAAAAATCTATTTTTATCTTCTCAAATATGGAGTTTTTCATCCCAAATTTTCCCAAATCATTTATTATGATTTTACACAAATTATTGATATTTTTAATAATTTTATCAAGGCCCGTATAGTCGATTTCCATCAACGGCCATCGAACTGCACTTACAGCGACCTTTTTCGAATTTGATTTGGACATAACTCCAAATCCAGCCGTTAGATTTTGAATTTCTAATATTCATTAGAAAGCTCTTTTCGATACGAACTCAACGGTTCCGGTTTTAGGAGAATCCGACGGTCGGATCTCCCGTAATGTCCATTTGAAATAAATGGTCGAAATTCGTGAACTGCCGCGGCGCGGCGCGTTCTATTCAGGCCATTATATTATATATATAATATATAATATATATTTCGTCGATTATTATTTAAAACGAATTTTACAAATAGTTTTTAAATTCGCTTCAAAATTCATTTCAACTAACATTTCAATTCAAAGCAAAATTGAATTCTTCTTTATAAATTCGTTTTAAAATTCATTTCTATTCAATTCAAATTTTAATTCAATTTGAATTCATTTCAATTCGCTTTCAATTCAATTTGAATTCGGTTTCAATTCAATTCGATTTCAAAGTCGTTTTCTATTCGATTCAATTCAAATTGGTTTTCTATTCGATTCAATTCAAATAGGTTTTCTATTCAACTTAAATCAAATTCGTTTTCTATTCAATTCAAATTCATTTCTAATCGTTTTATATTCAATTCATTTCGAAATCGTTTTATATTCATTTCATTTCGAAATCGTTTTATATTCAATTCATTTCGAATCGTTTTATATTCAATTCATTTCGAAATCGCTTTATATTCAATTCATTTCGAAATCGCTTTATATTCAATTCATTTCGAAATCGCTTTATATTCAATTCATTTCGAAAGTGCTTTATATTCAATTCATTTCGAAATCGTTTTATATTCAATTCATTTCGAAATCGTTTTATATTCAATTCATTTCGAAATCGCTTTATATTCAATTCATTTCGAAATCGCTTTATATTCAATTCATTTCAAAATCGTTTTATATTCAATTCATTTCAAAATCGTTTTCAATTCAATTCATTTTGAAATCGTTTTATATTCAATTCATTTCGAAATCGCTTTATATTCAATTCATTTCGAAATCGCTTTATATTCAATTCATTTCGAAATCGCTTTATATTCAATTCATTTCGAAATCGCTTTATATTCAATTCATTTCGAAATCGTTTTATATTCAATTGAAGTTTGAAATCGAATTATCGAACTACCGCGCCATTTTCAATTCTATTTATAATTATATATAAATATTTATATTCTAACGACGACGCGTATAATATATACGTTCGATTTATATTCAAAATAAATTTATCGTCGATATTATTTAAAATAGTCTATTTTAAATATTCAAAATTTGCTAAAATTGCCAAAATAAAAAATTTTAACTGGCTCAGAATTTCCGGGTTATTACAATCTCCCCCACTTAAAGCTTTTCATAGACGAAAAGGAACAAAGTCGAAAGTGGTTTGATTAATCAACTCTACGTTCAATCCGGCTTCCATTCTCCAACTTTTCAGTTTCTGAGAATTTTCAAATTTTCAAAAATTTGGCTAACACTCTAAATTTTCGAAAAATTTCGCCATAACCTCCCCTGCACCGGGAGCCACGGGAAAATCCCGAAATTGCCATATAGGCCTTCTGATCTCAAAAAGAAAAAGAAAAAGCCAAGCGGCTAGCCAATAGGCTCATAAAATCATTATCACCCAAACAAAACAGTAAATTATATCAAACATGTACCTATTTGTCGGGCAAACAAATTTTATTCTTCGGCTCTAGCCTCCTTGCTATGCCCTGTTCATTATAAGTATATGTATATGCAAGCAAATGCGACTAATTTTCAATACCGTTCAATATTTGGTTCTATTAGGCATAATGGTTCAAAAATTATCAAACAAATAAACAAACAACACAAACATCAATCAATTAGTGAATTAACGTTTCAAATTCATAATTTTGATATATATACTGAAAATCTTGTTTTTGATGCCAATTCACAACAATGTGTTCTAGCTATATAAGTTTTGGTTCTCACACCAGTCGATGGAAACATATAGAAAGCACACCTTCGAAAACACGAAACTAATTACTGATGATGACGCGTCAATCATCCGAATCAGGTCCGTGCGACTAGAGTGTGATTCTATATCTATCTAATATATTAAAACTTCGAATATACGTTCATGACGCGTATATGCAAAATATTTATATATTTGATTGTCCAAATTCAAAATAAATAAATAATCAAATACGTAGAAGTGATTTAAATTTTCAAAACAAAATTGTTTTCATTTGAAAAATATATTCTTCACACTCGTTCTAGGATACTACTGATCCTATCTCTAACGAGTCATTCTAATTGGATATTACTAATCCAATATCTGATGAATTCTTTCGCACAGTTCTAATGTGTCTTGTTCTCGAGCTCTGTAAACCAAAGCTCTGATACCAAATGTGATGACCTGAACTTCCCCGGTCTCCGAAGAGAGGAGAAAGAACGAATTACTGTGAGGACAAGACAAAACAGAACGCAGACGGAAGAACATTTTATTGCCATTACAACAATTCCATCAGATACAAGAATATACAGAGTATAATTGAATAAGTTACATTCGATAAATATCAGAGATTACAATAAATTTCATAGTAGCGGAAAATAATACAAAGCACAACTGAAGGTGATATACGGATACAGAGCTTTCCGGATATCATTCCAGCTATAAACCGGGATCCTGTGAATATAAATCTGCAAAACCAAAACTACTAGCTGCCCGTGCGGAAAATAGGGGCACCCAGAGTTTAGGTTAAAACAATAAACTCCAGGTCAGTCATGTGACTGGTGTGAGAACTAAAACAGTTATTTAAAATTTTACTTTAAAAGAGAGTAATTCAAGGGACCACGCCGTATAACACGGAACGGGTTTCCTCCCAAGAATACCAGTGCATAGGATAAACAACGCAATGCTTTTTCGAAAAATGAAGCTATTATAAGACCCAGGTCCCATCACACAATGCAACGCAAGCCATAGGATAGGGTTTTACCTTATAACAGCCAAACATGCTTGGTACGTTTAAAACAAATCATTTGATACTATAATAAGTGTATAGTGTCAAAACAATTTCAATCATAAATATAAATCATAGACGGCATGGGTACCATATATCATGTCGCCATACTAGTTCTACAATTTAAACCGCAATACACGTATTGGAAATTGGATTTCCGTCATGAGTCGAGGCAAGGGGCAAGCTTCTCTCTGCGTTCGAGACACTCTAGCAAATGTCCTAGGGTTACACACTCTGTCAGAACCGGTCCTCACTTACGTTAAAGGATTAGTTTTGCCTGAACACACGTTTCCTAGTCCTTACAGACCTATAATCGAGGCGCCTCGCATTCCAACAACCACAAAGGTGAAAAGTATATAAATGTCAGGGCTGGTAAGTCACTGACACCACCAAAGCTTGAAAGAAACGCCGTGCTCTCCCTGTAGTCTGTATCCCGTTTTTGACTCATACCGAAGTGTGAGGCTCGCGAATTCACGCTATACACAAAGCTACGCCACAAAGGCCGTGCTTTGTTCATCAACCACAAGACTTTGCTTTTCAACAGAAGCCTTGATCCATGCAACTCAGTATGCCACACAGGTCATTCATGCCATGCGATTGATATCTATCGATATATAACCTCTAAGCTCGTACGTCTCAGAGAAGGGCGTTAAGCAAGAGAATAAATTCTCTGCCGCCAAACAGATATATATTTAACAGAAATCAATCAACACAGAATGAAATCCAATGTCAGACACACAATCCATTTACAAGTTCGTTCTGGGTCTGAACGAAACCGGAGGCACTTTCCTCGCATATCCATCCATCTCCAAGTACGTCTGGATGACCACCAACTATTTCCATCCTCTTGGGTGTACAGCCCAATCAGGATCGTGAATAATTATCCAAACGATGTGAAGACTTCCAACCTTCGACCACCGTCTTCATCTTCGACATATCTTCGAATCGGTTATTCAGAATGGGTATAAACCCGGACTTTCCGAACAACCCGCGTATATTAAAAACAAATCTTACACAAACACAACGAACGCCTCATTCCAATTCAGAATATTCTTAGGGAAAGGTTCCCATTAATTTTATCCAAGATAAATTCTTTAAAATTTATCCTTTAATCTTCCTTTGGATGACATTTCAAATCAAAATATGGTTTTTCAAACTAGTCGAGATTAGCAAACCACACCGAAGTAATTATTTATTTCATTTCCCAATCCCAACCTATTCATCCCATGAAGCAAAACTGGTGATACTCCATATCTAATACCACGGTGTTATCGGTAAAGTTAATTACCATTTCACGTTCAAATCTAATTAAAGATTTAACTATCGTTTTGGAGCAAAACAGGTGATACTCCATTCTCGCTTATTTTCTAAGTTGTTAATTTAAATTATCAATTCACATTTCAATCTAAATGCAGATTCGTTAAAACTCCTTTTACTGGGTTAAAGAACTAGGTGTTATTTAAAACACAGTTCACGACAAACCCAAATCACATTCTATTTGTTATCGGGTTAAAGAACTAGTGTTATTTAAAACACCGTTCACGATAAACCCACAAATCAATTCTAATTCAATTCAAATCAAATATATTAGGAATTCCGATTATTTAAAACCCCTTTTTAAATCTAATTTATTTATTTAAAAAAAATCGGGTTTTAAATTTAGTTCAATCTAGTTCATTTCGATAAAAATCTATTTTTATCTTTTCAAATATGGAGTTTTTCATCCCAAATTTTCCCAAATCATTTCTTATGATTTTACACAAATTATTGATATCTTTAATAATATTATCAAGGCCCGTACAGTCGATTTCCATCAACGGCCATCGAACTGCACTTACAACGACCTTTTTCGAATTTGATTTGGACATAACTCCAAATCCAACCGTTAGATTTTGAATTTCTAATATTCATTAGAAAGCTCTTTTCAATACGAACTCAACGGTTCCGGTTTTAGGAGAATCCGACGGTCGGATCTCCCGTAATGTCCGTTTGAAATAAATGGTCGAAATTCGCGAACTGCCGCGGCGCGTTCTATTCAGGCCATTATATTATATATATAATATATATTTCGTCGATTACTATTTAAAACGAATTTTACAAATAGTTTTTAAATTCGCTTCAAAATTCATTTCAACTACCATTTCAATTCAAAGCAAAATTGAATTCTTCTTTATAAATTCGTTTTAAAATTCATTTCTATTCAATTCAAATTTCAATTCAATTTGAATTCATTTCAATTCGCTTTCAATTCAATTTGAATTCGGTTTCAATTCAATTCGATTTCAAAGTCGTTTTCTATTCGATTCAATTCAAATTGGTTTTCTATTCGATTCAATTCAAATTGGTTTTCTATTCAACTTAAATCAAATTCGATTTCTATTCGATTCAAATTCATTTCTAATCATTTTATATTCAATTCATTTCGAAATCGTTTTATATTCAATTCATTTCGAAATCGTTTTATATTCAATTCATTTCGAATCGTTTTATACTCAATTCATTTCGAAATCGCTTTATATTCAATTCATTTCGAAATCGCTTTATATTCAAAAATCGTTTTATATTCAATTCATTTCGAAATCGCTTTATATTCAATTCATTTCGAAATCGCTTTATATTCAATTCATTTCGAAATCGCTTTATATTCAATTCATTTCGAAATCGCTTTATATTCAATTCATTTCGAAATCGTTTTATATTCAATTGAAGTTTGAAATCGAATTATCGAACTACCACGCCATTTTCAATTCTATTTATAATTATATATAAATATTTATATTCTAACGACGACGCGTATAATATATACGTTCGATTTATATTCAAAATAAATTTATCGTCGATATTATTTAAAATAGTCTATTTTAAATATTCAAAATTCGCTAAAATTGCCAAAATAAAATTTTTAAACTGGCTTAGAATTTCCGGGTTATTACACAACATCTGAATCGTAGCCATCTTCACCTTCGTTACCAACCCCCACTCCAAAACGTGAACCCGTGTACTAATGGTCATCTTACCATACCGTTTATACACTAGGTAGTACGAGATCGAAACAACCAATTATAATTTTCCCATCCATCAATGACAAGATTGATGATATCAATCATTGCCAACGACAATAGTTGATATTGCAATGTGAGCTCTACTTCCAACAGAAAGTAACTGCTAGGCGTTTCAGCTTTCTTGAACAAATAGCAATTCACAAACCAAACATTTATTGACAATTCTTGCGAAACATATATAAAAATAGGAGATTTGTAAGTCATACAGTTTGATATTATCGCTAATCCAAATCTCCCAGGTATACCAATTCATATAAAAATCTAAGAATGTAGAATATGACTAAACAACTACTATTTCCACTCACAATGATTTTACTGTATGGAATTGCCGCAGATCTGACGATGTTTGCCTATTCGAGTGTAACGGCGTGATTTTCGATGCCTCGAAAGTCGTGTCATTATTGAAAGAATTTAGAAGATGAGATAGAAAAGATAGAACTAATAGAATCGAAGAATAAGAAGACATCAGAATCTTACAGTGGAATTTCACAAATATATAATATAATACATCATAGAGTTTGATACATCATAGTACACATCATAATACGTCATCATCATAGTTCATCAACATAATTATACATTACCATACTATAACAACATAGATACTGAATTGGGTAATTAAAATAGATGTGCCACTAGGGTCTTGAACTTGTACTTCATCAGGTTCCACTTGCCAACTTGAATTCACTTGTCCACTCATAATAAAATAGTATGAGTACCCAAGAGTTTAGGAAACACAGAAAATAAACTCTTGGTCAGTCAGGGGACTGGTGTGAGGAAACATAGTTATAAAGATGTAAAGAGTGAAATAATTAATAAGGTTTCATGTTGACCGATTTATTTACTTTAGAAATTGTTAGGCCAAACCATAACTAGCATATGGATAATGACCCAAATATTTTATATCAAAACGTTTGATATTACAATAGTTTGTATCAAATAAATAGTTATCTAGTGAAACGTTTGCATCTCACATTCACGTATATAGTATAAAATCGAAAAGTCGAAGAGCGCTAATTGGAGATTGGATTCCAACAGACATGGTATGGGAGCACCTGCCGATCAGTGTACTCTAGAGAGGATACATTGGGGTTCAACAAGAACGTCTTGTAATCCATCCACACATGACCGTCCACTCATTTTGCTTGAGTGTAACGAATATATTTTCACTCCTATGGTTGAGCTCGATTTACCTTTTCCGAAAGCTATAGCATCGAAAAAGATTAAAGAAGTTAAATATGGAAGTCCTCTAGAAGGTGGTAATATACCCTACTAGGATATAACCCAACTAGCCATGCTGCCTAGCCCAACTTTTGTTATTTCCGGGTTGTGAAGTTTTGAGGTCACATTTCTCTTCTGACAGATTTATTTCTTAAATTACTTTGAATACCACATCGTGCTATCCGTCAGAAATACTCATTCGATTTCCCAAATATATTACGGGTAATAAAGCTGGGAGAAACGAATTTCCTTGCCACCAACGTTATATACTTATGAAAATTCGATGTGTAGGATCTGACTGATATACGTTGTCAAATGTTCGTCCATTCGGGTTTGCCCTGGGACTGAACAGACGGAAAATCTTCTTGTATATTGTCGTCTTTAGTATTTCTGAAGTGCATCATATTCCTTGAGTCCAAGTGGAATATTTATTCCGGACTCTTCGAAACGATGTACGAATATTTTTTATAGTCGATGAATGTTTATCGGCTTAAATCCTAATTATTTTTCAGTTTACAGGTTAGTTCCCATTATACAAACCGTATTTGTTTACCTGGTTCACATCAGAATGATTTAATTATCTTTTAAAAATGATCAGTTAAGTTGTATGCGTTGCACACAGTGTTTTCGTTCAGGTTTGATCATTATTTTGGAATAAGTAGATAATACACGTGCTTCGCACACGGCATTTTTTACTTCACATATTATCACTGCTGAGACGATGTTTCCAATTCGTCTTCCCTTTTAAAATTATTTTCTTATTATAAGTAATTTAAATTAATTATTCGCAATTATTTTATTTCAAAACTGATCGAACTTCTATAGTCGAATTTTTCGTTTGGATCTTCTAACAGATTCTTCTTTCCACTTGCATTTGATTAATTAAATAAAAACTCTTCTTTATATTTAATTAATTAATTTATTTTATTTTTCTTTTTTTAAAATTATATTTATTTTCGAATTTTAAATTTAAAACTGTTTAAATTTAAAATCTCGTTTAGATTTGCCAAAGTACCAGTTCTGTTAAAGTACCAGTTACCGGGCAGGAAAAATCCTTGCCACGATTATGATTTTTGTTTGCCAAGTTTAAATCGGAAGTACCACTTTTGAATATCGGAAGTACCACTTTTGAATATCGGAAGTGCCACTTTTGAATATCGGATGTACCACTTCCCAAAGTACTAGACCCCCCCCCCCCCACCCGCATACGTCGTTCACCTCATTTTTCTCGTGTGCCACACAATTGCCAAACACCTTGGTACATAGCCAAAGTACCAGTACCAAGCCTCTTGCCACAACCAACGTTCTGCTCATTTTTCTCGTGCGCACAACGTACCCCATCTTCTTCTTCCCTATGATGTACACATCACCTCCCCCTCCCCCCAACGTGCACATGCACAGTCGATCCAACCACCATACCGCATCCAACTTGATCGACGCAGACCCCACTTCACCTGCGGAAGCCGGCGCCGCCACCGGACCTGACCATCTCAGAGGCTACAGTGTTTTCACCATGGTTTCACTTTCTTCTTAGAATGTGTTTATCAGAGAATCCATCTCGTTCTCTCCCCTCAATCCATTGGAAATGCCTGCACCTCCTCCGATCAACTCTCCGACCACTCCAGCTCCTCCCCTACGAGTTCCAGCCCACTCGATCAACCGAGGGTCCCACATGACGTCTTCAAATCTCGTGCACCCAAAAACAAACAAAAACCCTATATTTGATTCGTTCTCCTAATTTATGCAATGGAAAATTTAATTTATATTTTACTGATGATCCATGAACCCCCACGCTCCTCCCCTCCTTTTGCCCTGGAGTTCGATGGCGCCGATCGTCAGAAATTCCTCCAATTCTATTTCTTGTCCGTCCCCAAAATTCTCGAGTTCCACATTATTAAAAATCACGGGATTAACTTTAAAAATCATAGTTTTCTATTCTAATTCCATTTATGTAAATAAAACAGTGTTTCGTCTGGTTTGAAAATTCATGTATACAGAGAGTTTGCTGTAAAAGCTGTTAAACTGTTTTTTTTTTTGCAAATGTTTATTTCTGTGTTTTCTTGTTTGAAATTTCTCATACCTATATACTTAATACAGTTGATCATAAAATACTAGGATGAGGTTTCGATGGTATTTTCTTTTGAGAATCCATGATCAGTTACTCTGTGTTTCACAGAACACAGTTCAGATTTATCAAAAGTGCTTAGATCATCAACCAATCTTTTGTAATCAATATTAGATTGTTTCTACATGGGACATTTGCTTATATAGATGTAAATGAAGGTGTTCTTAGCATTATACATTTCTTGTTGATAGTAAAACAATGTTCATAGCAGAAATTCATACAGAGTATTGAAACTGAACAAGGATTTTGAACAATACAGTAAGTGTTTCCTCACCTTAATGCTCTCCAAAATTCTAGTAAAGATCTTCAGAAATTTTAATGTGAACTTCAGTTTTATTGTGAGAAAAATTTGAGTGGTCTGAGATGTATTTATAATTGAGTTCAAGGTTTTAAAAATTAATTTCCTGCACATGGTTCCTACAGTGAATTTCCCATTAGCCTTAACCCTCCTCCTAGTAACCTATGGCCAATATATGCTAAATATGCAAGCAATAAAAATTTGTTTTATTAAGATTCAATAGCCAATAGACTTGTACTAAGTTCTCTCTTCTAGAATCTTGAACATACCTTCATTAAATGCATGTATCCTCTTTAGATTTTAAAGCATTATAAAATGGGTTTTCTTTGTCTCCTTCTTGCTTGATATTTTTCTTATGCAAGTTGTGCACATGCAGGCTTAACCTGAGAATTTCTTTAGGTGCTTTAGGGAATGGTTTCAAAAGCTTAGTTTACTATTTTGAGTATCACTCATTAATTGTTTTTGTCTTTATGTGACTTTGTTTTTGTCTTTTGTACTAAGACATTTATTTTGGTAGAAAGAGCAAATGTTTTACGTGCCGTATGTTCATGTTATGGCTGAATTGTCTCTTGCAATGTACATGTTGTGTTGTCTTTCTTTAAAGTCCTTCTTTATCTATAAAGTGAATAAAATACCCTTTATATAATTCATGTAATAAGGCTTTTGTTTTTAAATCCTTGCTTTGTTAAAATGATAAATTATGAAGTATTTATCTATATATGTATTATCACTTTTGATTTTTATTTGAATGTAGTATACTTGTTTTATATTTTCAAATCCTAAGATCAAACAAGTATATACAATATTTTCTCTATTTTTCCATACATATGTTATATATATATCAAGAATTACTTTAGTTTTGTTTTAAACAACATTTCTCATTTTAATTCCTTATTAAAATCAATTGAAAATAGTCGGAAAAAGTCAGGACATTACAGTCCACTCCCCTTATAAGAATTTCTTCCCCGAAATTTAAAGTGAGAAAGATAGAAAGATTTTCCCGAAGGATGATACTTCATATCATATCCACTTAGTACATTATAATTATACATTAGTTTCATATTCGTACTAGTCATACATAACATACTACATACTTAGGCTATACTTGACTAATTCAAGTTATAGGCTATATAATATACATATACATTACATATACATCGTCCATACACATCCCTCCACTCTACTTCTCCGAGTCACTATCAATCACAATCCACTTGTTGTCTGGGATGTTCACAATCTCTACCACCTCATCTCATTGTCTGATAACTCAAAACCCCCAACTATTCCCTCGGTAACTGGTTCCTCTTCATCGTCACCGGGAATCTCAATAACCTCTACTGGTGGATGTAAATACACCCGTATCACCGGATATCCGTAGCCTCCATTGATCTCTACAAATCCACCTACCGCATGATACTCTACGAGAGCTTGCTATAGTCTCGCCCATATCGCTAACACTGGGTCAACAAACTCCTCTGGTTAACCTTGCATAGAAATGACTGGCGTCTCTGGGACTGCATCCTCCTCTTCCGCGTACTCCTCATCTTCTTCCTCACTATCGATATCCATATTCTCATCATTGTCTTCATCTTTGCTGCTGCCTTCATCTCCATCACTACCTCCAAATCCTGTCTCTATCATCAATACATCGTTTTCATCTGTCAATCCTCGACTGCTTTCATCTTACTTCATAGGTTTTCTTCTACCAATGTTTGACCCCTCTGATGTCCTATGAGTACCCTCATCTTCGCTAGGTGATCTCTCTCGAACGTATTCCAAGTCTCCTACTCTTGCTCTCTTTTCCTGCAGCCTAACGATCTGAAATGGTGTCAGTCTTTTCCTAGCAGTAGTCTTCATCAAAGGTGCCATCAATGGTCACAGAAATGAAGAAATCCAAGGTTTTCTTTCATGCAAACAAAAAATAGTAAAACATACCTAATCTGTAGAAAAATCCGGGTATAATTTCCTGATATGTTTCTCGGTTTCCCACGTGCAATCCTTCAGATTTTCGCTCCACTGAATCTTTAGCAGACTTACCACTTTGTTGGAAAGCTGTTTTTCCTCTCTATCGATAATGTGAAATGGTTGTCGAATCACTGACAAATCTGGTTCAATCTCTATCTCTTGTTGAATAGATGGTTCCAGAATTAAGGACGAATCGTGCAAACACTTCCTTAAATGAGATACATAGAATATGTTGTGAATCCCTGCCATATGTTCTGGTAATTCAACTCTATAAGCTAGAAATCCAATTCTCTCTAGAATATGGAAGGGTCCAACGTATCACGGAGTTAACTTTCCAGCTTTTCCAAATCTCACAACTCCTCTTATTGGTGAAATCTTCACAAATACCAGACCTCCTATATCAAATACAAGATCTCTTCGCCTTTGATCAACATAGCTTTTCTGGTGATCTTGAGCTTCTTTCATTCTTAACTTCACTAACTCCACCTTCTCTGTCGCTTCTCGGATCATATCTGGTCCAAATACTAATTTATCTCCAGATTCGATCCAACATGCAAGTGCTTTGCAAGGTCTTCCGTACATGCTTCATATAATGCCATCTTTATACTTGCCTGGTAACTATTGTTATAAGAAAATTCTACCAACTGTAGATGATCCTCCCATGATCCACCAAAATCTAGGATACATGCTTTTAACAAATCTTCCAATATCTGGTTTACTCTCTCAGTCTGACCGTCTGTTTGAGGATGGTAAGCTGTACTGAAATTCAATCTCGTTCTCAAAGTCTTTTGAAATGCTTCCACAAAATTTACTTGTAAAGATGGTGTCTCTATCGCTTATAATGCTTGATGGGACTCCATGCAATCGTACAATCTCTCTCATGAAAACTTCGGCTAAAGATGCGGTTGTGCGTGTCGGTTTTACTGGAATAAAATGTATGCTTTTTGTTAGCCGATCTAAAAGTACCCAAATTCCTTCAAATCCTCTTTTTTTCCTAGGCGATCCATCGATAAAATCCATCGATATCATTTCCCACTTCTAGTTGGGTACCAATGATCGTAATAGTCCAGCAGTCTTTTAAAGATCTCCTTTGACTTGCTGACAGCACAAACATTCATTCACATAACTTCTAATATCTTTCTTCATTCCTGGCCAGCAGAATACTCGTTTCATATCGATATTCATCTTATGAATTCCTGGATGGATGCTCAACTTTGATGCATGGCATTTCTTCAAAACTTCTTGTCTTAGTCCATCCACATCTGGAATGCATAATCTGTTGTTAATTCTTAATACTCCTTGGTTATCCAACTCGAAATCAAACTCCTTTCCATTTGAGACCCCTTAAGTTATCTTCTCCAGTTTGGCATCTCTTCTTTGATTACTCATAATCCTTTCTTGGAGAGTCGGTGTGACTTCCAATAGGGATAAAATTGCATTTCTACTCAAAGCGTCAGCTACTACATTTGCTTTGTTGGGTGTATAAATGATGTCCAAATCATATGATGCAAGAAATTCCTACCATTGTTGTTGCCTCAAATTTAAATCCTTCTGAGAAAATAGATACCTCAATGGTTTATGGTCTGTAAAAAGCTCGAATTTTCCGCCCAACATATAATGTCTCTATATATTTAATGAAAAAACAATGGCTAATAACTCCAGATCATGAGTTGCATAATTCTTCTCGTGTATCTTTAATTGCCTACTTGCATATGCAATTACATGACCGCTATGCATCAACCCAGCTCCTAATCCAACTCCACAATCGTTAGTGTAAAATGAAAATCCACTCGTTCCATCGGGAATAGCTAATACTGGTGCTTCGGTTAATTTCCTTTTTAACTTCTGGAAAGATTTTTCACATTTCGGGGTCCAAATAAACTTTTGCCCTTTCTTCGTTAACTTCGTCAGATGAGATGATATATTTGAATAATCTTGGACAAATCTTCGGTAATATCCCGCCAATCCTAGGAAACTTCGAACATCGGTTGGTGTACGAGGTTGCCTCCATTATTGTATTGATTCAACTTTTACGGGATCTACTGATATTCCATCTCCATTCATGATATGTCCCAAAAATCTCACCTCAGACTTCCAAAAATGACATTTTGAAAATTTGGCTTTCAATACCTTTTTCCTTAGAGTTTCTAGGACTACTCTAAGGTGATAACAATGCTCCTCTTCAGCTTTTGAATAAATCAGAATATCGTCAATGAAAATTAGAACGAACTTGTTCAAAATTTTCCTGAAGACTCTGTTCATCAAATCTATGAAAAATGTTGTTGCATTGGTTAGACCGAATGGCATAACCAACCACTCATAAAAGAAATCCGGGCCTGTAAATGCTGTTTAAAGGAATGCTATCCTCAGCGATTCTTAGTTGGTGAAATCCTGTTGCTAGGTCCATTTCGGAGAATACTGTTGCTCCGTGCAATTGGTCTAAAAGATCGTCAATTCGGGGTAAAGGATATTTGTTTTTGATGGTTGCTTTGTTTAACTCTCTATAGTCTACACAAAGTCATAACAACCCGTTTGACTTCACTACAAAAACTACTACCGAGCCCCAACTAGATAAACTAGGTCGGATTAAGCCTTTATCTATCAAATCCCGAGTCTGTTTCTCTAGTTCCAACACTTCCTTTGGAGCCATATGTCTTTTTGGTTGAACAATCAGTCTTGCTCCTGGAATTAAATTAATTCGGAATTCTATCTCCCGATGAGGAGGTAAACTTCTGACTTCTTCAAATATATCTTTGAATTCGCTAACAACATCCAAAGTTTCAAGGTTCTCTTGGGGTGCTTCTAGGGCGTATAAGAAACTACAGGTGTGAATACCGGGTTTTCCACAAGGTATCCTAGCTTTACGATCTAGACTCGTTATTAAGGTTATCGTTTCTTTATCACATTTTATCTTAGCTTCGAACTTGCTCAGCCAGTCCAATCCAAGAATAAAATTGAAACTTCTGAAATCTAGGACATAGAAATCAAAACGAAAGGAATGTGAGAGGTATAACAGTGCTATGTCCCCACAGCATATCTTCAACTCAGTTTTACCACCAATGGGGTTTGATACACAAATTGGGTTTGGGGAAATAAGGGGTTCAAGGTTAAATTGATCTATGGTTTCAGAAGAAATAAAACTGTGTGAGGCGCCGGTATCAAATAAAACTCGAAGGTAAATTCCTTTAAATTGTAAAGTACCTTCCAGCACTCCCTTCCCCTTCACATTCTGAGAGGCAGATGGTTCATTCTTGATGGCATAAACCTTTACTTATGGTGCCCTTTTCATCAGTGGACAATCTTTCACCATGTGACCAGGCTGGTGACAGTTGAAACAAAGAATCCTCACTGCCATCTCATTTCTCTGCATCTGCTGCTGTTGTTGTTGTTGCTGAGGTTTCCTTTGCTGCTATTGTGGTTGCTGTTGTTGAAGTTTCTTGTTTCCCTTCTGCTTACATAATCTTGCAATGTGTCCCTTCTGCTTGCAGTTGTGACACAGAACATTCTTGAAACGATTTTCAATTTTCCGTTAAACTGCCTTTTCTTGGTTTTTGTTCTCATTCCAGTCTTGGTTAAACTTCCTTTTCTGGGTATTTCCTCCACTTGCTTCTCCAGTCTAAGCCTTTGCTGCGGTTGGGTTTTTATCATCCAGGGCTTCATACCTGAGAGCTAAATCCACTAATTCGACAAACGGGTCTTTCAGATGCCCCACCATATGGCCTTGCAGACTATCCTTCAGTCTAGCTACAAACATTTCGTTCTTCTTCAGTAATGTATTTACCAACTCTGGTCCAAAGCTTAATAGTGCATTGAACTTGTTCTCGCACTTAGTGACAGTCATGTTTTCTTGTTTCAGGTCAATGAAGTCTCGGTACATCCTGGTTTTCCCAGTTGCTGGGAGATATTGAGCTTCAAAAGCTTCTTTGAACATTTCCCATGTAAAATTCTCCTTCATAGTGTTTGTAGTCTGGGCATCCCACTAGATAGCTGCAGCTCTATCCAGATTCCATGAAGCTAAGAGACGTTTATACTCATCATCCAACTTTAGTCCCTTAAAAATCTTCTCACAAGATCTAATCCATGCTTGAACGTCAACCAGTGATTCAGCTCCGTTAAAAGTCTTTCCTCCCAGAGTAGTGTAGTTCTTGCAAATCATAGCGAAGTTTTGCTGTGTTGGAGGTTGGACCACTTCAGTTGTATCCACTTGGGTCTGATTAACAGTGTGCCCATTAGTCATAGTTGCTCGACTTGCTCCTCGGCCTCGTCATGCTTGAGAACTCATTGTCAACTTTCAGAGTATATGATTTGAGAGTTAATACTCATTCGGAAAACAATCTAAGGGATTACCTAAATTAATAACTAGGGTCGTCCTATACTATATGGTTTTTATAAAAATACGCTCTCTCAGCACTAACTCTAAGCCTAGGTGTTCAAAAATCCTAAGCTCTGATACCAACAGTAACAGCGCGATTTTAGATGCCTCAAAAGTCATGCCATTATTAAAAGAATTTAGAAGATGAGATCGAAAAGATAGAACTAATAGAATAGAAGAATAAGAAGACATCAGAAACTTACCGCAGAATTTCACAAATACATAATATAATACATCATAGAGTCTGATACATCATCGTACACATCATAATACATCATCATCATAGTTCAACAGCATAATTATACATTACCAAACTATAACAACGTAGATACTAAATTGGGTAATTAAAATAGATGTGCCACTAGGGTCTTGAACTTGTACTTCATCGGGCTCCACTTGCCTACCTGAATTCACTTGTCAACTCATAACAAAATATTATGAGTACCCAAGAGTTTAGGAAACACAGAAAATAAACTCTAGGTCAGTCAGGGGACTGGTGTGAGGAAACATAGTTATATAGATGTAAACAGGGAAATAAGTAATAAGGTTTCATGTTGACCGATTTATTTACTTTAGAAATCGTTAGGCCAAACCATAACTAGCATATGGATAATGACCCAAATATTTTGTATCAAAATGTTTGATATTACATTAGTTTGTATCAAATAAATTGTTATCTAGTGAAACGCTTGCATCTCATGTTCATGTATATAGTATAAAATCGAAAAGTCGCAGAGCGCTTATTGGAGATTGGATTCCAACAGACAAGGTATGGGAGCACCTATCGATCAGTGTACTCTAGAGAGGATACACTGGGGTTCAACAAGAACGTCTTGTAACCCAGCCACACATGACCGTCCACTCATTTGGCTTGAGTGTAACGAATATATTATCACTCCTACGGTTGAGCTCGATTTACCGTTTCCGAAAGCTATAGCATCGAAAAAGATTTAAGAAGTTGAATATGGAAGTCCTTTAGATTGTGATAATATACCCTACTTGGGTATGACCTAACTAGCCATGCTGCCTAGCCCAACTTTTGTTATTTCCGGGTTGTGAAGTTTTGAGGTCACGTTTCTCTTCTGACAGATTTATTTCTTAAATTACTTTTGAATTCCACATTGTCCTATCCGTCAGAAATACTCATTCGATTTCCCAAATATATTACGGGCAATAAAGCTGAGAGAAACAAATTTCTCTGCCACCAACGTTATATACTTACGAAAATTCGATGTGTAGGATCTGACTGATATACGTTGTCAAATATTCGTCCATTCGGGTTTGCCCTGGGACTGAACAGACCAAAAATCTTCTTGTATATTGTCATCTTCAGTATTCTGACATGCGTCGTATTCCTCGAGTCGAAGTGGAATATTTATTCCGCACTCTTCGAAACGATGTACGAATATCTTTTATAGTCGATGAATGTTTATCGGCTTAAATCCTGATGATTTTTCAGTTTACAGATTAGTTACCATTATATAAACCGTGTTTGTTTACCAGGTCCATATTAGAATGACTTATTTATCTTTTAAAAATGATCAGTTAAGTTGTCTGCGTTGCAGACAATGTTTTCATTCAGATTTGATCATTAATTGGGAATAAGTAGAAAATGCACGAGCTTCGCACACGGCATTTTTACTTCATATATTATCACTGCTCAGACGATGTTTCCAACTCGTCTTCCCTTTTAAAATTATTCCCTTATTATAAGTAATTTAAATTAATAATGTAAATTAATTATTCGATTATTATTTTATTTCAAAACTAATCGAACTTCTATAGTCGAACTTTTTGTTTTGATCTTTTGACAGATTCTTCTTTCCACTTGCCTTTGATTAATTAAATAAAAACACTTCTTTATATTTAACTAATTTATTTACTTTACTCTTCTTATTTTTAAAATTCTATTTATTTTAAAATTTTAAATTTAAAACTGTTTAAATTTAAAATCTCGTTCAGATTTGCCAAAGTACCAATTCTGTTAAAGTACCAGTTACTGGGCACGAAAAATCCTTGCCACGATTATGATTTTTATTTGCCAAATTTAAATCGGAAGTACCACTTTTGAATATCGGAAGTACCACTTTTGAATATCGGAAGTACCACTTCCCAAAGTACCAGAACCCCCTGCACACGCCGTTCACCTCATTTTTCTCGTGCGCCACACAATTGCCAAACACCTTGGTACATTGCTAAAGTACCAGTACCAAGCCTCTTGCCACAACCATCGTTCTCCTCATTTTTCTCGTGCGCACACCGTACCCCCTCTTCTTCTTCCCTATGATGTACACAGCCCCCCTCGCCACTTTGCACATGCACAGCCGATCCAACCACCATACCGCCTCCAACTTGATCAACGCAGACCCCATTTCACCTCTTGAAGCCGACGCCGCCACCAGACCTGACCATCTCAGACACTATAGTGTTTTCACCGTGTTTTCACTTTCTTCTTCGAATGGGTTCATCGGAGAATCCATCTCGTTCTCTCCCCTCAGTCCATCAGAAATGCCTGCACCTCCTCCGATCAACTCTCCGACCACTCCAGCTCCTCCCCTCCGAGTTCCAGCCCACTCGATCAGCCGAGGGTCCCACACGACGTCTTCAAATCTCGTGCACCCAAAAACTGACAAAAACTCTATATTTGATTCATTCTCCTAATTTATGCAGTGGAAAAATTAATTTATATTTTTTTGATGATCCATGAACACCCATGCTCCTCCCCTTCTTTCGCCTTAGAGTTCGATATCGTCAGAAGTTCCTCCAATTCTATTTCCCGTCCATCCCCAAAATTCTCGAGTTCCACATTATTAAAAATCACGGAATTAACTTTAAAAATTACAGTTTTCTATCCTAATTCCATTTATGTAAACAAAACAGTGTTTCGTCTGATTTGAAAATTCATGTATACAAAGAGTTTACTATAAAAGTTGTTAAACTGTTTTTCTTGCAAATGTTTATTTTTGTGTTTTCTTGTTTGAAATTTCTCATACCTATATACTTATCAAGTTGATCTTAAAATACTAGGATGAGGTTTTGATGATATTCTCTTCTGAGAATCCATGATCAGTTACTCTGTGTTTCACGGAACACAGTTCAGATTTATCAAAAGTGCTTAGATCATCAACCAATCTTGTGTAATCAATACTAGATCATTTCTACATGGGATATTTGTTTATATAGAAGTAAATGAAGGTGTTCTTAGCATTAAACATTTCTTGTTGACAGTAAAACAATGTTCACAGCAGAAATTCCTACAGATTATTAAAACTGAACAAGGAATTTAAACAATACAGTAAGTGTTTCCTCACCTTAATGCTCTCCAAAATTCCAGTAAAGATCTTCAGAAATTTTAATGTGAACTTCAGTTTTATTGTGAGAAAAATGTGGGAGGTATGAGGTGTATTTATAGTCGATTCAAGGTTTTAAAAAATAATTTCCTGCACATGGTTCCTACAGTGAATTTCCCATTACCCTTAACCCTTCCTCCTAGTTACCTATGGCCAACATATGCTAAATATGCAAACAATATTTTTTTTATTAAGGTTCAATAGCCAATAGACTTGTACTAGGTTCTCTCTTTAGATTTTAAAGCATTATAAAATGGGTTTTTCTTTGTCTCCTTCTTGCTTGATAGTTTTCTTTTGCAAGTTTTGCACACGCAAGCTTTACCTTAGAATTTCTTTAGGTGCTTTAGGGAATGGTTTCAAAATCTTAGTTTACTATTTTGAGTATCACTCATTAATTGTTTTTGTCTTTATGTGACTTTGTTTTTGTCTCATGTACTATGATATTTATTTTGGTAGAAAGATCAAATGTTTTATGTGCCATTTGTTCATGTTATGGTTGAATTGTCTCTTGCCATATACAAGTTTTTTGTTTTTCTTTAAAGTCCTTCTTTATCTTTAAAGTGAATAAAATACCCTTTATATAATTCATGCCATAAGGCTTTTGTTTTTAAATCCTTGCTTTGTTACAATGATAAACTACGAAGTATTTGTCTATATATGTATTATCACTTATGATTTTTATTTGAATGTAGTATACTTGTTTTATATTTTCAAATCCTAAGATCAAACAAGTATATACAACTTATTCTCTGTTTTTCCATACATATGTTATATATATATCAAGAATTACTTTAGTTTTGTTTTTCTTTAAATAGCTTTTATCATTTTAATTCCTTATTAAAATCAATTGAAAATAGTCGGAAAAAGTCGGGACATTACATCGAGGCAAACTCCAACCCCTAGATATATATATATATATATAAGAATTAAATTGTCTAAATTCTCATGTGTATATATATATATATATATATATAATTTTATGATTCTAGATCTAGATCCTATTCAAATCCTATAAAAAGGGATTAGGAATGAAAAATATATTTTAAGAGAGGAATAAGAAAACCTGTTACACATTTCTCTAGAATCAATGGAAGAGTAAAGGCAGGGAAGGCATAAGAGGCTAGGTTTAGGTTTGAGGTCTAGGGTGTTATTTAAAGGTGTCTATGTGAATAATAGTCGTAGGATTACCTAGATTAAATCCTGGTTGTTTATATTTGTAAAATAATACAAAAAACTGGCCCTAACTAGGCCTCAGTGGGCACTAGCCGTGCCAGGTTGTCGACCGGCGGTCAGCACCCCTTCTAGAGGGGTAATCGACCTCTTGGTTGCAAATATTCCCAGTGAACGCATATAAGGACTGGATAGATTTTAATATATAGATTTTATTAATTTCATTTATTGTTTCCTTTCAAATGTTATTATTTTCCCTGTTTTATACTTATATACACACACAGTTACAATTGGATGGAATATTCCAATCACTCATTTGTTGGTCATATATTATTCTATATATGAAAATTATAGTTTGAATTTCAAACACTGTTACATTTATATTTAACATACAATTTCTTTTAAGTGTAACGTTTTCATACTGGCTCGGATTGTGACATATTATATGTGAGAATTGATCAAGATTTCGCCATGAGTGCAACTACAGTATTTTCATAGCCAAACTTCTGATGATGTAAAATTCCATTTTTTAATCCATTAATATATTATTAATTTGTTGTTTATTTTCATTATTTATTGTTATTAGTTTGTTTTAGGTATATTTTTGGTATATTTTTACAAGATGTTACATTCTCCCCAATTTAAAATAGATTTCGTCCCGAAATCTGTCTAAAGGGGCGAAAAACACAACTCGCTCTACACGTTCATGTTGTACACCCATGATATCTTTAATTCATCCATAAACATCCATGACTCGTAGTGATTATGAACTATAGACTCACTAAAGTGAGCTCAAATCCTAGCGTGTATGTGAAACTAGTGATGCAGTATGTATGCATAACATCCTAATATGCATATATTTTATATGAGTGCGCTATGTAATTGTGTTGTGTCCTTTTCCCTAACATACAATCTAGCAACCGCAATGCATCCATAAACATAATTTAGTGGAAAAATTACACGAGAAAAGCTCTGGGTTTGTCTCATCTTATCCTCAGTCTCCCATGTGCTTTCCGTAGGATGATCTCCCCATTGTTCTCGGACGAGGCGAACGGTTCTATTGTGGAGTCTCTTGATTCCGTGCTCTACAATCTTTGTAGTGGTACAAGGAATCATGGACTCCAACTTGAGTTTTTATATGTCCCCAATTTCATCAAGCTCGAGTCTGATAGCAGAATCATAAAGGAATTTTCTTAAATGTGATACATGAATTTTTTTATGGATTCCCAATAGGCATTCTGGGAGATACACTCGATGGGCCAAAGATCCTATCCTCTCGATGATGCAAAAGGCCCAGTAAATCTAACAGTCAACGTCCCAGTCTTTCCAAATCGAACAATCTTCTTGAGTTGGGAAACCTTTACGAAAACCAAGTCTCCTATATTAAACTCAAGTTCCCTCATCCTCTTATCCACATACGATTTCTGGCGGTCTTGGGTTGCCTTCATTTTTTGTCTAATCAAGGAAATCTTTTCCATGGAATCAAGGACGAAGTTTGGTCCGAGCAGAACCTTGTCGGTGGTTTCCCACCAACAAGTTAGCGATTTGTATAGTCTCCCATAAAGCGCTTCAAAAAGAACCCTACCAATTTTTGCTTGAAAACTATTGTTGTAGGTAAACTGCACAAGTGGTAGGTGCTGCTCCCAAACTACTTCAAACTCGATAATGCAAGCTCTGAGCTAGTCTTCTAGGATCCGATTTACTCTTGCTGCATGTCCATTAATTTGCGGGTGATATGTTGTACTTAAGTTGAAGGTCGTTCTCAAAGTTACTTGTAAACTTCTCCAAAATTCGCTCATGAATAAGGGATCTTTATCACTCACTATACTAGATGTGATACCATGTAGTCTAACTACCTCTCTGATATACAATTGGACTAAGAAGCTGCAGCCCCATTCTTTTTTATAGGTATAAAGTGAGCACTCTTGGTCAGACGGTCTACGACAGCCCAAATAGCCTCATTAGACTTCTGACTTCTTGGAAGCCCATCCACACAATACATGAAAATATGTTTCCACTTCCACATGGGAATTTCTAAGGGTAACAGTAATCCTTCGGGTCTTCCTTGCTCCGCTTTTACTTTTTGCCATGTTAAGCACTTGGCTACAGGGTCAGTTATCTCCCTTTTCATCCCATCCCAATGGGGACTCCTCTTCATATCCTTATACATTTTGTCTCTAATAGAGTGAATGTTCATCCTCAAGCTTTGGCATTCTTCTAAAATTTCCTTTCTTAACTCTTCATCCTTAGGGATGCAAAGCTGTCTATGCCTAAGCAGTTTTCCGTCGTCGCTTAATGAATATCAAACTGAATGGAGAAAGGTCTTCTTCATCCCCACTTTCTCTTTTGAGTTTCCTATTTCTTAATCAAGATCTTGCGTACTTCGAATCTTTTTTCTTTGAGTGGGTGTAATAACCATAACTCTAAGAAAACTACTAGATGTTATTAGCGGGGTTTGCAAGTTAAAGTTAGAGAGAAACTCCAACTGTTTCCATCAAAAATTGCATTTAAAGATGCACGCTTTCTACTCAATGCGTCCGCTATGACATTCCTTTTTCCTGGGGCATACTGGATCATAAAATTAAAAGAGGGAATTTACATCATCCATCGTTATTGTCTTAAATTCAGGTCACGTTGAGAGAATAAATACTTTAGGGATTTATGGTTTGTAAAAAGTTCAAACTTCTCCCCTAAAAGATAATGCCTCCACATCTTTAAGGCTAACGCTAATGCGGCTAGCTCTAGGTCATGAACTGGGCATCTCTTTCCGTAGTCCTTGAGTTGATTACTAGCATAAGCAACAACTCTTTCTTCTTGCATAAGAACCGCTTCTAAACCGTTTACGCATGCGTTAGTGCAAACAATGAACATTCTTGAGCCTTTGGGAATAATAAGAACGAGCGCACTAGTCAATACCTCCTTTAATTTCTTAAAGGCTACGTCACACTTATTACTGCAAAAAAATAATACAAAGTTCTTCTTCCTTAGTTGGGTTAAAGGAATAGCAATTCAATGCGAAGTCTTTAATAAACTTTTGGTAATATCCAGCCAATCCAAGGAAGCTTCTCACTTCCGTAGCATTTCAAGGTACTCTCCAATCCATAATTGCCTCGATCTTTGCGGGGTCTACTGCGAAGCCTTTTTTAACACGACGTGTCCTAAAAATCTAACTTCCTCTCTACAAAAATGACATTTTGAAATTTTTTTCTTTTAAATGGTTCTCCCTTAATATCCCTAGGACCTATCTGTTGATCTTGAAATTGGATTCAACACCAAGGGTGTGTCAAAGCACTTCACCAAACTGGTAAGGAAAGACAAGGTGAGGCCATGATCAAAAACATACAAAAAGCATAAAAGTAATAACACGAAGTTTTTATAGTGGTTCGATACAATGAGGATTTACGTCCACTTTCATAAGAGATTCCATTATCAATATGTTGATTACAAGGTTTACTTCTCTCTTACAACAAATTAATCACTCCTTCTCACATAGATCATATTCGGATTCACCAAGGATCTTCACTTGATTTTAGAGAATAAGGGTTTAGAATTGCTTAGTATAGATGTAGGAAAGTTTCGGCAGCACTTCGTGACCCAAAAGCTCCTCCCCCCATAGTGAAGGAATGTGGGGGTTATTTATAGGTGGAGTTCAGACTAGGCGGAAATTATGTAAATACTATGCTCTTGCTTTTGGTCATAGGCGGGCTAGAATGGTTGTTACACTGTCCAAAGCAAGGTAGGATTTGCTAAATAAGGCAGAGCGACCCAACTCGTTCTAGTTGAAGGTTGCGTGAGATAAAGGACGCGGTGTGGGCTAAATTGTAACATTACGGGCTTGGACAGAGCGGAGCGACCCATGCGTGTTCGGAACAGGATAAACTAGAATGAAGCAGTTTAGGCTTTGATGAAACGGGCTAAAACCTTTAGTGAGCTGGCGATCCTAAAAACCTGCGAGTTAGCCTCTGAGTGGACCAAGATGCCCAACGACTTAAGATATTCAAACGAGCCAAAGCCTCATGAACACCACATATTATTTGAATGATTTTAGATGCTGTAACGACCTAGCATATGTGAGTTAGGGATCTCGTCGAGCTAGAGAGGACACGACAACCCAAAGGGCCTAATGACCTAAAATCCTAAATCAACCAAAACATGCTCATTTTTTTCGGGAACATATTTTATGGGTTAAAAATTACCCCTCGAAGTTTGTACTTATTAAAAATAATACGGGCTTCGAATTTGGTTAAATTGGCATGCAATTTAATATTTTAAGTCGTTTGGGCCTTCAGACCGCGTGATCCCTTAGAGTATTTCATTCCTAGGTCGTCCAACTGCTTAGGTGGTGATATGGTTTCAAGTCATCACAGTTCCTGGATCGCGTATTAATAAGTGTCCACTAGTATTCTCCTTAGGATTAGACCGCTGTGGGGGCCCTGTGGACTTGGTTTATTTTCTTAACCCCCCTTTATCTCCTCTTCCAGTCATCTTTCTCTTAAAACCTTCACTTAAGATAAAAACCCTCATCAATGGCGGCCAATATCAACTAATTCCACCGATTCACACCATCATCAAAGCAATTGAAGTCCAAATAATCTCTTAGCCTTATAACCAAGTTTGAAGTCCCTCATCACCAAGAACCAGATGCAATTCAAGGCTTTTACTTACTGTATACATGTACATTTTAAGTTGAATCTGATATTCTTAGACTTTGTGAGATTATTGTTTGGTACAATTTCAATCGTGAGTTTGATGACAATGTTGATGGGACCGTGCCTATCTGTGATGATTCTTAGCTTAACTTTCATGTACAAATTCTCACAAACTTGATCATGGCTCTAACCGATAAGCACTACACACACTAAGATAATAACCTTGCTCAACTCTGTAGTATTGACGTCCTTAATTTGCAATATCATGCCTCGCTGCTCTTTTCAAAGTTGAAGCGCCTCTGTTGGTTGTACATCTCAGGTCGTTGTTTTGTAATGGCTCGCGTTGAATTAGGACATTGCAACCACTTTTAGGTTTTAGACCGCAACCCCACTCTGTATTTTTGCAGTCTAATGTTATTCATGACCTCAAAACTTGGAGTAAAAAACTTCATGAGGAACCAGACAGTTGTCGCGACCTGAAGCTTCTTGGTTGTGTAGAACGACCTAGAGTCCGATACCATACAGAACGACCTAAAATTTTTAGGCTGGTAGGAAAGATCTGAAATACCTTGAATATGTTGTTTTCCGGTTTGATATTCACTTCTTGACATTGCAATTTGCATAGGATGTCTAAAAGAACTGAAGGGACCTGAAGTGAGGGCACAACTCGCAAGCATCATAGGCTGGAAAAACTTCCATTGTCGGAGAATGAAACTGCCCCTGTCGCCCCCAGTTTGGCCGAGCTAAAAGCCATCATAGACAAGCCTAGTTTTGTTTCCAAACCACACGCCTATGAGCCTACTGATCGCTTCAAAGGCTGGTGCCTTCATGGAGTGAACTTTGACTAGTTTAGCTTGGATGTATATCCGTCTGACAATCGAACAATCTTCGAAGATTTGGACATTGTGAAGAATCATTTGCTTACGCAACTCGACGCTATTAGGACTTGGACAGACAAGCGTCTTGATGAAATTAGTCAATATTACGCGCACAAATTAGGAGCCTGGAACATCTTTGATTGCGAGCTTCAAAGGCTGAATACGGAGAACATTGAGCTTATCACCACCTTGGAGAAGGCCAAGGCCACGCTTATTCAGGCTCTTAGGTCTCAGGATGAGGTCATTGCTGAACTATCAAGTCCTGGAGGCAAGGCAGAGATGACTGGTACTCTTCCCTCCACTCAAGGTGGGGAATGGTCTATTGATGAAAGGAAGCAGTTCTCTTGTTTGTCTTTTGCTATCTATCTTTCATGTGCTCATGTTGTAGAACGGTTGTACATACGAGTGTCGGTCCTCGCTTAACACACTTATGATATTTTGTGTCCAGTGTCTCTGTATTGGACTTGCGATGTAGTGATAAAACTATATTTTTCCTGATGCACTTCAAGCCTTTATGCTAAAATAAAAAAACTATCTGTTGTGGCAATCTTTTGATTTTGAATTTGTTCGTCTCGTGCTTCCTGTTCTGCATTTAAGACAAAGCTTTACATGATTTCAGACTTATACTCATAATCAATTGTACATATTGACCATATATTAGTTAGAAAAGAACTGTAATGAACTTTGACTTGCGTTGAATTGAATGCTAGCTTAGGACCATCTTATCTAACAGTCCAAAACCCATTAAGTATTGTTCGCAAAGTCATAGTATTCTAATTCAAATTCGTGTTAATGCTTAAAGTTGACCTGTAAACTCAGGTTGACCGTAGGTCCTGGACGTTATCACTCTAATGACTCATATAAGCGTGTTCGGCACTTTTCGCATCTAAGATTCCAGATGATACGCAAGTGGATTTTTTCATTCTTCACATCTGACATTTCAGATGCTACGCGAGTAGTTCGACACTTTTCATATCTAAGATTCTAGATGCTATGCCAGTGGAATTTTTCATTCTTCACATTTGACATTTCAGATGCTACGCGAATAGTTCGACACTTTTCACATCTGAGATTCCAGAGGCTACACAAGTGGATTTTTTCATTCTTCACATCTGACATTTGAGATGCTACGCGAATAGTTCGACACTTTTCACATCTGAGATTCCAGATGCTACACAAGTGGATTTTTTCATTCTTCACATCTGACATTTCAGTTGCTACGCAAATAGTTTGACACTTTTCACATCTGAGATTCCAGATGTTACGCAAGTGGATTTTTTTCATTCTTCACATCTGATATTTCAGATGCTACGCGAATAGTTCGACACTTTTCACATATGAGATTCCAGATATTATGCAAGTGGATTTTTTGGCTGTTTTATCGCCTCGCGGGGTGGCTATCTGTCCCTTTACCATATGCTTGACTTAGTAAGCTATTCTGGTTTAGGAGCTGAAGCTTCCCTCCCATTACTTAGGGAGATGCCCCTTTGATAAAAGTTTCAGCTTTTTTATCTATTTGTCATGGTGCTTGCTCACTGTTTAAATCTTTGCGACTTTTCTGTGTATTTTTCAATGTATTGTTTTTCCCTTTTTTTGCATTTGTGCAAGTTGGGAATTCACAGCATTCAGCCCTCGAACCAGCATTGTCGGAGTCGCTATGATATAGGGCAAGCACTCAACAGCTGACTTGCAATATGAAATCAACTTTTTACGAAAGTTTCGATTTGACATATGACTTCACAAGGGAGAAACTCATTCAAACATATATGCCCTTAGTCGCAGAGCTTATGTTCAGTGTATCACCTACAGATTATTAAAGACTGTTCTACAATAAGAATTGAATATAACAGAAAGTAAAATGCAAAGCAAAGCATGAATTAAGGCAAGAAATAGAGCATAAACTACGGATATAGCAATGCCGATAGCCTATTCCCATCCACCCAAGTTGGAGCACCCTCAACAACTATTAGTTGATAATCAGTCTTGGATTGGCTTGAGAAGTAGCTATGTTGCCTGGACCAGACTGATCATTTGATTCCCCTGGTCCCTGAGGAATTGCAGCAGGATTCAAAGACTGCGGATTCTTTACATATTGCTGCAACCCGTTTTTCCTGATCAACTCCTCAATGAGGTTCTTCAAGTGTCGGCACTCGTTAGTGTTGTGACTAGGTTGGTTATGAAATTTGCAGAACTTTCCCGAGTTTGCTGCTTTGTTACTTATCCTCATTGGGTTTGGCTCCGCATACTCCTTAGAATTTTTAATCGCCAGATAGATGTTTTCAGGAGTGTCGTTCGAAGGAGTTAGCTCTAACGAATTGAAAAGGCGAGACTTCTTAGTAGTCTTGATGTCGTTTCCACCACTGATCCTCTTCTACCCCTGAATACTCTTTGGTTGGATTGCATGGCTGCACTTGTGGGAGCCTCAAGAAGTGGGTTACCATCAATGATCTGAAGGGGCATAGGATTGTCGTCTATCCTTAAGAACTCCTCTTCTTTTTTATAGAATTTATCGAGCATAGTCGGTTCTTTCATCTTTATCCACCTTCCGAATTCGCTCGTTTTGTCTATAGCATCGAGTAGAGCCATGAGGACTATGCGCGGCTTTGGATTCCTCACTTCAGATAAGGAAATGTTGAATCGACATAGGAAGGCTTTGACAGTTTCTCCTGACTTCTGTTTCGTGGCTGAGAGTGTTATAGTGTCCTTGGCTTAGGTAGCATATAATCAGAACTGCTCTTTGAACTTTTTGGTCAGATCAGAGAACCAATCGATAGATTTAGGAGGTAGTTTTGTGAACCAGTGCGATGCGGCTCCTTCTATGTAGAGAGGGAAATACATGCATATCATCTCATCTGTTGCCTTAACCACACTCGTATGCCACTCATATTTGAACAAAAAGTAGTTCGGACCAACGAGGCCGTTATACGAAGGCAGAGTGGGTGGGTTGAATTTCTTCGGACATTCTGCTTCGAGGATTCTCTCGGTGAACGGAGTCCTACCGAGAGATAAGTCCCATTCCCTTTCATCATCTTTGCTAGCTTGATTCTTTTTCATAGCTCGTTCTATCATATTCTAGATGTATTCTTTGGTGTTATGATGCTCTGCAAAGCTGAGCTCCTTACCAAACGTTCGTCCAGGAACTCGGTTGTGATTAAAGAGCTTAAGTGATTTGCCTTCTCGTCGTGAGGGTGCCCCTACGACGGGGTTAATGACCTTTCGATTATTCATTTATGAATGACTCTTGGCTTTTAATCTCGATTCTTCGATATTAGCTTCATCTCTGTCACGTGCCCCATCATAACCGTCTTCCATATTGTTGTTGCGGTTATGATTGGAAGAGGGCGATTTGTCATTCCCTTCGAGATCTACATGCACTTTCCGAGGAACAGGATTTGATCGAGCTTTAAGGATCGCATCAAGTTTTTCCATCTTCATTTTGGTAGAGGCATCCATCCGGTTGTTGACGTTGGCAATAGCGACTTTTAATTTGCTTCTGGTCACATCGGCTCCGCTTTCTGAATTTTCGCCAACTTCAAAGCGGTTTGTGAGTGGCATTTCTTCATTAGCAACATCATCAGCTTCTACCACGGATTTGCTAGTGTTCTTCTTAGATTTGGCCATAATGTTGAAGAAGGATGCGACTTAGAACCTTAACAGCAAGGCTGAGTAGAGGTAGGAGATGTGAACGCAGCCCCATGGTGGGCGCCGAATGTTGATCTTGAAATTGGATTCAACACCAAGTGTGTGTCAAAGCACTTCACCAAATTGGTAAGGAAAGACAAAGTGAGGCCATGATAAAAAAATATACAAAAAGCATAAAAGTAATAATACGAAGTTTTTATAGTGGTTCGATCCAATGAGGATCTACATCCACTTTCATAAGAGATTCCATTATCAATATGTTGATTACAAGGTTTACTTCTCTCTTACAACAAATTAATCACTCTTTCTCACATAGATCATATTCAGATTCACCAACGATCTTCACTTAATTTTGGAGAATAAGGGTTTAGAATTGCTTAGGATAGATGTAGAAAAGTTTCGGCAGTACTTCGTGACCCAAAATCTACTCCCCCGTCCCCCCCCCCCCCCCCCATAGTAAAGGAATGTCGGGGGTATTTATAGGTGGAGTTCAGAACAGGTGGCAATTATGTAAATACTGTGCTCTTGCTTTAGGTCATAGCCGGGTTAGAATGGTCGTTACATGGTCCAAAGCAAGGCAGGACATGCTAAATAATGCGGAGAAACCCAACTCGTTCTAGCTGAAGGTAGCGCGAGCTAAAGGACAGGGTGCGGGCTAGATTGTGACACTACAGGCTTGGACAAAGCGGAGCGACCCAAGCATGTTCGAAACGGGCTAAACCAGAATGAAGCAGTTTGGGCTTTGATGAAACGAGCTAAAACCTTTAGTGAGCTGGCGATCCTAGAACCCTGCGAGTTAGCCTCTGAGTGGACCAAGATTCCCCAATGACTTAAGATATTCAAACAAGCCAAAGCCTTATGAACACCATACATTATTTGAATGATCTAAGATGCTATAATGACCCAGGGCACTCATGTGAGTTAGGGAGCTCGTCGAGCTAGAGAGGACACGACGACACAAAGGGCCTAATGACCTAAAATCCTAAATCAACAAAAACATGCTCACTATTTTCTGGAACATATTTTATGGGTTAACACTATCTCAAGTGACTTTCATGCTCTTTTTGGTGATTTGAAAATATAAGGATACCGTCTATGAAAACTACCAGAATCTTATTTAGAATGCCCCTAAATACTTTACTCATTAGGTCAGCAAAGAAAGAAGGTGCATACGTCAGTCCGAAGGGCATAACTTCCTATTGGAACAATCCACTTGGCGTTCAGAGCATTGTTTTATCTTTACTATACTCCAAGATCCTCAGTTGGTGAAATCCAATTGCAAGGTCTAACTGGGAAAACACTCGGGCTCCTCCCAAATGGTCAAGCAGGTCATCGATTCTGGTTAAAGGGGTACCTATTCTTTTTGGTTAGCTTATTAACTTCCCAATAATCCATGCAAAGTCTTAGAGATCCGCTTTGGAAGCAAACATAGCAGGTGCACTCCATTTGGAAGTACTTAGTCAAATGAAGCCTTTTTGTAGTAATTCTAAAATATGTTTATCAAATTCTCTCCTTTCTTTTGGCGCCATATGCCTCAAAGGTAAAGCTATTGGTCTAGCATCCTTCTAAAGGTTAATACGAAAAGACATTTCTCTATGGGGTGGAAGTCCTATGACTTCCTCAAAGACATCCAAGAACTCACATACTATAGGGACTAAAGATGGTCCTTTTGGATAAGGAGATAAGGTGTATAATAGGGCTTTATCCTTATATCTAATGTTACAAGGAATTTTCAGACTACGTCGTCCTCGGCTCCTAAGATGGATAAATCTCTTATCGCAATCTAGGACAACCCCACCAAATGATAACCAACCCAAACGTAGGATAGTCATACCCCATAAAATCCAACGTATACGCATCGTAGAGGAATTCAACATCATCGATATCCAATGCTAGGTCTTTACATATCAACTCAAGATACTTAGCTCCTTCGATAGGATTGGCCACCTTTATCGGATTACTAGAGATAGATAAGGGAAGGTTCAACAAGTCAATCAGCCCCTTAGAAATAAAAGAATGTGTCGCTCCCATGTCAAACAAGGTGTATATGGAAATTTCTAAAATAGAAGTTATACCTTCAAGCACGGATTGACCTTGATCTCTTGGGGGTCAGCTCTGTTTCGTTGGTGCCTCCAAACCAAAATTATGACTGCTCTGAATAAATTTAGGCTTTGGGCAATCTTTGGACATGTATCCTTCCTCGTGGAAGTTGTAGCATTTTCCCATAAACTCTTTCTTTGCCAAAGCAGTCCTGCAATCCTTGGCCTTATGGGTTTTGCGGTTACACTTTGTTCAAGTCTTTACTCCATTTTAAACTTACCCCTTTCTTCTTATTCTTCACCACTCCTCCTTATTCTTACTAAGACTAGAATATCCTTCTCCCTTCTCACCATTCTTATTATCCTTAGGTCCTTCAGTTGTGCATAAAATGGTCATCTCCACTAAAGTTTTAAAGGTTGCTCTGAATGTTACTTGTGCTAACAAAGTGTCCTTCAGTGGGGAGTTTAACCCTTTAACAAACCTTAAGGCTTTGCTCATTGGGGTACCCACTAAACCCATACTAAACTTACTTAATTTGGAAAATTTAGCCACTTATTCTTGTAGACTCAAACTTCCTTGCTTGATATGGATAAACTTCTCTAATTGGATCTCCATCTCAAATTTTGGTAGAAGCTTTGCTTCAAAGAGGGTCTTGAATTTAGCCTATGTAAATATTCGACCCTCATTTTCTCCAATTATTAGGTTCCACCATACAAGGGATTCTCCTTTTAAGTGTCAGACTGTAATCCTCCTTTTAACTTCATATGACTATCCAGTGGCTTCAAAAATACTATCACAGTTCATTATCCAAGCTTGAGCACTAACAAAACCTTCCATTCCTAAGAATGGTTTTCCACCAAGTTTTGCGAAGCTTTTACAGAATCGAGGAAAATGAAAGGCTGCCTCAACGGTAGGAGCTGCAGGCACCACTAGGGTGGGATAAGCAATAGGGACTTGCTCCACTGTACGGAGATACTATTGGAACCATTTTGGCAAATACTGAGGTCTTGCTTGGTTTCCCTATTTGGAAGCATTATCGATCATTCTACTATCTGGAAAAGAAAAGGAAGAATCCTTCTGCGGATATCCTGAGATACTATGTAAGTTGAAAAGGGAAGAAAACGATAAAGTTTCCAAGTATAGTTATGTTTTCTTATTGGTTTAAATATATATTAAATTATATATATTGTAACAACCCGGAATTTCAGAACCAGTTTTATTTTTTTAATTTAAGCTATTTTGGGGAATATGGAGTATAAATTGGTTATTTTTTTATATAAAATAAAAATGTAAGAATAACTTTAAAATTAGTTTTTACAAACTATTTGATTTAAAACAATGTTGGTTTAAATATTATAATTAATGATTTATGTTGTAAATTTATAAACTACGGAATTTGACTTGTCTTGTTAAATAATGTATTTCAATAGCTATTTATGAACTTGACCTATCTTTATATTACATTATAAAAATGTAACTTATAAATAGCTATTGAAATACATTATTTAACAAGACAAGTCAAATTCCATACTTTATAAATTTACAACATAAACCATTAATTATAATATTTAAACCAACATTGTTTTAAATCAAATAGTTTGTAAAAACTAATTTTAAAGTTATTCTTACATTTATTAAAGGTACATTCACAAACTGCATTTATTAAAGGTAGGCAAATAGTAGATGGAGTGACAGCGGTACAGGAGTACATTAATGTGTGTGTTAAAAATAATTTTCCATGTGCTATTTTGAAACTAGATTTTGAGAAAGCTTTTGAACCTAATGACTGGGATTACATATGTGAAATATGTCTAGCTAGCGGTTTTAGTATTAAATGGACTAACTGGATAATGCTTTTACTTAGGTCTGGTAGTTCTAATATTGTAGTTAATGGGGTGGTGGGAAAGAAGATCCAATCTAAGAGGGGTCTTAGACAGGGGGATCCCCTGTCACCTTTACTCTTTAATTTAGCGGTTGACGTTTTTTCTAGAATCATTAAGAGAGCTGGGAGATTAGGTGTTTTGGGTCATGCGGGTAATGATGTATTTAACAATGAACTATCTATACTCCAATTTGCGGATGATACTTTATTATTTTCTTCCCATCTGCCTAAACACATTATTGCTCTTAAATTCATACTTTATTGTTTTGAGATGTTATCAGGTCTTAGAATTAATTTTGATAAGAGCTCTGTTATGGTCATTAACGATATTGATAATGTCAAGACTATGGTTGCTAACACATTAAACTGTTCAGTCATGAAATTTCCTTTCAATTATTTAGGTTTTAAGATTAGGCCATCTAAATTAAAGAAGGAGGATTGGTTAGTCATAATTGATAAGATTAATAGTAGATTATCTAGTTGGAACAATAGATTTTTATCCAGAGCAGGTAGATTAGTTTTGGTTAATTCAGTCTTATCGGCTATCCCTATGTATTGGATGTCAGTACATAGATTTCCCCAATGGGTTATCGATAGGATTGATAGAATAAGACGTAATTATCTATGGGGTGGGGGTAGAGATTCTTTTTGTAGGGGTTTCAAATGTTTAGTAAATTGGGAGATGTGTTGTAAGGCCAAGAAAGATGGGGGTTTAGGGATAATTAATTTAACTAATTTTAATTCTTCCTTATTAGCCAAATGGTTGTGGAAATTTAGGTCTCCTGAGGTATCTACAACGTGGAAAGTTATTATATCAAAATTTTATTATTCAGGAGGAGAATTCATTGTAGGATCTAGTGGTAGTTGGTATAATAGATTATCTCACTTTTGGAAGTCAGTTTTAAAGTGCTTTGATTTTTTTAATTTAGGTTATAAGGTAATTGTTCATTCTGGTAATACAACTTACTTTTGGCATGATAGGTGGATTTCTCGTTCACCACTTAAAAATGAATTTAGGGAGCTCTTTAATAATTGTAGTTTTAAAAATGCATTGATAAAAGATATATTTAGAAGAGAGTTGGATCCCCCATGGGAGTTTTCTTTTGATAATATACTAGAAGGGGAAATGTTAAGTCAATTAGCTCTACTTTATGCTAAGTTATCATTATATCACATCGATGAAAGTAAAGACTTTATTAGTTGGGGTATGGATAAAAGTCAAGTTTATTCGGTTAATTCTATGTATAATTTCATAAATTTTTCGGGAATCTCATTTCGGTCTTTTAAATTTATTTGGAAATCAAATTCTCCTCCTAAAGCTAAATTTATAATGTGGTTAATCGCTCGTAAGAAACTTAATACTGTGGAGTTACTTAAGAGGAAGAATATCATTTTTGACGTTAAATGTTATTTTTGTAATATTATGAATGAGGATGTTGATCATTTATTTTTCTCTTGTAATATCACTAGCTATATACTTAGTATGGTATTAAGGTTATTTGTTTTTGATTATCAGTATTCTTTCAATTGTTGTGCTAAGTATTGGGATTCTTATAGATTTGTTTATAATAATAGTAAAAGGTACATTTTAGATTCTTTAGTCACTATTGTATGTTGGTTCAGTTGGTCCGAGAGAAACCAGAGATCTTTCCATTCTATTTCCTTTTCTACTGATAATTTAATCGTTAAAATAGTTTATTATTGTTTGAATTGGATGCCTAATTCTCATTACAAACTTTTTGGGAAATCGGACTTTGAGAATTTATTGATTAAGGTTAGGCTGAATTTGTATCTATTTATTAGAATTAACAGTTTTTTTCGTAATAGATATCGCATTGGTTGTTAATTTCTCTTATTAGTTCTTCTTTGTATTTTCTTTTACACATATATGTATGGTTTATATATATGTATGAATATATATATATATATATGTGTGTGTTTATAAAATATATATATATATATATATATTTAGACACATATATCCCCATATATATATATATGTGTGTGTAACAAATTACTTATAGTTTGTTGAGCTTTTCGCAGATTCAGGTTGTTGTTTTAGTAGTGGTGCTTTGTGGATAGCTGGATGGATTGGTAGCAGCTATGTATCTATGAGGATTGTTGTTTGGATTGATGATTCGTTTTACATGACGGCTTATCGTTAGAGAGTTTTTTTGATGTTGTATCTTTATATTTCTGTTATTAGTTTGAGAGTATGGGTTATTGTATTGGAGTAGATATACTTCAATATCGGGTGGTGGCCTTGCCGGAATTCGATATTGGAGTAGATGGGCGGTGGTTTATCCGGAGCTCATCTATCTACGATCCTTACATCCCTAGAGCATTGTTATGTTTTATCTTGTATTCTTATGTTCTATAGTCAGACTCTGTACCTTTGGCTTTTATTATATATATATATATATGTGTGCTCTCTTCTTTACAGAAGATCACACATTTTTGTTTTTCAAAAAAAAAAAGTTATTCTTACATTTTTATTTTATAAAAAAAACAAATTTATACTCCATATTCCCCAAAATAACTTAAATTAAAAAAATAAAATTGGTTCTGAAATTCCGGGTTGTTACACATATATAGTTAGAAAACCTTTTTTAAAATACAAAAACACCCCTTATACGTATAATTCCCCAATAATGGGGTAGCATATTCTTTAATACCAAATGTAACAACCCATCTGAAGTGGGCCTAGATTTCGACCTAGAAAAGGCTCACGGAAACTTAAAGCCACTCTAAGTTGGTCATTGGTTCCTCTAAGGAATTACATTTGCATAGAATAATATATAAACATAGCGTCATGGATTTCACAAAGCGAAACGAAAAAGAATAATACCAAAATAAGAGGCACCATATTATTAAAAGCCACAGATTAAGATAATAACTGTCAAATATATTTATTCAAGATGGTACATCTTTATTACTAATAATCTAGAGTTTCCATAAGCAAAACAACAATGATAACTAATAATAGCATAATATCTCCATCGCCTTCTTCAGGATCCAACATTGCTTCGTCCATTGAATCGCTACCCTACCTACTGACCTGTTAGATATGTTAGGGAGAGTGGTCATAACATAAAGTCCTGTGTGATTGAAAATAATACTTGCTTAAAGACCATACCCTAGATTTGGCAGGTTATATATGTCAATGTATGTATACGAAACACATAAGCGCACATATATACAAAGAAGTACTTAACCAATGAGGAGGATATCTGAATCAATCACTTAAGACATTCATTAGTGCATATAGGGTGGAGACCCAACGAGGTGGACATTCTCGGTCTCTTAAGTCCCATTCTAACATATTCATTAAGGGTGGATTCTCATGATCACTTATGGTCCTGAGGCGGACCCTAGCCACATAAGACCACATCCTAATACGTCAAAGTTGTTAAGATATATTCTCACAAGTAATATGAGAAGTAGTATCTCATCGCATAGTACCGGTTTAGGGTAGGATCGCATGTAGCCATTTAAGACCCCTCCGACGGACGCCTCATGTTACTACTTAACTAATATTACGGTTGAACACCTATGCCGCTTAAGACTTCCCTTGGATAGTTGATGAATTAATTAGTGTGCTATGTCCAACGTATATCAACTCTTTCCCTAGGTTGGCCCTCACAAAGGTTTTAGAGGAAGTGGACATTCTGGTAAACTACCCTATTCCATTATTGCCATGTCTAAATCACTTTCTGAGGAGGACACATAGTCCCACTTCAAATCTAATAAGGGAGTGTCCCTTGACTTTTGTCCACATCCAAGGAATAAAACTTATGAATGGTCCTAGTCCTAACCACTTAGGACCCAAACTAGATAAGAAGAGAGTCGACCACTTAAGACCTTCTTCATGCATAGTAAACCTACCTATTTACACACAAAACAGGTACATATATATGTATATACTAGACCTCCCATATTAAACCGTCTACCTATAGATGTTGGATATGACAGGTGGTTATGTGCGGACTTCTAGTACTAGTGGGCCTAACCTTATGTCATATTGCATTAGTTTAAATGGCCCACGACACCCAAACCTCTGATATTAGTCGGGCTCACTTGTGTTCGTTGGATTTGCAAGTTGGTTTCGGGCAGATTTTGACCACAAATGAGGACTAACTTCGTATCTATGTGTCATTATTTAATATATAGATAAGCCATTTTATAAACACACACACAAACAACAATCCAAATGGGGACATTTCAAATTCAAACCTTATTCTAATCATATTTGTTATGTCATTACTATGTTGAATACATTAATTGCGCAATATAAGTAGAATATTTAATACGTATAATAAATGCTAATTTTCGTATGAACAAAGAAATGTTTTAACGGGGTAAATTGTCAGTTTGGTCTACATTCAAGGCGTAAAAGTTAATTCCCACATCAGACCACTACATACATGGTATAATGGCATAATTAATGATAGTAATGTGAAAATACAACATAACAAACAAAACTTGCATCTTATGCTTGTTAAAATAGTTCAAACAATGAATCAAGAACAAGGTGGAAATTCCCTACATCATATGTACATATAAAAATATACAAGTATATACATATACCTTTATTTAATCTAATTTACCCTTTTTCTATCTTGTACATAAAAATGTCGATATGTGATTTGTTTCAAATCTAAATACGTTCAAATTATCCATTAAGGATTACATCCAAACCTATTCAAACAATAAAATTAAATAAAATCTGAACCTTTTTACATCACAAACACTTTTAGATAAAAAGAGTAAATGAAATCAAACAAAAATGAATAACCCAAAACATTCTTCATCCACAATTCAAACAAATTCACAAACCCAATATTCATTGACAATTCCTACGAAACATACATAAAAGTATGAGATTTTATGGTTTTATAGTTTGATATCATCGCTAATCCAAATCCCCTTTGGCATACCAATTCATATAAAAGTCTACATTATACAATATGCCTAACCAATTACTATTTCCACTAAAAATGATTTGAATGTATGGAACTATCGTGGATCTGATGGTGTTTTCCTATTTGATGTGAACTCCAATCCCTAGAATTGTACATATATAAGAGTTAAATATTCAGGATTCTTATATTATGATTCCAGATCAGGATTCTATCAAAATTCTATAAGAAAAAGGGATTAGAAAAGAAACTTAGATTTTAAGAGAGGAAAAACATATTACAAATTTCTCTGGAATCAATGGTAGAGTGGAGGCAGGGAAGGAGGCGAGGTTTAGGTTTGAGGTTTAGGGTGTTGCTTAAAGGTGTGTGCATAATAGCCATAGGATTACCTAGATTAAATCCTAACTGTTTATATTTATAAATTAACACCAAAACCTGGCCTGAACCAAACCTCATTAGGCACTGGTCGTGTGGGCAGTAAACCGCTCCACTAGAAGGCCGGTCAACTGACAGTCGACATCCCTTCTAGGGGCGGTCAACCTCCTAGTTGTAGATTTTCCCAAAGAATGTATACGAGGGCAGGAAAGATTTTATTATACAACATTTATTAATTTCATTTATTTCTTTCCTTTTAAACGTTATTCTTGTCCCCAGTTGTATACTTATATACACACACAAATTCAAATTGGATGGAAAATTCCAATCACTCATTTATTGGTCATATATTATTCCATATATTAATATAAAAATTTGAATTTCAAACACTTTTACATATACATATACATAACATACAATTTCTTTTAAGTGTAATTCTTTCATGTAGACTCACATTCTGACATATTATATATGAAAATTGATTAGAATTTCACCACGAATACAACTACGGTATTTTTGTTGCCAAATTCCTGATGTTGCCAAATTCCATTTTTCAGCCCATTAATATATTATTACTTTGTTGTTAATTTTCATTATCTATTATAGTTTGTTTGTTTTTGGTATATTTTTACGGGGTGTTGTAGAACCATTGACCACAATGCGGGGGATCAATTTTATTGTCAGAAACATTATATGTCGATTCGGACTTCCTAGGGCAATCATAATTGCTAATAGGACCCAGTTCAACAGCTCAAAATTTAGAGATTTCTGTCGATGATATCCCATTGAAAAAAAGTACGCTACAGTTGCATACCTGCAATTGAATGGACAAGTCAAAGTCGTAAATAAGATCGTTAGGTCCATCCTAAAGAAAAGCTTGCAGTGGACCAAAAGGAAAATGTGTCGACGACAAACTACCTTTATCCCTTTGGGCATATTGAATAACCTATAAGTCTACGGTTGGCCACACTCTATTCGCCTTGTTTTCTAAAGTTGTCAGCCCAGCAGAACTCGAAGTCCCCTCTTGTTGGATGACCCATTACGACCCATTGACAAACAAAGGACTTCTCTTAGAATCTTTAGACGTGATTGACAAGAAAAGAGAAGAAGTTTATTTACGTGTTAAGGCGCACAAAAGAGGAGTCACCGGCACTATGATAAGAGAGTTTGATTCAAAACCTTCAACTTCAGTGGCCTTATATTGAAACTAATCTTCCCATCCTCGGTGCGTATGGGCACGAAATGGGACGACCTTACATCATCCAACAAAAACTTGATAATGAAACCTTCTGGCTAACGACAATTGATGGCGACCCACTTCCTAGAGCATGGAATGATGGACATCTAGGGCGCTATCTTTCTTAGACTTTTATTATGTATTTCATTCATTCTTAATCATTGTAATAAGGAATGTCCTGCAACTTTCTATTGTTTATAAATAAAAGCTCTTTTCCATGTTCTACTATTGTGTCTGTTATTTTGGCTATGTTTTCTGATTCGACCGACCTATTCCAAAGACTGAACGAAGGGATGACCAACTCTCCAACGATGTTCGTTAGTTCACGTTTTGAAGAGCTAACCTAGTTCCCCGACTAGACCGACCTGGGTTGAAAAAACTCGAGCTTAACCCCGATGCTCGACCAGGTGATCAAAAATTTGCAAACCGAAGTGTCGAAACGATGTCTAAGAAACATATTTATCTCTCTCTCGAATTTTGATGGGATGATTATTAAACTATGGGATATGAACCAACCATCTCTATGGCGACCATTGCCTTTGACATGAGGGGCAAAGGGATGATGCCTAGGCAAGCGTGACTCGACCACTAACTCGACTAACTCCATTCATCGGAACTAAAAACGGAGTATAAAATAAGGAAGAGTGTGACCCGACAACTCAATCACTACCTCTAACTCTCACGACATGAGAGTATAAAATAACTCGTGAGCCTTGAAACAAGGAAATTTGGCTTACGATTCTAACCGATGCTAACTGTGCGAGAGTATAAAGGGTGAATAACGATGTCCACCCAGCCTTTGTCACCCTCCGACTGAAAGTAGGAGCATAAACACTTAAGGATCGCATGTCCAAATTAACTCGTCCAGGGCCCCACTAACGCCGAGGGATTGTGTATAGCCTTATGAATTAACTTCAACCGCGACTTTGGCGTGACTCGTAATTCAAAGATAATTGGGGGCGTACACACTATACTTCTAAATATCGACATAATACCTCTTACTTGACTTAGTAATATTTAAATTGCAAGTGCATTGAATTAAAAGCAATATATAAACTTCTAAACAAATAACATTGTTTATATAAAAAAGAATAATATTTCACATAGTGCAGGTGTATACAAATTTATAGACAAAAACACGAGAACCTCACTCGCAACAACATCTAAAAGGCCTTGAAAGCAATACAAAAAACACGTTGATTAAGTCTGAGATGGCTTATCATCGGTCTTCTTCTTCATCTCCTCTTCCTCTGCTCGACAAACTCTACAATCTCGTCAACGATCATCAAATTCCTCATCTTGGAGTTGTTACCAAAGGAATGGAGGTTTCCGACTTACGTTTATCGTGCTTTCTCTTTCCCCAGTGGTTGAGATAAGAGATCAGTTTCCATGGTTGATAGATTAAAATATGAAGAAGCAATGCCTCGAAGAAGTTTAACCTTAAGGGGCCCATTGGTCAATTCAAATTTGAGGAGAAAAAGATTACCTTCGTTCCAAGCCTTTATCTCTGCAAGTGTAAGAGGTCCAGTCTTACAAGTCTCCCCATTGCATATCGCCTCTTCTTCTTCCGGCTGATCGTCTCTGTCGTCCTGACCCTTCAGGGCATCTATGATTTTTCTTCTTTGCCCGGATCTCCAGTAGGAGGCATAAGCTACTCTTTGGTTGTTTTTTCCCCAGATGTAGAAGTGACCTTACCAGCAGGTGTACTTGAAGCAGTAAGAGCAATAATTAGTCCTAGTGGAATAGCGGCCTCCCGACTAGAGACGCGGCTATTGGAAGATTAGATATGACCATTTCTGATCTGAGGATAGAAAAGAGATATACCCTCAATCAATGCATACTTAGGAGTGGAAAGAGTTCCAACTTCTTGGATTAGAGTGAGAGGCTGCTTGATTATAAAAAGAGGATGATCTGGATGATACTCCTGTACAGTACTGGAGGATCGGGCTGAAGGTAATGGAATGGTTGTGACATCGCACGTCCGTTTATGTCACTCACAAAGGGAATTCATTAAGTTTCGTGAAACGTCATAGGTAAACAGAAACAGAAATATTACAAGACATATATAAAAATGACAGCGGAATTAAAAACTTTATTTAACATGAAGCAACGTGGTTTGAAAACGTCATGTGTCTGAAATACATAAAAACCATTAGATCATTGAAACTACTGTCTTGTACTTTAAAACACCAGAGTACATAAAAGAAGCAAAATTTCCCAAATAAAATATAGCCATAGTGTAACACCCCGTATTTATTGTGGATATTAAAGTGATGAATTAAAGAATACTTAGTTTTAAAAGTAGGAATTAAGGGAAACGGTTACACCATTACGTTCGTCTCGGAATTTTGCTTGGGATAGAGTCCGAGTTTGCATAAATCGGACACCGTATAAAGAAGTTATAGGCCTTAGAAGTTTCTATATGCCTAAGGAAGTATATATACATATAAAATAATTCCAGAAGTCAAAACGGGGTTCAAATCTTGAATTTGGATCAAAGCTGGCTGAACGGGAAATTTCCCGCTCAGAGTTGTTGACCCCCCCATGGGGAGTCGATATAGGTGTCGACCCCCCTATAGGGTGTCGACATAGGTGACGACCCCCCATAGGGGAGTCGACCCGTGTTGGTCCAGATCTGGCCGATGATGTGTTTCGCCACGTGTCGCTTTCTGATACGTTGTGTGACGTGATATTCTGCTCTGGACGATCCTGATGACTACTAGACTGATCTGAAGGCTATGAATCTCCCTATACACCTATAAAAAGACCCTAAACCTATGGTATTCTCCACACGAATTCATAGGCGTTTATATGCTGCTAGAACCTGAAGTGACCTAACCTCCACCTTAATCAATCAAATTAGAGTTTTCAAGTTAACAATCAAAGTCTACATCAAAGGAATAGCTAATCAAATTTAGAAATTAGATCCCAGAATTCAAGATCGTTCTGTAATTAGTGAGTTCATGTTACTTTCTGAAATATAATTTAATTATGATTCTGACATTGTAGTAAATCTAAATCTGAGATTTTGCCTATTTCTATCTGTCTTTCTATATCCATTAGATCTATCTCATTGATATTATTATGTCCATTCTCTGTCTCTTCTTTCCTTCTTCCCTTTTTGTTTTTATAGCTAGGCTACTGCGAGCCTAGGCCAAATCTCATGAGAGAAGAACGTACGTTGGGAAAAATTGGGCATAATATATGTTTCGGACATGGCCAGCGCTAAAATTGGGAAAAGTATTAAATTATGTATAATTGGGCATAACTGATTTGTAACAGATTTGAGGACATAACATGTGTATCTAAAACATAAAGTGTATGGAACATATGACTTGAGATTTGAGGCATAAAGTATATTGGACATATGACTTGGGATTTGGGGCGTAAATTGAACGGTAAACATGTAAGGCATAGTACATGTTGTGGTTTAAGACCTAAAATTAGGGCATATTATATATGATAGTATATGACTTGGAAGAAGGAGATTATTGTGAATAGTGATATATGGCTTAGGCATGAAAACCTACAGTAAGATAGGGATAACTTTTAAATGTGAACACGCCTAAATTGGGATTTTGGGTAATTGGCATGCACTGTAATTAGAGACTATAATTTGGCATAGTTTATACTATGAATCATGATTGGGGATTTATAGAGAATATTTTGTACGGTGCAATATGACTAAACCTTAGGGCATGTGTTATATTATGATTTTTAGGGCATGACTATTATTGCAAATTTGGGAAAATTGGGTGCAACCTATTTTGAGTAATAACTTGAATTTGAATTAGTGGGGCATAACATGCAATCAACTTGTTGGGGTATAACTTTAGAATTGGAACATGACTAGTTTTGTGAATTTGATATCATTAACATATAAAATCTAGACTTGGACATGTATGACAAATATGCTAAAAGATAAACATGCCTAACCCGAGGTTAGATTGAATTGCGGTGTAAAACTGCCCGGAACCACCCGACAAATCCAGTAACCGCAACAACACAGATTTAATGTCAGAGGTTAGCGCATTTAGCCCAAAACCCGAGGTTAGAATGAGTTTGTGGTAGAAGTCTGCCCGGACCCGCCCGGCACATCCAGCAACCGCAAACAACAGTTCTAATGTGAGAGGTTGGGGCATTAATAAATTAATTGATGCCAATAAACATACACACTAAGAATGGTAAGGTTAAGTAAAATTTAGAATACTTAACCATTATAACTTGTTAATTAGACAAGAAAGTGGGGTTAAGTAAATTTAGAACACTTAACCGTTATAACAAGTTAATTAGACAAGTGAGCAGGGTTAAGTTAACCAGTACAACATGATGAATGAGTAGGGTTAAGTTAATAAGAAACACTTAACCAATAAGACATGATGAATGAGTAGGGTTAAGTTAAAACAAGAGAGCAACACTTAACCAATATAATAGGATGCGTGGAAGGGTTAAGTTAACACAAGAAGGCAACACTTAACCAATGTAACATGACAAGTGGGTGGGTTAAGTTAACTTGAATTGATTGATGACACTTAACCAATACCGCATGATGAATGCATGGGGTTAAATTAATAAGAAACACTTAACCAATGTAACTTGATGAACGAATGGGGTTAAGTTAATGTGAAATACTTAACCAATATAACATGATGAACGAAAGGGGTTAAGTTAATAGGAAACACATAACCAATCCAACATGATGAGTGAGAGGGGTCAATAAGAAACACTTAACCAACATGACATGATGAGAGGGTGGGTTAAGTTAACATGAATGGACAACACTTAACCAATATGCCATAATGTGTAGAAGGATTAAGTACATATCAGGTCGGTGGGTAATGTTAGTAAATATAGGCCCACAAACTTAACCATTCAGTAAACATGTTTGAATCAGTGGGAGGGTTAAGTACATATCGGGTTGGTGGGTAGTATTAGTAAATATAGGCCCACAAACTTAACCAGTAAGAAATCCTAGTAACGGGGACACATTTCAGCAGTAATCCACATAGATGTATCAAGGTACCCTGAAACTAGGTAGGGTGAGGCACGATTACTGGGCTGATTATAAGCGGTCAAAATAGCGGCGGGGGTACGCCAGTGTAGATTCCGACGGATTACGGGCGTGCACGTACTCCGGAGTGGGAAAAACCAGGCACTGGGTACCAGTAGTTATACACTATGCATCTTGAATCGTGTCGGGTTGCTATCATAAGGATTAATACACCTTATGGTGGGACTAGCACAGGGTATCTACACGCAAGAGAGGGCCTATTGACACACACACATGGAACATTAATACAAGTAGGGAGCCGATCGATAGGGTAGTAAGGGTACATCTAACATCTTCATGGCAATTAGGCTGATTGAGGTAAGATCCTCATACTAGATGTACACCCGAAGGCTACCACAATTGCGGGGATTGGGATCACGTTATCATATTATTATTTTACACAGATTACTATTTGGGACACTAGTTAGGGGGTGCAGAGATATACAAACCAGAATAACAAGGTAGCAGCGAAGACAAGAAAGAGTAGAAGCGCATTGAGTTTATCTTGCCTTATCATATCATATGCTAATCTTATGTTATGTTGATATCCCGGTTATCACGGTATTGTCTTATATTCAGTTTATTCATGTCATGTTACTTTTATTTGTTTACATTCTGAAAGTCACTGGACTTACCATACTTATGTCTAATCTAGTTTGTTTTGCCTCTTTTCTTCAGTTGCCCCCCTCCCCAGGTTCACAGGGAGTAAATGTTACCACTTAGCTCATTTTTCTTTCCAAGCACGGAGATAGTCGATGTATTGCTTTGGACTCTCTCTTCCACTGTTATGGCTGGTTCATGCTTTATTAGGGAATATCATTGTTATTTTGAATGCTTCTTTTATACTTGGAAGTTTTTAAATCAAGACAGAGTTATATGTATTACTTTTAAGTATGATTGAGACAATTGTTGTAAAAGCTTGACTGAACCACATTGTTTATAAAATGACTTTATTTTCCGCTGCTTTATTTGTCTGTCTTGTAATTTATATGCATCTTTTACCTATAACTCTTCACTGAAGTTAATGCATTCCCTTGGTGAGTGACATTAATGGAGGTAGGGTGTTTCATTTGGTATCAGAGTTGAAGGTTACCAGATCAGATAAAAAATTTGAAAAATTATTTTCAAAACGGTTTTAAAAGAAGCATTTTCAAAAGAAAAGTTTTGTTTTAAAGGCATATTCCCCAAAGCCATAGGCACTATCTTTTGATCCTCTGTTTGAATCCTTGTTTCCTTCTTTCCTGAGTCTCTGGGGCTCCTGGCTTTCTGGGAGGTAACCTCATCGTGGCTTGGTTCCGTAGGCTTGATTAGACTATGACATCTATCAAAGGGAAAAGAAGTGCCCAACTTCCATCTATAGCCGCAATAGTTTCACCTACAGCTAATTTTCTTTCAAGCTTTGTAGGGATTTCCATGCGATGGAAGCAGCTTTCAAAGGACTTGTCAACAAGTTACACAAGGATGGCAAAGATGAGAATGAGGGAGTTTGGCTAAGGAGCACAACCCAAGGACGATAAACTCATGGATATGGACTTGGTTCACAAAGGAGGTAAAAAGAAAGAGGTGTAAGTGGAAGAATCACAGGACAAGAAGGGAAGAAAGAATAGGAAAACTTAAGACAAGAGGAATTATCTTTATAACAGGTCATATAATTAAGGACAAGGGAAAGAACTAAGGATAGGATTTTCAGGAGGGCAAGTGCATGCTCTCACCGCCAGCGTACCTGAGAGAGAGATAGTAAAGTTTCTGTTAAAAAAGTATAGTTTTTCTTTTTGATCATCCTGTTGGTGTTCTTTTTGATTTTAGCACTTCACATTCGTTTATATCTGCTTCCATAGTTGAGTCTCTGCACCTTAGTACTTGTATGATTTAAGATCCCATTATTGTCTCAAATTCGGTTGGTGGTTCGGCTCGTTTATCTTTGGTTTGTAAGGATTTGAGAATAGTTATGTTAAGTATTGAGTTTAAGTGTAATGCTTATGTTTTCGGGTTTCATGGGCTATGGGCTGATTCTGGGCATGGATTGGTTAGCTAGTAATTATGAAAGGAGGGTAGTTAGACTTTCAACTTTCCTCAGGAATACCCTCGAGATTTCGTGCGATTCTAAGGGATCAATTTGTCTTGGCTACCTAGAATCACTTGATGCATCTATCGACGATTTGCGATCCATTAGAGTAGTCCATGAGACGTAGATGTTTTTGATCAGGTTAGGGGTTTATCCCCTAAAACGCGAGACAGACTTCCGCACATATCTAGTTTACAATGCAAAGCCAGTTGCATTACCTGTACGACATATGAATCCAAGGGAAAGGAAGGGCTCAGTAAACAAGTAAAAGAGTTACTTGAAGAAGAGTTCATAAGGCGAAGTATTTCTGAATGGGGTGCTCCAGTCGTTTTCGTTACAAAGGTGGATGGTTCACTTTGCTTGTGCATAGATGATATTTTGGAATGAGGAAGAACATGCTTTGCATCTAAGGGAAGTCTCGGATACCCTCCAAGCGCATCAACTTAAGGCGAAGTTATCCAAAAATGTCATTTTTGGAGAGAAGAAGTATGGTTTCTAGGACATGTGGCGCCCAAAGAAGGGATAGCAGTAGATCCCGCAAAAGTAGTTGCAGTGCAATACTGGAAGGTCCCAGTGAATGCAACAGAAGTAAAAAGCTTTCTTGGACTAGCGGGCTAATATAGGAAGTTAATTAAGGACTTTATGAAGGTATCGGCCCCACTTACAAGATTGACAAAGAAGAATCTATCGTCTTACACTTGGTAACATGGTTAGCATCTGTTTATTTTCAAGAGATAGTTATGGGAATGTTAGCATGACACGGCAGAAGTTGTAGTGCTAAGTATACTATAAGAAGAAAAGGCGGAATGGGAGGCGACAGTGAAATGGGTTCCAACGCATATTCTGGAAACATAAATTAAGAAGCTACGCAAATTGTTAAGTTAAGATAGTCAGAGCAATATGAAATGAAGCTCAAGAAGATGCGACTTAGAAGACTGAAGACTAGATACGCACGTCATACCCTTTTCGAGGGTATAGGCTTGATCTCTCTTTTTCTGTAAAGTTTATTTGCTAGTCTTTATCTTTTAAGTATATCCTCTCGATGCTATCCTCGATCCTTAGGTAGAAGCCAATGGATGTAAACATATGTTTGAGACATGTTATGTTTGGTGGATGCAAGTGGATGTAAGTGTTTGCTAGTGGTTGCTTGTGGATGCATATACACACATTAGGCACTAGATCGGCTCAGTCACTTTCATATTGCATATGCATATATGTATTTGTATATGAATTGAAACTTGATGTGTTATCATATGGATGTTGCATTTGTATGAATGATTGTGCATAATGTAGAAGTTATAAAGTACGATTAGGAATAATTGCGTACATGATGGACTCATGGCGTTGACATAATTTGCATTAAGGAGATCAACTGAATTGGTCGACCGCCTGATTTTGCATTAGATAAGGACATGTACACACACTATGCATATGATCATGAAAGCATTAGAAATATTTTTAAGGACAATGGATTCCTGTGATTGAATGGTTGGGTAGATGGATGTTGGATGTTAGGATACATTCTCCTTGACTTGGAGATTTCGGGGACGAAATCCTTTAAAGGAGGGGAGAATGTAACACCTTATATTTCCTGTGGATATTAAAGTAACGAATTAAAGAATACTTAATTTTAAAAGTAGGAATTAACGGAAATGGGTTACGCCATTGCGTTCGTCTTGGAATTCTACTTAGGATAGAGTCCGAGTTTACGTAAATCGGACACCGTATGAACAATATATAAGCCTTAGAAGTTTGTATATGCCCAAGGGAATATATATATATATACATATAAAATAATTCCAGAAGTCAAAATAGAGTTCAAATCTCAAATTTGGGTCAAAGCAGGCTAAGCGGGAAATTTCCCACTCAGAGATGTTGACCCCCCAAGGGGAGTCGACAAAGGTGTCGACCCCCCTATAGGGGTGTCGACATAGGTTTCGACCCCCCTATAGGGGAGTCGACCCTTGTTGGCCCAGATCTGGACGATGACATGTTTCAACATTTGTCTCTTTTGGATTCACTGTGTGACGTGGTATTCTGCTCTGGACGATTCTGATGACTTCTAGACTGATTTGCAAGCTTTGAATCTCCCTATACACCTATAAAAAGACCCCTAAACCTATTGTTTTCTCCACACGAATTCATAGGCGTTTATATGCTGTTAAAATCTGAAGTGACCTAGCCTCCACCTTAATCAATCAAATTAGAGTTTTCAAGTCAACAATTAAAGTCTACATCAAAGGAATGCCTAAACAAATTCAGAAATCAGATCCCAGAATTCAAGACCATTCTGTAATTAGTGAGTTCATGTTACTTTCAGAAATAAAATTTAATTATGATTCTGACATTGTAATAAGTCTGAATCTGAGATTATGCTTATTTCTATCTGTCTTTCTATATCCATTGGATCTATCTCATCGATATTATTATGTCCATTCTTTGTCTCTTCTTTCCTTCTTCCCTTTTTGTTTTTATAGCCAGGCTACTGCGAGCCTGAGCCAAATCTCATAAGAGATGAACGTACGTTAGGAAAAATTGGGCATAATATATGATTTGGACATGGCAAGCGCTAAAATTGGGCAAAGTATTAAATTATGTATAGTTGGGCATAACTGATTTGTAACTGATTTGAAGACATAACACATGTTGTATTTAAAACATTAAGTGTATCAAACATGTGACTTGAGATTTGAGGCATAAAGTATATTGGACATATGACTTGGGATTTGGGGCGTAAATTGAACTGTAAACATCTAAGTCATAGTACATGTTGTGGTTTAAGACCTAAAATTGGGGCATATTATATATGATAGTTCATGACTAGGAAGAAGGAGATTATTGTGTATAGTGATATATGGCTTAGGCATGAAAACTAATAGTAAGATAGGGATAACTGTTAAACGTGAACACGCCTACATTGGGATTTTGGTTAATTGGCATGCACTGTAAGTAAAGGCTATAATTTGGCACAGTTTATACTGTGAATCATGATTGGTGGTTTTTGGAGAATATTTTGTACGGTGCAATATGACTAAATATTAGGGCATGTGTTATATTGTGATTTTTGGGGCATGACTATTATTGCAAATTTGGGAAAATTGGGTATAACCTATTTTGAGTAATAACTTGAATTTGAATTTGTGGGGCATAACTTGCAATCAGCTTTGTTGGGGTATAACTTAAGAATTGGAACATGACTAGTTGTGTGAATTTGATATTATTAGCATATAAAATATAGACTTGGATATGTATGGTAAATATGCTAAAAGATAAACATGCCTAACCCGAGGTTAGCTTGAGTTGTGGTGTAAAACTTCCCGGAACCGCCTTGCACATCCAGTAACCGCAACAGCACAGATCTAATGTGAGAGGTTAGCGCGTTTAGCCCAAAACCCGAGGTTAGAATGAGTTTTCGGTAGAAGTCTGCCCGGAGCCGCCCGGCACATCCAGCAACCGCAAACAACAGTTCTAATGTGAGAGGTTAGGGCATTAATAAATTAATTAATGCCAATAAACAGACATGCTAAGAACGGTAATGTTAAGTAAACTTTAGAACGCTTAACTGTTATAACATGTTAATTAGACAAGTGAGAAGGGTTAAGTTAACCAGTACAACATGATGAATGAGTAGGGTTAAGTTAATAAGAAACACTTAACCAATATGACATGATGAATGAGTAGAGTTAAGTTAAAACAAGAGAGCAACACTTAACCAATATAACAGGATGCGTCGAAGGGTTAAATTAACACAAGAAGGCAACACTTAACCAATGTAACACGACAAGTGGGCGGGTTAAGTTAGCTTGAATTGATTGATGACACTTAACCAATACCGCATGAGGAACGCATGGGGTTATGTTAATAAGAAACACTTAACCAATGTAACTTGATGAACGAATAGGGTTAAGTTAATGGGAAATACTTAACCAATATAACGTGATGAATGAATGGGGTTAAATTAATAGGAAACACTTAACCAATCCAACATGACGAATGAGAAGGGTTAATAAGAAACACTTAACCAACATGACATGATGAGTGGGCGGGTTAAGTTAACATGAATGGAAAACACTTATGCGATAGTGTGTGGGAGGGTTAAGTTCATATCGGGTTGGTGGGTAATATTAGTAAATATAGGCCCACAAACTTAACCATTTAGTAAACATGTTTGAATCATTGGGAGGGTTAAGTACATATCGCGTTGGTAGGTAATATTAGTAAATATAGGCCCACAAACTTAACCAGTAAGAAACCCTAGTATCGGGGACCCATTTCAGCAGTAACCCATATAGATGTATCAAGGTACCCGGAAACTAGGCAGGGTGGGGCACGATTACTGGGCGGATTATAAGCGATCAAAATAGCGGCAGGGGGGTACGTCCGTGTAGGTTTCGACGGATTACGGGCACGTACTCCGGAGTGGGAAAAACCAGGCACGGGTACCAGTAGTTATACACTGTGCATCTTGAATCGTGTCGGGTTGCTATCATAAGGATTGATATACCTTATGGTGAAACCAGCACAGGGTATCTACACGCAAGATGGGGCTGATTGACACAGACACATGGAACATTAATACAAGTAGGGAGCCGATCGATAGGGTATTAAGGGTACCTCTTACATCTTCATGGAAATTAGGCTGATTGAGGTAAGATCCTCATACTAGATGTACACCTGAAGGCTACCACAGCTGCGGGGATTGGGATCACGTTATCATATTATCATTTTACACAGATTACTAGTTGGGACACTAGTCAGGGGGTGCAGAGATATAAAAATCAGAATAACAAGGTAGTAACGATGCAGAGAAAGAGTAAAAGCGCATTCAATTTATCTTGCCTTATCATATCATATGCTAATCTTATGTTATCTTGATATCCCGGTTATTACGGTATTGTCTTATATTCAGTTTATTCATGTCAGGTTACTTTTACCTATTTATATACTGAAAGTCACTGGACTTACCAGACTTATGTCTGACCTAGTTTGTTTCACCTATTTTCTTCCGTTCCCCTCCCCCCAGGTTCACAGGGAGGAAATGTTACCACTTAGCTCAGTTTTATTTCCAAGCATGGAGATAGTCGATGTATTGCTTTGGACTCTATCTTCCACTCCTATGGCTAGTTCATTCTTTATTGGGGAACATCATTGTTATTTTTAATGCCTCTTTTATACTTGGAAGTTTTTGAATCAAGATAGAGTTCTATGTATTACTTTTAAGTATGATTGAGACAATTGTTGTAAAAGCTTAACTAAACCACATTGTTTATAAAATGACTTTATTTTGCGCTGCTTTATTTTTCTGTCTTGTAATTTATCTGCATCTTTTACCTATAATGCTTCACCGAAGTTAATGCATTCCCTTTGTGAGTGACATTAATGGAGGCGGGGTGTTTCACATAGTAGCAAGAATAGGAGCTTGATCCATACACCTAAGCAGCTCCAACAAAATGAAAATAGAATCACGGTCAAGCATGAGTATTCCCACCCTGAGAACCTATGGGAAACGGAAGAAAGAAGAGAAACAAAAAGGGTCAGACATAAGGTTTGGCGAGTTCAATTACTTTTAGCAAGTAAATAAGTAAAAGTAGCATGACAGGCATATAAAGTGGATAAGAGAGAGATAACAACATATAAGGTAGGCATGACGAGCTAAACATGATAATGTGTAAACTTCACTAAAGATTACTCTGCACTAATACTAGTATAACCAAAATCAGATGACCCCAACAACTATAAGATGGTAGGCTTAGGCATACGTCCAGATGTATCCTAACCACTTCCCTAACCAATCGGCTCACTAATCCACGTAGATACTCTGTGTCGGCCCCACCATAGGATGTATCACGTCCTATAGTGGCAACCCTTTACTGATATGCGCAGCCATACCTAAAGGTGTCACGGTCGTCTTAGCCCCTCTACCCGGCCCATGCACGCACATGTCCCCGGTCAGTTTTCACCACCCACACCATCCTCCTCGTTTGGATCTCTTACATTCAGCCCAGTAAGCATGCCCCAACTCTGACCTAGTTCGGAGTACTCATTTGATACCTATTAAAGGTTACTGACTGCAATGGGTCCCACACAATATGATACAAGCTCTCCCCTTGTCTTGTATCCCCACTAGGATTTCCATTGATTATGTATACAACTAGGTGTCTTTAATTACACAACCCTATTATTTCTACAAGTTATTTTTACCCTAAAAAGGTGTCTTTAATTACATAACTCTAACCATAGGCTATGTATACCACTAGGTGTCTTTAATTACATAACCTTATCAGGTTAAGTTCGTGGGGCTATATGTAAATATTACCCACCCCCTCAGATTTACTTAACCTACCCTTTGTTTAGCCAAATTTACTTAACCCCAACTTAAGTTTATATTCATAAATCCCTATGGATTTAACTAGGTTAAGTATTCATGGTTTATTACCATATTTTCATTTATGGTTATGGTATGCTAGATCTCCCATATTAAGCCTGCCATTTGTGGATGTTGGACATGCCAGGCGGGTCCAGGAAGATTTATACGACAAATTGGGCTTAACCTCGTGTCTTAGCATGTCTCGTATTTGTGCACTTAGACCTCTCACATTAGATTCTACACTTGCGGTCGCTGGATACGCCGGTCGGTTCCGGGCAGACTTCCACCGCAAGTACAATCTAAACTCGTGTCATTAGTACAGTTACAGTTTCTAATTACTGTAATCCTGGGCATTCCATTGTTAGCCAATTTTCCTATGTCTTTATAGGTTATAAGTTTCATGCCCCTTTTCCCCCATTAAGCTTACATTAAATTATATGTCCAAATTCATGTTCATAATCATTATTCAAGTTATGCCAATTTTTTATGTGTTCCCCCGTTCCCTAACTAAAGCATTCGCATATATTTAGGGGCATGCCTAGGTTAGGAAGTAGCTTGGCCATATACAACAAAAGGAAAAGGTGATGGGAAGATGATAATAGTGATTATTCTGACATAATTGGCATAAATATATACTGGTATAGTGATAAGGCGGACATATATGAATAGATCTGTGAACATGTAATAATTAAACTAGTTCTAACATAGTCGGAATGTCATAATAAGAATAAAAAGATCTAAATAATAATGTGAATATTAGGCTCACGTCCCTATTTTGAAACTTAATTAGGCTCACATCCGGTCATAAACTTAATATAAATTAGGTCCCTATTTTCAAAACTTATAAAATAATAATTAAAAAAATAAAAAAAATTCGTAAATTAGTAATAAAATAAATTATGCATTATACAAAAAATTCAGTTCAAAAAATGACAAAAATAATGTCAGAAAGAAGAAAACAGCAAAAAAACAGAAAAAACTGCAGTTAAATGCATAATATTATGCAACTTTTTGATTTTATTGCATGCATATATGCAACTAACTGCAGTTCTTCCAGCGGATAGATTTAACTTAATATTTCAGTTCATTTTTATTTGCATCCAAATGTGCAAATTTCTCAAAAAAATGCAATCATGTGTGCAACATTTTTATAGGATAAAAGTAGGGACCTAATTTATATAAAAAAAAAGATTTGAAAAATTTAAACCCGCCCCTTATTTTATTACTTCCGCCTTTTTTTATTTTTTTTTTAAAAAGTACGTTCCTTCATAAAAAAAATATTTCTAAAATATGGAAATAATTTCAGGATTCTACGGAAATAAAAAAAATAGTTGCATACATTTATGCAATTATTACTGATAATTGCATATATGTATGCAACTTTTCCGTAATCTGTGTTCGGTTTGAAAATTTGAAACTAAAACCTGCACAAATGTGTGCAAATATTGGGTATTTTTGCACACATGTAAGCATGTTTTTGTATGAATAAAAATCAACGAAGATGTATGTAGTGAAAAATATGCACGGATGTATGCAGGAAAATGATATATGTGCATACTATTATGCATTAAACTGGAAATTTCGTTTTTGTCTGTTTTTTTTATTTTTAACGCCTTCTTTGATGGTTTTTTGTTCTGAATTTTTTAGTGTTTACATGTTTTATTTATATACGAATTTACATGATTTTTTTATATATTTTTTATATTTTTTTATGACTTTTCAAAAAATAGGGACCTAATTTACAATAAGTTTATGACCGGGTTTTTTTTATATTTTGAAACTTAATAGGGACCTCTAAAAAACGCACCCAATAATAATTTAGATGTCCAACTAGTCCAGATCCAATATGATAGGCACAAGGTAAGCTAAATAAAAAGCTAGATCTAAAAACAAAAGTAGATCTGTCCTGATAAAGATTTAGATCCAAGTCATAGTGTTTCATAACATCATAAATTCACAAGTTACATTGGATCCGATATGATAAATATTGAGATCCAAGTCATAACTAATTTAGAATGTCATAGATTCACAATTTACAATAGATTTGGTATAATTCAGTCACAGGAATGGATCCAAACTTTAGTCATTTCATGTTTACTTTTAATCATTTAAATCTGAAAGTAACTTAGAACTCACAATGTTTGGTTGAAGATATATAACTAGAAGAGAAGATTGTTGAGTCACAGATCTACACGTGAATCTCTTAATCTTTAATTGCAGAAGAAGAAAAGAATATGATTCAGCTTAAGCACTGACAACATTTGGCCTCCATTGATTTCCAATGAAGAGAACAAGAGAAATGAGCCTGTATATATAGCTGTTAGCCCCCAGAAACTAACTTGCCATGTCAGCCCTAGGGGGTCGAGCCACCCCTTATGGGGTCGACCCTGGTGTCGAAACCCACTTTGGGGGGGGGGGGGGTCAACCTAGGGGTCGACGATCCCTTTAAGGAGTCAACTCCCCTTGGTAGGAATTTTCCTGCTCACCCCAAATTCTGGAAATTTGAACTTTTTTGAACTTTCTGGACCTGATTTTGAATTCCTGGATCTCATATGTATATATATAATTCTCTTGCACATATACAAACTTCAAACCCTCATAACTTCTTCATACGGTGTTCGTTTTATGCAAACCAAATGTCCATCTTGACCAGAATTTCGAGACAGACGCAATCGCATAGTCTGTTTCCCTTAATTCTGAGTATTGGATTAATTATTATTTAATTTATCCTCTTATAATATTGTTAAAATACAGGGTTAAATTCTCCCCTACTCAAAGGATTTCGTCCCCAAAATCTTCAAGTTAAGAAGAATGCATATCCTACCATCCATCACCCATCTACTCATCAATCAATCACCGGCATCCATTGTCCTTAAAGACTTCTAATGCTTATATGAACATATGCAAAGGTGTGTGTATATGTCCCAACACTAATGCGAAGATCAGGCGGTTTACTGATTCATTCGACCTCCTTAATGCAATGTGCATTAGTGTTATGAATCCAGCATGTATGCAAATAGTCCTATTATAACATGTAAGTTCTATATGTGTGCACAATCATTCATCCAAATGCAACATCCATATGATGAAACATTCAATTTCATCAATTAAAAGAAGAAAAATGCACACACATCCATATGCAGTATGAATGTGATTGAGCCGATCTAGTGCCTAATGTGTGTGTATATGCATCCACGAGCAATCATTAGCAAACACTTGCATCCACTTGCATCCATCAAGCATAACATGTCTCAAGCACATGTTTACATCCATGGGATTCCTACCTAAAGGTCGAAGATTCAATCGATAGGATATACTTAAATAATAGAAACAAGCATAAATAAAGAGCTTTGGAAAAGGAGTTAAGAACATACACTCAAAAAGAAAAGGGTGTGAAGCACGAATCTTATCTTCGGTCTCCTAAGTTGTATCCTCTGGGTTATCTCCCCATTGAACCTTCACCAACTTGATTTCTTTATTGCGTAGCTTCTTAACTTCTGATCCACGAATACGGGAAGGAACTCGTCTTACTGTCGCTTCCCGTTCCACCTCTACTTCTTCTAATACAATCGACTCAAATACTTCGGCTGTATCATGTAAGCAGTTCTGCAAGTGAGAAACGTGGAAAACATCATGAACACCGGATAGTCTCTCAAGCAGCTTTTCTCTATAGGTCATTTGACCAATCCTTTCTATTATGGGAAACAACCCTATGAATATTGGTGCCAACTTCCCTACAGATCCGAAGCAAACCACATTCCTTAAGAGTGACACTTTAATGAAAACCATATCTCCTACTTTAAATTCTATGTCAGTCGTTTTCTTGCCTACGTTGGATTTCTACCTATCTTGAGAGGTCTTCATTTGTCGTCTAATAAGATCAATCATTTCGGACGTTTCTCCAACCATATCTAGTACAAGCAATAGCCTTTCTATAGATTCCTACCAACAAGTTAGTGACCTACAAGGTCGTTTGTACAACGCTTCGAATGGTGCCATGCCAATGCTAGCTTGATAACTGTTGTTATAGGCAAACTCTACTAAAGGAAGGTGCTCTTCCCAAGTCCCTCCGAAGTCTAGGGTACACAGTTTCAAAAGATCTTTAAGAACTTTGTTCACCTTCTCCGTTTGCCCATTGGTCTAAGTATGATAAGCGGTGCTCAAACGTAACTTTGTACCTAATGCTTCTTGCAAACTCCTCCAAAACTCATTAGTGAAGATGGGGTCATGATCGCTTACAATGCTGGAAGGTACTCCATGAAGATGGACTATCTCTCGAACATATATTGCTGCCAATTAAATTGTCATCCTCTTACTCTTAACTGGAATAAAATGAGTGCTCTTAGTAAGTCTATCTACTACCACCCAAATACTAGTGTTTCCTTTCTTTGATCTAGGAAAAACATCTATGAAGTCCATAGAGATGCTCTCCCACTTCCATTGTGGAACCTCCAAAGGATGGAGTAAACCGCTGGGCTTCTTTTGCTCAACTTTGACTTGCTGACAAACTAAACATTGAGAAATGAACTCTGCCACATCTTTCTTCGTCCCAGCCCAAAAGAAAACCTTCTTCATATCCCTATACATCTTATCACTGCCTGAATGAATAGTCATCTTAAAATGATGGGCTTCTTCTAAGACTTCCTTTAGCAAACTTCTCGTTTGAGGAACACAAAGCCTTCCATCTCGCCGCAACCACCCTTTATCGTCAATGGAATATCTATTGAGGTGACTAAAAGTCTCCCTTTTACTGAGCCTATCCACGATGTCTGAAATCTATGGATCATCTCGCTGCGAAGCGCCTATTTTTTCTATAAGAGTAGGTTGTATCTCTAGCGATGCAAACAAACCAGTCAAAAGCTCGGTGGAGGGTCTAAAATCAAAGGTCGAATATGAACTCCAAGATTTTCCTTTCCACAAACAGAGGACTTAAGGCCATCCTCTGCCTACTCAGCGCATCTGCCACCACATTATCCTTGCTAAGGGTATAAGCAATCTCAAAATCCTAAGAAGCAAGGGACTCCATCCACATTTGTTGCCATAAATTAAGATCCTTCTGCAAGAACAAATTCTTGAGAGATTTATGATCGATTTACAACTCGAACCTCTCTCCAAGCAAATAATGATGCCACAATTTAAGCATGAATACTATGGCAGCTAGCTCTAAATCATGGGTTGAGTAGTTCTTCTCACGGACTCTTAGCTGTCTTCCTCCATAACATACTACCCTTCCTTCTTGCATCAGAACCGCACCAAGCCCCGTACCACATGCATCAGTGTATTCCCATCGAGCAAGGTCAAAACTGGGGCTATTGTCAAAGCTCTCTTCAGTCGTTGGAAAGCAACATCACAATCTAAATCCCACAAAAACACCAAATTCTTCTTTGATAACCTAGTGAGTGGGGCTGATATCTCTGTGAAGTCCTTAACGAACTTCCTATAGTAGCCTGCTAACCCCAAAAAGCTTCTAACCTCCGTTGCATTCTTTGGAATCTGCCAGTTCTGAGCTGCAACCACCTTTGCGGGACCTACTGTTATCCCTTCTTTAGAAACCACATGCCCTAGGAATCTCACCCCTTTTCTCCAAAAATGCCATTTGGAGAATTTTTCCTTAAGATGATGCGCACGGAGAGTTTTCAAAATTTCCCTCAAATGTTGGGCATGCTCTTCTTCACTTTTTGAGAAGATCAAGATATCATCAACAAAGATCACGGAAAATTTATTTAAAAACTCCCGAAACACCCAACTCATCATATCAACAAAATAGGCATGTGCATTCATCGACCCAAAAGGCATTATGAACCATTCAAAGAAACCATCTAGAGTCCTAAAAGAGATATTATCTATACTGCCCTCAGCCACCCTCAATTGATGAAACCCCGTGGCCAAGTCTAATTGGGAAAATACCAAGGCACCAACAAGCTGGTCGAACAAATCATCTATTCTCAGAAGTGGATGCTTGTTCTTCTTGGTGGGCTTATTTAACTCTCTATAGTCCACACACAAACAAAGCGAAACATCCGCCTTAGTTGTGAATACTACTAGAGCACCCAATTCAGATATGATTCACCTGATAAATCCTTTCTCAAGTAGCTCCCCTACTTTCTTACTTAGCTCCCTCCTTTCCCTTGGAGCCATATGGCGCACTGGCAATGCAACTGGCTTTGCATTGTCCACCAAATATATGCGAAAATCTATCTCGCGCCTTGGGGGTAAACCCCGAACCTCATCAAAGACATCAGAATAATCTCGGACTGCTGGAACAGATTGTAGATCATCAATAGATGCATCAAGATACTCTAGGAAACTAAGCATAACAGATCCTTGCTGGTCACAAGAAATCTCAAGGTCCTCCCATGACAAGTCAGAAGCCTAACGGCCCTCCTCTCATAATCTAGAATGTCACCATACACGGTTAGCCAATCCATCCCTAGAACCAACCGGTAACCCATAAACCCAAGAACATGCACGTTGCACTCAAACTCGACGCCTAAGAAAGATATCCTCAAACCCCGACAAATCATGGATAAATGAGCCGAACCACCAATGGGGTTTATGAAAATAACGGGATCCACTACCATACTAGTATTTAAGTGCAAAGATTCAACCACAAAACTAGATACAAATGAATGTGAAGTGCCAGAATCAAAAAGAGTTCTAATAGGATGACTAGAAAGAGAAATCAAACATTCCACGGAAATTTTCCTAATTTTATCCGGAGCACTAATCACGAGAGCAAGCACTGCCCTCCAGAATCTCCTGTCCTTTGGCCTTGTCCTTGCGGTCCTTCTTTCTTCGGGCACTCCCTAGCAAAGTGTCCGACCTCTCCACAACTGAAGCAAATATTATTCCTCCTTTTACAGTATTTTAACAAGTGACCCTCTCGCCTACAACTGTGACATTTCCTCTTATCCTTAGCCTTGTCATTCTTTCCACCTTTCTTTTGTTGTTGTTGCTGTCCTTTCTTAGGCAATACCTTCTTATTTTGCGTTGTTTCCTCAGCTTTTACTTCCTTCTTGTCTTCCTCATGCATCAGGACCATAGCAACAAGCCTTTCAAAAGTAGCTCCCATTGGAATGTGGGACATAGCCAACCCGTGAAGGGTTTCATTTTGCCCTTTAGCAAACCGCAAAGCTTTCTTATGCAGAGTATCTACCAGTTCCAATCCAAATCTTGCTAGTTGGTTGAATTTGTTCACATGTTCTTTAACCGTCATGTTTCCTTGTTTGAGCGCCAAGGACCTCTCCATCTGCATGCTTTTCTCAGCTTCGGTAAGAAATTTCATTTCAAATCTTTGTCTAAAATCATCCCATGTTTCTACTGGACGTCCAGCTTCGGTAACTTCCCACCAAATGAAGCTTCATCCTTCTGTAGCCAAGCAGCTAACTGAATCTTTCTCTGATACTCCACTTCAAAGATTACGAACAAGTCCTTGGTCTCCTTGAGTCAATTCCTTTGCCTCTACGAATGTTTCGGTTCCATGGAATGGCATCCCACCCATGGCACAAAAATCTTTGCAGATCTTAGTGAAATTATTTGCTCTACGATGAGGAGGAGGAACGACGAGTGCAGCTGGGGGAGGAAAATTTAATTGGCCTTCGACAGGCGCCGTAGCCTCTAGATACCTACAGAACATCCAGGTATCGTAATGCCCTCTGGAATGTTAGTTTCCCCAGACATGCTAAAACCAAAAGGAAAGACATTTAGACAAAAGATCGAAGGATATTACATATAGCTTTAGGGAATATGTTTTTCAAAGTAGACTTTTCTTTTTGAAAAATTCTTTCTTTTAAAACCTTTTTGAAAATTTTCTAAACTTTTATCTAGTCTGGTAACCTTCAACTCTGATACCAAGTGTGACACCCCACGTCCATTAATGTCACTCACAAAGGGAATGCATTAATTTTTGTGAAGCAATATAGGTAAACAGAAATAGAAATATTACAAGACATATATAAAAATGACAGAGAAATTAAAAACTTTATTTAACATTGTAACACCCCATGTATTCTATAACTGTGAAATTCACAAATTAAAGTATAAATAATTTCAAAACAAAGTATTAAGGGAAACGGGATAAGCCATTGCATTCATCTCGGAAAAATACGCGAAATAGAGTCCAAGTTTTCGAAAAACGGAGCCAGTATGACCAAATTATGGCCCGACGAAGTTTCAGAAAATTCAAATTTCGAAAACAGAATTAAAATTCAGCCCAATCAGAGTAGGCGGGAAAATTCCCGCCCAAACCCACCAGGTCGACCTGGGGGTTGACCCTAGGGTTGACCTGCCAGGCTCGGTCGACCTGGGAGTCACCTGGGTGTCGACCTGCCCAGGCAGGTCGACTCCCCAGTCGACCTGGGGGTCGACCTGGGAGTCGACCTGGCCCCTGAGCCAGGTCGAACCCAGCCCACCCTGTCTGGCCTAGTCTGTGTTTGGTCGATTTTCTGATCCCTGCCTTGTCACTAGGGCTAGGTGTCAGCTCCTGGTTGGTCTCTTCTTTGAACGAACGACTATTATTACACCAAGCTCCATCGACGGTCTAAATCAACTCATAAACTCTATATTTGGCACATAAGTTACATTTTGTGATAAAAGCAAGCATTTTTGTAAGCTTGTATTAATTTTATGAACATGACTAAATTATGTTTGTTATTATGCCAAGTTAAAAACATGTTTCTAGGCTTATGTTGTTATCTTAATCATATGATAATATATTTGGCACATAAGTTACATTAGAAATTACACTAGAATTACATCCCACTTACAAGTTACATAGATAGGATAAAAACCATGACTATATGAATAATAGGATTCATATTTAATTATGTTTATGCCATGACCATATAAGGACTCATGTTCAATTATGATTATGCCATAATTATATGATTATAGTGGTTCATGTTTAAGTATCATTTATGCCATGACTACACGAATAGAATGATTCATGTTTTGGTTATACCATGATTATGTGAATAGAATGATTCATGTTTAAGTATTGCTTATATTATATGTTGTTACAATTGCAAGTTCACATGTGCCTACCTTATGTTAATTGAATCGTTATGTTGCAAGTACATGCGTTCACACTCCCCTTTTTATGTTACCTTATAAACACCATGTTATAAGCCTCCCCTTTTCATATGGCTAAATTGGGTTTAAGTATTAAACCCAACACACCTTACATTTGAGCAACGTGTAAAACGGGGGTATTGACGTTTGGGCTAAAATATAGAACATATGTGTTGGCATGTTTGACACATGCCAACAACCTTGAAAAACAATTAAGTGGCATAAATAAATCTTAATCAATAAAGATGAATTTTAATAATCGGCCGCAAATATTTACATATAAAAAGAAAAGAGACAAAATATGTAAATGTAGAAAATACGATGTGTTTAACCCGAGGTTGGATTGAGTTGTGATGTAAACCTGCCCGGAACCGCCCGGCTGTCCAGTAGTCACAACAATACCTATCCAATGTGGGTGGTTAAACACGGAGCCCAATAAGGACCCGAGGTTAGACTGAGTTGTGGCGTAAGACTGCCTGGACCCAACCGGCAACAGGCAGCCACAACAATACCTGTCTAATGTGAGAGGTCAAGGCTTTAATAAGACAATTAAGGCTGAGTCAGGATTGATAGGATTAAGTGAATTAAGACTTAATCAAAATAGAACATGCTAAACTAAATAGACCGATTGGGGGTTAGGTTTATAAAACAGTTAACCAACTTAGCATGTTGGCTAGAAATAGAAAACCTAGTAGCGGGGGACCCTTTTCAGCAGTAACCCTACAAGGCGTATCATGATACCCTGAAACTAGGCAGGGTGGGGCACGATTACTGGGCTGACTGTAAGAGGTCAAATCGACGGCGGAGGTGTAGCAGTGTAGGTTCTAACGGGGGGCAGGCGTAAGACACATACCTGTGCATTCCTGTGCATTCTAGGGTTGTGTCGGGCCGCCACCATGGGACTTGATACACCCCATGGTGGGACCAGCATAGGTAACTACAACATCTGGGGCCGTAATACACATGTAACTATGCGAGTAGGAGCCGATCATCATAAAATGGATCACTTCACCCTGATTATGGGGTGCCTGTTGGGAACTAGTTTATATGGGTACAGAGATTAATATGGGGTACGATAGTATATTCGACCCTAGACAACTTAACTTGGTTTATGGTGCTTTCCCATTTCTAGTTTATACTTATCATACCCAGTTCTTTATTCATAGACTGAATAGTCCTAGACTTACTCAGGCTTTATGTCTGACTCTACTTTTCTTTCGTCTTCTTTTCTTCCGTCCCCCCCCCCCCCCCCCAGGTCCACAGGGAGGGAATACCGCAGCTTGACCAGCCTTCATATCCAGCTTGAAGAGAAAGAATGTATTGCTTGGATCTTTTCGTTTTGGACTATGGCTTTGGACAACAATTATGGGACTTTTGCAGTTTATTTATATTTTCTTTATGCTTCTTTAGATTATGTAATCAAGACAATTATGAAGATGTTATGTTTTTGGAAATGTTGTAAGACAATTATGGTTGGTGTAACACGTATTTGAATGAAATAAAAGTTGTTGTTTTTCCGCTATTCAAAAATATGTGTTATCATATCTGTCTTGTACATCTGTGATTTATACTTATAAACCTCCACCAAAATTAGGGCATTCCCTTTGAGGGTGACCCTAACGAAGGTGGTGTGTTTCACTTGGTATCAGAGCATAGGTTTACCAGATAAGATAAAAAGTTTTGAAAATTTATTTTCAAAAAGGAAATTTAAAGACGCATTTTTAAAGATAAAATATTATTTTATGCTAAAAGGCAAAGTCCCCCCCCCCAAAGCCATAGGAACTATCCCTTATCCTTCGTTTTGAATCTATCCTTTCTGTTTCAGCATGTCTGGATACCTTACTCCCAAGCTGCTGACGCTTTCACTCCTCCTCCTCTACGTAAACCAGCAAGCGGAAGAGTCCCAGATTAAGAAGACGAATAATAGTCAAACAAGAAAGGATCGTAACAGCAATGACAAGAAACATGAAAAAAGGAAATGTTATTTCTGTGGAATTCTTGGACATCTGGAGGGAGATTGCAGGAAGAAGAAGAGGAGGATGAGTGCTACTTGCTTTCAGTGTAGGGAGACAGGCCACTGGGCTAGGGACTGCCCAAGGAAGAAGGAGACAAAGGCGGAAAGCTCTCAAGGGAAGAAAGAGGGTTTACAGCTTAAGAAGACAGACTTTAAGAAGGGCGGGAAAGACAACAAGTCCAAAGAGAAGAGGAAGTGTAAATTCTGTGGCAAAGTGGGGCACTTAGTGAAAGATTGCCGGAAAAAGAAGGCCAAGGTGAATGGTGGGTGCTTTTCTTGCGATGAGACAGGCCACATGGAAAAGGACTGCCCAAAGAAACGAGGACAGGGGCAGAGGGCTGGATCCACCTCAGGGGCACAAGTTCATGTGCTAGAGGCGCCACCTCTGCAACAACGAGGTATAAATACTTCTGTAGAAAGTGTAGTTTATCTTTATGATCACCCCGTTCGCACTTTATTTGATTCTGGCGCATCACACTCCTTTATCTCATCTGCTTTAGTAGAATCTCTGCACCTAAAAACTAGTATGGTAGAGGACCCCTTAATTGTTTCAAACCCAATTGGGGGCGCAGCTCATTTGTCTATGATCTGTTTGGGATTAAAAATTTCTATTCTAAGCGTAGAATTTGAATGTAGTGCCTTTGTTTTGGGCTTTTCGGGATATGGTTTGATTTTGGGCATGGATTGGCTATCAAGTAACGGGGCCATCCTCGATTGTGAGAAAAGGGTTGTTAGGCTCCTAACCCAGCTCGGTAATACTTTGGAAATTTCTTGTAATCCCTCGTATGCGGTTGTGCTTAGTTACCTTGAATCATTAGATGCCTCCGTTGAAAATTTGCAATCGGTTAGAGTAGTCCGGGAATATCCGGATGTCTTCGAAGAGGTTAAGGGCTTGCCTCCGAAGCGGGAGATAGACTTCCGCATATACCTTGTAGATAATGCAAAGCCCGTTGCGTTGCCCGTTAGACACATGGCTCCATGAGAAAGGAAAGAGCTCAGTAAACAGATTAAAGAGCTTCTAGAAAAGGGGTTCATTAGGAGGAGCATTTCAGAATGGGGCGCTCCAGTAGTGTTCGCTACAAAGGCGGATGGTTCACTCCGTCTATGTGTTGACTATAGGGAGCTCAACAAGCTAACGAAAAAGAATAGGCGCCCTCTCCCCAGAATTGACGATCTGTTTGATCAGCTTGTAGGAGCGTCTGTTTTCTCCCAACTCGATTTAGCAACTGGTTTTCATCAGCTAAGGGTGGCTGAAGATAGTATCGATAAAACGGCATTCAGAACCCCAGACGGCTTCTTTGAATGGCTTGTCATGCCTTTCGTCTTGACAAATGCACCTGCTTACTTCGTGGACCTGATGAGTAGGGTATTCAGAGATTTCCTCAATAAGTTCGTAGTGGTCTTCGTTGACGATATCCTTATCTTCTCAAAGAGTGAAGAGGAACATGCTCAGCACTTAGGGGCTATCAAGGAAACTCTGCGAGTCCATCAGCTAAAAGCCAAATTCTCCAAATGCCACTTTTGGAGAGAAGAAGTGAGGTTCCTTGGGCACATAGTATCCAAACAAGGGTTAGCAGTGGACCCTGCTAAAGTAGTGGTGGTACAGGATTGGAAGACACCAAGGAATGCAACTGAGGTCCGAAGTTTTCTAGGACTAGCAGGTTTCTATCGAAAGTTCATTAAGGATTTTGCAAAAATCTCAGCTCCGCTCACGAAGTTGACCAAGAAGAATCTAGTGTTCAATTGGGACTTGGATTGCGAGTTTGCTTTCCAGCGACTGAAAAGGGCTCTTACAACAGCCCCAGTTTTGACATTGCCAGATGGAAGTAAGATGTTCACTGTTTATACAGATGCATGTGGGACAGGGCTAGGCGCCGTCTTAATGCAAGAAGGAAGGGTAGTAGCTTATGGCGGGAGACAATTGAAAGTGCACGAAAAGAACTACCCGACCCACGATCTTGAATTAGCTGCCATCGTCTTTGCACTCAAGTCTTGGCGACACTATCTCCTAGGTGAGAAGTTTGAACTTTACACTGACCATAAATAGTTGAAATATCTTTTCTCACAGAAAGATCTTAACTTGAGGCAACAGAGATGGATGGAGTTTCTTGCCTCGTATGATTTCGAGATCTCCTATACTCCGGGCAAAGGCAACGTAGTGGCAGACGCGTTGAGCCGAAAGAAACTAACCTGAAGCCCACTGTTTGTTGAAAGACAAAGCCTAGAGTTTATAGCCAGCTTCGACTTTAGGCCTTCTTCCGATTTTTTACCAGGCTTGCTAGCATCGCTCGAAGTACGCCCGACTTTAGTGGACTCGATAGGGACAACACAACGCGAGGACCCTCAGCTTGTGGAGACGATTGATAGGCTAATTAGGGGTAAAACTTCAAGTCACCTCAACAGATACTCCATCGACGATAAGGGTTGGCTAAGGCGAGATGGAAGACTATGCGTCCCACAGACAAGGGATTTAGTAAAGAATGTTCTCGAGGAAGCACATCACTCCAAGATGACGATACACCCAGGCGGAGATAAAATGTACAAGGACATAAAAAGAACTTTCTTCTGGAACGGCATGAAAAAGGACGTGGCGGAATTCGTTTCTAAGTGTATGGTGTGCCAACAGGTTAAGGTGGAACAGAAAAAGCCTGGCGGTCTGCTACATCCTCTAGAGGTCCCGCAGTGGAAGTGGGATAGCATCTCAATAGACTTCATCGATGGGCTGCCTAGGTCTAGGAGAGGCAACACTAGCATTTGGGTAATAGTGGATAGGCTTACTAAAAGCGCCCACTATTTACCTGTCAAAAGCAGAAGAACTGCCTCATTTCTAGCATCTCTTTACCTCAAGGAAATCGTTCGACTCCATGGAATACCATCCAGCATTGTTAGCGACCGAGACCCTATCTTCACCAGTGAGTTTTGGCGGAGTCTGCAAGAAGCGGTAGGCACACAGTTATGCTTGAGCACAGCCTATCATCCCCAAACCGACAGCCAAACAGAAAGAGTGAATAGAGTTTTAGAGGACCTTTTAAGACTGTGCATCCTTGACTTCGGAGGGACGTGGGAAGACCACCTTCCTTTGGTAGAATTTGCCTACAACAACAGCTATCAAGCAACCATCGGAATGGCGCCCTTCGAAGCTTTATATGGCAGACCGTGTCGATCGCCCACTTGATGGTGGGAGTCTACTGATAAGCTCATACTTGGACCAGATATGATCCGAGAGACTTCAGAAAAAGTAGACTTAATACGAAGAAGGATGAAGACGGCCCAAGACAGACAAAAGTCCTACGCCGACAAGAGAAGGACCGACCTTGAATTTGAGGTTAGGGACAGAGTTTTTCCTAAGGTATCTCCGCTAAGGAACGTTGTTCGTTTTGGAACCACAGGAAAGCTAGCACCAAGGTTCGTAGGGCCATTCCCCATCATTGAGAAAATTGGGGAAAATGGCCTATAGATTAGAGCTACCCGAAAAATTGGCCGGAGTTCACAACGTCATTCACGTTTCACATCTCCGAAAATGTATACATGAGTCTGCTGAAGTGGTAGAGCCAAATATCCTAGAAGAAGCTGAAGTGGAACGCGAAGCAACCGTAAGGAAAGTTCCAACCCGCATATTAGGAACGGAAGTGAAGAAGCCACGCAACCGCGAAGTCAAGCTCGTCAAAGTTCAGTGGAGCGACGCCGAAGGAGATGCAACTTGGGAAACTGAAGCTAAAATACGCGCAGTCTACCCTTTTCTTTTCGAGGGTACATCTTTGATCTTTCCTTTTTTCTTAAGTTGCGCTTTTATCTATCTTTTTAGGTATATCTCCTCGACCTTATCTTTTAGGTAGAAACCCTTTGGATGAAAACATGTAATTGAAACATGTTATGGATGATGGTTGCAAGTGGTTGCTAGTGGTTGCTTGTGGTTGCATATACACACACAATCTAGGTTTTAGATCAGCTCAATCACTTCATATTGCATATGCATATATGTTTGCATTCGTATATGGTTGAACTTTAAATGTGTTGTCATATGGATGTTGCATTTGTATGAATGATTGTGCACTCATGTAGAATCATGAATAGGAGGATTTGCATACATAATGGATTCATAGCACTTACATAATTCGCATTAAGGAGGTCAACTGAATCAGTAGATCACCTGATTTTGCATTAGATAAGTACATGTACACACACGCTTCGCATATTATCATGAAGCATTAGAAGTCTTTTAAGGACAATGGATGCTCGTTTTTGATGGATGAGTAGATGGATGTTTGGATGTTAGGATGTACATTCTTCCTGAACTTGAAGATTTCGGGACGAAATCCTTTTAAGTGGGGGAGAATGTAACACCCCGTGTATTCTACAGCTGTGAAATTCACAAATTAAAGTATAACTAATTTCAAAACAAAGTATTAAGGGAAACGGAATACGCCATTGCGTTCATCTTGGAAAAATACGCGAAATAGAGTCCGAGTTTTCGAAAAACGGAGCAAGTATGACCAAATTATGGCCCGACGAAGTTTCAGAAAATTCAAATTTCGAAAACAGATTTAAAATTCAGCCCAATCAGAGTAGGCGGGAAAATTCCCGCCCAAACCCACCAGGTCGACCTGGGGGTCGACCCTAGGGTCGACCCGGGAGTCACCTGGGTGTCGACCTGCCCAGGCAGGTCGACTCCCCAGTCGACCTGGGGGTTGACCTGGGAGTCGACCTGGCCCCTGAGCCAGGTCGAACCCAGCCCACCCTAGCTGGCCTAGTCTGTGTTTGGTCGATTTTCTGAGCCCTGCCTTGTCACTAGGGCTAGGTGTCAGCTCCTGGTTGGTCTCTTCTTTGAACGAACGTTACACCAAGCTCCATCAACGGTCTAAATCAACTCAGAAACTCTATAAAAAGGACCTAATTCACATAAACTAAAATGGAGATGAGATCGTCATGCTGCTGAGGAGAGACTGAGGATAGCCGTCAGAAAATAGAGAGACAATAAGGAGATAAATCAAAAGCTTAAAGCAACGTTAATCAAATTAAAGCAATGCCTACAACAAAGGATAGCATCTCCAAATTCAGAATTCAGATTCCTGAATTGAAGATTCGTCATACGCTGTAAGTAGAGCGCTATTCCGATGTGAATTAAATAATTGTGTTGATTTGTGTAATGTAAGAAATGGAATTGTGGCGATAATAATTTATATTTATATGTTGCTTTGATGCTAAACGATTTGGGAATATTATGATATACGATTGGATATTTGCAAGTACGCGATTTGCGTTGAAAGTTAACAACGAAATGGAATTGTGGTGATAGTAACTTATGTTTACATGTTATTTTGGTTTGGCAATGCTATGGTGTACGATTTGATTCATATAAGTATATGGTTTATGTTGACAACCACATGTTGTGGAATTTTAATTGGAATTCATGCAAGCATATGATTCAAATTGAAAACTACATGTTTGTGGTGGTTATTTACAACACCCATTTGATAATTGCAAGTGTATAATTCATGTTGAAAATAACAACTATATGTTGTAATAGTTTATTTGAAACTCATGCAAGTCTATGATTTATTGTTATGCCAACATGATGTATAATTCTATGGTCACCTTTAGTGTAATTTGATACACTTAAGTATCATGATTCATATGAAAGTTATGTTGGAATTGGCATCATAGTTCAAGTGTAAAAATCATGATTTTGTGATAAAAGCAAGCGTTTTTGTAAGCTTGTATTAATTTTATGAACATGACTAAATTATGTTTGTTATTATGCTAAGTTAAAAACATGTTTCTAGGCTTATGTTGTTATCTTAATCATATGATAATATATTTGGCACATAAGTTACATTAGAAATTACACTAGAATTACATCCCACTTACAAGTTACATAGATAGGATAAAAACCATGACTATATGAATAATAGGATTCATATTCAATTATGTTTATGCCATGACCATTTAAGGACTCATGTTCAATTATGATTATGCCATAATTATATGATTAGAGTGGTTCATGTTTAAGTATCATTTATGCCATGACTACATGAATAGAATGATTCATGTTTTGGTTATACCATGGTTATGTGAATAGAATGATTCATGTTTAAGTATTGCTTATATTATATGTTGTTACAATTGCAAGTTCACATGTGCCTACCTTATGTTAATTGAATCGTTATGTTGCAAGTACATGCGTTCACACTCCCCTTTTTATGTTACCTTATAAACACCATGTTATAAGCCTCCCCTTTTCATATGGCTAAATTGGGTTTAAGTATTAAACCCAACACACCTTACATTTGAGCGAACGTGTAAAACGGGGGTATTGACGTTTGGGCTAAAATATCGAACATATGTGTTGGCATGTTTGACACATGCCAACAACCTTGAAAAACAATTAAGTGGCATAAATAAACCTTAATCAATAAAGATGAATTTTAATAATGGGCCGCAAATATTTACATATAAAAAGAAAAGAGACAAAATATGTAAATGTAGAAAATACGATGTGTTTAACCCGAGGTTGGATTGAGTTGTGATGTAAACCTGCCCGGAACCGCCCGGCTGTCCAGTAGTCACAACAATACCTATCCAATGTGGGTGGTTAAACACGGAGCCCAATAAGGACCCGAGGTTAGACTGAGTTGTGGTGTAAGACTGCCCGGACCCAACCGGCAACAGGCAGCCACAACAATACCTGTCTAATGTGAGAGGTCAAGGCTTTAATAAGACAATTAAGGCTGAGTCAGGATTGATAGGATTAAGTGAATTAAGACTTAATCAAAATAGAACATGCTAAACTAAATAGACTGATTGGGGGTTAGGTTTATAAAACACTTAACCAACTTAGCATGTTGGCTAGAAATAGAAAACCTAGTAGCGGGGGACCCTTTTCAGCAGTAACCCTACAAGGCGTATCATGATACCCTGAAATTAGGCAGGGTGGGGCACGATTACTGGGCTGACTGTAAGAGGTCAAATCGACGGCGGTGGTGTAGCAGTGTAGGTTCTAACGGGGTGCGGGTGTGCACACACTCCGGCGCAGAAAAATAAGGCATTGGGCACCAGTAGCATACCTGTGCATTCTAGGGTTGTTTCGGGCCGCCACCATGGGACTTGATACACCCCATAGTGGGACCAGCATAGGTAACTACAACATCGGGGGCCGTAAGACACATGTAACTATGCGAGTAGGAGCCGATCCTCATAAAATGGATCACTTCACCCTGATTATGGGGTGCCTGTTGTGAACTAGTTTATATGGGTACAGAGATTAATATGGGGTACGATAGTATATTCGACCCTAGACAACTTAACTTGGTTTATGGTGCTTTCCCATTTCTAGTTTATACTTATCATACCCAGTTCTTTATTCATAGACTGAATAGTCGTAGACTTACTCAGGCTTTATGTCTGACTCTACTTTTCTTTCGTCTTCTTTTCTTCCGTCCCCCCCGCCCCCCCCCCCCCCCCCAGGTCCACAGGGAGGGAATACCGCAGCTTGACCAGCCTTCATATCCAGCTTGAAGAGAAAGAATGTATTGCTTGGATCTTTTCGTTTTGGACTATGGCTTTGGACAACAATTATGGGACTTTTGCAGTTTATTTATGTTTTCTTTATGCTTCTTTAAATAATGTAATCAAGACAGTTATGAAGATGTTATGTTTTTGGAAATGTTGTAAGACAATTATGGTTGGTGTAACACGTATTTGAATGAAATAAAAGTTGTTGTTTTTCCGCTGTTCAAAAATATGTGTTATCATATCTGTCTTGTACATCTGTGATTTATACTTATAAACCTCCACCAAAATTAGGGCATTCCCTTTGAGGGTGACCCTAACGGAGGTCGGGTATTTCTCTTGGTATCAGAGCATAGGTTTACCAGATAAGATAAAAAGTTTTGAAAATTTATTTTCAAAAAGGAAATTTAAAGAAGCATTTTTAAAGATAAAATATTATTTTATGTTAAAAGGCAAAGTCCCCCCCTCCCCAAAGCCATAGGAACTATCTCTTATCCTTCGTTTTGAATCTATCCTTTCTGTTTCAGCATGTCTGGAGACCTTACTCCCCAGCTGCTGATGCTTTCACTCCTCCTCCTCTACGTAAACCTGCAAGCGGAAGAGTCCCAGAGTAAGAAGACGAATAATAGTCAAACAAGAAATGATCGTAACAGCAATGACAAGAAACGTGAAAAAAGGAAATGTTATTTCTGCGGAATTCTTGGACATCTGGAGGGAGATTGCAGGAAGAAGAAGAGGAGGATGAGTGCTACTTGCTTTCAGTGTAGGGAGATAGACCACTGGGCTAGGGACTGCCCAAGGAAGAAGGAGACAAAGGCGGGAAGCTGTCAAGGGAAGAAAGAGGGTTTACAGCTTAAGAAGACAGACTTTAAGAAGGGCGGGAAAGACAACAAGTCCAAAGAGAAGAGGAAGTGTAAATTCTGTGGCAAAGTGGGGCACTTAGTGAAAGATTGCCGGAAAAAGAAGGCCAAGATGAATGGTGGGTGCTTTTCTTGCGGTGAGACAGGCCACATGGCAAAGGACTGCCCAAAGAAACGAGGACAGGGGCAGAGGGCTGGATTCACCTTAGGGGCACAAGTTCATGTGCTAGAGGCGCCACCTCTGCAACAACGAGGTATAAATACTTCTGTAGAAAGTGTAGTTTATCTTTATGATCTCCCCGTTCGCACTTTATTTGATTCTGGCGCATCACACTCCTTTATATCATCTGCTTTAGTAGAATCTCTGCACCTAAAAACTAGTATGGTAGAGGACCCCTTAATTGTTTCAAACCCAATTGGGGGCCCAGCTCATTTGTCTATGATCTGTTTGGGATTAAAAATTTCTATTCTAAGTGTAGAATTTGAATGTAGTGCCTTTGTTTTGGGCTTTTCGGGATATGGTTTGATTTTGGGCATGGATTGGCTATCCAGTAACGGGGCCATCCTCGATTGTGAGAAAAGGGTTGTTAGGCTCCTAACCCAGCTCGGTAATACTTTGGAAATTTCTTGTAATCCCTCGTATGCGGTTATGCTTAGTTACCTTGAATCGCTAGATGCCTCCGTTGAAAATTTGCAATCGGTTAGAGTAGTCCGGGAATATCCGGATGTCTTCGAAGAGGTTAAGGGCTTGCCTCCGAAGCGGGAGATAGACTTCCGCATATACCTTGTAGATAATGCAAAGCCCGTTGCATTGCCCGTTAGACACATGGCTCCACGGGAAAGGAAAGAGCTCAGTAAACAGATTAAAGAGCTTCTAGAAAAGGGGTTCATTAGGAGGAGCATTTCAGAATGGGGCGCTCCAGTAGTGTTCGCTACAAAGGCGGATGGTTCACTCCGTCTATGTGTTGACTATAGGGAGCTCAACAAGCTAACGAAAAAGAATAGGCACCCTCTCCCCAGAATTGACGATCTGTTTGATCAGCTTGTAGGAGCGTCTGTTTTCTCCCAACTCGATTTAGCAACTGGTTTTCATCAGCTAAGTGTGGCTGAAGATAGTATCGATAAAACGGCATTCAGAACCCCAAACGGCTTCTTTGAATGCTTGTCATGCCTTTCGGCTTGACAAATGCACCTGCTTACTTCGTGGACCTGATGAGTAGGGTATTCAGAGATTTCCTCAATAAGTTCGTAGTGGTCTTCGTCGACGATATCCTTATCTTCTCAAAGAGTGAAGAGGAACATGCTCAGCACTTAAGGGCTATCATGGAAACTCTGCGAGTCCATCAGCTAAAAGCCAAATTCTCCAAATGCCACTTTTGGAGAGAAGAAGTGAGGTTCCTTGGGCACATAGTATCCAAACAAGGGTTAGCAGTGGACCCTGCTAAGGTAGTGGTGGTACAGGATTGGAAGACACCAAGGAATGCAACTGAGGTCCGAAGTTTTCTAGAACCAGCAGGTTTCTATCGAAAGTTCATTAAGGATTTTGCAAAAATCTCAGCTCCGCTCATGAAGTTGACCAAGAGGAATCTAGTGTTCAATTGGGACTTGGATTGCGAGTTTGCTTTCCAGCGACTGAAAAGGGCTCTTACAACAGCCCCAGTTTTGACATTGCCAGATGGAAGCAAGATGTTCACTGTTTATACAGATGCATGTGGGACATGGCTAGGCGCCTTCTTAATGCAAGAAGGAAGGGTAGTAGCTTATGGCGGGAGACAATTGAAAGTGCACGAAAAGAACTACCCGACCCACGATCTTGAATTAGCTGCCATCGTCTTTGCACTCAAGTCTTGGCGACACTATCTCCTAGGTGAGAAGTTTGAACTTTACACTGACCATAAATCGTTGAAATATCTTTTCTCGTAGAAAGATCTTAACTTGAGGCAACAGAGATGGATGGAGTTTCTTGCCTCGTATGATTTCGAGATCTCCTATACTCCGGGCAAAGGCAACGTAGTGGCAGACGCGTTGAGCCGAAAGAAACTAACCTGAAGCCCACTGTTTGTTGAAAGACAAAGCCTAGAGTTTATAGCCAGCTTCGACTTTAGGCCTTCCTCCGATTTTGTACCAGGCTTGCTAGCATCGCTCGAAGTACGCCCGACTTTAGTGGACTCGATAGGGACAACACAACGCGAGGACCCTCAGCTTGTGGAGACGATTGATAGGCTAATTAGGGGTGAGACTTCAAGTCACCTCAATAGATACTCCATCGACGATAAGGGTTGGCTAAGGCGAGACGGAAGACTATGCGTCCCACAGACAAGGGATTTAGTAAAGAATGTTCTCGAGGAAGCACATCACTCCAAGATGACGATACACTCAGGCGGAGATAAAATGTACAAGGACATAAAAAGAACTTTCTTCTGGAACGACATGAAAAAGGACGTGGCGGAATTCGTTTCTAAGTGTATGGTGTGCCAACAGGTTAAGGAGGAACAGAAAAAGCCTGGCGGTCTGCTACATCCTCTAGAGGTCCCGCAGTGGAAGTGGGATAGCATCTCAATGGACTTCATCGATGGGCTGCCTAGGTCTAGGAGAGGCAACACTAGCATTTGGGTAATAGTGGATAGGCTTACTAAAAGCGCCCACTTTTTACCTGTCAAAAGCAGAAGAACTGCCTCATCTCTAGCATCTCTTTACCTCAAGGAAATCGTTCGACTCCATGGAATACCATCCAGCATTGTTAGCGACCGAGACCCTATCTTCACCAGTGAGTTTTGGCGGAGTCTGCAAGAAGCGGTAGGCACACAGTTATGCTTGAGCACAGCCTATCATCCCCAAACCGACGGCCAAACAGAAAGAGTGAATAGAGTTTTAGAGGACCTTTTAAGACTGTGCGTCCTTGACTTCGGAGGGACGTGGGAAGACCACCTTCCTTTGGTAGAATTTGCCTACAACAACAGCTATCAAGCAACCATCGGAATGGCGTCCTTCGAAGCTTTATATGGAAGACCGTGCCGATCACCCACTTGATGGTGGGAGTCTACTGATAAGCTCATACTTGGACCAGATATGATCCGAGAGACTTCAGAAAAAGTAGACTTAATACGAAGAAGGATGAAGACGGCCCAAGACAGACAAAAGTCCTACGCCGACAAGAGAAGGACCGACCTTGAATTTGAGGTTAGGGACAGAGTTTTTCCTAAGGTATCTCCGCTAAGGAACGTTGTTCATTTTGGAACCACAGGAAAGCTAGCACCAAGGTTTGTAGGGCCATTTCCCATCATTGAGAAAATTGGGAAAAATGGCCTATAGATTAGAGCTACCCGAAAAATTGGCCAGAGTTCACAACGTCTTTCACGTTTCACATCTCCGAAAATGTCTACATGAGTCTGCTGAAGTGGTAGAGCCAAATATCCTAGAAGAAGCTGAAGTGGAACGCGAAGCAACCGTAAGGAAAGTTCCAACCCGCATATTAGGAACGGAAGTGAAGAAGCTACGCAACCGCGAAGTCAAGCTCGTCAAAGTTCAGTGGAGCGACGCCGAAGGAGATGCAACTTGGGAAACTGAAGCTAAAATACGCGCAGCCTACCCTTTTCTTTCCGAGGGTACATCTTTGATCTTTCCTTTTTTCTTTTGATCTTTCCTTTTTTCTTAAGTTGCGCTTTTATCTATCTTTTTAGGTATATCTCCTCGACCTTATCTTTTAGGTAGAAACCCTTTGGATGAAAACATGTAATTGAAACATGTTATGGATGATGGTTGCAAGTGGTTGCAAGTGGTTGCTAGTGGTTGCTTGTGGTTGCATATACACACACAATCTAGGTTTTAGATCGGCCCAATCACTTCATATTGCATATGCATATATGTTTGCATTCGTATATGGTTGAACTTTAAATGTGTTGTCATATGGATGTTGCATTTGTATGAATGATTGTGCACTCATGTAGAATCATGAATAGGAGGATTTGCATACATAATGGATTCGTAGCACTTACATAATTCGCATTAAGGAGGTCAACTGAATCAGTAGACCGCCTGATTTTGCATTAGATAAGTACATGTACACACACGCTTCGCATATTATCATGAAGCATTAGAAGTCTTTTAAGGACAATGGATGCTCGTGTTTGATGGATGAGTAGATGGATGTTTAGATGTTAGGATGTACATTCTTCCTGAACTTGAAGATTTCGGGACGAAATCCTTTTAAGTGGGGGAGAATGTAACACCCCGTGTATTCTATAACTGTGAAATTCACAAATTAAAGTATAACTAATTTCAAAACAAAGTATTAAGAGAAACGGGATACGCCATTGCGTTCGTCTCGGAAAAATACGCGAAATAGAGTCCGAGTTTTTGAAAAACGGAGCTAGTATGACCAAATTATGGCCCGACAAAGTTTCAGAAAATTCAAATTTCGAAAATAGATTTAAAATTCAGCCCAATCAGAGTAGGCGGGAAAATTCCCGCCCAAACCCACCAGGTCGACCTGGGGTTCGACCCTAGGGTCGACCTGCCAGGCCAGGTTGACCTGGGAGTCACCTGGGTGTCGACCTGCCCAGGCAGGTCGACTCACCAGTCGACCTGGGGGTCGACCTGGGAGTCGACCTGGCCCCTGAGCCAGGTCGAACCCAGCCCATCCTGGCTGGCCTAGTCTGTATTTGGTCGATTTTCTGAGCCCTGCCTTGTCACTAAGGCTAGGTGTCACCTGGTTGGTCTCTTCTTTGAACGAACGGCTATTATTACACCAAGCTCCATCGACGGTCTAAATCAACTCAGAAAGTCTATAAAATGGACCTAAGTCTAATCCTAATTCACATAAACTAAAATGGAGATGAGAACGTCATGCTGCTGAGGAGAGACTGAGGATAGCCGTCAGAAAATAGAGAGACAATTAGGAGATAAATCAAAAGCTTAAAGCAACGTTAATCAAATTAAAGCAACGCCTACAACAAAGGATAGCATCTCCAAATTCAGAATTCAGATTCCTGAATTGAAGATTCGTCATACGATGTAAGTAGAGTGCTATTCCGATGTGAATTAAATAATTGTGTTGATTTGTGTAATGTAAGAAATGGAATTGTGGCGATAATAATTTATATTTATATGTTGCTTTGATGCTAAACGATTTGGGAATATTATGATATACGATTGGATATTTGCAAGTACGCGATTTGCGTTGAAAGTTAACAACGAAATGGAATTGTGGTGATAGTAACTTATGTTTACATGTTATTTTGGTTTGGCAATGCTATGGTGTACGATTTGATTCATATAATTATATGGTTTATGTTGACAACCACATGTTGTGGAATTTTAATTGGAATTCATGCAAGCATATGATTCAAATTGAAAACTACATGTTTGTGGTGGTTATTTACAACACCCATTTGATAATTGCAAGTGTATAATTCATGTTGAAAATAACAACTATATGTTGTAATAGTTTATTTGAAACTCATGCAAGTCTATGATTTATTGTTATGCCAACATGATGTATAATTCTATGGTCACCTTTAGTGTAATTTGATCCACTTAAGTATCATGATTCATATGAAAGTTATGTTGGAATTGGCATCATAGTTCAAGTGTAAAAATCATGATTTTGTGATAAAAGCAAGCGTTTTTGTAAGCTTGTATTAATTTTATGAACATGACTAAATTATGTTTGTTATTATGCCAAGTTAAAAACATGTTTCTAGGCTTATGTTGTTATCTTAATCATACGATAATATATTTGGCACATATGTTACATTAGAAATTACACTAGAATTACATCCCACTTACGAGTTACATGGATAGGATAAAAACCATGACTATATGAATAATAGGATTCATATTCAATTATGTTTATGCCATGACCATATAAGGACTCATGTTCAATTATGATTATGCCATAATTATATGATTAGAGTGGTTCATGTTTAAGTATCATTTATGCCATGACTACACGAATAGAATGATTCATGTTTTGGTTATACCATGATTATGTGAATTGAATGATTCATGTTTAAGTATTGCTTATATTATATGTTGTTACAATTGCAAGTTCACATGTGCCTACCTTATGTTAATTGAATCGTTATGTTGCAAGTACATGCGTTCACACTCCCCTTTTTATGTTACCTTATAAACACCATGTTATAAGCCTCCCCTTTTCATATGGCTAAATTGGGTTTAAGTATTAAACCCAACACACCTTACATTTGAGCGAACGTATAAAACGGGGGTATTGACGTTTGGGCTAAAATATAGAACATATGTGTTGGCATGTTTGACACATGCCAACAACCTTGAAAAACAATTAAGTGACATAAATACATCTTAATCAATAAAGATGAATTTTAATAATGGGCCGCAAATATTTACTTATAAAAAGAAAAGAGACAAAATATGTAAATGTAGAAAATACGATGTGTTTAACCCGAGGTTGGATTGAGTTGTGATGTAAACCTGCCCGGAGCCGCCCGGCTGTCCAGTAGTCACAACAATACCTATCCAATGTGGGTGGTTAAACCCGGAGCCCAATAAGGATCCGAGGTTAGACTGAGTTGTGGCGTAAGACTGCCCGGACCCAACCGACAACAGGCAGCCACAACAATACCTGTCTAATGTGAGAGGTCAAGGCTTTAATAAGACAATTAAGGCTGAGTCAGGATTGATAGGATTAAGTGAATTAAGACTTAATCAAAATAGAACATGCTAAACTAAATAGAATGATTGGGGGTTAGGTTTATAAAACACTTAACCAACTTAGCATGTTGGCTAGAAATAGAAAACCTAGTAGCGGGGGACCCTTTTCAGCAGTAACCCTACAAGGCGTATCATGATACCCTGAAACTAGGCAGGGTGGGGCACGATTACTGGGCTGACTGTAAGAGGTCAAATCGACGGCGGTGGTGTAGCAGTGTAGGTTCTAACGAGGTGCGGGCATGCACGCACTCCGGCGCAGAAAAATAAGGCACTAGGCACCAGTAGCATACCTGTGCATTCTAGGGTTGTGTCGGGCCGCCACCATGGGACTTGATACACCCCATGGTGGGACCAGCATAGGTAACTACAACATCGGGGGCCGTAAGACACATGTAACTATGCGAGTAGGAGCCGATCATCATAAAATGGATCACTTCACCCTGATTATGGGGTACCTGTTGGGAACTAGTTTATATGGGTACAGAGATTAAGATGGGGTACGATAGTATATTCGACCCTAGACAACTTAACTTGGTTTATGGTGCTTTCCCATTTCTAGTTTATACTTATCATACCCAGTTCTTTATTCATAGACTGAATAGTCCTAGACTTACTCAGGCTTTATGTCTGACTCTACTTTTCTTTCGTCTTCTTTTCTTCCGTCCCCCCCCCCCCCGGTCCACAGGGAGGGAATACCGCAGCTTGACCAGCCTTCATATCCAGCTTGAAGAGAAAGAATGTATTGCTTGGATCTTTTCGTTTTGGACTATGGCTTTGGACAACAATTATGGGACTTTTGCAGTTTATTTATGTTTTCTTTATCCTTCTTTAAATAATGTAATCAAGACAGTTATGAAGATGTTATGTTTTTGGAAATGTTGTAAGACAAATATGGTTGGTGTAACAAGTATTTGAATGAAATAAAAGTTGTTGTTTTTCCGCTGTTCAAAAATATGTGTTATCATATCTGTCTTGTACATCTATGATTTATACTTATAAACCTCCACCAAAATTAGGGCATTCCCTTTGAGAGTGACCCTAACGGAGGTGGGGTATTTCAAACATAAAACAACGTGATCTGAAAACATCACATGTTTGAAATACATGAAAACCATTACATCGTTGAAACTATTGTCTTGTACTTTAAAACATCAGAGTACATAAAAGAAGGAAAATTCCCCAAATAAAATGTAGCCATAGTAGCAAGAATAGGAGCTTGAGCCATAAATCTAAGCAGCTCCAGCAAAATGAAAGCAAAATCACGGTCAAGCCTGAGTATTCCCACCCTAAGAACCTGGCGGAAACAAAAGAAAGAAGAGGAAACAAAAAGGGTCAGACATAAAGTCTGAAGAGTTTAGTTACTTTTAGCAAGTAAATAAGTAAAAGTAGCATGACAGACATATAAAGTGGATAAGAGAGAGATAATAACATATAAGGTAGGCATGACAAGGTAAACATGATAGAGCGTATATGTGACACACCACGTCCGTTAATGTCACTCACTAAGGGAACGCATTAAGTTTCGTGAAGCGTTATCGGTAAACAGACATAAAATAATTACAAGACAGATGTAAATAAGATAGCAGTGGAAATTTAAATTTTTATTTCTGACATAAATCATGATAATGTGGTCTATAATACCATAAGTCACGAAAACCATTACAATAAAATAACTTCTGTCTTGCACCATCAGAGTACATTAGAATATAAAAATCATAATTCCCCAATTGAAAGATTTAAGCCATAGTAGAGACAAGAACTTGAACCATACTTCAGAAGTAGCTCCTAGCAAGATGATATTTGAGTCCTGACTAAGCCTGAGTGTTTCCTCCCTGAGAACCAAGGAGGAAACAGAAGAAATAATCGGAAACAAAAGGGTCAGACATAAAGTCTGGCGAGTCTAGTTACTCTTAGCCAGTAAATAAATAAAAGTAACATGATAGGAATATAAAATGGATAAAACAGATCATTACATAGATGGTAGGAGTGACAAGGTAGATTGGTGTATACACTGCTCTAATGATTACTCTGCATTATTACTAGTATAACCAGAATGAGGTGATCCCTTCCACTATAAGTTGGTAGATTTAGGGCATACGTCCAAGTGTACCCTAACCACTAACCTAATCGATCGGCTCCCTACTCCGTAGATACTCTGTGCCGGCCCCATGGTAGGATGTATCACCTTCTACACTAGCAACCTCTCACTAATATCCATAGCCCCATATCCATTGCTGTCACGGTCATCTTATCCCCCTCTGCCCGGCTCATGCACGCACATAGCCCGGTCGGTTTGCGCCGCCCACACCATCCTCCACGTTTGGATCTCTTACAATCAGTCAGTAAGCGTGTCCCCTCTCCACCTAGTACAGAGTATTTTATTTGATACTTACTCTGGTTTACTAACTGAAATGGGTCCTACACAATATAATAAAAGCTCTCCCCTTTTTCTTGTATCCCCCACTAGATTTTTCACTGACTATGTATACCACTAGGTGTCTTTAATTGCATATTCCTCTAGTAGTTATGCTTACCCTAAATGGTGTCTTTAATTACATAGCTTTTGTACTTTCGTCCTGTTATGTATACCATTAGGTGTCTTTAATTACATAACCTTATCAAGTTAAGTTTGTGGGCCTATATGTATATATTACCCACTCCCTCCAAATTTGCTTAACCCATCCACTATTCCAATCAATTTACTTGACCCTAACCTTGTTTATTAATCATACAATCCCTATGGATTAGATTTGGATAAGTAGTCCAATTCATTACCATGTCCATTTATGGTTTATAATGGGCTAGATCTCCCACATTAGGCCTACAATGTGTGGATGCTGGATGTATCGGTCGGGTCCGGGAAAACTTATTCCACAGTTGGCCCTAACCTTGTGTCTTAGCCCGATTCATATTTGTGTACTTAGACCTCCCACATTAGGTTCAACATTAGTGGTTGCTGGATATGTCGGTCGGGTTCGGGCAGACTTCCACCACTAATGCAACCTAACCTCGTGTCATAAGTACAATTACAATTCCTAATGTAATTACTGACATTCCATTATTAATCAATTAATTAATTATTTCCCTTTATAAGTGTTAATGCCCATTTTACCCAATAATTTGAATTATATGTCCAAAAATGTTCATATTCAAATTATGCCAATATTAACCCTTTTTCCCCCGTTTTCTAACTAACGCACTCATAAACTGGTGGCATGCCTAGGCTAGTCAATAACCTAGTCATAACGATAATAGTGAAAATAATGGGAATACGACCAAAGTTATCATCTTGGAATAGACATAAACTAGCATGATGGTAAGGTGAACGTACATACTGGAATGGACATATGATTATCATCATAACAAGGTGGACATAAAACTGATGAACTGGTGGCAGTTTATTGATTCTAACATAAATACAATGTCACAATAAGCATAGTAAGATCTAAATTTGTAGTTTAGATGTTCAATTGGTTTAGATCTAACATAATAACACAAGGTGACAAATTAGATCACATAATTCAGATCTAGAGGTTAAAATAGATCTAACACCATTAGAATGACATAATAGCATGTTTAGATCTAAATATGGGTTCACATGTCCAACTTACAACATATCTAAGTTGATTGCAATATGACAGGTGAAAGGTGATTTTCATAAAGAGTTAGATCTAATCAATGTTGTAACTGTCCAGATTAGCAGATTTACATTCACCACAACATAATTACAAGTCAAGATCCACATAGGTAACATAATAGAATAACCACAATTGCATTGGATCTAAATGTGTAGATCCATCATGACATAGTATAAGATCTAACAATAGCATTGATTCATAGTTTACAACATATCCAATTCACAGTCTTTCACAGTTTACTTCTATTTATTTAAACCTGAAAGCAACTAGAAACTCACTGCATTAGGTTTAGAGAATAGAGAGAATGGATCTTTAATTTCTAGATTTGATCTGCAAAGTTGAATGTTTTAAGAAAAAAAATCTGTCTCAGTTCGCACACCGGCAGCATTTGGCCCCCATAATTACCAATGAAGAAATAGGAGAATTGGACACATATATAGAGCTGCAGAACCCACTGAAACCGACTGCCACCTCAGCCCTAGGGGTGTCAACACCCCTGTAGGTGGGTCGACCCATAGGTCGACACCCCTTAAGGGGGGTCGACCCCGGTGTCGACAACCCTCAAGGGGGGTGACCGCCTAGAGCGAGAAATTTGCCGCCTTGACAAATTTTTGATTCTCGAACTGTTCTGGATAGGGTATGACTCATATCTGACTCATACGTTACTTATATGTGTATAAATGTTCTTTCTGCGCATATACAAACTTAAAACCCACACAACTTCTTCATATTGTGTCCATTTTACGCAAACCAAATGTCTATCTTGACCAGAGTTTCGAGATGACGTGATGGCGTAGTCTGTTTTTCCTTAGTTCTGAATAATAAACTAATTATTATTTAATTTATCCTCTTTTAGTGTCGTAAAAAATTCGGGGTGTTGCATTCTCCTCTACTCAAAGGATTTCGTCCCCGAAATCTCTAAGTTGAGAAGAATCCATATCCTACCATCTATCATCCATCTACTCATCCAACAACCACTGGCATCCATTGTCCTTATAGACTTCAAATGCTTATATTAATATATGCAACGGTGTGTGTATATGTCCCAACACTAATTTGAAAGATCAGGCAGTCTACTGATTCAATTGACCTACTTAATGCAATGTATGTTAGTGTCATGAATCCAATATTTATGTAAAGAAAGCTATTATATCATGTAAGTTCTATATGTGTGCACACTCATCCGTCCAAATGCAACATCCATATGATAGTTCATCTATTTCCATCCATAAAAGAAAAAAAATGCACACACATACATATGCAGTATGCAAGTGATTGAGCCGATCTTAGTGCCTAATGTGTGTGTATGCGTCCACAGGCAACCACTAACAAACACTTGCATCAACTTGCACCCACCGAACATAACATGTCTCAAACACATGTTTACATCCATTGGTATCTAAAGGTGAAAAAAACTATAGATAAGATATACTCAAATGATAGAAACAAGCACTGATAAAACTTGGGGAAAAAAGAGTTAAGAGCATACCCTTGAAAAGGAAAGGGTACGAAGCACGAATCTTGTCTTCTGTTTCCCAAGTCACCTCCTCTCGGTTATCTCCCCATTGAACCTTTAACAACTTGATCTCTTTATTGCGTAGCTTCTTAACTTCTGATCCCAGAATACGGGTAAGGACTCGCCTGATTGTCGCCTCCCGTTCCACTTCTACTTCTTCCAACACACTCGGCTCAACGATTATTACGATGTCAAGTAGATACTTCCGCAGATGAGAAACATAAATTGCTGCCAACCATGATGTCGTCCTCTTACTCTTAACTGGAATAAAGTGAGCGCTCTTAGTGAGTCTATCCACCACAACACATATACTGGTGTTTCCTTTCTTTTATCTAGGCACACCATCTATGAAATCCGTAGAGATGCTCTCCAATTTCCACTGCCAAGCCTCCAACGGATGAAGTAATCCATCGGGCTTCTTTTTCTCAGCTTTGACTTGCTGGAAAACTAAACATTGACAAACAAATTCGGCCACATCTTTCTTCATCCCAGCCCAAAAGAAAATCCTCTTCATGTCCCTATACACCTTATCACCGCCTGGATGAATGGCCATCTTAGAATGGTAGGCTCTTTCTAGGATAGCCTTTATCAACCTTCCAGCTTGAGGAACACAAAGCCTTCCATCTCGTCACAACCACCCCTTTTCATCTATGGAATATCTACTGAGTTGACCAAAAGTCTCCCCTTTTTTGAGCTTATCCACGATGTCTAGAATCTATGGGTCACCTTGTTGCGATGCTCCTATCTGGTCCATAAGAGTCAGTCGTATCTCCAAGGATGCAAACAAATCAGGAAAAATCTCGATGAAGGGTCAAAAATCAAAAGCTGATATGAACTCCAAGTTCTTTCTTTCCACAAACAGAGGACTCAAAGCCACCCTCTGCCTACTTAGTGCATATGCCACCACAATACCCTTGCCAGGGGTATAAGAAATATCAAAATCATAAGAATCTAGAAACTCCATCCACCTTTGTTGCCTTAAATTGAGATCCTTCTACGAGAACAGATACTTGAGAGATTTATGATCAGTGTATAACTCGAATTTCTCTCCAAGTAAATAATGACGCCACGTCATTAACGCAAACACTATGGCAGGTAGCTCTAGATCATGGGTGGGTTAGTTCTTTTCATGAACTCTCAACTGTCTACCCCCATAACACACTACTTTCACTTCTTGCATTAGGACCACACCAAGCCATGTACCACATGCATCCGTATAAACAGTAAACACCTTACTCCCATTAGGAAAATTCAAGACTAGGGTTGTTTTCAGGGCCCTCTTTAGTCGTTGGAAAGCAACATCACAGTCTATATCCCATGAAAATGTCAAGTTCTTCTTAGTCAGCCTGGTGAGTGGGGCTGATATCTTTGTGAAGTCCTTAATGAACTTCCTATAGTAACCTGCTAACCCAAGAAAGCTTCTCACCTCAGTTGAATTTTTAGGAACCTACCAATCTTGCACTACAACCACCTTCGCGAGATCTACAGATATCCCTTCTTTGGAGACCACATGCCCAAAGAATCTCACCTCTTCTCTCAAAAAATGGTATTTGGAGAATTTTGCTTTAAGCTGATGGTCACGGAGAGTTTTTAAAACTTCTCTCAGATGTTGGGCATGCTCTTCTTCGCTTTTGGAGAAGATCAAAATATCATCGACAAAACTACAACAAATTTATTTAGGAACTCCCGAAACACCCTACTCATCATATCCACAAAATAGGCGAGCGCAATCGTCAGCCCAAATGGCATAACTACCCATTCAAAGAAACCGTCCGGAGTCCTAAAGGAAGTCTTATCCATGTTGTCCTCAGCCACCCTCAACTGATGGAACCCCGTGGCCAAGTCTAACTGGGAAAATACTGAGGCATCAACAAGCTGATCAAATTAATCATCAATCCTCGGAAGGGTGTCTATTCTTCTTAGTGAGTTTATTCAGCTCTCTGTAATCAACACACACAAACGAAGGGAACCATCCGCCTTAGTTGCGAGTACTACTGGAGCACCCCATTAAGATATGCTTCGTATGATAAACCCTTTCTCAAGTAGCTCCCCTACTTTCTTACTCAGCTCCCTCCTTTTCCCTCGGAGCCATGTAGCGCACTGGCAATGCAACCAGCTTTGCATTGTCTACCAAATATATACAAAAGTCGATCTTGCGCCTCGGAGGTAAAACCCGAACCTCATCAAAAACATCGGAAAAGTCTAGGACTATTGGAACAGATTGCAGATCGTCAATAGATGCATCAAGAGACTCTAGGAAACTAAGCATAACCGACCCTTAGGGGTCACACGAAATCCCGAGGGTTCTCCCATGACAAGTCAGAAGCCTAACAACCCTCTTCTCGCAATCCAGAATGGCACCATACGTGGTAAGCCAATCCATTCCTAGAATCAACCCATAGCCCATAAACCCAAGCACGTACATGTCGCATTCAAACTCGATTCCTAACACAGATATTTTTCAAGCCCCGACAAATCATAGATAAATGAGCCGAACCACCAATGGGGTTTGAAACAACTATGGGATCCACTACCTTATTAGTAATTAAGTGCAGAGTTTTAATTATAGAACTTGACATAAATGAATTTGAGGCACCAGAATCAAAAAGTGTCCTAATAGGATGGTTTGGAAGAGAAATTAAATCTTCCACATTTTTTTACCTCTATCAGGAGCACTGATCGCGAGAGCATGCACCTGCCCTCCAGAAGTCCCGATCCTTTGACCTTATCCCTGTGATCCCAGTTTCTTCGGGCACTCTTTAGCAAAGTGTCCAGCCTCTCCACAGTGGTAGCAAGAGTTATTCCTTCGCTTACAGTCTTTAACTAGATGACCATCTTTCCTATAGTGGTGACATTTTCTACTATCCTTGCCTTTATCATTTTTCTCTCCTTTCTTCTGTTGTGCTGCTGCCCCTTCTTGAGCCACACCTTCCTATTTTGTGATGTCTCCTCAGCCTTCTTTTATCCCTTGTATTCCTCATGCATTAGTGCCATATCAATAAGCTTTTAAAAAGTGGCCCACCCTTGGAATATGGGACATGGCTAAACCATGCAGAGCCTCATTCAGCCGTTTAGCAAACCGCAAAGCCCTTTTGTGCTACGTATCCAACAACTCTAAACTGAACCTTGCTAGCTGGTTGAATTTATTCACATACTCTTTTACCGTTAAGTTTCCTTGTTTGAGTGCTTAGAATCTCTCCATCTGCATGCTGCTTTCGGCTTAGGAAAGAAATTTCATTTCGAACCTCTGTCTAAAATCTTCCAAAGTTTCCGCCGGACGTCCAGCTTGAGTGACTTCCCACCAAAATGAGGCTTCGTCCTTTAATAGCCAGGAGGTTAACTGAACCTTCCTTCTATCCTCCACTTCAAAGATTACGAATAAGTCCTCTGTCTCCTTAAGCCAATTCTGGGCTTCTACGAATGTCTCATTCCCATGGAATGGTTTCTCTCCCATAGCACGGTAGTCCTTGCAGGTTTTGGCAAAGTTATCTGCTCTTGGAGGGGGAGGAAGAGGAGGAATGACTGGTGCAGCTGGGGGAGGAACATTTCCCTGGCTTTCGGAAGGCGCAGCGGCTTCCAAATATTTACGGAACCATCCGGGTATTGTGACGCCCTTTGAGATACTACGAATGTTTTGTTCCCCTGACATGCTGAAAAAGGAAGAAGTAAGATACTTAGATAAAGGACCGAAGGATACTACATATGGATTTTTTGGGGAATGTTATTCAAAACAAACTTTTCAGTATGAAAATGCTTTCTTTTAAAACCTTTATGAAAATAATTTTCAAAAACTTTATCTAATCTAGTAACCTTCAGCTCTGATACCACTTGTGTAACACCCCACCTCCGCCAGTGCCACTCTTGCAAGGACACTAGCTTTGGAGGGGCGTTAAACGAGGTAAACATGCATGCAGATATCACAAGACAGAACATATAAGTAAAACAGAGTAAATAAAGCAGCGGATAAAACTAACATTTCAAAACCATAGTCAAATTACATTAAAGTACTTGGTCATTATTTTGCAATGTAGTTAAACTGCGCTAGGTCCACCCTAGGGTGTATCAAGTCCTAGGGTGTCAACCTCGGACACAAATCAAGTATGCATAGTACTGGTAACCATGCCTGATTTTCCAACTCCGGACTATGTGCACGACCATAGTCCGCCTGGACCCACACCGACGTACCTACTCAGCCGTCGTTTTGGTCGCTTACATGTCAGCCCAGTAATCGTGCCCCACTCTAGCCTAGTCCCTAGGGTCTTATGATACCATCAAGAGGGTTAATGCTGAAAAGGACCACGCCACTAGGGTTTCTTAACGGGTTAAATGTGGTTAACCCGAACCAAACGTGGATTAAATTGGTTAAGTGTACCCAAGGTTCATGACTTAACCCCGATTAACCCATCAAGCCCAAATTGGTTAAGTATTAAGTGGACCATGACTTAACCCTAATCAGGAGGCATTAATTAACTTAATGTGCTTTAACCTCTCACATTAGACCTTGTTGTGGTTATTAGTTAAGCCGGGCGGGTCCGGGTAGCTTTACACCACAACTTGGTCTAACCTCGGGTTCGAGCACAACATGACCAACTTCTCACATTGGGTCCTATTGTTTGTAGCCACTAGTTAAGCCGGTCGGTTCCGGGTAGATTTATGCTACAAACTCAACCCAACCTCGAGTTGGCCATTCTCATGTTTTCTACATGTCATGTTCACGTTCGTGTTTTCAAGCATAAACACATGTCAAACTTTCATGTCATATTTCAAGTCATGTTCTCATGTTATTAAGTTTGCCCAACTACCCATAACGTATTCCCATCGCACGTAAATTCGTATCAACGCAAATGGATCAAAAAGGGAACATAACTATATGACAAGGTGGGCATAAGATGGGAAAAACTACCACAAATTAAACATGGTGACATTTGATAAGAAGCATATGGCCTCAACATGTATGATAGCATAAAAGGTGACCTGGCCTCATACATATCAAATAGCATAAGGGTGATTTGGCCACAAGCTAGCATAAGGATGCTTTGGCCACAAGTTAAACATGGTGGCATATGAGGCATAAATAGGTTCATAAGCTTGCATATTACATCATAGGCCTCAAAACATGCATAATTTCAACTTAAGCAAATAGGTGAAACATGATTATGAAGGACATAGGATGATGGCTAAAAGTTCGCATATAGCATTATTAGGCTTCAAAAGTATGCATAAAACCAAACTTAGCATATAAGTGATACATGGTGATAAATGACATGTAGAAGTTGCTAGAAGTTCGCATTTAGCCTCACATGCAAGTTATCATAAGGGATATGATAACTTCCTTGTTGCCAAAATGCAACCTTTAATATAAAGCTTGAAGCTTTTAGCTCACAAGGTCAAAGTGATAGGTTTTCAAATATGCATAGAATATATTCATGCATAACATGATAAGATCAAAGCATATATCATACTTAGGCCCAAACTCAACTTGCAACATATCACATTTAACTTCATAGTTAGAATCTAAGAGTAGTATAGGGCTTACAATGAGCGGTTATGCGATCTAGATCAATATATATAAAGATTGAGACAAGGCCGCAAGCAAAACCCGCAAAGAAAATAATAAGCTCCACTTAAACGCCTTGAAACAAGAAGTAATAACCCCAAAGACAAAGAAAGATGGCTCTTTTACTTAAGAAAGATGACTCTTTTATGACATAGATTGATTTGAGACACTCATGCTCTCATGAAGAAGGTGGAGGCCATGATTAGTGAACATTTGGGCAGCATTTGGTTGTAGGAATGATTAATGATGATTTAGGCTAGGTATTAGGGTCTTTTTATAGAGTTTAGGATTTGTTTTAGCCATAGGATTAACCCTAAATCAAATCTGAGCCATCAAATCACGTCACTAGCCAACAAAACAGGTCCAAACAGCCCAATTAAGTGCACCAGGCCGACCTGGCTGACCAGGGAGGTCGACCCCCAGGTCGACTCTAGTGTCGACCTGGTTGGGGGGGGAGGTCGACCCTAGTGTCGACCCCCCTGTCGACCTGTCTGGGCGGGAGTTTTCCCGCCCAGTCTGTTTTGGCTGAATTTGAATTCTAAATTCAAAATTTGAACTGTTTTTGAACTTGTAATTTTCTGAAAACTTTGACGGGCCATAACTTGGTCATACACACTCCGATTTTCGAAAACTCGGACTCTATTTCGCGTATTTTTCCGAGACGAACGCAATGGCACAGCCCATTTCCCTTGATTCAGATTTTATAGTTTAATTATGCCTTGATTTATGTTATAACATGTTATTCAAAAATACGGGTTGTTACATTCTCCCCTCCTTAAAGGATTTTGTCCCCGAAATCTCCAAGTTAGGAAGAACGTATCCTACCATCCATCATCCATCTACTAAAAACATCATCCACGTGCAGTCATTGTCCTTAAAGGATTCTAAATGTTGTATGATCATATGCAAAGGTGTGTGTATATGTACTTATCTAATGCAAAAATCAGGCGGTTACTGATACAGTAAACCTCCTTAATGCAAAGTATGTTAGTGAAATAAGTCCATATGTATGCAAATTCCTAACATAACTCATAGTCTCTACATGAGTGCATATAACATCCATCCATATGCAACATCCATGCGATAGCGTACAAGTTTTCATCCATGAATAAGCATAAACACTCATGCATATGCTGTATGAAAGTGTGTGAGCCGATCTTAGTGCCTAATGTGTATCATGCATCCACGAGTATCCACTTGCAAACACTTGCAACCACTTGCAAACATCAAGCATAACATGTCTCAAATACATGTTTCAACCAAGGGTTTCTACCTAAGGTTCTCATGACAAGATTTACGAAACAAGATAAACTAGATAAACATGGATAGCAAAGGGAAGATATACCAATCTAGGAAAAGAGATTGAAAATGTATCCTCAAAAAGAAATGGATAAAGCACACACATCTTCTCCTTGGTTTCCCAAGTTGCGTCTTCCTCTGTTTCACTCCATTGCGCCTTAACAAGCTTAACTTCTTTGCTTCTTAGCTTCTTTGTCTCTGTTTCCATGATACGAATCGGAGCTCGTCTCAGGGTCGCCCCTTTCTCTACCTCCATGTCTTCAAGAATACTTGGTTCAACCACTTCGGCGGATCTGTGCAAACACTTCTGGAGACGCGAGACATGAAAGACATTATGCACTCCGGCCAGCTTCTCGGCAATTCCACCTTATAAGTCATCTTTCCAAGTCTTTCTATAGTAGGGAAGGGTCCTACGATCCTTGGTGCCAGCTTCCCAACTGCTTCAAAACGTACCACATTACGCAAAGGAGAAACCTTCACGAAAACCATGTCTCCCACTTTGAATTCCAAATTTGCCCTTCGCTTGTCAGCATAGGATTTCTATCTATCTTGGGTCGCTTTCATCCTTCTTCTCGCTAATTCAACTTTCTCGGATGTGCCCCGTATCATATCGGGCCCAAGTATAGGCCTATCTGTCGTCTCCCACCAACAAGATGGTGACCTACACGACCTCCCATACAAAGCTTCAAATGGTGCCATCCCTATGCTGGCTTGATAGCTATTATTATAAGCAAACTCTACAAGAGGAATGTGGTATTCCCAAGTACCACCGAAGTCGAGAACACAAAGCCTCAAGAGATCTTCTAGCACTCTATTCACCCTTTCGGTTTGGCCATCCGTCTGGGGGTGATAGGATGTACTCAGATTTAATCGCGTGCCCATCGCTTCTTGCAAACTGTTCCAGAACTGGCTAGTGAAAATCGGGTCACGATCGCTAACTATGCTAGAGGGAACTCCATGCAACCGCACTATCTCTCGAAGATAAACAGATGCTAGCCATGATACGGTCCTCTTGCTTTTCACCGGAATGAAATGGGCTCTCTCTGTAAGTCTATCAGTTATTACCCATATCCCATAAAGCCCAAATAGTTTGGTGACGAACATCTTCACCCCAATCATATATCACAAAAAGGCGAGTCATACTCCTTATGGGGTTTGCAACAGAACTAAGATTGAGGATAGGACCGAGAGGATATACTTAAAAGATAGCATGCGAGTAAGCTCTACGGAACAATAAGGATCAAGGATATACTCTTAGAAGGAGATTTAATGCGCGTATCTAGTCTTCAATCTTCTAAGCCGCATTTTCTTGTGCTTAATCTCATCGTGCCTTGACCGTCTTTTAACTTCACAATTCCATAGTTCTTAATTCTTATTTCCAAAATATGAGTTAGAACTCATTTCGCCGTTGCCTCTCATTCCCCTTCCACTTACTCTTTGCCTAAAATACTTGGCTTCCACCCAACTGTGTACTCATGGTTTCATGCAAGCTTTCCAAAATTCGTTAGTGAATCTTGGATCTCGTTTACATACTATACGGTATCCCACACAGAAAACTATCTCTTGAAAACAAGTGCCACTCCACGTTGCCAAATGTACTTACTAGGGTGATTTCTCCAACCCATGGTTAAGTGAAATGGACTATCCGTCTTAGTAGCGAATACCACTGAAGCACCCCATTCTGAAATGCTTCACCTAATGAAATTTTTCTCAAGCTACTCCTTGATTTGCTTACCAAGCTCTCTTCTTTCTCGCGGGGCCATGTGCCTAACGGGCAATGTAACTGGCTTGGCATTATCAACCATATAAATGCGGAAATCTATCTCCCGCTTAGGAGGTAACCCCCTTAACTTCTTCAAAGACATCAGGATAGTCTCGGACCACCCTTACAGGTTGCAGATTATCGATGGACGAGTCAAGAGATTCAGGATAACATAACATGACGGGACCTCTAGGATTACAAGAAATTTCTAGGGTATTACCGAGGCGAGTCATGAGCCTCACTACCCTATGCTCACAGTCAAGAATGGCTCCATAACTGGACAACCAATCCACACCCAAAATCAACCCATATCCCATAAACCCAAGAACCTAATCATTACACATGAATTCTAAGCTCAAGATAGAGATTTTCAAATCCATACAAATCACAGGTAGATGGGCGGAACCCGCAATTGGATTTGAAACACTAACGGGATCTCACTAGACTAGTACTTAGGTGCAAACTTTCAACAAGATCAGAAATAAAACTATGCGATGCGCCATAATCAAATAAGGTATGAACAGGGAAATCAGAAATGTAAACATGACTTTTTACAGAAACACTACCTCGATCAAAAGCTGGAAGAGTGAGGAGAGCCTGCAACTGCCCTCCAGAGGGTCCTGCTTGCTGAGTTTGTCCTTGCCCCTGTCCTTGCTTCTTCGGGCAATCCTTGCTAAAATGTCCAGACTCTCCGCAATGAAAACACTCGCCTAACTTCCTCTTCTTCTTCCTGCAATCCTTGGCCAGATGCCCCTTGACCCCACAAAAGTTGCATTTCCTCTTCTAACTTGACATGTTGTAGTTCTTTCCTCCTTTCCCGGAGTCTATCTTCTTGCCTTGAGACTTATTTGCCTTGACCTTCTTCTTGTCACTCTTATCTTCCTCTTGAAGTAGGGCTGTATTCACCAAATTTTCGAAGGTCGCCCCCAGGGGTATATGAGACATGGCCAAACCGCGCAATGGCTCATTCAATCCTAAAGCAAAGTATAGGGCCTTCTTCCGAGCTGTGTTAACCAATTCTAGACCGAACTGAGCAAGTTGATTAAACTTATCCACGTATTCCCTAACTGACATGTCCCCTTGCTTTAGAGATAGGAACCTCTCCATCTGAAGGTTCTCTTCTGTCGATGATAGAAACTTTAGTCCAAACCTTCTCCTAAAGTCATCCCACGTCTCAATTGGTCTAGTAGTGGTGGTGACTACCCACCAATAAGCAGCTTCCCCTTTCAATAGCCATACCGCCAACAGAACTTTCCTACGATCTTCCACATCAAAGATAGCAAAGAGGTCTTCAGTTTCCTTTAGCCAGTTTCTTGCCTCCACAGAAGTCTCCGTTCCGACAAAATTCTTGCAACCCATCGCCTTAAAGTCTTTGCAAAGCTCCGCGAAATTCGCTTGTGTATGCTGAGGGGGAGGAGGAATGTCCGCGGGGCCGGCTTCATTCGCCCTTGCCTCCATGTACCTTCTAAACAAAATAGGTACTAGTACACCCTCCGGGATGGCAAAATTATCGGCCATACTGAAACGAAGGAAAAAGATGGATAGATTCAGAACAAAGAAACGAAGGATAATGCTAATGGCTTTTGGGGAGTAGCCTTTTAAAATAACTAGACTTTTCTTAGAAAATACTTAATTGGTTTTGAAAATAGTTTTCCAAAAGGTGAGTTTTAAAAACACTTTTGCTCAAATTTTGTAAACCTTATGCTCTGATACCAAATGTTACACCCCACCTCAGCCAGGGCCACTCTTGCAAGGACACTAGCTTTGGAGGGGCGTTAAACGAGGTAAACATGCATGCAGATATCACAAGACAGAACATATAAGTAAAACAGAGTAAATAAAGCAGCGGATAAAACTAACATTTCAAAACCATAGTCAAGTTACATTAAAGTACTTGGTCATTATTTTGCACAAAACATAGTCTAGAAACATAAACTGAAAACTGGAAATAACATAAAGTAACTATCCCCAAGGTAGAATAAAGCCATAGCGAGCTCAAGTCCAAACCGTACATGAGCTATCCAGAAAAGCAGCTAAAGATCCAAGCTAAGTACCAGTGTTCCCACCCTGTAGACCTGGGGGGGGAACGGAAGAAAAGAGGCGAAAGAAAACGGGTCAGTCAAAAAGACTGGTAAGTCCTATCTACTATCAGTATAAAAACTAATAAAGTTAACTGGTCATGTGAAGCAGAGATGAAACATAGGGTGATAACTAGCAGGGTGAAAAGCTAACAAGATAGATCAAGTGTGGCATCGCATATACAAGGTTAAGTTGCACCGGGTGTGTACTAGTATTCTAATCCATGTCAAGTATAATCAAGAAATGATCCCTTGGCCCAAAGCTGGCCCACATCATGAGATGACCTAAATCGAGGTCCAACTACTCGGTCTAGTCGATCGGCTCCCTATAAGCCTAACTCGTCGTGTATCGGTGTCATACGGCCCAAACATGCAATGTAGTTAAACTGCGCTAGGTCCACCCTAGGGTGTATCAAGTCCTACGGTGTCAACCTCGGACACAAATCAAGTATGCACAGTCTAGATCTACTGGTACCCGTGCCTGATTTTCCAACTCCGGACTATGTGCACGACCATAGTCCGCCTGGACCCACACCGGCGTACCTACTCAGCCGTCGTTTTGGTCGCTTAAATGTCAGCCCAGTAATCGTGCCCCACCCTAGCCTAGTCCCTAGGGTCTTATGATACCATCAAGAGGGTTACTGCTGAAAAGGACCACGCCACTAGGGTTTCTTAACGAGTTAAATGTGGTTAACCCGATCCAAACATGGATTAAATTGGTTAAGTGTACCCAAGGTTCATGACTTAACCCCGATTAACCCATCAAGCCCAAATTGGTTAAGTATTAAGTGGACCATGACTTAACCCTAATCAGGAGGCATTAATTAACTTAATGTGCTTTAACCTCTCACATTAGACCTTGTTGTGGTTACTAGTTAAGTCGGGCGGGTCCGGGTAGCTTTACACCACAACTTGGTCTAACCTCGGGTTCGAGCACAACATGACCAACTTCTCACATTGGGTCCTATTGTTTGTAGCCACTAGTTAAGCCAGTCGGTTCGGGGTAGATTTATGCTACAAACTCAACCCAACCTCGAGTTGGCCATTCTCATGTTTTCTACATGTCATATTCACATTCGTGTTTTCAGCCATAAACACATGTCAAACTTTCATGCCATATTTCAAGTCATGTTATTAAGTTTGCCCAACTACCCATAACGTATTCCCATTGCACGTAAATTCGTATCAACGCAAATGGATCAAAAAGGGAACATAACTATATGACAAGGTGGGCATAAGATGGGAAAAACTACCACAAATTAAACATGGTGACATTTGATAAGAAGCATATGGCCTTAACATGTATGATAGCATAAAAGGTGACTTGGCCTCATACATATCAAATAGCATAAGGGTGATTTGGCCACAAGCTAGCATAAGGGTGATTTGCCCACAAGCTAGCATAAGGATGCTTTGGCCACAAGTTAAACATGGTGGCATATGAGGCATAAATAGGTTCATAAGCTTGCATATTACATCATAGGCCTCAAAACATGCATAATATCAACTTAAGCAAATAGGTGAAACATGATTATGAAGGACATAGGATGATGGCTAAAAGTTCGCATATAGCATTATTAGGCTTCAAAAGTATGCATAAAACCAAACTTAGCATATAAGTGATACATGGTGATAAATGACATGTAGAAGTTGCTAGAAGTTCGCATTTAGCCTCACATGCAAGTTATCATAAGGGATATGATAACTTCCATGTTGCCAAAATGCAACCTTTAATATAAAGCTTGAAGCTTTTAGCTCACAAGGTCAAAGTGATAGGTTTTCAAATATGCATAGAATATATTCATGCATAACATGATAAGATCAAAGCATATATCATACTTAGGCCCAAACTCAACTTGCAACATATCACATTTAACTTCATAGTTAGAATCTAAGAGTAGTATAGGGCTTACAATGAGCGGTTATGCGATCTAGATCAATATATATAAAGATTGAGACAAGGCCGCAAGCAAAACCCGCAAAGAAAATAATAAGCTCCACTTAAACGCCTTGAAACAAGAAGTAATAACCCCAAAGACAATGAAAGATAGCTCTTTTACTTAAGAAAGATGACTCTTTTATGACATAGATTGATTTGAGACACTCATGCTCTCATGAAGAAGGTGGAGGCCATGATTAGTGAACATTTGGGCAGCATTTAGTTGTAGGAATGATTAATGATGTTTTAGGCTAGGTATTAGGGTCTTTTTATAGAGTTTAGGATTTGTTTTAGCCATAGGATTAACCCTAAATCAAATCTGAGCCATCAAATCACGTCACTAGCCAACAAAACAGGTCCAAACAGCCCAATTAAGTGCACCAGGCCGACCTGGCTGACCAGGGAGGTCGACCCCCAGGTCGACTCTAGTGTCGACCTGGTTGGGGTGGGAGGTCGACCCTAGTGTCGACCCCCCTGTCGACCTGTCTGGGCGGGAGTTTTCCCGCCCATTCTGTTTTGGCTGAATTTGAATTCTAAATTCAAATTTGAACTGTTTTTGAACTTGTAATTTTCTGAAAACTTTGACGGGCCATAACTTGGTCATACAGACTCCGATTTTCGAAAACTCGGACTCTATTTCGCGTATTTTTCCGAGACGAACGCAATGGCACAGCCCATTTCCCTTGATTCAGATTTTATAGTTTAATTCTGCCTTGATTTATGTTATAACATGTTATTCAAAAATACGGGTTGTTACATTCTCCCCTCCTTAAAGGATTTTGTCCCCGAAATCTCCAAGTTAGGAAGAACGTATCCTACCATCCATCATCCATCTACTCAAAACTTCATCCACGTGCAGTCATTGTCCTTAAAGGATTCTAAATGTTGTATGATCATATGCAAAGGTGTGTGTATATGTACTTATCTAATGCAAAAATCAGGCGGTTACTGATATAGTAAACCTCCTTAATGCAAAGTATGTTAGTGAAATGAGTCCATATGTATGCAAATTCCTAACATAACTCATAGTCTCTACATGAGTGCACATAACATCCATCCATATGCAACATCCATGCGATAGCGTACAAGTTTTCATCCATGAATAAGCATAAACACTCATGCATATGCGGTATGAAAGTGTGTGAGCCGATCTTAGTGCCTAATGTGTATCATGCATCCACGAGTATCCACTTGTAAACACTTGCAACCACTTGCAAACATCAAGCATAACATGTCTCAAATACATGTTTCAACCAAGGGTTTCTACCTAAGGTTCTCATGACAAGATTTACGAAACAAGATAAACTAGATAAACATGGATAGCAAAGGGAAGATATACCAATCTAGGAAAAGAGATTGAAAATGTATCCTCAAAAAGAAATGGATAAAGCACACGCATCTTCTCCTTGGTTTCCCAAGTTGCGTCTTCCTCTGTTTCACTCCATTGCGCCTTAACAAGCTTAACTTCTTTGCTTCTTAGCTTCTTTGTCTCTGTTTCCATGATACGAATCGGAGCTCGTCTCAGGGTCGCCCCTTTCTCTACCTCCATGTCTTCAAGAATACTTGGTTCAACCACTTCGGCGGATCTGTGCAAACACTTCTGGAGATGCGAGACATGAAAGACATTATGCACTCCGGCCAGCTTCTCGGCAATTCCACCTTATAAGTCATCTTCCCAAGTCTTTCTATAGTAGGGAAGGGTCCTACGATCCTTGGTGCCAGCTTCCCAACTGCTTCAAAACGTACCACATTACGCAAAGGAGAAACCTTCACGAAAACCATGTCTCCCACTTTGAATTCCAAATTTGCCCTTCGCTTGTCAGCATAGGATTTCTGTCTATCTTGGGCCGCTTTCATCCTTCTTCTCGCTAATTCAACTTTCTCGAATGTGCCCCGTATCATATCGGGCCCAAGTATAGGCCTATCTGTCGTCTCCCACCAACAAGATGGTGACCTACACGACCTCCCATACAAAGCTTCAAATGGTGCCATCCCTATGCTGGCTTGATAGCTATTATTATAAGCAAACTCTACAAGAGGAAGGTGGTCTTCCCAAGTACCACCGAAGTCGAGAACACAAAGCCTCAAGAGATCTTCTAGCACTCTATTCACCCTTTCGGTTTGGCCATCCGTCTGGGGGTGATAGGCTGTACTCAGATTTAATCGCGTGCCCATCGCTTCTTGCAAACTGTTCCAGAACTGGCTAGTGAAAATCGGGTCACGATCGCTAACTATGCTAGAGGGAACTCCATGCAACCGCACTATCTCTCGAACATAAACAGATGCTAGCCATGATACGGTCCTCTTGCTTTTCACCGGAATGAAATGGGCTCTCTCTGTAAGTCTATCAGTTATTACCCATATCCCATAAAGCCCAAATAGTTTGGTGACGAACATCTTCACCCCAATCATATATCACAAATAGGCGAGTCATACTCCTTATGGGGTTTGCAACAGAACTAAGATTGAGGATAGGACCGAGAGGATATACTTAAAAGATAGCATGCGAGTAAGCTCTACGGAACAATAGGGATCAAGGATATACTCTTAGAAGGAGATTTAATGCGCGTATCTAGTCTTCAATCTTCTAAGCCGCATTTTCTTGTGCTTAATCTCATCGTGCCTTGACCGTCTTTTAACTTCACAATTCCACAGTTCTTAATTCTTATTTCCAAAATATGAGTTAGAACTCATTTCGCCGTTGCCTCTCATTCCCCTTCCACTTACTCTTTGCCTAAAATACTTGGCTTCCACCCAACTGTGTACTCATGGTTTCATGCAAGCTTTCCAAAATTCGTTAGTGAATCTTAGATCTCGTTTACATACTATACGGTATCCCACACAGAAAACTATCTCTTGAAAACAAGTGCCACTCCACGTTGCCAAATGTACTTACTAGGGTGATTTCTCCAACCCATGGTTAAGTGAAATGGACTATCCGCCTTAGTAGCGAATACCACTGAAGCACCCCATTCTGAAATGCTTCACCTAATGAAATTTTTCTCAAGCTACTCCTTGATTTGCTTACCAAGCTCTCTTCTTTCTCGCGGGGTCATGTGCCTAACGGGCAATGTAACTGGCTTGGCATTATCAACCAGATAAATGCGGAAATCTATCTCCCGCTTAGGAGGTAACCCCCTTAACTTCTTCAAAGACATCAGGATAGTCTCGGACCACCCTTAAAGGTTGCAGATCATCGATGGCCGAGTCAAGAGATTCAGGATAACATAACATGACGGGACCTCTAGGATTACAAGAAATTTCTAGGGTATTACCGAGGCGAGTCATGAGCCTCACTACCCTATGCTCACAGTCAAGAATGGCTCCATAACTGGACAACCAATCCACACCCAAAATCAACCCATATCCCATAAACCCGAGAACCTAATCATTACATATGAATTCTATGCTCAAGATAGAGATTTTCAAATCCACACAAATCACAGGTAGATGGGCAGAACTCGCAATTGGATTTGAAACACTAACGGGATCTCACTAGACTAGTACTTAGGTGCAAACTTTCAACAAGATCAGAAATAAAACTATGCGATGCGCCAGAATCAAATAAGGTATGAACAGGGAAATCAGAAATGTAAACATGACTTTTTACAGAAACACTACCTCAATCAAAATCTGGAAGAGTGAGGAGAGCCTGCAACTGCCCTCCAGAGGGTCCTGCTTGCTGAGTTTGTCCTTGCCCCTGTCCTTGCTTCTTCGGGCAATCCTTGCTAAAATGTCCAGACTCTCCGCAATGAAAACACTTGCCTAACTTCCTCTTCTTCTTCCTGCAATCCTTGGCCAGATGCCCCTTGACCACACAAAAGTTGCATTTCCTCTTCTAACTTGACATGTTGTAGTTCTTTCCTCCTTTCCCGGAGTCTATCTTCTTGCCTTGAGACTTATTTGCCTTGACCTTCTTCTTGTCACTCTTATCTTCCTCTTGAAGTAGGGCCGTATTCACCAAATTTTCGAAGGTCGCCCCCAGGGGTATATGAGACATGGCCAAACCGCGCAATGGCTCATTCAATCCTAGAGCAAAGTATAGGGCCTTCTTCCGAGCTGTGTTAACCAATTCTAGACCGAACTGAGCAAGTTGATTAAACTTATCCACGTATTCCCTAACTGACATGTCCCCTTGCTTTAGAGATAGGAACCTCTCCATCTGAAGGTTCTCTTCTGTCGATGATAGAAACTTTAGTCCAAACCTTCTCCTAAAGTCATTCCACGTCTCAATTGGTCTAGTAGTGGTGGTGACTACCCACCAATAAGCAGCTTCCCCTTTCAATAGCCATACCGCCAACAGAACTTTCCTACGATCTTCCATATCAAAGATAGCAAAGAGGTCTTCAGTTTACTTTAGCCAGTTTCTTGCCTCCACAGAAGTCTCCGTTCTGACAAAATTCTTGCAACCCATCGCCTTAAAGTCTTTGCAAAGCTCCGCGAAATTCGCTTGTGTATGCTGAGGGGGAGGAGGAATGTCCGCGGGGCCGGCTTCATTCGCCCTTGCCTCCATGTACCTTCTAAACAAAATAGGTACTAGTACACCCTCCGGGATGGCAAAATTATCGGCCATACTGAAACGAAGGAAAAAGATGGATAGATTCAGAACGAAGAAACGAAGGATAATGCTAATGGCTTTTGGGGAGTAGCCTTTTAAAATAACTAGACTTTTCTTAGAAAATACTTAATTGGTTTTGAAAATAGTTTTCCAAAAGGTGAGTTTTAAAAACACTTTTGCTCAAATCTTGTAAACCTTATGCTCTGATACCAAATGTTACACCCCACCTCCGCCAGGGCCACTCTTGCAAGGACACTAGCTTTGGAGGGGCGTTAAACAAGGTAAACATGCATGCAGATATCACAAGACAGAACATATAAGTAAAACAGAATAAATAAAGCAGCGGATAAAACTAACATTTCAAAACCATAGTCAAGTTACATTAAAGTACTTGGTCATTATTTTCCACAAAACATAGTCTAGAAACATAAACTGAAAACTGGAAATAACATAAAGTAACTATCCCCAAGGTAGAATAAAGCCATAGCGAGCTCAAGTCCAAACCGTACATGAGCTATCCAGAAAAGCAGCTAAAGATCCAAGCTAAGTACCAGTGTTCCCACCCTGTAGACCTGGGGGGGAAACGGAAGAAAAGAGGCGAAAGAAAACGGGTCAGTCAAAAAGACTGGTAAGTCCTATCTACTATCAGTATAAAAACTAATAAAGTTAACTGGTCATGTGAAGCAGAGATGAAACATAGGGTGATAACTAGCAGGGTGAAAAGCTAACAAGATAGATCAAGTGTGGCATCGCATATACAAGGTTAAGTTGCACCGGGTGTGTACTAGTATTCTAATCCATGTCAAGTATAATCAAGAAATGATCCCTTGGCCCAAAGCTGGCCCACATCATGAGATGACCTAAATCGAGGTCCAACTACTCGGTCTAGTCGATCGGCTCCCTATAAGCCTAACTCGTCGTGTATCGGTGTCATACGGCCCAAACATGCAATGTAGTTAAACTGCGCTAGGTCCACCCTAGGGTGTATCAAGTCCTACGGTGTCAACCTCGGACACAAATCAAGTATGCACAGTCTAGATCTACTGGTACCCGTGCCTGATTTTCCAACTCCGGACTATGTGCACGACCATAGTCCGCCTGGACCCACACCGGCGTACCTACTCAGCCGTCGTTTTGGTCGCTTACATGTCAGCCCAGTAATCGTGCCCCACCCTAGCCTAGTCCCTAGGGTCTTATGAAACCATCAAGAGGGTTACTGCTGAAAAGGACCACGCCACTAGGATTTCTTAACGAGTTAAATGTGGTTAACCCGATCCAAACATGGATTAAATTGGTTAAGTGTACCCAAGGTTCATGACTTAACCCCGATTAACCCATCAAGCCCAAATTGGTTAAGTATTAAGTGGACCATGACTTAACCCTAATCAGGAGGCATTAATTAACTTAATGTGCTTTAACCTCTCACATTAGACCTTGTTGTGGTTACTAGTTAAGCCGGGCGGGTCCGGGTAGCTTTACACCACAACTTGGTCTAACCTCGGGTTCGAGCACAACATGACCAACTTCTCACATTGGGTCCTATTGTTTGTAGCCACTAGTTAAACCAGTCGGTTCCGGGTAGATTTATGCTACAAACTCAACCCAACCTCGAGTTGGCCATTCTCATGTTTTCTACATGTCATATTCACGTTCGTGTTTTCAAGCATAAACACATGTCAAACTTTCATGTCATATTTCAAGTCATGTTCTCATGTTATTAAGTTTGCCCAACTACCCATAACGTATTTCCATTGCACGTAAATTCGTATCAACGCAAATGGATCAAAAAGGGAACATAACTATATGACAAGGGGGGCATAAGATGGGAAAAACTACCACAAATTAAACATGGTGACATTTGATAAGAAGCATACGGCCTCAACATGTATGATAGCATAAAAGGTGACTTGGCCTCATACATATCAAATAGCATAAGGGTGATTTGGCCACAAGCTAGCATAAGGGTGATTTGGCCACAAGCTAGCATAAGGATGCTTTGGCCACAAGTTAAACATGGTGGCATATGAGGCATAAATAGGTTCATAAGCTTGCATATTACATCATAGGCCTCAAAACATGCATAATATCAACTTAAGCAAATAGGTGAAACATGATTATGAAGGACATAGGATGATGGCTAAAAGTTCGCATATAGCATTATTAGGCTTCAAAAGTATGCATAAAACCAAACTTAGCATATAAGTGATACATGGTGATAAATGACATGTAGAAGTTGCTAGAAGTTCGCATTTAGCCTCACATGCAAGTTATCATAAGGGATATGATAACTTCCATGTTGCCAAAATGCAACCTTTAATATAAAGCTTGAAGCTTTTAGCCCACAAGGTCAAAGTGATAGGTTTTCAAATATGCATAGAATATATTCATGCATAACATGATAAGATCAAAGCATATATCATACTTAGGCCCAAACTCAACTTGCAACATATCACATTTAACTTCATAGTTAGAATCTAAGTGTAGTATAGGGCTTACAATGAGCGGTTATGCGATCTAGATCAATATATATAAAGATTGAGACGAGGCCGCAAGCAAAACCCGCAAAGAAAATAATAAGCTCCACTTAAACGCCTTGAAACAAGAAGTAATAACCCCAAAGACAAAGAAAGATGGCTCTTTTACTTAAGAAAGATGACTCTTTTATGACATAGATTGATTTGAGACACTCATGCTCTCATGAAGAAGGTGGAGGCCATGATTAGTGAACATTTGGGCAGCATTTAGTTGTAGGAATGATTAATGATGATTTAGGCTAGGTATTAGGGTCTTTTTTATAGAGTTTAGGATTAGTTTTAGCCATAGGATTAACCCTAAATCAAATCTGAGCCATCAAATCACGTCACTAGCCAACAAAACAGGTCCAAACAACCCAATTAAGTGCACCAGGCCGACCTGGCCGACTAGGGAGGTCGACCCCCAGGTCGACTCTAGTGTCGACCTGGTTGGGGGGAGGTCAACCCTAGTGTTGACCCCCCTGTCGACCTGTCTGGGCGGGAGTTTTCCCGCCCAGTCTGTTTTGGCTGAATTTGAATTCTAAATTCAAATTTGAACTGTTTTTGAACTTGTAATTTTCTGAAAACTTTGACGGGCCATAACTTGGTCATACGGACTCCAATTTTCGAAAACTCGGACTCTATTTCACGTATTTTTCCGAGACGAACGCAATGGCACAGCCCGTTTCCCTTGATTCAAACTTTATAGTTTAATTCTGCCTTGATTTATGTTATAACATGTTATTCAAAAATACGGGTTGTTACAACTTGTTACACCCCACGCCCGTTAATGTCAATACTAAGGGAATGCATTAAGTTTTGTGAAGCGTTAAAGGTAAACAGGTACAGAATAATTACAAGATAGATATAAATAAGATAGCAGTGGAAATCTAAATTTTCATTTCCAACAAGAATCATGATAACGTGATACACAATACCATAAGTCACAAAAACCATTACAATAAAATAACTTCTGTCTTGCACCATCAGAGTACATAAGAAAATAAAAAGCATAATTCCCCAATTGAAAGAGTTAAGCCATAGTAGAGACAAGAACTTAAGCCATATTTCAGAAGTAGCTCCTAGCAAGATGATATCTGAGTCCTGATCAAGCCTGAGTGTTTCCTCCCTGAGAACGTAGGGGGGAGAGAGGGGGAAATGGAAGAAAGAAGGAGAAAAAAGGGCCATATATAAAGTCTGGCTAGTCAAGTTACTTTTAGCCAGTAAATAAATAAAAGTAGCATGATAGGCATATAAAGTGGATAAAAGAGATCATTACATAAATGGTAGGTGAGACAAGGTAGACATGTGTATACAATGCTCTAATGATTACTCTGCACTATTACTAGTATAACCAGAATGAGGTGATCCCTTCCATTATAAGTTGGTAGACTTAGGGCATATGTCCAGGTGTACCCTAACCACTACCTAATCAATCTGTTCCCTGCTCCGTAGATACTCTATGCCGACCCAATGGTAGGATGTATCATGTCCTACAATAGCGAGCCCCCATTGATATGCACAGCCCCATATCTACTAGTCTCACGGTCATCTTATCCTCCTCTGCCCAGCTCATGCACACACATGGCCTGGTCGGTTTGCGTCGCCCACACCGTCCTACATGTTCAGATCTCATATAATCAATCAGTATGTGTGTCCCCTCTCCGCCTAGTACGGAGTATTTTATTTGATACTTACCCCGGGTTACTGACTGAAATGGGTCCCACACAAAACGATACAAGCTCTCCCCTTTGTCTTGTATCCCCCACTAGGTTTTTCACAGACTATGTATAGCACTAAGTGTCTTTAATTACATAGCCCTATACCAGTTATGCTTACCCTAAAAGGTGTCTTTAATTACATAACTTTTGTACTTTCCTCCGGTTATGTATACCACTAGGTGTCTTTAATTACATAACCTTATCGGGTTAAGTTTGTGGGCCTATATGAAAATATCACCCACCCCCTCCAAATTTGCTTAACCCATCCACTATTCCAATCAATTTACTTAACGATAACCTTATTTCATAATCATGCAATCCCTATGGATTAGATTTGGTTAAGTTGTCTAATTCATTACCATGTCCATTTATGGTTTATAATGGGCTAGACCTTCCACATTAAGCCTACAACGTGTGGATGATGGATATGATGGTCAGGTCCGGGCAGACTTATTCCACAATTGGGCCTAACCTCGTGTCTTAGCCCGATTCGTATTTGCATACATTGACCTCCCACATTAGGTTCAACATTAGTGTCTGTTTGATATGCCGATCGGGTCCAAGCAGACTTCCACCACTAATACAACCTAACCTCGTGTCGTAAGTACAATTACAATTCCTAATTGTAATTACTAGACATTCCATTATTAATTAATTAATCCTTTCCCTTTATAGGTTTTAATGCCCTCTTTGCCCAATAATTTGAATTATATGTCCAAAAATGTTCATATTCAAATTATGCCAATATTAACTCGTTTTCCCCATTTTCTAACTAGTGCACTCATAAACTAGTGGCATGCCTAAGCTAGTCAATAGCCTAGTCATAACGATAATAGGGAAAATAACGGGAATATAACTAAAGTGATCATCTTGGCATAAACATAAACTAGCATGATGATAAGGTGAACGTACATACTGGCTTGGACATGTGATTACCATCATAACAAGGTGGACATTAAACTGATGAACTGGTGGCAGTCAATTGATTCTAACATAACTACAATGTAATAATAAGCATAGTAAGATCTAAATTTGCAGTTTAGATGTCCATTAGTTTAGATCTAACATAATAACACAAGGTGATAAATTAGATCACATATTTCATATCTAGAGGTTAAAATAGATCTAACACCATTAGAATGACATAATAGCATGTTTAGATCTAAATATGGGTTCACATGTCCAACTTACAACATATCTAAGTTGATCGCAATATGACAGGTGAAAGGTGATTTACATAAAGAGTTAGATCTAACCCATGTTGCAACTGTCCAGATTAACAGATTTACATTCACCACAACATAGTTACAAGTCAAGATCCACATAGGTAACATAATAGAATAACCACAATTGCATTGGATCTAAAGGTGTAGATCCATCAGGACATAGTATAAGATTTAACAATAGCATAGATTTGTAGTTTACAACATATCCAATTCACGGTCTTTCACAATTTACTTTTATTTATTTAAACTTAAAAGCAACTACAAACTCACTGTGTTAGGTTTAGAGAATATGGAGAATGGATCTAGAATTCCTGGATTGGATTTTCAAAGTTGAATGTTTAGAAGAAAACGAATCCATCTCAGTTCGCACAACGACAATATTTGGTTCCCATAATTTCCAATGAAGAAATAAGAGAATTGGACCCATATATATAGCTCCAGAACCCCCTAAAACGGACTGCCACCTCAGCCCTTGGGGTGTTGACACTCCTGTGGGTGGGTCGACCCATAGGTCGACACCCCTTAAGGAGGTCGACCCCGGTATCGGCACCCCTCTAGGGGGGTCGACCCCCTAGAGTGGGAAATTTGCCGCCTTGGCGAATTTTTGATTTTCGAACTGTTCTCGATAGTGTCTGACTCATATCTGACTCATACGTGACTCATATTTGTATATATGTTCTTTCTATATGTATACAAAATTAAAACCCTCACAACTTCTTCATACTGTGTCCGTTTTACGCAAACCAAATGTCTATCTTGACCAGAATTTAAAGACGAATGCGATGGCACAGTCCATTTTCCTTAGTTCTGAATATTAATCTAATTATTATTTAATTTATCCTCTTTTAGTTTCATTAAAAATTCGGGGTGTTACAATATACTTCTCTTAAGATTACTCTGCATTAATACTAGTATAACCAGAATGAGATGATCCCAACAACTATAAGATGGTAAACTTAGGCATACGTCAAGATCTATCCTAACCACTACCCTAATCGATCGGCTCCCTACTCCGGGTAGATACTCTGTGCTGGCCCCACCATAGGATGTATTACCTCCTATTGTGGCAACCCTTTGCTGATATGCATAGCCATACCTACAGGTGTCATGGTGGTCTTAGCCCCCTCTACCCAGCCCATGGACACACATGTCCCAGTCGGTTTGCTCTTCCCACACCGTCTTCCTCGTTTGGATCTCTTACATTCAGCCCATTAAGCGTGCCCCAACTCCGACCTAGTTCGAAGTACTCGTTTGATACTTATTACGGTTCTCTACCTTGTTTTGTATCCCCACTAGGATTTCCATTGGTTATGCATACCACTAGATGTCTTTAATTACACAACCCTATTATTTCTACAAGTTATGCTTACCTTAAAAAGGCATCTTTAATTACATAACTCTAATGTTTCCATTAGTTATGTATACCACTAGGTGTCTTTAATTACATAACCTTATCAGGTTAAGTTCGTGGGCCTATACGTAAATATTACTCACCCCCATTGATTTATTTAACCCCGGCTTAAGTTTATATTCATACAATCCCTATGGATTTAACTAGGTTAAGTATTCAAGGTTTATTAACATATTTTCATTTATGGTTATGGTATGTTAAACCTCCCACATTAAGACTACCATTTGTGGATGTTGGACATGCCAGGCGGGTCTGGGAAGACTTATTCCGCAAATTGGGCGTAACCTCGTGTCTTAGCACGTCTCGTATTTGTGCACTTAGAACTCTCACATTAGATTCAATACTTGTGGTCATTGGATATGATGGTTGGTTCTGGGCAGACTTCCACCACAAGTACAATCCAACCTCGAGTCATAAGTACAGTTACAGTTTCTAATTATTGTAATCCTAAGCATTCCATTATTAGCCAATTTTCCTACGTCGTTATAGGTTATAAGATTCATGCTCCCTTTTTCCCTATTATGCTCATATTAAATTATATATCCAAATTCATATTCATAATCATTATTCAAGTTATGCCGACTTTTTTTGTTTCCCCTATTCCCTAATTAATGCATTCGGATATATTTAGCAACATGCCTAGGCTAGGAAGTAGCCTGTCCATATACAACAAAAGGAAAAGGTGATCGGAAGATGACAATAGTGATTATTCTGACATAAGTGGCATAAATATATACTGGCATAGTGATAAGATGGACATATAAGAATTGATCTGTGAACTTGTGATAATTAAACTAGTTCTAACATAGTAGGAATATCATAATAAGCATAACAAGATATAAATAATAATTTAGTTGTCCAAATAGTCTAGATCCAATAAGATAGGCACAAGGTGATATAAATAATAAGCTATATCTAAAAACAAAAGAAAATATGTCCTGATAAATATTTGGATCCAAGTCATAGTGTGTCATAACATCATAAATTCACAAGTTACAATGGATCCGGTATGATAAAGATTGAGTTCCAAGTCATAACTAATTTAGAATATCGTAGATTCACAATTTACAATAGATCTAGTATAATTCAGTCATAGGAAAAGATCCAAACAATAGTCATATCATGTTTACTTTTAATCATTTAAATCTAAAAGAAACTTAGAACTCACAATGTTTGGATTAAGAAAATAGGACTAGAAGAGAAGATTGTTGAGCTACAGAACAACACTTGAATCTCCTAATTTTTTATTGTAGAAGAAGAAAAGAATCCAATTCAGTCCAGGCACTGACAGCATTTGGCCTCCATTGATTTCCGGTGAAGAAAATAAGAGAAATGAGCATGTATATATAGCTGCCAGCCCCTAGAAACCGACTTGCCACGTCAGCCCTAGGGGGTCGACCTACCCCTTAGGGGGTCGACCCTGGTGTCGACACCCCTTGGGGGGTCGACCTAGGGGTCGACACCCCCTTAAGGGGTCGACACCCCCTTAAGGGGTCGACTCCCCTAGGCGGGAATTTTCCCGCTCACCCCGAATTCTGGAAATTTGAACTTTTTTGAACTTTTTGGACCTGATTTTGAATTCCTGGATCTTATATGTATATATATAATTCTCTTACGCATATACAAACTTCAAACCCTCAAAAATTCTTCCTACGTTATCCGTTTTACGCAAACCAAATGTCTATCTTAACCAAAATTTCAAGACGGACGCAATGGCATAGTCCGTTTCCCTTAGTTCTAAGTATTGAATTAATTATTATTTAATTTATTCTCTTTTTATGTTGTTAAAATATGGGGTGTTACAATGGTTGTTTGGTCCATAGGAGGATCCGTGGCATGATCAGGTTGATCGGCAGGATGGGCATGGGATACCTCACCCTTGCTTGTACTGGTTCCCCTTCCGTTGCTAGTTTTCCTTTAAGCTTGTACCGCTTGACATCCTCCTCCTCTTTCAGCAATCTCCTCCGCTTAGCTAAAACCTATGGTTCGTCGCCCCTCAGGAATTCAGCCATCAATCTAACTTCATCCACTGGACGCCCAATAGCAATTCTACTTTCTTCATCCATTAAAATTGTCCAAGTGTCTGCCAAGGTTCATGGATAGTCTCCAATCTAAGATATATTTCGATGGTAGAGAACTAAAGCATAGAACATGACCACATTACAACCGAACTCCTGACATATTTCTTCTATTTTCCACGCATGATATGCCTTAAGAGTCTGAATCTCTACTTCATGTTGGACCAAGGAATTATAAATATTTTCCAGGACCGTATTAGCGTTATCTTCTACCTCTCTCTTGGATAGTTCTACAGCGAGAAGTCAGGCTTTAAGATCCTGAACCTCCTGCTCTAATTCCAATTTATAGAACTCCAATTCCCCTTTGTCTTTCATCAAAATTTCATTTTCAGCATTAAGGGATTCATTTTGATGACCCACCAATTTTACATCATCTTGAGTAGCCTTGGTAAGGAGCGACCAATGGTCAAGTTCTTTTTGAAATCGAATACGGAAGTTGTCGAGCTCATCCATACTATTTTTATATTGGTCTTTGAGTTTGATTAGCCCAGTCTCACGTTCAGCTAACTCTTTCTTGGTACATTCAAGGAAACTCGTATCAAAGTTCCACTCTAACTTTGATCCATCAATCTCAACTTCCATATTCCTGGTAACTTCAAATAGTCGTCTTGAATAAGTACACATTTTATTGTATTGATTTATAGCATAATCAATGCCTGACTAAACACGATTATCGAAGTTCTCTGGAAAAGTTACTGGGTTAGGAACAAATTTAACATAAGCGAAGTTATGTTGGGGGAAGGTTTTTTTAAGATCATTGATGCTTTAGCGGGCGTCTTCTCCTGTGCGGTCGAAGTAGATAGTCGAGAGCTTTTATCAAGATGTTTGGTAAGAGTAAGAGAATCTTTTCCCTTAGAAGCAGTGGTATGCGATTTTCAAATGGGACCAGCCGAAAGTCTAGGATAGGATAACTTAGTTTCGGGGTGCTCGCTGGTTGTTTTGCCATCACATGAGAGTGAGAGGTGGAGATACATTTCTCTGTATCTTTCTCCTTGTCCTTCTCTCAGGAATGCTCGCTCTCCTTCTCCTTCCTATCCCTTCTCCTCTTATCCTTTTATTTGTTATCCTGGTCCTCCTTCACGCGCCTCTCACGAACACGCTGCTTTTTCTCGCTCTCACGATCATGCTTCTCATTGCGTTTGCAGTCTCATTTCTCCTGGGAATAAGTCAGGACGACTAAACCACCTATACGCAATTAGGAACGGAAACTATCATAATGTTGACCCACTCTCCTCAAGATATCAGTAATTCACAAAAAGAACAAAATTAGCGCTCGATATACACCAACAAGGAGGGGGCTATGAAATTCAGTGCTTATATGTCTCCTATTACTTCCTCCCAATGACAGACTAGAGCCTGGTATTCGGATTGTGGTCGTCGTTTCCTTGGCCTTTACTGGAGTAATCTTATCCCCATACTTTTGAAAAATGAGTTGGGTTTCAGATTTTGGGAAGAGAGGAAATTTTTCGGGATGTCCAAGTGTAGCAATCCTCGGAAGGGAGAATCCACTTCTTCTATTTGAACCCCTAGGTGGAATCATGTTCCTTTTCTATAGCGGAACCTTTTGGCTAGGGATCCTGTGACTCATTTTCCTTAGGAGATGTATCTTTTTCCTCTCTTATGGGATCAGCCTTGATTAGGTGGAGTTCAGCCTCCTTGATGATTATTTTCCCCTTCTTCACTGCCTTCTTCCCTTTAGCTAGAGATCTAGAAATGATAGTTGCAAACCCTCTGATTGAGGGCTGACTTGTTTGTGCCCCAACTAGGGGCACCTTGGTGGCTGGAGTTGATGACTTCCCAATAAGGAGCGCAGTTACTAGAGGTAAAACATTTGGAGGAACATGAACCTCACTAGATCCCAACACGTATGTAAGGAGCTTTTTGACAATTCGTTCCTTATTTGGGACATTTAAAAGAAAATCTAGATGCTCTTGGTTTTCTATATCAATAGACTTAGCTGGATTGGTACCTGAGAGAAGTGACGGATGTGAGAAACTTTTTCAAGCAACCAGTATGACAATAAATTGAGGATTGACACTTACTACACGTAAGCCATCTACGGGCACGTCCTAGCCGTTGAGGAGTGTAAAACCAATCATGTCTTACATCTCCAAGCTTACTCGGTATGTCCTCGATGATGTTCTTTCCACGAGAAGCTTTAAAGAAGAGAAGTGAAGGAGTTGGGTCATTTCTGTGCTTGAAATTAAAAAAGAAGACCACGTCCTCAAAGGTTGGAACCTGATGGATATGCTCCATGTACAAGATATATAGATACATAAGATTGGCGTAAGCGATGGGATGGAGCTGCACTGAGTCCAATCTCATGTTCTTAACGAATTTGACGACAAATGGATGGAAGGGAGGAATGATCCGGATGGGGTACATCTACTGGGTTATTACTATAAAACCCTCCGGTGGGTTGTGAGGGTGTTCTTCTCTGTAGGAATCCAGATCTCTCTCTAAAGGATTCCATGTTTGAGACTTAATCTTATTAGTTTCCTCTCATCCACGGTATAAGGCCAGGAATCTATAGGGTTGATCGAGATTGGTGCATATTGAAGAGCATCGGGTGCTACCTCTCCAACAGGTGATACCCCTACTACATCCTCTTCGGCAAAGGACGATGCATTTCTCTATTGATTGTAGGGCTGTAACATAAATTTGGGGTTGGGATATGTTTCTGTTGACGAACCTATCTTTATGTTTAGATTAGGTGGAAGCACTTTTCCTCTTCCTTCTCCATACTTTCTTGTATCATATCTTCCGTTCATGGTTGAGTACGCTATTCAAGAAAGATTGTTGGTTAGAGAATTAAAACCGAAGGTCTCCAATGTGTGTGCTAAATGCAAGTGCCTGAAGTAAAAATGTATAGAAACAACTGCAGAAATGAAAACATTAAAGGTAACAATGTGCTTTTTCTATAAAAATCAATTCATATGTTGCTTCTAGTTTATATTATCCAAATTTATGTGATCAGACCAATTATGCTCTAGCCTAACTATCCAGTGGTGTAAAGAATGTTGGTTTGTTAATTGTTGTTATGAATGATGACATTCGATTAGGAAGGACATCATTGATAGTTGGTTTCAAGTTTTGGGTCGACCTACCCCCGGTCGATATCCCCTCTGGTCGGAATTCCAGGGTTCGGACAGTTCTATTGTGATCTGCTCTCGTACATGTAACAAAGCCTCAAGTCCTAGATCGAACGATTATCGGTCGATATACTTCGGATTGATGTACATCAAGTAGACCCGATGTGCATCTCCTAACTACACCCTTTGCCTCACACCGTCTCTTCGGTTCGATTTCTTTGGGCTTAACTCATCATTCCATTAACCCAAGAATATTGTTCCAACCCCACGACTTTCGGATCAGCCGCCATGCATGATTGACACAATTGTCTATCCAACTCCACTCTGGGCTCCATCATGTGGCCAATCCAACCAGTGCTATGTCGACTTGCTTTCCGCTCCTTCCAACCTCCTACCTCCTAGTATTGAGATTCAATTCCCCTGCCTATCGAGTTGTGGGGAGACATCTGGAGGAGTCCATTGGCTATACTTTTCCCCAAGTCAAACTCCATTACGAATGCCATGACACGAAATCGTCATTATGGCCCTATCACTGCTCCTTTCTGTACAACTCCCAGGATTGCCTCCTTATGGACCTACCTCCTTCTCCTGCATGATCCACAGTAATGATTTCGACAATAAAATGAACTGAATGGTAATTAGAACAGAAAGAAAAGGAAGAAAATCGATTTTGTGAATCGACTCGTGAGAAATTACGGTTTAAAAAGTAAGGCGGTGAATTAAGGCCTACCTAGATTCAAATTTGGAAGAAGATTGACGATTTTTGATTAATTTAGGTGGTTGGTACTTCTCGGAAACGAGTTTGGCTCGAATGGAATTAAAATTAAAAGTAAAATAATGAGGGTGGGCCAACTTTAAATAATGAACCGCAGTGAATATTTGTGTTCCCATGAAGTGACAGTATACGGAAGTGACGGAACAACACATTGATTTGAAATGAGAATCAACTCGAATCGGGTCAGTCTAAATATAAAATAATTCTATGGGTCGATGCTGACCCGGAAACTCAAATTGTATATGTCTCATGCGATTCTGACGATCATGATTCAACAACATCTCGTATTGACGTATATGAAATTTTCCAGTCTGACTTGACCATGCGATCAACTAGCGCAAAGTATAGGCATTGTTCCTCAATGACCTGAATGTGCAACATCGCATTTACGAGCCCTCAATTTTGAATTTGTAATTTTTCCCTACAGACAGAATAATCCGAGTACAATGGCATCTTAGATGGACATGGCTATTTGTTATTACCATTCACATATTGAAAAGCTTGTATGAAATTGCTTCTTAATAGGACTCAATGAACATCTCGTATATAATGTGACGTACTTCGGGAGGCGAAGTATTGACCACCTTTTTGGTAAGTCCGTCAAAATTGTATACATTTTTGTAGGCTAAACTCAAAGAAACATCACCAAGAGTCTCATCAACCCGAACCTCCCTGGAAAGCAAAGACCAAGTACCTGTGACACCCCATATCCGCTAATGTTACTCACAAAGGGAATGCATTAAGTTTCCTAAAGCGTTATAGGTAAACAGACACAAAATTTTTACAATACAGACACAAATAAGAGAGCAGCGAAAATTTAAATTTTCATTTCAAACACAAATCATACAGCGTGGTTCAAAATACCTTGATTCTCAAAAACCATTACAACGTAACTTCTGTCTTTTAACATCAGAGTACATAAATACTTAAAAGAAAACATAATTCCCCAAATAAAAGAGACAAAGCCATAGTAGAGACAAAAACTTGAGCCATACTTCAAAAGCAGCTCTAGCAAGATGATGTCTGAGTCCTGACTAAGTCCGAGTGTTTCCTCCCTGAGAACCTTGGGGGGAAGCGGAAGAAAGAAGAGGAAACAAGAGGGTCAGACATAAAGTCTGGCGAGTCTAGTGACTTTTAACAAGTAAATAAATGAAAGTAACATGAGAGGCATATAAAGTGGATAAGAGAGAACACTGCATAAATGGCAGGTGTGACAAGGTAGATAGGATAAGGTGTACATGCTTCTCTAATGATTACTCTACACTATTACTAGTACAACCAGAATGAGATGATCCCTTCTGTTATAAGGTGGTAGACTTAAGGCATACGTCCAAATGTGCCCTAACCACTACGCTAATCGATCGGCTCCCTACTCCGTAGATACTATGTGCCGGCCCCACAATAGGATGTATCACTTCCAACAGTGGCAACCCCTCACCGATACGCACAGTTCCATATCTACTGGTGTCACGGTCGTCTTATCCCTGTCTGCCCGGTTCATGCATGCACATGGCCCGGTCGGTTTGCACCGCCCACACTGTCCTCCACGTTTGGATCTCTTACAATCAGTCAGTAAGCGTGTCTCATCTCCGCCTAGTACAGAGTATTTTATTTGATACTTACTCCGGTTACTATCTGAAATGGGTCCCGCACAATATGATACAAGCTCTCCCATTTGTCTTGTATCCACCACTAGGTTTTTCACTGACTATGTATACCACTAGGTATATTTAATTACATAGCCCTATTCAGTTATGTTTACCCTAAAAGGTGTCTTTAATTACATAACTTTTATATTTTCCTCCGGTTATGTATACCACTAGGTGTCTTTAATTACATGACCTTATCGGGTTAAGTCTGTAGGCCTATATGTAAATATTACCCACCTCCTCCAGATTTTCTTAACCCATCCACTATCCAATCAATTTACTTAACCCTAACTTTAGTTCACAATCATACAATCCCTATGGATTAGTTTTGATTAAGTAGTTAAATTCATTACTATGTCCATTTATGGTTCATAATAGGCTAGACCTCCCACATTAGGCCTACAATGTGTGGATGCTGAATATGTCGGTCGGGTCCAGGCAGTCTTATTCCACAGTTGAGCCTAACCTCGTGTCACTTAGACCTCCCATATTAGGTTCAACATTAGTGGCTGCTGAATATGCCGGTCGGGTTCGGGCGGACTTCCACCACTAATGCAACCTAACCTCATGTCATAAGTGCTATTACAATTCCTAATTGTAATTACTAGACATATTATTAATTAATTAATCAATCAATTAAACCTTTCCCTTTATAGGTGTTAATGCCCACTCTACCTAATAATTCGAATTATATGTCCAAAAATGTTCATATTCAAATTATGCCAATAATAACGCTTTTTCACCCGTTCCCTAACTAGCGCACTCATAAATTGGTGGCATGCCTAGGCTAGACAATAGCCTAGTCATAAACCATAATAGGGAAAATAATGGGAATATAACCAAAGTGATCATTTTAACATAACTTGGCATAAACATAAACTAGCATGGTGATAAGGTGGACATATAAGCATAAAACTCATGAACTTATGGCAATTACTAGTTCTACATAACTATGATGTCATAGTGAGCATAACGAGATCTTAATTTACCATTTAGGTGTCCATCTATTTAGATCCTACATAATTATAATGTGGTCACAAAAATAGATCTAACATAGTTAGGATGACATAGTAACATGTTTAGATCTAAATATGGATTCACATGTCCAATTTACAACATATCTAAATTAACCATAATATGATAGGTGAAAGGTGATTTACATAAAGAATTGGATCTAACCAACATTGTAACTGTCCAAATTAACAGATTTACATTGACTATAATATAGTTACAATTCAAGATCCACAAAGTTGACATAATAGAATAACCACAATAGCATTGGATCTAGAGAAATAGATCTATCATGACATAATATAAGATTTAACAATAGCATAGGTTAATAGTTTACACCAAATCCAAATCACATTCTTTCATGATTACTTTTAAATATTCAAATCTAAAAGTAACTAAAAACTCACGACGTTAAGATTATAAAAGAGAAAGAATGGATCTCGAATCTCTAGATTTTATTTGCAAAATTGATAGTTATTTGAAGAAAACAGATTCGTCTCAGTTCGCACACAGAAAGCATTTGGCTTCCATGATTTCCAATGAAGAAAATAGGGGAATTGGACACATATATATAGTTGCCAGGCCCCCTGAAACCGTGTGCCACATCAACCCTAGGGTTGTCGACAACCCTGTGGGTGGGTCGACCCCAGTGTCGACACCCCTCTAGGAGGGTCGACCCCCTAGAGCGGGAAATTTGCCGCATTGACGAATTTTTGATTTTTGAACTGTTCTGGATAGGGCCTGACTCATATCTGACTCATATTTGTATATATGTTCTTTCTGCGTGTATACAAACTTAATAACCTCATAAATTCTTCATACAGTGTCCGTTTTACGCAAACCAAATGTCTATCTTGACCAGAATTTCGAGACGGACGCAATGGCACAGTCCATTTCCCTTAATTCTGAATATTAAATTAATTATTATTTAAATTAATTTCTTTAATGTTAAAAAAATTATGGGGTGTTACATTCCCTGCCCTACTTAAAGGATTTCATCCCCGAAATCTCCAATTGAGAAGAATACATATCCCACCATCTACCCATCTATCAATCACTAACATTCATTGTCCTTAAGGATTTCTAATGCTTACATGAATATATGCAAAGGTGTGTGTGTATGTCCCAATACTAATGCGAAGATCAGGTGGTCTACTGATTCAATTGACCTCCTTAATGCAACGTATGCTAGTGCCATGAACCTAATATGCATGCAAATAATCCTATTATCACATGTAAGCTCTATATATGTGCACACTCATTCGTCCAAATGCAACATCCATATGCTAACTCATCCATTTCCATCCATAAAAGAAAAGAAAATGCACACATATCCATATGCAGTATGAGAGTGATTGAGTCGATCTAGTGCCTAACGTGTGTGTATATGTGTCACCAAGCAACCACTAGCAAACACTTCATCCATCAAACATAACATGTCTCAAACACATGTTTACATCCATAGGATTCCTATCTAAAGGTCAAAAAATACTATGGATAAGATATACTCAAGTGATAGAAACAAGTACTGATAAAATTTTGAAAAAGGAGTTAAGAACATACCCTCGAAAAGGAAAGGGGATGAAGCATGAATCTTGTCTTTGGCCTCCCAAGTCGCATCTTTTGGGTTATCTCCCCGTTGAACCTTTAAAAACTTGATCTCTTTATTGCGTAGCTTCTTAACTTCTGATCCTAGAATACGGGTAGGAACTCGCCTGACTGTCACCCCCTGTTTCACTTCGACTTCTTCCAACACACTCGGCTCAACAATTACTGCTGTGTCATTGAGGCACTTCCGTAGATGGGAAACATGGAAAACATCATAAACCCCAGATAGATTTTCTGGGAGCTTTACTCTATAGGCCATTTGGCAAATCCTTTCGATCAAGGGGAATGGTCCTCACAAACCTAGGTGCCAACTTCCCTATTGATCCAAAGCGAACCACATTCCTCAAAGGTGATACTTTGATAAAAACTAAGTCTCCCACTTCAAATTCGATGTCAGTCCTTCTCTTGTCTGCATAGGACATCTGCCTATCTTGAGTTGTCTTCATCCGTCATCGAATGAGGTCAATCTTTTTGGACGTTTCTCTAACCATATATGGTCCAAGTAATAATATTTCTGTAGATTCCCACCAACAAGTTGGTGATCTACAGGGTCGTCCGTACAATGCTTCGAAGGGTGCCATGCCAATGCTGGTATGATAACTATTGTTGTAGGCAAACTATACTAAAAGAAGTTGCTCTTCCCAAGTCTTTCCGAAGTCTAGGATACACAGCCTCAAAAGATCTTCAAGAATCTTGTTTACCCTCTCCGTCTGTCCATCGGCCTGAGGGTGACAAGCGGTTCTCAAACACAACTGTGTAGCTAATGCTTCTTGCAAGCTCCACCAAAATTCACTAGTAAAGATGGGGTCATGATCCCTTATGATGCTGGAAAGCACCCCATGAAGACGAACTATCTCACGAACATAAATTGATGCCAACCATGATGTCGTCCTCTTGCTCTAAACTGGAATAAAGTGAGCGCTCTTCTACTCCTAGGGTACAAATCTCACGAACATAAATTGCTCTTAACTGAATAAAGATGAACTACCTCACGAACATAAATTGCTGGCAATCAGATCGATCCGAGCCCATTCGCACATCAAAATAACATTGTTTTGATCTATTTAAGCACTGATATTACCGCTTCTGCTACTCCTAGAGTACAAATTTGTGCCAACTGTCCATATCTAGCCAGCTTGATCCTTTGTCATAAAAAGAAAGCTTCTTCTGCCATCCTATAGTCTTAGGATGGATGCCATGTGTCCTAATCGAGCAGAGAACTCTAGCATCTATAAATATCCCTCCAAAGCATCAAAGAAAGGACTTTTGGCCATTCTCTTGTTATTTGATTTTTTTAGTGCCACATTGTACACAAGATTAGCCATTAATATTATTATTTTCTATCAGAGTTAGTGCATAATCAAGAAATTATAAAGTAGACGTAGGCTCATTAACACGGAACCACTATAAATTCATGTATGATTGCATTGATCCTCATTTTTCATTTATATTCTTTATTAATTCCTCTACATTCTTTATTTTGTGGGTGTTATGCTACTTTTTGGTGTCAATACCTTATTGATTTCCAGTCCACAACCACTTCCAATCGATTTATGGGCAATGATCACACCTTTTCTCAGTATCGGTTTTATAGTATTTACTCGATATAACTTGATCTTATGATCTTTGATTACAAAAAGCCTATAACGCTTGAGTAGAACTTGAATTTAAGAGAGAGTTTGATGTAGAACTGAAAGAGAAGAAGACCGAATTTCTTTGAAATTTGGTAGAGTATAAGCATAGGTTTTGAGAAATTAAGAATATTAATGGTAAGAAAAGAAAGGAAGAAGAAAGAGATGAGAAGTTATTAAAAACTCGAAATCCGAAGCCTATATATAGTTTTTCAACAGCCACAACCATCCGGAAAAGGTTTGAATTTAAACGACACAACTTTTAAATTTTTTTAAAAACAAGTCAACGGTATATATGTCCACATACATAAATGTATACGTTGACATATCCTAGTATAATTTAAAAAATAAAAATTTAAATCAAAGCAAATAACGTTCAAATTAATTATGGTGATCCTTGAGTTAAAAGAATTATATTCATTTATATTAAAATAGAGTATTTCAAGTAGAATTATATATTTAAAACCATATATAAGATAATTAAAAAATGATTTTAAATTAAATATTAAGCGATATAAAGGTATATATATTTAAAATTATAAATATGTTAAAACCTAATAAGGAAATTGAAAACATATGTAACTGTGATAATAATAATAAAATTAGTATTAAATTTATACGTAAAAAGCCATTTGAATTAAAAGTTAAAATATATTAATTATAATTTTATAAAAGAAGTTAAAATAAATTTCAGGCGTTAAAATAGTTTAAAGAATAAAAAGATATAAATTTAAAATATGGAAGTAATTTTGAAATTATTTTGAAAATAGAATTAAAAAACAAGAAAGTAATATTTGAAATCATTTCAAAGTAGTGAAAGAACTTGGAAAACAGAATACAAAGCTAACTAGAGGTTTTAAAAAGATATCTAGACGTAATTACTCTATTTCTTGAACTCTTATCCTTTGAAATCTTGATTCTCCGAACTGCACAGTCTTCAATAATAAATACCTGCATGGATTTCGTGTATATACACATATATATATATACACACACACTCTGCATAAATGTTAGTATGTATTTTATAACAATAATAAGTGAAACAAGGTTGTTTTCGTCAAAACCATCATCATTAACATCTTAATCCCTAAAACTCGCACACCTTTTGATGATGACAACCTTGGTTTATAAAATATTCATGCCTAATCTTGATTCTCCAATTACTCCCCCTTAATCCATTGACTACTAACTCCCCTTTAATCTAAGCTCTATTTTATAATTACCCCCCTTTGTCAACAACAGAAACTATACGATCCTAAGTAAACTATAATACTCTCCCTAAAATTAAGACATATTGAAAAGCTACGATTAATACGATTCTAACTATTAGGATAGAATATACTAACTACTTATCCTTAGTGATAACTTGAATGATCATAAAGTATATTAAGATGATTATACTTCAAGGCATATAATTCAAACTAAATAAATATATCTAATTCAAGTCAATCAATACATGCATACAATTAAGCAATCCAATCCAAATCACACCAATCTTTAAGCTATACACAAATTCAAATTTTTAAAACAATAGACTCAAAACACACAACTTAATGAAGATAAATTCATATATTTCTAGGAACTTCTAACCAACCATCTCCACCGAAGATTGGATCAGTCTTTATAGCATCCAGTCTTCGCTGTCTTTGGTGAGAGGTGCTTCGGTGATGTTTTTGTCTTCATCTTTAGAAAGGGAAGAAATCATCCATCGAATTGCATCAAAATGCTTCTCTTGTTGTTTTATCATCTATATTTGATTCAATTCTAAGTGACGTTGATTCCGAAGAATGACAAAGAGAATATTATTGAAACAATTAAGGATTTCTTCAATATTATCTCTTAAATAATGGTTTTGAGAAGCCATAGATTTGATTTTATTAAGAACTAATGAAAGGGAATAACGGAAGAACGAATAGAGGGGTTTTTCTGAAAGAAATGGTTACAAATAGGCTTTGGAATTTGTTTGAATTGGCACTAGTTGGTTAAAGAAGTTTTCAAATTTAAACAAATTGAAGTTTCTACAGTTATATATCAACATATACAAATATGTATGTGGACATATATACATATATGTATATGTATATTTATGTATGTTGTATTTTTCAATATTTGAAGTGTTTAGTGATCTTGCGAAGTGTTTTATGATCTTATGATTTGTTTTGATTTATATAAATTTGTTTTTATTATGTTAATGACTTTTCCAGGGATGTTCAAATAAGAATTAACATAAATATTAAGCTTTATTTCACATTAACGATAATGATACATTGAATTAGTACATAAACAAGAAATGGAAATTAAGGAAATTGATGAGCGAATACAACATGATAATAAACTTAGAATTCAACAGAGGAAGAAGAGGATGAGGACAAGCCAAGTTTTCTTCCAACTTTCCCAAAGAATTTGCGCATACTAATAGACATCCTTTCAAAATTCTTACTAAATGATCTCTCTAGTGTCTTTTGGTTCTTGGCTAGAATCATTTGGTTTTTGAGAAGGATTTTCTTGGAAGGGTTAGTGGAAAATTCAGTACTTTCGAAGGAAGTATCTTCTTCCTCTTTTTGGATATCCATTTGGTCAGTTTCTTCTTCTTATTTCAATCTTGCTTGTTTTTTAGCGGATGTTTCATATGGATGAAACACAAGTGGAATCTTTGCAAGAGTAATATTTCCGAAATTGACTTCTAGAAACAAACTCTTCTCCTTTGAAATCAACACCAAAATATTTGAAAATACGAGTAAGGTAAACTCCATGGTATAACGTATTTTCTTTTGATGATATATCCTTTGGTAGAAACTCACTTAAAATAACTTGATCCCAATTGATGTCGCAGTTTCCAAAAATTGCAAAAACGGATTTACAAACTTTCAAAGTAGGGTTGTTGAAATTTACGTAACAAGGAGTGATGGTATGTTAGAGAAGTAAATGGACAATTCTTGTTTTAAGACGATAAAAATAATTTCGAATTCTATATTTTCATCACTTTCAAAAAATAACACTTAAAACATTTTAACTTCCTTGATAAAAATAGCACTCAATACATTTCTGAAATCCATTCCTGTATTTTTGCAACCCAAAATAGCACTTAAAACATCGCAATTCAAAACGACTTGAGTTCCTTTAACACTACTCCATGTTTCATTTTTGCTTCCTTGATAAAAATCACGATTCATGTTTGTATAAAACATTTTAACCAAATTTGGGTTCTAAACTTCATCGTTTTCCCGAGATCGATTAAACTTAACATTTCATTTCAATAAAAAAGAGATTCAGGATCATAAGTAGCAAAGTCACCAAAAATAGGAAATTTTCCTGTATCGACTTTACCAAATTTTACATAGCTTATGTAATCTTTGATAACATCCGCATTGTTTTGAAGAAAGGCTTTTGTTGTCTTGGTCAGCCTCATTGTTTCGGTGTGCTTAAGGAAGCCGTCAGAGAGTTGTTTTTGAAGAGTACAAGAAAATGAAGATAAGTTTGAATTTTGAATTAAAGGTAGAAAGGGATGATAAGAATAGAAAGTCAAATAGAGAATCAAAGGACATATTCTCTGGTGAAGGGACACCTTTCCAGTAAACTGGGTCTGGTTAAATGGTAGAGGGAATTTCAAAAGTTTAAAATTCAAGTTTTGAATTTCAAAATTCAAATGACATGTATATGTCGACATATACAAACATGTACGTCGACGGATCCCTTTGAAATTTCCAGATGACTTTTGATTTTGACTAATTGATTTATTTATAACTTTATATTCTTATTTAATTATTTCGTGGAATAATATTTGTTATAAAATACTTTTTATATTGTTATTTTTTTAAATGCTTATTATTTCATATTTTGAATTTTGAGTTTAGTTTAAATTTTCAAATAAGGCAAACAAACAAGCAACCATTCAAATAATTTAAAGAAAAATTATTATAAAGGCGTACCTATTTTTAGATCCTTTGATTTCTTCTGATTTGTGAATTGCTATGAAGCACATATTCGAACTGTTCATTTCTTGTTCTTCATCACTTAAAGATGGAACGAAGCCATCTAAGGTATGCTCTTTTTCACTTTCTTGATAAATTATCATTTGAAAGTTGATTCTGTCTCTCTGGATAAGGATAATTTCTCTTTAGAAGGCCTGGTTTATCATAGTTAAAACATCTGACATTACTCAGAATTCGTAATTATTTTTTGGAATTTCCTTACTCATTACTTTTGAAAACAATATTTCATTTTCTATATCTTAGGAATTTCCTAAAATTCCTTATCATTAAGGCTGTCTCTTCATCATCATCACTATCTGAATCAGAATCTTCAGTGTTAGCGTTAAATGCTATCGATTTCTTTTTTGATGACTTCTTTTCTTTTCATCCTTACATCTGGACTTCAAAAGACATTAGACTACCTATTAATTCTTCAGTTTTCAATGTACTAATATCATTGGCTTCTTCAATTGCTAATATCTTTTGTCCACATCTGAAGTTAATGAATTCAGGATTTTTCTGACTTACTCTTTAGAATATTTTTTTGCTAAAGCCATCTGTGAAAGCACGATCTACTGGAACCTGGAACACATATCGGAGATAGTTTCATTTTTACCTATTTTAAATTACTCAAACTGTTTGGTTAACATGGATATTTTGCTCTATTTAACTTTGCTTGTTCCTTCATGAGTCACTTGAAAAAATTTCTAGATTTCATATGCAGATTTACAAATAAATACCATATTAAACTCATTCCTATCTAGTGAACAAAATAAAATATTCATAGCATTTAAATTACTTCGTGCGGTGTCTTTTTGATCACTGGTCCATTATGCAAAATCAATAGTGGGTCTAACATATTCAGTTTGTGTGATATTCCAAGTGTCTAATCCTATATATAGTAAGCAAATTTTCATTCTACAAGCCTAGTATGTATAATTACTACCATTAAATAGCGGTGGTCTAAATAGTGGAGAGACCCTTTACAAAAGAACTATTATTATTGACAATTCCAGTGTTGGTTGTCATTTAAACTTTTCAAAAATTCAAATTATGAAAACTTTGAAAACCAATGTTCTAGTACTAGTTGTTGGAGATGCAGATTAAGGATCTTAAGGCAAACTAAACTCTAGGGAGGGGTGAATAGTGTTTCATGGATTTTAAGTAATTTCTTGAATTTTTTTTTGAATTAAACAGAATGATATGTAAATCGCAGATATCGACAATCACAAATTCAAACACAGATACTGTTGATGGCAAAAATGGTCGTCACACCCAAAGATTCTTAATTACTCGAGAATATTGTTTTGTGTGGGAAAAATAAAGTGAGGAATGTAGTAAATAACATAGAGATTTATAATGGTTATGTCCGTGAGGGGCCTACGTCCACGTTGAAGGAGTTCGCTGATCCTTTATTCACAAAAATAGGTTACAAACATTGAATGTCCTTTGTTTACAATTGCATTCACGTATTTTGATTCATAGTTGTCATATGCTGTCTTGGAAAAAAGTGAATTTGTGCTTCTTCCTCCTCAAGAACTAGGCAGTCATTTAGAGTTCTAGGAGCTTAAAGAGATGTCAAATTAGCCAAAATTCAACACCATTAAAGAATGAGCAAAGGGATATTTATAGGTGATGGGTTTGGTGGGAGTAGGTAATATTTAGGGACCACACAACAGAATTTCGTATCCTTGGAAGACCACACTCGGGATATGCATCCCTCTGTGGAATGCAGGAAGACATCGTGTCCCTTCTAAGGTATACAAATTTTGCATCCCAACGGATACGAAATTCATATTCGTTGGGGATACAAGTTTTTGTATCCCTTGGATACATTGGAATGACTTTTGAATGGAGGGGGGATGTGAAGTAGGGAGTGAGGCTGAGGGAGTCGAAATATGGGTTGCGAGGCTGAGAGTATAGGAATGGAGGAGAGTCGAATCCGGAGGGATTCGAACTGCATGAAGACTAAAAATGTTGGTGTGGCGCAGGGCGAGGGAGTCGAAATTCAGTGGCTCCGAAGGGATTCGAAACCCCTGAAACAAGGGATTTGAAACTTTAATAACAAGTTGTATTCTGTAGGCTTCGAATTATATGTAGTGAGGGATTCGAAATCCTTGAGGTAAGGGATTCGAAATTCAAAGAGTTGACTGTTTTAAGGAGTTGTTTGGCCTACGTGTAAGGGATTGCGGAATGGATCGTTAAGGCAAAACAAACACTAAAGGGGGTGAATAGTGTTTTTGAGAATTTAAACAAAATCTAAACTTATATGAAATACTATATGAATCGAACACCATAGAAAAAATCACATATATAGAATCAAACATAAATGCAAAGATAAACAAAAATAAAGTTCAAAAAGGAAAGTACACACCAGATTTTATACTGGTTTGAATTGCTTCTACGTTCATTCTTGCACAACGCTGGATTGTGCAGAGTTTTATTACTATATCAATATCCAATTATAACCTCCTTGATTTCACGGCTACAAGGGATAGCAACGATTCTAACCTCCTTAATTTCACGGCTACAAGGGATACCACCGATTACCCATATTTGATTTCACGACTACAAGGGATACCACCGATTTTCTACACAACCAAAACAATTACAAACAGCCATATAACTCTTCAATAACACTTGATTCAAAGAGTAACGAGTGGAGAGTGTAGAGAGAAGAAGTTTAATGAAAACATAATTGAATTCGGCAGAGTATAGGTGTAGAAATCATAAAAATGATAAAGAATAATGGTGTAATGAAAGGAGATGAAGACGGAGAAGAAGTAATAAAAAAATTCGAAATCTGTCCCTATTTATAAAATTTGAAATGTTGTAACATTTCTGAGCCGTCACAAATAGTGAAAAGTCACTTCCTTTCAATTTTGAAAAAATGACAGTTATATGTCGACATGTATATATATGAATGTCGACATATACATGTACAAAATTGAAATTTGAATATTTTTCAAGTGTTTTGATATGTATATAATTCTAGAAATTATTGAATTAAAATATAGTGTTATAAATAAATATTATAAAGTAGAAAATCATATGAAAACATAAATATAGACTATACAAACATATTTGTAAAATTATAGAGTTTAGAACTATATAAATATAAAGTATATAAAATATAAATATATAAAACTTATAAAGTATAAACTTATAAAAACTTAAGTCTAAAATCAAATTAAAATAGAAAGTAAAATAGAGAAGATAGAGGTTGAAGATAGAATTTGAAAACAGAATTTGAAAAACAAAATTTGAAATTATTTTGAATTTGAACCTAGAGTGCTATTCAGAGTCTTACATAATATAGACTCTATAACTATATTTATCTTGAACTCTTGAAATCTTGAACACTCATGAGTCTTGAATAACCTCTGAATTCTGAATCTCTAATATCTTTAAACTGTACAGTCTTCAGTAATAATTCCTGTATATAAATCCCGCATATGTGTGTGTATATATATATTCTAGACAAAAGTGTTCGTATTTATTTTATAATCAACTAATTTTGAAATAAGGTTATTGTCATCAAAACTCCATTCTCCAACAATCTTCCCTTTTTTGATGATGACAACCTTAGTTTATAAAATATCATACCTGTACATACCCGTTGATAATGATCCTTCAAATACACCCCCTGTCTATATGAATACTATGAACTATGTCTGTATTTTATAATTTCTACCCCTTTGGCATTATCAAAAAGAAATTCTAAAACTACTTCCCTTAAATCCTATCTAAATAATTCCTATACTAATGTAAAATTCTCCCCCAAAATTTATGCCTATACAATATCATAATTCTGTATATAACTTCCCATAAATCCATAACTCTCCCTTAATTTATAATTCTCTTTAAATTTCTATAACTCCCCCTAAATCTATAACTACGCTAGTCTAATAAACTAAATATAAGGATAATAAACTAAGCAAACCAATCAATTCAAACAAGAAAATCAATAGAAGCACTACACCATAACAACCAATTTGGCTCACTAGGATGCAGACGTAAAATACGGTTTATAGCCGTATCATATTTGATACTGCTCAGATTCGTATCAAACTACATTTTGTGATCCGCGCCACCCCAAACACTCTAAATCTGACTGTCCATCAACGAAGCTCCGGATTAGTTAATTTGATACGGCTTTTGGCCAAATCGAATGTGTATCATATTGTGCACCCCATTAGGCACTTCGAATTAAAAATTTTGCCGCTGCCTTTTCCCTCTGTTTCACTTTAATGGTGACCGAAAACCCAAATTACGGTTTTTGGTCACCAAATCGTGCTTCCAACTTTCTGTAGAATCTCCCCTACCAACAAAGATGAACAACCCTCTCCTTCGATGTAGCAACTCTTAGTCCCTAGCCCTCCGTTGACCGCAGGTATGTGTTTCAATTGAATTGTGTTTTGCATGCCTGATAGTGGGGATTAGGGAACAAGTTGAAGTATTTGTGTGTTAGCTGACCCTTATTTTGTTTTAATTTGTTATTTGTTTTAATTGAATCGTGTTGTGCATGCTTGATTGTAGAGATTAGGGAACAAGTTGAAGTCTTTGTATGTAAGCCAATTGCTACTTTGTGTTAGTGTGTTAGCTATTTCAATTAAATTGGTATGCACTAGTGTGTTAGCTAGTTGTTATACCCTGGAATCAGAGAAATCAAATTTGACTGCGGTATAATTTTAGATTATGGTATATATATCCATGAAAATATGAAACAAAGAAATAACAATGGGTTGTCAAGCCGATCGCAACTAAAATGTAGTGACCACATCCATGTACAAGTTGTCACTAATTTATAGTTTAACTATTTAGCAACTAAAAGTTGTCCATTTCTTAAACCGAGCAAATGGATAATTCTATATTCAATATTTAACCATGATTTCATCGTCATTTGACTGTTTATTTGCCTTATGCTTGAAATTTAATTTGGGTTGTCTTATAACAAGTTTACTCTATTTTGAGAAATAACAAGTTTACTGAAAATATAATAATAGGCTTGCTGAAACCTGGGAAGATAGATGATTACTCGACTTTCTAGTTAATAATTTAATGGGCGATCCACCAGGTGGATGCATTTTAGCTCACGCGTAGGTTCGGGTATCCATGCTTATTAGCTTTATTCAAATGTTGGATGTTGCTGCACTTAACCTTAGCGAAAAGATTCTTTCACTAGAAACTTTCCTTTACTTTGTAGCAGAGACTGTAGTGTAAGTTATCTAGCATTACACAGTTTGCTTCAAAGAAACTAAAAGTTGCAAGTGAAAGCATCTTTTTCCAAAGTTTAAGCGAAGCAGCATTCGACATTTGGATAAAACTAATTAGCATGGATTACTGACCTTGCGCGTAAGCTAAAATGCATCCACCTGGTACATCGCCCAGTAAATTCTTAATTAGAAAGTCTAGTATGTGTGTCATCCGACGATGATGATTCAATATCTTTAGACGTTGGAGCAGGTATATATTATTTACACTTATCTCTACGTAGTATCTTACATAAGAATTGAATGGACATGTACTTGTGTGCACATGCATCTTGAATATTCTTTTCATTTATTTGTTCCTTGTTGTGTGTGTAAGAGGATGTTCTGTAAGCTAGGGTACGAACTACCGATGTTGCATATGGACTACGACACTTCAGGGATTCTTCTTTTGGGTTTGCATTTTTAATGACTATAAACTAGGTTGTTGTATGAATTTAGGCCGCATGAGTAGAAATTAGTCGACTAATCGACTAGTCGATTCGACTAGGTTGTTATTGGTTCCCAGTGAAGTATTTATACACAAACACACTGATCGAATACGTACCGTTAAATTACACAAACACACCGACCGTCACGATATGCCCTTCCCTGTTATTGGTGTCCAGTGAAATTACACAAGTCCAAAATATTGAAATTATCGTCTAATCCTTCACTGTTAGAACCATTGTTGTTATCACTTTTTCTACCAGAATTTACATTCAATGGAGCATTCTAATCCTTCACTGTTATATCTGTATTAACGTACACTTAGTTCTATATTCATGTTCGCAACTCAGTCACCAAATGTTACAATGTCGATCTACTGAAGTATTTGTAACATGTTTCTTGTATTTTATAGGCAATCCTATTGGAGATTATGGTTCTTTGCTGGAACTCAGGCTGCAGGCTATATATCACGATTCAGTTTTGCTGCCAAATGAAACTTGAACTCCAGGCTGGCTATCGCTCAATCTTCCCAGCCTCGACTGGACTGTTTATCAGGCTGTTATCTTTTTACCTCATTTTTGTTACTTCGTAATGTGATGAAAATCTAATACAGTTTCCTTTTAATGTTTATGTTTGTATGTACATCGTGTTATGACAAACCTTGTAATTCTTTGAGTATATATATGTATAAGCTGTGTTATTCCTATGTATACTTTGTGGTATGTATGCTCTGGGATATAAAAGGTATATGCTACAATTTTTGGTTTTTTATATATACACATATATGGTATATATATACATGTATATATATATATATATATGTGCACACACACATATAATTAGACACGGTCAAAGACCATGTCTGATTAGATTTTAGAAACGACTAATAGTTGTATTTTAAAATAATGAGAAACAATTAGTAGCTATCTAATAATTTAACACGCCAATTTTTGATATGGCTATTTACCGTGCCCAAGAGCTCTAGATACGGATAAAAACATAGTCTAATGAGTATATATGGTGTCGTGAAACAAGCAATTCAAACAAACAATTCTAAACAATTAAATCAACCAAAGCATTATTAAACATTCAACTAATCCTTAGAAACTCTAAAACTCCCCTTTAATGTAATATGGGCAGTTAAAGCGCTCAGCGGTTCCATAGCGGTGGAGGTGCAAAAAGGCGTAGCGGGGATAAAGCGGGGAAATAGCGGGGATATAGGGGAGGCGCAAAAAGGTTCATAAAATGTGAAACCAAATACTTAAAATTAATTAATTATCATTTTCACATTGTATGTGTTGAAGAAACCAACATTAATTAATCATATATAGTAGAATCAAAGAATATCATGGTTGCACACATTAGGTTTGATGATTATAATAGATTTCCGAAATATATTGGACACTAATGCCTTAAAATTAGCTCTTCACACTAACTTCATTGATTTTTTTTTTAAAAGAGAATTAGTCAAATCAACTTTTATATATGAATATTGCTAAAGCGGATGGTAAAAAGCGTTGATTTAGCGGATGCAGCGGGAAATAGCGGGGCTACAAGCGGATCTACTGTTCATCAGCGCTAAATTGAAATAGCGTAGCGGTTGAAGGGCGCTACGAGCTATAGCGGGGATATTGCGGGGCTTTAGCGGGGCTTTAACTGCATAGAATGTAATACAAGACTAAACCTATCCTGTACTCTAATTCCCTTAAAACTATAATAAGACTTTAATCTGGACTAAGAAATAGCTCTAATATGATATTCTTAAAATTATGATATAAGCAAAGCAATTTAATCCAAACAACCAATCAATTCAAACACAAAACCAAACATTCCTTGTACTTCTATTTATCCTAAAACTTATAAAGCTCCTATCAACCACTAATGAAATTTAACCATGTCAAGTAAGTCAATCTAGTTATTCAAGTCAAATAAATTATACAAACCAAACAAGTCAATCAATCTAATCAATTTAATCAAGCCAACTAAGTCAATCAGATTAATCAAGAAAACATAAATATGTTATCTATACTTGTTATGTGTGGAGTTAAAGTTAACATGTAATGTATTGTGTTAGTAATAATGCTGTATGACACATTTAAAACTAAATGAAGTGATATATTAAATGAAATACAATTTGTGATGTAAATGATTTTAATTTGAGATGCACTGTAATGATGTATGATATGAAATAAAATGTGTAATGATATTATGGTAATAATATATAGAATGATTCGATGATGATATGTATTCTATAAAAGATACTTAAAGTAATATCTAACTATTATGCATATAATAAATTATTTGAATCAAACAAGGATAATGTTAATTTCTAGACTTAGGTTAATTATACTAATGAAAGTGATTGAAATAATAATAAAGATAAGAGTTTAATTAAAAATATTCATGATAAGTAGTAAAATATTCAAAATAATTATAGAGTTAAATAATATTAGTAGGGTAATATAGTAAGAATTGAAGTTCTATTCAGAGAGAATACAAAATTATATAAAGTAGACTATAAACATATATTCATAATAGTATATAAAAACCGATTTTAAATTTACACTTTAGAAATCCAAACATATTTATCTGTTAGAGAACAATTTATCTGTTAAAATTTTAAAAGAAATCTATAGTTATAACAAAATTATTTTAATGAAAACATAATATGAAGTAATATATAAAGCTATAATTTCTTTTATCTAAACTATATTTTTAAGGCATAAAAATCATATATATTATTATTATATCAAAATATTAGGTTAAATATTCAAGCTTTTTGTAAATCTTATTAAGAAATCAAAATAAGTATTAAGTTACAAATAATATTTGTGAAATAATAAGAGCAATATATATGATTAAACTATATATGAAAGATAAGTAAAATTATATTTTATAACAATAAAAAATTATTTAACTCTTATATCATATTGACATTTCTATATAATTTTATTAATTTATATACTTATAATATTTATATATATATATATTGAAACAAGATATAAGAAAATAAGTAGACAGATAAAGTTAATAACTAGAATTTGAACTAGCATTTTCTAGTTGAAAAGATAGAGGGAAGTTTGAAAGTTTAAACTCTTGAAATTCAAATTATAAATTTTATTATGTCAACATGACCATTTTTGTATGTCGACATACATGTAGAAAATCAAAAGATATATTGTTTTTACATCTTGGTTTTATATTAACGATTTATATTTCAGTTTAACTATTTCCCGAAATAATATTAATCCTAACAAACATCCAAAATTTATTTTATTATTTTATTGATATTTTGAATTTTAAAATTCAAATTTCAAATTTGGTTTAAAATTCCAAATTTGAGTTTTAAAGTTTTATATTTCAAATTCAAACTAAAGCAAAACAAACAAGACAATCAAAGCATTCATTCGAAAATTAATTAAAGCGTACCTATTTTTGCAATCTTTCCTTTTGTTGTTCTTCCATTGTCATGAATCACACATTCACATCTTCTTGAAGTCGATGATGAAATCTGCTTTATTGCGATGGGCTTGTTTCTCTGGTCAGGATAGTATATTCATTTGTTGAATTTGAATATCTTATGAGAAAGATATCGAAGATTAAGTAGTTCAACCAACTTGGCGCCAAAATTTGAATTTTGAATTTTGAATGAATGGACATTTCAACAACTATATAAAGACCCAAAACTCATGTATCCTCACAATCCTTCTCTTCTTCTTCTTCTTCTCGTTTTTCACATTCAATCAAACTTTCAAGAGACATAACTTCTTCGTTTCTTAACGGAATTGGATGAAATCAAGAACAAACCGAAGAGGAATTCATAGGCTACGATCTAGTGACGGTTTAAGGATGAAATTGGATGGTATTGGGGGTGCAACAAGTAAAAATAGTAAGAGGAAAACAGAAACTCCCGTAACAATTTTCTTTTTTGGATGGTCAAGTTCGAATCGCCATATCACACTCAATTTTTATTGGAATTTGATGATCTAACCATCAAAAGAACTACGAGAACGAAAACTGCAGTCGGGAAAGGGGTTTGGGACAAAATAGTGTAACCTGTGGATGAAATTTGGAGATAATCATCAACAATTTTGGTTTCCTTCTCTCTTTTTTCATCAAAACTTCATTTGATCATTAATTGGTCAATTCTTTATAGATTCACATGAAACCAGCGACATTCCGAAGCAAATGAAGAGAAGTACAGTATGAAGATAACTTATTGATGAAAATCCAAAGACATAAATTGATCTGGTACTCATTTCTTTGTTGATTTACATTATATATATATATATATCCATTTCTTCTTGATGTCTTTTCACCAACCGCCATTACTCTTCACCTCCTTTTGATTTCTACCATGTGTTCATATGTGTTTTGAATTCTCAATAGCCATGTAACACACCATTTCGGAATTTGAATTTCCAACAGTCACTTCACCCATCTTTACAGAGTTTGAATATCCAATGGCCATATAACACATCTTTTCCTGCAAAACAACACAACTTCTCAAAGAATCAAGTGATTTTTCAAAATAACTAATTGTAATTTGAAATAATAACATCATGACGATTATGTGATATATCCGTTTAAACTTTTCAAGAAATCATATCATGATAACTTGTTTTTTCAATAAAATTGAATGCCAGCTTTTCTAATACTGATGTAATATATGAATTAAAATTAGTGTTAACTATTTCAAAATTTGCCACATCAAATTTTTCAAAAATCATATTATGAACTTTTTGAAAGACCTTGCTCTGATACCAATTGATAGGGATTGCGGATTGGATCGTTAAGGTAAAACAAACACTAGAGGGGGCGAATAGTGTTTTTGAGAATTTAAACAAAATCTAAACTTATATGAAATACTATATATATCAAACACCACAGAAACAATCACATACATAGAATCAAAGACAAATGCAAAGATACACAAAAATAAAGTGCAGAAAAGGAAAGAATACCTTGGATTTTACACTGGTTCGAAATTGTTCCTACGTCCAGTCCCGCACAACGCTAGATTTTGCAGAGATTTATTACTACATCAATATCCAGTTACAACCTCCTTGATTTCACGACTACAAGAGATACCACCGATTCTAGCCTCCTTGATTTCATAGCTACAAGGGATACCACCGATTACCCATCCTTGGTTTCACGGCTATAAGGGATACCACAATTTTCTTACACAACTCAAATAATTACAAACAGCTTTATAACTCTTCAATAGCACTTGTTTCAGAGAGTAATGAGTAGAGAGTGTAAAGAGAAGAAGTTTGATGAAAACAGAATTGAATTCGGGAGAGTATAGGTGTAGAAATCATAAAAATGATAAAGAATAATGGTATAATAAAAGGAGATGAAGATGGAGAAGAAGAAGTAATAAAAAATTCGAAATCAGCCACTATTTATAACATTTGAAAGGTTGCAGCGTTTCTAAACCATCACAAATAGTGACAAGACACTTCCTTTCAATTTTGAAAAAATGACAGTTATATGTTGACATGTATATATATGTATGTCGACATATACATGTACAAAATTTAAATTTGAATATTTTTCAAGTGTTTAGATATGTATATAATTCTGGAAATTCTTGAATTAAAATATAGTGTTATAAAGAAAATCATATGAAAACATAAATATAGACTATATAAACATATTTATAAAATTATAGAGTTTAAAACTATATAAATATAAAGTATATAAAATATAAATATATTAAACTTATAAAGTATAAAATCAAATTAAAATAGAAAGTAAAATAGAGAAGATAGAGATTGAAGATAGAATTTGAAAATAGAACTTGAAATTATTTTGAATTTGAACTTGGAGTGCTATTTAGAGTCTTACATAATCTAGACTCTATATATATATATATATATATATATATATATATATATATATATACTTGAGCTCTTGAAATATTGAATACTCATGAATCTTGAATCATCTTTGAATACCGAATCTCTAATATCTTTAAACTGTACAGTCTTCAGTAATAATTCCTGTATATAAATCCTGCATATGTATGTATGCATGTATTCTAGACAAAAAGTGTTAGTAAATATTTCATAATCAATTAAGATTGAAATAAGGCTGCTATCATCAAAACTCTATTCTCCAACACTACGCATGCACGGCTTCTCTCGGGCCTGAATCCTCAGTGCTTTGGCGACACTTCGGGCTTTATTGCCTCGCGATCTGTTGAGTCGAGCAGACCTGGTACACTTTTGGGAACCAAAAAAAAAAGTCGGTTAATAGATATTGAAAATAAAAATAAAAAGCAGTGAAAGGAAAGTACACACTGAAATTTTATATTGATTCGGGGTTACCCTACATCCAATTTCACACAACGTTGGGTTGTACAGATTTCTTTTCAATATAATCTTCAAATTACCATCCTCGATTTCAGTGGCCATGAGGTCCACCACCACTTTCTTCCTAGCACAGGGTGCTCTCGTGATTTCCATGCTACATGATCACCTAATTGATTTCTAGGCTACAATTACACCCAATCGATTTACGGGCTACGATCACACCTTTTATCAATATCAGTTTTTTTGTAATAACTCGATATAACTTAGTCTTGCGATCTTTGATTACAAACAGGCTATAACTCTTGAGTAGCACTTTAGTTTGAAAGAACGTCTGACGTAAAATTGAAAGAGAAGAAGATTGATGTAATTTCATTGAAATTTGGCTGAGTATAAGTATATATTTTGAGAAATTAAGAAGATTAATGGATTGAGAAGAAAGGACGATGAAAAAGATGAAAACTTATTATAAAATTTGAAATTTGAAGTCTATATATAGTTTTCCAATAGCCAAAACCATTCAGAAACGGTTTAAATTCAAAAGACACAATTTTTTTTTTTAAAGTCAACGGTTCATATGTCGACATACATAAATGTATATCTTGATATATCCAAGTATAATTTCAAAAATAAAACTGTAAATCAAATCAAATAATGTTTAAACAAATTATGGTGATTTCTGAGTTAAAACAGACTATATTCTTTTATATTAAAATAGAGTATTTCAAATAGAACTATATATTTAAAATCATATACTAAGATAATTAAAAAATGATTTGAAACCAAATATGAAGTGATATAAAAGTATATATATTTGAAACTACAAATAAATTAATTTAATAAGGAAATTGGAAACATAAGTAACTATAATAATCATAAAATTAATGTTAAATACATAAGTAAAAATCATTTGATTTAGAAGTTAAAATATATTAAGTATAATAAAACAGAAGTTAAACTAAATTTCAGGAGTTAAAATAGTTTTAAGAATAAGGAGATATAAATCTAAAATAAGGAAGAATTTTCGAAATCATTTTGAAATTCAATTAAAAAACAAGAAAGTAATCTTTTAAATCATTTAAATGTAGTGATTGAACTTAGAAAACAGAATTCAGTGCTAACTTGAGTTTTAACAAGATATATAGACACAATTAATCTGTGTTTCTTAATACTTATGAGTCTTGTATCTTGAACTCTTCTACTTTAAATTCATGATTCTTTGAACTGTACGGTCTTCAATAATCAATACTTGCATATATTTCATGTACATACATACATACATATTCTAGATAACAATGTTAGTATATATTTTATAACAATAATAATTGAAACAAGGTTGTTGTCATCAAAACCATCATCATCATCAACATCTCAATCCCTAACAACTGCTATTGACTTTTTTCGTAGCACTATTTTGGTCATTCTGCCATCCATATCTGGCATTGCTACTTCTTTCCCTTTCATTCTTTTCTTTATCGTTTCTTAGAACATATTCATGTTGTGCCAATTCAGCTCTCCCCCAATGCATACACCTATTTGTTATGTTTGGAAGTTATCTCATTAGAGTCTGAAGGCTTATATTCGAGTCCTCTATCCCTTTCCAACTTGGTTCATCGAGGTAAGAATAGTAGTACAAACCCTTAGTTGTATAAGACTAATCCCTCTCCGAAAATGATTATTGACATTATTGACAAGTCAAAGGATTAGGATAATTAGCTCTTTTTTATTAGATGTCCCCGGGGCGTCCATGGGAAGTTCCCAAACCTTGGTAAGGATCTTATATTTTTATTCCATTTGTGTTAATAATTTTTGCTAAATGTTACTTTGAATGTCTATCTTGTAGAAACGACCCGAAGAGCTAGTTGAAGAAACTGGACAAGCAATCCAAAGGGTGAAATGGGATTCAATTAAGTATAGGAAAAGAGCAATCCATTTGAAATCCACCATCTATTTTTAGCATCACCTTCTTCCCTCCAGATAGGGGATCCTCAGAAGCCCTTCTATGATGTAATTCTTTGCAAAAGGAAGTCTTTACTAAGTCCGAAACGATGCTTTGAAATTTACTACCATCTCTTTTATTGTCCTTGATCGCAATGGTTAATTTTGATTCTATCATCTAACAATCATTAGTAACTTTCTTTCTTACTTTATTTTATTAGTCTATTTTAATAATTTCTCTTAGCCCTTATTATCCTCCCTCAATTATTAACAAGCTTATTCCTATTTCCTTAGGATCAAAGGCCCTTCATTATGTTGTCTATTCTAAAACTTGGGAGCGTGGCAGGTAGGAAACTTTTAGAATATTCCTTCGAAGAACATTTTGCGAAGATACCTCTTTTAACCTAATTGAAGGGTTTTTCGGTCTTCCAATTGTTTAGCCTGAAGATAATTATTCTCTAGAATATTTCCTTCAGATTCCTCTTAAGAGGATTCTTTTTTCCTATTGAAGTTAACGTTGGGCATGGAAGCAAGCTCCCAAGAATACCAGTGCATAAAACAATTATTAAATCTTTACTTTAGAAATAAACCAAATAAAGGGATCACGTTGTATGACGTGAAACGGGTTTTCTTCCAAGAATACCAGTGCATAAAACAAACATCATAATACTTTTTAGAAAAATGAAGCTGTTATAGGACTCAGGTCCCATCACAGAATGCAACGCATCACGGAGGATAGAGTTTACCCTTATAAAAGCCAGACATGCTTGTACGTTTAAAATAAATCGTTTTGATACTATTATAAGTGTAAAGTGTATAAAATAACTTTAAATATAAATGTATCAATAATAGACGGCATAGTACCCCATCCTACTATGTCGCCTTACTAGTTCCACAATTAAAACCGCACAATGTCATATTAGAAGTTGGATTTCCATCATGAACCAATGCAAGGGATCGTACTTACCGAATTCGAGACACTCTAGCCCGTGCCTTAGGCTCAGCCGCAACTACACCTTGGATCTTCAGGGTCGGTCCTCGATTACGTTTGAGGATTAGTAATTCCTGAACAATCTGTTTCCCTGCCCTATGGCGAGTAAGTCTGGTCAGTATGTCAACCATATCCGTCCATCGGCCCCACAGTGACAAATATATCTGAGGTACCCCGCTTCCCATCATCCACATAAGTAAAAATTTATGGGCTCCATACCATGACACCACTCCTAGCTAGAAAGAAACGCATGTTCTCCCTGCAGTCCTCTCCCGTTTCTGGTTCATACCAGGGTGTGAGGCTAGCGAATTAACGCTATACACAAAGCTATGCTAGTTAAAGCCGTGCTTTGGTCATCATCCACAAGGCTCTGCTTTTCAACAAAAGCCTTGGTCATTTGCATCTCAGCATGCCACACTGACAATTCATGCCATGCGACTAATGTCTATCAATATAAAACCTCTAAGCTCGTACGTCTCAGAGAAGGGTGTTAAGCAAGGTAATAAATTCTCTGCCATCAAACATATATATATCATAGAATTCAGTCAACATAGAATAAAATCCAATGCCAGACACACATCCATTTACTTGTTCATTCTGGGTCTGAACGAAACCAGAGGCACCTTATTTCTCGTCCTATATGTCAAATACAGGAGAGAGGTCCTCGTATATCACGTCGATCTCCAAGTACGTCTGGACGATCACCACTTATTACCTTGTCTTGAGTGTACAACCCAATCAAGACATCAGTAATCATCCAAACGACGTGAAGACCTCCGATCTTTAACCACTATCTTCATCATCGACTTATCATCGAATTAATTACTCAGAATGGGTATAAACCCGGCTTTTTCGAATAATTTCATGTATCTTATAATCAAGTGCTACACAAACACAACATACACCTCATTCCAATTCAGAATATTTTTTATTCAAGTACTCATATCCTTTGGGAAAGGTTCCCGTTAATTTTATCAAATATAAATTCTTTTAAATTTATACTTTAATATTCCTTTGGATCTCAATTCAAACCAAATTAAGGTTTATCCAAACTAGTCGGGATTAGCGCACCTTACCGAAGTAATTATTTGATATATTTCCCAATCCCAACCTATTCATCCCATGGAGCAAAACTGGTAATACTCCATATCTAACACCACGGTGTTATTGATAAATTTAATTACCATTTCACATTCAAATCTAATTAAAGATTTAACTATTGCCTAGAGTAAAAACTGGTGGTACTCTATTCTCGATCGTTTCCCAAATTTGATAATTTAAATTATCACTTTCACATTTTAATCTAATTAAAGATTCATTAAAACTCCACTTGGCTTTAATCTTCCAACAATCATTATTAATGATTATTTAACTTTGGGAAATCAAACATGTCGCATCGATAATCTACACCGTACTTCTGATTTCTACCAATATATAACCTCTAAGCTCGTACATCTTAGAGAAGGGTATTAAGCAAGAGAATAAATTCTCCGCCACCAAACAGATTTAAATTTACCAGAGATCAACAATACAGTTTGAAATACAATGTTAGACATGAAATCCTGTCTTTAACTGGGTTAAAGAACCAATGTCATTTAAAACACAGTTCACGATAAACCCAAAATCACATTCCATTAATTATGGAATCTTCATGGAAAACAAATCAATATATATAATCGATATCAATTTCCACATCCAACTAATAATATAAATGGAATAACGACAAAGCCTTTTAAATTCCATATATATTTACAGTCTTCCTCCACAGAAGCTCACTTCAATTATTACCAAATTGAATTCCATTCAATTCCAATTTAATATTTTAAATTAGAAAACTTTACTTTGGAAAATTTCCATTAAATATTTATAAAAATATTTATAAATTCCAAATCACATTTCACTGTTAATCGGGTTAAAGAATGAATGTCATTTAAAAATACAGTTCAAAATAAACCCAATTCACATTCCATTTTATTCCACTTACTAAATATACTGGAAACTCTAATAATCTTAATTAAAAGATTTATTCTTTTCACACGGGGTTTAAGAACAGTGTTTATGAAGACACCATTCATGACAAACCCAGAATCCAATTCTTTTATTCAATTCCAATTAAATATTAATTAATTGGAAAACATCCCTAAATCTTAATTAAAAGATTTATTCTTTTCTCGGCTGGGTTTAAGAACAGTGTTAACTAAGACACTGTTCATGACAAACCCAAAATCCAATTTAATATTAAATACAAGGCTCTGGATAGAAATTATATCGGCTCATATTCAATATCAAATTCTAAAACTAATGGATATCGTATTGGAAATAACGATATCTATATCTTCCAAATTCCCATAACAATATTCGTATAACCAAGGAATCCAATATCGAAATATTCCAAAGATTATTTCCATTCAAATCCATTCCAATTCATACATTGGAAAATCCTGGTTATATTAAAACCCTTTATAAATCCAATTTATTTATTAAAATATTATTGGATTATCCTTCTAGTTAATAACTAGTTCATTTTGATAAAAATATTTTTTTATCTTTACAAGTGTGGAATTTTTCACCCCAATTCTTTCCCAATCATTTATTATGATTTTACACAAATTATTAATATTTTTAATAATTTTATTAAGGCCTTTTCAGTCGATTTCCATAAACGACCATCGAACTGCACTTACAACGACCTTTTCCAAATTTTATTTGTACATAATTCCAAATACAACTGTTAGATTTCAAATCTCTTATATTCGTTGGAAAGCTCTTTTCGATACGAACCCAACGGTTCCGGTTTTAGGAGAATCCAACGGTCGGATCTCCCGTAATGTCAATTCGGAATCAATGGTCGAAATTCGCAAACAATCACGGCGCCGGCCATTCTATTCAGGCCATTAAATATATATATATATATATATATATATATATTGTTGATTTCCATTTAAAACGTATTTTATAAATTCGTTTTAAATCGATTCCCACTTTCATTTCAATTTTAAATCAAAATTGAATACTCTTTATCATTATAATATTTAAATGATAATATTTTCAAAATAACTGATTTTGAAATCATTTCCTTTTCGATGTTCATTATAAAATTGAATAAAATCGATATAAATATCTGTTGCATTAAAATGGCGCACACCTAATCAACACGGCTTCACACATTTCAATATTTTTGTGTCCATCCCAAATCGGACATCAAAATCATATTTTAATCCTTTACTGAATGTTATTTTAAAATATTCGTTATTTTCCAAATTGGAATGAAACCCAATCAATTACCATAGATTTAAATTCTATGGATTTCCATACAACACATGTATATAACAACAATGATAAACAATCGTCCATCATCCAGAGTGCACTACTCAACTGCATAAGCATCAAATACAAATAATTAACACTTACAACAGTCTGTCAACCAATCGATTGACATACAACTAAACAAGTGGGATTAGTGTACGTTAAATATCATTCCAATACCCGTGTGGGGTTTCAACCAGCATATAATTATTATTATTTGTGCACTTGGGCGATGTGTAAAAATTATTGTCCTAATCGATATCACAAAAATAGGCGAGCATAAACAAGTCGTCCGACTTGTAAATGGATGTGTAAACTAATTTTTAACTATCTAATAAATATATAGAATTTTATAGCTTTGCTTATAAAATTTTATACAATGCCTAAATAATTTTATTCAACGCAGTTATAAACTAAAAATAATATTTTTAGTGAACTAGTATTTATTCTATAACATAGCCATTTTATACATCTCATGTATTTGTTAAAAATAATATTTTTAACTAGCTATTAATTTTTCTAACACATTTTAGAAAATTCCGGCGGCATAACGGCGTGATATTAAAACCGGAATAAAGTCTAGCCTTATCCCTCGCCTAATTCTGGCTCGCGCCGTACACAAACCAATTCCAATCAATTCACAATCAATCCACAACCAATTTATAATCAACATCCAAATTTCCGCAATATAATCCAAATCAAACAACATGGTTTTTAAAATAAATAGTGCCGGGGCTACTAAGCACCGTCTGCATCCTAGTTTATATTTAACTGTAAAATAAATTGAGTGAGAAGGATTTCTCACCTTTGGTTTCCACTCCGTCATTCTTTAATTGAATGGTTTAGACTTGGATTTGTTCCCAGTGCGTAGTGTACTTCAGTGTGGTTCCAGCGCGATCTGTTTCACGCGGTTTATATTAAAAATCACATTTTTATATCGCTACTATATATATATCACATTTTTATACTGCTGCTATATACATAAAAATCATATTTTATATTGCTACTATATATATATATCACATTTTTATATTGCTACTATATATATATATCACATTTTTATATTGCTACTACATATACATATCACATTTTTAATACGATGGTTACATTATAAAAATCACATTTTTAAATCAATGCTATATATAAAAAAAATCATATTTTTACAATGCTACGTATATATAAAAATCCATTTTTAAATAATGTTATTTTTTTAAAATCATTTACTGCTATATTGCAAAATTTATAAATTAGTTATACAAAGAAAAGAAAAAACTCATTGTTAATCATCGTTGCCTTCTGGTTCGAATGGAGGGAGGAGCTACTGGTAGCTAGGGCTTTTGTAACAACCTGCACCTCCGTTCACGCAAGATATTGTCCCCAACTTAGCCACCATATAGGTGTGGGGTTTTGTTCCTCAAAAGGCCTCGGGGTTAGTAAGAGATGGACCCTACTATATAAATACCCACTTCACACAGGCTTCCACGATGTGGGACTTAGGGGTGTTATATTCTTCCCTCCTACAGAGCCCAACGTCTCCGTTGGCTCACAAACACCTCACCCAGGCGTTGTGGTCCACATAGGAGCCACAATTCTTGGTGGGTATTGGCTCTGATACCAACTGAAACGACCCAAACTTCCCTTACGGAAAAGCCCGGATTGAGTTGAGAACACGACACATCAGAACACAAACAATAGAACATCACAATGCTTATTACAACAATTTACATCAGAGTACAAGAATATTCCAAAGTATGATTAATTATACAGTAGAAAATAATATCATAGATTTAAAATACACATAGCAGCGGAAAATAAGACATAAGTATAATGCGTAGCGCGGGAAAGCTTTCCGAATATAGCTCCAGTTGTAATCCAAGATCCTATTAAATAAAAATATGCAAAACCAAAACTACTGACTGCCCATGTGGAAAATATGGGCACCCGGAGTTTAGGAAGGAACAATAAACTCCAGGTCAGTCATGGGACTAGTATGAGAACTCAAAACAGTTATTGATTTGATTTTAAAGTTAGGTAAATCAAGGGACCACGTCGTATAACACGGAATGGGTTAACCCCCAAGAATACCACTGCATAAATAAAACTGCACAATGCTAATTAAAGAAAAATGAAGCTATTATAAGACTCAAGTCCCATTACACAATGCAATGCAATGCAAGCCGTAGGATAGAGTTTTACCTTATAAGAGCCAAATATGCTTGGTACGCGAAATTTCTCTTTTATTATTACTATAAGTGCATAGTGTAGAAATCAATTTCGAAAGTAAATGTATCAATCATAGACGGCATAAATGACCCATCCCACTATGTCGCCATATATAGGTTTACAATTAAAACCGCAAAGTTCATATTGGAAAGTTGGATTTCCATCATAATGGCTCCTGATTCGAAAGATCTATCGCGTAGTGCAATAGTCAACGACTTATGCCCCTGCTAGAGAAAACACCGTAATGCACATCCGCACTATATCTAAGATATCGAGTATCTCCGCGACTTGCATCACGTGCATGAGAAAACGCTGCTTACTCTATCCATATGGGAATTGGAGTATATGCCCTATCCCTCTGAGCACGGAGCAACCACACCCAGCTCATTTCGGTCGACCAAATCCATAATAATATCGAAAGCATACTGATCTGACCATCAGTTCACCATCATACCGGGGTGTGAGGATCACGAAGTCACGCTACACAAAGCTATGCTAATTAAAGCTATGCTTTGATCATCATCCACAAAGCTCTTCTTTTCAACAAAAGCCTTGATCCATGCATTTTAGCATGCCACATTATCAATCCATACCATACCATTGATTTCTGCCAATATATAACCTCTGAGCTCATATGTCTCAGAGAAGGGTGTTAAGCAAGAGAATAAATTCTCCGTCACCAAACAGATATATACCAGTAGGGATCAACGAATATAGTGTAAAGGAATACAACGTCATACATACCATCCATTTACAAGTCCATTCTGGGTTTGAACGAAACCGGAGGGACCTTATTCCTCTTCTCATATGTCCAATATGGGAGAGTGGCCCTCGCATATCCAAATAATCAACAAGTAAATCCGGACGACCACCACTGTAACCTCTATAAGGTGGCTACTCCAATCATGGGCATCAGCAGCATCTCATCCATTCGATGTGAAGATCGTCGGTCTTGCACCGTCTTCAATCTCTTTGACTGTTATTCGTCGTATTCATTATTCAAAATGGGTTAAACCCAGTCTTTCCAAATAACTCGCGTAATTTATAATTAGGTGTGATAAAATCACATCCTACGCCTCATTCCAATTCAAAATATTCTTTTAATAAAATATTTACATTTTTAGGGAAAGGTTACCATGAATTATATCAAAGATAAATTCTTTTTAATTTTCTTTTTAATCTCAAAAGTCTTTACTTAATGATTATTCAAGCTTAAGAATTTAACCTTAACTTTAACTGGGTTAAAGAACTAATGTCTTTTAAAAACATTGTTCACAATAAACCCAAATCTTCTTCCATTAACTACGGAATCTTCATGGAAATCATAATGGTGTATAATCAATATAAATTCCCGTATCAAACTAATAATATAAATGGAATAGCGGCAATGCCCTTTTAAATCCATATATATTATCGGTATTCATTTACAGGAGCTTATCTCGATTATTACCAAATCGAATTCCATTTAATTCCAATTTAATATATTACATTGGAAAACTTTACTTTGGAAAATTCCCATTTAAATCTTAATAAAAGATTTACAAATTCCAAATTATTTCTTTACTGTTAATTAGATTAAAGAACAAATGTTATTTAAAACATTGTTCACGATAAACCCAAAATTCAATTTCAATTCAATTCCAATCAAATATTAATTAATTGGTAAAATTTCCTAAATCTTAATTAAAAGATTTATTCTTTTCTAAATTGGGTTTAAGAACAGTGTTATTAAACACACCATTCACGACAAACCCAAAATCCAATTTGACATTAAATATAAGGTTCTGAATAGAAATTATATCGGCTTATATTCAACATCAAATTCTGAAACAAAAAAATATTGTATTGGGAATAACGATATATATATATATATATATATCTTCCAAATTCCTATAACAATATCTGTATAATCACGGAATCCAATATCGACATATTCCGAAGATAATTTCCATTCAAATCCATTCCAATATATATAAATATATATTGGAAAATTCTGGTTATTTTAAAACCATTTTCAAATCCAATTTATTTATTTCTAAAAATAATTAAATTATTATTCTAGTTAATTACTAGTTCATTAAATAGTTCATTTAGATAAAAATATATTTTTATCTTTTCAGAACTGGAATTTTTCATCAAAAAACTTTCCAAATCATTTACTATGATTTTACATAATTTTTCCAGATTTTTAATAATATTATATCGCCCGTACAGCCGGTTTCCAATAACAGCCACCGAACTGCATCCATAGCGACCTTTTCTGAATTTGATTTGGCCATATCTCCAAATCTAACAGTTAGATTTCAAATCTCTTATACTCCTTGGAAAGCTCTTTTCGATACGAACCCAACGTTCCGGTTTTAGGAGAATCCGACGGTCGGATCTCCTGTTACATCGAATTGAAGTTAATGGTCGAAATTTGCAAACGGTCGCTGCGCGGCGCGTTCTATTCAGGCCATTAATATGTATGATATATATGTTTCATCGATTTTTATTTTAAAACGTATTTTATAAATTATTTATTTATTCATTTTAAAACGATTTCAACTTCATTTTCAATTTTAATCAAAATTGAATATCCTTATCCAAACCATGAATATTTTGATGAATCATACTTACATTAAAAATGTAATTTTTAATGTTACAAAATTTTTGTTCAAACCATGAATATTTTAATGAATCATACTTACATAAAAAATGTAATTTTTGATATTGAACTATTTTTATTCAAAATTGAATCTTTTTCACCATTTCTTATTTACAATAAAGATGTAAATTTTTATTGTTAAACCTTTTTTACTTTAATCAATGAATATTTTTTATTATTCCTACATTCAACAAAAAATGTGAATTTTTATTGTTTAACCTTTCTATTTCAATCAATGAATATTTTTCATTATTTCTACATTCAATAAAAATGTGAATTTTTATTGTTTAACTTTTCTATTTCAATCAATGGTCATTTTTCTAATTTACTATCATATAAAAGATTTACATTTTTTATTTAGCAAAATCTCTTTAATAAATTAAACATACAGTAAAAATATAATTTTTATTGTCTAATCTTTTTATTTAACATGATTCATTTTAATGATTTTATAATACAAACAAAATGTAATTTTCATTGTTCAAACATTTTATTTTAAAACATTGAATATTTTCAATCATCCCTACCTACAAAATGTATATTTTTATTGTTGACATATTCTATTTCAAACAATGAATATTTTATTTATTCATACATACGATAAAAATGTGATTTTTATTGTATAAACATTTTTTTTTCAAATAATGAATATTTTATTGGTTTATACATTCAATAAAAATGATATTTTTATTTGCATAAGAATATTTTATTCAATGCATAAATATTTTATATCCTTTACGGAATATTATTTTAAAATATTCTTTGTTTTCCACATTGGAATGAGACCGAATCAATTACTATATAATGTTATTTATATGGATTTCATACATCGCATTTACACAACAATAATGATAAATAATCAATAAAAATTCATATGACATCCAGAGTGCAATTTACAACCGCGTGAGCAGATAAATAAATAAATAACGCTCGTCACAGACTGTCAATCCATCGATTGACATACAACTAAATATTGGAAATAGTGTATGTCAAATATCACCCCAATACCCGTGTGGGGTTTTCAAACAACAATAGTTTACTTATTTGTGCAGTTGGGCGATGTGTAAAATTTATCGTCCCAATCCATATCAGATAAATGGGTGTACATAAACAAATCATCCGATTTGTAAATGAATATTTATTTTATTTCTTTTCATGATAATTTTATGTCATTCATATATATACGTTAAAAATTATATTCTAATGATAAAATATTTTATTCAACATATGAATATTTATGTAGTTCATTTATACAATAAAATGATATTTTTATTATTCACACATTTTATTCAACAATCACATCACAATATAGTCCAAACAAACAATCATGGTTTCAATCAAAGGTGTCGTGTGCTACTAAGCTTCATCTACATCCTAATATATATTTAACTGTAAAATAAATAAAGTGAAAAGGAGTTCTCACCTTTGGTTTCCACTCCGCCAGTTTAATTTATGAACAGTTTGGATTTTCCCGAAATTCCAACGCAATCGTTTTCACGTTGTTCACAGTAAAAATCATATTTTTAATATGATGTTTATATATTTAAAAATCGCATTTTTAAACAATGATGTTTATAAATAAAAATCATATTTTTCTATACAATGAAAAATCATGTTTTCCTATACAATGAAAAATAATATTTTCCTATACAGTGAAAAATAATGTTTTTCTATACAGTGAAAAATAATGTTTTCTATACAATGGAAAAATAATGTTTTTCTATACATTATATATATACAGATTACATTTTTAAACTTTTCTATATAATTTTTTTAAAATTCCTATTTTAATTTCAAAGTTATTTCTATGGAAATCCATATTTTTAAAACAAAGTATTTATAAATGAAAATCACATTTCTATAACATTGTATAATTTAAAAATCTCATTTTTAACAAGGCTATTTTATTTAACAAAATTAATGCTAATAAAAACCATATTTTTATTGATCTAAAAACATTTCAAACATATTTTTAAACATTGAAAAATCCTATTTTTAATCAATGAAAATCCTATTTTTAAACATGCTTTTCATTTAAAATTTACATTTTTATTCCAATGTTATTTACTTTCAAAAATTAATTACATAAATCATTAATTAAACAATGTTTTTATGTTTTTCAAATCAATGTTATTTTTATTTTAATTAAAAATTCAGATCTTTAAAAACAATGTCAATTTATTTAAAATCTGAAAATAAAACATGTGATAAAAAACTCATTGTTTTCGGTTTTGATCTGTTCTACGTTGTAGATCTCGCGAAGACGATTCCAACGGTCCCGGTTTTGCTGAATTCTGCTTTGGTTTGGACAAGTTATGAGGTTGCGAATTTTAATCACGTAAATTTAATAACTAAATTTAATTAATTTAATTTAATTACATAAGTAAGGGAAAACCCCTTTCTTCTTTCACACGGTACATACTCTAGGTAAATTCAACTTCACTGTTCTATTCGACTCCAGGTACGATAAAACTCGACATCCACCTCTAGGGCTCACTACTGCACAAAAACCAAGGCATTAGAGTCTGATCGGAATATGCCACGTCACCCGCCTTCGAATGCTTTCCCCACGCCATGAATAACAACAAACTCGCACGTCTCTTAAGCCGGGAAACCGACTTCGAACGCACCATGTTCGAGCAGTGATTGCTCTCAAAATATTACATGAATTTCGATCATATCTGTTGAATTCATAGAGCTCATTGAGTTCTTCATGTTTGTTGCTGAGCGATTTGCAAATTGAGGAATGGATTGAAAGAGATTTGATGGAGAAAAGGAGAACATTTCAGCCATTGAAATCAGAAACCGGCGGCGCTGAAGTTAAATGATAGAATTAGGGTCTCGTATTTTGGCCGTATACAATGGTATATATACCATTTAAAATAATATATTTAATTTAATTTTAGTTTTTAAAATACTAGTTTATCGTCACGATCTCCAAATCCAGCCCAGCGAATGTCGCCCTTAGCCAAATACCCCTATTCCGGACACAATGGAGTAGGTCTCATCAGCCCATTCGATCGTTTCAGCCCATGTTTCTTTAATTTAAAATATATAACATTTAATTATTTAATTTGATCGTTCATTTTAATTTACCGAGGCCACATACTAACTCTAAAAATTCCCCAAAAATAAATCTAGCTATGTTTTGATGATACGGTCCTAATAAAATTAGTTTTGTCGAATTTAGAGACTGTTTGAAAAGTGGCCAATTTTTGGCCGATCCAATTTGATTGAAATTGACAAAACACGTTTTAATTTTCCACGCTCACATATTAATACCAAAAATTATGAAAATTGGAATCTAGTAACAATTTGACATTCTGGATCCAACAAAAGTGGTTTCGTCGAAAACGGAGGTCATTTGTAAAATGGCTATTTATTATATTAATATTAATATATATATATATATATATATTCCATAGCGACTATTCTGAATTTTAAACTGGCCATAGCTTTTTATTCCTGCAATGAAATTTCAATTTTACACATTCGTTGGAAAGATATTTTTAAACAGATTCTAATATTTTTGGTTTTACTGGAATCCGATTTGTTTTGAATCCTGTACATTCGGTCAAAGATCAAATTCAAATTTTCAAACTGCCTCGCCATTTCTAACTCCTTTTATAATTTAAATAAGTATATTCATTCTAACTTCATTTAAAATGAAAATTTTAGTTGTTATTATTTGAAATAAATTATTTTATATATTAAAATCCATTAAAATTTCTAAAATAAAATTTTTAAATTGGTTCCAAAATTCTAGGTTGTTACAATCTCCCCCACTTAAAATCTTTTCGTCCTCGAAAAGGAACGGAGCTGAAAGTTGTTTAACTAAACAACTCAATTTTCTTTTTTTATTGGTTTTAATAATTTTTATTAGTTGTACTAATAATCACACAACACAATCATCAATCAATTAGTTGTTTAGTTTTTCCAACATATATAACTTTTATATATTCAAAAATCATATTTTCTAAAATCGAATTATATATATAATCACAAATACGTTAATTATGAACTTATCACTCTCAACTCATTCTAAGGCATTTCTAACCCCATCTCTAACGAGTTTCTCATTCTAGGATGCTACTGATCCTATCACTAATGAGTATTCTTCTATAGGACATTACTAATCCATTAAAAATGTTAAATTTTGTTTTAATAATTTTATTTCAACAAAAATGTTAATTTTTGTTTTGATAATTTTATTTCAACAAAAATGTTAATTTTTGTTTTAACAATTTTGTTTTTAAAAAATGTTAATTTTTGTTTTGACAATTTTATTTCAACAAAAATGTTAATTTTTGTTTTGTCAATTTTATTTCAACAAAAATGATAATTTTTGTTTTAACAACTTTATTTCAACAAAAATGTCAATTTTGTTGAATTAGATTATTGTAAACAAAATAAAGTTATCATTTGTATTTATTTTGTTAAAATAGAATTGTTAAAATAAATTTATAATTTTTATTCATTTTGTTAAAATAGAATTGTTAACAAAATGAAGTTATCATTTGTATTCATTTTGTTAAAATAGAATTGTTAACAAAATGAAGTTATCACTTTTATTCCTTTTGTTAAAATAGAATTGTTAACAAAATGAAGTTGTCCCTTTTCTTCATTTTGTTAAAATAGAATTGTTAACAAGATGAAGTTATCACTTTTATTCATTTTGTTGAAATGGAATTGTAAATAAAATGAAGTTATCATTTTTATTCATTTTGTTAAAATAGGATTGTTGACAAAATGAGTTGTCATTTTTAATCATTATGTTGAAATAGAATTGTCAACAAAATGAAAGAATCATTTTTTATCATTTTGTTGAATTAAAATTGTCAACAAAAATGAAAGAATCATTTTTAATCATTTTTTGAAATAAAATTGTCAACAAAAATGAAAGAATCATTTTTAATCAACAGGTTGAAATAGAATTGTCAACAAAATGAAAGAATTATTTTTAACCATTTTGTTGAAATAGAATTGCCAACAAAATGAAAGAATCACCTTTATTCATTTTGGTTTGAAATAAAATGTTGCAAACAAAAGTGTCATTTTTGTTGAAATAGAATTGTCAATAAAAATGAAAGAATCATCTTTATTCATTTTGTTTAAAATAGAACGGTCGACAAATAATAATATCATTTATTGTTAGAATTAGATTTGTATGCAACTTAAAGGGATATTTTTACTGTCAAATTATACATTAGAATTTGTTTACAAATTAAAGAGATATTTTAACTATCAAATTATACATTAGAATTTGTATACAAATTGAAGAGACATTTTTATTGTCAAATTATACAACATAATTTGTGTACAAATTAAAGAGACATTTTTATTGTCAAATTATACATTAGAATTTGTATACAAAATAAAGAGACATTTTTATTGTCAAATTATACACCAAAATTTGTGTATAAATTAAAGGGACATTTTTATTGTCAAATTATACATTAGAGTTTATGTACAAAGTAAAGAGACGTTTTTATATGTTATGTTATACATTGAAATTGTATACAAATTAAAACAAACATTTTTATGTGTCATGTTATATATTGAAATTATATACAAATAAAAATATTTCTTTTAATTTGTTAAAGTTAAAAATAGAAACTGCATACAAATAATGAAAATAAAAATTAACTTTTTATTTGTCATTAGCAACATGTCATGTAAATAATTACTTTTTATTTGACATTATAAACATGTAGTGAAATAATGTAAATAAATTACGTTTTTATTTGATATTAAAAACATGTAGAGAATGTATTCTAATAAATTACATTTTTATTTGATATTAAAAACATGTAGAAAATGTGTGCTAATAAATTATATTTTTAATTGATATTAGAAACATGTAGAAATGTATGCAAATAAAATACATATTTATTTGACATTAGAAACACGTAGTGAATTAATGTAAATAAAATACATATTTATTTGAAATTAGAAACATGTAGAATAAAATACATATTTATTTGAAATTATAAACATGTAGAAATATATGCAAATAAAATACATTTTTATTTGACATTATAAACATGTAGATATGTTATGCAAATAAAACATTCTTTTATTTGGCGTGTTAAACATGTTGGTGGAATCGTCGAATGATCTATAGTTATATATAATTATATATATAAATATAAATTAGAACTAAACGAATCGCGCGCAGTAATTCGCGTTTCGGAATCATAACTTTAAACGATTATACGAAAAGATCTGACCATTGGATTTTCCAAAAACTGAAACCGTAATGTCCGCTTTGGGAAGATCTTTCCAATGATATTAAATTTTTTAAAATCGAACGGTTAGATTTCGAGAAATGTGTAAATCAAAATTGAGTAAAAATAGCGCCATGGCCACCTATTGACCTGAAGCGTCGTAAAATTAAATTGGACTATTTTTATATAAATACAAATAGCCATTAATCGTTATAAAATAGTATTAACGATATGAAATGGTTTAAACTATATATATTCGAGAATTATTTGAAAAGATCGAGTTCAATCTCATTTCAAATAATTATACATGATTTAAATCGAACATACTGAAGACGGTGTTTGAAGACCGGCGGTCTTCACAGCGAATGGACAACTACTGATGTCTTTGATTGGAGTTGCAGCCTTGAAAGGGTCACAGTGGTAGTTGTGCGGACATACTTGTCGACTGTCGAGATTAAGTGAGCACCTCCCTTCTGTATTGGACATATGGGACGAGGAATAAGGTGTCTCCGGTTTCGTTCAGACCCAGAACGGACTTGTAAATGGATATGTGTCTGACATTGGAATCTAGCAATAATTTGACATTTCGGATCCAAAACAAGTGGTTTCGTCGAAAACGGAGGTCATTTGTAAAATGGCTATTTATTATATTAATATATATATGTATAAATTTCATAGCAACTATTCTGAATTTTAAACTGACCATAACTTTTTATTCCTGCTATGTAATTTCAATTTTTCACATTCTTTGGAAAGATATTTTTAAACAGATTCTAATATTTTTGGTTTTACTGAAATCCGATTTATTTTGAATCCTGTACATTTAGTCAAAGTTCAAATTCAAATTTTCAAATTGCCACGCCATTTCTAACTCCTTTTATAATTTAAATATATTCGTTCTAACTTCATTTAAAACAAATTTTTTAGTCACTATTATTTAAAATAAATTATTTTAAATATTAAAATTTATAAAAATAAAATTTTTAAATTGGTTCCAAAATTCCGGGTTGTTACAGCTTTGGCGACGAGATTTGGAGGAGGAGGCGGTGGTGAGGGAGGCATTGGAGGTCTGCAGGCATGGGGAGTGATAGCTGCGGTCTGGTGGTAGGACAGAGGGTGGCGACGTGGTTTTTTATGGGTTGGGGATTCGATTCTTGAGATGGAGAGGAGAGAGAAGGGATCAGCGTAGGGGGTGGTCGGGGAGGCGCAAAGGGAGGCTAGAGCAGCAGCGCAGGCCAGGACGACGGGATCGGCGCCTGGAAAAAAGGGGACGCGGGATCGAGGTTTTTTTTCTTTTCTATTTTCTTTTTGCATTGACCGTTATGAAGAAAGGGGGAGAAAGGTTATATAATATATATTTAATTATTTAATTATCCAAAAAGTCTGTTTTTTCATTCGAACTCTGAATCGAACCCGCAGACTGTTGTCCCTAGCGTAATACCCCCATTTCGAACACAATAGGATATGTCCCGTAAGCCAATTCGACTGTTTCGATCAGTTTTCGTTAAAATTAAAATATAAGTTAATTTAACTTTCAAAATTGATTTTAACATACATTTTAATTTACCGGGGCCACATACTGATTTCAAAAATTCCAAAAAAAATAAATCTAATTATGTTTTGACGATACGATCCAAACAAAACTAATTTCGTCCAATTTGGAGGCCATTTGGAAAAACAACCATTTTCTGGTCGATCCAATTCAACTTAAATTGACAAAACACGTTTTCTTTTGCCACGCTCACATATTAATTCCAAAAATTATGAAAATTGGAATCAAGAAATAATTTGACATTCTGGATCCAATAAAATTGGTTTTGTCGAAAACGGAGGTCATTTGCAAAATGGCTTTTTTAAAGGGCTATATATTATACTAAAATATATATAAATTCAGAGCGACTATTCTGAATTTTAAACTGGACATAACTTTCAATTCATAATATGAAATCTGGATTTTTAATATTCGTTAGAAAGATATAATTGAACAGATTCAAATATTTCTAGTTGTACTGAAATCGATTTATTTTGAATCCTGTACATTTAATTGAAATTTAAAATCGAATTTTCAAACTACTGCACCATTTCAGGCTCGTATTATAATCAAAATAAATTTATACGTCCTAATTCTATTCAAAATAAATTTCTAGTCGTTATTATTTAAATAAATCATTTTAAATATTCAAAATCCATTAAAATTGTTAAAAAAAAAATTAAATTGGTTCTGAAAATCCAGGTTGTTACAGAGAGTTTTCATCTGCATTGGAAGCTTACTTCTTATGACATCCCTTCACCGCAATTTGTGCTCTTTATTCTTCCTTGATTACTTTGGTGTTAATAATAAACATATAGAGCTCTTCATCATATTTATTTTATTCTAAATCTATATGGAAGCTTTACCAATTCTCCTCCAAGATCTCAAAAATTATAAAATATATATCTAATCTTTCTGGTATCGATTGGAGGAATAAGATTACAAAAGTCTATGATGGGTTCGTATCATGTAACAACCCGTATTTTTTGAATCAATTTAAAATTTATTTTTGATTGATTTTCATAGAATTAAATATTTTTGATGAATTATTTTTAGAATAAACGATTTAAAATTTATTTTAATCGAAGTTAAAACATATAAATTAAAAATTTAATTAAAACAAGCTTGAAATGGCGCAGTAGTTTGAAAATTCAATTTCAAACTTCGAATGAATGTATGGAATCAAATATAAATCAGAATTTGATAAAACAAGCAACATTATAATATTTTGAATTGTAATCTTCTAATGAATGTGAGAAATTGAGATTTCACTTTATAGATTAGAAGTTATGTCTAAATTAAATTTAGAATAGTCGCTATGGAATATATATATATATATATATATTTCAATATTATATATAGCCCTTAAAAGTAGTCATTTTGCAAACGACCTCCGTTTTCAACGAAACCACTTCCATTGGGTTCCAAATGCTGTTTGTGACTTTTTAAATTATAAGCATCGATATCGTTGGAGTTGGAGAAATTTGGTCTCTTTCATTGGATGTACGAACAAAATATCACTTTTTACATATGGATGAATTTGGACTCGAAACCACTTTCATTGAGTCCAAAATGTCGTTTATGTGTTTGAAAACTATAAACTTTGATATGTTTCGAGTTTGTGAAAATTGGCACCTTGGTTGGGTCTTGGTTTGGCTAAACCTAGCCCACTCCATATACCCAACTGACCCCCTCTTCTCTTCATTCATTCCAACACTTAGAGAAAAATAGAAAATGGGGAATGAGAAATAGAAATTCCTAAGCTAGGTTTTGCAATAAGAAGCTCAAATTAAGAGGAAATCAAATGTAGAATCTTGGGTAAGCTTCTCCATCTTCTCTAGCTTGCTTTCTTATTGACTCGTGAGATTTCCTATGACCTAATTCTTAGAAAATATTTTCATATGATCATAGGTTGTTGATTCTAGTTGTTTATCGAAGAGATGTTGCTCAAACCCTCTATTTGATGGATTTATTGCTTCTAACCATCAAAGGTGAGTTCTTCACGAGTTATTCATAAACCCACATTTATGCCACAAGTTTATAGCTTGGAAAAGTGCAATTTAAAGTTCATTTGAGCTTGCATATGCTAGTGGATTGGGTAGGCTAGTATAACTTAGTCGATTTCACGTATTCATGTTTCATTGAATTGGAAATTATGATTAGAATTGTCCACAGAATCTAACTCATATGCTACTAGTTGATTTGGCAATATTGTGTAGCTCCATTGTCGCACCGGCAAGTTCTATACTTCACAATTCGCTTAAATCGTATTGATTGCTTTGGTTTGGAATTTAGTTCATTTTTGAGCTTATAAATAAAATCATCACAATCTTTATATATGTTGTGCATGTGTTCATGAGTGGTTTTGGCGAGCCTTAGGGGCCTTATTGGAACTTTGGAATCATCATAAACCATCACCATTGATCCGGGCTCGTCCGAGGCCAATTGCACCTTTATTGGCAATCAAAATGTTTAATTTGCTTCAGCTTAGAAGTTTTACTAAAATGAGTCAGACGTCTGTTCAACCTCTCAGGAAAAATAAAAAAACTGCTTAGTGTTATGTCAGACGTCTATCCGAGGGGCGTCAGACGTCTGTTGGCTATTTTCTACTGTTGACAAGTGGTACCACGTTCAACAGTTTAGGTCCATCCAGGCTCTTTCCCGACCGAGTTTCATCCCATTTCGCCTTTGTTTGTGACTTTTCAGTTTCTTTAATTCGCAGATTTCAATAGCCTGATTCTTACGAAATCGTTTTATAAGTCATCAACTAAAGAATGGCGCAGTGGAAACCAATGGTGAAAACTCACTCACTCAAATCTTTTGTATAATTATTTATTATTGTAACTGTATACATATATAGTTTGCTTGTGATTGCAATATTGGTTTGTTGTTTGATGGATTTTTTACTGTTTTAATGTTATCATTATTAAACTATGACTATAAATATTTATAAGCAAAACGTTTATATTATAAATGATTGGGATGAAAATTTACCCACCCGTCTCCCGAATATTAGATAAGTTCACGTGAATTGCTATGTAAACCCCACATGGGTATTGGAACGATAATTTTACACGTTGCCCAATTATGCAAATAATGATAATTGGATGTTGATTGAAAACCCCACATGGGTCTGGGGATGATAATGGCTTCACACATCTCCCTTGTGTTTAGTTGTATGTCAACTAATTGATTGACTGACTGTTTTAAGCGTTATTTAACTATTTAATGCTTATATAGTTGCAAATTGCACTCTGGATGTGAATTAAATGTTTAATATCTGTTTATCACTATTTTTGAATACAAGCGATGTATGGAATCTATATAAATAAAATTATATGGTAATTGATTGAGTCTAATTCCAATTCAGAAATAACGAATATTTTAAAATGATATTCAGTGAAGAATCAAAATATGGCTTTGATGTTCGATTTTGGATGGACACGAAAATATTGAAATACTCTAAGTTTCAAAAGACAAAAGATATTTTTATCTGAATGAAAGGTTTAACAACCAGAATAAAGAATTGATATGGTTTTAAGATAACCAGAAATTTTCCAGCGTATGAATTGGAAAGGATTTGAATGGAAATAATCTTCAGAATATTTCAATATGGGATCCCATGATTATATGAATATTGTTGAGGAATTTGGAAGATATGTATATCATTATTCCCAATACGATATCCATTAGTTTCGAAATTTGATATTGAATATATGTCGATATGATTTGTATTTAGAGCCTGGTATTCAATATCAAATTGGATTTTGGATTTGTCGCGAATGTTATCTTTAATAATACTATTCTTAAACCCAGTTGAGAATAGAGTAAATCTTTTCATTAAGATTTAATGAGATTTTCCAATTAATGAATATAATTGGAACTAAATGAAAGTTGATTTTGGGTTCTTTGTGAACGATGTTTTAAATGACATTAGTTCTTAAACTCAATTAGTTATGAATTGGAATTTATAATCTTTTAATTAAGATTAATAGAAATTTTCCAAAGTAAAGTTTTTTTCTAATTTAATATATTGAGTTGGATTTGAGTGGAACTCGATTTAGTGATAATCGAAATGAGCTTATGTGAAGGAAGACTGTTACTATATAAGGAATTTAAAAGGTCTTGCATTCCACTTATAGTATTAGTCTGATACGGAAGTTTATATCGATTATATACTGTTGTTATTTTCGTGAAGGTTTCATTTTTATGGAAGATGATTTTGGGTTTATCGTGATCTGCGTTTTAAATGACATTGGTTCTTTAACCCAAGTAAAGAGAGGATTTATTTCCTAAATTTGAATAATCATTAAGTAATGATTTTTGAGATTAAAACTAAGTGGAGTTTTAACGAATATTTAATTAGACTGAAATGTAACTAAGGTAATTAAATTTACCAAATTCAAGAAATGTTCGGGAATGGAGTACCACCAGTTTTACTCCATGCTATAGTTGAGTCTTTAATTAGATTTGAACGTTAAGTGGTGATTAAATTTACCGATTACACCATGGGTGTTAGATATGGAGTACTACCAGTTTTTCTCTATTGGATGAATAGGTTGGGATTGGGATAATAAAATGAATGGTTACTTCGGTAAGGCTCGTAAATCCCGACTAGTTTGATAAACCTTGATTTAGTTTAAGTTTGTTAAAAGATAACACAAAATCTTTTGCAATGGTTTTCAAAGAATGATTTAAACAAGAGGTTTAAAAGAACTAAATCTGTGATAAGATTTATGTGAATGATTCCTATTGTAATGAATATTTGAATAAAAGAATATTCTGGATTGGAATGAGGTATATAATGTGTTTATACTTCACATGATTATAAGTTACATGAGTTATTCGGAAAGTCTGGATCTAACCATTATGAATAACTGATATGACGACTAAGTCAAAGATTTGAAGACGGTGGTGGAAGACTGGAGGTCTTCACATTGTTTGGATGATTACTGATGTCTTGATTGGGCTGTATACCCAAGACGAGGTAATAAGTGGGGATCGTTCAGATGTACATGGAGATTGATCGGATATGCGAGGACCTCCCTCCTGTATTGGACATACGAGACAAGAAATAAGGTGCCTCTGGTTTTGTTCAGAACCAAAACACAATTGTGAATGGATGGTGTGTCTGACAATGTATTCCTTTATGATGTATTTGTTGATCTCTACTAAATACATATCTGTTTGGTGGCGGAGAATTTATTCTCTTCCTTAACACCCTTCTATGAGATGTACGAGCTTAGAGCTTACGTATTGGCGGAAATCAATGGTATGGTGTGGGTTAATAATTTGGCATGCTAAGATGCAAATGATCAAGGCTTTTGTTGAAAAGCGGAGTCTTGACAATGATGATCAAAGCACGGCCTTAAGTAGCGTTGCTTTGTGTATAACATTAATTCGCGAGCTTTACACCTTGGTATGAGTCAAAAACGGGATGAGGACCTCAAGGAGGATATGTGTTTCTTTCTAGCTATAAGTGATGTCATGGTATGGATCCCAGACATTTTTACTTATGTGGTTATTGGATTGCGACGCACCTTGGATATAGAGCCAACTAAAACGCTCGAGTGATAGGTCCGAAAGGACGGGGAAACGTATTGTTCAAGAATAACAAATCCTCAAAAGTAAGAGAGGACTGGCCCTAACTCTAACCAAGGCCTCACCAGCGTCTGAGTCCTGAGGCATGTGCTAGATTGTCTCGAAATCGGTGAGGAAGATCCCTTGACTCGACTCATAGATGGAAGTCCAATTTCCAATACGCGACTTTTTGTTTTAGTTGTAAACCTATACAACGACATAGTAGGATGGGGTACTATTCCATCTATGATTGATATATTTATATTTGAAGTTGATTTCTTCACTTATAGGAATATTAAAAGATAAATATTGCGTACTAAGCATGTTTAGCCATTATAAGGTTAAACTCTATCCTCTAGTTTGTGCTGCATTGTGTGATGGGACCTGAGTCTTATAATGGCTTTATTTTTCCAAAAACCATTTCGTTGTTTTGTTTATGGTATTCTTGGAAAGAAACTGTTCCTTGTTATACGGCGTGGTCCCTTGATTTATCCAACATAAAAATCAAATTAATAACTGCTTTAATTATCACACCAGTCCCATGACTAACTCGGAGTTTATTGTTTCCACCTAAACTCTGGGTGCCCATATTTTTCACACGGGAAGCTAGTAGTTTTGGTGTTGCAGATTTCTATTTAATAGGATCCTGGTCGACGGCTGGAGCTATATTCGGAAAGCTTTGTATCTGTGTATTTCTTTCAGTAGTGTTAGTTGATGTATTTCCACTATGCATTGTATTTATACATTCTGTTTCCACTGCCAAGTAATGTATTTTCTGATATTATGTTCCGTTGTGTAATATTTACTCATACTCTGAACTCTGATGTAAATTATTGTAACAACAGTGAAATATTCTCATGTTTCTGTTCCGACGCATCATGTTCTCATTACAATCCGCGTTCTCCCCTCTCTTCGGGGGCTGGACGAGTTTTGGGCGTAACAGTTTGGTATCTGAGCTTTGGTTTACAATGCTCGAGAACAAAACACATTAGAACCGAATGAGAGAATTCATCAGAGATAGGATTAGTAATATCCTATAAGAATGACTCATTAGAGATAGGGTTAGTAATGCCCTATAATGAGTTTGAAGAGTATTATTTCTAAAACGAAATTAGTTTTGAAAATTACATCCTATTATATGTATTTTATTTTATATTCATTTTGGACTATTAAGTATAAGAAGATTTTGAATATACGTGTAATTAACATGTATTTGAAGTCTCAAGTATACTAGGTAGATATAGTATCACACTCTAGTCGCCCGAGGATGACTCCGATGATAGCTCGAGCATCATTAGTGTTTATGTTCGAGTTTCGAAAGCGGGATATCTATATATTTCCAATTGACTGGTGTGAGAACCAGAAGCTTAGTTAGGGTTTAGTTTGTGATTTGGCATTGAAAATATGATTTTGAGTGTGTATATATATATATATATATATGTTTGAAAAGCTAATTAACTAATTGATTGCTGGCTGTGATGTATGACTATTAGTTTAACTAATTAAAATATTGGAATAAGCCAAATCGAATTTAGGATTTAACTGAATAGTTCAAATTAGATATATATATATATATATACATGTATATATATATATTGTACAGGTTGTTGTGTGGAAGCTTAGAAGAGGAATAAAATTGTACGCCCGACCGATAGGTATATATTTACGATATTGATTGGGCTTCATGATTTTATGAGCCAACTGGCTAGCCATTAGGCTTTTGGAATTTATTTTGATTTATGAGAGTCTGTAGAGGCCATTTGTAACTATACTGATCAACCCGTACAAAGGAGGTTATGGCGAAAATTTTAGGCGTTAGCTAAATTTTCAGAAATTAGAAAGGTCTTAGAAATTGAAAAGTTGAAGAACTTGAGACAAGCGAAGGTTGAATTGGTTAAATAAACGACCTTCAGTTCCTTCTTCCTTTTCGGGGACGAAAATATTTCAAGTGGGGGAAATTATAACAACCCATATTTTTGGAACCAATTTAAAATTTATTTTTAATTGATTTTCATAGAAATTAAATATTTTTGATGAATTATTTTGAGAATAAACGACTTAAAATTTATTTTAATCGAAGTTAGAACGTATAAATTTAAAATTCAATTAAAACGAGCTTGAAATGGCGCGGTAGTTTTAAAATTCGATTTTAAACTTTGAATGAATGTATAGAATTCAATATAAATCAGAATTTGATGAAACAAGAAACATTAGAATATTTTGAATTGTAATCTTCTAACGAATGTTAGAAATTGAGATTTCACTTTATAAATTGTAAGTTATGTCTAAATTAAAATTTAGGATAGTCGCTATGGAATAAATGCATTTCAATATTATATATATATATCCCTTAAAAGTAGCCAATTTGCAAACGATCTCCATTTTCAACTAAACCACTTCCATTGGTTTCAAAATGTCGTTTGTGACATTTTAACCTATAAGCATCGATATCTTTGGAGTTGGAGAAATTTGGTCTCTTTCATTGGATGTATGACCAAAATGTCACTTTTTAAATATGGATGAATTTGGACTCGAAACCACTTCCTTTGAGTTCAAAATCTCGTTTACGTGTTCGAAAACTATAAACTTCGATATGTTTCGAGTTTGTGAAAATTGGCACCTTGGTTGAGTCTTGGTTTGGCTAAACCTAGCCTACTCCGCATAACTAATTGACCCCCTCTTCTCTTCATTCATTCCAAAACGGGTAATGGAAAAGCGAAATAGAAATTCCTCAGCTAGGTTTTGCAATTAGAAGCTCAAATCAAGAGGAAATCAAGTGTAGAAATTTGGGTAAGCTTCTCCGTCTTGCTCTCCATCTTCTCCATCTTAATGAGTTATTCATGAACCCATATTTATTCCATAAGCTTATTTCTTGTAAAATTGTAATTTAGAATTCATTTGAGCTTGCATATGGTAGTGGATTGGGTAGGCTAGTATAATTTGTCGATTTCACATATTCATGTTTCATTGAATTGGAAATTATGATTAGAATTGTCCACACAATCTAATTCATATGTTACTAGTTGATTGACGATATTGTAAAGCTCCGTTGTCACACCGGCAAGTTCTAAGACATCACAATTAAATCATATTAGATTGCTTTGGTTTGGAATTTAGTTCATTTTTGAGCTTATAATTAAAATCATCGCAATCTTATATATATATATATATATATATATATATGAGCATGTGTTCATGAGTGGTTTTGGCGAGCCTTGGGGCCTCATTGGCACTTAGGAATCATCATAAATCATCACCATTGATGTGGGCTCATCCAAGGCTGATTGCCCCTTCATTGGCAATTAAAATGTTTAATTGATTCAGCCCAGACTTCTGACCAAAATGGGTCAGATGTCCGTTCAACCTCTGGGGAAAATAAAAAAAACTACTTACTGTCAGGTCAGATGCTTGTCCATGGGAGGGGGTCAAACGTCTGTTGGCTATTTTCTGTTGTTGACCAGTAGAGACCGCGGTCAACAGTTTAGGTCCATCCTGGCTCTTTCTCGGATGAGTATCGGCCCATTTCGCCTTTGTTTGTGACTTTTAAGTTTCTCTAATTCACATATTTCAACAACCCGATTCTTACAAAATCGTTTTATAAATCATCAACTAAAGAATGGCGTAGTGGAAACCAATGGTGAGAACTCTCTCACTCAAATCTTTTGTACAGTTGCTTATTATCGTAACTGTATATATATAGTTTGATTGTGATTGCAATATTGGTTTGTTGTTTGATGGATGTTTATAATTTTAATATGATCATTATTAAACTATGATTCTAAATGTTTATAAATAAAACATTTATATTATAAATGATTGGGATGACAATTTACCCACACGTCTCTCGAATATTAGATAAGTTCACATGGATTGTGATGTAAATCCCACACGGGTATTGGAACGATAATTTTACACATCGCCTAATTATGCAAATAATGATCATTGGATGTTGATTGAAAATCCCACATAGTTCTGGGACGATAATAGCTTTACACATCTCCCTTGTGTTTAGTTGTATGTCAACCGATTGATAAATTGTTATAAGCGTTACTTAATTATTTAATGCTTATACAGTTGCAAATTGCACTTTGGATGTGAATTGAATGTGTAATAGTTGTTTATCACTATTTTTGAATACATGCGATGTATGGAATCCACTTAAATAAAATTATATGTGAATTGATTGAGTCTGATTCCAATTCACAAATAACGAATATTTTAAAATAATATTCAGTGAAGAATCAAAATATGACTTTGGTGTCCGATTTTGGATGGAAACCAAAATATTGAAATAATCCAAGCTTGAAAAGATAAAAGATATTTTTATTCGAATGAAATATTTAACAACCAGAATAAAGAGTTGATACGGTTTTAATATAACCAGAATTTTTCCAACGTGTGAATTGGAAATGATTTGAATGGAAATAACCTTCGGAATATTTCGATATGGGATTCCGTGATTATACAGATATTGTTGAGGAATTTGGAAGATATGTATATCATTATTCCCAGTATGATGGCCGTTAGTTTGAGAATTTGATATTGAATATAAGTCGATATGATTTCTATTCATAGCCTTGTATTTAATATCAAATTGGATTTTGGGTTTGTCGTGAATGGTATCTTTAACAGTACTATTCTTAAACCCAGTTGGGAATAGAGTAAATCTTTTCACTAAGATTTAATGAGATTTTCCAGTTAATGAATATAACTGTTATTAAATGAAAGTTGATTTTGGGTTCATTATGAACGATGTTTTGGATGACATTAGTCCTTAAACTGAATTAACAGTGAAGTTATGATTTGAAATTTATTATCTTTTAATTAAGATTAATAGAATTTTTCCAAAGTAAAGTTTTTTTTCAATTTAATATATTAAATTGGAATTGAGTGGAACTCGATTTAGTGATAATCGAAATGAGCTTCTATGAAGGAAGACCGTTGCTATATATATGGAATTTAAAAGGCCATGTCGTTATTCCGCTTATAGTATTAGTTTGATAAGGAAACTTATATCGATTATATATTGTTATGAATTCTGTGAAGGTTCCAGTTTAATGGAAGATGATTTTAGGTTTATCATGAACTGTGTTTTAAATGACATTGGCTCTTTAACCCAAGTAAAGACAGGATTTATTTCCTAATTTTGAATAATCATTAAGTTGTGATTTTTGCGATTAAAACTAAGTAGATTTTTAACAAATCTTTAATTAGACTGAAATGTGAATATGGTAATTAAATTTACTGAATTCTAGAAATGATCTAGAATGGAGTAGCTCCAGCTTTACTATATGCGATAGTTAAGTCTTTAATTAGATTTGAATGTTAAGTAGTGATTGAATTTACTGATAACACCATGGGCGTTAGATATGGAGTATTACCAGTTTTTCTCCATGGGATGAATAGTTTGGGATTGGGATAATAAAATGAATGATTACTTTGGTAATGCTCATAAATCCCAACTAGTTTGATAAACCTTAATTTGGTTTAAGTTTGTTAAAAGATAACATAAAATATTTTGCAATGGTTTTCAAAGAAAGATTTAAATAAGAGGTTTAAATGAATTAAATCTTTGATAAGATTTATGGGAATGATCCCCAATGTAATGAATATTTGAATAAAGAAAATTATGTATTGGAATGAGGCGTATGATGTGTTTATACTTCACATGATTATAAGTTACGTGAGTTATTCAGAAAGTCCGGGTCTAACCCATTCTAAATAAGTGATACGACGGCTAATTCAAAGATTTGAAGACGGTGGTGGAAGACCGGAGGTCTTCACGTCGTCTGGATGATTACTAATGTCTTGATTGGGTTGTACACCCAAGAAGAGGTAATAAGTGGTGATCGTCCTGATGTACTTGGAGATCGATCGGATATGTGAGGACCTCTCTCCTATATTGAACATATGGAAATCCAATTTCTAATACGTGACTTTTCGGTTTTAGTTGTAAACCTATATGGCGACATAGTAGGATAGGGTATTATGTTGTCTACGATTGATACATTTATATTTGAAGTTGATTTCTTCAATTATAGTAATATTAAATGATAAATTTTGCGTACCAAGCATATTTGGCCATTATAAGGTAAAACTCTATCCTCTGGTTTGTGCTGTATTGTGTGACGGGACCTGAGTCTTATAATGGCTTCATTATTCCAAAATGCATTACGTTGCTTTGTTTATGGTATTCTTGGGAAGAACAATGTTCTGTGTTATACGGCGTGGTCCCTTGATTTAGCCAACACTAAGCTCATGACTGACTCGGAGTTTATTGTTTCCACCTAAAGTCCGGGTGCCCATATTTTTCACAACGACATCTAGTAGTTTTGGTTTTGAAGATTTCTATTTAACAGAATCCTAGTCTACAGCTGGAGCTATATTCGGAATGCTTTTTATTTGTGTATTTCTTTCATTTGTGTTAGTTGATGAATTTCCGCTACGCATTGTATTTATACATTTTACTTCCACTACCAAGTAACATATTTTCTGATATTATTTTTCGTTGTGTAATATTTATTCATACTCTGATATATTCTTTCACTCTGATGTAAATTGTTGTAATAGCAAAGAAATATTCTCATGTTTGTGTTCTGACGCGTCGTGTTCTCAATACAATCCGCGTTCTCCCGTCTCTTTGGAGGCTGGGCGTGTTCGGGGCTTAACATATCAGAAGGTTGTTCATACAAGGTAATATTCTAGATCTGGTGTTTATTTATTTATTTTAGCTGATTTAGATCCAATTGTGTACATACATAAATATTTCAGTTTGTGATTCCAAATAGGGATTACAACTGGAGGATACGGATACAAGGAATAGATTTGAAAATGATTCGAAATTTTGGAGTCCTTTAAAGGTAAATGAATTAAGTTATATATCTTTTACTGTAATAATATATGATATCATTAGATTCTCATTCAATTTATCTGATAAGAATTATTACATTTAAGTCGATTACAAATAATGATTCATTTATAATTGTTTAAACTAAATTGTGAATTAAATGTTACTTGTACTCATGTTCAAAATGTTAAAGTAAAGACAAAATTTATCAAGAAGAAAATCTAAACTTCAATGGTGTAAAGTTGAAATGAGAAATTGAGAAGAGAATTTACAGTAATTACGTTTAGATTTATAAAATGAACCAAAGGAAATATATTTATAAACTAAATTAGGAAACTTGTAATATTTTAGTAAGTTGGAAAGAATATATTTTTGTATTCAAGTTTCAGAAGATCGTGATAAACGTAATTATAAGAATAAAAATGGAATTTTGAAAGGAAGAGGATAAGTATAAAATAGAGTTAGTCACTATATATTGTATTTCCTACCCAAGAAAAAAAACAAGGCATCAAGTAAGTAAGCGTCATTGCATAAGAAGTTTATATTTAATTCAAAAATGATTGCAAAAACCCCAGCCATGTAATATTTTAGTAAGTTGGAAAGAATATATTTTTGTATTCAAGTTTCAGAAGATCGTGATAAACGTAATTATAAAAATAAAATGGAATTTTGAAAGGAAGAGGATAAGTATAAAATAGAGTTAGTCACTATATATTGTATTTCCTACCCAAGAAAAAAATAAGGCATCAAGTAAGTAAGCGTCATTGCATAAGAAGTTTATATTTAATTCAAAAATGATTGCAAAAACCCCAGCCACAGACTCACTAATACATAATTAACCCTCAAGAGATAATGTTAAGGGGAATCAAAAATGTAAAAATTAAGATAAAGATGAAAAGAAAAATAGTTGTTGGCTAGCTTTTTGGCAAAGCAATCCTACGTCAAGATTATGGTTAGCGACGCGCTCAAGTCTCAAGAACGTCGTCAGAAAACATATAGCGATTTGGTCGAAGTCGCAACGTGTTCGCAAAAGGTTGGAAATAGCGTTGATTCATGAAATCATCATGAGTAAACTCAGAAAAACCGGCATTGATCAGCTCAAAATCCTCGAGCGTGTCGGTCCGATCACGTAGCCAAACTCATCCTAGAAAAATATATGGATTTCGGTAAAATTCGGTTTCGTGCACACAAAAACAGCTAATCGGCATGGCATGATCACAAAAAATGGCTTTCTCGACTCATGGCATCAAAATTTGGCACTTGGAAAATTTCTCGTTTGGCACATCCAAAAATAGGTGATTGAACACATGAAAAATATCGAAAATCATGTGTGCTTGCTAGGATGATCACCTCTAGAAAATTGGTCAATCATTGAATTTGGCACGTCAAAATTGGTAGATCGACACGTGAAAATCACTGGAAAACACGGTTGTGCATTGACCGAATAAGGTTTTGGATTTTGTCTTCGCAACAGGGGATTTCACATCCCTAATTTTTGTATCATGATCGGAATGCGAAAATTCCCAGATTGCATCATGTCGGCAAAGGAAAAAGCATGTGTATGCCAAGATTTTTGGGTTACGAAAAGTTGGCATCAGGCTTGGCACGGTTGGGAGTCGAATCGAGTAATGCAAAAAAAAACACGGATCAACATAGTCTCAGGATACGAAATCCCTATGCACAACCCGGTGATTTTGTGATGCGAAAAGTGGCGAAGAGGGATACGAAATGTTGGTATGATTTCGAGATGCAAAATCAGTGGAATGAGGTGGGTCAAATTTGAGTTTACATGCGTATGCATCGCATTTTCGTGATGTGAATTGCAGGCTTGGGCTGGGGATTTGAAACCTTGGCATTCACCAACCCTATTTGGCATGGCATTTTCAACGTGCGGATCCCTAGATTCTGCTTGATCTGCACATGACGATCATACAATTATGGGATGCAAAAGTTCTAAGCTTCAAGATTCAAATTTTCAAGGTTGTATTGGTTTTTTGGCTCTATTTTTGGGATGCGAATTTCGCATCCTTTGGGATTCGAAATTCTGATTGATGCTCCCAAAACTCACCTATAAATACTCCCATGATTGTCATTGAAAGGGGTGTTGTCAATTGGTATTTTTGGACTTCTATGAGCTCTTAAGCACTATTAATGGTTGTCATCTTCTTCTTCATGACTATTGGACATAGCTTAGACCTCTAAACGTTTCATAAACATCTTCCTACAGCTTTTGACAGTATGCTTTCGGACATATTTCACACTTTTGGACATTGAAGTTATTTCTTGGACATTTTCGCATGCTTTGATCCAATGGAAAAGACGAAGCACGTTTTGGTCAAAATTAAGAATTAACAAACTATTTGTTGTTCTATTATACAACTTTGTACACAGAAATTGTCCGAACTTGTACAAACATTGTAATCGATAATTATATGATGAATGATTATTATGAAGTAGACGTAGGCACTAGTGCCGAACCACTATAACAGTTGTGTTCTCCCTTTACATTTCTCTACTTTGGATATTTGGATTGTCGTATTTTTACAAAACATTCATTTGGGCATTGGCGTGCACAAATAACCAATCTCCCACATCAAACTTTGGCGCGCCTTGTAGGGGAGCTCACAACTTCGACTTTTGCTTCGGATTTGATCTTGGGTTTTGTCTTCGGATTTGGTTTTGGTTCTCGACTTTGGTTTCAGTTTCGACTTCTACTTTGCTCACTCGCGTTTCATCATGGTCAAGCGCAAAACGCTATGCGCTATTGCTAAAGCTCAAAGTACAAGAGGCGAAGGGAGTCAGGAACTTTCTTTGATTCGTATTCCCTCAAATCTCATCATTCCTGACGACGTCGATAGGGTGATCAAGAAATTAGGAAACTCTGGAAGGCCGACAGGCTAGGTAGACATTGTTAAAACAAGTATTATAGTTCCCCATGTTACGACTCGGGACTTGGGGGTAACCCTGCAAACTAATCATCAGGGCGACTCTACTAGAACCCGAACTTTCGGACTTGAATTTGATTATGATAAATATATATCGACGATATTATTCACTAACGTCTTTTGCAGGAAAAAGGAGAAGAATATAATCTAAATACACGAAGATTCAAGAAGAGTATATGTTGGTATATTTAGTATGAAATCGAGTCAGTGTGTATATGGTAATTACTATTAAAATCTCGGGGATAAGCATATATAGATACATGTATTATAAATTCTATTTTTCACAAAAGTTGAATAGGCATGTGCAGAATGTGTGCATCAGACGTCTGATCTAGAATCTAAGAAGTCAGAACACTGAATATTCAATATTTCGAATTTGAATATTCAAAAGCCTGAAATTCCAATTCATGCTTCTGAATAGGCAAATTTGTGCACACGTTCATTTATAGTCGTTTCTTAGACTTCTGAATTATAAATTCAGAAGGATGAGTTAAAAGGTTGCGACTTTTAAAAGAGTCATACCTCTTTAATCCAAAAGTTATGATTATATCTTTTTGTCAAACCTTTTTACGAACAATTGCAACCTTTTATTTATTATAAATACACTTCAAAATCATTTGTTTCTATCGCCGAACTTTCTTAAATTATCTATTCTCTGATTCTGAACTATTTTCTATTTTAATTCACTTGTGCTCTCAAGTATTCAATATTTCATAATAATAGATCATTTTCCTTCTCTATTCTTTACTTGCTTTCAAATATATATACGAAGAAGAAGATTATAGGAAGGGTGTACTCAAAATATGAATTATCAGTGTTATTCAGAACACATACTCAGTCAAAACAATCTTTTGTATTTGTTGAAGTCGTGTTCTACTACTCAGGCAAGAAGTCCTCTTCGGTTGTTGAGGCAAAATCCTGTTTGGCTGCTCGCGTGTTGTAATACCTATTCCTCTAGGTTAAGTGAGGGTGTTGATTAGTGAAATTCCTGAAGGAGTCTAGGACTGGACGTGGGAGGTGCTCCTAACTAGTACAAAAATCTATTGTGTCATTTACTTTAATTTACTGCATTTACTGTGCTTATCTGTGATATTAGTTTATATAGTTTTCTCATAAAATATTTACTTGCATAACTATATCAATTAGAATATATCAAACTATCTAGACTTGTATAACTTTTCATTTGATTATATCATTATGCAACTATTCTAGCTTTATTTCTAGTTATATTATCTAATTCGTTGGCTTTATTTTTATAAACCCATTTTGTACTTTTGACAGCTTGATCACTTGGTCTGGGAACTAATTCCCAAACTTCAATGCGTTCAAATTGATTAAGTTCTTCTTTCATGGCTATAATCCAATTTTCATCAAAATATGCTTCTTTTGGATTTTTTTGGGTTCTACTAACGAAAAAATATGTCAAGAATTTTATGAAATTATGACTGGTGAATTTGAAATGTCACATATGGGAGAGTTATCATATTTACTTGGTCTACAAATTGAACTTTTAACCAATGATATTTTTATAAATTAAGGAAAATATTGTGATAATTTAATAAAACGATTCGGAATAGAAAATAATTCTACTAAACAAACTCCTATGAGTCAGCAACACATCTTGATAGAGATGAAAACGTTAAAAGTGCTAACCAAAAGTTATACCGTAGTATAATTGGACCATTATTATATTTAATAGCATGTAGACCGATATTATGATAAGTATTTGTTTATGTGCACGATTTCAAGCCAGTCCAAAAGTATCACATCTACGAGCAATTAAACGTATATTATGTTGTCTACGCATTACCAAAGATTTTGGATTTTTGTATCTGAAAGATTGTTTGAACTAGTATCTTACAGTGATGCTGATTTTGGAGGATCATGAACGGATCGAAAAGTACGAATAATGCTTATCACTTTATTGGAATATCACCAGTCTCTTGGTTTAACAAGAGACAAAATTGCATTTCACTATCTACGTGTGAAGCTGAGTATATTTCACCAGCTTTGGCTTGTGCTCAAGTTATATACATGCAGCAAACATTTAAAGATTTCAATATAAATTTATCAAAATAAATTATTTATTGCAATAACATGAGCACGATGAACGTATATAAAAATCCAGTCAGTCACTCCCGAACTAAGCATATAGATATTAGACATCATTTCTTATGTGATGATATAGAAAAAGAAATAATTAACTTAAGATTCATGTCATCTAAAAATCGAATAGTCGATATTTTCACTAAATTGTTACTTGAAAACACAGTTATTATTCTATGAAGAGAATTAGGCATTGTTTCATTTAACGATCTATAAAAAAATTAAATTTTAAGTGAAAAAATAAAATTTTCCGAAATAAAAATTTTGTGTGACACCGGGACTCAAACTCTCATGATCTGTGTGATAGTTGCATAGCCTTTCCATTGGGCTATTATGTGTTTCTTGTTCACTTGCAATACTATAACATACTCATGGTATGATCAAATATCTTTATTAAAAACCACAAACTAACATATTATTTATATAAATGGTTCTTATTGCACCAGTCTTAAGAACCACAGAAACCACTCCTGGCATTAAGGCAGTTTTTATAATAAAGAGCATGAGAAATGTTAATTATAAGAAAATATTTTTAAAAGAATCAAATATATTTTTTATAATTCTTTACAAATCAACATGTCTACTCACTCTAATTCAAGCTCAACAAAGAATTCAAGCTCAACAAAGAAATCATTATCCTCAACTCAAATCACTTCACCGAAACAAGAACCAGTATATAAGTGGTCTTCGTATCACACAGGATATACACCGGATAATAAGAAATCCAAACGTGCGATATCTATCTCACCTTCTACCAAAGAGAAAATAGATGATATTCATCTTTTCCAACAACATAAACATGACTTACAACATGAGTTGTATTTCAAATAAATGTTATTGCACGAAGATTAATTTTTTTTTTGAGAAACAGCTTTATGAGTATGTGGATTTGTCAACCCAGACGTTCACGAACCATCTTCCCCTTGGACTCCACAGAATCAAAGTCCAAAACAACCTTTGTATACCTCAAAATTCATGGGACAAGAATTTTGCAGCAAATAAAGAAGAAAAGAAGACGACACCTCTAACGAAATCATCATCTTCAAGCTCTAAATAAGATGTCAAATTTCCACATCTATTTTAATTCCAAAATAATTTTGTAATGAAATTTTTAGTGATTTATTTATGAATAAAATTGAATTGTTGATTTCCTATGCTAAACTTAAAAAAATGTTAATAAAAGCATTAAAATGAATGATTAACAAATTATAATACACTTTCTGCTCTATGACAAAACCGTGGTTATACATACAAAGTTGAAATATATATACTTCAAAACATTAAAATTTGCACATCTCAGAATGATAATAGATTTAGCCATCTGTTTTAAGAAACATATATCTAAATGCTCCTGGTAAAAAAAATATTATAACCAAGAATCAAATGTCTAAGCTCCCCAAAATAGACATCTAAATAAACTATTCATACATCTAAACCACTTCAGATTGATTTTTAAGGATTTCCAACCCGAACCCGATTAAATCATTGCCTATATCCTCAAACAAACTTTATTTTTCCTCTTTCTCCAAACCTAAATTCAAATTTCCATAAATATTCCCTACTTCCAAAACTCAAAAAACTCAAATTCCTTTAACTAATATGCCTCCAAGATCTCAGAAGCAGAAAACCATTCCCGATCCTACCGTCGATCAAATTAAACATTGGTTTGATGAAAATTCCCACAAGACTGTCTCTTAAAATATATTTTTGAGCAACGGAAACGAAATGTTGCAAATAAAGTCGACTGACCTTCCGAACCTGAGACATCAAAGAAGCCATCCTCTTCTTTAACTCTTGGCGATAAGGATGAAATTCAGGTTGTTAGTCTGAAAGAGAATCTAAAGAATGCCCTTGCCGTTGTTTCTAATAATCAATTAAAGTTGCAAGAACATTTATATAAATTTCAAGGCAAAGCAGAACGTCGTTTCAACTCAATCAAAAGATTTTAATCAAAAGTTTAGGCAAAATTATTTTGTACCGGATCGTGTTCTTCGGAGATTCATGACCATATCATCCTTGATTGTCCACTAAAGAAGAAGAAGTTGACGATGGAAATAAAAATGGAAGTGACGATGATGATGATAATGGCGATGAATGTCTTTGTTAGTTTTAAGACTTTATTTTGGTATTATAATAATAATTTTATTTAAAACACAATGATTATGCTTTTGAAATGCTTGCTATTTAATGAGTTATGTATAATTATACTTGGTGTCTTGATGTTATGGTATCTTACGCTATGTATAATTATACTCGTTGTGTCATGACATGATCTTTTATACCATATTCTAGGATGTTGTTTATGCCATGCTATGAATTTCTGATATGATATGGATGACACTATGTTTTCATTTCAATGCTATCATATGGTAATATTAATGCTTGCTTAAAGAACGAAGTAACGCTGTTAATCTATACCATGTTCTTTGTAACAACCCAAATTCCAACAGACCGAATTTTTTTCAAAATTCTAATCTATCGAAACTCGTGTTGGTTTGCTCTGGTATCCTACTGAAAATAAAGAGATATAAAATAGGTCAGAGCTCAGAAAATATCTCACAGCGGAATGAATAAAATATAATATACTCAAAAGAATAGCCTTACCGTATTAATAATACTGCCTAACCAGTATCCAAGGCTATCATGTCTCTGCCACAAATCTAACTTGCGAGTATGTTATGAGGAGGTGGTCAGAACACAAGTTCTGGTGACTGGATTTAAATTATACACTTTGGATAATCCTTAATATAACCTTCAATCACATTTCCTTATTTATTATGTCACTTTGGTTAACAGAACTTAAGGCTTACACACACATCGTACCCATTTACTTTCCACTGGATTAACCTAATACAGTATATATTTAGTTACCCTTCAATATTGAGGTACACCCAATAGTACCCCACTCACACGATGTCCACCGTAATGCCACAGAAATGAACGCAGTCCCTCATCCTACATCGGAGTGACGTACGGATATCTACATAACAATGTTACGATCCGCATATATTTATCATTACTACGCTACATAAGCGTATAGACTTCCACCGTCGATCGAATCATATTTCATACCAGAGTAATGCCCTTAAGTCCATGATACACCACGCCGAGCCGACATGCATGTATCTAGACTGTCCCACATACATATCCTCAATCGTATTCGATGCCTTAACCGCACATAATGTGCACCGAATTTCGTGGCAGGGCTATACAAGAAATACAGAACTCGGTCGGGAGCTTTTCCATATCTGTACAGGCCCGCCTTTAAGAGCCTCAAAATACAGATATTCCTAGCGTCTGTTTTCATGGTGGCTATGGCCCCACCTCAGCCCCTCCCTCAACTAGTAAAGACTACAAGAGCTAAGTAACTTGCCCCTAACAAACAAACTAAACACCTAGTTGACGTCTCCCCTCCACAACTGTACCTCGATAGTGAATGGTCTATTGGGTTTAACTCTAGTCTTTTTGCATCTCATTGGCTGCCGATGACGGGGACCTGACGATCTGCTATCCTTGTTGGTCCTGACCTCTGCCTCCCCGTTGAGGCGATCGCCGAATCACCCTAGTGTCACCTCGTCACGGCACTCTAACTGCAAATCTACTTTTGCAGTCAAGGCCCACCTACCTAGTAGTTACGCGCAGACCCAACTTCTACGAGCACAACCTAAACATCTACCACCGCACAGAGGACTACAAGGAGCACCTTACGTATCTCAGGAAGCCGCGTGCTTCCTCTTCCAGTCCTTCGGAGCCGACAGAATAATCAGATGAACGTGCGCTCCCTCGTGCCTCATGACACCACGATGATCTGCCCCATTGGGTTCTTCACCCACAAACGTACAGACTGGTCCAAGCGCCTCATTTTAATGTGTCATTAGACCTTATGTCTAAACATTCTTTTACGCGCTTGCTTTACCTCACCGGGTTTTCATTTAACTTGGTTATCCCCATTCACATTGACTTCTTATTCAAGTTACCAAGTTTCTCTTGCTTATTAATTTCAGTCATATAACTTAATCCTTTTAAGTTTATTAACAACCCCACAACATGTTATTCTCTGGATTGTGATCGAAGGTATGTAATCCACAATCCCTTTATATTCTTGTTTGATTTCATCGTTACATTAACATGTTCTACTTAATATGTAATTAAGTATATCCCAATTCACATGTTTTCTTTTTAACATGTCGGTCACCATTTATGATTAAATATAACTTATTTCATTTCATAAGTTTTCCTCATTTTTTCTCATTTAATCATAATTCCATTTTACACCGTCACTACAACTTATCACTGTTTACTTATTAACTTAGTTCTCTCAACTAAGGTCCACTAATAAGTTTCTCTTCCCATAAATATAACTTATGTTGTCATCATCCGTAGATTTCAGATTCTTGTTCTTGTCAATAACTTATTTACAATTAAGTACAACTTATCCCCTTACGTAAGTTATTCTATTCCCTTTATCGTTTATTATAACCTAAGTTATAATTTCCACTTGTCCCTAGGACAAGCCTAAACATGCTATTCTTATTAGCAGATTTCATGCTTCTAAGTTTATAGATTACTTAATTTATAATTAAGCACAACTTCTTACATTTCTTAAACTTTCCCCTTTTTCTCTACTTATTACAAACAACTGGCTTCAGTTTTCCCCATTTACTGATTACTTAATTTAAAATTAAGTGCCACTATTCTCATTTCACCAGTTATCTCATGTCCTTACTAGTTTATTATAACCTAAGTTATAATCTTCACTTGTCCCTAGGACAATTCTACCTATTATACAACATTCTTATCAATGTATTTATTTATAATAGGTTATTATCATTCACATTCATTCCATTCCTCTTTTTACTGTTGTAACTTTCTTTTAATTCCATTTATTTCCATTAATTACAATTAACGCTGTTTATCAGTCCTGCTATTTACATATATATATATATATATATATATATGTGTGTGTGTGTGTGTGTGTGTGTGTGTGTGCGTGTGTGTGTGTGTATATATATATATATATATATATGCACTAGACCTCTCACATTAAGCCTACACTTGTGGATGCCCGATTTTCCCGGCGGTTTCGGGCAGACTTCTTCCACAAGTTGAGTTAACCTCGTGTCTTAGCACCATTACATATTTTATTTATGCAGTTAGACCCCTCATATTAGATTTACCACTTGTGGATGCTGGATGTGCCGGGCGGTTCTGGGCAGACTTCTACCACAAGTGTAATCTAAACTCGTGTCTAAATGCGGTTACAGTTTCCTGTTTACTGTAAATTTTAGGCATATTATCCTTTTCACATGTTACTGTAATCTAATTTACATGTCATCAAATTATGCCTTTATTATGTCACATGTCCTTTTTAACACGTACTTAATTCTATCCTGACATGTAATCATTTAATCGGGTAATTGTTCAAATCCAACAAGTTAACATGTCATTTTCTCAATTCTACATCTAAAAATTCAAATACATAATATACCATAAGTGAATAATGTAATTATAACAATAGTAGTCGCTACTCATATTCTAACAAGTTTTTTTTCCAACATGTAAACATTCAACACTTTAACCGATTCAACATATGAATTTTCCAACATATTCATATTAATATCTCAACTTGTTATAACAGCATCTTAACACTTTTAATTATTCTGGCAAATTCACATTTCATAATAACTGGGAATGTTAAATGATAATATATCATTATCTAAAATGATATAACTTAAATCCACTCACCTCATATGCTTTCCAAATCCTGAATCCGGTCCAGATCTAGCATTCCATGGTTTTTACTTTGATTGGATTCAGAACCTAACAACCATGGATCTACAATCTTTACCAAAAGAAAAAGGAAGGAAAGAAAAGAGAATTGAAATAGACTAGATCTAGAAAATTACCTAACTTCGATAAGAGATCTGAACATCTTCTAATTGGTTTTCATTCTTTTCCTCTAGATCCAGATTCTGAATTATCCTAAACTAATAATCTAAATTTTCTGAAGAGATTTGAGGAGGAAGAGGAATGGCAGAGCTTCTGCATTGTCTTAGAAATATGAGACTTAGGGTAGGGTCTACAGGCTTATTTATAAGTGTTCAGCAACGTATTTGGTCAAGAAACGAGTCCACGTTCACAAAATTAATTCTTCCCAGATCTGAATAGGGGTCGACCCCCTCTTATTGTGTCGACCCCGGGGTCGACCAATGAGTCGACCCCCAAACGCCCTGGGTTGACCCAGCAGGTCTCGGGTCAACCACCGAATGGGGCGGTTCGGCTCTAGGGTCTTCCAATCGCTATTTTGATTTTTTTAATATTTTTATTTGTTTGTATATATATAATTCTCTTGCACGTATACAAACTTCTAGGATTAATAACTTCTTCATACTATGTCCGTTTTATGCGAACCAGGCGTCTATCTTGACCAGAATTCCGAGACGGACGCAATGGCGCAGTCTATTTTACTTAATTCTCATTATTTAATTAAGTTACTTATATATTATTATCTTAAAAATACGGGGTGTTACGTTCTTATTGATATTAAACCCATGATGACTTTCATCATGATATTTATCATTTGCTAAATTTATATAATTGCAAATAATGCAATATAGTGAAGCACATATGTCTATTTTTGGTTCATGTATGTTCAAATTTTATTATAATTTATCCATGAACTATGTACAGATGTTAGCTCATTTTTAGCTACCACTACTTTTGTCGATGACAAAGGGGGAGGGAAATATATATATATAACATACATATAGGGGGGGTAATATATTCAGGGGAAGAACAGGTAAAATTTACATAATTTTTATTTTCATCTTAAGTTGTATGTAGTTCTCATCATCAAAAAAGATCATATTGTTAGAACCACCATTTTCGGACTTGATTTTGATTACAACAAGTATATATCGACGATATTATCCAGTAACATATTTCATTGGAAAAAGGAGAAGAATATATACTAGATACATGAAGATTCGACAAGATGATATGTTGGTATATTTAGTATGAAATCGAGTCAATGTTTAGATGGTAAATACTGTTAGAATCTCTCTAACATGTGTGTGTGTCTATATATATGTATATATATATATATATTCTATTTTTCATAAAAGACGAATAGGCATGTGTGGAATATGTGGACCAAACGTCTGATCTAAAATTTTAGACGTTTGAATGCTGAATGTACATTATTTTGAGTTTGAATAATCAAACATATGAAATTCTAATTCAGACATCTGAACAGGAAGATTTGTGCACATGTCCACCAATGTTAAGTTATAGTCGTTTCACAAATTTCTGAATTATAAATTCAAAAGGCTAAATTGAATGGTTGCGACTTTTACTTAACTGTTAATCCAAAAGTTTTGACTATCTTTTGATCGAATCTTTTTGCGAACAATTGCAACCTTTTATTTATTATAAATACACTTTATAATCATTTGTTTCAATCATTGAAGTTTCTTGAATTATTTAGTCTCCAATTTTGAACTATTTTCTATTCTAATTAACTTGTGCTCTCAAGCATTCAGTATTTCATGATTATAAATCACTGTCCTTCTTTATTCTTCACTTTCTTTCAAATATATATAGAAAGAAGAAGATTACAGGAACGGTTCACTCAAATTGTGACTTATCAGTGTTGTTCAGAACATATACTCAGTCAAAACAATATTTTTTATTTGTTGAAGTCATGTTCTGCTGCTCAAGCACGAAGTCCTCTTCGGCTGCTGAGGCGAAATCTTGTTCTGCTCATCAGTTCCCTGTTTTGCTGCTCGAATGTTGTAATACCTATTCCTCCGGGTTAAGTGAGGGTGTTGATTAGTGAAATTCCAAAATGATTTTAGGACTGGACATTGGACGGTGCTCCGAACCATTATAAAAATCCCTAGTGTCATTTAACTTTATTTTACTGTATTTACTTTACTTATCTCTGATATTAGTTTGTATAGTTTTCTCATTAAATATTAAATTGCATAACTATATCAAGTATAATATATCACACTATCTAGGCTTTCGCATATACACTCTGTTCCATATTACTCGATCCAACTCTCGTAGACTTTTCAGACGCCGATCCTCGGACTAGTGTCGTTCCCGCAAAACTCGGAGGCATCCCTAATCCCGACATCACTCCAGCTCATGACGCTTTGGTTAGTCAAGTTGCGGGCTCCACCATGGGTAATATGGTTCAAGCGCCGGTGCGCACAGCTCAGGATAGTAGTTCACCCACAGTTCCAGGAGTAAGGATTGTTCCCAGTGTAGCTTCTCAGGTTGGAATTCTACAAGAATTTCTTCTTGCTAATCAACTGGTTGCTAACATAGACTTAAACAGTAGAGGAAACACTATCGTTTCGGATAATTTAAATCAGTTGCTCGCTTTCGGCAATGGATATCAGATCATGGAAGTTATTCTTCGATTCACTCGTGGTGGTGCCTCTTCTTTAGATTTGGATTGCGTTACTCGCAGGTCGTTCTCTCTAGATATTAAAAACTCTCGAAACCCGCCGAACTTCAAATTACTGGTGTTGGAAGCTTACGACGATCGGAAGGATCCGACTACTCACTTGATGAGGTACATTTGGTATATAAAAGTTCTTTCTGCATCAGAAGGTGTTATAGCAAAGTGTTTTCCGGATTACTAGACAGACGTTGCTGCTATGTGGTTCAAACAGTTGAAATGGATTTTATTCAGTATTGGAATGTTTTCATTGGGAAGTTTGTTGAGTAGTTCAGAGTTCACATAGTTCATTCGAAAAGTGTTATGACTCTAACAACAATCAAGAAGAAGTCCAGCAAGACTCTATGCAAATTCTTGAAATGGTTTATTGCTACAGTGGCTTCAGTCGATAGACCTGAACCGTCTATGATTTTGATGGCTGCGGTTTTTAATGTTCTGGATATGTCTGACTTCAAGATTTCTCTATAACGGGACCGGCCAAAGGATATCGGTGAATTCTACTTTGAAGTGGAAAGACTCCTTCGGGAAAAGGATGTGAGGACTGATAAAAAGGTCCTTGATGCTAACATGGTTAAGGGCGGGAAGCTATCCGATTCTAGGAAAGCTAAGGATTCTGGTATAAGTAAACCTTTTGTAGGATATAATCATAGCATGGCTTGGGTGCCAACTAAGTTCTCGTCTTATTCGGAGATTACTCACACCCCGGAAGAGATGTACTTAGATGATCATTCCACTGCTCCTTTTAGGAATCCCCCGCGTGGGAGTCGAATCAAACTGAATAGGATATTGGTCTACATTGCTTGTTTCATGATCTTGACGATCTTAATACAAATCATTGTTGACATCGCCGGGATATGATCGAGGAGCGTCTAAGACGCGGAGAGCTGGCATTGTTTGTTCGAACTTAGGCCGTGGTGTCAGGATACGCACAACCCCGTCATGAACTCAGGATAAGCCTAAGACAACCTCTCGTCGCGGCGACATTGTTATCAAGTAATCCCCTTTCTATCTATGATGTCTCGGATGAAGGCCTCCCGGACATTAGTATCTTGTGGTTTCTGGTCTTCTGTTATCGCAGATTTTTTGATTACTTAGCTCTTGGTTCCGCTTGGTTTTCTGGATTTTGGTTTTGGTTTTCGGTAAACTTTGGCTCTTGTGGATTCTTTGGGTTCTTGGTTTTGGTCTTCTTTAGCTATTTGGATTTTGGTTTTCTAGCCGATGTTGCTTTGGATTTGGATATTAACTTTTTTTTGGTTATTTGTCGTATGGATTTATGGCTTTTGGATGATGATCGTCTCACTTATGGCTTTCCTACTTCTGGTTTTTCGTCTTTTGGGTCTCTTGGTTTCTTGAGCTTATAGTTTAGCTCTCTTGGCTTTTTCTGAATTTGGATATTCAAGCTTCGGCCCATGGCTTTGGCTTTGTAAGATACGACCCACTGAATGTATCTCTTTGGCTTTCTGGATTGTAGATGGTTGGGTCAACCTACCCATGTACGGGAGTTGTTATAATCCCTAGGCATGCTCTTTGCTAGACAACAAACCATCACTCCTCCCCTTTCTAGTTTAATAATAGAATGGATTCGTTCTATCTTTTCTTGGTCGTTTTACTCCGATAAGGCCGCCTTAAACACTTCGACTCATTCTTGATCGTCTTACTATAGTAAGGCCGCCTTGAACTTTCTTGCCCACTCTAGGTCATCTTGCTCCGGAAGGGACGTCTTGAGATAAGTTTGGTTTTGTAACTTGAATGACTAAGTTTTTTTACCCATGTACGAGAACCAGCATCCCTAGGCATGCTCCTTTCAAGTGGTAAACCATTCAGTCTACTTCACGAATGAATTTAGAATCAAAAACGGTTAAGTCTGCATACCCATGTATGGGAATAGGCGAGTCCCTAGGATTCTCTTTATGGATGACAAACCATTAGGTTTTAGTTTTACTAAAATCCCATAAGTCTTATGTGTTTAATAAAATTTACTTTATTTTTTGGGATCTCGACAACGGGTAAGAAAATCTAAAGCTGGATTACAAACTCTAAGGACTCCAGTTCGTGGCTTAGTCATCTTACTCCGGCAATGCCATCTTGGACCTCTCCGGCTTGTCCTTGGTCGTCTTGCTCCAGCAAGGCCGTCTTGGACCTCTTTGTCTTTTCCTTGGTCATCTTGCTCCCGTAAGGCCACCTTGGACCTCTCGGGCTTGTTCTTGGTCATCTTGCTCTAGCAAGGCCATCATTGATCTCAATGGCTTGTCCTTGGCCATCTTGCCGTAGCAAAGCCATCTTGGACTTCTCTGGATTGTCCTTGGTCATCTTACTCCATCAAGGCCGTCTTGGACCTCATTGGCTTGTCCTTGGTCATCTTGCTTCGACAGGGCCGTCATGGACCTCATTGGCTTGTCCTTGGTCGTCTTGCTCCGGCAAGGCCATCTTTTACCTCTCTGGCTTTTCCATGGTTGTCTTGCCTCCGTAAGCCTGCCTTGGCCCTCTCTGGCTTGTTCTTGTTCGATTTGCCTCAACAAGGCCGCCTCAGACTCATCTACATTTCTGTGTATCTGGTTATTGGTTACTCTGGATTTACAGATTTTAGGTTTTACTGATTTCCTAGTTATGAATTTTTATTTACTCGTACTCTTGGAATCCTGCAATCCTCTGGTTATTCATGTTTTTTGGTTATCTCTTGCAAATGATCCGGAGCGATCGTCTACTTTTGTTGAATTTCAAGCTTTTTAGTTTTTTGGTTTCATTGGTTAATACGATCAGGCGCGATCGTGGATTTCTAGTAAATTGGCTTTGGATTTATGGTTAATAAGATCTAATGCGGTCGTGGCACTTTGATTTTCTAGTTATAGAAGTTCGCTTCGGACTTCTCTTGGCTTTGGTTTCTGAATTTCTGGTTTTCTCGCAAAACACATCTTCCTTCGATCAAGAAAGACATGTTTTGGAAGGTAAAATGTTGACCATTTTTTTGGAAAAGTGATCACATGTCAGGGCTATAGTTAACGATACGCTCAAGTCTCGAGAACATCATCAGAAAACATGAAGTGATTTGGTCGAAGTTGCCATGTGTTCGGAAATGGTTGGAAATAATGTCGCTTCGTGAAATCATCGTTAGTAAACTTAGACAAACTGACATGGTAAAAATACATAATCGACTTAGTCTGATCAGCTCAAAATCCTTGAGCATATAGGTCCGATCACATGGAAAAACTCATCGTGGAAAAATATACGGATTTTGGTAAAATCTGGTTTCGTGCACTCAAAAATAGCTGATCGGCATGGCATGATCACAAAAAATGACTTGCGCGACTCAAAGCATTGAAATTTGGCACTTAACAAGCTTTTGGTATAGCATGTCAAAAAATAAGTGATCGACACATGAAAAATGTTAAAAATCATGCGTGTATGCTGGGATGATCAACTCTAGAAAAAATCAGATCGTTGAATTTGACACATCAAAATGTGTTGATCGACACATGAAAATCACTGGAAAACACAGTAGTTCACTGGGTTGATCACATCGTGTTTGGCAAAGGAAAAAGCATGCGCGAGTAAGGGTTTCTGGGATGCGAAAAGTTGCCATTTGGCTTGGCACAGCTAGGAGTTAAATTGAGAAATGCGAAAAACACGGATCAACATGGTCTCGGGATACGAAATCCCGATGCACAACTCGGTGATTTTATGATGTGAAAAGTAGCAAAGGGGGATACATAATATTGGTATGATGTCGGTATGTGAAATTAGTGGAACGAGGCTGGTTGGGTTCTTTCACGAGTGCGTATCGCATTTTCATGATGCGAATTCCTGGCCTGGGCTGGGGATTTGAAATCTTGGCATTCGCCAAGGCTATTTGGCACGGCATTTTCAACGTGTGTATCACTTGATTCTGCCTGATCTGCATATGGCTATCATATAAGATGTGATAATTTGGAGCTATAGGATACGAATTTTCATGGTTGGTTTGGCTTTTTGGATCTATTTTCAGGATCCGAATTTCGCATCCCCTCAGGATACAAAATTTGGGCTGATGCTCCCAAAACTCACCTATAAATACCACTATGCTTGGCTTTCAAAGGGGGGGTTCTAATTTGGTATTTTTGAACGTCTGGGAGCTATCAAGCGCCATTAATGGTTGTCATCTTCTTCTCCATGACTATTGGACATAGCATGGACCTCTAAGCGTTGCATTAATGTTTTTCTACAACTTTTGGACATTCAATTGGACTTTTGGCATGCTTTTGGACATATTTTCACAAATTTGGATGAAGGAGCTATTTTTTTGACATTTTTGCACGCTTTGACTCAACGAAGAAGAAGGACATTTTGGAAAAAGTTTAGAATTGACAAACTATTTGTTGTCCGATTATTCAACTTTGTACATAGAAATTGTCCGAACTTGTACAAACATTGTAATCGACAATTATATGATGAATGATTACCATAAAGTGGACGTAGACATTAGTGTCAAACCACTATAAAAGTTGTGTTTTCCTTTTACATTTCTTTACTTTGGATATTTGGATTGTCGTTTTGCTATTAAACATACACTTGGGCACTGGTGTGCGCAAATAACCAATTTTCCACACAATAGTAACCATGTTTAATGCTTGGAAAGCTGGAGAAAAGAAATGTAAGAATAGTAAAAGATATAAAAATAATAGCTAGATCAAAGATAGACATTAATACCTATCTTTAAGAATAGAAAAGAAATTATTATGTTAAGTAAAATAGTAAACAGACACATTTATGCTAAAGTAGACAATGATTGTCTTCATGGTAGATAGATGCCTAATAAGAGATAGAGACTATCTTTACGGTAGATTAGGGCCTGAGAAAAAGGTAATAAAAGAATAAAGAAATAAATAGAGTAAATAAGAGAAAGATAAAGATGAATTAGACACATAAAGAAAAAGAGCTAGACATAGGGTCTAATAAAGAATGAGGCTATGTCGGTAACCACGTAAGACGGTTTAAACGTAGTCAACATGATACCTAGATGTAGACAGTCATGTGCGAGCCATCACATGATATTTGGAAGTTTGTTCTAACAACGAACCAAATATTTGTTGATGCTGGAAATAAGCGAATTCATATGAGACATACAAATAGTGGGAATCCCCTCCAAATGGACTTGGAGACAATATAGGGGCATGAAATTAGTGGCTACATTTTGGGTTTATCCTAATGTGGTCGTTCGGCAAATACCAACGTTGAAAATAAGGGAATTCAAACGAGACATAGAAAGTACACCACAGGATGGCCCTCAGATGTAGGCATAAGAAGGTAGTCCATTAAGGCTAGGTCTGCAAATGTTCATTAAATGGATATTTCCTTAACTGCTTTAGGCAATCTAAAGATTGATGGAAGACTAAATAATTATTCGATCTGCAGCTAATGGCATCTAATAATAAGGAAGCATAAAATAACGAGGTCATGTGATTACACGTCATATTGGTTAGTAGCGGGAATGGGGAATGTCGTGGGTTATACCCTTATAGACCTGGTGATTTTTCACTACCGGGATGACTGGATTGGGGCTATGTCACATGGTTTCTTTAGGTTTAAGGCTAATAACCCATCAGAGATACCGTCCAACTATAAAGGAAAGTCTACGCGGAGCCTAACTGCAATATAAAAGATAGACCACAGTTTATGATAAATCCCCAACTGATTTCCAAACAGCCTGAGCATAACGACACTTATTGAGTGAAATTCATAATTATAGGGAGGATGATCTTGTACATATCCAAATGTAGGCACCGTGATGCAGTCCATTGATGATATCCGCAATGTAAGCATAGGGATGCAACCCATTGCAGATGCAGTTTACATATTTCCATTGGAGATGACATAACACATGTAGTGCAGACGATCATGTGCAGTCCATTACAGGCATTGCTTAAGTGCTCCGGTGGTGAGATAGTGGAATCCCAACGAGGATACAGAAGATGCTATAGGTAGTATCCAGTGTCGACATGTGGCCCAAGGGTATACATCAACATATACAAATTTGAGTATTGTTTACTAAATTGAATCTGTTGGGGAATAAATGGGTGCAATTTATGTGCATAGTTAAGAATCTAGCAAAATTAATATACCAAATATAATGAATATGGTAAAATGACAGTCTATGTAGTATTGTATTTAAAAGTATATACTTTACTAGTCGGTAGAACATTAGTTCTAATCCCTCCTCAAAACTACCAGCAAGCTCGATAGAATGCAAAGTTTGTTCAGCTTAAGGGCACTTGTTTGGAAAGTGTCACTATCATAGTGAATATTTATTTGTTATTGTATTTTAATTACTTCTGCTGTGAGTTGTATACTTGAGATTTGGTATTTATATCTTTGTCCATTCGTAGGATATCAAATAAACTGCTTGAGTTTCAGTGGACTTGGATTTTAGCTTTTTGCAAAAACTCTAGATCACTGAGGTGTGCGTTGTTACAATTTTTTGTTATGATCGTCATAGGACTGTCTTCAATTTTTTTCTTTTGATTTTATATAATATCAATTCTTTTGAGAAGAAAAGAAAAAGAAATCCTACTGTTTCCTTCCATAGTTGAATTTTCTATAATGTAATGCTACAATTTTGCAAGATTGATCTATTTAGACAGAGCTTCATTCTTAAACTGTATTTTTCCCTATTTTATTTATTAAACTGCATCATGAATTTTGAATTTTACTTTTTAAAAAATTAAGTAGTATTTAAGTTCATATATTGATAGAAAAATTGTTAAGCCAATATTACACAATATGGAAGGGTGGCTTTAGCAACGTTAAATAGCCATCGACGACCGTCGTAAGATGTTGCTAAAAGGCTCTGCGAAAAACCCTATCACCACCGCAATAATAATGGCCATTTCATTGTACTTTTCATTATAAAATCATTTTTGGAAATTTAACACAAAAATATTTTAGCACATTAGTTAGTGCGTGGCTCTACGTTTTAAGTGGCTCTACGTTTCAAGAGGTTGGAGGTTTGATGTCTCAATAGCACTCTAGCCTAACACAGCCGAAATTGTATGTGTAATGCTGCGGATGTCAGTAGTTTGGTACTAATGCAAAAAACATAAGCAGCGCTTGGGTGATGAGTTATGGTAAGCCAACGAGGATGCTAGCCTCTTTAGGGGTAGTCTGCAATACCCCTTTTTGAAAGCTAAAACAAATATCTTTTGGTACGGTAGTTAGTGCATGGCGTTGCTTTTTGTGAAGTTGAGGTTTTAAATCCTGTGGTTGTCGCAGTTGCTATATTACTGATGATTAGTAGTGCAAATATGAATACATGGCAATTTGTGAGAGGCCGATGAGTTGTCTCTAGTCGATAGAAGTTGTCATTATCTTAGAACCAGATCGTCGACATTAGCGTTGCAACTGGTCAACAAAGAACTATAACTAACCATCGAAAACTAGTAATACGGTTTTTGAATATAGTAGCTTTGGAGCAATCCAAGAAAGCAAATAATGTAATATCTCCATCCAGTTCATTTATAATACATATAAACTCAATTATATAGCTATTATCATCGCATGCATCGTACAATCTCATATATATTACAAATAATCAAACATACAACGCAAATATCAATATTTATATAAAATCCTCATCAAACAACACTAAAATTCCATCAGCCGACACAATCAATCTACAAATAATCATATCCATCAAAAAAACATCCATAATTCCGTCAAACTCCATACGAAACAATCAAGTATCAAATCCTTCAGCACATGTATCCTTCAGCACAATCAAGTATCCATAATTCCGTCAAACTTCCTCCGCCACTGGACATAAATCCAGCGTAGTACTGCTAACACCGACGATAGGAGAAAGGGAAAACTGGTATTTGGTCTTTTGGGAATATTTGCCACAAATGTATCATTTCATATAATTAGATAAATCATCGTATAAAACTTCCACTAAAACGTCACAAATGAGACAAGATCTCTTGAGTGCATATGTAGAATTAAAAAACTAGAATAACACGTACTCAAAAAATAGTAATCATCATTAACAACATCGGAAACTTGGAATGTCTGCTAGGCTTATCTGGCACAAACATATCAATTTATGTAGTGATAAACCTTTATCAAGTTTATTATTAGAAAACATGTTTGATTAATCATCACATAAAACTTCCACTAAAACGTCATAAATAAGACAAGTTCCCTTGAGTACATACGTAGGACTAAAAAAATAACGTTATGTAGCTCACAACGTATTCATCATTATTATTAACAACGGAAGCTCAGAATATACATTTACAATCATCTCAGCCATCTCACAGCGAGCTCTTAGCAGCATCCGGTAAATCATAAAAATAATCGTTTCTACATTCATTTCTTTTTTATATTGACATCTTCATCATCAATTTGAATGTTAGGGAACATTGATCTTGTCGAATCTTCCATCATATCTTCTATTGGGTTTTTTCATTGTGCAGGTGCAACAAGTGCTCTGTGATGATCTCACAGATGATAGTTTGGCACAAACTAAATTTATATAAATTTACTTTAACTATATCTAATTTTCAATTCTTCATATATTGGTTCTTATTACAACAAAGGCAATGAAGTTCTTCATTATTTCCATAATTGGATTTAACAAATCCTATAAATTTGGGTATGTTACTGCAAAATTGTTCTTTCACCAAACCTTTTATATTAGAAAACTAAAAAATCCGCGTATTTTGACCAATTCAAGGTGAAAAAGGGGGTTGTAGGAAAATGGTTCGAATCTCTCAGTCTATTAGGATGCCTCAGCTGCATACATCACTACACTTCCACTTGACACCTATCATAATGATAAACGGCTCGTCTCGCCGTGATCTTATCTTGGATTCTCAATACTTTTGTCGCTCCATCCCGCAGGGGCAGAGAACACATCGCTATCTCAGCTGTGCGAAAAAGTCCCAATTGTTTCAAACTTCTTGGATAATTTAATTCATAAATCTAAGTAGGTTGAGAAAATAATCTAACATTGCCCCTAATTTAAAAATATACATTAGTAATTCCAACGATACTAAATTCTACCTAAAATAAATTAAAGTCATTTGGAACTAAAAACTTCATACACCATACTTTTGTTTAATTTTGGCAGCACTTCATTTCGCTTTCTTATTCGCATAGCCTTGCATCCAAGGGAAGAACTGTTGTCATATATTATAAAATAAATAAAAGTTTTTTTAGACTAGAGACTTCATACACCACACTTCTATCTGATTTTGACAACACTTCACTTCACTTCTCTTCTACTCATAACTTTGCATCCAAAGGGTGTACCGCTGTTATATTTTCTAAAATATAAAGGTTTTTATAAATAACCCCGCGGACCGGGTTAGGTGCACTAGGGGGAGTTTTACGGCAGTGCCGGTTTCTCCCTTGAAAAAATTTCAATTTTTTTTTTTTATAGATAAAGGCTTTAATCTCTTGTTATTTTCATTTTAAAATAAAATTTAACACATGTTTTTAAATAAACATTAAATTCAATATTATATTTTTGAAAATCGATTTGAGTAAAATGTTGTTTATTATTATATTCATTTCTTAATTTTTTTAAAAAAACTAATTTTAGCAGAATATTTGCTATTGTTTAATTCCATTTTTGGTTTTCTAGAAAATTCATTTTAATAGGATATTTGTTGTTGCTATATCAATTTTTAAATATTTTTTAAAAAATTAATTTTAGTAGTATATTTTTTGTCTTTATATTCTTTTTTTTATTTAAAAAAAATCCGTTTTAGTAGAACAATTGTTGTTTTTATATTCATTCATGAAATTTTTCTAGAAAATCAATTTTAGTATAATATGTGTTGAAATATTAATTACTAATTTTTTTTAGAAAAACAATTTCAGTAGAATATCTATTGTTATATTCATTTTAGAATTTTTTTAGATAATCAATTTTAGTAGAATATTTGTTGTTCTCAAATTTGAATCTTAACTTTTTAGAAATTTTATTTTAGTAGAATATTTTGTTATTATCATATTCATTTTTCATTTTTGATAAAATAGATTTTGGTAGAGTATTTGTTATTGTTTCATTCTATTTATAATTTTTTTAGGAAATCGATTTCAATAAAATATTATTGTTGTTATATCTATTTCAAAATTTTATATTCACTATTTAAATATTTAATTAATTAAATCTAAAATTTTAAATGTTTTCAAAATTCATTTAGCAATATAATGTTTTAATTTACCGATTTAGTGAATTAAAATTAGAAAGCAATCATAATAATAAATTTATTTAATGCTAAACACTAATACTTGTAATTAACGCACACTAATTAATTAAAAAATGAGGATAGTTTGACTAAGGTCCGGTATAAGCTTCAAAATACAAAAAAAAACATTGTCTTAAAACTTTATAAATAAGTCTTTGCTTTTTAAAAATTATCAAGAAAAAACAAAACAAAACTCAATGTAAAAATTTACCAAACTTTGAAATTTAGCACAATACATAATCGTCATTATATTCATGTAAGAAAATTACAAAAAATAATTAAAGAACAGACAATATTATGTTTCAACGAATTCCAATAAATTGTAGAAATAGCGGCGACTATATAAATTTTTTATAGATATGTCTTCAGTCTGAAGATACAATAAGAGATATCTGGAATACACTGAGATTTTTGCAGATATGCCAGCAATATTTACAATAAGTACAGACATATCGGCAACTTGTATTTTTTTTAACAATACACTATGAAATAGTTGCTGATATGTCGGCAATTATTCAAAATAATTGCAAACATTTCAGCTGCGTCTTTTCAATTAGCCATATGAATAACACATTATGCAATTGTTGCTGAAATGACTGCACATTTTATGATAAGTGGAGATATTTCAACCACCCTTTTTTCTAAGAAACATTGCTTTAATATTTATAATTTTCTGATTTTTTTATATGATAGCACAAAAAATCAAGAAACAATGTTGCTGCAATAAAATTGGGACTTTCTTTGCATGCAAACTTAGGGAGGTACATTATCTTTCATTTTAAGTATATCTCCCTAATTTCCACTAAAAAGTATCATGTATGTTAAACTGTACCAATCTAGCAACATAATAATCAATAATTATATACAAATTTTCATGTAAACTATAATAAACATTGCTTTGAACTATAACAGTCTCTTGATCTTGTCAATAAACATATTAATCAATAATTGCACGCTAATTCTGGATTTTAAATAAATCGTAATTGTAAACAAAAATTAGAAGTTAACACTTATACTGGTAAGTAAAATAAATTTATTTTATACTAAATAATGCGCTTATATTTAAGGGACAGTTTAGCTAAAATCTTTATTAAGTTTCAAAGGAGGATTTTCTTTTAAAGGACAATCTTTGCAGAAAAATTGGTGAAAAGTATGGAAAGTTTCAAAATTTGGGAGTATGACACATTTAGACTAAAGGTGGAATTCAGGGGGTCCACTATCCTTTTTCCATTTACACTAACATTTGTCCTTCTCACTAAATTCTAAACTTTCCGTATTTTTCACCAATTTTTTTGTTAAGTTTTTCCTTCTCCCTATTTTCCACGTTTCAAAATAGCTAAAACAACCTTGTCGAAAATGGTATATAAATTAGGTCCCTATAATTAAATTAACTAATAATCGTATAAATTTATGTAATTATCCAGTGAATAGTTGTAGATGTTTATGTAATTATATCAAAAATTGAAGAAATCTCCGCAATTATTAAATGAAAATTTGGAGAAATTTATGCAGTTATTTAGTAAACAAAGTTGTGGAGATTTCCTTAATTTTTAGATAAATTGATGGAAGTTTCTATAATTATCCAATAAAAAAATTGCTGAAATTTTCATAAAAAAATTGCAGATATTTATGCATTTTTGATATAATTGCATAAATGTCTGTAATTATTTACCAAATAATTGCATAATTTTGTAAAATCGTTTAATAATGAAAATCAAGGGACCTAATTTACAATCTTTTTTTAGGAAAGTGTTTTTGTGTATTAAGTTTGATTTTAAGGACCTAAGCCTAATATTCATTAGATTTAACGCACATTAATTAATTAGAAAATATTACTTATGTTTAACCATACCAATTTGACAACATATTAATCAATAATTGTAACTATTTTTTGGATTTTAAATCAACCCTAAATTTTAGTTTGAATTGAACAATTAAAATTAATAATTAATACCCTTGACTGAATAATGCACTATTATCATCAATTGATACGCAATAACCATCAATTTCAAACTCATAACCAACAAATTTTCTAAATTATGGTTTTAATTACATCTTCATATCAATAGATATACAATTATCATCAATTTAGAATTCATAATTAATTAATTTTCATAATTAAGGTTTTATTTATACCTTGAAATTGGAGAGGAAAGAGATGTCGGCGAGTTCTGGAGGAGCATAGGGACTGATGATGGTTGAGGGTGGCTGGGAAGGGATGGAGTGTGACGATTGCAACCAGGAGATGATGGAATACGATTTGGAGAAATCACAAGATGATATATCTTTTGGGCGAAATTTGTGTAATGATTTCTGATTTATGGATTTGTGTATATACAGGCTATGCATCGGCTTGTGACCATTTGCATCGGCCGCTTTTCTAGTTATCGCTAGCCGTCGTAAACTTATACCACCAACTAAAGCCTTTCTTTTAGTATTAGTGTTTGAGTTCAATGTTGAAATAAATTTTTTTTAAGTCAATATTGAATGGTGATAGGCAGTTTGGTCGTTGAATCGAGTAAATTCTATTCCAACCCCTGATTTTAGTTAATAGCCCCCCAAAAAAGTGAAAAAACTCATATACCCTTAAAATTGATTGGTAGTCCCCCTATTATTCCTAAACTTTCCCTCTCCTTTACGTAACCCTAAATCCTCCTTCTCACTTCCATTACTCTCATTTAAACACTCGAAAATATCGAACATGGCATTCTTCATCTTGAAAAATGCATACATTATATCGTAAGTCAGAATTTCTTCTAAGACACAAGAATAAGGTAATTTTAATTTGGTATCGTTAATATTTCATTGTTTTGCGTGCTATGGATTTTGATTGAATGTATTGTCTGCTACGGATGTTGAATGTATTGCGTGCTGTGGAACACAACTTCCATCATCTCGAAAACAGTTCAGATTTCGAATGAAACTAGGGTTTTCTTTTGCTTGTTCCAGATTACCATGCAATATATAAACGTGGAAAAAATCATAACCACGAGGATACGCTACATAAAAATGAATTTTCCCATGTAGGGTTTCCACGTGGTTTTTTTCTTCCACAATTTATCTTTGTGTGTAACCTGGAATTTTTGTCATATATGCAGGTTACCACATTAAAGCCAAACATGGAAAATAAGTTGACCACAAAAGATCTGTAAATGGATTTTTTTTTCTTTCCATGCAGCTTCTATGCGTGGTTAGGGTTTTTTACACGTAGCCACTTTATGTGGTATCCTGAAATGTTTAAATATATATATATATACTACATATTAACTTGTCTTGATGCCTCCTCATAAACAAATGACGGCTTATGAAGGGAGAAAATGGAGAAAGAAATCGAAGGTATAAGCGCAGATAGGGATGAGGAGTAGCTTAATGAAGATGTGAATGAGTATATAGTTGCAGTAAGGCAAGGCAAAGAGCAACACGATGAAGATGAGGGAATTGAAGGGGATGAGAAACATGGTCATCTATATAAGACAGAAATGGTACATGTGACAATTCAGTGAATGATGCTGATAACGAGACATATGATGAGATTGAGGGAGAAAATGAAGTCTAAGAACTAGTAAATGAAAAAGGTGGTCCAAGAATCAGTGATGTGATTGGAGAGTTTAATACTCATGTTGCTTCTATGATATGGACTGACCAGGTATGTAGCTAATAATTTTAAACGATTGAATGACCAGGTACATAGCTAATAATTTTAAATGATTGAATTTTATTTACTTAATTTACTAAATTAATTTTTTTATTTATATAGGAACAACCACCGCTTACATGTATCAACTATGCACAATAGGTATCAGAGTGGATGATCCTGGATAATGCTACTATATTCAAAGCCATCATTGAAATGTCATGGTTATTTCCCATTGTTAGTACTTTCTACAAGAGTGTTAACAAGAATTTGATATCGACTTTCATAAAATGATGATTTCCGAAGACTAATAACTTCCATTTACCATTCGGTGATATGACTATTACTTTTGACTATGTACCAACTTTATTACACATTCAAGTCGAAGGCAAACCTATACAGAGTTGGTCATATGAAATGGAGCAAGGGGTTAGTATTGTTTCAAAATATCTTGGCTTTTCTAAAGTAGAAGCTTGGATGGAAATGAATGAGGGGGCAGGTTATAAACTAAGTTTGTCTACATTATTTGATATATTTGAAGACTTGAGCAATGAGTAGGCTGATTGGGCAACTAGGCATGTTGCTCGTGCTTATTTGTTATTCTTGGTTGGCAACACATTGTTTGCTAATAAAAACAAGACTCATGTGCACATTTCTCTTTAGGATTCACTTAAAAACTTGGACATTGTCAACATTTGCTCTAGGGGCTTAGCAACACTAGTTTTTCTCTATAGGAAGCTTAGATTAGCAACTCGCATTGGTGTGAAACAAATTGCAAGATTTTTTTGTTTACATGAGTCATGGATATTTGAGCATTTTCCTTGCTTTCATCCTTCAATAAATCCATACTATGATAAGTTACCTCATTTTACTCGATGGATTCCATCTGCAGTGTTTAACTAGTCAATCTACATATATTTCTCGATAACATTCAAGTTGAAAGGTAATTATCTTTATTTATTATATAATTAAGAACATTTGCGATATAATGTATGTAATGAATAAGTAGATCATTTACTAAAAATAATTTTGATTTCTTACATCTTTGAATATGTTATTTTTGATCCTACATCTTGGCATGACATTATCATCCATTCAATCCTATGTCTTGGTATAGCGGTTGCATTCTCTATTTGAGCATTGTAGAGCCGTATCATCCTGATAGAGTACTTAGACAGTTTAACATAGTTCAGGACATTCCCATGGCTCTTATTCTTCATATAGCAACAATGCACATCAAGGTACAACTTCAACAACATACATTCGGGTGCGTTATCAATTTTTGAAAAATATACGGAAGAATTGATACAATCATGTGATAGAAGAAGGGCGTAAAACGGTACCACTCCATCATTCTATTTTGAGTTACAATGATGATTATGTAAAGTGTTATAGCGAACAGTGTGTCTTGTAGGCTCATAATCCATTGCGCCTACCCGATAATGTAGTGTTTGGAGCTTCACATTTTCAACTGACCTGTAATCAGTTGTACTCGATATGTTTCATTTTGGTTCACAATATACTATCACTCCATACTATGCTTCAACTCACTTCAATTTTTTCCAGACCATTCATGATGTGCATGGCTTGTTGAATGAACCTAGCGCTCAAGTTGCCAATGCTAAAGTTGCTGTTGGCACCACATCAGGCGTCAAGTTTAGATATTTTTTTACTAGTTTTAGATTGATGGAAATGTATTTTGGATGTGGTTTGTAATGTATTGACTATGGTACGATGATGTTTAACTTGAATGGTCATGACTATGATTATATGATGTATTTTGGGTTTGATTTGCAAATGTAATGGTTGTTGATCTATTTGAGTTATTATCATCATAGTTTTTATGCTTGTTTGTTGTGTTATTGGGTTTGAAAACAACTAATTTTTCACTTTCTATTGCAATTGTGCACTGAAAAAACGTGGATAGAAGAAATACCACGTAGAAAATAAACATGGTACCAGTGAAAGCCTAGCAAGAAATATACTTGGCTAAGTCGAAAACCATGTAGCGGGTCTTCATGCATGCAAAACTTTTTTGGAAGATATCATTTTCAGTTTCTGTTATTCTCTGACAAGACGTGGATTAATGAGCAACCACGTTGGACTCAAGCGGGGATATAACATGTACCACGTAAAGACCTAACATAGTTGTTTGACATATCACGTATATTTTATACGGGGTTCATTTAATTTCCACATTTTTAAAGAGCGTTATGTGGACAAAAAGTAAATAATAATAATGTACAATATAGATTAACAATTCTTATTAAAATCCAAACACAGTATTCAAATAATAGAGCATTTCCCTTCACACTTCTGAACATTTACATTCACTAATAATGATTCAAACAATAACAATTCAAAGTACATCTGCTTGCCATTCAACATTAACAATTCAAGTTACATTTGATTGACTTTGCTCTGAATTTGCGTATGCATTTTTATCATAGCTATCTTGTTTTCTATTAATGTAAATGTACTTCCATTTACTTTCATATGTATCACGAGTCGTGAACCATTTTGAATAAACAGATGGAACCAGGTGCTTCGGCTCTAATTTTACCAATGATGCATGAGTCGTCGGTTATAAAAAATTGACTGTATTTTCAATTTTTTATTAATCTAAAAGTTGTGTACTTGAACAAAAAGATCTTGATTAACGAAAGCTATAGCAATTTTCGTGCACTGTATGGGGGAGGCACTTTTCCTTTCAATGGAGGTATTGTCAGCGTAAGTCTTTCACTAATGCTAAATATTATGATGTTATACCTAGTTGCAATAACATAACCGACATCTTCATGCAGAAAGATTTTGAGAAGACTTGTGCCTCTAGCTTGCTCTATGAAAACGTGATTGTATAAACCTTGATTTTCGTACAATTTTTCATAACTCTCTCCTAATTTAACTCCAACTTGATTCCCTCAAACCAAGCAAAGCATACATAGAACTATACACACAGTTACCATCCGATCGAACGTCAATAATATTAGTAACAAAAGCCTTCAACTCCAACAGTGTCTGATGCAAATAAGTTCTCATGCCTTTGGTTATTTCTTCTAACCGTAAAAAAAATGATATAACAATTCAATATAGAACAAATGTGTATTCAAATAAAATGTATTATGTTTTTTTTTTGGGTTTACGAATAGGAAGTTTATCGGTACGAGCCTTTTTTGATGTGTATGAACTTTGCAAGTAAACACTTTCTACAAGCTCAAATTACAAAGGCATCCTTTTAGTTGTTATATTAGCGTTTTTCTGCTTTCCCTTCCACATGTCTTTATTTTGCTTTTTGGAGATGCAAGAGAAGACGTATGTGGTTCAACAATCTCTAAATCTTCTCATAAATTTGCATTTGATAAGGAGTTTCCACCTTTTTCACATCGTTTATTAGTGCTTCCATTTTTTCCATAACTCCCACACTTGTTTTTCCACTTATTTCAATAAGACGAAATCTTGTCCAATGAACATCAATCATGTCGAGCGATAATGCGGTACTAGGGCCAAGACGAGCTAACTCATGCACAAAAGGAAATCCATTTGTTCTACGAATGACACATCTGCATAATTATTCTTCGTCTCCAAAATCTTTTATTATCTGTATTTCTGTAATAAATCAAGCGTCTCGATAGAAACAAAGCCTTGTAAAATTTTGAACTCTCATACATGTAATATGTGTTTTACTTTTGTTAAACTTTGCTCGAATGACGCTTTAAGTTCGGTAAATGAGAGTTCTAATAGTTTATGCGTTTTCGTCCAAACTTGTTTGAAATTACATTGTCAACCACTTAAATGTTTCTTTAATTTTGAAGGAGCAGACTTAGCCCTTCATATGACACGCACATATGAGTACCATAACAGTAATTAGTATGTTGAATGAATATTACACTACATGAAACATTGAAAATTTCGATCGAAGGGAGCGACGACTTGCGTCGGCTCATTTCCAACGGCTTTCGACAGGCCGTCGGCAGTCGTAAAAAACTATCGAGATAAACTGCCAGTCGAACACTTTCTTCCCCATTTTTCCTCCTTTTTTTCTTACAACATACGGGTTTTAAACCCTATTACCCGCAAATTCGATTTTTTTTTTACCTCCAAACAACGATTTCCTCGCGTAGGAACCTCTCTCAGCTTCAGTTCAAACATCTACAGCAAGTAATTTGAGGTATAACCCATTTTTTGCATAAAAATTAAGTTTTCACCTAAATCTGTACTTGCTTAAAACTACTACAAAATTGGGCATATTCGACACTAGTAAATCGAAAAAGGGTTTCCTTAAGCCGTTTTTCCAAATAGACAACACTAGAGGGGCGTTGCATCCACGGCCACTACCTTAGCTCTCTAAGGAAATGTTTTTGCCTATCTACTGCCATGGAAAAAAAGTATTGCATTATAACCATATTGCAACAGTACTTGCAAGTAATGCAACAATATATAGCGTTGCCTTAAGCAAAAGTCAGAGTCTAGCTTTCAGGTCACAGTATTGGGACCCACATGAACTTTTCACGTCAGCTGCTCACGTGTTACACGCCACATCAGCTCTCCACATCAACTTTCCGCGTGTCACATGCCACGTCAGCTGTGAGACCCACTTGCCATGTGAAAATAATAATATTTTATTTAACGCAACACCAGTGTATTATGTAATGCAACATTATTATCTTGAAATGCAACATCGGAGAAAAGCAAACGCAACAGTCGAAGAAGGCAAATGCTACAGTGGAAGAAAGCAAATTCAACGCTTTAATTAAAAATATTGCAATACAAGTTTTGTACATAGAAGAAACTCATCCAAAACATATGTTCCAACTAAACATAAAAAGAACCACCATAGCATACGAAGAGAAAAAGCAATGATTCATGTATTACCCAAATATCAAAACTCAAATATCAGCCACGTTACACGTCTGTTTTCTTCATTGTATAGAGTAAACTCGAACTACTTCAAGAATAGGTGCACATACTTGATTTTCTAGAAAATACAGCTAGGTTAGGAGATAAAGCATTGCGTCCATCAACATTCAAAATCATCGTACTTTATTTTCTAGAAAATACAGCACATAACATATTACATGGCTATACATAGTGTTTTGGAAAAGACAGCACAAAAAAATATCAAATATCAAATTTCATCTGAACTAGTAAACACATGCTAATAGGAGAAGTATCGAATAGGAAGGTGAAACGCAACTTTTGTTCCCCTTTTCTCTACATTATTTAGTGGTATTACTCACATTTTCCATTTACATTCATATTATTAACATAAACATACATTCTTAGTCGTATTAGACAGTAAGGAGGAGGAATGTGAAGTGTTTATTGTCTAGATTAACAGTCAATCATGTATTTCGAGATGCACATAAATTTTAATCAGTTGCTACCGGGCGAGTTTACTGACTTACAGAAATAATGAAAGACATCGTTACAATAGGATGTTACAAGATATACCTCTCTATAACGCACAAAATTTGTAATTCAATAAATAAAGTGCAAAATTCAAATTGCCTCAAAATATAATACATAAAAATAAATATTGGTCGCCATTCTAATTTAACACATTATTATGAAACAAAAAAATAAACTTACACTAAGATATTTTGTTGACTGCTGCACCATTGTTTTATGCATAAGTAAATCAGGTACAAACTGTATACAGGTAGTAAACACATAAGAAAACATTGGTCACATTGAACTGATAATAATATAAAGTTCTAAATTTGATAATATTATAAATGTTCATACTCTTGTGGATGCATGTGGTAACATTTTTCCAATGTTACAGCATCAAATACATTATCATGTAAATAAACATAAAAAGGAGTCTGTACTCGTTTCTTTGTCATAATATTACTCAAAAATGATAATCCGACACTACACTAACATATAATCGCAATAAATACGACCTTCTTTGATAGAATTTGCAAAGTACATAAAATTGTTTGTGCGTTATGTACAGACACACTCAACTTAATAAATAATATAAGAGACGCACTAAGGAGTCTCAAATATATTTGTTGTGGTAACAGCCCAAACCAAAAAACAAAGTTCTCAGATGAGAAGCCCTGGAAATAAAAGGTTCGATTGGTTTCTCTTCCTGTTCAGATATCCATGATTTTTTTTTAGAATCCCATCTCAGGTAGAGATATTGCATAGTATCATTAATAAAACGATACTGATATTTAACTCAATTTCAAAACGATTCCAATTTTAGCTTCAAATAATTCAGCAAGAACATAATATAATTTTACTTTAATTGCACTAGCAATACAACTAATCCAATGCAGAGTTCATTCGAACTCACCAAAATATGAAATCGAATAGGGTGAAATGCCCATTTTAGGGATTTAAAACAAATGAAATCAGCATGATTCATTTCAGAAGTAAAAGAATATTCGGCTTTCGTCGCATTCTACCACAAAAATGGCATATGTGATTTCCATCAAATTCAACAACAAGAAGGTTTGCTGACTATAAATTGATTTACATCAAATAAATGTAAAGTTCGCTACTTTTATCGGCCAATCCATATCATAAATTAATCATAATCAAAAGCTTACATTTCAGGACGCAGAAACAAGCAGCAGAAGATGAAATCGAAATGTTTATTTGCTAAGTCTAAAGCTTTTTGTTTCAATGAGGTATTGACGCCTTTAAAATCCCCTTTCCAAGATTGAAGGAGAGAACCAGATCTGAAGTTGTCATCAACGTTAAATATGAGGAAATTAGAAGTTATTTTGATGGAGTAAAGGTTGATTAGTTGTGAATTGAAGAAGCGTGTTTTAAGGATCTGGATGGTGGAGAAATGAAATGAAGTATTGCGGGAATGAAAATAATATGGGGAAATAAAAGGGGGTTACATGGATTGATGGCGTGGATGGACGACTGCGATATTTCATTTATGAGGGCGTGGATTGATGATGTGTACTTTTAATTGGTATAACACAATGCTTTTAACTGGTGTTGCACGTCACAACACTGGAATTCCTACCGCAATAGTGCATTCACGTCTAATGCAATCAAGGTTTTAAATCTCGGATATCGGTCGCATTTCGTCTCGGGGATTTTATAGGCTCGGTCCCGTATCGGGGGAGATCTCGGATGAGATGAGTCTAACTCCGGAGTTCGTCTCGGATTTACATCTCGGGTCTGAAAGTTCATATCGGAACAATCTCGGGGTACATGATGTGCTAAAAATGATATTTTAACAAAATGATTTTTATGAATGCTATTAAAAACATAGTAACTTAAAGTTAAAATGCAAAATAACTTTATTATTCTTTATTTTTCGAATGATCATTCATACTCTAGATCGTAATTTGCTTAAAACAACAATATTGTTGAAAATCATAACCATTGTAAAACATATACGAACATACAATATAGTCATTTAACATGCAAAATGTAAAATGACAAAAGATTGATATGGCTAGATTTGAGTTTTTTTTATTATAGTTCTAGTCCAGGCACAAATTTAAATTTTAACCAAAAAAATTAAGATCTCGGACGATATTCTGGAATTTCGTTTCGGTCGATATATCGTTCGATATTACAATATCTCGAGCGATATATTCAAAAGGAGATTTAGAGTGATATTTGCTGTTTCGTTTTGGAAGGAGCCCAAAACGAGATTTCGGAGGAGATCTCAGGCGATATTTGCGAGATTTGAAACAGTGAATGCAATAAAATTGAATATTGTTGTAGAAGATCAAAAAAGCATAACTTTTGCCACACTCTTCGTGCAATACACATACATTAGTGTCAAATATTCCCATATAGCGTAAGTGATAAATTAGAAAATTAGTGTAATCTATTGATTGCAATTGGTTCCAATAACGTTGTAGTGAATTATATCATCCTATTATATGCATATTTCATGTGATATAATGAAACTGAAAATTTTATGTGCAATGTTTAGTTATTTATACATATGTCCCCCTAGCGTGGTTTTTACCATTGTACAATTATGGTTATTTGTGTATATGTGCACCGTTGTGTACGTGTGATTTTTTTATTGTGTTAGTTGATATAGGAAAAGCTGAATGCACGAGTTAGGAATAGTGCATTGTGCATGTTTCGACTTATGCACAAAAAAAGTATGAGTCTAAATTCTAGCTGAGTCTATTGAAATGACAATAATAATAAATTTGCTTTAATTTGATTGATACATAGAAAAAATGTGATAAATTAAAATATTTTTGTGTTGTAATAAAACTATATTTTTTCTAGTAAAATATGCACATCTAATTGGCTAATATCCCTTATAGTGTTTTTGGCCCTGTCCAACGAGTGTTGTACATGATCGTTATATAAATAGTCGTTTTTATTAAAAAAACAACTGTTTATATTCATCTGGTACAATATTTGTTGGACTTGTCCTTGTATTGGACAAGTTATAAATGCAGTAAGCATCTATATTTTGTATACTACTTTGTTTTAGTTGATTCAAAAAAATTTGGTTTAACTTTTCTTTTTGTTTCCTGCGTACATGCATTTGTGTACAATGCAGGAAACAAAAGGGAAATGCTTCCGAAATTTTGTTGAATCGTTTGAGACTAAGTAATATACAAAATGTAAATGTTTACCGTGTTTATAATGGAAAGTAGAATGCTTGACCAAGTAAAAAAGTTACTTTAAAAAAATATTGTCATATTTGAAAATATTTTTAAATTTATGAAATTGTTATTTGCTTTCAATCATTATATATACATGCGTTGTACGACCATGAAAACAAGCCTTTTCGAATTTGTATTCTTGCAACTAAATATTAATTTTTGAGCTTGTGACTAAATATCTCAAATAGGAAAAATAATCGATTGTTTTGTTTATCGGAGAAGTTGGATGTACCTAAAAAGAGGACAAAGAGGTTCAATAAAAGAAGATTTTTATAATGGTATAAATGCTTTTGTTGAATTCTCTTTAAGTAATAACGAAGACGATCCAAAAATTCGTTGTCCATGTAGCAAGTGTAGACATTTGAAGTGTTTATCACCCGATATTGTGAAAGTCCATTTGTGCAAAACTGATTCGTACCTGAGTATTATTTTTAGGATCGTCATAGAGAAGTTGTAGCAAACACTTCTATAGTGTCCGGGGTAGAAAGTGTTGTCAACAAAAATGTTAGTACGACCCGTATTGAAAATATGGTCGAAGATGCAATACTATAAATGTTTCATATGGTTACAGTAGACGACGATGATGGAAATGCTGAAGAACCGAATATTGAAGCTAAAAAATTTATGATTTGCTGGATGCCACTAAAAAACCTATTTGGGATGGTTGTAAAAGCGGCACTCAGCTGTCGGTAACCGCAGAATACATTGCGATAAAGTCAAAATACAACATCACTGAATCTGAGCTTACGGTTATTGAACAAGCTGAAAAAAGGCACATGCTGCCTGATAATTTAATGTGTGAAAATCACTACGAAGTTAAAAAAACTTATGTCGGCATTTGGTTTAACTTATCAGAAAATAGATACATGTTTGAATAGATGCATGTTGTTTTGGAAAGATGATGTAAACCTTAGAAATTGCAAAATATGTAATCATGAAAGATATAAATCAAGAAAGAAGAAGGGAAGTTCCATACAAACGTATGCATTACTTACCCATAACTCCAAGGCTTCAAAGATTATATGCATCTTTTGCATCTGTATCTCATATAAGGTGGCATAAGGTGAGATCAGAGAAGGTACGTTAATCCATCCGGTGGATGGGGAAGCATGAAATCATTTTGATAAATCTTATCCTAATTTTGCAGCAAAGAGTCGTAATGTCAGACAAGGATTATGTACGGATGGTTTTTCACCATTTTCTCAATTTGGTGCTAAATATCCATCATGGCCCATTATCATCACACCTTATAATTTTCCTTCATGGATGTGTATGAAAACACAATATATATTTCTTACTGTTGTTGTTCCTGCTTCCGACGATCCGACACAAGGAATTGATGTTTATTTACAACTGCTGATTGAAGTATTAAAAACATTGTGGAACGGAGGAGTAGAAACATACGATGTTTCAAAGGAGAAAAAATTTCATATATTTGCTTCTGTGATGACCCAGAATTTCGCTTGATCCGAATCAGTCGTTAAACCGATCTAGACCGTTCGAAACCCCTGATCGTTTTGAGAACAGGATAAATCAGAACGCAGACGGAAGAACATTTCATTGCTATTACAACAATTCCATCAGATACAAGAATATACAGAGTATAATTGAATAAATTACATTCGATAAATATCAGAGATTACAATAAATTACGTAGCAGCGGAAAATAATACAAAGCACAACTGAAGGTGATATACGGATACAGAGCTTTCCGGATATCATTCCAGCTGTAAATCAGGATCCTGTGAATATAAATCTGCAAAACCAAAACTACTAGCTGCCCGTGCGGAAAATAGGGGCACCCAGAGTTTAGGTTAAAACAATAAACTTCAGGTCAGTCATGTGACTGGTGTGAGAACTAAAACAGTTATTTAAAACTTTACTTTAAACGAGAGTAATTCAAGGGACCACGCCGTATAACACGGAACGGGTTTCCTCCCAAGAATACCAGTGCATAGAAAAGACAACGCAATGCTTTTTTGAAAAATGAAGCTATTATAAGATCCAGGTCCCATCACACAATGCAACGCAAGCCGGAGGATAGGGTTTTCCCTTATAATAGCCAAACATGCTTGGTACGTTTAAAACAAATCATTTGATACTATAGTAAATGTATAGCGTCAAAACAATTTCAATCATAAATATAAATCATAGACGACATAGCATCCAATGCTACTATGTCGCCATACTAGGCTCTACAATTAAAACCGAAATGCACGTATTGGAAATTGGATTTCCGTCATGAGTCGAGGCAAGGGGCAAGCTCCTCTCCGCTTTGAGACACTCTAACAAATGCCTCAGGACTACACACTCTGGGTAACCCTGGGATCCTCCAAGGCCGGTCCTCTCTTCCGTTCGAGGATTAGTTATTCCTGAACACACGTTTCCCAGCCCTATAGGACCTATAATCGAGGTGCCTCGCATCCAAGCCACAAAGGTGAAAAGTATATAAATGTCAGGGCTGGTAGGTCACTGACACCACCCATAGCTAGAAAGAAACGTCGTGCACTCCTTGGGTCCTCATCCCGTTTTTGACTCATACTGAGGTGTGAGGCTCGCGAATCCACGCTATACACAAATCTGCCACGTAGGCTGTGCTTTGATCATCAACCACAAGACTTTGCTTTTCAACAGAAGCCTTGATCCATGCAACTCAGCGTGCCACACAGGCAATTCATGCCATGCGATTGATATCTATCAATATATAACCTCTAAGCTCGTACGTTTCAGAGAAGGGTGTTAAGCAAGAGAATAAATTCTCCGCTGCCAAACAGATATATATTTAACAGAAATCAATCAACACAGAATAAAATCCAATGTCAGACACACAATCCATTTACAAGTTCGTTCTGGGTCTGAACGAAACCGAAGGCACTTTCCTCGCATATCCATCGATCTCCAAGTACGTCTGGACGACAACCAACTGATTCCCTCATCTTGGGTGTACAGCCCAATCAAGATCATCAGTAATCACCCAAACGATGTGAATACTTCCGGTCTTCAACCACCGTCTTCATCTTCGACATATCGTCGAATCGGTTACTCAGAATGGGTATAAACCCGGCCTTTCCGAACAACCCACGTATATTAAAAACAAATGTTACACAAACACAACATACGCCTCATTCCAATTCATTAGTAACTAACCGTAAATCAGTAAGAGAGAAATTCCCCAAATATTAACCCCGAAGGCCGAAACCAACATCAGATCAATACCCAGGAAACCATTCTTCTTAACTAACCTACAGCTAGTTTCTACATTTCAATTCTTAGGGAAAGGTTCCCATTAATTTATCCAAGATAAATTCTTTAAATTTATTCTTTAATCTTCCTTTGGATGTCATTTCAAACCAAATTATGGTTTTCCAAACTAGTCGGGATTAGCGAACCACACCGAAGTAATTATTTATTTTATTTTCCAATCCCAACCTATTCATCCCATGAAGCAAAACTGGTAATACTCCATATCTAACACCACGGTGTTATCGGTAAAATTAATTATCATTTCACGTTCAGATCTAATTAATGATTTGACTATCGTTTTGGAGCAAAACTGGTGATACTCCGTTCTCGCTCACTTTCTATATTTGATAGTTTAAATTATCAATTCACATTTCAATCTAATTGCAGATTCATTAAAACTCTTTTTACTGGGTTAAAGAACTAATGTCATTTAAAACACAGTTCACGACAAACTCAAATCACATTCTATTTATTATTGGGTTAAAGAACAAGTGTCATTTAAAACACCCTTCACGATAAACCCACAAATCAATTCTATTTACAACCCATTTCAAATCCAATTTATTTATTTAAAAATTAAATGGGTTTTAATTTTAGTTCAAAACTAGTTCATTTCGATAAAAATCTATTTTTATCTTTTCAAATATGGAGTTTTTCATCCCAATTTTTCCCAAATCATTTCTTATGATTTTACGCAATTATTACTATTTTTTATAATTTTATCAAGGCCCGTATAGTCGATTTCCATCAACGGCCATCGAACTGCACTTACAACGACCTTTTCCAAATTTGATTTGGACGTATCTCCAAATCCAACCGTTAGATTTCAAATTTCTAATATTCGTTAGAAATCTCTTTTCGATACGAACCTAACGGTTCCGATTTTAGGAGAATCCGAAGGTCGGATCTCCCGTAATGTCCGTTCGAAATCAATGGTTGAAATTCACGAACTGCCGCAGCGCGGCGCGTTCTATTCAGGCCATTATATTATATATATAATATATATAATAAATATTTCGTCGATTTCTATTTAAAACGTATTTTATGAATCGTTTTAAATTCGTTTTCAAAACATTTCAATTCTATATTCAATTTCAAATCAAAATTGAATATTCCCTATCCTTACTATATAAATGATAATATTTTCAAAATGTTATATTTTTAAATCACTTCCTTTTTTTTATTCATTATAAAAATGAATATAATCGATATAAACATCGTTCATGTCAAAATAGCGCAACTCTAATCAACACGGCTTTATATATTTCAATAAATTCGTTATTCTATTCAACAAATGAATAATTATTCTATTCAATATGTGAATCTATATTTTTGTCAACACACGACTAATCTCAACGAATGAGTACTGTCCACGTATGACTATTTTTGTTATTTAATGTATTTTATGAAAATTAAGGTATCCATCGTTTGATATTAAATCAGACTCCAACCGTAAATTAGTAAGAGAACGATTCCCTGAATATTAACCCCGAAGGCCGAAACCAACATCAGATCAATATCCAGGAGACCACTAGTCTTATCTATTTTCCAGTTAGTTTCTAATTTTATACATGATAAAGATGTAAATTTTATCGTTAAAATATTTCGTTCAACACATGACTAATCTCAACGAATGAGTACTGTCAACACATGAACCTTTATTTTATAATATTCTTTATCTTCTAAATTGGAATGAGGCCCAATCAATTACCATATAAAGCTAATTATATGGTTTCCATACAACACATGTATATAATAGCAACGATAAATAATCAACCATCATCCAAAGTGCACTACACTGTATAAGCATCAAATATAGATATCTAACGCTTATAACAGCCTGTCAATCAATCGATCGACATACAACTAATTATTGGGATTAGTGTATGTCATATATTATCTCAATACCCGTGTGGGGTTTCAAACAATCAAACTCAGATTTATTTGTGCGGTTGGGCGACGTGTAAAATTTATCGTCCCAATCAATGTCCTTCAAATAGGTGTACATAAACAAACCGTCTGGTTTGTAAATGAATATTTATTTACTCACATTCACGTTAAAAATTATATTTTTAACGATAAAACATTTTATTTCAACACATGAATTTTTATTCAGTTCATTTATCAACTAAAATGATATCTTTATTTTTCTAACTTGTTTTAGAAAATTCGGCGGCATAACGGCACGATACTAGAAACGGGACGAGGCCAAGCCTTATCCCCGATCTAGTGAAGGCCCACGCCATTCACACATCAATAAAATCCATTCATTTCACCAAACAATTCAATTCAAACCAAATAATCTAACCAACTACACAACCAAACAAACAAGTCCATGGTCTGTGGACAGTGGTGTCGAGTGCTACTAAACACCGTCTGCATCCTAGTATATATATATAACTAGAAAAAGAAATTTTGAGTGAGAAGTTCTCACCAACTAGCTAATCCAATCATCTCGACTCTTCTTATGTAGAAAATCTTGTCGTTCCCGCCTTTTGTCACTTTCGTTGCCCGTAGCCACATGTATAAAAATCACAATTTTATTATCTACATTATATAAAAATCTTATCTTTATATCTTCTATAAGTTAAAAATCGGATTTTTATCCTCTCTATAATATAAAGATCATATTTTTATTTACTTCATATGTCAAAAACTGTAGAAGCTTTAAAATGGAGAAAACTCGCTTTTTTTGTAACGCCCGGATTCGCTGTTCGGGTCCTAGAATTTGCAAACAAGTTTCAATCTTCACACCATCTTTTTAATAGCTTAAACGCGCCATTTCGGACAACTTTCGCCTAAGGGTCTTTTTGCCGAAAATGCTCCAATTCGTCAGAATTCGCAAAAGTACACGAATTTTACCGCTTTTAAACAGCAGACTTCGAACGCGTTTTCCGAGCAGCTCCGAACTCCAAAACATGACTTCCATATAGCCAAATCGAAGAGAATTTCGTGCTCTACAACTTTAGTTTAGAGGGACTTTGGCCAAAAGCGCACCGTTTGGGAGTTATTGGCGAAATACGGTCAGGGACTTATTTGCAAAACGGGCGATTAGTGTAAATGGGTTTTTGGTGACTGGGGGGCCCACGGACGGAGGGATGGCCTGAGGGGGGGGGGGGCGCCGGACTTGATGTGGCATGGGGAGTCCGCTGGTGAGTGGTGGCGGAGGTGGTGGGGCCCGTGGTGGTTGTGGTGGCTTAGGGCTTTGCATTTGAAGAGAGAAAGAGGAGAGAGAGAGGAGGAGGAAGAGGAGGAGGAGGGGGTGCGGCGGCCGGCGCGGTGGAGGTGAGGGGGCTGATGGGGTGCGGCAGCGGCGTGGTGGAGGTGAGACTCCATTTTTGAGTTTTTGTGAAGAAAGAGGAAGAGGAAGAAAGTGAAGAAGAAAAGGAATTAAAAGTGTTTATATGCTAGTTTCTCGCGTATCGCCTGAACGCTAGCGATCTCCGATGGCCGCAGATTTCGGACACGAGATAGTAGACGTGAAGACGAGTCCAACGAAACAAGTTTCGTCGAATTCCGAGTTCGTTTGACCATTCAAAAAAAATCACAAAAATGCTCAGATAAGCTCTAAAAATGCGATTTTGGCGCACCTTTTCTTCTCGCACGCTCACATGCTAACTCAAAAAAACAAGCCCTCTTGGATTTAACCATTATTAGACGATACGAATCCATAAAAAAAACGAAATCGAATTCTGAGGTCGTATCAATAATGTTCCTTTGTAAAATGACTGCTCGCTTTACCCTGAACTGTTTCAGCTCGCACGACCACATACTAACTCCGTTCGACGCGCCATTTGGAACTCAACAATGATTTGTCATTATGAATCCATAAAAATTTATCTCGTCGAATTCTGAGCTCGTATGCAAAATTTCACTTTTTAAGGGCTATGTTTTGTTAACTGAACAGCTCCTGTCAATTGCCACTATTCCGGATATCGGAATATATCGAAGCTTATACTTTTCGGAGTTCTAAACGGCATTTTGAACTCAATGGAAGTGGTTTCGAGTCCAAATTCATCCGTATGCAAAATTTGACTTTTTGGGCCATGTATAATTTACATAGCGACTATTCTGAATTTTCAACTGGGCATAACTTTTGATTCCCGCTATGAAATTTCGATTTTTCTGATTCGTTGGAAAAATATTATCTATTAGATCCTATTATTTTCGGTTTCACTAAAATCCGGATTGTTTTGCACCCGGTACGTTCAATTGAAATTTGAAATCGAATTATCGAACTACCGCGCCATTTGCAATTCTATTTATAATTATATATAAATATTTATATTCTAACGACGACACGTATAAATATATACATTCGAATTATATTCAAAATAAATTTCTCGTTGATATTATTTAAAATAATTCATTTTAAGTATTCAAAATTCGCTAAAATTGCCAAAATAAAAAATTTAAACTGGCCCAGATTTTCCGGGTTATTACAATCTCCCCCACTTAAAACTTTTCGTCTCCGAAAAGGAACAAAGTCGAAAGTGGTTTGATTAATCAACTCTACGTTCGATCTGGCTTCTATTCTCCAACTTTTCAGTTTCTGAGAATTTCCAAATTCTTCAAAAATTTGGCTAACAGCCGGAATTTTCGAAAAATTTCGCCATAACCTCCTTTGTACGGGGAGCACGGGAAAATCCCGAAATTGCCATATAGGCCTTCTGATCTCAAAAAGAAAAAGAAAAAGCCAAGCGGCTAGCCAATCGGCTCATAAAATCATCATCACCCAAACAAAATAGGAAATTATGGTAAATATGTACCTATTTGTCGGGCAAACAAATTTTATTCTCTGCTCTAGCCTCCTTGCTATGACCTGTTCAATGTAAGTACATGTATATGCAAGCAAATGCGACCAATTTTCAATATAATTCAATGTTTTATTCTATTAGGCAAAATGGTTCAGAATTATCAAACAAATAAACAAACAACACAAACATCAATCAATTAGTGGATTTAACGTTTCAAATTCATAATTTTGATACATACAAAAATCACATTTTTGATGCCAATTCACACAATGTATTCTAGCTATATTGGTTTTGGTTCTCACACAAGTCTAATGGAAATATATAGATATCACACCTTCGTCACTCGAAAATAAATACTGGTGATGGTATACTTCATCATCAGGACCATGTCCGGGCGACTAGAGTGTGACTCTATATCTATCTAATATATTAAAACTTCGAATATACGTTCATGATGCGTATATGCAAAACCTTTATATACTAGATTGTCCAAATTCAATACAAATAAAATATCCAAGTACGTATAAAACGGTTTAAATTTTCAAAACAAAATTGTTTTCATTTGAAAAATATACTCTTCACACTCGTTCTAGGATACTGCTGATCCTATCTCTAACGAGTAATTCTAATTGGATATTACTAATCCAATATCTGATGAATTCTTTCGTATGGTTCAAATGTGTCTTGTTCTCGAGCTCTGTAAACCAAAGCTCTGATACCAAATGTGACAGCCCGGAATTTCGCTCGATCTGAATCAGTCGTTAAACCGATCTAGACCGTTCGAAACCCCTGATCGTTTTGAGAACAGGACAAATCAGAACGCAGACGGAAGAACATTTCATTGCTATTACAACAATTCCATCAGATACAAGAATATACAGAGTATAATTGAATAAATTACATTCGATAAATATCAGAGATTACAATAAATTACGTAGCAGCGGAAAATAATACAAAGCACAACTGAAGGTGATATACGGATACAGAGCTTTCCGGATATCATTCCAGCTGTAAATCAGGATCCTGTGAATATAAATCTGCAAAACCAAAACTACTAGCTGCCCGTGCGGAAAATAGGGGCACCCAGAGTTTAGGTTAAAACAATAAACTTCCGGTCAGTCATGTAACTGGTGTGAAAAATAAAACAGTTATTTAAAACTTTACTTTAAAAGAGAGTAATTCAAGGGACCACGCCGTATAACACGGAACGGGTTTCCTCCCAAGAATACCAGTGCATAGAAGAGACAACGCAATGCTTTTTTGAAAAATGAAGCTATTATAAGACCCAGGTCCCATCACACAATGCAACGCAAGCCGGAGGATAGGGGTTTCCCTTATAATAGCCAAACATGCTTGGTACGTTTAAAACAAATCATTTGATACTATAGTAAGTGTATAGCGTCAAAACAATTTCAATCATAAATATAAATCATAGACGGCATAGCATCCCATGCTACTATGTCGCCATACTAGGCTCTACAATTAAAACCGAAATGCACGTATTGGAAATTGGATTTCTGTCATGAGTCGAGGCAAGGGGCAAGCTCCTCTCCGCTTCGAGACACTCTAGCAAATGCCTCAGGACTACACACTCTGGGTAACCCTGGGATCCTCCAAGGCCGGTCCTCTCTTACGTTTGAGGATTAGTTATTCCTGAACACACGTTTCCCGGCCCTATAGGACCTATAATCAAGGCGCCTCGCATCCAAACCACAAAGGTGAAAAGTATATAAATGTCAGGGCTGGTAGGTCACTGACACCACCCATAGCTAGAAAGAAACGTCGTGCACTCCTTGGGTCCTCATCCCGTTTTTGACTCATACCGAGGTGTGAGGCTCGCGAATCCACGCTATACACAAAGCTGCCACGTAGGCTGTGCTTTGATCATCAACCACAAGACTTTGCTTTCCAACAGAAGCCTTGATCCATGCAACTCAGCGTGCCACATAGGCAATTCATGCCATGCGATTGATATCTATCAATATATAACCTCTAAGCTCGTACGTCTCAGAGAAGGGTGTTAAGCAAGAGAATAAATTCTCCACCGCCAAACAGATATATATTTAATAGAAATCAATCAACACAGAATAAAATCCAATGTCAGACACACAATCCATTTACAAGTTCGTTCCGGGTCTGAACGAAACCGGAGGCACTTTCCTCGCATATCCATCGATCTCCAAGTACGTCTGGACGACAACCAACTGATTCCCTCATCTTGGGTGTACAGCCCAATCAAGATCATCAGTAATCACCCAAACGATGTGAAGACTTCTGGTCTTCAACCACCGTCTTCATCTTCGACATATCGTCGAATCGGTTATTCAGAATGGGTATAAACCAGGCCTTTCCGAACAACCCGCGTATATTAAAAACAAATGTTACACAAACACAACATACGCCTCATTCCAATTCATTAGTCACTAACCGTAAATCAGTAAGAGAGCAATTCCACAAATATTAACCCCGAAGGCCGAAACCAACATCAGATCAATACCCAGGAAACCATTCTTCTTAACTAACCTACAGCTAGTTTCTACATTTCAATTCTTAGGGAAAGGTTCCCATTAATTTTATCCAAGATAAATTCTTTAAATTTATTCTTTAATCTTCCTTTGGATGTCATTTCAAACCAAATTATGGTTTTCCAAACTAGTCGGGATTAGCGAACCGCACCGAAGTAATTATTTATTTTATTTCCCGATCCCAACCTATTCATCCCATGAAGCAAAACTGGTAATACTCCATATCTAACACCACGGTGTTATCGGTAAAATTAATTACCATTTCACGTTTAGATCTAATTAAAGATTTGACTATCGTTTTGGAGCAAAACTGGTGATACTCCGTTCTCGCTCACTTTCTATATTTGATAGTTTAAATTATCAATTCACATTTCAATCTAATTGCAGATTCATTAAAACTCTTTTTACTGGGTTAAAGAACTAATGTCATTTAAAACACAGTTCACGACAAACTCAAATCACATTCTATTTATTATTGGGTTAAAGAACAAGTGTCATTTAAAACACCCTTCACGATAAACCCACAAATCAATTCTATTTACAACCCATTTCAAATCCAATTTATTTATTTAAAAATTAAATGGGTTTTAATTTTAGTTCAAAACTAGTTCATTTCGATAAAAATCTATTTTTATCTTTTCAAATATGGAGTTTTTCATCCCAATTTTTCCCAAATCATTTCATATGATTTTACGCAAATTATTACTATTTTTAATAATTTTATCAAGGCCCGTACAGTCGATTTCCATCAACGGCCATCGAACTGCACTTACAACGACCTTTTCCAAATTTGATTTGGACGTATCTCCAAATCCAATCGTTAGATTTCAACTTTCTAATATTCGTTAGAAATCTCTTTTCGATACGAACCCAACGGTTCCGGTTTTAGGAGAATCCAACGGTCGGATCTCCCGTAATGTCCGTTCGAAATCAATGGTTGAAATTCACGAGCTGCCGCGGCGCGGCGCGTTCTATTCAGGCCATTATATTATATATATATATAATATATATAATAAATAATTCATCGATTTCTATTTAAAACGTATTTTATGAATCGTTTCAAATTCGTTTTCAAAACATTTCAATTATATATTCAATTTCAAATCAAAATTGAATATTCCCTATCATTACTATATAAATGATAATATTTTCAAAACGTTATATTTTGAAATCACTTCCTTTTTTTTATATTCATTATAAAAACGAATATAATCGATATAAACATCATTCATGTCAAAATAGCGCAACTCTAATCAATACGGCTTTATATATTTCAATAAATTCGTTATTCTATTCAACAAATGAATAATTATTCTATTCAATATGTGAATCTATATTTTTGTCAACACACGACTAATCTCAACGAATGAGTACTGTCCACGTGTGACTATTTTTGTTATTTAATATATTTTATGAAAATTAAGGTATCCATCGTTTGATATTAAATCAGACTCCAACCGTAAATTAGTAAGAGAATGATTCCCTGAATATTAACCCCGAAGGCCGAAACCAACATCAGATCAATATCCAGGAGCCCACTCATCTTATCTATTTTCCAGTTAGTTTCTAATTTTATATATGATAAAGATGTAAATTTTATCGTTAAAATATTTCGTTCAATACATGACTAATCTCAACGAATGAGTACTGTCAACACATGAACCTTTATTTTATAATATTCTTTATCTTCTAAATTGAAATGAGGCCCAATCAATTACCATATTAAGCTAATTATATGGTTTCCATACAACACATGTATATAATAGCAACGATAAATAATCAACCATCATCCAAAGTGCACTACACTGTTTAAGCATCAAATATAGATATTTAACGCTTATAACAGCCTGTCAATCAATCGATCTACATACAACTAATTATTGGGATTAGTGTATGTCATATATTATCCCAATACCCGTGTGGGGTTTCAAACAATCAAACTCAGATTTATTTGTGCAGTTGGGCGACGTGTAAAATTTATCGTCCCAATCAATGTCCTTCAAATAGGTGTACATAAAAAAACCGTCTGGTTTGTAAATAAATATTTATTTATTCACATTCACGTTAAAAATTATATTTTTAACGATAAAACATTTTGTTTCAACACATGAATTTTTATTCTGTTCATTTATCAACTAAAATGATATCTTTATTTTTCTAACTTGTTTTAGAAAATTCGACGGCATAACGGCACGATACTAGAAACGGGACGAGGCCTAGCCTTATCCCCGGTCTAGTGAAGGCCCACGCCATTCACACATCAATAAAATCCATTCATTTCACCAAACAATTCAATTCAAACCAAATAATCTAACCAACTACACAACCAAACAAACAAGTCCATGGTCTGTGGACAGTGGTGTCGGGTGCTAATAAACACCGTCTGCATCCTAGTATATATATATAACTAGAAAAAGAAATTTTGAGTGAGAAGTTCTCACCAACTAGCTAATCCAATCATCTCGACTCTTCTTATGTAGAAAATCTTGTCGTTCTCGCCTTTTGTCACTTTCGTTGCCCGTAGCCACTACATGTATAAAAATCACAATTTTATTATCTACATTATATAAAAATCTTATCTTTATATCTTCTATAAGTTAAAAATCGGATTTTTATCCTCTCTATAATATAAAGATCATATTTTTATTTACTTCATATGTCAAAAACTGTAGAAGCTTTAAAATGGAGAAAACTCACTTTTTTTCCAACGCCCGGATTCGCTGTTCGGGTCCTAGAATTTGCAAACAAGTTTCAATCTTCACACCATCTTTTTTATAGCTTAAATGCGCCATTTCGGACAACTTTCGCCTAAGGGTCTTTTTGCCGAAAATGCTCCAATTCGCCAGAATTCGTAAAAGTACACGAATTTTACCGCTTTTAAACAGCAGACTTCGAACGCGTTTTCCGAGCAGCTACGAACTCCAAAACATGACTTCCATATAGCCAAATCGAAAAGAATTTCGTGCACTACAACTTTAGTTTAGAGGGACTTTGGCCAAAAGCGCACCGTTTGGGAGTTATTGGCGAAATACGGTCAGGGACTTATTTGTAAAACGGGCGATTAGTGTAAATGTGTTTTTGGTGACTAGGGGGCCCACGGCCGGAGGGATGGCCTGAGGGGGGGCGCCGGACCTGATGTGGCGTGGGGAGTCCGCTGGTGGGTGGTGGTGGTGGGGCCCGTGGTGGTGGTGGTGGCTTAGGGCTTTACATTTGAAGAGAGAAAGAGGAGGAGAGAGAGAGGAGGAGGAGGGGGTGCGGTGGCCGGCGCGGTGGAGGGGAGGGGGCTGATGGGGTGCGGCAGCGGCGTGGTGGAGGTGAGACTCCATTTTTGAGTTTTTGTGAAGAAAGAGGAAGAAAGTGAAGAAGAAAAGGAAGTAAAAGTGTTTATATGCTAGTTTCTCGCGTATCGCCTGAACTCTAGCGATCTCCGATGGCCGCGGATTTCGGACATGAGATAGTAGACGTGAAGACTAGTCCAACAAAACAAGTTTCGTCGAATTCCTAGTTCGTTTGACCATTCAAAAAAATCACAAAAATGCTCAGATAAGCTCTAAAAATGCGATTTTGGCGCACCTTTTCTTCTCGCACGCTCACATGCTAACTCAAAAAAACAATCCCTCTTGGATTTAACCATTATTAGACGATACGAATCCATAAAAAAAACGAAATCGAATTCTGAGGTCGTATCAATAATGTTCCTTTGTAAAATGACTACTCGCTTTACCCTGAACTGTTTCTGCTCGTACGGTCACATACTAACTCCGTTCGACGCGCCATTTGGAACTCAACAATGATTTGTCATTATGAATCCATAAAAATTTATCTCGTCGAATTCTGAGCTCGTATGCAAAATTTCACTTTTTAAGGGCTATGTTTTGTAAACCGAACAGCTCCTGTCAATTGCCACTATTCCGGATATCGGAATATATCAAAGCTTATACTTTTCGGAGTTCTAAACGGCATTTTGAACTCAATGGAAGTGGTTTCGAGTCCAAATTCATCCGTATGCAAAATTTGACTTTTTGGGCCATGTATAATTTACATAGCGACTATTCTGAATTTTCAACTGGGCATAACTTTTGATTCCCGCTATGAAATTTCGATTTTTCTGATTCGTTGGAAAGATATATTCAATTAGATCCTATTATTTTTGGTTTCACTAAAATCCGGATTGTTTTGCACCTGGTACGTTCAATTGAAATTTGAAATCGAATTATCGAACTACCGCGCCATTTGCAATTCTATTTATAATTATATATAAATATTTATATTCTAACGACGACGCGTATAAATATATACATTCGAATTATATTCAAAATAAATTTCTCGTCGATATTATTTAAAATAATTCATTTTAATTATTCAAAATTCGATAAAACTGCCAAAAAAAAAATTTTAAACTGGCCCAAATTTTCCGGGTTATTACAGCTTCTTTGTTATGAACTATAAGTGATTTTCCTTCCTATGCATTGCTTTTAGGATGGAGTACTGCTGGTCGTCTAGCATGTCCGTATTGTATGGAAGAAACACAAGCGTTTTCTTTATCGTATAGAAAGAAAATTTCATGATTTGACAATCATCAATGTTTCCTCCACGTAAATCATCCTTTCAAGTAGATAAGAAACTTGTTAGCTAACAAAGTAGAAACCAGACAACCACCAGTGAAATGGTCTAGCGAAGACATATATGAACTGGCTAAAGATTATCCAAAGATATATAAAACTGGATTTCAAACAGAAATTGATGGCAAATCGACTACTCAGAATTGGTACAAACAGTCTGTTTTTTGGGAGTTGCCATATTGGAAACATTTTCTGCTTTGTCATAATATTGATGAGATGCACAATGAGAAAAATGTATTTGGTAATGTCTTTAACACAATTTTGAACATCAAATGAAAGACTAAAGATGATTTAAAATCAAGGCGTGACATAGAAGAATTATGCAAACATCCCAAGCTTCATATGAAACCAAATGATAGTAATAAAGCCCAAAAATATTATGAACTAGGTAATAATCAAGTTAAAGTGGTGTTAAAATTGGTTGAAGGGTTAAAATTTCCTGATGGGATTTCATCAAACCGTCATTGATGTGTTGACTTTTAAAAATAGTAAATTGAGAGGAATGAAAAGTCATGACGGTCACATTATGATGGAGCGTTTATTACCCGTTTTGTTTAAAGAACTACTACCATTAAAAATTTGGATAGTATGTTTTGTAAAGAGCTTTGTTCGACTACTTGAAAAGTGCAACGTTTACGTAAACTTTAAGTAGATATTCATATATTGCTTTGCAAATTAGGGAAAATATTTCCTTCATGATTTTTAATGTAATGGAGCATTACATGTCCACCCCCCAACTGAAGCATGACTTCGAGATCTCATCCAATATTGATGGTTGTATCCATTTGAGAAGTATATATAAACATGTTATTATTAATTTAATTGCACTTAAAATACGAAATAATGTAATTTATTTTGCAAAGAGTGCATTTGGTAGGACGTCCTTGTAAGTATATTTTTCTATATATTGTTCCATTTTATTTTTTTTAATCGCTGATATACTGTACATATTTTAACGGTAGTGTTTGTTTAATGTGAAATACAGACTGAGGTTGATATGCAAACGCACGACTTACAGTTGGTTCGAACCTACTGGATGCAAAAAATAAGAAAGAATTATAAGGATGGCATATCTACAGTAAAGAAAAACATGAAAAAGCCTAGTTGGATGGGAGCAGCCGTGTGGCAAGGATTTCTCAAATATTGGAATACTGATGAAGCGAAGGTAAATGTACTATTTTTTAGATATAAAAAATATTTGAACGATAAGTAATGTATCAAATTTTGAATGTACAAGCGGAGGAAGAAAGAAACTCTACAAATAGGAATGCAAATCAAGTCACGCATCGAGAAGGATCTAAAGTCCTTTCAGCAGTATCGACAGGAGTTGGTAAATTTTTTAAATGCGACTTATAAAAAAATTAATATGCTATAAAATTTTGAATGTGTAATAATTGAATGTAATAATCAAATTCAGAAGGCCGAGGGGCAGAGTCCAGTCTCGTACATGGACGTATTCACTCGTACGCATACCATCGAGCATGTCAATCCAGATGGGACCGTCTCATATATGTCGAACGATGACAAATCTAGGCAGAGTCATGTATGATTTCATTTTATGTAGTAGTATTTGTAGTAATTATTAAAATTATAATAAAATAAGATATCGTGATATTAATTTTATGTACATTCTTATTTAGTCTTGCGCGAAATTTTTATGGAGCAACGCCAACAACATTTATCTGAGATTGGATAAGAGCAGCTCACGACTGATGAGGAGGACATTATATTCCAGTCAGTGATGGATCTAGCGACGCGAAACAAGTGTTATAGCTTTGGAAATCACGTGGTAAACGATTATTTCCTTAATTTAATTTTTAGTTTAGAAATTGCCTTGCCAAATTTTTTTAGTTTAGAAATAAAATAACTTTTACGAGTTATAGCTAATTAATATAATCACATATGATTAAAAGATTTTTAAATAATTGTAACAGGCTAATAGTCAGAGATGGAGCAGGAAGACTAGAGCTGATACAGACTTGGCAGAGATTCAGGAGTTGAGTTTTAGGATGGCGCAGCTTGAGGACCAGAATCGCCGCCTGGCAATTGACACGACTCAGCTTCTAGACAAGCGCTTGGTCGAGTTCACGCAGCAGCACAACTGTTTTCCATCTTCAGCTGGCTCTGCAGAGGATGATCGATGATGGAGTGAAAGGTAGATATTTTTTTAGGGCGGTGTACATATATGACTTGTGTTTGACTAGGCTGTGGGTCCATAATTTGTACATATTCTAATGGTAGACTTGTTGTGGTAGATTTGATGTATTTATTGTTATTACGATGGTAGGTTATATGGTATGCACAAATTTATGTATTGTGTAATTAGTGGTTTGAGTTTGTGGTGAAATTTATGGTTTTTTCGTGTTTTTGTTGATTTAGTGAGTTAGAATTGGATATATTTTGATATTTGCAAAATATATGATATGTTGGTTGCATATTGTTGCTGAGATAGCGGTTTTGTGTAAGAATTGTAGTTGGAAGGCTAAATAGCTGCCAAAATACAAAAGTAATGCAGTTTTTTGATGGCTACGGATGGCTTATTGGCACTTGAATATGTAACGGTTTCTGACTGCTTGCAACGGTTTACACGCGTTGTGTATGTAACGGTGTTCAACGGCTTTCGTCGGCCATCGGTAGCCGTCAGAAACCGTTATAAACCGCCTAAATCGTAGGAAACACAACCTATGGGCTGTGTCGAAAGCCGTCAGAAGCTTTGTTCCCCGACGCCTTTAAAAGCGACGGCTATTTTCGTCATCTTTCGGTGGTCGCCGACGGTTTTAAGCCGTCGGAAATAACCTATTTTTTCTGGCAAAGCCGACCGGTTTTTATAGTGTTATGTAACACTCTTTTATTAAAAAATTAAAAGGTACATTGAAATGTAGGTGATATGTGATACACATATCAACTGAAGGTTTATATGTCAGACCTTCCACCATAATTCATGAAAATTACATCAACTAAATACATACTCAAATACATGATAAAAAGTTCGTGATGACAAGTAGAGGAAAGACCCTACATGTTCTTTGTGTCAGATGCAGTACTTCTAACCATTATCATGAAGGTACTTCATCATCTCTTTCTTCATACTACGAGTGATGGAAGTCATAGGTAAATCTTTCACACCAGAACTCGTAGAAACCTGTTCAGATAAAATTTCAAGGGGCCTAGGTTTATGTCCAGGAGGTGGAGCAATGTTCATATAAGGGGACACTATCGGTTTGGACAATTTACCATTGACGCTGTCTGAAGAGGTTGACGTTCATCTTTGGTGTTCCTGTATATTGTTCTTGAGCAAAGTAGTTATGCTTTTAGCCCATTCTTTCTTGAGCTCTCCACTATTTAATTTTGGGAAGATGTTGGTACATTCATCCAGTTTCTATTGAATAATGCCTTTCCTATTCGAGCTGATGCCTTCTTCGATCAATTCCTTCTTCAGCAAATCAACTAGCTGGTCAGTAAGAGAAAGCATCTCCTCGTGTTCATTGTTGCCCGCATGGATCACAATGCTTGCCGCCTGCCACACATTATCATTGGAGTTTTGCTGGTGAAAAGTTTCAACTGGCTTGTGCAAAGCATTAACTAATTCAGACACTCCTATGCACACATTTTCATTCTGGTTATTAATACTTTCAGTTAAATTAACAATTTAGTTCACATCAACGTGCCGATTAGTCTTGGCTGCATCATTTTCGATCACTTTAACATTGTTTATATCCGTGCCAAAACTCTGGATTTCATCAAGCAAATCATTCATCTTCGCTAAACTATAAACTTGACCTTCGTACTCTTCATGGTGTCTTAACTCTCCCTCTTTCAATTCCATATCATTTGATATGCTCCTACACCCTCACCACTGACAGCAGACGGATTATACAACGGGGTACCAGAATGTACAACAATTAGTCCCACCACTGGTTCATTAAAAATTGGCTAAGGGCTATATATATAACTGTTTTTATCACTAGCCTCAGCATCGTGTTCCACATTTTCTATTACTGCAGACAATTTATGTGCCTTTGTTACTACATTTTCATGTGTCTTAGCCAATGTATCAACTGCAGCAGAAGTATTGTTCAAAATCTCAAACCTGTTGCCAGTAGACACAAGATTTCTACACAGTACAGTTTGTTTATTCCGGTTCACAATGATGTTATCTACTTTCCTCCACTTCTTTTGAGAAAAGGAAGGAAGAACCCTTTCCTTTTGTTTACTTCCCGATGGAATGGTTTTGGCCTGCTTCCTTGTAGCTCCTTTGTGTTGTTCTTCATCAACCGCTACCTGTTCAGACAAGACACCATTCTTGTTGCTCTTCACTGAGTATCATCCACTTTTTTCCTTTCCTTTTCAGTGTCATATTGACAATCACTTAGTGTGCAAGTTTCATCCGAATGACCAAATGCATTACAAGATCGGCAGATGTCAGGTTTCCATACGTATATGACTCTGATAACATGCTCTGTGCCGTCATCAAGTAGAACAGAGATTGATTCGGGTAGCTCACTGGTAGGAGATATCTCCACCAAAACTTTCGCATATCCGAGCTAATCAAGACTCTCTGTTGCTTTGTCCATGCAAAGGAATCTGCCAATATGCGATGCAAGCCATGCAATGCCAATCTTAGACCAAGCTATCATCGGCAGATTGATCAGTTTGATCCATACAGGTACGAGTTTGATGCATTTTCCAGAATTCCCCATGTTTACGTCCCACTTCTTGATAACAAAAGCTTTGTTTCTAATTATAATAGGGTCGGCCTCTAAGATCCTCTTCCTATCTTCAGCATCAAAGAGCAAGAAGAATAACAGGCTTCCACTTGATTTAACTTTGATCGCACTGCGTGGTTTCCATAGTTTCATCAAATGTGTGACCACCGCAGTGTACGACACAAGGGGAATCAAGAAAAAAACCAGTAATGTATTCATGCCAAACCTCAATACTCACGTTGACAATATCTTTAGTTGGAATCAGTCTCTTGCCCGAGTACTTGAGTGTGAACTTAGGAGGAGTGAAGTCTCCAGCGCTTCACAGTTTCGAAGCGAAGAGGGAAGACCATGTTACCAGGGGCAAAGGGGGGAGCTGAGGCTGTTGGAGAAGCAAAGCAGCGGGAGGAGGTGGACCAGGGGGTGGTGGATTTGGTATTGGATGTGGATCTGAAGAGGGGATGGTTTGAGGTAGAGACGGGAGCGAAAAGGAACCGCCGTAGGGGTGAGCTGGGATAGGCGGGACGGGAGGAGAGGGATCGGAGAAGGTGGATTGGGTGGAGGAGGCTGCATGTCAAGGAAGGACGGAACGGAGCTCGAGGAGAACGTGAGGCTCGAGGGAAAGTTAATGCCAACGGACATTAACGGTTGTACCATAGGCTCCAACTGTTCTAAATAACATGTTTTCTTATAGTGTTAACATAGTATTAAAGAATAGGAGTATAATTTCTAAAAAACATGTAGTCATCCGTCCATGCTTGAACAAATCGATATTGTACATATCCAACCATGTCTCATGAATACACTTTAACAGAGAAGTACGATTTACATATTTTTCATGCAACACTTACAGATTCTCATTATAAGCAACAATATTTTTTGTACACACAAATTCACTCCAATCATATAAAAATATCTTTTTCTCTTTAGGCTCCATTTCTTTTTTTTTAACATATGCGTTAGAACGTTATTTTTAGTGTACTGTGTGCATAACATATGCATGGACTTCAAAAACACAAATTCAATAGCATTAACAGGTACTGTACTTCTGTCAGAAATGAAGACTAATAGCATTTCCATTTCGCAATCAAGCATAACTGATTTTAACCGCTCTAACTTCCATATATAATTTTTCTCAGTTTCTGCAACTAAATATGCAGTCGCGATACAGAATGTAAGAATTGTGCAAGTAACACTAACAATATCGAGTAACGACATTTTGTGCATATTGGTTTTATATGTGCAATCTAATATAACAATCCTGTGAAATGTACATAGAAAATCCAAGTTGATAGGATGTACCCAGAGAATATGTTTAATAATAAATGTTCCGTCTAGTGTTCTACGGTGTCATTCAAAATAACCAAACTCTTTCAATTTACTAAGCAAGCATTGAACTTGAGTACTCCCCGCCCGCTCAATAAAATTTTATGTTGCAAATTATTTTGATTGTAGTACAATTTGAAGGATCAATTCTTTTAATGGTCGCTAATATTTCTTTTGGTTTTACTAAGATTCTATGCATCTCAATAACTAGCTTAGTCTCATCATCCATTAGTCGACCAATATACGAATGACCACCTGTACTTTTCAGTTCTGAATGTTTATGAGCACTACTAACAGCATCTAATCTCCAATCATCTAAACTACGAAGTTTCTCACCTTTAAGTCTAAACGGGCAATTACAATTTTTCATACCCGTCATTCAGAGGTTCTTTGGGCTTTTCGCTTCTTGTACATACCACTTCTGTAACACCCCACACCCGCTACGGTCACTCACTAAGGGAATGCCATAACATCGGTGGAGTATTTTAAGTGAATATAGAACAGAAAAATTACAACAAGACAGATATAAGTAATACTTGAGAATTTAAAACATCATTTCATTTCAGCGGAAAGTAAAACATATTTGGTTACTCCAAAACCATAAACAAGAATCAAGTACATAATATCCATCCTGATAAAACAAAAGTACATAATCCCACTACATAACTTAATAGCCATACTAGCAAAGATAAACTGGGCTTTACATCCACGGTCCAAGCTCCAAAAGATAGATAAAGCAGTCTGATCAAAGCCCACTAGTGCTAGGCCCACTCTGATAACCTGAGGGTTGGGAAAAAGATAAAAACAACGGGGTCAGACATAAGTCTGAGCGAGTCCTATAACTTTAACAATACAATCATTAAAGTAATTAGGGTATGATATAAACAAGGTACGGTACCTCTGGGGATAATGACTACACTAAGTAGCCAACTAAACACAGGATGTACTAAGGTAACCGAAAAGACGCATTTACCCACCCAAGGATAATTACTACACTGCACCATCCCAGATCTACCCACCCAAGGGTAATTCCTACACTGCACCACATCAGTTTTACCCACCCGGGGGTAATTCTCACTTAAGGTTGATCCCACTAAGATTACTTAGTAATTTTTAATAGTAGTTTCGTGTACCCCTAGCTGACTACATAGGTGCCGTCTGCCCCTATCTCCACTAGGTGTACCCACTACTCCCCAAGCGATCGGCTCCCTAACGTAGATACCCGTGCTGGCCCCACAGTGGGGTGTATCATTCCCCAAAGTGGCAACCTGATAATATCAACGGTGCACGGCTTATACTTACACGATGCAACAACGTCTTACTTACCAGCCCGGGTCCACACACGCATATGAAACCTGTTGGACTTGCGTTGCCACCGCTACCCCATTTTGGCCTCTTACAGTCAAGCCCAATATGCGTGTCCCGTCCTCGACTTGGGTCAAGCCCACAAAGATACGTTTGGGATATTGGTTGAAATGGGCCCCCACAAGCTACTACTTAAGCTTGTCATTTTATCTAGTGCATCCCACTTAACCCCTTTTTAAAATCATGCCCACTTACATGTTAAGGTTTGGTTAAGTCATCTAATCATATTTCAATTGCCACTTAAGGCCCCCACAAGCTACTACTTAAGCTTGTCATTTAATCATATTTCAATTGCCACTTAAGGCCCCCACTAGATTTCCATATGCCACCCAAGGCACTTACTTGATTCCCACATGCCACCCAAGGCACTTACTTAACCCTTTAATCATGTTTAATTACATGTTCCACTTCGGTTAAGTATTCTAATCGTATTTTCTATTGCCACCCAAGGCAACCCACTAGTTTCCTTATGCCACCCAAGGCACCCCCACTAGTTACTACATGCCACCCAAGGCACCCACTTAACCCCTCATGCCTCACTACATGCTAATTTGGTTAAGTGTTTCTTAATTAATTAAGATCGTAACCTTTGTAAAGACCTCTCACATTAGACTGTCTTTTATGGCAGCTGGATATGCCGGTTGGTTCCGGGCAGCCTTACACCATAACAGAGTCTAACCTCGTGTCTTTGCACTTGTCACATATTTAGTTTATGACTAAGACCTCTCACATTGGGCCAATCATTTGTAGCCGCTGGATTTGCCGGTCGGTTCCGGGCAGTCTTATGCTACATAAAGGGTCCAACCTCGTGTCTTAGTCGATTAATTACACCTAATTAATCACCCCCATAATTTGTATTAATTATCCCTAATTAATTACAAATTTCAAGAATATGGGTAGACCTAACTCAATAGGTAAATTCCCAATTCCATAATATGGGTAGACCTAACTTAATAGGTAAATTCCCAATTCCATAATATGGGTAGACCTAACTTAATAGGTAAATTCTCAATTATGTCCATTCACTTTATGTTATGCTTAAGCATACCCATTTCACACCATTTTATTAACATGCATATTAACCCCATCGTTCCCCACGTAATTCGTTCTCATAACATGACATAATAAAGGGAAGATTCATCGCAAATGTCATGGGTTTAACCAACATAGCATATAACTTTATCATGGGTTTAAAAGGTGTCAACTTGCATATATGAGCATACATTAAACCCAACTAGCATTTAACCCAAACTTGCATGAAGCACATATGTCACAAAGGGGGTAACTTGCATATGATTCTTATGTCATACAAAGGTGTGAACTTGCATAGCATGTCACATGTTAACTTGCATATAACCAAACACATAACTTGCATAACATGTTACATATGAACTTGCATATAATCATGCACATAACTTGCATATAACCAAACACATAACTTGCATAACATGTTACATATGAACTTGCATATAATCATGCACATAACTTGCATATAACCAAACACATAACTTGCATAACATGTTACATATGAACTTGCATATAATCATGCACATAACTTGCATATAACCAAACACATAACTTGCATAACATGTTACATATGAACTTGCATATAATCATGCACATAACTTGCATATAACCAAACACATAACTTGCATAACATGTTACATATGAACTTGCATATAATCATGCACATAACTTGCATTACATGTTACATATGAACTTGCATATAATCTCACATATAGCTTGCATAACATGTTACATATGAATCAATGTTCAACATAGTGTTTTGTATAATGAGCATCATAAAACATAGCATTATACTTGCATAACATATAGCATAAAACTCGCAAAACACACAACATACACTATACTAAACTTGCATAAACACATTGATCCACAAACATAGCCATATCTTATCATATCCTATCATAATCAATTTAACAATTGATTATTAAGGCTATAGAAACTCACCACTAAACTCCAATAAGCAAACCCTTGCCAAAATCACCCAAAAACTCTAGCCTTGAAAATAAAGCTTGCAACTTGATGATGAATGCAAGCTAATAATCACTCATACAACTTAAAAATGCTTGTATGAACATGAAAGCCTTCATAGAAATAGTTTAGAAAGAGCATGGAGGCTAGGGTTTTGAGTGGAGGCCATGATCATAGAAAATTTTGGCATAGTTTAGTTAGAGGATAGGATTATGATCATTTAGGGCTAGCTTAGGGTCTTATTTATAGGATTAGGATGTGTTTTAGACCCTTAGATTAACCCTAGGTTAGTTTAGGTCCGTCAGATTTCGTCCCAAGCCCTCCAACCCAGCCCAAAACTCAACCAGGTGCACCCAGGCCAGAATTAGCTGACAGGGCAAGTCGACAGCCCTCTCGACTGCCAAGTCGACAGGCATGTCGACAGGCAAGTCGACAGCCCTGTCGACAGCCAAGTCGACTTGGCTGGGCGGGACTTTTCCCGCCTGGCCCCATTTCTGCATGTTTCGAAATTCAAATTTCCCGAAAACTTCTTTAGGCCTTAACCGGGTCATACGGACTCCGATTTACAAAATTTCGGACTCTATTTCGCGTATTTTTCCGAGACGAACACAATGACGTAACCCGTTTTCCCCTGATTCTCACATCTGATATTATTAATTCTGTAATTAGTGAATATCAGTGTTAACTGAAATTCGGGGTGTTACAACTTCGTTCACAAGAAAACACAATTTTTGACCGAAGCACCTGTATTCGATTTCGTAATTATGATAACAAAGCCAAGACGTTTTCTCGTATCATGGACCCAATCTACTATATTTTTCTCAATGGAAATATCTGCATTTAAAACGTTAAAACTATGTAAGTCGGAATATTAATCAAATAATGAAAAGAGTCTACGTTCAATTATTATTTTTGGCTTTCTGTCTCAATAATTAGGGATGTAAATTTTTAACGAATGTCCGACGTCCATTCGTGTCCATGATTGAAATGCTTCCATCCAAATCCGTCCGATTTTCATTTAGTACACGAGTTAGGACAACAAAATTTATACGAGAAAAATCACGTTCGGTCTGGGCTCGTCCGAATTCCTTGTAACTCGGCGTAGAGTTGAAAGAAAATCTAGTAAAATGTACAAATGGTGATATAAATATCTATGTCCGACCAAGCCCGATCGTGTCCGTGTCCGAATCATATGTCTATGTCCGATCGATTTTATTTAGGACATGAATTAAGACAATGATATTTGTCCAAGAAAAAATTTGGTCAGAGTGTTCGTTCCGATTTTTTTTAGGACAGAAACTAAACACACCTTCATCCGGTCCGGTCCGACCGATTTACACACCTATCAGTAATACTCTGTAAAAACGTGGTTTAACTATAAACCACCTATGAATTATATGTCACTACACCAAAACAACCAATTTAACACACTAGGATTTAGAGATTTGATACGGCTTTAAGCCGTATCAAATTTGATAGGGCTCATAGCCGTATTAAATTTATTTGCTACAGCTTAACCAATCCGCGTCTTCCCAATCTTGAAAATCTGGTCGTAGATCATGACAGCGGCGGATTGTTTCCTTTTGGTACACCTTTGACCCGTATTAAATAAGCCTTGTATTTTTTCCCCGCTAAATTTTACTTTCTCACCAACCCAAAAAAGATCGGCCGCTTGTTTTCTAATTATCTCCATTCTGTTTCCTTTCCCATCTCCCTCTTCTCGATGAAAACCCTAAAATCCACACTCCAAATTTGTAAGCAATTAAGTGTGCGCGAGATGGATTCTCTAATCTGATGCTGAAGGGGATACGATTTAGAGTGATGATTGGTGTGATGGTAAACTGATGCTTGGCGGAGGCTGGTAACATAGCTCGGAGAAGATTGACAAGAAGAACATGCTGTTGGAGGCGGTCCTAGTGTAAGTATTTTTTTCCCCTTTTTTTATGGCTTATCACTATGTTAGTCTTTATGGATTCAGATTAGATAAAAAGTTCAATTCGTTTATAAAGCATAGTACAGTGAATCCTTTCTCCCAACGAGTTGCTTATTTTGCTTTCCCTGCTGTAATTTTGCTTAACTATTTTTCTTACCATCCGGATTCTTTGATGAGAACAGTTCTGAAAGTTTGCAACTTTTAATGTAAAGAATAGCTTTTGAATACAAATAATGTTATATATGCGGATATAGCTGCTATTTTGAAATGAGAAGCTTTTAATGTAAAGAAAAGCTTTTGAATACAAATAATGTTTTCATGCTTGAACTTGTTAGGGTTGATGGTTATTGAAGTTGCTAGTTAGGCTGTTTCCTAAATAAAAATCCTATGATATATAGATTTAGCAAGCACTATGTGGATTTGGCCATATATTGTGCCTTCAAATTACAATTTACATGTGGTATTTTATTTTATTTTTACTTTATACAGTGCTGCTGTGTTCTGTAATGCTAACACACGTTTTTGTGATGGGGCTCGATTTGGTCTTGGTGCCGAGGTATATTCTTCTTCTTCTAAATACTATGAATTATATGTAATTTATTGTACATATATTCTATTTTATTAATACTGTAACTTTTCTATGTTACAAAGGTTGGTACAAGTATAAGTAGAATTCATGTTCAAGGTCCGATTGGCATTGAAGGACTACTGGCTACAAGATGGTATATATACACACAAACTATTTTCATTCAGACATCTGTAACTATTTTACTTAATGGATATTATTAAGATTCTTGACTCACCTCAGGCAATTTTACTTGATGGTATATATACTATTTCCTATTTCCTACGATACCATAAGGTGTTTGTGGCTTGGAGTCCAGTTTGCAACTGAGTCGCAAACTGGACTCAAGTCTGTCATATAATTTCTTATTGTTCTATACAGGCAAGGCCAAGCCGTGAAGTAATAATCAAGTCAAGAATCTTCAAGAATGACCTGTATGCCATCCACTTCAAGTGTGATGCCCAGAAATATAAAAAATCAAGTAATGGTTCAATACTAATCAATTATCAGGGTTCCATACCGATTTTTAAGGTTTGCTCAAGTTTTTCATTAACTCATGTCATGCGATTGCTAAAGCAGTACTGATTCATAGCGTTTGCCCAAATTTGTCATATAACTTAGGTCATGCAATGTTAGAGAAAAAATCAACTGCTTTTGTTCAGCTCCGAACCAAAGATTCAAGCTCATAATAATGCAGGAATGTCGGAAAAAATAATATAAGCCAAGTAAAGTTCCATGAAAGAGAAAGGAAAGTTCATAGAATAAGAAAATGAATCAGTATCTATGTATGAAGCATGGAAGTCTTGATACAACCACGTTTGCAGAACTTGATGAATGGAAACTAAATGAATATTTTGTGCATATAAGATTGGACCGACCATGGCAATCTTGAGGCAAGACATACAGAGAAATATAGAGGGATACTGCTTCTCTTTGCATTCATATTTATGCCCTTACTGATGCAAGTTAACACAGACACTTCAATATATTTCAGAGACTGGAAGATGTTTACGAATCAAACCCAGAAAAATATCATAGATTGGAAGAAATAATGAACAAAGAGTCTGGTGAAGTATCAACAAAAAAGCCTGGAAGTTGCTCTAAAGCAGTAGTTTGGTTAACCAGGTTCAAAACCAATAGACATAAACAAATAAATCCAATATGATGTAATTTAATGTTATATACTTTCTCTTTACAGTCATATCACATTGTTTTGGAATAGAAGTATTCAAAGGATTACTTAAGGATCGTGAACTGAGTCTGAATCAAGTAGTGGAAGAAGCATATAAAAGCATGTTGCAGCCATGACATGGCTGGATCTCTTATGCTACTTATAAAGTAATTCTTCTATATGTATGTACTATGTTATATGTGGCATTAAAATTTGAGTTCAACCGAGAAAAAGAACATAATTCACTTGCTTAGTTTCTATTTTTCTTGATATTTTCGCCTTTAAGACCAAAATAATATGGAAATGCATATGCAAATAGGTAGCATAAAAGCTTATTCCTGAAAGAGCAGTATTCATTAGCTTACTTGTTGCCCACGGCCAAGAGTATGAGGACCTAAAAGCAAAGATTCAAAAGTATATGTTATGAGTTCTGCCATATCTCGATCAACTAAACGTACTTCTGGTGAGTTTTATTTCTCCCTGGACATCAATTAACTGTCATAATTAATTTGATTTTTCTTGAATAATAAACAAAACATATATGATATCTGTCATTTTAATATGATCAACTATATATAGATTCTTAGCTTCATATAAACTTTCGATATGTAGAGAGATTTCCAATTGACAAACTGAAGTCTTCTTAAGAGAGTCAATCTTCAATCTTCCATGTAAAATATGTTTCCCCTTCCATTGACTGAATGGAGATAGCTTTTGAACTTAAAATCCGACCTTTTGTATGTATGTATGTATGTATGTGCAAGCAGCGTTTGTGAATTTATTGTATGTAGAGGATTGTCTCAAAGAATTGATGAGCCTGAAAGGGCTTCTAGACCTTGGGATAAGCATAGAGATGGGTTTGTAATGGGTGAAGGAGCTGGTGTCTTGGTAATTATACTTAATTATCATAATTTCATCATGTCATCTAAAAAGCAAGTTTAACATCTAAATGACATTCACTAGAAATACAAACTGTGATAAATGATGTTATATCATCTAGATGGCATCCACCAGACTTACAAACTTGAGTTAGTAAATAAAAGATGCTATAAACTCTTTTTTCCATTGATATGAAATGTAATCATTGCACTTCTAATTTATTTATATATGTGTAAATAAATAGATTATGGAGAGCTTGGGGCATGCAACAAAGAGAGGAGCAACAATAATCGCAGAATATTTAGGAGGAGCTATAACATGTGATGCTCGTCACCTGGTAGATCCAAGACCGGATGGACTCGGTGTTTCTTCTTGCATAGAAAAGAATTTGGTAGATGTTGGTGTCTCCTCTAAAGAGGTAAGTCATTACCTGTTCTAGAATTATGAAGTATATTATGTAGCTAGATTGAATTATTGTTTTTGAATTATTATTTTATAAAGAATTGGTTTTGTTTTCAAGAAACATCCCTAATGACTGAAAGTATATTATGTAGCTAGCTTGCTCCTGATTAGCAGGTATACTAAAATCGTGCTCAACTGCTATGTGAACAATGAAGCCTTTATCAATACAATATAATGCAAGCATATACAAATTGGTCTCCGCATTTCAAGCTGCAAGAAATGAAATTTGAACACTAAGCATTGAGTTTATTTTTTGATTTAAATAATTATGAAAAATATAAGGGGACGGATGTATATGCCTTTTACTTTGTACAAGAATGAAAATATAATCAAATAACTTATGGAGTAAATCATATTCACTGAAATTATGGGGCAAGTGCTTATGTTATTTGACAGGATGATGCGAAGCTGATGCATGATCTAGGTTAGGATGCATATTCACTAAAATAGAAATTAACTCAGCTCATGAAATATTTTGTATTTATATGTTTTAATATATTCTTATATAAAACCTCATCTTACTGATTTATTTACAAAAGAATCGATTATTTGATGTCAAGAAGTATATCAGACTCATTTGTTTATGAAGCTAAAATCAATGTTTGGTTCCCTGGAGCAGTACTTTAATACTATGATAAAATCAATGTTTGTTTCCGTAAGTTTCCTACAATGATTCTGTGAACATGGTCTACAAATGCATGTTAAAAGGAGCAGCCGATTTCTACAAATGCATGTTAAAAGTTGTATGGTTGCCTCATTCAGAAAAGACATATTTGTCATTGAAGATAATATTGGCTTGCATAATTCAAATGTTCTTAAACTTCAGGGTCTAGCAAACTTTATCTTATTGATAAATTAATAGTCTTTGTGGACTTCAAATTCATAGCAAAAGGTATTATAACATATAAGTAAAGATCTTTCATATTTTTTTATAGGATCCAAATGATCTTTTAATTAATAGAAGGCAACGTCTTAATGATAATTGGAGTATATAATCTTTAAGATTTTTCAGTCTTGTGACTGGACATAATTCTTTGTTCATTTGTTTCTCTCAACTAGAACTGCATTTAATCCCAAGTGGTTTAATGTGTTATACTTGGCAAGAAGCTTGCTGTTCGGAACTGCAATTGCTTGCAGTTCCGAATAGCAAGCTCTTAGGCCTGCTGTTTCGGAACAGCAAGCCGAACAGCAAGCTCTTATTGCTGTTCAGAACATCAATGGCTTGCTGTTCCGAAATAGCAGGCCTAAGAGCTTGCTGTTCGGATCAGAAAGCAATTCCAGTTCCGAACAGCAATTGCAATGATCAAATATAGCGTTAGATAGTCAATTGAATAGTAAAAGTCATGATCTTAGATGAATTTTACATCACTTTGATCACTGTATATATGTTTAAGTCAGATCTGTATAGCCATCTGCGATACAAACATGATATAGCTATTAAGATTTGAAACTTGCCTACATTCCCAATTTTGAATGCATGATCGAATGCTCTAAGATTTGTATGATATGAACGTATTTTTAAATGATAGGAATTAAGCATGAAGGTCATAACTTTAAGTATAAGCTATAGTTGATATATTAATTTTATCTTGTTTCTGGAAATAAACCAAAATGGTTTACAAAGAAAGAAAATGCATTTAAAGGCAGACTGTGTGGTATTGATATATGAAGATAGTAGATAAAATGAAGACCTACACACACACACACACACACACACACATATATATATATATATATATATATATATATATATATTCCTGGCAAAGCTTGGAACTAGAATGATTTGAAACTTATGTTTATTTTGTATCTGAAAGGTAATGTTTATACTGCATAGGGTATAACCTGTTAAGAATGCCAAGACACTGTGCTATACTCTGAGTTATAAAATGATTATAAAAGGAAGTGTCAATATTATTAAAATTAGTGGCTACCCCATGGCAAACATATATATGGTATATTGATTTCTGGTGTAGTGGAGTTGCAAACTGAGACTCAGTTTGCAACTTCAGTTGCAAACTCGACTCAGTTTGCAACTCAATTGCAAATTGAGTCCAGTTTGCGACTTCAGTTGCAAACTGGATCAATTTGCAACTTCAATTGCAAGAGTTTGCAAATCAGTCGCAAACTGAGTCCAGTTTGCGACTTCAGTTGCAAACTGGATCAGTTTGCTTGCAAGAGTTTGCAACTCAGTTGCAAACTGATTCCAGTTTGCGACTGAAGTTGCAAACTGAGTCCAGTTTGCAGCTGTTGCAAACTGAGTCTCACGAAATGTATACCCCAATTTCACTAAAATCTAACAGTGAGAGCCTAATTTCACTACAGTGAGTTTGCAACTGCAGAAAGTTATACCCCAATCCAAGTTCCTAAGTACCCCTGGCATCTTGGGTACTTTTTGCACTACAGTGAGAGCCTAATTTCACTAAAAGCTAACAGTGGGGACTTATATGACTTTTGCAAATGAAATAAGGTTCGTTTTTGTTTCATTTTATTTAGATTGGAGTTGTGTTATCATTATAATTCAGATTAATGAAAGTCAAACTTGGTTAGCTAGAATTGAATCAAGATATTTCTATGCTTATGTTTCCATTCGATAAGAACTGATCACAGCATAAGTCATTATGTAATGTTAGGTGTGCTCAATTTTTGGCGTAATTTGATAACCTGCACCATCATTTTGTTTTAATTTTTTGAAAACAAGGATGCGTTTCTCGCGAGTACTTGCGAAGCATTTGTAGTCGTTCCTTTTTTAACACTTTTCTTGATGGATGTTCTCAATCAACAAAGTCTTGTGGTATCTCGAGTCCAAAATTATATTAAATGCACTGTATTTCCAATATTTTGATAATATATTTCGTGAGATGTAGATTTATGAATTATCTCAAATCTTGTGGTATTTCGTGAGAACAGAAAGGTGAAATTTACATTTAACAAAACCACCTCTCCAATTGATGCCTGTTATTTTAATTTCTTTTCAGGCTTTGGAACAAGCATGAGTTGCTTGGACTTGACAACTGCAGTTTTGTTGTCTCCTTTTTTTTTGAGCAAGAACTGTGAACATTATGCTTTGTATATATTGTGGTTTGTATTAACTGAAGTTATGGTTTGTGTATTAATCAAATTATGCTTTGTGTTTCTTCTTTATATATTGTTATATGGGTGAAGTGTATCTTCTTTATTATGCATATATATATATATATATATATATATATATATATATATATATCAATGGGTAGTGTTTCTGTATATTGCATATATGATATACCGATTCTGATACGGTTAAAAGCCTTATCTAATTCATTGATAGCATTGTATAAATGATCAATTAAACACGGTTTTAAGCCGTATCAGTATGGCAGTTTGATATGGTTATAAGCCGTATCAATCTACTAAATTAATACGGCTTAAAACCGTATCGATATATGAAGTGGACAGTGCCAACATCTTAATTTGATACGGCTTTAAGCCATGTCAAATTATTAATTTGATACGGCTTAACACCGTATCAAATTAATCAATTGATATGGATTAAAACCATATCAAATTATGAATTTGATACGGTTTTAGGCCGTATCAAAATACCAATTTGATACGGTTTTAACCCGTATCAATTTATGAATTTGATACGGTTTTAAGCCGTATCAAAACAACAGAGACGCCATTTTTTGATAAGGCTTAAAACCGCATCAAATCCATTTTGATACGGTCATGAGCACTGCCAAATTGGCATTTTTGGTGTAGTGTGTGGAACAAGAATACCCCACGTTGAGCATTTACGTGGAAAGATATATAACCACGTATAGATTTTACGTGGTTTGTTTGCTTACCAAAAAAAACACCGATAAAGAAGGTATGTTCGTAGTTTTGCAAATCTAGTTTCAAACATTAATCATATACAACTTACATCATAAGTCATGAATTCGTTTGAATAATCCAAAACTATTTCATAATAAAATTCTTCGTCACTTGAAAATGGCACAATCTTCATAAAACAAATATTGCATAATACTATATAAACTCAATCCAGGAAAAACAACTGATGTACCATGTATGTATAAAACGTTGAACATATATTTACCACGCAAAGACCTTACGCGGTTCTTATCTATCCATGTATAGTTTTAGGTGGTTTCTTCATTACCCTATTATCCTCTCAGCATGGTTTACTACTAAATTTTACAGTTTCTCATCCATCCACTATTTCTAAAATATTTTGAAAACTGAATTCGTTTTTGATTACATGATGTGACTGTGAGAATAAATCATCTTCTCTTTCAAAATCCAACAAATATTTGTTTAAAATTAAATTTTTTTCTTCAATGTTTTGAGAATTAGGGTTTTGAAGCTTCGTTGTTTTCAATTAACGAAGAAAATTACGGGATCACTACAAAAGGCAGCTTAAATTGCGACGGGGTGGGGCAACGGTTTGCGACGGCTAAAAAAGCGGCCGTCGCTAGCCGTCGCAAATCGTTGCTCGATTTCCAGAAATATAACGGCCGAACCATCCTCTTCCTCATTCTATTTTTTACCCAAAAACTTTCCTAAACCCTACCCGTCGCCTTTCCCTGGTGCTCCGATTCCAAGCCTCCAATTTCGCTTCCAAGATATTGATTTCATTCTACTGTGTCTTCTAACTCTAGTTTATGCTTAATTAGGGTTAATTAGAGGCTTTAGTTGCTAATTTATATGAGTTTACAAAATTGAATGTTTATGGATATGAAATTGGTTGTCCCGAGGGATGTTTATGATAACGGTTGTGTTGTAAGTTGATTTAGGGATAAGTGTAATTGATTACGAGGGTAAAATCGATGAATATTAGATATGTAATTGATTTAGGAGTTTGAAAACAATGATTATCACGTGTTTAATTAGACGTACGATGATTGTGTTGTATGTAGAATGTGTGGTATGATGATTTGAGAATGAATGGAATTAATGTAATTGTTTAATAGTAGTGTATTGATTATTATTCAAATGGTGCAACGATGTCCCTAGTCTACATGCATGCAATGTTATGTCCCCATCGGATGCAAGAATGGTCGGTCCAAAAGAATGCACTTGCAATTGAAAAAAATTGTTTTGTTACTATAATATTTAGTAATCGAATGTTGATTAAAAATGTTAATTCAAAATGGTTCGTAATTTAGGTTTAGATCGGTAAGAATCTTGTTAAATGTAATGAAAAACATATGACTCAACTCTTTGAATTTTTATGAAATGAAATAATTAACTTGAAAGCTTAGTTTATCTTTCAAAAATTTAAACTAACTAAAATTAATTTTATAATTTATACATTAAACTAAAATGAATCAAAACTTATTAAAACTAATTGTCATGTTAGTTTACAAATTGAAATTATGAAAAATTATTATGTAGACGCTATATAGTCAAGGCGCACACATAGGAGCAAAAAGGCGTAAGGCGCAAGTAAGGTTTTTTTTTGAAGTTTAAGGCGCACCTTTTACTGAAGCGCAAAAAGGTCCAAAGCGCAAAAGGCGCGCTTTTTCATTTGATGTGTGTTTCTTGTTTTAAACTTAGGTTGAATGTGTTTTGACTAGTTATGTGAACCCCTTAGATAAATTTGACCCCGTCCGACAAGTGTTGTATATGATCGTTTTATGGATATTCGTTTTTCCATAAAACAGAAATTTATATTCATATGATACAATATTCATTGGATTTGTCCTTGTACTGGACAAGTTACAAATATAATAACGTAACCATGTCTTATAAATCATTTCAGTTTAAACGATTAACAAAATTTCGATGGCACTTTCTTTTTGTTCCCTGTGTACATGCATTTGTGTACGATACAGGGACCAAAGGGAAGTGCTGCCGAAATTTTGTTGAACCGTTTAACCTGAAAGGATTTATAAAATATGCTTACGTTATTATATTTGTAATGGGAAGTAGGTAGACCGGCCGTCAAAGTAGAAAGAAATAATAAAAAAATAAAAAAACTGAAAACATGAAGTAGTTGTAAATGAAATTTTACAAGATTTCAATTAATACAAAGTGTTTGATTGAATTTTCCAACATATTTGTTGCAAATCAGGAAAATGTTCGATTATTTTCATGATCGTAGTTGGATGTATCAACCCCGTACTGGTAAGAAAGAGTCGACAAAGGAACATTTTTGTAACGGTGTCCAAGAATTTATTAGATTCGCTAAATCTAATAATCGGAGTAACCTAGACATTCGATGTCCGTGTAGTAAGTGCAAATATTTGAGGCATTGGAAGCCAGATGTAGTAGAAGTATATTTGTATAAATTTGGTTTTGTGTCGAATTATTAATTATGGGATCGTCATGGAGAGCTTGTTCAACATACGTCTAACCCTGTAGTGGTAGAGGACGATAGTACAATGATGAAAGATAATATAACGACGAATCCGATAGAAAATATAATGCAAGATGCAGCACGATCAATGTTTCCCACCATTGATCAAGGCGACGATGAGAATGAAAATGCTGAAGAACCAACGGAGGAAGCAATTTTTTTTTTATGATTTATTGAATTCTGCTAAGAGACCATTGTGGGAAGGGTGTACAAGCGGAACCGAATTATCTGTAACCGCTGAATTCATCACTATGAAATCAAAATTCAATCTTACAGAAGCTGCATTTACAGCAGTTGTACAAACTGCAAAACGTCATATGCCGCCCAATAATTTGATGTGCGATAGTCATTATAAAGTGAAAAAACTTATGTCTGCTTTTGGACTACCGTATCAGAAGATAGATACATGTGTTAAAGGTTGCATGTTGTATTGGAAAGAAGACGCTTATCTTAGAAAATGCAAATTTTGCAACGAAGATAGATATAAACCAAGGAAAAAGAAAAGAAAAGAAGTTCCATATAAAAGAATGCATTATCTAGCGATAACTCCCAGACTTCAACGACTGTATGCATCTTCTACTATAGCGTGTCATATGCGATGGCATAGCGTGAGAACAACAGAAGAAGGAACTTTGATACATTTGTCTGATGGTGAAGCATGGAAACACTTTGATAGGACTTATCCTGAATTTGCTGCAGAGAGCCGTAATGTTAGGCTCGGTTTATGTACGGATGGATTTTCGTTGTTTTCTCAATCTGGTAGTAAATATTCATCATGGCCTATCATTGTTACTCCATATAACTTACCTCCATGGATGTGTATGAAAAATCCATATATGTTTCTAACGGTTGTCGTCCCTGGTCCCGATGATCCGACATAATGAATTGATGTTTATCTGCATCCGTTGATTGAAGAGTTGAAAACACTGTGGAATGAAGGGGTAGAAACATACGACATTTCGAGAAAAAGGAATTTTCGTATGTTTGCTTATGTATTATGGACTATTAGTGATTTTCCTGCATATGGAATGCTTTCAGATTGGAGCACATTCGGGCGTCTAGCTTGTCCTCATTGTATGCATGAGTCACGAGCATTTTCATTAAAGTATGGAAAAAACATATCTTGGTTTGATTGTCATCGATGCTTTCTACATCCTAATCAGAAATTTAGAACGGATAAAAAGAACTTCAAAGCTAACAGAGTAGAGAATATGCTACTGCCTAAAGTTTGGACAAGTGAAGAGATATATGAAATTGTAAGTGAGTACCCAAAGATACACGAAAATAGAAAACAGGTTGAAATTCCAGGTAAATTGGACATTCATAATTGGTGCAAACAAAGTATATTTTGGGAGTTACCTTACTGGAAAAATCTAAAACTTCGGCATAATGTTGACGTCATGCACAATGAAAAAAACGTTTTTGATTACGTTTTTAATACAGTTTTGAATGTAAAGGGGAAAACCAAGGACGACACGAATTCACGACGTGATATATTACACTTCTGTAAACGGCTGAAACTTCACTTGTACGCCGAGAATAAAAAACCCAAAGTATGCTATGAGCTAGACAACAAGCAAGTAAAACTCGTGCTAAAGTGGGTGGAAGGATTACGATGTCCTGTTGGGATTTCTTCTAACCTCCGTAGATGTGTGGACTTTAAAAACAGTAAATTGAGTGGGATGAAAAGCCATGATTGTCATATAATGATGGAATACTTTTTACCTGTGATTTTCAAGGAACTGTTGCCCACAAAAATATGGAGTGTTATAACAGAATTAAGTATGTTTTATAAACAACTCTGTTCAATGACGTTGAAGATAGATCGTTTACGTAAGCTTCAATTAGAAATCCCTGTACTGCTCTGCAAACTTGAGAAAATATTTCCACCAGGTTTTTTTAATGTAATGGAACATTTACCTATTCATCTTCCGTCCGAAGCACTCCTTCGAGGTCCAGTGCAATATGGATGGATGTATCCATTTGAGAGGTAATTTTGTGTATACTCAATACTGTTGATAGATTACAACTTAGATTTTTGTACCAACACATAAATTAAATTACTCTTATTATAGGTACTTGAATCATTTAAAGAAAAAAATTAGGCAAAAAGCTCGAGTAGAAGGTTCGATTTGCAAATCGTACCTTGAAGAAGAAGCTTCATTTTTTTTCTCTCATTACTTTAGTGAAGATGTGAACTTGTCTTTCATATATGTTCCTCGTAATGAAGAAGCCGTTGAACATGAGTCTTCTCAAACAATGTTATCTATTTTTAGACAACACGGAAGACCTGCAGGAAAATGTGTAGAAATACGGTTAAGCGATAAAGACTACAATGTAGCACACACATATGTTCTGTTAAATTGTGTGGAAGTTGCACCATTTGTCAGGTTATATAAAATTCATGTTCAATTCAATTATATATACATCTATATTTATTTTTCTATATTAATAGAAAAGGAACATAACACATATTTGCAGTATATACGAATCACAACATCCATCTGGTGATCTCATCAAAGAATTTGCTGGATGGTTTTCAGACTATGTTCATGATCCCAAAAACTGTGGTTTTAACGAAGGATTACAATATCTTGCTATTGGACCAAAAAGAAATGTCAAGACTTATCCAATATACTTTGTCAATGGATTTAAATTCAACACCAATGATTACGGAGCTGAAAAATTAACGTATAATAGCGGTGTATTTGTCAAAGGTAGTGATGATCCAGAGGAAAATATAAAAGATTTTTATGGCGTCTTAACGCAAGTTGTAGAGTTGACATATTATGTTCGTCCCTTAGAGAAAATTTATCTATTCAAATGCAACTGGTTTAGCAATGTTCCTGGTTCTGGAGTTAACGTGCACAAAGATTACAAGCTAATAGAAATAAGACATACGTCGCATTACTATAAGTATGATCCTTTCGTGTTAGCCAAGCAAGCACTACAAGTGTATTTTGCTCCGTATCCATCCTTAAAAAAAGATAAAGCAGATTGGTGGGCTGTTTTTAAAACAAATGCAAGATTTACATTTGATGGAAATAATATTCCAGACGAAGCAGCGTATCAAGCGGATCTTGAGCCGAATACCGAAATTATAATAGCTGATGACATTGATGTCGGGTCGTTGAATGATGAAGCGAATGTGTTAGTAGATGCATTTGAAAGTACTGAAGAAAATGATATAGAGTATGAGACTGGGTCTGCATCCGAAGATGATGAAGACTGGTGTTATGTATTTATGTTATGTACTATTATGAGCTATGTATCATGTTGTGTACTCTTCTGAGCTATGCAATAACAATGTTAATGTTGAATATGTATATGTGTTATGCATTGTTCTTGTCATGTACGATTTATGTAATGATAATGATGACTGATGCTAATAATTCAAGTTATTTTGTATGCATTATATGATTGTAACAAATGTGTCAGATAGACGCTGCTCGAGGAGTTCATCTTAGCCGACTCCTTCACCATCTCCTGCGCCAGGTGTAGGTCCTAACAGCTCTGAGCCAGATCTACGGCGATGTGCAGAGGTTGTTCCGAAGAGTGCTGGGTAAGTATCTAATTTATTTCAGTTTAAATTAGTTAAAAATATATGGTTTATCTATGTAAACATGTACACAGCATCGGGTTTGAACCAGCGGATTTCATTTTAAAAGTGTCGAAGCAGTCGTACACGAGTAGGATGTCTGGGACTTGGCCTCATTGGGATAGTATCTCACCCCACATTAAGAACGCCATTCTAGCCCGTTTGCTAGTAAGTATTTATTTATTTTATTATTGGAAATTCATATATACTATAAATAATTCAAAATAAATTTAATTTGCAGGCGTTGTCTGTGTAGAGGAGCAGGACATGCAGGTTTTTTTGACACACTGGAATATTAAAATGCGAAAGAATTACCGAGAAACAATTTCCAGGGCGAAGACATCACAGAAGTAGCCTAAATGGATGGCTGACGATGTTTGGGCTGGATTTCTAGCATATTGGGATACTGAAGCAGCGAAAGTAAGATATAATGAAAATAATCACATTTATGTTGTTTGCATTCTTTTATTTAATAATGTATCAAATTTAATAGGAAGTAGCACAAAGGAATAAAGAAAATAGAGCTAAGAATCATGGTTTACATCGCGGTGGCTCAAAATCATTCCAGTAGCATAGGAGAGAATTGGTATAAATTTGAAATAGTTTTTAGCATATGTTCACGTAAAAATTGAGTGCATATCATTCATTTTTATTTTTAGTAATTTTATTACTGTATATATACTCAGATGACAAAGTATAGAACGGAGCCTACGATGACAGAGGTTTTCAGGCATACTCATGCGGTGGAGCATACTGATGACGAAGAGAACGTGACATATGATTGGGCGGACGACAAGGCTGCGGGCGTAATGGTAAATATACTTATTAATAATTAAAATATTTCATATTCGTTCATATCACATTATATTATTAAATTATATGACATTTGTATTGAAATTATATTGGTATTGTAGAAGAGATATGATGTAGAATCAGCTAGAGTGACTCAGGCCAGTGGACGAGATGAGCTTACGGTTGCAGAGTGCGATCGTATTTGGGATGCTATTATTAAGCCGCCTAGTCGTAATAGGCGATACGGCTTCGGCAATCAGGAGGTACCTTTTTTAATTTAAGTTTACATTTAAAGTGTATTCAATTAACATGCATTCTTTTACCTTCTTTTTATATTAACATGTTAAATTGACATTATAAATATAGAAGCTTCAAATTGACATGTGTATTGATCTTCAAAGTCCATGTATATATTACAAGTCCATTTATAAATGTGAACTTGAACTATTTCACAAGCTATTGATTTTCAGCGAGGATATAGGAAGTCCATGGAGCAGGAGGCTATAGCTCAGTTAAATGAGCAATTGGAAGAGATGAACGATTGGAGAAGAAGCCAACTGGCTCAGGAGATAGACGAGCGCATTGCACGCTATTATGACGAGCATGGATCGATGCCAGACGAGGACGATGGTGGGGATGCTACATGTGAAGAAGAAGAAGAAGACGACGACGAGTAGTTTGTTTGTTCTTGTGCTTGGGTATGTATATACACTTACTTTTTTATTTGCTTTATGTACGTACGATGATATTTGATGACGGTAGGGTGTGGCTTGATGTATTTTGATGTTTTGTGATGATGGGACGATGATATATGGTGGTGATATTGTTTTTTGGATGTATGACGATGGTATGTTATGGTATTGTGATGAATTTAGTAACGTTTTGTGCGTTGTAGTTATGTTTATGAGTGCGTATTGATGAGTTTGGAATGATATTGATGGATTGGTAGTGGATTGGTTTTGATGTGGAGGCTTGTTGGAAAGGTACGGCTGTGTAATGCAGAAAAAGGGTTTCAGATTTGCGATGGCTAGTGACGACTGGCGACGTATGTTTGGTCATTTTTTTACGTCGGCTAGCGACGGCAAACAACGCACTAGAGCGATGGATAGCGACGGCTTGTTGGACACCATTAGCAACGACTTTTGCAACGGCTTCGCGGCAAAAGAAATCACCTGTTCTCTTATGATGCCACGTGGCAAGTATCCGTTGCAAGCCGTTGCTAAACGAGTGACGGAGCCGTCGCTTTTTCCGTCACTTTTTTCCCTTACGATGACATTTATAGCGACGACAAATAGCGACGGTTAGCGACGGCTTGCGTCGGCCGCCAACGGCTATTTGCCGTCGCTATTCACTGTTCATCTTGTAGTGGATGATCATAGCAAGTGAGAAGAAAGTACGTTAATGGTGGTTTTATCTTTAAAAATTATGGCTTTTTAGGGGGCTACTTGGAATAGAATTCACCTCCATGTTGATGATGGGGAACGTTCTTAAACTAACTGGATTTTATGAATATCCAAATATGCAACTATTATAGGACTGGCATGTAGAACATTAGAAGCATCTGCACTTTCATTGTACAAAATTGAAACCAAAGTTCAGTTCAAGTCTACATCTTTAATTTCATTCTCTTATTTATTGTCACATCTAGATACTTCTTTAAGGTTCTTCTTCTTCTTCTTCTTCCTTTTTATTTTGTTTTTGTTTTGTTTTTTGTAGTATGCCTTTATTCTACTTCCTGTGTAGCAGTCAATGATAAGTTGAATTTTTGCCATAGAAGTTGGGCGCGACGGTTAGCTAGTTATGAAGCTTGGATGTTCTGCATAGTGAGAACCTAACTATGTCCTCTACAATAAAACATAATCTCAAATAGTAAAACTCTTTTATGGGGGCAACAACATGTATCCTTACTTTTGTTAATAATTGCTAACTACTGTAAACTGCCATGCTTACAACATAGAATTCTTTACAAAGAGTGTAAGGTAAATGGTTGATAATTTGTGCATGTATGCACATGACAAATGCCACGTTAAGTACACATGAAATTAGTTTATAAGAATAAGAAAATCTTATAAAGAGTGTTAGAAGTTCATTCTATGCACATGCATCGCACGTGACAATGACAATGTACTTATTTTGTTGATCATCAACCACTATCACTCTTGGTATCGTTGTATATGTTGCCCTAGATAATTGTCTTGATTGTCTTAGGATTGGGTCTACCTACCTCATTTTCATGGTAAATTTCTCCTTGATAAAAATATCATAAATGCATGGATGAGATTGAATTGGTGGGTGAGATTCAAAGCACAATGAGATAAAATAACATTGGGAGATTTGGATTGGAAAGAGGAACCATTCAAATTTGAACGCAAAAATATCAATAAGAGAGATAACATAAAGAATTCCGACTTGAATGCCCAGACAAATTTACGTACTGACAACCCACTATCAGCAAACATAAACTCAATCAGTTGGTGAAAAAAGAAATAAAAATAAAGAAAACAAACATAAATAGTTGAAAAGACCAATCTCCTAGATATTAACATAACAAGTACAAAAATGAAATTCCCTTCATTTTCTCTCTGTACAACGTTACTCCCCGCCTAGGTGCTACCGCCGGTTATAGATCACATCGTACGGCCACCATCAAATCTGAGAATTATTTCAATCGCTAGTGGCTCGACAACGCATCCTCCTTTACTGGGTTCCACTTTCACTCTACACTTTTCAGACTCCCCCCTCTGTAATCATTTATTTGCATTTGCATTACCGGAAAGCAAAAAAGAAAAGCAGAACAGTGTATATGACACGTGCAGAAGATAAGGGAGAGAGAAAGGAGGTGACGTTCTTTATAAGAAACCCTAGATTTAAGATTCAATGCATCCATACCATATACCTAAAATTATTGGTGAAAGACAGAAGGCATCAGCAAAAGCATGAAAGAAACTCTCTGCAATATTTCTACTTCTTCTAGATCTTGTACCGTTTTTTTTTTTTTAATTTGAGTACGATGTAGTGGATTTTGCGTGTTTGATTTGTAGCAATTCTGTGTTGACAGAAGAGAGTGAGCACACAGCGGAGATATGCCATTAACGAATGGTGTTTCTGTTGCGTGCTCACGTCTCTTTCTGTCAGCTCTGTAATTTTTGCTAGCTTTTGCTTTTCAGGCTACAATACAAATCTTTATTTATCGGTTTTTTCTTTTTATTTTAATGTGAAACCGATTGGATTCAATTAGTGGCACGTTATTGCTATTGGCACGAATATCAAGAAATGTTTTGATTTGATGGTGGTCAGTTTCTGTTTTGTGTTTCAATTTTGTTACTTGACTGATTTTTTTGAGATTGAACAAAAAAGGCGCTATTTTCAAGGAAAAACAAAAGGAGAAAAGAACAGATCGGATGAGGATGAAGAAGCATGAAGGTACTATTGGTTCATTTCTCATGTTCTTATCCATCAGTCTGCCCCAATTTTTTTAATTTTACTTTCTGTTCCTATTTTTGGATGTTCATCCTCTTCGTAAGACAGGAAAGGAGGCGGCTATTTTCTATCCAGATCGCTTAGAAGATCAAAAGACGGTAGCTTCTTCGTTTGAAGTCATATTTTTATTCTACTTCTTGTTTAAAGCTGGATACTGTATGATTTGTTTGAATTTGAAGTCATATTTTGATTCTACTTGTTTAAAGCTGGATACTGTATGATTTGTTTGAAGTCAAATTTTCCTTTAATTTATGCGCTTACAGTATATTATTTCATGATTGAAAGTGTTTTTGTGTGGATCTCCACAGTTTTTTCGTTTATTTTGTTCATTTACTTATCATTTAAGGAGATGAAAGATGATAAATTTTTATTTTTAGTATTATATCAGTAAGTGATATCGGTATCCACTTCTTCTTCTTCCTTTTGTTCAGTGCGTGTTGTTGTTTCGTAGGGTTTCCAGAGCTTTCACAAACTGTTGTTTAGCATTTATATTCTTTAAGATTTGATGATTTGATTTATGAAATTATTTTTTGATTTCAAACTTGTGATATTACATGTATCAACTCTAGACATGCATATTAATTGACAACTGACAATATTACAAAATTTGAGACTTTGCCTTCTCCTTTTTAACTATTTTGCCTATCACTTGTTAAGTTCTTCCTTCGTGCTTTAATGGTATAAGTTTGGAGTCAAAAGTGAAACTGTTTTAGTTGGGTGAAATTGCAGGTTATGAACTTGTGAATTTTCTCTTGTCAATTTGCTTTTGATCAACCATAGCACATGATCAATAGCTAACCCATGGTATCCTAACCTAGAGTATTCTTGCTTTCTATGTATATATGAATATCAATCAAACAAGTCACATGAACACAATATGAAGCTCTCAAGAGCCTGTCCATACGATATGCACTCACTTGTTCTGAAGCGTCAGTTAAATTGATTTGAATATTGGATGCGTGGAGAGTGACCCTCAGAGGTACAATATGTTTACATCACAATGCATGATACTGTACATGAGTTAATGCGTTCCCACAGTAGTTTTGAACTTAGACGGTTGGAATCTTAGGTCAGCAATAGCGGGATTATTCATTAATTTCAGTGTAACTTATATCATAAAATGCAAGCGGACACATTAAACTTGATTTTAGTTGGCTTTCAAAATCATTTTTTGTTCATGTATATCACAGTAGTTTATATGAATATGACATAAGGCTACGACTTCAGTTTAGTTACTCATTAATGTCTGTGTTGTACGTTATCATCTGTTCTGACTGTGTTGACTTCATGGTCGACAGGGATAACCGGATAAACATCTTTCTCCTCATGAGTGAAACTTAAAACAATGCCTATTTGAATTGTTGATGCGTTTATAGTTCGGACATCCATGTCTTAATTTATGATACAACTATTCATGTCTTAATTTTATGATAATTTATGATACCTCAAAGTCCCTTTGTTCTTCAGTACAGTTCTTATAACCTTCATAATCTATCAAATGCCTGTGTGCCTGCATGTGTTTATGTGTGTTCTTTTTTTCATGTTGGCTTTTAATGGCTGACAATTTGTTTGTTCATTTTCTAGATATATCAATTTATTTTCTAATTTGTGGTGCTACAATATATTGGGGGGCAAGCAAAAGTTGAGCACCAATGTAAGCTACTCTTTTTATTAGGTTATTATGGTCAAGTTATTCTGATGTGACTGAATTTACTTAAAAATTTACCAGTTCCTATCATTTTTTTATTTTTTAGGTATGAAGATAAAATGGTATTTGGAGCTTTTATGAGGTATCTTATCAAATGCTTGCATCTAAATTAATTACCTAAGCGTGCCTATATCAGGGTTTTACAAATTTGTGCCATATTTCCTTTAAAGAGAAGATGTGCCTACAATTTTGGTGCAATGCTTCAAACACAATATAAAGTTGTTTAATTTGCCCATAAGTTCAGATTTTGCCATCATAAGAGGGGAGGAAAACCCTAGTCTAAAACGTTGAAAACAGCACTCAAGGTTTAAGTCTTGTTTTCGGTCTTCGGAAAAGTTGCCCTCAGTTTCGATTTTAGAATATTACTCATAATATTGTTTGATTCATTGTAACAAAAGGTATGCTATATAAGCGGAGTTTAATTAAAAACATCTACGACATTTAAAAATGCTTATTTATAGCTTCTATTTTAACCTTTTTCATGTACGCCATTCGTATATTAATTAGTCTGTTTTCTGAATTAACGTTTCAAATTGTGAATATTCATATATTTGAAACTCAAGTTGATTCTTCTATTGAGTTTCTAACTCATAATCTGATGTTCAGTAGTTTTCCTTTTTTTCTTGATCGAAGTTTCAGTTTATCTTCATTTCCATCTCTTTGAAACTGAAATGGTACGATCAGAAACTTGGTGTTTTGACTTCAAAACGATCAGAAATCATAGCAAAATTCATTGCCACTTTATCTATTGGGATAATGAATTTGGAGTACATAGGAGAGGTTTAAATACACCAACTACTGCAGAAACTAAAATGAAGCAATCTTCACCAAATAAAGATTTCTGGGTTAGTTAAAGATAGAAGAAAGATTTGGGGTTTTCAATTGTATGTAAATTCAAGTTATAGCTTCTTTTTAGAAAAGTTATATGTTGCATCAAATAATAATGAGGTGCCAAGGTTCTTTTGAGGTGTGCACTTGAAGATTTATGTTGCATAGTTCACAGTATAAATTATCCATCTCATAATTCAATTTGTAGCGTTAAAGTTGCAATCCAACTCTTTTCAACAGAAACATTTTAAAGGGATCCATTCTTTTTTCCACTTCTTTGTTATATTTTAGCGAAGCTGGCCTTAAACTTGGAGTTGCAGTTTAAGCCTACAAATGAGTACAAATAATTTATTATAAGATTAAGACTATATTCAAAACTGTTATTGCTAGCCACACACCTCATCACACTTAAGAAAAGAGAAAGAAAAAAGAAAAAGAAAAAAACCACTTGCTGGACTAATGTAAAGAGTGTGCAAACAATCTGATATAGCTATACCCAACTATAAATTCACCATGAATAAAAGTGCTGAGAGCATATATCCAATTTAAAATTCTGCAAATAATATCAAATGAAAAGTTCTATTAACATTTGAAATTTTCAAATTTTGACTATATGTTTGCCGACATTCTTTGGAATGGTAATGTAATTGGAAACCGTTAGGTCCATCTGGAAATCGTGTTACTTGGATTAAGGGTAAGGATCGAAAAATATATATTTGAAATACATATGTTAAGTTTATGGTGGTTCGAATTTTAAAATGTCGCTTGCAAGTTTTTTTTCTTAATTCATTTTCTATAAATATTTTTTAGTTAGATTTAATTTGAATATATTATCTAAATATAAGTTGCTTTTTATGTGTATCTCTGTAATGTTCTTATAATATTTGTTTGAAATTCAGAAGATTTTAAATTGATGTTGTAGCATTTTTTTTGGGCAAAGCCGACCGGTCTTTAAGGTGACCACAAACACCTTTATTAAATAGGAAGGAACTGGTACTCTGCACATGCACAGAGTAACATTTCTGGTTTGAAGTGTCCAGTCACTACTGGTACATCATAAAAGCTAAGATAACAACATAACAAGTATGAAAAGATAAACACTAGGAAAGCTACACCTCTTCACAATCAGAGTCATCCTCATCAAAGTAACCCATGTAGGAGTCATATTACGCTTATAGGACCAAAATCGAAGGGCTAGATCATCCACGATGGAAGGAGCCAATAATCGGTTCTTATCCCATGTCAAATTCTACAAGTGCTCAAAGTTCACATCACCAATTTCTCCCTCATTCCACAACCAATTTCTTGCGATCTGGCCTGTAGAAGACATGCCTGCGCTCTTCCGTTTCATCACCAATAAAAATGAAGAAATAATTCTCAGTATTGCAATGTATACCAGAGGGGGCATGCACCCAGGCGGACTCCCTCTCATTCCATGAGATATCAGGATTAAGAGGAACATCAGACAAAATAGAAATAGGAGGCACTACCTCCCCATGTACTTCACTCTTACCAATAGAATCAACCTCCACATTTTCAGCCTTCCTACCTACTGGGACCCAAATCCTAACTGGGGGGCATGGGGTGGTGTTTTGTCTGGGGGAGGCAGTTTTTTCAATGCAAGAAGAATTATTTGGCAACAAAAACCCGAAAAGTAGTTGAGGTCCATCTACCTTAACTCCTTTATATGCTTGTGTTCTATAGAACTGACTGTTAGGAGATTTTGTCCTCGACTGCCTTGGTAAACAAATATTAATATTTCAAACAAAAACACAAAAAAACTGTACGATGGTAGATTTTATGATATTATATATTCTAGAAGTACTATTATACATAGTATTCCGGGGCTCTCCTCCTTGTGGGGTGAGTTTTTAAAAAAATGTATTTTTTTTTTAAATAAGAATAAATGGAAAATGTTGGTAGCGTGTAGGAATTTCCTTTACTGCATGTTGTTTTTCTTTTATTGAAAATTTATATAAAAAGAAAATCATTGATGTGCGTAGTATTCCTTACATAGCATTGCTACCCACGGAGAACATTGATAGGAAATTTAAGCTACAAAATATCATGTTGAGTGGGTCTATTTATGCTGGAGCTATCTAATCTTAGAGACTGTAGGCAAATGCCGCAGCGATTTGGGGTTTCTGGGTGGAATATTATTTGCCAATTAGATCACCCTTCAAGTCTCATTAATGACAATACAAGTGTTTTTTTTTTATGTTTTTGGTTGTATTTTAATTGCCACTCAAACTTTATCCTCTCTTTTTTTAAATTTGGTACTCATTTATACACACACACATACAAGTTTGGTAGTAGACGTCACGTCATGCTACAATGGTAGAGGGTCCGACCAGAATCGAACCCATGATCTCTTGCATTCTATCCCGATGTCTTAACTAATTGGAACAAGGATGCTTGTTAACTTTATCTTAATTGTTTAAATTTAGTATTACACTCTAGGTACTCGGATGGGATTTTTCTTGAAGCGATTGTTTAAATGCTACATATTTGAAAATCAGATTGTGCACCATTCCTTACTTTGTTCGTTTTTTCTTCAGTGTCAAATTATTGTCATTTTTGTTGTTGAACTTTACTAAGGTTGTTGAATAACTGGTTAACAAAGTCAAATGTCGAAACATCTATAGTTTCATGGCAGTACAAGTTTCTTTTCCTTTTACATGCTTGAAATCCTTAGTATATTTCAGTTATCTCTGTGATTTCAGGCCTTTTTCTACCGATAAGAAGAGAGCTAGTGCTTTGTGGTCGTTTTTATTTGAGCTGGATGTGATTTAGCAGAAGCAAGATTGTTCTTTATTAGTTGGTGAGGTATTTATTTTACTAAGCCATTTTCTTTTAAATATTCACTATTGTACTCAATATTAAATTTTCAACAAATCAAACAATCGTGGGTGTAATGTTGCGTAGACTTAAATAAGTGGTCTTTTTTCAATGATAGAAAATACAATAACGGAATCTACTAGGGCTGTCAATAGATAATTTTGGATGCAGATAGTGTTATATTTATATCTGTAATTACTTTCTAATATCAGATAACCACGTCTGCGGATGCGAATATATATCAGCTAATTATCTTATCCGTCTAAGATCGATAAATCAAGGAACATAAATATAATTTTTTTTCTAACATATTTTTTTTACTATCCCACTGATTATATAAGTATTAAAATTAAATAAGTATTATCATAGGAAGTAGTCTTGGATAGTTAATATGTATTCAGTATGTATAATATGAATTTCTAACTTCACAAAATAATCAATTTCCTTTATTGCACATAAGTAGACATATTGTAAATTGTAATCTTGAAAAGGTCAAACGAATGACTTTCAAATGCAAATGCTTCATATTCATATCTGTCTTTCAAATATCATATATTTATTTGCTTTTTAGATAGGGATGCCGATGGTTTTCAGATTTTCAAGTATCCATTGACACTTGACGGTCATAATAAACGTGGTATGCGGGATATTTGAAAGTCTTTGTATTTTCCATCCATAATTTATCAACAATGCCGTGGGCATAACTAATTTTAGTATGTTATGATTTCTTTTAACTTTGGACCAAAATAGGAATTATGTAATTTTAGTGCTACAGCTGGTTAGTTTAACAACTACTAATTCAACAATGTACCTTTTATAAATAACAAAGTAAGTGGGTTTGATTTGTTTGCTACCAACCTATTTATAAAACTTTGACAAACACAGTAGTAAGGGATCGTTGAATCCTACTCCTGCTCCCACAGAATCACTTGCATAAAATAAAAGTTGCATGACTCAACAGCTCTATAAACACGGGTTAACATGGAAGCTACACGTAATTTTGTGGACCATCAAAAGGAGGGTTAGATTCGTTCTTGAAAGTGTCCATGTAGATCCTTACTGAGACCAAGATCGTCTCCATAATCACATTTGGATCTGTTAGTTCAAATACATTTGGTACCATAGAAATATTTTTGCCTTGTTTAGAATCTGATAATGACTAATTATAGCTTCGTGGTATTTATAAAGCATAAGTAAGCCTCGTTGGCAAACCCTAGCTAGCTCCATCCCTGGTCGAAAATGATTGTCCAACATGAGTGTTACCATCATTTTGGTATGCTTTTTTCTTATAGGATGTTGTGAACTCAGGGTCGACCCTAAAGGTTTGCTGCATAAACCCATTTAAACTAGTTTTGGTCCCAAAAAAAAATGTTGCCCACCACCATACCTTATTCCCCTTCCCCCTCTTACCACTCAGTCACAACCTACTTCATAAATTATCTACTTTACGATACATGCATGACAACTAATAAAGAAATAAAACTATTTAATGTTGTCTAGACCCATTGGGCTGCCCTAGCCCGAGAGCTTGGTGGGATGCTCTCTGGGTCGGGACTAACTGGACCGAATATATGCAATATTAGGGACGAACTGCACAAGCCCATTTAAACTTGAGATGGAAGTTGAAAATGTCACCAATCTTAAGTTGACTAGATTGACGTTCGGATTAAAAAACGTCAAGGATATGACATTTGAATGAACGATAGTTTTATTTGAACAATTTATTTGTATAATTGATATAAACATTGAAGTTAAGTAAGGTCAATTTGAAATGATTGTGATTTTTCTTTTGAGATCTACGACTGGTAGAATTTTGATAATTATGAAAGCGATGCAAAGAAAAGTTAATTTTTGATAAGACTTTTCAAACTAATGTCAGTGTGTAACCAAATAGGTTAATTGTTTCGGACTTTAGAGTTCTAGTTGTAAACATTGTAAGTCAGTAATCAATGCCAACATTTCAATGACAAATGATATAATTGATGTCGATATTTTCTATTTGACATCAAAGCCTAGGGTAACTGTGTCTTTCTGCTTCAGTGGCGTACTCTTTCTCATAGTAGAGTTGATACTATAGATAATATGTGGAATGCCGACCATACCAAATTTTCAATCGTGAAAATTAACATGTACCGACAATGAATGGTATTTGTTTGTTTATGCATTGTGCAGATAACCGATTTTTGTTATTTTCTGGACAGAATTGCTCTTAATTTGAGTTGAAAATTTGGGAGTTCGAATAGGAAAGAACTCTGTCATTCTCTACAGGGGATCATTTTATTTGTATAATTGATAGAAAAAATTAAATATTATTTGAACAAAAAATATGAACAACTTAACTACTATGTATATACTAACAATTGAACTACAAAATACAATAATTGAACACATTTTTAGCAAGGCACAATGTGTTTTTTTTTAATTAACCAAGTCACAATTGAACAAATTTTTTTTTGGCAAGACCGACCGGTTTTTTAGGTGACCGCAAACACCTTTATTAAGAAGTAAGGAACTGGTACTCTGCACATACACAGAGAAACATTCTGCTTTGAAGTGTCCAGTCACTATCGGTACAACATAATAGCTTAGTTAACTACTTAAACAAGAAAGTAAAGATGTACTATAGGAGCTAGCTGATTACACTTGTAAACTATGGCTCATCGCCATCAACGTCATAAATTCGCCTAAAGATCCGAAAGTGAAGTGCTAAATCTTCTACATTGCTAGCTGCTACTAGCCGGTTATGATCCCATGATTGATCATTCAAGATAATCTCATTATTTTCTCCTACTTCACCGTCATTTACCAAAATCAGTTTGTCACCATCAGGTTTGAAGAATAAACGACTACGATCTTCCACTTTATCATCAATAAAAATGAAGAAAATTTCATTGGTATCGCAATGCATACCTGAGGGAGAGTGAACCCAAGCATGTTCTTGCTCAAGCCATGAGATGTCAGGAGGAACATCAGGCGAGGCCACCTCGTGTTCAACTACATCCTCGGCATGAGAAAACAATCTTCCAGTAGGGACCCAAACACGTTTAGGCGGCTTAGGTAATGGATTCTTAGGAGGGAGAGGCTTATCCTCAGCATGCAGACATACGTCAAAGCAATGACCGAAGGATTTGCAGCTTTTGCAAATGTCAGGTTGCCATCTGTACTTAACTTCCACATAGTGCACACGATTGTCTAGATTAACTTTGATTTGAGTAGGCAGTTGTTTATCAGGAGTAATCTCAATCAGGGCCCTAGCATAAACTAAGTTTCTTCTTGCGACAGTATTAACATCAAAGCATTTTAGTTTACCTATATGACATGTAAGCCAGTTTAAGCCAAGAAGTGGCTGAAGAACTGAGGGTATATGGGTGAACTGAACCCAGACAGGGATAGAAAGGACTTGCTCACGAACACTATCGATCGTGGCACTCCATGGTGTCACTATGAATGGTCTACCTTCAATAATAGAGGGCGCAGCTTCAAGTACACGTAATATCTCAGCAACAGAGGTGAACTTAAAGTAGTATAATCCGTCAACAATCGTCAGTTTCACGGGGTCACGGATATGCCATAAATTACGACATGTAGTACGCATTTCGACAGTTGGCGGCTTGGAGTCCAAAAAGAAACCTACAATATAATCATTCCAGAAATTTGTAGCTTCCTCTTGAACTACCCTCGGAGGGACAGATCCAGATTCAACATGAGGAATCATGAAATCTACCGGCATGTATTCCCCCGCAACTCGAGGGAGAGAATCGAATAAGGTTGACCATTTCTTGGGAGCTTTTGGGATGGGGTATGTTTCAGCTGCTGCAGGAGGTACAACAAAGGAAGGGACTTGGCTGTTAGTGTTAAAGGTCGGTGAGTTTGGGGAGTATAAATGTGGAGGTAGGAGAGGATCCATTGATATATTAAGGTTGATTGGGGAATTCTGTCGAACAGGTGGAGGGCGTCGGAAATCATTACTAGTTTCAGTGGAAGTGGTACGCTGGCCATACAGTCCATCACCACCATTAGACCCCAGACCTTCGCGTACAACATTCGTACCCAAAGCATCACCAGAGTTAACAGCCGAACTTATCACGTTGCCCAAGTCAACTACCAAATTAATTTGTCCTGACGTCGTCCTACCTTGTGTAGAATTCACACCAGGCAACAGTGAGGAGGGAGAGATTTCATTCATAGGTGGTATAGGGGACTTACCCTTTTGCAGATTTTGCGATGTAGTAGCAGAATGAGATGTGGCAATTTCTTCAATTAGGACATTCAAAGGATGGGAGTCTGGAAGTGTAATAACAGAGCATCGCGGAGCGCCTTCAACGTCAGGTTCAATTTCTGAATCGCTTGCGGTTTCTAGGGGTTGGGCTCGTCCACTAGATCTCGTCTTCATAGAGGATAAGGGCCGAGTCTTAGCGTTCTTTTTCTTGGCCATTAGGGTGGAGGAAAGAGTCGCGGAGGAGAAGAAATGGGAAGGAGGTGGAGGCGCAAGATCGATAGATCTAGGTTTGAGCGTAGAGAGTTGCGGCTGCCATTGAACAAATTTCTTACACTGAACTTATAACACTGTCAAAATATAACTTTGATCCACAATTGAACAATTTGATCTACCATATTTTGTTATATATGAAACAATATTATTTGAACAACTCGATTACGCATTTTGATCAAGTTAGTTTTACAATAAATATTCTTTTTGTACATGCACTCACAGTGTGCTGGTATTAATTTAACTCAATTCTTCCCTTTAACAATTAACTTTAGAAAAATATTAATTAATTTCGGCAACAAGAAATGAAGCTCGGCTATTAGGGGAAGAGGAACCAGTGGTCGTTGCAACGCTCTTATAAGATTGCATACATTGGTCCGATACTTGGATTTTAGATCAAGGGGTGACTTAGCTTGGTGGTGGTTAGGGTTTCCGTTAAGGAAATTGTTAGGCCTCAAGTTTGATTGGGATACAGTCGTTAGTAGATATGATTTTATTGGTAGCAAGGATCACTTACTAGGGATTCTGGTAGAGTTCGATAATTTCTTTTGTTGAACGCTATAAAGATTTATTTGTCCATGTTTTAGTTTTGAATTTACAAGTTTTTTTCATTAGAAACCAATTTTCTGGGAACTGTAGAAAGCTAATCTAAGCGCATAATACATATTTTAGGTAAATGACTGGATGCTAACATCTTCCATATTTTTTGACTGAATAATATATTTTTCATGAATCGAACTTGTCCTGTAACCCTCGCTAACTTTGATTTTGTTTGTAGTTGATGCTTAATGCTATGATCTTAATGGAATTTTACAACATTATAGGTCACCGAAGTAAAAAATAGGGGGCTGCCGACTCACTCGAAGAGTAGACACAAGTCAGTTCTAACGGGGTGATCGATCCAAACTATTTCTTCAATAGGAAAAAAAATTGCTCAAGCTTATTAAATAACCAAATATTTGTTGGTTTGAAACCCACATGGTAGTTTCAAGGTATATGGGTATGATTTTCTTTTTTCAACTTGTGTAATAAATTGTATTAAGTGACCAAATACTAGCTTAAGCTTAAGCCTAACTATTTCTTTAGGAGGAAAGCTAAACAACTCACGCTTAGTCAACCACCACTTGTTTGTTGGCTCGGAAGTCACAATTAGCAGATTCAAGGGTAAGATTATGGCTTTCATATTTTGAACTTGCCCAATATATTTTTTCATACCAAATAATTGTTTAAGCTTAAGCTAATCAAGACTCATTAGTGATAATCCAGAAATGGGGGAAATTAGAGTTTTATAGGCGTTAGTTAAATTGTTTTGATGATAAATTTGAGTTTAGAATATTTGGATCATCGATTCTTTCACAAAATTCTTGAACTTCTATACTCCAAGTTCTTGACTTATTCAAAAACAATTTTAATTTATAATGAACTATATGTTGCGTGGATGTTTCATTATCATCATGACTTTTTAACACTAAATTGTTTCTTTACTTTAAATTGCAATCATACAATTTTTTAAGCTTAAGGGCATACTTTTGGGTAACTATTTAAGCACTTTGAATATAACCAGAAGTACGTTGTTTTATGAATATTTCTATCTTAATACTCATTTGAAAGTTGTTGGATTTTACCACTCATTTCTAACGGAGTTGTGAATCAAATTGCAAAAACATTATTAAGATAAAAACAGCTTTTCACGTGATGGAACAAAAAAAATTGGTTCATGTAATATTGAGATATGTTGCATGGTTCTGCGACAACATGAATCAATTCCTTGCCAAAAAATGCAGGAGCTTATTGTCTTGTAGACTATGAACCCCTTATAGTGAACGGTGTTTCACATTTATTTCCCGAATTAGTTGAAGTTGGTGCTAGACTTTGATCGGGATATGTTGTGTGTTTTTTCTGGATCCTTTGCAGCGTATTAATGATCCAAAACGTAGGGGTGATATGAAGATAATTTACCTTGATTTCATGTACTTCAAATTTTCATCCTCCGAGGAGTGCCTTCTTGTACTGCAATCTGAGCCCACCTTTATTGATGGAAAACCATTTATTGTCTCTGCATGGTCTCGTACTATTTCCAGTGCTAGAGAACAAGTGTTTTCTATCCCAATTTGGACATACTTCTCACAAATCCCGTCAGTTCTTCAATGTTTAATTGGTCTGAATTGGCTTGTTTGTCACATAGGTAAATTGAGGGTTTTTTATGCTTGTACCAAGCTTGTTTATGCTAAAGCCCTGATAAAAATTACCCCTAACAAGCCTCTTCCCTCTTCGATCAAGGTTCAACTTACTCCTGGTGTTATTGCTGAGGTTAGAGGGCGATACGGTTGGGTTCCTGATATATGTACATCTTTCCACTCCTTTGATCACATTGCCACTACATGTAAACTCTCTCATTCTGTTCCCCTTTCTGATAAGGTTCCGCTTCCTAAGCCTTCTTTCTGTTGTTGGGTTCCTAAGGATGTTCAGCCTGTTATCGTTGTTGCCCCAATTGATCCTCCTACCTCTGATCCTATATTCATTCCGCCTTTGGACACTATGACCACCTCTGACGACATTGTTGAACCCGAGCCAGATGTGTGTTTGGACGACAACCCTTTTGTTTGGACTCCATACAAGCGCTCCTGGGTTCACAGCCCTTTTGACTTTCGATACTTCTAAGACAAGAGATCTTACATGCGCTTTGCTTCTAGTGATATTGGAGAACGTCGTGTGCTTCACTTCCAAATTTTAGATGGAGTTTTTTATCTTGCTATCGATGGGCCGCTGGGGGGACTCGAATAGAACTGTTCTTGATGATCCATCCTGGGATGGATCCTACTTGTATGCAACTGATTTCAGATATTATGTTGCTAACCTTGCTCCTGAGTTTATTGCCTTCATTTCCCAAGTTGTTCTTCCTTTTGATCTGCTGGCCTCTCCCCTTTGTGGAATGCTTTTGTATTGTACCTGACTTTGATTGTAGACATGTATTTTGCTCCTTCAATTTTTGTTCTTTTTTGTGCTTCATGTGGTTGAAGCAATTGTTTTCTCTGTATTCTCCATCATGGTGGTTTGTCACATGATGGCTTTATATTTTGCACTCTTATTGCTTCAATAAAAAGGTAGGGACATTTTAACCCCGTCGGGCATGCAAAGAAACAGCACATGAATCAAGTTATTTGACCCTCATGGGATGAGAGATACTGTAGTTCACAGTAACTTGCCCAACTCCTTCATGTTTTTATAATTAAATTTAACTTGAATTTTACTTCTGCTTAATTTTTTTATCCTAATAAGCATAGGCTTGGATTTTCTTTCGCTTTAAACTATTTTCTTTTGGTTTGAGTGTTGAACAAATATGTTTCCGACAAATTTTCCATAGCCTCAAAACAGACACTGGCAATTTATGAATTATAAAATGATGAACGAATGAGCATAAAAGCTTGAAAGATGTTGGGATTGAATACATCTAAGGTTTTGGTACATTTCGAAAATGTATGATTTGGCTGGCGTCGGTATAATTTGATTGGTGCCAAAATGATTTCTATAATTTGAAGTGACTACTTTGGAGACTTGAAACTTAAGCCATATGAGGATAACTATAAAATTTGGGAACGAAAACAGATCGGTGTCGACCATATTCTATGACATTGAAGTGCATGCAAATTAAGGAACCACCATAGAGTAAAATTTGGAGTTCAGAACACAACAACATGTTGGTCGACTATATTATGATATGTACCAAGTTGTTTGACATTATTAGAGTTCTTGCATGGTGAACTATTTATTATTCTAGAGCTTTGGATCTGGAGAAAAAGACTAGTTTTAGTTTAGAACCACGGGAATTACACTATGATTCATTCTTAAATAGGAATAAGCCTTCAACTAGAAAGGAATTGCAAATTTTAGATAAGAGAATCTATTTTATTCTTTAACACGTACGACCTTGGGAAGTTGATCGTAAATACAAAATCTACTATATTGAAGTTGGAATTGATCGGAAATTGTTGTGTTTTGGAGTGAATTCATTGATAAAAAAGATAAAGTGGATGTAAGTCGGAATTTCGTTGAACTACTATAAGAACTTCATGTTTTGCTCTCTTTCTTTTACTGTCATCATAATATTTGTTTAATTCATTTTTTTAGTAATAATGGAGTATCAACTTTCGGCGGTGTATTTATTTTTCTTTCACTAAAAATGACTTGAGTTTGAATCTAAAAAAGATGAAGTTGCTTGCTGCAAATGCTACTATTGGAGGAAGTCAACCAGATCATTTGAGCAGCTAGGAGGTATCCTAAAGCTTTAATCTATCTTTTATGTATGTTATTAGAGATGAGATGACAGAGATGACGACAATGATGTTATAGAGATTGATTGCTTGATAAGAGAAGATGATAAATGGATTTTTCTAGAGGATGAAGCAACAAATGATAGTCAGAACACTTGAAACTCAAAATCGTAGGCAGAAAGACGGAGTGCATGTACATGAGAATACAATAGAACCAACTCCCAACATTTGAACAGGTCGGTACCAACAAGATCATGTCAGATCGAGCATACTAGCAGAAGGGCATGTTAATTTAGGTTTTAGTATGCTCACACGGATGCATACTAAAATGTGAACTTCAATTATAAAGATTTGAATTAGAAATTCTCAATAAGAGTTGAGGGAATGATAAAGAATTGAATCAAAGACGTATGGGCCTTTTGCGTTTTAAGATAATGATATTGGTAGGATCACTAACATGATAAGACATGTAATTCAGCATGGAGCCTAAACCGGAGTTTGGAGGTTGCAAATGGAAAACCATTTACGCCGAATGTCCAGTATAATAGGAATATATTTGGTTTCAAACTATCAACTTTCAAACCATATGATGAAAGGCTAGATTCTACGTGCATTTGATTAGATATATATAACTCATAAGTGTTGGGTGTTGATTCTGGAGGAGGTAATGCATAATATTCCCATTGTACTTGATGGATTTAGCCACAATGCAGATTGTGTTAGAGTGAAGTTTATTAGTTAGTTAAAAATTTACATTGTTTGGACGAATGTGATGACATTTTCGAGCATGAAGCGGAGGGGAGGTGAATCAGTACAAAGTTTTTTAACTAGATTCAACACAATAGCCTCTGTAGTGCAAGAACTCGACCCATTAGCAGTTTCTATGGTGATAGTTTTGATAAGTACCTTGTCTAAACTTGTTAGTTACTTGGACACGGTGCAATAGGTCACGGGACCGATTCCTTCCTTGTGGAGTTAAACCCACTAGCTATGTCGTATGTCATAATGTACCATATAAATTTATATATAAAGCACCTAATTTTAAAAGAAAATTTTATATTTTTATTATCAAGCTGATAGATTTCTACATCTAGTGGATGCAAAAACTAAGATTAGTGAAGTCAACGCTAATAAAGGATGGAGGACCATGAAAGACGTGATATAGAAAAGATAAGGAAAAGTAAAAAAACTGATGACGACTTCAAAGAATTGATGCGGGAACCCTTACACTTGTTAGATTGAGACCTCGAAGACGATCTTTCTTGAAAGTGGTAGATTCTTTATAGAAACGACTAATAGAGAATCCACAAAGTTTATTTCATGTGCTTAATAAGCATAGACAAATGAATATAGACACCTACGAGACTTGATTGAAGATCGAATTTGGAGTAATCATCAACAGTAATATGTTAGAAATTATATTACAATAACATGAATGACAATGGAATTGTAGGAGAAATCACATCAGTGGTGAGTAGATATGGGTGAAAACAAGGATCTAAATTGGGTATAGCGACCCCATGATTGAGGTCCATCGAAGTTAGGTTTATTTTCTGATATACTCTTTAAATAAACAATAGAGAATTACTACATACTAGGTTCTCTAACAGTCTCATATACATGTAGGGGGTTCTCTAACAGTCTCATATACATGCTCCAAGTTGAAGTTCGAGAGTAAATTTTGATTGGATTAGATATTTTTATTTTTACTTGATGCATTTAGATTCGAACAAGAATACTGAACAATTTGGTAATTGATTTGGATGTTAATTGACGTTTGATGATATAATGAATGAATATGATTGGAACTTGGTCATCCTTTGTGTTTGATAAATAAAACAGGTACATAATAGTTTCCTTGACCGGAGAGACCGGGCAACACAACAATAAATGCAAAGCCGCTTACCAGACATCAAATGGGTGAACTCGTAAAGCATATTAAGTTTCTTCATTGGAAAGCAAGTAGATGGACATGCTTTGGATATCGAGTCCTCCCGCCAAAGTGCAAGCGGATGAGATCAATTTGGAATAGTGATTATATGATATAGAGAATAATTTTTAGGATTTGAACCCTTTTTTAAAATGATTTGTTAATAATTAATGAATGATCGATGAATGTCATTGCTTTGATTCGGTTGGATATCCTTATATTGAGATACTAAGTTATACTAGATTTATAAACAATGTTTCAATCAGTGTCGATGTACCACCGTGAATAGAAATGCATAATGTTGTGACATATTATTTCTTATAATATATTACCAAAAGATCGTGGGTGGTATTGATATATAGTATGTTAAATACCGATATGGAACATGAGATGATTACGATATGTGACCAACGTTCAGACAAAGATCGAAGTCCTTAGCTATGACCATTTGGGAATGACCTTTAATATGCTGGTGAATCTGTAAGTACCAGAAGATTTGTATCGGACAATAAACTTCCTGTTTTCGCTCAAGTTTTATGAGCCTAAGCAATTCAAAATATGTCTTGTGCAAAAATGTATCCAGAATTAATCCAAAAAGGCATACAACAATGGAATAATACTATAATAATTTATGTTGTCGACTCTAGACCTCGCTGTCCATTTTTTAAAGCGTGTACACATAGGGTATGGAAGCTAATATGAGATTTTAAAGTACATTATCAAATTTGGGATGAAAGAGAATTGCGATAGAATTTTGGAGGGAGGGCCTTATTTTTACAATAGAAAATTATTAACGATGAAACATTGGGTGATAGGTATGAAGCTTAATAAAGATATTTTAAATATAATTCCTATTTTGATTAGATTATCAGGATTGCCACTTGAATATTGAACGAAGGAGGGTATAAGTCGTATTGCCTCTGTACCTGGTAACCCTCTTAAGTTGGATAAGTTTACAGAAGAAATAAGAAAAATTGCTTTTGTCGGGTGATGATTGAAGTTTCTACTAATTTTTCTTATGTTGGTAAGGTCGCAATTTCATCTGCAGATGATAAGTTAATTATGCAGGATGTCAAGTATGAATAGTACCCCCCCCCCCCCCCCCCTAAATGCTTGAATTGTCATAGTTTTGGATACGTGAAAGCGATGTTAGTTACTTAAAGTATGAGTTCCTAAACAAGTTTGTACACAAAGTTCTAATCTCAATTCGATGGAAATGATGGCAATGTATAGCGCTCCAATTTGCAAGATCCTGTAGGTTTGTCTTTTCAAGTTCTTGATCGCTCTATGTTGAGCAGCATAATGATATAGAGACCCGAAAGCAGGTTTCTGAACCAAATGAAAAAGATATAAATTCTTCTGAGCCTGATGATATGAATTTTGGTTGACATGGAAGCCGCTAATGGTTACAACATGGACAACAGTGCTATTGATCATGTTGTGACAAAATCAAAGACGGTACGAAAGTATAGAATTGATGTGGCAGATGCAGAATTCCAAGTAGATATGGATTTTGGAGTGATTGACAACCCTGAATGAAATTATATGATCTACCAGATAAAAGAAAAGAAGAGAGCAAAGAAATTTAAGAAGTTGACACATTTATCTATCTCTGGTCCATATTCTTCTTCTGTTGCTTGTTTTTTTTTTTTTTTTTTTTTTTTTTTTTTTTTTTTTGCTCGTAACGGAGAGGAATCCTTTGTTTATTTCTTATGAATTATAGTTTCGTCTTAGACTAGGTTTGGCTCATTAATAGACTAATATTGCTTTTGCATTTTGTGTATCCAGTTTGTACGAGTTTTCAGTACGAGTGAATTTTTCCAGGGTTAGGGTTCTGTCACTTGTTTTGAAATTGTACAACTAAAGATATATTGTGTGTGTGTGTGTCTGTGTGTGTGTGTGTGTATATATATATATATATATATATATATATATATATACACACACACACACTCTCCCTCTTATCTTCATCACTCATTTCCCCACTCATTCTCCCTCTTCCCATTTCAATATTATTTCTTAGTGAGAAAAGGGAGAATGAGTGGGGAAATTGATGGTGGAGATTAAGGGGAGAATTCACGTGCAATATAAGAGGTGTAACGGAACACTCTCTCTCTCTCTCTCTCTCTCTATATATATATATATATATATATATATATATATATATATATATATATATATAATGAAGTACCAATTTTATCACTACTAGCCAGTGTATGTCGCTGTATAACAGGATCACATCCCGTATGACGTACTGGACTTCTCGTCTTCTTAGTCAGGCTGGTAGGCTCACTTTGATTAAAGCTGTGGTGTTCTCCATGCAGGTGTACTGGGCCAGGACCTTTGTACTTCCTACCAAGTTGATTACTTTAATCAGATCAGCCTTTATGAAATTTCTATGGAAAGGAAAGATGGAAGGTAGATATCATGCTCCGATAGCATTTAAAGAAATAGAGAAACCCTTAGCTAATGGTGGGATAGGAATTGTAAACATGGCTATTTGGAATAAGGCCGCTTTTGTCAAACACGTCGACAGTTTTCTGAATAAGAATGACAGCATATGGGTTAGATGGTCTAGCAAACATGTTGTAAAAGATCGAAATTTTTGGACTATGGTACAACCACAAAAGTGTAGTTGGACTTGGAGGAGTATTTTCAAACTTAGAAGCATTATCCTGCCATTCTTCAGTTACAAACTTAGCAAGGAATCTCAAGTGAAGTTGTGGCATGATCCATGGCTTAAGAACGGTTTAATTCTAATCCGTGAGCTAACTGACATAGAATTTGAATTGGCAGGGATCAGTGATTCTGCCAAAGTTTGCCAATTCATTAACAGTAGCATCATGATGCTTCCTCCAATTTCTGTGTCTCGCATAAGCAATCTTTGGAGTGAAGCGCGCAAGGTTAAAGTTGAGGATGCTCTAGACCAAATCACTCAATGGGGCAGGAAGAAGACTCAATTTCAGATTAAAGAAATGTTCTATAATTTGTCTGGTTTTGCCGCTATGACAACATGCAAGTGGAAGAGTAGAATTTGGCACAAGGATAACTCAGCGCGTGAAAACTTGTTTGCATGGAAAATCCTGTATGGTGCAGTGCTCACTAAAGACAAACTATGTCATAGAGGTATGATTTCTGATAGGTTATGTGTGATGTGTGGAGAACAAAATGAAAGTCTTGATCATTTGTACTTTGAGTGCAAGACAATTTTCTCCTTGTGGAATGAAATAAAGTCAAAAACTGTCCTGATAAAAGCCAGCCAGGTTAGTGCAACTGAATGGGTTAACTTGGAAAAATTGACAAGTAGAAAAAGACGCAGGGGCAGAATTCTTTGTTACTCACTGAAGAAATTCATAAGTATGATATGGACGGAGAGAAATACTAGGATTTTCAATCCGGTTGATGCAAAGAACAAGGACCAACTATACGCCGGTATCAAACTTGAAGTGAGGAATGGTCTGAAGCTTCTTAATTTCACCTTCGATCCAGGAATTTTGATTCGCCTACTTTAATTTCTTGTAAATATGTGTTCTCTTTTGTCGTACTTCTAGTGGTGGTGTACCGTGTTTCTATGTTTTCTTGTGTTCTTATGGTTTCCCCGGTGCATCAATAAAGTGGTAGGGGTCCACTCAACCCCGTCGGCCTTGCCAAAAAAATGAAGTACCAATTTTCTAAAAAAATAGTTATGTATATTCATAATCGACTACAAAATGATAAGTGAACGAGTTACGAAGCTTGAAAGATATCAAAATTGAAAGGAAAAAAAATTCGGTTGAATGTTGGAAGCGCATGGTTTGTTTGGTACTAACATAGTTGGTACCAACTAGATTTAACTAGTATCGATGTGATCGGGTGGTACCAACATGTTTTGATTTGTATCGATATTATTGGCTTGTAATTTAAGCCAAGAAGGAAGTTTAAAAATCTAGATTGGTACCAGCATGTTTGTTATTTTGGAATGAATATTAAGTGAGTAACACACAGTTTGTGCACAAAAGGAGGTTGGTATATGGTTGGTGCGGAGTTTGAGATCCTTAGGAGCGACCATTTGTTCTTCATGCTGAAACTTCAAACTTTGTATATGAAGAAAATACTTGTTCGAGTTTGGTATCACGAGATCCTTGTAAATTATCTACAGATAGGAAGGAACTTTCAACTAGAAAGAGGATGTTTATTCTTAATAGTAGAAAATATAGTTTTCCTCCTCCGTTTTAACTCATCAGCATTGAAAATCCTCTACAAGATTGCATTGATTGTTACTTATTTAACTCTGGAGTGAAATTTTGAATAGAAAAGCAGTAAGTTATCGTAAGCTGGAGATTTAGTACTATATAAACCGTGTTGTGCAGCTTTCTTTTCATTTTCAGCATTCTTTATTTGTTTAATTTGTTTTTGAGTGATGTTGGAGCATTACACAACATAACAAATCTCATAAGACAAAAATTAATCGATTGCAATAATAATAAAAATACATAATGCTTTTGTCAACGATCTGTTATCCTCACAGTTCTAGGCAATATTTGTTCAATTTGTACAAATACTTAAGTAAATAGGCAACAGTTTAGCATCTACTCAGGTAGATGTTACCATTACGATGATAATATCAATGGTTTTCAATTGTTACAATGATTCACCCCAACAACGCTTTTAGTAATTAAAAAGAGGGGGGAAAACAAAAATATAAAAGCGATTAAGGTTACATACTTACATAACATTGGTTGGTGCCACATAGTGAGAACTGAATATTACACATATTAAAGTCTCTGATAATTAACGTCCAATATGACTAAATAAGATATTAAATGAGCAGTGAAATGAAGAAAATAAAGTGAAATTCAACTATGAATCTTTATACAGACTAGCTGACTAGAGTATCAAGTTTCAGTGGAAATGCATCCACCAGCGCAGGTAGAGTGCATGTATCAGTCAGAAATATGGTCAGATCATCCTGATTTTCCAAAGGGATCTGAGTTTCTTTAATTTGTTATTGAATACTGTTGCAGAAGAGTTGAACTCTAAGCAATTTACCCTCCAGCATTGCAGTTATCTATTGGTTCCAAATCAGACATAAACAGGAGTAACTAGTCCACATCATTGTTATTATTATTGCTCTGAAGAAAAACATCAGTTTTACTTACTGGACTATACGACTAGCTGCTTGTTGTAGTGCACAGTATAGTGCAGACTTAAGTCGTGTTCTCAACAATAAAGTTATGCTTTGTTCAAGGATCTGAAGGCATATATAGTGGGTTCACTTATGCAGTACTAATGCTACGTTTGTTATACAGGATTTAAGATGAAAAGGACAACGAATACGTCTGAAGAAGCAGAGGATCTGCAACCCTGTGGCTCACGTAGTGCAGAGACCGAAGAGAACCCATTGTGTGCACAAACAGATGGAGCTAACTGCTGACCATCTACAACTACAAGTGAAAAATTCATTTAGTGTAACTTAAATGTGCTCTTGGCTGTAAAATAATGATTGGTAACGAAGAGTATGGGGATTGATTATTTTATTTAAGGAGGGCGAAAAGAATAGTAGAACTACTGATCTGCAGCAATAGTGATGAGAATGAATGATCCAATGGAATCTGCTTGGTTTTGGTTTTGTTTTTGTTTATGGATTTGGCTTTGGTTTTTAAATTAACCATGAAGGTACAAAATGACTGACAGGTCCCTCAGGGGGTTGAGATCGTGTCGTTGTTTCTGCTGGTACGTCCTGCATTATTTTATGGTTCTTGTACTTTTTTATTTTATTTCCGTGTACTTCCTTGCTCTACGAAGTTACCATCGTAACGAATTATTATTATATTCATATTATAATTTATTTGTATTAAAATAATTGAGGGTGAATGAAACTTCACGGTTTGGTAAAAGGTATTTTTGACGAGGATAGGGCAACATTCTCTTGGAATTTTAGGTGAAGCTTGTTATTTGTTTTCTTTATATGTTTAGAATTTTGAAGTGCTTGCCGTGCTTGATTTGGTGTGTATGAGAGAAGCCAAATTTAACTTGCACGAGGCACCTTCATGTCTAATATATTTTGGAATGGCTCGGCATTCGCTCTATTTTCAGCATCCATGTTTAAATTTAGTCCATTTTTTGGAATTCCAGCAAAGCCATCTAGCAGTCATTAGATCCATAAAACTCAATACCCCTTTATGGATTGTTTTCTCGAACCTTTGACCATTTTCTCAAAGTGGAGCACAGCACCTGTTACTTGCCAGCCAATAAATAAATAAATAAATCATGATAGTCCGCTTCAATGGTTGGATTACCAAAAAGAAAACACTGTTGGATGACCCAAACGAAGGGCATTATCATATATATATATATATATATATATATATATATATATATATATATATATATATATATATATATATATATACATATATACACACGCGTGCGCGCGCGCGCGCACACACGCACACAATTTCATTATGTTCTTCCTAATACCGCAATTAAAAAAATAAAACTCATTAAATTTTGTATGCTTCCTAGTACCACATTACTTTTCCATTCTAATTTCTCACTCAATCGTTATTTACTGAACTAATCAAGTACTAAGCCACTCCAAAAACTAATCTCTCATAATCGTTGTCTTCTTCACAACACTTGCATGAAAATTCAAATTTGTACAGTGATCTCTCATTTGTTTGATGACGTGAAAACCCTAATCTCTCACTTTCTCTTCTAGTTTGGTTTATTCAAACCTTATTCACGGCTATTATATATTCCTCGGAATTGCACCATTGAATTTGTTGATCATTTATAGATTTAGGGTTTAGCTCGTTGATCGGTTTTAGAAATTAGGACGAACGAATATCGAGCGAAATAGAAATTGGCTAAAACAGTTTGGTAGCCCTTATTTTTTAAGTGTGTGGTGTTAAGAAGAGTGTAATACTACTTCTTATGGTATTTTATAGTCGTGGAATTAGGAAGAACATATTGCGGTGTCCTTAATCTCCCCCTTAATCTCCCCCTTAAGGGGGAGAGTTCACGTGCAATATAAGAGGTGTATGTGCGCGTGTGGGATGTGTGTATTGTTTAATCCAAAAATTGGTCAAACACCTAAAAATTATTAAAAAAAAAGAGAAATAAAAGTGATGAATATGCAAATTAAAATGAGGAACAAACACACACAAAGAGTTAGAATGGTTCGTCTATAGATTGTCTACGCTCCATTTTTAACTTCTTTTAGATTAATACAATAAATCGAGAATACAAAGCTTAAGATGATGAAATCTCGAGTACAAAATTTTTGCGGTAAATAAAATACGTAAGGGAATCCAGGAGGAACCTTTTGAGTGCTCCAAAAGGCTATTTATAGATGAATTACGAATGCGGTTCAGCATAGAATATGCGCGGGAAATTCAGAGTAGTGGAGCGAGTGGAAAGAGTGGGCTATATCAGCATAAGAATGTCAATCTGGTTCGGTGTAAGTTCGGTTTGATATAGCCGAACCCGATGTTAATCGAACTTAAAATACTCTTCATCTTGTCTACCCAGTCCGGGCTTTAGTCGAACTGGATTTCCTTACTTCAATGCTTTTGCCGATCCAGAATGATCATTCCGGGTATGTTCATCCCAGTTTGGTTAGTCGATCCGGGGAAATGTCGAACCAGATTTCACTACTCTCTTGCTTTGCCAAGCCGAAGGAAGATCCAACCTGATATCCTACTACTGCCATTTGATCGATTTGGGCCTTGATCGATGTGAATGCTGATGGGAGTTTGAAGTTGCTTCCATGCCTGGATTGCGTTGAACATGAATCTTTATGTGCTTGACGGCCTTGTCGAAAGGCTGGTCAACATTTTTCCCCTCGAAGTACATCGCGTTGTAGGCAAGATGTGCTTTTAACGAGTTAAATTGCATGCTTTTATTGACATCACTCTTGAAGCGGCAGTCATCTTTATCAAAAGTGATGATTAGGAACTGTTTTCCAAATTTATGGTTAACACTCTAAAATGAGAGAATTCTTGCAATTGGATAACCGTAGAAAACACCATTTAGTGAACCAAAAGCAATTTCTTATAGAAAATAAAACTCGTGGTAGGTTTTCCTTAACTTAGAAGAAGAGGTTCCTTCCCTAATGTAACGTATTTCCTTGATTTGTGGATATTATCCTTCATGACTATAGGGACTTATCTCTGGGTTTTAGGTTAGCGAAATCACTGGCAAAAATCAAGGAGTTTCTATTGATCATTTCAATATCTTTAGAAACTTACTATAAAATCTTCCATGAGCCAATAGATTAGGAAAAACGCTCCTCAAATGTGTCTATATGCCCCATACTACCGTTGGATGAAGAGGTTTGGGTCAGTTTCTTTTGAACTTAATAGTTTTGACTAGGGATGAGATCACAAAGTTTTCAAGCACCCGAGGATTCTCTTTATCACTAATGAAAGAATTTGAATGTGGTTTTGATCTGTTTTCTTGAGTTGGGTGGTAAAATACTCTTAAGGTTTACTAAGGATTTCTGGTTAACTAATTAAGATTTCTCGGGTAAGTTCCTGCATTTTCTCAAGTTTCGAGGATGATACCTGAAATGTTAGCATTATACATAGATAAATAGATGAAATATTCATAACTACCTTATAAATTCCTTAAGTTCCCTCTATTGAAAACTTTCAAGATTACGAACAAGTTTCCCTAAACAGTGTTTGGAATTAGGGTTTTACTCTGCAATTTAGGGTTACAAATTTCGGAAAAAAATAAATTCCTCTCCTTAGCTTGGTGTTCTAAGGTCCTATTTATAAGAGCGGATTGGCCTCCCTTCATGTTTAGCGGTTTCCATCAGGTACTATTTCAGAGGGTTCTCCAAGAGTCATGCGATGGCTTCCCTCGTACCGGCTATCCTTCCTCACTAATATTATTTAGGGCTGGCTCCTTTGGTTTCGGTTTGAATAGTTGTGAGAGGCATAGGTGTATGCAAGCTCTCAGCTTACGGTGACAGTTATCCTTGAATTAGTGCTTTCGTTGGTATGGTTTGGTATGAATGCCCTTTACCTGCTATTTAATCCTTTCGACGGGCCTCTCTTCTGATCTTCTTCTTTCCTTCTGACCTTGTCGCATGCTTTAGTAAGTGTATTGTCTTCAAAAGACGAATCTTCCAAAATACAACTGGAAGTCTTTATCAACTACAAATTCGCTCGTTCCACGGTTCTTGGTTCCTTTGTTTCTTCCCATAAGGTTAATCAGGTATGAAGTTGATGCCCTTTCGGTCGGGGATTCCTGACCCGAAAGGGGATTCCCTCCTTCTTCTCTCTCAAACTTCAAAAAGGATATTGTTGGAAGCTTGGTACTATCTCCTCTGGAGTGTTGTCGGCTCTCACACTCCTTCACTCTGGTTCTCACTCTTGGTCTTTTCTGGTTATTTTTGGTGCTAACATATCCTATCCCCTTAGTAAAGGGATGTGTATGGCTTTTTAAGTCGGTTGCTTCAAATCCCAATGCAAGTGACATCATTCTTGACTCTAGGGGCACTTTTGCTGAACGGTTGGATTTTGGATCAACGACGATTCTTCATTCTCTTTTGTCCTTTACTCCCCTATATAATGCACTTCTTCTCTTTCTCCATCTTTTCGCCTACAAACATCATTTACAAGCTGACTACATTAAATCTTTTAAACAAAATCCTATCTTTTTTAATTCATCATCGTTTCAAGATAAATCATCGATTAATTTTTTTATAATCTTTATCATCGATCAATGGAATGGCTGCTTTTGGTTTTTTTTTTGGCAAGGTCGACCGGTTTTTATAGTGATCCGTAACACTCTTTTATTTATTACAAAATAAAAAATGCATATTAGAGGTTCAAGTGATATGCAATCCACATATCAGCTATAGGCACTTCCACATATGGAAGTAGTACATAGCTTACATATAAGCTTACAATTTGACATACCAACATTACATGAAATAACATTACGTATTATATTGCATTATAGAAGACTTGCGCAAGGATAAGGACACTGCACTCATCATCAGCCCATGTCGTCCTCAAGGCCTTTAAGAAGCTCTATTTTCTTCCTTCTCGTGATCGGCGCACTACCCAAAGGACGACCAGAAGAAGAGACTGCAGAAGGCGAGATGTTGAATCTATCCAGAGGCGGAGCTTTGCAGCCTGGTGGAGGGGGGATGTAGTCGTAAGGATTAGACTTATTTTTACCTTTTTCCTTAGCTTTGCAAACAGGAGAGCAAGTCGCTATGATCTCCTTAGAGCATTCAGCAAGATTGATGGACAAGCTTCTCTTTGTGTGGGGGAAAACTTGTTTTAGAGCTGGAAGAGAAGGTTTAATGTTCACAACAGTTTGGATAACATCCAACTTTCCTGCTTCAATCGAGTTTATGGTATTGCAATTCTTCGTCATTATTTGAAGAAGCTTCTATTTTTTACTACACGCATCATTGTCAAGCTTCCCACTATCTATCTCATCCCTTAGACATTCAATGCTTTGCCTAAATTTCTTTTCATGTTGTCTAAAGTTAGATTTGACTGAAGGACATTGCTTTTGGTTTTCTGTTACATTCACATCAGTGCAGTCAAAATTGTACTGAAGGAAAGGATCAAGCTTTGCCTCAACATTAAGGCTAACAGTTTCATTTTTATTACTTACACATGCAACCTCATTCTCTACACAGTCACCATCGTCTCCATGTAGGTTAACATCAGACAAGTAAGTAGAGGAATCCAATTTCTCGTCAGTAGCCAATAGACTCTTCTACTTGAATTTCCCGGAGCTTAAGCCTTCAAAAGATCCAAAGGATTGTAAACCATCAGCACATCCTGAAGGACCACCTAAGCACGCATTCAACAAGGAAGCCGCACTGTTTTCAAAGCCAACGGGAAAAGCACGCGAAAGCAACTCACTTACCTGTCGAATCTCCCCTTCTTGACAAATATCTACTTCCTCTTCAGCCAAATCATCTTCTTGCATGTCTGAGAGCACCGTAAAATTTAACTTTCTGGAATTATCATCACCTTGCACTGCTTATCCTTTGTCCAAGTACTCACTCACTTTAGTTTTGGCAGGAACTTTTCTCCATTCGGAAGAGATTCTCGGTTGAATACCATTCCTAAGAGATGAGCCTGCACTTACATTATTCTTAGGGTACTCATTTTTACTAGTAATCTGATCAGGTTGCTTGGGCATGACTTTCAAATTTGCTTCCTTAGCTGCGTCATTCCTTAGCTTATCACATTTAGCAGTTGTGTGCCCAAACCTTACACACTCAACACAAATTTCTGGTTTCCACAGGTATGTTACATACACAAACTGCTCACTGTCATCAGGCAATAGAACTGAGAATTTCTCAGGTTGTTCTTCATATGGCGTGACTTCAACCATGCACTTCGCGTATTCGAGGCATTCTAGTTTTTTCGTGGATAAATCTATACATAGAAACTTACCGAATCTCGTAGCTAAATAACAAATACCTATTTTGGAACAACTATAAAGTGGTAAATTCGTGAGCTTGATCCAAATAGGGACCAAAGTTATGGTTATTGTCAAGTCACCAAGTCTAGATTGTCATGGTCTCACAATAAACATCATGTTTTGAATTAAAATTGGATCTACCTTTAATATCTTTTTTCTGTCTTCAATCTTTTCAATGAGAAAGGGGAAAACCTTACCAGTAGAACGTACCTTAACTCCACCTGAAGTGTTCCAAAGATTCTTGAGTCGATTAATGACCATAGAGTAAAGTAACAGTCGATCTAGGAAATGACCCACTAGATAACCATCCCATTGTTCCTCAGCAGCTGCATAAACTCCATCAGTCGGTTGGAGCACTTTTCCCTTAAAGAGGAGCTTCATAGGCGGAGGCGAGAAAGATCCCACGTTTCTAGGTTTAGATTCAAAAAGAGATGACCATTTCTTGCCAGGAGGGCAAGCGACGACGTTAGGGTTAGAAAAAAAGGGGGGAGACGAAGAAATTGGAACCGGAGGAGGTTTAGGAGGCGGGGGAGGAGGGGGAGTGGGTCTGGGTAGAGTAGATGAAGAGAGGTGATGGCTAAACTGAGAGTGTGATAAACGGGAAGAAAGGCTTGGACGAATTGAGAAGCGTGGGGGAAAGGTTGCCATTTTTGGTGAAATTTAATTAATTTTATTATTTGATTTTGGGTTTTTAGCAACCCACAAGGTCGATTATAATAATATTGTCCACAATATAGTTGTTAATGAATTTTTATTTTTCACTTTCTAAATTCATTTGATTTTATTATCGAAACCCATCAAACTATCTGTAATTCAAATTACGGGTATTCACTATTGTGAACTAGTTTTTTCACTTATAAGTGGATGCTTTTAATTTGATGTGTTAAAAGACATTAGCCGACCCCACATCCTTCCTTCTTTTTTGTGGTCAACATGTTGTACAAAAAAAATTACTAGTATAAAGGGGAAGGAGGTTCGACGGTAAGTCTGAAGATATTTGCTAAACTAAACGATGCCAACTTGTGATTTTTTTTGGCTAATACACCTTTTCCTACTAATTATCATAACTATGCACGATGTCACCTAACAGTTTTATGGGCAAAAGATCTAGCATAACAAGATCTCTTACTATGGATCTTCCTTCTTCTAATGGTGGATCCCCATTCAGAAGAAGAGACGAGCTTCCAAGACTAATATTTTACTAAAAAGGTCTTTGCTTTCTAGCGTAGACGAAATAAAGGACATTTTTGAATGATTTTAAATTTGTTGGAATTGGTCCTATATCTCCCTCCGAGGGTGATTGTATAGATAACCCCCTTGAAGGCTTCTTTGCTTATACTGGCCTCCATATTTAGCACGTTAGGTTTCTCCATTTCCCAAAACTTTCCTTCACTTTCTGTAGCAAACTCACATTGCTCACATTCAACTGTCTCCAAACACGTATACTTAAATGTTGTGTTTGAAAATGATTTCCTTGAAGTCTGGTGGTCCTTCCCTCAGTCCTGCAACTATTTTGATTTTGCTTCGCTTGGCCAAGATAAGTAAGAATAACCCCACCTTATACTGGTCTAACAGAGAGAGATCATTGATTGAGAACCCCATCGATAAGACTAGGGATTGGGAAAACCAAATCTTTTTTGTTTTATGTCACCGTGGAGTTAGCACGAAATTCATAAAACTAGGTAAGGGTTCTACTCTTAATTTGAATAATGGTTGCCAATCATTTTACTAATTGTATTTCTTGACTTATAGGGGATGTGCGTAGTAATCGTATAAGGACTCGGAGCAAATGCTCCAAAGCCTGAAAGAGGCTTTGAAGTCATGGGGAAAAAGGTCTACACTTCTAACCATTGCCAATCTTGCAGATTTTGGTCTTCTTCCTTAGCAACAAAGGTTTCTATGGACTCCCCCAATGGTTATTTCAACAGATCCGGGGAATACCCGTTTAAAATTGGGCAACCCTTGGTAATTCTATTTTTTAGCGCCAATTTCATCTTCCCCTATTAGTAAACTTTATTTCTTGCATTTATTTTCAGAACGTATTTTCTTTTCATGCCATTTCATTGCTTGATTTAAATTGTTTCCCGTATTCTTTTAAATGGCCCTTCTCTGGTTAACTCGTCTTATCTTCTTTCTTTAGAGAAAAGAGGAGCTTCGATCCCGAAGGCACTCTAAGATATCTTATAAGCATCAAAGAAATTTTTAAAGGGCTTCTCCAAGGGGCCCACTGTAAAGAAACTAAATTGCCTATGGAGGATGGGATCAATGTCTCTGATGTTAACGAGGGGGATAAAGATGTCTCAGTTCCTCCTGAGATCAATATATCCACTCAAAGTAGCTTCGTTCTTCTGGCCGAAGGTGCAATCCTTGTTCTTCATATGTCTTTTGGGAACATTTCAATACTCATGTTTCTATATATATAAGCTTTTATAGATATTACTGAGAAAGAGATTCTACTTTTTCCTAACTTTCCTTCGACCCTGCTCACTGATAGTGCCTCCGCTTCCACCTCCGGTTTCTCAGAAAGTTTCATTGAGGAGCCTTGGGGTCCCCGACAATGGCTTCCTTTGACGATTTTTCCCTTTCTCTTACGGGCCATTCCGTTTTTTCCCCTCTTCTTCCGGTGTACCTTGCCTTTTATTAGTACTCTTGTCTGATACTTCATTTTGTCTTCTCTCCTTTATTAGTTCATGAAGGGCTGGTTTGCACTTCGTCGTAGCTTTTATATGCGGGAAGGTAAAGTTTGTCAACTCCAAAAGGGGGTAAGTAATTTAAAAGGGGTCAATGAGACCTTGACAGTTGTTGTCATGGAAGTTAAGGAGGAAGCTTCAATTGCCAAGTCTACATCCAAATCCACTCTGGATGAAAATGTTGCCTCAAGGCACAAGTGGAGGATCTGAAGGAAGAAGGGTCCTTTCTGAGGGAGAAATTGGACAGTAATAAAGAGAAAATATGGAAGATGGTGCATGATTTTGTGGAGGTTAGGAAGAAAGTTAATTACTTTTTAAATAAACCTTTAGCACTTGGTCGAAAATACTTTCATGGTTCTGTTGCTCGTAGTTTACTCTGAGAATCATGTGAAATATCCGGATATGAGTTTTGATACACTTTTCGAGGAACTAGCTAAGAGGTTTCATGCCAAGTTGGAGGCTGTTGACCATGAGGGGACCTCGAAGGGTTCTGGGGTTATTGACATAGAAAGTCTTCTTTCTTTTCACATTCCCTCAGGGGATTCTGAGAATTACGAAGAAATTAAATCTCCTCATGCCAGAAGGGCTTTGGATGATATTCATTCTTTATAGCTTCTGGAGAGTAGTGATGGTTCTCATCTAGAGGGGGAAGACTTGGCGTATATTAACCCTAAAGGAAAGCATCTTTCGTTTGGCCCTTCCTTGCTTCCGACTCAGGTATTTACAATGAATTTCCAATTGCTCTTTTGTAGTTTGTTTCTTTTGATCTAGTTAACTTGCAAACTCGGAATAATGGTTAAAAATGTTATGAATACTTAAGCATGTATAATAAAGCTGCTAATTTCTTTATGAAGATCTAGGGATAATATTCCCATTTCTCCCTGAAATTTATACATAACGGTCTCGTCAAAGTTTCTTTTTTTTTGTCTTTTAGGAATCGTGACTTGATGCCTTCCGCCTCTATTTCCTGGTGAAGCCGAGACTTCGACGAGAGCCTTTTCAAAAAAAATTGAAAACCCCCTCCAATTTGTAAAATAATGTAACATCCCACATTTTTAATTAAATAATAAAATGAAAAGTTTCAGAATTTACTCACGGAATTAGTGTCGCTAATTCCGTGATGATTTTTTGATCAATTTAGACCAATGGTTTGCAGAAAATGGATTTAAAACGAAAAGGATAGCTTTAAATGAAGCATTAGAACAAACATGAAATACCAGAAGAACACTAATAAGAATGATGACTACCAATGTTTTAGTCTTGTGAACAAATACTTGTATAGTCCAGTTGGCAAAGGCGTGTCTCTCCCACGTGAGTGGTGCAAGTCGAGTCACTCTAACGTTATATTTTAGTTTTAGAGGGATGACTAAAGAAATGCATATTCTAAAAAAAAAACATGTATAAATGTACACATAAGGAAAATTATACATATAGGTGAGTATAAATATATATATATATATATATATATGTGTGTGTGTGTGTGTGTGTGTGTGTGTGTGTGTGTGTGTATGTGTGTGTATACATTTGTATGTGCGTGTGTGTATATATGTATGTGTTAGACCAAAAAATGGCAATAACGCCCAAAAAATCTTGTTTTAAGCATGAAATATATAGAAGTGGCTGAAAAAAGGAAGAAAAAGCAAGACAATAATATTTTTATAGTGGTTCGGCTTTAACGAGCGTACATCCACTTCATAATCTCTTGATTCAACAGAGAATTATAATTACAACATCATTTCTAATGTTTATTTCGAATTACAATCATATTTACACTCATATTTCGAGGTGGAAGATAGATGCAGCCAAGGCTAAGGAATATGGTGCTTCATATGGCCAAAAAAAATCCCATGAAAATGTCTTATTCTCATGTATTTATAGGCGAATGGAGGCTGCCCCTGGGATCGGGTCGGGTGTGATGTGGCGGCCATCCAGTGGGTCTCGGAAAAGTAGTGGGAGACGTAGAGAAATCCTCTCGAGATCGTGGGTAGATAGGTGGAACTCGATCCAGGTTCATAGACATGAGAATAGGTCAATATCGTTGTGCAGAAGTGGTTTTGCTACAGGCGGATCGGGTAAGGGATGATCTGACCCGGTGGAGATGCTGGAGAGCCAAGCCTTCGAGTGGCTCGCTGACGTGGGATCGGGTCGGGTACGACCCGAATGGTCTGACCCGATTGCTCGGACTAGTGCTGGAGTGATGGTGTCACGTTGCTTCAACTCGAACCGAAAACCTACATCTGTTTCGGATGCACCGATCCGACCCGGTTCGCTGGGCATGTCGCGCCCACGTTTTCCACTTATTGTGTTACTTCATCCAATTTATTGCCGACCAATGCCAATTTATACTCAAGTCCCTATCTTTGGGTGACCTGATCACAAAGCAGGCTAACATTTGCCCCCCAAGTACATCTTATCATAGATGAGATGTGCTTTGAATATGTCGAGTTGGATCTTTCTGGAACATCATTCGTCCTTGAGAAGGCTTTACCAAACCATTGTGTTCTTTTGAGCAGTTCTGATATATTGACTCTTCATTGTATAGACAGCTTATCATATATCACATCGCTTCCATGGGTGCTTATCGGGCCAAATTCTATGGCCGGTATAGTCAAGATGACCAAGTAATCATTTAAAACTCGTCGAGTCAAGAGGTCAAATTCTTTCATCATAAGTTATGCAGGATCGTTGGCTCCCGGGTGTGGCCGTACATGCACAAGTCGTTACCAAACAATGTCGTCTTTCTACGCAGGTCAAGCGCATTGTCGAATCAAACTTCTTTTATGCACAAGTCAATGTATGAAGTATCCATCCAAGTCATGGGGTAGTATAAGAATCTTTGAACTTTGAGCTAGCAATTAGACCATTGGGATAGAGCACATCAGGATTGACATATGAATTTGTCATTTGTGCTTGGATTTGGACTATCTCGATATCAAGATATTAATCTAGGGCTCTACAGTCGCATCGAATCGTAACAATAAGGAATCTGAAAGCCATGATCACTCCGGACCAGGTCAATAAAAAATCAGGAATTCATGGTCGCATCGGGCCATATTAAAAGAAATCCATGACCGCTCCAGATCGATTCGTAGTCCCGTGATCACATATGAGTCTGTACGAGATGTTGTTGAAAGCATGCGAGCTAGTGTCTGGTATGATCATCACAGTCGCAAGGCAGTAGAGAAGTTCATCACACTCTCCATTTGATGTAGTTGCGAATTCCTCTTTGAAGTCACGTCTGACCTATAGGCTGGCTTGCTTGAACGGTCTAGATGAATCATGTCATATTTTGGAGATATAGTGTATGTTTTCGGAATCACGCATCAAGTCAGGATCATGTTCAAAGGCAGTCTATGAGTTGAAGCTCGTGCTCCCAGCGTCAGTGGAGGACAAGCGAAGTTAGTGCTTATTCCCCCAGCATCGGTGAGGGTTGGTCCAAGTTAACCAGACATCCTGTCTCTAGCCTTTATACTTTCCATGGTCGCATCGGATTAGAGCTGCAGGTTCAACAACCTTAGTCGACCCAAGTCATTCTGTGCACTTTCTTAAGCCAGCAAGAGTTGGAGCAGTATACGCGAATGGACGTATTAAATTCGCTCTTGTGTCATCCCTTCACTTTAGTCGGAAAACGAGGATTGCCTCATCGTGCATCAGTAAATTTAGCTAATCTCATCGGATCATTTCCGGAGTTGAGTATGTTCATCAAAATGCAAGTGAATAAATGTCATTAAGGAGTTAGTTGAGCCCCTTCATTCTTGTTCCAACATAGTCTGGAATAACTATCATAGTCTTGTTGAGTAATAAAATTGGCTCTCTCTAGAATCATAGAATCCTATTATTCTTTCCTGGGGATTTTCTTTTATTTTTATCATTTCAAGAGTCATATGGTCCTCCATCCTTTGTCACGAAAACATTGAAATCATCTATCTTAGTGTTAGTATCCTCTTGTTGTAGGAATCTGTCTGCCTCAAAGGTGAGTCCACCGAGGCCTCTGGGTAAATCTCATTGTAGAGGGATTTTAAAGTCTGAGTTAGCCAAAATGTTGGATACTACTTCCATCAAAACCATAAATGGTTCAGGTCGATCTACCGAGGCCACTAAAGAGTTAAATCTTTCCAAAAATGAATCTCGGGTCTCGTCGGACTTTTGTTTGATTGAAGTGAGTAACGTGACATTCTTGGGTCGAGAGATGCGGACCTTTGAATGCTCAATGAAGTGGGTGACCAACGCGTTCCAGCGATTGATCAATTTAGACGCATGCCACCAAATTTTTTTAGCAACAATGTAAGTCAACATCCAGAAATGGTAGCTCGAAGTGCGTGGGGATTGCTGAAATCCCTGATGTCTCGCATGAAAGAGTTTTGATTGACACTGCTCACGTTGCCTTTGAGGTGTGCCGCCTCTGGTGAAGCATCAATTAACATTGGCAATTTGGTCTTCATCTTTAAGAAGTTGTCATCAATTTTCCAATTTAGTGATATTGCCCTCAATATGAAATCTTTAAGTGGGTGGAAGCCGGTCACTGGCTTCTTGGTTTTGCACATGCATTAGCCGTCAATCAGGCTTTTGTCCTTTAACTCTAGATGGTGATCCACTGCTCGGATGTATGCAGGTTAGTCTTGCGTAGTCATTCTTTTGGTTGTAGTATGGGATCTTGCAGAACTCCTATAATAGTAAATGTGCATAAAGTTAGTGGATAGTCGAATTATGCTGCTTGAAACTCACATCTCATTCCCCTACTTGCCCTTATGTGCCAAAGGAAATGTCAGAGACAAAGTGGTGGCGGCACACCCAATTGTTGCACGGTACAAGATAGCTGATTCATTTCTAGCTTTATCTGAGCCTTCCAACCCGGAGTAAGTTAGGACTAGTTAGTGGATGTTCACTCTGCATCCGTCTGATGACCCCATGCAGCCTCTTGAGTTTGGAAATGCATGCATGAAAAAGAAACATTGCTTTTAAAACTTGAGAAATTAGGCTATCCAAGTGCTCGAGCTTTTTTGAATTTTCCATTCAGTGCACTTGCAGGTGGTACTCGTCGTTGCACTTGGATCATAGTCAATCATATATAGGGATGTGTTTTAGTTCGAAATATCACTCTTAGGGCCTCCTTTTGGTCGGTTCCTTAAGTCGTGTGATATGTTTTGGACGTCCCACTCTCAAGGCCTCCTTTCGGTCGTCGCCTTGAGTCGCATGGGAAGTTCACCACTAGAAGCCAGTGTCAACCCTTCGAACGTGGCCCTTGCATATGTGCTTCATATCAGCACAAACCTGCATTAATAAACCAATGTTTTTTACAAATCACACAAGGGTTTTAACCCAGCATCCCTGCAAATCAAAATTCTTGCAATCAAATAATAGCTAACAATGCTATCGAATAATGGCTAACAAATCATATAGCAGTTATCTAAAGGGTTGATGTGTGTGTATGCCCCTAATCAATCATGAATAAAGGGACTGGCCAGAGCTTTTTGGGGATTAATTAGGATTGAAATTGTATTGCCCACAATCCTTTAGTGGGGAGTACGGGCTCAGCTTTCAATCTTGCATCCAATCCTTCAGTGGGGTAGGAACCCATTTCCTTTGGCGCTTGGTCTCTGCGCCTTTATACTCTCCTATCATATGCCTAGGTTAGAGTTCGGTTAAGGAGGTCTTTAATTGTGGTGCACCATCACGCCTCGTGGATTCCATCTTCCTGTCCTTTATACTCTCTCTCATATCATGAGGGTTAGATACGTGGACGACATCTTCCCGTCCTTTATACTCTTTCTCGAATCATGAGAGTTACAGTGGTGGACGACATCTTCCCATCCTTTATAATCTCTCTCGAATCATGAGAGTTAGAGTGGATCTCAAATCATAAGAGTTAGAGTCACGAATTGAGTGGTCTTTAATCTTGGCGCGCCTATCACACTCGTTCTGGGTTTCTACTCCTGTCCTAGCTCTGAGGATTAGAGTTAGTCTGATCAGTAATGATATATCGCTATCCCTAATCCCTCTGTGGGGATTTCAGGCTCAGCTTGCATTCTTTCCCCCCAATCCTTCTTTGGGATAAGAGCCAATTTCTTCAGCATTTGGTCTTAGTGCTTTTATACCCACTTCACGAATCAGGAGATCTTGTGTTAATCTAGCTGACGATAGTGTCATTCGCCTCAGCTTTCCTTCTATGCTCTACTTCCAAGAGCGGGATTCAGCCGACTCGAGTGTCATTTATGAACTTGATTTTAGTCCATGCTCCATGCTACACTCTCACGGATGAAGCTTGTCGGGAAAATGGTCGAGTCACACTTGCCAAGGCTTTATATCCCCTTGATCAGGCTGCGGGAAGGTTGATCGGTTCCAAACTCTGGGTACCTACATCGTTCGCACGCAAAATCACATGAGTTAGTCATGTCAATAACTCAGGAAGCATATAAAGGTAAGATGCATGAGTATATCAATGGGAAGAGTTGCCTCCTCTGTTCGGATTTATGCAATCCGATGGCGTTAAGTACATTATCTAGCCGTATGGGCAGTAGAACTGCGTCCATTTGGAGTTGGACTCCGACTTCAAAGTGCAAAGATCGATGCACAATTGTCTTAAGGTCTGTCAAGTATGAGCCAAGGAATGGATGGTCATATAAGAGCTTCCTTGAGCTGTTAAACTTTCCTCGGATGGAGTGAATGACTTTGTAAACGAGCGGTTCAGTTGGGCTCGTTGTGACAATGCTCTGTAACTCTGCATGCAGACGTCCTAAGTGATTAGTACCAGACTCTAGGTGCCTATATCATTTACATATAAATACAAAGGAGTTAGTCGCATCGATAACTCATAAAGCATGCAAAGATAAAAGATAGGGTTGAAAGATCATCCTGTTAAAGGGAACGAATATCATTCTAAGCTAAAGTGACATCGTGTGTTTTTTTCCGGTTCTTTTCAATTCATCTTGTCTCTTCCAGGTGAAAACTTGATCTGGTTCCCACTTGCCCTCTGTGTCAAGGGAATGGAATAAGGGCCAAACAATCGGGTCTTGACCATTGATGGTAGCACCTCATCTTTCCAGTGCCTAACTGTTAATCAACAGAAACGCGAGAAGTCCATGTTTATAGGGGATTAGCTCCTTCCATGTTAGGAAGTTGGATGCGGTAATTGGTATGGTAGACATGCCTCGTTCATCCGCAGCCGTCTTCGATCCCAGTCGGGAATATGAGATGATATGTAGACAATCAGTCAAAATCAATGCTTAAGTGTTGTAGATTCTTGACTTGTTAAGCTTCAGGCACAATGACAGCAGTCGGCCGTGCTCCAGATGCAAATTCGGTCATGCAAGCTTATGATGTATCAACTTTGGACTAGATAGTGGAATCATAAGCAATCCATGCAGAGGTGTCTGAGTTTCTCCCTGCGTTCGGGGCATGAATCAATCAACGAATGGTCAAATTATGAATCATCACATTCTAATACCAGAACATTAACCGTTAGAAATCCCATTCATGTACATCTTCCATTAAGAAGGATGTCATCTAGTGCTTCTATCGAATCATTCATGGTAGTGAATTCAACAACGAGATCCATTGATGTTTCTCTCAGGATGACCTTCCAAGGGAAATAAGAAATGTCGCCTTGCATGTCGTATCTTTGGGCTTTACGAACGACGGTATGCCTTTCACTTTTTCTTGTCGGAAGCATTCCATGTTGTAGGAAGCTCTTTATGGGGGTCATCCATGACCCTCTCTCGAGTTCGCTCTTCAACACTGGATCAACTTCCATCTGATCAATACTCACAGTTTCTAGTACCTCGATTGGGACCATCTCCATCCCTTCCGGATTAAGGGAGCTCGGTAGTTTGGCCAACTTATCCGCCTTCTGATTCTCTATTCACGGAATAGGGGATATGTTGTAATGCTCTAGGCCATCCAATAGCTCTTCAACCTTTTCTAGGTAAGTTGTAAGTCGTGGTCCCTTTGTTTGAAATTCCTTTTGAACCTGGCAAATAACAATCAGAGAATCACCAAAGATGTCTAATGCCGCTACTCTCGACTCCTTAGGAAGTTTCAACCCGTCAGTCAGGGCCTCGTATTTGGAATTGTCGTTAGTAGCGGAAAAATCCAGAGCAAGGCATAGTAAATTGACCTCCTTTAGGAGTTATTAATACAACTCTGGCATCGGACCATCGATCACTATGAGCACCGTCTACGTACAGCTTTTGAATGCTCGATTCCGTCTTCCGTTCTGAGGGGCAATCTTCTTCATCTATCACATCCTCTTCAGGAACGAAGAACTCAGCGATGAAGTCTGCTAGTGCTTGTCCCATATGGTATTTGTTGGAAGGAAATTGAGACTAGATTAGCTTAGCTCGATGCTCCATTTGAGCAATCTTCCAGATGCCTCAGCTCACTGCAGTACCTGTCGTAGCGGCTGATTAGTGTTTACCACGATCGTATGAGCTTGGAATAATGGCGGAGTTTCCTTGAAGTGATCAATAGGTTGTAAGCGTGCTTCTCAATCTTTGGGTATTTACGCTTTGCCGCCGCTAACTTCTTATTCACTTATCAAATCGAAGAATGGGATGCATTTGTCGGTAACTCTGGAAATAAATTTACCCTGTGCTGCCACCTTCCCTACCAAGCTTCGACTTCATTGCGGCTCACGAATGTCCCTAATTGCTGCAATCTGGTCAGGATTGATTTCAATTCTGCGTAAGCTAACTATGAAGCCTAGAAACTTCCCTGACGCAACACTAAATGAGCATTTTAAAGGGTTTAGCTTCATTCCATAGTGTCGAAGAATATTGAGCATTTCTGCCAAACCGGAAACGTAGTCGGTTGGCCGCTTAGACTTCACAAGCATATCATCTACATGGACTTCCATGGACTTCCCACTCAGGCTGCGGAACATATGATTCACTAAGCGCTGGTACGTTGCTTCGGCATTCTTCCATTCGAAAGGCATTATCATGTGACAGTACTTCGAGGTTTGTGATGAAGCTTGTATGTTCTTGGTCAGGCACATGCATAGGAATCCGGTTATATTCTGAGTATGCGTCCGTAAAAGAAAGAAGTTCATGTCTAGTCGTCGAATCCACTATCTAATCAATTCTAGGTGACAGGAAGCTGTCTTTTGGGCAAACTTTATTCAAATCTGAAAAATCAATGCATGTACGCCATTTTCCATTAGCCTTCTTAACATGGATAGGATCTGATATCTAGTTGGGATATGTAACATCTCGTATGAAACCATTGCCTCTCAGCTTCTCGACTTCTTCCTTTAGGGCAGTTTAAGTCATATAAAGCAGGTGATCACTACTCGCTCAAGCATCAGTTGCATTGGTGAAGTCTATACATCATTGGAACCCTGGAAGATAAGGCTGTAAGGAAACACTCTTTGTCTCGTATACTATCATAGTTAGCATGTTTGAATCTGCTAAAGAACTCTCATTGAACAACATCAGTGAATACATATCATGGCTCTTGGAATGATCCCTGCCGTTGCCAATTTGCTGTTGATATCCTTGGACTATCTACCGAATCTTAGTTGATAAGCCTTAATGACTAATGTTGGTCAAAGTGTATGCCGAGCCGAAGGCGTGCCATCAACGGGTCCGGGCATAGCGCCCCATTCGGTTCGCCCCATTCGATTTTGGAAGACGGATCCTTATTTGAAACGACCAGAAAAATATATTTTTGTCAAAAATAACTATTCTGGGTCGGGTCAAAACTCGCCTTTAAGTTGAGGTTCGGACATGTTCGTATCGCCCCATTCGGTTCGAATTGGGGTATCATCAGGTGACCGGTTCGGGACTTCTCTTGCGGTTCGGGTCGAGGTTACACTTCCGAGTTGGATCGGACCATATCATCAGTTCAGGTCAAATTACCTCATCGGATTGACTCAAACGATGCCATCCGAACTGGGCACTTCGAGCCGAGTACCTCGAACTGGATTCCTTCAGCACAAAATCTTCATACCAAGATCACTCGACCTGAAATCCTTTAACCTAGAAAGCTCGATCCGCATGTCTTCTCGGCCATTCTTTGAACCGTCAACGTGAAAAGATGTTGTACTTCATTGTTTTTTGCTGCAAGAATGTGCAGAAGAGCCTTCATGCCTAGAAGTCACCATTCTTGTAGAATCATTGAAAAATAGGGAGTTCGCAGGATTTCCTCATCGTACTTTACGACCCAATAAGTAGACTGGAAACCTTTAAACGCCGAGAATCTCATTTATCTGTGAAAGCGCCAAAACATTAGACCAAAAAATGGCACTATTACCTAAAAATTCGTGTTTTGAGCATGAAATATATAGAAATGATTGAAAAAAGGAAGAAAAAGCAAGACAACAAGAATTTTATAGTGGTTAGGCGTTAACGAGCCTACATCTACTTCCTAATCTCTTAATTCAACAGAGAATTACAATTACAACATCATTTCTAGTGTTTGTTTCGAATTACAATCATATCTACACTCACATTTCGAGGTGAAAGATAGATGGTAGCTATGGCTAAGGAATATAGAGCTTCATATGGCCAAAAAAATCCCCTGAAAGTGCCTTGTTCTCATGTATTTATAGGCGAATGGAGGCTGCTCCTGGGATCGAATCAGGTGTGATGTGGCAACCATCCAGCGGGTCTCGAAAAAGTAGTGGGAGACGTGGAGAAATCCTCTTCAAATCGTGGGTAGATAGGCGGAACTCGATTCGAGTTCGTAGGAATGAGAATAGGTCAATACCGCTGTGCAGAAGTGGTTTCGCTCCAGACAGATCGGGTAAGGGGCGATCCAACCCGTTGGAGATGCTGGAGAGCCAGGCCTTCGAGTGGCTCGCTGACGTGGGATCGGGTCGGGTACGACTCGGATGTTTTGACCCGATTGCTCGGACTAGTGCTGGAGTGATGGTGTCACGTTGCTTCGACTCGAACCAAAAAACTTCATCTGTTTCAGATGCACCGATCCGACCTGGTTCGATGGGCGTGCTGCGCCCACGTTTTCCACTTATTGTGTTACTTCATCCAATTTATTGCCGACCAATGCCAATTTATACACAAGTCCCTATCTTTGAGTGACTTGATCACAAAGCAGTCCAACCTGATTGCTTGGGCCAGTGCTTGAGTGATGGCGTCACGTTGCTTCAACTTGAACCGAAAACCTTCATCCAATCCGGATGCATCGATCTGACCCGGTGCTCTAGGCATGTCCCGCCCAAGTTTTCCACTTATTGTGTTACTTCATCCAAGTTATTGCCGACCAATGTCAATTTATACTCAAGTCCCTGGCTCTGGGTTACCTGATCACAAATCATGCTAATGGTATGAATAGGAAATCCAAAAGTAACCTGCGAACAACCAAAATGAGTAAGTAATAAATGACGACATAACATCGTTTGAATTTTGAAAAGAAATGATGTTGTGCATAGATATATATGCATAAATTTAAATGTTGAAATTAAAAGTGTAATTTAAGGGCGGAAAATAATGAATTTATAACTAATGAAAAATTGACAAGAAGATAGCTGCACTTGAAATTAGAATATATATTAAAAGGAAGAAATCAATGAATTGATAGCGTTAGTAATGACATTAATTAAGAAGCTATTAATAACAAATAGCTGAAGAGTTATATGCATATATATGAGCATAAGTTTGAAATTTGAAATTGGATATATATTATAAACGTAATAAAATAATTTACTAAGAGATATTTGAAAATAAAATGAACGTGAACAGCCAATATTAACTAAGAATTAAAAGCGTCACAATCAATGTCAATGACCTAGGTCATGGGTCGACCCAGGCTGAGTCGACCCTAGGGTCGACATACCCTTAAGGTGGGTTGACATATGGGTCGACCTACTAGGTCTCAAATCTAAACGTTCTAACGTGTTTATCTTGGCTTGTACTATACAAATTTTATTTTATTTAATCTGACAGATGATAATCTCCTATACACCTATAAATAGACTAGCAGAGCCTAGCCTCTAACTCATATTTTCTGAGACGATGCCAAGGCTCTACCATTTTCTTTCTTCTCCAAATATTTTTGAAACTAGAATATTATCTTTTGGGAATTCTGATTCAAGATTTGAAGATAAAGAATGCAGAGCTATAATATAAGTGTTCAGATTTCTTGTCAACATGAGGTAAATCCTGTGAATCATAATTATTTAGGTTTCTTTTTTTTCTTCTTTTAGCATCAGATTTGTAAATCTGTGGTTACATTAATATTAGATTCAATTAAAAAGACCACAGAATAACAGATCTGAATCAGATTCAAGGATTAGAAAGCAATGAAGTAAGTGGATTGAAAATTATACATTTTGGTAACAGAATATTTATTGTTTACTTTCCCCGTAATTCTTAACGTGATAAATAATTGAAATTTGTGATAATTGCGACACAATCTATTTCTAAGTATGTTAGGACTATTACTGTTGTACAAATCTATTCCATTAATCTTTTGTTTGGATTGAGAATTACTGTAATACTGAAATTATGGAACTTATAATAATTATTACTATATTTCTAAGATTGTTACTTAATGTCAAATTGGATATATTGTAAAAAGAATTACAACAGAATTGGGGATAAGGGAAAAGAATTAATATGTCTAATTTTGCATGGAAAATTTATAATGATTGAAAATGGTATATGAAAAACAGGAATTTAACATCTACCTCAGAAAATAAAAAGGGCAGATCAGTAGTGGACTAGATTACTAGATTTGGAGAAAATTGGATATATTTCCATAACGGAAAAATTACTGAGGATGTGGTAGCAAGAAAAGAAAGAAAAAAAAGATTAGTGTGAAATAGAGATTCTTTTACCGTTTACACACTAATCAAATAAAATATATATGAATGTCCACATTGAAAATAAAATAAATAGCTTGCAATTATGGATCTTAATTGATGTACGTTATGGAAATAAATCTTTACAATTTTCCACTAACCAGTGAGGTGTCTGAAATATTTTCCTGAAATGATAAGAATGAACAAACAGTAATTAAAGAAAGATCACAACAGAAAAAGTTGGTTCATATTAAGGAACCTAAAAAGAATTGTGATGAACGGGAAATATAACATATATAATTAACTATATGAATGAGAATGTAATATAGTTGGCAGGCTTGTCCTAGGGACAAGCGGAATTGTAACATGAGATATGATAAATAATGAAAGGAAAACTTATTAGTAAACCTTCATTAAAGGAACTAGGTTAATAAGTAAACTCACAACAACGGTTATGATAACGGTGTAAGATAAGGTTCTTATTAAATAAGAAAGAATAAAGTATGCTAGTATTAGTAGACTTATAGTTGAAAGTATTGAGTCTAATAATCGTAATAAATCATAAGTGGAAGCCCGCTCTAGGGGCGTAGGGCTGAATAAAGAACGTAAGCAGCCAATTGTGAGCTAATAAACCAAGTAACTTGACTAAAAATTGAATATGTGGATAATCAAATTAATTAGCAAAGCAAGCGCGTGATTAAAAAATTATACATAGGATCTAATAACGCGATGGCGTGATGCACTTGACCAGTCCGTACGTATGAAAGTGAAGAACCCAACCGGGTCGATCGTCGTGGTGTCTGGGGACATGAGAGGAGCACGTCCAATTGATTATTCTATTACACTGGAGGAAAGCATGTGGCTTCTACGAGACGTGGCAGGGTACTTCGCAATGGCCCTCTGTGATAGGCTTCGGGCCGCACTCACAGAGGTTTGGTCTGTACGGTACCATCCGGTGAGTATAACTTGACTGCAATTGTGGTGTGGTAGTCAGATGGCATTTGGTGATTAGGTGGTTTGCCTCGCTAGTGGAAGAGGTTAGTCAGGACCAAATCAAAGATAGTAATTGTCGGGTACCTGCCATCATCAGTCACTGGGATGTGGAAAGACTAGAGCTAAACCTATAGACCTTCGATCTTTCACTGTCAGGACGTTAGTTGCGGGATATGCCAAATTGGATGTTAGATTGGTTGATAGGGGAACATCACTTAGCTCTTAAAGAAGTGTTTCATAATTTGAGGGTGAGTCCATAGTCACCTTGAAAAGACAGACCATATGTGAATATCTATATTATAGGCTTCATTAAGCTGTCCTTCAAAGATATTGAAAGCTCCTGACTGAGTTTCCGTGCATTGGATGTAGCCCTATCACGAGATTCGGGTTTTAATAGGCAGTACATTCGTGTGAGGGTTTAGATATACACACTGGATGGTGTATTATAGACATTAGGGCATTACTCCATGTTGAGACATGATTCGACCAAGAAGTTCAGATATGAGGATCCGTATGTTTACATGGCATAGCGATGGTGGTTATGTGTGATTATGTGGCGTAATGATATAGATTTCCTTACGTGGTTTGGCGAAGGATGGAGGTGGTGAATGCTTCTGTAGTATGACGACGAAGACCATATGAGGAGGATACTATAGGGAGTACCTCGAGATGTTGGGTATAGCTACATACATACTATATTACGTTTAATCTACTGGAAAGTGGATAGGTATGATGTGGGTGCAGAGTCTTCAGTGTCGTTAACCCATATAACATAATAATTAAGAAAATGTCACTGAACGGTGTATGTAGGGTTGTTTCAGAATGTATAAATTGTCCCCTCACCAGAACTTTGTGTTCTGACCCCCTCCTCATAACATACTCACAAGTTAGCTTTATGGCAGAGGTTTGGTAGCCTCTGGACACTTGTTAAACAATGTTATTATTTTGGTAAGGCTATATTTGATTATTGTATTTTATCCATTCTATTAGGAGATGTTTTATATATATTACCTCTGCCTTTTCTCCAGGATACCAGACAAGCCAACTCAAGCTTCGGTAGCTTATGATTTTTGAAAAAAATTCGATCTGTCAAAATTCGGGTTGTTACAAATAAAAACGACTTTCGATTATATATTATGTATCCACTGTAACCTGTATTGACCTGATGTAATAGTGTTATGTAAGTTCTTGATATGACTATTGATGTGCCATTAATTGATAAGGGATTAAAATTTCTGGAAGCTGTTACTTGGGATTTTCTTTCAAAATTCATTAAGTTAAGGAGAGAATTTCAAGAGGGACTCGATTTAATTAAATATCGAAGACCCATTCGTGATGATTTCTTAAGAGAATTAAACAAACTATATAGGGAAAATCCTAGGTTTAATTTTGACTTCTTGGGCTGTGAGAAAGAAAATCTTCTTAGAGAACATCGATTTCAATATTTTATTATGGCTTTGAAATACGCTACCTCCATGACTTGGGGAATTGTTTCATAATTTCGATCTTGGTCGTTCAAATTTATTGTGAGATTTATGTTGCGATAATAAAGAACTTGTATCTCTTTTGTTGTAAATAGTTCCTTTTGTATAAATTCACAAGGATCTACAACCATTGTCAGTGGCCTCACCAAGTCAAACATTTGACGATCGATCTAAAGTCGGTGTCGGAGGTGAAATATCATATGCTTCAGGTGATGTGATTCCCCCAAATTCGTGGGGAACCCATTAGCTTTTGGTTGGTTTAAAAAGCACCAAATGCAAAAGATTTTGGTTTTTAATTTAAAATTACATGTAAGAAGCTTGGAACAAAAAGATGTTGAGATGGGAAAGGTCTTAGGCATGAATTAAAGCGACTGTGTGCGTAGATTTTGACGAGAACACCTGATGCTTCAACAGGAAGTTGAAGAACTAAAACTTAAATACGAGAATAGTGAATGTTCATGCAAATTTTTGTAGTTTATCTTAAGAGGTTTTATCATAGATTTGGTCCTTCGATCTTCTTCTGAATCAGCATGGCCTCCGGCTAAATTTCAATACTTGACTGATCCCCCGAAGGGACTAAACGAAGGGGTTATCAAAGAATGGGTTAGTACTGTGAAGTTGGAATTAATGTCCTATTTCGAGGAATAATAAAAGGAAGTTATTCACTGTGTTTACAATACTTGTGTGGGATAAATTAAAGAGCCTCGACGCCAAGTCCTTTCTTGTAAAAAACGTGATTCAGAGTATGAAAAGGCCAACAAGCTTCTTTTGAAAATTAACAAAATTTACGAGAATTCTCTATTGCTTCAGATAGAATCTTTTGATAGTACGAAAGTTGTTCGCCAAAAGGAAAAGAACTTTAAAAAGGTGTTACTATTTATTCTCCAATGTATCTCTAATCCAGTTTCTTCTCAGATCTTTTTGGATAAGATTCAGAGGATGTAACGCTATCTTGTGTGACTCTTTTTCTTATACGTTGTAACTTATATGGATTATTTTTGAATGCATTGGGTAAAATACCATTTGTTGTTAAATATTCATTTGAATAATTTGTCTATATAGAATTACTACGAACTCAAAATGAAGAATGAGATTAACCATCTCATAGGTTTATGACTCATCCATAATTTTGAATTAATGAGTCAATACTATTTACCTTGGTAGTTAACAGTGGGGTTACATCCTTCTCTAATGGCGGAGTTAATATAGATTCCCCTTTGGTTTGTGATTCAAGTGAAACTTTAATGCATAAGTTTTAGAACCTGGATTTGGGCACTCAAATCGGCATGGATTGAAGGATTATATCCTAGAAATGGACAAGGCATGTTTTTTCTTTCACAACCCAAGGCCCAGATTCAGGCCATAATTTGGTAAAAAATCAGTGGTTATCTTCCCAGAATAAACGAAACCTTTTCCGTTTGGGAAACCAAAATTCGGGTAATAATAGAGGACCAAAGCCTATTTTGGCTTAACAATCCCAGATTCGGGTAATAATAAGGACGAAGCCCTTTTTGGCTTAAGAAACCTAAATTCGGGTAATAATAGGAATGAAGCCTTCCTGATTTAAGAAGCCCAGATTCGGGGAATAACAGGAACGAAGCCTTTTCGACTTAAGAAACCCAAATTCAGGTAATAATACGAACAAAGTCTTTTTCGGCTTAGGGAACCCGGAATCGGGTGATGATACCTTTGAGAAGGCCGAAATTTACTCTTTAAGTTTTGGTGAAGCCATCTTCGGACTTTAAAGGAATAACTCGAAAGGTTTGGTTATAAAAGCACTTTCGGTTTTAATTTATTTTTGGCCATCATAGTCATTTTCTAAAGCAGATGCTTGGCATGCTTTAGGACTCCTTCTGAGATTTTGATCCCTTCTTTAGGATAGGACAAAAGCAAGGGCAGTGCATACTTATACTGAAGCAAAGGCATGGATTGATCATGTAATGATCAAAGGTAGAGCGTGCTTCTTTCGAAGTCGGTGCATGTCCTTGGGCTTACCCATCCCTCATCTAAAGGGCGCATTAACATGTCCCTTGGCCGCGGTTAAGGGCTTCAGTGCATCATCTTGGCCCTTGGGCATGAATGATGGCTTGCCATCCTCCCTCTAGGAGGTGCCAAGGATATACCCTAGGTTGGGGCTAGGCGTGCGATGCTTTGGGATTATCCCTTCCCTTTTCAGGGGGAGGACCAGGGATATACCTTGGAATTTTGAACTAATATCCATAAGAAAATGACCCTTTCCTCGACCGAGTATAAATTCTTATTTTGAAAATTTATTCATGTGGAAGATCTTGTCTTCACACAAAGTGTCATTACATTTACTTAACTTTCTTTATAAATTTGGTGATCGATTTTTCCAATGCTCTACACTGGTTTTTCCATGTCCATTAACTTAATTGTAGAGGAAATAGGCTTTCCCTTGGGCTTTCTGACCATCGTAGGCATCTTGTTAGAGGGCCGGTAACTCAACTTATCCTTGGCGGATCGATAAACCACTTTGGGGCTCGGACTTTCCTTTAAAAGTTTTAGCTTTTAACCTTTTGGTATTTGGAAGGATTCCCTTTCCCTTGAGTACATTTGCCTTTCTTTAAAGGGTGTTGTGATTTTTAGAGTTGCCAACAGGATCCCCCTTATCGAATATCCATGGCATGCCTCTTTCCGGTTTTGCTAAAAAAAATGTTAGGATACACAAGCTTACTGTTTCGAACATCATACTTCATTTTGGTAAACATATTATCATCTTTTGCTAAAACCCTTTCGTAGGTACTAATCCAGTATGAACGGAATTTAGGCTCTAATTATCTAGGTTATAAGCTTTATTCCATGCTCATTATGTTTTTTTTAGTGCCCTCGTTTTCGAATTGAATCCTCCGTAAGAGGTTTTGAAACTCGTGTGGTTAATAGATTCATTCCCAATGTAGGTATGACCTTGTATCCGGTCAGTTTTTCCCTTATTTTTCCTCAAGAGTAGATTCAATCTTTCCCTATCTCCGAATGGTTGTTTCTTATCTTATTAGGTTGCGAAGGTACCCATAGCATGCCTTCGAATTTATATTAGTCCTTTCGAAAACATACATTTGTCCCGAAAACTCCGTTTTCCAAACATTTTGCTATCCATCTTAACTGGAACCCCTAAATATGAACTTTGTGAAGGCCAAGGAGGTTTATAAGGAGTTGGAGTTTCAAAGTCTCCTTCTAGCGCCAAAATGTTAGCTAAATTTATGGTCAACACCCTAAAATGAGAGGAATTCTTGCGATTGAACTGCCGTAGTAAATACACTTTAATGAACCAAAAGCGATTTCCTACAGAAAATAAAACTTGTGGTAAGTGTTCCGTAACTTAGAAGAAGAGGTTCCTTCCACAATGTAATGTATCTCCTTGATTTGTGGATATTATCCTTCATGACTTTGCTGCAATATCTATGGGTTTTAGGTTAGTGAAATCACTGGCCAAAATCAAGGAGTTTCTATTTATCATTTCAACATCTTCGGTAATTGTAATGACCCAGGTTTTTGACGACTTTGGTTATCGACATAAACACGATGACGACTAACCAAACATCGGAAAACCCCGGTCACAAATGAAATAAATTAGAGGGTGGGGAAAGATAAGATAGAAAACTTAGAATAGAAGAAGAAAAAGAACACAATATCAGAGTAACACGAATCTCACAGCGGATCGAATAAATATATTTCATAACATAACTTTGAAATACAAATCTGTACTTGAATATACATATCATTATCAAAGTACAACACTTGCAACACAGCGGAAATAACTATAACTATATGATCCTGAAGCCTCCTACTCCAAGCCGTATAACAGAACGGGTTTTTCCCTTATGAGAATCCAAATTATCTTTATATCAAAACCTTTTGATATTATAATAATGTCTATCAACCACAGTATAATAATCATCTAGCAGAACGCTTTCATCTCACGTTCTACATATATAGTATACAATCAAAACCGCAAGCACGTATTGGGTAATGGATTTCCAACTATGACAAGGTATGGAACCACCTTCCGCAAGTGTACCTCTAGAAAGGAATACACTGGGTTCAACAAGAACATCTTGCAACCCGACCACACATGACCGACCACTCATTTCGCTTGAGTGTATCCAATGTATATCACCAACGGTTGGGATCAGTAACCGTTTCCCGAATGGGACAACAACAACAATAGATTTTTAGAAATAAATGAAACTCTAGCTCAGGTGATTATACACCCTACTTCGGTGTGACCGACTTAGCCATGCTGCCTGCCCGATTTCTGTCATTTACCGGTTGATGAGGCTAGAAGCTACGCTTTGTCATCACACCAGATTCACTTTGAACGCCACATCGTCAAATCCATCAAATCACCGATTGACGTCCTCAACCATGCATTATGTGTTAGCTAAAAGAAGTTTCCTTCTCCGCTTCCACTCTTGGTACGGTTGGAGAAATCAATATACGTGATCGTTTGGAAATACTCTGTCAGACATCCGTCCATACAAGTCATCCAGGAACAAGATGAACCGAAGGCACTAATCCGTAAAAAGGATAGCCCTTGCATAACTCCGTCTTCAATTTCCTTTGGCATATATGATTCGCAACGCTTATGCCAATACAGAGTGGTTCTTTGGATAATAATCCAACCGGTCTCTCCATATTAACAACGTTAAAATGGTCAAAACTTCGATAGTCTGTGATTTAACTATCGAAGAAAAACAGGTGTGCAAACAACGATATTATTTTCAAATGGAAATTTATATCGATCAAACAACATTCAACATTTATCTCTTTATTTCATTAATTTACTTATCTCCTGTTTCCCTATATTCAATATTTCTTATTTTCTAAATTTGGAAAATATACGTTATTAACAATGGAAAACATTTCCATTTCTTGTTTTCTTTATTAGAAAACATTTCTGGTTTCTTATTTGGAAAACATTTCCAAAGCTTCATCATTGGACTTAGACAGATGTTTAAACAAACCATCGCGATACCAACTCAAACCATTTCCTTTAATTACTAAATTCACTTAACCATTCTTTACTATCGAACCTTAACCATTCCTTAGTTAAAAATGAATTCAATCAAGTTGGGGTAATACTACCTCTCAAACCTTAACTGAACAACGTTTCTAACCTTGAAATAGACAAAGTTCACCCTTCTAATTCTTTAACAAACTTCCTTACGTAACTCACTTTCAAATCTTTTCTATTTGATAATTCTTTCCTTCGATAAGGTATATTCGATAACTCTATTCAATTTATTCTATTCACTTAACTCTTTTGATTTAACTTTAACTCTATTCACTTAACTCGTATCGAATAAACTATATTCGATAACTCTTTTAATTCTATTTGAATAACTATATATTCGATTAACTCCTTTTACTCTATTCGAACAAACAATATCCGATTAACTCCTTTATTCTATTTGAATAAACTATATATTCGATTAACTCCTTTATTCTATTCGAATAAACTATATTCGATTAACTCCTTTACTCTATTCGAATAAACTATATTCGATTAACTCATTTTCTTTAACTCTAAACGATTAAACTAACATAGATTAACTCCTTTCGATTAAACTAACATTGATTAACTCCTTTTAACTCGATTTAAACTATTCATTTACTTACTCCTTTTAACTCGATTAAACTAACATCGATTAACTCCTTTTAACTCGATTGAACTATCATTGATTAACTCCTTTTAACTCGATTAAACTATCATCGATTAACTCCTTTTAACTCGATTAAACTATTCATTTATAAAGATTTACTTTTAGTTGCGGTTCTTCACTTTACAAATGATTTCCTTCTTATAACAGTTTCCATTTTATAACATTTATTCATTTTCTAAATATCTCCTATTTATAAATATTCCAATTTATAAATATTTCTTATTTATAATATTCCATTTATAAATATTTTATTTTCAAATATCACTTTGAAAATATTGCCTTATCAACATTTCGGTATGTTATGGTATTCAACATATCAAATCACGATGATCAGTATCGTCCAAACACATATAATCGACAACAGATTACATATCACATCATATATCACAATATATGAAAAACAATAAAATAAATGTTGAGGAACCCCGTTGAATTCCTCCAACCTGTTTCCCTGCATCACAGATGTTAAACAATATAGATAACATCACTTTCAGTTCCATATGATATATTCTATTAAACATAATCAATATAGAAATTCAACTAACTGACTAGCAGTTCAATCAAATAGTCAACACACAGTCAATCAACCAATATTTAATAGTTCTAAGAATACAACATGAAATTATAAACTGTTCAGAGTTAGTGAGATTTACTCACTTTGGACTATCATCGTTAAATAACGATAATTGTTGCTTGATTCATACGGACAATTTATTTCGCTATAAATTGTAACGAGCTCAGATTCACTCCTAGTCAGTCTCATTGCGTTGCTCCCATCCATACGATTCCAACACAACTTACGGTTCGCCAATCTGATATTGTATGACCAAGATATTCGATTTACAAGATTGAACTAATTTAAATATAAATTTCACTTCAACTAAATGAATCCGGGCCCTTACCCCAACATTTCGGCCCATTACTCCACCAGACCCGCTCCTATCTTCATCTACCTGAAACCGAACGTGCTCCATCCTCTTTCACAGCCATTTCCCAATCTTCCCGCTCCCTATTCTCACTCCTTACTTCATGAAACCCAAAATCAATGCTACCCACTTCACTCTCTACTCGAGCTCTTCCCCCTCATACCAACAAGAAGCCACTGGTCCCCTCCTTCCGTATTGCGTCGCTCAGCTGTAACAAGCACAATCCAGAAGAAGTGCGACACCTTCCATCACGGATCCACCCAAACAACTCAATTTAAGCTCCATACACCCTGCCGAACTCAAAAATCAACACCATCCTTCGATTCAATGCCTCAAACTCCTCACAAATCTAAGCCTAGTCGTCCAAGTTGCCGCTCGAAAAATACAACGACAGAAAAAGAACACCGAAATCATAAATGACCACATAAGATCAAAGAGGAAGTCGACGAGATCACCAATACATGAGTCTGAGAATTTATGGAATTTTATTCTATTTGATTTGATTTTTCAAAGAGGATTTCTCATGTTGGTTGTAAAAGAACGGAGGCGCTCTTTTCTGTTGACTTCGGGAAGGTTTTGTTTAGGGTTAGAAGAGTAGGGATATTTATAGTGGATTTTAAATAATTAAATATTCAATTTAATATTCATTTATTATGAATCGTTATTTCTGTTTTGTCTTTTAAAAATCCATACGATCACATATGATACATAAAAATCACGAAAATGGTCATGTAGCTACACTTTAACATTACGAACCCAATGAAACTGGTTTCGTCAAATTTCGACTTTGTATGCTCACATAGCGTATTTTTAACCATCGAAATACTGACTGTTTCTCACTCTAAAAATCCGTACGACCACACTGTAACTCTAAAAATCACGAAACTGGAAATCTAACAACTATTTGACATTGCGGATCCAACATAATTAGTTTCGTCGAATTCCGACTACGTTTGCAAAACCGGCTATTTTTAAAGCTCTAAATGACCCATTTAAATATATAAATATATTTAAATATAATTAAATTTAATATTTAAAAATAAATATTATCGTCTATATTCACAATGGAATACCATACAGCTCTACCGGGACTTATAACCTGATATATCAATCTGGGTCAACCCGGTATTCGATTTATATTGAAATTCCTTTTTAAAATATAAATAATTCCTTTATAAATTATAAAGGAATTCCACAGTGACTTTTCTAAAATTTGATTTGGACGTAAATCAAAATCTATACGACGAAATCCCGATTTTTCTCTTCCACTAGAAAGATATACTCCACCTGCTCCACACGTTTCTTGTTTCACTGAAATCCGGCTTAAAACGAATCATGTACATTCAGTTGAATTTCAAATCGCCAAATTACGAACTGCAGCGCCATTTCAAGCTCGATTTTAATTATAATATAATTATACGTTCAAACTGTCGTTCAAATAATATATTCGTTATTCTAATTCAATTCTAAACTGAGTTAAATATCACAGATGATCAAGTTCACACCATATCGCCATTTCGGCCAATTCTGATTATTTCAGAATTAAATATGTTATTTAATTTATTATTTTAATTAAATATTCATCATTATTTAATTCCACGACCATTTAATTCACTATATCACTATTTCAATAATTAAATAAATTAATCATAATACCTCTGCCAATGCGGGTCATTACAATCTTCCCCACTTAAAATAATTTCGTCCTCGAAATTGCTAAAAGATAGAGGACGACCCTATCGACTGGTTAGAACATATTTGTTCACTTCTTAACTTCAGTTTCAACTGAACCAATTTAATTTCAATTAAATTATTAATCAATTCTTATCAATGAAAATTTCCAAAAATCCTGAAAATTTTCTAATGCCTTAACTCTTCAAAATTTTTTGCCAGCACCTCCTCCTTTGTACTGGTCAATAGCTCAAACTCCAACTCGCCTCTCTGGGCCATCTCCATCCCAAAAGAAAATCAAACAGCCAAGCGGCCTGCCAATTTGGCTCATAAATCTTATATCCAATAGAATTATAAACTTGTACCTTTTTGTCGGGCATATCAACTCTATCACTTCCATATGTTATCAATTCAGCAGATACAAGGGTCATCCCAATCAAATTCTGTTCTGCTTTTATCCACAACACAACCATTCGCTTATATCCGAGCCAAATATCATTTCAACTCGAGTTTCTTCTCGATTCCCAACTCTAAACTTGATTATCACATTACACTTCAATTTTAAATCTCACAATCCAATTTGTCTTGATATCATTCTAATTCAATCTCAGTTACCACTTTACTAGCTTTACTTTAATTCAATTATGCTTTCACAAATTTATGTTAAATTTGTTTTTAATTCAAACAGTCTTTCCCTGGGAATTTTTAAACAGTTTACTCTTTTCAAAAAATCAAAATTTCCTTTTGAACATGTCACTGAGCCCTTAATTAATATTCCATTAGTTTAATCACTTCTCTATTTCTTTATCAATATTTGTTAACCAAATATTTTCAATAACCATATTGGCCTTTTATGTTATTTGGGAAACATTTCCGAATATCACCTTCCTTTATTTTCTAAACTTTAGAAAATATATGCTATTTATAGTTGGAAAATATTCCAATTATTTATCTCTTTACCGATCTCGTTTATTTCTATACTTAGGAAATATTCTTTATTATATTTCCAAGCTTACACTTATTTGGGTTAAAACAGATGTTGTGTAAAACATCGTTACGACAACCTAAATTCTATATTCACCTAACTCTTATTCAACATTGATCTTCGAGCCTGAAATCTTATTATTTATTTGTTAATAATGAAATCAATCAAGTTGGGGTATAACTACCTCTCAGACCTTGACTGAATAACATTTATAACGTCAAAACAGATATGACTACTTACTTGGATAATCAATACCATACAACTACTTATTCACTTTTAAACACGTATACGCTTCCTCTTTCTATTCTTACTAGATTTTATTCTTAGTATTCCTTTTTGATTTTACTATTCTATTTCTAAGTTCGTTTCCTTATCGACTTCTATATATATATATCGATACGTTGATTTCTAACTATCACATTATCTTAAAAATATTCTAACTCCTTAAATTCTCGGAAAAATTCGCCATAACCTCCTTTGTACCAGGAGCATCGGGATATTTCAAATAGCCTCCCATGACCCTCACCAATTCAAAAGAAAAGGAAAAAGCCAAGCGGCTAGCCGATACGGCGCATAAAATCTCATATATGAATTAAATACATACCTTTTCGTCGAGCATTCTATTTATATACCTTCATACGTTATCCATACCTATCTCATGTATATTTGTACCTGCCCAATCTATTTTAACTATACCTGGTCGTTTTAACTCAATTTGTTAATTAATTTGTTAATTAACTCTTTAGTCTATTTCACTTTTATATTTGAACATGACATGTTCAAATATATTTTAACTTGCTTATTAACTAATTTGAATGCAAATTTCAAATTTAAGTTCTATATTCGATTTCGAATACCCATTTACAAATCCAATTCACCTTTCAAAGTTCAACTTCAACTTCAAAACTCGATTAACTAATTCCTCTTCGACTTAGTTAATTCTATTCAATTTTTATATCACTTCTATTATTCAACTTCTATATATTCAAATTCTATAGTTTAAATTCCATTTGAATTCTATATTCAAATTCCATTTGAATTTCTATATTCAAATTCTATATCACTGCCATTGAATTTCATATATTCAAACTCCCTTTGAATTTCTATATTCAAATTCCATTTCACTTTCGATATTCAAATCCTATATTTGAATTCCTTTATATTTTCTATATTTGAATTCCATTTGAATTTCTATATTCAAATTCCATTTCACTTTCGATATTCAAATCCTATATTTGAATTCCTTTATATTTTCTATATTCAATTTCTATATTTGAATTCCATTTGAATTCTATATTCAAATTTCATTATTTAAATCTTCTTTATTCACATCTCATTTGAATTTCTATATTCAAACTCTATTTCAATTTCATTGAATTTCATTTCAATTCCATTTGAATCTTCTATATTCAAATTTCATATCAATTCTATTTGAATCTTCTATATTCAAATTTCATTTTCAATTCTATTTGAATCTTCTATATTCAAATTTAATTATCAATTCTATATATTCAATTCTATATTATAAATCCTATTTTGAAATTCAACACAACTTGTCTTTCCCAAAACAAAATTCAAAACAGTATCTCTGGTAGTAATTCATCACTTACAACTCGAAAATGAATACTGATGATGTAGCTGTCATCATCAAAATCTATTTTCTAGCTTTCGAAGTGAGTTCAATACTATAATACCATTTCTAAACATTTCCACTTTGAAATTCATTTCAAAATATAATTCACACTGCTTGTAAAACAATTTAAAATCTCCCAGGATCTTAAATTTTTCCTTACTTTTAATCCAAATCCATTTACAAATACTTATCCAATTCTCCAGAGTTTTAACTCAATTTCTGGTTTAAAATTTCAGATTCAACTCATCTGATTTCACGTATTTCACTTATAGGAATTCTGATTGGTTATTTACATAACCATTTAATTTATAATTTTACTCGATTATAATAACAACCAATATAAATCCTTTATATCAAATATAATTTGGGTAAAAATTATTTCGTTTACCCTGTTTTCAAAACATACCATGACGGTTCATCGTATTCAAGTGTTTACAAAATCCCTACCGATACAGTGGATCAAACTGATCGACCAGAACTCATAAACGACTCAACCAACAAATCTCCACAATATAAAATCATTTTATATTGAATAACAAATACGCTCTCGTATATATACACTCAACTCAGTCTAGTGTATTACTAACCCCATCTCTACTGAATTACGCCACAGAGCCAACGTAATTCTTAACTTAACCTTATGCTCTGATACCAAATGTAATGACCCGGGTTTTTGACGACTTTGGTTATCGACATAAACACGATGACGACTAACCAAACATCGGAAAACCCCGGTCATAAATGAAAGAAATTAGAGGGTGAGGAAAGATAAGATAGAAAACTTAGGATAGAAGAAGAAAGAACACAATATCAGAGTAACACGAATCTCACAGCGGATCGAATAAATATATTTCATAACATAACTTTGAAATACAAATCTGTACTTGAATATACATATCATAATCAAAGTACAGCACTTACAACACAGCGGAAATAACTATAACTATATGATCATGAAGCCTCCTGCTCCAAGCTCTTCCAGTATATCTGTAAATCCTGACTACTTGACTGCCCGTACAAAATTGGGCACCCAAGAGTTTAGGGAAAACAAAACAAAATAAACTCCGGGTCAGTCATCGGATTGGTATGAGTAAAACAGTTTTAAAACAGTTCGAACAATTAAACGATATCTCATAAGACCATGCCGTATAACGGAACTGGTTTTTCCCTTATGAGAATCCAAATTATCTTTATATCAAAAACCTTTTGATATTATAATAATGTCTATCTACCACAGTATAATAATCATCTAGCAGAACGCTTTCATCTCACGTTCTACATATATAGTATACAATCAAAACCGCAAGCACGTATTGGGTAATGGAATTCCAACTATGACAAGGTATGGAACCACCTTCCGCTAATGTGCCTCTAGAAAGGAATACACTGGGTTCAACAAGAACATCTTGCAACCCGGCAACACATGACCGACCACTCATTTCGCTTGAGTGTAACGAATGTATATCACCAACGGTTGGGATCAGCAACCGTTTCCCGAATGGGACAGCAACAACAATAGATTTTTAGAAATAAATGAAACTCTAAATCAGGTGATTATACACCCTACTTCGGTGCGACCGACTTAGCCATGCTGCCTGCCCGATTTCTGTCATTTACCGGTTAACGAGGCTAGAAGCTACGCTTTGTCATCACACCAGATTCACTTTGAATGCCACATCGTCAAATCCATCAAATCACCGATTGACGTCCTCAACCATACATTATGTGTTAGCTAAAAGAAGTTTCCTTCTCCGCTTCCACTCTTGGTATGGTTGGAGAAATCAATATACGTGATCGTCTGGAAATACTCTGTCAGACATCCGTCCATACAAGTCATCCAGGAACAGGATGAACCAAAGGCACTATTCTGTAAACATGATAGCCCTTGCATAACTTCGTCTTCAATTTCCTTTGGGATATATGATTCGCAACGCTTATGCCAATACAGAGTGGTTCTTTGGATAATAATCCAACCGGTCTCTCCATATTAACAACGTTAAAATGGTCAAAACTTCGATAGTCTGTGATTTAACTATCGAAGAAAAACAGGTGTGCAAACAACGATATTATTTCCAAATGGAAATTTATATCGATCAAACATCATTCAACATTTATCTCTTTATTTCATTAATTTACTTATCTCCTGTTTCCCTATATTCAATATTTCTTATTTTCTAAATTTGGAAAATATACGTTATTAACAATGGAAAACGTTTCCATTTCTTGTTTTCTTTATTAGAAAACATTTCTGGTTTCTTATTTGGAAAACATTTCCAAAGCTTCTTCATTGGACTTAGACAGATGTTTAAACAAACCATCGCGATGCCAACTCAAACCATTTCCTTTAATTACTAAATTCAATTAACCATCCTTTACTATCGAACCTTAACCATTCCTTAGTTAAAAATGAATTCAATCAAGTTGGGGTAATACTACCTCTCAGACCTTAACTGAACAACGTTTCTAACCTTGAAATAGACAAAGTTCACCCTTTTAATTCTTTAACAAACTTCCTTACGTAACTCTCTTTCAAATCTTTTCTATTCGATAATTCTTTCCCTCGATAAGGTATATTCGATAACTCTATTCAATTTATTCTATTCACTTAACTCTTTTGATTTAACTTTAACTCTATTCACTTAACTCGTATCGAATAAACTATATTCGATAACTCTTTTAATTCTATTTGAATAACTATATATTCGATTAACTCCTTTTACTCTATTCGAATAAACTATATCCGATTAACTCCTTTATTCTATTTGAATAAACTATATATTCGATTAACTCCTTTATTCTATTCGAATAAGCTATATTCGATTAACTCCTTTATTCTATTCGAATAAACTATATTCGATTAACTCATTTTCTTTAACTCTAATCGATTAAACTAACATCGATTAACTCCTTTCGATTAAACTAACATCTATTAATTCCTTTTAACTCGATTTAAACTATTCATTTATTTACTCCTTTTAACTCGATTAAACTAACAACGATTAACAACTTTTAACTCGATTTAAACTATTCATTTATTTACTCCTTTTAACTCGATTAAACTAACATCGATTAACTCCTTTTAACTCGATTTAAACTATTCATTTATTTACTCCTTTTAACTCGATTTAACTAACATCAGTTGTCTCCTTTTAACTCGATTGAACTATCATCGATTAACTCCTTTTAACTCGATTAAACTAACATCGAGTAACTCCTTTTAACTCAATTTAAACTATTCATTTATTTACTCCTTTTAACTCGATTAAACTAACATCGATTAACTCCTTTTAGCTCGATTGAACTATCATCGATTCACTCCTTTTAACTCGATTAAACTATCATCGATTAACTCCTTTTAACTTGATTAAACTATTCATTTATAAAGATTTACTTTTAGTAACGGTTCTTCACTTTACAAATGATTTCCTTCTTATAACTGTTTCCATTTTATAACGTTTATTCATTTTCTAAATATCTCCTATTTATAAATATTCCAATTTATAAATATTTCTTATTTATAAATATTCCATTTATAAATATTTTATTTTCAAATATCACTTTGAAAATATTGCCTTATCAACATTTCGGTATGTTATGGTATTCAACATATCAAATCACGATGATCAGTATCGTCCAAACACATATAATCGACAACAGATTACATATCACATCATATATCACAATATATGAAAAACGGTAAAATAAATGTTGAGGAACCCCGTTGGATTCCTCCAACCTGTTTCCCTGCATCACAGATGTTAAACAATATAGATAACATCACTTTCAGTTCCATATGATATATTCTGTTAAACATAATCAATATAGAAATTCAACTAACTGACTAGCAGTTCAATCAAATAGTCAACACACAGTCAATCAACCAATATTTAACAGTTCTAAAAATACAACATGAAATTATAAACTGTTCAGAGTTAGTGAGATTTACTCACTTTGGACTATCATCGTTAAATAACGATAATTGTTGCTTGATTCATACGGATAATTTATTTCACTATAAATTGTAACGAGCTCAGATTCACTCCTAGTTAGTCTCATTGCGTTGCTCCTGTCCATACGATTCCAATGCAACTTACAGTTCGCCAATCTGATATTGTATGACCAAGATATTCGATTTACAAGATTGAACTAATTTAAATATAAATTTCACTTCACTTAAATGAATCCGGGCCCTTACCCCAACATTTCGCCCATTACTCCATCCGAACCGCTCCTATCTTCATCTACCTGAAACCGAACGTGCTCCATCCTCTTTCACAGCCATTTCCCAATCTTCCCGCTCCCTATTCTCACTCCTTACTTCATGAAACCCAAAATCAATGCTACCCGCATCACTCTCTACTCGAGCTCTTCCCCCTCATAATAATAAGAAGCCACTCGTCCCCTCCTTCCGTATTGCGTCGCTCAGATGTAACACACACCATCCAGAAGAAGTGTGAAACCTTCCATCACGGATCCACCCAAACAACTCAATGCAAGCTCCATACACCCCGCCGAACTCAAAAATCAACACCATCCCTCGATTCAATGCCTCAAACTCCTCACAAATCTAAGCCTAGTCGTCCAAGTTGTCGCTGGTAAAATACAACGACAGAAAAAGAACATCGAACTCATAAATGACCACATAAGATCAAAGAGGAAGTCGACGAGATCACCAATACATGAGTTTGAGAATTTACGGAATTTTATTCTATTTGATTTGATTTTTCAAAGAGGATTTCTCATGTTGGTTGTAAAAGAACGGAGGCGCTCTTTTCTGTTGACTTCGGGAAGGTTTTGTTTAGGGTTAGAAGAGTAGGGAAATTTATAGGGATATTTATGTTTTGTCTTTAAAAAATCCATACGATCACGTATGATACCCAAAAATCACAAAAATGGTCATGTAGCTACAGTTTGACATTACGAACCCGACGAAACTGGTTTCGTCAAATTTTGACTTCGTATGCTCACATAGCATATTTTTAACCATCGAAATACCGACTGTTTCTCACTCTAAAAATCCGTACGACCACACAGTAACTCTAAAAATCACGAAACTGGAAATCTAACAACTATTTGACATTGCGGATCCAACATAATTAGTTTCGTCGAATTCGGACTTCGTTTGCAAAACCGGCTATTTTTAAAGCTCAGGATGACCGATTTAAATATATAAATATATTCAAATATAATTAAATTTAATATTTAAAAATAAATATTATCGTCTATATTCACAGTGGAATACCATACAGCTCTACTGGGACTTATAACCTGATATTTCAATCTGGGTCAACCCGATATTCGATTTATATTGAAATTCCTTTTTAAAATATAAATAATTCCTTTATAAATTATAAAGGAATTCCACAGTGACTTTTCTAAAATTTGATTTGGACGTAAATCAAAATCTATACGATGAAATCCCGATTTTTCTCTTCCACTAGAAAGATATACTCCACCAGCTCCACACGTTTCTTGTTTCACTGAAATCCGGCTTAAAACGAATCATGTACACTCAGTTGAAGTTCAAATCGCCAAATTACGAACTGCAGCGCCATTTCAAGCTCGATTTTAATTATAATATAATTATACGTTCAAACTGTCGTTCAAATAATATATTCGTTATTCTAATTCAATTCTAAACTGAATTAAATATCACAGATGATCCAGTTCACACCATATCGCCATTTTGGCCAATTCTGATTATTTCAGAATTAAATATATTATTTAACTTATTATTTTAATTAAATATTCATCATTATTTAATTCCATGACCATTTAATTCACTATATCACCATTTCAATAATTAAATAAATTAAACATAATACCTCTGCCAATGCAGGTCATTACAGTAATTTCCAATAAAAATTTCCAAGTGCCAACCGATTACAAAAACGTTTCTTAAAGGTGTCTATACTCCCCATATCGCCGTCGATAAAGAGTTTGGGGTCAATTTTCATTAAGCTTAAAAGTCTTGACTAGGGTTGTGATCACAAATTTTTCAAGCACCCGAGGGTTCTCTATATCACTAATGAGAGAATTTAAATGAGATTTTGGTCTATTTCCTTGAGGTGGGTTATAAAATCCTCATAATGTTTTCTAAGGATTTATGGTTAACTAGTTAGGATTTCTCATGTAAGTTCCTGTATTTTCTCAGGAATTGAGGATGATACCTGGAATGTTAGCATTGTATATAGATAATTAAATGAAATATTCATAATTACTTCATTTATTCCTTAAGTTCCTTTTATTGAGAACTTTTAAGATTACAAACTAGTTTCCTCAAATAGATTTTGGAATTAGTGTTTTACTCTACAATTTAAGGATACAAATTTCGGGAGAAAATTGAATTCCTTCCTTTAGCTTGGTCATTTGGGGTCCTATTTGTAAGAGCATATTCTACGCCCTTCATTTTTAGTGGTTTCGACCAGTCACTTTTTCGGAGGGTCCTCCCAGTATCATTTGAAGGCTTCCCTCGTACTGGATATCTTTCCTCATTAATATTATTCAGCGCTAGCTCCTTTGTTTTTGTCTTGAGTAGTTGCTAGAGGCATAGATTTATGCAAGCTCTCAGCTTACGGTGGAAGTTGTCCTTGAATTAGTGCTTTCTTTGTCATGGTTTGGTCCGTAGGCCCCTTCCCTGCTATTTAATCCTTTCAGTGGGCCTCTCTTCTGCTCTTCTTCTTTCCTTTTGACCTTGTTGCATGCTTTAGTAAGTGCTTCCGTCTTTAGAATATGAATCTTCTGGAATACAACCGGAAGCCTTTATCTACTATAAATTCGCATGTTCCACGGTTCTCAGTTCCTTCTTTGTTCTTCCCATATGGTTAATCATGTATGAAGTTAATGCCCTTTTGGTTAAGATTGAAAAGGTCTTTCTGACCAAAAAGGGGATTCCTTCTTTCTTCTCTCTCGCATTTCAAAAAGGATATTGCCAAAAGCTTGGTACTATATCTTTTATAGTGTTATCGGCTCTTACACTCCTTCACCCTGGTTCTCATTCTCGGTCTTCCCTAGTTTTTTTGGTGCTAACAGGAACGGTCATGTCCTACAATATAGCCATGATCCTTGAACTACTTCTTTGTATAAATAGTCATACATATTTTAATTTGTCTTTGATAGTACTTGTCAGACTAAAGGCTTTGATTGGAGATCTGAGGGTCATCGGTAATCATCGAATCTCATTGGGTCAAGATATTGAATGTATTTTTCATTCAATCGTATTATGACATGTCGAGTCGTTGCTCCCGCTATGTTCAAACACAAGCAGGACATTACCGAACGACGTCTTTGTCATGCTTCTTGATATAATTAGTCCATAATTGTGAAGTCACATTCATGTGTGTTGACATTCTTTCATTAACTTACTATGATCAATTGGATTTTTGCACCTACTCTCTTTTTTTTTTTTTTTTTTTTTTCTTTCGGTTCGGTGACCGAACCGGATTCTGGATTGGCATAGCCAATCTGGACTGTACGCTAGTTAAATCAGAGGGTAGCGAAAAAGTCTTTGACTTGTCTTCTTATAATTATAGAGTCCACACTCATATTTACTTTTTACTTTTTTGCCTCCCTTGCCAAACCAAGAGTTTATCCTTTTAACTCCATAATGTTAACTTAGACTGAACTTGATTCTTTCAATCAAGTTCTCCACCGCCAACGCTACCAATTTCGATCTTTAATCGATCTAGTGGGTTTCACATGATTTTTTGTCATATTTTGCATCAAACTGGGTCTTAATTATGAGGAACGTAGCAAAATTTATGATCGCTTGCGCTAGGGGCAATGACAAGGATTAGACAGAGTCGTGGTGGCACCGTTAGTTAAGGCAAAATGAGGCGACAAACATAGTGGTTGAACTAGTGGTGCATGCAATGGAGAGGATGTTTAGTATCGTGGTGGGAAGAGAAGAAGTGTGTGGAGACTTTGAGACGATGGTGTAAAGTTAAAAGTGTGGCTAGAATGAGAAGAGTGCCCTGTCATGCCCGGATTGACGTTGCCACTAGTCGATCTGTAGGAAGGTCGAACCGGGGAGATCGAGCCGGAAAAGTTAATCCGGAAGTGTCAAACCTGAGTTGAACGATTTGAAAGGTTGATCCGTAACAGCTCAATATGGAATGGCAGATATGGACTATGTCGAACTAGTTTCTCACTTCATCACAACTTCAAATGTGACAACATGCTGGGTAATAACACTCGACTTTGTGCAAATTTGGACTAAGAAACTCGCGGGGAGTAATAATATGATGACCTAAAATCAACTATATGAACTTGAACCTCTAAACAGTTAGGATAGAGTATATCATGACTCTCACACTTGCATATGAACATTGTTGAACTTGCATATGATTCAGAATTGCCCAAATAATAGAATACCACTTCTAGCAAGATTATGGTTTGAAACTTCTCACGATTATGATTCGATAAGATGGTTAGAAACGACGGTCGATTGAGTTGTCGTCTGTCATTCGTTTTTTGTATTTTATTTCTGTTGATGTTGTACAATCTTCATTACGTGCAGTTCACTAATTCGCGCACATGGGGATATAGGTTAACTATTTTCACCAATGATATTTCTTGGGTAGCATAGTTATCATGTCTAGAAGATATCCTACCAGGGATTCTGGAGTTGGAGAGAAAGATGTAATCCATAAAGATCCCAACTCAAATTATAATTCAGGGACTGAGTTGGACGAGGATTTGCAATTTGTTACGTGATAAAGAGCTAAAAATGTCATCGTTTGAGGAAGAAGTCTTAGGTGTTGGAGATGATGCTCCTTCTTTTGATACCTTACCTAATGCATTTTTTATTGACATTCCAATCGACTCTAGGCCTACATCAATGGATGAACCGAAGTTGATAAGGTGGTGTGCAAAACATAGGATTACCTTCATTAAGGTCTGACTTACAGCTCAAGGAAAGACTTCTCATAACCCTCCAGAGGGATACATGGCCTATAGCCGAAAAATGTGCATGGTAGGGTGCATTCCTCTATTCAGTCCATTCATTCACAATTTCCTTCATCACATAAGACTAGTGCCGATGTAACTGCATGCCAGAACCTTTGCTTGTCTCTTCACATTGTATATATTGTATGAGGAGCATTTGTACTGAAAACTTACCATCGAAGATATTACCTTCTTTTATAACTTCAAGCATCGGGGAGATACTCCGTCCTTCATTTACTTCGAGTAACTCGGCTATAATACACGAGCTTAATTAATTAGGAAACATAAACCAAGATTGGTTTTACATTCCACAGTAGGAGGGTTTTGCTAAAATGTGGATCCAATGCAGTAAGTGTCTGTTTGTATCTTGATTCTTCACATCCTACTTGTGGGTTCCTCATACTTTGCATCTCTTTACAGGCGAGAGCCCAGCCTAGCCTATAGGCAATGTCTAATGCATGACTATGGCTACTCTGAGTATTATTCCAGTGGACGACCTAAGTGTTAGGAGATGCGTCGCCAATGATTGTCTGCACCAATTCCACTTATATGTTGCAAGTCGGAGCCTTAGCACCAGTAGTCATCGTGCTCCATCAACTATGCCCATAGAAGTCGTGCTCCCAGTCTGGGGGCAGTAGTTGTCAAAACCCAGACCGAGGCCCGAGTCGAGGGCATCTAAGAGAGTAGTTGTCCCTAGGTCCAGATGCGAACCCGTAGGAGAAGCAAAAAAGAAGTGTCTTGAGAAAATAATTGAGGACGGGTGCAAGTGCCCTTCTTTAGAAAAATCAATTGCCAGAACGTATCCCTCTAGAAGTCCTTCTTCGGTTAAGTCCCTAGTCAATTGCGCTCACTCAAGGGGCACCGAGTCAATGTTACGGGCTTGAGTGATTTGGCGCTACCAGACGTAATATACTTCAATCAGAACCTAGACCTAATTCATTTTTCCTAGGATCTGAAGAAGAGATGACTCCCATCAAATATGGAAAGATCACTACGGCAAGCCTAACTCCAAGCTCCAGATCGTAGGGGGGATCACTAGGACACACACGACACGAGCACTGCACCTTACAATATCATTTCATTGTATGTCTGTCGAACTCTAACTTGAATCATTCTTGAGTTACAGGTTCCATGACTAAAGGACAAAAGTACTATAAGCACTTCGGCTCCAATCTCTCTAGGAACGGTCCTGCTTACAAAATATCCTTTATGCATGAATATCAGGAGAGGCATGACCTAGAGGATGGAAGCGCGAAAGTGAAAAGGAGAGGGATCGAGAGAGAGGAGCGACAACGCGACCGTCAAATGGAAAGGGAGCACGAAAGAAAGAAACATCAATGTGAACACGCTCCTCGCCTTCACGAGAAAACCTCACAATATCCGAAAAAACTACTATCTAGCATACTCCAATCGAGGATTCATAGCAGTTAAAGCTTCTTACTGAACCAGGTCCACTATCCAAACCCGTGTCATCCAAAGGTTGGGGGGACGTTGTGCCTGGTGGATGAAAGGAGAAAGTGCCCTAGGCTGCACTCACTATGAACAAGAATTGACCGTTGAGTAGTAAAAAAATGAGTTGTAAAAGGTCTTCCCTCATCATTATTCCTCTCGAATCCAGTTCTTGCCAACTCTACATCCGGTGCTGGAATTTTTTGATGACAAGATGTGATCGAAAGTTACTGACATACTCTCTATACCGAGAAATGGTCAGGTATTCGAGGAGGTTATCTGATGTCATTAGAAGTCTTGAGTTGGATATTGACAACATGAATCACCTATGGAACTGCGACAAAAGCATTCTGGAGCATACCAGGAAAGATTTGGTAGATTACAAGGCCCAATTCCCAGACACCAAAAATTTATTTGAGAAGTCCAAGATTTAGCTTAACGAGCTTTGAGCAAGATTTAATGATGAACTCAATTTATGGTCGATCAAAACTAAGGTTGTTGAGGATGAAATAAAGCTTGTCGAGTGGGAAGATATATCTCTTAAAGCTGAAAATGAGGCGGTAAAGAAGGAGAAGGAAAGCTACACTCAGGAAATTGAGAAGCTCAAGGCCCAACTGGCCTCCTTCAAAAAAACGAGGAAAAAAGCCGAGGAGAATGCTCACACCGCCCTTAAGCTAGTCTGCAAGAAACTCCCAAGATTGATATGATAATGAAATTCAGGAGCTCAACGCTGAAGCGTGGGAGGTATAGAGGATGGAAAAGGAGTTTGGCTCCAAAGTGTTGATCTTTTACTCTCGAGTCATCAGGTATCAGGATTTGACATAGGTTGAACATTACCAATGGACCTTAGTTGGCACTTAGGACCTATTCCTGGAGGAGGATAGGCAAGCTTCAGATGGTGGCTTAATCAATGAAGAAGAATTAAAGGCCTAAGTTCTAAGGGGCGATGATCTAGAAATTCATGCTTAGGGCCGATGACTACAGAAGGAAGAAGAGAATGCTGATCGGCTCCAAATTAAAGAAAAATCTATGGTCGAGGGGGAGTCTGGCATGGCTAAGGAAGATATAACTTCTTCTTAATTGACCAGCCAACTTATCCATGTTGTAAACCCACTCACATCAAAAGTAGCCATCCCCCCTTCTTCAGATCAGGTTCTGAGGGAGTAGAGAAGTATAGTCCAGATGAATCAAGCTTCATTCCGCACAAGCCTCTAACTCCAATCCTTGAGATCAAAACTCCTACCACTCCTAAGAATGGTTCTTATGAAGGCATACCTTTAATTTCTCTAAAGTTTGAAAAGTTATTATAGCATGTCACTAAACTGTGGGGTTACTAGTCGAGAGACCTGTTATCATGCGAGGATTGATAGTTGTTACTCTTCCATTTTTAGGTACAAGGCTGGCCAAGGCTGCTCCTGGGATAGAAGAGAAAGCAATAAATGAGTCTCAAGAAGAAGGGATGATAGATACCCTAAAGATTCTGGACGGAAAAGAGGCTCATGCCGAAAGCGATGATGACGTGACCTATACCAGCGAATCTAGAAAATTCGAAGCTTTAAGCATGAAGGAGCTCAAGGCACTACATGAAGGGAAACTCATGGAGCTAAAAGTCTAGTCAGGGCCTATCTTAGTCGATCCCTTATAGGTTGTCCCTCCTTTTGGCGTAGACGTGTCGATTGAGCAAGTCAAATCCTCTAGCTTGGATAAGTGTTCCAAGAAGAAACAAGACCAACCCTCAACAGGGACTAAGGAATCGTCCTGTGAGAAGTCTAGGAAGCGCTTGCTCAAAAGAGTCTAAGGTGGAGAAGAAGTAAAAGAAGAAGCCAAAGGCCTAATGGCTTGTTGTTATTAATATTGTTGTTTTGTTGGCCTGCAGTGGTTTATGCGAGTGCGACCTGTAACAACCCGGCAATTCAGAACAAATTTAAATTTTTAATTTTAGCTATTTTAATGGATTTTGAATATTTAAAATGATTTATTTTAAATAATAACAACTAAAAATGTATTTTAATCGAAGTTAGAACGTAAAAATTTATTTTAATAATGAAACGAGCCTGGAATGGGGTGGTAGTTTGAAAATTCGATTTTTAATTTCAAATGAATGCACAGAATTCAAAATAAATCGAATTTCGGTAAGACGAGAAATATTAGAATCCGATTAATTATAGCTTTCTAAAGAATGAAAAAATTCAGATTTCATAACGGGAATAAAAAGTTATGTCCAGTTTAAATTTTAAAATAGTCGATATGGAATTTATATATATTTTATATATTATATAGCCCTTAAAAATAGCCATTTTGCAAACGACCTCCGTTTTTGACGAAACCACTTTTATTGGATCCGGAATGTCAAATTATTGCTAGATTTCAATTTTCACAATTTTTGGAATTGATATACGAGCATGGTGAATTTAAACATGTTTGGCATTTTCAGTTTGAATTTAGTGAAAATTAGGCACACATCCCTATTTTCAATCTTAATACACGCCACGTCCCTCCTACTTTTCATCTTCAAAGCCGCCCCCTATTTTGGGTGACGCCTGGAACTTCTGCCTCCTACTTTAAATACCTCTGCCTTCTACGTATTTCAGCCAAAAAAAAATGTGCTTCCAACTAAAAAAAAAATCTAAAATCTGGAAATAATCCTAGAATTCCACGCAAAGAAAAAAAAGTTGCATATATGTATGCAACTATTGCAAATAGTTTCATACATATATGCAACTATTTTAATACATATGCACATATTTACGCACGCCTCTAGAATAACTGCATATATAAAGTTTTCTGTATAACTGCGTACATGTGTGCATATATGTCAAAATATATGTAAAAGTGAAAAAATTATACGTGTATGCAGTTTTTTAATAAATGCATGAAAAGATGCATGTATTTACAAAATGTGCATACATATTTGCATTTATACTGCAGTTTTGACACAGAATTGGAATAAATGCGTACATGTATGCTACTTGTTGAATTATATGCATCTTTTGATGCATTTTACTACATTTCATTGTTTTTCTGTAATTCTTCATTTTGACGTTGCTTTTGATGTTTTTTCACCTGAATTTTTTCACAATTAATTGTTTTAATTAATTACGAATGTACATGACTTTTTTTATATTTTTATATTTTAGTGTAGTTTCGAAAAATAGGGACTAAATTTATAATAAGTTTATGACCGGATGAGAGCCTAATTTTGAAACTTAATTGGGACCTGTAAAAAAAGCACCCTTGAATTTAATCAACTGGAAAATGACCATTTTTCAAACGGTCTTCAAATTCGATGAAACTAGTTTTATTAGGTCCGTATCATCAAAACATAGCTAGATTTATTTTTTTGGAATTTTTGGAATTAGTATGTGGCCCCAGTAAATTAAAATGTACGTTTAAATTCAATATATATTAATTTATATTTTAATTTGGATGGAACTGATCGAAACAGTCGAATTGGCTTACCGGACATATCCGATTGTGTCGGAATGGGGGTAGTTAGCTAGGGGCGATAGTCGTTGGGTTCGATTCAGGGTTCGAATGAAAAATCACCTTTTTGGAATTTAAATTGAATAAAATATATATTTATATATTCTCTCCCTCCCTTCTCATTTCACGATCAACGCAATTAAAAGGAAAAAAACTGCGATCCTCGTCAGCCTGCCCCCTCTTCCGCTGCGCCCGCCACCGCGACCCCCTCTCCGACGAAGTGACGCATCCCCTCCACTTCTGATCCACCTCCTCCTCCCTCCGTCCTCTCTCTCCCCTTTTAAAAACCCCTAGACCACTGGAAAACCCCGCCAGCCACCCTAGACCCCCTTCTCTGGCCATCCGCCGCCTCCCCTAGCTACCACCAGCCCAACGCCGCAACCCAGCACCCCCACCTCTGACCCCGCCTCCTCAAAAATTCCAATTTTTACAAAATCCCGTATTTGCGTTTAACACTCTAGCCTGTTTTAGCCCATATCTTCCAATCCAAGAACTTTTGGCCAAAACTCCACAATACCAAAATCGAAGAGCACAATTTTCTCTTCGATTTGAGTGTATGGAAGTCAGGTTTTGGATTGCGGAGTTGTTCAGAAAATGCGTCCAAGTTCCGCTGTCCAAATACTGACTTTTCGTGATTTCTGGCGAAATAGACCAATTTCGGAAGAAAGGCCACTAGGCAAAAGTTGTCCGAAATGGCGCGCTTAGACTAAACTAAAAATGACGGCGTGAAGATTAGAGCTCGTTTGCAAAGTCTAGAATTAGAACAACAAATCAGAGCACTAGAAAACAACGGCAGAGTGGATCCCAAAGTGAGAACTCCTTCTCACTCAATTTATTTTACAGTTAATTATATACTAGGATGTAGACGGGGCATAGAAGCCCCCGACACTATTTTTTTTACAAACCGTAGTTATTTGTCTGGATGGTATTGTAAAAATTGACTGTATTGTGGTCATGAATTATATTGTGGTTTTGTGATTGATTAGATTTGTTGTGTATGGTGCGAGCCAGTATCAGAAGAGGGGTAGTGCTAGACATTACTCCGGTTCTAATATAGCGCCATTATAATGCTGAAATTTTCTAAAATAAATATTCATTCATTAAAAATCTCATTTTTAATGTGTAAATGAACTATTTAAGATATTCATGTGTTGAATAAAATGTTTGAACAATAAAATATTATTTTTATTGAATATATGGAGTATTAAAATATTCATGTGATGAAATAAATATTTTATCGTTAAAAAATATAATAATTTTTAATGTATATATGAACGACATAAAATTCTCCTGAAATGTAAATAAATATTCATTTACAAATCAGACGACTTGTTTATGTACATACATTTAACTACCATGGATTGGGACGATAAATTTTACACATCACCCAACTACACAAATAATAATTAGTGTTTGTTAGTTGAAACTCCACATGGATATTAGAATGGTCTTTGGAATACATTAATCCCAATTGTTTAGTTATAAGTCAATCGATTGGTTAATGGACTGTTGTAAGCATTAATTATTTATATTTAATGCTTATGTAGCTGTGTAATGCCCTCTGGATGATGGTTGATTATTTATCATTGTTGTTATACACATGTGTTATATGAAATCCATATAAATAACATTATATGGTAATTGATTGGGTCTGATTCCAATTCAGAAAGAACAAATATTTTAAAATAATGAATATTTTAAAATAATATTAAGTAAAAGATTAAAATGTAAATTTGACGTCCGATTTTGGATGGACATGAAAATATTGAAATGAGTGAATCCATGTTGATTAGATATACGCCATTTTGACACGAACAATATTTATATCGATTTTATTCATTTTTTTAATGAATATCGAAAAGGAAATGATTTCAAAATCAGATATTTTGAAAATATTATCATTTATACATTATAATGATAAGGAGTATTCAACTTTGATTTAAAATTGAAATAAAAGTAGGAACCGTTTTAAAATGAATTTATAAACGATTTATAAGATACGTTTTAAATGGAAATCGACAAAATATATACAACATATATATTTAATGGCCTGAATAGAACGCGCCGCGACCGTTCGCGAATTTCGATCATTGACTTCGAATTAACATTAGGGGATATCCGACCGTCGGATTCTCTTAAAATAGGAACCATTGGGTTTGTATCGAAAAGAGATTTCCAATGAATATAAGAGATTTGAAATCTAATGGTTAAATTTGGAATTATGTCCAAATGAAATTTGGAAAAGGTCGATGTAAGTGCAGTTCGATGACCGTTTACGGAAATTGACTGAAAGGGCCTTAATAAAATTATTAAAAATATTAATAATTTGTGTAAAATCATAATAAATAATTTGGAAAGAACTTGGAGGAAAAATTCCACGTTTGAAAAGATAAAAATATATTTTTATCAAAATGAACTTGTTATTAACTAGAAAAATAATCCAACGTTTTTAAATAAATAAATTGGATTTGAGAATGGTTTTAATAAAACCGGAAATTTCCAATATATAAATTGGAATGGATTTGAATAGAAATCATCTCCGGTATATTTAGATATTGGATTCCGTGACTATACAGATATTGTGGAGGAATTTGGAAGATAGATATATACTGTTATTCCCCATACGATATGTGTTGGTTTCAGAATTTTATATTGAATATAAGCCGATATAATATTTATTCAGAGCCTTATACTTAATATTAAATTGGATTTTGGGTTTGTCGTGAAGGGTGTCTTAAATAACACTGTTCCTAAACCCCGTGTGAAAGAAATGAATCTTTTAATTAAGATTATTAGAGTTTCCAGTTATATTTAGTAACTGGAATAAAATGGAATGTGAATTGGCTTTATTATGAACTGTGTGTTTAATGACATTCGTTCTTTAACTGATTAACAGTGGAATGTGATTTGGAACATATAAATCTTTTATTTAGATTTAATGGGAATTTTCCAAAGTAAGGCCCTTGCCTTTTTGACTTATTTTTTGTATAAACCTACAATGTAAATAAAGTAGACAATGTGTATGCAAGTTTTTTTTTCTTTCCAATTAATGTACTTGCGATTTAGTTTTTACTAAGTCTTACTTAACCCATTTTAATGTACTTGAAATAAGCCAGTGCTCTAGTAAGTATCCTAGTTTGGAGGTAGTGTACATTCCCCTAATTTACTAGGAATAACTAATCGTGTAAGGCCAATGTTCGAAGTCAATTTGTAAGCCTACGCTCGTGTCCACAGCGCCGGTGGGGAGTTAAGATAAGTATATTGGACGTTGTAACGACCTGCCTTTTTGACTGCTCCAAGTTAGTATTTAAACCAACTCAAAACGTTCAAAACGACAGGTGGTTATTTAGCTTAGCGGGTTTAAATAGAAATTACACACAGAATAATAGAGTACAATAATTTGCAGCGGAATAAATTTTTATGCATATATTAGAGTTGTACAAATTTTTACTATACAGCGGAAGAAATATAAAATGTCTCCATAGATTTAAAATAACAAATTTTACGTTTTTTGTTAGGCTTATGCGCGAGCATGCGCCTTTATGTTCCTCTTTCATTTGTGAGCTGAAATCTTTAAAAATATGCAACGCTCGTATCTGATCCGAGCGTTCCATGTGAAAACATAAAACACTTGAGTCAAGATTAATCATTTTTCAAGTAAAATAATTTCAACAAGAACCGAAATACAATAGTTAAAGCTACTTCAAAGATATGTCACACACAACAAGTAAAATAGGCCTACTTCGATAATAAAATTAAGTGGCACTATATAGATATAGACAAGAAAAAAAAGCCAAGCACATAAGCATGCGCATGCTCATAGTAGCATAAAAAAGGCAAAAAAATTCCAAACTTCCAGTGAGAACATGATAAAAGAGACTTGCACATTAAATAGCTATAGCAAGGTATATATATATGTATGCTTTCAGGTGCCAAACTACGTGACTGTTGAAGTATAAATAAAATTTAATAAACTAGAACAACAAGTTAGTGCATAAAGGTCAAAATTCCAAGCATACATGAACAAATATGCATCTTTGTGACAACTTAGTGACAGTAAGAGTACATATGGCATGGTTCATAATATGCCCAATCCCAAAGTGCAATAGTATATGTATGCAGGCCACAAGGTCAACAAGTATGTGTATTCATATCAATAATGTGCCAAAAAAAACTTATACTTCTTCTAATTATAAATATGAATGTGTTATCTACATATGAAAATATATATACTTTATAAACACTAGCATACCAACATCTCCTACAGCGCTGACCTTAATATTCCAGTGATCATCTACCTCAATTACTAACAGTTGGATTCGCAGATCAGTAAACACCCACATATTATTTAAGTTATTTGCCTTTTTAATTTCAGGTAGTTTATCTTTTACAAGGCATAAGTATATATAAATCCATATGTATAAATAAGGGAGTTTGTTTATTTTAATTACAAAATAAGGAAAATAGTACCCATATACATATAGAAGATGTGTTGCAATGCAAAATGTATGAACAAGAGTATGTTCTGGTTTTCAATCAGCATGTACTCACCTACAACTGATGGAGATCGGAGATGTGAAGAGAAGCAGGGGAGTCGGGGTCACGGGTGCAACGCTAGTGGACTTCGGCTTGGCAACGACGTTGGGTGCTGCTGCGTCTTTTGGCTCGGGTCTGAGACTTGCGGTGAGCAGAGAAAAGTGGAAAATTGGTCTATAGTCGGCAGCGCAGTCTTGGCTATGGGGAAGCTCGAGGGTTCAACTGGAAACAATGGTGATTTTGATGAGGGAGCAATGACTGATTGTATTAGGCGGTTTAAGGTGGATGGAATTGACTTGAAAGCTCTGCCATTTTCAGACTTGGGGCAAATTTACTTTGTCCATGGAAAAACAAAAGGGTATGTGATAATTATTCAAAAGGAAAAGGGAGGAATAGATGGCACACATTTTTGAACTACTAAAGGGGAAAGGGCAAAATTTTCGGTTTCAAAAGTTGTACGGTTAAAGAGGCAACCCAAAAGTTTGAACGGATGCATCGGAAATATGGGAAATATAAAGGACTATTCACATTTATTTGCTTAAATTTGGAAATGCTACTGGCATTGCATGGTTTTAGAAATATGTGTTACCAAAATAAAAGAAAACAACCGTTCATCAAATAAAGTGACAGTTTCAAAATGAAGTGTGCATGTATGGAGTGGTTTTAATTTGGCGTATGGAATAGGAAACAATAAAGGAACGAATGCATTTGTAAACAAAGTATGACCGTGAAGTAAAACATGCCTGCCATTGGGAACAAAATGGAGCATTGAAAAAAAAAAAGAGCATGAATGGCATGGTTAATGAATGGTTTGAAAAGAAACGTGAATGCTTATTTTTAGGAGTGGAACGTTTTTGTAAAGATGAAGGCAAAGGAACGTGTAGTGCAGTTTTCATGCAAATGAAAAGTTTGAAAGTGCCCACTAACTAAGTCATGGAAAAATAAATGAAAAAAATAAATGTGTGTTTTATTAAAATAAAATGACGGGTTTTGCAAACCCAAAATATCTAGAAAAATATGCAGGACCCAAATAGGGACAAATCGAACTCAAATGGCTCTGTTTCAAAAATGAACAGTGCAAGCCTTTTTGTAATTTCAGCACGAACTGAGCACCGAAACTGCCAAATGAATATACTGCACTAATCAGGGCGATGAGATTGACGCAACGGTATATAATTTGCAGTCTCATGATGCACCATTCAAAAAGCATTAAGAACCCCTTTAATTGAAAATTTCGGATAGAAAAATAATTAAACGGATGTTAAACTCCGATTTTCGCAAATCGAGTTTCGCCATTTGATTCCTGACAACGAATATAATACTTTTCATGTTTGCCCGAACTGGTTTCGAAGATATTTTAAAGTCGTTAAATTTTGAAATGTTACGCGCAACTTTGCACAGAAAATTGCGTGACCGACAAAAAATCAAATTTTTTGATGAAATTTTCATAGCTACTATATCTCACTGTACGTATTTCAAATTTCAAATTCCCATTATGAAAAACTATACAATATTTTTTCAAATTAAAAATTCGATTTAAATCGGAATTTTAATCTCTAAACGTAGCGGGTTGTTACAAAACTGATTCAAACGAAGTGAGGACGTTTTCAATATAAAATTATCTACATCACTACTAAATGAAAATAACAAATTTCATACATCAATTTTTCATTATAAATCGATTTCATGATTTAAACCAATACGTTCTAAGTTACGTTTATCATTTATACATATTTTAAAACCATTTTAAAATCATTAATTAAATTTAATTCGGTAACTTAAATGGTCAAAATTAATGGGATGTTACAATCTCTCCCACTTAGAACTATTCGTCATCGAAAAGGAGAGTTTGCAAAAAAGAACTTATTTACATAACAAAATATACACAAATTTGACTAAGTTTGGAAAATTTTAAATTATAGGATTTCAAATTCGAAAATTCGTCCTTCCATTATTAATTAATTTTTTCTGTTATAAATCTATTTATTAAATTTAAAATCTTGATTTTAAATGGTTTCATTAAAGTTTGAGTTTTCTTATAGTCACAACTTAAGTTATTTATAACAAACTTAACTTTTGAAAATATGATTCTCATGTTTGAAAATAACTTTTGAAATCAGAAATAAGTATTTTATTAAAAATTCAAAGCTGTTGCATTTCTTAAAGCATTTATACTTTTTCTTTCTCGGTTTATTATGTTGAAGTTATATAAATTTAATTCCAGACTATTGATTTGTTATTCAACGTTTGAAAATACTTGATACTCAAAGTTTAACAAGTTTACTGTCGTTCTTACATATGTTAGGCATACACTAGCCAGGCGCATGATTAAAATCTCTAAGTACTAAATATACTTGTTTCAACTCCAGGTGGAAATACTTAAAACGTTTAATATAGATATGGAAAATACTTTTCCCCATGGATCGTGGTTACTCGGCAGTTACGCTACTATCACAGTAGAATCGCTTGTAACATATGTATCACACCCCTCGAATTTCGCCACGGTTGTTGCCATAGATAGCAGTTACGTAGCGGTTATGCCACTATCCCAGTGGAATCGCTTGTAACTATAGGCATCGTGCCCCCATCAAATTTTGCTATGACGTCTAGATCGCAGTTACGCGGTGGTTGCGCCACTATCCCAGTGGAATTCCTTGTAACCGTAGGCATTACACCCCTCGAATTATGCTACAACAGATAACTAATAGTAATCAACATGATCTCATCAAGTGAGATTCCAAAATCAATGGATACTCTAATCAATTGAGCACCAACGTAGCTACGATTTTCAATTTTCATTTTTCAATAGACACTCTTAAAGAGCGCCAGCGCAATCCCTCTCATTTGGAATTGTGATATTTAATGGAAGGTACTTCCCGTATCTTTATTTCGAAAAACATACATATTATATATATAGTAATTCATTTCACGTTTCATGTATGTCGCACTTACGTAAATATCCAATTTACATAATATTTTCTTTTCAACATCATGTTTTCAAATATATCATTCTTATATAAGTTCCATTATACAAGGTTTCATTTTAAATCGATTACCTTCCAATCAATAGCTTACGAATTAATCATAATTCTTATATAAATCTTCCATATATAAGGTTCGAAAACCTCATATTGATTATTCAATATCAAGATTCTCGAAATTCCGTTTCATTACCAATTTAGTTTTGATTTTGCAACCAATTTGAATATTCAATATCATTCCAAATCATCCACAATCAATTCATTATTAAACTGAACATTCGATTTGGGTTACATATCACAATTTTCATTATTCAGTTGAGTCTTTACACTCAATTACTTTGGACTAAAATGCTCGGATCGAAAATAAATAATTTATCTCAAGATAGTTAGATACAAAATAGTTTAGGTAAAATAATGGACTTGAAATAAAACATATTTGAAATAAAATAAATTAGCCTTTGGAAAAATAGGATTTGAATAAGTTAGATAAGTTTTTGATATAAAATAGTTTAAGTAAATAAAATAGGTTTGACAAAATAGGTTCGAATTTAAAATAGATCGGTTTTGATATAAGGTAAGTTTGCAAATTTTGTTTAACACCAAAATAGCATTGGTATAGAATAATTAAATAAGATAGTTAAATTTATATACAAACTAGTTATAATAAGATAGATAAATTTAATAATTAGTTCATATAAAACAATAGTAAAACATATAATAGTTGTAAAATAAATATGTAACGTCCTAGATTTTTCTCCCATTTAAATTGGAATATTTAAATCTGTTTATACATTATATTGGAAATATAATGGATTTATATCATTTTTTTTAATTTAAATGAAGTTCGAATATATATATTTATAATATAATTAAATCGACCTCGAAGTGGCGCAGCAGTTCGTAATATTAAATTTTCAACTTCAATTGAATATACCGGATCTGATATAAGTCGGATTTCTATGAAACAAGAAACGTTAGAGTCATGTTGATTATAATTTTCATATGAAAGAGAAAATTCAGATCTCATGTTATAGATTGAAGGTTACGTCCAATTAAAATTTTAAAATAGTCGCTATGGAACTCATTATTAAAAATATATTGTTTATTTAATAAACTTAGTATGGTTTAATATAATTTGGATACCGTTTAGCTCGAAATTGATAATATTAAGTTGTATAACCTATATTTGAGGCTGTATGTATTTTTCTACTTGGATATTTATGATGATAATAATTTATTATTGTTTAATTGAATTAATTTGGAATTTAATTCATAATTATTCGATATTATATAAGCGTTAAAAATATTTGTTTTTCAAATAACCTCCGTTTCCGACGAAATGAATTTTATCGGAATACATATTGTTAATTATTGTAGGACTTTCGATTTAGAATTTATAGGTGTTGTTTGTCAACGAACGGAATTTAATGCAAACCGATGAATGGATAAAAAAATTATAACCAGATAGGAACGGACGTACCAAATTAAAATGAAAAAAAATATGAAAAACTAGCCTTCCAAACTAAGGAGTGGAAAGTGACGTTAATAGGATAGCATATCCTAAGAGTTACACACAGAGTGTATGCGTTGGATTGGCACATAATTAAATTGAAATGTTGCCTACCTCTCACTAGCGGGTACAAATGCACAACCAAGTTGTACTAAGCCCAGTGTAATTTCTTTTCAACCGGACTGAGAGAAATATAGAACGTGCCAACCTATATAAAGTAGCTTGTTTATTTATGTATGTGGACCTCGTTAAGATATTGACATGGCCCATACACATGGAATATCATGGCTTTTTCTCTTTAGTCCCATCAAATTTGATATACAGACGACTACCTATCAAAATTGATACACAACCTATAAAGACAACACAATTACCTATCCCTACACGCACAGCTAAGCTGGATGAAGAAATCGAAAGAATAAAATAAATGAATTAAGTTCCACGCAGGCCAAACAACCAAATTCCTTGCATCCCACGTTTCGTCTTCTCCACATTTACCCCATCTCCAAGCTTTCTCCAACTATATATTGCTGCCAATTCCATTGTTATTTCTTTTTTTCAACAAACGAAAAGTAAGCTTGGCCCTTCAAAACAAAGCCGCACCGCAATTTTTTATCATCCACTTCCTGCATGTGAAACTGCGCACAACCAATCATTTCCAGTAATTTAAATCTGAAGATCTCCAAACATTTAGAAGATGACAATCAATCGAAGGAATGACTAGGGTGGCGAGTTCTCCGATAGTCAGTGGGAGGAGCAGCTCGGGTTGGAGTCGCGTCATACGTATTTATTCGGGTTCAGGATGGACGAGCCCTGACCAGCATGAGTGAATGACAGTGAGCGAAGCACTGGTGAGGTCTAGCGAAGTGGCAAGCGGTTTGGGGTGCAGCTGGAGAGTGGTCGGCCTAGTCTTTATGGAATGCATTAGCAAAGCGCAATAAACTGGAGGATAGGTGCGAGCTTTGTGTGATGGGGTGTAAGTGTTGTGTTGGACAGAAACTAAGCAGTGGAATTGGGTTTGGATTGAAGGAATGGAGGTGAGATCCAGGGAAACGGAAAGCGTGGAAGCAGGTCTTGTTTCTGGTGATGGAGTGGATTGTCATCGGGAGCCGTGTGTGCGGGAAGCATGGACAGGAAAAGTGGAGAATCAGCGCATGGGTGCTCGAGTGTCAGCCAGGAGGGGCGTCAGTGTGGGTCTCTTGCGGCGCAAGAGAAGGGAAGGGAAGAAGTGTGAAGATCGATGCACAAGAGGTAAGAGAGATGAAAAGTGAAATATACACTGTCCCTAATCGATTATTTAAAACATGCCTAATTATGGGTTAGCACGCCTAATTAATCCCGTTTGAGTTTACCTAAACCAATTTTTAACTTGACTAATCCATTTTGTATTATGCCTATTTAAAAATGGCTAAATAAAGGATAAGCTAACCTTAAATAGTTACTTAAAGTTGTAATGTAACGTGTAACATATAGATACTAAATAATTAATATAGGTTCCTGGTAAGATTTTAATCGCCTAACTGTATGAGTGCAAACGGGGCCAAATAATGTAGCATGCCCAATAAGGGATATCCTGGCAAGTAATGTACTATATTGTATAATTAAAACATTATAACATATACACTAAGTATAAAGGGGTTTAGATATGTCAAGTGATCAATATATATTTGTTAAGATATATGATAAAGTATTGGGGATTTTATATGTGTCGTACGGTTTGATTAATATCTAATTTAGGTTAACTAGTTAATTTAAAAGAATGGTTATTTAAAATAATTTAGAATTTAACTTATAATAAATTTTAACGGGGCTCATATGTTAACAGCTTTTGACAAAATCAGCCACGTCGGAACCATATCGGCAGACACATCATTTTGAAGCTGGATTGAACGGAGTTGAAAGCAACAGAGATATTCAGTTAAATTAAACATTGTTTAAATATAATTGAAACGAACTGTTTCAAACAACAAATTAGATCAAGGTGAGTTAAACTCACTCAGTTTCCCCCATTTATATTTTATATAAATCGGGTTTTATAATTGTTGTTAATGGTTGTTTGTTTGTTTGTTGATTTTATTCATATGTTGGTTGAAACAGTTAAATTAAACGTTTGTTTAATTAAATTGAACAAATCGTTATTTATAACGATTGAATCCAATTAAGGCAACTTACCTCAGCGGTTATGTCTATAACAATATAAACGTTATGAATAAATAATTGAATGATTGCATTTCTGTTATTAACCCAGTATTTATTGTTACAATTATTTTTGACTGATATTATTTATGTGATCACCGATTTGGATGGAAACAAATACTGATTGGCCATAGTAAATTGATTGGATTGAATTTGTGGTAATCCATTGTTTGCAAGGAATAACAGGTTGGAGGAATCCAACTGGATTTCTCACTAATATTGGTAACATCTATCAATATGATTATGTTGTTTGTATGCAACATGAAATTGGTTTATATTTTACGGTTTGGTACTATAGTAGCCATTTGCCTCTTTAGTACCGTCGATTAAAAGAAATGTTTTTTTTCGAGATCGATATTAAATTTCGAATGGTTTCAAAGATATAAATATATTTTTATATGGATTTGGAATACGATTTTGATTGTACAGAAAAAGATCGAAGTCAAATTTACAGTTTTACAAATATATAAATATAACTAAAAGAGATGCAAGATATTATTAAATAAATGGTTTAAAAGAATATATTTTTATTGTGGAGGCTATTTAAATGTTAAAATGATTTTGTAAAAGCCTTAACAGTCGGAAAAGAAGTTTTAAATGGAGTCCAAAATAGAATAATTGGATTGTGAATATACGAGAATGTATAAAAGAGTTCAAAGAGAAATGTTTTGTAATAGATGATCATTTTTAACAAACGTTGTTTTAAATAATACGAAATGTGATTAAATAACATTTCATGAATAAGATTAACAAATCGACAGATTTGAAAGGAGTAATGATTTGAAAATGGGATCTCATATTTTAAAAGAAATCGAAGTTGAAATTACGAATATGAATTTATAAATGAAATTTGTGAATGGGATTCAGTTAAGTAAATGGAAGCGAGGCTTATTCCGAGGTTCGGAATGTGTATTCCGAAGTTTGGATTGATTAATCGAAATGAGTGTTATTCCAAAGATTGGAATGTGGTATTCTAACGTTCGGAATGGTATCTGCTGGCAGGAGTTAATGATGTTAAAAGTTTTGAATAACAACAACGAATATTGGTTGTCGATAATGAATTGAAAATGAGATTTTCTTAATGCAGTTAAAATGTGGAAATAGGAAATGAAAGATAAGTTGTTGTAATTAAATTACACAGGATTTTGTAAATGGAAATTTAAAGTTTTGTAAATGAATCTGAGCTAGTAAATAAAGTTAGAGGTTTGTAAATGCAACGTTTGTAAAAAAGGAGATGAACTATTTTTAGATATAAGTGTTTAAAAAGGATTATTATATGTTTAGGCAACAAATAAGTGGTCGAGTATGAGTTAAAGAGAATGTGGTAAGAAAATGGTTTTGGAATTAAATCTGTAACTTTATTACAGATAAAAAGTTGAATTGTTTTGATAAATATCAATATAAGAATTTGAAAGGATATCGATATAATAATTATATAAGATATTAATATAAGATTTATAAAAGCTTTGTCTATGGGATTTTAAAGGAATAAAATTGAGTTGTTAAAGATAATTTGTAATATAATAATAAATAAATATTGTGAAATTTTCATAAAGATTCTATTTGTAGTATAATTGAAGCTCGTATATGATATTGTAAATGATTATTAGTGTAAATCGATAGAGTTTAATAATAGTTTACTTAATAATTAATTAAGTAAAAGTTGTCGAGATGTAAATAGGTTTTCAAAAGGAACGTGCGGTTAATAAACTTCTATTATTTCTGAAGATATGAATGTTGTTGGTCAAGGTCTGAGAGGCAAATAAAATACCCCAACTCGAACGACTTCATGATTATCCAAGGATGATATTAGTTTATAAACGAGAGTGGTTGAGGGAAACATAAGTTATGATTTCCGTAAATAATATTATAAACTATTTTCGAAAAGTTTATAAGTTGAACAAAATGAATTTGGAGTAGGAGGGTGCCTTCGGTTCACCCTGTTCCTAGGTGACGTGTATGGATGGATTTCTGACAAAGTATTTCCAAAAAGGTCACATATATTGATTTCTCCAACTGTACCAAGAGTGGAAGCGGAGAAGGAAACTTCTTTTAGCTAACACGTAATGTATTGTTATAAACATTCAAATAGTGATTTCTATGGATCTGACGATGTGGCATTCAAAGCAAACGTGATGTGCTGATTTTAAAAATAATAATAAACCATAGCCTCAAGCCTCATCAACCTGAAAATGACAAAAATCGGGTAGGCAGCATGGCTATTTGGGTTGCTCCTATTAGGGTGTATAATCACCTATCTAGAGAAAATCCATTTCCTTCTTTAATCTATTTCGATGTTGTCCCTTTATCGGGAAATGGTGGTTTGAGCCCAACCGTTGGTGATATACATTCGATACACTCAAGCGAAATGAGTGGTCGGTCATGTGTGGGCCGGGTTGCAAGACGTTCTTGTTGAACACAGTGTATTCCCCTCTAGAGATACACTATCGGTAGGTGGTTCCATACCTTGTCATAGTTGAAATCCAATCTCTAATAAGCGGCCGCGGTTTTGATTGTATACTATATATGTGGGGTGTGAGATACAAGAATTCTGCTAGATTCTATTTATTTGTATTTAGACACTATCATAATATCAGAATAATATTGTTTTCAAAATGTTTTGGGTTATCGTAAGGTTAAAAACCATCCGTATTTATGTGTGGATTTGGTCTTACGATTATTCTTTTCTTTCGAAAAGATTTTGAACTTTAAAAATCAAGTTGGATGATTATCCTTAAAGCTTTGCGAGTTTTCTCACTCTGGTTCACCAGACTGACCCGGTGTTTTTGTAAATGCTCGGGTTAGACCGGGTTGTACAGGTTCAGGTTATTGGACATTGCAAAGTTCAGAAGACGTGCTAGAGAAGTTCAAACGTATTATTATTTATTCCGCTGTGTGACTGTACATGAGGAAAGGTTATTATAACTGTCCAGATGTGTTAATGCACTCTGATGATTGTAAGTTTTATTTTAAGCTCTCAATAAAGATTTATTTCCATACTATATTTTGTGTCCGCTGCAATGTGAGACTCTGTGTGCGTGTATGAGTGTGTGTGTGTTGGTTCTTCCTCTTCTTCTATTCTAATATTTCTTTCTTTCTTATCTCACCCTCTAAATTCTTTTTAATAACTATCTGGTAGTTTCAATACGTGAGTTCTGGCAATTAACACAGGATTAGTGTATTATTGTCAGAATTCGGGCGTCGAATACCCTCGGGTCGTTACAAAATAATACTAATTTTAAGAAATATTCCAATCCAAATCAATTTTGCGAACTTTACAAAATTTAGCTAACATCGATTCCAATGTCGAAATCAAACTCAGATTTAAGTAAAAATTCAATTAGAAACCTTTCAGTTCGAACTAAGCATTCAAGTTACATCACAACTCAAATTTCTCATTCAATCTGTCATTTTTAATTTTTTATTTTCATTTGAAGTTTAAATTCTTCATTCATTCCATATTATTTGTTTTTAACCAACTTCTGAATTTTTAAATATCAAGCTCATCACTTAAATCAATTCTTCACAAGTTAAATTTTATCTTTTAATCAATTAAACCATTAAACTTAATAGAATCCTTAAGTTAATCAATGTAAATTTTTAACTTAAACACCATTTATCTTTATTTGGAATGCATATTTCTAATTACATTTCAATGGTTTAACATTCTTCAATTTATTCATCCATTTAACATACATACCTTAGTAGTTTACACTTCCTAAATTTAAACAACCATCTGTTATTACTAGGAGTATTTCTCAAATATTAGATTCAAATTCAATAAGTGAATAACTAATTTTATTAATTCCCTTACTTTAAACTTATAATGCCAACAAACCACGACAATCCGAAGATGGTTTTCAAGTGGGATCAAGTTTCAATTCTAAGGAGACCTTAACAAAGAAAGCTATCAAAGAGAACAGACTCGAAGATTGAGAATTCGAAAGGATTTTAAATTCAAAATACCTTACGTTTCAAAATAATTTTTATTTTCAAAATACTTTTTTTTTTTTAAATACGCTCTCTAAAAACTATGGTGCTGATTCCACACATTCTAGGATATTGCTACCCCATCCCTAATGAGTTTCTAAACCCAATAAGCTAAATTTTCTATAAATCTGGCTCTGATACCAACTGTAACGACATGCCTTTTTAACCGCTCAAAGTCGGCATTTAAACCAACTCAGAACGTTCAAAACGACGGGTAGTTATTTAGCTTACCAGATTTAAATAGAAAATACACACATAATCACAGAGCACAATAATTTGCAGTGGAATAAATGTTTATGCATATATCAGAGTTGTATAAATTTTTACTATACAGCGGAGAAATATAAAATTTCTGCATAGATTCAAAATGAAAAAGTTTTACGGTTTTTGTCGAGCTTGTGCGCGAGCATGCGTCTTTACTTTCCTCTCCCATTTGGGAGCTGAAATCTTCAAAAATCTGCAATGCTTATATCTGACTCGAGCATTCCACGCAAAAACATAAAACACTCGAGTAAGGATTAATCAATGTTCAAGTAAAATAATTTCAACAAGAACCAAAATACAATAGTCAAAGCTACTTCAAAGATATGTCATGCACAATAAGTAAAATAGGCCTACATCGTTGTTGAAATTGAGTGGCAGTATACAGATACAGACAAGAAAAACAAAAAAAGTAAAGCACATAAGCATGGTGCACGCTCATAGCAGCATAAAAAAAAGACATTTCCAAACTTCCAGTGGGAACATGGTAAAAGTGACTTGCACGTTAAATAGCTATAGCAAGGTATATATAAATGCTTTTAGGCGCAAAACTACGTGACTGTTGAATTAAAAATAAAATTTAATAAATTGGAACAACAAGTTAGTGCATAAAGGTCGAAATTCCAAGCATAAGGGAACAAGCACTTATATTTTTGAGAACTCAGTGACACTAAGAGCACATATGGCGTGGTTCGTAATGTGCCCAGTCCCAAAGTGCAGCAGTGAATGTATGCAAGCCACAAGGTCAGCAAGTATGTGTATTCATATCAATAATGTGCCCAAAAAAAAGCTTATACTTCTTCTAAATATAAATATGAATGTATTATCTACATATGAAAAGATAAACATATTTTATAAACACTAACATTCCAATATCTCTTACAGCGCTGACCTTAATATTCCGGTGATCATCTACCTCAATTACTAACTGTTGGTTTCACAGATCAGTAAACACCAACATATCATTTAAGTTATTTGCCTTTTTAATTTCAGGTTGTTTATCTTTTGCAAGGTATAAGTATATATAAATCAATACGTATAAACAAGGAAGTTTGTTTATTCTAATTACCAAATAAGGAAAACAGTACCCATATACATATAGGAGATGTGTTGCAATGCAAAACGTATGAACAAGAGTATGTTTAGGTTTTCAATGGCAAGCAGAAGTAAGCAAGGACCAAGCAAGCAACAATAGTGAGAACCAAGAAGATAAAGTTGAAATTAAATTATTTGAACCAATATTTATCGTGAGCATGTACTCGCCTATAACTAGCGGAAATCGGAGATGTGAAGTGGAGCAGGGGCGTCGGGGTCACAGATTCGACGCTAGTGGACTTCGGCTTGGCTATGGCGTTGGGTGCTGCTACGTCTTTCGGCTCGGGTCTGAGACTTGTGGTGAACAGAGAAAAGGGGGAAATTGGTCTATAGTCCATAGCGTGGTCTTGGCGATGGGGAAGCTCAAGGGTTCAACTGGAAACAGCGGTAATTTTGATGGAGGAGGAGTGACTGATTGTATCAGGCGGTTTAAGGTGGATAGAATCGACTTGAATGCTCCGCCATTTTCAGATTTAGGGAAAATTTACTTTGGCCATGGAAAAATGACAGTGTACGGGATGATCACTTAAACGGAAAAGGAAGGAATAGATAGCACACGTTTTTGAATTATTAAAGGGGAAAGAGCAAACTTTTCGTTTCAAGAGTTGAACAGTTAAAGAGGCAACCCAAAAGTTTGAACGGATGCATCGGAAATATGGGAAATAGAAAGGACTATCCATGTTTATTTGCTTAAATTTGGAAATGCTACTGGCATCGCGTGGTTTTAGAAATATGTGTGTTACCAGAATAAAATAAAACAACCGTCCTCCAAATAAAGTGACAGTTTCAAAATGAAGTGTGCATGCATGGAATGGTTCTTATTTGGCATATGGACTAGGAAATAATAAAGGAACAGAAATAATCAAGGAACGAATGCATTTGTAAACAAAGCATGAAAGTGAAGTAAAACAGCGTGGCATTGGGAACAAAATGGAGCATTGAAAAGAAAATAACTCATGCATGGATGGCATGTTTAATAAATGGTTTTGAAAAGAAATGTGAATGCTTATTTCTAGGAATGGAACGTATTTGTGAAGATGAAAGCAAAGGAATGTGTATTGCAGTTTTCATGCAAATGAATAGTGTGAAAATGACCACTAACTAAGCTATGGAAAAATAGAAAAATGAAAAAATAAATGAGTGTTTTATTAAAATAAAATGATGGGTTTTGCAGACCTAAATATCTAGAAAAAATATATAGGACCCAAATAGGGACACATCGAACACAAATGGCTCGGTTTCAAAATTGAACTACACAAGCCTTTTTGCAATTTCAGCGCTGACCGAGCACCGAAACTGACAAATGAATATTTTGCGCTCATCAGCGGTGACATGATGCAATGGTATATAATTTGCAGTGTCACGACGTTCCATTCAAAAATGCGTTATGGACCGACCCTTTAAACGGAAAATTCGGATAGAAAAACAATTAAACGGAGGTCAAAATGTCCGATTTTCGCAAAATGAAATTTGTCATTGGATTCCTGACAATGAATAAAATATTTTTCATGTTTGTCAGAACTGGTTTCGAAGAGATTTTAAAATCGTTAAATTTTGAAATGTTATGTGTAGCTTTGCACAGAAAATTGTGCGACCGACAAACATTCAAATTTTTCGATGAAATTTTCACAGCTACTACGTCTCACTGTACGTATTTCAAATTTCAATTCCCATTATGAAAAACTATAGAATATTTTCAAAATAAAAATTCGATTTAAATCGGAATTTAAATTGCTAAACATAGCGGGTTGTTACAAAAACTGATTCAAATGAAGAGACTAAAATTTGACATTTTTAATATAAAATTATCTAATTCATTACTAAATGAAAATAACAAATTTCATACATCAATTTTTCATTATAAATCAATTTCATGAGTTAAACCAATACGTTCTAAGTCACGTTTATCGTTTATGCATATTTTAAAATCATTAATTTAATTTAATTCGATAACTTAAATGGTCAAAATTAACGAGATGTTACAGACGTCCATTCCTTAAGTCTTTATATTCTTTAGTCGTTAATTCGAGTTAGAGTTGTGGGTTAAGCAATTTTAAACCGTGGCGCGCCGTTTATGCTAAACCGGTCTTTGTATGCTCTCTCTCAAGTCATGAGAGTTAGAGTTAGGTGGGTGAATGATCGTTTCACATTCCCCTAGGCGTCGTTCCTAAACTTTAGTCTTTAAAGTGAGGATCGCCCCATCGATCGTCAAAGTCAAGCTCGAACTTTGTTAACTCTTTTCCGACTAGCCGTAGAGTTGAGTAAGCTTGTTGAAATGTGAGTAAATAAACGTCATTGGAGAACTAGTCATTTCCTACTTTCAAGTTTTGGAATAGGCCGGTCGAATCACAACACTTAGCAATGTTATTAGACATAGTCACAATGCATGGAAGGAGCTTTTGTTTATAGCACAATGGAAGTAGGCTAGTCATGCCTTATTACATAGCTTGTAAATAAAGTGCTAGTTACAAAATTATAGAAATAAAATCTCGAGGAAAATAGTCTCGCAGATGCCTGGCATTCCATCCTGTTGGGAGTCGCTCGCTATCAATAGTCGTTAACCTGAAAGCTTTATTATCAATTTTCCGTTGGATGACGTAAGGTCCTTCCCACTTCATGCCCATGTGGATAGACATAGGAAAGACATGCTTTAGGGTGAGGTCGTCGGGTTCAAAGATTCTAGGTTGAACCTTCGTGTTATAGTATTGGACGACCCGATGTCTATGTGATGCAACACACAAGTCATCCTCCTCTCTCTTCATGTCGATCATGTCAATTGACTCCAAGATAAGTTCCTTATTAGTCAAAGGATCATAGTACATCGTTCAGTGAGTGGGGAATTCAAGCTTCACTGGTATGATTACTTCAAAGTCGTAGGACAGTGCGAATGGAGTGTGGTCAGTCGCTAACTTATGGGTCATTTGGTATGCCCAAAAGGGCAATGACATCTTATCAATCCATTTTCCTCTAACCTTCTCCTAATGTTTCTTCAAGATTGGCTTTATAATCTTGTTCTTCAACCTGTCCATTTGATTGCGGTGAGCATCTATGGTATGCCTCTACTCAATATGATAAGATCAACAAAAGTCTGTAAACTTTGAGCTATCGAATTGGGTCCCATTATCAGTTATCGAATTGATCACCCACTTCATTGAGATCGTGGTCAGTGGTTCAGCTTCTGCCCACTTTATGAAAAAGTCGACTTCCATGGTCTCATACTTCGTTCCACCCTCGGATATTGAAGGCTACTGATGATGTCTACTCACTATACAACGAATGGAAAAGGATTATCCATTTGGGCGAGTTGAGTTGGCGATGTGACGACCCAGAATTTAACCAATTTAAAGTTGAAAATTTTAATATTTGATTTTAATTTTTGGATATAATATTGATTCAATATGATTTAAATATGAATTTAATAAAAAAATATCATTCTTTTGTTACAAAAAAATTTCAAATTCGTGTTTGTTAAACTATTTTGTTAATATGATCTTTTGTCAGATATAAATATAAGTTTATGAGTATTAGAACCACTGGCATCTTTTGTTATAAGTGTTGTCTTTGAATTTCCGTAGCATTTTGAGTAAAATTCTATCTTAAAAATCCTCCTTCTTAAATTAACAAGTGTATGGACACTTTTCCTAATGCATGACACTCCCCTTCTTAAGTTAACAATTGTTAGGACACTTGTCATTTTGCATGAACCATTTCATGCATGAATGCCATTTGTCCCTTGATGTGTCACTCTCTTCTTACTCCATTTTCCCTATAAATAACACCCTTTCCTTCCATTGTTTCACTCATTCACACTTCTTCCTTTTCTCTCTTCTTCTTAAAGCTTAAAAGCCATGGTTTTTACCGTGGAAAAATTGAAATATTGTCCAACGGTTAATTCGTAGTCAGCTAGGCTTGCCCACCGTGAAGAATTCAAAAGCTATATTGGTGAGATCGAACTCTTTAAACTTCTACACTAGTTTATTGTACACTAACTAGTGAAGAATTAGTTATAATTTTGATAGTTAACTTGTGTAATCAGTTTGAACTGACTATGGATATGGATGTTAATATTTGATGTTTGTTGTGATGGATGATGGTTGCGTAGATTAGAACACACACACTATTAAGCGTTAGTGTTATAACGCTTATGCGCGGTTATTATTTACTTAATAATGTTGATGATGGTTGCTATGGATGTTTATAATGGTTGCTAATATTGTTTCACACACACAATGACACAACAATTATGGTATAGCACTGGTGATCGACAAATATCCTTCAAAATTGGAAGCAATATTATTATTAGAGTATTGAAATCGGGATTTGAAATCTATTTTCAAAATTGGGATTTGAAATAATTTGAAAATGGAATACAGATAAATACAAATAGTCTTCGTAAACAGGAACGTTTTGTTTAAACGGATTTTTGACGATAAAACAATATTTTATCATAAACGATGAAAATGGGTTTTGTTTTGAAAAAGTGAAGTTTTAAAATGTTTATACAAGTATATACTGGTTTTCCAAAGTAATTTATAGCATTATAAATTTATTTTTATATTAAGTTATATTATGGCCAGAATAGGACGTGTCGCGCAGTGGTGTTTTGCATTTTGACCACTAACTTGAAACGCTTATAACTTTTGCAATTTAAATCAAATTTCCACGAAGCGAAAAAAAATTTGATTTATATTGATAAGAGCTTTCAAATGAGTGAAAGAAGTTTTCAATTTCGACTTCTAGTTTTCAAGATATATTTAAAAACGTTTTGGAAAAGGACGTTGTAAGTGCATTTTTCCAAACATAACTATAAATAGCCATTTTTAATATTTTTGGAATTTTTTTGTAAAATCATTATAAATTATTTTAAATTGTAAAATTTAAGGTTTGGATAATATAATGGTTATTTTGATCAAGTTATCCAATATAACGGTTTTGTAATGTTGTTGTAACGCTTTCTTTAAAAATAATCCATTTTGAAGTTTTTACCCGCAAACTGATTTCTGAACTATAAATAATCATTTTTAAATGATCTATAAAATGTTTTCAAAGGTTTAAAATAATTAAAAATATTTATATGGAATTTAAATTTATTTATTTAACATTAAAAAGGTTTTCCAAATTTAAATAATTTGATATGGTTGGAGATAAATATTCAGATGTTTGATATTAATTCTAAATGAGGACTCTTACTATTCGAGGAATTTAGAAGGTAGTTTACTGTTATTCCGCTTATAGTATGAGTTGTATATGAACATTAATATTAAGGATAAGTTACTGATAATTTTCTCCAAATCTAATGTCAAAGAGTTGAATAAATCTTTTAATTAATATATGGTTTTCCCGGTTTGATTGAGATAAGTTGGATAGAAATAATCTTCAGATATTTGATTTGAAATTTTGTGGTGTAAACGTATAATATATGAGGAATTTGGAAGATATTATTATTATATCGTTATTCCACTTATAATATTCGTTGATTATAAGAATCTATCGATTATAAGTAGATACAATTTTTGTGTAACTTATGTTCAATATCAATTGATTTGGATTCTGTTGTGAATGGTATCTTCAATAGTATCATTCTTGAAACCCGATGAGATTGAGTTGTGGAAATTCATGTCGTAATTGGGATTTAATCAAATATTTGATTTAAGAATATTAAGAGTAAGGATTTTCAAAAATATGATAATCTTTTAATTAAGACTAAAGAATTGAATGTGGGGAAATCGTTTTAAATGGAAACTTGTAACGACTCAACTTTTCGAACCTCGAAAGTCGACACTAAATACATCCACGGTATTCGTGTGTCGAACATTCAAGTGCCAAAAAGTCAAATTGTTGGGTAAAATAAAATTTAAAAATGTAGACTAAGAAAGAAGAGGACGCAACATCAGAGTCTCACAATGGAACGATAACATATAATATATGGAATGATCTTTACAAAACAAAACTCTATGATAACAACTATCAGAGAAAACTAACCTGTCATCAACTTGGACAGTTATTATAACCTATCCACATAAATGTTGATGTATAACATAGAATGCAATAGATATAAAAAGTATAGTAAGATGAAATCCAACTCTCTTCAAGAAGCTCTGAATCAACCATGGCTAAACCCGGAAAATTTACACAATCTGACCCGAGCATTATAATAAAATAACACCCGGATCAGGCTAGGCAACTGCGTGAGATAGCTCAATATATATGTGACATATACCAATACAATTTGAGGCTGTAAGAATTTCCATAACGGTTATCCCCTCAATAACATCCAACCATTTATTAGGAGAAATATAGTAGTATAATAGATAATGCCTAGGTTATAGCATATGAATAAATCATATAGCTGGAATGGTTACATTCGAGAACTATTATGTGTACAAACAAAACTGACAAGGCACGTTCGCGTATTGGATTTTCCCATCGGAGATTTCTCAGTACAGATCTAAACTCCATGCACAAGGGTCAGAAAGTACCTCCGGGCATCGTATATCTTTAGATAAAATATATATCATAAGGTAAACACAACTAGCCCATGCACGAAAACACCAGAGTGCACCACGGGGAACCAGATATACCCAACTCCCGCACGCAACTTCAAAGAGCTCCAGCAACGATTCGATAATAAGCATACACTAGACATGGAGTCAATATATCCTGCCACAGGATAGCAAAACCCAGATAGTGCTCTTACCCTGTTTTTAGCCATTTTTGATGTCGTGGTTTCATTCGCCATGTCTTGCACAAGTCTTCATCACTCGAACATAATAAGAATTCCCAAAGTGGGATCACACAATACAATAGATCTTGGAACCACACATAGATACCTTAACATATCTCAGAATCACTATATGTGTTCGGGCATTTCAACAGATCTCGAATCGCCACATAGCCTTCACTTCACAACTGCTTCAAAAAACATTGGACCAATGCACTAGTTTTGAAGTGGTTTTCAATAAGTAGAACACTTACCAATCCCGGTCTCCTCAAAACTAGTCGCTAGATTTACGGTCAAGTTATATGGTCAATTAATTGATCACAATTCACACAATAAACGGTTGTATATGGAAAACATCCTCGCTTAATAACCATAACAATCAAATAAACATCCAAGGAACTATCAAGATCACGAAGCATGATAAATAGCCAAATCACTATCACGTTACATAGCATGATAATACAGTTGAAGCATAATTAACTCATATAAATGACTTCTAATCTTTTTGCCATTTAATTAATCTTTCATTAATTATACATATTTTATTAGTAAAACTTCTTTTATCTAATAAAGCTTCATTCGTATAATAAGACTTCATTTATTAAACAGAACACTTACTTAATTAATGTTCCTTTAAATACTCGTGTATATATTCAATCTTATGCATATAATTGATATATGTATATATATTCTACTAATTCCCTATCCCTATATAGTCTTAATACTTAATAGGTATTAATATACTTATCCCTCCAGTATAAATATAACTGTAATTCATTTCAAAGATTTCTTAAAATATAATCAAAAAGGTTAAAACCATTGTTTAATAAAGAACCTCTTCTCTTTTATAAGTTAAACATCTTATTCAATATTTTTATCTTGAAAGATTTCTATACTTGTTTCTATCTTTAAAATCAGTTATTAAAGATCTAAGCATATTCAAAATCATTAAACCGCATATTCTAGTTTAACTATATTCCAAGGGTTTAAAAACAATTGTTTCTAAAACACTGTTTGCAACAAACCTAAAAGAAATCCTTTTATATTTATCTTTAAACATTCGTTTAAAGATTCAATTATATTCATTTTGATGATATAATCTGAAAGGGTTAAAGATGAATATAATTAACACAATGTCACGACAAACACAAAACCATTTTGCTTATAGAAACCATAATTCGTACACTTAACTCGATCCCGACACTATCAACTTAACTATTCCTCGTTCAAGAGTGGGCCCAGGCAAGTTAGAATACTGGTTGCATATCACACCTTTCCTAAACACCCCATTTTTGAATCTCGCAAATTGATAAGCCTACTCGCCGACTTATTAGAGTTAAGCACAATATCATGATATTCAATAAACAGATAAATAATCAACATGATTAACACGTTTCCAACATTCCCAACCTATCCATTCCTTGGCTAAGAGGGAAGTAGGTAGGTTAGAGCTTTATTGCCCCATCCCTGCTCGACATAAATATTAACTCTCACAAATAAATAAGTCTACTTCATTGGCTTATTAGTGTTAAGCATTTTCAATTACCTTTTAATCTAGTGACTTAGTCATGACAAAGTTTAGCAATTCATAACCCTTTTTAACCTTTGATTTATTTAAAAAGATACTATAAAAGAGAAGATATTTAGAACGAGAGTATTTTAGAAAAGGAGATATTTTGAAAGAATATATTTTAGAAAGAATATATATTATATTTTAATTTACTCTAATAAGTATTCAGCGATAATATTAAGAAGACGAGACCATTTACGTAAACATAAAGAACATTTATAAAACTTCAAAATCTAAAAATCAAGGCTAAACGGGTAGTTTTGCACTAGTAAAGTTTTGGTCATTTTCGATAGGTTACTTTGCATTTTACTATCCAGTAAATGGCGTAGTGTGTGAATATCGAGTTTACACTAGAATTTGAATATCGAGTTATAGATGCTGATATGATATTTAGAGCTATGGTACATCATATGTGAATATATACGATAATATTTATTTTTAAATATTAAATTTAATTGTTTTTAAATATATTTATATATTAAAAAGGGCTATTTTGGGCTTTAAAAATAGCCAGTTTTTTCATACGACCTCCGTTTTCGACGAAACCAGTTTTGTTGGATCCGCAATATCAAATAGTTGTTAGATTTCCAGTTTCGTGATTTTTAGATTCAGTATGTGACCGTACGGATTTTTAGAGTGAAAAACAGTCAGTATTTCGACAGTTAAAAATACGCTGTGTGAGCATACGGAGTCGGAATTCGACGAAACCAGTTTCGTTGGGACCGAAATGTCGAACTTTAGCTGCATGTCCGGTTTCGTGATTTTTGAGTTTCGTGTGTGATCACAGGAATTTTAGAGGACAAATAAAAACAGCGTTTGCTTAAAAATAAATATAAAATTCGAATAAAATATTATTAAATTTATCCTATATAATATCCTAACCTAAACCTAATTTTTCTCAAGCAAAAATTTCCACCGTATATTTTTCCTTTCAGCAAAGGGTTTCGATCCTTTTAAAAATCGAAAACAAATCCATGGAAATTCTCTAAATCATGATATTAATATATTTGAAATCTCCATACCATTCTCTTCATTCTAATGTAAGGTTTAAAGGGTTCGATGACTATTTGGGTCATCGCGTTTTGTACAGCGTCAGTCTTTTGGGAATTAGGGTTCATGTTTGTGGGATTTGAGATCTTTTGATTTCGAAATCGATACCATTTTTGAGTTGCAAGATGTTCTTGTTGAACTCCAGTGTATCGTTCCTAGAGTACACTGATCGGAAGGTGGTTCCATACCTTGTCATAGTTGGAAATCCAATCATCCAATACGTGCTTGCGATTTTGATTGTATACTATATATGTAGTAACGTGAGATGCAAGCGTTTCTGCTAGATTGATATCTATTTGTATTTAGACATTATTATAATATCAGAATGATATTACTTTACAAAGTTGTTTGGATTCTCATAAGGGAAAAACCCGTTCCGTTATGCGGCGTGGTCTTGTGAGATATCCTTTATTAAATCAAGTATTAAATTGTTTTACTCATACCAGTCCCATGACTGACCCGGAGTTTATTTTGTTGTTTTTCCTAAACTCTTGGGTGCCTAAATTTGTACGGGCAGTCAAGTAGTCGGGATTTTACAGATACACTTGGAGAGCTTGGAGCAGGAGGCTTCAGGATTCTATAGCTATTATTATTTCCGCTGTTGTTGTAAGTATTGTACTCTGATAAGTGTTATTGTATACATATACTAATGTTATTTCAAAGATATGTTATGTTATATTTTATTCGTTCCGCTGTGAGATTCGTGTTTACTCTGATGTTGTGTTCTTCTTCTTCTTCTATTCTATAAGTTCTATCTTATCTATTCTCACCTTCTAATTTCTTTCATTAATTACCGGGATTTTTCGATGTTTTGGTTATCGACGTCGAGCTTACGTCGATAACCAAAGTCGCTCAAAATCCGGGTTACTACAGTTGGTATCAGAGCATTGGTTTAGTTATTACCTTGGCTCTGTGGCGTGATTCAGTAGAGATGGGATTAGTAATATCCTAGACTGAGTTTGAGTGTATATATACGAGTGAACGTATTTGTTAGTTAATATAAAATGATTTTATATTGTGGAGTTTTATTGGTTGAGTTGTTTGTGAATTCTGGTCGATCAGTTTGATCCACTGTATCGATAGGGTTACTAAACACTCGAATACGATGAACCGTCATGGTATGTTTTGAAAGAGGGTAAATGGAATAATTTTACCCGAATATATTTGATATAGTATATTGGTTGTGTTGGCTGATATTATAATCGAATAAGATTATAAAAAGGTAAAATGATTATAAATGACTAATCAGAATTCATATAAGAAAAGTATATGAAATAAAATGAAGAAAAATCTGAATTTAAATCAGATTGGAATTAAAATAAGGAAATTTTAAGTTCCTAGGAGATTTTGAAAACGTTTTTCAAACTGAAGGTGATATAGTATTGAACTCACTTCGATAGCTGGAAAATAGATTCTGATGATGAATCGCGACATCATCAGTGTTCATTTTCGAGTTCTAAGTGACGGACTACTACCAAAGGTTTTGTTTTTGAATTGTTTTGAGAAAACAAGTTGTTTAGAAATTCAAAGATTTTGAATTGGCATTGTAATTTCAAATTGATTTGAAATAGACCCAGGAAATTAAGTTTCGGAATTTAATTTTAACTTATGAAGTTAAATAGAATAAGATAGTAGAAATAAATTGAAATATTAACTTGAACTGAGTTAAATAGAATTGAATTGGATTAGAGAATAATCTGTTATGGAATTGGGTTGATGAGTTAAGAATTTGAAATTTGATATTCGGGTTCGAATGAAATTCGATTTGGTTTTGAGGATATGAACTGATTGGAATTTGATGGAAATAACACTGGTATATGCTGAGTTGATAGCATATGGAAGTGATAGAGTTGATATTCCCGACAAAAAGGTACCAGTTTATATTATATATGAGTTTGGAATTTATGAGCCAATTTGGCAAGCCGCTTGGTTGTTTGATTTTCTTTTGGGTTAAAGAAGGCCCAGAGAGGCGAGTTGGAGTTTGAGATATTGACCAGTACAAAGGAGGTGCTGGCGAAATTTTTTGAAAAGTTAAGGCGTTAGAAAATTTTCAAAATTTTTGAAAATTTAGTTAGTCAGAATAAATTAATATTTTAGTCGATATTAATTGGTTCAGTTGAAACCGGAGATAAGAGGTAAACAGATAAATTTTTACCCAGTAGATAGGGTCGTCCCCTAGCTTAGCAATTTCGAGGACGAAATTTTATTAAGGGGGGAAGATTGTAGTGACCCGCATTTTTAGCTATTGAATAATTAATTTATTTAATTATTAAATATCGATTTATCGATATCGAGAACGTGAATTAAATAATATTGAATATTTAATTAATAATTATAATATAATAAAATTCGAGCGCGTAACGATGCGGCAGTTCGCTATTTGGCGATTTGAACTTCAACTGAGTATACAGGATTCGTTTTAAATCGGATTTCTGTGAAACAAGAAACGCGTGGAGCTGGTGGAGTATATTTTTCTAGTGGAAGAGAAATATCGATATTTCGTCGTATAGATTTCTTTTTATGTCCAAATCAAATTTTAAAATAGTCGCTATGGAATTCCTTTATAATTTGCGACGCTTTATATACGTTATAAAAGGGTTTTCTATATAATGTGAATATCGAGTTTACACTAGAATTTGAATATCGAGTTATAGATGCTGATATGATATTTAGAGCTATGGTACATCATATGTGAATATATACGATAATATTTATTTTTAAATATTAAATTTAATTGTTTTTAAATATATTTATATATTTAAAAGGGCTATTTTGGGCTTTAAAAATAGCCAGTTTTTCATACGACCTCCGTTTTCGACGAAACCAGTTTTGTTGGATCCGCAATATCAAATAGTTGTTAGATTTCCAGTTTCGTGATTTTTATATTCAGTATGTGGCCGTACGGATTTTTAGAGTGAAAAACAGTCAGTATTTCGACAGTTAAAAATACGCTGTGTGAGCATACGGAGTCGGAATTCGACGAAACCAGTTTCGTTGGGACCGAAATGTCGAACTGTAGCTGCATGTCCGGTTTCGTGATTTTTGAGTTTCGTGTGTGATCACAGGAATTTTAGAGGACAAATAAAAACAGCGTTTGCTTAAAAATAAATATAAAATTCGAATAAAATATTATTAAATTTATCCTATATAATATCCTAACCTAAACCTAATTTTTCTCAAGCAAAAATTTCCGCCGTATATTTTTCCTTTCAGCAAAGGGTTTCGATCCTTTTAAAAATCGAAAACAAATCCATGGAAGTTCTCTAAATCATGATATTAATATATTTGAAATCTCCATACCATTCTCTTCATTCTGATGTAAGGTTTAAAGGGTTCGATGACTATTTGGGTCATCGCGTTTTGTACAGCGTTAGTCTTTTGGGAATTAGGGTTCATGTTTGTGGGATTTGAGATCTTTTGATTTCGAAATCGATACCATTTTTGAGTTGCAAGATGTTCTTGTTGAACTCCAGTGTATCGTTCCTAGAGTACACTGATCGGAAGGTGGTTTCATACCTTGTCATAGTTGGAAATCCAATCATCCAATACGTGCTTGCGATTTTGATTGTATACTATATATGTAGTAACGTGAGATGCAAGCGTTTCTGCTAGATTGATATTTATTTGTATTTAGACATTATTATAATATCAGAATGATATTACTTTACAAAGTTGTTTGGATTCTCATAAGGGAAAAACCCGTTCCGTTATGCGGCGTGGTCTTGTGAGATATCCTTTATTAAATCAAGTATTAAATTGTTTTACTCATACCAGTCCCATGACTGACCCGGAGTTTATTTTGTTGTTTTCCCTAAACTCTTGGGTGCCTAAATTTGTACGGGCAGTCAAGTAGTCGGGATTTTACAGATACACTTGGAGAGCTTGGAGCAGGAGGCTTCAGGATTCTATAGTTATTATTATTTCCGCTGTTGTTGTAAGTATTGTACTCTGATAAGTGTTATTGTATACATATACTGATGTTATTTCAAAGATATGTTATGTTATATTTTATTTGTTCCGCTGTGAGATTCGTGTTTACTCTGATGTTGTGTTCTTCTTCTTCTTCTATTCTATAAGTTCTATCTTATCTATTCTCACCTTCTAATTTCTTTCATTAATTACCGGGATTTTTCGATGTTTTGGTTATCGACGTCGAGCTTACGTCGATAACCAAAGTCGCTCAAAATCCGGGTTACTACAGATCATATAAAAATCCATATCAAGTATTCTCCATCAAAAGTCTAGTGAAGAATCCTTGTTCAGGCCGGTGTAAAATCTTCAAAATCATGTACTTGAATTTGTACCATAACCAACTATGCGAATAAAATGATCTACGTACAAATCATGTATTTTATCATGTTGATTTCTAAACTAACAATATCCTTTATTAATTCTTCTATATGTATAGTATGTATTTTTATACTAATATCCTTTCTCTCTTTTTCTCGACATTCAATTTTCACTCAGTATTTCTTACCTAATACTAATATCACTTATGAGTCATTTCTTAAAACTTAACTTCAAGTTATTAAACATTGTATAACTTAAGTTCATACACATATAACACTCCAATGAATTCTATGAATATATCCAAACATCAAATTTGTTAAGGACGTTAATCAGAATTTGTTCAAACTTGCAATCCTAATGATTCAAGTGTTTTACAAACTCGACTTTATATTTTTCACCAACACTTAACTTCAAGTTCTATAATACTTAAGATTTCAGCTATCCAAAATCTTTGAAAATCCTATTTCATTTTAACAAATGGAACATACCAATCTACAATCATGACATTATCCACATTTATACAATATTAATGCAAAGACTACATGGATCCGTAAAATGAATTAATCAAGTTTCAATAATTTATTAAGCATATATTTTACCTTATGCAGTTAAAGCGCTCAGTGGATCCAATGCAGTAGAAGTGCAAAAAGTTGTAACAGGGATAAATCGAGGAAATAACAAGATATAGCGGATGAGTCTAAATAGCATATAAAATTCATATTTAATGCTTTTCCAAATATAAAAATGACAAATAAATTGAAAAGTAACATTTAACTTAATTATAATTAATGCATTCTTAACTTAAAAAAAGAATAGGCAAATATATGAAAACAAATGTAAAGTTTTGTTTAGTTTGATTATGTTTAATGGAATGTTGTCGTATTTTATATTCAAAAAAATATATGTTAAAAATTTATATCAAAAAGCTAATTTTATAAAATTTAGAACATATAAATGTCATTTTAAAATTCATTTCTTTAATAGAAGATATAGCGGAATATAGTCCAAATAATGGGACATATCGGGAATATCGGAATATAGCGGGGATTAAAGCGGAGAGGCTATTTCAGAGGCTATTTGGAAATAGCGTAGCGGTAGAAATCCGCTACACGATATAGTGGAGATATTGCAGGGTAATAGCGGGGTATAAACTGCACAATTTTTACCCAAAAGGTACGATATGAAAAGTGTTTTCTTTTTCAAATTAATTGAAATACTACTATATACATATACCTTTTATATATTAAACGTTTCTATGCGTGATTAACCTGAAATAATTTCCGAAATGTTTCTCTTTAAAATCCTTAGGAGTTTTATATATATATATATATATATATATATATATATATATATATATATATCGTGTAACAACAAAATGACACAAGGAACCGGGTCCTACCAATAATATCATATATCCTCTTTGCTAAGAAGTGTAATACCTAAGAGAAGTGCTTACTAACTAAACACATCCCCTGCCCATTTTTAGTCAGTTCCAAGCCAATCGAACTAGCTAATATAAAAATCACTTTACTTCTAAACTGTTAGAAACTAACTTTAAATGCACTGGAATTTAAGTCAATAAGTTTCCCGTTTGACTCATCTTTAGATTGCAAATCATATTTTTATAAAGCACTACTTTATCTAACTTATTTCACAAATTCTTATCATTATTCAGATTATAATAGGCGAAACATGTTAAAAATAAATTTAACCCAACATTATCATTAAACACCTTATAGTCAAACTGTGAAACTTAATTCACAAGGTGTTCATATATAATGTTCCCTCATATAACTATCTACCCAATCCATGTTGTTAAAGGTAAACTAGTTATAAATCAGCAAGCAATAGTAAATGCTCATAAACAGGTCGAGCATAATTAATATTCAACAACGTATAATAATTGGATATTATTAATTCACAGCAACCAAACTCATCATAAATAACTATATCTATTTATGAAAGTTCATATTTAATGCAAAAATATAAGCCTAGGTAAAATTATTTCGCTTACCAGTTTTTAAAATAATACTATGTCAATTTGCCTTGTTTAAGTATTTAGAAACCTTTATTGATACCATGGCGTCCCACATATCGACTAGTATTCATAAACCTATAATGTCCAGGAAAATTCGACGCTCGAATTTTCGATAACAATACACAACTTCATGTTAATTGCCAAAAATCCAAAGTATCAAATCCGAGAACATTAATAGAAAGAAATTAGAGGGTGAAGGAAGGAAGAAATAAATATTAGAATAGAAGAATAAGAATCTCACAGCGGAACTAAACAAATATAACATATCAAAACTCTTTATACAAAAAAAATTGAAATGAAACGGTATATATATGATTACAACATCAGAGTATACATTCCCAGCAATCAATACACACAGCGGAATAAACTAGTTACAGTAAATACGTGGAATATGTCTCGGATCCAACTCCTCTTCTGAGAACTCCAATTGAAACCTAAACTGGAATATACTCGGTCTGACCCGAGAACATTTGAAGCAAAGAAAAATTCACCTGGATCAGTCTGGAATACTTTCAGTGATGAGTTCATAGCATAAACAACTTGTTTAACTCTGAAAATCCTTTTTGAAAGAAAAAGATAATAGTAAGACCAGCCCACACATAAACATGGACGGTTTTTACTTTACTATAACCCAAACCAAGTTTTATATATCAAAATCCAATGATATTATAATAGTGTCTATCAAATCATAAATAAATAACCATCTAGCAGAACGCTTGAATCTCACGTTCTACATATTTATTAAAAAATCAAAAACTGCAAGGCCCTTATTGGAGATTGGATTTCGACTATGAAAAGGTATGGAGCCAATAGTGTATCTCTAGAGGGGAATACACTGGGTTCAACAAGACCGTCTTGCAACCCGGCCCATACATGACCGACCACTCATTTAACTTGAGTGTATCAAATATATTGTCACCCTTTCGGCTTTTTGTCGCGACCATCAAAATTCCCCGGAGATACATAAAGGAAAATAAGTAAGAAATATGAATGTTCTCTAGATTGGTGACAATATACCCTGCTTGGGAATGACCCACCTAGCCATGCTGCCTTCCCAATTTCTGTTATTTCCCGGTTGTGAGGCTTGAGGCTATGTTTACATTCTTAGAACATCTGGCCACCATTCACTTTGAATGCTACATCATCAAATCCGTAAAATCACTAATTGACGTACACATATATACTCTGGGTGTTAAGCAAAAGAAATTCTCCGCCACCAACTTGGTATATTTGTAAAAATCAACGTATGTGAGTTTTAGGAAATACTCTGTCAGACATTCATCCATAAAAGTCATCCAGAAACAGGATGAACCGAAGGCACCCTCCTACCACATCCTAGGAATCACCCAAAGAATCGGTAGCGAGTAGTCCTTGCAAATCCGTAGATTTCAATCACGATAGAACCACAGTTTATCTTTGGGAGCGACCCATAGATTATAAGTAGTTCTTCCGTTTCATGAAGATCGACAGTCTTCAATTGCTCCATCTTCATTTGCTTCCAGTTAGTTTCGTATGGAACATTGATTCAAAGTGGTTTTGGGTCTAGTTCCCATCCCGGTCTCTTCGAAACAACATGTCAAAAAGGTATAATATATTTCATTGATAGTTTGGTGTTTTAACTATCAATATCAAAACAGTACAGTCAAGTATATTAGCAGCTATGATTTATTCATTAAAACTATATCGTCGATTCTCAAAAATTGATTTATTATTTTTATTTCAATTTCCATTGTTTCCGTTACATTGAAACACAATAATATATCTTTGACTCCACTACACTACTTTGCTTTGAAAACATCATATACTAAATTTTTATTTCCTTTACTTTGGATAAATCACCACATATTGATATATTTAATTTCAATATATTTCCGCTTCAAAACTTGAGTCAAATGATGTTTATTTATACATTGTTTTACTTTAAAACAATTAGTCTCATTACATTCAAAATCTTGCAAAAAAGTTGCAATATTCTCTTAAACAAACCTTAGCACCCTTACCATCACAAACTAATATCATCCCTTGATAATAGCGAAGTCATTCAAGTTGAGGTATTCTAATTACCTCTCAGACGTTGATCGATAACGTTCTTATCTAATTATTAATTCCAGTTAAACAATTGACTCCGTCAATTTAAACATCAGTTATCTATTAACTGACTTCACTTACTCCTCCCATTAGATTAACATAATAAATTCAATTATATCACTTAACTAATTTTCCTCAACACAATAATTTCCAAATAATTATCCATATTTAATTTAGTAAAAACACTGAAACCATTTAATTATAAATATCAATTATTTTAAAACTTTATTTTAAATAGAAATATAATTTAAAAACATCACTTTAGTTAAAAAAATAAATTTTATAACTTCAATTTACGTCAATTCGCCTGACGGTGAACTAACGTCTTAAACACAACTTTTAGACCATTTGCTGCCAATACCTTAATCAATACCGTCTATTAATTAAAACTCCACATTAACGTTGAATTTCAATTCAATGTTAAATATATAATCAACCATCAGCATTCAGTCATAGTATAACGGGGTTTGGGGTAAACGATTCGTATTTGAATAATATGGAAAAATATATAACACATAATATATTTGAGGAATCTGGTCGGACCCCTCCAACTTGTTCTTCCCTGCATCGCAGATCATTATGTCATATAATAATTGCATATGAAATGAATATTTTAAAAAAATCATCCAATACGATACTAATATAGATGTCAACAACAATCAATAGCAACCAAGGCATCCAAACTATAATTTATATTATTAACTATAAATTATAGTCATATGAATTTAACACATCATAGCAGTCCAGAAAAGTGTGAGAATTAACTCATCATTTTTGTTTTTCGATGCGGTGATTTGAGGTTGATTTATCCAATTTAAACGATCGTTGAAACTACATAAAATTCCGATTAGCTCCAATTGTTTTCAAACCAGCACGAACGTGAAATGTTCACTGCCTCGAATTCAACAGATATGTTTTCATCAAAATATGTTCATATACAATTAAGTTATACTATTTTCAACGTTTAAAGGCATTTAAATTAATTAAAGCCAATATTAGTTCAATGCAAAATTTTGGTTTATTACCTTTTAAATTACCTTAACTCCATCATTGGAATTCAACACGTGAGTTGGCTCATTAAACATTTCTTCCTCTTTAATTGAAACTAACCACTCATGCTCCCAATCTGATACCAAATGAGACCATGTAGGCTAGCAACGGTCCCTCTTTTTTTTTTTTGTATTATTACGAAAGGCCTGAACTGCTGATGCTTAATCACGGCCCACAAAAACACCGCTGCATGTAATATTCCCAGACATCGCTGTATACGCTTATCCTCCCCCATTCACTCCCTTCAACTGGTCTTAAACCCAACCAACTTCTTCCTCATTTAAATATACCATGACCTGCTTGTTTCCAACTCCACCATAAGAGCTCGTGCCACCCCACCTGTCAATGGCTCAACCTCCTGCCACGAAGAACCCAGGCAAGATACTTCTTCCTTCCATATTAACAAAATGCTTCATTACTTTCACCTTACCCATGCAGCACTTCATCGCGCGCTGCTTCACCTCCGATGAGTTTAAGGTCACTGCGTTAAGCAGGGAGACATCCCTCTTCCCATTTTTCACCCAGCAGGAACACTGCACCATCTTCTCTTATCATCATAGTTTCCCAACTCCCCCCAACAACTCATTTCTCCACGCCAACGCCATGTATGAACACCGCTCCCCTCAAAATTACACCCACGTCCTCCGATCCATATCGCCTGACACCACCTTCTAGTCCAAAACCACACACCCTTTCTTTGCTATTCGAGCCCACTCTCCTCCCAATATCCACGCATAACACTTCTTCTCAGACATGAACAGCCTACCTTCGGTGACCTCCTAGAGCCACTCAAACCTCCATGCTGACATTGCCGGTCATCCCAGCATTAACGGACCCCGACCAGAACCCTAACGTCACCCCTGCTTCCCGCGTTTTGATCCAGCTTCGCCTTCGGTGTCGAGTAGTTGGACCTATAGGAAACTGGGAAAGGAATCGTACTAGGGTGATGATCTTATCGATGAGCTCGAGCGGGTCGATATGAATCTGATTAAATTTAATAATATTTCCAAGGATTTTGATCAAAGAAAACTTTGCTGGGTGGGATAGATAAGAGAGGAAGTGTTTTTCTTAAGTTTTTATTTAATTTTTACTATGAAGAAAACAAACGCCTACCTATGTGTAAATACACTGATTCGAATGGGATAAAAACAACATCCCTTTTCTTCAGTCAATACGAAGCAAATGCTAGGTCTAGACTAGGGCGGAGATTGTTTTTATTTTATTTATTGTTTAATACGGTGAAGTGTTAGCTTAAGTACAAACAAAATATACGCTTATCGAAAATTCTGACAACGTATACAAAAATCTTACCCTCTAAGATTTTTGAAGGATACAAAATGATATGTGTGCTGATGATATAAGGATTCTTCCAACGTTCTTCAAAGCTTCCGTGCGATTTAGATAGGACTTGGGAACGCTGCAAACTATAGAAAAGATATTGTGAAGATATGTTGTGCCTGTGCTGTGCCGAAATTATTGAAGATTTTCAGGGACCAACTAACGTAGGTTCATGCGAAGGAAAATTTAAGTTTATATCAGGGTAAGACCATTTAATTCTTTTATGTTTGCAGTTAAGTATTAATACGAGACCCACTAAATTTGATGTTAATAAGGCTATCATTTTCATTTATATCCATCATCCTAAGCTTGTTTCAGTTCTTTCTATCTACCAGCATACATGATTACAAACATTTCTAGCAATATGTTTCACATGAATATTTAACATTCTGGACATTGTGTTTTAGAATTATGATTGCACCCAGATCTGTAAAAGTTTTTTTTTTCAAGACTATTTCGATTGTACAGGGTATTTATTTATTTTCTTCAAAGATATATTATACCTTGCTAGCTTAAACAAAAATATAAAAACATACTTCTGCCGAGATAAGATTTTGCTAGAACTTTTACAAACATTATAAGGTTTGCAGCCAGCTTTTTGGTTATGAATGTGATAGGATTTTGTCTAGCTTTTGATCACACTTCCACCGATCTTTAGATTTGTACAAAGATTTTGAACCGACTGAAAATGAGTTGCGAATATTCTAAAGATTTGAAAACTATGCAGTTGAAAATGACCATTATCTTATAATATTATTTTATTATTTATATTCTTTAAATTTTGAAAATCATTGAATTCGATTTATCAACCTTCAAATGACCATTTAAAATCAAATTTAAATATTTAATCAAACAGTTAAAAATCTGGGTTGTTACATTTCTTCCTCCTTAAAAGAATTTCGTCCCCGAAATTACTAAGACAGGAAAATTGTAGCAAACCAAGTTACTTTTCCAAAATCCAATTAACTACACCTCACTTCCATTTTTTATCCAAACCAATTAGTTTTAGTTGAAAAACAAATTAACTTCTATAGAAAATAAATTCCAAAAAATTCCAAAATGATTTGAAAATTTTCTAACTCTTTAAATTTTGGAATTTTTTTGGCGGAGTCTCCCTTATACGGAAGGACTTCTGCAATATTGCAGGAACAAAAATAAATCCAGCGAACCACACGGTCGGAAAATCAAAAATTAAATCTCAAAACACTAATCAAAACCAAAAATTATATTTTGCATAGACGTACCTTTTTGCGAGCGTTAAGAAACGATTAGCAATACACTATACTTGACTCTGCTCAATTACTATGCATTTGTAATCAGACTGGATTCAATCAGCTCCAGAATTTAATCAATATTAGCTCTTGTACCTGTTCTCAACTCATATGGAATTTATTAGTAATAAAATGCGATGGTATAGCAGATTACCCAGACGGCCTACATTTATCATGCTTATTTACCTTCTGGACTGGACTTCAGCCCATCATTCATTTCTTGTAAAGCGTTGGTTATATTTCTATAAATAACCATCGCATATGTACATTTTATTCATTCGAATACAATCACAAAACATACTTTCATTTAGAATTCCTTTATGGTATCAGAGCTATAGCCAAACGGCATAGATTCAAAATCAAAAACGCAAATTCAAACAAAAAGGGAAAGAAAATTCATAACAGAAGAAGTATATTTGTGATTCTCCTCAGATAATCTTCATCATTGGAGATTATACCCTTCTCAGATCAGTATTTGTTCTTAAACAGCAGTATCTCGTCTGAATCGTCTCGCCAAGAGGCAGAATCAGAAAGTTTTCATCAGTTTCTGCTATCCTGGCTGCAATTCCAGCCATCAGACATCAAGTGTCATCCCTTGGTGTGAGATCTGGTTGCAGAAATCACCATTTCTGGTAATCTCGCCGTCCTAGAATCTCTTTTCCGACCGTTAGAGCATTTTTCTGTTCAAGATCCGGTTGCAGAAAACACTTGACAGTGTTCTTGCCGTCCCAGAATCTCTTTCTTTATCCAAGATATCCACTTCTGAAGTATTTCTTGCCGACAATATGACTGGAACCAACGAGGGAACCATCAGCTCATCCAATTCAGGTCCCAATCCACCAACTGTACCCCCACAAACCATACCTCCATCGCCAACCTTCCAACTAATAAAACCCAAGAGCCACATAATCACCATCCCGCTAAACGAGGATAATTACATGCTTTGGAAGTTTCAGGTGGAAGCGGCTTTGAAAGGATATGGACTTCTTGATTTCATCAAAGGGACAGTGCTAATCCCACCTGTTATGATACATGACAAGAATGGAAATTTGGTTAGTAACGAAGATTACTTAAGATTTCAGAAACAAGATAGCCTACTCGTATCATGGCTAATATCATCCATAAGTGCTAATATGTTGTCACAAGTGATAGGATGTAATACATCTTATGCTGTGTGGAATACTATTGAACAGATATTCAGCGCTCAATCAGCAGCAAGGGTCATGTTGTACAGAAGACAATTGCAGTGCATAAGAAAAGACGAGATGTCCATGAATGACTATTTGACAAAGGTTAAGACTCTATGCGACAAACTAAATTCCACTGGACACATTATCAGTGAAAGCGAGCAAGTTCTTTATATTACTGGGGGACTAGATGAAGACTATGAATCAATAGTTACCTTTATTGCATCACAAAAGACTGTACCTGATTTGCAGTATGTGCATTCAACTCTTCTTGCACATGAAGGAAGAGTTGAACAAAAAAGATATTCTCAGCCTGAATTTTCTGTCAACTATGCCTCCACAGCAAGAAACAAGGGCCAGCAAAAGGGAAATACTGGTCAAAATAATAAACAAAAAAATCAGCCCTTCAGAGGTAACACAGGTCAAAGGGGAAGAGGCAGAGGAGGAAGATTTAATAGCAATAATAGAGTAAAGTGCCAAATCTGTGAGAAATTTGGACATACTGCAAGCAGATGCTATTTCAGGTTCAACAGTGAGTACAATGTAAATCAGCAAAACCAGAGAGGACCAAATGTTAATGTGACACAAATGGGACAACAAAGAACAAATGCTGAAGGATCAAGAATGCAGGCACAAGGTTCAACTAATGATGACCCAAGCAAATCAGATGACATAAACATTGATGATTGGTACCCAGACTCTGGAGCAACAAATCATGTCACCAACAACTTGCAAAATCTGAATCTGGGGAACAAGAATTATTCAGGTATGTGTTCTGTATCAATGGGCAATGGTGAAACTGTAGGTATATCACACATAGGATGTGGCTACATCAAAGGAAAAAGGGAGCTCTACTTAAATAACCTACTTAGAGTGCCCAAGATTAAGAAAAACTTAATCGGTGTTTCACAATTTGCTAATGATAATCAGGTATACTTTGAGTTTCACCCAAAATACTGCCTTGTTAGGGATTTACTGAATAGAAATATATTACCACAGGGTAGTTTGGACAATGGGCTTTACAAGTTCAAGAGCTTGAAGTCAAGACATGCTACTGGCAATGCTAACTATTGCTATAATGTTGAATGCTTTAATAATAATAATTTGTACAAAACTTTTAATGATTGGCACTATAGATTGGGACATCCAAATATTAAAATTGTCAAACATGTTTTGAATGAAAATAAAGTTGATTGCAATTCTATACCTGATCATTATGTGTGCAAGCATTGCCAAATTGGCAAGAGCCATAAGGTACCCTTCACTAGGTCTGAAACCACATACAGTGAACCCCTTGAACTCATAGCTGCAGACTTATGGGGCCCCTCTCCAGTTAATACAGATCATGGATACAGGTATTATCTTTCCTTTATTGATGCATTTACTAGATATACATGGTTATATCCACTTAAGAATAAATCAGATGCATGCAATGTGACAATGCAGTTTGTAACTTTAGTTGAGAAACAAACAAACTGTAGTGTTAAAGCCTTGCAAACTGATGGTGGTGGAGAATTCAAGCCATTAAAGAAATTCTTTGATAGTAAAGGAATTTTACATAGAATAAACTGTCCACATACATCTGAGCAAAATGGACTGATAGAAAGAAAACATAGGCACATTGTTGATACTGGACTAACATTGATGTCACAATCCTCAATACCATTGAAGTTTTGGTCAGAGGCTTTTATGACATCAGTGTACTTAATTAACAGAATGCCCACTAAAATCTTGAAATACAAGAGTCCATATGAAATGATGCATGATAAGAAACCAGATTACTCCTTGCTAAAAACATTTGGTTGCCTATGTTTTCCCTGTTTAAGACCTTACAATAAACACAAACTAAACTTAAGGTCAAGTCCTTGTACGTTTCTGGGATATGCAGAAAACCAGAAAGGGTACAAATGTTTGAGTGATAGTGGAAGGTTATATATCTCTAGACATGTTGTGTTTGATGAACATGTGTTTCCTTTTGCAGATAAACGTATTAAAACTACCAAAAGGATTGTTAACACAGACAAATATATCATAGCTCCACCAGAATTAGCTGAAGACATGGTGTGGAGTAAAAACCAGCAAACACACAATGAAGACAAAGATGAAGAGAGTGTTGAAGATGAAGAGAGTGTGCCTAGTACTAGAGAAAGCTACAGTTCAGTCAATTCTGTAACTGGTGAGGGTGACACTCATCATAATGCTAGTGGAAATGAAAGCACAGACATGGAAACTGGTAGTGGAAACAGCAACACTACTATGACAGAGTCAAGCAGTGAGGATGAACAGCCTAATCAAAACAAGCATCACATGATGACAAGAGCTAAACATGGCATATTCAAGCCTAAGGTATATGTAACAACCATGGATAACACAGAACCCATCAACTTTAATGATGCAATGAAAAGCCAAAGGTGGAAAAATGCCATGGATGAGGAATATGCAGCCTTAATCAAGAACAAAACATGGGAATTAGTGACAGCACCACATCACAAAAACATAATTGGGTGTAAGTGGACCTACAGATTAAAGAGAGCAGCAGATGGTACTATTCAGAAACACAAAGCCAGATTGGTGGCCAAGGGGTACACACAAGAATATGGTTTTGATTTCAAAGAGACCTTTTCTCCTGTGGTCAAACACACTACTATAAGGATAATCATCTGTATTGCTTTTCATAATCATTGGTGCATAAGACAACTTGATGTTTGCAATGCATTTTTAAATGGAGAACTAAAAGAGGAGGTGTACATGAAGCAGCCTGATGGATATGAGACTGGACATAACACAAATCTAGTTTGCAAGCTAAACAAAGCCATTTATGGGTTGAGACAAGCATCAAGAGTATGGTATGACAAACTTAAGGATACATTCATGAGACTGGGTTTCAACACAGCCAAATCAGACAGCTCTCTACATATCAAAAGAAATGGGACTGAGGTCACATTCATACTTGTGTATGTAGATGATATTTTAATTACAGGCAGCAGTGAAACAGAAATCAACAAAATAGTGCATTACTTGAATCAGACTTTCTCTATTAAGGATCTGGGAAACTTAAACTACTTCTTAGGGATACAAGTCATTCAGAATTCTAAGGATGAAGTAATACTTTCCCAAAGTAAGTATATTTCTGAATTACTGGTCAAAGCCAAAATGGATAAAGCTAAACCTATGCCCACTCCAATGACAAGTAATCTAAAGCTGTCCAAACACAAGGAAGAAGCAATTCAGAATATCAAAGAAAATAGAAGCATAGTAGGAGCACTACAATATCTAACAGTCACCAGACCAGACATTTGTTACAGTGTGAATAAGGTCTGTCAATTTATGCAATCTCCTCTAAATGAACATTGGACTGCAGTAAAAAGGATCCTACGATATCTAAATGGAACAATCAACTATGGGATCAAATTAAAAGCAAGTAAAGAGTTAAACATTCAAGCTTACAGTGATTCCGATTGGGCGTCAGATCCAGACGATCGTAGATCGACATCTGGGTACTGTGTATTCATGGGAACCAATCCAGTCTCTTGGTGCTCGAAGAAGCAACCAACTATTTCTCGTTCGAGTACAGAAGCGGAGTATCGTTCACTTGCAAGCACCATGGCAGAGATCATGTGGATAAACTCGTTACTTGGAGAGCTAGGGTTTCGCCCAAGCAGAAGACCAGTGGTGTGGTGTGACAATTTAAGCACGGTGTCTCTCTCAGCTAACCCGATTCAACACGCTCGTACGAAGCACATCGAAATAGACTTGTACTTCGTGCGAGAACAGACCACCAGTGGTCAATTGGATGTCAATCATGTCCCCGCTCAATATCAAAGAGCAGACGCTCTTACTAAACCTCTGTCGGCAAGGAATTTCACTAAGTTCAGAGACGAGATGAGGATTGAAGAAGGAGAGGCGGCGCAGAAGAGAAAGAAGATAACCCTAGATAAAATTGAGGGTGGGTAATAAAATGCGATGGTATAGCAGATTACCCAGACGGCCTACATTTATCATGCTTATTTACCTTCTGGACTGGACTTCAGCCCATCATTCGTTTCTTGTAAAGCGTTGGTTATATTTCTATAAATAACCATCGCATATGTACATTTTATTCATTCGAATACAATCACAAAACATACTTTCATTTAGAATTCCTTTAATTAGCTTCATAATCACCAGTTAGATTTAAATATTCCGGCCATCCATTCCAACAATTTATACACACCATTCCATTCACGCGAAATTTTAATCATAACCAACTCCTTATTGATCTGTATATATTCCATTTTATTTAACCATTGTTTCAATTATTCACCGCAAATAAGGTTCAAACCCATATTCATGCAATACATTCCAACCATACAGTCAAACTGATTTCCAATTTTATTTGGATTCATTAGCATCCCTACAAATTTACAAGCCGAATTCTTGCATTGGATTTTATTTACAACCATACCTTATTATTTCATCAAAATATGCCAATTAATCCTATTTTGATTTATTCATTTGAGTTTATAACCAATATTATTCTATTTCATTTGATTGAATTTATTCATCTATTGGATCTTAATCCAATTCAAAAATAATACTCATGAATGTTATTCCAAGCATACAATCCAACTAATTTTCATTGATTATGTTTAGATTCATTTGCTTTTTATTTTACCCAACACAAGCCAGACTTCAGTTGACTTGTTTCAATTTCAATTGATAATATTCATTTTAACTCAGGTAAGTTAAATTAAAATTCTTATTTCATATTTGAAATTATTTCAACTAATTTTGAATTCATCTCAAATAATAACTTGAGAAAATTATAAATTTTACCTTCCTATAAAATATAACGGGTCAAAACAATATAAAAATAATTTTACATCCCAATTACAAATATGAACTCTCGTACATATATATACACTCAAACTCAACCTAGGGTATTACTAACCCCATCTTTATTGAGTTATGCCACAAAGCCAACGTTATTACTAAACCATATGCTCTGATGCCAACTGTAATGGCCCGGAAAATTCGACGCTCGAATTTTCAACAATAATACAACTTCATATTACTTGCCAAAAAATCCAAGTATCAAATCCCAGAACATTAATAGAAAGAAATTAGAGCGTAAAGAAAGAAAGAAAGAAATATTAGAATAGAAGAAGAATAATCTCACAGCGGAACGAAACAAATGTAATATATCAAAATTCTTTATACAAAAAAAATGAAATGAAACAGTATATATATTATTACAACATCAGAGTATACATTCCCAACAATCAATACACACAGCGGAATAAATTAGTACTAGTAAATACGTGGAATACGTCTCGGCTTCAACTCCTCTTCTGAGAACTCCAATTGAAACCTAACCTGGAATATACTTGGTCTGACCCGAGCACATTTGAAGCAAAGCATAATTCACCCATATCAGTCTGGAATACTTTCAGTGATAAATTCATAGCACAAACAACTTGTTTAACTTTGAAAATCCATTTTGAAAGAAAAAGATAATAGTAAGACCAGCTCACACATAAACATGGACAGTTTTTACCTTACTATAACCCAAACCAAGTTTGATATATCAAAATCCAGTGATATTATAATTGTGTCTATCAAATCACAAATAAATAACCATCTAGCAGAACGCTTGTATCTCACGCTCTACATATTTATTAAAAAATCAAAAACTGCGAGGCGCTTATTGGAGACTGGATTCCGACTATAACAAGGCATGGAACCACATGCCGATAGTGTATCTCTAGAGGGGAATACAATGGGTTCAACAAAAACGTCTTGCAACCTGGCCCATACATGACCGACCACTCATTTAACTTGAGTGTATCAAATATATTGTCACCCTTTCAGCTTTTTGTCGCAACCACCGAAATTCCCAGGAGATACATAAATGAAAAGTAGTAACAAAAATGAATGTTCTCTAGATTGGTGACAATATACCCTGCTTGGGAATGACCCACCTAGCCATGCTGCCTGCTAGATTTTTGTCATTTCCCGATTGTGAGGCTTGAGGCTATGTTTACTTTCTTAGAACATCTGTCCACCATTCACTTTGAATGCCACATCGTTCAAATCTGTCAAATCACTAATTGACGTCCACACATATACTCTGGGTGTTAAGCAAGAGAATTTCGCGGCCACCAACTTGGTATATCTGTAAAAATCAACGTACATGAGTTTCAGGAAATACTCTGTCAGATGTTCATCCATACAAGTCATCGAGGAACAGGATGAACCGAAAGCACCCTCCTACAACATTATAGGAATCACCCAAAGAATCGGTAGCGAGTAGTCCTTGCAAATCCGTAGATTTCAATCACGACAAAACCACAGTTTATCTTCGGGAGCGACCCATAGATTATAAGTAGTTCTTCCGTTTCATGAAGATCGACGGTCTTCAATTGCTCCATCTTCATTTGCTTCTAGTTAGATTCGTACGGAACATTGATTCGTAGTGGTTTTGGGTCTAGTTCCCATCCCGGTCTCTTCGAAACAACACGTCAAAAAGGTATAATATATTTCATTGATAGTTTGGTGTTTTAACTATCAATATCAAAATAGTACAATCAAGTATATTGGCAGCTCTGACTTATTCATTAGAACTATATCGTCGATTCTTAAAAATCGATTTATTATTCTTATTTCAATTTCCATTGTTTCCGTTACATTGAGACATGATAATATATCTTTGACTTCACTCCACTACTTTGCTTTGAAAACAACACTATACTAAATCTTTTATTTCCTTTATTCGGATAAATCACCACATATAGATATATTTAATTCCAATATATTTCCGCTTCAAAACTTGAGTCAAACGATGTTTATTTATACATTGTTTTATTTTAAAACAATTAGTTTCATTACATTCAAAATCTTGCAAAAATGTTGCAATATTCTCTTAAACAAACCTTAACACCTTTACCGTCACAAAATAATATCATCCCTTGATAATAGCGAAGTCGTTCAAGTTGGGGTATTCTAATTACCTTCAGACCTTGATCGACAACGTTCTTATCTCAGAATGGATAAAAGTTTGAAACAGAAAACCCATCATTCCATTTACTATTTACTCAAAAATATGGTTTTAATAACCGTTCCTTGTGTTTGCCACATTTATCCCTCATTTAAATCTTTAACCCTTTTTACTTGGCGTAAAATCTCTTTTGCTTTGGATCCTTGTAATATAACTCATTTGGTTTTGCTTTAAAACCACTTACTAAGTCTTTTACACAAATTCTACTATGCCTCATACCCTTGCAAATCTCTTTTCAACTCATACTCATTTTATTTAATCCAGTTCCTTAAGTAAACCATATTTTAAATTTATCATTTGGACTTATACTTCTTTATAAACTTGGTATTCGTTTACTAATCTCCTCTTCGATTTACTTAACTTGAATTCAAATCATAAATCTTCTTATGGAATTTATTTACCGTTTCCCTTTCGAAATCATATTTCACTTTATTTTACCTAATTAATTAATTAAGTAAAAACAAGTCTTATTGAAATCTTTACATTACTTGTCTTCTTATAAACTCCCAATTATACTTTGATTTCATTATCACATCTCTTACGAAAATATCCTTCAAATTGCCTTGTTTATACTTAATCCAATCATTAAGCAATAATTTCTTGAAACCAACACATTAGCTTCAAACTTGTTTTTATAACTTTTGTATGCATTGCTCTTAACCCGATTCATTTTAAAACCTGATCACTTCCTAATTGACTTCCTTTTAACAAGGTAAATTACCTTAATTATTATTAAAATAATTAATTTCATTATTAACTGAAGTAAAATATAGTTACTTCATTAAAAATAAATCATTAGATAGAGGAAATTAATATTTTAGAAATATTATCAACCCAATTGTTCGTTAAACCATTTCTATTAGATTAATCGAAGACCGATCAATCTAATTATTAATTCCAATTAAACAATTGACTCCGTCAATTTAAACATCAGTTATTTATTAACCAATTTCACTTACTCCTCCCATTAGATTAATATAATAAATTGAATTATATCGCTTAACTGTTTTTCCTCAACATCGTAATTTCCAAATAATTATCCATATTAAATTTAGTAAAAGCGTTAAAACCAATTAATTATAAATATCAATTATTTAAAGACTTTATTTTAAATAGAAATATAATTTAAAAACATCACTTCAGTTAAAAAATTATAACTTCAATTTACGTCAATTCGCCTGACGGTGAACTAATGTATTAAATATACATTTAGATCATTTGCTGCTAATACCTTAATCAATACTGTATATTGATTAAAACACCACATTAACATTGAATTTCAATTCAATGTTAAATATATAATTAACCATCAGCATTCTATCAGAATATAACGTGGTCTGGGGTAAACGGTTCATATTTGAATAATATGGAAAAATAAATAACACATAATATATTTGAGGAATCCGGTCGGATCCCTCCAACCTGTTCTTCCCTGCATCATAGATCATTATGTATATAATAACTGCATAGAAATGAATATTTTAAAATAAATCATCAAATACGATACTAATATAGATGTCAACAACAATCAATAGCAACCAAGGCATCCAAACTATAATTTATATTATTAACTACAAATTATAGTTATATGAATTTAACACATTATAGCAGTCCAGAAAAGTATGAGAATTAACTCACCATTTTTGTTTATCGATGCAGTGATTTCAGGTTGATTCATCCAATTTTAAACAGTCATTTGAAACTAGATAAAATTCCAATTAGCTCCAATTGTTTTCAAACCATCATGAACACGAAATATTCACTGCCCCGAACTCAACGGATCTGTTTTCATCGAAATATGTTCATATACAATTAAGTTATACTAGTTTTAAGGTTTACACGCATTTAAATTAATTAAAGCCAATATTAGTTCAATAAAAAAAATTGGTTTATTACCTTTTTAATTACATTAACTCCATCACTGGAATTCAACACTTGAGTTGGCTCATTGAATGTTTCTTCCTCTTTGATTGAAATTAACCGCTCATGCTCCCAATCTGATACCCAATGAGGTTATGTTGGCAAGCAACGGTCCCTCTTTTTTTCTTTTTTGTATATTATTACGTAAGGCCCAAACTGTTGATGCTTAATCATGGCCCACAATAACACCGTATGCAATTATCCTCCCCCATTCACTCCCTTCAACTGGTCATAAACCAAACCCGCTTCTTCCTCATTTAAATATACCGTGACCTACTTGTTTCCAACTTCACCATCGGAGCTTATGCCACTCAGGGCCGGCTTGATGTGTTGGGTTGCCCTAGGCAACCCAGCAGGAAAATGAGAAATTTTTGACGGTATATTGCCCTAGGCATAGGGGCAGGGAAATCAGTCAACCAACAAAGAAAATGGCAAAAACAAATTACCATCACAGCAGCAGGGATTGAACCATAGACCTTCAAGCTACAGATTGTACACACAACCAACCAGCCTAGTTGAGCATTTAATTCTAAATTGGGGTGATATATTTAAAACATCTAATCAATTGACCACAGCCTCCTCCACCTCCTCCGCTGCCGTTGCCCCTTAGAGGAGGGTTGCCCTATTCCGGCGCCTAGCTTGCCTAGGCCTAAAACCGGCCCTGATGCCACTCCACCTGTCAACGGCTCAACCTTCTCCCACGAAGAACCCAGGCAAGATACTTCTTCCTTCCATGTTGACAAAATGCTTCATTACTTTCACCTTACCCATGCACCACTTCGTCGCGCGCTGCTTCACCTCCGGTGAGTTTTAGGTCACTGCGTCATGTAGGGAGACATCCCTCTTCTCAGTTTTCACCCAGCAAGAACACTGCACCATCGTCTCCTATCATCATAGTTTCCCAACTCCCCCAGCAACTCATTTCTGCATGCCAATGCCGTGTATGAACACTGCTCCCCTCAAAACTACACACACATCCTCTGATCTGTATCGCCTGACACCACCTTCTAGTCCGAAACCGCGCACCCTTTCTTTGTTATCCAAGCTCACTCACCTCCCAATATCCATGTATAACACTTCTTCTCAGACATGAACAGCCTACCTTTAGTGACCACCTAGAGCCACTCAGGCCTCCATGCTGACATCGCCAATCATCCCAACATCAACGGCCTCGGACCAGAACCCTAACGTCACCCCTGCTCCCCGTGATTTGATCTGGCTTCGCCTCCGGTGTCGAGTAATTGGACTTGTAGGAAACTAGGAAAGGGATCGCACTAGGGTGATGATCTTATCGATGAGCTCGAGCGGGTCAATACGAATCTGGTTTAATTTTATAATATTTCCAAGGATTTTGATCAAAGAAAATTTTGCTGGGTGGGATAGAGAAGAGAGGAAGTGTTTTTCTTAGGTTTTTATTTGATTTTTACTATGAAGAAAACAAACGCCTATCTATGTATAAATACACTGGTTCGAATGGGATAAAAACAATGTCCCTTTCCTTCAGTCAATACGAAGCACATGCTAGGTCTAGACTGGGAAGAGATTGTTTTATTATATAGTTTAATACGGTGAAGTGTTAGCTTAAGGACGAACAAAATATACGCTCATCAAAAACTCTGACTACGTACACAAAAATCTTACCCTGTGAGATTTTTGAAAGTTGAATTTTGAGAGGAATGATAAATGAGAATTGTCTTTTGAATTTCAGAAAGAAAGTTTACAAATTGTATTTGCATTTCATGACATAAATGAGTTGTACACGTTTCTTTATATACAAACATACAGTAATGTTGAAAAGGAAAAATGGGCCAAGCCCATGAGAAAGAAAAAAGGCCTTAGTCTATCGGGGAAGTTATTATGAACAGATAATGAACGATACCCATTCATTTCTAACTCCCCCCCTGAAACCAAACCCTAACTAGGTTTCCAGAGAAAAGAATGGCGGCTCGAAATTCTAATTGATGGCTGAATCGACTTGTCAGGCCTCCAAAACAGATGTTTTTGATAATAACTTAAGTTTATTACAAGCTTAAGTATGCATCAATCTCATTGAGAGAGGTTAAACTGGTGTCTGAAAAGATTTGGTCTGAATCTGCTCAAACCCTAGCTGAACAAGTCGGAGCTGACATCAATTGGAAAGTTCACAACTTCAATCAGGTATATAAACAATTTTGTTGGATCTGTTGTGCGGATCTGCAGATTCGACATTCAGTTCTTCCTTTAATCTGACGAAACTCTGTCTGGAAAGAGGTTTGGTAAGAATATCTGCCTTTTGGTGCTGAGATGGTATATACCCTACACTCAACTTTCCTTTCATAACATGTTCACGAATAAAATATTGATCGAGTTCTATATGCTTTGTTTTTTAGTGCAAAACTGGATTAGAAGTTAAGGATATCGCACTAACATTATCACACCAAATCACAGCCTTCTTTTCTGATTTAATTCTGAGTTCACTTAGTAATGACTCAATCCATAAGACTTCTGCTGCAGTATTAGCTACACATCTAAATTCTGCTTCAGTACTTGATCTTGAAACTGTACTCTGTTTCTTAGCACTCCATGAAACTGGATTTTTTCCTAGATAGATACAATATCCAGATGTTGATTTTCTATCATCAACATCTGTTGCCCAATCAACATCAACATATGCGTTGATGTTTAAGGACTTGCTTGCTTTAAACACAAGACCATGATCTAGAGTACCTTTTAGATACCTAAGAATTCTTTTAACAGCATTCCAATGTGTATCTAATGGGTTTTGCATGTACTGACTTGCCTTGTTAACACAATAGGATATATCTGGTCTTGTTATTGTAGCATACTGTAGAGCTCCAATTATGCTTCTATAAAAAGTTGCATCATGAAAAGCTTCACCCTTATGTTTGGAGAGTTGGATGTTCACAATCATTGGTGTTGGCACAGGATTGGCTTTATCCATTTTTGCTTTATGAAGAATCTCTAATATATATTTTCTCTGACTAAGATGTATTTCTGATCCTGATGTTTTAACAACCTCTATTCCCAAAAAATAGCTTATTTCTCCCAAGTCTTTAATTGAAAATTATGTATTCAGTCTTCTTGTAATGTTTTCAATTTCAGACTTGCTACTTCCTGTAATTACAAAATCATCAACATAAATCAGTATATAGGTTATTTCAGTTTCAGAAAATTTTGTAAAGACAGAGTTATCAGATTTTGTGGATTTGTAGCCACAATTGACAAGTGTTGACTTTAATTTGTCAAACCAAACCCTAGGAGCCTGCTTCAATCCGTAGATTGCCTTGTTGAGCTTGCACACCCATTCAGACCTGTTGCCTTGAATAAAACCCTCTGGCTGTTGCATAAACACTTCTTCCTGCAATTCACCATTAAGGAAAGCATTATTAACATCTAACTGTCTGATGCTCCAATTTCTACTTAAGGCTATTGTTAAAATTATTCTAATGGATGAAGGCTTCACAACAGGTGAAAAAGTTTCTAAAAAATCAAAACCCAGCTGTTGTGAATAACCCTTAGCCACTAATCTAGCCTTGTATTTAGAAATTGAACCATCAGAGTTTTTCTTTAATTTGTACACCCATCTTCAACCAATTATATTTTTATTTTCTGGTTTTTTTAACCAGTGACTAGGTTCCTTTATTAAGTAAAGCATCATACTCTTCTTTCATAGCTTGTTTCCAGTTCTCACATTTTGATGCTTCATTGAAAGAACCTGGTTCATCATGTAAGACAGCAATATTAATATGCTTTGGTTTAAAAATACCACATTTTGCACGAGTTAGCATAGGATGCATGTTAAAATTGTCTCTGACATCATTGTCTTGGTTATTGTTTCCAGGTTGCTCACTGACAGGTGGTGAACAGCTAATTGGTGACTGATCACCTCTCTCATTAGATGCCTGAACAGATGCGCTTTGATTGTCCATGTTTTCTTCAAACACATTCTCTTGTCCTGGCCTTCTTGAAGGCATTGTGTGCTGAGAGTCTGTAGTAGCATCTTTCATCTTTCTTTGTGGTGGCACTATTACTTGAATCTCTTCAGGTAATTCAGATATAACAATTCTAGGTTCAACAACTTTTTCAGTTGCCTTTGTTTTTTCAGTACAGAAAGGATATATCTGTTCATTGAATTTTACATGTCTAGAAATATATATCCCACCAGATTTATCTAGACACTTATAACCTTTCTGTTTGGTACAGTATCCTAGAAAAGTACAAGGAGTGGATCTAAAATCCAATTTATGTGTGTTGTAGGATCTTAAGCATGGATAACACTCACACCCAAACACTTTCAAATGACTATAATCTGGTCTGATTTTATAAAGAATTTCTTGTGGACATTTAAAATTTAAAACTTTTGTGGGTAACAAATTTATTAAATGCACAGCTGTATCAAAAGCTTCAGGCCAATATTTTAGAGGCATTGAAGCTTGAGCAAGTAATGTTAGACCAGTTTCAACAATATGTCTGTGTTTTCTTTCAATTAACCCATTCTGTTCTGAAGTGTATGGACATGTGGTTCTATGATTGATACCCTTTTTCTCAAAAAATGTTTTCAATGGTAAAAATTCTCTACCACCATCTGTTTGAAAAGTTTTTACTTTATGCTCAATCATATTTTCAACCTTATTTATAAACTGAATAATCACATTACCAACATCAGATTTTGATTTCAACATGTATATCCAGGTAAACCTAGAATAAGCATCAATGAAAGAAATATAATATTTATAGCCATAAACAGAACATGTAGATGCTGGACCCCATAGATCAGTAGCAACTAATTCAAGAGGATTAGAATAATTTGTTTGAGAATCTGGAAATGCAAGTTTGTGAGATTTTCCCAATTGACAAGAAGAACAAATGTATGAATCTGAAATAGAATTGGTATTCATCATCATTTCATTCATAATTTGTTTTACAATTTTAATACTGGGATGACCTAACTTACAATGCCATAGGTCAAATTTTTTACTACACTCAGAATCATTAACATGAGTCATCAAGCATTCTTTACTAATATACTTAGGATTCTTGTGACTGGTTATATCAAATCTGTACAACCCCTTATACTCCTTACCCTGCAAAATGATTTCTTTAGTTAGTATATCTTTGACAATACAAGAATTTGGATAAAATTCAAAATAAACTTTGTTATCCTTTGCAAATTGGGAAACACTCATCAAATTCTTTTTAATAGAAGGAACCCTTAACAAATTTTTTAATATAAGTTCTTTGGGTCCATTTAAACTTGCATTTCCAGTATGTGTAATATATGCAATCTTACCATTGCCAACTAAAAGATTTTGCGTACCTTTGTAATCTTTATTTCCCAGATTAAGATTGCTCAGATTATTAGTAACATGATTAGTGGCTCCTGAATCTGGATACCAGCAGTCATCATTTGCTTCATCTGTCAAAGTTGAGTCTGCATTGTTACCTTCAGCCTGACTTTTACCACCATCTTTATGTACATTCACCATATTAATGTTTGCACTATTACTAGATTGACCTGGATTAATACTTGAATTATATCTGAAATAGCACTTATTTGCTGTATGACCAAATTTTTCACAAATTTGACATTTAGGTTTTGAATTATTATTCCTGCCTCTGCCTCTGCCTCGATTTGACTGACCACCCCTCTGAACATTAGGTTGATTTCTTTGCATATTTGCCTGAGTTTTACCTCTTCCATAGGTAGTGTAATTGATAGAAAGGTCTGAATTCACATTCTTTTTGTGATCAATTCTTCCCTCATTTGCCAGCAAGGTTGAGTATACATATTGTAGAGTGGGTGTAGGTTCCATGGACAAGATTATTGCAGACACAGCCTCGTAATCATCATCTAATCCACTTATTATAGATAACACTTGTTCAGACTCTGGGATTTTCTGCCCTGCAGAATTCAATTGATCACAAATGTTCTTTACTTTTAACAAGTACTCATTCATACTTGCTTCTCCTTTTCTAACACTATGGAGTTGTCTTTTATAATGCATGATACGAGCTGAGGACTGAGCAGAGAAATTCCTCTCAATAGTTGTCCAAACTTCATTGGCAGTCTTTACACCAATTAAATGGGGTAATATAGTTGCTCCAATGGATGACATCATCCATGCACAGATAAGACTATCTTGTCTTTGATGAGCCAAGTATTCTGTATTTTGAACAAGTTTATCTTCATTATCACGAATATACTTTGGTGGAACCATTTTTGTTCCATGTATGTAGTCTTCAAGACCATATCCTCTAACAGCAGTTTCTACCTGTAATTTCCATAACAGGTAGTTAGATTCATCAAGTTGTATCGAGATCAGCTGACTTTGCGGTTTGATGATAGATTTCATCAAATCTTGGATGGGATCTGGTGGTTGATTCTGACTAGTTGAAACTCTGGCACTGGATGCATTGGCACTGGATGCATTGGCACTGGCTGAATCTTCAGGACCAGCCATGACAGAAAACAGAAGGATAAACCGACCCAAACACAGGTAAAAGTTTTTCTGAATTGAGAAAGCCTTTGAATTGTGGAGATAAGAAACTTTATTGATTGATTCTTGATTGCTACCTTAAAAGGTTTGAATGATGAAATTTTATATGCGATGCTTGATGAAACAATACTGACAAACCTTTCTGGACAGCTCACTTATCAGTTAATCTTGATTCTTTATCTTCTTGATCGGCTTTCTTGAAAAAATTCAGATGCTTTCACCAAAAAGCTCCAATAACAGAACTGATGCAGCCTGAAATGACACAGGGCGAGGCACAGTTCTGATGTTGTGGCTAACAACTCTCAGATGACAAGGTAATCCTTTGATGAGAGGGTCCAAAGGATGAAAATTAACTGATGGACAACAATCTCTGTAAATCTGAGATTATATTTGCATAGGATCAAGCAAAGATTGCTGTTAAGCACAAATTCTTGCTCTGATACCAAGTTGAATTTTGAGAGGAATGATAAATGAGAATTGTCTTTTGAATTTCAGAAAGAAAGTTTACAAATTGTATTTGCATTTCATGACATAAATGAGTTGTACACGTTTCTTTATATACAAACATACAGTAACGTTGAAAAGGAAAAATGGGCCAAGCCCATGAGAAAGAAAAAAGGCCTTAGTCTATCGGCGAAGTTATTATGAACAGATAATGAATGATACCCATTCATTTCTAACTTTGAAGGATACAAAATGATATGTGTGTTGATGACATAAGGATTCTTCTAACATTCTTCAAAGCTTCCAAGAGATTTAGATAGGACTTGGGAACATTGCAAACTGTAGAAAAGATTTTTTGAAGATATGTTGTGCTTGGGCCGACATTATTGAAGATTTTCAGGGACCGACTAACGTAGGTTCGTGCGAAGGAAAATTTAAGTTTATATCAGGGTAAGACCATTTAATTATTTTATGTTTGCAGTTAAGTATTTATACGGGACTCACTAAATTTGCCGTAAAAAAGGCTATCATTTTCATTTATATTCATCATCCTATCCTTGTTTCAGTTCTTTCTATCTACCATCATACGTGATTATAAACATTTTTAGCAATGTGTTTCACGTGAAAATTTCACATTCTGGACATTGTGTTTTAGAATTATGATTCTGCGCCTAGATCTGTAAAAGATTTTTTTTCAAGACTATTTCGATTGTATAGGGTATTTATTTATTTTCTTCAAAGATATGTTATACCCTGCTAGCTTAAACAAAATTATAAAAACATACTTCTGCTGAGATAAGATTTTGCTAAAACTTTTGCAGACATTATAAGATTTGCAACGAGCTTTTTGGTTACAAAAGTGATAGGATTTTGTCTAGCTTTTGATGATATTTCGAGCGATCTTTAGATTTGTTCAAAGATTTTGAACCGACTGAAAACGACGTTGCGAATATTATAAAGATTTGAAAACTATGCAGCTGAAAATAACCATTATCTTATAATATTATTTTATTATTTATATTTTTAAAATATTCAAAATCATTGAATTCGATTTATCAACCTTCAAATGACCATTTAAAATCAAGTTTAAATATGTTATCAAACAGTTTAAAATCTGGGTCGTTGCAAAACCACTCAACAGATTAACTAATACAACATAATTTATTTTTATAGCACTTACAAATACGCACTCTCATATATATAATACACTCACCTCATGTTAGGGCATTCCATTACCCTATCTATTGATGAATCATACCCAACCAAAGCTAAGGTGTTTTCTCAACCTTGTGCTTTGATACCAAATGTTACGACCCGACTTTTCAAATCTTGAAAGTTGACACTAAATACATCCACAATATTCGTGTGCTAAACATCCAAGTGCCGGAAAGTCAAATTGTTAGGTAAAATAAAATTAAAAGAAGTGGACTAAGGAAGAAGAGGACACAATATCAGAGTCTCTCAATGGAACGATAATATATAATATAAGGAACAATCTTTGCAAAATAAAACTGTATGATGACAACTATCAGAGAAGACTAATAACCTATCATCAACTTGGACAGTTATAATAACCTATCCTCATAAATGTTTATGTACAACATAGAATGCAACGGATATAAAAATTATGGTAAGATGAACTCCAACTCTCCTCTAGAAGCTCCAAATCGACCGTGGCTAAACCTGGAAAATATACTCGGTCTGATCCAATAAATATAATAAAATAACACTTGGATAAGGCTAGACAACCGGGTTTGATAACTCAACATATATGTGACACATATCAAGACAATTTGAGGTTGTAAAAATTTCCATAACAGTTATCCCCTTAGTAACATCCAACCACTTATTAGAAGAAGTATAGTGGTATAATAGATAATGTCTGGGGTCTAGCATATAAATAAATCATGCATCTAGAATGGTCACATTAGTTACATTCAGCAACTATTAAGCGTACAAACAGACACCGATAAGGTACGTCTGCATATTGGATTTCCCCATCAGAGATCTCTCAATTTAGATCCGAGCTCCATGCACAAGGGTCAGAAAGTACCTTTGGGCGTCGTATGCTCTAGATAAATATACCATATGGTAAACACAACTGGCCCACGCACGAAAACACTGAAGTGCGCCACATGGAACTAAATATTCCGAACTCCCGCGCGCAACTTCAAAGAGCTCCCACAACGATTCGATAATAAGCATACACTTGATATGGAGTCAATGTATCCTTCCACAGGTTAGAAAACCGCCAGATTGTGATGCCACCCTGTTTTTTGCCATTTTCGATGTCGAGGTTTCATTCGGCATGTCTTACACGAATTTTCATCACTCGAATAGAATAAGAATTCCCAAAGTGGGATCACACAGTACAATAGATCTTGGAATCACACATAGATTCCTTATCATATCTCAGAATCACTATATGCGTTCGGGCATTTCAACAGATCTCGAATCGCCACATATCCTTCACTTCACAACTTCTTTAAATAACATTGGACCCATGTGCTAGTTTTGAAGTTGTTTTTGATAAGTAGAACACTTAGCAATCCCGGTCTCCTCAAAACTAGTCACTAGATTTAAGGTCAAGTGATATGGTCAATTAACTAACTACAATTCACAATTCACATAATAAACGGTTGTATATGGAAAACAACCTCGCTTAATTTCCATAACAATCGAATAAACATCTAAGGCACTATCAAGGTCACGAAGCATGACAAATAGCCAGATCACTATCAAGTTGCATATCATGATAATACAGTTGAAGTGCGATTTACTCATATAAACAGCTTCTAATCATTTTCCCATTTAATTAATCGTTCATCAATTAAACTTACTTTATTAGTAAAACTTCTTTACCTAATAAAACTTCATTCGTATAATAATGCTTCATTTATTAAACAAAACACTTTCTTAATTAATGTTCCTTCAAATTCTAGTGTATGTATTCAATCTTATACATACAAGTGATATATGTATATAAATATTCTATGAATTCCCCATATCTATATAGTCTTAATACTTAATAGGTATTAACATACTTATCCCTTCGGTATAAATATAATCACAATTCATTTTAAAGATTTCCTTTCTAACTTCAAAACAAATTCATATACTTATCTACTATAAGTATAACTATAATTCATTTCTAAGATTTCTTAAAATATAATCAAAGAGGTTAAAACCATTGTTTAATAAAGAACCTCTTCTCTTTTATAAGTTAAACATCTTATTCAATATCTTTATCGCGAAAGATTACTATACTTGTTTGTATCCTTAAAACCAGTTATTAAAGATCTAAGTATATTCAAAACCATTAAATCGTATATTCCAATTTAACTATATCCTAAGAGTTTAAAAACAAGTGTTTCTAAAACACTGCTCAACAAACCTAAAACAAATCCTTTTATAATTATCTTTAAACGTTTGTTCAAAGATTCAATTATATTTACTTTGATGATATAATCTGAGAGGGTTAAAGGCGTATATAATTAACACAATGTCACTATAAACCCAAAACCATTTTATGCCTATAGAAATAACAGTTCATACACTTAACTCGTTTCCGATATTGTCAACCTATTTATTCTTTTTTCAAGAGTAGATCCATGTAAGTTAGAGCACTGCTTGAATATCAACCCTTTACTAGGCACCCTATTCTTGAATCTCACAAATAGATAAGCCTAGGCCAATTAGAATCAAGCACAATATTCATGATATTCAAAAAAAAGATAAATAGTCAACATGAGTAAAATGTTTCCAACATTCCTAACTGGTCCATTCCTCACCTTAGACGGAAGCCAGTAGGTTAGAGCTCTATTGCTCCATCCTACTCGACATTAATCTTAACTCTCACAAATAGATAAGCTTACTTCTTTGGCTTACTAGTGTTAACCATCATCAATTACCTTTTAATCTAGTGACTTATTCATGACAAAGTTTAGCAACTCATAACCTTTTTTGACCTTTGATTTATTTAAAAAGATATTATAAAAGAGAAGATATTTAGAAAGAGGGTATTTTAGAAAAGGAGATATTTTGAAAGAAGATATTTTAGAAAGAAGATATAATATACTTTACAATACTCTAATAAGTATTCAGTGATAATATGAAGAAGATGAGACCATTTACATAAACTTAAAGAACATTTATAAAACTTGGAAATCTAAAAATCAAGGCTAAACGGGTAGTTTTGCACTGGTAAAGTTTTGGTTATTTTCGATAGGTTACTTAACATTTTACTATCCAATAAATTCATGGTAGTACACATACAAGTAATACAATATTAATATGATAAGAAATCACTAAAGATATCATTATAAATCTACATACAAAGTGTTGAAAACACAACAATTTACAAACTACATCTAAAGCGACTATCGTTATAAGTGTAGTTTCAAGTTCAAGTCCACAATATGCCAATTCCCTACTAATCCTTATGTTATTTGTTATAGTCCTATTCCAAGCCCATTCAAACCCATTCCAATCCATTAAAATTGATAACATATGTCGCTTATTTTTAAAGTAAGAATCAAGTTAATATTTTTAACATAAGTTACCAACGTTCAAGCAACTTTTAATATGGTTAAAGACATGCAAATAATTTATTTTCACTATTTAAAATAGTGAATTAACTCACCTTAATCCTTAGAAAATCCTAGCTTCGAGAATACGAACCAAGATCCAAGCTAGCAACCTACTTTCTTTCCTTCCTTTCCCTTGCTTCCTCCTTGCTTAATACCTCACGCCCTCAAATGGAATTTGAGACGGGATTGGAATTTTCAACTTCTAACTTGCTAGAAGGTCTTGTAATGGTGTAGGAAGGCTTCACTTAAAGTTTGAATAGATTTGGAGTTAGTTTGATTATAGTTTGAGAAAGTTAGTAAGGAAGAGGAAGAAGATGAAGATAATCCATTAAAACCTTCAATTTTTCTTAGCAATTTTGTGTAAGAAAGAAAAGGCATACCACTCCTTATATAGGAAAAGGAAGGTGGATGGGGAAAGACTAAAATAACCTTAAAACCCTAATAGTAATTATGATATATGGGATGGTGTGTAAGGGGATGTGAGAGATGTGTAAGTGATGGTAAGTTGCTTTTTCAAAGCTTAAAGATTAATCTTCCATTTGTATGTATATATAAGAAACTTATATGCATACATTTAGGATATTTTATAAACCTTTGATGTGACTAATTATGCAAACATATATATATATATATGTGTATATGCATGTATGCACATGTATATAAATATATCTGTTAGACCAAAAATTGGTTCTAACACCCAAATTAATTATGATTTCAATGAAATAGAATCAAAAAGCAACAAAGAACACGCGATTTATAGTGGTTCAGCGTTAACGAGCCTACGTCCACTTTGTTTTATTTTAATTGGTGATTTGAATACAAATACAGCAATGATTCTCACTCAACTTCACAATTACAATGCATAAACTCACTCAAATCTCGCAAAAATAGACTTTAAGAGACGACTTTGACCTGAATGTAGCTATGAAATTCGGCTATGGAGGAAATTAGAACTGAGAATTTGCCAAAAGATCCTTTCAAATGCCTCTAGATGGTGTATTTATAGGTGAAAAATCTCTTCGAAGTGGCTCCGGTTCGGAATTGCGTGGCACCCATCCCATAAGAGTCGGGTTCGGAGGCTTCCAAATGGTGACAGCGCATTGATTTGGCAGGAGATTGTGGGAGAAATGATCATGCTTGGTCTGAGTCTTCAGGAAGTGTGTGCAACAATGGTCACAAGCTCAGAGAAAAGGGTTCGGATCAGCTGCCTCCGATCCGATCCGATGAAGCCACCTGCTTTATGATGTTGCTGTCATACTCCTCCGATCCGATCCGATGAGGCCATTTGTTGCTTTCTGATGTTGCTGATGTATCTCTCCGATCCGAACCGATGAGGCCACTCGCTATCTAATGTTGCTGACGTATCACCGATCCGAACCGATATGATTTCTGCATCTTTGATCTCTACTTTTTTCTTGCGCTATCTCCTTTCGATCCGAACCGATTGGTGTCTTTCTCACAATTTGCTCTTTGTGTAGCCTAGTTCACAAAGTAGGCTAACATTTTGCCCCCTCGAAGTACACTCTTATTTAAGATAAAGTGTGCTTCGAAGCAATTTACAAAACATTCTTTGAATTAGAATCATTGAATGATCACCTCCAACTTCTTGTATTGTCGTGTTGCTTCATGAAATCGTGGCTTTTGCTGCTTATATATATCCATAATCCATATGAATTACTTTCTTCATTTTCAAACAACTTTGAGAGCTTTTATTTAATGTCCAGTGATTCCTCCAAGTAAGCTTTTCCTTTACTTTTCTTTGAGTTTAACTCGACTTCCAAGTTGTTGTGTTCAATCCCATTTAGTTCGGACCCGATCCGAATGGGCTTTTCTCCTGCATTGCTTCACATTGGATTAATCATGCAAGAATATTTTCATAATCTTAATTTCCAATCCGAATAGGGCAAAAAACAAAGAGGGTAAGCACCACCTGTCTGAACAGTTTTTCTTTTACCCATTGTTAACAAATGGACGGGCCTGGTCAATCAACGCGGACTTTTATTCCGGTCTGAGCGGAATCAAAGGCCTGGAATACAAAGGGCCATCATGAATCAGATTTCCCTACGCCATCCCTACGCCAAAAAAGTAGTTGGAAATTAGACGTCGCAAAAAATTCCCTATGGGTTCCCTACGCCAAATTCCATACGCGTTCCCTACGGTAGCATTCCTACGCGTTCCCTACGCCAAGTTCCATACGCCTTCCCTACGTCAGCATTCCTACGCGTTCCCTACGCCAAGTTCCATACGCCTTCCCTACACCAGAATTCCTACGCCTTCCCTATGCCAAGTTTCATACGCCTTCCCTACGCCAGCATTCCTATGCGTTCCCTACGCCAAGTTTCATACGCCTTCCCTACGCCGGCATTCCTACGCTAAATTCCATACGCCTTCCCTACGCCAAATTCCTTACGCATTCCCTACGTCCGTGTTCCTACGCCTTCCTTACGCCAAGTTCCATAGATTTTCCTTACCTATTCCTTACGCATTCCCTACGCCATCGTACATCAAAATTCAATATGCTTATTTTATATTTATCTTCATATACCACAGATATTATAATAAATTTTAATAAAACCAAACACATGCAAAATCGTAACAATATATATCAATACGAACATTGATGTAGAATGAATATCATCGTCAAATTACCATAAACTTGCTGCAAATGTATTTAAAACAAGTCATATCCAACAAACAATAAAATAAAGTTGCTACATAACTTAAACATAGTCGTTTCATCTAATTCAAACATCATAATGTACCTTACTACCTTATTATACAAATGAAACATCAAACCCACAACCAAAATAAGAATAAGTCATAGCGTATGTCAGATCTCTGGTTCTTGCTCCCTTCCCAACCCTCGCATAAACTCTCGCATAGAACTCATCTCTTCCTGCATGGAACCAAAATCTCCTTGTAGTTTGTTCATTGTAACACTCATTTCTTGATTTTTACTCCTTAGTTCCTCTACTTCCTCCACAAGTTTCTGTCGGTCATCTGAAACTCCAAACCTACTAGTGTATGTGTTGTCTCTATATATCTACACATAAAAACTTTAATTCAATTAACACAACGAATATTTTTTTTAATACAATTAGCAAAACTCCTAACCTAGCAGTTTAACTGAGCATTAGCACGAAAACAATAAAGATAGCATGAAAGCACATAAATACCCTACATAGATAAAAATGATATACCCTACAGCTAACACAGTAAAAAAGAAAAAGGAAAAAAAGCACAAGAAACCTAGGAAAAAAGAACAATTGCTAGGGACACAAGAAGTTATTACAAGTCACAAGCCTATAATGCTAAGTATAATTGAGCTTTTCAGCTCAGTTTAACTGAGCCGAAAGGGGTAAGAAATTCTTTTTATGATGTAATTGATCATCTTGAAGATTTATGTATTGCGTCCCTCCATTAAAATTGTTGGAGAATAATTTTGTTTCCTCCCTTTAATTCCAGGAAGTAACTCATACAAAGTAACCCACTTAAAGAGTAACATCCTGAAGAAGGCAAAGCTAGAATGTATTACTAGGTAATTTTGATTATCAATAGATTAGAGTTCTCTTTGCACTTGATAGTGAAATTTAATAGCTTAGTATTTCCTTGTTAACAGCAACGAAGCCAGAGTCCATGCCACAGTTAGAAAAAATGATACACAGACAATAAAAGTAAAAGCGAGTCTCCATACGGAAATGCAAGCATTATTCAGCTCGTAACCTTTTCATGGATGAACCCACTTTTTGTACTTGGAAAGCAAAAAACTCTCGAACAAGCTGATGTTCCTGACATATACATCAAATGCTCAGCAACCTTTTTGTCTGAGGCATTTGATGAAGACCTTAAAAAGGTCAAAAAAGAGCATGGGTTACAAAATTCATCACAGGGCAATCTTTATGTTTATTCAAAAAAAGGCAGCAATCAATGCATGTTTTGCTATGGTTAGTGCAAGTGCATCGTACGTAGGACCATCCTTGATAGAAAAATTTGTAAGATTTCTAAGTGGAGGAATGAGAGAAAGTGGCTTGAAAATGGGATATCTGTTAGCATTTGCATTTCTGAGTGATAAGTTCATAGAGACCGTAGCACAAAGGCAATGGATATTTGGAGCTAGACAACTTGGTCTTCGCTTAAGAGCTTCATTAATATCCCACATTTACAAAAAAGGTCTTTGTTTGTCAAACCAGTCTAGGAAGAATCATACAAGTGGCGAAATTATCAACTACATGAGTGTAGATATTCAAAGAATCACTGATGTTATGTGGTTTGCCAACATAATTTGGATGCTTCCAGTGCAAATTTCTTTAGCAATCTATGTTTTGCATAGTAGTTTAGGCATTGGAGCTTGGGCTGGATTATTTGCTACCTTTCTTATAATGTTATGCAACATTCCTCTCACAAGAACTCAAAAAAGATTTCAATCCAAAATAATGGAATCAAAAGATGGTCGAATGAAAGCAACTTCAGAAATACTTAAAAGCATGAAAATCTTAAAGCTTCAGGCCTGGGACACTCAGTACCTTAAAAAACTAGAAGATTTGAGACATATTGAGCATGGTTGGTTATGGAAGTCTCTAAGGTTACAAGCAATATATGCTTTTATATTTTGGGGTGCACCTACATTCATATCAGTAGTCACCTTCGGTGTGTGCATATTGTTAGGAATTCAACTAACAGCTGGAAGAGTTTTGTCTGCATTAGCAACTTTCAGAATGCTTCAAGAACCAATTTTCAGTCTTCCTGACTTGCTTTCTGCACTTGCACAGGCCATAGTATCAACTGATAGAATAGCTACTTATTTAAAAGAAGAAGATATAGATCCAAATTCAGTTGAAACAATCCCTAGAAATGAAACAGGCAATGATGTTGAGATTAATGATGGAACTTTCAGCTGGGACTTGGATAATAAATCCCCAACACTTGAAAATATACAGCTAACAGTAAAAAGAGGGATGAAAGTTGCAATTTGTGGTACAGTTGGTTCAAAGCCGGCCCTGGCCCAGTGCAAACGGGGCCATTGCACGGGGCATCATCTTCGGCCAGGGCATACGAAATAGAAAACAACGATAGAAAAATCACGCAGGAAAAAATGCTGAAGAGAAAATCTAGGTATGGAGAAATTGCAGCAGAAAACATTACGCAATCCACAAGGAAAGAGATTTGAGGAAGGCAGTGTGAATTTCTTAGGGATCTTAAGGAGAAACAAGGAAGAAGCGGCTTCTATCGTAAACTCACAACGAAGAGGAGCAATTTAAGGATCTGAACTTTGAGGCAAGTAACCGTAATTTCCAGAAATAATAATAATAATTTTTGATTAATGAATAGGTCGGGGACTTCTATACGTGTTAAAACATGTTTATTATGTTTATAATTTACAGTCTTTCTTTACATTTAAAAACTGTGAATTCAATTGACTGCTATATTTTATAATTTAAGCTATGTTCTTTAGGATTGAGAATTCAATCTAACAATATATCTTTTTTACTTTGAACAAAATCTGATGTTGTATCTTAAAAAACACAAAGATTTATATGAAAACAATGATATTTTTAGTTGCCACCGTTCAAAATGTTGGGATAAAAAATAAGACAGTTAATAAATTCATGAATCATTACCTTAGAACATCAAAATAAAAATGAAATGAGTAAGAAGATTATCATAGCATTCTACTCCTAATTTGTTCTCGAGTACTAAAGGGCGGACCGCAAATTAGAAAAGAAAGGAAAATGTTTTTTTTTTCATATTAGGAGTTTGGAGAAGAATTTAAATCTACGTATATATATTAGATTTTCTAGTTGTAAGTTATGTTTAAAAAACTGTCAATTTTTATTGGTATTTGTGATGAACAATGCATTGTGATTTTATCTTACTGCAATTTTTTTAACCGCATTCTTATTTCCAGATTGAAAAAAATAAAAGCTAGTTCTAATGTTTCCGTGAAAATAACCATCCACAAGCTCTGATAATAAAAAAATGAAGAGATTGTTGAATAACATTGAAAGGGTCTCTTAACAAATATTTTCCAAAAAAGATAATTTTAGTGGATAATTTAGATCAATCTGCATATTTTGAACATGGGGCTGGTTTTGATTATATATTAGAAAATGAGATTGTAGTGAATGAACAAATTAATGATACAGAAGAAAATGAACAAGATATTGAGATTTCATTGCAACATATAATAAATGAAAGTGAAGTCTAACGTTTAGATTAGTAAACAAAGGTCGTGCTATTATTTATAATTACATTTTCCGCAAATCACCACGTTATTCATATCCTAATTTCCGGATATACGAAGTACTAATATATCTAATGGTATAAAGGAAGCAAGTGATGATTTTCAGTACTCGAAACAATTCAATTTTGTCATATTTGCACTATTAGTTTATAATAGCAGAATTGAGTTTTCCAAAATTAGCTATGCCTTACAAGTAAGAATATTATTTAGTGTCTTTGCATTAAATTTTATAAGGGGCATCACTTAATAAATCGCACTGGACATCCTAATCTCCAGGACCGGCTCTGTTCATATTTAGTTTACTATATTTATGTATTTAACCAAGCTGTATAAATAAGGCTGCTGGTTATGTAATAAGTTAAGAAAAAGAGTTATATTTTATCTTCATATCTCTATTCTCTTTTCTCTTCTAAATAAATATAAGCACTATTACTTCAAATACCATCACTTTGATTACCATCATTCTTTGCAAAACGATTAACTTGGTTACAGGCAGTTGTAAGTAGCTAATATTGCTGGAAATGTATATTCCAATGTGAATTAGTAGCTAATATAATGACAGGCCTAAACTTCTGTAAATTAATAGTAAATTAGTTTCTATGTGTTAACTCTCACTATACCCTATTTGTTAATAATATATAAGTTTCTTGGGTTAGGCATTTTATGTGATAAAAACATTTCTCTTTCATATCATATCTTTCTAATATATATATTTTGCAGCATTTACCGCTTGGCAAAGCCTGGTAATTTTCAGAAAACAAGTTCGGCCTCAAGTTCAAAATGTTTAAGTCATTAGTTAAAAATTCGAAAACCCCAGGAATATTGCATTCTAATTGAAAAATAAATAAATAAAGTTTTCAGTCATTACCCCAGGAATATTGCTGGTACCAGGTCTTCGTGTGCTTCTTGAAGAAGCACATGTCCCACCTTCTCCAATAAGCTGCATATAAAGAAGGTTTAGCTCGTCGTGAGAGAGCTCCCTACCCCGACTCTCGGTCATTTGAGCAACTCGCTCATTGTATTTGACTTGTAATTTACATAAAAAGTTAGGTATGGTATCGTTTAACAGAATTACAAATTTGTAAACTATAATTCAAAACTTTTGTTGATTACATACAGCAAACTGTTCCGAGTACTCATCAATCCATCCCCCATCTATAGAACCGTCTGGTTTTTCAACGTAATGTGTTCGAATGTAAACCTGCATATATGTTGGTGTTCGACCTTGTTCTTTCTCCTAAAAAATAAAAATAAATTATCTTATATTTATTTGGATTGTATACTATTATTAATTAATAATTTAAATAATTACCATATCGTTCATCCATTGTGCCATTGATTTAGAACCACATTTATGTGGCCTTGGATTTTTATTGCGAGCGATTTTGAGAAAGCTCCTTCACATCCTCTCTCTCCCAGTAGGCTAAAAATTGTTGCCATACTTCATCTATACAGGCATTCTTCTTTTTATACCTTTTCATCTCTCCAACAATATACCTATACTTCAAAGAACACTTTTGCTCCCATAATTGTCTGACATCAGCAAAAGAAGTGGCGGGATCCCAAGAGTACAATGCCTACACAAGAATTCGAGATCAAATAAATAAACTGAAAAACTTAATCATGAATGGACTTAATATTGTAACAACCTAAATTTTAATTATTTTTACCTTAAACTCTTCAAACCAATGATCCTTAACAGTAACAGGAATCACACTGAAACGAGGCCAAAATGATGTCAAACGGGCCTTAATCATAGAAGATATAGTACGAGACGTCGAGTCACTATTCGCGAATTCCCAACTGTTAATGCACAAATTACAGTAAACTATGTAATGCATTATCAGAATATACAATAATTCAATAATTTAAAATTTTTACTTACTCGCCACTCTGGCCACAATAGATATACATGGTGCCGACTGAAGAAGCCGAGCCAGTCTGTGACGTTTGTCCAGATATCCCAGGGGTGCCTTGATCATGATCACATCTATCAGAAGGGGTGGATTGTTGATCGATAGAGGGTGGTGCCGGTTCGATCAAACCCAAACCACGTCCACTACCATTGCGACCACCACCGCCACCGTTACTACGACCACCACGACCACGAGAACTCATATCTATTACATGAATATGACATTTGCAACTATATACATAAGATAATCTAACATTTCAAAATGAAATTAGTAAACTTATTTAAGACAAGGTTTGAAAACATACATCAAGGAGCATAGAATGTAAGTCAACAATTGAAAATTTTATTGCTAACTAAACATAAACAAGTTCATTAACATAAAAGCAACCGAGCAACTAAAAACACATGCAAACAATCATAATTAAATATACATGCTACCAATCTTCATTATCATCATCACTCTCAATGTTAACACTCTCATCTTCAAGCTCACACTCATCTTCTTCTGCTTCAATTTGTTCATCGTCATCATCAACTACTTCGACCCCATCATTGACGTCATTAATAAGAGATCCTATGTCTTTTACTTGTTGTACAATCTCCAGTAATTCATTAGGTTCTGCATCATTTTGATATGCCATATTGTCAGTTATGATCATGTTTGAGTGAAATGACCATCTCGGTTTTGTTTTAATAACAGCCCACCAGTCTGAACGATTGTTGTCGATAGCAGGATATGGTGCGAAATAAACTTGTGTAGCTTGTGCTGCCAACACAAATGGATCATACCCCGAATATTTTTTTTTGTGGTTTACTTCAATAAGAGGGTAGTCCTTATGTACGCGTTTTACTCCAATATTCGGTCTACTATCAAACCATCAACATTTGAATAGAAATGTTTTTAACTCCGACACCACCGAGTAAGTTAACTCGATTATTTCCTCCAGTACACCATAATAATCTGTTATGTCATCATCGTTGTTCCCACCTTTGATACAAACTCCACTATTAACAGTTGTCTTTTTCTTTCCATATTCTTCTCTGTGGAACTTAAATGCATTTGTAAACATTATTGGACATATTCTGTAGCTATTACGTGGACCAAAAGCAAGTTTCCTATAGCAAATGTCGGTGATGTTGTTCGTATCAACCTATCGATTTGAATCAAGTACACAAGTTAATATATAATCAATACCGTGCAAGATTAAAATATGACTTATCATACTTACATATTGTTTAAACCATCCCTCGAATTCTTTACAGAGTTCAACACTAGGATATTCACTTTCGAACTTGCTGTTTAAAGCAACTATACATGTTAATATCTAAGGAGTATTGCATGTAGCTTAAAAAGATTGAAATTAATTTAGTTAATGAATACTCAAATTATTATAGTACCTTATAAAATCAGTTAATTCATTGCAATTAAGAAGCACAGTTGCTTTGGCTAGATTGTAATCCTTTATTGTAGCAAAGCCTTTAACATTCTTCCATTTACCAGATGGACGTCCTTGTTTTTTGAATATGGAGAGAACGTTATCGACAGAATCATCCACAATATCATTATCATTGCGATGACCACGATTGAAATTTAAATTCACATGATCATCGAAATAATGACTAAAAAATATGGATGCTTCTTCAATGATATACGCTTGACAAATAGAACCTTCAACACGTGCTTTTTGTTTCACCTTTTTCTTTAGGTGGCCCAGATACCTTAATAGAAAAATGTGTGAAATTAACTATGACATGTACTAAATTTTAAACATTGCGTAAATAAATAAAATTATTACATACCTCTCAAAAGGATACATCCATCCATACTGCACTGGTCCTCGTAGTAATGCTTCAGTTGTTAAATGTACTGGCAAATGTTCCATGCAGTTAAAAACTCCAGGAGGAAATATTTTCTCCAATTTACATAGTAATTTGGGTATATCTCTTTCAAGCTTCTGCAAATGGCTTTTAGATAGAGTTGTCGAACATATTTCTTTAAAGAATAAACTGAGCTCTGTTATAGGCATCCAAACCTTTTGTGGTAAAAGCTCTTTAAATACTATCGGAAATAGAATCTCTAAAGATACATGGCAATCATGACTCTTCATACCTGATAGTATAAGATCCTTCATATCAACGCATCGTTTCATATTAGAAGCAATTCCATTAGGAAATCTCAAAGAATCAACCCACTATAGTAATTTTATACAACGAATCCTATCCAGCTCATAACAAGCAAGAACTTTGTAGTTTGGACGAATAGGATTAATCTTAAGCTCTGGACGATTGCAATAGTATTCGATATCTTTTCTTGATTTCAAATCATCTTTGGTTTTTCCTTTCGTGTTCATTATTGTGTGAAAGAAATTATCAAATACATTTTTTTCAATATGTATCACATCTAAATTGTGTCGAATTTTTAGATCCTTCCAATATGGTAATTCCCAAAATATACTCTGTTTGCACCAATTGTGATAATCACCTTTGCCAGGAATTTTGGGCTCTTTGTTTCCTGTTTCCTGTCTCATGTAATTTTGCATAATCTTGTACAATATCAAATATATCTTCTCCATTCAAAAATGTCGGCGGTTGCAAATTTACATTTTTATTTCTTTCAAAGTTTTTCTTATCACGCCTAAATGTGTCATTTGTATGTAAAAATCGACGGTGGCAATCCCACCAACACTGCTTACCACCATGCTTCAGTGTAAATGATTTTGTTGAATCCATGCACACAGGACAAGATAATTTACCTCCCGTACTCCAACCCGAAAGCATCCCATACGCAGAAAAATCACTTATCGTCCATAATAAACAAGCAAATAGTTTAAAAATTTTCCTCTTTGACACGTCGTATGTGTCAATACCCTCTATCCACATTTTCTTCAAGTCCTCGATTAAAGGTTGCAAATAAACATCTATTCCGTTTTTCGGATTTTTGGGTCCAGGGACAATTAGGGTTAAAAACATGTATGGATTTTGCATGCACATCCAAGGAGGTAAATTATAAGGTGTTAAAATAACTGGCCAAGTGGAGTATTTTTTTCCATACTGGCTAAAAGGTTGGAAACCATCAGTGCATAAACCGAGCCTAATATTTCGTGATTCGTTGGCAAAATCAGGATATTTGTCATCGAAATGTTTCCATGCTTCTCCATCTGCAGGATGACATAAAACCCCTTCCTCTCGAACTCGTTCATTATGCCATCTCATGTGCTCCGCAGTGGCATAAGACGAATACAGTCTTTGCAATCTAGGAATAATCGGAAGATAATGTAAACGAGTAAAAGGCACACCTTTACCATTACTTTTTTTCTTTTCGTATCTTCCTAAACCACAAAATTTACATTGTGAACGTTCAATGTCTTCTTTCCAATATAGCATACAATCACTTCGACATGTATCAATCTTTTCATATGGCAATCCGAATGCGGACACTTGTTTTTTTAATTGATACCAATTTTCAGCCAATCTAGTTTCCAAACCTGATGGGACCACATCTCGAATTAAACTAAGAACTCATTCATTAATTTCTGGGTACCGTTGTTTGTGGATTTTATTGCAACTAGCCTAGCAGTCGCTGCCAACTCTGTCATAGGACATCCATTAAAAAGCGGTTTTTTCGATGCTTCTAACAAGTCAAAAAAAGATTTACCTTTTGGATTTGGTTCTTCCTCTACATCCAATGAATTATGCAACATGCTCGGACCAGCGGCATCAATAACCATTTCAGTCATTCTATTTTCTGAAGTAGTAGAATCACCAAAATCAACATCAATATTTATGTTATCATCCTCAACAGCTACCGATGTATTAACAACGTTCACCGCATCTTCACCATGATGTATCCACACGTAATAATCGTCCATAAAACCATTTTTAGTCAAATGCCTTCGAACAATTTCATAAGTATGATGTTTTGTGGCTTTGCATTTCTTACAAGGACAACGGATTTTCGTCATGTTTGTCCCATTAGAAGATGCCACTAGCATGAACTCAGTTAAACCACTTAAAAATTGAAATGAAATTGTTCCTCTATGCCTAACATCTTTGTACATCCAAGCGCGACGAACTTTCAAATGTTCCATCTTCTACTGCACAATTAATATATATGTTATTTTATAAGACGAGTGCTTCTATAATTATTATTATATAGAACTATAGTTATTTCATTATTTAAATTATCCAATTATTATTTTTATTATTATTCTTAAATGATTAGATTCTTACATTCATGAAAACTAAATATATCTAAGCGTAACCCTAATAGAAATTTATCTATTGTTTATTTAATTGAACGTTCCATAGAATTGTTTATTTATGGGGTTAGTCAACCTACTTCCCATTACAAACAAAACGTTATTTTTTACATTTCATAAATCATTTCACCTCAAGTGGTACAACAAAATTTCGGCAGCACTTCCCCTTATTCCCCGTATCATACGCCTGGACGTACACGGGGAATAAAGAAGAAGCACTCCCAAAATTTTATCACCGCTTGAATTGAAATGATTTTTGTAATGTAAAAAATTAGTTTTTTTTTTGGTAACATGTCCAGTACAAGGACAAATTTGACAAATATTGTATTAGATAAATATTGATGTCCGTTTCAGAACAAAACGAACATCTATATCGATCATATACGATACATGTCAAACGGGGCCAAATGTTAATCTATGGAATGTACGAAGGTGCTTGGTGTTTCTAGCATAGCAGTGTAGTTTCAGGTGTTTATCTCGGTTCATATTATTTCAAATATAGAATAATTAATTGCATAAAATTTTAGGATACAATTTCTTTGATATTATTTACGTATACTTAGATCACATGGTATAATAAACATTCATGGAATGTAAAAAGCAATATCGAATGTTTCACGTTTGTTCATGTTTTCCTACAACCCAAATTTGGTAATTTTTTTCAGGGTGCATGCTTTGACATAAAAGTGATGGTACCACTAAAAGATGGAAATGTTAGTAACTAATGGAGAAATTTTAGACAGGTAATTCATTTACATTGTCCTTCAAGCATCTATTTATTTTCAAACGACTAGTATATATTTTCTTCATTAATGTTACAGATTCATATTAAGACATACTGTTAACTCAAGTTATGGTGGCTACTTCTTAAACTGTGGTTAATGTAAGATGTACCATATCTATGGTTTTATATTTTCATAAAGTTTTAAGCAATATTAATCTTAATAAGGATGAAAAAAAGGTTAACAGTTGGTAATATAAATTCCTCAGCTCACTGATTATGACATAGTGTATTACTGGTTTATCGATTTACGTAAGCATTTAAGCTTAAAATATCCATGTCAAGTTCAAACCACCCAACTCAAGAGAAAAGAAGAAACATTGACTGATTATGTTTCAATCAACTTGGGTTACTTAAAGGTTGAATTGTGTTGCAGCGCATGCCAGTACTTATAAACATCGGTATCTCTTACGAATAAGCTGTCCGAGGATTCAACCTCTTACTGTTCAAAAGACTTATTCATCCATAGCTCATAGTATGTTTGCAATCCATTCATCCTACACTTTTATTATGGTAACCAAATAAAAATTAAAAAACTGTAGAAAACTACTTGTGAAAAACTCAGATAATTTTGTCAAGTCTGAATTTCTAGTGATTCTTCATTACCACTTTACAATACAATTTTGTAGTTTATGATATTAACACTCATTTAATTCATTTTTGTAAAGATCACATATGAGAATGCCTCATATTATTTGTCATTTTTTTGAAAACTGTGAGTAATTAAGAATAAAATTAAACTGCATGATACAACGATAAAATCAAAAAAATGCATTTAAATCTGTTAAAGAACCACACCTAGTTTAATGGCTTGGTGATTGGATTATAGATGCACATATGTAATAACAATGGTAAAACAATTGGAATTGGTACGTCAAATAATTTAGGCATGGTAAAATTCATTTGAAATAATAGAAGATCAATTTTAAGGAAAGGGAAAATCCACCAACTTTAAGAAGAATAGTGAGTTGATCATTATCAGACAAACTATCATCATTGCAACTATTTACTTATGGGAGACAATGTGCAAGCACATGGCATGCATATGGCCACATATTCGAAAGAATCTCAAAAAAATGCAAGCTACAAATAGTTTGACAATTAGTCAAATGCTATAATAGATCATTTTGTGTGACCCTTGACTTGCGAAAAATTACCATTTTCAAAATTTTCGAAAGAGTTGTGACACAAACATATGTATTTTGTTTATTGAATAATTTCAAGTTATACATTTGTTTTCTTATGGAAATTAAAGACAACCAAAATTTCTCTATTACTTTGCATTGTATATGCCTTATTTTAGTCTAAGTTGGTTCACCATAAAAAATGTGAAATATAATGGAATAAGATGTTTTTTTTATGTATGAATGAGCTAGCGTCATCATTTATACATTCAGAGCTAGAAAAATAGATAGTTTTCTAACTCGTAAGCTTTATACTTTATCTGTCTGTATAGTAGTTTGAAAATACAATGTCTGGAAGATATTTTTTGAATGTCAAAAACTATATTCATAGTCCAGCCTGAAACAGTAGGATATATTTTTCAAAGAACATTAACATACTGTATAACTCAGAAAGGAAAAACATTAACATTAACATACTGGATCATAGACTATGTTACTAGAACTATTTTATCACTACGATGAATACGCAGTCGTAGCCTACAACACTATGCTCAATCGATACGGTGTTAAAGAAGTGAGTTTAGTTGGCAAGTACGAGATTTTAGTACATACTACTGTTATACCAAAAGGTAAAGAAATTACAACAACTGTTAAGGAAGGCGGGGGAGATAAAAAAGAAGGAAAAGGAGTTACAGATAAGTTGAAGGAGGCATTGAACAAAGTTTTCGTTTATGTAAGTTTACATCACAACCATAGACGGAGCCAGAATTCCATATTGACCCCGGCTAATGAAAATTTTGATACGTTAAAGTAAATATTGATACGATAAATAAATATAATAATGAACATATAAATCATTTTAACTAATCTTTAGGATAAACTGATTTAACAATTACAAAACCGTGGACGTGTAAATTTAGCTTGACCACCAAAAGATAAAGTTCAATAAATTTTGGGTTTATACTGAGAAATAGAAAGTACAAAATTGTAGCATTTTCACAAATACATTATTTGTTTCCTTTTTAGCTTTTCTACGGGGTTGCTCAGAAATTGAATGTATACTCACTTAGTGGGAGGACCAAATTATTATGGAGTTTAATGAATTAAATTCGTCCACACCAAACAAGTCAAATTAGCAGTGCAAAGATAGAGCAGGTTGTAGTTAGAACTAAGCAGTTCAGTAGCACAAACAATTCCATCGCACCAAAAAACAAAGATTAAAAATAGGATGAGAGAAGAACCTGCTGCCTAAGCTCCTCCAAATAGTTCAACAGCAGCACGGATTTGATTGAAGGCGGCAGAACGGCACGTCCAATCGATTTAGGGTTTAGGTTTTTTTTCCTTTGTTTTTTAATACAATCTGAACGAGTATGAAGGGGAAATGGGAGTGAACGAGTATCAAGGGGAAATGCGACCGAACGAGCATCAAGAGGAAATGTGAGCATATCAAGGGGAAATGGGAGTGATCGAGTATGAAGGGGAAGTGGGAGCGAACGAAGGGGAAGCAAGCACAGATAACGTTGAATATTTCTTAATTTATGGGCCATATTTGCAAAGCCCATTCATATAAATGTATAAAGAAATTAGATTAAGCTTTTAAAAAAACAATTTATGTATAAAAGTCGGACAAATATATTCGAATGTCCACACTTTGCAAGTTTATGTGAATCGGGTTTAGATTTAAATCAACCATGAACAATTATAAAAAATAAAAATTGATTTTTTTCAATATTATAACTAAACAACAATTCATTAAAAAAATGTCACATTTCGTAAAAAAAAAAAAATTGTCTACTGTTATGATAACTTAAATTTAAGTTTTCTATTATGGACTATTAACTTTAGTACTTCAACTTATTAAATTTAATTATTATTCTTTTTAAATATACATTCAAAAGGTAGTTATTATAACTTAAATTATTGTTATTTTCCTTTGAAATTGGGTATATGTTTTATTAAAGGCATTTCAGCCCATGATGTATGGGTAAATACAACTCACCCATTACCCGATAAACCACATCCGACAAAGCCACGTCAAATACAGTTTAACACATAACTTTGGGAACATGCGTTTTTAGATTCTTTAAATGCTAGGGTTGAGCTTGAACTTATGCTTATGTTGTTTATTTTATTAGTTTAACTACTTATAATTAGAGATTAATAGTCATCTATGGTAGAGGTAATAAATGATATATGTTTTGCTTGTGTTATATAATAATAAAATTGATAATAACTAATGTAGGCTAATTTTGCTTTAATAATAGAAACCAACAAATTAATAATTAATTATAAGTTACAATTAATGATAATTTGTGTGAAAAATAAGCAATTATTAACTGGTGTTTAATATCTAATAATTTAAAAGTAATAATATGATTAATTCTTTAAATACTAGTAGAAAACACTATAAGCATAATATCATTACTGCGATAAGAAGACAAGTACATCAAATGTTCTAATGATGGAAAATACATACACAATCAATGATAAATGAAGAAATGCAGAATGTAATGCATAATGAAAATAAACGAAAATGCATGACCAACAACTAACGATGACCCTGCACAATCTTAAGTCATTCATGATTGGTCACCATTCTCATTGGAGCTCCGTAATTCAAATTGACGTTTGACCTCAAAATTGTGATCTTTCATAAGAGATGGTGTTCCAACTTCATACTTCGTTTATTCTTTAACTTCATCAAATTTGAAATCTCTACTCATGTCACCCTCTTAATCTCTATAAGAAATTGAAGCTCAATATTATTTTTTTGAAAAAGATGGTTGAACTGTAACTAACCACCCCAAGACCCACATTAACAAAGAGAATTACATAGTATTCTCGTCTGCTAATGCGGAGAAAAGGGATGGTTATGGACGACCAACTATAACTTAGTCTTAACTATCTACTGAACACATCGACAAATGTCATCGATTTTTTTCTCAACATAAGTGGGTCGACATATTCAATAAATAATTAATACAAAGTTATAGATGGCTATGAATCTATCAGAACAAAACACTATAACTAAATGAATAACTCATCACAGAACAGTGTAGATATACAAAATTTTACACATACAATGAGACATTATCAAATTGTAAATTCTTTGCTCCATGTATGTTGAGTGGTCGTCATACCACTCTTGTACTGTATTGAGATGGTAAAGTTGTAAAGTTCTCTCTTCATAAAAAACAAAAGTTGTAGTGGAAAATTAGAAATTAGAATAAGTGTTACGACCCGTATTTTCTGGTCGGTTATTTAATATATTTTAATTTATTTAAATAGCAGTTTGGATTTTAAATAATTGAATTTAATTATTCTTGAATATTTAATTTAAATAATAAATGAAATAAAATAATATTTTAATCCAAAATATTTGGGCATTGCCGAATTTGCTGAATACTGTGTATCGGCGATATACAGGGTAGTTATATCGTCCGTGTTGAGAATATATCGACGATTGCGTCTGTTTGACGACCGTCGCGCGTTGAGTTTAAAAATTTAATTATAAACGAGCCTGAAATGGTGCGGCAATTCGTAATTTGGAGTTTGAACTTTGAAGGGTCGTCCTGGGTTCAAAATAAGTCGGATTTCCTCGAAACAAGAAACGTCAGGACCGATTTGACGATATTTTTCTTGTGGTAGAGAAAAATCGAGTTTTCGTCGTGTAGATTTTATTTTATATCCAAATCAAATTTTGAAAAGGTCGATATGGAATTTCCTTTATAATATATATCGATTTATTTATATAATTAAGGGGTTTTTAATTATTTTGACTATCAAACTGGCCTAGAAATCAACACGAGTTATTTTATTATGAATCTACATCAAATTCTGGTCAGGTATGGCCGATTTCCATATTTTGATATTTTTATATTGAAGTATTTTTAAATTGGGTCTAATTTATTTGAATTTGGCAGTTATAAAAGGGACATTTTTCAAACGACCTCTGTTTTCGACGAAACAAATTTTGTTGGGACCGTAATGACGAATTATTGCTAGATTTTCAAACCGCTTGTCAATCGGGATTATTCTGTGAGCATGGAAAAATAAAATGCAAGTTAAAAGCGACTATTTGAACGTTAACAAACGCTGTTTGACCATACGAGCATGGAATTCGACGAAACAAGATTCGTTAGGACCATATCGTCGAATTATACGATGTTGTCCAGTTGCGTCACGAACAGAGCTTGTATGTGAGACATAGAGGTGAAATGAGGCGTATGGTTGGTAAATCCACCGTTGCGAATAGAATAGACAAAGGGAATAAATATTAGTTTAAATATTCGTTAAAATTTAACGGATAGTGTTGGATACTAATAAATTCTCGATTTACTATAATCTAAATGGGATAAATTGAATTGGTTATTGTTAATAACCTTGATTTATTTTTGAGTAAGCGTGTAAACATGGTAATAATGCTATTTTTGGGTTAAGATTTAAGTTAACTATATTTTTCATATAGTAGATGTTAAAACGAATCATTCTTTGATTTAAAAGAATTAAAAGTAGTGAATCCATTTAATGTCAAGTAAGAATTGTATTAAAGGGATTTGTAAATCCAAGTTTCAAACAAGGTTTGATAAATGGGGATTGAATTTACAAGTGATCAATTGACGATGAGGTTTAGACCAAGAGGCGATAAAGGTTTATAATATAATGTCCGAGTAGATGGAATCAAATCAGTTGACGAGATATTTCCATTTGTATCTCAAAAAGGTTTTAAGTGGAAGAATATTGGTAGTTAAAGTGATGTTTCGATGGATATTTATTTAGATAAAGAAGTTAAGTAAAGGACCTTAAGCGAGGATTTCAAATATAAGAAACAGTTGTGTAAACTCAGATTTGAAATCGAGATTTGTAAACGAGATTTGGATATTAGTGGTTAAGTGTCGAACTAATGTTATTCTGAGATAAGAACGGGTCGATCAAGGTCTGAGAGGTAACTAAAATACCCCAACTTGATTGGCTTCACTATTATCGAGGAATGGTATTAGTTGGGTGTGAGCGAAGATGTTGAAAATGGTTTTACTCTATTCGAGAAATATCGAACTAAAATACAAGGTTTGGAAATCAAGTAGTATTTCAATATTGGTTTTCAAAAGAAAATAAGAATATTGATTCCACATTACATTAAGCATGGTTATTCAATCAGAGTTGATCGAATAGAGTTAGAGTTAGTCAAAACATAGTGATTAGGGAAGAGTTTCCATTGCGTACGACTGCTAGCGTAATTCGCAGGGCTGCAGATAGCCTACGGCGGTCGGATGTTTCTTGAGGGAATCAGGCGTAACCATTGTGATCGCTGCGATCTAGAGTCGAGCGAATGGAGTTAAGTCGAGTATAAATTCATCGATAAGAGTAATCAAATTAGGTTGTTCCAGTTAAGTTAAATAAGTCAAATTAGTCAAGTTAGAGTTAGTCAATTAGAGTTAAATCGAATAAGAGTTATTCAAATGTCGTATTAAAGAGTTAGAGTTTTAATGTAACAAAAGTAAATCAGTGTTAGAAGCCAAGTGATGCTGGATACCGAACCAGTGGACTCATTTATTGTTATGTTTGAAACACTGCTTATTTTGATGGTTAAATAACCGACTATCAAATAGAATGTTCTGTTTGCCTTTTTACGAGTTGTATTCGAAGAGACCGGGATGGGAACTAGACCCAAAACCACTTCGAATCAACTATGCGATCACAATTAACGTGAAGCTGTAGAGATGGAGCATTGAAGACCATAGATCTTCATAAGTGGAAGAACCGCTAACAATCTCTGAGTCGACGCAGAGATATATTGGGGTTCTGTCATGATTGGAATCTGTGGATTGCAAGGACTTCTCGCTACTGATCCTTGGGGTGATTCCTATTGGATGCGGTAGGAGAGTACCTTCGGTTCATCCTGTTCCTGTGGATGACTTGTATGGATGAGGGTCTGACAGAGTATTTCCAGAGTGTCACATACTTTGATTTCTCCAACTATACCAAGAGTGGATGCAGAGAAGGAAACTTCTTAGCTGACGCATAATGTATGGTTGAGGACGTCAATTCGTGATTTCGACGGATCTGACAATGTGGCATTCAAAGTGAATTCGATGTGATGGTCAAGCGTAGCCTCAAGCCTGATCAACCGAGAAATGACAGAAATCGGGCAGGCAGCATGGCTAAGTGGGTCGCTCCCATTAGGGTGTATGATCACCTATCTAGAGAAATTCCTTTTGCTTCTTTAACCTATCGATGCTGTCCCATTTCGGGAGACGGTGACTAGGTTATGTAAGCATATAATTGAACTTTGACTGAATGTGCAGGATACAAAATATAACGGATTTTAGTGAAACCAAAAATATTTAAATCTGTTTAGAAATATCTTTCTAACGAATCTGAAAAATACAAATTTCATAGCGGGAATCAAAACTTATGGCCAAATGAATAGTCAACGTAGAATTTAGAATAAACATAGCGCGGACATTGAATTTTGACTGAATGTGCAGGATGCAAAATATAACGGATTTTAGTGAAACCAAAAATATTTAAATCTCTTTAGATATATCCTTCTAACGAATCTGAAAAATCCAAATTTTATAGCGGGAATCAAAAGTTATGGACAAATGGATAATCAATGTAGAATTCAGAATAAACATAGCGCGGACATTGAACTTTGACCGAACGTGCAGGATGAAAAATATAACGGATTTTAGTGAAACTAAAAATATTTAAATCTGTTTAGAAATATCTTTCTAACGAATCTGAAAAATCCAAATTTCATAGCGGGAATCAAAAGTTATGGCCAAATGAATAGTCAATGCAGAATTCAGAATAAAAACATAGCGCGGACATTGAACTTTGACCGAATGTGCAGGATGCAAAATATAACGGATTTTAGTGAAACCAAAAATATTTAAATTTGTTTATAAATATCTTTCTAACGAATTTGAAAAATCCAAATTTCATAGCGGGAATCAAAAGTTATGGCCAAATGGATAATCAATGTAGAATTCAGAATAAACATAGCGTGGACATTGAACTTTGACCGAATGTGCAGGATGCAAAATATAACGGATTTTAGTAAAACCAAAAATATTTAAATTTGTTTAGAAATATCTTTCTAACAAATCTAAAAAATCCAAATTTCATAGAGGGAATCAAAAGTTATGGCCAAATGAATAGTCAATGTAGAATTCAGAATAAACATAGCGCGGACATTGAACTTTGACCGAATATACAGGATGTTAAATATAACAGATTTTAGTGAAACCATAAATATTTAAATCTATTTAGAAATATCTTTGTAGCGAATCTGAAAAATCCAAAGTTCATAGCGGGAGTCAAAAGTTATGGACAAATGAATAGTCAATGTAGAATTTAGAGTAAACATAGCGCGGACATTAAACTTTGACCGATTGTGCAGGATGCAAAATATAACGGATTTTAGTGAAACAAAAAATATTTAAATCTATTTAGAAATATCTTTGTAATGAATCTGAAAAATCCAAATTTCATAGCGGGAATCAAGAGTTATGGCCAAATGGATAGTCAATGTAGAATTCAGAATAAACATAGCACGAACATTGAATTTTGATCGAGTGTGCAGGATGCAAAATATAACGAATTTTAGTGAAACCAAAAATATTTAAATCTGTTTAGAAATATCTTTCTAATGAATCTGAAAAATCCAATTTTTATAGCGGGAATCAAAAGTTATGGCCAAATGAATAGTCAATGTAAAATTCAGAATAAACATAGCGCGGACATTGAACTTTGACTGAATGTGCAGGATACAAAATATAACGGATTTTAGAAAAACCAAAAATATTTAAATCTATTTAGAAATATCTTTCTAACGAATCTGAAAAATACAAATTTCATAGCGGGAATCAAAAGTTATGGCCAAATGGATAGTCAATGTACAATTCTTTAAAACGTCATTTTGCTTTTCTTTACAAACAAATTCAAATATATTAAAAAAAACATGAAAACTTTGCTTTAAAAAAAAAGTCATACGTGTTTTATTCGGTTTTTATAAAACCGTATAAAACATAAAGGGTTTTCTAAAAACCAATATTTACCTAAACGGTTTTCATAAAACTGTTTATACGAACGGTTTTATGAAAATCGTTTAAGGTGTATTCAGTTTTTAGAGAAAGCTAATCGATTATCTCTCGCCACTTTCAATTTGAAATGGCGACGCTCCCTACTTTCTTTCTCTCCCCACTCTCGTCACGACGTTGCTGTAGCGTGAGCAACGTAGTTTTTCACCATTTCACGAATTCTCCCCACTGCTAGGAATGCTAGCTAGCTCTTACTGAAATTGTAACTTATATTCTCAATTTAAACTACAATAGTTAATAACTATTTGAGGTAGGTATAGCGTAGGGAAATCACAATCTCTTTACGATATAATCTGGGTAGAGAATTCTCTACACATTCTCAATATCATCAACATATTTTCAGTTTTGCCTACGCAGCACCTACGCCGCGTAGGTATGATGTAGGAAACAGATAGAGAATTCTTTACACATTCCCTACACCATGCACATATTTTCAATTTTCCTACGTCACGCCTACGCCGCATAGGTATGGCGTAGGAAATGGATAGGGAATTCCTTATGCATTCGCTACGCCATCCAGCCGCGTAGGTATGGCGTAGGAAATGGATAGAGAATTCCCTACACATTCCCTACACCATCCACATGTTTACAGTTTTCCGTACGCCGCGTAGGTATGGCGTATGAAATGAATAGAGAATTCCCTACACATTCCCTACACCATCCACATGTTTTCAGTTTTTCCTACGCGGCACCTACGCCGTGTAGGTATGGCGTAGGAAATGAATAGGGAATTCCCTACACATTCCCTACACCATCCACATGTTTCCACTTTTTCCAATGCCGTGCCTACTCCGCGTAGGTATGGCGTAGGAAATGGATAGGGAATTCTCTGCACATTCCCTACACCATCCACATGTTTCCGGTTTTCCCTACGTCGTTCCTACGCCGTGTAGGTATGGCGTAGGAAAAGGATAGAGAATTCCCTACGTATTTCCTACACCATCCACATGTTTTCACTTTCCCCTACGTCGTGCCTACGCCTCGTAGGTATGGGGTAGGAAATTGATAGGGAATTCTCTACACATTCCCTACACCATCTACATGTTTCCACTTTTCCCTACGCCGCGCCTACGCCGCGCCTACGCTGCGTAGGGATGGCGTAGGGAATTATGCGTTGGAAAATTGCCCTTTTTCTTGTAGTGGTATAAATACACTGGTTCGAATGGGATAAAAACAATGTCCCTTTACTTCAGTCAATACGAAGCACATGCTAGGTCTAGACTGGGAAGAGATTGATTTAATTTTATATAGTTTAATACGGTGAAGTGTTAGCTTAAGGACGAACAAAATATACGCTCATCAAAAACTCTGACTACGTACACAATAATCTTACCCTGTGAGATTTTTGAAGGATACAAAATGATATGTGTGTTGATGACATAAGGATTCTTCTAACGTTCTTCAAAGCTTCCAAGAGATTTAGATAGGACTTGGGAACATTGCAAACTGTAGAAAAGATTTTTTGAAGATATGTTGTGCTTGGGCCGACATTATTGAAGATTTTCAGGGACCGACTAACGTAGGTTCGTGCGAAGGAAAATTTAAGTTTATATCAGGGTAAGACCATTTAATTATTTTATGTTTGCAGTTAAGTATTTATACGGGACTCACTAAATTTTCCGTAAAAAAGGCTATCATTTTCATTTATATTCATCATCCTATGCTTGTTTCAGTTCTTTCTATCTACCATCATACGTGATTATAAATATTTTTAGCAATGTGTTTCATGTGAAAATTTCACATTCTGGATATTGTGTTTTAGAATTATGATTCTGCGCCTAGATCTGTAAAAGATTTTTTTTCAAGACTATTTCGATTGTATAGGGTATTTATTTATTTTCTTCAAAGATATGTTATACCCTGCTAGCTTAAACAAAATTATAAAAACATACTTCTGCTGAGATAAGATTTTGCTAAAACTTTTGCAGACATTATAAGATTTGCAACGAGCTTTTTGGTTACAAAAGTGATAGGATTTTGTCTAGCTTTTGATGATATTTCGAGCGATCTTTAGATTTGTTCAAAGATTTTGAACTGACTGAAAACGACGTTGCGAATATTATAAAGATTTGAAAACTATGCAGCTGAAAATAACCATTATTTTAATATATTATTTTATTATTTATATTTTTAAAATATTCAAAATCATTGAATTCGTTTTATCAACCTTCAAATGACCATTTAAAATCAAGTTTAAATATGTTATCAAACAGTTTAAAATCTGGGTCGTTGCAAAACCACTCAACAGATTAACTAATACAACATAATTTATTTTTATAGCACTTACAAATACGCACTCTCATATATATAATACACTCACCTCATGTTAGGGCATTCCATTACCCTATCTATTGATGAATCATACCCAACCAAAGCTAAGGTGTTTTCTCAACCTTGTGCTTTGATACGAAATGTTACGACCCGACTTTTCAAATCTTGAAAGTTGACACTAAATACATCCACAGTATTCGTGTGCTAAACATCCAAGTGCCGGAAAGTCAAATTGTTAGGTAAAATAAAATTAAAAGAAGTGGACTAAGGAAGAAGAGGACACAATATCAGAGTCTCTCAATGGAACGATAATATATAATATAAGGAACGATCTTTGCAAAATAAAACTGTATGATGACAACTATCAGAGAAGACTAATAACCTATCATCAACTTGGACAGTTATAATAACCTATCCTCATAAATGTTGATGTACAACATAGAATGCAACAGATATAAAAATTATGGTAAGATGAACTCCAACTCTCCTCTAGAAGCTCCAAATCGACTGTGGCTAAACCTGGAAAATATACTCGGTCTGATCCAATAATTATAATAAAATAACACCTGGATAAGGCTAGACAACCGGGTGAGATAACTCAACATATATGTGACACATATTAAGACAATTTGAGGTTGTAAAAATTTCCATAACAGTTATCCCCTTAGTAACATCCAACCACTTATTAGAAGATGTATAGTCGTATAATAGATAATGTCTGGGGTCTAGCATATAAATAAATCATGCATCTAGAATGGTCACATTAGTTACATTCAGCAACTATTAAGCGTACAAACAGACACCGATAAGGTACGTCTGCATATTGGATTTCCCCATTAGAGATCTCTCAATTTAGATCCGAGCTCCATGCACAAGGGTTAGAAAGTACCTTTGGGTGTCGTATGCTCTAGATAAATATACCATATGGTAAACACAACTGGCCCACGCACGAAAACACTGAAGTGCGCCACATGGAACTAAATATTCCGAACTCCCACGCGCAACTTCAAAGAGCTCCCACAACGATTCGATAATAAGCATACACTTGATATGGAGTCAATGTATCCTTCCACAGGTTAGAAAACCGCCAGATTGTGATGCCACCCTGTTTTTAGCCATTTTCGATGTCGAGGTTTCATTCGGCATGTCTTACACGAGTTTTCATCACTTGAATAGAATAAGAATTCCCAAAGTGGGATCACACAGTACAATAGATCTTGGAATCACACAAGATTCCTTATCATATCTCAGAATCACCATATGAGTTCAGGCATTTCAACAGATCTCGAATCGCCTCATATCCTTCACTTCACAACTTCTTTAAATAACATTGGACCCATGTGCTAGTTTTGAAGTTGTTTTCGATAAGTAGAACACTTAGCAATCCCGGTCTCCTCAAAACTAGTCACTAGATTTAAGGTCAAGTGATATGGTCAATTAACTAACTACAATTCACAATTCACATAATAAACGGTTGTATATGGAAAACAACCTCGCTTAATTTCCATAACAATCGAATAAACATCTAAGGCACTATCAAGGTCACGAAGCATGACAAATAGCCAGATCACTATCAAGTTGCATATCATGATAATACAGTTGAAGTGCGATTTACTCATATAAACAGCTTCTAATCATTTTCCCATTTAATTAATCGTTCATCAATTAAACTTACTTTATTAGTAAAACTTCTTTACCTAATAAAACTTCATTCGTATAATAATGCTTCATTTATTCAACAAAACACTTTCTTAATTAATGTTCCTTCAAATTCTAGTGTATGTATTCAATCTTATACATACAAGTGATATATGTATATAAATATTCTATGAATTCCCCATATCTATATAGTCTTAATACTTAATAGGTATTAACATACTTATCCCTTCGGTATAAATATAATCACAATTCATTTTAAAGATTTCCTTTCTAACTTCAAAACAAATTCATATACTTATCTACTATAAGTATAACTATAATTCATTTCTAAGATTTCTTAAAATATAATCAAAGAGGTTAAAACCATTGTTTAATAAAGAACCTCTTCTCTTTTATAAGTTAAACATCTTATTCAATATCTTTATCGCGAAAGATTACTATACTTGTTTGTATCCTTAAAACCAGTTATTAAAGATCTAAGTATATTCAAAACCATTAAATCGTATATTCCAATTTAACTATATCCTAAGAGTTTAAAAACAAGTGTTTCTAAAACACTGCTCAACAAACCTAAAACAAATCCTTTTATAATTATCTTTAAACGTTTGTTCAAAGATTCAATTATATTTACTTTGATGATATAATCTGAGAGGGTTAAAGGCGTATATAATTAACACAATGTCACTATAAACCCAAAACCATTTTATGCCTATAGAAATAACAGTTCATACACTTAACTCGTTTCCGATATTGTCAACCTATTTATTCTTTTTTCAAGAGTAGATCCATGTAAGTTAGAGCACTGCTTGAATATCAACCCTTTACTAGGCACCCTATTCTTGAATCTCACAAATAGATAAGCCTAGGCCAATTAGAATCAAGCACAATATTCATGATATTCAAAAAAAAGATAAATAGTCAACATGAGTAAAATGTTTCCAACATTCCTAACTGGTCCATTCCTCACCTTAGACGGAAGCCAGTAGGTTAGAGCTCTATTGCTCCATCCTACTCGACATTAATCTTAACTCTCACAAATAGATAAGCTTACTTCTTTGGCTTACTAGTGTTAACCATCATCAATTACCTTTTAATCTAGTGACTTATTCATGACAAAGTTTAGCAACTCATAACCTTTTTTGACCTTTGATTTATTTAAAAAGATATTATAAAAGAGAAGATATTTAGAAAGAGGGTATTTTAGAAAAGGAGATATTTTGAAAGAAGATATTTTAGAAAGAAGATATAATATACTTTACAATACTCTAATAAGTATTCAGTGATAATATGAAGAAGATGAGACCATTTACATAAACTTAAAGAACATTTATAAAACTTGGAAATCTAAAAATCAAGGCTAAACGGGTAGTTTTGCACTGGTAAAGTTTTGGTTATTTTCGATAGGTTACTTAACATTTTACTATCCAATAAATTCATGGTAGTACACATACAAGTAATACAATATTAATATGATAAGAAATCACTAAAGATATCATTATAAATCTACATACAAAGTGTTGAAAACACAACAATTTACAAACTACATCTAAAGCGACTATCGTTATAAGTGTAGTTTCAAGTTCAAGTCCACAATATGCCAATTCCCTACTAATCCTTATGTTATTTGTTATAGTCCTATTCCAAGCCCATTCAAACCCATTCCAATCCATTAAAATTGATAACATATGTCGCTTATTTTTAAAGTAAGAATCAAGTTAATATTTTTAACATAAGTTACCAACGTTCAAGCAACTTTTAATATGGTTAAAGACATGCAAATAATTTATTTTCACTATTTAAAATAGTGAATTAACTCACCTTAATCCTTAGAAAATCCTAGCTTCGAGAATACGAACCAAGATCCAAGCTAGCAACCTACTTTCTTTCCTTCCTTTCCCTTGCTTCCTCCTTGCTTAATACCTCACGCCCTCAAATGGAATTTGAGACGGGATTGGAATTTTCAACTTCTAACTTGCTAGAAGGTCTTGTAATGGTGTAGGAAGGCTTCACTTAAAGTTTGAATAGATTTGGAGTTAGTTTGATTATAGTTTGAGAAAGTTAGTAAGGAAGAGGAAGAAGATGAAGATAATCCATTAAAACCTTCAATTTTTCTTAGCAATTTTGTGTAAGAAAGAAAAGGCATACCACTCCTTATATAGGAAAAGGAAGGTGGATGGGGAAAGACTAAAATAACCTTAAAACCCTAATAGTAATTATGATATATGGGATGGTGTGTAAGGGGATGTGAGAGATGTGTAAGTGATGGTAAGTTGCTTTTTCAAAGCTTAAAGATTAATCTTCCATTTGTATGTATATATAAGAAACTTATATGCATACATTTAGGATATTTTATAAACCTTTGATGTGACTAATTATGCAAACATATATATATATATATATATATATGTGTGTGTGTATATGCATGTATGCACATGTATATAAATATATCTGTTAGACCAAAAATTGGTTCTAACACCCAAATTAATTATGATTTCAATGAAATAGAATCAAAAAGCAACAAAGAATACGCGATTTATAGTGGTTCAGCGTTAACGAGCCTACGTCCACTTTGTTTTATTTTAATTGGTGATTTGAATACAAATAAAGCAATGATTCTCACTCAACTTCACAATTACAATGCATAAACTCACTCAAATCTCGCAAAAATAGACTTTAAGAGACGACTTTGACCTGAATGTAGCTATGAAATTCGGCTATGGAGGAAATTAGAACTGAGAATTTGCCAAAAGATCCTTTCAAATGCCTCTAGATGGTGTATTTATAGGTGAAAAATCTCTTCGAAGTGGCTCCGGTTCGGAATTGCGTGGCACCCATCCCATAAGAGTCGGGTTCGGAGGCTTCCAAATGGTGACAGCGCATTGATTTGGCAGGAGATTGTGGGAGAAATGATCATGCTTGGTCTGAGTCTTCAGGAAGTGTGTGCAACAACGGTCACAAGCTCAGAGAAAAGGGTTCGGATCAGCTGCCTCCGATCCGATCCGATCCGATGAAGCCACCTGCTTTATGATGTTGCTGTCATACTCCTCCGATCCGATCCGATGAGGCCATTTGTTGCTTTCTGATGTTGCTGATGTATCTCTCCGATCCGAACCGATGAGGCCACTCGCTATCTAATGTTGCTGACGTATCACCGATCCGAACCGATATGATTTCTGCATTTTTGATCTCTACTTTTTTCTTGCGCTATCGCCTTTCGATCCGAACCGATTGGTGTCTTTCTCACAATTTGCTCTTTGTGTAGCCTAGTTCACAAAGTAGGCTAACATTTTGCCCCCTCGAAGTACACTCTTATTTAAGATAAAGTGTGATTCGAAGCAATTTACAAAACATTCTTTGAATTAGAATCACTGAATGATCACCTCCAACTTCTTGTATTGTCGTGTTGCTTCATGAAATCGTGGCTTTTGCTGCTTATATATATATCCATAATCCATATGAATTACTTTCTTCATTTTCAAACAACTTTGAGAGCTTTTATTTAATGTCCAGTGATTCCTCCAAGTAAGCTTTTCCTTTACTTTTCTTTGAGTTTAACTCGACTTCCAAGTTGTTGTGTTCAATCCCATTTAGTTCGGACCCGATCCGAATGGGCTTTTCTCCTGCGTTGCTTCATATTGGATTAATCGTGCAAGAATATTTTCATAATCTTAATTTCCAGTCTGAATAGGGCAAAAAACAAAGAGGGTAAGCACCACCTGTCTGAACAGTTTTTCTTTTACCCATTGTTAACAAATGGACGGGCCTGGTCAATCAACGCGGACTTTTATTCCGATCTGAGCGGAATCAAAGGCCTGGAATACAAAGGGCCATCATGAATCTATATAAATTCAGTACTCCTCTTCTTCCATTTCTCTTTCTTTTACTGTTCTCGTTCTCTGGCTCGTAAATCAAAACCCCAGCTCTTAAAAACTTCGAAATTCCCGTTTTAATCCCCGGATCAAACGCATAGGTAGTTTTATAATCTTGAATCTCATCTTTATAATTACTTTTAGCTTAGATTCACGGTTACCTTGAACAATTCCAGTGAGGTATTTAATGGATTTTGTCGCCATGACTCCTCCACTCCGCCATCGTCGTTAACGGCGTTAACTCCATCTTGAGGCGACGGTGGAGGGGGTTAAGATCCTTCGTTGATCATTTCAATGCATCGGTACTCGATTTCAGTTGGGACTTTCGACATAGGATCGAGCTTGACCCCAAAGAGGAGGAAGAGGGAGAGGAGAAATATAGGGGATCTGTTCGGGTGACAATATGAAGATGAAAATGAGGCTCAACTGACCGGATCGGGTCGGACTTGCAAGCCAAGAGAAGAACAAGACTTACTTGACCGGATCAGATCGGAATGTGAAATAAAGGAGGGGAGAAGCATGGTTGCTCAATTCGATCCGGACCGTCCAAATACTCACCTCCAAACCGACCCGACTTTGATCAGTGGGCATCAACTTTTGTCCCAGGCTAGCACAAGGATTTCTCCTCGATCCGACCCTAATGTGTGTATCCTAACCGAACCGAAAAACAGCCCAAGATTGTACATAAGATCTTGCTTAGCTGGTCAAACCAATTCTTGATATAATATTCAACTTAATGGATAGTTAGGATAGTGCCTTGCGAACATAAACAAATATCAAGAATTGTTCTGAACATTATTACTTCTTTGAATCATCATATCACGCTTTCATATGTTTGCTCTGCATTTTTGTTACACGTAGCACATACTTTAGTTCACATACACACACGGGGGACACAGGCAACTTTACTCTAATTCTTGCTATTGTTTCTTCGATAGTCTAGTGATCATGGCTGAAAGACGTTCATCTAGATTGGCGAAGAAGATGGAAGTTATGGAAACTTCTGAAAAAGTTACCATTGATGACATATCTTCTTCTTCAGACCCTGAATGGGACGACGAGGGCCTATATAATGAAGTAGGAGTGCATAACAGCGAAACGCCTTCCGATAGCGAAGTTTCTCTGGGCTATGAGGAGGAAGGAGGGATTGGAGATAATCGAGCTCCTGACGAATTTGATTCTGACATTATCTTGGAATCACCCGTAGACTCTATTGAATCAACGATCGAAGATGATAGACTTGTCCGCATATATTTAAAGCACAGGATACTAAAAAGGGATACCCTGATGCCATTGAAAACTGACCGTCCTCATAATCCCCAGAAGGATTTATGGAAATTACCCGATTGATGTGTATGGTTGGGGCTATTCCACCATTTCCGTCTTTTGTTGTCGAATTTCTAAGACAGATGCGGATTGCCCCCATGCAGCTACATCCCAACTCCTATGCTTACTTATATACCTTTTATATAGCATACTGAGAGATTTTAGGTACAGAGCTCACTTTCGACGACGTTCACTTTTTCTATAACTTCAAGCATCGGACTCGAGAAACTCCTTCCTTCTCTTACTTCGAATCAGTCCCAAAAAGGAAAATCATTTCAGCGCCATTCAACAGCAAGGCCGGCGATTCCAATCTAGAATGGTTTTATATAAGGCAACAGCCGGGGTGTGCCAGGAGATGGACAAAATCAAGTAAAGCATTGATTTTCTAGATCTCAATTTTGAACGTTCATGCCAATACACTTACTTTCTTTCTATTTTGTTTGCAGTTGATAACCCAAAATAAATATCGGGTCAAGTGTACTTTGATCGGATGCATTGGCTCCTCAATGGTGATAAAAAAATTCTTACCATCGATGAAGTCCTTAAGGATGAATACCTCCATCATCACGGGCTATTGTCCATTACCCATAGCATAGGTCACGGGTCGGGTCCATATGTATACATCCCCCCAGTGGACATAACTCCTGAAACGGGCGAGGGCTCGAAAAGTCCAAGAATACCTCTTCGGACTTCACCTTCTCCATCTTCAACTCAAGACGATGAGCTGGCCAACATAGACCAAAAGCACCGAGAAGGGTACATCATCCCTGGGGATGCTATTTCTCCTGAAAAATCACTATCTCCTAAAGAACTACCGATGATCCTACATTTCAGGGCTTAGGAGATCTCCTCCTACTTGAAACTATCTATGCTTCAGAGGATTTTGGCACAAATCCTTTAGTTTTTACTTCTTCAGAGGAGACTACTCCTGTTAAGGCCAAAGTGCCCACTCGTGCTGGCTTGGCTTCGGACTCGGGGTTTTCGGGGGGAACACCACTTAGGATGCACTTAACACAATAGCACCACACTTCACAGCACTTATTTCTCATGAGAATACTGACTCTGAATTCCACTTACATTGTTGCACAGGTACAATGTCTAGCCCTTACTATGACGTCAGGAAAATACGTCGCAGCATGACTAGACCCCCTTTCGATGTCGAGCATGATCGCCGCAAAAGACGGGGTAGAGATGACAGAAGGCCTCATGATTCTTATCAGTCGCGCACCTCGCGCTCTCGCTCCCCCGTTCGGTCGGATCCGGAACGACAAAAAAGCTACCAAGGTCGTCGAGGAGAAGACACATCGCAGCCAAAAGACCAAACCTCTCCTCAAGACAAATGTAGTAGGGAAAGGAGCCCGCCAAAAGATACCGACTCACGAGGCAAACATAAGGTTTCTGATAAGCGGCCTAGAAAGGGTGATGCAGCCATCGTGCCCACTAAACATAAGGATACTGAACTAACGTACTGCCCACCTCCACCGTTGGATGTTGAGTCTAAGGTTAAGTGGGCATATCCGGAGAAGCAATTCCCCGACCACTATTTTGAAAATCTGAATTTCTTACCTTCTCTCGAGCCTATTTCCTCGAGGTGGGAAAACGAGGCCAAAGCAAAGATTGACGCAGCCGAAAAACAATATTCGGAGATGTTCAAGTATTCACGTAACCTCTCCAGAATCATTCGAACTTTAATTACGGATATTGAATCAATGAAAAAGACTGCAGGTGCCGACGCAAAGGTCTTGAAAAATTTGGAGAAGGACCTCGAGGACACACAGGACCAACTTGTAATCGCTCAACGAGACGCTACCAACTTTAAACAGCAATTTGAAGAGTTACAGAAGCGTTATTATGACTTGCTAGACTCTCATAGCCAAAAGCGCTTAGAGTTGAAAAACAAGTAGAAGATGCGAATAACGCCAAAATGCAAATTGCTTACAATGCTCTTGAGCGAGAAAAAGCCGAGTTAGCGAGAGAGAACGCTGAATTGGAGAAGAGAAACGCTGACTTGGCTTCCAAGTTGATGGAGGCCGAGAATAGGGCTGCCCTAGCGGAGAGTAATGTCGAAAGTGTTATTAAGTCCGCCGAAGAGACCCACAAGCAGCTGTCAGAGGCCCAGGAGGAAGTGCATGGTTTCGGCGAATTACTGATCGAATTCTTCGCGCATATAATTCATCGCCGAAACATCTCTTGGATTGAAGATTATCCGACTACCTTGGTTCATGTATGGAGCCAAATTATCGAATGGGAGAAAGAGGAACTCATGGTAGATTCCGTCGACAAAGACAAGCTTATGGAAAAATATTTAAGAGATGATGAGCCGGCACGTCTGGCCGAGGGCGTCGCCTCATCGCTGCTGCTATGGAGGAGGAGAAGCAGATGGCCAAACAAAATAATATCTCCGAGGCTGGTTCTACTTCTACTGCAACTGAAACTTCTGAAGTTGTGGGATATGACCCCGAAAACCCGAGGATCCCTCAGGCATCTCTTTTATCCCCCATACCCGAGACGGCGTCAGAGACGGCAATCACTCCAGCTGAGAAATCATCGGAAGGTATTTCTACCTTTTCACCCCAATTCGTCAAAGCTGTCTCCACTTTTCATCACATAATCGGGCAATCGAGGAAGGATCCTTTATTTTCTCCTGAGTTGATAACCGTTGCTTCTCATTATGTAGGTGTTGAACCGACCTAAAAGACAGACGTGCCTCAGGGAACCACCACCGGAGCAAAATCCGCGGAGAAGGCTCAAGGAGAAAAGGATAAGGCTGCCTCAGCAGAGTCAGGAGGAGGAGCTGATTTGTCCAAGGCTGATGCTCCTCGTGATGAAGAGATGATAAACACCTTGAAGGACAATGGTGGTAGCAAGGGACATGAGGAAGACCCTGATGTGGCCATAGTCGGGGATTCAAAAAGCGATGATGACATCACTTTGGCTGAAATGAAAGCTGAACAAGATAAACGTATGCAGCTAAAAGTTAAAGATCTGAACCCCGAAAGCCTTAAGCCTCTTGCAGTGATGGATCCTGGATCAAGGTTAGTCGTTAAGCTTTCAACTAGATCTATTACAGAAGAGCTTGCTAAAAAGTCTTCTCTTGATTCCAGCATTCCGACTCCTGGGAAAAAAATCAACTGATTCTATCACTTCGGTTACATGGAAGAAAAAGTTGAAATGCATTATGACCAATGCTGAAAAAGAAGCTAAGGATGCTCTGAAAGCTGCCAAAAAATCCAAGTCCGATCCAAAGCCCAAATGATGAAGTGCTTTTTTTATTTTGGCATTTAATTGGTTCGCAATTGTTGCAGCGAGTGTGGCCCTCGCATCTTCCTTTTTGCTTGTTTTCCTTGTACAAACTCACACGTTTGTAAATAAAAATAGTTTATTTCCTGCAATGCCTGATAGTCGTTAGTTCAGCACATAAGTGAAAATACAAAAGTATGTCATACTAAAGTTATGTAATGAAGTCATGGTGGAGGGGAATATGTGTGCATATGTATGCCCCCAGTCAATCTTGGATAACTGAGCAAGAACTATTCAAGATTAAATTAAATTAAAAAATCCAAATGTTCTCGATTCTCGGACGGGGTCATGTTCCTTTCGTCATTGATGCCTGTTCTTTCTGGCATCTTTATACTCTCCTGTCTCATATCCAGGTTAGAGTTTTCGTTGAGGCGGTCTCTCATCTGGGTGCTCCTTCATGCCTCAGAGGACGTCGTCTTCCCATCCTTTATACTCTCTCTTGATTCTAGGGAGTTAGAGTTAAGAATGTCATCTTCCCATTCTTCTATGTCTTATCGTACAAACAGTCGTTTTGTTTGTTCCTGCATATAGGTCATCTCCAACTTTCCAAATTTTAATTTGACATTTCGTGTTTCACAGTCATAATAGAATAATTGTTGGAGATATAAATAATACAGGAAAGTAAATGACACACGATATTTTTATAGTGGTTCAGCTAAGTCGTATCCTACATCCACTTTATAATCTTTTGTTCACATAAATAGACTTTTAAGGCAAGTCGTGCCTTTCTACATGGCTTATGAAGAAATGACATTTCATATTTAGCTCAGATATCGTCGTAGGTGCTGAGCGTTCCAGGCTCTAGAAATCTCCTCACTGTCCACGGTCATTAGCTTGAACGCTCCTGTATCAAGATTCCATTGGATGGTGTATGGTCCTTCCCATTTTAGACCCAATTAGGTTGAAGGTGGGAAGACTCACTTCAGGACTAGGTCTCCTGGTTCAAAGGTTTTGAGGCGAACCTTTCGGTCATAATAACGTGCTACTTGATGTTGATGTCTTGAGGCACGCAAGTCGGCTTCATCTCTTTTTTCTTCAATCATATCAAGAAATTCTAGGAGGAGCACTTATTCGTCATCGGGTCAAAGTACGCAACTCGATGAGATGGGACTTCCAATTCTACCGGGATCACCGCTTCAGACCCAAAGGAAAGTGAATAGGGAGTATGGCCGGTAGTCATCTTAAAGGTCGTCCTGTAGGCCCATAAAGCTAATGGCAACTCATCTACCCATCTGGCTTTGGCCTGCTCCAGCCGCTTCTTTAGAATTGATTTATTGACTTTATTTACGGCTTCGACCTGTCCATTTGACTGCGGATGAGCTACTGCAGTGTATCGTTTATCAATCTTATATTTCTGGTAGAAGTTTTTGAACTCGATGCTGTCAAATTGCATCCCATTGTCGGTTATGATGGTCTTCAGGATCCCGAATCGACAAATAATCTTTTTCACTACAAAATTGATCACCTTCCTTGCCGTGATGGTTGTTAGAGGTTCTGCTTCCACCCATTTCGTGAAGTAGTCCACGGCAACGATCGCGTACTTAGCTCCTCCTCTGGCAATAGGTAGCACTCCAATAATGTCAATTCCCCACATGGCAAACGGCTACGGACTTACTGTTGACTTGAGCTGAGTCAGAGGCGCTCTGGGAACTTTGGCATATCTTTGACATCTATCACAGCGTTGTGAATAATCAGCCGCGTCTTTATTCACGGTAGGTCAGAAATATTCGTACCGTAACACTTTCTTTGCCAGGGTTTGGCCCCCCAGTATGATCTCCACACTCACCTTCATGCACTCTTACAGTACACGTTTGATGTCGTCGTGTGCAACACACCGTAATAGGGGCATTGAAAACCCTTGGCGATAAAGAACGTCGTCCTGTAAAACGTATCTTATGGCCTTACGTCTCACAGCTCGTCTTTCGCTCTTTTTCAACGGGAGGGTTCCATTTTTGAGAAAATTCTTAATTGATGTCATATAGGATTCTCTTTTTGGTTCAACTTCCAAGGCTAGCTCTGTTTCCATTAGATCGAAACTTGGTGAATCCAACACCTCTATCGGAACCATTTCTGATTCTTTAGGACTATCAGAACTTGCTAGCTTCGCCAATCGATCTGCTTTCTGATTTTCTGCTCTTGGAATGTGTGTTATGCTATAATGCTCCAAACCTTCCAACAACTCCTTTACTTTCTTAAGATAAGTGATGAGTCGAGGTCCTTTGCAGCAAATTCTTCCCGAACTTGACATACAACTATCTTGGAATCGCAATATATATCTAGTGTCTTCACTCCCAAATCTTTAGCGAGTTTCAGCCCTGCAATCAGGACTTCATACTCGGAATCGTTGTTAGTAGCAGCAAACTCTAACCGTAATGAATAGTAGATAGATCGTCCTTCAGGAGTTATTAAAACAACTCCGGTTCCGAACTTTCTATCATTCTTGGCCCCGTTCGTATATAATTTCCACGGACTAAGCTCTAATTCTTGATCCAAAGCAATTACCCTGTCACCCACCGTTTCCTCTTTAGGAATTGTAAATTCAGCTATAACGTCATCCAATGCATGCCCCCTTATTGATCTTTGAGGCTGAAAGTTCAAATCAAATTGACTCAGCTTGATATTCCATTTGAGTAACTTCCCTGATGCTTCAGGTTTATGCAACACTTGTCTCAAAGGTTGGTCGGTATACACAACTATTGGGTGGGCCTGAAAATAATGGCGGAGTTTGCAGGAAGCAATCAGGAGGCTATAAGCAAACTTCTCTATCTTTGGGTAGTTACGTTCTGCAGCAGCTAGTTTCTTGCTTACGTAATACACAGGTTTCTGGACTTTATCCTCTTCACATACTAATGCTGCACTGACGGCGTGAGATGATCCCGCCCAGTAGACGAACAAATCCTCGTGTTCCACAGGCTTTGATAATATTGGAGGCTTTTCTAAGAAATCCAATAGATTCTGGAAGGCCTCCACACAATCGGGAGTCCACTCAAAATTTCGCTTTCCCCATTTTATGAGATTGAAGAAAGGTACACACTTGTCTGTTGCTTTGGAGATGAACCTGCCCAATGCTGCGACCTTCCCAGCTAAGCTTTGAACATCCCTAATCTTTCGCGGCTCCTCTATATTCCGAATTGCTGCTATCTGGTAAGGATCGATTTCAATTCCTCTGGAACTCACGATAAAGCCAAGGAACTTGCCTGATGCCACGCCAAAAGAGCACTTCAAGGGGTTCAACTTCAACCCATACATTCGTAGTATGCCGAACATTTTTGCTAAGTCCTTCATATGATCGGGAGATTGCTTGGATTTCACGAGCATATCATCTACGTAAACTTTCATGGTTTTCCCGATTTGATTGTAAAACATGCGGTTGACTAGGTGCTGATACGTGGCTTCCGCATTTTTTAATCCAAACGACATTACGCCATAACAATACAATCCCAAGTCTGTGATAAAGCTTGTATGCTCTTGATTTGGTATGTGCATGGGAATTTTATTGTACCCGGAATAAGCGTCCATAAAGGATAAAAGTTCATGCCCGGGAGTTGAATCTACTAGTTGATCAATTCTGGGGAGAGGAAAGCTATCCTTCGGGCAAGACTTGTTTAAATCAGAAAGGTCGATGCATGTTCTCCACTTCCCGTTTGACCTTTTAACCAGGACAAGATTTGATATCCAGTCGGGATATTTTGAATCCTTAATGAATCCATTACCTTTTAACTTCTCTACTTCTTCTTTCAAAGCTGCTGACCGCTTTGGGCCCAACATCCATCTCTTCTGCTTGACCGGTGGGTGCTTTGGATTAATACACAAAGAGTGGCTCATGATGGTAGGCGAAATTCCACATATGTCAGCGTGAGTCCAGGCAAACACGTCCAGATTTTCCTTTGAAAAATCAGCCAATTCCCTCGCTCTAATTGGATCCAGTTGCGAGCCGATCTTTAGTACTTTTGTTGGATCCGTTTCATCAATAGGTATATCAACTGTTATTTCGTTGGGAGTTGCCTTCTTGTCCCCGGGTTCTCTATCCTCTCTGGGATCTATATCCTCGAGCACGTCTGAGGGCGACTCTCTTGGGGCAGGACCCCTTAGTTGCTATGCTGAGGCCTCCTTTGGAGGGGCGGAATCATCTTTAGCATCTATATTTAACCCCTTCATTAACATATTTAACTCTGCCACGTAACAAGCTCGTCCCATAGCATGGTCGCCCCTCATCGTCCCAACTCCTGAGTCAGTCGGGAATTTTAGCAGCAAGCACCAAGGCGCAATACATGCCCTAAATTCGGCAAGGGCTGGTCGGCCTAGGAAGGCATTGTAAGGTGACTCCAAATCCAAAACTACAAACGGCAGGATCCTTACTCTCTGGCTATCTCCCTGCCCTAAATTTACTGGTAATTCCACAAAACCCATCAGAGCTGTAGATACTCCGTTAAAGCCACGTATCCATCCTTGACATGGCTTTAACTCTTTTGCTTCTAGCCTCATTTGTTCGAAAGCTTTCTTGAAGAGGATATTGACCGAGCTTCCGTTGTCCACTAACACTTTATGGACTAAGGCAAGGCCAATTGTCGTGGTAATCACTAATGGATCGTCGGTTGGAGATTGAACTCCAAAACCATCTCTATTGCGGAATATGACATCATCTGACATCGTTTTTTGCTGTTTTATTGGACTGACGTCTTCAAGGCTACTACATTCTCCTACTTCAAAATGCTTGGCGGCATTGACGTACTGGTCCATTGCTTTAAAACTACGACCAACTAGGTGAGGTCCGCCTATAATAGAGTTAATGATGATCCTCTTACCTTTTTGCTGAGCTGTGGGTTTTGAAGCAGGCTGGTCTTGGTTCGGGGCTTGTCCCCCTTGCCTCCTGTCCCTTGGGGCGGCCTTGTGCTCATCCAACTTCCCTTCTCGCAGTAATTTTTTGACGATATCCCTGAAATGATGGCACTCATTGGTGGAATGACCGCGTGTACCATGAAACAAGCAAAACTTTCCTCTTTCAATCTCTTTCTCAGTAGAATCTCTGGGTGGCGGTTTTTTGTACTGCAATATGCTGTATGTATCTAAATAAATAGTCTCCAACGTATCATTTAACGGCGTGTAATTTTCAAAAGTCTGGAATCTGGGTCTTTTATTAGAGCTATTCCCTCGGTTTCTATTCCTTCTATTGTTGTTCCCATTTCTGTTGCTATTACCACCACTCTGGTTGCCAACATTTACTTCCACCTTCCCTGAATTATCACCAGATTATTTCATAGCAATGTTACTCTGGACACCCTCCTTCGAGGCCCCTTCGAACTTTCTCTTTCGATTTTCCTTAGCTTCTTCTCGCCTTAAGCGAACATTAGCCTTTTCTTAGAACAATTCTCTAGTAGGAGGTGGCTTTCCAGCTAAGTAATCCCCAAACTCTGTGTCAGGATCTACCCCTTCTATCAAGGCCATTAGGATAATGGGCTCATGGGGGTCACTAACTTCGGTGCCGGCCAGGTTGAAGCGATCCAGGTATGACTTCAAAGATTCTCCTGAGGCTTGTTTAATTCGTGACAATTCTATGACGGTCTTGGATTTTTGGGCATGGAGTCGAAACTGATTCATGAAGCTCTCACTCAATTCTGTGAAATTTGATACCGACCGAGGAGGGAGTCGAGTGAACCACATCAACGCTACATCTTCCAGATAGATTGGAAAAGCTTTGCATTTTACGGCGTCCGGGGCTGCTGCCGCATTCATGAACCATGCATATCTCATCAGATGCTGCCCTGGGTCTGTTCTTCCTGAATATCGATCCATCTGAGGCAAGTTGAATCGCCGGGGGAACTGGAAACTCAGTATGTCATCTGTGAAGGGGGTATGACTTCGTTCAATGCCCTAGTCTTCATTAGTATAGTGCCGGCTTTCGGACATGATCTTGCGCACCATTGCACATACATCAACATTTGTTAATGTCTGCACAGGCTCACTTGATCTGATGTTCGGGTTACCCTTGGGTTCCTGGTCAAGGGATAATCTCCTATTTCTTGCGGCAGCTGCTCTACGTTGCTCTCTATGTTCCCGGTCGACCTCAGGAGGTAGAGGTTGGAGAAGCTATTGCTGCGTGGGGTTGGTAATATCAGGATCTCTGGGTAAGACGTAGGATCCACGCATGGGTAGCAACATATGCTGTTGTAGGCTCGGGTCATCAGGGCCCAATGCACGAGCAGCATCTTCTCGGGATCCCAAAGATCCAAAAGTCAATTGATATAGGTTCTGAGGTCATTCGAGTGGCCTCCGTACGCGAGGGCGTTCCTCTTCGGAAGAGGACGAATCATCTGTAGTAAGACGACGCGTTGGGGAAGGAGACTTCTGCCTCCGGTGCTCCTGTAGTTCTCTACCCAGAGTGATCATGTTTTCCTGCATGCGAAGGTTGTCATGCCTTTGGGCTTCCAATGCTTCTTTTGTGCTCTGTAGCATGTCAAGAAAACATGAAAAATCTCCCTGGGTAATGGGTGCAGATGGATCAGGCTGAGCATTAGTCATCGTGGCTGGAGTCGGAGCATTGGAGGGAGCTCGAGTAGAAGTTCCAGCTTCATTCTGGTTCGGATCGGATCGGTTCACAGCAATTTGGTCGGGGCGGTTCGGATGGAGAGAGTGAGTGCCCCCGACTTCCTCAGATCGGATCGGATCGGTGCCTTCCACTTGGTTCGGATCCTCCTGATCGGAGCGATCTGCCCCAGAGCTTTGAGCGCGTGACCTTGTTAACACAATAGCTTGCTGATCTTCTCTGGAATCATTTCCCCTAGCGCCTTGTACTTCTTTTCCTTTGGTCTTAGCCATAATACTTGATTCTTCAATGGTTAGTCAACAAGTACTGAAAGATGTCAGAGAGAAGGGATTAACTTCTTTGAACTTGAAAGTCCAAATAGTAGAATGATAATCCCGAAAAAGCTGAGAATTCGAAGGTTCTCAGTGAAAGCACCAAAATGTTAGACCAAAAATTGGTTCTAACACCCAAATTAATTATGATTTCAATGAAATAGAATCAAAAAGCAACAAAGAACACGCGATTTATAGTGGTTCAGCGTTAACGAGCCTACGTCCACTTTGTTTTCTTTTAATTGATGATCTGAATACAAATACAACAATGATTCTCACTCAACTTCACAACTACAATGCATAAACTCACTCAAATCTCTCAAAAATAAACTTCAAGAGACGATTTTGATCTGAATGTAGCTATGAAATTCGCCTATGGAGGAAATTAGAACTGAGAATTTGCCAAAAGATCCTTTCAAATGCCTCTAGATGGTGTATTTATAAGTGAAAAATCTCTTTGAAGTGGCTCCGGTTTGGAATTGCGTGGCGCCCATCCCATAAGAGTCGGGTTCGGAGGCTTCCAGATGGTGACAGCGCATTGATTTGGCAGGAGATTGTGGGAGAAATGGTCATGCTTTGTCCGAGTCTTCAGGAAGTGTGTGCAACAACGGTCACAAGCTCAGAGAAAAGGGTTCGGATCGGCTGCCTCCGATCCGATCTGATGAAGCCACCTGCTTTATGATGTTGCTGTCATACTCCTCCGATCCGATCCGATGAGGCCATTTGTTGCTTTCTGATGTTGCTGACGTATCTCTCTGATCCAAACTGATGAGGCCACTCGCTATCTAATTTTGCTGACATATCACCGATCCGAACCGATGAGGCCACTCACTATCTAATGTTGCTGACGTATCACTGATCCGAACCGATATGATTTCTACGTCTTTGATCTCTACTTTTTTCTTGTGCTATCTCCTTTCAATCCGAACCGATTGGTGTCTTTCTCACTATTTGCTCTTTGTGTAGCCTATTTCACAAAGTGGGCTAACAATATCAAACAACGTTGCATGATATGAAACAACTTCTGTTCAACGACATATTGTAAATCTAAAAGTTGAACTTCGGTCATATTTTTAGTTCCTAATCTAATTATTTATTTAAGTATACAAAACTTGAAAATAAATTCATTATCTTATTTAAATAATTAAAACAACTATATTTAAATTATAAAACACTTATTTGAATATTTAAATACTCAAAATATAAAAACTTTTCTTAAATGCTCATTTTTAAAATGATGATGTCATCAAAATTGTTAGCCATAAATATGAAAAATACTTTTATTTGCTAATTACTTTCCTAGTGATTAATTTTTTTGAAAGTTAAGCGCAAATTGTATTAATCACAACAATATTTTCATTACATATATCATTATATACAAGTATGCTATGATATATATAACCATCCTTCTCTATACACTTTAAAATCACTAATACTCACTCGCTAACCACAATTGATTATAGAAAGAATCTCCGGTAATCAAAACTACATTCCACTTTCTCTTGCTTCTAACACATCTGATTAAAAAAACATTCAAAGACAAGCTTGCTTGCACCATAATCCCTCGGATTTGACACGAGGCACAAGTCAAAGCTCACGTGTAGAATTTATCAGAAAAGGGCCAGGATTGCGCCTTGTGTGTCGTTTCTGTGACATCACCTTGCTATCAGCGGGTAGTATGTTTATGTCCCTCATCAAGGTCATCTTCAGCCCAAAATTTTCCTTTAGGTTTCTTGCCTTTGGATATTGCAGACGGATAGGCAATTATTGAAACTGCAGAGGATAACATGGAAGATTCGATTGCTGGAGGAGGAAGTATTTGATGGTCAGGTGGCTTTAAATTTGCATATGGGAAAGTAGATTGCTTGGCATTGGAAAAGAAGTTCCAATCAAAGCCGAAGTAAAATTCATATAAGAAGAAGCAGGGGAACTCTGATTATAAGTTGATGAACATGAAATAGAACCGGAAAGAGTTGAACGAGGAGCAACAATAGTAGCACTAGAGGATGAACTAGTTCCCAAGAAATCAATATAAGAAATAGTTCCATTACCTATAGCCTTATTGAGGTTTCTAAATGTTCTCTTGTATCCTCAAACAGACTACCAAACAAGGTCTGCATCTCAGCATTAGCTGTGTAGTCTGAATGTGCATTGGTAACCAGATTGGATTAAACAATATTAGGCTCATCAAGACCATAACCATCAATATCAACATTCTGCTCAGTAGCATTAATATCAACATTCTACTCAGTATCATTAGTAGCTAAGCATGCATAAGAGTTACCATTTTCATTGCCTGTAGCAACTGCAGAATCTGTTGTACCCTTATTAGTATCTACCTCCTTTCTCTTCCAATACTTCTTTTTGTTGTTGTAAACATTTGTCCATTTCTCATGATTACCATTGGCATGAATTTTAATATGTTGCTTTTGGACTTAAACATTCTCAGCTGGACAATAATCCTTCCCATTAGCATTACCCACGTTCTGATTATCCTTATTGTTATTGGCGTGTAATTCTCAGCGGGATGAATCATGCCCAAATACCCTATAATTGACACAAATCTTTGGCTTCCAGTCATAGCTAACCTTTACAATAGGACAAGCATCTCCCAAACCATCAATCTCAATAGCATTTGGTAGCTCAAATTAAGGTGCTACTTCGACTAATGCCTTCGCAGATCTGAACCTATCTAACATTTCAGTACTAACATCATAACAAATCAATCTACCAACATGATTCACAAGCCAATTGATGCCTATTATAGTCCATAAAACCAGGGTATCCTATATAAATGGATCCAAACAGGGACTTTTTAATTTGAGATTGGGCACATCCTATGGTTAGATCCCAAACAAATATGATAAACATCCTACCACGTATGAAGATGGTATCAAATCTGAGAATTTTTTCCCTATCAGAGTCATTGGAGAATTTAAAGTAAAAGTGAGACCCACGGATTTAATATCAACCTCACCATTAAGCTTCCAATGCCTATGCAAATAACTAGACACAGAGTGAAACAATAACGTACCATCGAGGAAAAATTCAATCAGAAAATTACTCCAGTGATTAAGACCTTTTTGCTTGATAAGATCTGGTATCATATGCTTCTTTCCATCTCTTGGTATATCAAAATGAAGTGTCTTGTACGATCCTACATTCCTTGGAGAAGATCTAATAGAGATGTGTAATCAAATTTCACTGGAAAAGATGGTTGGAATGGAATAGCCAGATCTGGATTAACATCTGTCGAAGAAGAGGGGTTTCCAGAGAGAGGTGGTGGATCAGGAGGTTTGGAGGGGGTGGGGGTGGAGGGCAAGGTGGAAGAGGTGGAAAGGCATCTTTGGGGAAGGAGGAGGAGATAGGAGAAGAAGAATGAGATGTCGCTGCTGCCATTTCTCTCGGTCACATTTTCTACAACTTTTATTGAGAAAATAGCTATATATCGATAAAACGGTTCTCGGTCACATTTTCGACATTTTTTCCAAAAAACATATTCTTGGAAACATTTTTCCCAAACATGTCTTGGATCATTAATTATGATATCTAAAGGGGTTAAAAGTTTTATTAAACCATTTTAATAACACTTGATCCAAGATTCAAATATTAAATATTTCATATATTTAAATACGAAGTGTTCGAATTTCGGGGTTGTTACAAAGCTATGGTCAAAATGTTTGAGCTACTGATTAAGGGTTTTCAAAATAGACTGGATTTGGATAATGAGTTATCAAACGGAAAGATAATTGCGGTTTTTAGGGTAGATTATCTTTGATTCAAAAGATGTATTTTAAAAGAGAAAAGTTAAAATATGGATTTTGTTTAAGATAAAATGAGAATGGGTTTAAAGAAATTTTAGTTAACAAAATCCAAGATGGAAGAAGATTTGGTTGAAAGTCTGTGTGATCCATAATAGTGTTTTAAAATTGCAGTTATTATTTGGAAAGGCCGGGATCAGATGTTTGATCTGAAAACCATTCTGAATAATAAAATGATGTTTGGAGCAAATAAGCATTTGAAGACGGTGTTGAAGACCGGGACCCTTCATATCGGAAGTGCAACTTGCTGAATGTCTCGAATGGGTCACTCCCATTTGTAGAAAGATTTTATATCAGTTAGGTGGCAAGTACTCTAGATGTATTTGGAGGAATTACGGATTTTGGTTTCGTTCAAACCCATGACGAACATGTATGGATTGTATTGCTGACATTGTAATTGTCTACGTAGCACTGATCTTTGTTAATATATATCTATTTGGTGGCAGATAATTTATTCTCATAACTTAACACCCTTCTATGAGATGTATGAGCTTAGAGGTTATCATAGATATCAATTATTTGTGGTAAATAGACAATGTGGCATACTTAAGTGATGAGCTATGGATGATCAAAGCATGACTTATTAAAGCGTAGCTTTGTGTGTATCATGACCTCTATAAACTTCACATCCTGGATTAATGGTAAACTGGTGGTCAGATTTTTTATGTTTGATTTGTATGTTCGGTGCACCGGGACGTGATGATGAAAGGGTACTACGAAGTCCCTACTCTGGGACGCTATTTGTTGGGTACTCTAATTCATGTATGGTAGGCTAGTATAATGGTGTCTGAGTCGGGATGTTATCCATGAGTACTGGGATGATGTGCGCAAGAAAGTATGTGAGCCCACGAATGATCTTTCATACCAGGAACCATCATGTTGGAAACCCAATCTCCACTACGAGTCCGTACGGTTCAGTTTGTATAGCCTGCTAATTACTGGCAGGATTGCATCAGTATAATGGGATGGGGCATTATGCTGGCTAGATTAATATATTTACTTTCGAATCATTTTTCACGTTGTACGCTATTATTAATGTGAAAGTAGATTTTCACTTATGAAAGAATTTTTGGCTATCATAAAACAAAACTCACTCATCTGGTGTGTGCTTGCACTGTGTGATGTGGGATGAGCTTATGATAGCTTCATTTTCCAAAAAGTCACTGCGAATTTCTATGCACTGGTATTCACATGGAGTAAACCCTATCTATTAGCGGCGTGGTCTGGTGAATTACCTAACTTTAAAACAAGCCCTAAAGTTTTGAGTTCTCACACCAGTCCTATGTCTGGCTTGGAGTTATTGTTTCCACACTTAAACTTTGGGTGTCCATAATTTTTACACGAGCAGCTAGTAGTTTGATTTGCAAATTTAGTCCTCAAACCTGGATTCAAGATTAGCGCTAGAGCTTTACTTTGGATTATTTTTCTTCCATTGAGAGTATATTTGTATTTCTTTCCACTGTGTTTCTGTTGTACTCTAATATTTCTTATACTCTAATGTAACATTATTGTAATGTTAATGGAAAAATTCTTTTACTTTCATGCAAACGTGTAAGTACCCCTAGTCTTTATGAATGGTTTGAGCCGGTTTAATTACCGGCAAAAACCAGGCAAAAAGGTCGGTCATTACAACGTGGTATCAGAGCTTTGGTTTGTACTAAGCGATAGGGTACGACTCATTTGAACAAAAGAGAAAGGACTCATCAGAGTTGGGGTTAGTAATATCCCCTAACAATAAGCTCATTAGAGATATTGTTAGTAATACTCTAGAATGATTTTCTGGGATACTACATTCGAGAGAGCGCCTTTCATGTAAGATGAATTTTTGGGATTAATATTAAAACTCATGATAAGGGATAAACTTAGGTCCAATATGTTAAGATATTAGTAATTCTCCTCTAAACAAGCTAATTAATATGGTTAGAAATCAAAATAAATAATAAGAGTCTGGGTATTTTATTTGATGCTGAGGTTGGACTATCAAGTATAGAAGATTTTGAATATACGCCTAGCTAACGTATATACTAATTCTTAAGTACGCTAGATAGATATAGAATCACACTCTAGTCTGTTGAAGATGATTTGTTGATGACTACAGCATAATCAGTATGAATTTTCAAGCCTCGAAAGTGGGATGACAATATGATTCCAACTGAAACATCAATATGTACTGAAACCAATTTAGATAAGTGTTTGAAAATGTTTGGTAAAGCGAGATCTTGAAAATTTGATAAAATTGTAAGAATTATACCAGTCAAAACTGTTAGAAAAGACAAGCCAGTAAATTAAGTAGAGAGTAACCTGGACTTTTCACCAAAATTTCCTTATAAGGACAAAGATGAAGTTCGATCGATTAGGTACTGAATGATGGATGACCCTAAAACAGGCAAGAAAATCTCATAACCAAAAAGAAAATAAAGCCTTAGATTGGGGAAATTCAAAGGTATCTATTGTTATAGATGTAGTGCAAAAGGAGATTTTGTCGTTTTATGCTTAGAATACAAAAGAAAACCATTTGAGAAGATATAATTTGTTTCAAATGCAAGAAGAAAAAACATTTTTTTATGTAAGTGTCCTAAAATAAAGAAGAAAACAATGAACCCAACAAATGAAAAGAAGTGTCATCAGTGTAGAAAATTGGGGCATATAGTCCATGATTGTCATTTAAAGAAGGGAGAAAGACCAACTAAAACAACACCACCCGCAGTCATAAGTGGAGGAGAGGGAACGCAAGAATTATGTAATCAAAGTAAGCTCTTTAACACCTAGGGAATTATCTCTAAAATGATGAATGCATGAACAAACGTATGTATATTATAAAAACTTCTTTTATAAATCTTTTTAATGTATTTTATCATGTGTTTATCCCTTAAAAACTATACATATGTTGGTCTATTAAATTTGTGTAGAAACTACAGGTCGAGTGTTATTAGGCAATCGGGTATAGTTCAATCCAGTACACCCAGATGGTCTGTGGAAGGTAAGGGACGATCACACACAACAAAGGTAGAGCACTAGCTAAAGGTTAAGCATGACATGAAGGGTCGAGTATGACAGGGAAGGTCACACATATCAGGACAGGTGGGTCATCCACTCAACACAGCTAGGATTTGTCTTATGGCATGGCACGATCGTACAAAGAGGACATGCACACAAAGAGAGCTCAAGTACAGCATAGCACAAGGACTGTAAGGCTTATACATCCTATAAAGGTTACCCATTTAAGAGTCGCCCATTCTTTTTCCCCCTAATGGCTCAATCCAGTATCAAAGTGGTCGGCCGTTCAAGCACTAGGAAACATGGGTACAGAACAACTCGCACATCCTTGGAAACTGCTCGTGCATAAATATAGCACGCTCCACCCATCGGGAAGGTGGGATCGTTCGTTCATAAAAACTGGGTCAAGCATAGCAGTTTGACTCGACCATACAGAGAGATCATTTTGAGCGAAGAAGGGATAAGCCTTATAGGTTGCACATCGCAAGAAGCCCAAAGTTACTGGAAGTCACACACGCATCAAACGGTCGTTAATGCTTCAATACTTACTGGTTAGTCAAGTACCAAGTCCTGAAGAGTCGCATTTACATTTAGATCTCCAAACCTTGTCCAATCACCTACAAACTGCAATATCGATCGCCCTTCCATCAACAGTCAGATATAGCTGCATCAATATCTGTCAGTCAAAAGGCCTAACATGGGGCCCAGTTGGTCGCCCATACATCAATCCGAAAGCCATGACCTGTCGCCTATGTGTTCGCCGCATGATCGCCCGTCTAATTTTCTCAGATCTATGCAATCGCTCGCTCCTTTAAAGTCGCTCGCGCAGGACTGCTGGATGCAGCTATCGACTGTTGGCTATAGCTAAGCGGTGGCATTTTAGTAATTAATGGGACGAGCGAACCGTAGCCTGCATATATGAATTTCAACTCATTTATTCATGAGGGATCACCTATAAATAGGCCATGGCTTCCACCAAAAAGAGGATCGACCTCTGGTCACCACGAAGTGCTGTCAAATTATCTCCTCCATCATTCCTTAAGCATTTTAATCGTCATCATCATCATTTCCATTTGGAGATCCTTCATCCATTTGGCTATGGCATCTATTAAAACCATCTAGAGGGCATAGAGATAGAATATTTTCCTTCATCCTCCTCTCGAACAAGGATATTCTCCATCTCCTCTTCTGATTTAACCTTCTACTTCACGGATTTTACCATTTCTCCATTGAATTCCATGAATTTAAGTGTGATTTATATGTGTGAGAGAGACTATGTTGTAAAAGATAGAAGATGCATGTACAAAGAGAGTTTGAATGTCTTGTAACCATTGTTACGATAATGCAAACTACATCCATAGTGGGTGTAGGCTTAGATTAGGGCCGAACCACTCTAAAAACCTTGTCTCCACTTTACTTTCCTCACATTTTTCACTTTTAACCTTTGATGATTGCGGCTCCATTTACTTTCTGACCAAAGTGGTGAAGTATGGTTCACGTACCATTGGTGTTTGAGCCATTTTTGATGAAAACATTTTTGGCGTCTACCATGGGGCCGTGTTCCCATTTCCTTCCTTCACACTTCCTTGCAATCCCAATAGCCTACCGTTGAAGTTCTATTCCGCCTCCTTCCACGAAGTCCTGGCCGGTTCGAAGAACAAAAAGTCCATTAGAGCCACTTTGAGTATTGAAAATGCTCCCAATAATGAGGTCACGCCGCAATCCCCAAATCGAGAAGTTGGAAATTCTTCCGAACCATCTATAACATGAGATGAGTTAAATGTGGCTATAATCGGCTTGAATGAAAAAATGGAAGCTACAAATAAAATGATGATGGACAAGCTTGATGCCATGCTTAATGTTCAAGCCAATCCCCTGCCACCAAATGAAGTGGACAATATTGATGAAAAGGAGGACTCTTCCGCCTCAGACCCTAATCGATCCTACTTTTTAGTGTAAGACAAAGGGGAGGCCAGCGTTGAGGACTATAAGGTCAAAGCTCCACAGAATGATGAAAAGCTTGCAACTTGAAGCGCCGCGAGTCCCACCAAAGGAGCACCTCCCAGAAGAGGTGCAAGACATCAGAACTTAAACCATGATCGGATCGATAAAAGGACTGATGCATGTCCCTTGGAACGAGCGGGTGATGAGAAGTGCATTACAGATATGATTCATCGAATAATGAGAGAAAATACAGCCCATGAACACGATGAGAAAGAATAGGAGTTTTCACCCAGTAAGAATCCATTTACGGAAAGGATTCGTCAACCGAAGTTTCCCAAGAAATCCATACCTCTGATAATAGCACCTTATGGTGGAACGGGATATCCAAACATCTTCCTATTCAGATACGATCAACACATGAATGGAGCTAGGGCCACTAATGAGATAATATGCTTATACTTCCCCATATGCTTAGAAGGTGTGACTTCACTATGGTTCACTAGACTTCCGCCCAAATGCATTGATCAGTTTTCCGACTTAGCAAGAAGATTCCATAACCAGTTCCGTCTTTAAACTACCAAAGCAAGAGATGTAATGTCGCTTAGCAAGATGGAACAAATGTCTAGAGAAACCATCAAAGCTTTTCTTACATGATTCCATATTGCGACAGCCGAAGTCATAGAACCGGAACCTTGGTAGTTATTGGAAGCTTTGAAGGGTGTTATTGGTAAGAAATTAGAATTTGGTAAGTGGCTCAAGATGAAGAAACCCAAGACTCTAAAGAAGTTCTACAAGAATGTCTAAGAGTATATGAGCATGGAAGAGGATCCACTGAATACCTGGAAGGTTATAGAAAATAATGTTACCATAGAGAGTAAAGGAAACGAGGTCCAAACTGAGCAAAAGAATGACTCTGGGCAAAAGAGGGGAAATGAAGAGAAGGATAACCAAACTTATAAGAAAAAAAGGCTCTAGAAGCATTCCGAATTGACTCTCCTAAGTGAAACCCCAGAGAGGATTTACACCGATACAAATGATTCGGGCGTCTTTCCTCGGGTTAAGCCGCAGAAAATTACAGAGCAGTGGACTAATTTTGGAAATTTCTGCCGCTTTCATAACCAACTGGGGCATAACACCAATGAATGTTGGAACCTGAAGAGTTTGATTGAAGAACTCATTAGAAAGAACTAGCTTAAACAATATGTGAAGAATCCTCAAAATGCCCCAACTGCCGAGGGATAGAATAATACCACCAATCAATCCGGTTCTAGTAAAAAAGCCCAAACACCCATTGGATCGAGACCAGTAATCAACGTGATTTTTGGAGGTCACCACCCAGCCAGGAGCAGCTGGGCAGACATGGAGAGATACGCTGACGAGTTAAAGGGTGCCTCAAAAGAAGAAAGATGTATGATCCTAAGCAACGAGCTTCCAATGAAGATGCCTAAAACTTCGACCGATGATGTGGTACTCAGAGATAAAGATTCTGACAGACTACTTACACCAACTGTCGATGCCATGGTGATCACAATTGTTCTCGGCCCTGCAGTTTTGAAAAGAGTACTGGTTGATATGGGGGCATCTGTTAATGTGATCTTTATAAATACGTTTTAGAAAATGAATGCAAGCCTACCCAAATACAATCCATTAATTTACCGGACAACCCACACAACCCATTGGTATAATTGACTTGCTCATGGAAATAGCAGACGAAGAACGCAAGGTCTCTATGATGCAGAATTTCATCTTGGTGGATGAGCTCTCTGCCTACAATGCGATCTCGGGTGACCGACTCTCGTAAGCTTTAAGATTGCGCTAGCTCCATGGTGCTTAACCATGGACTTTCCAACTGAGAATGGATTTGGCGTAATTAAGGGCGATTAGGCCACTACGAGGGATTGCTATGTAAAAGAGCTGCACAAGGCTAAGGAGAATGACTTGGAAAAGAATGCGGAGGCTCCGCTCCGCATTCAGAACTCCCCTTATAGAAATTAAGGAGTGGTCCTTGCACTGATGAACACAGTAGGGCGCAAAAAGAAATTGATCCTAGAAAAACCAGTGTAGAGGACGAGAGAACGACTCTAGCTGAGATCATATTTCCTTTAGCTGTTAACCCAAAAGATCCGAACTGCGTGTTGAATATAGAATCTTAGTTGAGCCCCGAATTGAAGAATCAATTGATTGTCTTTTTGAAGGCTAATTTAGATGTGTTTGCATGGAGCCACTTTGATATGTGTGGCATATCTCCAGATATTGCTGTTCATAAGCTTAACATTCATATTCCATCTGTTAAATAGAAAAGGAGGACCTAGGGGCTGGAAAGATCAAGGGCCTTAAAAGAAGAAGTCGATAGGTTAATGGAAAACGGCTTCATCAGGGAATCTACCTATCCAGATTGGGTCTCTAACCCTGTGCTTGTGAAGAAAGCAAACGACAAATAACGAGGCTGAATATGAGGCCTTTATTGAGGGAATAAAGCTAGCAAGAGAGTTACAAATAAAGACCATACAAATCTTTAGTGACTCCCAACTAGTGGTGTGTCAGGTCCGGGGAGAGTTCCAAGCCAGAATGGGTAACTTACCAACTTATCTATCTAAGGCCTTGAAACTACATGAGAGCTTCGAGCATTATACCATGTCTCACATTCCGAGAGAAGAAAACACCAAGGCGGATTCACTGGTGAAATATGCGAGCATAGGAGATGCACAACTTATAGGATTAGTCCCAGTGGAGGTCCTATCCAGCCCTAGCACGGAACAGATTGAGATGGATTGGGTCATGGAAGTAGCCGATGAGCCAGACTCATGGATGACACTAATCAAAGAATATCTCATGACCGGTGCACTCCCAACAGAAATTTAAAAGCGAAGGAAGATCATACGAAAAGCTCCTATGTATCTCATTCAGGATGGACGGCTATACGGGCGAGGGTTTTCTGAGCCCTTGCTTCGTTGTGTTATGAAGAAGGAATCAAAGGCAATCATGACAAAATTACATGAGGGTAAATGCGGAGGACATACTGGTGGTCAGACATTGGCTAAGAAAATTCTACGATATGGTTACTTCTGGTCAGACATAAATAAGGACTCCGTAGCATATACCAAAAAAAGCGATAGATGTCATAGATTTGCAAAAATTCCAATGATTCCATCAATATCTATAACCCAGATGGTCAGCCCATGGCCATTTGCCATCTGGGGCATTGATCTTATAGGAGCACTTCCCACCATAAAATTTGGTTTGAAATATGCGACTGTCGTTGTTGATTATTTTACAAAATTAGCTAAAGTAGAACCATTAGCGACTATAACCTCAAAGAAAGTCATTAACTTCGTCTTAAAAAATATCATTTGTAGGTTTGGGGTGCCACAAAAAACAATCATGGACAATGGAACCCAATTTAAGAGCGAAGAGTTCCAAAATTTCTGTGCAAAATATAAAATCCAGAAAAGCTTTTCTGTAGTAGCTCATTCGCAGGCAAACAAGCAAGTGGAAGCAATAAACAAAATATAAAATCAACCATTAAAAAGAGATTAGAGAAATCCAAAGGTGGTTGGGTAGATGAGCTTCCACTAGCACTATATGCATACCGCACCACTCATAAAACTGCCACTGGGAACACTCCCTTTTCTTTAGCTGTTGGCTTTGAAGCTATGATTCCTATGGAAATGGAAGTTCCCACCCATAGAAGAATCCACTTCAACCAAGAAGAAAATGAGGGGTTGCAACTTGAGGCCCTCGACCAACTCAAAGAAAAAAGAAAGGAGGCAAAACTCAGGGTGACTGCCCATCAGAGAAGGTGGATAGATATTTTAATTCAAAAGTCATACACAGGACTTCCAAGATCGGAGACCTTGTGCTGAAAAAAGTAATAACCGGAACTGGGGTTTTTGGACCAAATTGGGAAGGGCCTTATATTATAAACCAAAAACTTCTAGATGACACTTTCAAATTGTCTACTGCAGATGGAGTCAAGATCCCTCGAGCTTGGAATAACGAGCACATCCGAAGTTACTTTCTTTAATGCATTATTCAAATCTATTGTAAAAAGTTGTAAATATTTGCAAACTTCGCATTTGAGCTATGCATATATAAAAATACATGAGTGAGAAACTCTACTTGCTTGCATAAATCATGTATTTGCAGACTTTTGCTAAAGATTAACTTCTTTATATAGGCAAACAAGAAAAATCACTCTTTCAAAATCCAACCATAGCTGGAAATTTCCTAAGCATATCCCGGTTGGAACAACTCAAACGTTAAGTGCTAAAACTACCATGCAATCATGGCAAGCAAGTGCGCATCGAGCCGGAAAGATGCACCTTTCATCGCAAAAACCCAAATCCTTAGCAAGCGTCCAGCAAAGGGATTGGTACCAAGCCGTGAAAATAACGCAAAGGCGGAAGCAACCCAATTTGTCCCACGAATAAAAGATTGCTAGACCTAAAAAGAGGCACCGTGTTAGGTGCAGGACACGAATTCTTTAAATCGAAATAAAACTCGATAAGAGAAACTATTGTCCACCTCCCAGGATGAAGCATCAAGTCGGAAGGACCGATATGCCCTATAATTAAAAGATTGCCAGTCCCAAAAAGAGGCACCTTGTTAGGTGCAGGAACTGAATTCTTTAAATCGAAATAAAACTCGACAAGAGGAACTAGTGTCCACCTCTCGGGATGAAGCATAAAGATAGAAGGACTGACAAAACCTAGGCTGGATGTACCAGTTCTAGTGCCGGAAGGACCGGCAAAAAGCTGGAAGGACCAGCAGTCAGAAGGACCGACAAACCTAGGTTGGAAGCACCAGTCCTATTGCCGGAAGGACCGGCAAACACGCTGGAAGGACTAGCGCGAACAGAAACCCTAACCAAAAGGGGGTAATAGAAATCCTAGCCGAAAGGGGGTGTCCGAGTTAATCTTCTCAAGTCTGATCTAATCAGAACAAGGAAGGTGTAAAGTTGGGTTAAACTTACAGGTATTTAAGCCTAATCTCTTAAGGGCTTGGGTCACCAGGTTAGTGAGAAATATGGTTGAATACATCAAAAACAGAAAACAAGTGCTTAAATCAAATCACCGAAGGGCTTGGGTCACTAGGTTAGTGAGAACTACGATTGCACACATTATAAAATAAATAACACTCGTTGGAAGGCTTGCATTCATATTCAAACTCCGAAGGACTTGGAATACCAGGTTAGTGAGAATGCAAATGAATGCATGACCCCCAAAGGGAGGACTGAAAAGTGACATGAAACCAATCAACTAAACTGAGTTCTAAGTATGGCTAAAGGAATTTGGAAAAACTGATCACTTACAGCCAGATAATGCTACAACACCCTACTATAGCAATGAAAGCAAATCGGCAATGTTAAAACTACATATCATAGGCTCGCTACGATCACGTGGTCAACAAAGTGAATTTTGATGCAAGTGTAACTTGCAAGGTACAAGTAAAAGTGCGACAACACGGGATAAAAGGCTGCAAAATGACAAACAAAAGCCCCATCCCATACTAATAAAGCAATGCTCAATGACATCACAAAGTCACAAACCAGTCATGAGGCCACCAAAACACCAACATAAGCGTAACACAGACCAACATAAAGTTAAATGCGAGGATCGACACTCGCTTATACAACCGATCTAAAGCATAGTTCACAAAAGAGAAGCGACCAGAGGCAAGATAGAAAAACTATAGATCATTGTTCTTCGTAGGCCTACCAACCTTCCTTTTAACCTGAGTAGAGAAGGACGGAGGTTCATCAGCCAAGGGCTTTTTGTGCTCTGGAACTGCCAACTCAACGTCTCTAGGAGCAAAAGAGGCAACAACACTATCCCTGGATCTAAGAGTCTGGATTAACTTTTCCTTGTCATTCTCTAGGGTGGATATGCGCTCAAGATTATCCCTGTGAAGCCTTTGGAGATTGCAATCTAGTATGTGACAACCACTCATTTGTTTCGCAGTATGATCCTTGAGCATATCCATTTGCTTCCCAAGCTGGTATATAGTGATCTCAAATCGGGCAAGCATCTGGGTCTTCGCGATGATCGTATCACTAGAAACTGTTTGATGGTCAGATGGAGATATATCCACGTTATAAGACACTCCCTGCAGACTCTAGCCTTTGAGTCATTTAGCAAGCTCAGGATTGCATGGCCTGGAGGCATTACGTGGCCAACTAATAATTGGTTGAAGCTCCACATGAGTTGGACTGAGGGGAGAATTCGCAAACGGCTGATCCATCAATTGAACTTCAGTTGTCTAAACATCCAAATCAAAAAACTTTTCCAGCTTACGTTGCTCCTGAGATGTATCCATCCCATGGAAGTGAATTAATGAATAGTTATACAATTCGGGGATTTAAAGGGTCGGTCAAGACAAAACAAGTGGCACGACCAAAAGCAGAACCGTGAATGACCAATCCCTCTAGCCCTGGCCGCGCGTGATAAGTTCATGTCGTTCTCATATGCTCGACTCAAAATGATCACTCATACTTAACCAAGACAGTACCGTTCAGGATTGACTTAAGGGCCGAATAGTAATGACCCTCTGTCAAATGCACTTGAGCGACCAAAAGAGTCAAACCAGAAGTATAAATCATAGCAACAATAGCAGGGTTGCACGGATTAAACATTTCATCGAGCATCACATGTGTAAAATAGATAATTGGAATCAAATCGTTGGCACACGGTCATAAGATTAGAAATTGTGCAAAATATGAACTTGTTTAAGGCATTTCAACAAGCTTATCATGTGTATGAAGTTTAAAACCAGAGAAAAAGGGTATATTAGAGTTGAATTTTCTCAGACAAGTGCACACTCCAAACAAATCGGATCCACTCCAAAATTATGACTATTATCATCATAAAGGGTTCAATAATAACACAAATCGTAACTAATGATCATAAGGACTTCAGAGAGCAGTCCAAGAAAGCATAAAGAAGGGCTTATTCCTATTAAGACATGTACTGTTAATTCAGAAAAGAAACAAGCATAAACAAGGATTTGCAAACCTATGCTCCACAGATTGACAATATGAAAAAGTACGGAACTTTCTGACTGGAAAATCTAATCGAAAGGAAGTCGATGTTGGGATGATTTGAATTAGGGTTTTTCAAAAAATGAAGTGGCTTCCATCAATGTGTTTCCTCTGAATGATGGAAAGCAAATTAAAGTGAGGAGCAAGAAAACAAGAGGGAAGACTAAGAGACTCGCATCCAGATTATTCATGCCACATGGGCTCAATTAAGTTTGAATACTTGATTGCGCAAATATAAGTGGCCCACCAGATCCAGCGGTCTTGCCCGAGTCTCTATGATTTGCTCGACCATGATGACACTTCGACTCAAAAGAAAGAGTGCGAGCGACCTAGGCTTTTCGCTCACGAGAAAGGAAGATCTCCATCCTTTTCAAACTTATTCATCTTTTCTAATCGATCCTAAGTTATGTGTGATCATTCCTTGGAAAACCAGATATAATATACCAAACTATGTTGTGATCAATTATTTTGAAGCTTGTAATTTTTGCAAAATAAAAATTACAAACTTCGAGGGGAAAATATTTATCCCTTAAAAATTATACATATGTTCATCTATTAATTTTGTGTATAAACTACAGGTCGAGTGTTATTAGGCACAGTCATGCATAGTTCAATCCAATACACCCAGACGGTCTGTGGAAGGTAAGGGACGATCACACACAACAAAGGTAGAGCACTGGCTAAAGGTTAAGCATGGCATGAAGGGTCGAGTATGGAAGGGAAAGTCGCACATATAAAAACAGGTAGGTCGTCCACTCAACACATCTAGGATCGGTTTTATAGCATGGCATGATCATACAAAGAGGACATGTACGCAAAGCGAACTCTAGAACGGCATGACACAAGCGCAGTAAGGCTTATACATCCTATAAAGATCACCTATATAAAGAGTCACCCATTCTTTTTCCGTTATTCGCTCAATACAGTATCAAAGTGGTCGGTCATTCAAGCACTGGAAAACATGGATACAGAACAACTCCCACATCCTTGGAAACCGCTCGTGCATAAAGATAGCTCGCTCCACCTATTTGGAAGATAGGGTCGTCCGTTCATCAAAACAGGGTCGAGCATAAAAGTTTGGCTCGACCATACAGAGAGATCGTTTTGAGCGAAGAAGCGATAAACCTTATAGGTTGCACATAGCAAGAAGCCCAAAGATACCGAAGTCGCACACGCATCCTATGATTGATCATTGATTGCAAACCCAACCGCTCGCTCATTCCTCAAACGGTCACTAATGCTTTAATACTTACTGGTCAATCAAGTGCCAACTCCTGAAGAGTCGCATTTACGTTTAGATCTCCAGACCTTGTCCACTCACCTACAAACTGCAATGTTGGTCTCCCGTCCATCTACAGTCAGATATAGCTGCATCAACATCTGTCGGTCAAAAGGCCTAACATGGCGCCCAGTCAGTCTCCCATACATCAATCCAAAAGTCATGACCAGTCGCCTATGTGTTCGTCGCATGACCGCCTGTCTAATCTGCTCAGATCTATGCAATCGCCCGCTCCTTTGAAGTCGCTCGCGCAGGACAGCCGGATACAGCTATCGACAGTTGGCTACAGCTAGGCGGTGGCATTTTAGTAATTAATGGGACGAGCGACCCGTAGCCTGCATATACGAATTTCAGCTCATTTCTTCATGAGGGCTCACCTATAAATAAGCCATGGCTTCCACCAAAAAGAGGATCGACCTCTGAGGACCATGAAGTGCTATCAAATTCTCTCCTTCATTATTCCTTAAGCATTTTAATCGTCATCATCATTTCCATTGGGAGATCCTTCATCCATTTGGCTATGGCGTCTATTGAAATCACCTAAAGGGCCAAGAGATAGAAGAGTTTCCTTCATCCTCCTATCGAAAAGGACACTCTCCTTCTCCTCCGCTGATCTAACCTTCTTCGCAGATTTTACCATTTCACCATTGAATTCCATGAATCTAAGTGTGATTTATATGTATGAGAGAGAATATATTGTAAAAGGGAGATGATGCATGTACAAAGAGAGTTTGAATGTTTTGTAACCATTGTTATGATAATGTAAGCTACATCTATAGTGGACGTAGGCCTAGATTAGGGCCGAACCACTCGAAAAACCTTGTCTCCACCTTACTTTCCTCATAATCTTTAGTTTAACCTTTGATGATTGCGGCTCTGTTTACTTTGTAACCAAAGTGGTGAAGTACATTTCATGTATCATCGGTGTTTGAGCCATTTTTGGTGAAAACGTCATGTATCCAAATAGATCCCATTCTAATAAAAACAAAGTTATTGAATTTAATAAAGGTATAGATTGGAAGATCGGAATTATCAACGATTTTGGATAGCCAATAAGTTCTAAAGTATATTGAGGTAATAAAAGGAGCTGTTTAATTAAGCACAAATACCTTGTGAATTAGGTTTCACAACTCGATTAAAGGATATTCGACAAGAAGGAATAGTTAGAAGAAATTATCTAAACTGAAGCGCTTAGACTAGCTGAGTTATGAGATGATCAAGTTTTTCTCATAAAGAATAATAGTAATATTGGAAAATTGAAAAGAAATAAGCTTCATAACCTTTGTATTTGCAAGACAAGACCTAAGAAAATAATTCATAACTCTGAATTTTCTTGTTTATCAGAGGGCGATAAATCGTTGATTGTGAGCAATTGGCCTAGTAAATGATGACTGGGATATAACGAAGTTATAATTTGGAGAATATGGTTGATATGGCTGTCAGGAACTATGTGTGTTAGAATATTCTACCCGACATTTCCATTATTAGGACGGGAGGTTTGGTATAAAGAATTTTAATATTGAGTTTGGAAATCTACAAGATGTTGAATAGGTGATTACGATTCCCTTTCCTTTTCGAGGACGAAAAGTTTTAAGGGAGGTGAATGTGACGATCCGGAATTTTAACCAATTTAAAATTGAAATTTTGAATATGTAATATGAATTTTTGGATATAACATTGATTTCATATAATTTAAATATGAATTTAATAAAAAAAATATCATGCTTTTATTATAAAGAATTTGTCAAATTTGTGTTTGTTAAACTGTTCTGTTAATATGATCTTTTGTCAAATATAAATATAATGTTATGAATATTAGAATCATTGGTTGATTTTATTATAAGTGTTGTCTTTGAATTTCCATAGAATTTTGAGTAAAATGCTATCTTAAGCACCCTTCTTCTTAAATTAACAAGTGTACGGACACTAGTCCTAATGCATGTCGCTCTCCTTCTTAAGTTAACAAGTGTTAGGGACTTGTCAATTTACACGCACTCTTTCATGCATGAATGCCATGTGTCCCTTGATGTATCACTCTCTCCTTACTTCATTTTTCCTATGAATAGCACTCTTTCCTTTCTTTTTTACACTCATTCTCACTTCTTCTTTTTCTCTCTTCTGCATAAAGCTTAAAACCGTTGTTTCCATGGCATAAATCATCCTCTATTCCACAACTTTTCCTCCTCCGCCACCCAAGCCTTGGCCCTCCTTCTCCCTCCTCTTATAAGAAGAAAATATTAATATTATATGCATACATATACATACGCGCGTGCACACACACACACATATATATATACTGGCAAAGAAGACGGATGTGCCGAAATACTGTCTGAAGGTTCATTTGCAGTCAGCTAGGCTTGCCCACCGTGAAGAATTGGAAAGATATATTAGTGATAACTCTTTAAACTTCTAAACTAGTTTATTGTACACTAATAAGTGAAGAATCAGTTTGAACTGGCTACGTATATTAATGGTTGATGTTTGTTGTGATAAATGATGGTTGTGTAGATTCTAGCGCGCACATTGTTAAGCGTCACCGTATAACGCTTGTGCACAGTTATTATCTATTTAAAAATGGCTATGATGGTTGTTATGAGTGTTTATAATGGTTGTTGATATTGTTTCACACACAATATAACACAACAATTAAGGTATTGCATTGGCGATTGGCAAATCTCCTTCATAACTGGAAGCAATATTATTAGTAGAATATTGAAATAAGAGTTTGAAATTTATTTCCAAAACTAGGATTTGAAATAATTTGAAAATGGAATGGAAATGTATAGGAATAATCTTCGTAAAAGGGAACGTTTTGTTTAAACGGGTTTTTGATGATAAAACAAGGTTTTGTCATAAACGATGAAAACGAGTTTTGTTTTGAAAGGTGAAGTTTGAAAATATTTTAAATGTTTTGTACAAGTATATATCTATTTTCCGAAGTAATTTGAAGTATTTTGGAATTATTTTTAAATTAAGTTATATTATAGCCAGAATAGGATGTGTCGCGCAATGGCGGTTCGCGTTTTGACCAATAACTGGAAACGCATATAAGTTTTGCAATTTAAATCGGATTTCCACGAAACGAAATACGTTTGATTTCTATTGATAAGAGCTTTCAAATGAGTGAAAGACGTTTTTAATTTTGACATATAGTTTTCAAATTATGTTTAAAATTGTTTTGGAAAAGGACGATATAAGTGTAGTTTGCCAAGCATAACCGTAAATAACCATTTTTATTATTTTAAAAATATGGAAAATATTATAAAATCATTATAAATTATTTAAATTTGTTTTGAATTGGAAACTTTAAGGTTTGGTTAATATAAAGGCTATTTTGATCAAGTTAGCTAACATAATTGTTTTGTAATGCTTTTGGAACGTTGTTAATGGTTTCTTTGAAAATAATCTATTTTGAAGTTTTAACCTGCAAACTGATTTCTGAACTATAAGTAATCATTTTTAAATTATTTATGAAATGTTTTCAAAGGTCTAAAATTATTAATATGGAATTTAAATTGATTTAATTAATATTAAAAAAGTTTTCAAATTTTAAAGAATTGGATATGGTTGGAGATAAACATTTGATATTGATTCTGTAGATGAGGACTCTTACTATTCGAGGAATTTAGAAGGTTGTTTATTATTATTCCACTTATAGTACGAGTTGGATACGAAGATTAATATTAAGGATAAGTTAATCATATTTCTGTCCAGATCTAATGTCAAAGAGTTGGATAAATCTTTTAATTAACATACGAGTTTCCCGATTTGATTTAGATAATTTGGATAGAAATGATCTTCGGATATTTGACTGAAATTCTGTAGTGTGAAGGTACACTATTTGAGGAATTTGGACGATATTATTATATTGTTATTCCACTTATAGTATTTATTGATTATAAGAATTGCTATCGAATATAAGTAGATACAATTTTTGTATAACTTATGCTCAATATCAATTGATTTGGATTTTGTTGTGAATGGTATTTTCAATAATATCATTCTTGAAACCCGATGATATTGAGTTGTTGAAATTCATATCATAATTGGGATTTGATCAAATATTTGATTTGAGAAAATTAAGAGTACGGATTTTGGAAAATACAATAATTTTTTAAATAAGATTAAAGAATTTAATGTTGGGAAATCCTTTTAAAAGAAACTATGGTTAAAATGACTAAAATATGGATTAGGGGTTTTCAAAAGAAACTGGATATGGACTAACGAGTTATCAAACGGAAAGCTGATTGATATTTTGAGGCCAGATTACCTTTGATTTAAAAGATGTATTTTACAAGAGAAAAGTTAAAAATATTGATTTTGTTAAAGAAAAAATGAGAATGGGTTTAAAGAAGTTTAAATTAACAAAATCTGTTAGCCTACTTTGTGAACTAGGCTACACAAAGAGCAAATAGTGAGAAAGACACCAATCGGATCAGATCAGAGAAAGATAGTGCAAGGGGTGAATAAAGATCAAGAGCATAGACACTTCCTTGGATCAGATAGGAGAGATACAACAGTAGCCTCATTACATCGGATCGGATCGGTAATACGTCAGCAATACCAAAGGATAGCAGGTGGCTTCAGCGGTTTCGATCGGAGGAACACTTCAGCGGCATCAGAAGAAAGCAAGCAATCCCATCGGTTCGGATCGGATGAGTACGTCAGCAGCATCAAGGGACAGCGAGTTGCATCACCGGATCGGATCGGAGGCCCTGATCCGATCCCCTTTTTTCCTTTAAATTTGTAGCCATTGCTGCGCATATCCCCTGACGACTCGGACAAGATCTGACCATTTCTCCCACGATCTCCTACTCAATCAATGCGTTGTAGTCATCATAGAGCCTCCGAACCCGACTCTTAAGGGATGGATGCCACGCAATTCCGAACCGGAGCCATTTCGAGGAGACTTTTCACCTATAAATACACCACCTAGAGGCATTTAAAAGGATCTTCTGGCAAAATTCTCAGTCCATGTTTCCTCCATATCCGAATTCTACAATCATATTCAGATCAAAATCATCTCTTAAAGCCCATTTTTGAGAGATTTGAGTGAGTTTATGCATTGTAATTGTGAGGTTGAGTGAGAATCATTGCTGTATTCGTCTTCAAATCATCAAATAAAAGAAAACAAAGTGGACGTAGGCTCGTTAACGCCGAACCACTATAAATTGCGTGTTCTTTATTGCTTTTTGACTCTATTTTGTAGAATTCATATCTAATTTGGGTGTTTGAGCGAATTTTTGGTCTAACATTTTGGTGCTTTCACTGAGAACTTTCAAATTCTAAGCCTTTCTCGGATTATCATTCTACTGTTTGGACTTCAAGTTCAAAGAAGTTAATCCCTTTTCTTTGACATCTTTCAGTACTTGTTGACTAATCGTTGAAGTATCAAGCATTATGGCTAAGACCAAAGGAAAGGAAGTGCAAGGCGCTAGGGGAAATGATGCTAGAGAAAATCAGCAAGCTATCGTGTTAATAAGGTCACGCGCTCAAAGCTCTGGAGCAGATCACTCCAACCAGGAGAATCCAGATCGTATCGGAGGGGCTGATCCAAACTGAGAGGAAGCAAACTGGATCGTGTTGACACCGATCCGACCTGAAGACCTGATCCGAACCGATGATGTTGGGGGCTCTCACTCTCTCCATCCGAACTGCCCCAACCAGGCTGCTATGGGCCGGTCCGATCCGATTTAGAATGAAGCTGGGACTTCTACTCGAGCTCCCTCTGATGCTCCAATTCCAGCCACGATGACCAATGTCCAGCCTGATCCATCTGTACCCATTACTCAAGGAGATTTTTCACGTTTTCTTGACATGCTTTAGAGCACTAAAGAAGCATTGGAAGCCCAAAGGCGTGACAACCTTCGCATGCAGGAAAACATGATCGCCATGGGTAGAGAATTACAGGAGCTCCGGAGGCAGAGAACTCCTTCCCCCCCATGCCACATTCCTACAGATGATTCGTCTTCTTCAGAGGAGGAACGTCCTCGCGAGAGAAGGCCGCTTGAACGGCCTCAGAACCTTGACCAATTGACTTTTGGATCTTTAGGATCCCGAGAAGATGCTGCCCATGTATTGGGTCCTGATGACCCGAGTCTACAACAGCCTATGTTGCTACCTATGCATGGATCCTACGTCTTGCCTAGGGATCCTAATATTACTAACCCCACACAGCAGCAACTTCTCCAACCTTTACCTCCAGAGATTGACCCGGAGCACAGAGAGCAACGTAGAGCCGCTGCCGCCAGAAACAGAAGGTTATCCCCTGATCAGGAACTTAGGGGTAATTCGAATATCAGATCTAGAGAGTCTATGCAGACATTAACCAGCGCCGATGTACATGCAACGGTGCGACAGATCATGTCTGAAAGCCAGTGATATACCAATGAAGATTGGGGTATTGAGCGAAGTCATACCCCTTTCACAGATGATATTCTGAATTTCCAGTTCCCCCGACGACTCAACTTACCTCAGATGGACCGATATTCAGGAAGGACAGACCTAGGGCAGCACCTAATGAGATATGCATGGTTTATGAACGCGGCAGCAGCTCCCGATGCCGTAAAATGCAAAGCCTTTCCATTTATCTTGAAGATGTAGCGTTAATGTGGTTCACTCGACTTCCTCCTCGGTCGGTGTCAAATTTCACAGAATTGAGTGAGCGTTTCATGAATCAGTTCCGACTCCATGTCCAAAAGTCCAAGACCGTCATAGAATTGTCACAAATTAAACAGGACCCAGGAGAATCTTTGAAGTCATATTTGGATCGCTTCAACCTGGCCGTCACCGAAGTCACTTATCCCCATGAGCCTACTATCCTGATGGCCTTGATAGAAGGAGTAGATCCCGACACAGAGTTCGGGGATTATTCAGCTAGAAAACCACCTCCCACAAGAGAGTTATTCTATGAAAAGGCTAATGTTCGCCTGAGGCGAGAAAAAGCTAAGGCAAACCGGAAGAGAAAGTCTGAAGGGGCCTCGAAAGAGGGTGTCCAGAGTAATGTCGCTGTGAAACAGTCTGGTGACAGTTCAGGAAAAGTGGAAGTAAATGTTGGCAACCAGAGTGGTGGTAATAGCAACAGAAATGGGAACGACAATAGAAGGAACAGAAACCGTGGGAATAGCTCAAATAAAAGACCCCGATTCCAGAGATTTGAAAATTACACGTCGTTAAATGATACGTTGGAGAACATATGTCTAGACACATACAGCATATTGCAGTACAAAAAACCACCACTCAGAGATTCTACGGAGAAGGAGATTGAGACAGGAAAGTTTTGCTTGTTTCATGGAACACACGGTCGTTCCACCAATGAGTGTCGTCATTTGAGGGATATCGTCGAAAAATTGCTGCGATAAGGGAAGTTGGATGAATACAAAGCCGCCCCAAGGGACAGGGGGCAAGGGGGACAAGCCCCGAACCAAGAACAACTTGCTTCAAAACCCATGGCTCAGCAAAAAGGTAAGAGGATCGTCATTAACTCTATTATAGGCGGGCCTCATTTAATTGGTCGTAGTTTTGAAGCAATGGACCAGTACGTCAACTCTGCCAAGCATTATGAAGTAGGAGAATGCAGCAGCCTTGAAGACGTCACTCCAATAAAACAGCAAAAAATGATGTCCGATGATGTCGTATTCCGCAATGGAGACTAGTTTGGAGTTCAATCCCCAACCGATGATCCGCTAGTGATAACCACGACAATTGGCCCCGCTATGGTTCATAAGGTGTTAGTGGACAATGGAAGCTCGGTCAATATCCTCTTCAAGAAAGCCTTCGAGCAAATGAGGTTTGAAGCAAAAGACTTAAAGCCATGTCAAGGATGGATACGTGGTTTTAACGGAGTATCTACAGCTCCAATGGGTTTTGTGGGATTACCAGTCACACTAGGGCAGGGGGATCGCCAGAGAGTAAGGATCCTGCCGTTTGTAGTTCTGGATCTGGAGTCGCCTTATAATGCCTTCCTAGGCTGACCAGCCCTTGCCGAATTTAGGGCATGTATTGCGCCTTGGTGTTTGCTACTAAAATTCCCGACTGATTCGGGAGTTGGGGCGATGAGAGGCGACCAAGCTACGGGACGATGTTTTTACGTGGCAGAGTTAAAGTTGCTAATGAAGGGGCTGAATATAGATGCTAAAGACGATTCTGCCTCTCCAAAGGGGGCATCAGCATAGCAACTAAGGGGTCCTGCACCGGGAGAGTCGCCCTCAGACGTGCTCGAGGATATAGATCCCAGAGAGGATAGAGAGCCTGGGGACATGAAGGCAACTCCAAATGAAATAATGATCGGCATATCTATTGATGAAACTGATCCAACGAAAGTACTAAAGATTGGCTCGCAACTGGATCCAGTTAGAGCAAGGGAATTGGCTGATTTCTTGAAGGAAAATCTGGATGTGTTTGCCTGGACTCACGCTGACATGTGTGGGATTTCTCCTACCATCATGAGCCACTCTTTGTGTATTAATCCAAGACACCCACCAGCCAAGCAGAAAAGACGGATGTTGGGCCCAGAGCAGTCAGCGGCTTTGAAAGAAGAAGTGGAGAAGTTAAAAGGTAACAGATTCATTAAGGATTCAAAATTTCCTGACTGGATATCGAATCCTGTCCTGGTCAAAAAGTCAAATGGGAAGTGGAGAACGTGCATCGACTTTTCTGATTTGAACAAGGCTTGCCCGAAGGATAGTTTTCCTCTCCCCAGAATTGATCAACTAGTAGATTCAACTGCCGGGCATGAACTTTTATCCTTTATGGACGCTTATTTCGAGTATAATCAAATTCCCATGCACGTACCAGATCAAGAGCATACAAGCTTTATCACAGACTTGGGATTGTATTGTTACGTCGTGATGCCGTTTGGATTAAAAAATGCGGGAGCCACATATCAGCGCCTGGTCAACCGCATGTTTTACAATCAAATTGGGAAGACTATGGAAGTTTACTTGGATGATATGCTAGTGAAATCCAAGCAATCTCCCGATCATACGAAGGACTTAGCAAAAATGTTTGGCATATTACGAAGTTATGGGATGAAGTTGAACCCCTTGAAGTGTTCTTTTGGTGTAGCATCAGGCAAGTTCCTTGGCTTTATCGTGAGTTCCAGAGGAACTAAAATCAAACCGTATCAGATAGCAGCAATCCGGAATATAGAGGAGCCGCGAAAGTTTAGGGATGCTCAAAGCTTAGCAGGAAATGTTGCAGCATGGGCAGGTTCATCTCCAAAGCAATAGACAAGTGTGTTCCTTTCTTCAATCTCATAAAACGGGGAAAGCGAAATTTTGAGTGGACTCCCGACTATGTGGAGGCGTTCCAAAATCTGTTAGACTTCCTAGAAAAACCTCTAATATTATCAAAGCCTGTGCAACACGAGGATTTGTTCATCTACGTGGCGGTATCATCTCACGCCGTCAGTGCAGCGCTAGTACGTGAAGAGGAAAAAGTCCAGAAACCTGTGTATTATGTAAGCAAAAAACTAGCCGCTGCAGAACATAACTACCCAAAGATAGAGAAGCTTGCTTATAGCCTCCTGATTGCTTCCCGCAAACTCCGCCATTATTTTCAGGCACACCCAATAGTTGTGTACACCGACCAACCTTTGAGACAAGTGTTGCAGAAACCTGAAGCATCAGGGCGGCTACTCAAATGGAATATCGAGCTGAGCCAGTTTGATTTGAATTTTTAGCCGCGAAGATCAATACGGGGGAAGGCCTTGGCTGACTTTATAGCTGAATTTATAATTCCTGAAGAAGAAACTGTGGGTGACAAGATGATTACTTTGGATCAAGAATTAGAGCTTAGTCGGTGGAGACTATATACAGATGGAGCCAAGAATGATAGAAAGTCTGGCACCGGAGTTGTTTTAATAACTCCTGAAGGACGATCTATCTACTATGCATTGCGGTTAGAGTTTGTTGCTACCAATAATGACTCCGAGTATGAAGCCCTGATTGTCGGGCTGAAACTCGCCAAAGATTTGGGAGTGAAGACACTAGATATACATTGCGACTCCAAGATAGTGGTATGTCAAGTTCGGGAAGAATTTGCTGCCAAGGGACCTCGGCTCATCACTTATCTCAAGAAAGTAAAGGAGTTGTTGGAAGGTTTGGAGCATTATAGCATAACACACATTCCAAGAGCAGAAAATCAGAAAGCAGATCGATTGGCGAAGCTAGCAAGTTCAGATAGTCTTAAAGAATCCGAAATGGTTCCGATAGAGGCGTTGGATTCACCAAGCTTCGATCTAATGGAAACAGAGCTAGCCCAGGAAGTTGAACCAGAAAGAGAATCCTTAATGACATCAATTAAGAATTTTCTATAAAATGGAACCCTCCCGTTGAAAAAAGTGAAAGACGAGCTGTAAGACGTAAGGCCACCAGATACGTTTTACAGGATGACATCTTCTATCGTCAAGGGTTTTCGATGCCCCTGCTACGGTGTATCGCACACGACGACATCAAACGTGTACTGCAAGAGGTACATGAAGGTGAGTGTGGAGACCACACTGGGGGCTAAACCTTAGCAAAGAAAGTGTTACGGTACGGATATTTCTGGCCTACCGTGAACAAAGACGCGACTGCTTATTCACGACGCTGCGACACATGTCAAAGATATGCCAAAGTTCCTAGAGCGCCTCCGACTCAGCTCAAGTCAATGGTAAGTCCGTGGCCGTTTGCCATGTGGGGAATTGACATTATTGGAGTGCTACCCATTGCCAGAGGAGGAGCCAAGTATGTGATTGTTATCGTGGGTTACTTTACGAAGTGGGTGGAAGCTGAACCTTTAACAACCATCATGTCAAGGAAAGTGATCAGTTTTGTGGTGAGAAATATTATTTGTCGATTTGGGATACCGAAGACCATCATAATTGATAATGGGACGCAGTTTGACAGTATAGAGTTCAGAAACTTTCGCCAGAAATACAAAATTGATAAGCGATACACTACAGTAGCTCATCCGCAGTCAAATGGACAGGTCGAAGCCGTAAATAAATTCATTAAATCAATTCTAAAGAAGCGGCTAAAACAGGCGAAAGCCAGATGGGTAGATGAGTTTCCATTAGCCTTATGGGCATATAGGATGACCTTTAAGACGGCTACTGGCCATACTCCCTATTCACTTTCATTTGGGTCTGAAGCGGTGATCCCGGCAGAATTGGAAGTCCCTTCTCATCGAGTCGCGTACTATGACCCGATGACGAATAAAGCGCTCCTCCTAGAGTCTCTTGATATGAATGAAGAAAAAAGAGATGAAGCCGTCTTGCATGCCTCAAGACATCGACATCAAGTAGCACGTTATTATGACCAAAAGGTCGCCTCAAAACCTTTGAACCAGGAGACCTAGTACTGAAGCGAGTCTTCCCGCCTTCAACCCGGTTGGGTCTAAAATGGGAAGGACCGTACGCCATCCAACGGAAGCTTGATAAAAGAACATTCAAGCTAACGACCGTGGACGGTGAAGAGATTCCCAGAGGCTGGAACGCTCAGCACTTACGAAGATATCTGAGCTAAATATGAAATGTCATTTCTTTTGTTTTCATAAGCCATGTAAAAAGGCACGACTTGCCTTAAAAGGTCTGTTTATGTGAACAAAAGATTATAAAGTGGATGTAGGCTACGACTTAGCCGAACCACTATAAAAATATCGTGTGTCGTTTACTTTCCTGCATTATTTATATCTTCAACTATTATTCTGCTATGACTGTGGAACACGAAATGTTAAATTAAAGTTGGAGATGACCTATATGCAGGAACAAACGAAACGACTGTTTGTACAATAAGACATATAAGAATGGGAAGACGACATTCTTAACTCTAACTCCCAAGAATCGAAAGAGAGTACAAAGGATGGGAAGACGACGTCCTCTGAGGCGTGAAGGTGCACCCAGATGATAGACTGCCTCAACGAAAACTCTAACCTGGATATGAGACAGGAGAGTATAAAGATGCCAGAAAGAACAGGCGTCAATCATGAAAGGAATATGACCCTCGTCAGAGAATTGGGGACATTTGGACTTTTTAATTTAATCTTGAATAGTTCTCCCTTAGTTATTCAAGATTGACTGGGGGCATACATGTACACACATATTCCCTTCCACCGTGACTCCATTACATAACTTTAGCATCACATGCATTTGTATTTTTGCATAAGTGTTGAACTAACGACTAATGGGCATTACAGGAAATGAATTATTTTTATTTACAAACGTGTGAGTTTGTACATGAAAAACAAGCAAAAAAGAAGATGCGAGAGCCGCGCTCGCTACAACAATTGCGAACCAACTAAATGCCAAAATAGGACGAAGCACTTCATCATTTGGGCTTCGGATCAGACCTGGATTTTTTGGCAGCTTTCTCAGCAGCTTTAGCTTCCTTTTCAGCTTCAGTCATAACACGTTTCAACTTTTTCTTCCCTATCGTCGAAGTGCTAGAATCAGTTGGTTTTTTCCCAGGAGATGGAACGCTGGAATCAAGAGAAGACTTTTTTAGTAAGCTCTTCTGTGATAGATCTAGTTGAAAGCTTAACAACCAACCTTGATCCAGGGTCCACCACTGCAAGAGGCTTAAGGCTTTCGGGGTCCAAGTTTTCAACCTTTAGCTGCATACTTTTATCCTGTTCGGCTTTCACTTCAGCCAAAGTGATGTCATCAGCGCTTTTTGGATCCCCACCTATAGCCACATTAGGGTCTTCCTCATGCCCCTTATTATCGCCATCATCTCTCAAGGCGGCTATCATCTCTTCATCATGAGGAGCATCAGCCTTATCCTTTTCTCCTTCAGCCTTCTCCGCGGATTCTGTTCCGGCGGTGGTCCCCCTGGGGCACGTTTGTCTTCTTGGACGGTTCAGCACCTACAGAATGAGAAGCAACAGTTATCAACTCAGGAGTAAATAAAGGATCCTTTATTGATTGCCCAATTATGTAATGAAAAGTGGAGACAACTTTGACGAATTGGGGTGAAAAGGTAGAAATACCTTCCGATGATTTTTCAGCTGGAGTAACTACTGTCTCTAACACCGTCTCAGGAATGGGGGATAAAAGAGATGCCTGAGGGAGCGTCGGGTTTTCGGGGTCATATCCCTCGACTTCAGGAGTTTCAACGGCAGTAGAAGAAGAACCAGCCTCGGAGATATGCTTTTGTTTGGCCCTCCTCTATTCCTCCTCCATGGCAGCAGCGATGAGGCGACGCCCCTTAGCTAGACGTGCCGGCTCATCATCTCTTAGATATTTTTCTATGAGCTTGTCTTCATCGATGGAATCTACCTTGAGTTCCTCCTTCTCCCATTCAATAATTTGGCTCCACACATGAACCAAGGTAGTCGGATAATCTTCGATCCAGGAGATGTTTCAGTGACGAATTATGTGTGAAAAAAGTTCGATCATTAGTTCGCCGAAACCATGCACGTCCTCTTGGGCCTCTAACAGCTGCTTGCGGGTCTCTTCGGCCGACTTAATGACACTTTCAACATGTCCCTCTACTAGGGCAGCCCTGTTTTCGGCCTCCATCAGCTTGGAAGCCAAGTCAGCGTTCTTCTCTTCCAATTCAGCGTTCTTCCTCGCTAACTCGGCCTTTTCTCGCTTAAGAGCAGCGTAAGCAAGTTGCATTTTGGCGTTATCCGACTTAGCATCTTCTGCTTGCTTCTTCAGCTCCGAGCACTCTTGACTATGAGACTCGATCAAGTCATGATTACGTTTTTACATCTCTTCAAATTGTTTCTTGAAGTTGGAAGCATCCCATTGAGCGATGGCAAGCTGGGCTTGTGTATCCTCAAGATCTTTTCCCAAATTTTTCAGGGCTTTTGCGTCGGCTCTTTTCCATTGAGTCAGTACCCGTGATTAGAGTTTAGATGATTCTGGAAAGGTTACGCGAGTACTTGAACATCTCTGAATATTGTCTTTCGACTGCGTCAATTTTCGCTTTGGCCTCGCCTGCCCACCTCGAAGAAATAGGCTCAAGATCAGGTAAGAAAGTTAGGTTCTCAAAATAGTGTTCGGGGAACTGCTCCTCCAGGTATGCTCGCTTAACTTTAGTTTCAACATCCAATGGAAGAGGTGCGGGGAATGTTAGCTCGATGTCCTTATGTGTAGCGGGCACAGTGGCTTCCTCACCCTTCCTAGGTTGCTTAGCAGGAACCTTATGCTTGCCTCGCGAGTCTGTACTTTTTGGCGGGCTCCTTTCCCTACCCTGTTTTTTTTGAGAAGAGGTTTGATCTTTTGACTGCGACGTGTCATCTCCTCGACAAACTTGGTAGCTTTTATATCGCTCTGGATCTGACTGAACGGGAGAGCAAGAGCGCGAGGTCCGCGACCGATAAGAGTCATGAGGCCTTCTATCCTCTCTACCCCGGCTTTCGCGACAATCATGCTCAATATCAGAAGGGGGTCTGGTTATGCTGCGACGTAGTTTCCTGATGTCATAGTGAGCACGAGACATTGTACCTGCACAACAATGTAAGTGGAATTCAGAATCAGTATTCTCATAAGAAATAAGTGTTGTGAAGTGTGGCGCTATTGTGTTAAGTGCATCCTAAGTGGTGTCCCCCCCCCCCCCCCCCGACAAACCAGAGTCCGAAGCCAAGCAAGTGCGAGTGGGCTCTTTGGCCTTAACAGGAGTAGTCTCCTCTAAAGAAGTAAAAACTAAAGGATTTGTGCCTAAATCCTCGGAAGTATAGATAGTGTCTGATAGGGGAATCGTTCGAAGAAGACTGCGAATCTAAGCTGAAAGCAATTACAAAGAGGAGATTCAAGATTATAAAACTACCTATGTGTTGGATTTGGGGATTAAAACGAGAGAGTTTTGGAGTTTTTAAAATTCCAGGGGTTTTGATGCAAATTTCATTGGAAGAGAATAATTAAGAAGGAAGAGAAAGAAGGAGACGAGGAGGGTACTTATATGAAATCGCTATGACTACTCATATTCCTAGCCAACCCCAACCCGTTCGGACCGGAAGTCAAGCCCACGAAGGCCCTATGGCCTGTTGATCCATGGGGAAGTGATATTGGTGTATCTGTTCGGATGTGTCACTGGAGGAATTCCATTCGGATCGGATTCCGAACCAAACGAGGCTATATACACTGATTGAATACGCGGGGTGAATTTGAGGAAAAGTAAAGAAAAAGCTTGCCTGGAAGGATCACTACACGTTAAATAAAAGCTCTCAAAGTTGTTTGAAAATGAAGAAAGTAATTCATATGGGTTATGGATATATATAGGCAACAAAAGCCACGACTTCATGAAGTGACACTACAAGTGGATGGAAGTGATCATTCAACGGCTCTAATTCAAAGGATGTCTTGTAAATTGCTTCGAAGCACACTTTATTTTAAATAAGAGTGTACTTCGAGAGGGCAAAATGTTAGCCTACATTGTGAACTAGGCTACACAAAGAGAAAATAGTGAGAAAAACACCAATCGGATCGGATCGGAGAAAGATAGTGCAGGAGGTGAATAAAGATCAAGAGAGCAGACACTTCCTTGGATCGGATAGGAGAGATACAACAGTAGCCTCATTACATCAGATCAGATCGGTAATACGTCAGCAATACCAAAGGATAGCAGGTGGCTTCAGTTGTTCGGATTGGAGGAACACTTCAGCGGCATCAGAAGAAAGCAAGCAATCCCATCGGTTCAGATCGGATGAGTACGTCAGCAGCATCAAGGGACAGTGAGTTGCATCACCGGATCAGATAGGAGGCCCCGATCTGAACCCCTTTTTTCCTTTAAATCTGTAGCCATTGCTGCACATATCCCCTGAAGACTCGGATAAGATCTGACTATTTCTCCCATGATCTCCTACTCAATCAATGCGTTGTAGCCATCATAGAGCCTCTGAACCCGACTCTCAACGGATGGATGCCACGCAATTCCGAACCGGAGCCATTTCGAGGAGACTTTTCACCTATAAATACACCACATAGAGGCATTTGAAAGGATCTTCTGGCAAAATTCTCAGTCCATACTTCATCCATAGCCAAATTCTACAATCATATTAAGATCAAAATCATCTCTTAAAGCCCATTTTTGAGAGATTTGAGTGAGTTTATGCATTGCAATTGTGAGGTTGAGCGAGAATCATTACTGTATTCATCTTCAAATCATCAAATAAAAGAAAACAAAGTGGACGTAGGCTCCTTAACGCCGAACCACTATAAATTGCGTGTTATTTATTGCTTTTAGACTCTATTTTGTTGAATTCATATCTAATTTGGGTGTTAAAGCCAACTTTTGGTCTAACAAAATCCAAGAAGGATATTTGGTTGAAAGCCTGTGTGATCCATAATTGTGTTTTTAAAATTGCAGCTATTATTCAGAAAGATACGGATCCGGTGTTGGATCTGAAAACCATTCCGAATAATAAATCGACGTTTGGAGCAAATAAGCATTTGAAAACAGTGTTGAAGACCGAGACCCTTCACAGAGCGACTTACTGAAGGTTTCGAATGGGTCGCTCTTATTTGTAGTTGGATTTTATATCAGTTAAACAGCAAGTTGTCTAGATGTATTTGGAGAAATTCCGGATTTTTGTTTCATTCAGACCCAGGACGAACCATTATGGATTCTATATCTGACATTTTAATTGACCTAGTAGCATTGATCTTTATTATTATTATATATCTGTTTGGCAGCGGAGAATTTATTCTCTTAGCTTAACACCCTTCTCTGAGACCCACGAGCTTAAAGGTTATATATTGATATATATATTTGTGATATGTGGTGAATGGATAATGTGTGATGAGTTACCGAATATCAAAGCATGGCTTATTCAAGTGTAGCTTTGTGTATATCGTGACCTTGACAAACCTTACATCCCGGATTGATGGTAAAATGGTGGGCGGTTTTTTATGTTTGTTTTGTATGTTCGGTGCACCGGGATGTGATGATGAAAGGGTACTATGAAGTCCCGAGTCTAGGATGCTATTTGTTCATACTCTGATTCATGTATGGTAAACTAGTATAACATTGTCTGAGTCGGGACATTATCAGCGGGTACTGGGATGATGCGTGCAAGAAACTTTGTGAGCATATGAATAATCTTTCATACCAGGACCATCATGTTGGAAACCCAGTCTTCATTACGAGCCCATACGGATCTATTTGTACATCCTACTAGTTGCCGGTTGGATTACATCAATATAATGGGATAGGGCATTCTGCTGGCTAGACTAATATATTTACTTTCAAAAAGTTTTCACATTGTGCACTAATAATAATATGAAAGATGATTTTCATGTATGCAAACATTTTTATCTATCATAGGACAGAACTCGCTCATCTATTGTGTGCTTGCATTGTGTGATGTGGGACGAGCTTACGATAGCTTCATTTTTTAAAAAGTCACTACGAATTTCTATGCACTGGTATTCACATGGAGTAAACTCATTCCGCGTTAGCGGCGCGGTCCGATGAATTACCTAACATTTAAACAAACCCTAAAAACAACTGTTTTGAGTTTCACCCCAGTCTCATGAATGATCTGGAGTTTATTGTTCTCACCTAAACTCTATGTGCCCATAATTTTTTCATGGGCAACTAGTAGTTTGGTTAGTAGATTATGTCCTCAAAGATGGATTCAGGATTGGAGCTAGAGCTTTACTTTGGATCATTTTTCTTCCTTTGAGAGCATATTTGTATTTCTTTTCGTTGTTTTTCTATTGTACAGGGATATTTCTTGTACTCTGATGTAATATTATTGTAATGATAATGGAAAAGTTCTTTTACTTTTGTGCAAATGTGTAAGCACCCCTAACAATTTGTCTTTATAAACTCTTTGAGTCAGTTTAATTACTGGCAAAAATCAAGCAAAAAGGCGGGTCGTTATAGGCGAAGACCTCAAAATCTTAACGAATATTTAGCACTTGAGATAGCATCGTCAATAATCAATTGCATCTCGGTTGACGGTAGGCCAGGAATGGCCATATTTTAGTACCTTCTTTGCTACAGTTTCCCCTCGGTATGACAACCGCATTCGGCTTCGCGCACTTCTTGAAAAAATAAAATTGCATCGTCGTGGGCTACACGCCTAAGCAGCGGGATAAAGAAACCTTTTCGATATAACGTGTCTCCTTGAATGATGTATCTTGATTCTTTACATAGGAAAGCACATGGAACAACTAACATTTTACGTATCGGAGGATCGCAAAATGATTCTATTTAATTCTCTATTGGTCGTATCATTCTCATATTTTAATATGTTGGTCGTGGGGTGTGACATATGCCAATATTGCAAATTTAGGCATGTTTTGAGAATAATAACAATAAAATTCAAAATCAGACGTAAAAAAGGAAAAGAAGACTGAAAGAATAATCTTACAGTATTTTAATTATCAATTAATTAATACTGTAAGAAAGAAAGATGGAAAAGCTACAAAATAACTTATAGAAAAGAATATTTACAGAAAATTATAACTTATAGAAAATTAACAAAAATTGTAAGAGTTGTAAATAAAGATGTAAGTTAACAACTACAACTATATTAATGCCTATTCACTTCAAAATACACAAAAATCTAGTAGTCCCTTACAGAACCCACCTCTAGAAGAAAATAAAACATAAAATATTTTTTATTTAAGATCTCAATCCCCTAAGATTTAATTTTGGTTGACTCTGTCCCTCAATAAGGAGACTAGCTTAAATGGGGAGAGATGTGTTGTGAAGAATTGGGGAGGGATTGAAGGTTTATTTATAGATGGAGCAAAATATCCTCAACTGTGAGATTTAGGACTAAATCAGAACCAACCATATCCTTGGATCAATCTGGAATTACCGCATCAGCCAATAAGAAGAAAACACATCAGTTGAAAAATATTCGGCAAAATCTTGTCTGTTCCTGTAACAGCCTGCCTTTTACATATCAAAATATCTTAAAATATTTTTTATTTTATTCCCCAAGGGTTGGATCTTCTCATATTTTAATATGGCAGTTATGGGGACGTGAGGCATGTCCATAATTTTTGCAAATCTTGATTGTGGCCCTTTTTCCACTGTCAGTCTTGTACATGACAGAACTTTTGACTAGGATCGAATCAGGTGTTGAGACCTGTGCCATTTGAAAGGAAATGATGTTTCCCTTTCCATAGAGTAGTCACATTAAAGATTTGGTTTAGCAGTTTGGCAGGAATCGCCGTTTTAAGGCTTTACATTTGGTTGTTTAGGTTTTTAGAGCCTTAATGGGATAATTTGAGGAAGCCCATTAGTGAGCTAGTGGGAGGCTATAAATAGGGGGTAGGAGGCATGGAGAATAGTTTATTTTCTCCATTCTCTCATTTGGAAGAGCTTGTGGTCCTCCATTCCTCCATCTTCTACATCTTTCCACCATTAAAGCTTAGAGAATCGAAGATCTACATCGTTTGAAGTTAGATCTACGTGAATCAAAGAGAGAGTTTATCGAATCAAAGAGTTTGGATTAAATTATTCACTGTTCGGATCTTGATCTAAGTGTTCTTGGGTTGTTTTGGAGAATTGGTAAGTGATATGCATCTCTCACAAGGATTCAATCTAGTATATGAGTGTTTGATCTTTTTTTCATCAAATTCAAGTCGTTTTCCTTAGATCTACATCACGGTAAGTTTAATTTCATATGAATCACCATAGGATCTAATTTAGTAACTTAAAACTGGTAATTTCTATGTTATTTCATATGTTTACGCAAGTTAGAACCATGTTTAGTTCATATGTTCATTTGTCATGATTTTGGTGAAATTTGCATAATTTTGGAGAAAATTGTCATATTTGTGTTGTTAGTGATTTCATAACATGTTTATGTTTGTATGTGATGAATTGGTTGAATTGATTTCATCGATCTTGTCATTCGATGAAGTTTTGGTGAAAATTGGTGCTGAATTAGACCAGTACATGCCATGGATCGAGCATGTACTACAGCTTGTGTTCGTGTCGAGCATCTTATGGTTTGTCGAGAAAGATTTCTGGTCGGTCGAGTAGTCTTCGTTCGAGCATGGTGTTGTTTTGAGGGAGCATACAGGTCGGTCATGCATGGCAAGTGGGTCGGGTCGGTCTCTGGTCGTGCATGGCAAGTGGGTCAGGTCGGTCTCTGGTCGAGCAAGGGGGTCGGTCTCTGAGTGTGTCGTGCAGCCTGGGGTCGGTCAGATGGATCTAGTCGATCACGCTCATTGGGATCGAGCGGAATCTGAGCGCTTGCACCAGGGATTCGGTCGCACCTAGAAGACATAGGGTCATTTATGGAAAAAAAATCGTGTACGACCCAGATTTGAACGAAAGGGCAAAAAAAAATCCAGTCATAAGTGCCGAAACCATGCCACAGCGCAGTGCGTTCTAAACGTTGTGGTTAATGGCATGAACACTGTAGTTTATTTCACTACAAATGGATGTAACACTATGAATTGTATTGAACCATATATCGTTGTTATTTGGTTCAGTAATGTTGTGAGTTTGAAGTGAATTCAAGAAGGAATATTCGAAGTATTGAATGTGTTCGTTGATCGGTATGGAACAACGAATGAGATGACAACTCAAAGGTCGTGAGTTGGTGAATAATGATTGCTCGAGAAGGTCGCTTGAGCTATGAAATGTCGCCAGGTTAGATTACTAGAGACGCGAAGGTTGAGAGATTGTTGTTGTTGTAGGTTCTAGCGGGCTCAAAGAAGGGGTACAACAAGGGCACCTAAAAGATCGGAAGGTTGCTGGTCGAATAACCTGGGTATCGTCGAAATGCCTAGTTATGTATCGTTGAAAGGCATATGGAGATTCTGCTAGAACCGAGGTTGCCCTTATCCCTTGACATATGGCAAGGTTGGCCGTGATACGATTAACGATGGTTTCGAAGCAGGATTGGCGGTGATAGTTAGAGTCTGTCATGGTTGATTAGTTGCCTTCTTTGTACTGTCTCACGTAAATTGACCAACATCAAAGGGGATGTTTCTTGGGTTCTTGTCTGATATTGGTTTAGGCCTCCAGGGCTTGTGCTTGAGGGATGTTGAATTCAATTAGGATGGTTTGCGTAAGATACATATAATCTGGATGTTATGAGTACTAATGGTGTTTGCTTCTGATTGCCTTAAATGAATGGTTGTTCTGGTTTCTATGAATGAATGGTTGAAGTGTTTGATGTAAAGGCTATTACTGTCCGATGTGGGGAAGACGGGGTTGAGTTCTTCTCTGGCGTTGTGGGTATATTAGTTGTTATCTGCCTATTCTCATATACTTCATTGACGATGTTAGATAGTTGTTTTATCGCTCACTAAGAATGTCGTCTGACTCAAGGTTTTATGTTTCACTCTTATTACCTTGAGCCGTTTATCCGGTTGTGGATAGGCTGACTGAGTAACAAGTGACAGGTAATAGTTTGGTGAGACAATGATGTTGATTGATGGCGAGTTGGAGGCTTATGTACCAGTTTTATTACTATCTAGTATTTGTTTCCATTGTTTGTTGATTCTTCTCTGAGTGCTGCAGTGAGGTAAATTTATATAGACTTATATTGAAATCATGGTGTTGGATATACTTTCTTGTTGTTATGAAAGTTTGGTGCGTTTTGCTTCACTATTATTACTAGTGTATATATTCTACTATATTTTATCCTTGCTCTGTGAGTTCTATGACAGGTACAAATGTTTTTGTTTACCTATGATGATCGTCCACAACTGCTTAGTACATCTTTTAGCGCATTATTCCTCTTGTTTAGTGCAGGGGTTGTGGGCAGTCATCACATTTGGTATCAGATATCTGATTATCGATTTTAACCAAAGTTCGAAGACGTAATTATGTATGAGAGACATACTTGTAGATTTCAGTTGGATGTCTATTATATAGTGTATACAGTATAGTTGCGTATGAGAGACATACTTGTAGATTTCAGTTGGATGTCTATTATATAGTGTATACAGTAGAGTTGCGTTTGTACTTCTTTAGCAGCTTTTCTTGTCAGTGGCTAATCTTTTTAATTTGCAAATTTAGAATTAGTCGACATGCTTCAAGACATACTGTTAGGGAAGGGGCTATGCCTGGAGGGGGTAATGGCGGTGCACCAGACTACCCATCCATGTTTGAGGCCACGATGGAAGCATTCATGCAAAAGGTACTCGCTCCAGTGGCAGCCACGGTAGATGTAGGTGTTCAGTTGCCTCGGGTTATGGATTTTGCAAAGCTGTGCAAAGGTTATACATCACTTGGAGGAAATCCATTCAAAGGAACGGAAACGTTTGAAGAGGTTCAGAAGTGGATGGCTTCTTGTGTCCGTGTTTTAGGTGACTTGGGGTTGGATGACGCACTTAAGAGAAAGCTTGCGTCAAGGCAATTGGAGTGCAGGGCCATGGAGTGGTGGAATTCAGTTACACTTGAGACTCCAGAAGAGGAAATAACTTGGGAATAGTTTCAAGTTAAATTCGAGACAATGTTTATCTCCACTGCTGAAAAGTATGATTTGTTCAAGAAGTTCATATAGCTGAAACAAAATGGTCGTTCTGTACTTGTTTATGTTTCTGATTTCGAGGCCTTGTCCAGATATGCTCGTTCATATATTGATACACCCTATCAGAAGAATGAGAAGTTTGTTATGGGTTTGGATGCCTACATAGGAAGACCATAGGTAGAACACCTTGATGATTCATTTGAGAAACTTGTAAAAGAAGTTGTAAAACATGAAGGTTTGTTCCCAAAAGTGGAAGTTGTTGTTGCATCAATGAAAGTTCAGAAACCACATCAAGGTGGTAATAATAAGAAAAGGAAGAAGCAACAGCAGAAAGGAAAGGATGGACAGAAGAAGCCAAAGAGTTAGGTGGTTTGCTTTAACTGCCAGCAGAAGGTTCATTTTGCTATTGAGTGCAAGAACCCCAGAGCTGAGAAGAAGTACTTCAAGTGTGGAAAGCTTAGGCATAAGAAGAAAGACTGTCCAGAATCAGCTAAGGGCAAGTAGGTTGTGAAGGAATATGCTTTGGAAGTCGTGCCATCTTCTCAAGAGCTCTTACTATAAAGGAGAAGGATTCAAGGTACTCTTTCAGTTAATGATGTTTCAGTTCGTGTCTTGTTTGATACTGGAGCATCACATTCTTCCATTTGTAATGAGCTTGTGTGCCACTTTGGTTTGGAACCGGAGATTTTTGACAGACCATTGATCGTGACTAATTCAGTTGGGGTTTCATCCAATTTGTGCATGTTGTGTCGTGGTCTAGTATTGTCGAGTCATGGTTGCTCTTTTGTGTGTGATTGCTTTGTACTTACCTTCGCTGGGTTCTGGATCATCTTGGGCATGGATTGACTCAAGAGGTATGTGGTAAGGGTGAATTGCGAGAAGTTAGAGGTCAGAGTCGAGGATGTGAAAGGGCAGGAGGCATTGATTTGATATAAGCCCGAAGACTGGGTCTTTGTAAGCTATCTATATTCGCTTGTGATTCCATAGGAAGACTTGTCATCAGTGCTGATCGCGAAGGAGTTTGAGGATGTCTTTGACGAGGTCAAAGGTTTGCCTCCGCATCATGAGATCAAGTTTAGAATCGATTTGGTCGAGGGTGCTAGACCAATCGTCGTGCCTCTTAGGCGGATGGCACCTAAGGAACAGCGAGAGTTAGAGGGGTAGGTTCATGACCTTTTGGGAAAAGGATTCATTCAGAGAAGTGTTTTCGAGTGGGGTGCACAGAAGTGTTTGCAACCAAGGTTGATGGCTTGTTAAGATTGTGTGTGTACTATCGTGAGTTGAACAAGGTAACCAAGAAGAACAAGGATCTGTTGCCAAGGATTGATGACTTGTTCGATCAGCTTCACGAGGCCAAAGTTTTTTCTCAGATGGATTTAGCAACGTGGTTCCACCAGTTGAGGGTGGAAAAGGATAGTGTGCTGAAGGCTGCTTTTAGGACACATCCGATTTCTTCGAATGGTTGGTGATGCCATTCTGGTTGACTAACGCGCCAGCGTACTTTGTGGATCTTATGAATTGAGATTTCAGAGATTAATTGAACAAGTTTGTGCTTGTGTTCGTGGATGATATACTGGTTTACTCTCGGATGAGAAAGAGCACAAGACGCACTTGAGAGTTGTGTTGGAAATCTTGCAAAAACATAAGTTGAGAGCTAAGTTTTCAAAATGTCACTTCTGAAAGAGCAAAGTGAGGTTCTTAGACCATGTTGTTTCTGGATATGGTATAGCGGTTGATCCTGCTAAGGTGGCAGCAATCCAGGAATGGGATCGACCTAAGAATATGACGGATGTTTGGAGTTTCCTTGGGTTGACAGGATACATTACCGACGGTTTATCAAGGATTTCTCCAAGATAGCAGCACCATTAGCAAGATTGACGAAGAAGAACCAAGTGTTCACATGGGATGAAAAGTGTGAGAAAGCATTTGAAATCCTGAAGGAGAGACTTACGAGTGCTCCTGTGTTGACCATTCCGAGTGGGAATGAAGAGATGGTGGTGTACACTAATGCATGTGGCACAGGACTTGAGGTAGTGCTAATGCAGAAGGATAAGATTGTGGCCTACGCAAGTTGACAACTGATGCCGCATGAGAGAAATTACCCAACTCATGATTTGGAGTTGGTGTAGATTGTGTTTTCTTTGAAGAAGTGGAAACATTACCTGTTGGAAGTTCGATTCGAGTTATTCACAGAAAAAGTCATTGAAGTATCTTTTAGCTCCTAAAAGGATTTGAATCTTCGGTAGCAACAATGGTTAGAGTTTCTAGCATCGTACGATTTTGGTATAGCCTATACTCTTGGCAAGGGTAACGTCATTGCAGACGCATTAAGTCGAAGGTACGCAAATTTGGGAGCGATGTTTTCAGAATGTAAAAGCCTTGAGTATTTGCCAAGGTTCGATTTCAGGACAAGGTGTGAGTTGGGCCTTAAATGTTGGAAAGCTTATCGATAAGACCTGCTCTTATTGAAAGGATTGGCAAGAGCCAAAAATGAGATGTGAAGCATGTCGAGATTATCCAGAAGCTGGAACCAAAGAATAAGAGTTCAAAGTCGATCGAGAAGAGTTTCTTCGAAAGCAAGGGCGACTAGTTATTCCTGATATCAACGGATTGAGAGAAGAGGTTTTGAGGGAATGTCGTAACTCAAAGTTGATGATTTATCCCGGTGGTAATAAGATATATCAGGACATGAAGCGAATCTACTACTGGGTGGGGATGAAGCGAGATATTGGGAAGCTCATTTCCAAGCGCATGAACTGTCTGTAACACCCCACGTCCATTAATGTCACTAACAAAGGGAATGCATTAACTTCCATGGAGGTTTTAAGTGAATATAGAACAGAAAAATTACAACAAGACAGATAATAAGTAGTACTTGGAAATCTAAAATTTTATTTCATTGCAGCGGAAATTAAACATGTTTGTTACATCATAAAACCATAAATCAGAGTCAAGTACAATATCCATCTTGATAAAACAAAATACATAATCCCATTACATAAATAGCCATTAAAGAAGATAACAAGCTGGACTTTACTTCAGCGGTCCAAGCTTTCCAAAAGAGAGAATAAGCAATTCAATTAGACTCCACTAGAGCTGGGTCCACCCTGAGGACCTGGAGGGGGAAAAAAGATAGAAATAGAGGGGGTCAGACATAAAGTCTGGCGAGTATGATAATTCTAACAATACTATTATCAAAATAACTAGACTAAGGCATAAGCTGGAAAACAAGGAAATGTCTATGAACTATTGGGTATGGAAGAGCAGATAAAGATAACGTTAAAGTCACACCTAACACTAACGAATAATTACTACACTGCACCACACCAGTCACCCTAAAGGTTGATCCCACTTGCTTCACTTAGAAATTTTATAAATAACTTCGTGTACCCCTAACTGACTACATAGGTGCCGCCTGCCCCTATCTCCGCTAGGTGTACCCCACTACCCACTTTCGATCGGCTCCCTACTCGTAGATACCCGTGCTGGTCCCACAGTGGGGTGTATCACTCCCCTAAAGTGGCAACCCGATACAGCCTAAGGACGCACGGCTTATACCTACACGATGCAACAACATCTTACCTACCAGCCCGGGTCCACACACGCATATGAAACCCGTTGGACTTGCGTTGCCACCGCTAACCCGTTTGGCCTCTTATAGTCAAGCCCAGTATGCGTGTCCCATCCTCGACTTGGGTCGAGCCCACAAAGATACATTTGGGTTACTGGTTGAAATGGGCCCCCAATTACTTACCACAAGCTATCCACATAAGCTTGTCCCCACTAGTATATACCACTTAACCGTCTTCTTAGTCATGTTCATTTACATGTATGTTTGGTTAAGTCTTACTAAACGTATTTCAAATGCCAGGCACCCACTAGATTCCTCATGCCACCCAAGGCACCTACTTAACCCCCATGTCCCACTTCACATGTTTATCTGGTTAATTATTGCTTAATTCATTCAGGCCATAACCTCATAAAGACCTCTCACATTAGACTGGCATTTATGGCAGCTGGATTCGCCGGGCGGGTCCGGGCAGTCATACACCATAAAAGAGTCTAACCTCGTGTCTTTACAACTGTTATGCTTTAATTTGGGCCTAGGACCTCTCACATTGGGCTGACATTTGTGACTACTGGATTCGCCGGGCGGGTCCGGGCAGTTTTACGTCATAACGAGTCCAACCTCGTGTCCTAAGCATTGATTAACACTTATAATCTTTAACCCCAGTTTTAAATATATCCCTATTCAAATCATTAATTAATTTCAATTTTAATGATGACCATAATTGACTCAATTATGGCCATCCACTTACGGTATGCAAAATCATATCAATTGCACCCCAATTTCTTAATATTAAATCCTTAATATTACCCCTACCCCACATTATACGTTCGCTTATTCAACGCAAAATATACGATAGACTCGAATAGTCTAACTCATAGCACAAAGATAAATTATCACAACATATAGACAAATAAATTAGATCTAATCATAACAGGGGTGAAACTTGCATAAAACTACACATGTCATGGATCTAAAGGTGTCAACTTGTTTGGTTAAATGTCACAACTTACATAATACGATCATAACCCAAGTTCATGTATAAACTTGCATATGTGGTTTATGCAACGTAATGATGGTGTGAACTAGCATCTAACACATAGAACTCACACATGTCATAGCATAATTCTAGATCTAAATAGATGTCATAATTCTAGATCTAAATAGATGTCATACAATATGTGAGATTATACATACTAATAAATCTAAACTTGCATAGGTACATGTGATTTATCATGTGAATCATCATAACCCAAATATATATAATCAACATCATGATTCATAAGCTAACTACAACATAATAACATCATGGCTTTGTAACATCGCAACTTAGCATAGAAACTTGCAACATATATAATATCATCATAGCATGATTTACAACATATAGGATATCATCATCACATAACATAGGATTTACAACATACATGATAGCGTAAGGTTTACAACAACATATATGACAATTCACATCATTTTCTTATGATCCATATCACATCTTAATCTAATTAGTTTGCTAATAATCTTATTAAGATCATCATACTCACAATTAGAAAAGAAAGAGAGTCTTGATTTTCTTTAGAGTTGAGTAGAATTAGAGTTTTGATTAGCTTTCTTCCTTCTTAGTTGGCGGCGACTACACTGAGTTCCATGGCGACGGCATGACGGCGGTTATTCTATTTTTTTATGTGATTTTAGAATGAGAGACTACCCATGTATATATAGAATTTAGGATTAGTTTAGACCGTCCGATCAACTCAGAATGAACTTGAACCGTTAAATTAGCCAACTCAGCCCTAAAGACGCATCAGCAGCTCAAGATTGGGCTCGGCCCAAACCTGGCCGACTTGACCAGGTCGACACTGCAGTCGACCTGGGGGGGGGGGGGGGAGGTCGACTCTAGAGTCGACTCCCCAATCGACCTGACTGGGCGGGAATTTTCCCGCCCAGCCCGCTTTTGCACTTCCAGTTTGAATTTTTAAATTTTCTTGCGAGCTTTTTGAATTTTCTGAAACTTCCAATGGACATATCTCCTTCATACGGAGTCCAAATTACGCAAACTCGGACTCTGTTTCAACCAGAATTCCGAGACGAACACAATGGCGCAACCCGTTTCCCACAATTCTCACGTCTGAGATTAGTTATTCTTTAATTTGTGAATATTTATATTAACAGAATTACGGGGTGTTACATTCTCCCCTCCTTAAAGGATTTCGACCCCGAAATCTTCAAGTCAAGAAGAATGTATATCCTAACATCTAATTGTCCATCTACTCAACCATCAAACACATGCATCCATTGTACTTATAGACTTCTAATGCTTTCATGTTTAAATGCACAGTGTGTGTATATGTCCATATCTAATGCAAAATCAGGTGGTCCACTGATTCAGTTGACCTCCTTAATGCAAATCATGATAGTGCCATGCGTCCATTATGTATGAAAAAGTTCCTTAATGCTACATATTATTTCTATATGCGTGCACAATCATCATCTGAATGCAGCATCCATATGATAAAAAAATCCTCATACATCCATTTTACTAAATACATCCATATATATGCAATATGCAATATGAAGTGATTGAGCCGATCTAGTGCCTAATAGTGTGTGTATATGCGTCCACGAGCAACCACTAGCAAACACTTGCATCCACTTTGCATCCATCATACATAACGTGTCTCAAACACATGTTTCAACCATAGGATTATCCTAACTAAAGGTCAAAGAAACTAGCGAGAGGGCATACTAAAGATAAGATAAGTATAAGCTAAGCGATAAAGGAGAAATTAAAAGACATACCATCAAAAAGAAAAGGGTACAACGAACGCATCTTCGCTTCTGTCTCCCATGTAGCGTTGTTCTCATCATCTCCCCATTGCGCTTTGACTAGTCTGGCATCTCGATTCCTCAACTTCTTTATCTACGACCCAAGAATGCATGTAGGAGCTCGTCGAATCGTCGCATCACGATCTATCTCCACCTCTCTAAGCAAGCTCGGCTCAACCACTTCCGCGGTCTCGTGCAAGCACTTCCTCAAATGTGACACATGGAATACGTCGTGTACACCACTAAGTCTCTTAGGCAACTCCACTCTATACGCCATCTGTCCAATCTTCTCCTTAATAGGAAACGGCTCTACAAACCTTGGTGCTAATTTCCTAAAGGACCCAAAGCGAACAACATTCCGTAATGGAGAGACTTTGATAAAGACCATGTCCCCAACATCAAACTCAAGATCTGTCCTCCTTTTGTCTGCATAAGATTTCTTCCTATCTTGCGCCGTCTTCATCCTCCTTCGAATCAAGTCGATCTTTTCCGAAGTCTCTCTAATCATATCGGGCCTAAGTAAGATCTTATCCGTAGATTCCCACCAACATGTAGGTGAACGACAAGGTCGTCCATAAAGAGCTTCGAAAGGTGCCATGCCAATGCTAGATTGAAAGCTGTTATTATATGCGAACTCTACCGACGGAAGATGATCTTCCCATATACCCTCAAAGTCTAGGATACATAGCCTCAAAAGATCCTCTAGAATGCGATTCACCCTCTCAGTCTGGTCGTCCATCTGAGGATGATACGCGGTGCTCAAACATAACTGAGTCCCTACCGCCTCTTGCAAGCTCTTCCAAAATTCGCTAGTGAAGATAGGATCATAGTCGCTTACTATGTTAGAAACAGCACCATGCAAACGAACTATCTCTCGAACGTATACAGAAGCTAACCATGGAGCAGTCCTCTTACTCTTCACGGGAATGAAATGAGCGCTCTTAGTAAGTCTGTCTACTATAACCCAAATCCCTGTATTACCCTTCCTTGATCTTGGTAATCCATCCACAAAGTCCATCGAGACACTTTCCCACTTCCATAGTGGAACCTCCAATGGGTGAAGCAACCCACCGGGTTTCTTTTGCTCCGCTTTTACTTGTTGGCACACCAACCATCTAGCAACATACTCGGCCACATCCCTCTTCATACCGGCCCAAAAGAAAACTTGCTTCATGTATTTGTACATCTTGTCCCCGCCGGGATGAATGGTCATCTTCGAATGATGTGCTTCGTCAAGAATAGCCTTCCTCAAACCTTCGTCTCGAGGTACACAAAGTCTACTATCCCTACGTAACCATCCCTTATCATCCAGGGTATACCTACAGAGATGGTTTGATGACTCCCCTCTTTTGAGCTTTTCTACTAACTCAACCAACTGTGGGTCGTCTCGCTGTGCCTCACCAATCCATCCCAAAAGCGTAGGTCTAACCTCCAAGGATGCTAGCAAACCGGGTACAAAGTCAACGGAAGGTCTAAAGTCAAACATAGAGATGAATTCTAAGTTTTGCCGCTCAACAAACAATAGGCTCAAGGACAACCTTTTCCTACTTAAGGCGTCTGCCACCACGTTACCCGTGCCAGGGGTATATGTTATTTCGAAATCGTAGGACGCTAAGAACTCCATCCACCTTTGCTGCCTTAAGTTCAAGTCCTTCTGAGAGAATAAGTATTTTAAAGATTTGTGGTCAGTGAACAATTCGAATTTCTCGCCAAGAAGGTAATGATGCCAAGACTTAAGCGCGAAAACAATTGCGGCTAACTCTAGGTCATGTGTAGGGTTATTTTTCTCATGCACCCTTAACTGCCTTCCACCATAGGCTATTACACTTCCCTCTTGCATTAAGACTGCGCCTAGACCTGTCCCACAAGCATCGGTATAAACAGTAAATGGCTTACTCCCGTCTGGCAGCACTAAGACTGGAGCTGAGGTCAAAGCTCTCTTTAAACGTTGGAACGCATCATCACAATCTACGTCCCACGCGAAGACTAGGTTCTTCTTCGTCAGGCATGTCAATGGAGCTGATATTTTTGCGAAGTCTTTGATAAACTTCCTATAGTAGCCAGCCAACCCAAAGAAACTCCTTAATTCGGGAGCATTTTTAGGGACCTTCCAATCTTGGATGGCCACCACCTTCGCGGGATCCACAGCTATCCCTTCTTTGGAAACCACGTGCCCTAAGAATCGCACTTCCTCTCTCCAGAAGTGACACTTAGTAAATTTAGCTTTAAGGTTATGCGCTCGTAGAGTCTCCAACACTTCCCTAAGATGTAGGGCATGCTCTTCTTCATTCTTAGAAAAGGTCAAGATGTCGTCTACAAAGACCACCACGAATTTATTAAGGTACTCCCTAAACACCCTACTCATCAAATCAACAAAGTATGCGGGGGCGTTTGTCAAACCGAAGGGCATCACTAGCCATTCATAGAAACCGTTCGGAGTCCTAAAGGCAGTTTTGTCTATGCTATCCTCAGCCACACTCAACTGATGGAATCCAGTGGCTAAGTCCAACTGCGAAAACATTGAGGCGCCAACTAACTGATCGAAGAGATTGTCAATCCTTGGCAGTGGGTGTCTGTTTTTCTTAGTAAGTTTATTAAGTTCTCTATAATCAACACAAAGTCTAAGGGACCCATCCGCCTTCGTGGCAAACACTACTGGAGCACCCCACTCCGATATACTACGTCTTATGAACCCCTTCTCAAGCAACTCCTTCACTTGCTTATTGAGTTCCCTCCTTTCACGAGGAGCCATGTGGCGTATTGGCAAAGATACTGGTTTTGCATTATCCACAAGATATATTCGAAAATCTATCTCCTGCTTCGGTGGCAAGCCCTTCACCTCCTCAAACACATCCGAATATTCTTGGACTACTCTAACAGATCGTAGATTTTCCACCGATGCGTCAAGCGATTCTAGATAACTTAGCATAACGGAATTTATGGGATTACAAAAGATTTCAAGAGTGTTGCCAAGGCGAGTCATGAGCCTAACTACTCTCCTTTTACAATCAAGAACGGCCCCATTTCTGGATAACCAATCCATTCCTAAAATTAGCCCATAGCCCGTGAAGCCCAAAACATAAGCATCACATCTAAACCCAGCGCTAAGTATAGAAATTTTCAAATCCAAACATATCATAGACAAATAAGTTGAGCCCCCAATTGGATTCGAAACAACTAAGGGATCCTCTATTAAACTGGTGTTTAAGTGCAGTGATTCAACTAATGATGTAGAGATAAACGAATGTGATGCGCCCGAATCGAATAAGGTACGGACAGGATGATCAAACAGAAAAACTAAGCTTTCAACAGAAATGGTTCTACCTCGTTCTTGCTGCGGTGGGACCGTGAGAGTCTGAACTTGTCCCCTTGCCTGCCCTGGTGCCATAAGAGCCTGCACCTGTCCTTCCGAGGTAGACCCTGCCCTCTGCCCCTTCTTTGGGCCTTCACTAGATGTCCCGCTTCACCACAGTGAAAACAGCCAGTCTTCTTTTTCTTTCTGCAATCCTTGCTGAGATGGCCTGGTGTCCCACAGTTAAAGCATCTTTTCTTTCCTTTGCCATTATTGTCTTTACCACCCTTCTTGTTTTGCTGTTGTGGTTTCTTCTGATCCCCTTTCTTCTCGGGTGCCTTATTAGCATTAGCGCCTTTCTCTTCGTGCATGAGTGCCATGTCTACTAGCTTCTCAAAGGTGGCCCCCATAGGGATGTGGGTCATAGCCAACCCCTGCAATGGCTCATTCAAGCCATTAACGAACCTCAAAGCCTTCTTCTCCTGCGTGTTCACCAAATCTAAGCCAAACCTTGCCAATTGGTTAAATTTGTTGATGTACTCTTTCACTGATAGATTTCCCTGCTTCAATGTCAAGAACCTTTCCATGTATAGATTCTCTTCTGCCCTTGAGAGAAACTTTGCCTCAAACCTACGTCTGAAATCCGCCCAAGAATCAACAGGACGCTCCCCATTAGTGACCTCCCACCAAAATGAGGCCTCTCCCTTCATTAACCAAGCTGCTAATTTGACTTTCCTCCCTTCTTCTACTTCAAAGATTTCTAGCAATTCTTCCACCTCCTTAAGACAATCTCTAGCTTCCACAAACGTTTCTGACCCTTGAAAAGGTTTTCCACCCATAGCCTTAAATTAATTGCATGTCTTTGCAAAAGTATCAACGCGAGGAGGGGGAGGAGGAGCGGGTGCAACTGGTGGTGGAGGAACATTGGCTGGACCTGCAGCGGCCCTAGCCTCTAATAACCTCCTATACCATCCTGGTATCGTTACACCCTCCGGAAGGTTAAGATCTTCAGCCATGCTGAAACGAAAAAGGAAAGATTCAAAATGGAGAATTCGAAAGATAAAGATATATGGCTATTGGGGATTATGTTTTTCATAAAAACTTTCCTCTTTAAATTACTCATCCAGACATGTTTTTGAAAACACTTCTTCCAAAAATACTTTAGAAAAATAGTTTTTCTAAAAAAATTATCTGTTCTGGTAACCTTAAGCTCTGATACCACGTGTAACACCCCACGTCCATTAATGTCACTCACAAAAGGAATGCATTAACTTCCATGGAGGTTTTAAGTGAATATAGAACAGAAAAATTACAACAAGACAGATAATAAGTAGTATTTGGAAATCTAAAACTTTATTTCATTGCAGCGGAAATTAAACATGTTTGTTACATCATAAAACCATAAATCAGAGTGAAGTACAATATCCATCTTGATAAAACAAAATACATAATCTCATTACATAAATAGCCATTAAAGAAGATAACAAGCTGGACTTTACTTCAGCGGTCCAAGCTTTCCAAAAGAGAGAATAAGCAATTTAATCAGACTCCACTAGAGCTGGGTCCACCCTGAGGACCTGGAGGGGGAAAAAGATAGAAATAGAGGGGGTCAGACATAAAGTCTGGCGAGTATGATAATTCTAACAATACTATTATCAAAATAACTAGACTAAGGCATAAGCTGGAAAACAAGGAAATGTCTATGAACTATTGGGTATGGAAGAGCAGATAAAGATAACGTTAAAGGCACACCTAATACTAACAAATAATTACTACACTGCACCACACCAGTCACCCTAAAGGTTGATCCCACTTGCTTCACTTAGAAATTTTATAATTAACTTCGTGTACCCCTAGCTGACTACATAGGTGCCGCCTGCCCCTATCTTCGCTAGGTGTACCCCACTACCCACTTTCGATCGGCTCCCTACTCGTAGATACCCGTGATGGTCCCATAGTGGGGTGTATCACTCCCCTAAAGTGGAAACCCGATACATCCTAAGGACGCACGGCTTATACCTACACGATGCAACAACATCTTACCTACAAGCCTGGGTCCACACATGCATATGAAACCCGTTGGACTTGCGTTGCCCCCACTAACCCGTTTGGCCTCTTATAGTCAAGCCCAGTATGCGTGTCCCGTCCTCGACTTGGGTCGAGCCCACAAAGATACGTTTGGGTTACTGGTTGAAATGGCCGCCCAATTACTTACCACAAGCTATCCACCTAAGCTTGTCCCCACTAGTATATCCCACTTAACCCTCTTCTTAGTCATGTTCATTTACATGTGTGTTTGGTTAAGTCTTACTAATCGTATTTCAAATGCCACTAAAGGCACCCACTAGATTCCTCATGCCACCCAAGGCACCTACTTAACCCCCATGTCCCACTTCACATGTTTATCTGGTTAAGTATTTCTTAATTCATTCAGGCCATAACCTCATAAAGACCTCTCACATTAGACTGGCATTTATGGCAGCTGGATTCGTCGGGCGGGTCCGGGCAGTCTTACACCATAAAAAAGTCTAACCTCGTGTCTTTACAACTGTTATGCTTTAATTTGGGCCTAGGACCTCTCACATTGGGCTGACATTTGTGACTACTGGATTCGTCGGGCGGGTCCGGGAAGTTTTACGTCACAAACAAGTCCAACCTCGTGTCCTAAGCATTGATTAACACTTATAATCTTTTCCCCAGTTTTAAATATATCCCTATTCAAATCATTAATTAATTCCAATTTTAATGATGTCCATAATTGACTCAATTATGGCCATCCACTTACGGTATGCAAAATCATATCAATTACACCCCAATTTCTTAATATTAAATCCTTAATACTACCCCTACCCCACGTTATACGTTCGCTTATTCAATGCAAAATAGACGTTAGACTCGAATAGTCTAACTCATAGCACAAAGATAAATTATCACAACATATAGACAAATAAAATAGATCTAATCATAATAGGGGTGAAACTTGCATAAAACTACACATGTCATGGATCTAAAGGTGTCAACTTGTTTGGTTAAATGTCACAACTTACATAATATGATCATAACCCAAGTTCATGTATAAACTTGCATATGTGGTTTATGCAACATAATGATGGTGTGAACTAGCGTCTAACACATAGAACTCACACATGTCATAGCATAATTCTAGATCTAAATAGATGTCATAATTCTAGATCTAAATAGATGTCATACAATATGTGAGATTATACATACTAATAAATCTAAACTTGCATAGGTACATGTGATTTATAATGTGGATCATTATAACCCAAATATATATAATCAACATCATGATTCATAAGCTAACTACAACATAATAATATCATGGCTTTGTAACATCGCAACTTAGCATAGAAACTTGCAACATATATAATATCATCATAGCATGATTTACAACATATAGGATATCATCATCACATAACATAGGATTTACAACATACATGATAGCATAAGGTTTACAACAACATATATGACAATTCACATCATTTTCTTATGATCCATATCACATCTTAATCTAATTAGTTTGCTAATAATCTTATTATGATCATCATACTCACAATTAGAAAAGAAAGAGAGTCTTGATTTGCTTTAGAGTTGAGTAGAATTAGAGTTTTGATTAGCTTTCTTCCTTCTTAGTTGGCGGCGGCTACACTGAGTACCATGGCGACGGCATGATGGCGGCTATTCTATTTTTTATGTGATTTTAGAATGAGAGACTACCCATGTATATATAGAATTTATGATTAGTTTAGACCGTCCGATCAACTCAGAATGAACCTGAACCATTAAATTAGCCAACTCAGCCCTAAAGATACATCAGCAGCTCAAGATTGGGCTCGGCCCAAACCTGGCCGACTTGACCAGGTCGACACTACAGTCGACCTTGGGGGGGGGGGGGGAGGTCGAATCTAGTGTCGACCTGCCTGGGCGGGAATTTTCCCGCCCAGCCCGCTTCTGCACTTCCAATTTGAATTTTTAATTTTTCCTCCGAGCTGTTTTGAATTTTCTGAAACTTCCGATGGCCATATCTCCTTCATACGAAGTCCAAATTACGCAAACTCGGACTCTATTTCAACCAAAATTCCGAGACGGACACAATGGCGCAACCCGTTTCCCACAATTCTCACGTCTGATATTAGTTATTCTTTAATTTGTGAATATTTATATTAACAGAATTGCGGGGTGTTACACTGTCAGTTGGTTAAAGCTAAACATAAGAAGCCGAGTAGGTTCCTCCAGCCATTAGAAGTTCCTACATGGAAGTGGGAACAAATATCGATGGATTTTATCAATAGACTACCTAGAACTAAGGCAGGAAACGAAGGAATTTGGGTCATCGTGGATCGCTTGACCAAAAGTGCAAGGTTTATTCCTGTCAGATCGACTAGGACAACAACAAAGTTGGTTGAGCTTTATGTGAAATGGATAGTTCGATTCCATGGTATCCCAAAGAGCATGGTGAGTGACCAAGATCCATAGTTGACAAGTGGATTTTGGAAGAGTTTGCACAAAGCATTGGGACCAAGTTGTTCTTGAGTACGACTTATCGTCCCCATCCTGATGGTCAAATCGAGAGGGTCAATCGAGTTTTTGGAAGATCTCCTAAGAGGTTGTGTGTTCGATTTTGGGTGATTATTGGAAGACCATCCACATCCAGTTGAGTTTGCATATAATAATAGCTACCAGTTTAGCATCGGGATGGCGCCATATGAGGCGATGTATGGAAGGTCGTGTGGTTCTACAGCCTATTTATTAGAATATAGAGATATGTTGATACTTGGTCCAGAAACGATAAGAGAGACATCAGATTGTATCGATATCGTTCGGCAATGAATGAAGGCATCCCAAGATCGTCAGAAGAGTTATGCTGATAAGCATCAAAAGGATCTGGAGTTCGACGTCGGCGATATAGTTTTCATTAATATTTCGCCATTGAAGCGTGTGGTTCGATTCAGAAACAAAGGAAAGTTAGCTCCTAGGTTCGTTGGACCGTTTCCTATAGTCGAGCGAATTGGAAAGCTCGCATATAAATTGGAGTTACCCGAAAAGATGTCGAGTATGCATAATGTGATCCATGTGTCATTTCTATGGAAGTTCATGCATGATTCGAACATGGTGGTATCTCCAACGCAGTACGAAGACCTAGAAGTCGAGACCGTAGTTGCGAAACCTTGTAGGCCGCTTCATGTCATGGCGAATGACACAAAACAGCTTAGGAGGAAGGCGGTTAAGTTAGTCAAGGTACAATGGAGTGAGGATGGCAACGATTATACATGAGAGACAAAGAGAGCATGAAGGCGACCTATCCAGAAATCTTCGTCGATATGACTCATTAGTATCGTGTCACTTTACATCATTGTAGCTTGTACTGTTGTGTTTGTGTTAGAATTCCTCAAGCTAGGATAAGGCTATGGATGCATGGCTTGATGGCTGCTAGTTTGGGTGAATGAAATGGCTACTCATGGATGGTAGGCATACAAAATTGTTTTGGTTGCTTATATTTGTTGGGATTTCGAGGGAGAAATTCCTAAAGGGGGAAAAATGTAACAGCTCGCATTTTACATATTGAAAGATCGTAGAATATTTTTATTTTATTCCCTGAGGGTTGGATAATTCTAATATTTTAATATGTTAGTTATGGGGATGTCATACATGTCCATATTTTTTTTTACCAATTTTGCTTGTGACCATTTTGCCTTGTCAGTCTTGTACAGAGAAGAACTTTTGACTAGGATCGAATCAGGTGTTGAGACCTATGCCATTGGAAAGGAAATGATGCTTCCCTTTCTGTAGAGTGGTCACATTAAAGATTTGGCTCAGCAATTTGGGAGGAATCACTTTCTAAGGCTTTACAGTTGGCTTTTTAGGTTTTTAGAGCCTTAATGGACTGATTTGAGGAGGCCATTAGTAGGCTGGTGGGGGGCTATAAATAGGGGGTAGGAGGCATGGAGAATAGTTTATTTTCTCCATTCTCTCATTTAAGAGAGCATGTGGTACTTCATTCCTCCATCTTTTACACCTTTCCACCATTAAAGCGTAGATAATCGAAGATCTACATCGTTTGAAGCTAGATCTACACAAATCGAAGAGAGAATTCATCGAATCAAAGAGTTTGAATCAAATTCTTCATTGTTTGGATCTAGATATAAGTGTTTTTGGTTTTTTTTGGAGAATTGGTGAGTGATATGCATCTCTCACATGGATTCAATCAAGTATATGAGTGTTTGATCTAGTTTTCAATCAAATTGAAGTCGTTTTCCTTAGATCTACATCATGGTAAATTTAATTTCATATGAATCGCCATAGGATCTAATTTAGTAACTTAAAACCGGTAATTTCTATATTGTTTCATATGTTTACGCAAGTTAGATCCATGATTTAGTTCATATTTTCATTTGTCATGGTTTTTGTGAAATTTGCATAATTTTGGTTAAAATCGTCATATTCATGTTGTTAGTGATTTCATAACATGTTTATGGTTGTATTTGATGAATTGGTTGAATAGATTTCATCGATCTTGTCGTTTGATGAATTTTTGGTGAAATTTGGAGCTGAATTAGACCAGTACAGGCCATGCGTCGAGCGTGTAGTATAGCTTATGTTCGGGTCGAGCAGCTAACTGGGTCATGCAGCTTAGGGTCGATCAGATGGATCTGGTCGGTTGCGCTTATTGGGTTCGAGTAAGATCTAGTCGGTCGCACCAGGAGGTCGGTCGCACTCAGAAGACATAAGGTCTTTTATGAAAAAAAAATCGGGTATGTCCCAGATTTGAACAAAAGGGCCAAAAAAATTAAACCGTCCCGTAGTGCACTGCGCTCTAAACGTTGTGGTTGATGGCATGAACACTGTAGTTTATTTCATAGCAAATGGATGTGACGCTATGAATTGTGTTGAACCATATATCGATGTTATTTGGTTTGTGACTTTGAAGTGAATTCTAGAAGGAATATTCAAAGTATTGAATGTGTTCATTGATCGGTATGGAACAATGAATGAGATGACAACTCAAAGGTCATGAGTTGGTGGATAATGGTTGCTCGAGAAGGTCGCTTGAGCTATGAAAAGTTGTCAGATTGGATGACTAGAGATGCAAAGGTGATTGATTATTGTTGTCGTAGGTCCTAGCGGGATCAAAGTAAGGGTACAAAAACGGGCACCTAGAAGACCAGAAGGTTGATGGTCGAGTAACTTGGGTATCGTTGAAAGGCTTAGGTACGTATCGTTGGAATGCGTATGTAGATTATGCTAGAACCGGGGTTACCATTAGCTCTTGACATATGGCAAGGTTGGTCGTCATACGATTAACGATGGTTTTGAAGCAGAATTGGCGATGGTAGCTAGAGTCTGTTTTGGTTAATTAATTTCCTTGTTTGTACCATCTCACGTAAATTTTCCATCATCGAAGGAGATGTATCTTGGGTGCTTGTTTGATATTGGTTTAGGCCCCTGGGGATTGCGCTTAAGGGATGTTGAATCCAATTAAGATGGTTTACGTGGGATACATATAATTTGGATGTTATGAATGCTAGTGGTGTTTGCTTCAGATTGCCATGAATCAATGGTTGTTCTGGTTTCCATGAATGAATGGTTGAAGTGTTTGATGTAAAGGCTATCACTGCCCGATGTGGGGAAGACGAGGTTGGGTTCATCTCGGGTGTTGTGGGTAGATTAGTTGTTATTTTCCTACTCTCATATACTTTATTGATGATGTTAAATAGTTATTTTATCGCTCAGTAAGACTGTTGTCTGACTCAAGGTTTTATGTTTCTCTCTTATTACGTTAGGCTATTCATCTGATGGGGAGACTGAGCAGTAGGTGACAGGTGATAATTTAGTGAGACAGTGATGTAGATCGATGGCGAGCTAGAGGCTTGCGTATCAGTTCTATTACTATCTAGTATTTGTTTCCGCTGTTTGTTGATTCTTCTCTAAGTGCTATAATGAGGCAAATTTGTACAGACTTATTTTGAAATCCTAGTGTTGGATATACTTTTTAGTTGTTATAAAAGTTTAGTGTTTTTTGCTTCACTATTATTACTTGTTGTATATATTCTATTATATTTTATCATTGCGCTGTGAGTTCTACGACAGGTACCGATGTTGCTATTAACCTATGATGATTGTCCACAACTGCTTGGTGCACCTTTTAGCGCATTATTCCTCTTGTTTAGTGCAGGGGTTGTGGGTGGTCGTCATAGTTCCCTTTGAATACGTGCCTTCCAAGTAAACATGACAGGCACGTTTAGTTTAACCCAGTCCCACACTGGATCGACACATGGGTTGACCCACTCACAATCTGTGCCGACCTCTGGGCCGATACATGGGTTGACCCACGTACAATCCGGGTCGACATGGTTGGTGATGGGTCATCCCATGCAACGGTTGTGTATTTTTTCTTTTTCTTTTCTAATTTAAATTCCAAACTTTGAATCGCCATAGTACCTTTTATTGATTTCAATTACGCAAATCATGTATGTAACTGAACCAGAAAATCTTAGCAAACCCAATGACGTAATCCCGATTGTCAAATTATGATAAATTTTTTCAACTTATTATTTAATTCATTCATTCATTAATTAATTTCTATACGTTACAATTTGGATAGTTACAATACTGATTAGGTTATTTTATCATAATCCAATATTTTACATATTCAATTTAGATTAAGGTTTCTAGATTAACCGTTGAACAATATCAATTTAAATTCCTAGATCATAGTTCTCTGATTACATTCAATATATTTTGATCCAATTTACCACTTCAGATTTTATAAAAATCTAGATCCATATCTTTATTAGTCTAATAACTAATAGGAAATATAGCACTAATAAATTTGACCCTTTTGATTCAAATTTAAATCTTACTCACTTAAAAGCTTAAGCTTTAACATCATAGATTCCTTTCAGCCATCCTCACTATATGAATTTCCTCCTCGGTTTGATTTATTTTTATTTTATTTGGAAGATATATGAAAGTTTAGCATTAGGGATTAGATCGTATTTATAGTATTTCTTAGGGTCTCGATACCATTGAATTAACCATTTATTCAATCCAAAGCATTTGAAAACATCATAGCCATCATCCTACCATTTGAGCATGTCATAGTCATCACCCAACCATTTTGACATGTCATACCCAACCACAAGAATTTCAGATCTAAGGGGTATGGTTGGCCATCTTAGCCAAAGATCTACTACCTGCTTGGTCGATGATTATACTAATATTATTTCCTTATTTTACTCATAAACCTTTCATATTAACTCACATTACGTTGATTAATATATGGAACTTATCCAGAAGATCTTTAGGATGCAATGATGAAGTCCCATTAGCCAAACTTGTATATTTATGAAAATTTTGTTTTTTATTTCATTTTTGAAATTAACTTATTATTTTCCAATAATAACTCAGTTGTTACACAATATCATATTTAGAAAGGGAACCTGGATCTGATTTATGCCTTGAATCCGAAGTCTGTCCATGTTATTATTGGTGGCATAGTCATTAGTTGGGCTTGTACTCTTATACTTCAAATGGTCGATCTAGGAGTTAACACTCCTTGGACACATTTTCCATATTACCACCATCACATTAACGTGTTAAGGCTTTACAAAGCGAATATGGGCGGGTAAGAAACTATGAGGAAGGTTATAGTTGCCCCTGATAAGACACTTTGTGATGACCGACATATACTGTCGGTGTTATAACTCAATACTGCGTTGTACAGGCATTCAATCGATGCATGAAGATTGCCAAGAGAAGGAATTCGGGAAAAGAATGAAATTGATACGATAGAAAGATGATTGAAGAAAAAACAGAAGAAAACCAAGCACAAATACATAAACTTGTCGTATATCTCACCGTGAATCAGATAAAATATAATAGAAACCATAAATATAAAATAGACCAGACAGTAATAACTATATAAACCACATAATCAAAGTATAGGATCAAATAATCTAAAGTAAACAAAGTTTATACGAGATATAAACAACCTCACCGATAAACTTTCTTGGATAAATAATCAATGCTGTCATGGCTCCACATTATCGCACAGTGCAATAATCAATAATACAAATATAATATGGGAAGACGCCACCTCTTGCTGATCCACCTGTGCTACTCTAGATAAGCCTACACTTACTACCTAGACACTCATCAATGCATTTGATGAGTACCCAAGGAAATAAGAGGGAACGTAAAACCTTCGGTCAGACAATAGTTTGGTGTGAGTGACAATCTATATCAAAGTACTGTAAAAGTTATAATAGTAGTTGGATAAAAAGTATGGAAATCCATACTAGACATGTCCCTACATCTGTAGAGCTAGTACATAAAATAATAGACTAGTCCATGATAATAATTTTAGGTATGCGCTACGTCTCTATGTTATAAAAGCGCTTAAGCGAATACATCGCTTAATTTTCTGAAAAGCGGAAGGCATTAAGCCATTAGTGCTTAATAGAGTCTCGTTTAAATTTAAACATTTGTATAGCAGTATTAAGCAATGACTTATTTGTATAATAGTTAAGCACCACTTAAGTGTTGCTCTTAAGTACCGCTTAAGCGCCTTTAGTTACAGTTTTGCTGTGCACAGATCTATCGCTTAGGCAACGCTTAAGAACCATAAAGCGAAGCGAGCCCTTCATCGCCTCGCTTAGCGTTTAATATAACATGGCTATGTTGAAGTACTAAGGTGTCTAAATATTTGTATTAATGCTACCTACATCTAGTGACATACTAAGAGTTATACATTACTAAGCAAACATAACATACATCATCCATCCTCACATTTATTCACTTAATGCATTGGATATACCGTACGTTTGGTCCTATAGTAGTTATACTCGATCTGAGCTGAAATAGTCTACATCAGACTAACAACCTACATCAGGTTGAGAATGAGCATGTGATATCCACGAGTCCCCCCCCCAATTAGACTAAAGAGCCCGCAACCTGGTTGGGAATTCGATGAGCAGCAACTAGCCTATAACTTACATTAGGTCAAAGACTCGATAGACGCTCAAGCTTCAATTCTCTAAGTACCCAAGTAAACCCACATACTAATGGTCCCTTTTGCGTACGTATCTCCACCACAGAGTTATCCTGGAGCTATCTTCATACTCTTATCTGAAGTCTCTCAGTCGATAATTGTCTAGACATCTTCCATCAAACTCCACTCCCTGAACCTCTCCTAATAACTTCTCTATCTTGGAAGTAGTCTAGCCATCTTGACTCGTAGTCTCGCCATCCTGACTTACATTCTCCTAATTCAAACTTAACTCTAGATACTTTGCCTTTCGGTGAATAACTATCCATCGTCAAAACTGCTGCCACTCCCTATCATGGAATCACCATCGTCAAATGACGAAATTATCGCGTCGAAGCACCACATCCTTACCTCATGCACAAACCATTGGTCGAAGTGCCTTTATAACAGTTAATGATATTTTTTTGCCAACACCTAGTTTAAGTTATGTGGGACATGAATTCAAGTAATATAATGCATTCATGACCCAGGGTTGCTAGAGGACATCCAGAAACCAGTATTATTGAGCTCAGCCCACCTTTGCTCAAACATCGAAGCCTTAATCCTAAAGATTGCATATCCTTTCCTCAAGGGATAAATATACCACTTATAACACAATGGAGCTCCTAAATAACCTGAAGAAGGTTTACTTAGCTTGACACAACCAAGATCTCGTGGAATCAATTATTCCCCGGATCACGAATACAATGATATATATTGTGATACGAAGAAAATAGGATAACGATTCTTCATATTCGGGAAAGGAAGTGCAGCCATGCTTATTAACTTAGATGATCATTCACATCGAATTGACCCAGAGGGCTTAGACGTGTCAAGAACCAAGTTATAGCCTGCGTACAATTTCCTTTTTGAGATCAAAAAGCATTAGGCTCATTATGAGAGCGTGGATCAGTGTTGCAAATCCCTCAAAAATGGAAGGAGGAGGACTTTGAATTTCTATGAATCCCTCCTTCTCACACGAAGATGCCATGATCCACTTTCTCATACGAAAGGTTAGTGTTAACTCCCTGTCATCATAACAACACAACAAGATTATCAAATTGCAAGATGTTTAGGCCCTGAAATTCCCAATTTATAAATTGTAGATGTATTACAAGAGTTGAAGAAATCCTTAATCATTTGGGGAATTAGGATTTTCTCTTTGCTAAGAAGAAAGAACAAGATTGAGAAATGAAAAAAAAATTGTCCCTATGTATGTGGCTCTGAGGGTCTTATTTATAGAGAACTCAGGTCCCCTTCCGCTGTTGGGTTGTTGGGCCTGGAGGAGCCTTTGCTGGCCACTTTTTCCTTGGTCTCGGGCGTTTGGCTTCCGACCGAATTTGGAGTGCTAATTATAGTCTTTGAAATGGGGGTCCCGGTCAATTGGGGCTTCTTATGGATTAATATGGGCTTGTCGATGTGGGGGCCTTCGGGTGGTATTTGAACCCTCGGTAACAACTCTTGAGTGTAGGCTTTCGGACATAAGCCTCCAAATGTAGGCTTCCAGATTTAACGGGAATACTTATAGGAGATGTCCCTCTTGTTGTACGTAGATAACTATCGGTTTGTAACCGTTGTTGGTTTCTGTACTAGGTAGATTAGTACGCGTAGCCTATATCTCCACTTGGGTCCCAGTTAGCCTTTCGGTGGAGCTTTTGGGATAGTCCGGTTTTCTGGAAGGTGGCTTCCGGTGATGTTTCTGTTGTTTGTGAATGTGGTCCTTCGTCATTTATGCAGTCGATATTTCAAAAGCTGGCTCTGGATAATCTTTATGTACTGGCTTGATACCCTTGATACTTCCACCTTCTAACGTGTAGGTGCTAAGTAGTTTACTTCTGACAACCCTTTCAGGTTTCGATAAGCAGAGCTTATGTTCTTTTCTTCCTTGATTTCTATCTTAGGTTACCTTTCGCCACAGAACTCTTCACCGGGTAGACCCTGTCGGATGCACCATGTCGGATGAACCCTGTCGGATAAACTTCACTGGCATTTTGTAGGTTTTAAACTCCCTTCTCCCTAAGTGTGGCGGTTTATGCTGCTCTCAAATCCTTCTTTCCGTGCTTATATTCATCCGATACCCCTTCACCATCAGCCTATGCTAAGGATAATTTTTGGTAGTAACATTTCCCCCCTTAGTGAAGGGGTATCTTCAACTTTCCAAGTCAAACTTCTTTTTCCAGACTCTTTTCTATTTATGTGTGAATTGTTTCTTAGTTCTGGATTACATCACGAAACTTGGATATCCTTAAGATTCGAAGATCAGAGGTCCCCTTTGGCGTTCGTGGAGAACTGAACTGACTTAAATTCGTTGGTTAATAGAAGACCGAAAATCTATTCCAAGTATTTGTGAAGAGTCGAATCAATCAGATACAAGCATTTGAAGTTTGAAGACTAGAAACCCCTTCTGGTATTTGTGAAGATCCAAATCAACCCAGAATCGGGTATTAATATAGATAGAAGACCGGAAGCCTCTTTCGGCATTTGTATAGATTCGAATCAACCCAGATTTGAGTATCAATATAGATAGAAGACCGAAAGCGTCTTCCATGTTTGTGAAGATCTGAATCAACCAAGATTCGGGTATTAATATAGATAGAAGAATGGAATCCTCTTTTGGCATTTGTGAAGATCCGTGTCAACCCATATTCGGGTATTAATATCGATAGAAGACCGAAAGCCTCTTCCGGCATTTGTGAAGATCCGAATCAAACCAGATTCGGGTATTTAAAGATTAAGGACCGAAAACCCCTTCTGGTATTAATGTTTTTGGTATCCCCCTTGGATTTGGTTTATGAAGCATAGGCTGTACGTGCTCCCGGAGCCACTCTCTATGCTTTTGATGTCAAAGCAGAGGATGTACGTGCTTTGTTAGCCACTCTCTGGGCCTGTGCGTCAGGTGCACTTGGCTAGCTTATGTGCTGAAACGACCTGAACTTCCCCGGTCTCCGAAGAGAAGAGAAAGAACGAATTGTTTTGAGAACACGACAAAATAGAACGTAGACGGAAGAACATTTCATTGTTAATTACAACAATTCCATCAGATACAAGAATATACATAGTATAAATGAATAAATATTACACAGAAAATATCAGAAATTACAATACATTACATAGCAGTGGAAAATAATACAATACACAACTAGAAGAGATATACGGATACAAAGCTTTCCGGATATCATTCCAGCTGTAAATCAGGATCCTGTGAATGTAAATATGCAAAACCAAAACTACTAGCTGCCCACGTCAAAATAGGGGCACCCAGAGTTTAGGTTAAAACAATAAACTCCGGGTCAGTCATAGGACTAGTATGAGAACTAAAACAGTTATTAATCTTTATTTGAAAGTTAGGAAAATCAAGGGACCACGCCGTATAACACGGAACAGGTTTCCTCCCAAGAATACCAGTGCATAAAACAAACAGCGCAATGCTAAATAAAGAAAAATGAAGCTATTGTAAGACCCAGGTCTCATCACACAATGCAACGCAAGCCGAAGGATAGGGTTTTTACCTTATAATAGCCAAGAATGCTTGATACGTTTAAAACAAATCATTTGATACTATTATAAGTGCATAGTGTATAAAACAACTTCAAATCATAAGTATCAATCATTGGCGGCATAAGCACCCCATCCCACTATGTCGCCATACTAGGTTCTACAAATAAAACCGCAAATGTCACGTATTCGGAAATTGGATTTCCATCTATGAACCGAGGCAAAAGATAGTCCTCAATCGATTCGAGACTGTCTAGTCCGAGTCTCAGGCAAATGGGCAGACAAGCCTTGGATCGTCAGGGCCGGTCTACCGATGTGGATTATTATGCCTAAACAATACGTCTCTCCGCCCTATGGGGCGTAAATGAGCAAACAAATGACTCCATTGGACCTGGATCGTCCGATCAAACCGAGGCGCCTCGCAACAGCAACAACCACATAAGTCAAACTCGTCAGGGCGAGTAAAACCACTGACGCCACTTCTAACTAGAAAGAAACGCATGTCCTCCCTGAGGTCCGTCTCCCGTTTTTGGTTCATACCGGGTGTGAAACTCGCGAAGTAAACGTTACATAAAGCTACGCCACAAAGGCCGTGCTTCGATCATCAACCATCAGACTTTGCTTTTCAACAGAAGCCTTGATCATTTGCCACTTAGGCATGCCGCACAGGCAATTCACTCTATGCGTTTGATATCCATCAGTATATAACCCCTGAGCTCGTACGTCTCAGAGAAGGGCGTTAAGCAAGAGAATAAATTCTCCACCGCCAAACAGATATATATTTAATAGAAATCAATCACACAGACTAAAATCCACTGTCAGACACACAGTCCATTTACAAGTCAGTTCTGTGTCTGAACGAAACCGGAGGCACCTAGTACCCCGCATATCCATCGATCTCCAAGTACGTCTGGACGATCACCAAATGTTTCCATCTTCTTGGGTGTACATCCCAATCAAGATCACCAGTAATCACCCAAACGACGTGAAGACCTCCGGTCTTCGACCACCGTCTTCATCTTCGACCGATCGTCGTATCAGTTATTCAGAATGGGATAAACCCGGTCTTTCCGAATAACTCGCGTATATTATAAACAAGTGTTACACAAACACAACATACGCCTCATTCCAATTCATCAGTCACTAACCGTAAATTAATCAAGAGAATAATCCCCCAATATTAACCCCGAAGGCCGAAACCAACATCAGATCAATACCCAGGAAATCACTCTGCTTAGCCAATCTACAGCTAGTTTCTAAATTTCACATTCTTGGGGAAAGGTTCCCATTAATTTTATCAAAGATAAATTCTTTAATTTTTATTTTTTAATCTTACTTTTGAATTTCACTTCAAACTAGTCGGGATTAACGAACCTTACCGAAGTAATCATTTGTTTTAATTTCCCAATCCCAACCTATTCATCCCATGAAGTAAAACTGGTCATACTTCATATCTAACACCACGGTGTTATCGGTAAATTCAATTACCATTTCACGTTCAAATCTAATTAAAGATTTAACTACCGTCTGGAGTAAAACTGGTGATACTCCATTCTCGATCTTTTCAATCTAATTAAAGATTCATTAAAACTCCACTTTAGTTTTAATCTTTGACTGGGTTAAAGAATCAGTGTCATTTAAAACACGGTTCATGATAAACCCAAAATCACATCACATTTCAATCAGTCCCTAACCGTAAATTAGCAAGTGAGCAATTCCCTAAGTATTAACCCCGAAGGCCGAAACCAACATCAGATCAATACCCCAGAAACCATTCAACTTAACTAATCTCCAGTTAGTTTCTGATTTTCTTAACTCTTTCGGGTCTAAGAACAGTATTATTGAAGATACCATTCACGACAACCCAAAATCACATTCTGTTAATTATCGGGTTAAAGAACGAGTGTTATTTAAAACACCATTCATGATAAACCCAAGAATCAATTCGAATTCAATTCCAATTAAATATTATTTAATTGGTACACTTCATTAAATCTAAATAAAAAGATTTAATCTTTTCCCTCAACTGGGCTTAAGAACAGTGTTAATGAAGACACCATTCACGACAAACCCAAATCTCATTTGATATTAAATACAAGGCTCTGAATAGAAAATATACCGGATTATATTCAATATCAAATTCTACGACCAACAAATATCGTATTGGAAATAATGATATATATATCTTTCAAATTCCCATTACAATATTTGTATCATCACGAAATCCAACATCGAAATATTCCGAAGACAATTTTGATTCAAATCCATTCCAATATAATTATTGGAAATTCTGGTTATTTTCAAAACCATTTCCAATCAAATTTATTTATTTAAAAATAAATAGAATTATAATTCTAGTTCAAAACTAGTTCATTTCGATAAAAATCTATTTTTATCTTTTCAAATATGGAGTTTTTCATCCCAATTCTTCCAAAATCATTTCTTATGATTTTACACAAATTATTACTATTTTTAATAATTTTATCAATGTCCGTACAGTCGATTTCCATCAATGGCCATCGAACTGCACTTACCGCGACCTTTTCCAAATTTGATTTGAACATAATTCCAAATCCAACCGTTAGATTTCAAATTTCTAATATTCGTTAGAAAGCTCTTTTCGATACGAACCCAAGGTTCCGGTTTTAGGAGAATCCGACGGTCGGATCTCCCATAATATCCATTCGAAGTCAATGGTCGAAATTCGCGAACTGCCGCGGCGCGGCGCGTTCTATTCAGGCCATTATATTATATATATATAATATATACTTCGTCGATTTCCTTTTAAAGACGTATTATTATAATTCGTTTTAAATTCGTTTTCAAAACGATTTCTACTTCATTTCTAATTCAAATCAAAATTGAATTTTTCCTTATAAATTCGTTTTAAATTCATTTCAAATTGATTTCAATTCAAATGGATTTCTAATTCAATTTCAGTTCATTTTCAATTCAATTCAATTTCAATTCGAATTCATTTATATTCAATTTCAATTCGAATTCATTTATATTCAATTTCAATTCGAATTCATTTATATTCAATTTCTATTCGAATTCATTTCTATTCAATTTAATTCGAATTTCAATTCTTTTCAAAATATCAGATTTTGAAATCACTTTCGATATTCATTATAAAATGAATAAAATCGATATAAATATCGTTCACGTCAAAATGACGTCAATCTAATCAACACGGCTTCATACATTTCTATTTTCAAATATTCTATTTCAAATATTTCTATTTCAAATATTTCTTTTTTCAAATATGGAATGAGGCCCAATAAATTACCATATAATGTTAATTATATGGATTTTCTACAACACATGTATACAATAACAACGATGAATAATCAACCCTCATCCAAAGTGCATTCTACACTGTATAAGCATCGAATATAAACATTTAACGCTTATAACAGTCTGTCAATCAATCGATCGACATACAACTAATTATTGGGACTAGTGTATGTCATATATCATCCCAATACCCGTTTGGGGTTTTCAAACAATCAAACATAGATTTTATTTGTGTAGTTGGGCGATGTGTAAAATTTATCGTCCCAATCAATATCAGTCAAATGTGTGTATATAAACAAATCGTCCGATTTGTTTATTTTTATTTCATTTCATATACACGTTAAAAATTCTATTTTTAACTATAAAATATTTTTAACTATATAAATATTTTATTTCATTTCACATCACATCACATCACACAATCAACTACACATCAAAATCCAACAATCAAGCATACAAGTCGTCCATGGTCTGTAGACGACGGGTGTCAGGTGCTACTAAACACCGACTGCATCCTAGTATATATTTTTCAACTAGAAAACAAATAAAAAGTTGAGAAGTTCTCACCGAGAGCTAATCCAATATGCCACGACTCTTCTTATGTAGAAATCTTCGCCAATCTTGCCTCTTGTCACTTTCTTTGCCCGTATTCTCTACATATGTAAAAATCGAATTTTTACTTTGCTATTCAATTTATAAAAATCGAATTTTTACTTTGTTATTCAATATATAAAAATCGAATTTTTACCTTGCTATTCAATATATAAAAATCGAATTTTTACCTTGCTATTCAATATATAAAAATCGAATTTTTACCTGCTATTCAATATATAAAAATCGAATTTTTACCTTGCTATTCAATATATAAAAATCGAATTTTTACCTTGCTATTCAATGTATAAAAATCGAATTTTTACTCTGCTATTCAATATATAAAAATCGAATTTTTACCCGCTATTCAATATATAAAAATTGAATTTTTACTCTGCTATTCAATATATAAAAATCAAATTTTTACTCTGCTATTCAATATATAAAAATTGAATTTTTACCTGCTATTCAATATATAAAAATCGAATTTTTACCTTGCTATTCAATATATAAAAATCGAATTTTTACTTTGCTATTTAATATATAAAAATCGAATTTTTACTCTGCTATTCAATATATAAAAATTGAATTTTTACCTTGCTATTCAATATATAAAAATCGAATTTTTACCTTGCTATTCAATATATAAAAATCGAATTTTTACTTTGCTATTCAATATATAAAAATCGAATATTTACCTGCTATTCAATATATAAAAATCAAATTTTTACTCTGCTTTTCAATATATAAAATCAAATTTTTTACTTTGCTATTAAATATATAAAAATCGAATTTTTACTTTGCTATTCAATATATAAAAATCCCTATCAACTTGTTTACTTTATAAATAGAAAATCGATTTCTGTTTTCAATCCTTTTTCTTATAAAAAGTGATTTCTGAACTGGAAATAAACTGATTTTATATAGACCAAAATATGAATTAAAAATAGAATACACTCACAGTGTCTTTCAAAGGGGGAATTGGAGTCTGCTAGTTCGACGGAGGCGGGATCGGAGGGGGCTGCGGTTGCGTCAGGTGATGGCGTGGATGCGAGCGGAGCTGGGTGTGGCGTCAGTTATTGGCGAGTGGTCAAGGGCTATGGGCGCTCGAGATCAATGGAGGAGTGTGAGGTTTTCGCGAAGGTGGTGGTGGTTTTCGCAGAAGAGTCGAGGAGGAGAGGCGGTGGGAAGAAGGAGGAGGATGGCGCCGGATGTGGGGTGGCGGCGCTCGCCAGCGCGGTGGAGGGGGGCTGAGCGACGAGGCCATCGGTGCGTGTTTTTTTATATTTTATTTTCTCAGATCTGAAATGAAGAACGATGGAGGGGTAGTAAAAGGGAGTTGACGTTATTATATAATTATTTATTTAATTATTTTGAATTCCGACAAAAGTTGCTTTTTCATATGAACTCTAAATCGAACCCACCGACTGTCATCCATAGCTAATTACCCCCATTCCGAACACAATTGTATATGTATCGTAAGCTGATTCGATCGTTTCGATCAGTTTTTGTCAAAATCAACATATAACTCTATATATTAAATTTGAACGCGCATTTCATTTTACTGGGGTCACTTACGAACTCTAAAAAATTCCAGAAAAATATTTTCTAGCTTCATATTGACGATACGGTCCTAACAAAACTAGTTTCGTCAAATTCTGAAATCGTTTGAAAAATGGCCATTTTCCAGTCTATTAAAATCAACTGAAACTGGTCAAACGCGTTTTCCTTTGCCACGCTCACATATTGATTCGAAAAATTATGAAATTTGGAATCTAGCAATAACTTGACATCACGGATCCAACAAAAGTGGTTTCATCGAAATCCGAGGTCGTTTGCAAAATTTCCATTTGTAAGGGTCAGAATTCCATAGCGACTATTCTGGATTTTCAACTGGACATATCTTTCGATTCCCGCTATGAAATTTCGATTTCTCGGATTCATTGGAAAGATATTCTCAATTAGATTCCATTATTTTTGGTTTCACTAAAATCCGGTTTATTTTGCACCTGGTATATTCAATTGAAGTTTGAAATCAATTTATCGAACTACCGCGCCATTTTCAATTCCTTTTATAATTATAAATTATTATTTATATTCTAACGACGATCTACATAATATATTCGTTCGAATTATACTCAAAATAAATTTTTGTCGTTTTTATTTTAAAATAATTCATTTTAAATGTTCAAAATTCACTAAAATTGCCAAAATAAAATTTTTAAATTGGCTCGGATTTCCGGGTTATTACAATCTCCCCCACTTAAAACTTTTCTTCCCCGAAAAGGAACAAAGCCGAAAGTTGTTTAACTAATCAACTCAACTTTCCACATTTTCGTTACGGCTTAAGTTCTTCAAGTTTTCAGTTTCTAAGAACTTTTCAGAATTTTCAAAAATTTGGCTAACACCCTAAATTTTCGAAAAATTTCGCCATAACCTCCCCTGCACCGGGAGCACGGAAAAATACCGAAATTGCCATACAAGCCCTCTGATCTCAAAAAGAAAAAGCCAAGCGGCTAGCCAATCGGCTCATAAAATCATCATCACCCAAACAAAACAGTAAATTATGGTAAACATGTACCTATTTGTCGGGCAAACAAATTTTATTCTCTGCTCTAGCCTCCTTGCTATGACCTGTTCAATGTAAGTACATGTATATACAAGCAAATGCGACCAATTTTCAATACAATTCAATATTTGATACAATTAGGCGTAACGGTTCAAAATTATCAAACAAATAAACAAACAACACAAACATCAATCAATTAGTGGATTAACATTTCAAATTCATATGATACATATACATGTACAGAAAATCATGTTTTTGATGCCAATTCACAACAATAAGCCCTATCTAATTTCGATTCTCACACCAGTCTAATGGAAATATAGAAATCTCACTTTCGTTACTCGAAAATAAATACTGGCGACGGTGCCCGATCACCAGAATTATCCCCGGGCAACTAGAGTATGATTCTATAACTATCCAGTATATTAAAACTTCGAATACACATTTGCAAGACATGTATGCAAAATCTTTATATATCGGATTGTCCAAATCAATTTAAAATAAATAATCAAATACGAATAGTTGATTTAAATTTTCAAAACAAATTTCGTTTTCATTTTAAAAATATACTCTTCACACTCGTTCTAGGATACTACTGATCCCATCACTAACGAGTCATTTCCATTGGATATTACTAATCCAATATCTGATGAATTCTTTCGTATGGTTCTAATGTGCCTTGTTCTCTGAGCTTTGTAAACCAAAGCTCTGATATCACGATGAAACGACCCGAACTTCCCCGGTCTCCGAAGAGAAGAGAAAGAACGAATTGTTTTGAGAACACGACAAAATAGAACGCAGATGGAAGAACATTTCATTGTTAATTACAACAATTCCATCAGATACAAGAATATAGAGAGTATAAACGAATAAATATTACATAGGAAATATCAGATATTACAATACATTACATAGCAGCGGAAAATAATACAATACACAACTAGAAGAGATATACGGATACAAAGCTTTCCGGATATCATTCCAGCTGTAAACTAGGATCCTGTGAATGTAAATCTGCAAAACCAAAACTACTAGCTGTCCGCGTCAAAATAGGGGCACCCAGAGTTTAGGTTAAAACAATAAAATCCAGGTCAGTCATGGGACTGGTGTGAGAACTAAAACAATTATTAATCTTTATTTGAAAGTTAGGTAAATCAAGGGACCACGCCGTATAACACGGAATGAGTTTCCTTCCAAGAATACCAGTGCATAAAACAAACAGCGCAATGCTAAATAAAGAAAAATGAAGCTATTATAAGGCCCAGGTCCCATCACACAATGCAACGCAAGCCGGAGGATAGGGTTTTTACCTTATAATAGCCAAGAATGCTTGATACGTTTAAAACAAATCATTTGATACTATTATAAGTGCATAGTGTATAAAACAACTTCAACTCATAAGTATCAATCATAGGCGGCATAAGCGCCCCATCCCACTATGTCGCCATACTATGTTCTACAAATAAAACCGCAAATGTCACGTATTTGGAAATTGGATTTCCATCTATGAACCGAGGCAAAAGATAGTCCTCAACCGATTTGAGACTGTCTAGTCCGAGTCTCAGGCAAGCGCGCAGACAAGCCTTGGATCATCAGGGCTGGTCCACCGATGTGGATTATTATGCCTGAACAATACGTCTCTCCGCCCTATGGGGCGTAAATGAGCCAACAAATGACTCCATCGGACCCGGATCGTCCGATCAAACCGAGGCGCCTCGCAGCAGCAACAACCACATAAGTCAAACTCGTCACGGCGTGTAAAACCACTGACGCCACTTCTAACTAGAAAGAAACGCATGTCCTCCTTGAGGTCCGTCTCCCGTTTTTGGTTCATACCGGGTGTGAAACTCGCGAAGTAAACGTTACACAAAGCTACGCCACAAAGGCCGTGCTTCGATCATCAACCATCAAACTTTGCTTTTCAACAGAAGCCTTGACCATTTGCCACTTAGGTATGCCGCACAGGCAATTCACTCTATGCATTTGATATCCATCAGTATATAACCCATGAGCTCGTACGTCTCAGAGAAGGGCGTAAAGCAAGAGAATAAATTCTCCGCCGCCAAACAGATATATATTTAATAGAAATCAATCACACAGTCTAAAATCCAATGTCAGACACACAGTCCATTTACAAGTCCATTCTGGGTCTGAACGAAACTGGAGGCACCTAGTACCCCGCATATCCATCGATCTCCAAGTACGTCTGGACGATCACCAACTGTTTCCATCTTCTTGGGTGTACATCCCAATCAAGATCATCAGTAATCAACCAAACGACGCGAAGACCTCTGGTCTTCGACCACCGTCTTCATCTTCGACCGATCGTCGTATCAGTTATTCAGAATGGGATAAACCCGGTCTTTCCGAATAACTCGCGTATATTATAAACAAGTGTTACACAAACACAACATACGTCTCATTCCAATTCATCAGTCACTAACCGTAAATTAATCAAGAGAATAATCCCCCAAATATTAACCCCGAAGGCCGAAACCAACATCAGATCAATACCCAGGAAATCACTCTGCTTAGCCAATCTACAGCTAGTTTCTAAATTTTACATTCTTGGGGAAAGGTTCCCATTAATTTTATCAAAGATAAATTCTTTAATTTTTATTCTTTAATCTTACTTTTGAATTTCACTTCAAACTAGTCGGGATTAACGAACCTTACCGAAGTAATCATTTGTTTTAATTTCCCAATCCCAACCTATTCATCCCATGAAGTAAAACTGGTCATACTTCATATCTAACACCACGGTGTTATCGGTAAATTCAATTACCATTTTACGTTCAAATCTAATTAAAGATTTAACTATCGTCTGGAGTAAAACTGGTGATACTCCATTCTCGATCTTTTCAATCTAATTAAAGATTCTTTAAAACTCCACTTTAGTTTTAATCTTTGACTGGGTTAAAGAATCAGTGTCATTTAAAACACGGTTCATGATAAACCCAAAATCACATCACATTTCAATCAGTCCCTAACCGTAAATTAGCAAGTGAGCAATTCCCTAAGTATTAACCTCGAAGGCCGAAACCAACAACAGATCAATACCCCAGAAACCATTCAACTTAACTAATCCCCAGTTAGTTTCTGATTTTCTTAATTCTTTTGGGTCTAAGAACAGTATTATTGAAGATACCGTTCAAGACAACCCAAAATCACATTCTGTTAATTATCGGGTTAAAGAACGAGTGTTATTTAAAATACCATTCACGATAAACCCAAGAATCAATTCGAATTCAATTCCAATTAAATATTATTTAATTGATACACTTCATTAAATCTAAATAAAAAGATTTAATCTTTTTCCTCAACTGGGCTTAAGAACAGTGTTAATGAAGACACCATTCACGACAAACCCAAATCACATTTGATATTAAATACAAGGCTCTGAATAGAAAATATACCGGCTTATATTCAATATCAAATTCTACAACCAACAAGTATCGTATTGGAAATAACGATATATATGTATATCTTTCAAATTCCCATTACAATATCTGTATCATCACGAAATCCAACATCGAAATATTCCGAAGACAATTTCGATTCAAATCCATTCCAATATAATTATTGGAAATTCTGGTTATTTTCAAAACCATTTCCAATCCAATTTATTTATTTAAAAATAAATAGAATTACAATTCTAGTTCAAAACTAGTTCATTTCGATAAAAATCTATTTTTATCTTTTCAAATATGGATTTTTTCATCCTAGTTCTTCCCAAATCATTTCTTATGATTTTACACAAATTATTACTATTTTTAATAATTTTATCAAGGTCCGTACAGTCGATTTCCATCAATGGCCATCGAACTGCACTTACCGCGACCTTTTCCAAATTTGATTTGGACATAATTCCAAATCCAACCGTTAGATTTCAATTTCTAATATTCGTTAGAAAGCTCTTTTCGATACGAACCCAAGGTTCCGGTTTCAGGAGAATCCGACGGTCGGATCTCCCGTAATATCCGTTCGAAGTCAATGGTCGAAATTCGCGAACTGCCACGGCCCGGCACGTTCTATTCAGGCCATTATATTATATATATAATATATACTTCGTCGATTTCCTTTTAAAGACGTATTTTTATAATTCGTTTTAAATTCGTTTTCAAAACGATTTCAACTTCATTTCTAATTCAAATCAAAATTGAATTTTTCCTTATAAATTCGTTTTAAATTCATTTTAAATTGATTTCAATTCAAATGGATTCCTAATTCAATTTCAGTTCGTTTTCAATTCAATTCAATTTCAATTCGAATTCATTTATATTCAATTTCAATTCGAATTCATTTATATTCAATTTCAATTCGAATTCATTTATATTCAATTTCTATTCGAATTCATTTCTATTCAATTTAATTCGAATTTCGATTCTTTTCAAAATATCAGATTTTGAAATCACTTTCGATATTCATTATAAAATGAATAAAATCGATATAAATATCGTTCACGTCAAAATGGCGTCAATCTAATCAACACGGCTTCATATATTTCTATTTTCAAATATTCTATTTCAAATATTTCTATTTCAAATATTTCTTTTTCAAATATGGAATGAGGCCCAATCAATTACCATATAATGTTAATTATATGGATTTTCTACAACACATGTATACAGTAACAACGATGAATAATCAACCATCATCCAAAGTGCATTCTACGCTATATAAGCATCGAATATAAATATTTAACGCTTATAACAGTCTGTCAATCAATCGATTGACATACAACTAATTATTGGGACTAGTGTATGTCATATATCATCCCAATACCCGTGTGGGGTTTTCAAACAATCAAACATAGATTTTATTTGTGCAGTTGGGCGATGTGTAAAATTTATCGTCCCAATCAATATCAGTCAAATGTGTGTATATAAACAAATCGTCCGATTTGTTTATTTTTATTTCATTTCATATACACGTTAAAAATTCTATTTTTAACTATAAAATATTTTTAACTATATAAATATTTTATTTTATTTCACATCACATCACACAATCAACTACACATCAAAATCCAACAATCAAGCATACAAGCCGTCCATGGTCTGTGGACGACGGGTGTCAGGTGCTACTAAACACCGTCTGCATCCTAATATATATTTTTCAACTAGAAAACAAATAAAAAGGTGAGAAGTTCTCACCGATAGCTAATCCAATACGCCACGACTCTTCTTATGTAGAAATCTTCGCCGTTCTTGCCTCTTATCACTTTCTTTGCTCGTATTCTCTACATATGTAAAAATCGAATTTTTTACTTTGCTATTCAATTTATAAAAATTGAATTTTTACTTTGCTATTCAATATATAAAAATCGAATTTTTACCTTGCTATTCAATATATAAAAATCGAATTTTTACCTTGCTATTCAATATATAAAAATCGAATTTTTACCTGCTACTCAATATATAAAAATCGAATTTTCACCTTGCTATTCAATATATAAAAATCGAATTTTTACTCTGCTATTCAATATATATAAAAATCGAATTTTTACTCTGCTATTCAATATATAAAAATCGAATATTTACCTGCTATTCAATATATAAAAATCGAATTTTTACCTGCTATTGAATATATAAAAATCGAATTTTTACCTTGCTATTCAATATATAAAAATTGAATTTTTACCTTGCTATTCAATATATAAAAATCGAATTTTTACACTGCTATACAATATATAAAAATTGAAATTTTACCTTGCTGTTCAATATATAAAAATCGAATTTTTACCTTGCTATTCAATATATAAAAATCGAATTTTTACTTTGCTATTCAATATATAAAAATCGAATTTTTACCTGCTATTCAATATATAAAAATTGAATTTTTACTCTGCTATTCAATATATAAAATCGAATTTTTACTTTGCTATTCAATATATAAAAATCAAATTTTTACTTTGCTATTCAACATATAAAAATCCCTATCAACTTGTTTACTTTATAAATAGAAAATCAATTTCTGTTTTCAATCCTTTTTCTTATAAAAACTGATTTCTGAACTGGAAATAAACTGATTTTATATAGACCAAAATCTGAATTAAAAACAGAATACACTCACAGTGTCTTTCGATGGGGGAATCGGAGTCTGCTAGTCCGACGGAGGCGGGATCGGAGGGGGTTGCGGTTGCGTCCGGTGATGGCGTGGAGGCGAGCGGAGCTGGGTGTGGCGTCGGTTACTGGCGAGTGGTCAGGGGGTATAGGCGCTCGAGATCAACGGAGGAGTGTGAGGTTTTCGCGAAGGTGGTGGTGGTTTTCACAGAAGAGACGAGGAGGAGAGGCAGTGGGAAGAAGGAGGAGGACGGCGCCGGACATGGGGTGGCGGCGCTCGCCAGCGCGGTGGAGGGGGGGCTGAGTGACGAGGCCATCGGTGCGTGTTTTTTTATATTTTATTTTCTCAGATCTGAAATGAAGAACGATGGAGGGGTAGTAAAAGGGTGTTGACCTTATTATATAATTATTTATTTAATTATTTTTAATTCCAACAAAAGTTGCTTTTTCATACGAACTCTAAATCGAACCCACCGACTATTGTCCATAGCTAATTACCCCATTCCGAACACAATGGGAAATGTATCGTAAGCTGATTCGATCGTTTCGATCAGTTTTCGTCAAAATCAACATATAACTCTATATATTGAATTTGAGCGCGCATTTCATTTTACTGGAGTCACATACGAACTCTAAAAATTCCAGAAAAATATTTTCTAGCTTCGTATTGATGATACGGTCCTAACAAAACTAGTTTCGTCAAATTCTGAGACCGTTTGAAAAATGGCCATTTTCCAGTCGATTAAAATCAACTGAAACTAGTCAAACGCGTTTTCCTTTGCCACACTCACATATTGATTCGAAAAATTATGAAATTTGGAATCTAGCAATAACTTGACATCACGGATCCAACAAAAGTGGTTTCATCGAAATCGAGGTCGTTTGCAAAATTTCCATTTTTAAGGGCCAGAATTCCATAGCGACTATTCTGAATTTTCAACTGGACATATCTTTCGATTCCCGCTATGAAATTTCGATTTCTCGGATTCGTTGGAAATATATTCTCAATTTGATTCCATTATTTTTGGTTTCACTATAATCCGATTTATTTTGCACCCGGTACATTTAATTGAAGTTTGAAATCAAATTATCGAACTACCGCGCATTTTCAATTCCTTTTATAATTATAAATAATTATTTATATTCTAACGACGATCTACATAATATATTCGTTCGAATTATACTCAAAATAAATTTTCGTTGTTTTTATTTTAAAATAATTCATTTTAAATGTTCAAAATTCACTAAAATTGCCAAAATAAAAATTTTAAATTGGCTCGGATTTCCGGGTTATTACATCTGCAAGCAGGGCCCAAGGACTTACCCGTCCTCCCTCTAGGAGGCACCTTATCCTAACCATCGTAGTTAGTGGTAAGGTCTTAGAAACTTAGACGGTCCCATTGTAGAATAGAACTAAGGTTTACTCTTTTGACGCTTTATACTGACCATCATAGGTACTGATAGAGGCTTCATGCCACCCCCTCCGAGGGGTGCCCTATCTTGACCATTGTATGTGGTGATAGCGGTTGGCTTTCCCTTCTGTGTTTAATGCATGACATAAGCAGAGGTAGGACGTGCTCTTCTTCTAGCAAAGGTAGGACGTGCTTAGTTCTAGCAAAGGCATGGCGCACTCTTCTACGAGCAAAGGCAGGGCATGCTAATTTTAGATGCATCGCCATGACCATTGCTGGTGTAAAACGATGGATTATCCTTTTGATACTTTAACCAATCCCCTTTGATTTGGGCACAGATAAAGATTAACACACCATCCCCCTCCGGGGGATGCCTCGTCTTGATGACGAGGGAATTGATCCTTTTTCAGTTCGACCCCTTTTAGGTCTCTTTTAACCTATAGGAAGGGCTTTTGTGCCCTTAGTTATGTGATCATCTTCAGAGGAAAGCCTTTTCTCTTATTCCATTACCGTTGAGAAATATGGTCTTAAATGTTCCGAGTTCCATGTTCTTGGAACAAGATCCTCATTGGGCCTGCTCAGTCGATATGTTCCGGGCATAACTTCTTGATGGATGACCAAAGGTCCTTCCCAATTTGGGCCGAGAGGGCCATCCGCGAGGTTCTTATGTTAGCCATCACCTTTCGTAAAACTTCTCTCCTTTTGCGAAAATTCTAATCCTGACCTTTGATTTGTAGTATTTCATAATCCTTCTTTGATATTCAGCTGTTCTGATTGTAGCCTCATCTCTTAATCCTTGTGTTAAGTCTAGGGACTCTTTTCTCAACTCCTGGTTAGGATCAAGCATATATGCTATCCTTCTGTGCAATGTTATTTCAACCTCAACCAGAAGCACGGCCTAGAAATTGTATGTTGAGGAGATAGGGGTGTGTCCCGTTGCGGTCTTGGCAGAGGTTCTATACACCCAAAGCACTAAAAGGCAGCTCTTCGGCCCAATTTCCTTTGGCTTGGTTTAGGCATTTTTTAAGAATTGTATTTATGGTTTTGTTGGTGGCGTCCATAGCTCCATTAGCCTTTGGATGGGCTACTAAGGAGAAACTGTTGGTGATTCCATTTTTCTCACAAAACTGAGCAAATTCTCCGCTCTCGAATTGTGTTGCTTTATCTGATATGATCTTGTGAGGGATCCTAAAGCGGGTAACAATATTCTTTATTATGAACCTTAACACCTTTTTTGATGTGAATGTCTGAAGGGGTTCCGCTTCTACCCACTTGGTGAAGTAATCGATGGCGACTACAACATATTTAGCTCTACCTATGAAGATTGGTAAGGGTCCAATTAACCTATTCCCCATACGTCGAATGACCAGGGGCTTAATATAGTGGTTAGTTTGCTTGGAGGAAGCCGGGGTACTTTAGAGTACTTTTGACACTTATCACATTTCTTGACATACTCAACTGCTTGATTAACCATTCATGGCCAATAATAATCTTGTCGCATGACCCTTTCTTCCAGCTTAATTCCACTGGAATGGTCGCCACACCATCCCTTATGAGCTTCTTTCAACATGATAAGTCCATCTTCGGAACTTACACATCTTAAGTAAGGAAGTGAATGTCTCTTTTTATAGAGTATATTGTCCGTAATCACAAATGTAGGAGCTTGGAGCTTTACCCTTCTCGCGTCTTACTTACTAGGGGTTAAGATCCCGTTTAGGAGGTAATCTACTATAGGAGTCATCTATGTAACTTCGGGATGGCGACTCATTTCCATTAAGGGATGTTCCCCATTATAGTTTACCTCTTTGTTTCCTTCGTCCTCTCTTCTCAAGGCCTGGTACCTAGTTAAGACTAATGGTTCTTTCCCCATTTCCGACACTTCATCCTCAATACTAGGATTTTCCTGCTAACCCATGGGGATTACCCGAGTTTCGGAGGTGCCCCGGTAACTGACTAGTCTGGCTAGTGAATCTGCTTGGGTATTATCCCCGCGAGGTATTTGGTGAACTGAAAAATCCTCAAACTGGGCAAGCATCTTTAACACACTTTTCGCATATAGGATTAACCATGCATCCTTGGTCTGATAGGTTTGCTTTATTTGGTTTACCATTAATTGTGAATCACTAAAGATTCTGTCCGAGGTATCTCAATTGTAGTGCCAAATTCAAGCCAGCGACCATCGAATCAATACTCGGCCACGCGGTTAGTTGTCGGGAAACCTAACTTCATGGCGTGTTGCAACCGGTGTCTGTCAGGGGTAATTATAATATATCCTGCCCCTGCCCCTTGTTCGTTGGGAGCTCCATCTACGGAAAGCTGCCATTTGGCCTTCAAGTCATTTTCCTTAACTGATTGTTCTGAAATAAAGCTTGTGCACTCATTTACGAAGTCAGCAAAACTTGTATTGGCTAAGCTCAACACCCTATTTGATTAACCTTCCTGAGGTCCCCTGTTTGATGAACACTTGTTTCAGTAGAAAACTAGTTAGAATTTTAACGAGGTGAGCTTGGATGTACCCCCTTAGCTTTCGGGCGGTAAGTATTAGGCAATAGGCTAGTTTCTCTATTACAAGGTATTAGGTTTCTGTGTCCTTTAGCCTTCAGCTAACGTAGTAAATGGGGTAATGAATCCCATTACTCTCTCTTATCAGGACTGAGCTTACTGCATGTTCTGAAACAGCCATATATAGGTATATATCTTCTCCCTTCTCGGGACTGGATAAAATCGGGTGTTCCCATATAAACTTTTAATTCCTGGAATGCCCTCCTACATTATTTGTGCCATTCGAAAATTTTCTTTTTCTTTATAGCATCGAAGAAATGGACATATTTGTCGGTGGCTTTGGAAATGAACCTACTGAGGGATGCCACTTTCTCGTTAAGGCTCATGACCTCCTTGCTTGTTCTAGGTTCTTCCATGTCTCTTATGGCTTGGATTTGGTCAGGGCTAGCTTCAATCCCCCTCTCACTTACTACATATCCCAGGAACTTTCCGGATTGAACTCCAAAGGAACACTTTGGCGGGTTTAACTTCATTTGGTAACCCCTTAAGACATTGAACATTTCCTCTAAGTCCCTTAGATGGTTCTTTGTTTTTGTGGACTTTACTAGCACGTCATCTACATATACCTCCATATTGTGCCCTATTTTTTCCCAAAACATCCTGTTTACCAGTCTTTGGTGTGTTGCTCCCGCTTTTTTCAACCCGAAGGGCATCACCTTATAGCAAAATGTTCCCCAATCAGTGATAAAACTTGTATGCTCCTTGTCGGGTTTATGCAACGGAATTTGGTTGTACCCCGAGTTAGCATCCATAAGGGATAAAATCTTGCGACCACTCGTAGCATCCACTAACTGGTCAATTCGCTGAAGGGGATAGCAGTCCTTCAGGCAAGCCTTGTTTAGATCCGTGTAATCAACATACATTCTCCACTTCCCATTGGACTTCTTCACTAGCAAGGGATTTGCTAACCATTTTGGGTAAAGGACCTCTCGGATAAACCTATTAACTTCCAACCTCTTGGCTTCCTCCTTCAAGGCTTCTAATCCTTCTTTATTATATTATCTTTTCTTTTGCTGAATCGGGGTCACCGAAGGGTCAATGTTTAAGGCATGACTCATAATAGAAGGGTTGATACCAATCATATCTGAATGGGTCCAAGAAAAAACATCCTTATTGAGCTGTAGGAACTGAATTAGGTCGCTTTAAGGGGCTCTATTAGCCTTTTCCCTACGTTTACAACCTTCGATTTATCCTCTGATCAACATTTACTTCCTCCACATCTTCTATTGGTTTTAGTCTCTCAGTGTCTCCTCTAGAATCTAAGTCCATGACAATTTCTCTTTCCTCAGTCGAATTTACATCATCAGATCTCTTCTTCTTTCTTTTCATAGAAATGTACCTACCATTCGCACGCTTGTTAGCCTCATTAATTTTTATTTTAGTTTCGAATGTAGGACGTGAGAATCCCTTATCCAAAGGTGTAAAAACAGTAGAAGAATCAAAGTACGAAGAACACTCCCTTTTATATTTGTCGATCCTTGCGAATTACAATTCGCGGGAGCTAAACCGTTCTCCCCTAATGATACCCCATCCCTGTTTAGTTAGGAATTTCAACATTAGATACTTGGAAAAAACGAAAGCGTCCATCTCCTCCAAATCCGGTCATCCAAAGAAGGTATTGTAATAGGATGGTTGATCGATCACAACGAACAGAATCTCGAAGGTCCTATGAAGCGGAGAAGTCCCACTTGAACCAAAAGGTTGATTTGACCCACCGTTTAGCTGACCCCTTGTTGTTGAAAACGAAGATTGCTTCATTGCTCAGCTCCAACTTCTTCTTAGAAATTCTGATCTGATCGAAAGCATGCTTGAAGATAACACTAACAGCACTTCCATTGTCAACAAGGACTTTAGAAACGATCGAGAGCCCTACTTGTGCTGTTATCGTAAGGGGATCACTATGTGTGTAGCGGACCCCTTTCTTCATTTCTTCCGGAGAGACCACCAGGTTGTGCATCTTGAGAGCATAACGTGCATTCTTCAATGATGGTTCTTCTTTATTGGAGAAGCTTCCCACCATGACTTCCTTCATGTGTTGATTCCTTGCTCTCGGGCAGTTTCCGGCAGGGTGTAGCCCTCCATGGATCACATTGATTTGATTTATGGGCGGATCCAAGTCTAGGTTGCCCTCTTCCTGGTAGCCCCTATCGCATTTATCAAAGCCTTCTGTTGTCCATTTGTATGTTGTGCTGAAGTTGTCTTGTTTAAGATGAATTCTTTTAGATGTCCTTCTTGGATTATTTTGCGAATAATCATGTCCAATACCTTGCACTCGTCAATCTTATGTCCGTCGGTCTTGTGGAATTCACAATACTTGCCGCCAGAATAAGGTTCAGGGCAAATTTTGGCTTTGACCGAGATGGGGAAGTTGTTAACCCTTTCTCTTGCGACAACGTACACAAATGAGATGGGCTTGTTTAGGGAATCCGAGTTGGTATTAGAATCTTCCCACCTTGATCTCTTTTGATTTCCTTCCGAGGGCTTTCATCCAAAGTTCGACCTTCCTCCTTCCCTTCAAGGCCGAATTTTCTCTTTGTGAATTATAATTAGTCCATGCGAATAAACTTGTCATCCTGGAAATGAAAGTCTTGTAAACCTTACAACCATGAATACATAATTCCTTCCAGAAGCGGGTATTTTCGATTAACCCTAAGTGTATGGCAATCAAATTGTCATGGTCATTCATGTCATTGGCTTTCAATGCCTCAATGTTGAACCTCTTAAGATAATCTCCTAGAGAATCCCCTTGTCTCTATTTGATGTTAGCAATGACTGTATAGTCAACTGTTGGCTCTTTGCAGATACAGAACTGCATGGAAAATTCATAGAAGAACTGTTTCCACGAGTAAATGGTGTTTTCTCTATACTATCGGTACCATTTTGTTGCTGCCCCCTGAAAGGTGACCAGGAATAGACGGCATCTGATGGCTCCAGGGGCATTGTGGATATCCATCTGGCTATCGAAAGCCATCAAATGATCATCAGGGTCGTTGGTCCTAAGATACTTTATTGTTGGGACCTTCACTCTTGATGGTATTATGGTGTTCATAATTTCATCGATGCATGGAGCTACCCTTTCGTTGTCGTTAACCCTGTCATCTTGGGTCCTCTTCCCTTTGCTTGCTAGCAAGTCCTTTACAGTCTTCTCAGCGATATCTTTAATATAAGCCCCTGTGTTGTCTTGGTTTGCTCTTTTGGGGTCATAACCTTTGGAATTAGAACTCCCAGACTGCCTCTGCTTGCATTGATTTCCTTAATGGTCAACTCTTGGCAGATGGGACTTGTTCTTCTTCGAGGAAGCCGCCTTGAACTTCTCCTTTGCTTCAAAGTGTTGAATGTGAGCCTTTCTCTTTGGAGATTCATTCGTTTCTCTCTGACTGGATTTGATGAGTCTCGAAAACTTCTGTGTTTGCGCAGCATTCATCTGAGCTTACATCTCTTGGAGTTGCTTCTCCAAGGCCATGATTCTTGCGGCATTCTGTGTTTGTTCAGATTAAGTGTGAGATCCATGTCTCCTTCAAGGGTTGCATCAGGAGCTGGTTCTTTTTTTCTCTCTTCCAATCTTTTCGATTTCATTTTTCTTGCCAAGAAGCAATAAAGTTTCCAAGTTAATTTTTGATAGATTAACCGTAAGGATGGAGGTTCAGGCCCTTCTTCGAGCGCCAAAATGTTAACGGTATTTTTCTCCAAGACCCGGTTTAAGTTATGTGGGACATGGATTCAAGTAATTTGATGCATTCATGATCTAGGGTTGTTGGAGGACATCCAGAAACCATCATTATTGAGCTGAGCATACCTTCCCTCAAACATCGGAACCCCAATCCTGAAGATTGCATATCCTTTCCTCAAGGGATGAATATACCACTTATAACATAGTGGAGTCCTAATTAACCTAAAGAAGGTTTACTTAGCTTGATATAACCAAGATCTTGTGGAATCAATGATTCCCCGGATCACGAACAAAATGATATATATTGTGATAAGAAGAAAACAGGCTAACGCTTCTTTATATTCGGGAAAGGAAGTGCAGCCATGCTTATTAACTCAGATGATCATTCACATCAAATTGACCCAAAGGGCCTTGGGCGCATCAAGAACCAAGTTATAGCCTGCGTACAATTTCCTTTTTGAGACCAAAAAGCATTAGGCTCATCATGAGAGCATGGATCAGTGTTGCAAATCCCTCAAAAATGGAAGGAGGAGGACTTCTAATTTCTATAAAGCCCTCTTTCTCACACAAAGATGTCATGATCCACTTTCTCATATGAAAAATTAGTGTTAACTCCTTGTCATCATAACAACACAAAAAGATTTTCAAATTGCAGGATGTTTAAGCCCTAGAATTCCCCATTTATAAATTGTAGATGTATTACAAAAGCTGAAGAAATCCTTAATCCACCTTGGGGAATTAGGATTTGCTCATTGCTAAGAAGAAAGAACAAGACTGAGAAATGAAAAAAATTCGTCCCTCTCTATGTGGGTCTAAGGATCTTATTTATAGAGAATTCGGGGCCTCTTCCATTTTTTGGCCATTGGGCCTACAGGGGTCTTTGTCGGCCACTTTTTCCTTGGTCTCGAACGTTTGGCTTTCGGCCGTCTTTGGAGTGCTAATTATAGTCTTCAAAATGGGGATCCCGGTCAATTGAGGCTTCTTGAGGATTAATATGGGCTTTTCGATGTGGTGGCCTTCGGGTGGTATTTGAACCCTCGGTAACAGCTTCTGAGTGTACGATCTCGGATGTAGGCTTCCAACTTTATCGCGTGAATTCTTAGAGGAGCTTTCCCTCTTGATGTACATAGATAACTGCCGGTTCGAAACCATTGCTGGATTCTGCACTAGGTAGATTAGTACGGGTAGCCGGTATCTCCGGTTAGGTCCCGGTTAGTCTTTCGGTGGAGCTTTTGGGATAGTCTGGCTTTCCGGAAGGTGACTTTCGGTGATGTTTCTTTTTTTGGTGAACATGGTCCTTCGTCATTTATGCAGTCAATATTCCAGAAGCTGGCTCTGGATAATCTTTATGTACTGGCTCGATACCCTTAATACTTCCTCCTTCTGACGTGTCGGTGTTAAGCTGGTCACTTCTGATAGCCCTTCCAGGTTTCGATAAGCGGAGCTTATGTTCTTCTCTTCCTTGATTTCTGTCTTCGGTTACCTTTTGCCATAGAACTCTTCGCCGGGTAGACCCTGTCGGATGGACTATGTCGGATGAACCTTGCCGGATAAACCTCATTGGCATTATGTAGATTTTTAACTCCCTTCTCCCTAAGGGGTGGCATTTTACGCTGCTCTCGGACCCTTCTTTCCGTGCTTATATTCATCCGATACCCCTTCACCGTCAGCCTATGCTAAGGGTTATTTTTGGTAGTAACAATGACGAATCCACTATCGAGTGAACCATCGTATCCTGCACCTCAAAATTGCACAATTATTTACGTAAAATGGGCCAAAATGGCCAATATTACAGTATTCAATATCGATCACTTTACTGTAATTGATAATGATTACTCTAATCATACATTTAACCAAAATTAGTTAGTACACATTAAATGAAATTATCCAGTATTCATTGCGAAATTTAATGTTGTTGCCAGATTCATTCTCCGTCTTCTAATTTGTCGCCATACTCTAGTGTTGTTCCTACTTCAGATTAATCCATATGCTTACTGCTCCCTCGAAAATTCATTCATCTCAATCGAGTCTTATCCATGACTCAATCAGGGTACACTAAACTTCTTATGTGTTTGGTTGACAATCACTAGCAACTCTAGTAGATGATATTAACTAGTACTAAGTCGCCTACGAATGTTATTTTAGCTAACTAAGAAAACAATCATCCATGCAATCAATAATGATATAATCATTTAAATTTTGGAACCAAACATATATAATAGCATCTACAAAATAGAGAAAACTTATCTAAAATGATTGGCGACAATTTGGTATCAAATAGTTCAACTCTAGCGATAGTGTCAAAATAGCATGTAATAACGCATAAATGGGTAAAAATGTGAAATTCAAGTGTAAACTAATCAAATTACTTTTCAATTATTTTATTTATTATGAACTAGGCTCAACTATCCTAGAAAAAAAATATATTTTAAGATTTTAAATCATCTAAGATGTCAATTTTTTATCGTATAAGAAATTATAGTTCAAGGCGGACAATATCACTCTCTTTAGCCAAATCAGCCGAAAATAATATCAAAAGTAGAGCTCGCCAATATGAGTCCAAAAAAAAGGGCATCCAAATCTGATATCATTTAAAAGTTCTGGTGAATACAAGTCTAACAATTATTTAATTAAAGCAATTAACAAAGCAATGCCATTGGAACTAATTACCTCTTTCATAATTATATCTTCCCCAATTTAAATTTCTATACATGCATAAAAAAGAAACTCACCAAGCTCCAATAACTATCGCCACTTTTCTCCCTCGTTTCTCAATGGAATCTGAAACCGTTCATATATATGAACTTCTCTACAAACAAGCTCCACACAATCACAATCATGCTGAACTCTCCTACCCCTGCAAATCGCGTCCCTTATGGATGATACAGGCATGGCTCGACCCCCGAGGATGTGTTTTGCATCTCTCATTTGAATTGTGCCAAGTTTCGAAGGTAGGTGCTATTTTCGATGAGAAATACAACGTGGTCTCAGATTCATGCATCGTCGCCCTAATTTCCTGAAATTCATGTCCTAACTCTCAAGCATTATGCGACCATGTCCAAAAATTGATCCAGTGTAATAAAGTTTATATATGAATGTAGAGAATATTTATATAGGAATTTAGAAACCGATTTCGTGATTTTAGGCAGAGCAATTCAACTAGAATTGATTTTTAGAGGTAAAGGGAAGTGGCGACCATGAGTTTGAAGAGGAAGAAAGCTACACTAGTCGACTAGTGAGAGAATTAGGGTTAACTAACTTAAGGGGGTGTTTATAATGTCATTAGTCCCAATTGTCAAGAATTCTACGTCTAAAATTAACATACGTTTTAAAAGCGCATGGCCAAACAGTACATTCGATGGCTATGAAACTTGATAGCACACAACAACTCACTATGAAGATTCCAAGATTATAAATTTCATCGAAGTCCGATACCATGCTCGAAATGAATCTCTTTAGCATGTATCTCAAGAATACTTCTCCTCTCAAGCGTCAAATCCCAAAATATGGCTATCTATATACATTTTCTCCAGCTAATGGACTATCCGAACTCAATGGAAATTGTGTTAAGTCCTGATTCAGTCATTTTTGAAAAATCTCACTCTGGAACTGTCAAGTAGTTAATGATATTTTAAATAAAATATTTAAATATCCAATCGTCAAAATTACGGGTTGTTACATTCTTCCCTCTTAAGGAATTCTTCCTCGAATTCTTCTAGGATATAACAACATGTTCTGATGCTCTCGGATAAGTGATGACTCAAGACGAATCGTCACTCATCGCTCTCATGAACAACTTTTAATAGTGATCACCATTAAGGAAATAGACTCGGAATTTGGCATGATACCATAATTCACATTCCTATGTACGACCACCATCAAAATCTGAGATTGATACAACTAAGCCAAACATCTACCTTGTACACTTATTTCCAAATGAACAAACAATGTAGAACATAAATGAAAACCCACTAGTTGGGATATAACTTGACTAAGCAACTTCTCTCCCAATTCTAGCTTAGATCGTGGAAAATTCCGACAGCACCACGTCTACATGCATCGATCCAAAAAACTACAACTAGCTAAATCTGGACTAACCCTACCAAACTATACCAAAGTCCAAGGTGGTCTTTCACATTTAGGGCGCTAAATCATCGAAAATGCGCCTAGAGCCAAAACCAAATTCAATACAACATTTATTGTCAAGTCATGTATGGAAACAAACAGACTAGAAAAAACAAAGATGCCCCACATGCCCAACCATTACAAGTATAAGAGTTGTGTAACATCAACAATCATACAAACATATGCTTAACAACAACAACCATAAAAATATAACATTCATGCTAAGCCTACCATGTCGGGTAATACCCAACCTAGTACGATACATCAAATCCATATATGAATCAGCAAATTTGGTTGCTATCCTATTGATAATATCAATCCGACATCTTGCATCAACAAATCGAACACGACTCGACTGTTATTGTACTATTCTAAACTCCTTGGCGATCTATTGATGATAACTATCAATAATGTTCTTGCATATTATCACAAAACATGAGTAGTTATAGAGAACCACTCAACACTTCTTATTTGGCAATAATAACCGATCATTCACCCATTTGTCATGAATACCCAATCATTCTGGGAGTAATAACGCCCCTTTTATATGAAACTAACCACTATGGTTGAGTCCACACCACATCACTACGAACTTTAGATTTATTACTAGCGATTAATATGAGCCTCATCCACCAATGAAATATCGCTTCTTAACGGATACCCTCTAACCCAAACACAACTGCAGTTGGAGGCTAGGAACTCCAACCGTTGCCACTGGAAGAGGTCTAAATAACTCCTGAAGAAGAGACACCCGGTGATGTCACATCACTATATAATTCTAGCTCCTTCCTTAACAAGTAATGCCTCTGAATCTGCAAAGTAACTCCATCGCCACCGACTCTGAATCAGGGGTTGGATACTCCTTGTGCGGCATTGGTCGTCGACTAGGAACGTAAAAACTTCCATTCCTGCATTAACTTCTGCACTTACCCGAGCAATACGTCCAAGTGAGTGCTATCAAACCATCACTCTATCAATGAATAGATGGTGTCAACACGCTCACCAACTTCAAAATAAAAGCTTTGAATCTGAAGTCCTCCATGGGTTTACTTTGAACTTTGAACTTTTGTAACCCTCATAAGATCGATAATGGTATCATACTTAAGGCAATGTGATCCTCTTACTCCCCTCATTTTGAAGTGGAAACTCAAAACCAGACCATCCATTGGTGTTTTATCAACACCAATCAACAGGACATCGCCTATTCTTTATGCTTTCTCGACATCAATGGGAAATGAGAATACGATGAGGTGGCACAATCATAACTTCTCGACGTGATATCTTAGATAACAATCTAAGAGATCAACCAAACATGCCGAATCACCTTTCAACTCAAGCAGCTCAACCAACTAATCAAAATCAAAACAATGTACAAGATGCTGTAACCGACAAGCTCCATCCAGCTACTGTATATTGGCTAAATTCCTCCAAAAATCCCAACTAAGAGAATACCCTGACACTATGGAGGGGATCTAACAATCAATCAAGAATTTCTTATCTTCCACTCCATGGGTGCCATATGCCTTAGGAGCATGAATACTGGTCCGACATTTGAAACCATATCTACATAAAACTTAATACGAATATGGTGGAAATCCAGCTACCTTCGGCTAATGTTATCCAATGCTTAATATATAGGAACCATCTGTCTCTACTGTGAATATTACCGATGCTCTCACCTGGATATACTCCTTTAAATCCCAAATGTTGCTCGTCTGCACCTCATGCTCCTCTGCTCTCGTGGTGCCTTCTTTCTTGAAGGTATCAATATAAGCTTGACATCCTTCGTTAAGTCAATACCAAACTAAATATCTCTAGTGATCGGTACTGTCGAAAACTCAACATCTAGAGTATCAAGCTAATGTAGACAACTGGTCATCAGCTCTTAGTCTGGTAAACAGTCTACCGTGACTCTCTACTCATCAACTACCACTATTGTCGGTGACACCCTCTCGCAATCCACTACTACTTCATACTTTCCCAACCAGTCCATCCTCGGTGTTATAACATCCTAACAAGTTGAGTTATAGAGTCTAAGACTAAATTAATTGACCCTAAATAAACTAATTAGCAAACAACAATCAAACAAGCAAACATGACTCGATGAGACTAAGTTTTGATAAACCATGTTTACTGCCAAATATAAACACCCATGATGTAACAATCCCTCATTTGGAGTCGCAAACTAAATGTTATGGAAGCTACAGTCATCCACAGTGTTAATCCATGGAGATTAAACACGAGATGTTAAACAAATATAGTCCAACTAAGCCACTAACACGTTAAGTCACAAACAAGACAGGTCAAATTAAATCTTCTTAAGTCCAAATCTCGCTCAATCAATCAAACCATTGGATCAAATGGAACATTAAAACATAGATGTCAAAATAAAATACATATGGAAACACCATTGGTGGAAAATATATCTCAGTAGTGATGTCATTTTTCTTCCTTTTTAATTGAGGGAGCACTCGATTAAATAGGAAATAATATTATGTTTTCATGATTAATCCATAAAATAGAACAACTCTCTATTGGGTACAAGCTTGAACATTCTGAGCCCTTCTGACCAACTTCTCAAAGCCTTCATCCTCTATTTGGATGAAATCAACTGCTTCCCTAGTCGATTACCCAACATAGCTATAAATTTCTATCCTTCTTGTGTAGAGTAACAACGGAGAAAGTAAACTATACTTTGACCTCATCTTGAATTCGACCACATACTCTGATACAACCCATGTCGCCTTACTGAAATAAGTGAACTCCTCAACTAATGTTGACTTCTATAGAGTCAAGACAATTTTCTTTGAAGCGAACCACGGACTGATCTCTAGCAAACCAAAGTTATAAGAATCCGCGACAAGTTTGGATTCAACCTTGGAGTTTTCTTGAGATAACTTATATCCCACTACACCATCCAACTCCAAGTCATCAAAAAATCCTTGCAAGAAAACAAAATAATCTTATACCACCACAGTCAGTGTTATTCCTAGAATAGTTTACCCCTTAAAGAGCTAAGTATGTATTCATCTTGGCATAGCCAACTTCTTTCACCGAGTATTAATAACAATTAGAGAAATCGGGACATCCCAAATAGTGATTTGCACCACTATTAAGAACATATAATGTTAATTGAGGTTGGTGGTCCTCAATCCTTCTTAATTCTCAACTTGAGAAATGGAGCAATTTAAAGCATATATTGTATGCTAGGTCATCTATGGAAAGAAAACCATTCCAATGGCACTCATGTGCAAAAGAACTTATACTATATATGCTACTAATATGTAGTTTTGAAAACCAAAATATTTACAAATACGTACTCTCTCGTACATATAGACTCTTAATTCGATGCTGCTTACATTAAAGAATGCAACCTAAGCCCTGATACCACTTGTGACTACTCTATATACCATTGGTACTCATATAAACCAACAACGTGCCATATAGGTAACCTATTGATATATGAAAATTGCCAAGAGAAAGAAAGTGGGAAAAGAAAGAAAATAGATAAGAATGGTAGAGGATAAAAGAACGGAAAAGAAAAGAAACACAAGAACAAATACACAAAACTTGTTTGTATATCTCACAACGCTTCAGAAAAAATATAATTGAAATCATAGATATAAAATAGATGAGACAATAATAACTATATAAACCATATAATTAGAGTATATTAACTCATACAGTCTCATGTAAATAGAGTTAATACAAAAGATAAATAAACTCACCGATAAACTATCTTTGAATAAATAGTCAATACAATCATAGCTTTGTAGTGACGCACAACGAAACAATCAATAATACAAATATAATATGGAAAGACAACACCTGTAACAACCCCCTCCCGAAATAAGCCTAAATTTTGATCTAGAAAAGTCCCATCAAAACTTAGAGCCATTCTAAACGGGTCATTGGTTCTTGTAAGGATTACATTTGCACAAATAAAGATAAACATATACTTCAAATGGAATTCTCACACAGCGGAAAGAGAATATATAATATTCAAATAAGATGTACCACTATTTCAAAAATTTCATAAATGCACAACCACTGTTACATTTAATAAAAAGGTGCATCAAATAGTTCATCTTCATAAAATTCCAAAAGAAGCATAGCAATACTAGCTAATAATATCATAATAACTTCAACTTCTCCGTTGTCTTCAATCAGGACTTCATCCATGGCTTTACCCCATCTACTGACCTGTTTGGGTGTTAAGGAGAGGGGGTCAGAACATAAAGTTCTGTGTAACTGGAATATAGTGTTACTTAGTGTCCATACCCTATATTTTTAGTAGGTTACGTATGTCAAGGTAAGTCTACGCAACACACAACAATTATTAAGTTTCTACCCAATGGAGTGGATATCCGAGTCAATCGCCCATTAGTGTTAATAGGGTAAAGACCCAACGAGGAGGCATTTTCGGTCACTTTTGGCCCAATTAAAGGTGGATTCTTATAATCTCTTATAACCCTAAGCCGGATTCCTAGCCCTTTAAGAACCCTGCCCTAGCACGCTAACGTTCTTAAGTCTATTCTTTCATTTGTAATATGAGAAGTAGTATTGCAAATGTTACTACCTAACTGATCACTCGATAGGACACTTATGTCACTTAAGACTTCCCTTAGATAGTTAGTGAGCATGCAATGGCCACATATGTTTTCAATTACCAACATGTCCCTTGTTGAGCCCTAATAAGCTTTTAGAGGAAGTGGACATCCCCATGAACTACCCTACTCCGTTAACCATTTTATGCCTTAACCACTTTTAAATAAGGAGGGACCAAAGACCTATCTTAATACTATAAAGGGTAGGTCCCATGACTTTGGTTCCTTTCCAAGGAATAAACCTTCGGACGGATCCTAGTCCTAACCAATTAAGACCCAAACTAGATAAAAAGGAGAGTCAGCCACTTAAGACCTTCTTAAGGCGAAGTATACCTATTTATTTTCACATATCAACTTATATATATATGTATATATATATACACACACATACACACTAAACCATATACATGTGGATGCTGGATATGCTTATCGGTTCCAAGCAGTCTTCTACTATAAGTTGGTTTAACCTCGTGTCTAGTGTACAAAGTTTATGAATGGCCCATGGAACCTAGACATCTCTCATTAGTTTGGCCTACTTGTGGTTGCTGGATATGTCGGTAGGTTCCGGCCAGGCTTCCACCACAAATGGAAACTAACCTCGTGTCTATGTGTCATATATATATATATATATATGTGTGTGTGTGTGTGTGTGTGTGTATATATATTCAAGCCATTCCATATATATACGCACACAAAAGCAAACAAATATATATATATGTAAATTTGTTAAAGGGACATTTCAGATTCAAACTCTAATCTAATCACATTTATTACGCTAATAGAACATTAATCACGTTTAAATAAGTAATATAGTAATAGCGCCTAATTAACATAACAATTGTATAAACAGGGAAAACGTTCTAACGAGGTGGCGACTGTCATCTTATTCAAATTAAGGCATACATGATAGATTTTTTCATATTTTACTGCTACACATAAACATGATGGCACAATGAAGATATAACAAATAGCAGTGAACGGAAAACATATACATAGACATAACAATTATAACTTGTATCCTTAGGTTTGTAGAAATGATTTAAATATTAAATTAAAAGTAGAGTATTTCATACATTCACACATGTATGTTTACAATCCATGTTTCACCCAATTCACCCTTTTTGTGTTGTTATACACACAAAAATGTTTACATTTGATTCATTCCAATTTATGAATGTCTTTACACCTAAATTAGTTTCCAAACCCAATTCAACAATGAAATAATTCAAATCCCAATGTTTTTAGGCTTCAAATGATGACGGTGAATTGTATAAATACAAATAATAATACAACACTCATTTTTACGTTTAATCCAATACAAAAACAACAATTCCACAAAACCAATTTAATATGAAAATTTCCTACGTGATTACAAAGTAGAAGATTTGGGGATTTTTCATGTTATATTAGCGCATAACCAAATCTTTATAGGCATATCAATTCATATAGCAAACTACTAAAAATAACAATATTCCTTTAAGCAAAACAAAATTCCACTCACAAATCAAGTGAAGAAGTGATAGAAATCTCAAGATCTGCGATAGTTCACAACATTCAAGTGAGCTCTGATTGATCTCCTAACAATATAAATATAAGAACATATAATTAGAATCTTATATATATTGTTTATGCTAAATTCCATCTTCCTAAACTTAAATAAATTGAAATAAAGAGATATAGGAATGGAGGTAGGGAAGTAGAATAACGATCACCCTTTTTCTCTTTATTTTTCTATGGAATTCAGCAACATAGAGGCAGAGGTTTTGGAAGATTAGGTTTTCTAGTGTAGTCTTGAGGGGTAATTTATACTTGCTCGTGTGAGCGAGAGCCATTGAATTAATAAGATTATATCCGAGCCTTTAATATAAACACAACCTCTTAGAAAACCCTACTCACATTAGGCAGAATTGGGCCTGCCAGCCGACAAGCGGTCGACCGGTGGTCGACCCCCCTTAAGTGGGTGTAGTCGACCTCCCTTCCACTGGGACGCCCAATTTTGCTCCGTTGATGAGCTGTTAATTTTATTAATTACGTACTTTATTTGCTTAATTGCTTTCCATATATCTAATATTTTCTGTCCCTTGATATTATCTTAATTTTCAAATTCAAATCTTCCCACTATATTTTGAATTATCTTGGACACACACATATGTACATACATATATATACACATATTCTACTTAATTATATATATATATTGCGTTAATTGTCCAATCTTCATTTGTACATAATTTCTTCATATGTTGACCGTTTTTAACATATTATATATGAAAGCGGTGTAGAATTTCGCCACAAATCCAAATAAAAAAATTTGTAGCCAAATTCCTTAAGCTACAGAAATACCATTTTCCAGCCATACTATTAAATTGTTTATTCTTAATTATTTAATTTATTAGTGATACTTATAATTTTTATGGGGTGTTACATTCTGCCCCCCTTAAAACAGATTTCGTCCCAAAATCTGTTTAAGGGGCGAAAAATACAACTCGCATGAGACATCCATGTTTTACACCCATGTTATTTATAATTCATCCATAAGCATCCATGACTCGCAGTGATTATGAACTGCAGACCCACTGAAGTGAGCTCTACCCTAACATGTAGGTGTAATAAGTGATGCAACATGTCTGCAAACAACCTAAATATGCACATATTTCTATATGAGTGCTCGGTGCAATGGTGTTGCATCCATTCCCTAACATCCAATTTAGTAATCACGATGCAACCATAAATGGAAATTTGAGGGAAAATTACCCGTGAAAAGCTCTAGATGAGTTTGTCTCATCTTGTCCTCCGTTTTCCATAATCTTTCCGTAGGGTTATTCCCCCATTGTACTCGAAAGAGGCGAACGGTTTTGTTGCAGAGTTTCTTGATTCCATGCTCTACAATCCTTGTAGTGGCATGAAGAACCTTGGACTCCAACTCAAGATTCTCTATGTCCCCAATTTCATCAAGCTCGAGCCTGATAGCAGAATCATGAAGGCATTTCCTTTTATGAGATACATGAAAAACATTATGGATTCCCGATAGACGCTCTGGGAGATCCACTCGATAAAGACAAAAATCCTATCTTCTAGATGATACTAAAAAGCCCTATAAAAATTGGGAGCCAGCTTCCCAGTATTTCCAAACCGAACATTCTTCTTAAGAGGGGATACTTTCACGAACACCAAGTCTCCAACATTAAATTCTAGTTCCCTCCTACGCTCGGCATACAATTTCTAACGGCCTTGGGCTTCCATCATCGTCTACCTAATCAAAGATATCTTCCCCATGGACTCACGGATGAAGTCTGGTCCGAGTATAACCTTATCGGTAGTTTCCCACCAACAAGTTGGCGATTTGCATGGCCTCCCGTAAAGAGCTTCGAAGGGGGCCATACCAATCATCACTTGAAAATTATTATTATAGGTGAACTCCACAAGCGATACGTGCTGCTCCCAAACTCCTCCAAATTCGATGATACAAGCTCTGAGCAAGTCTTCCAAGATTTTGTGTACTCTCTCTATCTATCCGTCGATCTGTGGATTATAAGTTGTGCTTAAGTTAAGGGTCGTCCCCAATGCTTTTTGTAGGCTCCTACAAAATTCACTTGTGAATAAGGGATCTCTATTACTCACGATACTTGATGGAATACCATAGAGTCTAACTATCTCTTTAACATATAATTGGTCTAACGAGGCTGCAATCCTAGTCTTCTTGACGGGTATGAAATCGGCGCTTTTGGTTAAATAGTCCCCCACAACCCAAACGACCTCATTCCATTTTTGGATTCTGGGAATTCCGTTTATGAAGTCCATGGAAATATGTTCCCACTTCCATGTGGGGATCTCTAAAGGTAACAACAATCCTTTGGGCTTCCCTTGTTCTACCTTGACTTTTTGGCATGTCAAACATTTGACCACGAACTCGGCTACGTCTTTATTCATTCCTTCCCAATGGAGATTTCTCTTCATATCCTTATACATTTTATCCCCATCGGGGTATATGGTCAATTTTGACCTATGACACTCCTCTAGAATTTCTTTCCTCAACCCTTCTTTCTTAGGGACGTAAAGTTGTCCATCCCAAAGTAAACTCCCATCATCGCTAACCGAATACCTAACCGAATGAGGAAAGGTATCTTTCTTTACTACTTTCTCCTTTAATCTTCTTAACTCTTCGTCATTGTCTTGTGCACTTTGGATTCTTTCCCTTAGGGTAGGGATAGTTATCATAGCCCCAATAAAACCATTGGAAGTGGTCAGTGAGGGTTGCAAATTAAAATTTGTGAGGAATTTTAATAGTGATTTTATCATCGCATTCAATGTTGCATGTTTCCTACTTAAAGCATTCGCCACAACATTCCCCTTGCTTGGGGTACACTGAATCATAAAATTGAATGAGGCAGTATATTCCATCCATAATTATTGTCTCAAGTTTAGGCCACATTGAGAAAATAAATACTTATGGGATTTATGGTCGGTAAACAGTTCAAACTTCTCCCCTAAGAGATAATGCCTTCACATCTTAACGGCGAACACTACAGTGGATAACTCAAGGTCATGCACTGAATATCTTTTCTCTGGATCCTTGAGTTGTCTACTAGCATAGGCAACTACTCTTCCTTCTTGCATGAGGACTGCTCCTAAACTAGTCCCACATGCGTCAGTGTAAACGGTAAATGTTTTTGAACCGTCTGGTGTAATTAGGATTGGCGCGCAAGTTAATGCTTCCTTTAATTTCTTAAAGGTTGTATAACTTTTATTACTCCAATTAAATACCAAATTCTTCCTTGTCAATTGGGTTAATGAAGTAGCAATCTTTGCGAAGTCTTTAATGAATTTCCTATATTACCCGACTAATCCAAGGAAACTTCTTCCCTCTGTAGCATTTCGAGGTATCCTCCATTCCTTGATTGCCTTGATCTTTGTGGGGTCTACGGCCAAGCCTTTACTTGACACAATATGTCATAAAAACCTCACTTCTTACCTCCAGAAATGGCACTTCGAGAATTTTGCTTTCAGTTGGTTCTTTCTTAATATCCCAACCACTTGTCTCAATTCATGCTCTTCACGATCTTTTGAAAATATAATGATATCGTCTACGAAGACTACCACAATTTTATTTAGATAGCCCCTAAACACTCTATTCATGAGGTCTACAAATAAAGCGGGTGCATTCGTTAATCCGAAGGGCATGACTTCTCATTGCAAAAATCCATCTGGTGTACTAAACGCAGTTTTGTTCTTGCAGTCCTCCGCAATTCTCAACTGGTGAAATCCAGTAGCAAGGTCTCGTTGGGAAAAAACTCGGGCTCCTCCGAAGTGGTCAGAAAGGTCATCAATTTTTGGTAAAGGAAAGTCTCAAAGATCCATCTGCTTTGGTGGCAAATACTACAAGTGCACCCCATTCTGATGTACTTTGGCGAATACAACCTTTTTGTAACAATTCTGAAATCTTCTTATCTAATCCCTTCTTCCCTTGGGTGTATATGTCTCAAGGGCGGTGCTGCAATTCTAGCATCCTTCTCTAGGTCAATGCGAAAGGAGATTTCCTTGTGGGGGTGGAAGTCCCATGACTTCCTTGAAGACATCTAGAAACTCACAGACTATAGGGACTGAAGATGGTCCTTCTGAACTAGGAGTCAAGGAATATAAAAAGTCTTTATCCTTGTTTCTAACATTAAAAGGAATATTTAGGCTGCGTCCTCCTCGGCTCCTAAGATGAACGAGTCTCTTGTCACAGTCTAGGACGGCCTCGTAAAATGATAGCCAGCCCATACCTAAGATAAGGTCATACCCCATAAAATCCAACGCATATGCTTCGAAATGGAACTCGACATTGTCGACCTCCAATACCATGTCTTTACACAGCATATTAAGATACTTAGATCCTCCGATATGGTTAGCCACCTCAATTAGACTATCCGAGGTAGATATGGAAAGTTTCAACAGATTTACTAATCGCCTGGAGATAAAAGAATGGGTAGCTCTAAAATCAAACAAGGTGTATGCTAAGTTTCCTAAAATAAAGATTATACCTTCAAGTGTGGGTTGCCCTTGATCCCTCGGGGGTCGGCTTTGAATTGGGGTTGCTTCTACTGCGTAGTTATGGCCACCCTTGATAGCTTTGGGCTTTGGGTAGTCTTTGGAAATGTGTCCTTCTTCATGGAAATTGTAGCATTTTCGCTTAAACTCCTTCTTTTCCAACGAGGCCCAATAATCCTTGGCCTCATGGCCCTGGCGGTTTCACCTTGTACAAGTCTTTGCATCCTTTTTAACGTTTTTCTTCTTCTTGTTTTTCCACCATTCCTTCTTATTTTTGTTGGAGCTTACTCCTTTTTCACCCTCTTTACCCTCCTTGAAGCTTTTAGCCGTGCAAAGGTAGCCGTCTCAACTAAAGTCTCATTCGATACTACCTATGCTAATAAGGTTTCCTTTAATGGGGAGTTCAGTCCCTTCACAAACCTAAGGGCTTTATTCGTGGGGGTGTCTACCAATTCTCTACCAAACTTACATAACTCAGTGAATTTGGATACATATTCTTGTAGACTCAAGCTTTCTTGCTTGAGGTGGATGAATTTCTCTAGCTGAATAGTCAGATCTGCCCTTGGCAAAAATTTCGCTTCAAAACAGGTCTTGAATTCAGCCCATGCGAAGATCCGCCCTCATTCTCTATTGATTTAAGTTCCACCACTCTAGGGCTTCATCCTTCAAACGCTAGGCCGCTATCCTTCTTCTTACTTCATCGGGCTAGGTGGTAGCCTCAAAGATTCTTTCACAGTCTGTAACCCAAGATTGGACACTAGCAAAGCCTTCCTTTCCAGAAAATGGTTTCCCTCCAAAATTCGTGAAGACCTTACATAAGCGAGAAAAATCAAAGGCCACATTTGCGGCAGAAGCTGCGGGAGCCACCTGGGTAGGATTAGCTACAGGGACCTGCTCCACCGTACGGAGGTACTGTTGGAACCATTCCGGAAAGTAACATGGTCTTGCTTGGTTTCCTTTCTCTTTAGGATTTTCAATCATTCTACTATCTGAAAAGAAAAGGAAGAATCCCTTAGTGGATACTCCTGGGATAGTATTTAAGCTGAAAAAGGAAGAAACGATAAAGGTGCCTAATATAAATGTGTATGCTTATTGGGTTATATATATATATATATATATATATATATATTATAGTTTGAAAAGGCTTAAATTAAAAATATGACTCTCATACGTATATTTCCCTTCAAATCGAGTAACCTATGCTCACCAAATGTAAAAACCCGCTCAGAATAGGCCTAAATTTCGACCTAGAAAAGGCCCATCGAAACTTATAGCCATTCTAAATGGGTCGTTGGTTTCTGTAAGGATTACATTTGCACAGATAAAGATAAACATATACATCAAATGGAATTCTCACATGTGGAAAGAGAAAATATATTATTCAAATAAGATGTACCATTATTTCAAAAATCTCAGAAATACACAATCATTGTTACATTTAATTGAAAGGAACATCAAATAGTTCATCTTCAAAAAATTCCAAAAGAAGCATAGCAATAACAGCTAATAATATCATAATAACTTCATCTTCTCTGTCGTCTTTTTAGGACATCATCCGTGGCTTTACCCCATATACTGACCTGTTTGGATGTTAAGGAGAGGGAGTCAGGACATAAAGTTACGTGTGACTAGAATATAGTGTTACTTAATGTCCATACCCTATATTTTTAGCAGGTTACATATGTCAAGGTATGTCTGCGTAGCACACAATAATTATTAAGTTTCTAAACAATGGGGTGGATATCCGAGTCAATCGCCCATTAGTGTTTTTAGGGTATAGACCCAACGAGGTGGCATTCTCGGTCACCTATGGCCCTATTAAAGTGGATTCTTACAGTCCCTTATAACCTTGAGGCGGACCCCTAGCCCTTTAAGTACCCCGCCCTAGCACGTTAATGTTCTTAAGTCTATTATCTCATTCGTAATATGAGAAGTAGTATTGCAGACATTACTACTTAACTGATATTACTCCGTAGAACACCTATGCCACTTAAGACTTCCCTTAGATAGTAGGTGAGCATGCAATGACCACACATCTTTTCAATCACCAACATGTCCCTAGTTAAGCCCTAACGGCTTCTAAAGGAAGTGGACATCCCCGTGAACTACCGTACCCCGTTAACCGTTTTATGCCTTAACCACTTTTAAAGAAGGAGGACCCAAAGACCTACCTTAATACTAATAAGGGTGGGTCCCATGACTTTGGTTCCTCTCTAAGGAATAAACCTTCGGAGGGATCCTAGTCCTAACCACTTAAGACCCAAACTAGATAAAAATTTGAGTCAGCTAATTAAAACCTTCTTAAGGTGTAGTAAACCTATTTATTTTCATACATCAAATTATACATACATACATATACATATATATATATAGTTATATAGTTATATTTATATACACACTATACCTCCCACATTAAACCATATACATTTAGATGTTGGATATGCCAGTCGGCTCCGGGCAGGCTTCTACTACAAGTTGGTTTAACCTCGTGTCTAGTGTAATAAGTTTATGAATGGCCCATGTCACCTAGACATTTCACATTAGTTGGGCCTACTTGTGGTTGCTGGATATCACGGTCAGTGTCGGGAGGTCTTCTACCACAAATGGCAACTAACCTCGTGTCTATGTGTCATTTATTTATATACATATTCAAGCCATTCCATATATAAACACACAAGCAAATAAATTTATATGTATATTTGTTAAAGGTGCATTTCAAATTCAAACTCTAATCTAATCGTATTTTTTACGCTAATATAACGTTAATTGCATTTAAATAAGTAATATAATAATAGTGCCTACGTAACATTCGCACAAATGGGGAAACGTTCTATCGAGGTGGAAATTGTCATCTTATTCAAACTAAGGCATACACGATACAGTTTTCCATTTTTTACCGCTACACATAAACATGATGGCATAATGAACATATAGCAAATAGCAGTGAATGGAAAACTTATACATAGACATAACAATTATAACTTATATCCTTAGGTACGTGGAAATGATTTAAATATTAAATTAAAAGTAGAGTATTTAATAAATTTACACATGTATGTTTACAATCCATATTTCACCCAATTCACCCTTTTTTGGTGTTATACACTCAAAAATATTTATATTTGATTCATTCCAATTTATGAATGCATTTACACCTAAATTAGGATCCAAACCCAATTCAACTATGAAACAATTCAAATCCAAACCTTCTTAGGCTTAATCAAAAGTTGACGGTGAATTGCATAAAACACAAATAATAATATAATACTCATATTTACCTTTAATCCAACACAAAAACCACAATTCCACAAAACCAATTCAATATGACAATTTCCTACGTGATTACAAAGTAGAAGATTTGGGGATTTTCATGTTATCTTGTCGCATAACCGAATCTTCATAGGCATATCAATCCATATAGCAAACTATTAAAAATAAGAACATGCCTTTAAGCCAAACTAAATTCCAATCACAAATCAAGTGGAGATGTGATAGAAATCTCAAGATCTGTGTTGGTTCTCAACGTCCAAGCGAGCTCTGATTGATCTGCTAACAATATAAATAAAAGAAACATACACTACGTCATAGATTGCATACTGCAACATTGAAGAATTGATGCACAAAATGCCAAAAAGTTTTGCTATAGACAAAAAATGATCTATGAAAAAAAAACAAATGATCTGTGGCAACACTTTCTTGGTGATGCATTTTGTCGCGTTGCCTTAGAGTCAATGGAAACATCTTTGTGACCCTAAGGCAATATCTTTACTAGTGTTGCCGCAGGTACTAAATTTACAAAAATGTGGGATGCACTAAAATCTCTAGTCCGGGTTCACGGAATCCTGTTGTGGGGCCCACATGCATAAATCTGTGGCAACAATTTTACCACCCAATGGAAACACTTTATCATAGCTATGACAATATTTAACATCACATACTGCAACATTATATCATATATATATATATATATGGCAATATTACATAACATAACATCACACTGAAATTAACAAAGAATTTTTTATTTCAAATTAACCAGCAAATACAAGTAGTACTTAGTCGACTACAAATAGCCACTAAATTCAATTTTACAGACATTGCAGTTACAAACTCAACAACTAATAAATTCATGTTTACATAAAACTGAAACAGTTTCAAAATATTGTGCAAGCCTCCAATGCGTTCAATGCCTCTACTGCATCGAGTACCTCTAGTGCCTTCAGTAAAAAGTTCTTAAACAACCTCATCACTGCCTCCTTCACCTGCATACATCGATTGCATTTCTGCACAAAATAAGAGGTATGCATGCCTCAATTGCATTTCAGCACAAACTATGATCATAGTATAACTGAGTTTCCTTTCAGCACAAACAGAGTTTCATAACTGAATTCCATTTGCATTTCAGTATAACATAGTATACTGGTCTAAACAATGTGTATACAAGTGTACTGATCTAAACAAAACTGAGTTACATATCTGATCTAAACAATGTGTATACAAGTGTATACTGATCTAAACATAACTGAGTTTCATTTGCATTTGCGTTTCATTTACATAATTGTGTTACATAAAAGAGGCACAATGTGGATACAAGTGTACTGATCTAAACATAACTGAGTTACATAACAAATCTAAACAATGTGTATACAAGTGTATACTGATCTAAACATAACTAAGTTTCATTTGTGTTTGTGTTTCATTTACATAACTGAGTTACAATGTGGATACAAGTGTATACTGATCTAAACAATGTGTACATAGTATAACAGAGGCACAATGTGTATACAAGTGTATACTAAGTAAACAATCAGACAGTTACAATGTGGGTAAAATTATCAGTAATCAGTAATTTAGGTTTAATGGACAATGTGGAAAAAATTATCACTAATCTGCAATGTGGTAAAAATTATCACTAATCTACAATGTGTGACAAAACTTAAAATTATACCTGAAAAACTGCATATGCGGGCGATTTCATGCTACTTCACTGCTTTACATTGACATAACAACACACAAAAGAACTCCAAATATGATTCAGGACATAGCTAAAGCTTTTGCAAAGAATTTTTCTTCTTTCTCGTATTTTTCACATTCAATGCGCATTAGGGCCAACTCTTCCATCATATCTGCTACAGATTCATCGGCTTTTGCCCTCTTTTTCTTTTGCTTCAGCAGCTTTTCTTCAATTGTCTTCTTTTCCACGAGCAATTGCGATATATTCTTTTCTTTTTCCACCAATTTAACAGTAGTATCATCCAGTTCAGCATTGTTGTTGATTTCATACACTTCATCATGCCACATAAAGTACTCGCAATCACCACTCTGCACATATCGTAAATTCTCGACTGAAACATCAATGAAAGATATGATAATCGATAAAGAAACAAAAAAACCTAATGTATACTTACCGGCCACATGGAGCAACCGAAAAACTTCTTCCCCGAATTCGACCCTACCTTCACAGTCCTCATCTTCCTTGGGATTTTATGGTGGCAGTTATTTCTCGTAGCTTCTGTTGACGAATTTGAAGTAGAAATTGATTGAGCGGTCATTGAACTCGAATAGAAGGAAGAATTAAAGTGATATCACAAACTGCAAATCATTCAGTATGCTTTCAGGCAAGTATTTCATGTATTCAGTATTTGTGTGCATAACCAAAACAAAACATGCGTATATTTATTAGCTAGCCGTACACGCACACACACACACACATACACTTAAGAAATCATGTGTATACGTATTAGGCGGTCTTATGCATACAGATCATCATAATACATAGGAAATGATAACTATCATGTATATGTAAGCATCCTTATGAAACCATTTTCATAAACCAGTGTATCATGTCTCAATCATCACATGCAACATCAACCTGGGAAACACGAGCAGTTGTTTAGAACATGCAGCTCATATAAGGTCGATGGTCTAATTGTTCATAACCACATTTCACTAGAAATTAAAGTTTTGTGTTATTAAATTGATTAACAACCTAATAGCTGCTCAAAGAACATTTCAGTGAATTAACATGTAACGACCCGCATTCTACGTATCGGAGGATGGTAGGATATTTATTTCATTTACATACCAAGTCATATGGTTGTTCAACTCTGGAAAATGACTATTAGGGTCATTTTTCACATTCACGATTTTTTCCGAATTTTAAATGACCATTTTGCCCCTGGAGAATATTGTTTTTCCTATAACTTTTGATTGGTAAGGTGGACTTGAAACCACTTCCATTAGACTCAAATGATGGTTGACCATTTCGTAGAGTGGTCACAATAATCAAACGTATTTACGGTTTGGGAGATATGACTGAAATAAGGTTTGGAAGTTGGAAAACAACCTAATCGGGCTTAATTGGGTGATTAGTAGCTAGGCCTGTGACACCCCATCTCCATTAAGGTCACTCACAAAGGGAATGCCTTAATTTTGGTGGAGCGTTTATTGTGTATAGAACAGAATAGTAAACAAGACAGATAAATATATTGGTACTTGGGAAATTAAAAAAAACCACTTTTATTGCAGCGGAGAAATAGTTTGGTTACATCACATCAAAAACCAAATACACTTATTATCCATCGTGACAAGTAAGTTCTGAGTATATAAAATAAAGGACATAACCCCAACATAAAATAGCCATAAATAAGATAGGATGAACTTTACTTCAGCAATCCAAGCAACTTCCAAAAGAAAGAGATAAAGCTGTCCAAATCAAGCTCCACTAGTACTAGTCCCACCCTGAGCACCTGGGGGAGGGGGGAAGAGAGAAAGAAAAGAGGTGGAAACAAAGGGGGTCAGACATAAAGTCTGGCGAGTGCAATAACTTTAACAATATAATCATTAAGTAACTAGGATAAGGCATAAGCTGGAAAATAAGGAAATGACTGTGAACAATGGGCATGACAAAGCAACAAAGGAAATAAGATGAACAAAGATAACGTTAAAGGCGCACCTAATCACTATAAGATAATTACTACATTGCACCACACCAAACACCCTAAAAGTTGATCCCTCAACCAAAACTTAATAATGATAATGGTAGTTTCGCGTACCCCTGGCTGCCTTTATAGGTGTCGTCTGCCCCTATCTCCACTAGGTGTACCCACTACCCCCATTCGATCGGCTCCCTAACTCGTAGATACCCGTGCTGGCCCCACAATGGGGTGTATCACTCCCCAAAGTGGCATACAACCAAAAATTCACGTTTTATATCTACACGAAGCAACAACGTCTTACCTACCAGCCTGGTCCCACACACGCACATGACCCCGTAGAACTTGCGTTGCCACCGCTAACCCGTTTTGACCTCTTACAATCAAACCCAGTACACGAGTCCCGTCCTCGACTTGGGTCGAGCCCATAAAGATACTTAATGGGTTACTGGTCTGAAAAGGGCCCCCCATGCATGACACAAGCTTTCCACCTATGCTTGGTCCCCTCTAAGGTTTTCCCCACTTAACCCCATTCTTATTCATGTCTTCTTACATGTTTCAATCTTGGTTAAGTGCATCTAATCGTATTTCACATACCACCCAAGGCACCCTCTTAATTTCACATGCCACCCAAGGCATCTACTTAACCCCCCATGTCCCACCACATGTTTATCTGGTTAAGTGTTTCTTAATTCATTAAAACCGTAACCTTGTAAAGACCTCCCACGTTAGACTGGCATTTGTGGCTGCTGGATTTGTCGAGCGGGTCCGGGCAGTCTTACACCACAAACGAGCCTAACCTCATGTCTTTACAATTGTTACGCATTTATTCGTGCCATTGACCTCTCGCATTAGACTGGCATATGTGGCTGCTTGATTTGCCGAGTGGGTCCGGACAGTCTTACACCACAAACGAGTCTAACCTCATGTCTCAGGCGGTTAATTATTACACATCTTTATTTAACCCCAAAGTGGATTAATATCCATATTCAAACTAGTCAATAAATTCCAAATATACTTATGTCCATAATTGTCACCTAAATTATGTCCATTGATTTCTGGTATAACAAATTTTACCAATTATTGCCTCAAATTAATTGTATGCCTTTTAAGTCCATTACATGCCAATTCTTAATATGAGTATATTCAATATTTCCCCATCTTCCCCACGTTGTTCGTTCGCTTATTATGACATATATATATATATATATTAGACTAGCAATTAGTCTAATGACATAAAAGGGAAGAAACATCGCAAATTTGCATAACACGCAAAATGGATCTAACTTATGGATAAGGATTACAACATATCTTGCATAAACTTTGTATTGTCATGAATCTAAACATAGACCTAAAGGTGTGAACTTGCAGGTATGAACATAGTTTTCACCCAACAAGCATAGGTCATAGTCACAAACTTGCATAAAACTATGTATGTCATATATCTAAATCTAAAGGTGTAAACATGCATACATGTGGATCCAATTCCTACCTAAACTTGCATATAGTCATTTTACTTGGTTCACATGTAAACTTGTGTACAATTCACATAGAAACTAGCATATAATCTATACCCAAACTCGCATATAAAATGATGTCAAACATGAATCAAGTTGAACAAATGTGATTTGGCATATACAAAAGGGATCCACAACAAAACTATCATTATGAACAACTAGCATATATTCACAAAATATCACATTTTTCCAATGTTTCACATGCATAGCCATATAACCCAAATTATAACTCAACCTAATTAACTTGTTAATTATCTTATTAAAGAAATCGAACTCACAACTCAAAGAAAGTCTTGAGTTCTGGGATCTGTGTCCTGAAATTGATTTAGCTCGCCTTTGAAGTAGGCAAATTCGTTGTTGTTGTTGTTGTTGTTATAGACTTGAGTTGAATTGAGTTGATTAGCTTTACTTTTCCTCTAGTTGATGGCGGCTACTCTAGGATGTGGGGTGATAGCATGACGGCCATGGTTCTAATTTTGATTAGGTTTTAGGGTTTGAGTCTACATGTGTTTATATAGAGATTAGGATTAATTTAGGCCATTTGATCAACCTAGAAGCAACCTAAACCATCCAATCAAGTTAGAGTGACACCTCAGCCCCAATGACTCAGCACAAAGTCACAAAATCGTCATCTTTCAGATCTGCCCGGGGGAGGGGGGTAGGTCGTCCCCCTGGTCGACCTATAGGGTAGGTCGACCTGGCCTTGGGCGAGAAATTTCCCGCCCTGCCCAGTTCTGAGTCTGAATTCGTTTTTGAATTTAAATTTGAAGTTCTGGAAACTTCCGACAGCCATAACTTCTTCATACAAAGTCCAATTTACGCAAACTCAAACTCTATCTCAACCAGAATTTCGAGACGGACACAATGGCGTAACGTGTTTCCCTTGATTCTCAAGTTTGAAATTAAGTATTCTTTAATTTGTTAACTTTAGTATTTATAATTACAGGGTGTTACATTCTCCCCTCCTTAAAGGATTTCGTCCCCGAAATCTCCAAGTTAAGGAGAATGCATATCGTACCATCCAATCATCCATCTACCAAACCATCAACCACAGGCATCCATTGTCCTTAAAAGACTTCTAATGCTTTCATGTTTATATGCACAGTGTGTGTATATGTCTGTATCTAATGCAAAATCAGGCGGTCTACTGATTCAGTTGACCTCCTTAATGCAAATTATGATAGTGTCATGCGTCCATTATGTATGCAAAAGATTCCTAATGATACATATTATTTCTACATGCGTGCGCAACCATTCATCCGAATGCAGCATCCATATGATAACACAACCATTATACGTCCATTAATCTAAATAAGCACACATTTATATGCAGTATGAAAGTGATTGAGCCGATCTAGTGCCTAATGGGTGTGTATATGCATCCATGAGCAACCACTAGCAAACACTTCATCCACTAGCATCCATCAATCATAACATGTTTCAAATACATGTTTACATCCATTGGTCTCTACCTAAGGATAAAGAATATGACCGAGGAGATACACTAAAGGTAGATACAAGCTTGAATAAACTTAAGGAAAAAGAGATCAAAGATGTACCCTAAAAAAGAAAAGGGTAGGCTGCACATAGTTTGGCCTTAGTCTCCCAAGTCGCGTCTTCCTCGGCGTCGCTCCATTGAACTTTGACAAGCTTAACTACACGGTTGCGTAGCTTTTTGACTTCCCTCCCCAATATACGAATTGGAACTCTCCTCACAGTCGCTTCTCGTTTCGCTTCGACTTTCTCTAGTATGCTTGGCTCCACAACTTATGCCGACTCATGTAAGCACTTTCGTAGCTGAGAGACATGAAAAACATTATGAACTCCAGCCAGTTTTTCAGGAAGCTCTACTGGATAGGCCATCGTCCCAATCCTTTCGATGATAGGAAATGGTCCTACGAATCGTGGTGCCAACTTTCCTACGGACCTAAAGTGGATGACATTCCTCAAAGGAGATACTTTAAGGAACACCTTATCCCCAACTTCAAACTCTAGGTCGGTCCTTCTCTTGTCTGCATAGGATTTCTGTCTATATTGGGCAGTCTTCATTCTCCTTCGTATCAAGTCCACTTTCTCTGAAGTCTCTCTAATCATGTCCGGCCCAAATATAAGTTTATCTGTGGACTCCCACCAACAAGTTGGTGATCGACGTGGCCTTCCATATAAAGCTTTGAAGGGTTCCATGCCTATAGTGGCTTGGTAGCTATTGTTATAAGCGAATTCCACCAAAGGGAGACGATCCTCCTAAAATCCTCCAAAGTCAAGAATGCACATTCTCAAAAGATCTTCCAGTACTCTTTTCACCCTCCCTGTCTGACCATCGGTTTGAGGGTGATAGGCTGTGCTTAAACATAGCTGTGTGCCTACAGCCTCTTGCAATTCGCTTGTAAAGATAGGGTCTCGATCACACACTATGCTGGAGGGTATCCCATGGAGTCGAACTATCTCCTTAAGATAAATGGAGGCTAAAGACGAGGCGGTCCTCCTACTCTTGACAGGTATAAAATGACCGTTTTTCATGAGCTAGTCCACTATTACCCAAATACCGGTATTGCCCCTTCTTGACCTAGGCAACCCATCAACAAAGTCCATCGAGATGCTTTCCCATTTCCATTGCGGGACTTCTAGAGGATGAAGCAAATCACCAGGCTTCTTCTGCTCTGCCTTGACTTGCTGGCATATCATGCATTTCGAAACAAATTCAGCTACATCCCTTTTCACGCCATTCCAAAAGAAAACTTTTTTGATATATTTATACATCTTGTCTCCCCCGGGGTGTATGGTCATCTTGGAACGGTGTGCTTCTTCCGGAACCATTTTCACCAAATCTCTTGCTTGTGGGACGCATAGTCTTCCATCCCGTCTCAGCCAACCCTTATCATCGATGGAGTATCTATTGAGGTGACTAGAAGTCTTTCCCCTAATCAGTTTATCTATCACATCAACTAGCTGAGGGTCTTCACGTTGCGCGGTTCCTATTAAGTCCAACAAAGTAGGCCGCACCTCTAGCATTGCCATCAAGCTAGTCACATAATCAACAGAGGGTCTAAAATCAAAATTTGCTATGTACTCCAAACTTTGCCTTTCTACAAAGAGAGGACTTAAGGTCAACTTCTTTCTACTTATGGCGTCGGCTACTACATTGACCTTGCCAGGAGTATAGGAGATCTCAAAGTCATATGAGGCGAAAAACTCCATCCGTCTTTGCTGCCTTAGATTGAGGTCTTTCTGCGAGAAAAGGTACTTCAGCGATTTATGGTCAGTATACAATTCAAATTTCTCACCTAAGAGATAGTGGCGCCAAGACTTAAGCACAAAAACGATGGTTGCTAACTCTAGATCGTGGGTTGGGTAGTTTTTCTCATGCACTTTTAACTGCCTTCCACCATAAGCTACTACCTTCCCCTCTTGCATCAAAACAACGCCTAGTCCCGTGCCCCATGCATCTGTGTATACCTTAAACATCTTACTCCCATCTGGTAATGTCAAAACAGGGGCTATTGTCAGATCCCTCTTTAATCGTTTGAAAGCGACTTCGCAATCCAAATCCCAAGTTAAAGTCAGGTTCTTCTTCGTTAACCTGGTAAGTGGAGCTGAGATTTTTGCAAAGTCTTTAATGAACTTGCGATAAAAGCCTGCTAGTCCAAGAAAACTTCGGACTTCGGTTGCATTCTTTGGAACATTCCAATCCTGGACCGCAATTACCTTTGCGGGGTCCACAGCTAAGCCTTCTTTGGACACCACATGCCCAAGAAATCTTACTTCTTCTCTCCAAAAGTGGCACTTGGAGAATTTTGCTTTTAACTGATGTGCACGGAGAGTCTCCATGACTTCCCTTAAATGCAAAGCATGCTCTTCCTCATTCTTCGAGAAAATCAGAATATCATCTACGAAGACCACCACAAATTTATTGAGAAATTCCCGGAACACTCTATTCATCAAATCGACGAAATAAGCAGGTGTGTTTATCAAGCCAAAAGGCACGACGAGCCATTCGAAGAAACCGTTCAGGGTTCTGAATGCGGTCTTATCAATGCTATTTTCAGCCACTCTTAGCTGATGAAATCCGGTAGCCAGATCTAATTAGGAGAAAACTGTTGCACCTACAAGCTAATCAAACAAATCATCTATTCTTGGCAGCGGGTGCCTATTCTTCTTGGTCAACTTGTTTAGCTCCTTATAATCAATGCATAGGCGTAGTGAACCGTCCCCTTTGGTTGCGGACACCACTGGAGCACCCCATTCAGAAATACTCTGCCTTATAAACCCTTTTTCTAGCAGCTCCTTAACTTGCTTTCTAAGCTTCTTTCTCTCTCTTGGAGCCATGTGTCTAACGGGTAAAGCAACGGGTTTTGCGTTATCAACTAGGTATATGCGAAAGTCTATCTCCCGCTTCGGAGGCAAGCCCGCTACTTCCTCAAAGACATCCAAGTATTCACGGACCACTCCAACAGACTGCAAATTCTCAACAGATGCATCAAGCGATTCTAGATAACTTAGCATAACAGAATTCATGGGATTACAAGAGATTTCGAGAGTGTTGCCCAAGCAAGTCATAAGCCTAACCTCTCTCTTTTCACAATCTAGGACGGCTCCATTACTGGATAACTAATCCATTCCCAAAATTAACCCATAGCCCGTGAAGCCCAAAACATAAGTATCACATCTAAACCCAACACTAAGTATAGAAATTTCCAAATCCAAACAAGTCATCGACAAATAGGCCGAGTCCCCAATTGGATTTGAAACAACTAAGGGATCCTCTACTATACTGGTGTTTAGGTGTAGCGACTCAACTAAAGTAGTAGATATAAAAGAGTGCGATGCACCAGAATCAAAGAGTGTGCGAACAGGATGATCAAAAAGAAAAACTAAACTTCCAACGGAAGTCGCTCTACCTCGTTCTTGCAGTGGTGGGGCCACGAGAGCCTGGACCTGCCCCCTTGCCTGCCCTGGTGCCATGAGAGCCTGAATCTGCCCTCCCTCTGCCCCTTCTTTGGGCAGTCCTTAATCAGATGTCCTGCCTCGCCACAGTGGAAACAACCAGTCTTCTTCTTCTTCCTACAGTCTTTGCTTAGATTGCCTGGTGTCCCACAGTTAAAGCATTTTTTCTTTCCCTTGCCATTGTTATCTTTACCACCCTTCTTGTTTTGTTGTTGCTGTTGTGGTTTCTTTTAATCCCATTTCTTCTCAGGTGCCTTATTAGCATTAGCGCCTTTCTCCTCTTCATGCATAAGCGCCATGTCAACCAGTCTCTCAAAGGTGCCCCCCATAGGGATGTGGGTCATAGCTAACCCATGTAGCGGCTCGTTTAAACCCTTAACAAATTTCAGGGCCTACTTTTCGGGTATATTCACTAAGTCCAAGCCAAATCTCACCAACTGATTGAACTTATTGACGTACTCTTTCACTGATAAATTTCCTTGCCTCAATACCAAAAACCTTTCCATGTATAGATTTTCTTCGGCCCGTGAGAGAAACTTTGCCTCAAACCTACGTCTGAAATCCAGCAATACATCAACTGGACGCTCTCCATTAGTGACCTCCCACAAAAACGAGGCCTCATCCTTCATCAACCAGGCAGCTAATTGGACCTTTCTTCCGTCTTCTACCTCAAAGACTCCAAACAATTCTTCCGCCTCCTTTAGCCAATTTTGAGCTTCAACAAACGTCTCCGACCCGTGAAAAGGTTTTCCGCCCATTGCCCAAAAGTCCTTGCAAATCTTTGCGAAAGTATCAACATGGGGTGGTGGAGGAGGAGGAGGAGCATTTGCTGGGCCTGCGACATTGGCCCTAGTTTCCAGATACCTTCTAAACCATCCTGGTATCGATATCCCCTCGGGTATCTCGGGAATTCCAGACATGCTGAAAAGAAAATGAAGAGATTCAAACGGAGAATTCGAAGGAAAGATATATGGCTCTTAAGGGTTATGTTTTAAAAATAAACTTTTCTCTTTAAAATACTTTCCTTAAAACATATTTTTGAAAGTATTTCTCTACAAAATGCTTTTTGAAAAATAGTTTTTCAAAATATCTTATCTGTTCTGGTAACCTTCAACTCTGATACCACGTGTGACACCCCATCTCCATTAAGGTCACTCACAAAGGGAATGCCTTAATTTTGGTGGAGCGTTTATTGTGTATAGAACAGAAAAGTAAACAAGACAGATAAATATATTAGTACTTGGAAAATAAAAAAAACCACTCTCAGCGGAGAAATAGTTTGGTTACATCACATCAAAAACCAACTACTAAACCAAATACACTTATTATGCATCTTGACAAATAAGTTCTAAGTACATAAAATAAAAGACATAACCCGATCATAAAATAGCCATAAATAAGATAGGCTGAACTTTACTTCAGCAATCCAAGCAACTTCCAAAAGAAAGAGATAAAGTTGTACAAAATCAAGCTCCACTAGTACTAGTCCCACCCTGAGCACCTAGGCGGGGAGGAAGAAAAGAGGTGGAAACAAAGGGGTCAGACATAAAGTCTGGCGAGTGCAATAACTTTAACAATATAATCATTAAGTAGCTAGGATAAGGCATAAGCTGGAAAATAAGGAAATGACTGTGAACAATGGGCATGACAGAGCAACAAAGGAAATAAGATGAACAAAGATAACGTTAAAGGCACACCTAATCACTAAAAGATAATTACTACATTGCACCACACCAAATACCCTAAAAGTTGATCCCTCCTACAAAACTTAATAATGATAATGGTAGTTTCGTGTACCCCTAGTTGCCTTCATAGGTGCCGTCTGCCCCTATCTCCACTAGGTGTACCCACTACCCCCATTCGATCGGCTCCCTAACCCGTAGACACCCGTGCTGGCCCCATAGTGGGGTATATCACTCCCCAAAGTGGCAACCCGATACCACCAAAAATGCACGGCTTGTATCTACATGATGCAACAACGTCTTACCTACTAGCTCGGGCCCACACACGCACATGACCCCGTTGGACCGGCGTTGCCACCGCTAACCCGTTTTGACCTCTTACAATCAAACCCAGTACGAGTGTCCCGTCCTCGACTTAGGTCGAGCCTACAAAGATACTTAATGGGTTACTGGTTTGAAAAGGGCCCCCCATGCATGACACAAGCTTTCCACCTATGCTTGGTCCCCTCTAAGGTTTTCCCCACTTAACCCCATTCTTATTCATATCTTCTAACATGTTTCAATCTTGGTTAAGTGCATCTAATCGTATTTCACATGCCAACCAAGGAACCCTCTTAATTTCACATGCCACCCAAGGCACCTACTTAACTCCCCATGTCCCACCACATGTTTATCTGGTTAAGTGTTTCTTAATTCATTAAAACCGTAACCTTGTAAAGACCTCCCACGTTAGACTGGCATTTGTAGCTGTTGGATTTGTCGGGCAGGTCCGGGTAGTCTTACACCACACACGAGCCTAACCTCGTGTCTTTACAATTGTTACGCATTTAATTCGTGCCTTTGACCTCTCACATTAGACTGGCTGCTGGATTTGTCGGGCGGGTCCAGGCAGTCTTACACCACACACGAGCCTAACCTCATGTCTTTACAATTGTTACACAATTAATTCGTGCCTTTGACCTCTCACATTAGACTGGCATTTGTGGCTGCGGGATTTGCCGAGCGGGTCCGGGCAGTCTAACACCACAAACGATTAGAACGTAGAGTTATAATATAATTAAAATTGAGCTCGAAATGGCGCTACAATTTGTTATTTGGCGATTTGAACTTCAACTGAATGTACAGGATTCGTTTTAGGCTGGATTTCTGTGAAACAAGAAACGTATGGAGCTGGTGGAGTATATCTTTCTAGTGAAAGAGAAAAATTGGGATTTCTTCGTGTAGATTTTGAGATATGTCCAAATCAATTTTAGAAAAGTCGCTGTGGAATTCCTTTATAATTTATAAAGGAATTATTTATATTTTAAAAAGGAATTTCAATATAAATCGAATATCGGGTTGACCCAGAAGTGAATACCGAGTTAGAAACACATATAGGAATATTCTAGAGCTGTATGGTATTCCAATGTGAATATAGACGCTAATATTTATTTGTCAATATTTAATGTAATTATATTTAAATATATTTATATATTTAAATGGGTCATTCAGAGCTTTTAAAATAGCCAGTTTTGCAAATGACCTCAGAATTCGATGAAACTAATTTTGTTGGATCCGCAATATTAAATTATTGCTAGAGTTAAGTTTTCATGATTTTTAGAGTCAGTATGTGGCCGTACGGATTTTTAGAGTGAAAAACAGTCAGTATTTCGACGGTAAAAAAACGTTGTGTGAGATACGAAGTCGGAATTCGACGAAACCAGTTTCGTTGGGTCCGTAATGTCAAACTTTAGCTGCATGTCCAGTTTCGTGATTTTTGGATGTCATGTGTGATTACAGGAATTTTAAAGGACAAATAAAAACAGCAGTGGGTTATAAATAAATATAAAATTCGAATATAAAAATATTTAAACTTCTCTATAAATAACCCTTTATCCTTCTAAACCTAAATTCACTTTCCTTTTTGGTCAAAAGAACCCGCCGCCACCTCTTATTACAGAACACCAAAAACCCTCACTTTGAAATTCGAAATCAATTCAGATAATAATCTATAAATGGAGATACACGTATATTCGAACTCCAGTCCGCTTTCTCTTATCAACCATATATGATTTACTGGGTTCGATTCTAATCCGTTAGCTGGGAAATGGAAACGCAATAGCTAGGGTTCAACGAGATGAGGAATTGAAGTACGAATACATAAATTTGGGATGGAGTGATGTTCGAAAGGGAGTTTAACATCGTTTGTGTTTTTTTTTGGATTTAAAGAAAATAAAAAGAGTCGATGGTTTTACTGTGCATCACGACTTCGAGCTGAGAACGCGAGGGGGATTATGACATCGGGTTTGGGAAAATTGGGATCGAGATGTAGTACTTGTAAAGAGCAGGAGGTTGCATTTAAGTCTGGAGGGGATTCGTTGTCTGTTTAATCTACAGGAGCGGGTTCGTGGAAGTAATTTAGGTTAATGATGAGTTTAGTGATGTTAATCAAGGGTGAAGTTGGTTTGGTGTTTTACTGAGATAAAGGAGAACAAATTGGAGGAGGAGCTCTTGCGATTTGCATATGCGAAAATGGCTATGGACAGAGCAGCACATGTCTGGAGAAGAAAGGTCATTAGCAGGAAACCGTGATTTGTAAAATAGGTTTAATATTTGCTTGAACGTGATATTGGCGAGATGATTGTCGGTGGATCAGTTTGATTTGTTGTGAGGTGTGGAGGAAGTATGATGGTGTGGGATTTGTCGTAATGGATGTTATCGGGAGGACTGGTTTTTCCCTGAGCAAAGAAGAAAGATGATGGACAGTGTGAACGTGGGTCAAGGATTTTTAAGGTTAAGTATTATATTAATCATATAATTAATGACCGTTATCCCAATTCGATATTGTAAAATGTATAATTTCCTCATATATTATCAGAATTGGGCGAAACAAGATCCGTCGGAATCGTATGGACGACGACTACATGATGGAACTGACTGGAAGTCCATCGGAGCTCGTTACAATTTATAGCAAAATAAATTGTCCATCTGAATCAAGCGATGGTTATCGTTATTAATGTTGATCGTCCAAAGTGAGTAAATCTCACTAATTCTGAACAGTTTATAATTTCATGTTGTATTTTTTGAACTGTTAAATATTGGTTGATTGACCGTGTGTTGACTGTTTGATTGAACTACTAGTCAGTTAGTTGAATTTCTATATTGATTCTGTTAACAGAATATATCATATGGAACTGAAAGTGATGTTGATTTTATTATTTAACATCTGTGATGCGGGGAAACAGGTATGCAAATTCCATTCTTATTTCTTTTATTTACATTAAAAATGCAAATTCCATTCTTTATTCTTTTATTTACATTAAAAATGTAAATTCCATTCTTTATTCTTTTATTTACATTAAAAATGCAAATTCCATTCTTATTTCTAATTCCTTTTATAATTAAATTGAATATATTCGAATTAACTTCGATTAAAACAAATTTCTAGTCGCTATTATTTGAAATAATTTATTTCAAATATTAAAATCCCTTAAAATTTCTAAAATATTTTTTTTTTAAATTGGCCCCAAATTTCGAGTTGTTACAATCTCCCCCGCTTAAAAACTTTTCGTCCTCGAAAAGGGAAAAGGAAAACAGAAGAGTAGGAACCAACACAGAGAATGTAAAATATTTTAAGCGTACCTCAAAACAAGATCTAATCGAAGATATCCACGCTGCAATTGGGATAGGCCTGCTTGATATTCTCCTCAGTTTCCCAAGTGCAGTCTCTAGGATCACTTCTCCATTGCACTTTGACTATGTTGATTTTTTTTATTTCTGAGCTCTCTAGTCTTTTGGCCAATAATTTTCAGTGGTCCCTTTTCACTGCAAGGCTTGGGGTAATCTCCAAATCTTGCTGTGCTTCTTCCTCCACAACTAGATCCGGATCATGGATATGCCTACGAAGTTGAGATACATGGAATACATCGTGCACCCCAGGCAACCAGTCGGGCATCTAAATTCTGTAAGCGAGGGTACCAATCTTTTCAAGAATAGTAAAGGGGCCAATGAATTTAGGTGCTAATTTTCCTGTCTTTCCAAAACAGATTACACCTCGCATTGGAGCAACTTTTAAATAGACATAGTCACCCACTTCAAAAGCCAACTCCCTTCTTCTTACATCTGCATAGCTCTTTTGTCTACTTTGGGCAGCCAATAATCGCTTCTTAATATAATCAACTTTGTTTGAAGCTTCTCGGACCATGTCTGGACCCAATACTAGACAATTTCCTTTTTCAACCCAACATGCTAGCGGTCTACATGGCCTACCATATAAGGCTTCAAATGGAGACATTTTCAAACTTGCTTGATAGCTATTGTTATAAGAGAATTCAACTAAATGCAAGTGATCCTCTCAAGAACCTCCAAAATCGAGTGTGCAAGCTCGCAATAGATCCTCAAGAATGCGATTCACCCTCTCAGTTTGGCCATCTGTCTGAGGGTGATATGCGGTACTAAGATTTAACTTCGTTCCCAACTCATTTTGGAACGCTTCCCAAAATTTGCTAGCAAAGATAGGATCACGGTCGCTAACAATGCTACTAGGAACTCTGTTTAAAACAAAAGATTATGCTTTTATTATTTAATTAGAAATGAACATTTTCATTTAGGTAATGATGAAAAGGAAAGATTTAGTTTTATTACCCATGTAGCCTGACGATTTCTTTGCAATAAATTTGCGCCAGACTTTGAGCAGTTCTAGTGGACTTGACAGGTATGAAATGAGCGGTCTTGGTGAAGCGATCCACGATCACCCATATGCTGTCATTTCCTTTCCTAGTACGAGGCAAACCATCTATAAAATCCATGGAGATTTGGTCCCACTTCCAACCTGGAACCTCCAATGGTTGCAACAATCCCGCAAGCTTTTGTTGATCGCACTTCACTTGTTGGCATATAGGTCATCTACTCACACAAATGGATATATCTCTCTTCATAGCTTTCCACCAAAACGTGCGCTTAAGATCTTGATATATCTTGCTCACGCCTGGATGGATGCTAAGCTTTGATTTGTGACCTTCATCTAAAGCCTCCCTTATGAGCTTTGGGATACTTAGGACACAAATCCGCCCTTGCAATCTAAGAACTCCCTTGCCATCTATTTGAAAGTTCGTGTTTTCACCTTCTTAAATTCTTTCAATCATTTTTTGAATAAAAACATCATTTTTCTGAAGAGAAAATTTTTATCAACCAAAGAAGGGGTAATGATGTGGCTTGCGACAATGACATTCTTTCTACTAAGTGTGTCTGCCACAACATTGGCTTTTCCCGGCGTATATAAGATGTCAAGATCGTATGCCACCCGAAATTCTAGCCACTGTTGTTGCCTTAAATTCAAATCCTTTTGTTCGAAGAGATATTTCAAAGATTGATGGTCTGTGAATAATTCAAATTTTTCGCCCAAAAGATAATGTCTCCAAATTTTTAAAGCAAAGACTACAGCCAACAACTCCAAGTCATGGACCCGATAATTTTTCTCATGTGGCTTTAATTGATGACTTGCATAAGCAACAACTTTGCCTCTTTGCATCAGTACCGCGCCAAGACCACCACTTTGAGAAGCATCGGTGTAGACTTTTAAATCTTGGTTTCCATCGATGATGGTTAGTACGGGAGCAGTGGTCAAACTCACCTTTAGCTTTTGGAAGGCCTCCTCACACTCCGTTGTCCAGATGAACTTGGTGTGTTTCTTGGTGAATTTTGTTAATGGGCCAGACAGTTTGGAGAAGTCTTTGACGAATTTCCTATAATATCCAGCTAACCCTAGGAAGCTTCTTACTTCAGTGGGTGTACTGGGTTGCTTCCAATCTCCAATGGCAGCAATTTTACTTGGGTCAACAACAATTCCTTCTTTTGACACAACAAAGCCTAAGAATTTTACCTCCTCTTGGCCAAATGTGCATTTGGAAAATTTTTCTTTTAAAACATTTCTTTGCAGAATCCCCAACACTTCCCTTAAATGCCTTTCATGCTCCTCCTTAGTTTTAGAATAGATTAGAATATCATCAATGAAGACTAGGACGAATTTGTTTAGGACATCTCGGAGGACCCTATTCATCAAGTCAACAAAGTAGGCTGGAGCATTGCATAAACCGAACGGCATCACTAGCCATTCGTAGAATATGTTAGGACCTCTGAAGGCTGTCAAAGGTATGCATTCTTTGGCTATGCGAAGTTGATGGAAACCTGTGGCTAGGTCCATCTTAGAAAACACCTTGGCTCCATTTAATTGGTCCATTAAATCATCTATGCGAGGCAAGGGGTATTTGTTCTTCAATGTTTGCTTATTAAGGTCGCGGAAATCCACACAGAGCCTTAGAGTACCATCAGACTTGGGAACGAACACCACGGCTGCACCCCAATAGGAAAAACTAGGTCGGATGAGTCCCTTCCATAAGAGCTGCTTAGTTTGGGTTTTCAACTCTTCTTTTTCTTTAGGGGTCATCCTTCGGATAGCAAGGACTACATGCCTTGCATTTCGAATAAGATAAATTCTGAAATCAATTTCTCTTCGCGGCGGTAAATTGTCTACTTCTTCAAATACGTCCGCGTAATTTTTGACTACAGGAATATTTTCTAGAGGAATGGGAGTGATCTCAAGAGAAGACCAAAATGCCTTTCTATCAGAATTTGAACCATGACAAGGTATAGAAATAACATCTCCAAACTTTGTTTTGATTTCAACTATTCTATCCGCACATTTAACTTCAGCCTCAAATTTTGTTAGCCAATCAAGACCAAGGATGATATCGAACTCGGAAAAATTCATTATAGTCAAGTTAAAAGGAAACTGAAAGTAAGAGTAGGAAATAGGCACCCTACAGTATAAATCAAGGATGATAGAACCTCGTACAGGATTATGAACATTAATTGGCTCTTTAAGGCTTCTTTGTTTTAATTTCAATTTCTTAATCGTATTGCTAGAAATAAAGCTCCTTGAGGCAACCGTATCAAACAAAGTAGTAACATGAATGTTTTTAACAGAAATAGTACCACCTAAAACATCAGGCTTACCTGCTCCTTCAGAAGAAGTAGGTGCGGAAGAAGATGGTGCACTCGCCCCTTCATACACATGTGCTATCTGAGCTCCTCTCAACAGTGGACAATTAGCCTTGATATGACCCTTTTTGTGGCAGTTGTAGCAGTCTTTAGTGTCATCACTTCTGGCCTTCTTGGGATTTCTGCAGTCCTTGCTGTAGTGTCCAAACTTCTGGTAGTTGTAGCATTGCACCTTTGTCTTATCATGGGTTTTAGCAGCCCCAGAACCGCTTCCTTCATTCTTCTTTTCGGCTTGCTTCCTCTTATTATTATTGTTGGCCAAGCTTCTTTCTCTTCTTGTTGTGAAACCCTTTTGTCGTTCTCCTCATAGCGGAAAGCAAACTCAATCAGCTTATTGAAAGAAAGGTCAATGTGAGCAGTAACCCTGTTAGTGTACTTCCTAGCAAGTCCATTATTGAACCTCTTGTTCTTTTGAAAATCATCCTGAATCAATTCTGGGGCGTAGCGAGAGAGGTCTTCAAATCTTCTCACATACTCAGAGATAGTTTTGTTGCCTTGCTTCAAGTTGGCGAACTCGTCATGCAGCCTTTCCATTTCTTGCCTGCAACGTACTTTTCATTGAATATCTCTTTAAACCTGGTCCAAGTCACATTTTCTTCATCACCTCCTATATTCACCAATTCCCACCAATTTTGTGCTTCGCCTTAGAGCAGCCATGAAGCCATAAATCTCTTTCTTTGATCTTCTAGCCTTAGCCCCCCAAATATCTTCTCACAATTCTTAAGCCATGCCTGAGCCTGTGTCACGGTATCCGTACCAGTGAATGGAACTCCACCTAAATTCTTGAACTTCTTCGCTATCTTATCCAAGTCAAAGGGCTGCGGTGGTGGTGGTGGCGGCTTTTGAACTATGACCTCCTCAGTTTCAGCAACATTATGCCTCCTTGCTCTAGCTCTAGCGGCAGCAGTACTCATTTTTAGTTAGTTCTGTACGATCCAGGAAAGAGTCAGAACAACTGTAATGGTGATTTTAAGAAATGATGAAGATAAAAGGATGACGATAAAGTGACTGACTACTATGTATTCTCATGAAATGTTCACCATAGAATATTGTGATTCTTTGTAAACGAATTATTATAAATATGTTATATTCCAAAGCTAAGTTTAATCAAAGCTCTAATACCAACTGTGATGACCCCAAACTTCCATGGAATAAAAGTAAGGAATAATCATTTGGAATACAACATAAATATAACAATACAGATCAAAGATACAACATAGCATAGGAAAACTACAGAATAACAACATCATAGCAGCGGAATATGAATGTCATCAAACACAAAATCCCATAGGCACAGAGTTCTAAATTATTACATTAGGTTTCATCAAAAAGGAAATAAATTTCAACTTCAAAATAGAACAACTTGAAATAAAATAAGTTTGGATGTCTCAAAGTCTAAAGATAAAGTGCAGATAAAAGATAAATGATAGATAGTCTTCGTGGTCCAACATAAGCAATTCCAAATAAGCAACTCCAAGATAGATAAGCAGCTCTAAGATAGCAACTCAAAAGAAAGCTAGACCTGTTACTTGGCTGCCCGTGTGGTAAAGAGGGCACCCGAGTTTGCAAAAGGTGAAAACAAACTACGAGTCAGTCATGGGACTGGTGTGAGAATTCTTTTCGAATTTAACTACTAGTAATAAGGAAAATCCAAAGACCACGCCACTAACGCGAAACGGGATTATTCCAATGGATTGCCGTGCATAATTTAAGGTGATTGAACAAATAAATAAGTAAAACGTAAAACAACGCAATGCTTTTGGAAAAATGGAATCACCATAAGGCTCAAGTCCCATCACACAATGCAACACAAACCAGAGGATAGAGTTTTACCTTATGATGATTAAACATGCTAAATACGATAAATACGAATCTACTATTATCATTAGTGTATATAAAAACATTTCAAAATAAATGTATCAATCCTAGGAAGCATAGTACCCCATACTACTATGCCTCCATACTAGTAATACAATCAAATTTGTAGGTTCGTATTTGGAATTTGGTTTCCATCATGAGTCAAGGCTAGGGATGAGCTCCTTACCGATTCGAGACACTCTAGCTAATGTCTCAGGATCCCCCACAGTGAACCCTTGGATCCTGCAGGGCCAATCCACACATGGAGCATTGTGGATTAGTTGTTCCTGAACACACGTTTCCCGATCCTATAGGACCTATCATCCGAGGCGCATCATTCAATCATCCACATAAGTAAAATATCAGCCAGTTCAAGCACTGACACTACTTCTAGCTAGAAAGAAACGTGCTGCTCTCCATGCGTTCCCTTCTCCCGTTTTAGACTCAATCAGGTTGTGAGGCTCGTGAAGCTACATAATACACAAAGCTATGCTTATTCAAGCTATGCTTTGATCGTCGCCACAAGGTTCTGCTTTTCAACAAGAAACCTTGATCATTGCATCTTAGTATGCCACACTGTCACTCCATATCACACTACCAATCCTTTGCCAAAATATACAAAAGGGTGTTAAGCAAGAGAATGAATTCTCCGCCACCAATCATTCATACATTCAGCAAAAAATTAATAAATACAATATAAAGGAGTACAATGTCGGACACACATTCCATTTATAAGCCCGTTCTGGGTCTGAACGAAACTGGAGATACCCTCGTCCCGTATGTCCAGTACGGAAAGGAGATACCCGCATATCCGTGAAATCAACACGTACATTTGGGCAATTACCCCGACCCTTGAATTGGGAGCAAGTCAATTCAGGATCTTGATCGTTGTCCTTTCGAGGGAAGATTTACGGTCTTCGTTCGCTGTCTTCAAACTTCAATTCTCAATGTCGTCTGATTACTTGGAATAAGTTTTAACTCGGACTTTCCAAATGATTCTCGTATATATATAATGAAAACCCTTCCTTATAGTTAATATTATTTTTAACGATTAATTCCTATTTTAATTATTTAAAATAATTAAATCCTTATTTAACGATGCCACGGGTCAGTGGGCGACCCTGGCGCTGCTTTCAACCAATTTTGATTTTCACATTTCTCGAAATCTAACCGTTGGATTTCAATGTAGTTTATATCGTTAGAAAGATCTTCCCAAGATGGTCCTAAAGGTTCTAGTTTTGGGAAAATTCGGCGGTCGGATCTTTTGGTATAGTCGTTTAAAGGTACGATTTCAAAATGCGAACTATCGCGCTTGATTCGTTTAATTTTAATTATATTTATATATAAATATAAACCATTTAACCATAATAATGTCGTTTGATTTAACAACAAGCAAAACAACTACTGATCTCCATTCAATTTGTTAATTCATTTAAAATGAAGACAATATTTCAACATTTTAAATACATTCTTTTATTCCTTTATTTACATTAAAAATGTAAATTATAATTCAAAGTCCAGTTTCTCCCTTATTCTTTAGTTCTTATATTTACATAGGAATGTAAATTATATTACAATGTTGAATTCCATTCTTTATTCTTTTATTTACATTAAAAATGAAAATTTCATTCTTTATTCTTTTATTTACATTAAAAATGTAAATTCCATTCTTTATTCTTTTATTTACATTAAAAATGCAAATTCCATTCTTATTTCTAGTTCCTTTTATAATTAAATTGAATATATTCGAATTAACTTCGATTAAAATAAATTTCTAGTTGCTATTATTTGAAATAATTTATTTCAAATATTAAAATCCCTTAAAATTTCTAAAATAAAATTTTTTAATTGGCCCCAAATTCCGGATTGTTACACAATGCAAAGTGAAAGCAGTTAAAAAGATGGTTTAATAAAAAAGATGGTGTGAAAAGGGGTTATGTAGAGAGGAGGTTAAAAAGAAAAAAAATATAAATATATATAATAATAGCACATGCCTCTGCGCATGGTCTATGGGTGCAAAGCACCCTGGCTGTGTTGGCTGGGTTCTGGAATGTTCTTTTCTAGGGTGAGGCGGACGGCTTAGATGAGTTTTTTTATTTAATCATAAGGGCCCAGTTCTTCTAACCCACCTATAAACATGAAATTGGGTTTAGAAGCGTGAACATGAATTATTAGATTGGGATAAATAGGCATATTAAACCTATATTGAAATTGTCAGTTAAAAGATGAACATGCCTAAACCAAGGTTAGACTGAGTTGCGGTGTAAGTCTGCTCGGAACTGCCCGACACATCTAGCAACCGCAACAACCGGTCTAATGTGAGAGGTTAGCGCATTAAGCCCAAAACCCGAGGTTAGATTGAGTTTGAGGTAGACGTCTTCCCGAAACCGTCCGGCATATCCAACAACTGCAAGCAACATGTCTAATGTGAGAGGTTGAGTGCATTAATAAAAAGATTAATACTATGAAACAAACATGTTATGTGTGCTAAGGTTAAGTAAATGAAGGCGTATAGACAAACTTAACCAACTTAATAATAGGGAATGGTAGCCAACCTTAGTTAAGAAAACTAAGTAAATAATGATGGATTATGGCAACGTTCAATAGATACGAGGATAATTGAATGGGAAGATAATAGGTAAGCTTGTTACAAGACAAGTAATAATTATAACATCAGTTATAATGATCGATACAAAGATGAAATAACTTATGAAAGAATGCAAGCCGTACTTAATTGAAGATTAAGTAATCCGTAGGAACGGGAAAACATAAGTTATATGAGTAAGGGAAAAACTTATTAGTAAAACTTAGTTAAGATGACTAAGTTAATAAGTAAATGATAAAGAGAATTTGTTAGTAAACCTTAGTTAAGAGAACTAAGTAAACAATCATGGAAAGTCATGTTGGTAAACCTTAGTTAAGAGGACTAAGTAAACAGTTACAGAAAGTCGTGTTTGAGCTTGTTAGTAAACCGTAGTTAAGAGAACTAAGTAAATAATTAAAAGATCGCGGCTACATAAGAAATAGGGAAAGACTTATGAAAAAGAAACTTGGCAATTTAAAAACTAATACGGATAAAATAACCAAGTTAAAAGAAAACCTAATGAGATAGAGCAAGCACAAAATTAGAAGATTAGACTTAAGGTCTAATAAAACGAAAGGGTAAGGCGCTTGGACCAGTCCATACGTTAGGGGATGAATAACCAACCACGGTAGATCATTATGATGCCGTAAGGCGCAAGGGGGAGCGAACGCCCGTCTGATCATGCACAAGGCTCTAAGGGACTGGGTTATGAAGCACACGGCTTCTGGGGATGTGACGGTACTTATGCTATCCCTCTGTGAGTGGCAGATGACACGCCTGTGCTCACAGAGATTAGGTCTGCATGGGAAGAACAAATGAGCATGCCTAGATTGCAAAACAAGAGGCAATCAAAAGACTAAGATGGACCAGCGTGATTCGGCAAGAACAGTTAGTGCCCTGCAATGGAAACTAGTCATCTACCTACCTTCTTCAGTCAGTACATGAAGTGGAAAGGCAGAGAACTTCAAAATACCATATACTTTGCTATCTAGTTACGCGTGAGGTTGTCAAATAGTATTGAAGGGCATAAGGGGACGGGTTACAGTTCTCATTCTTGATATTCTTGGGTGCCTTTCATTAGTTGAGGGAGGGGTCTAGTGGGACCATATCCACTAGAAAAGTAGGCCTTAGCATCTGCATCGGCAGATATCTGAAAGCTCCCGACTGAGTTACATGTTTCTTGATTAGTCCTGCCACGGGACTCGGCGCACATATAGAGAACTTGTGCAAATAGACATCGAGTACGATTGAAGATACGTACGTGGGAAAAGTCTAGGTACACTCATGTCGCTCAGGGTGGTGTACCATAGACTAGAGGGCATTATTCGATGACATAATCTAGTAGGATCTAAAATGGCAGTCCAAACGCTTACGTAACACAGTGATGATAGTTTTATGTAAACGTAGCGTTGATATACATATGACATGCGACATTGGATAAAGGACTGCGTACATACGGTGGAGACCATGCGAGTAGATTATACCTTAATTGGGGGTAGCTACATATACACTATATTAGGTTAATCTACTATAGAGTAAATGGGTGCGACGTGTGTGTAGCCTTGAGTGCTAATAACACAAATAACCTAATAAATAAGAAAATATAATTGAACGGTATATGTAGGATTATCCAGGAAGTGTAGTTTATATTCATTCACACATAACTTATATTCTGACCCCCTTCTCATAACATTCGCAAGTTAGATTCATGACATAGACTGTATAGCTTTGGATGCTGGTTTAGCAGTATTATTATTAAGGCAATGTTATGTTTCAACTACATTATATTTATTCATTCCACTATGAGATATTTTTCGAACTCTGACGTGTTTTGTGTCTCTGTCTTTCCTGCAGGATACCAGGGCAAACAAACTCGGGTTTCAATGGATTAGGTTTTTGAAAAAAAATTGGTCAGTCGGAATCCGAGTTGTTACAATTCCTTTCTGGTGTAGTTTAACTTTCTCTATCAGATTCGCATAAAAACAAAATTTTGGTAATGTGCACTTCACTATATTTAAACCATCTTTTTTTATACAAAATAGATGTTTAAACATACATAAACTACCATATCCAAATCTATGTATTGTTTTACATAAATCAGATTAAAAGAAAGTAAATCAGAAAATATAAATTTTAAAAAAGATTCTCTTTCTTCCTTTTTTTCAAACAATATTTGCAAAATGGTTCAAAAACACATCTTGTGGAAAGTTAAATAGTTCAAATCACATGTCATCATAGAAGGAAGTCGGTCATGCGAGAAAATGCAAAAACGGAAACCACACGAAACTCAAAAGCGAAATTTTAGCTCTAAAGGAACAGGCTATAAATAATAAATATACCCATGATGAAACAACATAAGATCCTGTACTTAACTAAAATTTACCAACTATAGAATTCTATACTTTCCAGCTCTAAAACAATTGTTAGTTAGACAAAAAAAATGAAATTTCATTTCTAGTTCAAATACAATAGAGCGTGAAAGACAGATACATATAAAATGCCATTACATCATCGTGCGATTTACAGGAATAACAACACTAATAGTTACAAACACGAACTTCTACAAAGCTAAGAGAGAATTATAGGAAAGAGAAAAAGAACAAAGACAACAGTTATATAACAATACCCAAACTCTAAAATATCCTATATAAACAAGGAGACGTTTTGGTCCATGGCTAGAGATCAAACCATTTCCACGACCTATGATTAGTCCTATCACGGTAACAAAGTGCTAATCCCAAATTGCATACACTACTGGTATTGTTGGAGGTTTCCAACATCACCATCTCTTCTAAGAGATAATTAGCGATGATAAAAGAAACCTGCCACCAAAACTACTTTTCATATAGATTCACCTAACATTATCAAAAGAAAAAAATGGATAGTTGAAAATACAGAAAGTAACTCCGAAAAATAGCTCATAAGAACAACAAGTTGTAACAAAGATGATGCGGTACAAATAGATGGTTATGCAATCGATCAAAGAAAAGATTGATTCCTACATCATGAGACAATTCTAGTCATAACTTCTCAATTTCGGGGCAATATGCTAAGTTAGTCACACATCTACCGGGTAATTTGTACATAGATTTCTGAACTCAAAAAACTGACATTTAAAAAAAAGTTCTATTGCAAATCCTCCAAAGCCGGTCAAACCGAAGGCCATTCAAGTGTGTGTAAAACACAGATGCCTCAATAATCTCATCAAGATCCTCCTCTGAATGACCACCCAAAGATGGCTCAATTTTCACCTACGAAATGATGATTGCCTTCGTCAAATCTACTCCAACAAGACATAGTAAAGGAATAAGCAGCACAAACAATGATCCTACTCAAAAACTTTGAAGCAAAGGACTAGTGCAAGTCCAACTACTACGACTGATTCTTTTAGCCCTAAAGCAATGGAACCTTATGCTCAGCCTAATCTAACCAAATGGTCTCTCTCCCTAAGAATGAGACTTAAATGGCACGAGAAAGACCGGATAGTGTAAGTAGGTATTATAGGCTAAGAAATGATTGGAGAGTAGAAATTGGGTTTAGATCTTGAAGTACTAGTGTGGCGATATCTAATGCGCAAACTTGCACAGAAAAAGTGCAGACGAGGTGATAACAAAGAAGGAGAAGAAGAATAAAGGTATGGTTCTGCTAAAGGAGAAAGGAAGAACGAAAGAAAGAAGTTTATGGTGGGAAATTTGGATGCATCTTTTACAGCTGAGTCTTAAGTTCAAGTTGTACCAAAACTCATCAACTAGTTGACCACTCTGGGTATAACGCTAAACGGTCAACTGTTAAGAAGGATTCAGACAACGGTTGAACCTTAACTCTATTGGAGTTGGACTAAAATATTAGTTATCCCATGTCATCTCTTCAGATTTGACGCGATTCAAAAAACTATTCTACTCGTCAAGGTGGTAGTAAAGATCACAATCAAACTCCAAAACGTCTCCAAAAATTTAAGTAATCTCAACAAAAGGGTGTGACCACACAACAACGAACGAATTCTCGAAAAGAAAACTCAGCTAGAAATCTGAAATAAAATAAAATGGATTTTGTCCTTACCTAGCTAATAAACAAATCGAACGATTTACGATATCAAATACCCCAAGATGAATAGAAATTCTCTTAGTCTTTTCCAAGGGAAATTTTGTAAATCATTCGATATTAATTATTTTTCTAATTAAGGGTCTCATAATATAAATTTGTATACTTAATATTCCTGTTTATTCTACGGGCTGGAACAACCTTTCCATGTTCTAGATTGTCACGATTTTAAATCTCTAAAAAGTTTATTTGTGATAATTTTTACAAATCATCCAAAATATTAAAAAATAGGAATATAAAAAATCACAAGGAATGGGTAATTATGCTCTTAGTCATTCAAATCCTATCTTAATTAAATAGGTCGACACCTACTTCATCATCGAAATCAATTTCAAAATTCCTGTATTGATACTCTCTACAAATCTACAACAATTTTATCACACTCAATCAATTTTCTGGATATGGCCATGTATTATTTGAGAGCTAGGGCTTGGATTTTCAGCAAATTGAGGCGGTAGTACTTGAATCCGAGACCACTGTTGTGTTTCTCATCAAAAATTGTTCCTACCTTCAAACTTGACAAGATTCTAAGGTGAGATGTAAATGCTCCCAAGGCAGGCCGAGCCATTCTTGTAGCAGCTATAAGGGATGTGATTTGCCGGGGTAGACGAGTTCAACATGTTTTTGATAGTCGAGGAGCTTTTTCGTAGGATTCAGTGATTTTAGATTCCATTGAGAAACAAGGGAAAAAAATGAGAGAGGATATTGGAGCTTGGTGGGTTTTTTTGCTATGTGTGTAAAAAAATTAAATTGGAGAAGATGGGATTATAAAAGTGGTAATTGGTGTTAATGACTTTTCTTGGTTAGTTACTTTAATTAATAAATGTCAAACATTTATTCTCTATAACTTTTGTACATGATATCAAATTAGAACACTGTTACTTCCCTTGGACTCGTATTGGTAAACTCTACGCTTTAAAACTAGTTTAGGCCAATTTGGCTAAAGTTGGGTGATATTGTCCCTCACTGAACTGTAACTTTTTGTATGGTAAAAATTTGACATTTTAGATGATTTAAAATATTAAATATATTTTATTGAATAGTAGAAACTAGTTAAAAATAAATAATATAATTAAAAATTAATTTGATTAGTACAAATACGAATTTCACATTTTTACCCATTCGCGGGTTATTGCGCGCTATTTTGGCACTGCCACTAGAATTGAACCACTTTGACGTCAAGTCATCACCAATCATTTTAGATGGTTTTATTTATTTATGGACGCTATTATGGATGTTTTCTTGCTAACTTAATTAATTATATCATTATTGGTTGCAAGGATGATTGTTTGCTTAGTTAGTTAAAACTCTCATTCGTAGGCGACTTAGTATTAGAAAAAAAATCTCAGCTTCTAGAGTTGCTAGTGCTTGTCGATCTAACACACAAGAAATTTGGTGTATCTTGGTTGGGTGCATGGATAAGAGTTGAACAAGATAGGATGAATTTGTGAAGGAGTAGTAAGCGTACGGACTAATCTGTAGTTGAAGCAGCATTAGAGCACAATGACAAATTTGAGTGTGGAGAATAGACTTAGTGATAAGCTTGGATTTCGCAACGAATGCCAAACATTTTCTTTTGACGTGTACTTAACCAGTTTTGGTTAAGTGCATGATTATAGTAATATTACAATATAGTGTCGATGTCGACTACTATTAATATTAGCCATTTTGGCCTATCTGACATAAACGTTGGAGTGATTTCAAGTAGTAGGATCTTATGGATCGTTCGATAGTGGAATCGATACAGTGGATCTTCGACCATTAGTTTTTACGTGAGGCTAGGATGTGGTCCTTCAACGTGATAATTTCATCATTTGATGATGGTGATTCCATAATAGGGAGAAACAACAACATCGATATGGATAGTTATTCTCCAAAAGACATAGTATTTAGACTTGAGTCTATTATGAGGAGAATGCAAGTAAGGATTATGACACAACATGTCATAGTGGCAAGAATATAGTCAAAATGGAGGAGCTGCCAAGAGAGGTTTAGGGAACGGAGTTTGATGATTATATAGTTTTCTAGCCAGTTCCCGACCAAGAGACTCCGAATGAGAGTAAGAAACAATTCCAGGATAACTCTGCAGTAGAGATACGTATGCAAAAGGAATCATTAGTATGCAGATTTAGACTAGTACTTGGTGAGCTAAGACACAAACATCTATCGAATCTTTGACCTAATGTAGGTTGTAGACCAGTTCGGAAGCTGCCCATCGAATGTCCAACATGCTACAAGTTGTTTATCTGGAGGAGGGGGGCTCATGAATATCACTTATGCTCATTCTCAACTAGGTGTAAATTATTGGTCTAACGTAGACTGTTTCGGTACAGATTGGGTATAGCTATCATGAGACCAAATGTACGATATATCCCATGCATTGAGTGAGTAAACGTGAGGATGAATGATGTATGTTGTGTTTGCTTCGTAATTTATCACTCTTAGAATTCTCACTAGATGTAGGTAGCCTTAATAAACACATTTATTCAACCCAGTACTCTAACAGAGGGTACACCTAAAATTATTATCATAGAGTAGTATATTATTTTATGTGCCAACTCTACGGATGAAGGGGCAGGTCATATACACATTTCCATACTTTTGGTCTAATTACTATTACGATTTTTATAGTATTTTGAGATTGTTTATCACTCACACCAGACTATTATCGGAGCCAAAGTTTTATGTTCCCTTTTATTACCTTGGGTACTCATTAAACACATTGATGAGTAGTCTAGGTAGCAGGTGTAGGCATTATCTGGAGTTGTGCAGGTGGATCGCTAGGTGGTGGAGTAACACCCCGTATAATTCATAAGTATCACTAATAAATTAAATAATTAAAAATAAGCAATTTGATAGTACGGGTATGGAATTTCTGCAGCTTAAGGAATTTGTCTATGAAATTCTTTTATTTGGATTCGTGATGAGATTCTACACAGTTTTCATATATAATACGTTAAAAATGGTCAATATATGAAGAAGTTATGAACAAATGAAAATTGGACATTTAACACAGAAAAATATATATATTTTTAAGTAGAATATATGTGTATATATATGTGTGTGTGTGCATGTGCATGTATGTGTCCAAAATAATTAAAACATAAGGGAAGATTTGAATTTGAAAATTATGATAATATTAAGGGGACAGAGAATATTGGATATATGGAAAGCAATTAAGCAAATAAATAATGTAATTAACAAAATTGACAGCTCATCAACGAATCAAAATTGGACGTCCCAGCCGAAGGGGGGTCGACTACTCCCACTTAAAGGTGGTCGACCGTCGGTCGACCGCTAGCGGTCAACCACTTGTCGGTTGACAGGCCCAATTCTGCCTTATGTGATTAGGGCTTTATAAGAGGTTGTGTTTGTATTAAAGGCCCAGAATTAATCTTATTAATCCGACGACTCTCGCCCGCACTAGCAAGTATAAATAACCCCTCAAACCCCACAGTATAAAACCTAATCTTCCATACCTCTACCTACATGCTGTTGAATTCCATAGAAAAATAAAGAGAAAAAGGGTAAAGGTTCTTCTACTTCTCTACCTCCGTTCCAGTATCTCTTTATTTCAATTTATTTAAGTTTAGGAAGATAAATTTAGCACAAACAATATATATAAGAATCTAATTATATCATTACGCCATAGATTGCCTACTGCAACGAAAATCTAAGGTGTTTCCAGCTAAAATGTTGCCACAGCTATGCTAATTTTTGTGTTTTGCAACACACTCTTCAATGTGTTACGATAGATATTAAATTGTGTTGCAGTAGCTATAGTTATAAACTTATAAGTATAATTTGCCACGTCATCAATCTGCATCAATACAAAGATGCATATCTATTTGTCAATATACCTTTTAAAAACAACATCTGAAGTTGACACCTCACCAATCCATTAAAATACTTCACTACCAATAGGAAATCAACTTACGTTACTCATTGGATTCCTCTTTCTCAATTTCTCATATCTATTCGTTCTCAGCCCTAAATTTCCAATTTCGATCCCTAATTTTCATTCACCTACTTCTTCCACTCCAACCCTCTCCGAATCCTCCACTTCTTCCATCGAGTCCTCGACTCCAAACGCACCCACTTCTCTCTTTCCCCATCATCAAATGGCAGTCAATCCAAGAAGAAAGGTGCTAGCTTTTTATCTTGTGTTTCTCATGTACGTTTCTATTGGTTTTTTGATCGTCGCTATTCATTAGTCTACCGAGAAACGGAAATTATTATCACCATAAGTATAACTTTGTTTGGTTGGTATTGTTTTTTTGTGGTTCTGTTGTATGTTGTGTGACGGCCGCCCCGCACCATCAGACATTTCCCTTGAAATGCGCTGCACCAATGCCCAACTGGTATAGGACGATCATCAAAAGAAAGGGTTTAAAACGATGATTTACCAAAAAACCTGTAGTATATCTCACAGATCAAGGAATAAAATATAATAATAACATAACTTGATATAAAATAGGTGAAACAGTACATAAGCTGAAAACTAAACCATAATCATCAGAGTAGCGGAATCCAAAATACAGCTTCATATCTAATTGTTACAACTTTAAAATGCCGTCACTAAAACGAAATAAAGAGATACACTACTAATGCCCAAAGCAGTGACCAACAACAACACAGGTAGAATATATATATATATATATATATATATATGTGTGTGTGTGTGTGTGTGTGTGTGTGTGTGTGTGTGTGTGTGTGTAGAATACGTGGAAGCCTCCTGCTCGTCCCCGGACAGCTACTCGTGCACAACCACCTAACCAGCCTCTAGTCTGCTTGTTTAGGAGCACCCAGAGTAATAAGAAGAGATATAAAACTCTGGGTTAGACGAAAGTATGCTATGAACGATTGCAAATCTATACACTAAATAGAGCAATAATAGGTATAAGTAATCATACCTGACCTGGACCCGCAACCAAAGAGTTAGCACAACAAGATGTACAATACTCTAAGGTAACACTAACATATAGTGTAAAAAAGGGAGTGTGTGTTTCATAGTGATAGCAAACATCAAACATAGCAATCATCCCCACATCTCTCACTCAGTGCGTAAAGCATACGATTATCCACCGCTTTGATCCCCAAATCTATTGGGGCCATGACGGAGTCCTACTCCGTGCAACTATTGCTATGACCATACTTCTTTGGCCTATAGTCAATAACCCTACCCAGTCCACACATCCCTGGCTCTAGGTTGAGGGCTAACCAGTCCACATTTCTCTGTCTTTGGTTCATCTATATGCCCCCTCTCTCAATGGTGAACCAAAGTTTTAGATATCGATAACCCCGTTGCACATTGTAACGACCCGGGTTTTTGACAATCTTGGTTATCCGATAGACAACACATATCGAACATCCAAGGATCGAAAATAACCGAATAGTTAATGAAAGAAATTGGAGGGTGAGAAAAGATAAGATAGAAACTTAGAATGGAAGAAGAAGAAGAAGAAGAACACAACATCAGAGTAACACGAACCTCACAGCGGAACGAATAACATATAATATATATAACATAACTTGAAATATACATATGTACTTGAATATACATCATTATCAAAGTACAACACTTACAACACAGCGGAAATAAACTATAGCTATATGATTCTGAAGCCTCCTGCTCCAGCTCTTCAAGTATCTGTAAATCCCGACTACTTAACTGCCCGTACAAAATTGGGCACCCAAGAGTTTAGGGAAAACAAAACAAAATAAACACCAGGTCAGTCATGGGACTGGTACGGGTAAAACAGTTAAAACAGTTCGAACAAGTAATCGATATCTCATAAGACCACACCGTATAACGGAACGGGTTTTTCCCTTATGAGAATCCAAAATATCTTTATATCAAAAACCTTTTGATATTATAGTAATGTCTATCAACCACAATATAATAATCATCTAGCAGAAACGCTTTCATCTCACGTTCTACATATATAGTATACAATCAAAACCGCAAGCACGTATTGGGTAATGGATTTCCAACTATGACAAGGTACCACCTTTCGCTAGTGTACCTCTAGATAGGAATACACTGGGTTCAACAAGAACATCTTGCAACCCGGCCACACATGACCGACCACTCATTTCGCTTGAGTGTATCGAATGTATATCACCAACGGTTGGGATCAGCAACCGTTTCCCGAATGGGACAACATCAACAACAGATTTTTAGAAGTAAATGAAACTCTAGATCAGGTGATTATACACCCTACTTCGGAGCGACCTACTTAGCCATGCAGCCTGCCCGATTTATGTCATTTACCAGATGTGAGGCTAGAAGCTACGCTTTATCATCACACCAGGTTCACTTCGAATGCCACATCGTCATATCCATCAAATCACCAACTGACGTCCTCAACAATACATTATGTGTTAGCTAAAGAAGTTACCTTCTCTGCTTCCACTCTTGGTACGGTTGGAGAAATCAATATACGTGATCGTCTGTAAATACTCTATCAGACATCCGTCCATACAAGTCATCCAGGAACAGGATGAACCGGAGGCACTATTCAGTACATCCATCTTTGGCACTGTTATCTAAGACTTATACAATAGCCCTTGCATTTTACTCCGTCTTCAATTATCTTTGGCATATATGATTCGCAACGCTTATGCCAATACAGAGTGGTTCTTTGGATAATAATCCAACCGGTCTCTCCATATTAACAACGTTAAAATGGTCAAAACTTCGATAGTCTGTGATTTAACCATCAAAGAAAACACGTGTGCAAACAACAATATTATTTCTAAATGGAAATTCTATCAACCAAACATCAATCATATATATATATATATATTCATATTTCCTTATTTTCTATGTTTAGAAAATATATGTTAACACTGGAAAACATTTCCATTTCTAATCCATATTTGTAATTTCAACGTTTGATTACGTTCCTGATTCTATTTGGAAAACATTTCCAAATCTTCTTTACTTGGGATTTAAACAGATGTTTAAATCAACATCGCGACGACAACTCGAACCACTATACTTATTTACTAAATTCACTTAACCACTTTCACTCTCAAACCTTAACCATTTCTAAATTAAAAACCAAGTCAATCAAGTTGGGGTATAACTACCTCTCAGACCTTAACTGAACAACATTTCAAATCTCGAATTAGGTTAAGTTCATCTTTTAACTCTTAACACTTCCTTACGTAACTTTCGTTCGAATAAATCTCTATTCGATAACTCCCCCCTTCGAATAACTACATTTGATAATCTCTCTTACGAATAACTATATTCGAAAACGTTTCTTCGAATAAACTAAATTCGATTAACTCTATTTATTTAACCCTAATCGATTAACTATTTTTACTTAACTCCTTACTTGACTCCTTTCGAATAACTAATTTGATAACTCCTTTCGATTAAACTATAATCGATAACTTCTTTCGAATAACTAATTCGATAACTCCTTTCAATTAAACTATAATCGATAACTCCTTTTGATTAAACTATAATCGATAACTCCATTCGATTAAACTATAATCGATAACTCCTTTCGAATAACTAATTCGATAACTCCTTTCGATTAAATTATAATCGATAACTCCTTTCGATTAAACTATAATCGATAACTCCTTTCAAATAACTAATTCGATAACTCCTTTCGATTAAACTATCATCGATTAACTCCTTTTAACTCGATTAAACTAACATCGGTTAACTCCTTTTAACTCGATTTGAATAACTAATATTCGATAACTCCTTATTCGATTAACTCTAATCGATTTAACTCCTTTAATTTATTCCTTTTCTATTTGTTTACTTAACATATAACTATTCCCTTTTCAATTCTATTTATATAACAAATAAATATTTCTTTATCTATTCTATTTGTAAATGGTTTACAAATATATCCCTTTCATCTCTATTTTAACATATTTATTCCCCATAAATATTTCCTTTTTTCTATTCTATTTATTCTAACAAAAAAATATATTTCCTTTTAATATAACTTATCCTTCGATTTTATAATTATTTTCTTTATAAAAATCATTTTCCTCTTCTATATAAAATCCATCGATTTTATATAAATAATTCATTTTCAAAATACACTTTGAAAATCCCCTTTCCCACATCCAGTATTTCTTATGGTATTTACATACCATATAACAACGATAAATATCGTCCAAAACACACATAATCAACAATAGATTATATATCACATCATATATCACAATATATGAATCACAATAAAATAAATTTTGAGGAATACAGTTGAATTCCTCCATTTTTAATGTAAATAAAAGAATGAAGAATGGAATTCAACATTGTAATACAATTTACATTCCTATGTAAATATAAGAACTAAAGAATAAAGGAGAAATTGGACTTTGAATTATAATTTACATTTTTAATGTAAATAAAGGAATAAAAGAATGTATTTAAAATGTTGAAATATTGTCTTCATTTTAAATGAATTAACAAATTGAATGGAGACCAGTAGTTGTTTAGCTCGTTGTTAAATCAAACGACGTTATTATGGTTAAACGGTTTATATTTATATACAAATATAATTAAAATTAAACGAATCAAGCGCGGTAGTTCGCATTTTGAAATCGTACCTTTAAATGACTATATCAAAAGATCCGACCGCCGAATTTTCCCAAAACTGGAACCGTTAGGACCGTCTTGGGAAGATCTTTCTAACATATAAACTACGTTGAAATCCAATGGTTAGATTTCGAGAAATGTGAAAATCAAAATTGGTTGAAAGCAGCGCCAGGGTCGCCCACTGACCCATGGCATCGTTAAATAAGGAATTAATTATTTTATTTAATTAAAATAGGAATTAATCGTTAAAAATAATATTAACGATAAGGAAGGATTTTCTTTATATATATACAAGATTTATTTGGAAAGTCCGAGTTTAAATCATTCCAAATAATCAGACGACGTTGAGAATTGAAGTTTGAAGATGGCGAATGAAGACCGTATCAAGATCCTGAATTGACTTGCTCCCCATTCAAGGGTTAGGGTAATTGCCCAAACGTACCTGTTGATTTCACGGATATGCGGGTATCTCCTTTCCGTACTGGACATACGGGATGAGGGTATCTCCAGTTTAGTTCAGACCTAAAACGGGCTTATAAATGGAATGTGTGTCCGACATTGTACTCCTTTATATTGTATTTATTAATTTTCTGCCGAATGTATGAATGATTGGTGGCGGAGAATTCATTCTCTAGCTTAACACCCTTTTATATATTTTGTCAAAGGATTGGTAGTGTGATATGGAGTGACAGTGTGGCATACTAAGATGCAATGATCAAGGTTTCTTGTTGAAAAGCAGAACCTTGTGGTGACGATCAAAGCACAGCTTGAATAAGCATAGTTTTGTGTATTACGTAGACCGGTTGAGTCTAAAATGGGAGAAGGGAACGCAGGGAGAGCAGCACGTTTCTTTCTAGCTAGAAGTAGTGTCAGTGCTTGAACTGGCTGAAATTTAACTTATGTGGATGATGGAATGAGGCGCCTCGGATGATAGGTCCTATAGGATCGGGAAACGTGTGTTCAAGAATAACTAATCCACAAAGCTATATATGTGGACCGGCCCTGCAGGATCCAAGGGTTCACTGCGGGGGATCCTGAGACATTAGCTAGAGTGTCTCGAATCGGTAAGGAGCTCCTCCGTAGCCTTGACTCATGATGGAAACCAAATTCCAAATACGACCCTACGAATTTGATTGTATTACTAGTATGAAGGCATAGTAGTATGGGGTACTATGCTTCCTAGGATTGATACATTTATTTTGAAATGTTTTTATATACACTAATAATGATAGTAGATTCGTATTTAGCATGTTTAATCATCATAAAGTAAAACTCTATCCTCTGGTTTGCGTTGCATTGTGTGATGGGACTTGAGTCTTATGGTGATTCCATTTTTCCAAAAGCATTGCGTTGTTTTACGTTTTACTTATTTATTTGTTCAATCACCTTAAATTATGCACGGCAATCCATTGGAATAAACTCGTTCCGCGTTAGTGGCGTGGTCTTTGGATTTGCCTTATTACTAGTAGTTAAATTAGTTAAGAATTCTCACACCAGTCCCATGACTGACTCGTAGTTTGTTTTCACCTTTTGCAAGCTCGGGTGCCCTCTTTTCCACACGGGCAGCCAAGTAACAGGTCTAGCTTTCTTTGGAGTTGCTATCTTGGAGCTGCTTATCTATCTTGGAGTTGGTTATTTGGAGGTGCTTATGTTGGACCACGAAGACTATCTATCATTTATCTTTTATTTGCACTTTATCTTTAGACTTTGAGACATCCAAACTTATTTTATTTCAAGCTATTCTATTTTGAAGTTGAAACTTATTTCCTGTTTGCTGAAACCTGATGTAATAATTTAGAACTCTGTGACTATGGGATTCTGTGTTTGATGACATTCATATTCCGCTGCTATGATGTTGTTATTCTATACTTTTCCTATGCTATGTTGTATCTGTGATCTGTATTGTTATATTTATGTTGTATTCCAAATGATTATTCCTTACTTTCATTCCGTGGAAGTTTGGGGTCATCATACATTACATATATCATTCTTTCTCCAATCAATTAATTTTCCTTCATGCATTGAACTTTCTTTTTTTTGATTGCACATCCTTATTTCACAATCAATCAATTTACCTTTAATACATTTATTTATTTATTAATTCATTGTAATTAATGCACTCTACTTTTATGCGCTCAATTCTTTTTACTATTCTATGCATTAACAATATAACTTTCAATATATTAACTTACGCATATATTCACATGCACATAATTAATTGCATGTTATTAATTCACCTCTTTCTTCCGTTTTGCATTTTAATATTAATATATATATATATATGCACTGATTATGATACCCTCTTTATTAACCATTTTTATGCATGCCATCAATTTATTAATGTTTCATTTTTTATATATTATTACATGCACTTTATTGCATGAATTACATGCATTCCTTTGCACTAATCTTCTCGTTAATGTATGATATGCATGTATTTTATTACATTGATTCTACATCTTTCCTTTCGATTTATTGCATACCTTTATTGCTTACATTGTTAACTTCCTCTTTTTTTCATGCATTAAAATTTTACATCTTTCCTTATTTTTATTGTTGCATGAATTGTCTCATTAATTTATCCTTGCTTATCTCTGTTTTTATATTAATGCATTTGCACATTGATTTCTTCCTTTTACTTGCACATTTAATGCATTAATCTTTTTAAAATGCATGAATCATTTTCTTTTAACATATATTCATGCATTATCTTTATAACATTTTTTTTAAATTATCAACGACCATGCATATATTTACATATACGCACAATCTAATATTTATAGAAATACCCGGGGTGTTACATTCTCCCACCCTTAAGGAATTTCGTCCCCGAAATTGGATAGGGTTAAAATAGATAATCCCTTGCATAATATTCAACCATCATGTGTGCATACAATTTTTGCAACCATTGTGCGTATGTGCAAAGAGAAATATATCATAATAAAGAATGTATGCCTAATTGGTACCACCTATATGCATGCAAACTTTTAAATATTTTTAAAACATGATCCTTACATCTTAAATATACTTGCAGTTCTATATGTATGCAATATTTTTGAAAAATCAAAATATTTTTCACCTAAATTTCCCCACACTCTTATAGAGTAAGAGCATAGTTCATCCAATTGTTGTATCCAAAACCCTACCAGCCATCATTAAATTTCAAAATTTAGAAAAGTCTAATTTTCTAAATTCCATTTCTTATGTTACCAAAAGGTATAAAACGGAAAAATTCACATCTTCCGTTTTTCTTTTATGTACCTTTTCTAATTGTACTTGGATTTTTACGTAACAATTCCTATTTTCCTATCCAAGTGCAACCACATAAGAAAAAAATCTTTTCTTTTTCAACTTATCTTGGAAAATTTTCATTTTTATTCATCTTTTTCTTAAGATTTTCATTTTCTTTTCCCATTACGTTTGTTGCTTTACTGAATTTGTTGTTTTCTTTTTAGTTAGGCTATTCTCTTCCTTAGCTTGTTTGACTTAGTCCAATTACTTAAGTTTATTATTTTTCAAATAAGCCTTCCCATTTTTCTACATAGCTACTATTATTGGCCAAGAATATTAGGACTAGGTCACAAGTCCAAACAATGGGATATACACACTTACTTGCCCTTCACTACCTAGTAATTACTACTAGTCCATGCTGTGTATTACTAGCCTATACTTTTCTTTTTTCTCAAGCAACAAACCTAAGTTTCTTAATGCTTATGCATTCTACAGGAATTTTATACCATTCCAAGATGATCTTTTTTATTTCTCTCGTTCTTTCTAGGCACTAATCCTTACCTACCCCATTTTTAAAAAAACATGGTTTGGCTTCCTTTCTTTTCATTTCATTTTTGTTTCAAAAATTAAAAGTGTTAAAACACTATTTTCTTCTCCAAAACTTGCTTTTGCCAAACCATAAAAACATGACACAAAATAAAATTGCAAAACACAATTTTTTTTCAAATCACAAAACTGGAGTAGACAAGGTCAACTACTTCTTAATCGGGTTCACATTGTTTCTACCTATGTTAATTTTGGCTACTTTCTACAAGGTGCAAAAATCTACTCTATTCTTACTCTCTACAACTTATTTTGTCCTCCCAACAAAATTTCTTTATAGATCAATAACCAAAATTTATTGTTAACAGAATAGAGATTTTAAAACTTCCTTTTCAAAATGCAACTTTTTCATGAGAGAATTCTTTCTAAAACAAGTAATCTTTGTTTTACAAAATATATACCCCACTTTACTTTAAAACCCAACATACACTAAATATGTTCTTTACATATTTTTCTCAAACATCAAAAATACTTTTAAGATTAAAACTTGAAAACACAACAAATTCTTTTGCAAAAACTTTTACAAATTCAAGTTCTTAAAAGTTAATCATTGGGTTAGACTCAAAGTGGGTCTTTAACTCAACTAGGCTTTCCTAGACACTTCTCAACTATATATATATATATATATATATATATATATATATATATATTCCTAATCCATTTTCCACATTCTAACTTTTTTTCTAATTTATAAGGTTTCACTTCTAAACCCACTATTCTGAAATACTAACATTTCAGTTTCCATCCTATGGGATACTTTCTTTCTCCAGTACCAAATCTTATTGTATACTTTCCAACCAAACCACCTAAAGGTCTTGAAATTTCTATATTCATTCCTTTAGTGTACAAACGAATATCCCAACTCATTTCGTATTTTACTCTTTTTACTGGTGGGCTCTTTTGTGGACTTAGGTTTATATATATTATATTTATATTTTTGAAAATACAAATACGCTCACTCATTATTTCCTTAGGAACACTAAACCGAAGCTCTGATACCAAATGTAACAACCCGGATTCCGATGGACCGATTTTTTTTCAAAAACCCAATCCATCGAAACCCCAGTTGGTTTGCTCTGGTATCCTGCAGGAAAGACAGAGACATAAAACATGTCAAAGTTCGGAAAATATCTCACATCGGAATGAATAAACATAATGTAGTTGAAACATAGCTTTACCTTTATAATAATACTACTAAACCAGTATCCAAAGCTATACAGTCTCTGTCATGAACTTAACCTGTGAATGTTATGAGGAGGGGGTCAGAACATAAGTTCCATGTAAATGAATTTAAACTACACTTCCTGGATAATCCTACATATACCATTCAATTATATTTTCTTATTTATTAGGTTATTTGTGTTATTAGTACTCAAGACTATACATACGTTGCACCCATTTACTCTATAGTAGATTAACCTAATATAGTGTATATGTAGCTACCCCCAATTAAGGTATAATCTACTCGCATGGTCTCCACCGTATGTACGTAGTCCCTTATCCAATGTCGCATGTCGTACGTACATCAACGATACATTTGCATAAAACTATCATCACTGTGTTACGTAAGCATTCGGACTGCCATTCTAGATCCTACTAGATTCCGTCATCGAATAATGCCCTGTATTCTATGGTATACCACCAGAGCGACATGAGTGTACCTAGACTTTCCCCACATATGTATCACCAATCGTACTTGATGTCTATTTGCACATATTCTCTATATGTGCGCCTAAGTCTCGTGGCAGGGCTAATCAAGAAACATGGAACTTGGTCGGGAGCTTTCAGATATCTGCCGATGCATATGCTAAGGTCTGCTTTTATAGTGGCCATGGTCCCACTAGACCTCTCCCACAACTAATGAAAGGCACCCAAGAATATCAAGAATGAGAACTATAACCCCGGCCCCCTATGCCCTTCAATCCTATTGGCCAATCTCGCCCATAACTAGACAGCAAAGTATGTGGTCTTTTGGAGTTCTCCGCCTTTCCGCTTCACGTACTAACTGAAGATGGTAGGTAGACGACGAGATGCTATCACAGGGCACTAACTGGTCTCACCGAATCACGCTGGTCCATCTTAGTCTTTTGATTGCCTCTTGTTTTGCAATCAAGGCATACTCATTGGTTCTTCCCACGCAGACCAAACCTCTATCAGCACAGGCGTACCATCTGCCACTCACAGAGGGATACCAAGAGTACCCTCACGTCCCCAAAAGCCGTGTGCTTCGTAACCCAGTCCCTTGGACCCTTCTGCATAATCAGATGGACGTTCGCTCCCCTTTGCGCCCTACGGCATCGTGATGATCTACCATGTTTGGTTATTCTTCCCCTATTGTATGGACTAGTCCAAGCGCCTTACCCTTTCGTGTTATTAGACCTTAAGTCTAAACTTCTAATTTTGCGCTTGTTCTATCTCATTAGGTTTTCTTTTTAACTTGGTTATCTCATCCATATTAATTTTTAAATTACCAAGTTTCTTTTTCATAAGTCTTTCCCTATTTCTTATGTAGCCGCGATCTTTTAATTATTTACTTAGTTCTCTTAACTAAGGTTTACTAAGAAGCTCAAACACAACTTTCTGTAACTGTTTACTTAGTCCTCTTAACTAAGGTTTACCAACATGACTTTCCATGATTGTTTACTTAGTTCTCTTAACTAAGGTTTACTAACAAATTCTCTTTATCGTTTACTCATTAACTTAGTCATCTTAACTAAGTTTTACTAATAAGTTTTCCCCTTACTCATATAACTTATGTTTTCCCATTCCCACGGATTACTTAATCTTCAATTAAGTATGACTTTCATTCTTTCATAAGTTATTTCATCTTTGTATCGATCATTATAACCTAGTTATAATTCTTACTTGTCTTGTAACAAGCTTACCTATTATCTTCCCATTTAGTTATACTCGTATCTGTTGATGTTGCCATAATCCATCGTTATTTACTTAGTTTTCTTAACTAAGGTTTGCTACCATTCCCATTATTACATTGGTTAAGTTTGTATATACGCCTCCGTTTACTTAACCTTAGCACACTTAACATGTTTGTTTCATAGCATTAATCTTTTTATTAATGCACTCAACCTCTCACATTAGACATGTTGCTTGCGGTTGCTGGATATGTCGGGCGGTTCCGCACAGACTTCTACCACAAAGTCGTTCTAACCTCGTGTTTTGGGATTAATGCACTAACCTCTCACATTAGCCCAGTTGTTGCGGTTGTTGGATGTGCCGGGCGGTTCTGGGCAGACTTACACTGCAACTCAATCTAACCTCAGGTTAGGCATGTTCATCTTTTAACTAACAATTTCAATATAGGTTTTATATGCCTATTTATCCCGATCCAATAATTCATGTTCACGCTTCTAAACCAAATTTCATGTTTATGGTTACAATTTGATTTGGATACATAAATTCTACAATGATTACATAATCTTGTACATAGTTATGCCAATAATCCTTATTACATGTTAGGCCCAACTTTTAATGCACATAATTTATACCTAATTATACCCAAATCAATTGTTCTTTAAAGTTATCAATAATTCATGTCAACCCACATTCTTATTGCTTAGAACAATTAATGCATGTCAACCCTCATTCTCATTGCATAAATCCCAATTCAACTTATAATCCCATATTTCTAAATCTTCAATTCTAACTTTTCTTATGTACATATAGTTCATGCATAAATTCTTGATTCCCAAGCATATCTAATCATTCTCAATTTTGTTCGCACATATTTTCTTTTATGTTCTAAGTTAATATATGTGCCAATTTCCCCCTAATTTTCCAATCTCAGGTTATATTATATGTTATTCCACAATTCCCCAATTACAAATTATTCTCAAATTCCCAAACATCATTTTCACTATTCCAATCTTTGTTCGTACGCATGCTTTTCAGCGAGATTTGGATTAGGCTCGAAGTTGGCGTAATCTTAAAAATAAAAAGGAAAGGGGAAGAAGAAGAACAGAATATGCATAAAATAAATTTTGAATTATTTCAATTGAATTAAACAAATTAACTTAGGGAATTGCCAAATGATACATCTATTATTATTCAACAAGGGTAATTTAAATCCACTCACAGTGATTTTTGCTTTCCTAGGTCTGATTTAGATTAGCATCCAAAGTTCTTCCTTTTCTTACGACGCAGATTGTAGATCAAAATCCTTTTTCTCTTTATTTTGAAATAGAAGAAATTCTAAATCTAATCTTTTATTTTATTAAGAGATTTGGAGAGAAGAAAAGAGATTAGATTTAAGAATTTCTTGGGGAAGAAGAAGGAGGAGGCCATGGCGTCGCCATAGAATTAGATGAATAAATCAGTGGGTTTAAGGTTTTATTTATAGGTGGGTTAGAAGAGCTGGGCCCTTAGGATTAAATAAAAAACTCATCTAAACCGTCCACCTCATCCTAGAAAAGAACATTCCAGAACCCAGCCAACATAGCCAAGATGCGTTGCACCCATAGACCATGGGCATGTGCTATTATTATTATATATATTTATAATATTTTTTTTCTTTTTAACCTCCCCTCTACATAAACCCTTTTCACACCATCTTTTTAATTAAACCATCTTTTTAACCGCTTTCGCACTGCATTGCATATATCATTCTATCTCCAATCAATAGATTTTCCTTCTGCATTTAACTTTCTTTTTATTTTGATTGCACATCCTTATTTTACAATCAATCAATTTACCTTTAATGCATTTATTTATTTATTTATTTATTCACTGTAATTAATGCACTCTACTTTTATGCGCTCAATTCTTTTTATTATTCTATGCATTAACATTATAAATTTCAATATATTAACTTATGCATATATTCACATGCACATAATTAATTGCATGTTATTAATTCACCTCTTTCTTCCATTTGCATTTTAATAATATATATATATATATATATATATATATATATATATGCACTAATTATAAAACCCTCTTTATTAAGCATTTTTATGCATGCCATCAATTCATTAATGTTTCTTTTTTTATATATATTATTACATGCACTTTATTGTATGCATTACATGCATTCCTTTGCACTAATCTTCTCGTTAATGTATGATATGCATGTATTTTGTTATATTGATTCTTTATCTTTCCTTTCAATTTATTGCATACCTTTATTGCTTACATTGTTAACTTCCTCTTTCTTTCTTTTAAATGCATTAAAACTTTACATCTTTCTTTATTTTTACTGTTGCATGAAATTGTCTCATTAATTTATCCTTGCTTATCTCTGTTTTTATATTAATGCATTTACACATTGATTTCTTCCTTTTACTTGCACATTTAGTGCATTAACCTTTTTAAAATGCATGAATCTTTTTATTTTAACATATATTCATGAATTACCTTTATAACATTTTTTTTAAATTATCAATGACCATGCATATATTTACATATACGCACAATCAAACATTTATAGAAATATCTGGGGTGTTACAGGAATTTCAAAATTTACATAAGAACTTTTAAAAGCAAAAATTTATTTTATTGAAAAATTTCGATTTTATAGTCACATCTAAAGCATAAAGAAATTTTTGGATGATTTGTTTGTGTGTTTTAGCGGTGCATTAGGGATGATGATGTGAAAAAATATTAACGACAACATGTAAAAAGTTGTTTTAGCCGTGAAAACCTTGTTACAATACCTTGTCGACGATGCAAGCGAGTTGTTAATTAACTCGTTTAGCGTATTAGAACTTGTTTTAAGCCTCCTTTGCAATCTATAGTCGGAGCTTTCGGAGTATTTTGGGGCAACTGAGGTAAAATACCACAATAGGACATGAATTGAAACATTTATAAGTGGAAAGAATGTTGAATTTCACCCTTTGATTTCCTTTTTCCGACACAGGAGAAATATATAGAAAACAATTCAGATGCGTTAACGAATTGGATGGTAGGGTTTAGATGCAATATTGGTTGCTTCATACTTCTATTCATAGTCTTGTGAGGATTATGGATGAAAAACATTTTCAAATATTTGCATTCGTATAGAACTGCTAATATACTTTAGGATGTTTGCATAATGTTTTCAAAAGTGCTTTCAAAATGAAATGCATACATACAGGAGGATCCGATTTACATTCATTTTGCATGCATATTTTGTGGTTGCAATTCATTATGTACATTGTGCACATGCATATGTTGGTTGCAAAATAGGATATACATTGAACAGGTTGTGCAGCTTAGGATAATTAGGCGTCAGCGTCATGACTTAGTCATTGGTAAAATCTCAGAACAAAAATTTTTTAAGGAGGGGAGATTGTAACAAACCAGAATTTTGGCGATAATTAATTTAGTTATTTAATGAGATTTCGAAAATGGAATTTTTCGAAAACGATTGAATTTGACCAGGAAACTTGCATTGTTGCGTTCGTGATGGAATTGTAGTCAACTATCTATTTGAAACTTCACAAATGGAGTCCGTATGAAAAAAATACGGATGAAATACGAAAACATTCAGAAAATAAATAAATAAATAAATAAATAGAATATAATTATATGCAGTAATAAATAAATCCCCGGCTACCCCACTGCCAGGTCGACCAAGCGGTCGACTGGGCGATCGATTGGAGTAGTCGACCACTGTATCGACCACTTGATCGATACAGAAAGAGTGGCAGCTAGGGTTTGTTATATAATTTATATTGTAAACAGACATATCTTTATATAATTAAATCTAACGGTCTAGGTTCATTGCTATCCCTATAAATAAAATGCTAGGCCCTCATTCTCCTATTCATATTTTTTGAGGCAGCAGCGAAGCTCTGCCACTTCAAATCCTCCGGTCTCTTCTAAAACGCAAATTATAAACATATAAAATTAGATTTACAATAATTGGAGAGATTAGATCCAGATTTATGAAAAGAGCCGGTTCTTCGCTTAGGTAATCTATATTATTGAATTTCCTTCTTCTTTTCCTATTTCTTCTTTCAAATGTACAAATATAAAACTTTGCTTGTAAATCCTTATTGGAAACAAATTGTAAATCTGTAGGATTTGGAAATTTTAAGCCTAAAGCTATGTCAGATTCAGATTTGGATAGATTTAAGATGAGTGGAAAATTATATACATTGTTTATAATAAACATATATAATTCGTTTGTGCAGAATTTGAATATGTGCAGTTAAAACGCTTAGCGGTTCTATAAACAGAGGTGTAAAAATGTGCTATAGGGATAAAGTGGGGAAATAGCAGAAGCGCAAAAAGTTCATTAGATGTAAAACCAAATATTTGAAAATTAATTAACCATCTTTATTGCATTATATGTGTACAAGAAATTAATACTAATTAGTCTTATATAACAAAATCAAGGAATATCATAGTTATGCATGCTAAATTTAACGAGTTTTATTGATTATTACCATATATTAGGCACTTATGCCTTAAATTTAGCCCTTTACTCTAAAGTTACTGAATGTTTAAAAAGAGAATTAGTCAAATCAAGCTATATATATTAATACTAGTAAAGCCGATGCTAAAAAGTCTTGATTTAGCGGGTGCAGCGGAAAATAACAGGGCTAAAAGCAGATCTACTGTTCATCAGCGCTAAATTGAAATAGCGTAGCGGTTGAAGAGCACTACGGGATATAGCGGGGATATTACAAGGCTTTAGCGGGGCTATAACGGCATAGATTTAAATTATATTCCTAAAAGTGTCTGATTTTTTTATTGTATCAATTCTGAATTATTATGAATATTAGTTAAATACGGATTTGTAGGCCTTTTTAAGTTATTATCATCTTCTTGCCTGCAATTATTCTTGAGTAATTATGGTTATTGTAAACATCTCCGATTTGGAAATTAGTCCTAATACCTTTATCAAATTTGTAGTCTTATTCTAGATCCATAGGATTGGGTGTTTATTTATAGTTTATGATGTATTGGTTAAAATAATAATACTCCTATTGTGTTTGACATTGTTTGGGGTTTTACTTGATTATTGTAATTTTTTTCCTTTTTGTGTAAAAAGGCGTTATTTGAAATATGCAAGGAACATAAATCAATCAAATAAGAAGAGATGTGCAAATTTACGTATTTTTGTACGTATTTTGCAACAGCTATTCTAAATAGAATACTTGCTATTCCCTTTGGATTTGAAATAACATCAATTTTCTTCATTTAAATAGTTTAGGCAAAATTTACAATAAATTACCTTTCATAAGATTTTGAATCTTAAAATAAGGTTAAACACAAAAAGGTTGTTTTGGTCGCTAGTTTAGACTGGAACAAAAATAATAAATAATAACAACATATAAACAAGTAACTACATTAACTTCACGTTTAAAGTATAAATATAAATATATAATAATTTTATATGTTCAAATCTACGTAAATGACGCTAACATATTGTTGATGACAAAAGTTAGTCTAACAACAATCAACCCCCAATGTGCGTTAACCACACATGAAAAATAATCATAGAAATGAAAGAAAATGTAAACAAATGCAGAAGACACAATATTTCTACAGTATTTCGATTTAATCCAAGCCAACGTCCACTTTATAATCTTTGTTTATACTATCGATTACAAGTTACAGTGGTTTTTAGTGGAAGAAAATGGAGAAAGAAGGGATGTTTACACACTTGTACTATCCTTAGAATATGCGGCATGTTATTTTTGGTAAGCCAAATAAGAAGTTGTTTTCTGGAGATTTTCAGATGTTGTTCCTTTTCTAGGGGTAGCTATATTTATAGGCGAGCCAGTGGGCCAAACTTGCATGTGGCGTAGCATACGTCTTTTTTGGGCTTTAACACGTGGAGCTCGATCCTATTGAGTAGCTGTAGGCAACGGAACCCGGTATGCTTACGAATAGTTCTCGCTTTGATAGTTATGCTGATTCGATACTGTAGGGATAATTTTACTTAAATACCTCTGCTCTGGTATTCCATCCCGATCCGATCTTTTAGAACAGGTCGGTCGATCTGTTGATGATTCGACCGATTGGTTTGGTCTTTTCTTTAGGAAGATGTTGCCTTTATTTTTTGAGGAGCCATTTCGGGACGACCTATGATCGATCGAACCAAAATGGAAGTTGATTTTGCTAAGCATCGGGCCGATATTTGGTAGAGAGAACTTTGCTCTTGCGTTTTGACTACTTTGCCAAAAATCTAGTCAACACTTTCCCCCCAAAAACATATCTTATTGGGAAAAGGAGATGTGTTTTGGATCTTTGATTTATATAAATCCTGTAAGCCATTTTTGTGCTTAACTATATTAAGGCCAGAAAACCGATGGCCGTTGAGGTTCGCATTAAGGTCGGAAAACCGACAATCATCCGAGTGATCATATTAAGGCTAAAAGCTTGTGAATGCCAAAAAATAAGTCAATCATTTTGAGTCGATCTTGGTAGAAGTAGAAGAACCAGGATCCCGACAATTAAATGATACATGCAAAGAGCTGGAGTACGACCATAAACCATGCTTGGTTTTATAAAGTGGGTTATAAAACATACTTGGAGGATGAGTATAAACCATATCTGATTTTTCAGATCTTGAAATTATCAACCATACTCAGCTTAGTAAAGGGGGCAAGTATTAACCATACTTGGCTTAAAAGGTTTGGCGAGTATTAACCATACTCGGCTAAATAAAGGGGGGTGAGTATTAACCATACTCGGCTTAAAAGCTTTGGCGAGTATTAACCATACTTGGCTTAAGGAGATTGGCGAGCATTAACCATACTTGGCTTAAGAATATTGTGTAGGTATGATGGTGGTCGTTGACCATGCTCGGGTTAGAGATGGTGGTTAGCATTGACTATACTTGGGTTGGCGAGAATTAACCATGCCCAACATAGATTGAGGATCTTGACAAGATGCTTAACTTAACCAAACATAATCCGTGCTCAAGAAAGAAAGTTTATTGTCACTAAAGAGCTATTACAGAAATTAAAATATATCCTACTAGGTTATAGTTGAATCCGTAGCACACCTTGGGATTAAATCCTAGCCCCATACGTGTACTTCAACACAACCACATTATTGAATAAAAAACAACAAAAGTACATTTCTTATATCCTAAGAAATGGGATATTTCTTCAACGATCCATACCAGATCAGTTGATGATGATGCCGCAATTGCTATACTCAGGGTCCTTTCTGTTTCGAGGAGCTCGAGGACTTACCAGAGGAGTTTGGGTAGCAAATTATGGCAGCACAACTTATATAGATTTTTTGACATATTCGAGTAGCTCTCCACGTCTAACCCTTTCCTCGATGAGATCACGTGAATGCCTGCATTCATTGGTGTCATGACCTACCATGTTATGATGTATGCTGTGTTTTTGTGAATCCAGTTCTCTTTGGGTCGACTCCCTCTTGAGAGGCTTTGGGAAAGGTAGAGACCCTCGCACGTCAAGGCAGATGTCCATCATGGAGAAAATGAGCTCGGTGTATCGTTCATATTTGTCTTCTCCCCGGGGTCGTACGATCCTATCGTTCTTCTCCGAGGCTTTTCATTTTTCCTTTGGTTTGGCTGCTGGTATTGGACGGGCCTCCATCTTTTGTAGCAAGTACTTCGAGATTTTCCACCTTGATGTTGGTGTCTTCTTGACGGAGGAATCTATCTACTTCTGCATAGAAGTCTTTAATGTCTTTGGAGGGATCTCGAGTTAGAGAGATCCAAAATTCAGATCGACTTTGAACACTGGCTATGGTGGCCATAAGCACCATCGGAGGCTTGGGTTGATTGACTAATGCTACAGTCGTGCTGAATCTTACTAAGAAGGAGTGTAGGGTCTTGCCGGACCGATGCTTGATGGATGTGAGGAACATGAGACTCTTCAGTCAAGAGATATGAACTCTGAATCGCTCGTTGAAGCAAGTGATGAGCATGTTCCAACTACTGATTAATTTGGTTGTTAGCTGTCGAAACCACATGTTATCTATGTTAGTGAGAAATAAGTGGAAGAACTTGGCCATGACATTGATCAATGCAGAAAGTACTTCCATATGACACATGTGTAACACCCTGAAATTTTAACAACATTAAAGTGGATAAATTAAAGAATAATTAATTTAATATTCAGAACTAAGGGAAATGGACTACGCCATTGCGTCCGTCTCGAAATTCTGGTCAAGATAGACACCTGGTTTGCGTAAAACGGATAACGTATGAAGAAGTTATGGACGATAGAAGTTTGGAAGAAAAAGCAGAAATTCCTGGCGCACTTGACAAGTGCGCCCATGTATTTTTACACTGGCGCACCTGTAAAGTGCACCCATTATAGTTTTTTTGGGAATTCAGTCCTTTACCCAAGTGGAAGGCGACCCGCGACCTGATTTACCCTACGGCTTATGTGGCAGTCGGTTCCAGAGGGTTCTACAGGTATAAATATATAATTATTTCACATATTTCTTCATTAAAAATCATGGTGGCCAAACTCTAACGTAGTCTGAACTGAACTAGGATTTCTCATCTTCTTCTACAAAATAAAGCATATCAAATTCTAAGATTCAAGCATAGACTCAGCACCAACTTCTTTTCTATCATCTTAGCAATCCAATCACAGTGAGTTCTAGTTGCTTTTAGGTATAGATAAATAATAGTGAATCATGAAAGGCTGTGATTTGGATACGTTGTGAACCTTGAATCTATGTCATTGTTCGATCTTATGATAGATCTTTTTCTCTAGATTCAATTCAATTGTGAATTGTTCTAATATGTTTTTATTGTGGATCTTGGTTTGTAACTTTTATGATATGCTATGATGTGGATGTGTGTAGATCTATTTTATGTTATCTAAATTATCACCTTATGTTAACATGTTAGATCTATTCTATGTGATCTAAATTATCGCCTTATGTTAACATGTTAGATCTATTTTATGTGATCTAAATTGTCACCATATGCTACCATGTTAGATCTATTCTATGTGATCTAAATTGTCTCCTTATTTAACATGTTAGATCTATTTTATGTGATCTAAATTGTCACACTATGTTATCATGTTAGATCTATTCTATGTGATCTAAATTGTCACCTTATGTTAACATGTTAGATCTATTTTATGTGATCTAATTATCACCTTTTGTTATCATGTTAGATCTATTCTATGTGATCTAAATTGTCACCTTACGTTACCATGTTAGATCTATTTTATGTGATCTAAATTGTCACCCAATGTTATCATATTAGATCTATTCTATGTGATCTAAATCGTCACCTTATGTTAACATGTTAGATCTATTTTTGTGGTTCGGCTCATTTATCGATGATTTGTTGGGGTTTGAAAATATCTTTGTTAGGCGTCGAGTTTGAATGCGACGCGTATATGTTCGGGTTTATGGGCTATGGGTTGATTCTAGGAATGGATTAGCTTACCATGTATGGTGCCTTTCTGCATTGTGAGAAGAGGGTTGTTAGGCTTTTGACTTGTCATAGGAAGACCCTCGAGATTTCTTGCGACCCATAAGGGTCTGTTATGGTTAGTTTCCTAGAGCCTCTTGATGCATCTATCGACGATTTGCAATATGTTCCAATAGTCCGAGATTTTTTCGATGTTTTTGATGAGGTTCAGGGTTTACCTCTAGGGCACGAGATCAATTTTCGTATATATCTGTTGAACAATGCAAAGTCAGTTGCATTACCAGTGCGCAACATGGCTCCAAGGGAAAGGATGGATCTGAGTAAGCAAGTAGGGGAGCTACTTGAGAAAGGGTTTATCAGACGAAGCATATCTGAATGGGGTGCTCCGGTAGTATTCGCAACTAAGGCGGATGGTTCGCTTCGTTTGTGTGTTGATTATAGAGAGCTGAATAAACTTACTAAGAAGAATATGCACCCGCTTCCAAGGATTGATGATTTATTTGATCAGCTTGTTGGTGCCTCGGTATTTTCTCATTTAGACTTGTCCATGGGGTTTCATCAGTTGAGGGTGGCTGAGAATGCCTTTAGGACTCTGGACGGTTTCTTTGAATGATTAGTTATGCCATTTGGGCTGATGCATGCACCGTCTATTTTGTCGATCTGATGATTAGGGTGTTTCGGGAGTTCCTAAATAAATTTGTTGTAGTCTTTATCGATGATATTTTGATCTTCTCCAAAAGTAAAGAAGAGCATGCCCAATATTTGAGAGAAGCTTTGAAAACTCTACGTGACCATCATCTTAAAGCAAAATTCTCCAAATGCCATTTTTGGAGAAAAGAGGTGAGATTCTTAGGGCATGTGGTCTCCAAAGAAGGGATAGCCGTAGATCCCGCGAAGATGGTTGCAGTGCAAATTGGCAGGTTCCTAAAAATGCAACCGAGGTGAGAAGCTTTCTTGGGTTAGCAGGTTACTATAGGAAGTTCATTAAGGACTTCGCAAAGATATCAGCCCCACTCACTAGGCTGACGAAGAAGAACTTGGAATTCTCATAGGATATAGACTGTGATGTTGCTTTCCAACGACTGAAGAGGACTCTGACAACAACCCCAGTCTTGACTTTACCTGACGGGAATAAAGTGTTTACCGTTTACACTGATGCATGTGGTACAGGGCTTGGTGCGGTTCTAATGTAAGAAGGGAAAGTAGTGTGTTATGGGGGTAGACAGCTGAGAGTTCATGAAAAGAACTACCCCACCCATGATCTAGAGCTAGCTACCATAGTGTTTGCATTAAAGACGTGGCATCATTATTTACTTGGAAATAAGTTCGAGTTATACACGGATCATAAATCTCTCAAGTATCTGTTCTCGTAGACGGATCTCAATTTAAGGCAACAACGGTGGATGCAGTTTCTAGCTTCTTATGATTTTGAGATTTCTTATACCCCTGGCAAGGGTAATGTGGTGGCAGACGCACTAAGTAGGCATAGGGTGGCCCTGAGTCCTCCGTTTATGGAAAAAAAGAACTTGAAGTTCATATCAGCTTTTGATTTTAGACCCTCCATCGAGATTTTGTATGATTTGTTTGCATCCTTGGGGATACGACCGACTCTTATGGACCAGATAGGAGCTTCGTAACAAGGTGACCCACATATTTTAAACATCATGGATAAGCTCAGAAGAGGGGAGACTTCTAGTCACCTCAGTAGATATGCCATAGATGAAAAGGGGTGGTTGCAACGAGATGGAAGGCTTTGTGTTCCTCAAACTGGAATCTTGATAAAGGCAGTCCTAGAAGAAGCCCACCATTCCAAGGTGACCATTCATCCAGGCAGTGATAAGATGTACAGGGACATGAAGAGGGTTTTCTTTTGGGCTGGGATGAAGAAAGATGTGGTCGAATTTGTTTCTCAATGTTTAGTTTTCCAGCAAGTCAAAGCTGAGCAAAAGAAGCCCGATGGTTTACTTCATCCTTTGGAGGTTCCTCAGTGGAAATGGGAGAGCGTCTCTATGGATTTTTATAGATGGTTTTCCTACATCGAAGAAAGGCAACACCAGTATCTGGGTTGTGGAAGATAGACTCACTAAGAGCGCTCACTTTATTCCAGTTAAAAGTAGGAGGATGACATCATGGTTAGCAGCAATTTATGTTCGAGAGATAGTTTGTCTTCACGGAGTTCCTTCCCTTCCAGTATCGTGAGAGATCGTGACCCCATCTTTACCAACGAATTTCGGAGAAGCTAGCAAGAAGCATTGCGTACACAATTGCGTTTGAGCATCGCTTATCATCCTCAGACCGATGGGAAAATAGAGAGGGTGAACAGAATTCTAGAAGATCTTTTAAGGCTGTGTATCCTAGACTTCGGAGGGACTTGGGAAGAGCATCTTCCTTTAGTAGAGTTTTCCTATAACAATAGCTATCATGCCAGCATCGGCATGGCACTCTTCAAAGCATTGCACGGACGACCCTCTAGATCACCAACTTGTTGGTGGGAATCTACAGAAAGATTACTATTTGGACCAGATATGGTTAGAGAAACGTCCAAAAAGATTGCCCTTATTTGACGGTGGATGAAGACAACTTAAGATAGGCAGAAATCCTATGTAGACAAGAGAAGGACTGACCTCGAATTTGAAGTAGGAGACTTGGTTTTTATCAAAGTGTCACCTATGAGGAATGTGGTTCGCTTTGGATCGGTAGGGAAGTTGGCATCTAGATTTGTGGGACCATTTCCCATAACAGAGAGGATTGGCCAAATGGCCTATAGAGTAAAGCTTCCTGAAAATCTATCTGGTGTTCATGATGTTTTCCATGTTTCTCATCTGCGAAAGTGCTTGCATGACACCGCGGAAATTGTTGAGCCGAGTATATTGGAAGAGGTAGAAGTGGAATGAGAGGCGATAGTCAGGGAGTTCCTTCCCATATTCTTGGATCAAAAGTTAAGAAGCTACGCAATAAAGAGATCAAGTTGATAAAGGTTCAATGAGGAGATAACCCAGAGGATGCGACTTGGGAGACCGAAGACAAGATTCGTGCTTCGTACCCTTTTCTCTTCGAGGGTATGTTCTTAAGTCCTTGTTTCAAAGCTTTGTCAGTATTTATGTCTATTCATTTGAGTATATCTTATCCATAGTATTTTTCGACCTTTAGATAGGAATCCTATAGATGTAAACATGTGTTTAAAACATGTTATGTTTGATGGATGCAATTGGATGCAAGTGTTTGCTAGTGGTTGCCTGTGGACGCATATACACACACATTATGTACTAAGATCGGCTCAATCACTCTCATACTGCATATGGATGTGTGTGCATTTTATTTTCTTTTATGGACGGAAATGGATGAACTAGCATATGGATGTTGCATTTGGATGAATGAGTGTGCACACATGTAGAGCTTATATGTTATAATAGACTTATTTGCATACATATTGGATTCATGGCACCAACATACATCGCATTAAGGAGGTCAACTGAATCAGTAAATCGCTTGATCTTCGCATTATTATTGGGACATATACACACAACTTTGCATATACTCATGTAAGCATTAGAAATCTTTAAGGACAATGGATGCCAGTGTTTGGTGGATGAGTAGATGGATGATGGATGGTAGGATACATTTTTTTAACTTGAAGGTTTCGGGGACGAAATCCTTTGAGTAATGGAGAATGTAACACCCCGAAATTTTAACAACATTAAAGTGGATAAATTAAAGAATAATTAATTTAATATTCATAATTAAGGGAAACAGACTCTGCCATTGCGTCCATCTCGAAATTTTGGTCAAGATAGGCACCTGGGTTTGCATAAAACAGATAACGTATGAAGAAGTTATGGACGATAGAAGTTTGGTAGAAAAAGTAGAAATTCCCGGTGCACTTGACAAGTGCTCCCATGTATTATTACACTGGCGCACCTATAAAGTGCGCCTAGAATAGTTTTTTGGGTATTCGGGCCTTTGCCCAAGTGAGAGGCGACCCGCGACTTGATTTACTCTAGGGTTTATGTGGCAGTCGGTTCCAGAGGGTTCTAAAGCTATTAAATATATAGCTATTTCACATATTTCTTCATTAGAAATCATGGCGACCAAACTCTGCCGTAGTCTGAACTGAACTAGGTCTCTCATCTCCTTCTATTAACTAAAGCATATCAAATTCTGAGATTCAAGCATAGACTCAGCACCAACTTCTTTTCTATCATCTTAGCAATCCAATCACAGTGAGTTCTAGTTGGTTTTAGGTTTAGATAAATAATGGTGAATCATGAAAGATTGTGATTTGGAAAACTTGTGAACCTTGAATCTATGTTATTGTTAGATCTTATGATAGATCTATCTCTCTAGATCTAATTCAATTGTGAATTGTTCTACTATGTTATCATTGTGGATCTTGGTTTGTAACTTTTATGATATGCTATGATGTGGATGTGTGTAGATCTATTTTATGTGATCTAAATTATCACCTTATGTTCACATTTTAGATCTATTCTATGTGATCTAAATTGTCACCTTATGTTAACTTATTAGATCTATTTTATGTGATCTAAATTATCAACTTATATTATCATGTTAGATCTATTATATGTGATCTAAATTGTCACCTTATGTTAACATGTTAGATCTATTTTATGTGATCTAAATTTTCACCCTATGTTATCATGTTAGATCTATTCTATGTGATCTAAATTGTCACCTTGTGTTAACATGTTAGATCTATTTTACATGATATAAATTACCACCTTATGTTATCATGTTAGATCTATTCTATGTAATCAAAATTGTCACCTTACGTTAACATGTTAGATCTATTTTATGTGATCTAAATTATCACCTTATGTTATCATGTTAGATCTATTCTAAGTGATCTAAATCGTCACCTTATGTTAACATGTTAGATCTATTTAAGTGATCTAAACTGTCACCTTATGTTAACATATTAGATCTATTTTATAGGATCTAAATTATCACCTTATGTTATCATGTTAGATCTAAAACAATTGGACATCTAAATTGCTAATTTAGATATTGTGATGTCATAGTTCATCAGTTTAATGTCCACCTTGTCATGATGACAATTTCATGTCCATGCTAGTATGTATATTCACCTTTTTATCATACAAGTTTATGGTTATGCCAAGATGATCGTTTTAGTTATATTTCCATTATTTTTCCTATTATCGTTTACGACTAGGCTATTGTCTAGCCTAGGCATGTTGCCAATTTTGTGAGGGCACTAGTTAAGGAATGGGGGAAAAAGGTTAAAAATGGCATAATTTGAATATGAACATTTTTGGACATGTAATTTAAATTATTGGGTAATATAGGTATTGACACATGTAAAAGGAAAGGATTAATTAATTGGTAAATTAATTAAATGTGGAATGTCTAGTAGTTACAATTAAGGACTGTAATTGTACTTATGGTACAAGGTTAGATTGCATTAGTGGTGGAAGTCTGCCCGGACCCGACCGACATATCCAGCAGCACTAATGTTGAACCTAATGTGGGAGGTCTAAGTACGTAAATACGAATCGGGCTATGACACGAGGTTAGGCCCAACTGTGGAATAAGTCTGCCCGGACCCGACCGGCGTATCCGGCATCCACATGTTGTAGGCCTAATGTCGGAGGTCTGGCCCATTATGAAACCATAAATGGACATGGTAAAGAATTGGACTACTTAACCTAAGTTAATCCATAAGGATCGTATGAACTTAAATTTAAGTTGGGGGTTAAGTATACGTGGATGAGTGATGGGTTAAGTAAATCTGAAGAGGGGATGGGTAATATTCACATATAGGCCCACAATTTAACCTGTTACGATTATATAATTAAAGACACCTAGTGGTATACATAATCGGTGGAAATAATAAAGTTATGTAATTAAAGACACCTTTTAGGGTAAATATAACTTGTAGAAGTGATAGGGTTATGTAATTAAAGACACATATATGTAATCATAACCAGTTGGAAGATTAGGGGTTATGTATTAAAGACACCTGTAGGTAAGCATAACTGGTAGAAATAAATAAGGCTACGTAATCAAAGATGCCTAGTGGTATACATAGTCAGTGGAAACCTAGTAGGGGATACAAGACAAAGGGGAGAGCTTGTATCATATTGTGTGGGACCCATTTCAGTCAGTAACCCTAAATAGGTACCAAACAAAGTACTCCGTGCTAGGCGGAGGAGGGGCACGCTTACTGACTAATTGTAAGAGATCAAAACATGGAGGACGGTGTGGGTGGCGCAAACCGACCGGGCCATGTGCATGCATGAGCCGGGCAGAAGGGGATAAGACGATCGTGACACCTGTAGATATGGTTGTGCACATTATTATGACGAGGGGTTGCCACTTTAGGGAGTTATACCTCCTGCTGTGGGGCCAACACAAGGTATCTACGAGAGTTAGGGAGCTAATCGATCAGGGTAATAGTTAGGATACATTTGTACATATACAGAAGTCTACCACCTTATAGTTGAAGAGATCATCTCTTTCTGGATATACTAGTAATAGTGCAGAATAATCATTAGAGAAGTGTAAACACCTTATCCTGTCTACCTTGTAACACCTGCCATTTATGTAGTGGTCTCTCTTATCCACTCTATATGCCTTTCATGTTACTTTTATTTATTTACTGGCTAAAAGTAACTAGACTCGCCAGACTTTATGTCTGACCCTTTTTGTTTCCTCTTCTTTCTTCCGTTCCCCCCTCCCCCGAGGTTCTCGAGGGATGGAATTTCAGGCTTAGTTAGGATTCTGCTATCGTCTTGCTTGGAGCTTCTAGATGTATTGCTCAAGCTTCTATCTTTGCTACTATGGCTCGTGATTTGGGGATTATGCTTTCTTTGTTATTTTACTATGATATTTCAAGTACAAAACAGAAGTTTTAATGATATACTGAGTTTGTGTATTTTCAGACATATGGTGTAACCATGCTTTATGATTAATAGAAGTTTTTTTAATTCTGCTGCCATTTTATTTGTCTTGTAATTATTCTGTATCTGTTTACCTATAAAGCTTCACGAAACTTAATGCATTCCCTTAGTGAGTGACATTAATGGACGTGGGGTGTCACAACATGTATCGCCTGAGATGTACGATCGGGTTGGTCCTGCCGTCGTAGGACTCCAGACCGGGAGCTTGAAGTCCAGAGAGTTTCAGGAGTTCTTGATCTCCTGTGTGAATGGACTATTGTGGATGAAGTGTTGCCTCTAGTGAAGCATTTGATGATGCTTACAATTTGACTCCCATTCCCAAGGAGTTGCTACCACGAGTCCAATTCTGCATTAGGGACATCAGTGAGAATCCCGGTACTAGGCCTGGGTGGAAGCATTGCCCGAGCCCTTGGGGTCGATTCAGTTCAACCTCTGAGAGTTGAGACAAGGTGATCCCCGACCATGGGTGCTGGTTCAGGATTGGCCAAAGTCACTTGGCTAAATTGAGTATTGGCCTGAACCATACCCTTGTCAGAAGGACTAGATTGTTCCAAGTGAGTGGTATCCATTCGGGGCTCAGTGTTTCCCCTGCCCGGAGCGATGTTAGAGTGATATACCATAGCGTTTCCCTCTGTCACATTGGGTACCAATGTGGTAGAGTGGTCTTGGTGACACGGAGGGTTGCTACCCCATCCCTTCTTGGATCAGTAAGCTGGGAAGGCTGTGGGGGAGGCTGCATAAGATGGGTTTGCAGTCTGACGTTGGGTCGTACCAGATGTTGCAACATTCCTGGTTCTGGTCGACCCGAAGGTTGCACTGGTTCAAGATATGTCTGTCTAGGGAGTTGAGCCGAGCCCTAAACTGGAGGCAAGATAGTCGACTGGTCCAGAACTTGGCCACGGTCGACGTGCGAATCTATAACTACCTTACCTCTATTTGATGCTGGAAGTGATGATCTTAGCATTGGTCGATCGGAAAGTGAAGTTGAACATGGAGGAAGCAAAGGTGTGAACCTATCTGGGGCTTGGGTCTCAGCAGACTGAAGATCAGTTGTTGCTCTAGCCTCGCCCGGTGCTAGAAATGATGCTGGAATGTGGTTTCCATTTTCTATTCGAGCAATGAATTTGTTCATCACTTCCTTCTGATGCTTGAGAAGTTCACCCTGGGGTGTCATTTGATTGTTAAACTTAGCTAAGACGTTATCCATCTCGTCCCTAGCTAGGTATTGGGGCGGGTCTTGATGGGAGGAAGCCTCATGGTTTGCCTATGTTGCTGTTTTTCCTATTGCATCGACATGTCGAGATTGAGAGTGAGAAGGTGATGCGTCCTTCTTTCGCTTTGTCATTGCTTCCTTAAGAGTTTTCGAAGGTCGTAGGGTATATCTACATGCCCCTTCCTTCTGCGCCAAAGTGTTGACATCAAAAGTTGGTCTAATGACAATCAACCCCCAACATGCGTTAACCACACACGAAAAATAATCATAGAATTGCGAGAAAATGTAAATAAACGCAGAAGACACACTATTTTTTTAGTGGTTCGGCTTAATCCAAGCCTAGTCCACTTTATAATCTTTGTTTATACTGTCGATTACAAGTTACAGTGGTTTTTCAGTGGAAGAAAGTGGAGAAAGAGGGGATGTTTACACAAAATCCTTGTGCTATCCTTAGAATATGCAGCACATTATTTTTGGTAAGCCAAATAAGAAGTTTTCTTCGAGATATTTTCAGATGCCTTTCCATTTCTAGGGGTAGTTATATTTATAGGCGAACTAGTGGGCCAAACATGCATGCGGCGTGGCATACATCTTTTTTGGGCTTTAACACATGGTGCTCGATCTAATTGAGTAGCTGTAGGCGGCGGGACCCGGTACTGCTCATGAATAGTTCTTCCTCGAAATATTCGGCATACATGGAATTGAATACTTGGCATATAAAAAGAAGTGCTGGTCAAAGCTTATCCACTGCTCCAGCCTTGGGGATAGAACTTCATTTGATAGCATATAACTTGCTTTGATAGTTATGCTGATCCGATATTGTAGGAGATAATTTTACTTAGATACTTCTGCTCCGGTATTCCCGCCTGATCTGATCTTTTAGGAACAGATCGGTCGATCTGTTGATGACTCGACCGATTGGTTTGATCTTTTCTTTAGGAAGATGTTGTCTTTATTTGTTGAGGATCCATTCCGGGTCGAGCTATGATCGATCAATATAAAATGAAAGTCGATTCTGTAAGCATCAAGCCGATATATGGTAGAGAGAGAACTTTGTTCTTGAATTGTGACGGCTTTGCAAAAAAGATGGTCAACACATATTAATTAAATGTTTATTTGTTATTGTGTGTTTGAATTTGAAGTATTTCCATTTACGGGAGTGAATGCATGGTAATAACTTCCATAATAAATGGAAATCAAACGTTTGTGAACATTGTAGCAGTGAACATGTGATTTATTACTACAAATAAATGTCATAAATAATGTAATTAATATTGTAACCATAGTTTTCTGGAAAAATATACTGAATATGATAAATATGCCTAAATGATTACAATTAAATTGGTATTAGGAATAAAGACTGTAGCTCCCGCTAAGGAAATAAATGAATAATGAACTTATATATATATATATATATATATATATATATATAGACATTCAATATTGAAGCCTTAAGGAATATGACGTAAGGGTAATTTATGATAGGTAACCTAATTAATTGTAATACTAAATGGAATTAATGGGTATTGATTGGCTTAGTAAATACTAAGTCTAATAAGGAAATTAATAATTAAACATCCTAGGATAGAAAGTAATAGGTTTTCTTTATTTTATTCTAGTTAATGTAGAATGAATACAATTAAGAACAAGGATTGGACTTAATACATTAATGATGAAGAGGTCAGTTGCCTTATTCGATAGAAGTCTACACTTTCCAATAGTTAGATATATTTAGAACTAGTGTGCGATAACATTGACCATAGAACCCATGACGATAGTTAATTATGTAGCAAAGATTGTTTCCTAAAATAAGGTATATTTCAAGTGTGAGGTACTAAGTGGTTGTAGGACTCGTCTCTCACCCAAAAGAGGAAACATTAAAAATGAAATAATTTATAAGCGTAATCTTGTTGCGGGATAGAGATGTTAAGTAGTTAGATTCACCCTTAAAAGGGTATTAAGTGATCGCGTAGCTTATCTCTCCATAAACAAGAAGTATTAAATGGCTATTGGGTACGAGTTTGGAAATCCCTGCATTGGTCTGCTTCCTCTAGGTTGTAAGTGACTGGGGTGAGGGTCCGCCTTGGGTTTAGTTTTAAATGACTGCTACAGAGGTACCATAGGTCTGCCTATCCTGCGGGAAGTAGTGAGCGGATAGGGAATTATCTAGTAAGGCCAGCTAGATAGTAACACGCGGGTCCACCGGGGGAAGGTCATAAATGATGAGATGTCGTCTACCTATCCTATAGGTAATAAGTGACTGCTTACTATCTCTCGCCTTACGCGGGGCATTGGTATATGCGTGAATGATGAAAGCCTTAAAATTAGTAGGACTTAGTCGATAGTTTCCTCTAATTATATTAGTACAGAATAAACCACCATATAAGGTATTAAGTGATCAATATTTCCGTCTTAGGTCTTAAGTGATCAAAAGGATCTACCCTTGTCTTATATTGGTAGTAAGGTCTTAAGTGGCTATAAAGAAATGATTAACCTCTTTATAATATAGTGAGTAGTTGAGAGCCCACCTCTTACTCTTTGGTGATTAGTTGAATAGAAGTTTAAAGGCTTCATACTTATGTGTAAACGTTATATCTTAGTATTTCGACATTGTTATCTTTGGGGATGCTACCTTCGGTTTGGTAGTTAGTCGTTGTGCGTAAATCTTTACAGGGACAGGTTAGGATTACTAGCCTTGTTAAACATATGTTTTGGTTCTAACCAAACGGGATAAATTTGTGTATTATAGATAGTGTTATACATTTTCTACTCATCAGGACTTGTTGTTCTGACCCCCTCTTCATAACAACTTTCAGGTCTATGTCGTGGAAGATTGGTCTTACCAAGTATTAAGTTTGGTGTTCTGTTCTCGTTCTCTCATTCTTTATATCGATGTGGAAATACGCTTTAAGGTAGTCGCCTTAATCGGTATTAATATCTTATTATGTTTCCGTTGTGAGTTAGAACTATTTAACTCTGATTGTGCTCATGGTCACTAAACTACAAGTACCATATTTATACTCTCCGTGCTTAGATGGGTTTGAGTTTTGATTTTTTTATCAAAATTCAGCCTTAAAAAAGTGTGGGGTGTTACACAATCCAACTAAATCTATTTTGAAGTTGTATGAAATTTTATTCGATTATGAACAATAATAATAATTTATTATCATTGAATTTGAGTCTTTGGAAATCAACATATATTTTACCCATTTTATTTAATACATGAAAATAGCCATTTTTCAAACGATCTCAGATTTTGACAAAACCAGTTTCATCGTGACTGGAACTTGAATTATTGTAAGGTTTCAAGTTGCATAGCAATCAGAATTTCTGTGATTGTGCGAGCTGAAATAATAAAAGGTAAAACATGAGAATTTAATATTGAAATTTATTTTCCTACAAATACTCTTTATCCCTTAATCTAATTATCTACTACCCCCTCTTCTTCTTTGTATTTTGCAAAAATGGAACCGCCATTTGTTTCTAAAAGCAAAGGAGAAATTCTTTCCTTTTAAAATCAGAATTAATTCGAATAAAACATGAAAATAAAAGACGGTGAGCTTTGTATTCTCGAGAGCTAGAACTACATTTTTGTATGTGTTTCAAAGGATGTGTCTTCACTTTGAAGGGCTCGAAACATTTACAGCAATGGGGGTTGACAATTACGGTTTCGTTCTTTGATCATTAACGAGGGAATCAGGTGATTTCAAGGTTGTGTTTGAATTTTGCATGGCATTTAGCGCCAACATTGAGTTTTTCGAGGAAATTGGCATCAAGAAATGTCGTGTATTTGTCAGTTCGGGAAATGCTGCTTCCTAGGTCATGTTCTACTCGAGGAGGTCATATGCATAACTTTGATGATGGGAAGGAGGAGGTTTAGAAGAGAAGGATGATAGTATCATGAGAGTTGAGTTTGGTGGGTTGTGGAAGAAACTGGGTTGAGGGAGAGTACTCGACCATGGTGATGTAAGGAAAGGATTGAGTCAAATTTTAAACAAAACAAGATGATGAGTTAGGGAAAAATTAGGGTAATTTTTTCTTAATGATGGGGATTAGTAAATAAAATATGTTTTATTTCAACTTAAAAACCGTAACGTGTATATTTATTTCATATGTGATCAGATTAGGACGAAACAAGCTGCGTTAGGTTAAATCATAAAGCCTATGCATATGATTCAGATTGGGTTCATATGGAGCCGACGGGAATTTTTTCTAAATTTAAATGTCTATTTAAAATTAGATAAAATCGACGCGATCCTGACTGGAATGGATTGTGATTTAATTAGGGTTGAGCAGTATTTGGTTTGAACCAAATTAACTGACCAAACCGATTCATTTCGGTCGACTCGGTTTTAAACCTAAATCAGTTTGAATTCGATTTGTATTTTTTTTTATCAGTTTAACAAAAGTAACTAATCTTTTAATATATTATCTAATTTTACCATATTGTAGTATTATAAATTACTAGTTTAGCAATATAATAAAAGGCATTTGCTGCAAATAGATCAAATTTTATTATAAAAATAAAATTTATTATATAAAATTTCTCCAAACATGAATTTATGTTTTACTTTGAACAAATTCATCATTTAAATAATAATACATTCATCAAGTTTGGTTAAATCGGTTACTGACCGAATTAATCGAAATTAATTTGGCTCGGTTCGGTTTGGAAATTTTTTTGTTTCAATTTGGTTCGAGTTTTTTTTGCTCAAAATCAACCAAACCGACCGAACGCTCGCCCCTAGAGTTAACTCTCACACTTTCTAGAATACTATAGAATATTGTTATATCATATAATAATATTCATTGTTGATTTTATATCAAATTGTGTGTTTGGATGATTTATTGTTTAGTTGGTTGGTTATGGTTATGTATTTCCATCTTTGAACGGATGATCTTTGACACTACCTGCTTTAAGAGGATGACTTACTTAAATGAATTAGATTATGTTATGTATTTTATATGCATATATGAGTTGTGATGCAAGGGGACATGTTGGAGGGATCCAACAGAATTCCGCAATGCTTTGGATGTTACCTGCTTTCATATTATACACATATTGACACGACCCGAACTTCCCCGTGAAGGAAAGCACGGATAGCGTTGAGTACAAGACAAAATAGAACGCAGACGGAAGAACATTTCATTGTTATTACAACAATTCATCAGATACAAGAATATACAGAGTATAAATGAATAAATTACATTCGATAAATATCAGAGATTACAATAAATTATATAGCAGCGGAAAATAATATAAAACACAACTGAAAGTAATACACGGATACAGAGCTTTCCGAGCATCATTCAGCTGTAAATCAGGATCCTGTGAATATAAATCTGCAAAACCAAAACTACTAGCTGCCCGTGTCGAAAATAGGGGCACCCAGAGTTTAGGTTAAAACAATAAACTCCAGGTCAGTCATGTGACTGGTGTGAGAACTAAAACAGTTATTTAAAGCTTTACTTTAAAAGAGAGTAATTCAAGGGACCACGCCGTATAACACGGAACGGGTTTCCTCCCAAGAATACCAGTGCATAGAATAAATAGCGCAATGCTTTTTCGAATATGGAGCTATTATAAGACCCAGGTCCCATCACACAATGCAACGCAAGCCGGAGGATAGGGTTTTCCCTTATAATAGCCAAACATGCTTGGTACGTTTAAAACAAATCATTTGATACTATAATAAGTGTATAGTGTCAAAACAATTTCAATCATAAATATAAATCATAGACGGCATAGCATCCCATGCTACTATGTCGCCATACTAGTTCTACAATTAAAACCGCAATACACGTATTGGAAATTGGATTTCCGTCATGAGTCGAGGCAAGGGGCAAGCTCCTCTCCGCGCTCGAGACACTCTAGCAAATGCCTCAGGACTACACACTCTGGGCAATCCTTGGATCGGTTGGGCCGGTCCTCACTTACGTTAGAGGATTATTTATTCCTGAACACACTTTTCCCGGTCCTTACAGACCTATAATCGAGGCGCCTCATTCCAACAACCACAAAGGTGAAAAGTATATAAATGTCAGGGCTGGTAAGTCACTGACAACACCAAAGCTAGAAAGAAACGTCGTGTTCTCCCAACGGTCCGTATCCCGTTTTTAACTCATACCGAGGTGTGAGGCTCGCGAATTCACGTTATACACAAAGCTATGCCACAAAGGCCGTGCTTTGATCATCAACCACAAGACTTTGCTTTTCAACAGAAGCCTTGATCATTGCATTTTAGCGTGCCACATAGGCAATTCATGCCATGCGACTGATGTCCATCGATATACAACCTCTGAGCTCGTACGTCTCAGAGAAGGGCGTTAAGCAAAAGAATAAATTCTCCACCGCCAAACAGATGTATATTTAATAGAAATCAATCAACACAGAATAAAATCCAATGTCAAACACAAAATCCATTTTCAAGTTCGTTATGGGTCTGAACGAAACCGGAGGCACTTTCCTCGCATATCCATCCATCTCCAAGTACGTCTGGACGACCACTAACTATTTCCATCCTCTTGGGTGTACAGCCCAATCAGGATCGTCAGTAATCACCCAAACGATGTGAAGACTTCCGGTCTTCGACCATCGTCTTCATCTTCGACTTATCGTCGAATCGGTTATTCAGAATGGGTATAAACCCGGACTTTCCGAACAACCCGCGTATATTGAAAACAAATGTTACACAAACACAACATACGCCTCATTCCAATTCCGAATATTCTTTTATTCACCAAATCACATTCTTAGGGAAAGGTTCCCGTTAATTTTATCCAAGATATATTCTTTAAAATTTATCCTGAAATCTTCCTTTGGATGTCATTTCAAACCAGATTATGGTTTTCTAACTAGTCGAGATTAGCGAACCGTAACGAAGTAATTATTTATTTTATTTCCCAATCCCAACCTATTCATCCCATGAAGCAAAACTGGTAATACTCCATATCTAATACTATGGTGTTATCGGTAAGATTAATTACCATTTCACGTTCAAATCTAATTAAAGATTCTTTGGAGCAAAACTGGCGATACTACATTCTCGCTCATTTCTAAATTTGATTATTTAGATTATAGATTCACATTTCAACCTAATTGCAGATTCGTTAAAACTCCTTTTACTGGGTTAAAGAACTATGTGTTATTTAAAACACAGTTCACGACAAACCCAAATCACATTCTATTTATTTTCGGGATAAAGAACTAGTGTTGTTTAAAACACAGTTCACGATAAACCCACAAATCAATTCTAGTTCAATTCAAATCAAATATATTAGGAATTTTGATTATTTAAAACCCCTTTTTTAAATCCAATTTATTTATTTAAAAATAAAAACCCGGGTTTTAAATTTAATTCAATCTAGTTCATTTCGATAAAAATCTATTTTTCTCTTTTCAAATATGGAGTTTTTCATCCCAAATCATTCCTTCTGATTTTACACAAATTATTACTATTTTTAATAATTTTACCAAGGCCCGTACGGTCGATTTCCATCAATGGCCATCGAACTGCACTTATAGCGACCTTTTTCAAATTTGATTTGGACGTATCTCTAAATCCAACCGTTAGATTTTGAATTTCAAATGTTCGTTAGAAATCTCTTTTCGATACGAACCCAACGGTTCTAGTTTTAGGAGAATCCGACGGTCGGATCTCCCGTAATGTCCGTTTGAAATAAATGGTCGAAATTCACGAACTGCCGCGGCGTGGCGCGTTCTATTCAGGCCATTATATTATATATATAATATATATTTCATCGATTCCTATTTAAAAAGAAATTTATAAATCGTTTTAATTTCGTTTCAAAAACAATTTCAACTTCCATTTCAATTCAAATCAAAATTGAATTTTTCCTTATAAATTTGTTTTAAAATTCATTTCTATTCAATTCAATTTGAATTCATTTCAATTCGCTTTCAATTAAATTCGAATTCATTTTCAATTCGATTCAAATTAAATAAGTTTTCTATTCGATTCAATTCAAATTGGTTTTCTATTCGATTCAATTCAAATTGGTTTTCTAATCAATTCAATTCAAATTGGTTTTCTATTCGATTCAATTCAAATTGGTTTTCTATTCGATTCAATTCAAATTGGTTTTCTATTCGATTCAATTCGAAATCGTTTTATATTCAATTCATTTCGAAATCGTTTTATATTCAATTCATTTCGAAATTATTTTATATTCAATTCATTTCGAAATCGTTTTATATTCAATTCATTTCGAAATCGTTTTATATTCAATTCATTTCGAAATCGTTTTATATTCAATTCATTTCGAAATAGTTTTAAAATCGATATAAATATCGTTCACATCGAAATGACGTCAATCTAATCAACATGGCTTCATACTATTCAACAAATGAATATTTATTTTTGTCAACACACGACTAATCTCAACGAATGAGTATTGTCCACGTGTGACTATTTTTGTTAAATTATTTCGTTCGACACATGACTAATCTCAACGGATGAGTACAGTCAACACATGAACCTTTATTTTATAGTGATAAAGATGTAAAATTTATTTTTAAAATATTACGTTCAACACATGACTAATCTCACGAATGAGTAAAGTCAACATATGAACCTTTATTTTATAGTGATAAAGATATAAAATTTATTGTTAAAATATTACGTTCAACACATGACTAATCTCACGAATGAGTAAAGACAACACATGAACCTTTATTTTATAGTGATAAAGATATAAAATTTATTGTTAAAATATTACGTTCAACACATGACTAATCTCAACGGATGAGTACAGTCAACACATGAACCTTTATTTTATAGTGATAAAGATATAAAATTTATTGTTAAAATATTACGTTCAACACATGACTAATCTTACGAATGAGTAAAGTCAACACATGAACCTTTATTTTATAGTGATAAAGATATAAAATTTATTGTTAAAATATTACGTTCAACACATGACTAATCTCAACGGATGAGTACAGTCAACACATGAACCTTTACTTTATAATATTCTTTATCTTCTAAGTTGGAATGAGACCCAATCAATCACCATATAAAATTAATTATATGGATTTTCATACATCACACGTATATAATAGCATTGAAAAATAATCAACCATCAACCAAAGTGCACTACACTGTATAAGCATCAAATATAGATATCTAACGCTTATAACAGCCTGTCAATCAATCGATCGACATATTTAATAAATCAGGATGAGTGAACTTCAAATTTCATCCCAACACCCGTGTGGGGTTTCAAACAATCAAACACAGATTTTATTTGTGCAGTTGGGCGATGTGTAAAATTTATCGACCCAATCAATATCCTTCAAATAGGTGTACATAAACAAACCGTCTGGTTTGTAAATGAATATTTTATTTTATTCACTTTCACGTTAAAAATTATATTTTTAACGGTAAAACATTTTATTCCAACATATGAATTTCTATTCAGTTCATTCATTCAATAAAATTGATATTTTTATTTTTCTAACATATTTTAGAAAATTTCGGCGGCATAACGGCATGATACTAGAAACGGGACAAGGCTTAGCCTTATCCCCGGTCTAGTGAAGGCCCACGCCATTCACACATCAATCAAATCCATTCATTTCACCAAACAATTCAATTTCAATCAAATAATCTAATTAATTTTTGCAATCAAACAAACAAGTCCAAGGTCTGTGGACGATTATGTCGGGTGCTACTAAGCACCGTCTGGATCCTAGTATATATATATAATTAGAAAAAGAAATTGAAAGGTTAGAAATTCTCACCAATAGCTATCCAATCATCTTGACTATTCGTTGATAGAAATCTTCATCGTTATCGCATTTTTGTCATCTTCGTTGCTGTAGCCACTACATATGTAAAAATCGAATTTTTACTTCGTTATTCAATATATAAAAATCGAATTTTTACTTCGTTATTCAATATATAAAAATCTCGCCTTTTCTATTTTTAAAATCTAATCTTTTCTATTTTAAAAATATCGTCTTTTCACTTTTAAAAATATCGTCTTTTCACTTTTAAAAATATCGTCTTTTCAAATATATCTTTATAAAAATCACATTTTTATTTTTCTACACATATAAAGATGATATTTTTAATATTCCTATCATGTAAAAATTATATTTTTAATTCTCTACATAAACAAAAATCATATTTTTACATCTTCTATATAGTAAAGATTATATTTTTAATTGAATAAAATCTTTTGCCACAAAAAATCTGTTTTAAAAATCACATAAAAATCAGTTTGAAAATCAAATATATATCAGTTTGAAAATCAAATATAAATCAGTTTGAAAATCAAATATAAATCAGTTTAAACTTACTGTGAATATGGGAGGAGGCTGTCGCGCGTTCTACAGGGAGGAGGGGGTGGCCTTTTTCCGTCGCAGGTGGTCGGTCTGGCGGTGGGGCCATCGGGAGTGGGCGGCGTGATCTGATTTGGGTGGGGGGCCTCGGATTTGGGTGCTGCGCGCGAGGGTTCGAAGAGAGGACGGGAGAGCGAGAGCAGAGGGAGGAGAAGGTGAGGGGGCGTGCGCCTGTGGAGGCGCTGCGATGGGGGGCCCCGCGACAGTGGAAGCGGCGGCTTCCTCCCCCCCACCCCCGCCGATCCCCTTTTCTTCTTTTTTTTTTCTTTCTGAAATGATTTTAAAAAGGGGGGCCAGAAGGTAATAGGAAAGGAGAGAGAAGGATTTTTTTTAATTATTTAATTCTAAAAGTTGACTTTTACATATGACCTCAAAACGAGGCCCACCGCCTGTCGTCCATAGCGATTCACCCTCATTCCGAACACAATGGGGTATGTATCGTAGGCTGATTCGACTGTTTCGATCTATTTCCGTTGAATTTACATTTAAATCATTATATTGAATTTTAAACGTACATTTCAAATTACCGGGGTCACATACTAACTAGAAAAATTCCAGAAAAATATTTTCTAGCTTCGTATTGACGATACGGTCCTAACAAAACTAGTTTCGTCGAATTCTAAGACCGTATGAAAAATGGCCAATTTCCAGTCGATTAAAATCAACTGAAACTGGTCAAATGCATTTTCCTTTGCCACGCTCACATATTGATTCGAAAAGTTATGAAATTTGGAATCTAGCAATAACTTGATACTGCGGATCCAATAAAAGTATTTTCGTCGAAATCCGAGGTCGTCTGCAAAATTTCAATTTTTAAGGGCCCGAATTCCATAGCGACTATTCAGAAATTTCAACTGGGCATATCTTTTGATTCCCGCTATGAAATTTCGATTTTTCGGATTTGTTGGAAAGATATCCCCAATTAGATCCTAATGTTTTTGGTTTCACTAAAATCCGGATTGTTTTGCACCCGGTACATTCAATTGAAGTTTGAAATCGAATTATCGAACTACCGCGCCATTTTCAATTCCTTTTATAATTATATATAATTATTTATATTTTAACGACGACGTATATAATATATACATCGAATTTCAATTCAAAATAAATTTCTCATCGATTATTATTTAAAATAATCAATTTTAAATACTCAAAATTCGCTTAAATTGCCGAAATAAAAATTTTAAACTGGCCCAGAATTTCCGGGTTATTACACATATGGACTGTCTAACCCAAGTAACATTAAAATCTAATTTGGATGACGTTTGTTGAATTAAATTCAACACTAATGTGTAATAATCAGTAAATGGTATTGGTTAAGTGATTGCCATAAAATGACTTAAAATCAATTTTTTTAAGATGTTGATTCGCTGCCAGGTGAATTGACTAAGTTTGAAGTTATAAATTTTTTATTTTATAACAATAACAAGGCTTAAATTTTATTTTATATAAGTTATATAAAATAAAATGTTTTATAATAAATCAATATTTATAGTTGAATTTTATTAAGAGATTATGAAATGATTTATATAGAAAAAAAATTGTTTTTTAAAACGAGATTATAGTTAGAGTTCTTAAGTGTTAAAAGCTTAACGTAGTTTTACAAATGTGTTTTATGAAGGATAAAAGAAGATTTTAGAAATTATTTTGAACAAGTTAATAAATGGCTTTATTTAACTTGTAAAGTGATGAAGAAATGATTTTGGTTTTTATAATTGAAATCTATGAAGAGTTAGATATTCATAAAGAGTTTATAAAACATTTAAATTGATTTCAAGCTAAGTATTGAGTGATTTGATTTTTAAATCCAAAGCAAGATTGATAAGATCTAAAGTTAATGAAGAAAAGAAAATCAAATTTTGTAATAAGATTTTAAATGAATTTTTACGAAGGATTTTATAATAAATCCAAGTTTTATAAACAAGTTTCATAAAAGAGATTTAAAGCTAATGCGATGGTTTCAAATGAGGGCTCACTTAATAATTGAATGAAGTAAAAGTGATTGTATGTGAATGAGATTTTCAAATGTAGGAACTGGTTTTTAAACCTTATTTGAATTGATTAATCAATGTAACTTATTGTGATATTTACTGAATATCAGGTTTTGCATTACTAAACTTCTATTTATCATGAAAATAAGAATGTTATCAAGTCAAGGTCTGAGAGATAAATAAAATACCCCAACTTGAAAGACTTCATTGTTATCGAAGGGATGACACTAGTTTGAAACGGATGTAGATGTTGGAAACTAAATTATTATTTACATAAGTGATGTATAAACTTTAATTTGTAGATTTTAGAAATAAAATGGTACGGGTTTCATTGAAAACAATGTATCGCATGACATTGTTCGGGCCCATATACAAGTTGTGACTATAGTTATACCATTTGGTTAAGTATATAACATTATTTTCTAAGTAGTGAAAATATTCTGATTTTGTGAGTATGCTTATTCCTAAGTGATAAGTAGCTACGGTTTTCAAAGTAATGAAAATAAGTGATTTATGAATATGGTTATTCTCTTAAGATAAGCATATGATATCAATTTTTTACGAATCGATAAGAATGGTTTTGGATAAATGATTTAATTAAAAGGGATTATGCTGCTGATATACTTAACTATAATATTGTGAATTGATAGTTAAAGAACTGACTATCAATAAATTACCTTTTAATTTATAACGTGTTGGTTTGAGGAATCAGGATTGGAACTAGATCCAAAACCACTTTGAACTGACTTTGCCTTCGAACTAGAATTTGCAGGTGTGCTTGTGCAAAAGCAGAGTATTGAGAGCGCAAAGGTTAACTACTACTAATCCCAAGGATGTAGTAGAGGTGATACCTTCAGTTTGTTCTGTTCTCGAACGACTTGTATGGATGAATGTTATCATTAATTGCCATTAAAGGGCGATGAACATTCAAAGCTGAAATGTGCCATGTATGAAAGGTTAAAAAGTAGCCTTTAGCTTCATCAACCGGTAATGACTAAAATTAGGGGAGATGTGGTAGGGCTATGTGGACCGCACCCATTAGGGTATGTTATCACCAATCTAGAACAGATGACCCTTTGATTATTTTATGGTTTAGGTGTGGTTGTTGATCACAACCATGGACATAACGTATTTGGTACTATCAAGTTAAGTTATAGGCTGGTTCTGTATTGTAAGGGTGCAAGATGTTCTTGCAACCTCGGTACGCTTATCTAGAGAGGTATTGTTTCGAGTGGTACCCCGGTGCCCAGTCATTGTATGGAATCAAAATCCCAATACGTGCCACATTTTTGTATGTAGAGCCCTTTAGGGTGCAGAATTTAATTATGGGTAACAATTTTGTATATGTTTATTATTTTATTTTAAGATGATTAATATACGTTATTATAATATTGTTTGATTTGATGTAAAAGTGTTTCGGTTATTGTAAGGGAAAAACACATGCCATGTTTATGTGTGGTAACGTCTTACAAAAGTTACATTCTCAAAAAAAAAAAAAAAAAAAAGATTTCAAAATTAAGGCGCAAGTTGCATTACACCATAATGGTCATTTGGTAACCCTTATTTTATTCAATTGTAAACACTTATTAGTGAGGTAGATTAACCACAATAATATGCGATGCTATGTTAAAAGTGTGTGATGAAAAATATATAACTATAATTTTTTTAATTGCCAACACTTATTTGCGTTAGTATGTCTAATTATTCTGAAATTAAGGAAAAGCCACGAGGGCAATAGCATAAACATCTATTGTTTTCACCTACAACCCTAGTCCCTTTCTCGATTGCCTTTAGCTACGTTTTTAATTCAGCTAGGTCGCGTCTAAAAATAAGGCGAATCCATCTCTAATCGACTTTGAAGGATTCACAAGTTTGGGGCAATCACAATCAACTTCAGCTTCAGAGAATCAACACCTGTACTTCGACTTCAGATTCAGGTTAATCGATGTTTGGCTATTCGATTTTGAGTTCAAGAAATTGCAATTTCAACTCATGGATTTGTCTTCCGGTGATTTCACGCTTAAGAATCGCAATTTCCGGTTCTTTGATTTTGGCTTTGGGCGATTTCAGGCTACTCAATTTCAGCAATCGCAATCAACATGACGTGATTTCATGGAATCGCAATTTCAGGTGATTTCTATTCTCTTCGTGATTTCTTTTTCTTTTTATATTTCATTGGCTTAAGGAAATTTCAATATTATGCGTATATGAATTAACATCAACTATGTTTGTAAAATGAAGTGAAGATAATATAATGTTTGTAAACAACATAGCTTGAAGCCAAATACTTCTCTACGTGATTTCTTTTAAGAAATGTCAGGAAATTTCATGATTTTTCTACTTGACTTTTTGTATCCAAATACTGACATAAAATTTTAGATAATTGGTCTATATGTCAACCAATGGTGGCAACATATGCCTTGGTAGCTTCCTCAATGTTAAAACTTGGCTGATAATTTAGAAGAAATAAAATTGATGGTTAGGAAAACAATGATGTTATCAAAATTGAAAAAATTGATATTGTACACATTTTTATGGTACAACAATCAACTAAATTCTGATTTATTTATTTATTTATTTTTGTCATGTGAATGTTTTATAAGCATCCCTTATACTTATAACTCAGTTTCTATTTAATCAAGATTCTTACAGAGCAAATCCTTTAAATTTTTAGTACATGCAAGTTCATGTATCATGCTAAACTCTGAGTGCCTATCACTAATCTAACTAATGGTAGATATTAAACTAGATTTAACCCAAAAATAACAATGACACTCAACTTGTTAAGTATATAATAATAGTGGAAAAACTAACACTTTAAAATTGCATTTAAGATTCTGCATATCTCCTTATTCCTGGTTTGTTCTCTTTATTTGGCCTTTTTGAAGTGACACACTATAAAACACACATTCGACTTGAACGCACAATCCGACGAAGAGAAATATCTTCTCTATTATTAAGGTAGTTTTTATTTAGATCAGCTAATAAGATTGTTTTGTCTATTAAACATCATGGTTTTATGGTTTTACATGCATTATTTTTTTGTGATAGTTTAATTTCTGCATTTTCCATTGAAGATATGGTTATATATAGTTTTTGTGTAACTAATTTTAATTATAACAGATTATTATCTAATGGTAATATAATTTTTCTTATTTTCCCTATTTATGCCTAAAAGAAATTTCTTGATTTTGCCTCTTCTTTTCTCTATTGATCAAATAATTTTGCTTTAGTCCCTTTTGCGGATCAAAATTTGTCTTTAGGAAAGAAAGTTTGATTGATTGCTTTCAAATTTATAAAATATTTATATATTCCATAGTTTTGATTGGTTTTAGATTAGCATATTTGAACACTGAATTTAAACCCATTGGTTCATGCATATACCAATTGGTTACAATATATAATATAATATTTCGAACATCTTTGTAGAGGAGTTAGAAAAAAAATAGTTTTATAGTAGAAAATTCAATGATTTTGAATTTATTTTATACTAAGTTTAGTACACTATAATATATATTCAATTTTAATTTGTTTCAAAGCCTTTATATTTTAAGTAAGCTTTTAATCCCTTAAAAAATGCAAACATCAAATGCAAAACCAAAGATTGAAGCTTTATTTTTCACTTATGGTGAAAAAATACTAACATATTAGGGTTTTGAAATCATCGAACTCAAATGCCAGAAAGTAAGAATTGTTATAAATTAAGCTCTTTTTAAATACATTTGACATAGAAATTGTTAAATTTTGGTGATGCAAAATCACAAATAGGTGGAAAAAAATATGCAAAATGGAAAGTAAATATTTTTAATGCATAATTTTTTTTTTACATGTGCATGAGACGGCAAAAAAATTAACGCATGGATTATTTTCTTCCATCTTTGCTAAGGAAAAGAATGATTGATATTACTTGCTATGTTTGCGCCATTTGTTTCCTCTGCAATTAGCCTTCATTATTTTTTACCATATCTTGGTAATTTGTTTGATGACTCACATATATTTCATTGGTTATATATTGGGGTAGACTTCATTGTAAATCCATCCTGGCATGGAGCTAGTGATCCTCAATGGTATCTCTTTTTGTCAAGCCTAATTTAAGGTTTGGATATGTGAACTCTTAATTCCGTAATTCTCTTATGTGGAATAAAGTCTCTAACCTTGGACTGGACGTATACTATCTTGATGGTTGTCGAACCTAGGGCTGTCAATTTCCTACACGACCCGTGACCCGACCCGAAACCCGCACGGAAATTAGCAGGTTAACCCGACCCGTTTAGTTAACGGGTCATTTTCAGGTCAACTCGAATTTGATCCGTTTATAAACGGGTGAGTTTAGGGTTGACCCACTAACCCAATATTGACCCGCCAAACCCGATTATATGTTGTATCTCTTCCATACTGTTAGTCTTTTATGTATACTGTTAGTGTTAATCTTTTATGTATGCATTAATCAGCATGCTCGTATATGTAAGTTGTTATATTTTACTAATTTATTCTTATATGTTGTTAGTTATATTTTACTTATAACAACTTTATCTCTTCCATACTGGTAGTCTTTAATTTATGCAGTATGGAAATATATACTTATGTATAGAAAATGAATTTTGGATATGGTGATTTCATGCTTTAAATATGTGTTGTCTGTTGGTGATTATATAACAGTGTGCATGTTGGTGATTTGGCTCTTTTGTTGCTTATATTAGTGGACAATATCTATCAATGGGTCAAACAAGTAAACTCGACCCAACACGACCCGACACGACCCATTTAGTTAAATGGGTTACGCGCGTCAGGTCGGGTCAACCCGTTTATAAATGGGTCAGGTTAGGGTTGGGAAAATATGACCCGTTTAATAAACGGGTTGACCCGACCCGTTTATAAATCAACTCGAACCCGACTTGACCCGACCCGAACCCTACCCGACACGACCTATTGACAGCCCTAGTCGAACCAGTATGAATACTTTGTGTCTCTTTGTTTCTTCGTTAAAGTTATGTGCTATTTGTTTGATGTAATAGAATAATTTCTATAAGATTATTTTGATGTTCAATTGGCAAATCAAGATCCTATTTACTGTTCTTTCACATCTGTGTAGCCTTTTCTGCACAATAGAATGGTATCAAAGCAAGGTGATTTGTTTTAAATTGTGCGTCAATTATTTTTAAAAAGGTTGATAGATTCACTGATGATTATGTTATTACTATTTTGGGGGAAAAGGAAACTTTGGTGGAGAAGATTCTGTTGAGAGAGAAGAGTGTTTTAGGATTGAAACTTTTATGTAAGCTGAGCTCTGGATTCTCATTAAGGTGAAGCTATATGTTATAACACGATCTGACTAACCGTAGAAAAGAGATTCTTTGTAGAAAACAGCTTGGTGAAACTGCTTAGATGTGGTAGAGACCTAAGAAGAACTGCTGGAGATGTTAGCGACCTTTCCAAGTGTTTGAGAACTATATATAACTTCAAGTTCTGTTGAGAAATGCTTGCATTGCATGAGAGTTAGGTGATAAAGAGTTTAAAGTGTTGAAGGGACTATTTGGATTTAGAAACTATATCTGATGCAGCTGATTTTAGTGATGGATTTGACGTCGTTAAGGCTTGTCGACTTATGATGTTGTCTTGGAGAGTTCAGTTCATAGAGCTGATTTTGGTAGATTTGGTGTAATTGTGGTGCATCGTCGATTTTGTGATGTCGTTTTAAAGGAGTGGTGCTATATGCAGGTATGTGTAAGGATAGAGATTTATCTTGCATAAGGAGAATTTGATTTTGGCTTTGTATTTGAATTTGTGGTTGAGAGAATTATTTTTGGCCTTAGTGGTGTTGAGATTATTTTGAAATCTACCTTTTTTGATTTTAGATATTTGCAACATTTTGTTGGTGGGCGGGTGCATAGTCTGAGCTTGATAACAAGATGTGATGGGGGGTAGCTTTGTTGGAACCCATTAGATAAATATTCATTTTTGGTTTCAATCTCTTTATGAGATTTTGGCTTAAGGTAGAGTTCTATTTTTTAGAGTTTTATGTTGATAACAGAATTTAGCTCGAGATGGAGATGTTGGAGATATGTGACTTTGCATCAAGGTGGAGTGTTAAATTTTGATGATACAAATTCACAATAGGTGGAAACAAATATGCAAAATGAAAAGTAAATGCATAAATTTTTTTATTGCATGTGCATTAAATGGCAAAGAAATTAATGGAGGAATTATTTTCTTCCATCTTTGCTAAGGAAAGGAATGACTGATATTACTTGCTATGTTTGCGCCATTGGCTTCCTCTATAATTGACCTTCATTATTGTTTACCATATCATGGTAGTTTGATTGATGACTCACATATATATTATTGGCTATATATTAGGGTAGACTTCATTGTAAACCCATTCTGACATGGAGCCACTAATCCCCCATGTTGTATCTTCTTGTTAAGCCTAATTTGAGTTTTGGATATGTAAACTCTTAATTTTCTAATTCTCTTATGTGGAATAAAATCTCTCTCCTTTGGACTGGACGTACACTACCTTGATGGTAGTGGAACTAGTATAAATATTGTACGTTTCTTTGTTTTTTCGTTATAGTTATTTACTATTTGTTTGATGTAATAGAATAATTGCTATCAGATTAGTTTGATGTTAAATTGGCAAATCAAGATCTTGTTTACTATTCTTCCGCATTTGTGCAGCCTTTTCTGGACAACAGAAATAGTTTCAAGTTCGGATCCTTGCATAAACATGTTGGAAAGTAATATCTTTTGCGATTAATTCTTCACTTGTGAAATAAAATGTATACATGATTATTTACTGTCGTAATTACTTTTGATTAACTAGCAACAAATATTTAGACCATTCTCGTTATGCACCAACTAATAAATAATTAGACAACATCATTGAACACATGTTATTTATGGGATCTATATAACATAGATTATATCCCTTAAGTTGTCTAAAAACTACCTTGCTGGTAGTAATTAAGAAAGTGCTATGATGTAGTCATTTATGGCCACAAAAGAATGTTGTTTATATTACTTTCCACAAAAATGGTATGAATAATAGGTAAGTAAATATGTTAAGCAGAAATATTAAGTCAGTAATTTAATGAATCAGAGCGTTAAATAAATCCTTCTATATCTAAAGTAGCATGTGATGAACTTCATGAATAATTTTTCTTGATAGTGAGAAATTTTGATGGTTGATGGATAGGAAAAATAAGTAAACTATCATGGAATGGTTCCATTATAATTATGTTTTGAAGTTTCATATTAAAATCGTGAATTCTTTTTTTAGACAGTGAGAAATTTAGATTGGTGAACTGCCAGAATACAACTCCCACTTATTTCTTTATTATCTCTTTAGCGGTTATGGCTTATGTAGGATGGTTATAATCTTTGCTATCTTGGACATCAATAAATGTTGTCATTTTTCTCCTTTCGTCTTCCTATGTTTTCCTTAAATAATTAATTTTTTTCATAATTGTTGTTGACGTCCTTGAATAATAAATTCAGTGGAAGAGGCCGGCTTATACGTAAGATGATTTTTTAAAAGTTTATTTTCATTTATAACTGATTGTATTTTCATACAAACTCGATAATCAAAATATTATCCTTCTCTTTAAATGATAACTAGTGCGAACCCATGCTTCGCCCATGGGTTTGGTCAAAAGCAGTTATAAAGTTGTGATAATCAGAAAAAGACTAAAATGATTGTTTGCGATTCGATTTTGGTAATTGGAAATAACAATAAGTATGGAGATCTAATGCAATGCTACAAAGTCTAAAATAAAGTGAACAACTTCTACCGTTGGTAAGATTCCTGGTTGTTGATTATAAAAAACAGCATTTCTTAAGGTACCTAGAGCTTAAATCAGACTATGCTTATTATTTATTTGCAAAGTATCATAGATTATATAATAGTATTGGCTTATTGTATTTCCAACTAAAGTAAGGTCATTTTGTGAATAACATGAACTGTGCACATGAATAACAACCGCAGAAGATAGCTTAGTGCGAAGTAGTGTTATGCACACAAAAAGGTAAAAGTTGTTTTTGGAGAAATTAACTTCACTAACTGATGCTCTAGGATATTCTAGTATCTATTCCATATGTCGTATTCCTGAACATTTTTCGATATTAAAGATAAAACTTTTATAGTTATTTATATGAACATGATATGATGAAAATTTTAGCAAAAGTTATCTCCAAATAATTTTCGAACAATTTGGATATTTTGAATGTTTAAAAACTTAATCAAAAAAGGTTAAAATATGAATGTGTGTATATCTACATGACTTTCAATTATATAACGTATGATGATAATGATCAAATGCCATATATTAACATCCCATAGGCAAGTATTAAACTCCATGCTTTAGGGAAAATCATCTATTTTATGTTAATGTACACACACACATATACATAAATATATATATATATATATACATATATATATACATACATACAAGGTTTTAAATCTCAGATATCGGTCGTGTTTCTTCTCGGTGATAAAAACTTGATCTCGTATCGGGGGAGATATTGGACGAGATGAGTCTAACTCGGGAGTTCGTCTCGAGTTTCCTTCTCGGATCTGAAAGTTCATATCAGAACAATCTCGTGGTACGTGACATGTTAAAAATTATATTTTTACAGAATGATTTTCATGAATGTTATTAAAAACATGGTAACTTAACTTGAATTGCAAAATAACTTTATTACTCCTTATTTTATGAAAGATCATTCATACTCTACATTGTAATATGTTTTAAAAAATTATTGTTAGACATAAATCATTAAAAGGATCTAAAACATTAAAAAGTTCATCATAAATAGACCATAAAATACATAATTTCATAGGTAACATATATGCTGAAAAGACGAATATGAAAATCATAAGCATTATAGACCATATATGAACATATAGTATGGTTATTTAACATGCAAAACGTAAAATAACAAAAGATTATCATGGCACGATTTGAGTTTTTTAATTATCATTCCAGATTAGGCACAAATTTAAATTTCAACCAAAAAAACTAAGATCTCGGAAAATATCCCAGTAATTAGTCTCGATCGATATATCATTCGATATTGCAATATCTCAAGTGATAAATTCGAAAGGAGACTTAGAGTGATATTTGTTATTTCATTCGGAAGGACCCCAAAACGATATCTCGGAGGAGGTATCGGCAATATTTGCAAGATTAGAAATAGTGTATACATACATATATGAGATAGGATCAAGAGCACCTTAAACAGTGCGGCGTGTTGAGAGCCCCCTGATTTCCACCACATTCTCATTTCTCTCTTCCACTAATTTTCTCCCCTTACTAACTTATTAAATTATAAATGAGTGGCCTAAAATAGAGTGCAAAATGGGTGCTACCAAATAGAGGTTCCTTGGAGTAGACCTCTATGCGTTTGTGTGTGTGTATGTTTGTGTTTAAGTATGTATATGTATATACATACTAAGAAATTTTCTTCAAAAGCATATTCTTTGAAAACAAATGATCCAAGAACGGATATGCTTTTATTTAAAAAAAATGCATATCAGTTAGCATCATTTTCTTGTTTATACTAAATAAAGCTATTATCCTACTTCACTATCAGATTTTCTTTTTAGGCGATACTAAGCGTTATGAATTTGTGACACCTGTTAGGGATTGCGAAATGGATCGTTAAGGCAAAACAAACACTAGAGGGGGGTGAATATTGTTTGTTAGAATCTAAACAAAATCTAAAACATATGTGAATTACAGAATGAATCAAACACCACAAACACAATCACAGACACATATTCAAACATAGATGCAAAATAAACAGAAATAAAAATGCAGAAAAGGAAAGAACACACCGGATTTTATACTAGTTCGAATTGCTCGTACGTCCAGTTTCGCACAACATTGGATCGCGCATAGCTTTATTACTATATCACTAGTCAGGTACAACCTCCATGATTTCACGGCTACAAGGGATACCACCAATTCCGTCCTTGATTTCACAGCTATAAGGTATACCACCGATTCCGTCATTGATTTCACGACTATAAGGGATACCACCGATTCAAGTCAAATATAACCCAAACAATTAAGAACAGTCCTATAACTTTCAATAGCACTTGATTCAGAGAGAGGTGAGAAGAGAGTGTAAGAGAGAAGAAGTTTGACCAAAACGGAATTGAATTCGACGGTGTATAAGTGTAGAAATCATAAAAATGATTAAGAATATTTATATAATGAAAGAGAGTGAAAGTGGAGAAGAAGAGATGATTAAAAATTCGAATTCAAACCCTTTTTATAGTGTGTGAAAGGTTGCAACGTTTCTGGAATGTTTCAAATGGTGAAAAGACACTTCCTTTCAAATCTAAATTTCTGACAGTTATATGTCGACATAGCGTTTTCTGTATGTCGACATACTCTAGTGCAAATTTGAATTTTAAACATTTTTCAAGTGTTTTGGTGTAAATATAATTCTGGAAATTCTTGAATAAAAATATAGTGTTGTAAATTAATATTATAAATTAGAAAAACATATGAAAACATAAATTTAAACTATATAAACATATTTATAAAATTATAAATGTTTAAACTATATATAAATATAAAGTATAAAATTATAAATATATAAAACTTAAGTTTGAAAAACAAAGATAAAATAGAAAATATAGAAAAAAAATATAGAGAGAATTGAGGTAAGAATTTGAAAATCAGAATTTGAAATTGAACCTAGAGTGCTATTTAGAGTCTTACAAAATCTAGACTCTATAACTATATTAATCTTGAACTCTTGAAATCTTTAATACTCACGAGTCTTGGTATTTCTCTGAATTCTGAATCTCTATCATCTTTAAACTGTACAGTCTTCAGTAACATTTCATGTATATAAATTCTGCATGTGTGTGTGTATTCTATACAAAAGTATTAGTATATATTTTATAATCAATGATAATTGAAATAAGGTTGTTGTCATCAAAACTCCATTCTCCAACAATCTCCCCCTTTTTGATGATGACAACCTTAGTTTATAAATATCATGCATGTTGATGATCATTCAAATACACCCTTTGTCTGTAAGAATCCTATAAACTATGTCTATATTTTAAAATTTCTCCCTCTTTGGAATTATCAAAAAGAAATTTTAAAGATAACCCCCCTAAATTGTATAACTATCTGAATAGAACTTGTAACTGAGCCAATAATGATACTCCCCTTAATTTTTAACTAATTTTATGTAAAATACTCCCCCTTAATCTTATATTCATTTATTTTATGATTAAAGAGTTATAACTAATCAAAGACATAAATGAAAATTTTATTAAACATGAGTTTGCACAAATACACAGATTTATACATATACGATACATCGTAGAGACATAATAAAACGAGAATCAAAGAAAAACTTAATCACTATTTATTTTTGACAATGGGAGATTTGTGAATTGGACAATTTAGATAATGGAGACAGAATTCTCCATTCCTTTCAATCACATTCCCATTTTGGTTGAATAAGACTTCTCCTACACATTCAACCTTATCATCTTCTTTCGTAATCGTTTGTTGAGACTCTTGATGCTCTTCCTCCTCTATCATTTCTTCTTCTTCTTCAGGTTCTTCTTCCAGTTCTTCCTCCTCATCCATAGTTTGATTATCGTCGTCTATGATGATCAGATTAGCCTCATTATCCATTATAAACTTTAGAAGGCTTCTTATTACTTTCCCTTGCCTATTCGGCTCCTGACTCATTCTAATATGGAGTACGTGTACCTCAGCCATCATTTGCAAAGTATACTTCATTTTTTCTTTGATTTTGATGACACGAGAGAGCGTAGATCGTTGAAATGGACTCTCGGATGGTCCAGCGTGTGAACCAGAGTTGATTTGGGTGTTTAGATTTGTGGAGCCCATTGTATAATTTAATTTAGAGTTTTTACATAGAAGAGAAATGAAGAAGAAAAGTTGAAGTAGAAGGTTTGAATAAGTAAAATAACTAACTTTAGGTGGGAATTAAATTTTGAAATTTTGGCAGTTATATGTCGACATACCAAACTCTATTGACATACTCTTTTTTTAAATTTTATTATTTTAATTTCTTATGTTATTTTTATATTTTTTAATATATTTAATTATTTTGACTCAATTAATGAACATACGCTTAATTCATTTAATGGTTTAGCTAATATATCTGCTATTTGTTTATCTGTTTCTATAAATTCGAGTGAAATCTTTTCTTTAGTTACATTATCTCATAGAAAATGATGTCTCACATCGATATGTTTAATTCTCAAATGATGAGTTGGATTTTCATAAATATCTATAGCACTTGTATTATCGCAGTACATAGGTGATTTATTTATAATTAATCCAAAATCATTTAAAGTTTGTTGTATATATATTACTTGTGAACAAGCCAAAGCAACAGAGATATATTTTGCTTCAGTTGTTGACAAAGATCCAGTAATTTTCTTTTTACAGAACCATGATACAAGGGAATGGCCTAGGAAGTGACATGTTCCACAAATACTTTTACGTTCAGATTTACATCCTGCATAGTCAGTGTCACAGTACGAAACTAAATCAAATGAATCATTCTTAGCATAAAATAATCCAAAATCTAATGTATGCTTTACATACCTCAAAATAAGTTTTATGGCTTTTAAATATGTTTCCTTAGGTTGTGATTTATATCATGCACAAAGACATGCACTATACATTATATCTGGTCTACTAGCGGTTATATGTAATAATGATCCTATCATTCCTCTATATAGTTTTCGATCAACATCTTTTGATGTATCATCTTTACTTAAAGCAATATTAGTTGCCATAGGTGTTGATCTACCATTTATTGTTGTTAGATTATATTTATTAATTAAATCACTTGCATATTTTTCTTAATTAATAGATATTCCATTCTTTAATTGTCGAATTTGTAATCCTAAAAAAGAATGATAATTCTCCCATATGGCTCATTTCAAATTCTTTAGTCATAATATCTAAAAAATTCTTTATTCATTTTATCATTTGTTGTCCCAAAAAATATATCGTCAACATATGTTTGTACTAGTCGTATATCTTTGTTATTCTTCTTGACAAACAAAGTATTATCTAATTTTCCTATTTCAAAGTTTGATTGTAACAGATAATTTCATAATCTATCATACCAAGCCCTAGGAGCCTGTTTTAATCCTTATAACGCTTTCTTCATCTTATATACGTGAATTGATAATTTTTAATGTTCAAATAGAGATGGCCGCTCTACATATACATCTTCCTTGACAAATCCATTTAGAAAAGCACTTTTGACATCCATTTGATATAATTTGAAATTATTATAGTTTGCAAAAGCTAGTAAAATTCTAATAGCCTCGAGTCTTGCTACGGGGGCAAAAGTTTCATCATAATCTATTCCTTCTTCTTGAGTATAACATTGTGCTACTAGTCGTGCCTTATTTCTTACTACCTCACCATGTTCATTCATTTTATTTTTATAGACCCATTTGGTTCCTATTATTGTTTCATCTTCTGGTCTAGGAACAAGTTCCTATACTTCATTCCTAGTAAATTGATTCAGTTCTTCTTGCATAGTAAGTATCCGTGAATCATCGGAAGAAGCTTCCTTTGGATTTTTAGGTTCAATAGTTGATATAAATACAGTATTACTCGTATTATTTAATTGATTATGGGTTCTCACAACGGATTCAATATCTCCTAAGATATTTTCTATAGGATGATCTATAAATAATCTAATTCCTTTATTTGGTTGAGTACCTTCATGATATATTTCATTAATATCATTTTCACAATCGTCATCATTGTTTTGAGTTATACGTTATAGTTTTCGTCGAAGATACATTTAATGTTTCTTCTACAGTATTGGTTCGAGTATTGAAAACTCTATAAGCCTTGCTTCTTTCTGAATATCCAATAAATATTCCTTTATTGGATTTCAAATCAAACTTGTTTAAATTATCTTTTGTATTTAGTATAAAACATTTGCTTCCAAATATTTTAAAATATGATACTTTTGGTTTCTTATTATACAAAGTTCATATGGGGTTTTATGAGTTAAAGGTTTAATTGAAATTCTATTAATAATATAGCAAGCTGTTGCAACTACCTCAGCCCAAAAATTCCTTGGTAAATTACTATTGGATAACGTAGTTATTGCACATTCCTGTATTGTTCTATTTTTATGTTCAACTACTCCATTTTGTTTAGGAGTTATTGGAATTGAAAATTTACATGTTATTATTCCCTTTTTATTACAATATTTTTCAAAATTCTCATTTTTGAATTCTCCGCCATGATCACTACGTATTGTTTTAATTTTTAGTGATAATAAATTTTGAATTCTTTTAGAAAAGGTTTTAAATTGATCAAAAACATCATTTTATTTTTAGGAAATAAAGTCCAAGTAAATCTAGAAAAGTCGTCAACTATTACATACACATATCTATTATGATTTATCGATTGAACTTGGGATGGACCTTGATTTTAAAGTAGTGATTTCTTCTTTTGATTTAAACGAACTCTTCTTTAATTTCCGAATTGACAAGCGCCGCATAAATTATTAACTTTAAATTTCATTTTGGGTAATCCTCTAACTGAATCTAATTTAGAAATCCTAGAAATATGTTTGAAATTTGTATGACCGAATATCTTATGTTAGATCCAGGGATCACTTGTATTGGCCATAAGACATAAATTATCGCTAGAGATTTTCATACTCAATATATAGATATTTTTATTTCTTTCTCCTTCGAATATAACTTTTAAATTCCTATCTTCTATAAAACTTTTGTTCTTTTCAAAATTTATTTTATAACCCATATCAAAGTTGACTTATACTTAGCAAGTTGTGTTTTAAATTCCTAACTAGTGAAACATCAGAAATAGTAGGAGTTTCGGAGTTACTGACATTGCCGATTCCAATAATGTATCCTTTAGAATTATCTCTGAAGTTCATCATTCCACCATCTTCATATTCCAATTATTGAGTAGTTATAGATTTCCCATCATATGTATCGAACAGCCACAACCCAGTATCCATTTGTCCTTTTTCATTTCCACCAATTGCTTTCCAGAATTTGAGTTATCAATAGTCATGTAACACACCAGTTCAGGATTTGCATTTCCAATAGCCACCTTTTCAGATTTTGAATTGCCAACAGTCACTTTACCCATCTTTTCAACTTTTGAACTTACAAAAGCCAAAGAACTCATCCTTTTCTGAATTGAACAATATTTCAGTAGATCACATGCCCCTTTAACACTATTATATGCAAACTCTTTCAACATTGATCTAATGCATGAATTGACACTAGTATTAATAGAGATTCCAAAATTTGCCATTTAAAATTTTTCAAAAATCCGATTATGAACTTTTTGAAAGAACTTGCTCTGACACCAATTGTTAGGGATTGCGAAATGGATCGTTAAGGCAAAACAAACAATAGAGGGAGGTGAATAGTGTTTGTTAAAATTTAAACAAAATCTAAAACTTATGTGAATTACAGAATGAATCAAACACCACAAACATAATCACATACACAGATTCAAACACAGATGCAAAATAAACAGAAATGAAAATGCAGAAAAGGAAAGAACACACCATATTTTATACAGGTTCAGATTGCTCCTGCGTCCAGTCCCGAACAACGCTGGACTGCGCAGAGTTTTATTGCTATATCAATAGACAAGTACAACCTCCTTGATTTCACGGCTACAAGGGATACCACCGATTTTGCCCTTAATTTCACGGCTACAAGGGATACCACCGATTCCGTCCTTGATTTCACGGCTACGAGGGATACCACCGATTCATGTCAAATACAACCCAAACAATCACAAACTGCCCTATAACTCTTCAATAGCACTTGATTCAGAGAGAGATGAGAAGAGAGTGTAGAGAGAAGAAATTTGATCAAAACGGAATTGAATTCAACAGAGTATAAGTATAGAAATCATAAAAATGATTAAGAATAATTATATAATGAAAGAGAGTGAAAGTGGAGAAGAAGAGATGATTAAAAATTCGAATTCAAGCCCTTTTTATAGTGTGTGAAAGGTTGCAACGTTTTTGAAATGTTTCAAATGGTGAAAAGGCACTTCCTTTCAAATTTAAATTTCTGATAGTTATATATTGGCATAGATTTTTCTTATGTCGACATACTCTAGTGCAAATTTGAATTTTAAACATTTTTCAAGCGTTTTGATATAAATATAATTCTGGAAAATCTTAAATAAAAATATAGTGTTGTAAATTAATATTATAAAGGAGAAAAACATATGAAAACATAAATTTAAACTATATAAACATATTTATAAAAATATAAGGTTTTAAATTATATATAAATATAAAGTATAAAATTATAAAACTTAAGTTTGAAAAACAAAGATAAAATAAAAAATATAGAACAAATAAAATAGAGAGAATTGAGGATAGAATTTGAAAATCAGAATTTGAAATTGAACTTGGAGTGCTATTTAGAGTCTTACAAAATCTAGACTTTATAACTATATTAGTCTTGAACTCTTGAAATCTTGAATACTCATGAGTCTTGATATTTCTCTGAATTCTGAATCTCTATCATCTTTAAACTGTATATTCTTCAGTACTATTTTCGGTATATAATTCCTTCATATGTGTATATATATATTCTATACAAAAGTGTTAGTACATATTTTATAATCAATGATAATTGAAATAAAGCTATTGTCATCAAAACTTCATTCTCCATCAATGCCATCCTACAATTCATTTTATATTGAGAGGCCTTAGTCCACTGTTATCTAGATGACTATCACATCTTGAATCATTCGACAAATGCAACCCACAAATTAATAACTAGTTAAATGTATCATTTATATAATATTCTCGACCTTTCTATTTTTTTGCAATTCACCAGTATTGTACCATGATTTGTTCGAACTATGCAAACCATAATTTCAACATGTTCCCATATATTTAAAAAAAATATATGCATTTTCCCTTTTACCAACCAAAAGAAAAAAGGGAACTTGCTTATTCTAAAGTTTTCTACTTCTAACAAGTCAAAAAAGTTCATTCAACAACTTTAAATTTTATCCACAAATCAGTGCATTATATATGGGTGATCACATACCATCCAACAAATCATACTTCTTACTTTTGGTGAAGATAGTTTATGCATAAAGAAATCATTACTTTCAAATGTCAAGCAATAAACATTATCAGGAGCTCTGACCAATGAATTCTCCCAGTTACCCTTAATAGGTCTTATCCTTTTTACACACACATTTATTTCCATTGTTAAATGCAAGTGAAGGAAATTCCATGTGCACTTAAATTACAGCATCTACAATAAAAATGTCTTCAAAATAGCAGTGTTGTTCCTATACCTTGTAAATGAAACATAAATCATAGCAACAAATTACAACACACAAATTCAATTGATAATATAATCATGATTTTGTTCTACGTATTATTTATAGTGGGCAATGGAAGCATTCAAGAAATGTGATTCAAAGCAAAAAGAAGCTGCAAGTAAACTAATATCATGCACTAATCACCGTACAACCCATAAAATAAAACATAAAACAACTTAAGCATTACATTACAACATTACAACACGCGTGCTTAGGTTATAAAATTCTGACGTATTTCGACGAATCAACTCCAGTGTAAGCAATGTGTGCAAAAAAGGCATATTATTATGTTTGGTCATAAAAATAAAATAAATCATTAAAGATATAAAGCAACTGCACAATACACATACTTGATTGTCAAGGATATGAAACATTGTCTATAGGGTTTGCAAAATCAGCAAAATTTGCAAGGTTAATAGCCCATTTAAAAGTCAGATCTTTAAAGTGAAGTCGCAAAATGACAAATTCAATACAACCTCATTAATAGTTGTTGACGGAGAAAATTGTCTGCATGCCAACACCCAATGCGTATGCAAGTGCGTTAGCAACACAGTAATCCAAATAAGTAGTAAAGTAAAGTAAATGTGGGGAGACACAACTTTTTAGACTAGTTTGGCACTAACGCCTACGTCCACTTTATAGTGATCATTCATCATATGATATCTGATTACAATGTTATACAAGTTTAGACAATGTTTGAGTACAAAGTATCACAATAGAATAATAATGTCCTTGTTAATTCTAAGCTTTGACTAAAAATGTCCTTCTTCTTCCTCCTTGAGATGAGTTGACTTGGTCAACTATGTCCACTATGTGGTTCAATGTCCAAGAAGTCCAAAACATCCCTAAAGTAGTGTTATTATCTTTGTAAATTCCAAAGTATGATGGAAAATGTGTATGTCACGTTTTAATTGTCCATGCCATATCCAATGGCCATGGAAAAGAAGGTGGTTGTCATTAATGAGGCTCTTGGAGCTCTACGAAGCCAAAAATTCCAAGGAAAAATGATCCCAATGAAGACCAGGCCTAGGGGTATTTATAGGTGAGGGCTGGTAGCGGAATAGGTGAGATTTGGTGACCACATGGCAGAAAAGCGCATCACACACCCGTCAGATCAGAAAAATCGCATCACCCTCCGCGCCTCAGGAAAATTTCACATCCCTCCCCTAAGATGCGAAATTTCTCATCTTGGAGGTGCGAACTTCGCATCCCGAAAGATACAAAATTCGCATCCTGGGGGATGCGGATTTTGCATCCTATAGGATGCGAATTTCTCATTCGAGGGATGCGAGTTGTAGAATGAAGGTAGGATGGGAGTTATGGAGGTGCTACGGAGGGATCTGAGGTGAAATGAGGGGATGAGAGATCCCTGTGAGGCGAGGAAGGCAACGCAAAGCGAAGTGAGGCTGGTGCGATGCGACGGAGTGGCGATGCGAAACTGGTGAGGATGCGGTTTTCTTTGGTTCGAAGTGGAGGGATCCGAGCCTCCGGATCAAATAAAATCGAATAAATCAGCTCAAACGGGACTGTGGGCTCCCAGAACCCCACCGGTGCTATGCCTGGACCTGCTGATGGCTCGCCTTCGGATCGGAGAATAGCTCGACTTCAGCTCGACTGACGGCCCACCTTCGAGGAGTTACAACACATAGCATCGGGACAAAAGTTCTCAGGCCCAAAAGTGGTCATCTGATATGAGTTTCGAGCCTTCTTACGTTTGCAATGCGACTTCGACCAAATCGCTTTGTGCTTCCTAACGATTTTCTTGACGCTTGAGTGCGTTGCTAACCAGGAACATGACGTGTGACAGCTTTTACCAAAAAGCTTGTCAACAGTAGCAATCAGCTGTTTTGGATTGGAAATGATGTACTTATTAAATTATAAATAATGCAATAAAGAAAATGTTTGTGGGTATACGAGAAATAACATAACTAGTTTTTGGTCCAACTGGATGGCTCCATAGGGTGGATATTTGACGCCGCTAGGAAAATTAATGGTTTCTTCCATTTTTTCCTTGAATTTAATCTATCTATAGAAATAAAAATTATGCAAAATATGAATATAAACAGGGAGTCTTATAGTTAAGTTTCCTTTATAAAAAAGTATGTTCAAGACTATGGTCCATGCACTTTTTTGGTATGCATGCATATAATTAACATTAAGATATTACTTTATAGTTTACAAAATAGAATACATAATTTCATTATTGTCCTATGTATATAATTTCTCATTACACTTCTGCATCTTTACCAACTGAAAGCAAAAGGACTATTGCATATTTCTAAAGTTATCAACCTCTAAAAAGGTAAAATAAAAATCACTCGGTAGCTTTTGAAGTGTCAATCAAAAAGGAAAACAATCAATATTAATTCGAAATCTTGAAAAATTAAAATTTTAGAAGTCAAAAATTATGAATTTGAATCTATTCTAGGATGAAATTTTTGAAAATATCAATTTTCTTTTCGAAGTAATTTAAAAATTGAATTTCATATTTAGATCTGAAATTTAAAATTTAAATTTAGAAGTTCAAAAACTCAAAAACTATTAATGAAAATCCATAATCTAGATCTAAAGTTTAAAATTTTAATTTGAAAATCCATTTCTTGGATTTTTAAATAGAGAGTAAATTTTTAAGTTTAAACTTTTAGTAAATATTTTGACTCGAATATAGTGTTGTTCAAAATATTAGCAATTATTTTTTTTTAAGTTGCAAGATGATACTATTTTACTATTGTCTTCCATGCTATGCGTATGATTTAAAATATTTTGGCAATTCAAAATATTTTCATAATGTCATCGTGTTGTATATTAAATTATATAGTTATTGAAAGAAAAGTAGAATTGAGATGAAACAGCAGTTTATTATTGAAGAGTTGTAATACAAGATAATACAGATTGTACAGAGGAATCCTCTATTTATAATACAAGAAATAAATGTAAATAGGCTTGAATAATAGGCATGTGATCGCTGCTTTGTTATAATGGGCATGTGACCATTGCTTTGTTATAATAGGCATGTGACCGTTACTTTCCTATTATTCTTTCCATTATTACCGCCTCTCAGATTAGGGTTAGGGATTGCAACCCTAATTTTCCATTTCATGGACTGACATTGGTAAAGAGTAAGCAATTTCAATCCTTCGTTATATGGTGAAGATACAGGTAAGGTCCAGGTATGAAAGTTCCATCTTTTACTTGGTATTTGTGTGTAACTCTTCGATTCCAAGTGCATCTTTGAATCTTTGGAAATTTTTGGCTGAGAGTGATTTTATAAGCATGTCGGCCCTCTGATAGTAAGCTAGAATATGATTCGCTTGTAAAATTTTCTTTTGAACTTGCTCTCGAACAAAATAGATATCAATTTCTATGTGTTTGGTTCGATTATGCTAAATAGGATCCGCAGTCAAGTAGATTGTGCTCAAATTGTCACACCAAATTATAGGATTTCTGTTAGATGGTAATTTTAGCTCCTTTAACAATGAAATTTCAACTGTAGTACTAGCAACACTCCTATATTCCGCTTCTGTGCTTGATCTCGAGATGGTTGTTTTCTTTTTAGAGCACCAAGAAATAAGACTTTCACTTATGTAAATGTATAACCAGAAATTGATTTTCTATCATCTGTGTCTGTAGTCCAGTCTGCATCTTAATAAGCTGTAATGTTTAAGTCTTTGTTGCCTTTTAATGATAAGCCAGAGTTGATTGTTGCTTTCAAGTATCTGAGTATATTTTTCACTTTTGTCCAATGCTCACTTCTAGGTTCCTGCAAAAATTGAGATACTTTGTTGACACTGAAAGAAATATCAGGTCGTGTTATAGTAGCATTTTGTAATACTCCTACCACACTCATGTATTGTTTGATATTTGAGATAGCTTCCCCTCAATTCTTTAACAAGTGTTGGTTTGATATCATAGAAGTTCGTTAGCCATTTGCTTCAATCATGTTTGTCTTATATATAGAAGCTCTGCAATATACTTTCTTTGGCAAAGATGAATTTCTTTATATGATTTTCTTATAACTTCTATTCCAAGGAAATAAGATAACTCACCCGAATCTTTCATTGAGAACTGATTGTTCAAATAATCTACCAATTTTCTTATTTTAGTTTCACTACTACCTATGATAATTAAATCATCCACATATATTAATATATAAGTAGTAGATGATTCACTGATTTTTGTGAATAGGGATGTGTCAGATCTAGTAGGTGAATAGCCTAGTGCTGTCAAACTTTCTTTAAGTCTTTCAAACCATACTTTGGGTGCCTGCTTTAGACCATAGATTGCTTTATTCAGTTTACATACCAATGTTAGGTCTTGTGTTTAGCCTTATGGTTATTGCATGAATATATCTTCATGTAGATCCCCATTTGAGAGTGCATTGTTGACATCTAACTGCTTGATTTTCCAGTTGTTGCTTAATGTTATAATTAATATAAGTCTAATAGTTGAGGCTTTTACCACTGGTGAGAAAGTTTAATTATAATCAAAACAAAATTCTTGTGTGAATCCTTTTGCAACAAGTCTTGATTTGTATCTATTAATGGATCCATCTGAATTTTTTTCAGTTTGTATACCCACTTGCATCCAATTATATTCTTGTTGTTTGGTGGACTCATTAGTTCCCATGTACAATTGTTCATCAATGCTTGATATTCTTCATCCATTGCCTTTCTCCATTCTTTGTGTTTCAATGCTTGTTGATAACTATTTGGATCTTCTTTAGCAATGGCTGCAGTATAAGTCTTTGGTTTGAATATGCCTCTTTTTGATCTGGTTATCATTGGATGTCCAGTTTGATGCTGTGATGGTTGAGTTGGTGAGTCATTTTGTCCCTTGCTAGATTTTTGATTACTATCATTGCTGATTTCTTCTCTTATTTCATCCGATTGTCGGCAACTTGATTCTATATGTAACACCCCGTAATTCTGTTAATATTAATATTCACAAATTAAAGAATAACTAATTTCAAATGTGAGAATTATGGGAAACGGGTTGCGCCATTGTGTTCGTCTCGGAATTCTGGTTGAAATAGAGTCCGAGTTTGCGTGAATTGGACTTCGTATGAAGAAGTTATAGCGATCGGAAGTTTCAGAAAACTCAAAACAGCTTGCAGGAAATTTAAAACTCAAACTGAAAGTGCAGAAGCGGGCTGGGCGGGAAAAATTCCCGCCCAGGCAGGTCGACTAGGGAGTCGACACTAGTGTCGACCTCCCCCCCCCCCCCAGGTCGACTATGGTGTCGACCTGGTCAGTCGGCTATGGTTTTGACTGAGCCCAATCTTGAGCTACTGATGTGTCTTTAGGGCTGAGTTGGCAAATTAAACGGTTCAGTTTAGTTCTGAGATGATCTGACGGTCTAAATAAACCCTAAACTCTATAAATACCTAGGTAGTCTCTCACCCTAATTCATATGAAAAATAGAATAAGCTACCGTCATACTGTCGCCATGGAACTCAGTGGAGCCGCCGCCAACTAAGAAGGGAAAAGCTAATCAAAACCTAATTCTACTCAACTCTAAAGCAAATCAAGACTCTCTTTTCTTCTCTAATTGTGAGTATGATGATCTTAACAAGATTATTATTATTTTAATTAGGTTAAGTCATGAATGGATTATGAGTAGATGATGTGAATTGTCATATATGTTGTTGTAAATCTTATGCTATCATGTATGTTATAAATCCTATGCTATGTGGTGATGATATCCTATATGTTGTAAATCATGCTAATGATGATGTTATGTATGTTGGGAGTTTCTATGCTAAGTTGTGATGCATCATACATGTTAAAAAGCCATGATGTTACTATCTTTGCTAATTAGTTCATGTTAATCAAATCATGATGTTGATATTATTTGGGTTATGTTGATCTATATGACAAGTCACATATGAAAGTTTAGGTTAAGATTATGAACATATGCCATGACATCTATTTTGATCTAGAATTATGACATCTAGAATTATGCTATGACATATGTGAAATTCTATGCTAGTTCACACCATCGTTATGTTGCCTAAAACCTCATATGCAGGTTTATACATGAATTTGGGTTATGATCATATCATGTAAATTGTGACATTTAACAAGTTGACACCTTTAGATCCTTAACATGTGTAGTTTATGCAAGTTTCACCCCTATTATGATTAGATTATTTTATTTGTTTGTATGTTGTGATTATTTATCTTTGTGCTATAAGTTAGACTATTCGAGTCTAACGTATATTCTGCGTTGAATAAGCGAACGTATAAACGTGGGGTAGGGGTAATATTAAGGATTTAATAATAAGAAGTTGGGGTGCAATTGATATGATTTTGCATGCCATGAGTGGATGACCATAATTGAGTCAATTATGGACATCAAAAAAAAAAGTGGACTTAATTAATAATTTGGATAGGGAGTTATTAAAACTGGGGTAAAAGATTATAAGTGATAATCAATGCTTAGGACATGAGGTTGGACTCGTTTGCGACGTAAACCTGCCCGCACCTTCCCGGCAAATCCAGTGGTCACAATTGTTAGCCCAATGTGAGAGGTCCTAGGCCTAAACTAAAGCATAACAGTTGTAAAGACACGAGGTTAGACTCTTTTATGGGGTAAGACTGCCCGGACCCGCCCGGCAAATCCAGCTGCCATAAATGCCAGTCTAATGTGAGAGGTCTTTATGAGGTTATGGCCTGAATGAATTAAGAAATACTTAACCAGATAAGCATGTAAGGTGGGACATGGGGGTTAAGTAGGTGCCTTGGGTGGCATGAGGAATCTAGTGGGTGCCCTTAGTGGCATGAGAAATACGATTAGCAAGACTTAACCAAACACACATGTAAATGAACATGACTAAGAGGGTTAAGTGGGATATACTAGTGGACAAGCTTAGGTGGGTAGTTTGTGGGGGCCCATTTCAACCAGTATCCCAAACGTGTCTTTGTGGGCTCGACCCAAGTCGAGGACGGGACACGCATACTGGGTTTGACTATAAGAGGCCAAAACGGGGAGCGGTGGCAATGCAAGTCCAACGGGTTTCATATGCGTGTGTGGACCCGGGCTGGTAGGTAAGACGTTGTTGCATCGTGTAGGTATAAACCGTGCATTCTCAAGTTGTATCGGGTTGCCACTTTAGGGGAGTGATACACCCCACTGTGGGGCCAGCACGGGTATCTATGAGTAGTGAGTCGATCGCAAGTGGGTAGTGGGGTACACCTAGTGGAGATAGGGGCAGACGACACCTATGTAGTCAGCTAGGGGTACGTAAGGCTATTTATATAGTTTCTGTGTGAAGAAAGTGGGATCAACTTAGAAGGACTGGTGCGGTGCAGTGTAGTAATTATTCGTTAGTAACTAGGTATGCCTTTAACGTTATCTTTAACGTTATCTTAAACGTTATCTTTATCTGCTCTTCCATACCTAATAGTTTATAGACATTTACTTGTCTTCCAGCTTATGCCTTAGTCTAGTTACTTTGATAATAATATTGTTAGAATTATCATACTTGCCAGACTTTATGTCTGACCCCCTCCATTTCTATCCTTTTTCCCCCTCCAGGTCCTCAGGTTGGGCCCAGCTCTAGAGGAGTTTGATTGGATTGCTTTATCTCTCTTGGAAAGCTTGGACCGTTGAAGTAAAGTCCAGCTTGTTATCTTCTTTAATGGCTATTTGTGTAATGGGATTATGTATTTTGTTTTTATGAAGATGGATATTGTACTTGACTCTGATTTATGGTTTTGTGATGTAACAAACATGTTTAATTTCCGCTGCAATAAAATGAAGTTTAAGATTTCCAAGTACTACTTATTATTTGTCTTGTTGTATTTTCTATTCTATATTCACTTATAACCTCCATGGAAGTTAATGCATTCCCTTTGTGAATGACATTAATGGACGTGGGGTGTTACACTATAGGTGATTGAATGGCGTGGCTAGTTTTCTTCGACAAATAATCATTAGTTTCATTATCACTGTGGGGGCCTTCAGAGTCACTAGCAGCCTTGTCACCATTCTCTTGATGTCACGTGTCTGCAATGTTGTGCAGATCAGGTATACTAACCTTTGGATTATATATTTGGTTGTGATTTGTATATTTGATATGCTATAAGGGAAAATATTTTCTTCAAAAATAACATGTCTGCTTGTAAATATTCTGTCAGACTTCTTTATACATCTAAACCCTTTTTGATTATTGCAATAACCTATGAAAGTGCAGGGTTTTGATTTATAGTCAAGTTTATGATTATTATAAGGTTTTAAGTAAGGGAAACACAGACAACCAAATGTTTTTAGACTGTTGTAATCAGGTTTGACATTAAATAGCTTTTCAAGAGGTGTTATGTCTTTCAGTACTCTAGTGGGCATTCTATTTATTAGATGCACAGCAGTACTGAAAGCATCAGGACAAAATTTAAGTGGTAAAGATGCTTGAGTTGACAAAGTTAAACCCAATTCAACTATGTGTCTATATTTCTTCTCAACTATATCATTTTGTTCAGAAGTATAGGGACATGTTACTATATGTATAATATCCTTACTTTTAAAATAATCTATCAGGAGTTTGTATTCTGATCCTCCATCAGATTGCATGACTTTAATTTGACAGTTTATTTGGTTTTCAAACATATTGATATAACTAATGACAACATTTTTAGTATCATATTTAGCTTTTAAAAAGTATATCCAAGTATATCTAGTGTAAGCATCAACAAATGATATGCAGTATTAGTATCCATAATCAGAAAATATAGGAGATGGACCCCAAATATCAGTGGAAATTAATTGACCAGGTTTGAAATAAACAGTTAATAAATCAGAGAATGGTAATTTGTGGCTTTTTCCCATCTAGCAATAAGTACGTACACAAGGTAATTTTACAGGAATAAATTTTATTTTATTATCATTAAATTTTTTTGTTATAATGCTAGCACTAGGATGTCCTAACTTATAATGCCATAAGTCAAAAGTACTTCTAATTTGAACTTCATCAATTATATCAGTCAAATTAAAATGTAGGTGATTATTAATAGTAGTATTGTGGTTGCTGAGATCAAATTCATAGAGTCCCTTCACAGCATTACCCGAAGAAGAATTTCCCTAATTATTATGCCCCTAATTACACAGCATGTAGGAAAAAAATTCAAAGTACACATTATTATCTTTAGCAAATTGACACACACTAATTAATTTTTCTCAATAGTGGGTACTCTTAGTAAATTATGCAAAAATAACCACCTATTACCAATGATACTACTAGTGCCAATATGAGAGATTTTAACACACTTACCATTGCCATTACTTATAGTTTGATTACCTTTGTATTCTTTGTTTCTCGGATTCAGGTTGTTCAGATTGTTAGTGATATGATGGCTAGCTCCTGAACTTGGTACCATGATTCATCTTGAATATGATCAATATTGTTAGTATGATTGGTTGCATCTCCCTGCCCTTGTGCTAAATTGGCAGTGAAATTGGTGTTTCTTTGATTGTTGTTGCTGGCTTGGCCTGCTGAGTAGATTGAATTGTATCTGAAATAGCACTTAATAGTAGTACGGCCAATCTTCTCACATATTTGACACTTTGTTCAATTGTTGTTGTCGTTGTTACTCCAGCATCCTCTTCCTCTACCACCTCTGCCTCTGGTGGTGGGGTTGCCCCTTTGAAAGGTTTGCTCATTTTTGTAATTATTACTTATCTGATTTATGTTATTGTCAATCCTTTCGTTAACTGCATAATTAACAAAGAAGTCACTTTCTTGAGCTTTCTTGCCTTCAAGCCTAGCTTCATGTGCTAATAAAATAGAGTGAACATCATTAAGAGATGAAAATTTCCTTTGTGAGGAAATTATGGCTTCTACAGCCTCATATTTTTTAGTAAGCCATTGTGAATAGTCAAGATTTATTCAGAATCTTGCACTTTATGGCCAGTAGCTTCTAACATGTCACAAACAGATTTAATTTTGCTCAAATTCTCTCTCATGGTAATGTTGTCCTTCTTTAATTTTTGCAATTGTCTCTTATAAAACATGACTTTAGCAACTGACTGGTTGTTGAAGGTTTTTTCTATTGTTGTCCATATCTCGTTAGCACTTTTGCAGCCAATCACTTGTGGTAATAAGCATTGATTGATAGAGGATAGTGGCCATGAACCGATTAAACTATCTTGCCTGTGGTATTTCATGTATTCTTCATTATTGACTATTTTATTTCTTGATCATCAATGAATTTTGGTGGAACTGATAAAGTCCCCATGATGAAGCTTTCAAGGCCATAACCTTGGATTCACTACGCCATAGATGGCCTACGGCAACCCAGAAAAGTGATGCAGTAGGTGCCAAAATTTGTTGCTATAGGTCTGTGGCAACACTTTTTTGGGGTTGCCTTTTGCCGCGTTGCCTTAGAGTCAAAGGCAACGCCTTTGCGACTCTATGGCAATACCGGTACAGGTGTTGTCATAGGTATCAATACAACAAAAAATACCCTTTCGCAACTGCCAAAAACAGTTGTAATATGTCTAGTACAGCTGACAATTGTAATAAAGTCAACCTTTTTTACAACTGTTTCTAGCAGTTGTTAAAAATTATTTTACAATTGCTAAAAGTAATTACACCTCAACCGCTATTAATCAAAGATTTCATAATGTTATAATAAATATTATTATAACGCAGTATTTTATTCGAATAAATATTTTATTTCAACATTTCAAATGGTACAAATTTTTTGACTCCACTATTGTACATTCGCTCGTATATTACACAATCATTCATATTTACATACATTCCTCACTACATTGTCACTCGATTCACTCATATACAGACTCACACATACAACCATAAGCAAGAAAAAATACATGAAAATGATTTATATAAACTAGTACCTTTATTTTTTTTTCCTTCTGATGATTCGCTTGCAAAGATGGCTGTGGTTTTCCTCTACAAAAGTTAGATAAAGTCCAGCTAGTATTTCTCAACATTGACAGTTTGGCATGCTCATTCAACTGAGCTAACTAGGGAATCAATGCACCACTAGCAAGAACAAGATTCGTTGACGAACCCTAACCACAAAATCACCCCAATTGAAAGCAGACTTAAACTGCATATAATGAACACAGGGCTACAACGAGCCAGTGATGATTAAATCCAGTTAGAAGAGCCAAAGCTTAAAATGCGATTAGCTTAAACTTGAATTGACTAAAAAAAATGTACATTATTGACCAATGTACCTTGCAAATAAAAGAAAACGTTTATCTACCTGCATATAATGTAGTTTATTATCCAACCTAATTTAGATGATATCTTGATAATAAAGCTGACTTCAACACCATTTTAAGTACTCTGAAAAGCAAGTTAAGGTATTGTTCCACTGATCATGATTCCAAGAATATGATGAAAAATGCATAAGTTGATGTAAAAGTTACCGTACATCTTTTTGTAGCTTCTTTATCTCTGAAAGCTGTTGAGAGGATCTTTTAGACAATGAATCGGACTCACTTGCCTGCAAGTATGATACAACATGCTTGATGACATCTATGAACATAAAAATATGAAATATATCTGAGCATATGGATCACCAGGTACCATTCCATTACGTCTAGCAAATGTCAGTTAGTTACAACCACAATACTTATCAGTACATGCTTGTGCGTTGCCTGATTATCAGTACATGCCAATTGTCATGCTACAACCACAATACTTATAGTAGGATTTACACATAAAACGTAAGTAAAAATGATATCCATCAATGAAGGCCTGAAAGAATACTTGTATTAAGTTACTGTACAAATGTCAGTGCTTACGTATGAATTATACTGGAGTTCCAGTAAAGCCAATCACTCATCACTGAACCATCGCATTCATTCTCACAATAGTTTCAGTCTAAAATAAATGAAAATTCAGACACACAAAGTTAGTTACATATTTTCCAGGTTCATATATAACAAAACTAAGAGAAGTGACTTCACCTGTATCTATTAAAGTGTTACCTCCAGAAAACAGAAACTTCCCAATTTCTGGATGAACATAACACTGATTCCGCATGTTATGCTTCAAGGTAGTAAGCAGAAAATCAGAGCACAAACAAGCATGATTTCATAGCAAAGCAAATGAGTGATTAGAAAAACCAATTCCGCATTTATGAATGAACTAATGTATGTATATTCCCATATCTTGTACGAATCATCCACTTTATGGATTTGCTAATATTATCTTCCTCAAGGATCGAATATATGGGGAAAAAACTAAAGAAACATGCTGAATACCTTACACAAATTGGAGTAAAAATCACGAGAGGGCCTACTGTTTCTTGACAAAATAAAACCAATAGAGACAGATCTTAAATCGACCCATACATATAATCCAAAAATATCGCTTTACTGTAATCAAAATATCGCTTACTGTAATCCAAAAAATATCGCTTACTGTAATAAAAAATTCCGCTTTGATTTGGCGATTGCAGTGGCCTCGAAACGCTGGAGCTTCTCTGCCCTTGACTTGTGGAGCTTCGTTCGCTGGAGCCTCAAACAAGGAGTGTGAACTCATGGAGGTGCTTCAATTTGTCGGAGGCGAGCCGATTCACGGAGGTAGAATGGTTTTGGGGAAGTGATTAGGGAAGAAGCCATTAACGATAGAAAAGAGAAACACAATATTTGTCTGAAGCATTTGGGGAAAACTGATTTTTATTAAAAAGGAAACGATTTTACTTTTTGTTGAAGAAATTAAACGAGGAGCGGCGGCCATTAAAATCAGAAGGGAGGATTGATTGTGGTTCGATATGGAATTAGATATCAATGATTTTGAAAATTAGGGATCGGTGATTTTGGAAATTAGGGTTCCTTGATTTTGAAAATTTGGGGCAGAAATGAAATGAAAAGGGACGTGGCAAAAAGAAAATAAAAGCGGGAATAGAAATAGGTGAGGCGCGGATTGATGGTTTGGACGGACGACTGAGATTTTGTTTTAACGGATGGGATGGATCGCTGAGGTGTATTTTTTTTTTAATTTTTCAAATTAAAATATATCTATAGCTACTGCAACACTATTTGATATCTATGCTAACACATTGAAATGTGTGCTGCAGTAGACAAAAATCAGTATAGCTATGGTAACATTATACCTAGCAACACCATCAATTTTCGTTGTAGTAGATCATCTATGGCGTAGTGATTGTAGTCTCGATATGAAGATTCCAAAGCAAGTAATTGTTTTCGTCCAATTGCACTGTAATTAGTTGTGATTAAGAACTAATTACAGTTTTGGTGAGTTTGCCAACAACAATGAGGCTTTCAGTCGTTCCAGTACCATTGTCAGAAGCTGATGAAGCAGTATCATTGGCCATGATGACCAAACGATGAATAACTATATGGTTGTTAAGCTTTAATGAAGCTCTGATACCATGAAAGATAATCATGATTGATATGAAACAATAGTTTATTATTGAAGAATTGTAATACAAGATAATACAAATTGTATAGAGGAGTCCTCTATTTATAATGGGGATGACTATATGGGCACAAAATTAGACACAAAAAGAGAGCCACAAAGCCTCAACTATTGAATCTTTTTGTTATATATATATATATATACACACACACACACACACGGAGAGACGGAATTCACGGAGTGATCCTGTAACGACCCGCATTCTACGCATCATAGGATCGTAGAATATTTATTTCTGTCACATACGAAGTCGTATGGTCATGTAACTTTGGGAAACGACTATTGGGGTCATTTCCCATGTTCATGATTTTCCCGATTTTTAAATGACCATTTTACCCCTAGTTGGCACTGTTTTGGCCATAACTTTTGACTGGGAAGGAATTTTGACCTGAAACTACTTCCATTGGATTCGGATGATGGTTTCTCTTTCCGTAGAGTGGACACATTAGCCGAACGGACTTACCGTTTGGGAGATATGGCTGAAACAAGTTTCAGACGGTGAAAAACAGCTTAATTGGGCTTAACCGGGTGATTAGCAGCTAGGCCCACAGGGGAATTTCGGGTTTAGAGGTATAGGAGGACTGATTAGGGTTAGGTTATCACTTTCATTTCAGTTTTGAGCTGCCACAAACTTTCTTGAGACATTGGTAATGGCTTCCATCCTCTAAAATCACCCCAAAACACATTTTTAGCGAAGATTAAGCCTAAACTACGTCAAAACAAGGCCAAATAGCAACAAAGCAAGGTTGGAGCTGCTGCTATACATAGGAATTCGACCCAAACAGAGGATACTTCAGATTTGGTGTTTCATTTGTGGCCAAGGTGAGTGATTTGCATAGTTTTTGCACTAATTACAGTGATTAAGGGTAATTAGTGAAGATTAGCGAGTTTATACGTAAATAAATTCTGGAAAAATTCTTAAAATTCTAAAATAATGTTTTAAGGCTCTGTTAGAAATTTGGGTTAATTCCGATGTGTTTTGCTAATCGTATGCTTAAACATGATTAAGAGGGATTATAGGAAAATGTGAGGTTTTGGGCACATTTGATCCATTTTGACATATGAATTCATTGTTTTTGTGTTTGTGGTTAGTTTGCTATGTTGTTATGACTATTTGACATGAATTGTGATTGATTAGAATAGGTAGATTTGTCAAAAACGTCGTCGAACGGCGTAAACAAGTTGCTGGAAAAGTTGCAGAAAGTGTGCAGGGTTTCGGATCGGATCGGATGGGGCTCGGATCGGAAATGTGAACTGGGCAAGAAACCCGACCCGAACTGGAGTTTGGCACATGAAGGGCTTGGCAAAAAGGAAGGCCGTTTACCTAGAGTTGGAGTGGACAAGGGGATCGGATCGGAGTAGGCTAGGGAGCGGAGCGGATCGGACTGAAGTAAAGCGAAGTGATCGGATCGGAGTAGAAGGAAACGAGGGAGCTGATCGAAGAAGGAGCATGAGCTGGGAGGAGGAAACCGACCCGACCCGGAGGAGGACAATGACCCGACCCGGAGGAGGACACCGACCCGACCCGGAGTGAAGAAACCCGAACCGAACAGACGAGGGCAATGATTACCGAACCGAACCGAATTCCAGGACTGTTACTGCGTGACAACTCTTCTGAAGATCCACTCCAATTCGACCAAACCCGAGATGCAAAGGAAGTCCTAATGAGAAGTAATAGCTCAGGATTCAGATGGGAATCAACGAGTTCGCTTCATGGTTGGGCTTTGCTGCGGGACGCGTGCCAAGGAGTTATCGACGTCTATAGCTTTGGACCACTATGGTAGGAGGTACGAAGGCGGATTCAGGGCCATTATGGCATCGGTAGAACCAAGGGCTACGACCAATGAAGTGGGTCATTGAAATGTTTGGTCATGACTCCAAGAGTTTGGCTTGGTCACAGCAGGGTTTCTACAAGTCGGGATTCGTCGTTACCTCAGTTTGTCTAGTGTTCCAAAGTGGTAGATGTCGTACGCTTTACGCACTGAGTGAGAGATGTGAGGATGGTTGTTATGGATGATTTGTTTGCTATCATTGTGACATGCACACCCCACCCCCGTATTCTGACACTATCTATTATGGCACCTTGGAGTATTGTACGGTATGTGGTACTAACTCTTTGGTTGCAGGTCCAGGTTCAGGTATGGATTAGTATACCTGTTATTACTCTGTTTAGATGCTTATCGCTCATACCAGGCTTTATGTCTGACCCAGAGTTTTATGTCTCCTCTTATTACTCTGGGTGCTCACACGAGCAGACTAGAGACAGGTTAGCTGGTGATGCACGGGTAGATGATCCGGAGACGAGCAGGAGGCTTCCACGTAATATATATAGTATTCTCCCTGTGTTGTTGAAGATCACTGCTTGGGCATTGTTGGTGTATCTTCTATTTTAGCTTTCTTTTGTTTTGAGACAGAAAATTTGGAAAGTTGTAATAAGCTGTATTTGGATTTCCGCTGCTTTGAGATTGATGTTGGTTTTAGTTATCAGCTTATGCACTGTCTCGCCTGTTTTGTGTCAAGTATGTTATTACTATATTTTATTCCATGCGCTGTGAGACATTCTATAGGTTTCTTGATTTGTTCATTCTCTTCTTTCCTTTCTCTTGACGTCCATCCTGTGCTAGTCGGGCATGTGTACAGCGCACTTTCGGAGGAAATGCAGGCTGGTGCGGGGCGGGCTGTCACACTTGGTATCAGAGCTCTAGGTTGCGTAGTTAACCGAGGGAAGTTATCAGGGAGAGATAATATACGTATACGAGAGAGCGTATTTGTGATTACTTTGGTTTTTAAAAGCTATATATATATTTAGTAGTATAAGAATGAAGTCGTACTGCACTAGCACCACTATGGAATCGTTAATCGTTTCCTTTTTCAGATTGACGATGAGCCGAGATACTAGAGGTGCTGGTAGGGGAGCCAATAATGGGAATGCTGCTGACATGAGGACGATGTTTACTGACCTCATGAGAGAGATGCTTAGAGATGTGCAGAGGGCAGCTCCCAATGGTGGAAATGGTGGTGGTCCAATAGTGCAGGCGCCAAGAGTCGACTTCGCCAAGCTGAATAAGGATTATACTAGCCTTGGTGGGAAGCCGTTCCACGGAACGGAGTCGGCCACGGATGTTCAGGATTGGTTGGATAGTTGCGAACGTATCTTCGAGGATTTGGGTATTGAGGATGCGATGAAGAGAAAGCTAGCGTCCCGTCAGCTGCAAGGGCGGGCAATGAATTGGTGGAATGCTATAAAGGCAGCTACTCCCGAAGACCAGATTACATGGGAGCAGTTTAAGGCTCGCTTTAGTGAGAAGTTCATTCCAGCTGCTCAAAAGTCAATGTTGTTTAAGAAGTTCTTGGAGCTCAAGCAGAATGGCAGAGCTGTCTCGGAGTATATTGCTGAATTTGACACTTTGTCAAAATATGGGTTATCTCTTATTGATACTGCCGAGAAAAAGAATGAGAAATTCATAACTGGTTTGGATCAGTACTTGGGGGAAAAACTTATTAACCACATCGATGAGACATTTGAATCGATTGTGGGGAAAGCGTTAAGATCAGAAAGTCTCTACCCTAAGTCGAAGACTGAGGTTGCATCCGCAGAGGAGCCAAAGCCACAAGCTGGTGGTGGAGGCAAAGGTGGTTCTCAGAATAAGAGAAAGCAGAATCAGGCTAAGGATGGCCAGAAGAAAAAGAATAAGCAAGATGTGGAGTGCTTCAGCTGTGGTAAGAAGGGCCATTATGCTAGTAATTGTCGGGCCAAGCCAGCGGATAGGAAGTGCTTCAATTGTGGCCAATTGGGACACCATAAGGACAAGTGTCCGCAACCCCCTAAGGAAAAGCAAATGGTGAAAGCATATGCTCTTAATGCTATTCCTTCTTCGTCGAATGCCCCAACTGCGGCGGAGAAGGGAAAGAATGTCGTCATTCAAGGTATGCTTTCTGTTTATGATGTTCCTGTTAGAGTTTTGTTTGATACCGGAGCTTCCAGTTCTTTCATATCTAGTGACCTGGTAGATAGGTTGGGATTGGAGCCCGAGATTGTCGATAGGCCTTTAGTAGTGACGAACCCGATTGGTGGTTCGACTAGTCTTAGCATGATTTGTCGTAATGTGGTTCTATCGAGTCATGGGTGCATGTTTGTTTGTGATTGCTTTGTTTTGGGCTTTACTGGGTTTGGCATTATTTTGGGAGTAGATTGGCTCCAAAGATACGGGGTGGTGGTAGACTGTGAGGGCCTGTTGGTGACAGCTAGAGCGGATGATGGGCGGAGGATAGTGTTTGGTGGTCTACCCAGTAAGGGGGTATTGGCTAGTTTTCTAAACTCCCTCGACATTCCGCATAGTGAGTTGTCAGGTTTGCCCGTGGTTGGCCAGTATCCGGATGTTTTCGAAGAAGTGACCGGACTTCCACCACACCGAGAGATTGAGTTTCGTATTGATTTGGTAAAGGATGCCAGGCCTATAGTGATGCCACTTCGTCGTATGGCACCAAGAGAGCAGCGAGAACTCGAGGTGCAAGTCAGCGATCTTTTGAAGAAGGGATTTATCAGAAGGAGTGTTTCTGAATGGGGAGCACCAGTTGTGTTTGCTACCAAGGCGGATGGTTCCCTTCGTTTGTGTGTAGACTACCGCGAGTTGAATAAAGTGACGAGGAAGAACAAGTATCCTCTACCGCGGATAGATGATTTGTTCGATCAGTTGAGTGGCGCGAGAGTATTTTCTCAGTTAGATCTCGCGACAGGTTTTCATCAGCTTAGAGTGGAAGCTGAGAGTATAGCTAAAACGGCATTTCGGACGCCGTCTGGGTTTTATGAGTGGTTGGTCATGCCATTCGGGCTGACCAATGCCCCAGCATATTTTGTGGATCTTATGAATAGGGTATTCAGAGATCAGTTGAATAAGTTTGTCCTTGTGTTCGTTGATGATATTTTGGTCTATTCGAGGACAGAGGAAGAACACAAGGAACATTTAAGAGTAGCGATGGAGGTGTTGAGAAAACACCAATTGAAAGCAAAGTTTTCTAAGTGTCACTTCTGGAAGAGGGAAGTGAGGTTCTTGGGCCATGTTGTATCAGAGAGTGGTATTGCCGTGGACCCAGCAAAGGTGGCTACGGTACAAGATTGGCTTACGCCCAAGAATGCAACAGATGTAAGAAGTTTCTTGGGATTAGCTGGATATTATCATAAGTTTATCCAAGGTTTCTCCAAGATAGCAGCACCATTGACCCAGTTGACCAAGAAGAATCAAGCTTTTGTTTGGGATGAAAGGTGCGAGGATGCATTTAAAAGCCTAAAGGACAAGTTGACAAGCGCACCAGTGTTAGTCATTCCTAAGGGGGATGAAGAGATGACGGTATACACGGATGCCTGTGGTACCGGACTGGGTGCTGTATTAATGCAAGGCGGTAGGGTTGTAGCTTACGCAAGTCGGCAATTGAAACCGCACGAGAGAAGATACCCTACCCATGATTTAGAATTGGCAGCAATCGTGTTCGCGTTAAAGATGTGGAGACACTATCTCTTGGGAGAAAGATTTGAGCTATTTACAGATCATAAGTCGTTAAAGTATCTATTCTCCCAGAAGGATTTAAATCTCCGTCAGCAGAGATGGTTAGAGTTCTTAGCTTCCTATGATTTTGACATCGCATACACACCAGGAAAGGGCAATGCGGTGGCTGATGCATTGAGCAGAAGACATGCCAGCTTAGGGGCTATGTTCCTTGAATGGAAGCAACTGGAGTTTATCGCGGGGTTTGATTTCAGACCAAAGTGCGAATTGGATCCAGAAGTGTTAGCAAGTTTGACGATCAGACCCACTTTGATTGAGCGGATCGGCTCTAGTCAGAGGGACGATCCTAACCTATTGCAAATCATCTCCAAGTTAGAGATGGGTATCGATGAGGAGATGAACAAGTATGGGCTTGATCGAGATAGATGGCTTAGAAAGAATGGAAAGCTTGTTGTACTCAATGTCAATGGATTGAGGGATGAAGTGCTTAGAGAATGTCATCACTCAAAGCTGACTATACACCCCGGTGGTAACAAGATGTATCGAAATATGAAGCAGACTTACTACTGGGAAGGGATGAAAAGAGACGTTGGGAAGTTTATATCCAAGTGCATGAATTGCCAGCTAGTTAAAGCCGAGCAAAAGAAGCCTAGTGGTTTGTTGCAGCCCTTAGAAATTCCCGAATGGAAATGGGAACAAGTCTCGATGGATTTCATCGATGGTTTACCAAGAACTAGATTGGGATATGACAGCATTTGGGTAATTGTAGATCGACTGACTAAAAGTGCAAGGTTTATACCAGTCAAATCGACCAGAACGGCAGCTAAGTTAGCAGAATTGTATATGAAGTGGGTAGTGAGATTTCATGGAGTACCTAAAGGCATTGTGAGCGACCGAGACCCGTTGTTCACTAGTGGGTTTTGGAAGAGCTTACAAGAGGCCCTAGGGTCAGAATTACATCTCAGTACCGCATATCATCCTCAGACCGACGGTCAGACGGAGAGGATGAACCGTATTTTGGAAGATCTCTTGAGAGCATGTATATTGGATTTTGGTGGATCATGGGATGACCATTTGCATCTAGTAGAGTTTGCATATAATAATAGCTACCAATCCAGTATCGGTATGGCTCCGTTTGAAGCTTTGTACGGGAGGCCGTGCAACTCACCATCGTGTTGGATAGAGACTGGCGAGAAGTTTATGCTTGGACCAGATGTGGTGAGGGAAACTTCAGATAAAATCAAGACCATTCAACAACGAATGAAGGCTGCCCAAGATAGGCAGAAGAGTTATGCTGATAAAAGGAGAAGGGACTTAAAATTTTCCGTTGGCGACTTGGTGTTTGTCAAGATTTCTCCGTTGAAGAGCGTAATACGATTTGGCAGGAGAGGCAAGTTGGCACCAAGATTTGTTGGCCCATTCCCTGTTCTTGAACTAGTCGGGAATTTGGCATATAGAATTGACTTACCAGAGAAGATGGCGGGAGTTCATAACGTATTTCATGTTTCCCAACTAAGGAAGTTCGTTCACGACTCAGATATGACTATTTCACCTGATCAGTTGGAGGACTTCGAAGTAGAACCCGAGGCGGTTGGGAACCGCAAGCCGGCCCGTATCGTCAAGCACGACATGAAGCAACTTCGAAGGAAGGCGGTGAAGTTAGTCAAGGTTCAGTGGGGCGAGGACGAGAATGATTGTACTTGGGAGACAGAGGAGAACATTAGGAAGGCACACCCAGAACTCTTTGCCTGGTAAGATTTTGATTTCGATTTAGTTTTCCGCATGCTAGGATAGGCTTGCTCGCTTGTTTTGCATGTTTGATTGTTGTATGTGGTTGGTAGGCATGCGGGATCCTTTGTATGTTTTGGGTTAAGGAATTCCGGGGGCGAAATTTCTTAAGGGGGGAAGAGTGTAACGACCCGCATTCTACGCATCATAGGATCGTAGAATATTTATTTCTGTCACATACGAAGTCGTATGGTCATGTAACTTTGGGAAACGACTATTGGGGTCATTTCCCATGTTCATGATTTTCCCGATTTTTAAATGACCATTTTACCCCTAGTTGGCACTGTTTTGGCCATAACTTTTGACTGGGAAGGAATTTTGACCTGAAACTACTTCCATTGGATTCGGATGATGGTTTCTCTTTCCGTAGAGTGGACACATTAGCCGAACGGACTTACCGTTTGGGAGATATGGCTGAAACAAGTTTCAGACGGTGAAAAACAGCTTAATTGAGCTTAACCGGGTGATTAGCAGCTAGGCCCACAGGGGAATTTCGGGTTTAGAGGTATAGGAGGACTGATTAGGGTTAGGTTATCACTTTCATTTCAGTTTTGAGCTGCCACAAACTTTCTTGAGACATTGGTAATGGCTTCCATCCTCTAAAATCACCCCAAAACACATTTTTAGCGAAGATTAAGCCTAAACTACGTCAAAACAAGGCCAAATAGCAACAAAGCAAGGTTGGAGCTGCTGCTATACATAGGAATTCGACCCAAACAGAGGATACTTCAGATTTGGTGTTTCATTTGTGGCCAAGGTGAGTGATTTGCATAGTTTTTGCACTAATTACAGTGATTAAGGGTAATTAGTGAAGATTAGCGAGTTTATACGTAAATAAATTCTGGAAAAATTCTTAAAATTCTAAAATAATGTTTTAAGGCTCTGTTAGAAATTTGGGTTAATTCCGATGTGTTTTGCTAATCGTATGCTTAAACATGATTAAGAGGGATTATAGGAAAATGTGAGGTTTTGGGCACATTTGATCCATTTTGACATATGAATTCATTGTTTTGGTGTTTGTGGTTAGTTTGCTATGTTGTTATGACTATTTGACATGAATTGTGATTGATTAGAATAGGTAGATTTGTCAAAAACGTCGTCGAACGGCGTAAACAAGTTGCTGGAAAAGTTGCAGAAAGTGTGCAGGGTTTTGGATCGGATCGGATGGGGCTCGGATCGGAAATGTGAACTGGGCAAGAAACCCGACCCGAACTGGAGTTTGGCACATGAAGGGCTTGGCAAAAAGGAAGGCCGTTTACCTAGAGTTGGAGTGGACAAGGGGATCGGATCGGAGTAGGCTAGGGAGCGGAGCGGATCGGACTGAAGTAAGCGAAGTGATCGGATCGGAGTAGAAGGAAACGAGGGAGCTGATCGAAGAAGGAGCATGAGCTGGGAGGAGGAAACCGACCCGACCCGGAGGAGGACACCGACCCGACCCGGAGGAGGACACCGACCCGACCCGGAGTGAAGAAACCCGAACCGAACAGACGAGGGCAATGATTACCGAACCGAACCGAATTCTAGGACTGTTACTGCGTGACAACTCTTCTGAAGATCCACTCCAATTCGACCAAACCCGAGATGCAAAGGAAGTCCTAATGAGAAGTAAGAGCTCAGGATTCAGATGGGAATCAACGAGTTCGCTTCATGGTTGGGCTTTGCTGCGGGACGCGTGCCAAGGAGTTATCGACGTCTATAGCTTTGGACCACTATGGTAGGAGGTACGAAGGCGGATTCAGGGCCATTATGGCATCGGTAGAACCAAGGGCTACGACCAATGAAGTGGGTCATTGAAATGTTTGGTCATGACTCCAAGAGTTTGGCTTGGTCACAGCAGGGTTTCTACAAGTCGGGATTCGTCGTTACCTCAGTTTGTCTAGTGTTCCAAAGTGGTAGATGTCGTACGCTTTACGCACTGAGTGAGAGATGTGAGGATGGTTGTTATGGATGATTTGTTTGCTATCATTGTGACATGCACACCCCACCCCCGTATTCTGACACTATCTATTATGGCACCTTGGAGTATTGTACGGTATGTGGTACTAACTCTTTGGTTGCAGGTCCAGGTTCAGGTATGGATTAGTATACCTGTTATTACTCTGTTTAGATGCTTATCGCTCATACCAGGCTTTATGTCTGACCCAGAGTTTTATGTCTCCTCTTATTACTCTGGGTGCTCACACGAGCAGACTAGAGACAGGTTAGCTGGTGATGCACGGGTAGATGATCCGGAGACGAGCAGGAGGCTTCCACGTAATATATATAGTATTCTCCCTGTGTTGTTGAAGATCACTGCTTGGGCATTGTTGGTGTATCTTCTATTTTAGCTTTCTTTTGTTTTGAGACAGAAAATTTGGAAAGTTGTAATAAGCTGTATTTGGATTTCCGCTGCTTTGAGATTGATGTTGGTTTTAGTTATCAGCTTATGCACTGTCTCGCCTGTTTTGTGTCAAGTATGTTATTACTATATTTTATTCCATGCGCTGTGAGACATTCTACAGGTTTCTTGATTTGTTCATTCTCTTCTTTCCTTTCTCTTGACGTCCATCCTGTGCTAGTCGGGCATGTGTACAGCGCACTTTCGGAGGAAATGCAGGCTGGTGCGGGGCGGGCTGTCACAGATCCAATGGTGCAAATCAATTGTTTCACCATTTATGTCTAAATTTTGTGTCTAAATAGACTTTCCCATTAATAATATAAGAAAAAAATGTAAATAGGCTTGAATAATATGCATGTGACCGTTGCTTTGTTATAACGGGCATGTGACCGTTGCTTTGTTATAATAAGCATGTGACCGTTGCTTTGTTATAATAGGCATGTGACCGTTGCTTTGTTATAATAGGCATGAACTATACAACTTGCATGTGATTCTATATGTACAATAGGATCAATAATCAACTCAACTATACCACAAACATCACAATACCACAATCATTTCAATACGTAGATGTGAATTAACATCGTTGTTACATAATAACACAATTTCATTTCCATTTTACATCGAATCAAATCCAAACTTTTATACACATCGGAAAACTCACTATACTTACAACAAACGACGGTCTTGTTTTCTGATTTCTGAATTCTGAATTTGAATTGCTTTCCTTTGGGTAGACTAACGTTGATTTGACTATTGTTTTAACTTTAATTTGGCTCGTCTCTAAGCTTTTCTACAAGTGGAGGCTCCTCCTAGTTTTCTCCCGACAGCATGGCGGCTCCGTCTCTAATTTCTTATGTGAATTTAGGTTAGAGTGTTGAGTTATATTTATAGAATTTCAGATTGATTTGAGCCGTCAGATGATCTCAAACGAATCTAGACCATTCTCTTCGAGAGGAGCCAACCAAAATGCGACATGTCAGCCCTAGTGACACAGCCAAGCCTCAGAAATCGACCAGAACCGACCAGGTCAGCCAGGGCCAAACCAGGTCGACCCCAGGTCGACCTGGTGCCTGGGCGGGAATTTTCCCACCAGTACAGTTTGGGTCTGAATTTGAAATTTGCACCGATTTCTGAACTTTCTGAATTTTAATTTGAATTCTGAAACTTCCGGAGGTCATAACTCCTTCATACGGAGTCCGATTCACGCAAACTCGGACTCTATCTCAAGCAGAATTCCGAGGCAAACGTAATGGCATAACCCGTTTCCCTTAGTTATTTCATTAAGGATTAATTATACTTAAATTTTTTAATTTACAGTTAACAGAAAATTCGGGGTGTTACAGCTGTAGTATAAGTCTTTGGTTTGAATATGCCTCTTTTTGATCTGGTTATCATTGAATGTCCAGTTTGATGCTGTGATGGTTGAGTTGGTGAGTCATTTTGTCCGTTGCTAGATTTTTGATTGCTATCATTGCTGATTTCTTCTCTTATTTCTTCCGATTGTCTGCAACTTGATTATATAGGTGATTGAATGGCGTGGCTTATTTTCTCTGGCAAATAATCATTAGTTTCATTATCACTGTGGGGGCCTTCAGAGTTACTAGCAGCCTTGTCACCATTCTCTTGATGCCACGTGTCTGCAATGTTGTGCAAATCAGGTATACTAACCTTTGTATTATATATTTGGTTGTGATTTGTATATTTGATATGCTAAAAATATTTTCTTCAAAAATAACATGTCTGCTTGTAAATATTCTGCCAGACTTGTCTATACATCTAAACCCTTTATTATTATTGCAATAACCTATGAAAGTGGAGGTTTTTGATTTATAATCAAGTGTATTATTATTATAAGGTGTTAAGTAAGGGAAACACAGACAACCAAATGTTTTTAGACTGCTGTAATCAAGTTTGACATTAAATAGCTTTTCAAGAGGTGTTATGTCGTTCAGTACTCTAGTGGGCATTCTATTTATTAGATGCACATCAGTATTGAAAGCATCAGGACAAAATTTAAGTGGTAAAGATGCTTGAGCTGACAAAGTTAAACCCAATTCAACCATGTGTCTATATTTCTTCTCAACTATATCATTTTGTTCAGAAGTATAGGGACATGTTACTCTATGTATAATATCCTTACTTTTAAAATAATCTATCAGGAGATTTTATTCTGATCCTCCATCAGATTGCATGACTTTATTTTGACAGTTTATTTGGTTTTCAAACATATTGATATAACTATTGACAACACTTTTAGTATCAGATTTAGCTTTTAAAAGTATATCCAAGTATATCTAGTGTAAGCATCAACAAATGATATGTAGTGTTAGTATCCATAATCATAAAATATAGGAGATGGACCCCAAATATCAGTGGAAATTAATTGACCAGGTTTGAAATAAACAGTCAATGAATCAGAGAATGGTAATTTGTGGTTTTTTCCCATCTAGTAATAAGTACGTACATAAGGTAATTTTGCAGGAATAAATTTTATTTTATTATCATTAAGAATTTTTGTTACAATGCTAGCACTAGGATGTCCTAACTTATAATGTCATAAGTCAAAAGTACTTCTAGTTTGAACTTCATCAATTATATCAGTCAGATTACAATGTAGGTGATTATTAATAGTAGTATTGTGGTTGCTGAGATCAAATTCATAGAGTCCCTTCACAACATTACCCGAAGAAAATTTTCCCTAGTTATTATGTCTCTAATTACACAGTATGTAGGAAAAAAATTCAAGTATACATTATTATCTTTAGCAAATTGGCACACACTAATTAGGTTTTTCTCAATAGTGGGTACACTTAGTAAATTATGCAAAAATAACCACCTATTACCAATGATACTACTAGTGCCAATATGAGAGATTTTAACACACTTACCATTGCCATTGCTTATAGTTTGATTACATTTGTATTCTTTGTTTCCCGGATTCAGGTTGTTTAGATTGTTAGTGATATGATGGCTAGCTCCTGAACTTGGTACCATGATTCATCTTGAATATGATCAATATTGTTAGTATGATTAGTTGCATCTCTCTTTCCTTGTGCTAATTTAGCAGTGAAATTGGTGTTTCTTTGACTGTTGTTGCTGGCTTGGCCTGCTGAGTAGTTTGAATTGTATCTGAAATAGCACTTAATAGTAGTATGGCCAATCTTCTCACATATTTGACATTTTGTTCAATTGTTGTTGTTGTTACTCCAGCATCCTCTTCCTCTACCGCCTCTGCCTCTAGTGGTGGGGTTTCCCCTTTGAAAGGTTTGCTCATTTTTGTAATTATTACTTATCTGATTTATGTTATTGTCAATCCTTTTATTAACTGCATAATTAACAAAGAAGTCACTTTCTTGAGCTTTCTTGCCTTCAAGCCTAGCTTCATGTGCTAATAAAATAGAGTGAACATCATTAAGAGATGAAAATTCCTTTTGTGAGGAAATTATGGCTTCTATAGCCTCATATTTTTTACGTAAGCCGTTATGAATAGTCAAGATTTATTCAGAATCTTGCACTTTATGGCCAGTAGCTTCTAACATGTCACAAACAGATTTAATTTTGCTCAAATTCTCTTTCATGGTAATGTTGTCCTTCTTTAATTTTTGCAATTGTCTCTTATAAAACATGACTTTAGCAACTGACTGGTTGTTGAAGGTTTTTTCTATTTTTGTTCATATCCCATTAGCACTTTTGCAGCCAATCACTTGTGGTAATAAGCATTGATTGATAGAGGATAGTGGCCATGAATTGATTAAACGATCTTGCCTGTGGTATTTCATGTATTCATTATTGACTATTTTATTTCTTGATCATCAATGAATTTTGGTGGAACTGATAAAGTCCCCATGATGAAGCTTTCAAGGCCATAACCTTGGATTGCACTCTCGAAATGAAGATTCCAAAGTAAGCAATTGTTTTCGTCCAATTGCAGTGTAATTAGTTGCGATTGAGAACTAATTACAGTTTTGGTGAGTTTGCCAACAACAATGAGGCTTTCAGTCGTTCTAGTACCATTGTCAGAAGCTGATGAAGCAGTATCATTGGCTATGATGACCAAACGATGAATAACCATATGGTTGTTAAGCTTTAATTAAGCTCTGATACCATGAAAGAAAAGCATGATTGAGATAAAACAATAGTTTATTATTGAAGAATTGTATGTATATATATATATATATATATATATATATATATATATATATATATATACACACACACACACACACTCGCAGAGACGGAATTCACAGGGTGATCCAATGGTGCAAATCAATTGTTTCACCATTTATGTCTAAATTTTGTGTCTAAATAGACTTACCCATTAATAATATAAGAAATAAATGTGATCGTTGCTTTTTTATAATGGGCATGTGACCGTTGCTTTGTTATAATAGGCATGTGATCGTTGCTTTCCAATTATCCTTTCTTTTCTTTATTAGTGATACAATTAATAAATTAGATTCTAAAATTAAGTGAATGAAATTTTCAACAACTGTATTAAAATCATTATGAAATGTACTGGTAAATTTACATTGCAAATGGTTCAAGGTAGGAGGAAAAGTGATGTACCATTCCAATATCATAATAAATACATCCGCTAGGCATGTTATATTCAAAGCCACCACCAATACGCACTTGACAGTTAATGATCATCAATTCAGAGCAACCTAAAAATCCACAACAATAAAATGTTGAGGAGTAAGATAGCAAATAACTTAAATGCATTAGAAAATAATCAAATTTTTGTCATATAACATTCTAATGTAAGTAAGATGTTGCAAAAGGAAAGGCGCGTAAATAAAGAAAAATGATTGTTAAACAAATAATACAAAACGCAAAGAACCAACAGGTAAGAATGGTTGATGGCTCTTCAATAGCACATTATTCCACTGAAAATCGTATAACTGTAAGTTGCTATTTGGAAATATCTCTTCTTTATTCTGTCGTATAATCGGCCGGTAATAAAGCAAAAGCTCTAACTTGATTCTTGAAATCCTGTATTGCATCTATCGTAATCGGATATAAATCAAGTTAGTTGTTATAATAAGGGTGGTTAACCGTTTGACATAGGGCCCAACTATGCAATATGAATTTGGGACTGGGTTGTATTTTATGTTCGTAATTTCATTATCTACTAAGAAGGTAGAAGGGATGTAACTTTTGTACAACTGGTCTAGTAAATTTATAAATCAAATCAACCATCTTTTAGAACCTCTCACAGAGGAAATTCTTACATGTTGGATATGCCAAAATTATGCTAGGCCTCGTAAAAAACTTTTGCAATCATTAAATCTGAATAATGCGAGCCCGTGGTTCGCACATAATTAGTTGTAAAGATTGATCTGCAATCTAAATTCAAATAAGCAAAGACTTAGAGGGTAGAGAGGTCTCAGCTAAATGTGGTCATTGCTAGTAAAGCTGGAAGAAAAAATGTAGTAAGTTGTTTTGTAAGAGTTAATTTATTTATGGATGAATGAGTAGAAAAACATGAAGTAATGAAAGTTGCTTCATACAAAAGAGCAGCAACAAAATGTGGGGGAAGTGAATTTTATTCTCTGATATGTGTATTATAGGACCTCTAGGCTTTTTATTTTTTCACTGCCCATTGAAATGTAGTCAATTAACTAATGACCTTTTGTATGGTAATTCTTTTCACATCCTTACAGTTTGCTTTGATAATAACCCTTTTATTTATTCACCTTTTAATTCCTATAGTTTTTTTTAAATAATTTCATACGTGAACATATACATAAATTATGATGTGTGCCTTTTAACTCTTATTAGTTATCTTTAATCAATTCGTTGTTTAAAAGGAAAATTTGGAGAACTGATCGTTGTATTCTAACATGTGCCTCTCAATTTGTTCTGTGGGTGTGAAGAAGAACCGTAGTCTTTTCCATTACCTACAGAACTGCAGATTCAATTAACTATTATCCGTTTATATGTTAATTCTTTTCGTATCATTGCAGTTTGCGGTAATAATAAACATTTACTTAATTGTCATTTATGCTGTATAAGTTATTTGTAAGCACATATATATCTAAATAGGTCAGTGTAGTAATTTGTAACTGATGAGAGGAAGAGTAATGGACAACCCTATACTTAGATGAAGTAACTATTGTCCATTAAACTGAATGTGAAATATTGGTTGGCAGCATAACATTTTTTTATTCTTCAAATCATATAGAGTGTTCTAACGTCAAAGGTTTAAAGTGAATGAGAATAAAAAACTTGATTATGTAAAGAAATATAAGAGCTAAGATTTCTAAATATCTTGGTAATCTTATGTACTTAATTATGGCAGATCAATATTTGTGTGTGTATCTTCTTACGTTTTACTACCAAATTGAATATGTTGTTTTAAAGTTGATACACAATCTGGGCATTTGCTTTGTCTATTAATGTGACTACACCTAGCAATAACACCCCCCTACACTGATAAAAGATCATTGATAAAAGAGTTCGTTATTCCCACAGCCTTGCTTGAAATTCCAATATCGGGATGCATATAGTTCAGCAGTTTGAGAATGTAAATGTTGTAAGTTTCAACAGAATATAAAATTTAAACATACAAAAGAGCAGTCAACATCGTTACTTTGCATTAAAATAATAAGAATATTTAAGGCCAAAGTGCAAAGCAAAACAATATCTTGACTAAGCAGAAGGCCAACGTAAACATAATATTTTGCAAGTTGTTATAGCACAAAAAGTATAGGTACAACAATATAATTACATCAAAGATACAACATAAATATATGATTGGAGCATGGTTCGGTATTGTGAACTTTGGCCTTGGTTTTGAATTTCTATCATTTAAGGATCTTCGATTTAATTTGTGCATTCGAAGAATTTCACTTTTTTTAATATGTTGTTTGTTTTTTATATAATTCTAATTTTTTGAGTAAAATGCACATTTCAACCTAACTAAAATCACATCTCAAGAATTCTAATTTCACTTTGGTCTTGATTGTTGTTAGATATCACTCAAAAAAACAGAATTCAAGTAAAATCGTATTTTACTAAATCCAGCAAGCATATATTTTCTTCTCTATAAGAAACTTTAGCTTCACAAATCCTTCAGTAACCATTCTGGCCTAAAACTGCAAAGCTTCAAATCTGCTTATAGGAAAATAATCATAGCAAATCAAACAAAAGAATTAGCTAAAAATCTCTAGAAGCTTTTAAACAATACATAACTGAGTTTAAGAATGTCATATCAGCTTGTAATTTATAGATTAAGGACAAAGTCAGTGACTTGTAAACATAATATTAGGTGAATTTGATTTTTAATCATTATTGAATTTTTTGTTTAAAATCTTAAGCATACTCTTAGTTACAAACAATACATAAATCATACCTATAGACATTGATTGAGAAGAAGATGAGATGTAGATCTGTAAGTTGTAGATCTGGAAATTGTCTTCTCTTTCTTAGTCGTACTATTATTTGTGATGTCTTTTCGATGACCCTAACGATGAATATTGGGTTTATAAGTAGAGAGAGGGGCCAAATTCCATTATGGATATAATCTCAACCATTCATCAAGGTTGATCGTTAGTAGAGAATATCCATATTTAAAGGAATATACTTTCTATTTCAGTTTTATCTTATCAAAGCAACGGACTCCATAAATTACCATACAATGACATTTAATATTAAATTAATAATTCCATATTCGTTATACGGACCACATAATGAGATGTATGAAAATTCTGACATTCTCCCACTTGGTCCATATGACAAATGCTTTAATGGCCATATAGGAACAAACATAAAGCGCGCATAAACGATGAAATGATATTTTTGAAAAGTTCAGCTTAATTACACTTAGTCGATATGAATCATCAATTAGGATCATGACGAATCTACATTGATTAAAGAATGTAGTCTCTTCCATGTACCACTAACTGACAATCAAAATAACTAAGTCTGTATAAGAAGAAGTAACCATAATGGTCCCCATTCATGTCTTGATGAAATACTAGTTCTGTTATCATGTATTACTTCCATATGTTCATAAACATAAAGATCCATAATATGAAACAAAAATTTTCAGAAGTTGCAATAATGTGTACTTAAAAAGTGTCATGATAAAAGCATTCAGCAATCCTCAAATTCATAAATAAGAAGAGCGACATTATTGGTTACCCTCAAGACCCATTGCTTCATCATGTTGCTTAAATGTCTTAGGCGGTAACCCCTTAGTTAATGGATCTGCTATATTAGAATGAGTATTGATGTGCTCGATTGACACTCTTTTCTTTCAAACTTCATCCTTGACTGATAAATATCTCATCTCCATTTGCTTTATACCCTTATAATACTTATCATTCTTTGAAAAGAATACAGTTGCGGTGTTATCGCAATAAGTTTTCAGCCATCTAGTAATAGAGTCCATGTTTGTAAGCCCTGAAATGAAATTTCGCAACCACAATGCTTGAATCGTACCCTCAAAGCATGCTACGAATTTGGCCTCCATAGCGGATGATGTTATGATGGATTGTTTCACACTTCTCCATAAGACAGCACTACCAGCTAGCATGAACGCATAACCAAAAGTGATCTTTCTAGTGTCCACGCATCCACCAAAATATGAATCCGTGTATACAGTTACTTCAAGGTGATCTACACCCCTAAATGTGAGCATAAGTTTCTTTGTTCCTTATAAGTACCTTAACACTTTATTTGCAGCTTTCCAATGATCAATGCCTAGATTGCTTTGGTAGCGACCTAGCTAGCATGCCAACTACAAAATTGATATCTGGTCTACTGCAAACCAGTATATATCCCAAACTCCCTACAAGAGATGCATAAGGATAGTCTCTCATTTGATCGCGTTCAAACTTAGTTTGAGGACATTGATGTAACTTGAATTTGTCCCCCTTCTTAATTGGAGCAGCATCAGGATCACATGACGCCATGCCAAAATATTTCCAAATTTCTTGTGATATAGGTATTTTGAGATAGTCTTAAAATCCTACTTGGTCTGTCATGGAATATTTCTATCCCAATCACATAAGAAGCGTCTTCCATATCTTTCATTTCAAATTTTTGAGAAAGAAAGTCCTTGGTTTCCTGTAATAAGCCAAGGTCACTGCTTGCTATAAAGATATCATCAATTTATAGAACTGGAAAGGCAAACTTACTCCCACTGACCTTCACGTATATACACTGATCAACCACGTTTTCAATGAACCCAAAGGTGTTAGCGGTATCATGAAACTTAAGGTGTCATTGTCGAGAAGCTTGCTTTAGTCCATATATCGATCTTTTTAACAAACAGACCTTGTTTTCCTTTCCATCTATAATGAAGCCTTCTGCTGAGCCATATAGACGTCTTCTTCTAAACTCCCATCCAGAAAAGCTGTTTTCACATCCATTTGATGTAACTCTAAGTCAAAATGAGCTGCTAAACCCATGATGATTCGTAAAGAATCCTTCTTTGAAACTGGAGAGAGGGTCTCATTATAATCAGTGCCCACTTTTTGATAGAACCCTTTAGCTACAAGTTTAACTTTATGCCATTCGATTTTACCAAGAGAGTCATGTTTAGTCTTATAGACCCATTTACAACTGGCTTTCTTATGTCCTTCTAGTAAATCGACCAACTCCCAAACTTTATTTGCAACTATAGATTTCATCTCTTCAAATATGGCATCAATCCATTTCTCATGATCTTCACTTTTCATGGCTTGTGAATACATAGCCGAATCTTTTTCCAATCCCATGTTAAATTCACATTCTTACAAATACAACATATAATTATCTGAAATATATGGTCTTCTTGGTTTAGTGGTCCTCCTTAATGCTACCTCAGGTGTTGTATTCACATTCGATTCAATGGAGACAAGCTTATGATGAAGTGCATGATCATTGACAATTGGATCTACATTATTGGTAGGCCAATGACATTAGGTAGAATAATGTCGGTCGAAATTCTGGGCAAAGGAATTGGTATATGTGCCCTAATCTCTCTGATGACCACTTCTCTTACTAGATCACTCCCAATGATTTCGCTATACTCAAGGAATTTAGCACTACTGGTTTCTACAATTCTGGTGCTATGATTAGGATAGTAAAACTTATACTCTTTTGATCTTTCTGGATATCCAATAAAAACTCCACTAATGGTTTTTGAGTCTACTTTCTTGCCATGTGGACTATAAACATGTGCCTTTGCTGGACATCCCCAAACACATAAATGTCTTAAATTGGGTTTCCATCCTTTCCACATTTCAAAAGGTGTTTCAGGGACAGCTTTACTAGGAACTCGGTTCAAAATATATACAGCAGTCATAAGGACATGAATCCACATCGATATTGGTAAGTTTGAATTACTCATCATACTCCTAACCATCTCTAAAAGTATATGATTACGTCTCCCAGCAACACCATTCATCCATGATGAACCAAACATTGTGTACTGAGGAACAATTCCTAACTTTTTAAGAAGTTTAGCAAAAGGGCTAGGGTGTTGTCCCGACTCATCATACTTTCCATAATATTCACACCTCTATCAAACCTAATGATTTTTTTTACCTTTTCACCCGACTGACTCTCAACCTCGGTTATGTAGGATTCTACAGCATTTACAGATTGAGATTTATCATGTAAACGGTTAAAGATAACAATAGCGTGAGTAATAATCGATGAAGGTAGTGAAATATTTTTCTCCACCAAAAGATGGATAATCGAAAGGTTTGCATATGTCTATATGTATAATTTCAAGTAGTTCAGTATTTCTTGTGGCTCCTTTCTTGGTAGGTTTAGTTTGCTTACCATTAGTGCAATCTTTAAAATCCTCAAAATCAGTGAAATCAAGAATTGGAAGAATTCTTTCTTTCACTAATGAGTTAACTCTTTCTCTAGATATATGACAGTCTTTTATGCCACAAGAACGAAGAACTTCACTAGCCCTACTACGTTTCAAACCCATTTTAGGATGGAAAGTTACATTAAGCGATTCAGAAATTGAATTATCAAGAGTAATTTGATATAAACCATTAACTATAATTCCAGTATCCACTAATTCATTTATTTTTTAAACAATTTTGATACATCCATCACCAGTACATAAAAAAACCATCAAGACCAAGTTTAGACAAGGAAATCAAATTATGAGAAACTATAGGAACATAAAGAGTGTCATCTAATTATAAATGAAAACCAGTACTTAATGTTAAACGAATATTTCCAATGGCTACTACTGGTGCTTTCATCTTATTTCCCATGTAAGGGTAGGCTTCATTTGGACTTATGTTCCAGGTTGTAAGGTACCCTGCATTAAGTTTGAAACATGAACATTAATCCAGAGTCAATCCACCAAGTGTTAGAAGGTGCTTCTACATAATTTGATTCGAAACATACTAAAATCAGAGGCTTACCCTTCTTTTCAAACCATTCTCCGCGCTTTACGCAATCCTTCTGAATCTTTTTGCAAAATTGGAATTTATCATTTTTTTTAACCTTCTTTGTGATAGGTTGACTGGAGTGGATGGAAGAACTATTCTGATTAGAGTAATGCTTCTTATTGTACTTCCAGTTTTTCTTTCCTAGTTTGTTCTTCTCGATCTCATTCCCATGCATGTAATTTGCACTAGCAACATGGTTAATTTGCTACTTGATTATAGCCTCTTCTTGAACCAGCTTATTGGTCAATTGATTCACATTCCAGGTTTTTGTAATCGTGTTATAATGAATTGGGAAGGTCCATACTTTGGAGACAAGGTGTTGAGAATAAATTGGACTAGGAATGAATCCTCTACTTTCATGCCCAATTTACCCAACTATGCAGCCAAGTTAGTCATGTCAAGTACATGTTGCTGCATGGTCTGGTACCATCATAACGGGCAGTAGTTAGTTCAGCCATGAGTTTCCCAACAATAGCTTTGTCACCAAGGTTAAAGCGTTCAGTGATTATTTTTAAGTATTCCTTAAAAGTTAAGGTTTCATTTTCATGAATAGAAGACTTAATGTTGGAGGCAGTGGTTAGACGTAGAACTTCAGACATAGTTTATTGGCTTTAGTCGATGCAGCATAGGCAAGTTTCTCATTCCCTATGGACGCAGCCGTAAGATCAGCGGGTTTATCCATAGTCAAACCCAAGTCTATCTCTAATACACCCAAGAAGAGCTCAACATGTTCTTTCCACTTATTACAATTATTTCCATTTAGTTCAGGAACTGAGTTAACAAAGGAATTAAGTTGGGTAGTTTGAGGAACTGCAATATTGGAATGATCTCACAACAGTTAAATTTTGGGTAAAAAATATATATATAACATTCATGGCTAAGATTTAAACATAAATATATGACTTATGGTTTATAATTAAACAAGTATGGTATCTGTGGATATCCTATACATGCTCAATCACATAACTAAGTATTCCACTTAATGGCTATTTTTACTTATGATGCATAGTCTACCTGTGGGTAAAACATTATTCTAAGAATTTAACCAATAATAAGATTACTTAGTCCAACATTCAAGACATATTTTGAATCTGTTGTGGCAGATTACAAACAATAATATGAATGTCATACGATAATGAAATACAATATGCATGTATTGAATTGTTATCACTATGGTGATAATTAAAACAATATAATATGAATGTTGTATTGTTGAATGTATTGATCCTACGAAAATACAATATACATGTATTGAATTGTTTCAAAGTGACAAAATTATAATTATAGCCCTATATATTTTAATTATAGCTATTATAAATTTTTCTTTAAATATGTGGTTATATTGATGACATTCCATAATTAAGTACAATAACGGACTTCATAAATAATCACATAAAGAAAGTCACATTTGAATGCTAAAATTAAGTGCCACATAAACTTATATCTAAATAACATAGAAATATCATACCAAATAACATAAATCAACTATTGTTTCTTTTTATTTTATGCTAACCTATGCATAAAAAGAAACGTATTTTCAATGAGTAAAGTCACAAATATTTATATGATAATAAAATGCAACAAATAATAAAATATATTTCTTTTCATTTACTGAATACCAACTTCCTCCACCAATAATTTAGTATCACCGAAGCAATTAATGCATTCATGACAATTAATTAATTGATTTATTATCGTAACAACCACATTTAACGCAACTATTATAAAAATAAATGCAATTAGTTGTTATGTGGATCAAATAATAATGTTAATTAGTGTCATCAACATTTATTTCAATGATAAGAAGATACATAAACACTTTAAAGGAGCAAGTTTTTAATTCTATTCAACCGAAATTTTGCAAAAACATCATACAAACTTTCAATTATCATGAATCATCATTACGTTTTTTGCTGGAAAAGCAGTAAAAAAAAAATCAATCTTGAGGGTTTAAATGATTAAAAAAAAGAAATGTAAAAATTCACAATAGAGCGATGACTGCTCAGAGAGATCTTATTGTTTTCAGTCAACTATGAAATTTTCATCCAATTCTAACACAAAAAGGATGTTTTGTCGTATTAGTGATATAAGAAAAATGAAAATAGGTCCAAAATAATTATTGCATCTTATTCGTAATAAATTGCTAAACCAGTTACAAAAAAAGTAATGATAATATTAACATGTAGTTTGAATAAATATAATCAATACATGACACTATACAAGAATCAAGCTGCGGAAAAACATAATACCAGCATGATTCTACTATGAATTTGAACTTAGAATATGATTCTCAACCTTGATCTAATACCACAAGTAAACATAATATCAAGTGAATTTGATTTTTAATCATTGTTGTATATTTTTGTTTAATATCTTAACCATACTCTTAGTTACAAACAATACATAAATCATACGTGTAGACATTGATTGAAAAGAAGATAATGAGATGTGTTAGATCGAAATTTGGACCTAACACCCAAATTGTTATGAACTGTAGAGAATTTTAAATGAAGAATGAGGAAAAAGAAAATAACACTCAGAATTTATAGTGGTTCGGCGTTAACGAGCCTACGTCCACTTTATATCTTATTGATTATGCTTTAAAAGCTAGTACAACAGTGATTTCTCTCAATATTTCAGTGGTTTGACAGCAATGGCGGATTCAGTACTCACTATTGCCAAAAGGCTCCCGAAAAATGCCAAGCTCTGGGCTATTTATAGCTGATTTTGTCAGGCGGATCGCGGACACGTGGCACAAATCCCGAGATCATCGGATCGCATCGCCACCATTGAAGAAATAGTCAAACTAGCCGTTGTGGACAGGTGTCGTGATTTGCTTGAAAATCGGATCGTGCAGATGGAGAGAATTGGTCCAGATGACGGTTAGGAACACGTGTCGCCAGATCCATGTGGTTCGGATCGCTGAAGACCAGCTCGTGATTGAATGGGTCAGAGGGTTCAGTGCGCACCAAGGGATCGGATCGGTTCGCTCTTGGTAACGATATAAGTTTGGTTCGGATCGCCTGGATGCATCGTTCGTTGACAAGATGGGAGCGATCCGTTCCTGGGCGAGTCGGTAGAGTGCGATCCATTCCTAGGCGAGACGATGGAGTGCGATCCATTTCTGGGCGAGACGATGGAGTGCGATCCATTTCTCCAATTTCTTGGGGGACTTGGTTTCCTGTTTTCCTTTTATGAATGATCCTGGGTGGCTTGGTCAAAAAGCGAGCCAACATTTTGCCCCCTCGAAGTATGTTTTATTGGTGATGGAACATGCTTCGAAGATTCCAATCTACCTTTTCCTGATGGGATGTAAATCAACAGTCGCATTGGTTCAAATCGATACATGTATGAATCGGATCGCCATAGGACGACGCGGTCCGATTTGGTCATCTGCTCGTCTCGTACCGAGTTCCTAGGCTCTTATGCGAAACGGGGCGTATCTTCCTTCGAGCCGTGTCGGGCTTTGGGTTTTGTGGGCCATTGTTTCAAAGCGGTCCGTGGGCTTCTTTGCGATTCCATCTTTGGATCGTGGCCTGCATGGTGCTTCATGGACCGAATAAGACAAAGGAGGGGAGACAAACGGTCACCTTTTTTGCCTATATAAGCCGACGCTCCCCTCTTCATTCTCCTTCTTCTTTCTCTTCAAGCACCGTTCTTCTGCGACTCCAAACTTTTCCTTTTTTGAATCAGTGGCGAACAGTAAAGTTCTGTACGACGGATATAGCAACATCGGGGATCCTAAGTCCGACTGGTTTTACATAAGAAAACAGGCTGGATGCTCACGGAGATGGCTCAAATCAAGTAAACTTTGATCGCCTAGTTGAATATCTTGCTTGAGGAGTCTAAGTAATAACATTCTTCCGCTTTTTCCTTTGTCTTAAACAGATCATGTCTTCCCGAAAACAGAAGGTGCATTATACAACAATCAGTTGTCCATTCTTTTGCAAAGCAGATCCGACTTTTTAAGGATTAAAAAATGCATTACTGATGACAACCTTCATAAGCATCGCCTCTTGGATAGGAAATTTGGACTTGGGACCGGCGGCAAACCTTATAAATATGTGCCCCCAACGGAAGGAGAGGGAACTTCACAAGCGGTGGAAACAACTAAATTTCGTAAAAGTCCTTCTCCGATAGTCATCCAAGACGACGAAGACTTGAATGTATACACAGGGGATGAGTCCCGTGGTGATGTGTCGAAGGAAATCCCTACTTCTGCTCCAATGGAAACTGTTGGTGATGACGACTTGACAGAAGAACAGTTATTCGACGAGCTGAATAAGATCCCTCTACCCGACATTGAGTACACGGAAAAAGACTTCGGCGAGGAGCCTTTCTTTTCTGCTCCCGAAGAGGCGACTGATTCAACAAGGGGACAGGAAGCGGGTCAAATGAGCCTGTCTCCAGGCCCGGGTCTGTTAGGGGGGAACTATATGGGATGCACACCTTACACACACCGCCTGACCGTGCACTATTATATCGTGAATATTTAAAGTTATAATATGCTCTTCTTTTCTTTTTACAGGAACGATGTCCCGTAGGAAATCCTACTCGTACCGTTCTCTTCGCGAAGGCACCCCCAGCCTTCGTCCGGGTACTGAGCGCCCTCGCGGTCCCCCTCATAGGCCGAGCTCTTCGCAACCTCGATCTCCACCCAAATCAACCTCTACCAGGCCTTCGAGTCATCCGACAATTCCGACCGGGGGAAAGACACTTCCAAAAGAGTTGACTCCTCCAAAGAGTGCGCCTTCCCACAGTCGGTCGTCCAAAAGGCGTCACGAATCCAAAGATGGGGACAGAGATTCATCCAAAGAAACTGAGCAAGAGAGAAGTAACATTGTCCCCACCAGCCAACCAGAGTTAGCTGCCTCCGGTTCACGGGATTACGTTCACGGTCCTGAAATCCAAGGTAGGCTGGAAAAGCTACGGGAACAATTTCCAGGAATGTTCTTTGATAGGATGGTCTTTGTTCCTGCCTTGGAACCGGTCCCTAAAAACTGGGATAAAGAAGTTATCGGGCATATCCGTCACGTGGCCAAGCAGTACGAGATGATGAAAAAACACGCACTCAATCTTTCGGAAGTCATCCGAACACTTGAAATAGAAGCTCACAGGTCTAAAGCAAAACTTGAAAACAACGAAAGGGCTAGGACAAAATTAGAGAAGGACCCGGAAGACACTCAAGCCCAGCTCGCTTTGGCACAGAGAGACGCTGCAAACTATAAAACTGAATTAGAAAATGCCAAGCAGCGCTTTCATTCAGAACTGGATTCCAATAGCCAGGAAAAAATGGCCTTAAAAAAGGAGGTTGAAGACCTCAGAATGGCCAACATCGAATTGGTAACGGCACAAGGCCATTTTGAGACTGAAAAGGCTGCTTGGGAGGCGGAAAAAGCGAGTCTAAAAGAAAGGTTGGCACTGGCAGAGGCGGAAAAAGTGATCTTGAATGATCAGGCGGCCGACGCGGAGAGACGGGCAGCTCTTGCCGAAAAGAACGTTGATAGCGCCATTGAAATGGCCACTGCCTCCAACAACAAACTCCTTGAAAGAGAGAAAGAAATCGAGGGGTTTGAGGAGATGATTTTTGATTTCCTTGGCCAGGTTCTCAAAACTCGCAATATCTCATGGATCCCGGATTATCATGTTACTTTGGCCAACTTATGGGATGCCATCGTGGAGGGCGAAAAACATAGACTGGGGGTCGAAGAGATCAATGAAGATGAATTGATGAAGAGCATCCTAAGAGACAACGAGCCTGAGGATCTGGCAGAGGGTCGCCGCTTAATCCTGGCGGAAATGGAGAAGGAGAGAACCATGGCTAAAGGTAAAAGCAAAATTGATGAAGGTTCCAGCTGCGCCGTGAAGTCTAAAACCTCCGAAGTTGAGGAGTACCATCCTGACGATCCGCTAATCCCCTTAGGTCTAACTCCCGTGGTTGTTGGAGCATCCGGATCTATTCAAGAGGGAGCATCTGCAGAAGGTATCCCTCTCTTTTCCCCGCAATTTGCTAAAGCGATTGCGAATTGTCGTCGTCTAGCAGGACAACCCATTGAATTAGCAATGTGTGTCTCTCATAATGCAGGTGGTGAGCCCGTTGATAAGGGTGCTGAAAAAGAGAGAGAAGTGGAGAAGGAGGCTGTCCTGCCGGGTGCTGGTCCCGATGTACTCAAGGATGCCGAGACTATCGAAGCTTTAAAAGACATGGATGGTCACCATGTGGATGACGAAGAGGACATTACTGGCTCCAAAAAGGCCGATGATGATGATGATGAGGAACCCCTGGCCAGCCAAAAAGCCAGACAAGAGAAAGAGTTGGCTTCAAAGAAGGTGGAAGATGAGGCTTTGGACGTGGTGCCTCTTGCAGAGTTCGATCCCAAAACTGGGATGATTATGAAAATTCAGTCCAAGTCCATCAGCCGGCAGCTTCACTTCGCAAACCCCGATGACTTCCCGGCTTCCCTCTCCAGTAGAAGCAAGGGAAAAGAAGGGGAAGAGGAGACCTCAGAGGAGTCAGATGCTCCCCTTGTGGACAAGCGGAAAAGGAAGAAGGAGGATCCATCTGAAGCCGACAAGGAGAGGCTGGAGAGGCAGAAGCGAGAGAAGAAATCAAAGCATAAATAGGATGTTTGTTGATATTTTGTCTTTTAGGTTTCCCACTGACCAGGAAGTGTAATTGTGAGACTGGTCCTCACTTTTGTTTCTAAATTGTTTTCACTTTGTTGATTCGCAGTATATAAACAAGGATTTGTTTCTCCTTATATCATTGTGTACCTGTATTCATAGAAACTTTCCACGTTTAGTCGTTAGCCAACTATTAATAATCATAAGTCAGTTGATCAACAGGAAGAAGAATGTTCATGCTATGTTACACTGTTATATCAAAGTTTAGTGTTTGCATAGGAGTGCGTGGTGCCCCCCAATCAGTTGTTAGAGTTTTACGCTTGGCGATTCGTTCGCTCCCCGATCCTTCAGCGGGGAAGGAGTTATTTCTCAGCGCTCAATCGGAGACGCCTTTATACTCTCTCTCGACTCTGGAGAGTTAGAGTTTGAGCTCAGCGATTCATTCGCTCCCCGATCCTTCAGCGGGGAAGGAGCTCTTTCTCAGCGCTCAATCGGAGACGCCTTTATACTCTCTCTCGACTCTGGAGAGTTAGAGTTCGAGCTCAGCGATTCATTCGCTCCCCGATCCTTCAGCGGGGAAGGAGCTCTTTCTCAGCGCTCAATCGGAGACGCCTTTATACTCTCTCTCGACTCTGGAGAGTTAGAGTTGGGACTCAGCCGTCTGCAATCATGCATGCTCCTCAAACTCGTCTTAGGTTTACATTTTAATCCAAGCTTCGAGGATTAAAACCAGTCGGACAAGCAGCTAGAGCATTTACCAAGGCTTTGGGTTCCTCTGATTAGTTTACGAGAGGAACTGTTGGCACCGGACTTCGGGTACCTGCATTATTCACACTGATTTTCATAGGCAAATAAATAAAGATGCAATAAAGGTAAATGACACACAGTATTTTTATAGTGGTTCGGTCGAATAATGACCTACGTCCACTTTATAATCTCTTGCTTTAAGGAATTAGACTGTTCTAGGCAAGTCATGCCCTGTACATAGTTTTTTAACAAAGCAAAAGAATAGATTTGAAACTTCTCATGTTAGATATGGCCGTAGATGTTGGGCATTCCACACTCTGGGGATTTCCTTTCCATCTACGGTTGCCAGCTTGAAGGTTCCGTTATCAAGCTTGCTGAGAATAGAGTACGGTCCTTCCCACTTCGCTCCCATATGAGTTGGGGGTGGAAAGACACGTTTCAGAACCAAGTCTCCGGCTTCCCAGGTCCGAGCTCGGACCTTTTTGTTGTAATATCGGGCGACCTGTTGTTTGCATCTCAGAGCACGCAGGTCAGCTTCATCCCTCTTTTCTTCAATCATATCCAGGGACTCAAGGAGCAATTCATTATTGGACATTGGATCATAATAGGTCACCCGATGAGAAGGTGCCTTTATCTCAATCGGGATGACTGCTTCCGTTCCAAAAGCAAGGGAGAACGGGGTATGTCCTGTCGCTGATTTATATGTCGTCCTGTAGGCCCATAATGCCAAGGGCAATTCATCAGCCCACATGGCTCTAGCCCGCTTCATTCTTCTTTTCAGAATGGACTTAATTACTTTATTTGCAGCTTCGACTTGCCCGTTCGATTGTGGGTGTGCCACGGAGGTGTATCGATTCTTGATGTGATATTTTTGGCAGAAGTTTCTGAATTCAGCACTATCAAATTGAGTTCCGTTGTCTGTTATCACAATCTTTGGAATCCCGAATCGACAGATGATGTTTCTCACGATGAAGTTGATCACCCGTTTAGTTGTGATTGTAGTTAGTGGTTCTGCCTCGACCCACTTAGTGAAATAATCTACGGCCACAATAGCGAACTTTGCCCCGCCCCTCGCTATGGGGAGACTCCCTATGATATCAATTCCCCACATAGCAAAAGGCCATGGACTTATCATTGTTTTTAACTGACTTGGAGGCGCTCTAGGTATCTTTGAAAATCTCTGACACGCATCGCATCGTCGTGCATATCTTACTGCATCCTTGTTTATGGTAGGCCAGAAGTAACCATGCCGCAATATCTTTTTTGCCAAAGTTTGCCCTCCAGTGTGGTCGCCACATTCGCCTTCGTGGACTTCTTGCAGCACACGTTTGATGTCATCGTGGGCTATACACCGAAGGAGGGGCATTGAATACCCTTGTCTATAAAGGACTCCGCCTTGCAGTACGTATCGGGCGGCTTTACGAATCACTTTACGCCTCTCACTTTTCTTGGTCGGAAGCGCTCCATCCATTAGGAAATTTTTATAGGGGTCATCCATGACTCCCTTTCTGGTTCCGTCTCTAGTACTAGGTCGATTTCCATCTGATTAATGCTGGGAGACCGAAGCACTTCAACGGGGGCTAGCCCTATCACTTCAGGATCGTTAGAACTAGCCATCTTTGCCAACTTGTCTGCTTGCTGATTTTCTGACCGCGGAATATGAGATATGCTGTAGTGATCAAACTCATTCAGCAGTTCTTTCACTTTCTTTAAGTATAGAATCAATCTTGCACTTTTAGCTTGGAATCTCCCAGTAACTTGGTTCACAGCTAACTTGGAGTCGCAGAAGATGTTCAGTTTTGTGACTTCTAGTACCTTTGCAATCTTTAATCCGGCTATCAGAGCTTCATATTCAGAATCGTTGTTAGTGGCCTGAAACTCCATTCGGATGGCATAAGTTATCAATCGTTTCTCGGGGGTTTCAAGCACTATTCCAGCGCCGGATCTTTCGTTGTTCCTAGCACCATCAGTATATAATCTCCAGACATTAGGGTCGAAAAGTAACTTTGAGGGTTCCACTTCTTCGTTTGCTATGTCTTCTTCAGGAACAGTGAACTCTGCTATGAAGTCAGCTATCACTTGCCCCCGAATTGATCGTCTGGGCTGAAAGTTCAAGTCAAATTGACTTAACTCAATATTCCATTTGAGTAACCTTCCAGATGCCTCCGGTCTCTGTAAAACTTGCTTGAGTGGGTGATCAGTATATATGGTAATAGGATGTGCTTGAAAGTAGTGCCGAAGTTTTCTGGAGGCAATCAGTAAACTATACGCCAGTTTCTCTATCCGTGGATAATTACGTTCTGCTGCCGTTAATTTTTTGCTCACGTAATACACAGGTCTTTGGACCTTTTCCTCTTCCCTTACCAACGCTGAGCTGATTGCATGAGATGATACTGCCAAATACACGAATAAATCCTCATGGTCTATTGGTTTAGATAGAATTGGAGGTTTCTCCAAGTGTCTGAGCAAATTCTGAAACGCTTCTACGCAGTCAGGTGTCCATTTAAAGTGGCGTTTTCCTCGCTTTATTAATTCGAAGAATGGGATGCACTTATCCGTAGCCCTGGAGATAAATCTGCTTAGTGCGGCCACTTTTCCGGCAAGGCTTTGCACATCCCTGATTTGCCTAGGTTCCTGAATGTTCCTGATTGCCGTGATCTGGTCCGGATTAATCTCGATACCGCGCGAACTGACAATGAATCCTAAGAATTTTCCAGAAGCAACACCGAATGAACATTTGGTGGGATTGAGTCTCATCCCATACTTTCGAAGAATGCCGAACATCTCCACCAAATCAGTAGTGTGTTGAGAGGATTGCTTGGATTTAACCAACATATCGTCGACGTATACTTCCATTGTTTTCCCGATTTGGTTATAAAACATTCTGTTGACCAAACGTTGGTACGTAGCGCCTGCATTCTTCAAACCAAAGGGCATTACTACGTAACAATATAATCCCAGATCAGTGATAAAGCTAGTATGCTCTTGATCCGGAACATGCATTGGAATTTGGTTGTATCCTGAATAAGCATCCATGAATGAGAGAAGCTCGTGACCTGCCGTCGAGTCTACCAACTGGTCAATTCGAGGTAATGGGAAACTATCTTTGGGACAAGCTTTGTTTAAATCCGAGAAGTCGATACACGTTCGCCACTTCCCGTTGGCCTTCTTTACCAGGACTGGATTCGAAATCCAGTCTGGGTAAGTTGAATCTCTGATAAACCCATTACTCTTTAGCTTTCCAACCTCTTCTTTCAAGGCAGCGGACCTCTCTGGGCCCAGCATTCGCCTTTTTTGCTTTACTGGAGGATGTTTGGGATTAATGCTCAAAGAATGGCTCATGATTGATGGGGATATCCCGTACATGTCCGCGTGGGTCCAAGCGAATACATCCAAGTTGTTCTTTAAGAAAGTCGTCAATTCTTCGGCAAGAGTCGGACTTAACTGGGATCCAATCTTAAGGACCTTCTCCGGGTCACTGTCATCGATTGGCACATCCACAGTTGCTTCGTTGGGAGTTGCCGTTCTGCCCCCGGGTTCTTGATCCTCTCTGGGATCTATATCCTCGGGCATCACTCTAGGCAACTCTCCAACAATTATCCTCTTTGGTTGCTATAAGGTTTCCGCCCCCAAAGGGGGAGGAGTGCCTTTAGTTTCGATATCCCCGCCGTTGCGAAGCAACTTTAATTTGGCAACATAACATGCTCGCGCAGCAACTTGATCCCCTCTGACGATACCAATGCCAGCTTCTGTGGGGAACTTCAGTAGCAAGCACCAGGGGGCTATACAGGCTCTGAACTTTGCGAGGGTCGGTCGGCCCAAGAAGGCATTGTAGGGCGATTCGACATCCAAAACCACAAAGGGAAGAATTCTCACTCTCTGGCGTTCTCCTTGCCCAAGTGTAACTGGCAATTCTACATAACCCATAGGTGCAGTGGATGCTCCGTTGAATCCACGGATCCATCCTTGGCAGGGCTTCAAGTCTTTTATCTCAAGATTCATCTGGTCAAAGGCCTTTTTGAAAAGAATATTAACGGAACTCCCGTTGTCCACCAGAACCTTATGAACAGTGGCCGGCCCAATGGGTATCGTAATTACAAGTGGATCTTCAGTTGGAGCATGGACTTCGATGCTTTCTCGTTCTCGGAAAACAACGTCATCAGTCATCATCTTCTGCTGCTTCACCGGGATGCTGTCCTCGGGGTTGCTACATTCCCCCACTTCGAGGTGTTGTTTGGCTGCGTTGACGTATTGATCTAAAGCTTTGGAACTGTGCCCAGCAAGGTAAAGCCCACCGATCACGGTATTGATTACAATATTCTTTCCCTTTTGCTGAGCAGTTGGCCTAGTAGCAAGTTGATTTTGATTCTGATTCGGGGCCTGCACTGCTTGCCCCCTGTCCCTAGGCGTTACTCTGTATTCGTCTAGCTTCCCTTCTCGAAGCAACCTTTCGACTACATCCCTCAGGTGACGGCATTCATTCGTCGAATGGCCGTGGATTTGATGAAAGAGACAAAACTTCCCTGTCTCACGCTCTTTCTCTGTTGACTCTCTAGGAGGTGGCCTCTTATTCTGGAGGACTTCATACGCATCCATGAAGATATTTTCCAGAGTATCACTTATGGGTGTATAACTTTCAAAGGCCCTGGGACGAGTCCTTCTCTGGGAGTCGTTCCCTCGGCCCCTCTTCCGGTTGTTGCCGTTAGCATTGTTGTTACCTGGTCGGCGACCACCCTGGTTCTGATTTCCGACGTTTACCTCAACTTTCCCCGAGCTGTCTCCAGTCTGTTTGATGGCGACATTGCTCTGAACTTCTTCCTTATCAGTTGTTTTAAGCTTTCGGTTTGCGTATACCTCTTCCCGGCGTAGATGTACATTGGCTTTTTCATAGAATAACTCTCTGGTGTGGGGTGGTTTGCCTGCCAAGTACCTCCCGAATTCAGTGTCCTTATCCACTCCATCAATTAGTGCTGCAACAATGGTCGGCTCATGAGGATCTTTAACCTCAGTGGCGGCCAAATTGAAACGATCCAGGTACATCTTTAGACTTTCGCCTGGTCGCTGTTTGACAAGGAATAAATCGATCACGCTTTTCGTCTTCTGTGCGTAGATACGGAATTGCTCTACGAACTTCTCGCTTAGCTCCCTGAAGCTAGAAATCGATCTCGCCGGCAGGCGAGTAAACCATAGTAAAGCCACGTCTTCCAGGAATATGGGAAACGCTTTACACTTAACTGCGTCAGATGCGGCGGCAGCAGTCATCGACCAAGAGTATCTCATTAGGTGCTGAACAGGATCAGATCTTCCTGCATATCGGTTCATTTGTGGCATGTTGAAACGCCTTGGAAAAGTTGCATCCAAAATATCATCAGTAAAAGGGGTATGACTGCGGTCAATCCCCCAATCTTCGTTCCGCTGTCCACGGCTGTCGGCCAAAATCTGGTGAACCATGGCTGCAACGTTTGCACTAGTCAAAGGAGGTTCAAGGTCAGTGCCTCTAGCCCGACTAGGTTCTCTGATCTCTCTTCGGGGAGTAGCCACAAAATCTGGGGCTCGGACGGGGCTTCGCTGCCCCCTGTTATTATGAGTATGCGTGCGGCGACGGGGCTGAGGTGGTCTGTTATGTACAGGACTGTTCACATTACGGTTTATGGGCCCCGCTCCTAGCTCTTCTTCTTCCTGTGAGGGCAGGGTCCCGAACCGAAGCTGTTCTATGTTTTCGGCTCTCTCATACGGTCGCCGCGGGGGTCTTGGCGATTCTTCAGATGAAGAGGAATATACGGGGGTGAGTGGACGAACCGGCGATGCTCTTTGTCTTGCTAACTCATCAAGTCTTCTATCCATAGCCGTCAAATTTTGCCGCAGGATGGAACTTTCCTGCCTTTGGGCAGCCATCTCGTCAAACAGCCTATCCCACATTTCGACGAAGCGAGAGAGATACCCCTTAGTGACAGGAGCAGCAGGATAATAGTGGTCATCATCACCCTCTCTTATGGGCAAAGTGCTCGAACCGGGTCGAGCAGAGTTTCCAGGACGATAGGAGTGGGTTATAGGTTCTTTTCCAGGTCGAGTTGTATTCTGGCCATCAGTTCGGGTAGCTTCGGTTCGTGGAGGGCGATTCGCTGCGCCCCCCTGAGATCGACTCGTGGTCGTGGTACGCGGAGGCTGTGAGGTGTTGCCCCGGGATCGAGTAACAACCCCTTCAGTAGCACGGACCGTTTCGTTCTCATCGACTCGGAACGAGGTGCCTTCGTCGGATCGGATCGCCCCCTGCGCTCCACGATCCAGAGTTTCTTCGTTGTCCAGTTCGTGCACACTCTCCTCAATCGTTTCGTTGGTCTGCGAAACTTTAGATCTTTTTCCAGCCATGATATCCGAATCGCTGGAATCTTCAAGGAAACGAATGACGAAACTTTAAGACTGAGTTTCTCAGTGGAAGCACCAAAAATGTTAGATCGAAATTTGGACCTAACACCCAAATTGTTATGAACTGTAGAGAATTTTAAATGAAGAATGAGGAAAAAGAAAATAACACTCAGAATTTATAGTGGTTCGGCGTTAACGAGCCTACGTCCACTTTATATCTTATTGATTATGCTTTAAAAGCTAGTACAACAGTGATTTCTCTCAATATTTCAGTGGTTTGACAGCAATGGCGGATTCAGTACTCACTATTGCCAAAAGGCTCCCGAAAAATGCCAAGCTCTGGGCTATTTATAGCTGATTTTGTCAGGCGGATCGCGGACACGTGGCACAAATCCCGAGATCATCGGATCGCATCGCCACCATTGAAGAAATAGTCAAACTAGCCGTTGTGGACAGGCGTCGTGATTTGCTTGAAAATCGGATCGTGCAGATGGGGAGAATTGGTCCAGATGACGGTTAGGAACACGTGTCGCCAGATCCATGCGGTTCGGATCGCTGAAGACCAGCTCGTGATTGAATGGGTCAGAGGGTTCAGTGCGCACCAAGGGATCGGATCGGTTTGCTCTGGGTAACGATATAAGTTTGGTTCGGATCGCCTGGATGCATCGTTCGTTGACAAGATGGGAGCGATCCGTTCCTGGGCGAGTCGGTAGAGTGCGATCCATTCCTGGGCGAGACGATGGAGTGCGATCCATTTCTGGGCGAGACGATGGAGTGCGATCCATTTCTCCAATTTCTTGGGGGACTTGGTTTCCTGTTTTCCTTTTATGAATGATCCTGGGTGGCTTGGTCAAAAAGCGAGCCAACAAGATGTAGATCTGTAAGTTGTAGATTTGGAAATTACCTTATTTATCAGTCGTACTACTATTTGATGTCTTTTTGATAACCCCATAACGATTAATATTGGGTTATATTTATAGGCACAAAGAGAAGGGCCAAATTCCATTATGGATTACAACCGTTCATCAAGATTGACCGTTAATAGAGAATATCCATTTTTAAAGGAGTATACCTTCTATTTCAATCTTATGTTATCAAATCAATGGACTCCATAAATGACCACAAAATGACATTTAATGTTAAATTAATAATTTCATATTCGTTATGTGGACCACATGATGAGATGTATGAAAATTCTTACAGACTATACATGGAAAAATTTGTTCTTCATTCACAATGTACAATTAAGATCAAATGATATTTTCAGATCTATATTTTAAGAGTGGTAATACTTTTACACATTACTGAATAACTGATTAAATTGTATAAACTATAAGGATATGATTACTAACAAAATAATTAGATGATCACATGAGAAATTAATCATAGTACTTCTAAGCTATCCCAAAATTGAAAGTCCATTGTGTTACATGAAGATGCTATCCACATCCTCTACTTCTCTAGGACTTATGCTTCTTTAAGTTCCGACATGTACCCTCGTCAAAATACGAAAAGGAATCAAAATTAGAATCTAAAATCTCAATTTAGCATTAAAAAATGAGTACTAAACTGGGAGACAGTTGTGGGAATTAGTAATAGAACGAAAATATCATGTTAAATTAATGACACTATTAATATTCCATTAAATTTAATTGGATTTTGTATTGTATGGACTAAACAACAACAAACAATGAAAACTAAAACAACAAGATAATGGATACATGATAGCACCAAACTTCGAAAATTACTATAGCGAAACACGAGCAAGATGAAAGCTACGTATAATGAATACCAGTTGGGAAATAATATGAGTAATAAAATATTATCAATTTTATCAATGTAAAAACTAAAAGGGATAACTTCACTTGAAGGAGAGGATTATAGGCAAACCAGAGTACGAAAATGGCATTAATCCAGCCATTATATTCATGGGATGTTAGCCGAAATAGTTCTAAATAAAATAATCAGCCCAAATCTATCAGGGAGAACTCTAGAAATTCGGAATTATAGCTGAACAATTCATAAGGGGACTATAAGGAAAAGGGAGGCGGAGGGTTTTTCATTTCTAGGGTTATGAGAATGATTTTTCCATAATAGCAGCAACCGATTTTGGTTAGAGTTACAAAACGTATAAAGGTGGAAGATGTTTCGAAGAAACTGAGACTTGTAGATGTATGTTATACTTCAGCACCGTAGATGTGTATTTTTAGATAGGTGTCTGCATATTGTTTTTTGGGTAAAAGTGGAACCGAAAGGTCATGCAAGAAATGTTGAGCTTTTGTGTAATATAATAGATGTGCTACTATTTTGAATTGTAATGTATTATATAAAAATTGTTATGATGATTATATGTGTTGTAGTTTGGCCATGTGATATTCTTGTAATTGTATGCTATTGTATCAAATATCTAATGTCTTCTTTTGACATTCCCGAGGTAACTCCAAATCTTTTATATCACATAAACAATACACGTGGTGTTTGTTTTCAGTGACAAGTCTGATTGCTGACATAGGCTCAGTTTAAAACAGAGCCAACAGAGCCTATGGCTCAGCTTAACCTGAGCCACTCGGCTCAGCTTAGTATGAGCCTACAAGGCTCAGCTTAATATGAGCCTATGGCTCAGCAAAACTGGCCTTGTAGGATGAGCTTAAATTGAGCCCATGGCTCACTAAAACTAAGCCTTGTAGGCTCAATTTAAACTAAGCCACTCGATTAAGTTAAACTGAGCCTATAGACTTAGTTTTACTAGCCTCGACTCAGTTTAACTAGTCTCGACTTAGTTTAAAGCCTACAAGGCTCACTTCTACTGATCTGGCACGGCTTAAAGCTGGGCTATTAGGAACAGTTTAAGCTAAGCATGTAGATGCTCAGTTTAAAACTGAGCTTGTTGGCTCAGGTTAAAACTGAGCCTAATGACTCAGTTAAAACTAAGCCAATCGATATCTAGTAAAATAGATCCTATCAGTATAATACTCATGTTTTTTTAACAAGGAACTGAAAATTTCAATTTGATGTGATATTAAATGAATGCATACACTTCTAGAGGAAGCGGAAGAAAAAGGGAGATAGGATAGTACTTCAAATGGTGCAGTGGAAGAACTTGAACCAGATGCATCAATTTATGATGGTCCTCAAAGTGGAATGTACAAGTTATGTGAATTTTCATATAGAGGCTTCGTTATATGATTGGCGTTTTGTATTCGGTACTTGCAGAATTTCATTTATGTATTGAATTTAGTAACTTTATTATGTATTGAATTTAGCAACTTAATTATATATTATGCTTGTATGTCGCTAACTGATAATCTATATCGTTAGTCGATTATGAAATGTTTTGTTATTGATATTCATTGAGTTATACTTTTTAAATTGAAAACAATATTAGTTTTGAAATCATATTAAATATCGTCTATATTGTAATCATGTTAGTAATTATTTGACTATTAATGTTATAATATGAGAATCGTATTTCTATTATTGTTAACATTTATATATGCTAGGAATGAAAATCTTGCAACATTTATAACCGTTAAGAATGAAAATGTTCTGACCGTTATAAACGTTGCAAAGTAAAATCTTCCAACACTTTTAAGCGTTAGCAAAGTAAACCTGCCAACGCTTACAATGTTGAGATTTGTGATACGCAAATCACAATTATGGACAACAAATTATCTATGTTCATTTTTGTGGAGAGATTAGTTGCCATATTTGTGGGATATTTAAAAGTGAAGGCAAGGATTATTTGGTGCGTATCCAAAAGATTTTTTTGGCATATATAAAGATAACTTTGTTGTCAAATTTACTTGGGTGTCAAGAAAACTTGGGTATGAAGCAATTCATTCTATAAAAGTCCTAGTTAACATCTTCATTAGGTGTGGAAAATTTGATGGTTATTAGGGTTTATGTCATTGTTTTTAATTGTCTTTCTCCTCAAATTGTTTAGCCATTAAATATTCTCTATCTACTTCTCAATAAGATTATTAGTTCAAGTTGTGCTTGTTTGTAACAATAGTTGAAATCGGTTGTAAAGAATATTTTGGTGAATCAATAATGAGGGTGGTTGGGTGGAATATCGTATGTGTTCATATTTCTGATATTATTTGTGTTGTTTGTTTTTCATTCACATTCATCTCCGGTAATTAGGTGAATAAGATTCTGTATATTTCCGCAAAAGGCGTAATTTTCCTAACAATTGGTATCAGAGCTAAGATCATCACATAGCTTGGAGTGTTTGTTGGATTGAAGATTGTAGATGTCGGAGATGACAACGTTTTCGAAGATGGCTTCAAACGGGAAGAATTGGGGTATATGAAAAACGAAGATGGAGGACGTTCTATATCTCAATAATTTGCATGATCCCATTGATGGAGATGGGGAGAAGCCATCGAATATGGATGAGGGAAAGTAGAAGAAAATGGACAAAAAGTTGATTGTGTTGATATTTAGATGATTTGGTCTTCCACCATGTGGCTTGTTGTGAATCCGCGAAGGCGTTGTGGGATAAATTAGTATCGCTATATGAGTCGAAGAGTGCTACAAGTAAGGCTATTCTAGTACGAAAGTTAGTACAACTGAGGTTGGATGAGGAAAAGTCGGTTCTAGAGCATTGGAACGAGTTTCAGAATGTCGTCAATCAATTAGCAAACATGAAGGTCAATTTTGATGATGAGTTGCAGGCTCTTTTGTTGATGAGTTCTCTTTCGGAAAGTTGGGAAACTCTGGTTGTTTCATTGAGTAATTCCAATTCTAATGAAACTATCTCTATGAAAACCGTTTGAAGCTATCTTTTGAATGAGGTGCTAAGGAGAAAAGGGTTGGAGTTGAAATCGGTTCAAAGTGAGGCAATGGTAGCAATGGACTCGAAGGATACGGTTTGGAAGAAAAAGGGAGCCAAGGATAAAGGTGCGATCACTTGTTTCCATTGCAAGGAAGATCACAAGCATAATGATTACCATTCATATATACAAAATATCAAGAAAAAGAAGGTGTAAGGTGATAATAATAGTTAGAAAGCACAGGCAGATTTTGTTGAAGGTACCGAAAGCGATTCTTCATGTGATGTCCGATTTAGTGTTGTGGAGCCTTGGAAGATGGATTCAGGAGCCAGTTTTCACATATGTCGAGATGTGAAAAGTTTTTCTTCATATAAGAAGAGTGTTGGCATGATAAAAATGGCCAGTGGAGTAGAGCTACCAATTTGTGCAATTGGAGCTCTTAGATTTCGGATGCATGATGGAATGGTGAGAGAAGTGGCCGGTGTGAGGCACATACCCATTTATTCACATAACCTCATACCTCTCGGTCAGTTAGATAGACGTGGTTGCACTTATGAGACTCAAGGTGGAATTTTGAGAGTGAAGTAGGGTTGTTGCGTGGTAATGCAAAGAGTTTTGGAGGAGGGAAACCTAGTTTGGTCAGTTTAGTGGTCGACAGTGGAAGGCGGGTGACAGTTGAAGAACCTAGTCCGTAGTAAGGTAGAGAGGTTAATATGGTCGCTGTTGATGGTCCTAAGGTGAAGGATCATGGTATCGACAAGGGTCAAGATGTTGATGATGCTCTAAGGGTCCCAGAGATATAGAGGTCATGTCAAGCAGAAGATGGATGTCGAGTTATGAAATCCACAAAGACGAGATTGAGGTCTTTGTGGTATTACGAACGCTTTTGAAGATCGCTATTGGCGTGGTGCATGGATGAGGGAGGTGAACAATTAGTAGGTGATAATGGAAGTTTGTAATGATGTTAATTAAGAAAAATAGGTTGAAAATGAGAGCTAAGTTGGCCGGTGTTGAGTGGAGAAGATGTTGTGATTTGGTATCAAGGTGGAGTGTTGAGATTTGGGATACGCAAATCACAATTGTGGGCAACAAATTACCTATGTCCATTTTTGTGGAGAGATTTGTTTCTGTATTTGTGGGATATATAAAAGTGAAGGCATGGATTAATTGGTGCATATAAAAAAAAGATTTTTTGACATATATGAAGAGTGTTTTGGTGTCAAGTTTACTTAGGTGTCAAGAAAACTTGGGTATAAAGCAATTCATTCTATAAAAGGCCTAGTTAACATCTTCATTAGGTGTGGAAAATTTGATGGTTATTAGGGTTTGTGTCATTGTTCTTCATTGTCTTTCTCCTCAAATTGTTGGGCTATTAGATATTCTTACCTATTTCTCAATAAGGTTATTGGTTCAAGTTGTGCTTGTTTGTAACGATAGTTGAGATCGGTTGTAAATAATATTTTGGTGAATCAATAAAGAAGGTGGTTGGGTGGAATATTGTGTGTGTTCATATTTTCCGATATTGTTTGTATTGTTTTTTTTTTCAATCACATTCATCTCCAAGTAATTAGGTGAATAAGATCATTGATGTTTCCGCAAAAGGCGCAATTTTTCCTAACACATAAGCATTGCAAAAGAAAATCTACCAATGCTTATAACTGTTGCGAAGGAAAATATACCAACGCTTACAAGCGTTGAAAGAGAAAAATCTACCAATGCTTATACGTGTTGGAAATAAACTGCCACACCCCTGTAGCAATACTAATAAGCGCTGCTGAAATTCTTTGCGGCAGTTATACTCGTTTGTAATCACCTGTTTTGGTGTAGTGTTGTTTGTAATGTGAGTTTTCTCACTTTAAGTATTCTAGACTGATCTGCGTGTTTTTGCTTTCCCTCAAAATATGCTCTAGTAGACCACATATATTTTTCAAGCTTGGTTTGGATTCGCATGGAGCTATAGGATAGGAAATAGAGTCGAGATGTATTTTCATAAATCATGTATTAATTTATTTCCGGTGTGTGTTGTGTTTATCAGTTATTGTACAGACATATTGTTATGACTATATAGGCTGATCTAGTTGTGTACTCTGATTATTTATTCATGTATATACATATAGTATTCTCCTTGTATAAATAGTACTGGTATATTATAATTTATTCATTTCGCTGTGAGATTCTGTTCTTTTCCACTTCTGATGTGTTTGTGTTCTTCTTCTTCTATTCAAACTTTCTTTCTTTCTTCTTTCTCACCCTCTAACTTATTTCTTCTAACATTCTGATTTTCAGTACTTGAGTTTAGGCACATGAATACATAGCATGTACTCGAACCAAAAATCGAGCGTTGAATTTCCAGGTTCTTTACATTAACCATTAAGAAGTAATATGCTAATCGTTAGAAACTAATAGTTTAATAACTCCAATATTAATTGGCATGTTCCAAATAGTTAATATGAATTGGTAGATTGCAACTACAATTACTTGGTAACTAATGAAATTTGAACTTAGAGGTTACAATTTTCTAATTGAAATTAATGTTGTAATTCAAATTAAAAGGGATAATAAATAAAGAAGCCAATGAATAATATTTCAACTGGGAATTTATAATAAATAGACAAGTAAATTAGTCAGACTAGTTCGAAATGGAATTACATAATTGTTCAAGAAAATTCCATTAGGTTTACTCTGGACAAATCGACATTTATTGTGAAATTGATGGAAATTGATGGTTAAATAATATTTGACTAAGTCGAATACTAAACTAGAATAGTAGTAATCCAAACTTAGGATAAATAAACTGGACTCGATGGTTTAGTGATGCAAGGTCGGTAGAGTCATTCGACGAAAGTCAGCTTTTCACCTTGAGTCTACCAGCAGTCGGGTGTACTTGCTACTAATGTAGGATACCACTAATAAGTAACATGTTACTACGCGTGAGTTAGGATTTTATTAAGGTGTAAAATGATCTAAAAGCAGTGATCTCACTGGAAGGGTTTACTTCAAGCGTTGAGGTACTAAGTGACTATAGGGTCCGCATTTCTATGGAAGAAAGAAACTTTTTTTTTTTTTTTTTTTTTTGAAATGACTTAGTCATAAGAAATTCTACATACGTGTGAGATATCGCAGTGTTATAAGTCATAATTAAAAATGGCCAAGTCAAATGAAATTTTCTTATGGAAAGTAACTTGAGGAATGTCACAATGTTACAGATCATGGAGTGACGAAAGAGTTTACTTCAGGACTGAGGTATATTAAGCGGGTAGATCTATTATAGGCTATTAAGTGACAATTGGATTCACCTTTGGGCATTAAGTGATCATTGAATTAGCGTTGGTATTAAGTGATCATTGGACCCATCTCTTTCTGATTTGAAGTATTAAACGGCTGAATGGTATGTACCATGGAATCCTTAGAAGGCTCGCTTCTTATTAGATAGTAAGTGACCAGGTTAGAGTCCACTTATGGGTAGGTATCAAATAACCATAGCGATGGTACCAAAAGTCTACATATCTTAAAGGAAGTATTAATGTGACTAGAGGATTACCATATAATACAACTAGATAGTGACTAGAGCCTGCTAGGGAAAGATCTTAAATGACGAGATGTTGTTTACTATTCTATCCTATAATTATTAAGAGGTTGCTTACTATCTCTTGCATTATTTGTTATTTATCTTTTTATTAGAACTGGGATGTGATGTTATGCAAAAGCCTTAACAAATGGTTAAGTGTCAGTGTAGATAGAACCTTCTAATCAGAAATAATGTTACATAGAAACCACTTTGAAAGATCTTAGATTCCTGCTGGGTCTACCTATTTTGAATAAGCGATTAGAGTCCACTCTGGTAGGTCTTAAATGGTCGATGGCTCTACTTATCTTAAAAAGGTATTAAGTGACCAGTGAATAAGAGAATGTGTCTACTTATATTAAAGTATTAAGTGGCTAATCGATTTGGAAATGTTGGATAGTTGACAGACTGCATCGGAATCCTACATCTTGAGGTCAACAATAGATAGTAGTATTTGTAATAGAAAATAGACGTAACTATTAGATGGAATCCAATTGGCATAAATCTGTATCAAGGATGGTACCTCAGTGTCCACTCACCAAAACATTTTTTTGCCCCCTCCTTATTACAAACTGTAGGATAGATTTAAAGTGACATGTCTTTAAAGATGAAAGAGATTAAATATTGTTGAAGCCTCTTTTCTCTAATGCTAGCATCGGTGTGGTACTTTGACTTTTGAGCAATCCTATTAACTCTATAGTAGTAATCACATTCAATATTTGTTACCTTATCATGTTTCCATTGTGAGTTTAAATTTATAAAGCTTCGATTTTATCATGCTACTTCTTGCAAGTACCAAATGATCCGTTCTTCGATCGACTTTAATTTCGATTTTTTTTTTTTTTTTTTTTTTTTGAAATTTAGACCTAGAAGAGTACATGTTGTTATAAATACTTCCCACAAAATCCAAATGCATTATGAGAAGTTTCTAATGCAAGTTTATTTTCAAATATATAAACGCATGTTGTTATTTGGAAAATGAAGAATTTACTTTTAAATTGACATGATAATAACATACGAGTCTCAATCATCGTCAAAATTTTTTAGTTCTTTATAAGTCAAATCTTCAAACAAAAATTAATTTCTCATTAGATTTCTACTCTAGCTTGACTACCTACCGCCGTTGACAATGTAGTGAAAGTATGAAATTAATTCTTTAATTGAACGCCGGTGTTCTCAAAATAGTATCTTCGTTTCTTTCTGTATCACAAGTCAAATTCATGAAGTTAAAATGATGCTTGGGCCTCTATTGCTTACTTTCTATTTGCTTGAAAAAAAGGTAATTGATATTAACATTATTTACATATGCCTAACCCAGAAAATGGAAGCCACATATACACTCATGCATGCACTACCCTGTAAGCTTATGTGAAAGGAGTATAAGGCATGGCGAATGTGTGCACAGGTTCGTACCCCTGACTCTAGGCGTTTATTAAAAAAATTTATATACATACATCTAACTTAGAAAGTTAAGGTCAAACATATCGTCCATGCATTGCCTTATGGGATTACATGAGGAAAGTACAGAGCATGGCGAGTGCATACACACAAATATGCACACCTAACTCTAGATGTTAATAAAATATATACATATATACCATAAAAGGAGAGAACATTATGCAAAATCATCTTAGCATCACTTAGCTTTAAAGATTTTACTAAGATATATTTGAATTCAATCACTCCTTTAAACGATGACTACAATTTAGAATAGACTTCATAACATCGCCGATTAATCTCCATAAATATTATTTATGCCAAAGTTGCTTGTAATTCAAACTTTTGTTGTTATTATTTATTAAGACACGTAATTTCTCAAGACTTTCAATCTAATGATCGAAATTGTATTCTTACTTTATCGCATATATTCAAAAGTAAATTATGATGCAACTTTATTTTTAATTTTTTTATTTGGGGAAAAAAGAAAAGGAAAATGCAAAAATTGAAGCATGTAAAATCAAAATAAACTAGAGACTTCCGCTCCTAGCACAATTATTTTTGACGTGTACCCACAATTTATGTGTAATATAATAAGCATAGAGGAGAGAAAATTTATACATGTTGTAGGAGAGGTTTAAAAGAGGAAAATCCGTTTGAGTATCCTTTTCTTTTAAACTTTTTTTTCTTTTGTGAATCTTAAAATCATAAGACTAAGGAGAAAAAGAATAAAATGGAAGAGAATTTCTAAACTATATTTACAAAATGGAAATGTTTTCCAAAAAATGTTTGTTTGGATTTTTTTTCATGCTTTTTTATGGAAATTTCGTTTTTTAAGAAAGATTTTTAAAAATAGGGTTTTTTTGAAGATTTTTTAAAATGTTTTTCATGTAAGAGAAAAGGTAAAGAAAATTGTTTTTCTTTTTTGAACATTTTTTTTACTGAATTTTAAATTTTGTTTTTTGTTCTCTTTTATGCATGCATATATTTAATGCAACTAAATGAATGTAAGGTCTTAATACGATTTTTTCTACCCATAGTAGGACATGACCTAAAATTGTACGGTGACACTTTAACTTAATTTAGCAAAATACTTATTTGCTAGTATCAAGAAGGGGTTATCAATACACGACTAACCGTATAACAATGCAACTGAATGTTTAAGTATGTTCAAAGAAACAATCATTATAATGTTTATGAATCACTGTGATAATAAGTGATTTAGACTATGTCGATATCTTATGCACCAGGAAATAGTTTTGATAAAAGAAACCAAGTTATCAAACACTAGGTTGCCCTAAATGAGTTCGCGACACCCTGAAGTTTAATGTCTAACATTTATTATTTAATTCAATTTTCTATTATGAAATGCAATTTTTAGGCCAAGAAATGGGTATGAACCCTCTTACCTTTTATGAATTTGAGTATTGCCCTTAGAGAATAAAAACTAGATGAAATGATGCAAAACATAAATTCGAAGTGTATTAACAATACAACTACAAATAAATTTTCTTTTTATTTTTTTAATCCAAGCAACTAACAATGCAAGAACGATTAAGATAGGATTTAAAAAAATTATACCAGAGCATGCAGAATTAATTCTTAAATAAGTGATTTTTTATTGTAATTTTCTTGACAAGTAAGCACAGTAATTAAGCAAGCAATTTGTCTTCTTCAACTTTTATAATCTCGGTAAGTTCTAAAGAGAATTTCTTTTTTCTCAAGTGAACATAATCATATGAATTTAGGCTAAAAGAAATTTTGTGATGTTTTTCAAAGGAAAAACAAATGAATGCAAGCGAAACCAAACTAAAACAAAGACAAATAAAAACATTAACATTCTTTTTATAGTTTTTCAAAAAGAATTTTTCTTGGCGTTTTTTTAAACTAAGAAAAAAGAACTTAAAAGACTAACTAAAGCAAAACCAACCAACCAAGTTCTGGCCCAAAAGCCCAAGATGAAACATTTTTTTCTTTTTTTAATGGAAAATTCTATTCATACACCCATAATTTCTTAAAATACACCAATGTTTTAATAAGAAAAACTATAACTATGTTATCCATATATACTTAATTGTATTTTCAACCCTCTTTTTGGCATAGCCGACCGGGTTTTAAGGTGACCGCAAACACCTTTTTATTATGATTAATAATAAAAAATACAATATAGTACAGGTGACTGTAGTTAGCAGTTAGTTGCATTCGGTTTTTAAGGTGGACCATCTACCACTTACAGAGTTTATAGTGTTCCGTCTACTCTACCTATCAGGCTCAGGGAACTAGAGCTAGCTAAGTAACTAGACTACAAATAATTTCTCCACGCAGGGAGAAAATTACAAATAGTGAATAATCACTGAGCATTACATTGTATGTGCTGTAAAACAGCTACCATAATTGGACATAGCAAGATATCCAACCAGTAAACATTACATAGTAAAATTGTACATTGTCGAGCCACACAAAACTAATATACAGCAACAACTGCACGCCAGCAACGCACAAATACCCAAATTAGACTTATCATGTTCTTCTACCTCATAAAAAGGCACCCAAAGAAGGTACACATGACTGCTCAAGCTTCCCTTTCTTATCCTATCACAAATACTATCTCAAACCTCCACCATCCTATCGCAAATACTGAGCCGAAGCTTCCCTTTCTTACCCTAGGAGATAGTGTTGGAGAAGACGATAACACAACTCGAAACCCAGATAATGACTAAACCCAATTTTATATCAAGATTCCATGGCAAATTTACAAATCGAATCAAAACTCGAGCATCACACAACAGTGAAAAAAATAAAACTTAGTCCTACATGTAAAGATTGTTACAACGGTGTGTTACGGAATTATGGGTGTATGAATAGAATTATACCTTTTTTATGGAGAAAAGAGGTTTTTTGAAATAAAAATAAAACTTAGTCCTACATGTAAAGATTGTTGTTTTCTCCATAAAAAAAAGAAGTATAAACGCGATTCTGAAATCACGATTTGGGTTGTCAATTGAGGAGAAGGCTGTGAATTTAATTTTGAGTTTGATTGGTTGATTCAGATCATGGTCGGGTAGTGATAGGTTGCTATTTTTGAATTGGTGAGAGTGGCTTGTAAGAGTTAGTCGATGTCGGGGTTTCAGGTGGTAATGCTAATTCGGATTTTGTGATGGTGGCTGTTTGAGGTCCAAGTAGTGATTCCGGTTTGGTTGAGTGAGTGGGGACATGTATGGAGGATAATTGAAGTAGCCGGCATAAGGTGTTTAAGGTTGTGTTTGAGTTTTGTGGAGGCAGCATGGTGAATTTGCGGTGCTTGAGAATGAAAGAGGGAAGCTGGTTGTGATGATGGAGGTTGTGTTGCATGATTGAGTGGGACTTGGCGCTATGACAGTGATTTGTAGGTTGTAGATTTGTTGGAATTTCTGTGGTATCGAAATTGGTTGTAGTGGCTCGTAGGTGCGTCGAGGTGGTTTGGTCGATGTGATTTGGCATCGAGGCTATTCAGGCTTGCTTGAGAGGTTAGGGTTGATGTTGTGGTAATTGATTAGGTCAGTAAAGTCATGCAATGGAAGTCTGCTCTTCACCTTGAGTCTACTAACAGTTAAGTGTGCTTGCTACTAATGTAAGACACCACTAATATGTAATATTTGACTGTGTAAGAGTTACGATGATATTAAATGATCTAAAGAGCTGTGAGACATATCTCTGGAAGGGTTTACTACAAGCGTTGAGGTACTAAGTGATTATAGGGTCTGCCCCTCCCCCCTCCTTCCATAGGAAGAAACTTACTATTTTTATTAAATGGCTTAGTCATAGGAAATTCTACATAATAAGTAACATGTGAGATATCACAGTGTTATATGTCATAATTGAAAATTGCCAAGTCAAATGAAAATTTCTCATGGCAAGTAACTTGAGGAATGTCACTATGGTACATGTCATAGAGTGGCGAAAAAGTTTGCTTCGGGATTAAGGTATTAAGCTGGTAGATCTATTATAGGGTATTAAGTAACCATTGGGTCCACCCTTGGGCATTAAGTGATTGTTGGATCAGCGCTGGTATTAAGTGAGCATTGGACTCACCTTTTTCTAATTCAAGTATTAAATGGCCGACTTGTATGTACCGTTGAAACCTTAGAAGGTTTTCTTCTTATTAGGTAGTAAGTGAGCAGGTTAGAGACCACTTAAGGGGTATGTATTAAATAACCATAGCGATGGTACCAAAGGTCTACACAGCTTAAAGGAAGTATTAAATGACTAGAGGATTACCATATAATGCCAACTAGATAATAACATAGGGCCCGTTGGGGAAAGGTCTTAAATGACAAGATGTCATTTACTATCCTATCCTATGGCTATTAAGAGGCCGCTTACTATCTCTTGCATTATTCATTATTTTTTTAGGGAATTTTTATTTCTATCCACTTATTTTGTTAGTTCATCTACGTACTTCACTTTAGTAAGTTAATCCACCAATTTATTTGTAAGTTAATCCACGGTGGATTTAACTAATAAATAGTGGATTAACTAACAAATAAACAATATTTTTTAATTCTTTTAACTAATTGAAACTCAATCAAAACCATTCTGTATACACTCTCATTTCTCGTGTACCGAAAGAGAAAACGCTCTTCTGTTTCTGCAAACGCGTTTAAAGCTTTCTCTCATTTACGTACATTATTCGCTGTACTACTGCTCAGTTTCTAGCTTGTTTTATGCTTCTAAACACTTTTCTAGAGCTTTTTCTTGGTCTGAGTGCAACTATCTTTTTTTCTCTCCTCCGTGACTTACTGCTTCTTCTATTATGCCTTCATCATCCTCAAGCCATTATATACAAGTATTAAATTGTAAGCTAGAAATATTATGGGATGTTTTCACAATACAAGTGTGGCAGCATATCAAATTACAACAACCAAAAATGTGACCCAGGCTGTATTGACTTTAAAAATACTTAAGAAATGATGCTCCCAATCCAAAATGTCAATCCTCTTTCTGATAACATGAGATAGTTCAAAGACTATCTAACCAGTAGGAACCCAAGATTTTGGAATTGCATCTCTATTGCTTTTCCTACCAAATTCTATCATGATTCCTATAACAGCCAATGGCTTTTTACTTGTATGATTTCCATAACTTTCTAATGAGCACTTCCCAACAAAACCTTCTTGCCTTGTTGGTGCTAGCTCCATTTCTAATGCAGCTAACCTATTATGTTGATGTCAACCCTATAGTATGAACAATGTAAGTTTTGAGAAGTAGACCATTAATATTAAAGTCCATAGAAATATATAACCTGCTAATTATTGGCACTAAGGTTTGCTTGATGTAGGATATGGATCTAGTCAGTAAATTGTAAGCCGCATATGCAAGTGTGTAGTATATTACTATATTCTACAAAATTAACTTGTTCTTCGATATACTGACATATCCATGTGTAATAAATATTTTAATAAGGTACTTGATAAACAACAATTCGGTGTTTTTCAACCATGAGGTGATGTGAAGATGTTATCACTAATAAGAACATATGGCTGTAGAAGTTGTTTGTGAATAAATGGGTGGATTTGTCAGAACATGAAATTAACTGTATTTTTTGCATTAACTGTATTTTTTGCACTATTGTTACATACACATATACACAGATTAAGTTCAAGATGGGGAAATTTAACTGGCCAAAGCATATGCTTGCTGCCTGCAGTAGATTATTGATTGGTAAGATTTTTGATATTACTCAAACGTACTTGCGTCTGAAACAAATTGTAGATAATATCCTTTTTACAATCCTCAAAAAACACATGAGAAATTTCGTCAATCTTTTTACGCATTTATATAAATTCGATCTTGCAATCTGGTTTCTAGAAGCTGCTTGCCTAGCTAGTTGGAGCTGATAGATGTGAGTAAACTCATACGCATGCACATAACAGTGCAAACACACAGTACCAAGTCGCAAATATCAAACAGAGAAGCATTCAGCAGTTGCCAAGTGATACTCAAAGGGACATCATACAATAAAAATACTTTAAATCAATTATAGCTTATTCCAAATCATACTCAAAACAGTGAATCCATTTATTCCTAAAATATAACTAAAAAGCGAGTTACGCAAACAACAGTCATAATTTGTTCCTAAAAAAAAAATAAACTGTAAATAAACATCATCGGACTGAAAGCTTGTGAACATTGTGCGTCTCCATCCTTCATTTTGCCCCCGCTGCATGAATATAATTGTAAAAATTTAGTTACATATCAATTATTAAACCATTTTTTAAAAAAGAAATGAAATTTGCATATCTTTAATACATATGTACAATAAGAAGATTACTAAACATGTAAATATAGTCGATATTTTACCAATTGGAAAGAATTATGCAGCCATCAGTGTGTTCCATTTGGCAATTCTATATTTGACTACATCAAAACATTTATGCGCATCCGAACAACATTGCTTCTCCCAACCAGGATAAATATGTGGTAGTAGTGCTTCTTCCTTCAAGTGAACTATCATAAAGTGGTTTCCGCCCATCAAAACAATTGAGATCACTTTGTGTTCATCTTTTGGACCTACTCTTAAAGGCAAATATGTCATGCATTCTTCCAGAGAATATACACAGAGTATACAATTGAATGACGTTGCAAATAAGTAGCCCATATCTGGAAAACTTAACCAATACTTTTTGCCTGCGTATTGCCCAAAATAAGCCAATGATGATTCAACTTGTTTATATCTGTTCACACCACCTAACAAATTAGTATATTGTTCCTTATGCAAGTGTAATTCCTCTAACATGGTTAGTCGCACAGTTTTCCACGAATCATCATCTTTAAAACCCAATTGTTGTGCACAACAACGATACTCGCAATGCCCGTCTGGTGGAACATCTTCCACACTTTGAAATACATGCTCGTTAAATGACAGACTAAAATACTTGAAAGTAAATTCAGTTGGTGACAGATTATCATCTGAATTAGTAAGCCTGTACTTTTTCTTCTTCTGTTTGTCATCCTTAGCAATGGATAACTTTCTTTTATGGAGCTTATTTTGCACTTCCTCCTTTGTTTGTACGTACTCAAAAGAAGATTTACCACGCTTTGTACTATTGATTTTTGTGGAGTTTTTTTTTTAGGGCGTCCTTTGGGCTTTGTATTTTTCTTTGGTGGTTCCATATTTGTACTTTCTGGATAGTTCACCTGAAACAAAAAGTATTAGTGACTTAAGTTGTTGACAAAGAAGCAATAAAAAAAAAAGAAATGTTAATACCATACGTACCTCTTTAATAACTTTCAACATTTTTAGTTGTTGCTCCTCGGTAGAAAGATAAAATTTACATAAAAATGTGGTGATTTCTGGATTAGGATCAAGTGGACTTTCACCGGTCTCATTGACAAAATCATTAAGTTTTCTCCAAAACGGATGGATAGATGATAATAAGATCAATCTATTCTCTTGCTTTAACTGCACGATTTCATGTGCACAAGGAAGACCGTGTGTTCGTTTAATTATACAACCACATTTGGAAATATCTAAACCAATATATTTTGATCTTTTCATTTCTTTGCCAATTTGATCTAGTGCATGGTGTGACACAAATCCTCGAAGATTATTGAACAATATTATACGCTGGTCATGCAAACTAGTACTTAGTGATTTACGAAGAGAAGCTTTGATGGCCACATGTTGTGTTATTATTAACCTGTCGATCTTAATCAAATTTTGGATCAAATTGCCTTGAGATGAAGCCAAATATCTCTTCAATGTTGAATGTTGAGATTCCACTCTATTAGTTGTACGATTTCCAAAATGTCTCACATTGTTTGTCCATGCAGCCACAAATTTATCCTTAAATGGTACAATCCAATTATCTTCGATATATAATATGAGGTATTTGAGTGTAGCATTTTTACTTTTAAAACATATCCATGCTTCATTGAATGACTTCTCCGTAGGCTCATCAATTAACGTATGAAAATGTTGAATGAAATCAACCCACTTTTTTGTTGTTTTAAAGTATTTTTTCCCTTTTGCTTCAATGTTCTTTGATATATGAAATATACATAATAAATGGGACGCGGTAGGAAATATGACTTGAACGACATTCATTAAGGATATTTCTCGGTCGGTGATAATTACAGAAGGAGTACAATTGGTTGGACAAAGAATTTCATTTAAACATTGCAAAGCCCATGTGTAGTTGTCAACTGTTTCATGGTTAAGAAATGCATGTGCAACTATGAATGTTTTCCATGTGGATGTGACTCCTACTATCTCTAGTAAAGGTCTACCGTGACGTTTAGTTTTATAGGTACAATCCATAATCAAAACATGTGGAAAACATCTAACAAGTGTTTTGGAATACGGATGTGCAAAAAATAAATCTAATACCTCTTCTGTGTTTTCGTCTCTCCAGTGAAATTCAATATACTTGTTTTCATCTAACAAGTGTTATGGAATACGGAAAACATCAAGTTATTGAGTTACATATATGTCCTTCCTTCCATCTCAATAACTCGATGTTTAGCCTTAAAATTGTAAATAGTTTGAATTGTGGAGGCATTATTTGGGTTCTTTTCTTTGAGAATACGGAGCACTTCCCTTGGTTTTACACCACATGCACTTTATTTTATTACTTCATTCTCTTCATTTGTGGTAAGTCTTCCAACATATGAATGACCTTCAAAATTTGTATTTTTTTCTACTGGATGATTATGAAGTCCACATATAACTTATACTCTCCATTGATCAAGCATATGAAGTTTAACTCCTTTCAATAAGAAAGGACATCCACATTTTTTTGTTCCCGTCATTTTAGCATTTATTTGTTTGTCAATAGATGCCTTTTTTAACCCCAACATATATTCCACTTCTCCCACACCAATAAGATATTCGACCTCTACGATCGTTTTTGGGATTTTCACATTGTTTAATAGTGACAACTACTCCACATGATTTTCCAACATTTTTGCACCATTCAGTGAGTTCATCACGTGAGTTACAGATCTAAGATATATATGAAAGATTAATAAATTATATATTCAGTTTGTAATGTTAAAATAATATATATATATATATATATATATATACACGTTACTTGTTTGGAATGCAAAAGTGCAATCCCATTCTAATACTTCATCTTTGGAGCAAACTGGTGGACTATCCTGGATGATATAATATCAAAGTAAACATAAGAAAGCAAAATAAAACTTTATATACAATAGCAAAAAAAAAATGCAATATACCATACTAAAAAAAATTCAATTTACCGTACTAAAAATTGATTTTTCTGGATAAACTGTACAGTGCTCCATAACATCATTGCTGTGTGTACCCTCGTTTTCTACTACAGTTGCATTTACCCACTCCTCGTTTGTCTCGTTACTTAGAAATCTTGAATTGTCCAGCCACCGTTCACTTTCGTTTGTACTAAATTGATGTTCTCATCTGTATTAGACGAACTACTCTTTTCTGACATATTCCTATTTAACATACATCAAATGTCATATAAAAATAAATTAAAAAACCAATTTTTTTTTTTTTTTTACTAATTTTCAGCTGTGAACATTCAATTTCATGTATATGTGTCAAAGTGCTTTATATTGTTACTATATTAACAATTGATCATATTTCGTGATATTACTTTGACAAATAACTACACTTACAATCAAAACACAAAGGAAAAAAAATCACTTTTTCTACTGTCTATTTTGAATAAATTTTCAGAAGTAAACACTGTAAGTTTCACGATGCTTATAATTGTCAATATATTAAAAATTGTCTTGCATCGTCATATTTCATTGACAAATAACTACACATCAAAAGACAGAAAAAAATCTATTTTTTCTACTTTTCTTTCCGATTAAATTTTCAGAATGACACACTGTAATTTAATATAATTATTCACTTTGATTTGATATGTCAATAAATCAAAATTTGATTTTGCATGATGATATTTTTTTGAATTAATTACATCACAATCAAATTTCTAGGAAAAAAAATTGTTTTCAAAAGAAGACATTTTACCTTAATCTTGTACTTTTCTATTTCAGATTTGCATTTAGTCTCTTTTTCACAGCACGTTAAAATGAGAAAAATGAGAGATTAGATTTGGTAATTTATGTTTTGCATTTCTGATTTGTACGTCGGAAGGAGGAGAAGGAAAGTCGAGAGAAAGAAAAATTATTCATTGTGGATTAACTAATCGAATTTTAAATTTTAAAAAAACCCATGAAAATAGATAATATCCCTATAAATTAGGGTGGATGAACTTACAAATTTTGTGGATGAAAATAAAATTTCCCATTTTTTTATTAGGACTGGGATGCGATATTAACGTGAAATCCTTATCTAGCGGTTAAGGGTCCCCGTAGATAGAACCTTCTAATCAGAAATAATGTTACACGGAAATCACCTAGAATGATCTTAAATTCCTGATGCGTCTACCTATTTTGAATAAGCGATTAGAGTCCACTCTGGTAGGTCTTAAATGGTCGATGGGTCTACTTATTTTTAAAAGGTATTAAGTGACAAGTGGATAAGAGAATGCATCGGCTTCTATTAAAGTATTAAGTAGCTAATCGATTTGGAATTGTTGGATAGTTGACAAGCTTCATCGGAATTTTAGATCTTAAGGTCAACGGTAGATAGTCGTATGTGTAACTAGTAGGTTCTGATAACCTAGAAAATATACGTAACTATTTAATGGAATTCGATTGGCTTAAATCTATATTATGCATGGTACTTCAATCTCCACTCACTAGAACGTTGTTTTTCCCCCCTCTTTATTACAAATTGCAGGATAGATTTAAAGTAACATGTCTTTAAAGATGAAGGAGATTAGACATTGTTAAAGCCTATTTTCTCTTATACTCAGCATTAGTGTGGTATTTTGATTTTTGAGGAATCCTATTAACTCTGCAGTGGTGACCGCATTCGATATTTGTTACCTTATCGTGTTTTCGTTGTGAGTTTAAATTAATAAAGCTCCAATTTTCTCATGCTTGCAAGTACCAAATGATCCGTTCTTTGAAGGACTTGAGTTTTGATTTTGTTTTGAAATTTAGACCCAAAAGAGTGCAAGTTGTATTAAATACTTCTCATAAAATCCAAATATAGTATAGAAGTTTTTTAATGCAGGTTTATTTATAAGTATATGAATGCATGTTGTTGTTTGGAAAATGAAGATTTTGCTTTTAAACTGACATGATAGTGATATACGAGTCTCGTCATCATTAGAAAATTTTAGTTCTTTATAAGTCAAATCTTCAAACAAAAATTAATTTCCCATTACATTTCAACTCTAGTTTGGTTACTTATTACGTTGGACAATGTAGTGATAGTATGAAATTAATTTTCAATTGACCGTCAATGTTTTCAAAGTAGTATCTTCATTTCTTTTTGTAAAATAGGTCAAATTCGTGAAGTGTTGGGTGTTAAATTTAGGTGATTACAAAATCACAAATAGATGGAAAATAAATATTTGTTTAATATGGAAATGCATGAATTAATTAATTGCATTTGCATGAGATGGAAAGAAATAAATGCAGGCGTTAATTTCTTCCATCTATGCTAAAGAAATAAATTCATTTATTTTCTATGTGTGCACATTTGTTGCTATTGTAATTTGCCTCCATTATTTATTACTATATGTTGGTATTTTAATTGATGACTCACATAGATTTGCACTGACTATATATTGAGGGGTATACTTCATTGTAAACTCATCCTAGCATGGAGCCAGTGATCCCTAATGGTGTCTCTTGTTAAGCCTATTTGATGTTTTGATATGTAAACTTTTATTTTGTAATCTTTTGTAATTCTCTCTTGTGGAATGAAATCTCTCTTTTAGTCTAGACGTACACTATCTCGATGATAGTGGAACCAGTATAAATATTGTGTGTTTCTTTGTTTCTCTATTATAGATATTTACTATTTGTTTGATGTAATAGAATAATTATTGTTAGATTAGATTGATGTTCAATTGGTAAATCTAGATCTTGTGTATTATGCTTCCGCATTTGCGCAATCTTCTCGCACAACAAAGTGGTATCAGAGCAAGGCGATTTGTTCTAAATTGTGCATCAATTATTTCTACAAAGTTGGTAGATTCAGTGGTGATTATGCTATTACTATTTTAGGAGAAAAGGAGACTTTGGTGGAGAAGATTTTGTTGAGAGAGAAGAGTGTTCCAGGCTTGAAACCTTGATGTAGCTTGAGCTTTGGATTCTCATTAAAGTGAAGTTATATGTTAGAACGTGGCCTGACCAACCGTAGAAAAGCAACTTCGTAGATAACAGCTTGGAGAAATTGCTTAGAGGTGGTTGTGATCAAAGACGAATAGTTAGAAGTGTTAGCGACCTTTCCAAGTGTTTGAGAATTGTATAACTTCAAGTTCAGTTGAGAAATGCTCGCATTGTATGAGAGATAAAGAGTTTAATGTATTGAAGGGACCACTAGGTTTAGAAACTGCATCTGATGTAGCTGATTTTGGTGACGGATTTGACGCTACTCAAACATATCGACTTGTGATGTCGTCTTGGGGTGTTCAATTCATTGAGCTGATTTTGGCGGATTTGGTGTCATTGTGGTATATCGTCGATTTTGTGATGTTGTCCTAAAGAAGTGTTGCTACATGCGGGTATGTGAAAGAAGAGAGATTTATCTTACCTACAGAGATTTGGATTTTGACTCTGTATTTGAATTAGTGATTGAGAGAATTATTTTTTGGCCATGGTGGTGTTGAGATTATTTTGGAATCTGCCTTTATTTTATTTTGGATATTTGCAACATTTTTTGGCGGGCAGGAACGGAGTCTGAGCTCGTTAACATGGTACGATGGGGGGTAGCTTTGCTGGAACCCATTAGATAAATATTTATTTTTGGTTTCTATCTCATTATGAGATTTTGATTTAAGGTGGAGTTCTGTTGAAGAGTTTTATGTGTGAAGAGAATTTGATTCGAGATGCGATATTGAAGATATGTAATTTTACATCAAGGTGGAGTGTTAAATTTAGGTGATACAGAATCACAAATAGATGGAAAGTAAATATTTGTTTAATATGAAAATGATGAATTAATTGATTGCATTTGCATGAGATGGATAGAAATAAATGCAGACATCAATTTCTTCCATCTATGTTAAAGAAACAGATTGATTTACTTCTCATGTGTGCACATTTGTTGCTATTGTAATTTGTCTCCATTATTTGTTACCATACGTTGGAAATTTAATTGATGACTCACATATATTTGCACTGGCTATATATTGACGGGGTATACTTCATTGTAAACCCATCCTGGCATGGAGCCAGTGATCCCCAATGGTGTCTCTTGTTAAGCCTATTTGAGGTTTGGATATGTAAACTCTTATTTTGTAATCTTTTGTAATTCTTTTATGTGGAATAAAATCTCTCTTTTGGACTGGACGTACACTATCTCAATATAGTGGAACCAGTATAAATATTGTGTGTTTCTCTGTTATAGTTATTTACTATTTGTTTGATGTAATAGAATAATTGTTGTTAGACTCGATTGATGTTCAATTGGCAAATTTAGATCTTGTTTATTGTACTTCCGCATTTGCGCAATCTTCTCGCACAACAGTTGGGTTTCTATTACTTACTTTCTCTTTGTTTAAAAAAAAGTTTATTGATATTAACATGATTTACATATGCCTAACTCGGAAAATTGAAGTCAGATATACCACTCATGCACTGTCTTGTATGCTTATGTGAAAGGAGTATAAGGCATGGCAAACGTGGGCACAGGTTCGTATCCCTGACTCTAGGCGTTTATTAAAAAAAATTATATATATACATCTAACTTAGAATGCAAAGGCCAAATATATCGTCCATGCTTTGCCTTATGGGATTACATGAGGAAAGTACAGAGAGTGACGAGTGCATACACACAAATATGTACACCTGCTCTAGATGTTAATAAAAAAAAATACATATATACAAAAAAAAAGGAGACAACGGACAACGTTATGCAAAATCATCTTAGCACCATTTTGCTTTAAAGATTTAAAATACTAAGACATATTTGAATTCAATCACTTCTTTGAACGATGACTGCAATTTAGAATAGACTTCACAACCAACACCGATTAATCTCCATTAATATTAGTTACACCATAGTTGCTTGTAATTTAAACCTTTTTGTTATTATTTATTAAGACATCCAATTTCTCAAAACTTTCAATCTAATGATCGAAATTGTATTCTTACTCCGTTGCATCTTTTCAGAAGTAAATTATGATGCAAATTTTTTTATTTTTTTTATTTGGGAAAAAAAGGAAAGGAAAACGCAAAAATCGAAGCATGTAAAATCAAAATAAACTGTAGACTTCCCCTCCGTGCACACTTAATTTTGACAGTGTATCCACAATTTATGTGTAATATAATAAGCATAGAGAAGAGAAAATTTATACATGTTATAGGAGAGGTTTAAAAGCGGAGAATGTGAGTGAATATCTTTTTCGTTTTTTTTTTTTTTTTTTTTTAAATGGGAACCTTAAAATCAGAAGACTAAGGTAAAAAAGAATAAAATGGAAGAAAGTTTCTGGACTATATTTACAAAGCGTTAATGTTTCCGAAAAAATGTTTGTTTGGATTTTTTTTTCATGCTTTTTTGGAAATTTCTTTTTTTTAAGTAAGAAATGGTTTTAAAAAAATGTGTTTTATTTTGAAGATCTTTTAAAATTGTTTTCCAAACAAAAGAAAAGGAAAGGAAAATTGTTTTTCTTTTTTGAACAATTTTTTTTAAAATGTTTTTTTTTATTTATTGAATTTTAGATTTCATTTTTTGTGCTTTTTTATACATGCATATATTTTTAATGCAACTAAATGAATGTAAGGTCTTAATAAGAAATTTGCTATCCTTAGTAGCACATGACCTAAAATTGTATGGTGACACTTTAACTTAATTAACGAGCAAGGGTTATCAATGCACGACTAACCACATAGCAATACAACTGAAGGTTTAAGTAAGTTAAAAAAACAATCACTGTAATTTTTATGAATCACCGTGATAATTATAAGTGATTCAGACGATGTCGATATCTTATCCACCAGGAAATAGTTTTGATAAAAGAAATCAAGTTGTCAAACACTAGGCTGTTCTAAATGAGTCCGCGACACCCTAAAGTCCAATGTTTAACATTTATTATTTAACTCAATTTTCTACTATGAAATGCAATTTTTTGATCAAGAAATGGGTATGAACTCTCTCACCTTTTATGAATTTGAGTGTTGCCCTTAGAGAATAAAAACTAGATGAGATGATGCAAAATAAAAATTCGAAGTGTATTAACAATACAACTACAAATGATTCTTTTTTTAAAAAAAAAAAAAAAAATCCAAGCAATTAACAATGCAAGGATGATTAAGATAGGAGTTGAAAAAACCATTCTAGAGCATGCGGCATTTTTTCTTAAAAAAGCAATTTTTTTATAGCAGGTTTTTTGACAAGAAAGCACACTAATTAAGCAAGCAATTTGTCTTCTTCTACTTTTATAATCTTGGTACGTTTTAAAGAGAATTTTATTTTTTTTCTCAAGTGAACAACAATATGAATTCAAGCCAAAAGAAAGTTTGTGAATTATTATTTTTTTTGAAGGAAAAACAAATGAATACTAGCAAAAACCAAACTAAAACAAGGACAAACAAAAACATTAACATTCTTTTGTATAGTTTTTCAAAAAGAAACCTTTTTTAGCAGTTTTTTAAACTAAGAAAAAAGAACTTAAAAGACTAACTAAAGTATAATCAACCAACCAATTTCTGGCCCAAAAGCCAAGACGATGCATTTTTTGCTTTTTTTTTTTTTTTTTTTTTTTTAAAGAGAAAAGAGCCTTTTCCTACATGTATTGTGAACTGTAAAGATCGCTGTTTTCTCTAAAAAAAAAAGGTGTATAAACGCGATTCTGAAATCGGGATTTGGGTTGTCAATTGAGGAGAAGGCTGTGAATTTAATTTAGGGTTTCATTGGTTGGTTCAGATCATGGCCGGGTAGTGGTAGGTTGCCATTTCTGGATTGGTGAGAGTGGTTTGGAGGAGATTATCGATGTCGCGGTTTCAGGTGCTGATGCTGATTCGGAGTTTAAGGTCGTGTTTGAATTTTGTGGAGACAGCGTGGTGTGCAGTGCTTGAGAATGATAGTGGGACGCTGGTTGTGATGATGGAGGTTGTGTTGCGTGATTGAGTGGGACTTGGCGTTATCACAGTGATTTGAAGGCTGCAGATTCGTTGGTGTTTCAGTGGTATCGAAACTGGGTTTCAGTGGCTCGCGGATGTGTCGAGGTGGTTTGGCGTCGAGGCTGTTCGGGCTTGCTTGAGGGATTAGGGTTTATGTTGTGGCAATGTGATTAGGTTTATGAATGGAGGAGGTGATGGTGCAGTAAGTGGTCGTGTGAGTTTGCAGTAAAGACCATAATCAACCATCCGTTCTGTTCAGTTATCTTTCTCTTGTTTTTCAACTGGTCCAACGAGCGTAGCAACCAGAAGAAGGAACCAGCCACGGGTTACCTACAAGGTAGGGGTTTACAACGGTAAAGAGTTAGCCGTTATAAGGTTACAACGGCAAACTCTTTGTCGTTGTAACATTATAACGGCAAACACTTTGCTATTATAATGTTATAATGGCAAAGTGTTTGCCATTATAACTCAAACCACAAAAACCCTTGTTCAGTCAACCAGTCACGAACGAGTTCAAAACTAGCTACAGACTAGCCACGGGTGACTAAACAAACCACACCTGATTACTCCGTGACTTGTTTAGTAACTAAACAAGTCATTGTTGGTTGTGTTCTAAGGCGGTAGACGCAGTTTGTCGTCCGTTGAAGTGAGGATGTTGCAGTGGTTTCAGTTGAGTTGCAGCTTGACTGTTGTTTGGTTGAATGGCTGTGTTTGGGTATGCACTATGCAGGTATGTTGGGTTAATGGTAGGCAAAGAGTTCAGGATTGGGAGTAATTTGCACAGAAGTGAAATGGAAATGGTGAAGCCGCACAGAAGTGAAATTACAATGGTGCAAAGTAAAAAAAATATAAAAAAAAATAAAAAAAAAAATTAAAAAAAAAAAGAAAAGAAAAGAAGAAGAAGAAGAAGAGTTTTTAAAGCAAATATGGTGAAACAGCAAGGAAAAAAAAAAACAAATTAAAGTACACAAAGTAATAGCCGGTGAATTGAACCACTAAACTGAACAAAAAGTGAAAGTGAACATAACAAAGGAGTAAAAGGTGAACAAGTGAATATATCAAAGAGTGAACAACAAGTGGACAAAAAATGTACTGAATTGAATGAACTAGTGAATGCTGTCTGGTAAATGCACAACAGAAATGAACACAATGCAACATGATTTTTTCTATTAAAAAAATTGCAAAGTGACAAAGAATGAGATGAAAATAGAATTTTCTTTTCTTTTTTAACACTTAAAACAAAACAAAAGACGCATAAATAAGCGCAAAAAAAAAAAAAAAAAAAAAAAAAATGATATGAAAAAAAAGGAATAATACCAATACCTAACATATTTTTTTGTTTTTTGGAGAACTAACACAAAATTAGTATAAATTCGTAAAAACAAACTTTGTCCTGTAAAGAATTTACGAATTAAATTAATATTTTCAAACAATTTTTAAATTGTAATCATAATTAAATAAATTAGGTAATTGGTTAATTAATATAATGGTCGGATATAGCTAGCCATCGTAATGAAAATGACGGACCGTGGACGGTCGTTGCCCCCTCTCGTATGAATTCATTGTTTCTTATAGCGTTCCATTTTAAACCCTTGAATAGAAGTTCAGTAATACTCCTCTTTTGTTTCTTTTATCGTACAGAAATGTGTATACATATGGAACAAAAAGGAAGCATTATCGAAATTTTATGAACCGTATTGGATGAAATGATTTATAAAATGTAATTACTTTGTTATGCTTGTACCTTGTCCAGTGTATGGATAAATCCAATAAATTTCGTAAGACATGAATTTTAATGGCAGTTTTGTAATAAAAACTGTTATCTATAACTGTCATATGCAATAATAGTCAAACATGGACAAGAAACACTTTAAGGGATCAAATAAAGTACATTATATAGACTTAATAGACCATTATACATTTTAATGATTTGTTAATTATATACACTAAAAATATACATTTATATTTTTTTGTTTTATTAATTATATAATATGCTATTCCTTTTTATTTTTTGTCAAATCTCAAATATTTTCAATTTTATCAATTATGAATATAATATTACCATTAGTTAATTTCAGGTGAACGACATAAATTAAATACAAAGCCAACAATGGCCGCTTCCTGAGAATAAATTGAAATCGCCTAACACGCTTTCTACTTCCACCACCACTCCATCTCTCTCTATGCCACGCCGCTCCACCTCACCACCGACCAAGCCCATAAGCCCAAGCTCTTGGACGCGTTCTGGTCGTGTTTTCAGATCTGACACCTCGAACACCAGATCCAAAATGTCTGCCTCTGCGGTTAACCCAATCGCGGGGCTAGAGGTTGATATTTCAGATGCTGCACATCCGCGTTCTGTCTGTTCTGGTAAGCTGCCATCTGTTGAAATTTTTGATACACAAATCACAACAATTTTGGGCAACAAATAATCTATGAAGATTTTATGAAAGATTTGTTGCTATATTTGTGGGATATTTAGAATTAAAGGCTATAATTAATTGGTGGTTACCCAAATAGTTTTTTAACATATATGAAGATAATTTGGGTGCCAAATTTACTTGGGTATGAAGCAATTCATTCTATAAAAGGCCTAGTGAACATCTTCATTAGGTGTGGGTGAGAGCCAACAAGAGTGATCATTCTAGCTATTCCAAATCGAGTGTTCTCCTTCAAATTATTTAGCCACTAGATATTCTCTACCTATTTCTCAATAAGGTTATTGGTTGAAGTTGTAATTGTTTGCAACGATAGTTGAGATCGATTGTAAATAATTTTTTATTAGTAAATCAATAAAGAGGGTGGTTGGGTGGAATATCGTGTGCTCATATTTCCGATAATTTTGTGGTGTTATTTATTTTTCAATCAAATTCATCTTCAAGAAATTGGGCGATAAAGATCCTATTTTTCTTGGCGTTTTGTCAAACTTCCGCTGCGCACAAAACCCCAACAGTTGGTATTAGAGCAATTTTTGCCCAATAGATTGGTATCGGAGCTCAGTTCATCGCATAACTTGTAGTGATTTTGGATTGAAGATTGTAGATGTCGGAGATGATGTTGCTTTCATGGATGGCTATTGTGGAGTAGGAGATTTTGAGAATTTGGAATGAAGAACCAAGTCCGCAGCAAGGTGGAGAGGTTGGTTTTGATCACTGCTGAGGATCCGTTGAGGATCATGTTATCGATTGTTGTCTTCACATTGATAATTCTCGAGGGATCCATGTAGATGAAGAGGGATCAAGTGGTAGACGTATATCGATAAAGAGAACGTGTGATTGAGTCTGGAAATCAATTGAGCCTGGACTTGAAGAAAAGACAATATGGTTTTATCTCATATTCGTTAAAATCGAAATGGTGTTAACTGAGAAAAGAAGGTTGAAAAATGAGAGCTAAGTTGGCTAGTTTTGAGTGGAGGAAATGTTGTGATTTGGTATCAAGTGGAGTGTTGAAATTTGTGATACACAGTTGAAATTTGTGATACACAAATCACAATAATTTTGGGCAACAAATAATCTATGAAAATTTTGTGGAAGATTTGTTGCTATATTTGTGGGATATTTGGAATTGAAGGCTATAATTAATTGATGCTTATCCAAATAGTTTTTTAACATATATGAAGATAATTTGGGTGCTAAATTTACTCGGGTATGAAGCAATTCACTCTCTATAAAAGGCCTAGTGAACATCTTCATAAGGTGTGGGTGAGAGCCTCTAAGAATGATCATTCTAGCTATTCCAAATTGAGTGTTCTCCTTCAAATTATTTAGCCATTAGATATTCTCTATCTATTTCTCAATAAGGTTATTGGTTTCAAGTTGTAATTGTTTGTAACGATAGTTGAAATCGATTGTAAACAATTTTTTTATTAGTGAATCAATAAAGAGGGTGGTTAAGTGGAATATCGTATGCTCATATTTTTATGGTGTTGTTTATTTTTTCAATCAAATTCATTTTCAAGTGATTGAGTGATAAAGATCCTATTTTTCTTGGCATTTTGTCAAACTTCCGCTGCGCACAAAACCCAACACCATCCACCCCCCTTTCACCTTTACTTGTAGCAACTGCTGAAACTAGATGGAAGAGTCCATCGATGTATTTATCTGAAAAAGATATAAATTTGGTTGTGGTATTACCTATTGAGGACGATAGTGTTAGGGATGGAAATGTATTGGAAGAGCTTCGGTAGGGTATTGTGTTGGAGCTGCTGTATTGGAGCAAAGCCCACGAGTTGCTCGGCACAATGGCATGCTGAATTCTACTGATAACAGTTCTTCATCAAATGATGTGCCAAACCCTGTTGCCTATCCTCCACGATGAACCTCGGTTTTTTTACTAATCTTCCCAAGGTTGTTGGTGATTATTCGCCACATCAGCATTTTGATACCGTGACTGTTAATGGTCATAGGACCTACGTCCATCGCGTTGGGCTAAGTATTGGTTTGATCACCTTGTTGGATTCTTCCTTGGTAAATCTCCACCATACCACGTGGTTCGTGAGCAATGCAACAAATACTGGAGATTGAAAGGTAAATTACACATGCAATACTTTGACTCAATGTTGTATCTGAAATTCAGTAATCCAAATGATAAATTGAGCATACTTGAGAGGGATCTGATTATTATTGAAGGGCACTCATTTATAATTACGCCTTGGAGTGTCACGGTCGGTAAAACTAGAGAACAAATCCTTTCCATTCCGGTTTGTGTAGCATTCACCAATATTTCATCGATTCTTCAGCCTCTGATCGGATTGAATTGGTTAGCAAGTCTGGTTGACAAACTTAGATACTTTGACATGAATACGGTGGCTAGGAAAAGGCTCAATTATGCTAAAGCGCTTATAGAAATCTCTCCTTTGAAACGACTCCCTAAAAAGTTGCATATAACACTTGTTGAAGGCTATGATGTAGATGTTGATGTACGGTATACTTGGATCCCAGACATCTGCTCCAAATGCCAGTCTTTTGGACATACTGCAGATTCATGTGTAACTTCCTCTGTGTCTTCTATCAAGTCCCCACTATGTAAGCCGAACCTTCAGTGGGTTCCGAAGCCACATGGGACGCCTCCTATACCTTTAATTCCTGACCCGCTGGATATAGCCTTGCAAAACATAACACAAAATGGTGAATCTTAAGGTGGTGAGATTTTCATATGGAAAGTTATTGAAGAAGCTTTGATCCATACCAAAACAGAAATGAGATACAAGCAAGTGAGGAGGTATATTATTTATTTGTAGGTGAAGAAGGTAAATCTAGGAAGTTAATATATCAAGTTGAAAGTGTAGGTCTTGTTCTGGCTAAAGAAGGTGAGGATGGTAATAGAAATGTGCAACTACTTAATGACACAACTTGGAAAAGAAGATATTTATACTCCGAGCACTCCCCGCACTTTGTTGCGAACCTTGCCTTGCACTTTGCAGAGGCAACTCAGGCTATTCCACTGTGCGATGATAATGGGGAATAACTTTCCTGTTAGCACATAATAATCTTGGTGTAATTGTCAAGCTCCTGTTCTTACTTTATTTCCGTAGTCTAGTTTATCTGCTAGCTCCGGTGCTGTAAGCCTGTTTAGGTATAGTGAACGGAACAATATTAACTCCGTATGTGGTGGATGGACCACCTTAAAAATCGATGTAGCTGGTTGTCTACTAATAACCAGTTATACATAATTGTATTTTATTATTAGTTATAATAAAAGGTGTTTGAGGTCACCTTAAAAACTGGTCGACTTTACTGAAAAAATATTATGAATATAATATTATATATATGTATGTATTAAAGAAAGCAGGTTATATACTAACTTTTTAATATAAGCGTTATACACTAATGCATTAATTGAATTTATAATAATTAAAAAGTAAATTATATTTTTTCTACGTTTAGCTAACACCAGCTGGAATGTATACGCTAATTTCTTTATTCTACTGCACACAACATTCACGTAAACTAGATTTATGTATAATTAAGGATATAAACAAATAAAAGAATATGTATATAAATTATTATCATCGACCTTTAAGCTTCTACATACACGAATTAACATTAAATTATCTTGCATTAATCAGCACATATACCAGTTAACCTACGTTAGGATTAGGGCTGTTAATTTTCTACCTGAACCAAAACTCGCACGGAAATTAGCTGGTTAGCCCGACCCGTTTAGTTGGCAGGTCATTAATGGGTCAACCCGAAATTGAGGCATTTATAAACGGGTGGGTTTAGGGTTGATCCACTAACCCGATCTTGACCCACCAAACCCATTTATAATATTTGAAAAAAATAAGGACCATAACACGTTAAAAATTTTAGATGAAATAATTTTTCCCGACATGTTTTGTTTACGGTCAACAAAATATAACGCGGCGGCAAGCAAATTTATTTCGTTTGGTAACTTTGGTTACTGAAGTGATGGAGACCTGACCCGGTTACTTTAGGTCTAGGGTTTTACTTTTATTTCATTATTTTCGGCTGGCTCCATTTTGTTTTACTCCTAATTTTAATCGATTTAATTACAAAACCGCATCTCTAGCGATTGTCGACTGATCGATCGATCGATCTTCAGTTCTCTGGTACTTCGCAAGTAGCAAGTGATTCAAGCCTCATTCGATTTCGTGCGCCTTCATCCTTCCCTATCGATTTGGTTTCTACGAGGTATGTTTTTATTTCATGCAATAATTAAATTGTTAACATCATCGCGAATGTTAGTATTCTATTTCTGCACCTAGGCATACAAGTTAAGAAATAATGTGACTCTGTGAGCAAGCCACACAAGGCAAATGATTCAAAATGGAAAGCAATACAGACTATTAGGGCTAAAGATGGCGTTTTTGGTTTGAACCATTTTAGACTTTTAAACAAATTGTGCTCAGGGGATATTGGGAGCGTGTATTTTTCTTAGTTAAATGGAACCCAAAATTTCTTTGCTATGAAAGTGATGGATAAAAGAGCACTGGCGATTTTCTTTAGTTTTGTAACTTTGGTTTAATTTTAATTTTATATAAACCGTAATGGGTTTCTTATTCTTTAATTTTGTAGGAAATTGATGGAACCTTTTACGCCAAGTAGTGGAGAAGCCAATATGGAAGAAGTGGAAATAGAAAACATAGAAACAACGGGTGTAAAAGTTGTCGGTAAGAGACATAGAAAGCTTACTTCTGAGGTATAAACACAATTTGAAATTATTCCATTGCAAGATGATGAAAACAAAGAGCCAAGTGTTTGAAATGCGGTATTATTTATTTACGTGATAGTTCTTATGGCACCGAAAATCTAAAACGTCATATTAAAACTTGTTCCAAAACTACTAATCGAGATTTAGGTCAGTTGCTTTTAAGTTAGGCTGAGGGCTCTATTATAACTAGTTCTTCTAGAATTGATGCAGAAAAGTTTAGGGAATTATTGGTAATGACAATATTGATACATGATTTGTCGTTTCAATTTGTTGAGTATGCAGGAATTAGGCAATTATTTTGTTATGTTTGTCCCGACATTAAGTTGATTTCTAGAAATACTGCTAGAGCCGATATAATGAAAATGTACGAAAGGGAAAAATCAAGGCTTAAAGATTTATTAGTATCAATTTCAGGGAGAATTTTTTTAACTTCCGATTTATGGACTTCTGTAGCAACTGATGGATATATTTGTTTGACAGTTCATTTTGTTGATACTAATTGGGTCGTCCAAAAAAGAGACTTAAATTTTAGCCTCCTCCCCACTCCGGAGCTGCTTTGTCCGAAAAGATTTATAATTTGTTGATTGATTGGGGCATTGACAAGAAAATATTTTCCATTACTTTAGACAATGTGAGTGCAAATGATGTATTTGTTAATTTGCTGAAGGAGCTAAACGGGTTACACGGATCGAGTCAGGTCAACCCATTTATAAACGGGTCGGGTTAGGGTTGGGGAAAATGACCCATTTAATAAACAGGTTGACCCGACCCGTTTATAAATCAACCCGAACTCGACCCATTGACAGCCCTAGTTAGGCTAAATTAGACTTCGGTTTTCAGATTTAAACACTGATAATCGTAAGAGAATTTTCACCCAAAATGGCTTTCGAGTATAGTATAATAAGATGGTACTTCTGAAAAAATAGTTTTTAAAAATAATTTACTGGAAAAAGATAAATGCAGTAATCATTTTTGATTATACATAAATAGTGATAATTAAATCTATCATTTTACCATATAACAAAAAAAGATAAATAAATTTATCATTTTTCTATAAATTGTAATTAAAACTAATTATTCAAAAGTGTTATCCTTAAAACTACCTATACTGAATGATAAACCTTCAACCTAATTTCCACTAACTGTAATTAGCATATCACTCAACCAATATACAATTATAAATGATAAGGGTGGTAGTATCAACAAATACAACAATAAGTTAACAGTAATTTAACATATTCATATTAGTTAGTGTAAGAGGAAAAAGTACCTGATCTGTGTTGAATCAAAGGTGTGCACGGCGATAAATTGCTAGTTGATCTATATTGCGACATATGGGCCGGTGTTTATTAGTCGACGAAGGACGTTGGTGGATTGAGAGAAATTCTGATTTAGGAGGGTGACGGTGATAATAAATCAGTCTTGGCCCAAGCTGTAGTATAATCATGATTTTTTGACAGCCTTTGTTGGCTTCTATTTGTGATGGCTTTTGATAGTAAGTTTATATATTTAATTAAAATTTCACCATTTAAAATAAATCCATGTAAATTAGTTTGTCAGAAAAAATTTCTTTGTCATAAAAATTGAATAGTTTATATTGGTTATCATTGAATATGAAAACATTAGTAATGATTGCAAACTTCTACTTGTCATTTCAGATTAATATTTTTGAAAAGGAATTATGGTTGCACATTGGTTAAAAGATATATCCAAATTCATAAAACTATTACATAACACAAATTTCACCAAAGTTGTATAGCTGATGGGCTGAAAGTTGCATAAAATGATTATGTGTTCGGTTTCCAATAATGTTCAATATTAATTGATTATAATTATATAGCAAAAGGTTGTCAACAACACTATGTTAGTTAATCATAAACCACCCTGAATTTGAACAGTTAAATAAAAAATATCTTTTTTAATCCATTGAATACAAATTAAACAAATTTCACACTTATATAATTACTATATAATAATAAAATAATAAATTTAATTAAAAATAAATAAATAGCCTTTGGAATCCGTCGGTGTATATGCAACAAAGCTATTGAAGGCCATCATAAAGCTCCGTAAAAAATAACCCCTTTTCTAATAGTGCAGAATGTGGGAGACATAATCGACATATGTTTCTTCATTGTAAGAAATTTATATAAATTTTAAAAAGGAAATAAATTGTGTAAGGTTAAATGTAGAATAATGTAAGAGTAGTAAATATAATTTGGTGTGTAATCATGTAATATTTTAGCAATATAAGTATGGTATACAATGAACTGAATTGTCTTTTTCATGATTTATTAGACCAAATGATAAATATTTGTCAACTGAATTTATAATGAAATTTCAAGTTCTAAATAACATAATTAATTAAAACATATGAATTTAATTGTAAATAATATGATAATATCTAAGTAAATAATTATAGAAATTGTATATTTAAATGTAAAATACTAAAGAAAGAACTAGTAGGATTTTGTAATAATTATATAATGAAAAATTGTACGAATTTGAAAATAAGAAGTCAAGAGAGAATCGAGGAGAGTGCTAAAAATTCCTATAATCGATAACAGTAAATTCTTCTGCTTTACACTGTTGTTTAATAGATAGTATAGTTTAGTTTAACAAAGTTGGAAAATGTTAATTATTAGAACTAGCATCTACACTTATTTTTAAGTTTTGTATGCGAAAAAGCCTTCTTAAAAGCATGTTTCGAATTATACCCTTCTTAAATCGCATTTTTATAAATTAAACCTAAATTTATATTGCTTACTTCTATAGTTATTTTGTTGGAAAATACAAATATTTGCAGGTTTTCTACAAATATTTGGTTGAATTTTTGGAAAATTTCTATAGAGTTTTCTACCACTATGCTGAAACTAAGAATATAAGTTTTGTTTGTACCAAAAAAAGGGTTTAGAGGGAATGGATGTGTATTTTGAGAACGGAAGAGTCTTTAATTTATTTTCTTAAAAAAAGTTGCTTGTTATTTAACTATAATCTATCATTTGCTAATTCCTAAATTCTAATTTATTAAATAATAGTAAAGCAGAAGAATTTCTTGCTCTCTCCTTACAGCATTTCTCTCTTTTTTGCTTAATTCTCTTTTGATATTTAATATTTGAATCTTTTAATTATCAATTAAATTATTTAAGTAAACCTCTCATTGTTTATCGTAAGATATACATATTTAAGGCTTGTGTATAATTATTTGCAAATAATTCATCAACTAACTTTTAACAGTTTATATTCAGATCCATATATTTATATTAATTACATAATACAAAATTTAAATAAATTTAGTCAGCTAATAATTATTAATGTCTCTAATAGATATTAAAGAACAATAATTCTATATGTATACGACTATTGTACTGATAAAAATGGTAAAAAAATACCTCAATTACGATATAAACCGTATAAGACAACAATAACAAGTTTAATTTTTACTAGTATTTTTTGCCCGCTTTGCTGTGCATTAAAATTTATGTTATTAAAAAAATATTGTAATGATTAAATATCAAAAATTAAAGAAAAATAAAATATTGTAATTAATATTAAATAGTTATATGTATATATATATATTATAATTTATGCGGCAACAATAATAAATTGTTCTGTTGTTCATCCAAAAATAATTTTATCATCGATACGTATGCAAAATGAGTGTTAAATTGGACCCTTGTTGCTCGATCAACTGGTATTTAGGTATATCATTAGTATATTTTTGTACTATTGCACATAAAAGTGTTAATATTTTATGGGCTAACTTTGATAGCTCTTCTATTTAGGACTTACAACCGCAAAAACTTATTTTCAATGGTGAGTGGTATATATTCTTACGGTAACTCATCCATACAATTTTGAAATTCTATAATTGAATTAACATGGAGTTTTCTCATTTTATAATCAGCATTAACTACATGAATATAGAATAAAATAAGTAATACATTGGTTATAATAGAAAGTGATAACTTAAGAAAAAACCATATTAAGTTTCGCAGAACTTAGATCATTAATTGTGACATTACAGATTGTAGAAAAAAAACCATTTGATTATGGCATTTCTAAACTTAATCCTGCATATGTAGTTATATTGGGTCTTTTCTACATTTTTCCAAAACATTGCTCTTTCATGATCGATCTGCAAATGTGGAAGTATGCAGTAATACACCAAACATTCTATTGTTAACATATTTTTAGAAGAGAATTTTATTGCAGTTGCATCTTCGAACCATGCCACAATTCAGACATTGTGCACCCATATTACTTTGCATTTCTTATCTTTTTATCTTATTATATGAAAATCTCAATAGTCCCACATTCCTCATTTTATGCTTACATAAGAAGGTCAGTACCCCCCTCCTTGACCTATGAAATATTCTTAATTACACTTCAAATATAATATCGTAGTCTAGAAGAACCATCAGGATTCATTCAAACACTATAATTATTATAAACTTTAGATATTTTTGCAACATAATGAATAGAAAGTCTATCAAAAAATGTAGGTAATGAAGAAAAAGATTAAAGCAATAATGCATGATACGTTTGAACTTTAAGATAAGAATTTTATTAATTCAAAAAAAATGCATCATAATTTTCAAGTATAGCAATCAGACAATGAAGATATGCCTGATTCTATAATTTCAGGTAGCCTTGTAGTAATGTTTTCTCTCTCTTAATTCGAAGGAAACAAGCACCACAATTTGGAACATTGTACAGTTTAGGTACAAATCATGCTATCACGCATATTACCTCACAAAAGAATTTAACAACTTCTACTATGTGCTTGCTTCTACTTCTTGAGGCATTTGTGTGGTCTTTTAAACAAAAAGTAGTTCTTTATTATTTTTTACTCTTACCTCCCAAGGCAATGATTGTTCCATAATTTATATCTTAGCTATTGTTTCTACAACCGTCATGTACTATAAGCTTCCCTTCTGGCCGACTTTATCAACTTCGTCAACAATAGGTATTAACTTGCACTAGCCTGAAACATAATATAATTACTTTCCGTTATATTTGTCGACAATTTCAAAATGAGAGTGTGATGCAAAATATATACAAGGTATATGTTTATCCTACGTATTAGATAAAAATACAAAATAATACCTACAAAATGAGACTAAAATTATAGTGAGTATTGATGGTGGCATACCTCTTATATGTGCTACAAAATATACCGGTTCCATCAGATCACATAAATTGTCATGTCCCCATTTAATCCAACCTTAATTACCTACATATCCAAAAATAAATTAAACACTTACAAAAGAAAGAACATGAATAATGAGACATGCAGTGATAGTGAGTAAATGACAATGACACCTTCCAGAGCTATATGCAAAAAGTTAATAAAATAACTTAAATGGTCAGCTGATTCATCATTTAAAACAAACTTATAGTTTGCTATCTAATAATAAAATAAAATATATCCAGTTAATCAAATAATTTTCTTATATTTGCAAACTGAATACTAATTTATTACGAATCTACTATCACTGCCGAAATACATAAATATAATAAAAAATCCCTCCTGAAATTCAATTTGCCTTGTTGGAAAACCTGTTGACATACAACAATAGTAGTTGACATACAACAATAGTAACATAGTGCATAACATCTAAAAAAGATCCAAATGAATCATCCAAATGTCTATAAAATAGTTATTCTTTATAAAAGTAAGCACCACTCAAATTTGCCATGATGATGAATTTCTGAAACTGAAACAAATTGTTATGAATCATGATCTTAATTTTGGTGATAAATTAAATTGTGAAAGAATGAAGTATGGAATACGAAGCAATATAATATCTACCATTTTAACAGTTAATGCATAAAAGAAATGTTAACTTTGTGTTCATCCAACCATTTCATTTTGTGCAGTTTACTTTGTGTCATTTTGCTTTAGTCATAATTCTTTCAACCACTCCAAATTAATAATATTATGGTAGCCATTTTCCTGGACAAAAATATCATCATATTACATGTAAAAAAATGCCTATATTTTATTGGGAAGCTTGTAGGAATCATTCTAGAGCACAACAATCTAACTTACTGCTTAAAAAATTGGAATTAGCATAACTGATAACTAAGTTTTTTAGTGCTCCTAAATGGATGAAGGAATACGACAATGATGATAATAGAAATTCAGTGGATTGGTTATTGTATAACATGGTTGAAAACTAAAACATTTGAAAACCCACCATAATTTTCTCTGTTTCAAGAATAAAACTTGTAAAAAGAAATGCTTTTAGTATGGAAAGTAATTTTAGGATACTAAGAAAGGAAAATAAATGGATATGTTTATAATTATAATTTTGCATTGGTGAAAGAAAAGAAAAGGGAAAAATAAAATTATGCATGGTTATTATGAGCAGGTCTAAGACTATATACAACCATTATCTTTACCATGGATAACCACAATAAAAGCAAAATTCATACAAATATTCAAAAGATTACATATAACACAGATAACAACGATGAGTGGTAATCTTGAGCATAATAGATGTGCAGATGTTGACATAGAATTCAATGGAGTTGGAACTTTCAGGTAGCATGTAGTGAACATGTACATAGACATGTACACCTATGTTTTCAAGTTATACTTCAAGTTCAGCTTAACTTTATATCTACAATGAGATACAATTGCACTTCTAAACATTAAAAATTATCATATGCTATATTAAGAGATCACTTACATGAGCAAGTACCATGAATTCTTTTCAAGCTTCACAATGAAGGTTAGGCTATACATCTCCTATCATAGTGATTCCCTAAAAATACAAACCTTTTTTAATATAGAAAATGGATTTTATTTTTTTAATAATCCTCTTTAAGCTTCAGAACAAAGGTTAGGGTAAACATTTCCTATCATACTTATTACCCAAATATGCACCAACCTTCTTTGAAACTTAAAAATAGAAATAAATATTTTATAACATAAAAGTAAAATTAATGCAAAAATAAATGTAGAATATGGAAACAATCTTTCTGTACCAAAAATGTGAAATTGCTAACATCGTAAATGTGTGAAAGAATAATCTAAAAAAAGGGCAACTTTTTAATCTTGGTGTGGTAATATATCAGCTTTATAGAAAGCAAAGCATGACCACGAAATTCGGGATTTGTAGGCTAGTTTAGATACATTGATTCTTTAGAATTGTCAACTGCATTTAAAAATATGAATCATAGTGTAAAGCAAGTAACTGAAAAAATAGAAATATAAAAATGAATACAATTGTTTTACATAAAAGTATGATTAGTTAGGGTAAACTTTTGGGACAACCAGTAGAAATATATATGTCAAGTTGTCAATCATTTTTTCTTTATTTTAGTATAATAATGGAATGACTTCATGCAAATTTGAAGTTTCACTGCCAATTTTAAGATGTGATTTATGGGTAATTGTCACACCGTAAATAACAGTATGATGAAATACCATGAAACCTGTTCGTCATTCATAATTCTTGTGTGCAATAAGCACATAAGCAACAACAAATTTAATAGTTCATTTTTAACAACAACAAATAGTTATAACGGGAGGGTGCAGCCCCCCAATCTAATTCTTACATAGACTTAAAAATGAAATAAGCATAAAATACCATGTTTTGCACAAATCTAAAAATGAAATAAACTATGAAGGCAAGAGGCGTAATGTAAAATATTTCACATGTCAAAAAATAAAATAAACACAATATTTATTATTTGTTGTGATGCATAAAAGTGATAAGGAGTCAGGTTTCTTACTTTGTCAAGTAGAAACAATTTATGGTATTTGTTAATCTAGTGAACATCTAAAATATTAAATATAGAAGGAAATTAGGAGAAATTTAAGCAAATTGAATAGTAGAATAACTATGTTTCTAGTTTTTAGTTGAAGGTGAAAAAATGGTAAGTGAATATTACCAAAATAAAGAAAGCTAAAGCGGTGGAAGAAGGAATCATCCAAGGTTTGATCATGAAGCATCAACAATTTCATACCAAAATTTTAGCATGTAATTTTGCATTTAATTACAAATCAGGTAACATTTATTAATTTCATTAATTAATGTTGTTAACATTGGGAAAGAAATTCTATGGTGAGAGATAATCAGTAACATAGGCTGAATATGTGAAAAGGAGTTGTGATATGTGGAAAATTGGGAAGGTGTTCTAGTAGTGAATATCATTTCATGAATATTCGATGAATTGTTAAATAACACATAGGTGATATTAGGTGCATATCTAAAAAAGAAATAACCATAAAATACCAAGTTTTGCACAAATCTAAAAATGAAATAAACCATGAAGGCAAGAGGCGTAATGTAAAATATTTCACAGACCAAAAAATAAAATAAGCACAAAATTTACTGTTTGTTGTGATACACAAAAGTAATCAACGAATACAATTGCATGAAATCATCATTTACTTTTTATTGATATATATATATATATATATATATACATACATACATAGTAATAGATTAAAAGGGAAAGAAATGGGAAAATAGGAAATTTTCTAATATGTTTCCCGATTCTATAGAACCAAATTTCCCATCTTTATTCTTCAATAGAGTATAATTGTAACACCCCACCTCCGCCAGGGTGACTCTTGCAAGTACTCTGACTTTGGAGGGGCGTTTGAATCAGGTAAACATGCATAATGATATATCAAGGCAGAACAAGAGCATATGTATATATGTAAACAGAGTAAATAACATAGATAAAACAGCGGAAGATTTCATACTATTTCAAAACAAGTCTGGTACAACATAGCTTTCCAAATAAACAAGTCTAGATAAAAACAACATCAACTGAAAAACTGAAATACATAAGTACTATCCCCAAAATAAGTGATAACCATAGCTAGCTTCATGTCAAGACCGTACATGAGCTAAAATCCCACAAGCAAGCAATCCGAAATCCAAGCTAAGCTCCAACGTTCCCACCCTGAGAACCTGGGGGGGGGGGGGGAACGGAAGAAAAGAGGCGAAAGAAAACAGGTCAGTCAAAAAGACGGAGTAAGCCCTACTACAATCAATGTAAACTGATAAAGTTAACTGGCATGAGAAGCAGGGATGAACATAAGGATAACAACATACTAGCATGATGATTAACTAACAAGGTAGATAAAGGTGTCATCGCATAATCAGGATTAAGGTTTTGCACCACAGGTGTACTAGTAAACTAACATGACTTGAATAAACAAGTATTGATCCCTTGGCCCAAGCTTTGGCCCAATAACATGAAATGACCCTAATACAAGGTCTAACCAAACGGTCTAGTCGATCGGCTCCCTAAGCCTAACTCGTCACGTGTTGGTGTCAATACGGCCCAAACATAATTGTAGTCGAACTGTGCCGGGTCCACCCTTCGGGTGTATCAAGCCCTAGGGTGCCAACCCCTGGACACCATAAACATGAGTGCACAGTCTCGATCTACTGGTACCCATGGGTGACTTCTCCAAATACGGACTACGTGCACGACTATAGTCCGTCCGTAACTACATCGGCGTACCACCCGGCCGTCGTTTATTTGGTCGCTTACCTCCAGCCCAGTAATCGTGCCCCCTCCCTAGCCTAGTCCTAGGGCCTTATTGATACAAATTTTGGGATTACTGCGGAGTGGGCCCCCATTGCTAGGATTTTCTAGTGGGTTAAGTACGGTTTAACCCTCTTGCTAATCATGGATTAACTTGGTTAAGTGTAACGATGAGTTCACGACTTAACCCTGATTAATCTACCAAGCCCAAATTGGTTAAGTATTAAGTGGACCATGACTTAACCCTAATCATGAGGCATTAATTAATTTAATGCGCCTTAACCTCTCACATTAGACCTTGTTGTGGTTACTAGTTAAGCCGGGCGGGTCCGGGTAGCTTTACACCACAACTTGGTCTAACCTCGGGTTCAAGGTACAACATGGCCAACTTCTCACATTGGGTCCTATTGTTTGTAGCAACTAGTTAAGCCGGTCGGTTCCGGGTAGGTTTACGCTACAAACTCAACCTAACCTCGAGTTGGTCACACTTATCTTTTCTAAGTGTCATGTCCATCATGCTTCCAAAACATGTTACAAATTTTCAAGCAATTGGGTAGACCTAACTTAATAGGTAAATTCCCAAGCTTATGTTTTATGTCTTTTAAGTTTACCCAACCCCAAACGCAATCCCATCGCTTACATATCGCCATTGCGCATAAAGGATAGAAAGAGGGAATTTGGCATAATCAGGACATAAAGGTGTTGAAGCCACAAGTTCAAGATGGTGGCATATGAAATGGACATATGTTCATATACTTGCATATTACATTTTTAGGCCTCAAAAGCATGCATAAAACCAAACTTGGCATATTGGTGATACATGGTGCTAAATGACATGTAGAAATGGTCATAAGTTCGCATCTAGCCTCACATGCAAGTTATCATAAGAGATATGATAACTTACATGTTGCCAAAATGCAACCTTTAGCATAAAGCTTGAAGCTTTATGTTCATAAACCCAAGATAAGCTTGAATAACATGATAGCATGAACAAAATGTTCAACCCAAACTTGCATAACATAACTTGCATATCATATGACAAACTTGCATATCAAACTTGCATAACATAACGCGATAAACTTGCATATCATGACATGGCATACTTGCATAACATAACATGATGAACTTGCATATCATAACATGGCATACTTGCATGTAAACTTGTAGCATAGCAAACTTGCATATCACAACATGATAAACTTGCATTTCATAGCACAGTATTCTTGCATATAAACTTGCATATCATACATTTAACTTTATAGTTTAAGTATGAAAGTAGAATAGGGCTTACAATACTTATGAAGGCACAAAAGATATGACAAAGCCCTTATGCAATCAAATAGACCCAAAATGCAAGCTCTAACATAAAAACCCTTGAGCCAAAATGATCAAAACTCTTTCTTTATGATGCAAATATAGAAACTTGACTTGAATGCAAGCTAATGATGCTTATACAAGTTTGAAAACACTTGTATACATGGAAAATCTCATAGAAATTTATTTAGGAATTTTATGAAGAGAGTGGAGGCCATGAGAGGATTGATTTTGCCATAGTTTAGTCACTAGAATGAATAATGATGATTTAGGGCTAGCTTAGGGTCTTATTTATAGATTAGGCAAGTGTTTTAGGCCATAGGATTAAACCCTAGTTGCAATCTCAGCCCTTAAAACCGAATCTGGCCCCCAAGCTCAACACAATCTCAAAATGGTGCACCAGGCAGAACTGCCCGGCTGAGCCAAGTCGACAGCCAAGTCGACAGGGATGTCGACTTGGTCCAACCAAGTCGACTCCCAAGTTGACAGGGCTGTCGACTTGGGTGCTCTCGCGGGAACTTTCCCGCCTGGCCCAATATGACCCTAATTTTCAATTTCAAACTTGAATTTGAAATCTGTTTTTACTTTGAAATTTTCTGAAAACTTCGTTGGGCCTTAATCGGGTCATACGGACTCCGATTTTCGAAAACTCGGACTCTATTTCGCGTATTTTTCCGAGACGAACGCAATGGCATAGCCCATTTCCCTTGATTCAGATTTTAGAATTAAATTCTGCCTCGATTTATGTTATAACAGGTTATTGAAAATACGGGTTGTTACATTCTGCCCTCCTTAAAGGATTTCGTCCCCGAAATCTTCAAGTTAGGAAGAACGTATCCTACCATCCAATCATCCATCTACTCAAAACATCATCCACGAGCAACCATTGTCCTTACAAGATTCTGAATGTTGTATGAACATATGCAAAGGTGTGTGTATATGTACTTATCTAATGCAAGTATCATCAATGCAAATTATGTTAGTGAAATGAATCCATATGTATGCAATTCCTAATATAATGTATAACATCTATATGTGTGCACATAACATACATCCATATGCAACATCCATGTGATAACACAAAAATTTTCATACATGAATAAGCATAAACACTCATGCATATGCAATATGAGGAGTGTGTGAGCCGATCTAGTGCCTAACGTGTATAATGCATCCACGAGTAACCACTTGCAAACACTTGCAACCACTTGCAACCATCAAGCATAACATGTTTCAAACACATGTTTCATCCAAAGGGTTTCTACCTAAGGTTCTCATGACAAGATTAACACGATAAACTAGATAATCAAGACAAACATGGATAGCAAAAGATATGCTACAAAGAGATCGGGAAGATAAGCAGGATATATTCCCTTTCGGATTATAAGAAATTCCTTCCCAACCCAATCCATATTCTATAAAAGCCCAAAAGGTTTAGTCAACCTAACGGACCCCTTCAAACCCTGACATGTATTACTAGCCAATAAGTCATACCTCCCGATAGAAATAGGACCGACAATGGGACCGAGAGGATATACATAAAAAGATAACATGCGAGTAAGTTCCACAGGAAAACAAGGATCAAGGATATACTCTTAGAAAGAGATATGATGCGCGTATCTAGCCTTTAGTCTTCTAAGTCACGTTTCCTTGAGCTTAACTCCACTGTGCTTTGACCGTCTTTTTACCTCATGATTTCTTAGCTTCTTAACTCTTATTTCCAAATATGAGTTGGAACCCATTTCATTGTCGCCTCTCGTCTTCCTCTTTCACTTACTCTTCTATCATTCCTGGCTTAAACATAACTATGACCTCATGGTTTCATGCAAGCTCTCCAAAATTCACTAGTCAATCCTGGATCTTGTTTACTTACTATAAAGTATTCCACGCAGCAGAACTTTTCTTGAAAATACCAATCCACGTTGCCAATGAACCATCCGCCTGCGAATGATAGGCCGTGCTTAGATTCAGTTACTTGCCCATGACTTCCCGTAGACTATCCCAAAACTGGCTAGTGAAGATTGAGTCACGGTTACTAACTATACTTTAGGGAACCTCGTGCAACCGCTTTATTTCTTGAAAGTAAACTGTCGCTAGTTATGATGCAGTCCTTTCGCTCTTTACCGGAGTGAAATGAGCACTCTTCGTGAGTCTACCTGCTATGACCCACATGCTCGTATTCCATTTCTTGATCTAGGCAGTCCATCCACGAAATCCTTCGTGACGTTTTACTACTTCCATTGCGGGGACCTCCAATGGATATAATAGCCCACCGGGCTTCTATGACTCGGCCTTAATCTGTTGGCACAACATGCATCTTGGGACAAATTCGGCCACCTCCTCGGGTGATGTGCATCTTCAAGAACCTTCTTTCTCTTATCGCGTCTTAGCCATCCCTTGTCATCTATAGGGAGGTGACTTACCATCTCGCCTCGAGTCAACCTGTCCATGATCTCGACTAACTGCGGGTCTTCTTTCTGTGAAGTCCCTACTTAATCCAGAAGGGTAGGTCTAAACTCAAGGGACGCTTACTAACTAACTAAACTGAGAGAACTTCTTACTTCGGTTGCATTCCTTGGAGTCTTCCGATCCTGAACTGCAACTACCTTAGCGGGATCCACCGCCAAGCCTTGCTTAGAAACTACGTGCCCAAGAAATCTAACTTCCCTTCTCCAAAAGTGACACTTTGGAGAACTTGGCCTTCAACTGATGCGCTCTAAGCGTATCCATCACCTCCACGAGATGCCTTGCATGCTCTTCCTCATCCTTAGAGAAGATCAGAATATCATCTACGAAGACCACGACAAACTTGTTCAAGAACTCCCTGAACACCCTACTCATCAAGTCCACGAAGTAGGTGGGTGCGTTAGTCAAACCGAATGGTATGACCAGCCATTCTAAGAATCCATCTGGAGTTCTGAACGCAGTCTTGTCTATACTATCTTCAGCTACTCTGAGCTGATGGAATCCAGTAGCAAGATCAAGAGAAAACAGATGTTCCTACAAGCTGAACAAACAAATCATCGATCCTTGGCAATGGTTGTCTATTCCCTTCGTTTAACTCACGATAATCAACACGAAGTCAAAGAGAACCATCTGCCTTGGTAGTAAATACTATAGGCGCTCCCCATTCAGATATACTTCATCTAATGAAGTTCTTCTCAAGCAACTCCTTGACTTGCTTTCTTAACTCTCATCTTGCGGGGCCATGTGCCTTACTGGCCACGAAACTTTCTTGGCATTATCAACCAGATAAATGCGGAAATCTATCTCTCATTTAGGGGTAACCCCCTTCACTTCCCCCAAGATATCAGGATATTCTCGGACCACCCTCACCGATTACAAACTATCGATAGACGAGTTGAGGGATTCAAGATAACACAACATGACGGGACTCATAGGGTTACTAGAAATTTTTAGGGTATTACCGAGGCGAGTCATGAGCCTCACAACCCAATGCTCAAAAATCAAGGATGGCTCCAAAACTGGACAACCCATCCATGCCCAAAATCAACCCATACCCCATGAAACCGAGAATATAAGCATCACGCGAGAACTCTATACTCAAGATAGAGATTTTCAAATCCACGTAGATAATAGACAAATGGGCGGAACCCTCAATTGGATTTGAAACACACACGGGATCATTAACTAGACTAGTACTTAGGTGCAAACTATCAACAAGATCAGACGAGATAAAGCTATGCGATGCACCACAATCAAACAAGGCACGAACTGGGAAAATCAGAAATATATACAAGACTTTCAACAGAAATACTACCTCGATCGGGAACTGGAGCGGCATTGAGAACATGAACTTGCCCTCCCGAAGGTCCAGCACGCTGAGTCTGACCCTGGCCTTGCCCTTGCTTCTTCGGGCAATCCCTAGTGAAGTGTCCCATTTCTCCACAGTTAAAGCAAGTGCCCTTCCTTTTCCTGCAATCCTTGTTTAGATGAGTCGAGCTTCCACAAGTAAAGCACTTCTTTTCCTTCTTATCTTTAGACTTCTCCTCCTTCTTGTTACTCCTATTCTCTTCACTGAGTAGGGCCATATTCACCAAACTCTCGAAAGTTGCCCCCAAGGGTATATGAGACATGGCTAAACCATGTAATGGCTCGTTTAATCCTAGAGCAAAGTATAGGGCCTTCTTCTGAGCTGTGTTAACCAAGTCTAAACCGACCCGAGCCAGTTGATTAAACTTATCTATGTATTCCCTAATAGTCATGTCCCTTTTCTTCAGTGATAGGAACCTTAGTCCAAACTTTCCCCGAAAGTCATCCCAAGTCTCAATTGGCCTAGTAGCGGTGGTGACCACCCACCAACGTGCAGCTTCTTCCTTTAGCAACCACACTGCCAATAAAACCTTCCTACGATCATCTATATCAAAGGAGGCAAAAAGATCTTCGGTTTCTTTCAACCAATTCCTTGCCTCTACATAAGTCTCGGTTCCAATGAAATTCTTGCCACCCATCGCCTTAAAATCTTGGCAAATCTTTGCGAAGTCAGTTTGAGGATGCTGAGGGGGAGAAGGAAGAGGAACCTCAACGACATGAGGAGGAGGAACATTAATTACCGGAGGAGGAGTAACATTTGCGGGGCCGGCTTCGGTCGCCCTAGCCTCCAAAAGTCTCCTATACCAAACAGGTACGTGTACTCCCTCCGGAATGGCAAAGTTATTGGCCATACTGGAAACGAAGAAAAAGGATAGATTCAGAATGGAGAAAAACGAAGGAATTTTTGCTAATGGCTTTTTGGGGAATAGCCTTTAAAATAAACTAGACTTTTCTTTGGAAAATACTTTATACTTGGTTTTGAAAATAGTTTTTCAAAAGTTTTCTAAAAACCTTTTTGTTCCTTCTCGTAAACCATATGCTCTGATACCAAATGTAACACCCCACCTCCGCCAGGGTGACTCTTGCAAGTACTCTGACTTTGGAGGGGCGTTTGAATCAGGTAAACATGCATAATGATATATCAAGGCAGAACAAGAACATATGTATATATATAAACAGAGTAAATAACATAGATAAAACAGCGGAAGATTTCATACTGTTTCAAAACAAGTCTAGTACAACATAGCTTTCCAAATAAACAAGTCTAGATAAAAACAACATCAACTGAAAAACTGAAATACATAAGTACTATCCCCAAAATAAGTGATAACCATAGCTAGCTTCATGTCAAGACCGTACATGAGCTAAAATCCCACAAGCAAGCAATCCGAAATCCAAGCTAAGCTCCAACGTTCCCACCCTGAGAACCTGGGGGGGAACGGAAGAAAAGAGGCGAAAGAAAACAGGTCAGTCAAAAAGACTGAGTAAGCCCTACTACAATCAATGTAAACTGATAAAGTTAACTGGCATGAGAAGCAGGGATGAACATAAGGATAACAACATAATAGCATGATGATTAACTAACAAGGTAGATAAAGGTGTCATCGCATAATCAGGATTAAGGTTTTGCACCACAGGTGTACTAGTAAACTAACATGACTTGAATAAACAAGTATTGATCCCTTGGCCCAAGCTTTGGCCCAATAACATGAAATGACCCTAATACAAGGTCTAACCAAACGGTCTAGTCGATCGGCTCCCTAAGCCTAACTCGTCACGTGTTGGTGTCAATACGGCCCAAACATAATTGTAGTCGAACTGTGCCGGGTCCACCCTTCGGGTGTATCAAGCCCTAGGGTGCCAACCCCTGGACACCATAAACATGAGTGCACAGTCTCGATCTACTGGTACCCATGGGTGACTTCTCCAAATACGGACTACGTGCACGACCATAGTCCGTCCGGAACTACATCGGCGTACCACCCGGCCGTCGTTTATTTGTTCGCTTACCTCCAGCCCAGTAATCGTGCCCCCTCCCTAGCCTAGTCCCTAGGGCCTTAATGATACAAATTTTGGGATTACTGCGGAGTGGGCCCCCATTGCTAGGATTTTCTAGTGGGTTAAGTACGGTTTAACCCTCTTGCTAATCATGGATTAACTTGGTTAAGTGTAACGATGAGTTCACGACTTAACCCTGATTAATCTACCAAGCCCAAATTGGTTAAGTATTAAGTGGACCATGACTTAACCCTAATCACGAGGCATTAATTAATTTAATGCGCCTTAACCTCTCACATTAGACCTTGTTGTGGTTACTAGTTAAGCCGGGCGGGTCCGGGTAGCTTTACACCACAACTTGGTCTAACCTCGGGTTCAAGGTACAACATGGCCAACTTCTCACATTGGGTCCTATTGTTTGTAGCAACTAGTTAAGCCGGTCGGTTCCGGGTAGGTTTACGCTACAAACTCAACCCAACCTCGAGTTGGTCACACTTATCTTTTCTAAGTGTCATGTCCATCATGCTTCCAAAACATGTTACAAATTTTCAAGCAATTGGGTAGACCTAACTTAATAGGTAAATTCCCAATGGGTAGACCTAACTTAATAGGTAAATTCCCAAGCTTATGTTTTATGTCTTTTAAGTTTACCCAACCCCAAACGCAATCCCATCGCTTACATATCGCCATAGCGCATAAAGGATAGAAAGAGGGAATTTGGCATAATCAGGACATAAAGGTGTTGAAGCCACAAGTTCAACATGGTGGCATATGAAATGGACATATGTTCATATACTTGCATATTACATTTTTAGGCCTCAAAAGCATGCATAAAACCAAACTTGGCATATTGGTGATACATGGTGCTAAATGACATGTAGAAATGGCCATAAGTTCGCATCTAGCCTCACATGCAAGTTATCATAAGAGATATGATAACTTACATGTTGCCAAAATGCAACCTTTAGCATAAAGCTTGAAGCTTTATGTTCATAAACCCAAGATAAGCTTGCATAACATGATAGCATGAACAAAATGTTCAACCCAAACTTGCATATCATATGACAAACTTGCATATCAAACTTGCATAACATAACGCGATAAACTTGCATATCATGACATGGCATACTTGCATAACATAACATGATGAACTTGCATATCATAACATGACATACTTGCATGTAAACTTGTAGCATAGCAAACTTGCATATCACAACATGATAAACTTGCATTTCATAACATAGTATTCTTGCATATAAACTTGCATATCATACATTTAACTTTAGAGTTTAAGTATGAAAGTAGAATAGGGCTTACAATACTTATGAAGGCACAAAAGATATGACAAAGCCCTTATGCAATCAAATAGACCCAAAATGCAAGCTCTAACATAAAAACCCTTGAGCCAAAATGATCAAAACTCTTTCTTTATGATGCAAATATAGAAACTTGACTTGAATGCAAGCTAATGATGCTCATACAAGTTTGAAAACACTTGTATACATGGAAAATCTCATAGAAATTTATTTAGGAATTTTATGAAGAGAGTGGAGGCCATGAGAGGATTGATTTTGCCATAGTTTAGTTACTAGAATGAATAATGATGATTTAGGGCTAGCTTAGGGTCTTATTTATAGATTAGGCAAGTATTTTAGGCCATAGGATTAAACCCTTGTTGCAATCTCAGCCCTTAAAACCGAATCTGGCCCCCAAGCTCAACACAATCTCAAAATGGTGCACCAGGCAGAACTGCCCGGCTGAGCCAAGTCGACAGCCAAGTCGACAGGGCTGTCGACTTGGTCCAACCAAGTCGACTCCCACGTCGACAGGGCTGTCGACTTGGGTGCTCTGGCGGGAACTTTCCCGCCTGGCCCAATATGACCCTAATTTTCAATTTCAAACTTGAATTTGAAATCTGTTTTTACTTTGAAATTTTCTGAAAACTTCGTTGGGCCTTAATCGGGTCATACGGACTCCGATTTTCGAAAACTCGGACTCTATTTCGCGTATTTTTCCGAGACGAACGCAATGGCATAGCCCGTTTCTCTTGATTCAGATTTTAGAATTAAATTCTGCCTCGATTTATGTTATAACAGGTTATTGAAAATACGGGTTGTTACAATAATATATAGAAATATTTTTTTAGTAATGTATCCCAAAAACAAAAGGGATGGTGTTGGCAGAAATTGGCATTTCAACGTTGCCTGATTCTATAAAATATTTTTTTTTTTTGAAATTACAATGTTTGCTATATAAAACTACCCACTGATTATGTTACAAAGAAAGACAATTCCTTAACCACTAACATTAATGGAAGAATGGCTTAAATTGCACAAAGATATTAAACGACAATTAGCATGAAGATTCATTTGTCAATTTAAAAGTGGATAAATTCAACAATATCGAATAATATATAGTACTTTGTTAATTGATAAATGTAAAACAATCAATTAACCAATGCTAAAATTAAAAAACTTGCCAATGCGCACCCACAGTAATAAGCTTGAACTTATTTCCATAGCAAGTGATTTGAAATGGAACCTGCCTTTTTAAAAAAAAAAAAAATTTAGAACATCCATTCCAATATTTTAACAAATTAACCAATAGAAGCTACAATATCACTAATATCATTACACGATTCATTGCATGGTGTGAACAGAAGTGCAAATGATGACGAAAATAAATGTTGATTTTCCTATATGGAAACAAATTTGCCTCAACTTTCTGTGTTATGGTTTTTAGTTTCCATCAAGTAGAACCAAGCTTTAAACTGCAAAATATTTCCATAATAAAAAACTATCTAATAAATCAAGTCCCGCTTATTGTAGTAAATAAACATGTAATAGATATTCTAACAGCAGTCCGATATAATAGAAAGAAAATAGAATGAATTATGGTAACCTAATATGTAAGAGATAACAAATTGAGTGAATGTATTCCAAAACTAAAAAATAGAAAGAAAAAATCGAACTTCGTACTAACTATAACATTTGACAGTCGTCCGATATAAATTGCCCAAAACAGATATTCAAATATAATGAATTATGATAACCCAATATGATTTAGAAAAGGGAGAAAGTACAAACCTGGAAGAAAAGTAATTTCTAAAAATCTTCTTGATGATGGTGGGCGAACAAAATCAACGCCTCCAATTGTGTTAAAAAATAGGGCTTGTTTAGGATGGTGGATGAACAAAAAGATGCCAACAACAGTGTTGAAAAATGGAGGTTATGGCAACAACAATTTCATACCAAAATTTTAGCATGTAATTTTGCATTTAATTACAAATCAGGTAACATTTATTAATTTCGTGACTAATGCTGTCAACATTGAGAAAGAAATTCTATAGTGAAAGATAATCAGTAACATAAACTGAATATGTGAAAAGGGAATGTGATACGAGGAAAATTGGGAAGGTGTTCAAGTAGCGAATATCATTTCATGAATATTCCATGAAATGTTAAATAACAGATATGTGATATTAGGTGATATTTAAAAAGTGAGGGGTAATTTCGGTATTTCAAGGTCGGACCAAAGGTAAGATTAGTGGGAATTATTATACAGATAGATTCGTTTACCAACATTTAAAATGGTAAAATATTTTTATCATGCATTGCATTATAAATTTCTACGTCTAACTTTAAATAGCTATATTTCAAATTACCACAATTATTTACAAAACTCACCTCACATTCTCATTTGATTTACGTTTCAGTCCATATGATTAAATTAATTATGCTACCTTGAATTTAAAATAATGAGATAAATATAATTAAGTGATATACATTAGTTCGATCACTAATGGCAATATCAACATTTCAATAATATATACCACACACATATCAATTAATTAGGCTAAAATAACATTTTCTTTAAACAAAGACACATAAATCACATGGCTTTCATTATAGCATAAACAATAAGGAACTTTTGTAAAATACACCATTTGAACTTTGAAATACACATAGATTCTTTCTCAAAACACGTCTAAGAAACGCTATTTACTTTCATTTCTAACCAAACTACAAATAATTACAGTAAAAGCAGAAAATATTTTCTCCTTCATAAGAAAAAGTTGCACTTTAGCAAAGAAAAAAAATATGTTTATGGAAATGTGAGATAAATTAAAACAAAAAACAATAGCAGAAGTATATCAGAAAAAGTAGCAAGAAATTCGTCATTCATTACAAAATTATTATTTTTTACAACAAAAACCTTACTTTTAAAATTTCTACAGTCTTTTACCAAACTATCTCAATTCTCTTCTAATATTCTATATTTGACTTCCTATATTAGAGTTAATCAAGATTCTTAAAACTATAATTAGATTCAGCAAATTATTAATTGTTGATGTGTCAAATAAATCATAAAAATATGAAATTTTCAATATTTGCATAATATTCATATTAACAAAATATGATATGAAATTCATTTGGATATACAAATACATCAGTCACATAACATGATTATATACATAAGCAATGATTGCAAATTTAATTTATGACTCATCTATATCGATACATTTTTTTTTTTGGAATTTGTTCAGGGGGGAACTGACCGAAGCCGTAAAAATCCCCCTAGTGCACCTAGTTCGCGGATATCATATAGTGGCTAATCGTAGCGTATGCATATGGTAAACCATTTTACCATGTCATTTCGGGTTTCATATCATTTCGGGTTTCGAACTCGCATCGTTGTTACCTCGATACATTGATATATTACATTGTAAAATTCTTATTTTAACTAAAGTGTTTACATTCTGAAATATCTGCGGTTGCTTACAAAACCCATCTCAATGTCACATAATTTTGTATATTTACATCAATACATTTTTAATTAACCATGTAATTTTGGTTTTAATTTATTTGAATAAATTTAATTCATAAATATTCATTGATTCATTTAATAAACCATTAAATGTGACGGTTTTCAATTTGTATGTTGCATCCATATAAAAAAACAGCCAAATAGATTTTTTATTTAAATACAAAGATATTATTCAGATATCATAAATAATATACACGAATAACACTAACAAAACCAATTTATTATTCATTTATCTCAATAAATTTATTTGCATGGTAAATTCTGGTTTTAACTTTAAATATCCATATTTTGACATTTATATAATTATGTACAACTTCATCGATTTTTTTCCTAATCTTTCGTGTTTAGATTCATTCATTTAAATTGCTTAGAAATCTCAAGTTTAAAGTATTTTAATAATCCATATATTGGACGTATATGTATAACACATATACTAATAAAAACAAGACCAAAATTGTGTTTAACTATATAGATCACATACATATATTTATGTACCTAAACAATAATAACAAAGTTTGTGAATTAACTATAATCATTTATGTACATAAACAATAAATTTATCGTACTCAACGTTTAAAAAAAATATTTTTAACTTCAAGTAACTTCACATCAAAATCTCAGTAATCTTTCTCCAAAATCCTTCTCAATTTATTCATATTATTTACTCTTAAGTCAATATAATTTACCTGATTACATAATTCCAAATTTAACATATATAAAAGTAATAAATTTAATAATATTTGTTAATTCATCTGAAATAATTATAATATGTTAATCTCATCAAGAATATTTGCTCTTAGTAGTAAAAGAAATAAAACTATTGTTTTACTTCAAAAAAATGTAAGTTACATAACAGATACCATATATAAACAAAACAACCACAACAAAACAACAACAATAATAATTTATATTATATTTATTTTGTCGAATTCATTGTATGTTGTATAATATTTTATAATATTATCGTTGCAACGCACAGATTACACACTAGTACAAGTTAATTAAATCAACAAACACAAAAACAAAGTAATCTTATATAGTCATCGTTAGCGGACTCTTGTCCTCAAAATTAAAATGAATAATTGGACAGTTGAACAGTAAGCAACATTTATCTAACTTTAATCTACCTAACAGGGGTCTATATCACCTGGTCATATTTTCTGTGGTCTACATAGGCTAATCAAATCCGTTTCATTCATTTTTTTGGGCATTGTTATTGACACTCCAAATATTGTTAGGGGGAGGTCAATTTTTTATTTTTAAAAAAATTGTTTAGGGGAGTGAGTAGCAAGGAGGAAAGTAGCCCCTTAACAAATAAATGTACTTTTACATTATAATCCATTTAGGCTTAATTTGGGTTTTTGTGATTTAGGAAACTTATGATTTTACGATTGGCTAATTCTATTTATACACCAAAAATTGTTAAACATATACCAAAAATTATAATAAACTAATGTACACCATATATTACTTTACATACACCATTTCTTTTACTAAAATATCCATGTTCTCATCTTCTTTTTCTTTCCTTTTTCAAACTTAAACCACAATTACCAAAGATTAGAAACTCTTAGCATAAAATTGAGTAAAATTTTACAAAATGAAATATATTTCTTGTACTAATATTGCAACTTTTATTAACTTTATGCAAAAAATTCAATTTCAACAAAATTACTGTAATTTTACAAAATAAATCAACACTTCTAAATTAGACCAATATTTATGAATGTTTTTTTTAATTGAAATTTTAGATTTCATGATTAAATAATTTATTAACATATCTAGTTTGTATCAAATTTCAATACATTTAAGAATAATTTGACTTTTTATATGCAGAAGTATTAAAAAAGCAACTATGAGAAAAGGGTAATTTAGTAATAAAATTTTATAGAAAAAACAATGGTGTAATTTAGTAATAAAATTTTACAGAAAAAATAATGGTGTATTTTAAGGAATTTTCGGTGTATAAATAGAATTTGCCTTTATGGTGAGTAATTTTTAGAAGTAAGGGTAAAAACGTAAAAAGTGAAAAAAATAGTCACCTACATTGATCCCTCCCTTAACAATTTAAAAAAAGTGGAGTGTCAGTAAAATTTAGCCTCCCCTTAACAAAAAATGGAGTGTCAATAACAATGCCCATTTTTTTATTATCATTAAAAATAAATAGAAAACAAAGGGGTGGATTTTAAAGGGCTTGGAATAGCAAACACCTTTGGACTGTGTGTAGCACCAAAATCAATCAGGCTAAAATTAAATAACCAATTAGTACAGAAAAAATATCCGACCCGCTTGGGACTTTTCCCCCTTCCCAAGCATTCTGAACTGTGAGTATATAAAGAATAAACCATACATTAGCAACCGTACACATGAATCTCGATATCAGGGAAGGAAAAAAAATGAACAAAAAGGAAAAGATAATGAGAGATGTTTTAAAAGAAGGAAGAACTTCATGCTACAAGGTCTGATTTTCTTCATCATTTATTTATAATATAGCATAACTATATTCTCTGTATAATCAAGAACGTAAACTAAAGGAAGATGTAATCGAAAATGAAGGCGAGAGACGCATTCTACTCGTGTTTGGAGAAGCAAGCGACCATGAAACCATCAGAACTCGCCTCCGTCGGCCTCCTCTTCCCTTCCCAGTGTACGAAATCAAGAACCGAATACGTCAACAAATGTCGTCCTACTTGGGTACTGATCTAATCTTCGATTTCTCTTCAGTTTTGAATTAGTGATGTATTGGGATATAACGAAAGGATATGAATGTTTGATAGGTGAAGCATTTTGATAGGCAGCACTGCACCAAGAAAAATTGGAGATATCGGAGGCTTTTGGATCCTGAAGGGTCCTGTAGAGGTTCGATTTGGCTTCCTCAACCTCCTCCTAAATCATCATAGCTCAGTACTCGTTTCTTTTTGTAATCCTGTGATAATTTCTGCACTTTTGATTTGGAGCAATGATATGTGTGGTGTTTTCCATGGAAAATCATTGATTTTTCCTCACTGCTTTAAACCGACGTCTCATTCTTGGAATATGAAATTCGAAACTGCGAATCGAGTAATCGATCCCTAATTTTAGCTTCATGATGTGATGCCTACATCGCAGCAAAATGTTTTTTTTTTTTCCTTCCCCCTTTCTTCTTGAGAGTAGGAACTCAAAATTCTTGGACAAGTTCAAAAGATACGAATGTTGTGATCAAATTTCTGAATGCTTTACTAAAGAAGAGGAAGAAGATACTCAATTTGGAAGCCTTGATCATAAATCGTAACTTTTTTTTTTTTTTTGAAATAGTAAAAAGAGACGGTCCAAGGCCCATAATAACGGGAACAAACCCGAACCCAATACCACATAACAACACAAAAAGGTTTGAAACCCTAGCCGTCAGTCACTCAACACAAATGAAACCCTAAAGCTCAGCTCTCAATAATGGCGAGCTTCTTGTGAGTGGAAAAAAGCCCATCGTCTTCAAGGCGGTTTCCATACTTTATCCTCATTGATGTCTCCTCTCATCTCGTCAGTATTTGACTTGCGATATAGCTCATCAACATTCAAGTGCAAGCTCTGGTTATCTAAGTGGGTTGTTTGAATCTCGATGGAGGAATTGGAGTTCTTATCTTTCAGATCTGAACTTCTCATGCTCTTGTAGCTTCTCTTCGTACTTGTTGGATCCTCGTTGTGTTGTAGAGTGTTGCCTCTACTACTCTCGCCATTAGACCAGCCAGATAAGTGATATATCTGATTATTCAGCTTACTTTTGTAGAAATTCTCCCCAATTTTGTGCAAAAGTCTTAACTTGTTATTTGAATTTCTTTTATCCATGTGATTACGTCGGTCTGGATCACTGCTAGGGTTCCCATCCTCTGATTCAGATAAAATCAAAGCGTTACAGTTTGAATATGGTAAATAATTACACACTTTAGAGTCAGAATGCTTTCCACTTCCCTTTCTAATTTTAGATTTGTTATGATAGTTGATGGTTGCCTCAGTTAGGAAGTCAGAATTTCTCTTATCCATGTGTTTTCTTCGGTCTGGATCACTGCTAGGGTTTCCATCATCTGATTCAGGTAAAATCAAGGTGTTACAGTTTGGATATGAAAAATAATTACGCACTTTAGAGTCAGTATGCATTCCACTTCCCTTTCTAATAGTTGGATTGTTATGATAGTTGATGGTTGCCCTAGTTAGGAAGTCAGATCCGCTCAAAACACTGTGATGACTCACTGATGACTCATTGGTTGATGTGTGATCTCTGCTACCTGCAATAGGTATAAAAAGGGCATTACTATTCTTACCATTAGTTAAAATAGCATTGTGCTCTTGAGTGACATTATTAGTCCCTTTGCTGAACTGGTAACTATTGTCATGGCAGAGGTTGCTGTCTCCAGCATGAATGTCAGTGGATCTCTTGCTATATGATTGCTTGCCATTGAGTAAGAAATCTTCAACTAGCTTATCTCCATCTGTATTACTGTTATGATAAGCTTTGGTATGCATGTTATCATTTATATACCTGTTAGCTTTCTTCATAACAATCTCACTGTCATGAATTATTGTGTTCCAAATTTGAGTACAATTTGCTTCTTTACCAGTGTGAAGTCTTTGGTTTCCCTCTCTCCAAATATAATAAATAGAAGCAGTTAATATGACACAAGCTCTATTAAATTTGGTGGATTTGGGTTTAAAAAATTTCAGGATATACTCAATACTGTCTCTAATATTAAAAGCAGCATAGCTTAATGGTGAAGCAGAAATGTCTAATATCGGAAAAAAGATGTAGATATGGATTAATTGACTGTCATGTTCAAAAATTATCCTTTTAGTTTTTGATAAGATTGTAGTTTATTTTATGTGTATTTCAGAACAACAAAAAAATATTTATATTTTTTTTTTTGGGTAAGGCAACCGGTTTATAAAGTGATTTGTAACACTCTAAAATGTTTATATTTTTTTTATTAAGCTAATAATTTATACTATGTACATTAAATGAATATTCATTGCTTCAAATATCACATTTGTTGATTTTTTGTATCGATATCTTTATTGCCAAATGAAATAGAAACACAATTATTTGGTCCGACTGTGAAGCCCCAAAAATACCATTATACCTTCATTTATAATTGCATTAGAAACACAAATCTCTTGACCGATCGTAAAGCTCCAAATATACCCTTATATCTTTAATAATAATTGATATAAAAACACAATCTTCTAATTCAACCATTAAATTCCCCCCCCCAAAAAAAAAAAAATGCAAAAAAAAAAACCTTATATTCATATATGAGGCCAGTAGTAAGATTCCCATAGTGATCGAAAGTTAATAACCGTCTCCAAATGGAAAAGTCCAAACTATATGACAACAGAAACTTACATTTTTTGTTTTCATATTTTTTCGTTACATTTAACGTACAACATAGAAAATTTAAATTTAATAATTTTATAAGACGCTTTTATTTGCACGTGGTAAAAAATCTCAATATCTTTATTATTAATTTTAATAAAAATACAATATTTCGATCCAACCATGAAGGTCCAAAATACCCTTATATTTTTATTAATATAGGAATAGAAATTGTAACAATCCAAAATTTTAATAAACCAATTTAAATAAAAAGACACGATTAATCTCAAGTTTCACGTGTCTTTCCATATTAATCCAGAGTTTGGATTACTTTTATTTAATCCCAAGTTTGGGATCCCTTCTCATATTGATCCCATTAAACTTTTAACCTACTTAACCGATAAACTGTATATCACGCACATCAGTTAAAACAAGATTAACACATCGTTAGCATAATTAATTAATTATTTACAGTAATCAACAATAATTATCACGATCGGTTATCCCTTTCCCTTTCAATTTTAAACTCTTTCTGCATTAGCTTCAACCCATCAAATTCGAATACTTTCCAATACCATATCTCATTCCAGAAGCCATGGTTCAACATTTCTGCTTCACCATTAAGCTCTCCTTCAACATTTCCATTTCCTTGTCCCCACAAAGCTGCAATCGATCTCCTTACACTCATCGCATCATCTGCTTGGGCCTCGAGTACCCATATAGACGCATAACAAAAATTGGATCTGAATTCTGCAAAAATTCGCTAAATGACGTTGCTCATCATCACTAACCCGAATCCCTCCTCGGTTATGCCTATCATCTACCAAAATTCCTACAATCATGAACCATAACTTAGTTAGACCCAACTCAAACTACGTTGTACACTGTCAGTCTAAACTTCAAGCTTAAGAAAATGAAGAGTTTGAATGCTTAATCGCAATGGATCCACAATCACCCTATTTCGTTGCTTTATTTTATTTTATGTATCCCATATGATAGTTGTGTTGTTGCTGGTTTGAAAAAGGAGGACTTAAAAGTTCTCCTCCTTGAACTCAAAAATATTTCTCCATATGACACCATTTTGTTCATTAAAGGTATCACGGTTGATTTTGGGAAAGAAAAAAGAAAGAACTATTATGATATCACAATTGATTTTGGGAAAGTTTACCAGTTAAATAGGTTAAAAGGTTAATGAGATCAATATGGGAAAGGACCCCCAAACTTGGGATTAACTAAAAATAATTCAAATTCAGGATTAATATGGGAAGACGCGTGAAACTTAGGATTAATCGTGTCAATACTCTAAAATAAATATTAATTAGAAAAGTAATAAGAATTGGACAATAGAAGTTGTGCCATTGTGTTCGTTACGTACTGGTTAAGATAGATATTTGGTTTGCTGAAATCGGGATTAAAACAAAGGAGCTATAAATAAAAGATTAAAGCCTGAATTTGAATTAAAAATTAAATATGCATGCATACATACGTACATACATACATATATATACTAAAAATTTGAATGTTGGAGATGGGATGACTCAGCCCCGAAGGGGTCAACGTCGAACCATGTTTCGGATGAGTCGACCCCTTAGTCAACACACCTGAGGGATGGGTCGACACACCCGATGAATGGGTCGACCCATCCTTTGTAATTTGTATCATGCGCAATTTTTGCACACATTATTTCTAGTGAAATTCTATCGTTCGGATGTTTCTGGAGTCTTCTTTTGATCTGATGAATCAAGTAGGTAGCCAAATATCTAACGGTCCCAGGCTTCCTAACTCTATTATAAATATAGCCCCCATCTAACCTTAAACACTTATAACTCCATACTTTTTTTCTTGTGCCTCTACCACATAAACTTCTTCCTCAAAAATTTTAATTGAGGTAAAGGTTTTTGCATACATAAATTTGGAAGAATATTTATACACATACCTAGAGGATTCCTATCAGGGCATGTTGGATTGCACAAATCAATGAGTATTCTCTGTGATTACATGATCAGTATAATTTGGGGATTATTTGGACAGTATAGCAGTTGTTAATCTCTTTAGTAATTTACATATTCTAGTGTTTATTTTCTGTAATTGGTTTTAGTATATATTATTACTGCTTCTATTCCTACTTCAGTCTATTTCAATAATTTATCCGTTATTGTAAATCATTCAGTTTACTTCTATCCCTTTTTTCGTTGGTTATTTTATGTACAATCCAAATTTTTCCTTATTTTATTTATAAATCCGTTTTAATTGAGTCTAGGCCATACGAGAGTCTAGACCTTATCATTTTTTTTTATTTCACGTTGAGTTTAGGCCTTTCAAAAGCCTAAGGGTGCGTTCAGCGGTCCAAAACGGACCGACTGACAAACGAACGCTTCTGTTTGCTATCAGTCCATTTTGGACCGCTAGCCGAACGACTCGAAATAGAGTCGTTGGACTCCTATGCGATTGACGCGTTCGACGCGTCGGAGCCCAACGGCTCTAATTCGAGCCATTAGGCTAAAACTGCTATACCCCCCTTTTTCCCTATAAATCCCCTCCTTCTCCCATTTCTTCTTCCACCCTAAACTCTCTCTTCTCCCTCTGATCAAAACACTCTCTACTCTCCCTCAAAAAACTGTCAAACAAACAACTAAAGCACCATTAGACCAGTGAGTTGACTATGCTATTGTTGAAATGCGTCGTTATTGCGTATGGTAAATGTGGTAACAATAAAAAGGGGTTACCAAAGCCATGGTGGAAGATATAATGCTGTAGCGGTTGAAATCAACGTCTCAAGAGAAAATGATTTTCTGGAACTGATCGACGAAAACAAAGTTCGTCATAAACACGATAGTCTTCGAAGGGAATGGGTTAAATGGGAAAGCTTGAACAACAAAACTAGAGCTGGTTGGGATCCTGTTTTTTCAGTTTCTGATCAACCAAGGAGGAGTCAACAGATAGGATTTCTACTGTTTTTTCAGTTTCTGTTGTACTTCTGCATATTTATTTTTGTTTGGTTTACTGTATTAGTTAGCTTTAATGATAATGTTCTTTTTTAATGATATTGTTCTGTTTTGAAAATAAATTAATTGAAATTAAAAAACAAAGTTAAAATTGATCTGTTTACAGCCCCAAACGCATTCTCCGCTGACTACAATACCTCGCTTAAATAGTTCGCTATAATTCTCCGTTTTCGTTACCCTCAAACACACCCTAAACTTTTATCCTTTTTTATTTCCGTGCATATTGAGAAAAAATGTGAAAAATATTAATTGAGTATAAAAGGATTAATTGGGCCTTATTGAATTAATAAAGCAATTGACTAATGATGAACTGTAATTTTGAGAAAATTGTTGGTAAACTGAATAATTGGAAATTTGAAATAGGTTAACATAGTTGGACGCTAAGTAACGGGGACTGGGGTTGTATAATGAATATAAACAACATGATGTTTAAAATACAATCTTAAATTTAATAAGAAGTTATATGGAATAAGTAGGCTTATTAATAAACTTAAAATGAGAGTTAAGTTTAATATAAATAGATTAATAAGCATGAATAGGGGTTCGTTCCAGCAGCGTAAGCTGATTAAGGAAAATAAATGGCCTATTAAGTAAGCGTATAATGGGAGCTGTGCAGTTTATTCCCCAATATTACCCTACCATATATATCCCCACTGTACCGTGTAGCGGATTTCTACTGCTGGACTATTTCCAAATAGTCTCTAAAATAACCTTTTCTTTTTAATCCCCGCTATATTCTCGATATATCCATTATTTCAGCTATATTCCGCTATATCTTATTTAAAAGAAATGAATTGAAAATGGATATTTTTATCGTAAAATTTATAAAATTTGCATTTAATAGATTTTTTGACATATTTTTTTCATAATAGAAAATATTGTAATATTCTATTAAATTTAATCAAACTAAATAAAAGTTTACATTTATTTACACATGCTTTTATTTGAAATTAAGAATATACTGATTATAATTAAATTCAATGTTACTTTTCCATTTATTTATCATTTGTATATTTGTAAATGCATTAAATATGAGTTTTATATGCTATTTTAGACTCATTTGCTATATCCTGTCATTTCCTCGCTTTATACCGGCTATAACTTTTTGCATCTTACCCGCATTGGATCTGTTGAGCGCTGTAACTACACAGGGCGAGAGTCTGTTCCAACAGCGACAACTGAATAGGTAAAATAAGTGACTCATGGTTGTGGTTCATTCTTGCTGTAGGGGTAGGATGATTAGGGAAATAATTGGTCAAACAAAATAATTAATTTATGTCGCCTTGGCGTTTGTTGACAACTCTATTAGAGTCTAGGGTAGTTAGGCGGTCAATAATAATTCTTCGGTCGCCTTGGCGATAATAAATTAAATTGGGGACTAAGTCTAGGGGTGACTTGAGTCAAATTACATTTTGGTTGCGAACTCGTATTAGATAATATCCATTTTATCACACTATATGGAGGTCTCATGAGGAGGCGAGGGCACGCTTTATTGTATTGGATAGTAAGAGGTCCAAAAGAGGTGGGCACAGACGCGTTTTGGAGGGGCAATGAGCATGCATCGCATCGTTTGAGGAAATAAGATGTTGCAATGCTTGCTATTAATGCTACGTCCTTTAGAGATGATGGGTCGGGCCTGGTATACCCGAGACCCATAGTTGGCATAGGTTTTCACGATTGTGGTTTAGGAGCCAATCGATGGATTGAATTAGGTTACATCCTAATTATGAGTTATGGTAAACGGTGTAGAAATCGAGTAAGATGACAATTGACTATATCATTACTTATCTTTCTATTGCCTTATTTACTGTTACTGAGTTTTAAACTATTATCCTGTCTAGATTTTCTCTTTCATCATTCATGCTAGTAATTGCAGAACTCACTAGGCTTTATGTCTGACGAGTTTTCTTTTTTCCTTCTCTCTTCCTTCCCCTCTAAGGTTTTTAGCATTGTTTTAAAGACCCAACATAGCCTCGGTTCGACCACGGTTAACCTTTGACCTTGGAGCGCCACGGCTTTGAAAATGAAATAATCTTGTGTGTTCACAAACCCGCGGTTTAACCTCAAAACCTTATAAAAACCTCAGGTCCGACCTCTTTGAACCTCACGGTTCTTCAGATTTGCGAAAAAATAATTGATGCACTCTTTATTAATTTAACAAATAATTTCATAACAATTATCATTAAATTCTAGATGATATAATTCATTGTTATGTACATTTTACAAACTATTATTGAACTTATCCTCTTTCGCTACAAAAACTTTGTAAATTTACAGCTTTGCTATGATAAATTGTTATATAATTATTTCAATTAGATAGTTTGGACACGAGTGCTTGTCATAATTGGTTAAAATTTATTTGTGTTTAAAATAATTTTATGTTTAAATCAGAAAAATAGAAATAATATCAGCGCGGTTCTCACGGTCTAACCGGTTGAACCATGAAAACCTTAGACCTTGCACTACCACAGTTTGACGTATGGTTCGGTCTTCACAACTATGGTTTTTAGGGAGAAGGATCTCATAACTGATAGAGTTTTTGTCCATCTTAGCTTATTGGAGATTTCTGCTTGACTTACTTCCTGATAGTTCATGTACCGTTCCACGTTTGGCTTTCTTTTGTATTTAATGTTGAGAGGGATTTTATTTAGTACTCTAATTGTGTTATTTCTTCATGAGACAGTTGTGGGTTTACGATGAAGTACATTTTATGATGTAATAAGGCTTATGTTCCGCTTTATATAAAGTTTTAAATTCCGCTTTATTTTTATATGTTGTCTTATGAATTTTAGTCCTTATAAATTTTAGTCTCTTTAATACTATGTTATACCTATATGTTGCATATTCCTTAGCGAAATCCTCATAAGGGTGACATTAAGGGTTATAGGGTGTTACATTTGGTATCAGAGCCTAAGGTTACGAGATCAGAGAAATGTTTTCATTTTTGAAGGGAAAAAAGTCTTTTAAAGAAAAGTTTTTTCAAAACAAAAGTTTGTTTTTGAAAAACATCCCCTCAAGTCAATTACAATATTCCCTTGATTCCTTTCCTGAATACTTCCCTCTTTTCCTTTTGCAGCATGTCTGGGGCTCCAAACTTTTCTGAGGGTATCTCCATTCCGACTTGGTTCCATAAGTATATGGAAGCTACATCGCCAACCAAGGGACAGAGAATGCCCAAGCTTCTGCTCTAGCCATGGTGGCTTCTCCTAACCCACCATCAGCGGTTGATTTCTCTAAGCTTTGCAAAGATTTCACTGCTCTAGACGACAAGTCCTTCCTTGATTTGGCGACTTTTGTCGAGGCCCACGTTTGGATCAGGGATACAAATATTTGTACTTTTAGAGCTTGAGGATAGGAGAAAAGTTCAATTGGCAGCATGGCAATTGAAGAGCGCGACTTCTTATTGGTAGAACATGGCTGAGGCAAAGCATGATATTAAGGCTTGGAATGAGTTTAAGGAGAGGTTTGAAAGGAAGTTTCTATCTCACACGGAAGAGGGCATGCAACTAGAGAAATTTTTAGGATTGAGACAGGGTAATCTTTCTGTGAAGAAATATGTTAATAAGTTCAATGAGCTAGTTTGGTTTGAGATGGATTATAAGAAGGCTGTAAGGTTTGCTAAGTGTTTGAATCAACCCCTATAAGGACTTTCTTTGACTCATATCCTGATGGATACTACATTCGAGAATTTTGTTGAGATGACACTTGTACATGAGGAAGCGGAAGGTGGTTCCAAGGAAAGTAAAGCTGAGGTGGAAAAAGATGGTTATGTAAAGAAGAAATGGTGGCCTAAGAAAGGTAATAAGAAGAGGGGAAAGAAACCAAAAAAAAGACTAAATAAAGGACGTTAAATGCCAAGGGTGCAGTACAATGGGTCATTTTATAAGGGACTGTAAGAAGACTGCTAAGAAAGGGAATTGTTTTAATTGCGGATAACTGAGCCACTATAGTAAGCAGTGTCCATAGAGGCAAGGGAAAGGGGCTAGTTCATCTGGAGCACAGACGCATGCATTAGAGGCGACTCAGGCTAGTAGAGGTCAGGACTTGGGTAGGAAGGTCACAGTTGAAGGTTTAATCACTCTTTATGACTTCCAGTTAGGACCACCTTTGATTATGGCGCTTTTCATTCATTTATTTTTTACTTCGTTAGTTGATTGTCTGCATCTTATCATATCTCGTGTTTCTTATCCAGTGGTAATTTCAAACCCTATAGGAGGTTATGTTCATTTGTTTATGATGTGTAAGAGTTTGAGACTTCCTATATTAGGTGTCAAATTTGATCGTAATGCCTATCTACTGGGGTTTTCAGGGTACAGTATTTTTCCATGGATAGATTGGCTAGCCATGTATGGTGTTATTCTTGACTGTGAGAGGATGGTAATGAGATTGATGACTTGTCGTTGTAGGACCCTCGAGATTCTTGCGACATACGAGGGTCAGTCATGTTAAGCTTCTTAGAGTCCCCGGATACTTCTATTGATGATCTTAGCTTGGTACCCGTAGTGAGAGATTTTCCGTTTGCATTTGAGGAGGTGAGAGGGCTACCTCCAAGACAAGAGATCAACTTTCAGATTTATTTGATAGAGAACGCTAAACAAGTTGCATTGACAGTGCGCCACATAGCTCTGAGGGAAAGGAGAGAACTCAATAAGCAGGTGGGTGAGCAGTAAGAAAAAGTCTATTAGATGGAGTATATCTGAGTGGGGAGCACCAGTCATTTTCGTTACTAAGGAAGATGGCTCCTCCGTCTATGTGTGGATTGTAGTGAATTAAACAAGCTCACTTCAACACTCCCTCAGATAGGCGATTTATTTGATCATTTGGTAGGCACATTCTACTTTGTTGATTTGATTTGATGAGCCGAGTGTTTAGTGAGTTCCTAAATAAGTTTGTGGTAGTGTTTGTGGATGACATCTTGGTGTTAAGAGGATTAGCATGTTTGCAATTGGGATAAGTTCTCCGTACTCTCCATGCCCATTAGTTGAAGGAAAAACTCTCGAAGTGCCACTTTTAGCATAAGGAGGTAAGCTTCTTAGGGAATGTGGTTTCGGAAGAGGGTATAGCGGTGGATCCTGCAAAGGTGGTTGTTGTGCAAGACTGGAAGGCCGCCAAGAATGCAACTGAGGTGACGAGCTTTCTGGTTTTGGCATGGTATTATCGAAAATTAATTAAGGACTTTGCGTGGATTTCAGCTCCGCTTACACACCTTACTAAGAAGAACCTGGTATTCTCATGGGATGTGGACTGCGAAGATTTCTTTATGAGATTGAAGAAGGCACTCACGACTGATCCAGGTTGACTCTTCCAGACGGATCTAAGACGTTCACAGTTTATACAGATGCTTGTGGAATAGGATTGGGTGTGGTCCTAATGTTTGAGGGTAGGGTTGTTTGCTGTGTTAGTGGACAACTAAGGGTGCATGGGAGGAATTACCCTACCCATGATCTAGAGCTAGCTGCTATAGTTTTTGCACTTAAGTCTTGGTGACTTCAGTGAGAGATTTGAGTTGTATACGGACCATAAGTCTCTCAAGTACTTATTTTCACAAAAGGATCTTAACTTGAGACAACAACGCTAAATGGATTTTCTTGCATCTTATGACTTTGAGATTTCATACACCCAGAGGATGGAAATGCAGCGGTGGATGCTCTGAGTATGCAAAGGATGACATTGAGCCCGCTATTCATAGAGTGATAGAGTTTGGAGTATATCTCATCTTTTGATTTTAGACCATCGACAGATTATGCACCAGGATTATTAGCGTCGCTTGAGTTGCAATCTACTCTTTTGGAACCAACTGGATCCAGTTAGCGTGATGATCAGTAGCTTGTGTATATTTTAGACTGACTCGGTAGAAGTGAGACCTCGAAGCACCCTTTTAGATACTCTGTTGATAAGAGAGGATGGCTACGCCACACACGAGAGATGTGATGAATATGGTATTGACTGAGGCCCATCACTATGGGATGACCATCCATCTGATAGCAGATAAGATGTATAGGGATACGAAGCAGGTCTTCTTTCAGATGGGGATGAAGAAGAATATGACCGATTATATGCTAAGACGTATAACATGCCAAAGAGTTAAGGCTGACTAAAGGAAGCCTAGTGGCTTTCTTCAACTTCATAATGTGCCACAGTGGAAGTGGGAGATCTTCTCAATAGATACCATAGATGGTTTTCCTATATCTAGGAAAGACAATACAAGTGATTGGGTAATCATGGGTAGATTGACTAAGAGCGCTCATTTCATCCCAGTTACGAGTAAGAGGATCGCAGCGTGGTTGGCTTTGATATATTTAAGGCAGATTGTCTGACTTTATGGAGTTCCCATGAGCATTGATAGTGACAGAGACTCCATCCTTACCAGCGAGTTTTATAAGAGCCTATGGGAGGTATCAGGGACACAATAGACTTAGCACTGCATATCACCCTAAGACAGATGGACTGTAACGACCCGGAAAATCTGAACCAATTTAAATTTTTTAAATTGGCTAAAATAGTGGATTTTAAATATTCAAAATAAATATTTTAAATAATAGCAATGAAAGGTGAGTTTGAATCGACGTTTGAAAACGAATATAATTAATTCTAATATTAAACAAGGCCTGAAATGGCGTGGTAGTTTCAAATTTTCATTTCAAACTTTGACTGACTGTACCGAGTGCAAAACAAAACGAATTTGAGTGAAACCAAAAATATTTAAATCTGTTAGTGAATACCTTTCTAACGAATCTGAAAAATCGAAGTTTCATAGCGGGATGCAAAAGTTATGGCCAAATGAATTTTCTGAAAGGTCGCTATGGAGTTTATATAGCCCGTGAAAATGGCCATTTTGCAAACGACCTCGGAATTCGACGAAACCACTTTTGTTGGATCCGGGATGTTAAACTATTGCTAGGTTTCAAATTTCATAATTTTTGAAGCTAGTATGTGAGCGTGGCAAAAGAAAATGTGTTTGGTTAATTTCTGTTAAATTGGATCGACCAGAAAAGGGCCATTTTTCAAACGATCTCAGAATTCAACGAAACTAGTTTTGTTGGGACCGTAGCGTCAAAACATAGCTAGATTTTTTTCTGGAATTTTTCGAATCAGTTTGTGGCCCTAGCGAATTGAAATGTACGTTCAAATTGAATATTAAATGTTTTATACTTTAATTTGAAAAATAACTGACTGTGACAGTCGAATGGGCCTACGAAACATATCCCATTGTGTTCGGAATGGGGGTATTTAGCTAGAGGCGATAGTCGTTGGGTTTGAAAAAGAGTTCGTTTAAGAAAACACTATTTTTGAATTTAATAAAACCATGGACCAATCATTAAATTCCTTTCATTATTTTTAAAAATTAAAAATCTCCAAAAAACCCTCGTACGCTCTCCAGACTGACGGTCCTCGACTTCCATCCTTTCCGACCCTTTTCCCGCCGCCTCGGCCATCTCCAGCCATTGCCACCACCCTACCTCGACGCGCCTCCCTCCCCTCTTCAAATCCGACCCTACCTCGACCCCCCTCGTCGCCTCTATCGCCTGAATCGTCGACTTAAAGTCGATGACTTCCCAGCGCTGCCACAATCGCCAGAGGCCACCAGATCCGACCGCACCACCACCGACAGGACCGCCTCGCTCCCCTCTTTCACGTCGCACCCTCCGATCTTCACCACGGTGCACGAATTTCACGAAATCTCCAAATCCTAGTTTGAACCATCGAGAAAGGTGAGTCCTTTTTGATGTTTGAACTTTGAAAAATCATATCTTTTTCGTGTATTGATGAAATTCGATGAAACAGGAAACATCGGGAACGCAAGGAAGCTCTCTACCACATAGAAGAGACCGCGGATTTTTCTGAGCCATCTACGATTTTTAGCACTCCGAAAACCAATGTGAGAAATCTAAATTAAATGAAATTTAATAGAAAATGTCATGTATAAATTATATAAGCGAAATATAAATTATATACGTGTTGTATACCACATATACATGCGTAGTATAAGTTGTATGAGCGAAGTATGAATTATACGTGCATTGTTTAAATGATATGTGTGTTGAAATGCAAGTTAAATATAGAAAATAATATATATATATATATATATATATATATATATATATATATATATATATATATATATATATATATATATATACGCCCCTCGTCCACAAACCATGGACGATATTTATTGGTTGTGATTGGTGTGAAAATTGATTGATAGCGAATGGTTGATTAAAATTGTTTGTGGTTGAAATTGATTGATTGTTGTTGAAAAATACCCGTTTGTGATTGAGAAATATTTGGTTGAAACCACATAGGATTAGTTTGTGGAAATGAAAAAAATATACATGCCGCCTGCGTGCGAACTAAATGCATGATTCTCCATTGTCAAATGCTGCGAGGCTTTAAGGTAGAGCGAGGAGCCGTACTAGGGACGGTCCCGGTTTTAACTACCCTGCCGTTATGCTGCCGAAATTTTGAATAATATTCATGTGTTAGAATTATTTTCCTGTGTTGAAATTATATTCGTCTGTTGAATAGAAAACCTTCATGTGTTGAATCGAAATTCATTCGTTGAATTGAAATTCATGTGTTGAATGGTATTCGTGTTTTAAATATAAAAATCACCTTTTTATCTATATATATAAACTATAGAAAACCTTCATGTGTTGAATCGAAATTCATTCGTTGAATTGAAATTCATGTGTTGAATGGTATTCGTGTTTTAAATATAAAAATCACATTTTTATCCAGTATATTCTATTGTGCATTATCTGGTGTATTTAATTAATTATGTCCCGCTATTATCTGTTTATGTGTTATATTCCAAAGATTACCCTTGCCGTTGTGACGAGAAAGAATTTCACTCGGTCTGAACCAGTCGCTAAACCGACCCAAACCGTTCGAAACGCCCTATCGTTTTGAGAACACGACAAAATAGAACGCAGACGGAAGAACATTTCATTGTATATTACAACAATGCATCAGATTTCAAGAATGTACAGAGTATAAATGAATAAATATTACACAGAAATATCGGAGATTTAAATTACATTTAAATACATAGCAGCGGAAAATAATACAATACACAACTAGAAGAGATATACGGATACAAAGCTTTCCGGATATCGTTCCAGCTGTAAACCAGGATCCTGTGAATATAAATCTGCAAAACCAAAACTACTAGCTGCCCATGTCAAAATAAGGGCACTCAGAGTTTAGGTTAAAACAATAAACTCTAGGTCAGTCATGTGACTGGTGTGAGAACTAAAACAGTTATTAATCTTTATTTGAAAGTTAGGTAAATCAAGGGACCACGCCGTATAACACGGAACGGGTTTCCTCCCAAGAATACCAGTGCATGAGACAACAGCGCAATGCTAAATAAAGAAAAATGAAGCTGTTATAAGACCCTGGTCCTATCACACAATGCAACGCAAGCCGGGGGATAGGGTTTTTCCTTATAACAGCCAAAGAATGCTTGATACGTTTAAAACAAATCATTTGATACTATTATAAGTGCATAGTGTATAAAACAACTTCAAATCATAAGTATCAATCATAGGCGACATGAGCGTCCCATGCCACTATGTCGCCATATATAGATTTACAATCGAAATCGCAAAGTCACGTATTTGGAAATTGCGTTTCCATCTATGAACCGAGGCAAAAGATAGTCCTCAACCGATTCGAGACTGTCTAGCCCGAGTCTCAGGATCAGAGCTCGAGTGACCCTTGGATCGTCAGGGCCGGTCCACCGATGTGGATTAAAATACCTAAACACTACGTTTCCCCGCCCTTTGGGGCGTAAATGAGCCAACGAATGACTCCATCGGACCCGGATCGTCCGATCAAACCGAGGCGCCTCGCAACAGCAACAACCACATAAGTCAAACTCGTCAGGGCGTGTAAAACCACTGACGCCACTTTTTAGCTAGAAGGAAACGCATGCCCTCCCTGAGGTCCGTCTCCCGTTTTTGGTTCATACCGGGTGTGAAACTCGCGAAGCAAACGTTACACAAAGCTATGCCACAAAGGCCGTGCTTTGATCATCACCACAAGACTTTGCTTTTCAACAGAAGCCTCGATCAATTGCCACTTAGGCATGCCACACAGGCCATTCACTCCATGCGTTTGATATCCATCAATATATAACCCCTGAGCTCGTACGTCTCAGAGAAGGGCGTTAAGCAAGGGAATAAATTCTCCGCCGCCAAACAGATATATATTTAATAGAGATCAATCACAGGGACTAAAATCCAATGTCAGACACACAGTCCATTTACAAGTCCGTTCTGGGTCTGAACGAAACCGGAGGCACCTAGTACCCCGCATATCCATCGATCTCCAAGTACGTCTGGACGATCACTAACTGTTTCCATCTTCTTGGGTGTACAACCCAATCAAGATCATCAGTAATTACCCAAACGACGTGAAGACTTCTGGTCTTCGACCACCGTCTTCATTTTCGACTTATCGTCGTATCAGTTATTCAGAATGGGATAAACCCGGTCTTTCCGAATAACTCGCGTATATTTTAAATAAGTGTTACACAAACACAACATACGCCTCATTCCAATTCATTAGTCACTAACCGTAAATTAATCAAGAGAATAATTCTCCAAATATTAACCCCGAAGGCCGAAACCAACATCAGATCAATATTCAGAAAACCATTCTGCTTGGCTAACCGATAGTTAGTTCTAAATTTCACATTCATAGGGAAAGGTTCCCATTAATTTTATCCAAGATAAATTCCTTGAATTTGTTCTTTAATCTATTTTTGAATCTCAATTCAAACTAGTCGGGATTAGTGAACCTTACCGAAGTAATTATTTATTTTAATTTCCCCATCCCAACCTATTCATCCCATGAAGTAAAACTGGTAATACTTCATATCTAACACCACAGTGTTATCGGTAAATTCAATTACCATTTCACGTTCAAATCTAATTAAAGATTTAACTATCGCCTGGAGCAAAACTGGTGATACTCCATTTTCGATCATTTCAATCTAATTAAAGATTCATTAAAACTCCACTTAGTTTTAATCTTCGACTGGGTTAAAGAATCAGTGTCATTTAAAACACGGTTCACGATAAACCCAAAATCACATTCATTAATTATCGGGTTAAAAACAAGTGTTATTTAAAACACTGTTCACGATAAACCCAATAATCAATATCGATTCAATTCCAATTAAATATTATTTAATTGGTACACTTCATTAAATCTAATAAAAAGATTTAATCTTTTCTCAACTGGGTTCAAGAACAGTGTTAGTGAAGACACCATTCACGACAAACCCAAATCACATTTGATATTCAATACAAGGCTCTGAATAGAAAATATACCGGCTTATATTCAATATCAAATTCTACGACTAACAAATATCGCATTGGAAATAACGATATATATATCTTTCAAATTTCCATAACAATACCTGTATAATCACGAATTCTAACATCGAAATATTCCGAAGACAATTTCGATTCAAATCCATTCCAATGCAATCATTGGAAATTTTGGTTATTTTCAAAACCATTTCAAATTCAATTTATTTATTTAAAAATAAATAGAATTATAATTCTAGTTCAAAACTAGTTCATTTCGATAAAAAAACTATTTTTATCTTTTCAAATAGGGAGTTTTTCATCCCAATTCTTTCTAAATCATTTCTTATGATTTTACACAAATTATTACTATTTTTAATAATTTTATCAAGGCCCGTACAGTCGATTTCCATCAATGGCCATCGAACTGCACTTATAGCGACCTTTTTCAAATTTGATTTGGACATAATTCCAAATCCAACCGTTAGATTTCTAATTTCTAATATTCGTTAGAAAGCTCTTTTCGATACGAACCCAACGGTTCCGGTTTTAGGAGAATCCGACGGTCGGATCTCCCGTAATGTCCGTTTGAAATAAATGGTCGAAATTCACGAACTGCCGCGGCGCGGCGCGTTCTATTCAGGCCATTATATTATATATATAATATATACTTCGTCGATTTCTATTTAAAACGAATTATATAAATAGTTTTAAATTCGTTTCAAAAGCAATTTCAACTTCCTTTTCAATTCAAATCAAAATTGAATTCTTCTTTATAAATTCGTTTTAAAATTCATTTCTATTCAATTCAAATTTCAATTCAATTTGAATTCATTTAAATTCGCTTTCAATTCAATTTGAATTCGTTTTCAATTCAATTCATTTCGAAATCGTTTTCAATTCAATTCATTTCGAAATCGTTTTCAATTCAATTCATTTCGAAATCGTTTTCAATTCAATTCATTTCGAAATCGTTTTCAATTCAATTCATTTCGAAATCGTTTTCAATTCAATTCATTTCGAAATCGTTTTCAATTCAATTCATTTCGAAATCGTTTTCAATTCAATTCATTTCGAAATCGTTTTCAATTCAATTCATTTCAAAATGAATAAAATCGATATCAATATCGTTTACGTCAAAATGGCGTCAATCTAATCAACGCGGCTCCATAAATTTCTATTTTCAAATATTCTATTTCAAATATTTCTTTTTCAAAATAGTTGTTATTATCAAAATATTCCGTTCAACACATGACCAATCTCAATGGATGAGTACTGTCAACACATGAACCTTTATTTTATAATATTCTTTATTTTTCAAATTGGAGTGAGGCCCAATCAATTACCATATAAAGTTAATTATATGGATTTTCATACATTACACACATATGATAGCATTGAAAAATAATCAACCATCAACCAAAGTACACTACACTGTATAAGCATCAAATATAGATATCTAACGCTTATAACAGCCTGTCAATCGATCGATCGACATATTTAATCAATCAGGATGAGTGAACTTCAAATTTCATCCTAACACCCGTGTGGGGTTTCAAACAATCAAACACAGATTTTAGTTGTGCAGTTGGGCGATGTGTAAAATTTATCGACCCAATTAATGTCTTTCAAATAGGTGTACATAAACAAACCGTCCGGTTTGTAAATGAATATTTATTTATTTACATTCACTATATTCATATTCACGTTAAAAATTATATATTTTTAACGATAAACATTTTATTTTAACTTATGAATTTCTATTCAGTTCATTCTTTAAATAAAATGATATTTTTATTTTTCTAACATATTTTAGAAAATTTCGGCGGCATAACGGCACGATACTAGAAACGGGACGAGGCCTAGCCTTATCCCCGGTCTAGTGAAGGCCCACGCCATTCACACATCAATCAAATCAATTTCAATTCACCCAACAGTCAAATATCAATCAAATAATCTAACCAACTACTCAACCAAACAATTTAACAAACAAGCCATCCATGGTCTGTGGATGACGGGTGTCGGGTGCTACTAAACACCGTCTGCATCCTAGTATATATATATATATATATAACTAGAAGATTTAAATTGAAAGGTGAGGAGTTCTCACAGATAGCTATCCAAATATCTTGACTCTTCTTTCTCGCCTTTTTGTTACCTTCGCCGCCCGCTTTCACTACCTATGTAAAAATCACATTTTTATTTGTTCACTTTCAATTTAAAAATCATATTTTTATAATCACTTCATACATTTAAAAATCGAATTTTTATCACGTTATTCAATATATAAAAATCGAATTTATACTATGCTATTCAATATATAAAAATCGAATTTTTACTATGCTATTCAATATATAAAAATCGAATTTTTACTACTTTAAAAATATAAAAATCATATTTTTATAATTGCTATATAGTAAAGACTGTATTTTTAATATTCCTACTATGCAAAGATTATATTTTTATCTTTCTACAATATAAAAGATTATATTTTTACTACTTTAAAAATATAAAAATCATATTTTTATAATCGCTATATAGTAAAGACTATATTTTTAATATTTTAAAAATATAAAAATCATATTTTTAATTCTTTTAAAAATATAAAAATCATATTTTTACCTTTTATAACTACATATCTTTTCCTATATACCTATAAACAATGCTACGTATAATTTAAATCTATGCTTTACTATTTTAACAGTTAAACTAAAATAAAAATCATTAAAATTCACTTTTTTCGAGCCGAGAAGGGGGGGGGGGCGTCAGCCGTACATCGGAGGGCAGGAGGAAGAGGGCGGAGGGCTGAGGTGGCGGTGCGACATCGATTCGAGGGATGGAGGGAGCGGCGGCTGCGGGGTCTCGTCGGGAAAGGGGTTCAACGAGGAGAGGGGCGCGGGGTAGGTCGAGTTGGAGGAGGAAGAAGGGGGGCGAATCGGCAGGGGCGGCGGCGTGCGATCGTGCTCCACCCTGGCGGCGCACGATGGGGTCAACGGCGGGATCGGGTTTTCACCCTTTTTTTTTGTATATGATTTCTCTATCGTTTGAACGGGGGGGGGGGGGGGGGGCCTGGTTAAAGAGAGGGGTTTTATTTTTTTATTTTTTATTTTATCACTAAAAAGCAACTTTTATTTTCGACCACTTAGCGAGGCCCACCGCCTGTCGTCCATAGCGTTTTACCCCCGTTCCGAACACAATGGGATATGTATCGCAAGCTGATTCGACCTCTACAATCAGTTTCCTTTGAATTTACATTTAAATCACTATATTGAATTTTAAACGTACATTTCAAATTACCGGGGTCACATACGAACTTTAAAAATTCCTGAAAAATATTTTCTAGCTTCGTATTGACGATACGGTCCTAACAAAACTAGTTTCGTCGAATTCTGAGACCGTTTGAAAAATGGCCAATTTCCAGTCGATTAAAATCAACTGAAACTGGTCAAACGCGTTTTCCTTTGCCACGCTCACATATTGATTCTAAAAATTATGAAATTTAAAACCTAGCAATAATTTGACATCACGGACCCAACAAAACTGGTTTCGTCGAAATCCGAGGTCATTTGCAAAATGTCCATTTTTAAGGGCCTGAATTCCATAACGACTATTCAGAATTTTCAACTGGACATACCTTTTGATTCCCGCTATGAAACCTTGATTTTTTTGATTCGTTGGAAAGATATTATCAACTAGATCCTAATGTTTTTTGGTTTCACTAAAATCCGGATTGTTTTGCACCCGGTACATTCATTTGAAGTTTGAAATCGAATTATCGAACTACCGCGCCATTTTCAATTCTATTTATAATTATATATAAATATTTATATTCTAACAACGACGCGTATAATATATACGTTCGAATTATATTCAAAATAAATTTCTCGTCGATATTATTTAAAATAATTCATTTTAAATAATCAAAATTCGCTAAAATTGCCAAAATAAAAATTTTAAACTGGCCCAGATTTTCGGGTCGTTACAATCTCCCCCACTTAAAACTTTTCGTCCCCGAAAAGGAACAAAGTCGAAAGTGGTTTGATTAATCAACACTACGTTCGATCTGGCTTCCATTCTCCAACTTTTCAGTTTCTGAGAATTTTCAAAAATTTGGCTAACACCCTAAATTTTCGAAAAATTTCGCCATAACCTCCCCTGCACCGGGAGGATCGGGGAATTTCAAATAGCTTCCCTGGTCCTTCAGATCTCAAAAAGAAAAAGAAAAAGCCAAGCGGCTAGCCAATAGGCTCATAAAATCATCATCACCCAAACAAAACAGTAAATTATGTAGTAAACATGTACCTATTTGTCGGGCAAACAAATTTTATTCTTTTCTCTAGCCTCCTTGCTATGACCTGTTCAATATAAGTATATGTATATGCAAGCAAATGCGACCAATTTTCAATACAATTCAATATTTGTTTCAATTAGGCTAAATGGTTCAAAATTTATCAAACAACTAAACAAGCAACACAAACATCAATCAATTAGTGAATTAGAGTTTCAAATTCATAATTTTGATACATATACAAAAATCATGTTTTTGATGCCAAATCACAATAATGTATTCTAGCTATATTAGTTTTGGTTCTCACACCAGTCTAATGGAAATATATAGAAAATCACACCTTCGAAACTCGAACATAAATGTTGATGATGCGATCGCTATCATCAATATCATCTTCGGGCGACTAGAGTGTGATGCTATATCTATCCAATATATTAAAACTTTGAATACACGCGGATCAGACGTATACGCAAAATCTATATATATTGGATTGTCCACATCAATATAAATAAATAACCAAATACGAATAGTTGATTTTAAATTTTCAAAACAAAATTGGTTTTCATTTTAAAATTTACTCTTCACACTCGTTCTAGGATACTACTAATCTCATCTCTAACAAGTCATTCTAATTGGATATTACTAATCCAATATCTGATGAATCATTTCGTAAGGTTCTAATGTGTCTTGTTCTCTGCTTTGTAAACCAAAGCTCTGATACCAACTGTGACGAGAAAGAATTTCGCTCGGTCTGAACCAGTCGCTAAACCGACCCAAACCGTTCGAAACGCCCTATCGTTTTGAGAACACGACAAAATAGAACGCAGACGGAAGAACATTTCATTGTATATTACAACAATGCATCAGATTTCAAGAATGTACAGAGTATAAATGAATAAATATTACACAGAAATATCGGAGATTTAAATTACATTTAAATACATAGCAGCGGAAAATAATACAATACACAACTAGAAGAGATATACGGATACAAAGCTTTCCGGATATCGTTCCAGCTGTAAACCAGGATCCTGTGAATATAAATCTGCAAAACCAAAACTACTAGCTGCCCGTGTCAAAATAAGGGCACCCAGAGTTTAGGTTAAAACAATAAACTCCAGGTCAGTCATGTGACTGGTGTGAGAACTAAAACAGTTATTAATCTTTATTTGAAAGTTAGGTAAATCAAGGGACCACGCCGTATAACACGGAACGGGTTTCCTCCAAAGAATACCAGTGCATGAGACAACAGCGCAATGCTAAATAAAGAAAAATGAAGCTGTTATAAGACCCTGGTCCTATCACACAATGCAACGCAAGCCGGGGGATAGGGTTTTTCCTTATAACAGCCAAAGAATGCTTGATACGTTTAAAACAAATCATTTGATACTATTATAAGTGCATAGTGTATAAAGCAACTTCAAATCATAAGTATCAATCATAGGCGACATGAGCGTCCCATGCCACTATGTCGCCATATATAGATTTACAATCGAAATCGCAAAGTCACGTATTTGGAAATTGGGTTTCCATCTATGAACCGAGGCAAAAGATAGTCCTCAACCGATTCGAGACTGTCTAGCCCGAGTCTCAGGATCAGAGCTCGAGTGACCCTTGGATCGTCAGGGCCGGTCCACCGATGTGGATTAAAATGCCTGAACACTACGTTTCCCCGCCCTTTGGGGCGTAAATGAGCCAACGAATGACTCCATCGGACCCGGATCGTCCGATCAAACCGAGGCGCCTCACAACAGCAACAACCACATAAGTCAAACTCGTCAGGGCGTGTAAAACCACTGACGCCACTTTTTAGCTAGAAGGAAACGCATGCCCTCCCTGAGGTCCGTCTCCCGTTTTTGGTTCATACCGGGTGTGGAACTCGTGAAGCAAACGTTACACAAAGTTACGCCACAAAGGCCGTGCTTTGATCATCACCACAAGACTTTGCTTTTCAACAGAAGCCTCGATCAATTGCCACTTAGGCATGCCACACAGGCCATTCACTCCATGCGTTTGATATCCATCAATATATAACCCCTGAGCTCGTACGTCTCAGAGAAGGGCGTTAAGCAAGAGAATAAATTCTCCGCCGCCAAACAGATATATATTTAATAGAGATCAATCACAGGGACTAAAATCCAATGTCAGACACACAGTCCATTTACAAGTCCGTTCTGGGTCTGAACGAAACCGGAGGCACCTAGTACCCCGCATATCCATCGATCTCCAAGTACGTCTGGAAGATCACTAACTGTTTCCATCTTCTTGGGTGTACAGCCCAATCAAGATCATCAGTAATTACCCAAACGACGTGAAGACTTCTGGTCTTCGACCACCGTCTTCATCTTCGACTTATCGTCGTATCAGTTATTCAGAATGGGATAAACCCGGTCTTTCCGAATAACTCGCGTATATTTTAAATAAGTGTTACACAAACACAACATACGCCTCATTCCAATTCATTAGTCACTAACCGTAAATTAATCAAGAGAATAATTCCCCAAATATTAACCCCGAAGGCCGAAACCAACATCAGATCAATATTCAGAAAACCATTCTGCTTGGCTAACCGATAGTTAGTTCTAAATTTCACATTCATAGGGAAAGGTTCCCATTAATTTTATCCAAGATAAATTCCTTGAATTTGTTCTTTAATCTATTTTTGAATCTCAATTCAAACTAGTCGGGATTAGCGAACCTTACCGAAGTAATTATTTATTTTAATTTCCCCATCCCAACCTATTCATCCCATGAAGTAAAACTGGTAATACTTCATATCTAACACCACAGTGTTATCGGTAAATTCAATTACCATTTCACGTTCAAATCTAATTAAAGATTTAACTATCGCCTGGAGCAAAACTGGTGATACTCCATTTTCGATCATTTCAATCTAATTAAAGATTCATTAAAACTCCACTTAGTTTTAATCTTCGACTGGGTTAAAGAATCAGTGTCATTTAAAACACGGTTCACGATAAACCCAAAATCACATTCATTAATTATCGGGTTAAAGAACAAGTGTTATTTAAAACACTGTTCACGATAAACCCAATAATCAATATCGATTCAATTCCAATTAAATATTATTTAATTGGTACACTTCATTAAATCTAATAAAAAGATTTAATCTTTTCTCAACTAGGTTCAAGAACAGTGTTAGTGAAGACACCATTCACGACAAACCCAAATCACATTTGATATTCAATACAAGGCTCTGAATAGAAAATATACCGGCTTATATTCAATATCAAATTCTACGACTAACAAATATCGCATTGGAAATAACGATATATATATATATATATCTTTCAAATTTCCATAACAATACCTGTATAATCACGAATTCTAACATCGAAATATTCCGAAGACAATTTCGATTCAAATCCATTCCAATGCAATCATTGGAAATTTTGGTTATTTTCAAAACCATTTCAAATTCAATTTATTTATTTAAAAATAAATAGAATTATAATTCTAGTTCAAAACTAGTTCATTTCGATAAAAAAAACTATTTTTATCTTTTCAAATTGGGAGTTTTTCATCCCAATTCTTTCTAAATCATTTCTTATGATTTTACACAAATTATTACTATTTTTAATAATTTTATCAAGGCCCGTACAGTCGATTTCCATCAATGGCCATCGAACTGCACTTATAGCGACCTTTTTCAAATTTGATTTGGACATAATTCCAAATCCAACCGTTAGATTTCTAATTTCTAATATTCGTTAGAAAGCTCTTTTCGATACGAACCCAACGGTTCCGGTTTTAGGAGAATCCGACGGTCGGATCTCCCGTAATGTCCGTTTGAAATAAATGGTCGAAATTCACGAACAGCCGCGGCGCGGCGCGTTCTATTCAGGCAATTATATTATATATATAATATTTATAATATATACTTCGTCGATTTCTATTTAAAACGAATTATATAAATAGTTTTAAATTCGTTTCAAAAGCAATTTCAACTTCCTTTTCAATTCAAATCAAAATTGAATTCTTCTTTATAAATTCGTTTTAAAATTCATTTCTATTCAATTCAAATTTCAATTCAATTTGAATTCATTTAAATTCGCTTTCAATTCAATTTGAATTCGTTTTCAATTCAATTCATTTCGAAATCGTTTTCAATTCAATTCATTTCGAAATCGTTTTCAATTCAATTCATTTCGAAATCGTTTTCAATTCAATTCATTTCGAAATCGTTTTCAATTCAATTCATTTCGAAATCGTTTTCAATTCAATTCATTTCGAAATCGTTTTCAATTCAATTCATTTCAAAATGAATAAAATCGATATCAATATCGTTTACGTCAAAATGGCGTCAATCTAATCAACACGGCTCCATAAATTTCTATTTTCAAATATTCTATTTCAAATATTTCTTTTTCAAAATAGTTGTTATTATCAAAATATTCCGTTCAACACATGACCAATCTCAATGGATGAGTACTGTCAACACATGAACCTTTATTTTATAATATTCTTTATTTTTCAAATTGGAGTGAGGCCCAATCAATTACCATATAAAGTTAATTATATGGATTTTCATACATTACACACATATGATAGCATTGAAAAATAATCAACCATCAACCAAAGTGCACTACACTGTATAAGCATCAAATATAGATATCTAACGCTTATAACAGCCTGTCAATCGATCGATCGACATATTTAATCAATCAGGATGAGTGAACTTCAAATTTCATCCTAACACCCGTGTGGGGTTTCAAACAATCAAACACAGATTTTAGTTGTGCAGTTGGGCGATGTGTAAAATTTATCGACCCAATTAATGTCTTTCAAATAGGTGTACATAAACAAACCGTCCGGTTTGTAAATGAATATTTATTTATTTACATTCACTATATTCATATTCACGTTAAAAATTATATATTTTTAACGATAAACATTTTATTTTAACTTATGAATTTCTATTCAGTTCATTCTTTAAATAAAATGATATTTTTATTTTTCTAACATATTTTAGAAAATTTCGGCGGCATAACGGCACGATACTAGAAACGGGACGAGGCCTAGCCTTATCCCCGGTCTAGTGAAGGCCCACGCCATTCACACATCAATCAAATCAATTTCAATTCACCCAACAGTCAAATATCAATCAAATAATCTAACCAACTACTCAACCAAACAATTTAACAAACAAGCCATCCATGGTCTGTGGATGACGGGTGTCGGGTGCTACTAAACACCGTCTGCATCCTAGTGTGTGTATATATATATATATATATATATATATATATAACTAGAAGATTTAAATTGAAAGGTGAGGAGTTCTCACAGATAGCTATCCAAACATCTTGACTCTTCTTTCTCGCCTTTTTGTTACCTTCGCCGCCCGCTTTCACTACCTATGTAAAAATCACATTTTTATTTGTTCACTTTCAATTTAAAAATCATATTTTTATAATCACTTCATACATTTAAAAATCGAATTTTTATCACGTTATTCAATATATAAAAATCGAATTTATACTATGCTATTCAATATATAAAAATCGAATTTTTACTATGCTATTCAATATATAAAAATCGAATTTTTACTACTTTAAAAATATAAAAATCATATTTTTATAATTGCTATATAGTAAAGACTATATTTTTAATATTCCTACTATGCAAAGATTATATTTTTATCTTTCTACAATATAAAAGATTATATTTTTACTACTTTAAAAATATAAAAATCATATTTTTATAATCGCTATATAGTAAAGACTATATTTTTAATATTTTAAAAATATAAAAATCATATTTTTAATTCTTTTAAAAATATAAAAATCATATTTTTACCTTTTATAACTACATATTTTTTCCTATATACCTATAAACAATGCTACGTATAATTTAAATCAATGCTTTACTATTTTAACAGTTAAACTAAAATAAAAATCATTAAAACTCACTTTTTTTCGAGCCGAGAAGGGGGGGGGGCGTCAGCCGTACATCGGAGGGCAGGAGGAAGAGGGCGGAGGGCTGAGGTGGCGGTGCGACATCGATTCGAGGGATGGAGGGAGCGGCGGCTGCGGGGTCTCGTCGGGAAAGGGGTTCAACGAGGAGAGGGGCGCGAGGTAGGTCGAGTTGGAGGAGGAAGAAGGGGGGCGAATCGGCAGGGGCGGCGGCGTGCGATGGTGCTCCACCCTGGCGGCGCACGATGGGGTCAACGGCGGGATCGGGTTTTCACCCCTTTTTTTTTGTATATGATTTCTGTATCGTTTGAACGGGGGGGGGGGGCCTGGTTAAAGAGAGGGGTTTTATTTTTTTATTTTTTTTATCACTAAAAAGCAACTTTTATTTTCGACCACTTAGCGAGGCCCACCGCCTGTCGTCCATAGCGTTTTACCCCCGTTCCGAACACAATGGGATATGTATCGCAAGCTGATTCGACCTCTACAATCAGTTTCCTTTGAATTTACATTTAAATCACTATATTGAATTTTAAGCGTACATTTCAAATTACCGGGGTCACATACGAACTTTAAAAATTCCTGAAAAATATTTTCTAGCTTCGTATTGACGATACGGTCCTAACAAAACTAGTTTCGTCGAATTCTGAGACCGTTTGAAAAATGGCCAATTTCCAGTCGATTAAAATCAACTGAAACTGGTCAAACGCGTTTTCCTTTGCCACGCTCACATATTGATTCTAAAAATTATGAAATTTAAAACCTAGCAATAATTTGACATCACGGACCCAACAAAACTGGTTTCGTCGAAATCCGAGGTCATTTGCAAAATGTCCATTTTTAAGGGCCTGAATTCCATAGCGACTATTCAGAATTTTCAACTGGACATATCTTTTGATTCCCGCTATGAAACCTTGATTTTTTTGATTCGTTGGAAAGATATTATCAATTAGATCCTAATGTTTTCTGGTTTCACTAAAATCCGGATTGTTTTGCACCCGGTACATTCATTTGAAGTTTGAAATCGAATTATCGAACTACCGCGCCATTTTCAATTCTATTTATAATTATATATAAATATTTATATTCTAACGACGACGCGTATAATATATACGTTCGAATTATATTCAAAATAAATTTCTCGTCGATATTATTTAAAATAATTCATTTTAAATAATCAAAATTCGCTAAAATTGCCAAAATAAAAAATTTAAACTGGCCCAGATTTTCGGGTCGTTACAGCCGTCGTCAGTACGGGGTTTGGGGTCGTCATATGAACAGACCTAGAGGGTTAATCAGATTCTTGAGCATTTATTACGGCTGTGCATTTTGGACTTTGGAGTGACTTGGGAGGAGCATCTTCCCTTAGTATAATTTTCTTAAAACAACAGCTATTAGACGAGCATTGGCATGGCACCTTTCGAAGCTTGTTGGTGAGAGTCCACAAATAGACTTCTTGTTGGACCAGAGATGATTAGGGATACCTCGGATAAGATCGACTTGATTCGAAAAAGGATGAAGGCATCCCAAGATAGGCAAAAATCATATGCGGATAAGAGGAGGAAAGATCTTGAGTTCAGCGTAGGGGGCATGGTTTTCATTAAGGTATCACCCCTAAGGAATGTGGTGCGTTTTGGCTCAGTTGGAAAGCTAGCACTGAGATTTGTTGGGCCATTTTCTATAGTGGAGAAGATTGGTCACATGGCCTATAGGACTCGACTATTAGAGAGGTTGTTAGGGGTTCCTAATGCATTTCATGTCTCACATTTAGGGAAGTGCTTGCATGATTCTGCAATAGTGGTGGAGCCGAGTACCTAAAAGGAGGTTGAGAAGGAGGCATTCGTTAGATGAGTACCTACATGGATTTTGGGTTCTGAAGTTAAGAGTTGAGGAACAAGAAGATTTAGCTTGTCAAGGTTCAACGGGGAGAGAGTAGCGATGAGGCGACATGGGAAACAGAGAGGAGAGGATTCACGTATCGTTTCCATTTCTTTTTGATAGTACTCTCTCAGTTCTTTCTTAGTTTTTAATTTGAACCTTACCAATTTCCTATCATTTGAATTATTGTGTTTCATGAAAAGCTATGGATGATATTTAAACATGTTATGTTTGATGGACTCACTTGGACGCAAGTGTTTGCTAATGGATGCAGTGGATGCATAAACACACACTAGGCACTAATTAGTCATCGCAACTACGACACTAACATAACTTTTAATTCACTTTTATTTTATGGATGATTATCATATGGATGATGCATTTCAATGGTGGTTGTAGCATGGATATAGAATTTTATGTACCATTAGAACTTTCTTGCGTACATTTTGGATGCATGGCACTGACATAAATTGCATTAAAGGATGTTCGACTGAACCAGTAAACCGCCTAATTTCTTGTATTAGTTAAGGACATATGCACTACATTATTGCATATGTTCATGAAAAGCATTAGAAATACTAAGGACAATGGATGCATGTGATTGATGGGTGAGTAGATGGATGTAGATGATGGTGTGATAATATTTATGACATTCTTCTAGCCTTGGAGATTTTGGGGACCAAATCCTTTAAGGAGGGGAGAATGTAACAACCCAAGATTTTAATAAAGCAATTTAAATGAAAAGATTAATGAAATAAATATTAATAAAAATAATAATGAGAATTAGACAATGAGGGTTGCGCCATTGGGTCGTTACGAAATTCAGGTTAAGATAGACATTTAGTTTACCGAAATCGGACTTAAAACGAAGAAGTTATATAAATAAAAGACTAAAACTAAAATTTGAATTAAAAATATATATTAAAAATTCGAACATTGGAAATAGGACGACCCATCCCCGAAGGGGTCGACATATGGGTCGACCTATGTTTCGAGTGGGTCGACCCTTGGGTCGGCACACACAAGGGATGGTCGATCGATCCCTTGTAACGTACACGATTTCTATGCACGTTATTTCCCATGAAATTCGACAGTTTGAGCAATTTATGGAGTATTCTTTTGATCTGATGAACCAAGTAAATAACTTAATATCTAACGATCCAAGGATTCCTAACTCTATTATAAATATAGCCCCCATCTAACCCTAGACCCTCACAACTCCATACCTTTTTTCTTGTGCCTCCACCACAAAATGTTCTTCCTTAAATTTTTTAATGGAATTTTGAGATTTAGGTTTCTTCATACATAAATTTGGTAGATTATTTATACATAAACCTAGAGGGTTCCTACCAGGGCCTGTTGGATTGCACAAATTACTGAATATTTTCTATGATTAAAAGATCAGTATAATTTAGGGATTGTCTGGATAGTATAACAGTTGTTAATTTCTTTAGTAATTCACAGATTCCAGTGCTTATTTTATATAATTGGTTTTAGTATATTTGATTACTGCTTCTAAGTCTATTTTAGTAATTTATCTGTTAATGTAAATCAATCAGTTTCCCTTTTTCTTCGTAAATTATTTTATGTAAAGTTCATATTTCTCCCAATTTTATTTATAGATCTGTTTTAATCGAATCTAGGCCATGCGAGAGCCTAGACCTTATCCTTTTTTTAATTTCACGTTGAGTTTAGCCTTTTCAAAGAGCCTAAACCTTTATCCCTTTTTGTTTCAGCGCATACTGAGAAAAAATGTGAATTTGATTATAAAGCGAATATTGAGATAATATGAATTGAGTATAAATGGATTAATTGGGGCTTATTTAATTAATACACAAATTGATAAATGAACTTTAATTTTGAGAAAATTGTTGGTAAACTGAATAATTGGAAATTTCAAATAGGTTGACTTAGTAAGACGCTAAGCAACGAGGATTGGGATTGTATTATGAATATAAACAAGATAACGTTTAAAGTACAATCTAAAATTTAACAAGAAGTTATATGGAATAAGGAGGCTTAGTAAAAAACTTAAAATGAGCATTAAGTTTAATATGAATAGATCAATAAGCATGAATAGAGGTCCGTTCTGGCAGTGTAAGCTGATTAGGGAAACTAAGTGGTCCATTAAGTAAGCATATAGTGGGAGTCCGTTTCGGCAGTGAAGACTGATTAGGTAAACAAGTGACTCATAGTTGTAGTCCATTCCGATAGTCGGGGTAGGCTGATTAGGGAAAATAAGTGGCCAAACAAAATAATTAATTTATAGTGGCCTTGCCGTTGTTGACAAATCTATGGGGGTATAGGGTAGCTAGGCTATCAACAATAATTTTATGGTGGCCTTGGCGATAATAAATTAAATTGAGGACTAAGTCTAGGGGTGACTTGAGTCAAGTTGCATTTTGGTTAGGGACCCATATCAGACAATATCCCTTTTGTTACACTATATAGAGGTCTCATGAGGATGCAAGGGCACACTTTACTATGCTGGATAGTAAGAAGTCCAAACGAGGTAGGTATGGGCGCGTTCTGGCACGACAATGAGCATGCATCGCGCCGATTGGAGAAAATAAGATGTTGTAACCCTTATGATTAACGCTAGGTCCTTTAGAGCTGATGGGTCATTCCTGATAAACCCGAGACCCATAGTTGACATAGGTTATCATGATTGTGGTTTAGGAGTTGATCGATGGGTAGAATTAGGTTACATCCTTATTATGAGTTGTGGTAAACGATGCAGAAATCGAATGATATGAATGGGATGACAATCAACTATATCTTTGCTTATCTTTCTATTGCCTTATTTGCCATTATAGTGTCTTAAACTATTATCCTGTCTATATTTCCTCTTTCTTCACTCATGCTAGTAATTACAGAACTCATAAGGCTTTATGTCTAACTAGTTTTCTTTCTTCCTTCTCTTTTCCTCCCCCTCCCTAGGTTCTCAGGGTGGAGGATCTTAGAACTGTTAGAGTTATGGTTCGGCTGAGCTTACTGGAGATTTCTGATTGACTTACTTTCTGTTAGTTCATGTACAGCTCCACATTTGATTTTCTTTTGTATTTGATGTTGAGAGGGATTTTATTTAGTACCCTGATTATGTTACTTTTTCATGAGACGGTTGTTGGTTTATGATGAAGTACATTTTATGATGTAATAACATTTATGTTTTGCTTTAAATAAAGTTTTAAATTCTGATGTGTTTTCATATGATGTCTTGTGAATTTTAATCTCTGTAATATTATGTTATATCTTTACGCTTCACACTACACAAAAATATGCTTTTAACAACGTTTCAAAAACGTTATAATAGGATATAACAGCGGTGTTAGCAACGTTGTATAACGACATACAGTCATAGATACAAAATTATTAACAGCAAAAAAAAAACGTTGTTGAAAATAATATTGCATATCGTTCTTTTACTGCTGATGATAGTGTTTTTCTTCAGCAGTTTATAAACGTTGTCATTAATGTTACATAGCATTTTGATTGTCATAGTAATGTGCGTTATCTTTTCATAGAACTGATAGCACAGTTTAAATGCTATCGTTGTTTCCTAATCTTTTTATAACATCTGTATCGCATTGCTCCATTGTAATATTTACATCATAAATCCTAACTGCATTTTATTATATTTCAACTGAATAATATGCATAACATATACAAATCAAACTAAAACTATTATCACATAACTATTGATCATTTCTATAAATTAAATTGAACGCAACATCCATGGCATATACATACAACACATTATAAACACTTACGCACTCCCCTTTCATTACAAAAGCCATTAACCTCCACAAACAACACAAATCCAACCCATAAACTATGAGATAAAACAAATAAAAGAAAGAAAAATAGTATAGGACCTATACAGGTCATAATATCATCCAAAATCCACAGGTTGTATATCTAAACTCCTCACGTAAATGTGCCAAACTTACATATCCAAGAGGATGTCTCAAGAACAACCTGCTTAACAATGTCTTCTTCTTGAATAGGTTGCATAATTCCTGACATTTGTAGGATGTATCCTCAATTTTGCAGCCGTTTTTCTACCAAATTCTAAAACTTACTTTCTAATGCAATGCAAGTTAATATCCACAGTACATATAACAACTATAATATAAATACTTATGTTTTGATACGAAAAGACAATGCAACACACTCAATTGGAACCCCAACCACTTCAGTTTTTATTGCCAAAACTACAAGTAATAGCATTATTAGACTTGTACCCATTAACCTCATATACCTTACATGTTGTTATACTTGATGGTCTCTGTCATAACTAAGACTGTAATTAATAATCAACATGCCTAATCACCTATACAAGAAAACATGAATTCCAATTTACACCTAATCCAATCATTTAGTGCCCTTACCCTTAATAATGATTTTCAGATCTACAGTGTTTTGCAATAACCACAATATATTTCAAACATAATTGTAGGAAATATGTATAAACAATTACATAACCTAAAAATAATATTATTCATAACCATAATTCTATACTTTCATGTTTTTATCAACATTCATAAGCAGATCTGATAGGTGTCATTTCAAATTTAACAATATTATAAACATATCTGATAATATTAGGCATATATTTTGAGATCTAATTCAAATGAGATAAATAAGCAATTATAACTTTGTATGTAAATTTCCCACTGACGTGAAAACATCCAAATCTGAAATCTGAATAATCTTTTAGGCTTACAATTCCCAAATTCTTATAGATCTACAATTATTCTGAAAAGGGAATACTTCCAGATCTATAGATTTGCAAGAAAAAAGGAAAAGAGGGGAGAATCTGATGTAGAATAGCATAGCCATCAATTCATACCCTTTTCCATTTGAATCTAATAATTCCTTTCAAATCTATATGATTTATGTTTGATTGATTGTATATAAATATATTTTTGATTAAGAAATTTATTTAGAGAAAAGGAAATGGCAGAGCTTCGCTACGACCTACAGATTTGTATAAAAAAGAATGAGGCTTTACCCCTTATTTATAGGAGTGGAATTGGCCATGAACCGTTAGATTTGATTAAACAAATATCCATCCGTTTATATATATTTAATACAGCCAAAACCCTAACCGTCACTGCCCAGCTCGACCAAGCGATCGCAGCCCTCGGTCGACCTAGGAGTGAGAAGGAGAGGTGAATTATTAATTATCATATATGTGATATTCCGTTATACTTATATTCGTCCATTTATCGTATTTTGTCTACAACTTTTCATACGTACTCCGTTCACGAAACTCCAAAAATGAAAGTTGACCAAAATTCCAAGACAAATGCAACGGTTAAAATTTCATGGTCAAATTCCATTATTTGCATAAATTCCTATTTTTGAGGATCCAATTAAATAACTAATCTATTGTCAAAGTTACGGGTTGTTGCACCCCGTATGCCTGAAACGATGTGTGAAAACAGCCCATTCGAACCCCAATTAATCACAATCCATTACACGATAAACGATCTTAACCATATGAAATTAAAGCCCTCGTAAATCTCTTCAAGATTTGTGTTGGAAGTTTCGAATGAAAGTTTTTGGAATTGGAGAGATTAATGATTTAGTTTTGGAGTTTTCTGGCCCTTGATTTCAACGGCGGCGGTTGCTGAAATGAAACTAGGGTTTGAGGCTTTTTAGGGTTATTTATATAATATTATATTAATATTTGATTCAATCTTTACTTCATTATAAAGTTTAACGCTCCGAACTCCAAATGAAACCCAACAACTGACGTTGCTAACCAAATACCTCCATTTCGAACACAATGGGATATGTTTGGAAGTTAATTCGATCGTTTCAGTCGGTTTTTCTTAAAATTAAAATATATGTCAATACCATGTTAAATATTGAATTTCAACGTATGTTTTAATTTATCACGACCGCGTACTAACTTCAAAAATTATGAATTTTGAAATCTTGCTATGTTTCGCAAATACGCTTCTAATGAGCATATTTCGTTGAATTTGTAGACCGTTTGGAAAATGGCTTTATTTCTAGCTTATCGAATTTTAACTGAATTTCAATACACGTTTATATTTACCATGCTTACATACAAATTCCAATTGACTTGAAATTTTAAACTTAACAATAATTTAATGTTTCGGATCTGATAAAATTTGTTTCGTCGAAAACAGAGGTCGTTTGCAAAATGGCTATTTTTAAGGCCTATATAATATTTTATAATATTATTAAATTCCAAAATTATTCAAATTAATAATAAACTAATTATTATTATTGCATATATCCAAATGAAATATCTTATAGCTGTAAAATAAACATACTTGGGTTTTATAATGCGATATCACAATTTTCTAGTCAAACGGTATTCAAATTGTATGAAAATCTTTTTATTTTATAAAATAAATCGTTATAATTTATGAACGATTCCCTAGCGATTTTTTGGAACTTTTTTAGACATAACTTACAATTTACAACATGAAATCTCAATTTCTTACATTCGATAGAAAATTATAATTCAATAGATCTTAACGTTTCTTGTTTTATAGAAATCCGACTTCTAATGAATTATGTGCATTCAATTAAAGTTCAAAACCAAATTTCAGAACTACCACGACATTACGTTCTCGTTTTATAATTAATATAAACTTATTCGTTCAAACTTCATTTTAAAAAAAAAATCTAAGTCATTAATTTTCAAAATAAATTGTTTTAAATATTTAAAATCCAGTAAATCAACGAAAAATTCATATTTTAAATTGACTAAAAATTTGGGTCGTTACAATGGTAATCATTGTCACGATGTAGGTCAAAATGGATAGGAGCAGCCACAAAAAAACAATTTTTCCAATTGTTTTGGTTCTAAATGCTTGAAGCTTCTTCTTGTTCATTCCAAAAAAAAAACTAAAAGGAAAAAATTGTAACTGGTCAACTTTGTTGAATTTATTTAAGAGAAAACTTGACAAAAAATTTATCCGAGAAATAAACGGAGATGAATTAAATTCGACAATTATGTTGGATGAAGATATTGGGTCTAAAAGCAGTCGGGAACAATACTCAGCGATGAAAAGGGAAAAACATATGGAGCTGAATTAAATTTTACAGGCAATGTAACACCCCACATTTAATTAAATAATAAATTAGGTAAGAAATAAATATTGTACATATATATATGCATGCATATAAATGTTGAAATAAAAAGTGCATGTTAAAAACAGAAAGAAATAAATGCATAAACAAATACATGCATGAAAAAGTGGGAAAGAAATTAGCTGCATATTGAAATAAGACAATGCATTAAAAGGAATAAAACAATACATTGATAGTCTTATAAATTTCATTTTATCTAGCAGCTATAAAATGGAGCTTGCATGGAAAAGTTATTAATGAATTAATAACCATAAGATTACATGCATATACATACATGCAAATTCTAAATTCAAACATGAAGGTAAGTTATAATTGGAATAATATAAAAGAAGGAGAATTATATAAAGCAAGTAATTTAAGTTATTAACTAACGATAAAATAAAAAAGCACAACGGTGTAGAAAATCCGCCTAGACCCAGGATGGGTTGACCCACGTTAGAGTTGGGTTGACTAAGGGTCGATCCGCCTCTAGGGTGGGTCAACACAGGGGTCGACCCGATCGGACCAGATCTGTTTACTGCATGACGTCGATTTCTGATATAAATGACTCAGATTTTGATCGATTAAATCCGATGGACCAAACTTTCTCATACACCTATAAATAGACAAGCATGCCTAGCTTTAAACTCATATTTTCTGAGATGTTGCCTAGGCTCTGCCATTCTCTTTTTCCTCCAAATATTTTTAGAAAATTAGAATACTGGTTCATAGGGGTTTTGATTCATGATTTGAAGATAAGAGATATAAATCTACAAATAGGTGTTCGGATTTTTGATCAACGTGAGGTAAGTTCTTAAATCTGATTTATATAGGTTTATCTCTCTTTCCCTCTTCTTTTAGCGTTATATTTGTGAATCCGTTCTTTTTTAATATTAGATTCAGTTAGGAAGACCACATAATTAATAACAGATTTGGATCAGATTCAAGGATTAGAAAGCTGTCAGGTGAGTGGATTCAAATGATACCTTGTTAAATAACGGTATATCTATCGTTTGTATTCCCCGTTATATTTAGTATGCTAAACAATTGATAATTGTGGAAGTTGGCTATTAAACCTGTTTGGAATATGTTGAAATCATTACTGTTGTAATAGACATAAATTTTATTATGTTCTCCGTCTAAATTGAGAAACTTCTATAATATTGTGATCGTGAAACTTGAATAAAGAAGTAAAAATGAAAGTAAGGGTCAATATGCCTGTTTTGGTTAAAAGAGAAGTTTGAGGTTGTTGTGAATACTAAATGAAACAGAAATTCAATGTCTAACTCAGAAAATAAGAAAGGAAGGTATGTAGTGGACTGAGTTAGTTAGATTTGGGGAAAGTGATATACTTTCATAAGTAACATATTCCTAAGAATGTAGTTGCAAGAAGACCACAAAGAAAATAAAAGAAATAGCTTGCAACTTAGAATCTAGGTAGGTGTACATTATGGAAATAACCCATTGTATTTTTCTGTAAACCAAACTAATAAGGTGCGTGAAGTGTTTTATTTAAGAAATAAGGGATATACCTAACGGTAAGCAAAGAAAGAAAGATTACAACAATAAAATTGGGAATAATGTAAATTTTACAGTGATTGGGAAATAGTAGATAGCCGCACCTAGACACGTGGTTAAGTTCAACTTATGGTAGAAGCCCGCCCGGAACCGCCCGACAAGTCCGGAATCCACGAGTGGTCAACTTGATGTGAGAGGTCTGGTGCACAAACATATATTAAAGTATATGTATACAACAGACAATGAATAAATAAATAAATGGTACGTGTGAAAATATACAAGACAGTAAAGAAATGGGTGCTACAATAATAAAGGTTTAGTTAAAAAGGGAAAAATGCGACGAACGAGGAATATAACCTATTATAACTGATTATATGAATGAGAATGGAATATAATAGGTAGGTTTGTCCTAGGGACAAGTGGAAATTATAACGTAGGTTATAATAAATGAAAAGGAAACTTATTAATAAAACTTAGTTAAGAGAACTAAGTTAATAAGTAAAAAACAACAACCAATTGTAATGATAGTGTAAGACGAGGTTATGATTAAATAAGAAAGAACGAGGTAGACTTATCGAATGAAATAAGTTATATTTAATCATATATATTAAGTAGCAAGTTTATTGAAAACATGTGGATTGGGATAATATATACTTAATTATACATTAAGTAGAACATCTTATTGTAACTTGTAGACATGATGTTCGACAATGAATGACATGGTAATAACATAAAAAGGTTGTAGTTTACTTTCGTTAATTACAATCTAGGGAATAACATGTTATGGGCTTATTAATGAACTTAAATGGGTTAAGTTATACATCTGAATTAATAACTGAAATGGTGGAGAATGGAGTTTTGATGACAACAACCTTATTTCAATAATAATTTATTATAAAATATACACTAACACTTTTGTCTAGAATATATATATATATATATATATACACACACACACACACACATATGTCGGATTCATATACATGAATTATTACTGAAGACGATACAGCTTAAAGATATTAGAGATTCCAAATTCAGAGATGATTCAAGACTCATGAGTATTCAAGATTTTAAGAGTTCAAGACAAATATAGTAATAGAGTCTAGATTATGTAAGACTCTAAATAGCACTCCAGGTTCAAATTCAAATTTAAATTCAAATTTATATTCAAAATCAGTTTTTCAATTTTTTATTTCAAATTCTATCTTTAATCTATATCTTCTCTATTTTATTTTCTTTACTTAACTTTTGATTTCAAACTCAAGTTTTATATATTTATACTTTTATATACTTTATATTTATTTAGTTTTAACTTTATAAATTTATAAATATGTTTATATAGTTTGTGTTTATGTTTTCATATGATTTCCTACTTGATAATATTCATTTACAACACTATGTTTAAGTTCAAGAATTTCCATATATATATATATATATATATATATATATATATATCAAAACACTTGAAAAATGCTCAAAATCAATTTTGAACAAAGGTATATCGACATACATTTTACCCTATGCCGTCATATAACTGTCATTTTTTCAAAATTGAAAGGAAGTATCTTTTCACTATTTTTGACGGTTCAGAAACATTGCAACCTTTTGTTATAAATAGAGGCTGATTTTGAATTTTTTATTCATTCTTCTTCTCCATCTTCATTCCCTTTCTTTACACCATTATATCTTCTCATTTTTATGATTTTTACATTTGTACTCTGCCGAATTCAATTCTATTTTCATTAAAATTCTTCTCACTCTCTACTGAATACTCTCTGAATCAAGTGCTATTGAAGAGTTATAGGGTTGTTTGTAATTGTTTGAGTTGTGTGAAATCGATGGTTCCCTTGTAGCCATGAAATCAAGGACGGGTACTTGGTGGTATCCATTGTTTGGGTTGTGTGAAATCGATGGTTCCCTTGTAGCCATGAAATCAAGGACGGGTACTTGGTGGTATCCCTTGTAGCTGTGAAATCAAGGAGGGTATATTTGATCAAGTGTGTGTGGAATCAGTGATATCCCTTATAGCCATGGAATCAAGGAGGATTGTAATTGATATTGATATAGTAATAAAACTCTATGTAATCCATCGTTGCATGGGACTAGACATAGGAGCAATTTCGAACCAGTATAAAATCCGGTGTGTTCTTTCCTTTTTCTCACTTTATTTTGTTTATCTTTGTGTTTGTGTTTGATTCCATTTTTGTGATTGTTTCTATGGTGTTTGATTCATATAGTATATCGTATAAGTTTTAGATTTTGTTTGAATTTCCAAAAACATTATTCACCCCCCTCTAGTGTTAGTTTTGCCTTAACGATCCATTCTGCAATCCCTAATAATTGGTATCAGAGCAAGGTCTTTCAAAAATTTCATAATCTTATTTTTGAAAATAGTGATAATGGAAACCAACACTGGTAGCAATAATAGTTGTTTTGTAGAGGGTCAGTCCACTGTTAGACCACCACTGTTTATTGGTAGTAATTATTCATATCGGGCATGTAGAATGAAAATATATTTACAAGCAGTAGGATTAGACACATGGAATAGTACACAAAATGAATTTGTTGAACCCACTACTGCTTTTGCATAATGGAAAAATGAACAAAAGACTACTGCACAAAGCAATTCTAAAGCCATGAAAATGTTATTTTGTTCATTATATAGAAATGAGTTTAATAGAGTGTCAGTATGTAAAACTGCTTATGAAATTTGGAGAACTTTACAAGTTACTCATAAAAAAATTAGTAAAGTTAAACAAACTAAAATAGCAATGTTAGTTAACCAGTTTGAGTTATTCAAAATGAGCGAGAATGAGTCTATCTCCGATATGTATTACAGATTTCAAGAGATAGTGCATTCATTAACAGCACTTGGAAAAACTTATTCTGAAGTAGATCAAGTCAGAAAAATATTGAGTTTATTGACTTCAGAATAGGATCAAAGAACTTTGGCAATTGAAGAAGCCAATGACGTTAATGAAATGAAGATTGAGGAGTTAATCGGAAATCTGATGTCTTATGAAGTCCAATTACAAAAGAGAAAAGAAAACAGGCCAACTGAGAAGAAATCTATTGCATTAAAAGCAACAACAAATGATTCTGACTCGAGTAGTAAAGATGATGAAGAAACAGCTCTTATGACAAGTCATTTTAAAAAAATTCTGAGATATAGAAGTAAAAATTATAACCAAGGAAGTTCAAGAAGTAATGATGGTCGATGTTATAACTGCAACAAACCAAGCCATATAAAGAAAATGTGTCCATATCCAGATAAATTAATTCAATAAACAGACAACAACAATTCGTCAAGAAAGAGAAAGAAAGCATATGCAACAACGTTAGATGATTCAGATTCATCATCAAGTGATGAAAGCCAGAAACTAGAAATTCGAATATGTGCTTTACAGCAATTCAGCATTCAGAAAATTTCGAAGAAAAGGTTCTAAAAACCGAGTACGCCTTAAATAATTTTTAATATTATTTGATTGAATGGTTGCTTTGTTTTGAATTTAAATCTTTAAAATTTAAACTTGAAATTTGAAATTCAAATTCAAAATTTGAAACTCAAATTCAAAATTTGAAATTCAAATTCAAAATTTGAAATTCAAATTCAAAATTTGAAATTCAAATTCAAAATTTGATATTCAAATTCAAAATTTGAATTTTGAAATTCAAAATAATAATATAATAATAAATAGCTAATAAAATAATAAAATAAGATTATGAATGTTTGATAGGATTAGAATTATTTTAGAAATTCGTTAAACTTGAAATATTAGTCGATAATATTAATTTCAATTCACAAAAATTTAATTTCCTTTGAAAATAGGCACATATGTCGACATACCTATGTCCATATGTCGACATATATGACCAGAAATTTGATATTTAATTTTTGAATTTCAAAGATTTAAACTTTCAAACTTCCCTCCAACTTTTCACCAACTCCCAAGATCTGAAAAGGTGTCATTGACTACTGAAAAGTTGTGCCTATTTAATTCATATCCATTCAATTTCTATATTTACACCTATTCTCCCTACCTTTCATTCACAGCTCAAATCAATATTATTCATATCTGTTCTCTTCAAAACTACCAATTCAATGGCTTCCTCAAATTCAACTCTGAAATTGAAATTAACCAAAACCATCAAAGGTTATCTTCATAATGACAAAGAAGCTATCAAGACTTATGTTAACTATGTAGTGAATGTTAAAGTTAACATGGGTGCTTTCACCGTCTTTAGGGATTTTCCCTCTTGTGATCTTACATCTCTCTTTCAACAAAACGAAGTCTCGAGTCTAATTGACTCATGGGATAATGACAAAGTATGTCATCCTAATCTTGCCGAGATGTTCTACGCTAATCTTAATCGTGGATTTACGAAGGCAACGAAGACCAAGTTTGGAGTAGCGTCAAAGGCACGCAAATTGTTCTCGATGCCGAACTCTTAGGCAATATCTTGAATTGTCAAAGAATAGGCTCGGGGTTTTTGGATTTCGTTATCAATGAAATTGATTTAGGGACTTATCATGACATATTCGAAAGCGATGTTCACATGGATTTCAAAAATCGCTTTTTCCATCCAAAAACAAGAATTGTCAACCTCCTTCTCCAACATACCATCACTCTCCGCTCCGGAAACTTTAATAATCCAACTCTCAAAGTCCAGAAAGTCTTCTTTGATATTATGGTGGCTATGTATAACATTAATTGGGCCGATATGATCTTAAAAGAGATCAAACCCATAGAATTATCATTAAGAGAAAATACTCTCTACTGTGGTGTTTATCTCACTCGCATCTTCAAATTTTTTGGAGTTGATCTTCATAGAGAAGAATTTGCGCCTAGAAAAGTGTTTGACTCATCAAGCATACATCTCATGCAAATTCCCCTCACTTTCCAACCATATGAGACATTCAAAGCCAAACAAGCCCAAATGCAACAAGAACAAGCACCATTGGAAGTCGAAGAAGAAGAAACTTCTTTAGAAAGTGTTGAGTGTCCAACCAGCACTTGACACATTTCTAAAGAGGTGATTGTTCAAAATCAAGTAAAGATTGCCAATAATCAAAAGAAGCTTAAGAAAAACTTTTTAAAATGACCAAGTTCATGGTCAAGATTGGAAGAAAGCTTGGAATCTCACCTCCCTCATCATCATCCGTAAACTAGTCTATCTGGTTTAATTTATCTTTATGTATTAGCTTATGTATTTTCTTATGTTTTTCTTTCGAATCTCGTATTTAGTGTGTCTTAATTAGTTAGATGTCTTTGCTTTCTGTTAAGTAATGAATGGAGTTTTATTTATGTCAAAATCATCCTTAAGTTTTAGTAAAAATTTCAGAATTAAATATAGTTGAATATAAGTTCAAAAGATTCAAAATTTGGAAAATTCTAAATTTTTAAATAGGATATGTTGACTTACATTTATGTATATGCCGACATATAACTGCCAGATTTTCAAATTGTTTCAAATTTTAAAATTAAATAACTAACTCATATCTATTCAAAATCCAATGAATTCCAGACTCTATTTAAGCCTATTTCTTCCAGAAAAATTCATTATTCCATTTCTCCTTCTTCCTTATTAAATTCCTCTCAAATTCATGGAAAATCCAATTCATAATCGTATTGAAAATCTTGAAGAAAACTTGAATTCTTTCAAGAATATTCACTATAATTCTACAAAACCAACATCATCTCAAATTAAGCCAAATAAAGATGTTTGAACAGCAAGAGAAGCATTTTGATGCAATTCGGTAGCTAATTTCTTCTCTTTTTAGAGGTAAAGATAACAATCTCGCTAAGGCTCCACCAACCATAGAAGATGAAGAATGAGAAGTAATCAAGAAAGATATAATCTTTGGAGAAGATGGTTGGGTTGAAGTCCCAAGAAATATTTAATTGATTGGTATGGTTGATTTGATTGATTTGTTTGAAATTTGAATTCTATGACTTCAAACTTGTATATATTAAACATATGGTGTGGCGTGCTTTGATTTGGTTTGGTTTGTATATTTGATGTCAAATAAATGTAATTATAATAATTGGATTGGTTTGTATTTGATAATCATGATGTTAGGAATATCTATTATAGGATTATATATATTAAGGGGAAGTATTCTACTTTGATTTAAGAATTACTTAGTTACTTATAGGTTTTATTTAGATAGTTATACGATTTAGGGGAAGTAGTTTTAGAGTTTCTTTTTGATAATGCCAAAGAGGGAGAAATTATTAAATATAGACATAGTTTATAGGATTCATATAGACATAGGGAGTATTTGAAGGATCATCATAAACGGGTATATACAGGTATGATATTTTAGAAACTAAGGTTTTCATCATCAAAAAGAGGAGATTGCTGGAGAATGGAGTTTTGATGACAACAATCTTATTTCAATAATAATTGATTATAATATATATACTAACACTTTTGCCTAGAATACACACACATATGCAGGATTCATATACAGGAATTATTACTGAAGACTGTACAGTTTAAAGATATTAGAGATGATTCAAGACTCATAAGTATTCAAGATTTCAAGAAAATATAGTAATAGAGTCTAGATTATGTTAGACTCTAAATAACACTCCAGGTTAAAATTCAAATTTAAATTCGAATTCTGTTTTTCAATTTCTGTTTTCAATTTCTGATTTCAAATTCTATCTTTGATCTCTATCTTTTCTATTTTATTTTATTTACTTTACTTTTGATTTCAAACTCAAGTTTTATAAGTTTTATATATTTATAATTTTATATACTTTATATATATAGTTTTAACTCTATAATTTTGTAAATATGTTTATATAGTTTATAATTATCATATGATTTCCTACTTTATAATATTCATTTAAAACACTATGTTTAAATTCAAGAATTTCCAAAATTATATATATATATATATATATATATATATATATATATCAAAACACTTGAAAAATGCTCAAAAATAAATTTTGAACAAGGTATGTCGACATACATTTTACCCTATGTCGACATATAACTGTCATTTTTTTCAAAATTGAATGGAAATGTCTTTTCACTATTTGTGACGGTTCAAAAATGTTGCAACCTTTCAAATGTCATAAATAGGGGCTGATTTCGATTTTTTTATTCATTCATCTTCTCCATCTTCATTCCCTTTCTTTACACCATCATATCTTCTCATTTTTATGATTTCTACACTTATACTCTGCCGAATTCAATTCTATTTTCATTAAAGTTCTTCTCTTCCCACTCTCTACTCATTACTCTCTGAACTAAGTGCTACTGAAGATTTATAGGGTTGTTTGTAATTGTTTGGATTGTGTTAAATCAGTGGTATCCCTTGTAGCCATGAAATCAAGGATGGGTAATCGGTGGTATCCCTTGTAGCCGTGAAATCAAGGATGGGTAATCGGTGGTATCCCTTGTAGCCGTGAAATCAAGCTGGGTATACTTGATCAAGTGTGTTTGTGTGGAATCGGTGGTATCCCTTGTAGCCATGAAATCAAGGAGGATTGTAATTGGATATTGATATAGTAATAAAACTCTGTGCTATCCAGCATTGCGTGGCACTATACGTAGGAGCAATTCCGAACCACTATAAAATCCGGTGTGTTCTTTCCTTTTCTGCACTTTATTTTTTTTTAAATTTGTGTTTGTGTTTGATTCATGTAGTATATCATATATGTTTTAAATTTTGTTTAAAATCCCAAAAACACTATTCACCCCTCCACTAGTGTTGGTTTTGCCTTAACGATCCATTCCGCAATCCCTAACACGAAAGGGGTTCATTCCTTCAAGATACAAGGGGCTTGGAGAAATCTGGTAACTTGAATAAAAAGATAAAATGTGGATAATCAAGTTAATTGACAATCTGATAAGATAAGACAAGCGCGTGATTAAAAGATTAGACATGGGGTCTAATAACATGTTTGTGTGATGTGCTTGGACTAGTCCACATGTACGAAGGTGAAGAACCCAATGGGGTAGATCATCGAGGTATCCGGAGGTACGAGAGGAGCATGCCCATCTAATTCTTCTGTGTGATTTTCCACTTGCTGACTTTGCGGGACTTGAAGGAAGCACGCGACTTCCGAGGGATGTGATAGGGTACTCCATGGTGGTCCTCTATTGCGGTGCATGCTCAGTCTGTACTCGCAGAGGTTGGATCTGCGCGTTACCACCCAGTGGGTATACCTTGACTTCAACAGTAGCTTGGCAGTCAGAAGGTTGTGGTATTACCACCCAGTAGGGTGATTCGGCGGTTTGCCTTGCTTATGGAGGTAGGTTGGTCAGGATCAAATAAAGGATAGTAATCGTCGGGTACCGGTAATCGGTAGTAAGTGGGATGCGGAAAGACTAGGCTAAACCTATAGACCATCAATCTTTCACTATCGAGACTTTGGTTGCAAGGCATGCTAATTTGGATGTAGATTGTTTGCTAAAGGCACGTCACTAAGCTCTTGATGTAGTCTTTCACTAGTTGAGGGAGGGGTCGAGGTGAGGCCATAACCATCGTGAAAATGCAGACCATGGTTTGGATATATGTACTTTAGGCCCTGTTAGTCAACCTATACAGATATGGAAAAGCTCCCGATCGAGTTCTATGCATTGGATGCAGCCCTATTACGGGACTCAGGGTACAATAGAAAATACGTACGTGTGAGGGTCTAGGTACACGCACACCGCACCGGGTGGTGTATCGTAGACGCTAGGGCATTACTCCGCGGTGAGACTTGATTCAACCAAGGAGTGTGGATACGGCAGTCCGTACGCTTACGTAGCATAGCAAGGGTAGTCCTGTGCGGAATGTGGCATATTAATAAGAAAGTCCGTAAATCGTTCGACGTAGAAGTTGCATACGCTTCCGAAGCATGACGGCAGAGATCGTGCGAGAAGGGTATCATGGGAAGTATCTTGATATTGGGGGTAGCAACATATATGCTATATTATGTTAACCTATTGGGAGGCAGATGGGTACGACGTGTGTGTAAAGCCTTGAGTGATGTTAACCCAAACTAACATAATAAACAAGAAAACGTAACTGAACAATATATGTAGGGTAATTTCCAAATGTGTAATTTAGTCCAGTTATAAGAACTTGTGTTCTGACCCACTTCTCATAACACACTCGCATGTTTGGTTTATGGCAGAGGTATGGTAGCTTTGGATATTGGTTAGGCAGTATTATTACTTTGGTAAGGCTATATTTTATTCCATTCCGCTGTGAGATGTTTTATGAGCTCTGATATATTTTATATCTCTGTCTTTTCTGCAGGATACCAGACAAGTCAACTCGGATTTTGGTATATTGGTATTTGTAAAAAAGTTCGATCTGTCGGAATTCAGGTTGTTACAGGCAATGTCAGTTTTCTTATATAGTTTTAATTGGGTAAATGAAGCAACCGTCACTGGGAACATAAATATTCATGCGAAGAAACCGAAAATATTAAAGAAGCAATGGAAGAAGTAGAAAACATTAAAGGACCAATGTACCAAAAATTGCGGCCAAAAAAGAGCTTACTGATGTAGCAATCAAAAAGAAAAGTTAACATTATTGACTGATGCAACAAAACTTTAGTCCTTTACTGCTATAACAAAAGAATAGTCAAATATGTATCAAACAAAAAAAACTTACTGATGTAGGAACCAAAACAAGCTTACTGATGTAGCCACAAAAGTATGCAACCACGAAAAAAGCTTATTGATGGAACAAAACTTCAATTCCTTATTTTTCCTGCATAACAAGTAACATTATTTACTACTTAATAATATGAATTATTGTTACACATGAAACTGATGAAGCAGCATCTTCATATTTTGACCATTCAAAATTTTCACTTCTTCTAACTTCCTAACTTTAATTTATTATTGTTCAATCACTCCATAAAAACACTAGTTACTGAGCTATCATCAAAATGTAAGAGAACTTATTCAACTGAAAATTGAAATAGTTAACCATCCAGCAGGAAGTAGCTAATCGAAATCACTCGAACGGAGGTTCTCGAAAGCATCAATTCTCAACAGATGTGAACCTTTCGTCCACCTAAAAGACCGAAATTCGATAAGCGTGAAGGCTAATTTGGGAGCATCTAAGGCGAAGAGGGAGTCAAGCCGCACCTATAAATACGACCTTATGTGTTCAGAATCCAAACATATTTTTCTCATTCCAAAATTTGTATACAAAATTTCAAAGTGGAAACCATAAATCAGAAATCGATTTGGAGAAAATTGCTATCCTTGTAGTTTTATTGAGTGTTTCATAATAATGATGGGAAATTGAAAATCATGGCTTAAGGATATCAATTTCAAGAAGGAGGAGATCAACCATGTCGACTATTAGCTAATCTAATAGCTAATTGGACACGATTCATGCTTCAATTTTTTAAACTTGTCCTAAATCGTATTATGAAATTCGTAATAATGAATGAAACCTAAGAGGCGACGACAACGTATTTATCCCCAAAAGGGATAAAGCATGGCTATCGGCAAAACTCGACTCCTTCATAGTCAATAGCATGTGATGATCAGTTGTTCATAAATGGATTTCTTGATATGAGAGTCAATTAATACTTGTTACAAGCCGATCTTGATTCTTAACCAAATCGAGTAGGATAACAACCCAACGATTGGAATAACTCAAGAATGTTTTTTTTATGCGTCTACCTCAAGAAAACTTCCGACACTCTAACCTTCGGTAAAGCCGAGATCCCAAAAATAAGTACTCCTTCTAGTTCATTATATATGGCATTTTGCATATTTGCACACGGATTAAGGAAAGTTAAAACTGAGTTAATTATCCTTAAATCCACACTTTCCAAGAAGCATGCCTCTTTTTCTTTATCCTTTCCTTGCAGGTTTCACCTTGGCTTCTGCATTGGAAGTAAATGCTGCTGTGTTGGATGCATTGGAAAAGAGAAAAAAGGACAGGAGGGAGTATATGAGTATTTGCAAAAAGGACTGAAGGGAGTATATTTGAATTAATGTTGTTGCATTGGAAGTAGGTATCATGCAGAACGTCATATAATTAGAAAAATGTAAAACTACCTAAAACGTCCAATATAATGGACTAGAGGGAGTAATATTTTCAACACCCAAATATAAAGGCTCTCGATATCCTTGAAGACTAAGGGCCGATGACAGTTCTTTGGGAAATCTACATTAACCAAAGCTATACTTATCTTATTATTGAGCACACTTCCTATCAAATTATGACAATCAAACATATCGAAGGCTTTCGTCCTTCTAATTTAATCTCCTTGCTAATTCAGGGTATTAGCCATTTCTATGGCTAACAATTTGTCTTCTCTAAGCCCAATAAAACAAATGTTGGCCATGCCGTCCATGTACTTAAAATGTTTTGGACCAACTCGAGTATTATTTAATTAATAAACATGTTTTAGACAATATCTATATCCAATATCGATAACAATATGTTATTCGATATACACTTAGTATAAATAAATACAATAGGATAATCCCAACAATCTCAATATCATGTTCGTAGAATACCGCAAAAACTCAATATAAAAATGTCGTCATCCAAATAAAAACAGATCAAATCATAAAATCTCAAAAATAATACTAATGGATGAATCACACACGTACAAATAACATCATAATTAAATCCAACGATATTGCTAAGCATACCAGGCCAGCAAGGAACTGTACACAAATATCTCTCAATCTCTATATATACAACAATATCAATAGATGTAAAATAGGAGTATTAGACTCAAAAATATTGAAAATCCACTATAACGTTGGCCATATAAAGTGGAATGTCATCTTCTCATGTATAAACTATGGGAAAGTGTCATGTCATGAAATGACTATACAATGAGACCAATTCTTCTATTCCTTCATGTCCCTCCAATCAAATCTTCTAATTTTCATTTTTTTGCATTCAAATTTCCCAATAATTGAGGGATTTAACCGCAAAAGGTTAAAATCATGAGACTGTCATTGAATGGAATACGGGAGGACAGGGGAGACAAAGACAGAACAATTGGTGCTACTATACTATAGACCCCAAGGGCGAAGATTCAAAGGACGGTCAAATATGACAGTATGTGGACAAATAGTCCATAGCCATCCCACATTAAGCTGCATTTACCATTCTGTCATAAACAAAATGGAGACAAATGGCAGAAAGCAAGTCCCTACAGTCATAGTAACATCTCAGTCATCGTAACCTATATCCTTCTATACGCTAGTCAATGCAAGGACCAATCGGTCATGCCACTATAAATTGCCCCTAACTATAAAGACACCAGTATCAAACTATTGGCCTAGTGACATAAAGGGCAAACACATGCATAAAAGAACAATAAAGCTAAATACTACAAAATAGGGATAGGCACTGCCAACAGTTAACCAAACTGATCAGTTATCCGGACGGTTAACGATGAAAAGTAACGGTTTGATTAACCGTTTCATCAGTTAAGCTAAATTTAGTGGCATATACTGACCGAAACGGTTAAATTTTAACCGAGGTTAATTGGCTAAATAATGGTTTTGGTTAAAACCTTTCGAACTAGATAGTTAGCTGTTGCATGGTTAACTACCGTTTAAGGGAAACAGTTGATCGCCTTGCATGGTTAACCAAGCATATTGCAACACTAGTGATTTTCTTCATGATAGAGATGCATGCTGGATCAATTACATACATATATATTTCGTCACATGTATCAGTTCACAATCCACAACAGTCCATGATTCATGGTTACTTAATAGCACATTAATACTACAAGTCTACAATACAACATAATACGTTTTCCTCTCTGCAAAATGAAATGAAAGTTAAAATATTGAGATGATAGCTTGGAGTCTTGGAGACTGGATTTGAGTCTGTGAATGGTGAGCTTCGGCCTTCAACTTCATGTTTCCAACCATTTTCCAGTTTATACTGTAAATATGAAAATAACACTCATCAACCAATGCAGGCAGGGTAGTTACTGTTAAGATCATGAGAGCATGCATGGATCAAATGTGCAAATGTGCAAACAAGAAAACACCGTGCGAACAAGATAAACAAGGTTATCATCTAACTGTATATATCCGAAGCTCAGTGGATTAATGTTTAAACATAACCACACTCATAGTCAATCTATTATAGAGGCATTAATAGACATAAATATTGTAATAATTGCAGTTATATTATTAGTTTATTTAGTCAAATGGATACCATAATCAGGTTTTAGACATGATGAGAAACAAGAAATCAGTTGCAATATAAAGCTGTGCGACCAATGGCGAGTGTACCTGGTCACTGTTCATATAAAATCCACCTATCATCTGAAATCAATCAAACATATTCTATAACCGGTTTGTACCTGTTATAGTGCATAAAAAACAAATGTACGTTATAGATTAGAAATATACATTTATAAATGTAATCCTATAACTTATGCAAGGAACATTAGCATCCAACTTATAACAGTTTAGCATTTGACGATCAAATATTAGACTCTGGTAAATATAACAGTGTTTGAATGTTTTACTTCACCTGTTATTACAGTATTCTGCCCATATTTTTGTGTTACAATTCCTTTACAACATTGTCCATGTACAAGCACATATAACAGGTATCAAAACGCTGTAATCTCCACTGCCATAGAATGTTTTAACATATAACATAATAGATAACTTACAACAGAATCTCATATTTTTATAAAACTTGCAACTTTTTTGTTTCACACCACTACAAGAGAAGCTCAAATTGGTTACGGACCATAGCAACGGCTAAAAAAGGCGGTCCTCGACAGCCGTCGCCCATATGAATATAACCGCGAACCTACAGAAAGAAATAACATTCACGATTGTTCCCCCCAAATCAAAACCCACGAACTCAAACCCTACCAAACCCCGTCACCGCCGCCGTCGCCAGCCGATACCCGCCGTCGCCGATCAGACGCCGCCGCCTGTCTCCTACCCGCTTCGGCCTTCTCAAGCCCTCTCCATTCCTCCAAACCAATTGCTCTCTCTAAGGTATGATTTCTAACCTTATTTCATGAATTAATTACTTAATAATGATATAAATGTATGTGTTTGTTGATTATACAATGATTGTTGAATTAATGTAGTTGATTTAGTAATGATTGGAAGCCTAAATTGTTGATTTAGTTGTTTATCAGTGTGATGGTTGATTTTGTGCTAATGTATGTGTTAATGAACCGTTATTTTGTGCGTATGTAATTATTGGATATGAGATTGGTGTATATGTTGTTGGATATAGCTATTTAAAAGTGATGGTTCTGAAATTGTTGGGTTGTAGACGGGGCTTAAAATGAATTGTATTGTGGAAATTATTGAAATGGAATGACTATGTATAGCGCAAGTAGGATTGTGGTTGATGGTTGATTTTGGTTGAAACCAAATAGGATTAGTTTGTGGGAAAAAAATCCGTCTGCATACGAAATAAATTATTGAAATCCCCCTTGTCAAAAGCTGCGAGGCTTTAAGGTAGCGCGAAGAGCCGTACATCGGGACGGTGCCGGTTTTAATTAACCTGCCGTTATGCTACCGAAATTTTCAGAAATATTCATGTGTTTGAATTATTTTCATATGTTCAAGTATATTCATGTGTTGATAATTTATTCATAATAGAAATAAATTGCTTAAATAATAAAATTCACATTTTTATTATGTATGAACCACTAAAAATATTCATCTGTTGAATATATTCTTTGAACAATAAAAATCACATTTTTATTATATGTATGAACCATTAAAAATATTCGTGCGTTAAATAAATTCTTTGAACAATATATGTATATGTTATCGAAATCAGTGACATATATTTTTGAATCAGGAAAAATGTTCAATTATTACATTGACCGTAGTTGGATGTATGAAGTTCGAATTGGAATGAAAGGCTCAGCGAAAGAACATTACTATAATGGTGTAAATGAATTTGTTAGATTTGCAGTATCTAATAATCGAAATTACGATGAGCTTCGTTGTCTGTGTAGTAAGTGTAAACTGATTAGGTTTCATAAACCAGACATCATTAAAGTACATTTGTATAAATCAGGTTTTATGCCAAATTATTATTTATGGGATCGTCATGGAGAACTTGTTGCGCCTACAGTAAATCATGTAGCGTCGAAGGTCGAATTAGTTATGACGAATCCAATAGAAGATATGGTGGAAGATGCAGCACAGTCAATGCTCCATGCCGATCAGGTTGACGACGATAACGTCAATATTGAAGAAGAACCGAACACGGAAGCCAGAAAAATATATGATTTATTGGCTTCAGCTAAGCGACCATTGTGGAATGGTTGTGAAAGTGGAACTGAATTATTGGTAACCGCTGAGTACATCACCATGAAATCAAAATTTAACCTTATAGAAGCTGCATTTACAGCGGTTGTACAAGCTGCAAAAGATATATGCCACCCGATAATCTGATGTGCGATAGTCCTTACAAAGTGAAAACACTAATGTCGGCTTCTGGTTTGCCGTACCAAAAAATAGATACTTATGTTAAATGTTGCATGTTGTATTGGAAAGATGATATTAATCTTAGAAACTGTAAGAAATGTGGCGGAGAAAGGTATAAACCTAGAAAAAAGAAAGGTAAGAAAGTTCCGTATATAAGAATGCATTATTTACTAATCATCCCTAGACTACAACGGTTATATGCATCATCAGTCACTGCATGTCATATGTGATGGCATAGTGTGCGAACACAAGAAGATGGAACTTTGATACATCCATCGGATGGAGAAGCATGGAAGCATTTTGATATGATGTATCCTACATTTGCCGCAGAGAGCCGTAACGTTAGACTTGGTTTATGTACAGATGGGTTTTCACCATTTTCTCTGTTTGGTAGTAAATATTCATCTTGCCCTATTATCGTTACTCCTTATAATTTACTTCCGTGAATGTGTATGAAAACTCCATATATGTTTCTACTATTGTCGTTGCTGGTCCTAATGATCCAAAACAAGGCATCGATGTTTATCTACAACCATTAATCGAAGAGTTGAAAAAACTATGGGATGATGGAGTTGAAACATACGACATTTCAAAAAAAAAAAAAAAGAATTTTGTATGTTCGCTTCTTTGTTATGGACGATTAGTGATTTTCCTGCATAAAGGATGCTTTCAGGTTGGAGTACCGCCGGTCGTCTATCTTGTCCTTTATGCATGGAAGAAACACAAACATTTTTCTTACAGTATGGAAGGAAGCATTCGTGGTTTGATTGTCACCGTTGTTTTCTGCATACCAATCATACTTTTAGAAGAGATAAAAAAAACTTTAAAGCTAACAGCGGAATGACTGTGCAAGCACCGAAAATTTGGACAAGTGAAGAAATATACGATATTGTAAAGGATTATCCCAAGATCCATGAGACTAGAGAGCAGACGGAAATTCCGGGTAAATCTTACATTCATAATTGGTGTAAACAAAGCATATTCTGGGAGCTACCTTATTAGAAAGATCTCAAACTTCGACATAATATCGACGTTATGCACAATGAAAAAAATGTGTTTGATAACGTGTTTAATACTGTTTTGAATGTCAAAGGAAAAACAAGGGACGATATATATTCGAGACGTGACATAGAAGAATATTGTAAATGTCCAGAACTTCATATGAAGCCCAATGACAATAAAAAACCCAAAGCGTGCTATGAACTAGAAAATAAACAAATAAAACTCATACTGAAATGGGTTGAGGGACTGAAATGTCCGGATCAGATTTCTTCCAATCTTCGTAGATGTGTTGACTATAAAAACAATAAACTAAGTGGGATGAAAAGTCATGATTGTCATATCATGATGGAATATTTATTACCAGTGGTGTTCAAAGAATTATTGCATGTAAAAGTGTGGGATGTTTTAACAGAGTTAAGCTTATTCTATAAACAGCTTTGTTCGGCAATGTTAAAAATTGACCGTCTCCGTAAACTTGAAGTAGAAATTCCGATATTGATTTTTAAATTAGAGAAAATCTTTCCTTCAGAATTTTTTAATGTAATGGAGCATTTACATATTCATCTTTCATCTGAAGCTATTCTTCGAGGTCCAGTGCAATATGGATGGATGTATCCTTTTGAAAGGTAAAATTTATGCTTACAATTCAAAGTGACATTAGTGCACATGAATTGAATTAATTTTATTTTAGGTATTTGAATCATCTGGAAAAATAAGTACGACAAAAAGCACGAGTTGAAGGTTCGATTTGCAAATCTTATCTTGAAGAAGAAGCTTCGTTCTTTTTTTCTCATTACTTCAGTGATCATGTGAACCTATCATTTGTAAGTGGTCCTCGTAATGATGAAACTGTGGAACCCAATTTTTGTCCGACAATGTTATCTGTTTTTAGACAACATGAACGATCTTCTGGAAAATATGTAGAAATATGGTTAGATGATAAAGATCACCGTGTAGCATACACATATGTTCTTCTAAATTGTGCTGAAGTTGCACCATTTGTTAGGTACTAAATTTTTAACTTTATTACAGTTATGTGTACATAAATTGTTTGCTAGTAATAAAATCATTTATATTTGCAGTATTTACGAATCAGAAAATCCAAATGGCGATCTCAGTAAAGATTTTGCTAAATGGTTCTCGAAGTACGTTTTCGATCCAATAAACTGCGTCAATGACAAGCATTTGCAATATCTTGCGCTTAGACCAAAAAGAAATGTTAAGACTTATCCAATATTCTTAGTCAATGGATTTAAATTCAACACCAAAGACCGTGGTACTGACAGATTAACATATAACAGTGGTGTATTTGTCAAAGGTAGTGATGATCCCGAAGAGCATATAAAAGACTTTGGCGTCTTGACACAGATTTTAGAGTTGACATATTATATACAACCCATTGAAAAAGTTGTTATATTCAAGTGCAACTGGTTCAGCAATGTTCCTGGTACTGGAATCAACGTGCATAAAGATTATAAGCTTATAGAAATAAAACACACATCGCATTACTATAAGTATGATCCTTTTGTATTGGCAAAGCAAGCATTACAAGTTTACTTTGCTCCGTATCCATCCTTAAAAAGAGATAAAGCAGATTGGTCTGCTGTAATTAAAACAAAGGCAAGATTTACATTTGAAGGAATTGCTATTCCAGACGATGCAGCATATCAAACGAATGCAAATCCAAACGATGAAATAATAATTGCTAATGATGTCCATTTAGAGTCTTTAAACGATGAATCAAATGAATTAATAGAGGCTTTTGAGAGTACAGAGGACAACGATATAGGGTATGAGACCGAGACTGAATCAGAAAATGAAGAAGAAGAATATTATTTGTATCGTTAGTTGTTTACATACGTACGTACAATGTTGTGAACTTATATGATGTGCTATGTTGTGAACTTATATGATGTGCTACGGTTATCTATTATCTGGCTCTTCTTCTTTTATGTAAATGAGTCTTGTAGTTGCATTTGATAATATATGTTGTATGAGTTTATTCGATAATGGATGTGCATAATGATATATGAGTTTTAATTTTGTGACAAATATGCCTCCTAGACGCCGACCTACCCACAGTTCAGAGGCAGGTGCGAGCGGTACATCACCGGATACACGTCCGGTCGTAGAGCTCGTGCCCAAGTCCGCAGGGTAAGTTTTTAATTTCGTAAATGCTTAGTATTCAAAAGTTATTAAATGCTAATATCGCACTTTCTGCGGGGGGTTTGATATTATTCCAGGAGAGCTTGTTTTACGTGTGTCTAGACAAGCATATGTCGCTAGGTGGATAGAGGCGTGGCCTCACTGGGACGATATTCCTATGCAGATTAGGAATGCCATCCTCGCGGAGGTTCTTGTATGTATAAATATATTTCTCATTTGCAAAATTACATAAAATATGTAATACAATTTGTTTGTTAATTTATAGTGTTCTGTACTTGTCCGGGATGAAGATATGGATGTTTTCCTCACCGCATGGAACCAGAAAATGAGGATAAATTATTCAGGCAATGTATACAAGGCAAAAAAAGCAAAAAATAGGCCTCAGTGGATGAGCGAGGAGGTCTACGCCGATTTCCAGAAATTGTGGGCCACGGAAGCTGCGAGGGTAAATTACTTAAGCTTGTATAAAAAATTTATTTTGTATATCCATCAATTAATCATATTATTAAATATACAGGAGCTTTCAGAGAGAAATCGAGCAAACAGGCTCAAAAATCCTTCTTTGCTTCGGACTGGGTCTAAGTCCTTCTCCCAGCATCGTCGTGAATTGGTACGAGCGATAAATCACATTCACAATTAGTTCTAAACTTTTTAAATCGTATTGATTAATTCAAAATATATATTTTATCATTTCAGATGTCGACTTTCCAACGGGAGCCTACACTTGCTGAGGTGTTTACACAGACTCATGCCGTCGAGCGGACAGATGAGGAGGGTAACACCACATATACCTGGACGGACCCTAAGTCCTGTGAAACGATGGTTAGCATTTGTAATAATTTGTATTTCACATTGTTATTTTGAAATTGAAAATTTAATGTATTCCATAACTGTCCGCTATCGCAGGACAAATACAGGGCGGCCTTAGATGCTCGAGCGACGTAGTTAGATCAAGAGCCCGATGGTGAGGAGTGCAATCACATCTGGAACAAAATCATCGACCCGCCTACTAGGGGTAGACACTACGGCTTTGGAAACATAGAGGTAAAGCGTTTTATTAAAGAATTTAAACATATCCAAGTGCTATTAATTAATATCACTTAGGTACTCAATCCACGTAAACAAATATTAATTACTGACATGAATAATTACTACAAATTGATTCTATTAATTGGTGTGCATTTTATATCGACAACTCTATTACAATAATTGTATAAACCATGTATAGTATCAAAAAAAATTGACAATTGTTTCTAACTATTTTAATATAATTACAGATGGCGGGGAATCATGCCTCTTATACGAGGCGTCCGGATGAGGAGGAGATCCACATGCTTCGACAACAAGTTGCAGCTTTAGAGGATTTTCAGAAGAACAAGCTCGAGACCGTGGTGGATGCGCGGATTGCTGCATATCTTCAGGAGCATGGTGTGATGCCGCCGAGTGAGCCCGTGGAGGAGGACGATGAGGACGAGCATAACGGAGAGAATGAGGATGATGAGTACGTAGGTACTTGTTTTTTTTTTGGACTTGTTTTGAAAATACAAACTACTTGTTGGTGATGGACTTGAGATGTTTGTGGTGTTTTATGGAGACGATGATGGTATTTTGGACTTCATTTGTTTGATGTGGACGTGTCGATGGTTTTTCGATTGTTTATCGTTTATGTTTATGGTTTTTGGACGTATTGATGGTATGAGTTGATTTATAGCATTTATGAGGTGAATGATTGTCAAATTGATTGTATATGAGTTGCAGATGAACTGCGTTTTGAATTTGTGTGGTTTGATGACTTGTTAGCTGCTGAAATATAAAAAAAAGTTCCAGTTTGGCGACGGCTAGCGACGGCTGGTGACGGTTTTCTGGTCATGCATGGCGATGGCTAGCGAGGGTTTTTTGCCCAGTTTTGCCACGAATAGCGACGGTTGACGACGGCGCTTTTGCAATGTCTTGTGACGGTTGGCGACGGCTTGCGAGGGCTAGTTGGTGATGGCTGGTGACGGCTTTTAACCGTTTGTAGGAAATATGACTGTTTGTCCACGTGGCAACTTTGCCGTCGTCAACCGTCGCAAGATTGGTGTCCATTGCCGTCGCCATGGCCGACGCTATTTGCTTAGCGTCCACATAATTGGTGAAGGCTTTTGACGACGGTTGGCGACGGCTAGTGACGGCCATCGACGGTTTTTTGCCGTCACTAATTGAATCGTTTCTTGTAGTGTACCCATTTAGCTATTTGTTTCATACCCATTATGGATTTTACAACCCACGGGTATGGATTTTTTTTGCTATCCTTAAATGTATTCAAATAATACAATAACTCTATTTTTCCTAATGTATTCAAATCAACCAACCAGTTAATCTGGCAACAAGTGAAAGGAATTGAAAAGAGTCTAATGTGTTCAATGTATCAAAGCCATCAAAATAAATTGATGACTACAATATATACAACAACAAACGCAATTTGTAATATGATGTATCATGTTCTACCAGCCACATAAATGACTAAATATCATTGAAGGCTTTAAGATTAGTGTGAAACTGAAAATATGTTAATGTTCAGACTTCAGACCATACGTAATGACACATGTAATTTGTAACATAATGTATATCATTTAGGTGCAGGTTTACCATACAGAATGACACACACAGTTTGTGACATAGTGCTTCATTTTCAATTTGAAGCATCTGCCACCAGTTTTCCCTAACTAAACGTGTGTGTGTTGATAGATATTAAGCAACGGAACCTAAATCTGGACAACTAGATGTCCAACTCATTGACTTTCTAACTTATAGCCTAAAGCTGGATAAGGTTTTAAATGTAATCCCCACTTAAATCCGGAATGAAAATATTGCTTAAAGCTTCTTGATTATCATACACTTAATAAAATGTACATTCTTCAATGTGAAAATTACTATAGTTGCGTATACATTCACTCAAAATCTATACTTAGTAGCATAGCAAGTGAAATTTTCCAAAGTTTAATAATTTGTAGATAAGAAACTGGCATCAAATAGTTAGCAACCGTATAGGCTGTAGTTTAGTAATTCTATTACATATAGCAACTGACACTGTATTGTATTCGCTCAGTCCCTTGCATTCTTTTATGATTTAAACAAGGCAAATTCTATTTAAATCCAAAGTTTTGCTGAGTAAGTCATTACAATTTCCAAAAAACCAAAAAAAAACCAAAAAAAGAAAAGAAAAGACAAAACAAATAAATCCATTATTTTATTGAGTCACCCAATACCCTTTCCCGTATGAACTCTACATATTACCCTAAAGACACCACGTAGGCACACTACGTGGTCAAGCTAAGGCACCACGTGGTGCCGTCATCACACAACGCAGTGTCCCTACGTGGTGCCCAGGAGCATGCATGGTAGATTAAAAAAGAAAAGATAACACAAGGATAATTTTAACTTTAAATTTTTATTTTTATTTCTACTAAACAAGGGCTACACTACTCAGCAAATTCTTGGGACCTGAATAGAATTTGACTTCAAACAAAATAGGTAATCAAGTTAATTTAAATAAATATAATAAATAAACACAGAATAATTAAGTAAAACAGGTAAAAGTGATAACAAACCTACATTATTCCTCCTTTGGCTAGTCTTTACGTTAAAAGTTTATCACTAGTAACGGTCCACCCTCAATTGTGCGTAGAACACACGAATAACAATCACAGAGTACATAAAAGTAAGTAAATACAGGGAACGCACATGATTTTTATAGTGGTTCGACAAAATTGGTGCCTACGTCCACTTTATGTGTATTGATTTTTGAGGATTACAAAGTACAAGTGATTCTTTCTCGGTAGAAGAGAAGTAGAGATTACAATATCTTTGGAATATTTGAAGTGCTCGGTTGTAAGTTTTCAAGTATACCGAGCGTGGGTTGGAAGTAGAGAATTGCTCCTCCTTTTCTAATTTTGGTAATGGGGTATTTATAGATGGAGGAGTGGGATGAGTTGTGTGCCATGCAGCTTGCCTCTTTTGCAGAGCTTGGACACATGGAGCTCGATCCGGCTGAGTAATTGCGGCGGTGGGACCCGGCTTACTGCTGAGTAATAGTTCTCTCGAGATTTTTGTAACGCCCCGAAATTTCCAACCAGTCAAAATTGCCGAAAACGCCCTGCGTCCAAAAACAACAAACAATGATAGTTGCCATTTATTTGATAAGCATACAATATCAATAATTTCTCTACATAATATTTTTTTTAATAAATGCCACTTATATAATTAACTGTTTGTGCTTAAATTAAACACAATTAACGTAAATCTACCATTGTGCAACTCTAATAAGATGGACATCGATATTCATTGCTGCACACTTGGTAAACACATTAGCATGACTTAAATAATAAACATGAAAAATGCACCAATCCAATTCAATCCACTCTTACATAATTTATAATAATTTTACAATATTTTTCCATATTTTTAAAACATTAAAAATAACTATTTATGGTTACGGTCGATAATTGCACTTATAGTGTTCTTTTCCGAAATAGTTTGAAACATAACTTGAAAATTATACCCCGAAATTAAAATCTGTTTTCACTCATTTGAAAGCTTTTGTCAATATAAATAAAACGTTCTTGTCAATATTAATCAACCGCCCTTCGTTTGGTGAAAATCCGATTTAGATTCCAAAAGTTATAAGCATTTAAATTTTATAACTCAAATACACGAATTGCCATTTTATGATAGCTCTATTTTGAATGAAATAAAAATCATCCTCTGTTGCATTCAAAATATCTTTGATAATCATTATATACTTATATAAACCCTCTAAATTATTTTGGGTTTAAAATTCAACTTTGTTTCTTTTCTTGATAAAACAACAATACAACTTAAATGATAAAATATGAAAGACGCACCAACACAAATGTAATAACAAAAAAATATTTTTATTAATAAAGCAGTTGCATCACTACCCTATGTGACTGCCTGCGTACCTTTATCTAACTGGGTAAGCAACTAGATATAGGATCAAGCTAACGTAGTTCTTCTTTACTTAAATATTTAAATTCAATGTTTACTTCCAAACTACTCTTCATATCAGGTAGAGATTCTCGAAAGTAATCTTAAATTACTTTTCAATTAATTTCAAATTAAGTTTCAAACTAAATTCTGAATTAACCATCCCGTTCGTTGGATCAGTTAGGGATAGCCAAGGAGAGTAGAAAACTATATTTTCCAAACCCAAGCCTAGACACTATCCTCTCTGTCACCCTAGAACGTTCCAGTCTTTTATTTTGAAAAATATCTACATATCTCTTATAGAACTTCCTTTCAAATGATAACATCTTTTATTTTAAATACTAATCGATTTCTTTCTGCAAAACAAACTCCTTTATAAACAATCTCAAAACACCTTTATATTTCTCTAATATATGTTTGGAAATATAAAGATTGAACTGAAATAGTTAAGTTCAATACCATTCATTATCTCAAAAACACTAATCATGCCTCGTTTAATCACATACTATTCATTCCTCGATTGAACCGTATTCATACCTCGTTTACACACTATTCATACCTTGTTGAAACACTAATCATATCTCATTTAAACATTCTCCATACCTCTTTTAAAAACTCTTCATACTTCGTTTACACTCATATACCATGATTTTATACTCAAAACATCTATAACAGCATTTTAGTCATGCTATGAAAAGTTCTATTCGTTTAAAATACTTCGTAGTCAACTCAGAGAAAAGACAACGCTTTCAGAAGTGATATGACAAGTTCTGGATGTCTTATAATGATTCTAGACTAAAATCAGCTACTACAGCGTTTATGGGTGCTATAGAAAGGTTCTGGCTTGGTTTCGTGCTTCGTTAATAGAGAAGATAACGTTTTGGAGTGCTATTAAAAAGTTCCGAAAATCAGTTTTTAGGCTGTTTTTGGGCAAAATGTTTCACGCTGTTTCTCTATGATAAATATAGATTTTGACTCCAAGTTTTCTACAGTAAGAAGCTCTCTTAGTCTACTTAATTATCAATAAAAGAAAACCTCAAAATCATTTATCAATTTGATGTATAAAATCAAACATCATGAGGCATTTTTAACATGTCAATTTTGGGCTGATTTTTACCTCACTTTGCATCCAGTTTTCAGGTATGCAAACGGCCAAATTAGAGAAAAGTACCCTAGGTGAAAGTTGTAGTCCGTTGAATTAGCTTTTCAAATTGATAGAGAAGTCGTTATTTCATCAAGAATTGCAAAAGTTATGCCCAAAATACCGAAAGTCATTTTCAGGGTTTCAAGTCCAATTATTCGATCATAAATTTCTCAACTTTTCTTCAAAATATGAAATGAATACTTGAACTTAGATAATTTTTCTCACCTTGTACTTGTGTCCTGATCTTGTATTTATCCTCTAGGCTTCTCCCAAACCTCTCCTCTTTTTCTTATCATGGTTTTATGTTTGTGAATCCATGAAATGAAATGAACCTTTCCACCCTTTATATAGTAGTTTTCAAGGCTAGTTTGGTAATTTGGTTTTGGACACTTGTCCTCTTTATCTTCATGCATGCTTTGGGATTAAGACACATGCCTACTTAGGTGTCTTAATAGGTTTCTACACATGAACACCTAATGGGTGTATGTGTCTTAATCTTATTTATTTACAAGATATGTCTTCCTTTCATTTGGCGACACGTGTCCCTATCATTTTAAGTCATTTCTCATTTTCTAGAAGACGTACACATATACCATTTGTATGCTACTGTTATGATATGTACATACACATATATGTGTTCTTCTAATCTTATTACATGCACATGATGTTCTAACAACTTTTGACGTCGCTTATCAATAAAACTGTTTTCGGTCACATTATCGATATTTCTTCGAACTACTTATCTTCATAAAAAAAATTCAACAACACGTTTTCTCCTCATTAATTATTATTTATAAAGGTATTTAATAAAGGTTATAAAACCATTAAATCCAAGTTTTAAATATTTAAATAACATCGATATTTAAATATTTATTGTCCAAAGTTTCAGGTTGTTACAATTTGTAACGCAACCATGGTGTATCAAAAGCAGTGTTTTGGCTGGAAGTGTTTGACCACCTTAATTGCCTTGAGAATCTGGCTTCTTTGAACTACTCGTTTAGATATTTCTGAGTAAATTCGATCGATCCGAATTTTAAGGAGAGGTCGACTCGGTTGGCTGGAAGAGTGATTATGCAAGGAATAAATATGTCGCTGCTAGAAAGAATCTGGGCCGAATCGAGCCTTGTTTTGTATATCTGTAAAGAAAGGTCGTTCGTTGGGAATAGTACTATTTAGCGAGCCTTTTGACATTGGGCCCTGATCCACCGGGTTGTGACAACTTTTGTTAAAAAGTTGGTCAACACTTTGCCCCCTAGAGTATATCTTTCTTAGTGAAGGGAGATGTGTTCTGGATCTCCTAAAGGATGTTGCATCAGAGATCATTGTGCAGATTAGTTATGGTTACACTGAACCATATTAAGCCAAAAATCCGATTATCCTGATGGTTGTATTAAGGCTGGAAAACCGACGATCGGTGTAAATTGTATTAAGGCCAGAAAACCGACAACCACCAAAGACCGTATTAAGGCCAGAAAACCGACACCACCAAAGACCGTATTAAGGCCGAAAGTGTTATGTGATTGGTCGATGACAGACTTTGTCGTGATATCCAATGCCTGAATAGATGGTAGGGACCATTCTTGGTTTAGAGGTGGTTGCGAGTTTGGCTGGGAAATGGTGGCGAGTATTGTAGCCATACTCGGCTTAAAGAGTAGACAAGCATAAACCATACCCGGCTAGACCTGTTGAGACGGTATAATCGGTCGTTCTAGAGTTTCTGAGGCCGGGCCTTGACCGTGAACCATTAAGTTTGAGTATAAACCATAGTTTTAAAAAGGTATTGTAAAGTTTGTCGAGTGGTAATTACACTCGGCTTAAAGAAGTGGTGAGTATTAACCATATCCGGCTCAGGGTGTGGCGAGTATAATCCATACTCGGCTTATGAAGTTGGCAAGTATAATCCATACTCGGCTTATAGAATGGTAAACATACCCGACTAGTGGAGTTGATTTAGATATGGTGGCAAGCGTCAATCGTAGCTTAGAAACGGTGGCTGGTATTGACCATATTTAGGTCGACAAGCGTCAATCGTGCTTGACTTAAATCATTCAAACACAATTCATGTGCGGGAAAGAAAGTTTATTACTGCTAAAGAGCTATTACAAGAAAATGAAAATAAATTCTAAGGGAGTGGTAGTTGAATCCATAGCATGCCTAGGAGCTAAATCCTCACCCCGTACGTGTATACTTCAACATATTCACATTATTGAATAAAAGTGCATTTCTTATATCTTATGAAATGGGAAATATCTAAATCTTATTAATTAATGATGATGCTGCGATTGCTGGGCTCAGGGTCCACTACACCAAAACAAAGGATTGCCAACAAGTATAAGTGTTACAAATAATTTTTGTAACACTTTTAAGTGTTACCAATGGTGTGTGAGGAATTGACTAGCCAAATTTGTAACACTTATAAGTGTTACAAACATATTCATTGCTAACACTTATACATGTTGGAACCATAAGGTATGTAACACTTACAAGTGTTACAAACATATTCATTGCTAACGCTTATAAATGTTGGAACCATAAGATATGGTAACACTTATAAGTATTACAAACATATTCATTGCTAACATTTATAAATGTTAAACCATAAGATATAGTAACACTTATAAATGTTAGTATCATAATCCTACTAACACTTATAAATGAGTATAACATGTCTTTGTGATTTCCAATCACATATATAATTCAACATATCAATTCAATATAAGATTTAGTACACTTCCCTACTTCAAATTCAACAATGTCACATTCGCATAATGCTCAAATATTTGTTACATGCTTTTCAAAATACCATAATATCATGTTCAAATTATAAAAAGCAATACAAAATTTTACTAAAGATACATAGAATTTCAGATGTTGCAATTACAGTGCCATAGTAAGAAAGGATGAAACAAATGATTTAAAAGCATCGTTGATTTGGATTGACACTTGACTCGCCACTTGACTTGCAGCTTGATTATGTAATTCCATAGACCTTTGATGAAAATCGTCCTTTTTATTCTTGTTGGCAATTGTTTTGAAGCTTGTATCATCGTTATTTGCTTTATGGAAGAAGTGGAGCTAATTGCAAGACAATAATTTTTCTTTTTATCAGAACCGAAAACTTTGGAGATATGATCATTGTCAAGATCACATATATTTGCTTTCTCATTGCCATTACATTCCAAAATCTTTTTTCCACCTCCGCAAATGTCTGCAAAATATAAATGCACTCCTTTTTACAGAAATAACAAATTGCATAACTAATAAATAATAAATGTATTTATAAACAACAAAACTGAGTGTATTTATAAAAAGTGCATTGCAAAAACTGATAAATAACAAGTATACATATAATAAGTGCATTGCAAAAACTGACAAATACCTAATCTGAATTGTGATGCAAGTTGGAACCATGCATATCAAGCCTCATGACCAAGCTAAACAACCATTAACCAATATTACATTCCGAAGACTTCGGCAGCAGCGTCTCTTTCAAAATTTTCCAAATAATGACTAGCTGTAAGCATCACCATTAAATCATCATGTAGCTGCATGCTAGGAACCTCGGAAAGTAAAAAATAACACAAACTAAAATAAGTTAAAGCTAAACTTGAGGTAACTACCTAATTTGAAATCAAAAATTACGTTTCAATTGATCGCCAAAATAGAATGATAGCTCTAATCTTCATTCATCTTCATTAAGACTGACAGAAAATAAACAGCTAAAAAATAATGGACTGAGTTGCAACTCAATAGTTCAAAATCGAATTGCTTGCAAATTCTAAACTAAGTTGCAACACAATTTTAAAACTGAGTAGCAAGAAAATCAGTTTCAAAACATCTTAGCATTTCCAGTTAGCTTAGATGCAGAATTGAGTACATCAGACTGTCTTTTGCCGGAGAACATTTGAAAGTCAAGTATCTTTTTGATAAAAATATCTAAAATTGATGTCTGCAGTTTGGACTGTTTTATTTTTATTTTATGTTTATGTTAACTGTTGATTTAATTGGTTGTTCTCTTTAGCATCATGTTAAGCACAAATAATCTTAGTTCACTGCCAGGAAATGCTAGCTTTGATACGTTGGTGGTGGTACGTGTAATTAAATAGTATTTAATCATTCAATTGTTAAATGAACATGCTGAATTCTGTGTGAGGATCAAGATTAATATACTATGTAAATTCAATTATATCTACCTTTTTCATCTATATGAAATATATTTTACTATAGTTTATAAATTATAATTATAAATAATTTGCTTTCTCTAAAATTAGTTTATAAGTCGCCATCAATCTATATGTTGGTCATAAGTTTCAAAACAGAACTAATGTTTTTACATATTGTTACTAACAATATATTCAATCTATATGATAAAAAATAAACAACACACACCTAATTTTTTCCCCTCATTTTTCGTACATGAATACACTGACACAGCATATCATTCTCTGCATACTTTATTTCATGCTTATTAATATCGTTATTCCCTAAGATGCTGAAGTTAGTAAATAAACAAAATAGGGGAAAAAAGGAAAAAATAATAATCAGTTAGTTTGATGCTAATATAGTTAGGTGCATTGAAGCATGAGTGTTTCAAAATTATTCTCACAAAGAACCAAAATAACATGTCAGCTCATTATGTCTAAGTCACCACATTTAGTTTTAGTCCAATGGAACATCCACTTCTTCCATTGACAAGCGGATGGAACTGAGTTGCTGTAACAACCTAGAAAAATTGACGTTTAAAATATAAATTAAATTAAGATTCAATGTAAAATAAATATTTATATTTGAGATTTTGTCAATTCTTGAACAATAGGTGCGAACCATTTCATTAATTTATAAACAAATGTGATTTGCATTACTAACCGATTTGAATATTTAGCGTTAAAATTCCTTTGTTGTTTAAAAATGAATATTATGGAAATAGTTGTACCGTCCTAAATTTTGTTTTGAAATTTAAGTAAGAAATGAATTTAATACTTATCATGCAATTTGATAAGAAGAAAATATATGTTTGAAATTCAATTTAGACTGGTATTTAATGTAGTGTTTATTCTAAAAATAAAAGGCGCATTGTGAATATGGTGTCAGTATAAATGTTTGTCAAGAATTTATGATGGTACAAATAGTGAGCCATTGGAATATTAAACTTGATGTTAGAACTAAAATAAATTTTTAAATAAATTCGATTGAAAAGATTTATTGATTTGCATAGCAAAATATAGTTAAGATTAATTTATTTGCAGTTAAACTAGCAAGTAAAAGGTAATTAAACATTAAATTAACATATGTTTGAAATTTTAATGGTGGTTAATTTTGTAAACCAATGCGTTTAAATTTATTATCGTACAATTAATGTAATGAAAACGTTCTAACTTTATATGCATACATTAAGAAAAGAAAATTTAATTGTTAGCAATGCCGAAATTAAGTTATAAAGAGTAATTAACTTTGTTTTAAATAACCGCTTGGATTGAATTTATTATGGTATTATTTATGGTACGGTTACTACCATTAAAAAAATAAAGAAACTTTGAAAGATCACGGGTAATCAAACCGGAAAGCTTAACCATATTTGTATAACAAATGCGCAATAAAAGGATAGGAATAAAATATGAAATAAATTCAAATTTAATTGAAGAAACAAATTATCTTGAGTAAAGAATTTTGTGTAAAATAGAATAACATTAAGATAAATTTATTTACAATTTAAACCGTTAAGTAAATAGTGTAATAAAACGCTTAAATCAATTTTTAATTGTGAGTTGAAAATTTTAATATAAATAATAATAAATTTTGGAATTGCGTTAAGAAATAAATTATTGATTTGAACGAGGAATGTAGTTGCAGCAAAAAACATCTTTGAGATTTAATCAGTTCAAATCAAATCATTAAGTTAATATAAAATGTTAGAATTCCTTTCTAATTTATTTTAATTAAGGAATGGATTTAATACAAATTTTGTGATTCGGTTAAGAAGGGAAAATAAATGTTTATATTTCACAAGAAATTGCATTTGCAAATAAAATCTCATGTAAACTTTCTGCTAGAAATAAAAAGAAAAAAAATTTATGTTGAAATGTAACAGTGAAATAAATGTCAATAAAGCATGTAATTTAATTATTTATCATGAACAAGGAATTTATTGTGCAGTAATAACCATGAGTATAAATGGTGTCATAAATGATAAATTCATTTCCACATATAAGTTTCATTTTTAATTAGTAATTTATTTTGTTTTAAACAAACTGCTGAAACGGTGCTATTTATAGCACAGTAAATATGACAAAAACAAGGAATGGATTTTTGTTGATGTATAAATGGTGTAAGTAAACATAACACATATTTATATCAGTAATGCATGATAAAAGGAATGGGATAAATTTGTTACCAATTGAATTTAATTCATGGTTGAAATTTATAGCGTTGAATTAATAACATTGTTCGTCAGTCCATGAGTTAGCCTAGCGTTCACACATCGTACACTTAGAATAAATCCAATTTTCCCTTTTTAAAAGAGATGTGGGGACAACAATATTTAAATAAATCTGGCCCAAGATATTATAGCAGACCAAAATCTTACCATATCTACATAAAGATTTTATAAATAGTGGCCAACGATTTTGAACAGTTCATCAATACTGTTCATTTGTCCACTTCTCCCTTTTTGCTTTACACGTTGATATTCCTTCTGTTTTTTTTCTTTGATTATAAATATGTATCTCCTTGTTGGTCCTCTTGCAAGCACCTCTTTTCCTCATTCTTTAACGTCTGAAAACATTTCTTCCTTAATGCTAAAATTTAGAACTCCACCTTCATGTTACCCAGAAACAAACCCTTCTTCATAAACAGTCCTACGTCCTTCCTCCCCACTACATCCACGCAATTCTTCTTTTCCAAAAACTTGCTTTTCTCTCAAACCCTTTCCTGTAGCTCCGCTCCGCTACTCCTCCTCCGTCTGCCGTGACAAATATTGGCTTTGCTTCACACATAAATATATATAAATAAATATATATTCAGTTTGAGTATATATAATTTACTTGTATATGTGAGTCCACAAAGAAGAACCGTGTACGTGCATGCATATTTGGAGGAAAAAGTTTCGCTGTTTATGAGTTGGCCTACGCGATAGTTGCAGAGAAGACAGTGCACGATGCACCTGTAAGAGATAATAGAGACTGACGAAGTTGATTTGGAACTTGACAGTAAAAGTTGGAAAGCAAATATCGGTGAGAACAATTTATTTTAATGGTTTATTTCAATTAGTTGATAATTTTAATCCTTTAGCGTTAGTATATGATATGTGAATTGTTGCATGACATGTTGAATGGATGCTTGTGTAAGTTAGAACACACCAACACTAGGCGTTAATTTACATAATGTTTGTGCACAAAAATTTGTTGGTGGCTAAATTGTTGTCATGTTGATAAATGAATTGTGCTCATTTTGGTTGTGTCACACACCATGGTTGTGGGGTATATTGGTAGTCGATGTGAATCTCCTTCTTTAGTGAATAGAAAAAAAAGTTAATTCTTACATTTAATGAAAACTAGGTCACGAATAATTAAACTATTTTCCCCTAAGTATGAAATGATTTGGCAATATCTTAAAATTGTTTTGTCCTTAAAGTTGTAAACTAGTTTGAAATCTAACTAAAGTTGATTTTTTTGAGTCAAATGAAAATGTTTAGTCATGACCATTTTAAGCTTTAAAATTTGATTTTTGAGTATAATTGTTTGCATAAATGATTAACTATTCAAATATATATATATAGTTATTTAAAGAAAAATTAATTTAAGCATGTAAGTAAACAAGTTTATTTAATACCATGGTTTCATAAATTTTAAAGTAAACAAGTTCAAACATTGGTTTATCATATACACTTAGTTTTACTATTTTAAAGACCATTTATATGTTTGAAATCAATTATGCAAGTGTTGCAACTTATCAAAAGAGAAATTGACTTTGATTACCAATTGGTTATATAAACATTTGTAACATAAGCGTTGAAATTTAGTTGGAAGTAAGATTTGAGTTTCCTAATTAAACATTGGACGATTTAATGCACTCGATACCATTTCCTTTAAAAGACCTTTGTAAGCTTAAAACAATGATACAAATTTGGTGATATTATACTAAGTTCCAATAAATGGTTTTAACTAAAGTTATGAAACCTTAACAGTGAACTTGAAAGATTGGACAAATTTTAACCTTTATCGAATGCAAAAAAAAATGTATATTAATTTCAATTCTTTCAAGTATATATAATTATATACCGAAACGTTCTAGGGTGACAGAGAGGATAGTGTCTAAGGCTTGGGTTTGGAAAATATAGTTTCCTGCTCTCCCTGGCTATCCCTAACTGATCCGACGAACGGGATGGTCAATTTAAAATCGGATTTGAAATATAATTCAACCCAATTGAGTTTTGGAAATTTTATGAATCATATTTCAATGATCTGAACTTTGGAAAGAATTTGAACCTATGTGGGATAAATGTCTATGCTATAACACTTTTGCATTTCCTTAATATAATTTAGTTGAAATTTATGAACCCAAGAATTCAAACTATAAAGGATTTGAAATATTTTGAAAGATTTTGGTGAGTTAAATAAATCCAAATTTAGATTTGGAAATGAAAAATGAGTAAAGAAATCTTGCGTATGGTATGTATAAAAGGGCAATTAAGATGGTAATGAGATTTAAAGAATTTGAAATAATCCAACATTATCATAAACAACTTGATAAACATTGGGAAGGAGATTTGGATTGAAACCGGTATGGTCCATAGCTTGTTTTAAAATATGCTTATTACTTGGAAAGACCGGGATCAGACTTAAGTCTGAAAACCATTCCAAGTGGTAATACGACATTATTGAAGACTTGAAAGTGAAAAAATGAAGACTGGGAATTTTTGGATTATTCGGATGGATTGACATTTATGTCTCGAATCCGGCTGTACACCTGAAACGAGGTTATAAGTCGCATGAGGTCTGAATATATTCGAGGATTTTCGGATTTTATTCCGTTCAGACCCAAAATGGACTTGTATGGATTGTGTGTCTGACAGTGTAATTTGTCCACGTAGCACTGATTCCTGTGAATATATATCGGATTTGTGGCAATTGATTATTCCCGTCTCTAAGTTACGTTCTTAGAGGTTATGTATTAATGGAAATCAGTGACATGTTGTAAATTGACAATGTGGCATACTCAAGTTATGAAATGAGCTAATGATGATAGCATTATGTATATCGTGACTTCAACGAACCTCACACCCCGGATTGATGGTAAACTGGCGGTTAGGTTGTATACATTTTATTGAAACTTGAAAGCTTCGGCGGTAGATCTACTTTGAAACTTGCAGAAAAAAAGGTATATTCGGTGTCCGTGTCTGGATTTTAACCGGTGATTTACCTGGTGTTTGGTGTCCGAGCCTGGATGAAAACCATGAACCGTGAGGTTGCACCTAGTTCCGGATTGATCTTTCGTGTCAGGAACCATTATATTGGAACCCAACAACCAATACGAGCCTTTTGTTTTGTTTGTAAACTATGTAAGTGGGCATAGCCACTATGCTTGCTAAGATTAATATATTTATTTGTGAAATGGTTTAACATTATGCACTAATAGTATAAAGAGGATTTTCATGTATGAAAGCATATTTGGTTATCATAAGACAAAACTCGCCCATTTGGTATGCGCTTGCATTGTGTGATGTGGGACGAGTTTATGATAGCTTCATTTTCCAAAGGACATTACGGATTTATATGCACGGACATTCACATGGAGTAAACTCGTTCCGCATTAGCGGCATAGTCCGGTGAATCTCCCAACTTTAAATTAAATCCTTAAAGTAACTGTTTTATGTTCTCACACCAGTCCCATGACTGACCCGGAGTTTATTGTTCTTTCCTAAACTCTGGGTGCCCACTAATTTTCCACACGGGCAGCCAGAGGTTTAGTTTTACAGTTATAGACCCCTTGGAGCAAGAGTTGGAGCGTTTTCTGGATTGGAGTCGAGCTAAAGTTAGAGTTTCCGCTTTATCACATCACTTCTTCTGCTGAGAGTATATTTATGTTTCCGCTGCTATATGTATGTAACTCTGATATTCTATGTAACTCTGATGAAATATTGTATCATGATATAAAAAGTTCTGTTGTTTTGTTCAATATATGTTAGTACCCATAACAATCCGCCTTTGTAAACGGTTTAAGTTGGTTTAATTACCGGCGAAAACCGGGAAGAAAGACGGTATGTTACAGTTGGTATCAGAGCTTTTGTTATACAAAGCTAAGGGTACGATATATGTTGAACAAAAATATAGAACTCATTAGAGTTATAATATCTCATTAGAGATAGGGTTAGGATCGCCCTAGAATGAGATTCTATAATATTTCGATGGAGAGAGCGTATTTTGATACCTAAATTACTTTGAAAACTAAGTAAATTATTTTGAATTACAACTTGAAATCAGAATTTACAAGTATTTTATTCGACGTTGCGATTGGACTATCGGTATATGAAGATTTCGAATATATGCCTGGCCAGTATATGTACGAAGCCTTATATGTACAAGATAGATATAGAATCACACTCTAGTCACTTGAGGATGATTCTGTTGATGACTGCAGCATCATCAGTATTTGTTTTCGAGTTTCGAAAGTGGGATGACTATATAATTCTGGTCGAAACGTCGAAGAATACTTAAAATCATCTAGCTTAGTATTTTAATAAATAAATCCTAATAAAATGATTTTGTATTTTAAGTGAGTAACATTTTGTTATAAGAACAAGGAATTTAAAACAAAGATAAGAGAAAATTTTACAACTCTCCTTTTCGAGGACGAAAAGTTTTAAGTGGGGGAGATTGTAACAACCTAGAAATATTGACGTTTAAAATATAAATTAAATTAAGATTCAATGTAAAATAAATATTTATATTTGAGATTTTGTCAATTCTTGAACAATAGGTGCGAACCATTTCATTAATTTATAAACAAATGTGATTTGCATTACTAACCGATTTGAATATTTAGCGTTAAAATTCCTTCGTTGTTTAAAAATGAATATTATGGAAAGAGTTGTACCGTCCTAAATTTTGTTTTGAAATTTAAGTAAGAAATGAATTTAATACTTATCATGCAATTTGATAAGAAGAAAATATATGTTTGAAATTCAATTTAGACTGGTATTTAATGTAGTGTTTATTCTAAAAATAAAAGGCGCATTGTGAATATGGTGTCAGTATAAATGTTTGTCAAGAATTTATGATGGTACAAATAGTGAGCCATTGGAATATTAAACTTGACGTTAGAACTAAAATAATTTTTTAAATAAATTCTGATTGAAAAGATTTATTGATTTGCATAGCAAAATATAGTTAAGATTAATTTATTTGCAGTTAAACCAGCAAGTAAAAGGTAATTAAACATTAAATTAACATATGTTTGAAATTTTAATGGTGGTTAATTTTGTAAACCAATGCGTTTAAATTTATTATCGTACAATTAATGTAATGAAAACGTTCTAACTTTATATGCATACATTAAGAAAAGAAAATTTAATTGTTAGCAATGCCGAAATTAAGTTATAAAGAGTAATTAACTTTGTTTTAAATAACCGCTTAGATTGAATTTATTATGGAATTATTTATGGTACGGTTACTACCATTAAAAAATAAAGAAACTTTGAAAGATCACGGGTAATCAAACCGGAAAGCTTAACCATATTTGTATAACAAATGCGCAATAAAAGGATAGGAATAAAATATGAAATAAATTCAAATTTAATTCAAGAAACAAATTATCTTGAGTAAAGAATTTTGTGTAAAATAGAATAACATTAAGATAAATTTATTTACAATTTAAACCGTTAAGTAAATAGTGTAATAAAACGCTTAAATCAATTTTTAATTGTTAGTTGAAAATTTTAATATAAATAATAATAAATTTTGGAATTGCGTTAAGAAATAAATTATTGATTTGAACGAGGAATGTAGTTGCAGCATAAAACATCTTTGAGATTTAATCAGTTCAAATCAAATCATTAAGTAAATATAAAATGTTAGAATTCCTTTCTAATTTATTTTAATTAAGGAATGGATTTAATACAAATTTTGTGATTCGGTTAAGAAGGGAAAATAAATGTTTATATTTCACAAGAAATTGCATTTGCAAATAAAATCTCATGTAAACTTTCTGCTAGAAATAAAAAGAAAAAAATGTATGTTGAAATGTAACAGTGAAATAAATGTCAATAAAGCATTTAATTTAATTATTTATCATGAACAAGGAATTTATTGTGCAGTAATAACCATGAGTATAAATGGTGTCATAAATGATAAATTCATTTCCACATATAAGTTTCATTTTTAATTGGTAATTTATTTTGTTTTAAACAAACTGCTGAAACGGTGCTATTTATAGCACAGTTAATATGACAAAAACAAGGAATGGATTTTTGTTGATGTATAAATGGTGTAAGTAAACATAACACATATTTATATCAGTAATGCATGATAAAAGGAATGGGATAAATTTGTTACCAATTGAATTTAATTCATGGTTTAATGGTTGAAATTTATAGCGTTGAATTAAACATTGTTCGTCAGTCCATGAGTTAGCCTAGCGTTCACACATCGTACACTAAGAATAAATCCAATTTTCCCTTTTTAAAAGAGATGTGGGGACAACAATATTTAAATAAATCTGGTCCAAGATATTATAGCAGACCAAAATCTTACCATATCTACATAAAGATTTTATAAATAGTGGCCAACGATTTTGAACAGTTCATCAATACTGTTCATTTGTCCACTTCTCCCTTTTTGCTTTACACGTTGATATTCCTTCTGCTTTTTTCCTTTGGTTATAAATATGTATCTCCTTGTTGGTCCTCTTGCAAGCACCTCTCTTCCTCATTCTTTAACGTCTGAAAACATTTCTTCCTTAATGCTAAAATTTAGAACTCCACCTTCTTGTTACCTAGAAACAAACCCTTCTTCATAAACAGTCCTACATCCTTCCTCCCCACTACATCCACGCAATTCTTCTTTTCCAAAAACTTGCTTTTCTCTCAAACTCTTTCCTGTAGCTCCGCTCCGCTACTCCTCCTCCGTCTGCCGTGACAAATATTGGCTTTGCTTCACACATAAATATATATAAATAAATATATATTCAGTTTGAGTATATATAAATTTACTTGTATACGTGGGTCCACAAAGAAGAACCGTGTACGTGCATGCATATTTGGAGGAAAAAGTTTCGCTGTTTGTGAGTTGGCCTACGCGATAGTTGCAGAGAAGACAGTGCGCGATGCACCTGTAAGAGATAATAGAGACTGACGAAGTTGATTTGGAACTTGACGGTAAAAGTTGGAAAGCAAATATCGGAGAGAACAATTTATTTTAATGGTTTATTTCAATTAGTTGATAATTTTAATCCTTTAGCGTTAGTATATGATATGTGAATTGTTGCATGACATGTTGAATGGATGCTTGTGTAAGTTAGAACACACCAACACTAGGCGTTAATTTACAGAATGTTTGTGCACAAAAATTTGTTGGTTGCTAAATTGTTGTCATGTTGATAAATGAATTGTGCTCATTTTGGTTGTGTCACACACCATGATTGTGGGGTATATTGGTAGTCGATGTGAATCTCCTTCTTTAGTGAATAGAAAAAAAAAGTTAATTCTTAAATTTAATGAAAACTAGGTCACGAATAATTAAACTATTTTCCCCTAAGTATGAAATGATTTGGCAATATCTTAAAATTGTTTTGTCCTTAAAGTTGTAAACTAGTTTGAAATCTAACTAAAGTTGATTTTTTTGAGTCAAATGAAAATGTTTAGTCATGACCATTTTAAGCTTTAAATTTTGATTTTTGAGTATAATTGTTTGCATAAATGATTAACTATTCAAATATATATATATATATATATATATAGTTACTTAAAGAAAAATTAATTTAAGCATGTAAGTAAACAAGTTTATTTAATACCATGGTTTCATAAATTTTAAAGTAAACAAGTTCAAACATTGGTTTATCATATACACTTAGTTTTACAATTTTAAAGACCATTTATATGTTTGAAATCAATTATGCAAGTGTTGCAACTTATCAAAAGAGAAATTGACTTTGATTACCAATTGGTTATATAAACATTTGTAACATAAGCGTTGAAATTTAGTTGGAAGTAAGATTTGAGTTTCCTAATTAAACATTGGACGATTTAATGCACTCGATACCATTTCCTTTAAAAGACCTTTGTAAGCTTAAAACAATGATACAAATTTGGTGATATTATACTAAGTTCCAATAAATGGTTTTAACTAAAGTTATGAAACCTTAACAGTGAACTTGAAAGATTGGACAAATTTTAACCTTTATCGAATGCAAAAAAAAATGTATATTAATTTCAATTCTTTCAAGTATATATAATTATATACCGAAACGTTCTAGGGTGACAGAGAGGATAGTGTCTAAGGCTTGGGTTTGGAAAATATAGTTTCCTGCTCTCCCTGGCTATCCCTAACTGATCCGACGAACGGGATGGTCAATTTAAAATCGGATTTGAAATATAATTCAACCCAATTGAGTTTTGGAAATTTTATGAATCATATTTCAATGATCTGAACTTTGGAAAGAATTTGAACCTATGTGGGATAAATGTCTATGCTATAACACTTTTGCATTTCCTTAATATAATTTAGTTGAAATTTATGAACCCAAGAATTCAAACTATAAAGGATTTGAAATATTTTGAAAGATTTTGGTGAGTTAAATAAATCCAAATTTAGATTTGGAAATGAAAAATGAGTAAAGAAATCTTGCGTATGGTATGTATAAAAGGGCAATTAAGATGGTAATGAGATTTAAAGAATTTGAAATAATCCAACATTATCATAAACAACTTGATAAACATTGGGAAGGAGATTTGGATTGAAACCGGTATGGTCCATAGCTTGTTTTAAAATACGCTTATTACTTGGAAAGACCGGGATCAGACTTAAGTCTGAAAACCATTCCAAGTGATAATACGACGTTATTGAAGACTTGGAAGTGAAAAAATGAAGACTGGGAATTTTTGGATTATTCGGATGGATTGACATTTATGTCTCGAATAAGGCCGTACACCTGAAACGAGATTATAAGTCGCATGAGGTCTGAATATATTCGAGGATTTTCGGATTTTATTCCGTTCAGACCCAGAATGGGCTTGTATGGATTGTGTGTCTGACAGTGTAGTTTGTCCACGTAGCACTGATTCCTGTGAATATATATCGGATTTGTGGCAATTGATTATTCCCATCTCTAAGTTACGTTCTTAGAGGTTATGTATTAATGGAAATCAGTGACATGTTGTAAATTGACAATGTGGCATACTCAAGTTATGAAATGAGCTAATGATGATAACATTATGTATATCGTGACTTCAACGAACCTCACACCCCGGATTGATGGTAAACTGGCGGTTAGGTTGTATACATTTTATTGATACTTGAAAGCTTCGGCGGTAGATCTACTTTGAAACTTGCGGAAAAAAAAGGTATATTCGGTGTCCGTGTCTGGATGTTAACCGGTGATTTACCTGGTGTTTGGTGTCCGAGCCTGGATGAAAACCATGAACCGTGAGGTTGCACCTAGTTCCGGATTGATCTTTCGTGTCAGGAACCATTATATTGGAACCCAACAACCAATACGAGCCTTTCGTTTTCTTTGTAAACTATGTAAGTGGGCATAGCCACTATGCTTGCTAAGATTAATATATTTATTTGTGAAATGGTTTTCAACATTATGCACTAATAGTATAAAGAGGATTTTCATGTATGAAAGCATATTTGGTTATCATAAGACAAAACTCGCCCATTTGGTATGCGCTTGCATTGTGTGATGTGGGACGAGTTTATGATAGCTTCATTTTCCAAAGGACATTATGGATTTATATGCACGGACATTCACATGGAGTAAACCCGTTCCGCATTAGCGGCATAGTCCGGTGAATCTCCCAACTTTAAATTAAATCCTTAAAATAACTGTTTTATGTTCTCACACCAGTCCCATGACTGACCTGGAGTTTATTGTTCTTTCCTAAACTCTGAGTGCCCACTAATTTTCCACACGGGCAGCTAGAGGTTTAGTTTTACAGTTATAGACCCCTTGGAGCAAGAGTTGGAGCGTTTTCTGGATTGGAGTCGAGCTAAAGTTAGAGTTTCTGCTTTATCACATCACTTCTTCTGCTGAGAGTATATTTATGTTTCCGCTGCTATATGTATGTAACTCTGATATTCTATGTAACTCTGATGAAATATTGTATCATGATATAAAAAGTTCTGTTGTTTTGTTCAATATATGTTAGTACCCATAACAATCCGCCTTTGTAAACGGTTTAAGTTGGTTTAATTACCGGCGAAAACCGGGAAGAAAGACGGTATGTTACAGTTGCAAACTCAGTTTGCATCTCAGTTTTTATAACTGAGTTTGCAACTCCAAACTGAGGTTGCAACTCAGTTTTCAAAAATGAGTTACAAACTCAGTTTTGATAACTCAGTTGCAATGCCTACTTGTCGATTTTCTGCTGCAATAATTCCTTGTACATTTGGAATGATGTTTCTACATATTCGCCCCTAATACCTATGTAATTTTGAACAATATAGGTGCCATAACTGCAAATAGACAACGGTATGTTTTTTTTAATAATACGGTAATTGGTTCTTGGTTTGATGAATAGAATTATTAAAGAAGAGGAATGCAGCTCTTCGATGAGGCAGACACAAGCATTGTACAAAGTGGTAGAGAAAGATGATGGTAAAAACTGAACTGGTCACAAAAAAAAAGTGATGCAAAAAAAAAAGGATTTGAAATTGCTTTAATAAAAGTTAACTGGAATGTTAAACTAAATTTTGTTCTAAAAAACATGAATAAGAAAAAAGATGCAGTGGAAAATAGTTGGTTAAAAAGTTGAGTTTGTATTACCAAATAACAAACATCGATCGTGAATATCAGTAACCCCTCTTACTATCATCCGAACTCTTCAAGCAGCGAGTTGCCGAATAAATCAAATGTTGACCCAGCATAAACGAACATGAGGCATAGGTTTGGTCCTAGTAACTAACAGTGAAAAATAGATGAAGTCATGTTCAAGACAGCACATTACCAGGCTGAAGGAGAAGTTAAAGCGCGCAACGTTACTTGTGCAAAAAGAAATGGTAATGCACTATTAATAGGAAAAAAAATGAATGAACATAAGCACAAGTAAATGGATACATTAAGAAAAACAAAATAACTTTGTCAACGTTGTGAATATGCTCATACAGTTTGTAGGCTGGCGGTGAGGGCTGTGCTCAATTGAGCTTCAATTTACGGTGGAGCTGCTCCGGGGTTAAGGTAATGGCTGCAGACGTTTGACAACGGCGCAGAGGATGGAAGGTAGAGCGAGGCAGAGGGAGGTTGCGGAAATGCAGAGGTCGAGTTTCATTGTTTTGAATTGTTTTCTAATGTAATAAGAAGCTTTGGATCTGAAGAGTAGGAACAACGAGAGAGCTAGCAGATGATATATGCTTTCGGTCCTTTTTCTTGTACAAAGGTTTCAAAATTGGGAAGATGAAAAGTAGGAGGAGCAGGAAGTAGAAAGCATGAGGGAGGAGGTGTTGAGGGAATCAAAAGTTTCGAACTTATTTTCTTAGTTTGATTCTTGTGTTCAAATCTAATAAAGGAGGCATAACCAACTAAATTGCTGAAACACAATTAAATGATTAAATACCGAATGGGTAATGATCAATAATATATAATTAATGATTGCTTATACTAAATGCTAAAGCATAATTAAATGCTAAAAAACTGAAATACCAAATGTTCAAATACTAAATGTTGAACCAACTAAATTGTGAATCATACCTCCACTACATCACGTCTTGATGATATTTGCTTCAATTCTGCTATTTCCATTCTTCATTGAAGCTGCAAAATATCAATTAAAATGTGCTGAATAGAATAAATGAGGTAATTGAAGAATAACATAAGAAATGTAATTTAATTTGTTGTAATTTTTATTTATTTCTCACCTACTACAATTAATACTAGCATGCATTTCTCACTTGCTGCCGTTAATACAACCTGCCTGAAAACCCTGCTGCTAATAGTTGCCTTAAATTAAAAGAAGATATTACGATTTTCCCGTGTAGTTCACACAAGCTAGCTTTGAATAACTTTAACAGCAACTAGAAAAATGCAACCCAAAATCATCCCAGTTTAAATCAAAATTTTAAAGTTAAACAGCAACCAGACATTGATTGAACTTTAACAGTCACTCATTTTGACATTCATCGTAATAATAGTAAAGTCAGACTTGATGAGAAAATATCATGGAATCTTCCAATGCAAGGAAAAAAATTCCAATACAATGCAACAGTAGCTACAAAATACCCGAAAACATACAAAATTTGTTTAGAAAATTTCATACCACGCACAACAATGAAAGGCCTGGGAAAATTTCTAGTACAAATGAAAGTGGCAGGAATAAGAATCATACTTGAAATATCTAGCGTTTTCTTGGTTCTAGCATAGAAGAAACAAGGATACAGTCAAATCTCATGGGTTGTTTATTTGCAAAATGTTATTATTTTCACTTGCCAGAGATAACGTACTTACAAATGACTGAATTTATGCATGAATATATCAAGGCAGGAAGGATAATTAAATATGGCTCTTTGATTTTGCTTTTGACCTTTTCCTAGATCAACTAAATAAAAAACTAAAAAGCGAAGGAAAAAAAAGAAAAATCGAACTGTTTAATTCATAACCAATAAATTCCTAAGCAACAATCTGGATAATGCTTATATTTTCACACATCCTGACATTTTCCAAATAAGATATTCGGTGTAGAGAACTAAAGTATTTGTATATGCATGTAAAAGTGAGTAAATTAATATTCTGTAAAAATACAATTTGAAGACATCGGCTAACACTAAAGTTAGAGATTCGGTCAAAAAAATATAACAAGAATTTTTATGTATTTCTTACTAAAATAAGTAGACATTACAGTTCTAAGTATTACTGGAATGTGAAAAAAATAATATTAAATATAGCCTTTAAATTTGGTAATCACAAACTTGTCAAGAATAGACAAAGAAATATCCAGATTCATTGATAAACATTTTGAGTAATTCATAAAGAAACACTTGGTGTTACAATTCCAATTGACACTAGCTAATATTTTTCAAAAATAGAATCATTGATAAACTAATTCAATATTTATGCTTCTAAGACATTGAGGTAACAAAACGGGCTAATAGAAAGAATTCAATAAATATTATATATTATATAATGGAAATATATAAAAAAATATCGTTTACTATGCAAACATAGTCATGTCTCATGTCTCTCATTGTTTAAGATTTATTATTAATAGGAAACACAAGTACTGATTCACCAAAAATATTCTATTATTTTCTCAATAGCTTATCCTATAAGTTGTCTTCAACATAATTTTTAGGCTAGTTAGATGCTTACATATCGGATTACAAGAGCATTTGATACAAGTAAAAACATTGCAGAAAAGAAATGCATAGCGACGCCAAGTTCCAAGATTTATGCAACAATAAACAGAAGTTTATACCATGTACTAGTGAACAAAAGTTATTTGTTATGATTCTCTAACACTGCTTTGAGCAAAAGCCAGGTTCCAGGATTTAAGCTAAGTCATGCATGCTCAGTTTGAGCATGCATTTTCATTTTTGCCAAATTGAGCATGAAAACCAAAATGAGCATGCAAGCTCAGTTATGCCAAACAGAGCATGCAAGCGCTCAGTTTTGCAAAGCTGAGTCATGCATGCTCAGTTTTGCCAAACTGAGCATGCAAGCTTAGTTCTACCAAACAGAGCATGCAAGTGCTCAGTTTTGCAATGTGGATTGTGAATAATTATGAAGAGTTTGGTAAACAAATGTATTTCAATATGCATGGTCCTAAACAAGCGACAAGAAAATTTATTTTAAGATACATTTAATCGTTTTACACTTTTACTTATATTTTAATTTCGGATAACAAATGTGATTTCCATTACACACCATGCTTTGTAAATTCCAATATTTTCGCTTCAAAGTACGACATGGTTCTATACAAAAACATACAACTAAAATTGCAAACTAGTGGAAGATTATTACCTCCTCCTGAAGTAGATTTTTCTTCTGAGCTAGTAGGTTCAGGAATTTTCTTCTTTGAAATGGGTGTCTTTTTTGACTTCTTTCCATCCTTCTAAGGGACAGAGGCAGTGATTTTTTTGTTTCTCTGCAATTGTATCTACGGCTGTTCTGAATCTCATTTTGCTAAAAAAATACATGAATTTTGTTATTCCCCTTCAGAAAAAATGAAGGTAACAATAATAAACAATTAATTACATTCAAACTCTAAAATTACTAATAGTTTGATACTCAAAAGTTCTAATTAATTACACTAGACCACCAAAAGATAGTCTTTCTTATCACACACTGTTTCAATTCAATCTTATGGATTAAAAATCTCTATAGCTTCACCATGAAAATATCACAGCACATAATTACATAAGAATTTGACCAGTTTTTACTGTATCTAAACCTTGTTAGATATTATTACAAATTTAACAACCCAGTACAATAAAAAATAATGATGAAAACTCATGTTTCCCAAAACTAACAATGTACGGTTGCATAAAAATATAACTCACCTAATTGATGCCATAAATTTCATCTCCGCTTTAGCTGATGGTATGAATCATCGACGGAGATGTTGTTGCCCCGAGCCCGAGTCAAATCGAAATCGCCGGCATAGGTGAACGGTGAGACACCACATCGTTGGCGGAGGAGAAACTAGTTGATCAAAATCGAATAACCGCCACCGAGCAACGCCTCAGAAATCCCCAGATAATTATGAATTCGTGCGGCCATATTTGTTTTTTCAGAGTAGATAAGCGTCACAACGGAAATTTATAAAAATATATAAAATAGTCCTGCAATTAAACAATTACTCACAACTTACCCACTCTTGTAACACTTATATGTGTTATGACCCACAACAACCGAGTTAAAAAGACCATTAAGTGAAATATTTATTTTTACTAACATACTTTTGGATATGCTAACATTTTTAACTTTTGGTACCTTTTAACATTATAAGTGTTAGCAATTGAAAATATAAATGTTGTAAAATCACTGATTTGGTGTAGTGGTCCTTTTCGTTTCTAGGAGCTCGAGGACTGACCTAAGGAGCTTGGGCAGAAGATTGTGGAAGCATGATCTGTGTAGGTTTCTTTACGTACTCGGGCAGTTCTCCTCACATAATCCTATACTCGATGAGATCGCATAAGTACCTGCATTCACTATACTTGTGGCCACCATGTTGTGGTACATGTAGTGATTTCCAGATTCAAGTTCCTTTTGGGTAGGCTCCCTTCAAGGAGGTTTTGGGAAGGGTAGAGATCTTCGTACGTCAAGGTATATGTCGAGTAGGGAGGAGTTGAGCTTGGTGTATTGATCATATTTGTTCTCTCTCCGGAGTCATACGTTGTGATCATTCTTGTCTGAGACTTTTCCTTTACCTTTGTTCTGGCCATTGGTGTTGGGTGGACCTCCGTCCTTGGTGAGAAGCACCTCAAGGCTTTCCATCTCGATGCTGGCATCCTCTTGTCGGAGGAATCGGTCTGCTTCGGCATAGAAGTCGTTAATGTCCTTGGGGGATCCCTGGTTAAAGAGATCCTGAACTTCGATTAGTTCTAAACACCTGCAATGGCGGTTATAAGCACCATCAATGCTTAGGTCGATCGACTGATGCTACGGTCGCGTTGAATCTTTCTAGAAAGGATCGGAGGGTCTCGCCGAGTCATTGTTTGATGGTGGTGAGGAGCATAACGCTCTTTGGTCAGGAGATGTGAACTATGAATTGCTCAATGAAGCGGATGACCAACATATTCCAGTTGTTGATCGACTCAGTTGTTGGCTGCTGAAACCACATGCTGGCTATGTCGGTGAGGAATAGGGGGAAGCACTTGGCCATGACATTGGTTGATGCAGAGAGTACTTCCATATGGCACATGTATCAGATGAGACGAATGGTCGGGTCGGTCCAGCCGTTGTAGGGCTCCCCGGAAGTTTGAAGTCTGGAGGATTTTAGGAGTTTCTGATTATCCTGGTGAATGGGCTTCGATGGATGTCAACCATATCCTGTTAAAAAGACATGCCCTGGGTGAAGCGTCTGATGATACTTGCAAGCTGGCTTCCATCTCCGAGGAGTCGTTGCCTCGAGTCCAATTCTATGCGGGGGACATTGATGAGAATCCCAGGGTTAGGATCCCCCGAAAGCATGCTCGGAAGGGGAACGTCCGGTTGGACTCGACCTCTGAGAGTTGAGTGAAGGTGGGAGTGAGGGTGAATCCTAGCCTTGGGTTTTGGTTCAGCCATTACTGGGGTCATCCGGTTGTTATTGAACTGAACCATACCTGCTCCAGTCAGGAGTAATTGGCTCAGGCGAGTGGTACCTATCTGGAGCTTGGCGTTGCCTCCGCTCAGAACGATATTAGAAGGGTCTACGGTAGTGTTTTCCTCCATCACATTGGGGACCGGTATGGTAGAGTGGTCTTGGTGACATGAAGGGTTGCCATCACCAGCTCTTCGTTGAAGGGGAGGCGACATAAGACGGGTTTGCAGAAAGGCGTCGGGTCGAACCGGATGTAACAAAGTTCTTGTTTCTGGCCGACCCACTAGTTGCACTGGATCTGGAGCTATCTGTCCAGGGGGCTGAGTCAAACCCTGGGGTGAAGGCAAGTCGATCGACAGATTGGGAATTTGGCCACAACCGACATGTGAATCTGCGACTGTCAGAGCTCCGTTTAGTACCGGTAGTGACGATCCTAGCACTGGCCGCTTGAGAAGTGAAGTTGAACCAGGAGGAAGCAAAGGTGTGGACCAATCCGAGGCTTAGATTACCGCAGACTGAAGATCAGTTGTTGCCCCAGTCCCGCTCGGTGTTGGAAATGATACTGGAACGTTGGATCCCTTGTCCATCAGAGCGAGGAGGTCGTTCATCGCTTCCTGTCAGCGTTTGAGAAGTTCACCCTGAGATGCCATCTGATTTCTGAACTCAGGAAAGATTCTATCCATGTCGTCCCTGGTGAGAAATTGGGACGTGTCTTCGTTGGAGGAAGCCTCATGGCTTGCCCTTGCTACTGTTGTTCCTGCTACATCGGCAGGTAAAGGATGGGAAGATGAAGCATCCTTCTTCCGTTTGATTGCCATTGTCGTCTTAGAAATTGCTGAAGGCGATCGAAGGTCGTGGGGTATGTCTGGCGCGTTCCCCTACCTGCCGTGCCAAAGTGTTGACGTCAAAAGTTGTTCACTAGTGACGGTCAACCCCCATTCATGCGTAGAACACACGAATGACAATCACAGAGTATAGAAAAGTAAGTAAAAACAGGGAACGCACAGGATTTTTATAGTGGTTTGGAAAAATTGGTGCCTACGTCCACTTTACATGTATTGATTTTTTAGGATTACAAAGTACAAGTGATTCTTTCTCAGTAGAAGAGAAGTAGAGATTACAATATCTTTGTAATATTTGAAGTGCACGGTTGGAAGTTTTCCAGTATACTGAGCGTGGGTGAAGTAGAGAATTCCTCCTCCCTTTCTAATTTTTGTAATGGGATAGTTATAGTTGGAGGAGAGGGATGAGTTGCGTGCCATGCAGCTTGCCTTTTTTGCGGAGCTTGGACATGTGGAGCTCGATCCAGCTGAGTAGTTGCGGTGGTGGGACTAGGTCTATTGCTGAGTAATAGTTCTCTTAAGATTTGTGGCTTGCGTGGCACTTGAAATATGGTGTATCAAAAGCAATGCTTTGGCGAAAGTGTTTGACCACTTTAATTGCCTTGAGAATCACGCTTCTTTGAACTACTCGTCTGGATATTTCTAGGTAAATCCAATCGATCCGAATTTTAAGGAGAGGTCGACTTGGTCGACTGGAGGAGTGATTATGCAGGGAATAGATTTGCCGCTGCTGGAAGGAACTTAAGTCGGGCCGAGCCTTGTTTTGTCTTTCTTGAAAGAAAGGTAGTCTGTTGGGATCGTCCAGTGCTGTTTAGCAAGCCTTTTGACATTGGGCTCTGATCCACCGAATCGTGACAGCTTTTACCAAAAATATGGTCAACAGCTAGTATACACCATGTCTCAATGACAAATTGATGGAATCGCAAGCTTGTAGTGCAACACAAATCTTGATTTCACCAAATTGATAGTGGACGTACACTATTCGCAAATCGCAATGCATAGATCGAAAGCAAAAACCAAAAAGATAGTGGATATGTAACAGTCGAAATCAATACAATAATTTTACATTGCAGATATAGCGCTCTTTTTTTATTGAACGTGAGGAGAGGAAATAGAAAATGAAAGCGGGAGATGTAAATCATTGCCTGCTAGAATAATTTACCACCGACTTTAATGGTGGGAAACAAAAATTACGCTTGGAAGGTAAACTCTTCACCTCTGCTGACATTCCAGCCTCCTTTCTTCCCCCGTCGAGACACGCTTCACCTCCAAAACCGCCGGACTCGTTGCCCCTTTCAGCTAGCCCTTAAACTGACCAATTGGAGTTTTAAGTGGTCGTCTCCAGGAAAAGTGTGCATTCCATACCTCTATATCAGTGCACACAGCCACCATCTGAAGCTATCGTGCCTTCTTTTCCAAATTCGCACGCTTCTGCCAGAACCTTGGATGCGTGAGCCCTAATTTGATTGCAAGTAAAGAAAAATTTGCTGAAAGGAAATCATCTAATTCCATGAAAGTTGGTTTCTCTTATCAACTTAATTTCAAGGAAGGTGTTTCATACCTGCATCTGCCTGCGCCGTCTGCTCCAACTGTCGCGCAGCCTGTGATCTTCCAATAAAAATCTCTTGACCACCATTGCTCGGAAAGATTTAGCTTCAGATAACCGAATTTCCATGTTGTTTTATGTTTGATTCTAAATCGCATTACCCTTTTTATAAGGGTATTATTATATACAATCCAGGGTTAATTGGAGACACAGCCAAAAAAAAATTGTATACACCTACGGTTTTTCGTTTTCGGTAGGCCTTTTCTGAATTTAAGGGTGAAACTCAACCAAACCTCTGTCGAATTTCGTGACTAAATGCGGTAGAACCTTCCCGAATTTCATCTGTGTCCCCCCTTAACCATTTCTAAAGTCCATACAACAGTGCCCTTTTTTAAAACATATGTCCATAAAATATGGAAGCCAGTAGAAGAATTAACTATTTACTCCAAGTTAGATAAAAGCTAGCGGAAGAATTTTATAAGTAGACCCTTATTTCTATAATAGAAAATTAATGATGATGAAAACACAAAGTTCTAATCTTAATTCGATGGATATTGATGGCAATATGCCGACGCTCTAATTTGCAAGCTCCTGAAGGCATGTCAACTCAAGTCCTCAACTGCTCTACAGTTTAGCATGAATATAGTGCAAAGACCCGAAACAGGTTTCTGAACCAAGTGAAAATGATATGAATTCTTCTGAGCATGGTGATTTGGATCTGCGGATGACATGGAAGCCTCTAATGATAACATTATGGGCAACAGAGCTATTGATATTGTGACTGGAGCAAAGGTAGTACATAAGGATAGGACAGATGTGGTGGAAGCTAAATCCCGAATAGACATGGATTTCGAAGTGATTGACAACCCTGAGTGGACTTCTATGGTCAACTAGATAAAGTGAAAGAAGAACAGGGCAAAAAAAACAAGAAGTTGGCACATTTATTCGTCTCTGTTCCAAATTCCTCTTATGATGCTTAGTGTTCTCACCCTTTAGGGGGAAGAGTAGCGTATGATTCTTATGAGTTATAGTTTTGTCTTATTATAGGTCGAATTTAGGAATAAACTAATATTTTCTTTGGATTCTGTGCTCTAGATTGTATGACTATTCAGTACGAGTGAATTTTGAATAATGAGGGTTCTGTCACTTGTTTTGAAATTGTACAATCGACAGAAGCAGAATACATATGTATATATATTATTAATTAATAAAATACTAATTTTCTGTAAAGAAAAGCGGCATATTTTTCCTGCTGTAGGTTTTAGGGCATGAAATTGATTTGTTTGGTTAGGGTATTGGGAATAATACGAAAAAGATCCATTCTTCGAAACATATTCGAGTAATGGCTAACAAATGGGTTTATCGTTGTCCGCATTGAATTTTTTCATTCAAGGTCGGTTTATTTACCGATAAATATCAGTTAATGTTGGCTCCGTCGATATTGATTAATTCAGTTAAATCAATTAAATGTGGATCCCTACTCTAAAGTTAGATGTCTAGGACTATGGCGCGACCTCATGATTAGACTGTCACGATGGACACTGGCTATTTGATCCTCCCCAACAAACATGATTAAGAGTATAGTGTAATAGTGGCATACATGAACCATATATATGATTACAAAGTGATAAAGCTATAAGTTACCTCACTTTGTCAAATCTACTCCCATAACATGAGTGTTATCTATTTACATTGAGTAGTGGAATAAATATTAGAACACCGTCCCATAACAATGCTTAATACTTGAATGTTTACTTATTGATTATAAATTTCACTCATTCTTACACTCTTCTATGCAACGAGCCCATAGAATAACCAGGGAAATCTTACCGAATGGCCATCCCAAATGGTATTATAACACTGTTTATTTAGATTCCTCGTGATAAGGAATTATATTTAATAAAATCATATCTAAAATATCATCACCATATCACCATAAAATCATCAATTAAATATGACTAAGCTTTGAATCACTTATAACATCAAAACCAATACTGATAAGATGAAAAACAAAAAAAGCTTAGAAACCACTAATAAACAGTTATATATTCCAAACCAATATACTAGGAATAATTGATCAGAGAATTACGAAACTGTTAATTCAAATAAATATAATTCATAAAACAACAAAGTTGATATTTAATGAAATCTATTATATCATTTTTATTACAAAGAAGATAATACTTTTTTGTAAACAAAATAAATAGATATTCAATATTAATATTCATTTGCATATCTATAATGAAAATATACCACTTTCAAAGCTCTAAAGTAGTTTTAGGAGCCAAACATTAATTTCCACAACTAGTCTTATTTTTATGTAACTTCAAATCGTCTAATTCGATATATATGGAAAAACTTGTAAAATATATAAAAATGGATTGTCAAATAAATGCAAAATATACAAATCGATGTTCGATAATCATTCACGTAGATATTTTCATATGAAAAAATAAATGCTAAGGAATGGATAGTAAATACAAATCCTGTATGGTTAAAGAGCTAAATACTTCATCCAAAGATTATTTTATATTTCTACAAATTTAAGAAACTTCATAAATAACAATCTAGAACTAGCTATAAATTATTACTCAATAAATTAATAATTATAGTTTTTTTTTTTTTTTTGAAAAAATTATATTCTGAAGTGATAGACAAATTAATGAAACTTCTATTAAATAGATTTACCTTGTTTATGTAACTACTAAAATAAAAATAAAAATGTTATTATTTACTTCAATATATATATATATATATATATATATATATATGTATATATGTATATGTATATGTATATGTATATGTGTGTATGTGTATGTGTGTGTGTGTGTGTGTATTGAATTTGAATTTTTTATAATTTAGCCATAATAGAATTTTTAAACATTCTAGCGTAAATTCGAAAAATAAATATAATTGCAAAATTGAATTCAAGCTTTTAAATCAATTTAAATTTAATATCAAAGCATTTATACTCAGTTTATTTATTTAACCTCAATATTTAAGATATAAACGTAACAATTCACTTTAGTCATAATGGTTTTAAAATCTATTTCATAAATTTTCTATAACGAATTAATAATTTTAAACAAATCTATAGACTCTAAGAATAGTTCTTTTCATTGCAAATTATAATTGATAATTAAAATCTTCACTCTATATAAAATTATATAATATTGCTTAATCTTTATTTAATACTATATTATAAAATTAAATAATATTCCAAAAAAATCAATTAATCATAGAATAAAATAAATTTATTTCGAACCATAAAGTTTGTAATTCAAACTCATCACTACATGTAAATGTAATAAAAAGTTACATATAGTTTAGGTAACTCTCGAGTTTATTTAATGGCATTAATTTCAGCCGATTTTTACTTCTGCACTCTTCATGTTCTTCCACTCTCCCTTCGTCTTATCATCGTCTAACCCTCCCCATCTCCCTACGTCGTGCACGTGCCTCTATCTTCTTCCATCGCTCGAGTTGTTGCCCCCGTTGATTCATTTATAGAGCCTGGAAACACCACATCGCTTTTGGATCTTGCAACTGTTGTCACCTCGTCTGCACTTGCTGTGACGATTTCTGGACTTACTGACTTGGGAGCCTCACCGGTCACACCCTTGCTCACTGGTATGCAAGTCGAGGAGCGTTGGTCGAATGTCAACACAGCTAATTTCGAAGTTAACAATAACACATCGCTTGAGAATGTGGAAATTTGGTTTGTGGGCGGTAGTGTAAATTATGCCTCTGATAACTTGGTCAGTGAAGTGGGGCGATGTGTTGACGTGCCTACGAATCCCTTAATTGTTTCTATAACCAATACTACTTCAGCCTGTACTCCAACTGTTTGTGATATTTCCGCAACCAATAATGTAGTGCAAGGCCTGTCCCTAAATGTTCTTGGAGCAGTGCGACCATTGGTCGACCTAATGTAGTAATTAGACCAGTGAAACCAACCCCAAAAGTGCCCAGTCCCACTCCTTTATTTAAGAACTTTCCTAAGCCTTCTGCTAAGCCTACTTTGAATGTGCCTTCTTACTCTTTGTTTTTTTACCTCTCCACCTCGCTGTGTTGGCGCCTGTTCACCTCGTGAATTTGTGTCCACCCTTGATAATCCTATTCCACCATCTGATATGGTTTAGGAAGGAATAAGTATTTGGAAGGACCATCTGGTGGGGGTTTTTCTTAAACTAAAAATGTGCCATATCTAGACGTATGTGACCATTATCGTAAGGCGTGGAATTTGAGGGGAGGGCTATGAGTTAACTTTGTGAACGACATGTTTTATTTCAAATTCTCAAACATTGAGGAGAGAAGGAAAGTGTTAGAATCTGATCCGGCTATTATTGGTGGGAAGCCGTTTATTATTACATCATAGAGCACTTCGGTTGAGAGTGCCAGAGTGCGTGTGCAATCTATTCCGATTTGGACAATTTTCACAAGACTTCCTTTGGTTTTACAAACGCTTTTGGGTCTGAATTGGTTAGCTAGTAGAATTGAAAATTTTAAATGTTTTGATGCTAATACAGAGGCCAGAAGGAATCTGGTCTTTGCGAAGGCCTTAATTGAAATAACTCCGAACAATCCATTGCCTTCCAAACTTAAAGCCTCAATAGATGGACATGATAGTTATGTTGATGTTCAGTATTCCTGGCAACAGATATATGCACCAATTGTAATTCATTCGGTCATTTCTGTGGAACTTGTAGGCATCCGACTAATGCTCCAACTATGATTAAAAGTCCACTTGTTAAGCCTCCTCCTAGTATATGGGTTCCTAAGACCAAGGTGGTTGATGTTAAACAGAGTGCTCATTCTCTTAGTCCTACTTCTGAGGTTACTAAGAATGTTGTGGATGATGCTATTATCTGGAATAGTCATGAGAAATCCTGGCAACATCTGGATTCAAATATGCGTTATGATCCATTCCATAAAGTATATTACATGTTTATTGTTGATGGTGATGATGATGACTCTATTGATGTTAGATGCTTGCATTACTTTGATGATGGGACTGACTTGAAATTATATACTAATGGTGTTTATAGGAAGTATAATGAGGCAATGCTGGTTGATGCGTCTTAGGATAGGAAATTTTTATATGATTCAAACCATGTTAGTTATGTGCCTAATCTCTCTAGTCTCTTTGCCACATTGTTTAATGTTACAGGCCATTCTTCTTCTACCTCGTCATCTGCCTCTACTTCATCTTCTTCTTCTTCTTCCTCCTCAGTTGCGGTTGATTAGTGGTTAGGTTATTTTTGTAGTTGAAGCACCTTGCTTCACCTAGGTCTTATTGTATAGTGCTCTGGACACTATATTCCAAATTTTTTTAGTAGTTAAAGCATTCAGCTCCACTCATGTTTATATTGTACAGTGTATTGGGCACTTCAACCAGTTGTTTTCATTAATTGTTATAATGAAAGTGGTTGCAGCTGCTGTAAAAACCACTTAGCTTTGCTAAAAAAATACATTTCTTTTTCCAAACAACCATGATATTATAGATAACCTCTAATAATTTGTTTATTTACAAACCAAATTTATATATTCAAAACTATAGTTTAATTTAATTTTAAAACATCCAAACAATTTATAGAAGCTTTGAAAAATATTTTAAAATCATAAAATAAATCGAATACCCAAATGTTAATAAAATTACACAATTTAAAATTCAAAAGGATAACATCTCCTTTGCATTTATAGCAGCTTGAGAATTTGAAAACTCTATTGTTAATTAGCAAATTACCGATTAAACAATTCAATTTCATTGAATATCCCAACCATTGTATCGTTTAATTCATTCATCAATGCAATTTAAGCAATGTTAAGGATTATGATATATGTTTATATATATATATATATATATATATATATTGAAAATTTACATTACATCTGTATGTGCTAATAATTTAGCTAAGGAAGAGTGTAATTGTAGGGGATAATAAAGCAATTATCAAACAACATTCATATTCTATGGTTTATTATCATCAGAGATATTATTACAGTATTAAAAGCCAATGAAAAATCGGGTGGTCTTACCCTAAAAGTCTCCAGCCTGAAGAATTTAACAACTGTGTGGTTAGAGCAGGGTTGCTTGAACTAATCCATACCGGTCTGACATATGCCCGGACAAGCGGTAAGAATAAAAAAATATCATGTAAACGAGATCGAGCATTGGTTAATGCTACTTGTATAAACAAATTCCAAAAAATTAAAGTTAATATTCTTCACAATTCCGCTAGTGATTGTAGTCCGTTGTTGATTAACTTAACGGAAAGTGACATGAATGAGTAAGGGTAAGCCGTTTAGATATGTAAATGACAAATATTTTCATGATGGGTACAAATGTCAATGGGGCGGGTCTAAGGCCCAAACCTAGTTGAACCCTATTTTAGCCTAGTTAGATCCGACCCATTGGGTCTTCGAAGCAGATAGACCGATGACCTACTCTAAGAGGTTTGGGTCTAGGGTCGGGTCTGGGGCACGACTAACCCTCCCTAACACGATCCACGTTAGTGAACCATCACTAAATTGCTTTATTACTATTTTGATTTCTTGTCAATCTTTTTATGTACACGTGGTCATAACATGAATATTATATACTTTCAATAAACAAGCAATGTAATAACCCGAATTTTTAAGACACATTAATTAATTAACACATTAATGAATTAAATAATAAAGTTGTAAAATCGTTGGAATTTTACTTCGGAGAATTGCGCTATTTGGTCCGTTATTATTTCTAGTTCAGATATATATGGTTTTCATAAAATGGACTTGAAAAAAAAGGAGTTATGACGATTCGAAGTTTGAAATTCAAGTTAGAATTTTAAAAATATAATATGCATGGGATGACCCAAGCATTCACCAGGTCAATCCATGGGTCGATCTAGGTGGAAAGTGGGTTGACCTATGTGTCGACTCAGTGAGGGTTTGGGTCGACCCAAACGTGTCTGATACGTTAACTTGTCAGGCATGTATTTGAAGGAATGGACGAGATTTTTTCGGGATGATTTCGGATGGCGTGTTTTATTTTGATTCCCTAATGTGGTCACTCCCGATTGATCCAAGGATATGGTCGCTTTAGATTTAAAACCTAAATCTAACGGTTGAGGGTCTTTTCCTCCACTTATAAATAAACCTCCAACCCCTCCCTCATTCTTCATAACACATCTCTTCCCCGCCTAGGCTAGTCTCCTTTTTGAGAAGCAAGGCCAATTTAAATTAAATTTTAGGGGATTAAGATTTTAAAATAAAAATATTTTCTATTTTAGGTTCTGCCGAGGCCACGAGGGAAGATTTTTTGGTGGGTTTTATTGATTGTTCAAATTTTTGATTAAGTTTAGGTAAATAAGAATAACCGTCGTTGTAGTTGTAATTTTGTTTACAGTTCTTTTACTTACAGTTTCTGTTTATTCCTGGTTTTCCGCAATTTCTCTCTGTAAGTAGTTTTTGTAAAAAAAAAAAAAAAAAAATCTTACGGTGATTGTTTAACTAATATTCAAATTACTAGAAATTATATTTTCAATCCTCTTTGCCCTTCTTTGTCTGACTTTTACAGTTTATTATGGTTACGCCCATGCCTAAAGGCATATGTATACGACTGATTTAGGCATAGATTTATATGCCTAATTGCCCGCGACTAATTATAATTCTTTATCTGCGCGCATTGTATATGTCTGATTTAGGCACTGATTATGCGCCTAATTTTATGCTACTGATTATTATTCTTTTATTCTGCACACGTTTGGAAAATCTGATTAAATTGGAATAATGGAAACATGATTGGATAATTTGGGCTATTTTGACATGTGATGTAAACTGTAATAAGAAGATATAATGGAAGTGGTACATGTTACAATAAATAAATAAACTGTAACATATATCTGTAAAAATATGATAAAGTGAGGAATTATAGTAAGCAAACATGTTTTTTTTTTTGAAAAAAATGAATATGACGTGAAATTGAAAAGGACAATTAGGCTTAACATGAAAATTAATTTAAAATGGTATTAAGTTATAAGCCTAAAACTATAATATTCCACGGTGGCCTTGGCGTTCGTTAATATTTCTATGAGGACCTATGAAAATAGGCGTTCAACGATAATAAATAATATTCTTTGCTGGCCTTGTGATTAGGCGATATTCTACGGTGGTCTTGTAATTAGGCGATATTCTATGGGGCCTTGTGATTAGTAGTCATTCTACGGTAAATGAATGAACTATTAAGCTTAATAAATATTGAACTTAAAATGACATTAAATTAAAAGCCTAATTCTATGGTTAATATAAAAATTCTATGGGGGAGGGCAAATCAACGGGATTTGGGTCGAGTAGAATTTATTTGTTAGTGATCCATACCATACAACATATGCTTTTTATCACATATGGCCTCACTAGAGGGCAAGGGAACGCACCATGTTGTGCTAGGTAGTAAGTTGGTCCATACTCGAGGTAGGTAGGGTTGTGTTTCGACGGGTCAATGTGCATGGATTTAGACGACGATGGAAAATAAGACATTTTAACACCTACGATTAATGTTATGTCTTTTGATGATGGGTCGGGCCTAATAAATCCAAGACCCATAGCAGGCATAAGTTATCACTCTATGGTTTAGTAGCCGACTGGTGGGTAGTATTAGGAAAATTTTCCTAATTATATTATGTTCTGAAAGTTGCAGAAGTTCAAACAATCAAAATTCTATGGAATAAATTTTTTTTAACCTTATCAGTAGTTTTTTATGTCGCCCTATATGTTCACTTTATATGTATACAGACACTTATCCTATTTGACACTAGAACTACTGTTTCCTTTGCATATCAATTGTGCTAATAATCATAATAGCTCAACAGATGTAACAACCCGGAATTTCAAAACCAATTTTAAAATTTTATTTTTGCAATTTTAATGGATTTTGAATATTTAAAATGATTTATTTTAAATAATAATAACTAAAAATGTATTTAAATCGAAGTTAGAATGTATAAATTTATTTTATTTATAAATAGAGTTTGAAATGGTGTAGTAGTTCAAAAATTCGATTTTTAAATTTCAAATAAATGTATAGAATTCAAAATAAATCGGATTTCAGTAAAACCAGAAATATTTGAATCTGTTTAATAATATCTTTCTAACGAATGTAAGAAATTGAGATTTCACTTTATAAACTGAAAGTTATGTCCAATTTAAAATTTAAAATAGTCACTATGGAATTTATATATATTTTAATATAATATATAGCCCTTAAAAATAGCCACTTTGCAAACGACCTCCATTTTTGACGAAACCACTTTTGTTGGATCCATAATGTCAAATTATTGATAGGTTTCATATTTCATAATTTTTGGATTTAATATGTGAGCTTGGTAAATTTAAATGTGTTTTAACAGTTTCGGTTTGAATTGGATCGACCAGAAAATGGCCATTTTCAAACGGTCTCCAAATTCAACGAAATTAGTTTTGTTAGGATCGTATCGTCAAAACATTGCTAGATTTATTTTTCTGTAATTTTTGGAGTCAGTATGTGGCCCCAATAAATTAAAATGTACGTTTAATTTCAATATACATCGATTTATATTTCAATTTAAAGAAAAACCGACCAAAACATTAGAATTGGGTTACGAAACATATCCCATTGTGTTTGGAATGTGGGTATTTAGATAGGGACGACACATGTTGGGATTCGTTTGAAGATCGGATGTAAATACTAACATTTTTGGAAATAAAAGAATTAAAATAATATTTAAATATAGGATTAATTGTCAAGAATAATCCGAAGTTTAACGTGTCTTCCCATAATAATCCCAAGTTTGGATTATTTCTGAGTAATCCGAAGTTTGGGGTTGTCTTCCTATATTAATCCCATTTACTTGGTTCTTCCCATATTAAACCGAAGTTTGGGGGTATCTTCCCATATTGATCCCAAAATAACACGTTAGGAGGTCATCGGGATCAATATGGGAAGACACCGCCAAACTTCGGATTATTCAAAAATAATCCAAACTTGGGATTATTAAGGAAAGACACGTTGGGATTAGTCTTGACAATTAATCCTTAAATATATATGGGCAATAGAAATTTTTTCTAAACCTAATTCGTTATTCAGAAGAAAAAAACCGCCCTCATCTTCATTCCATCACGATAGAAGGCGAAATTTGCTCAATTCTTTTTGCCCTCAGATCTCCAAATCCACAAGCCAATTCGAAAAACTTTCCAGGCGAAATTGAAGAACTCGGTGAGAACTACCCATCCAACGGCTGAGATCGGGAAAGGAGGCGTCGTTGTCTCGATTTGCTCCCTCGATCTGCCGCCATTTCGAAGCGGATTCTGGTGGCTACGTTTGACCGAGCTCGCTGTGGTGGGTGTCGGCGGAAAGCCATCTCGAAGGCGCACGTGGTGTAGCAGGTGGATTGTGGCCCGGCATCACAGTTTTCAAGGAATTTCCAACCCTAGTTTGGAACAGTTGAAATAATCGCCGACCTGAAGTTTATAAGTAAGAAGGAAGGTTAATTTTTAATCAATTGCTTATTTAATTATATTAAAGTGTTATCAGCCTTTATAAAATCGTACCTTTCTCATACGAACTTCAAATCGCGCGAAACAGGATTCGTTGGGATCATGCGGACGAGAGCTTCGCAACAAGATTAATTGGGTCCAATTTGGAGCTTGTTAGGATTTAGGGTAGAATTAAATTCAAACCGTCCAATAAAGAATGATGGAGTAGAAACCGACTGTGAGAACTCTCTCTCACTCAAATTATTTTACAGTTATTATATAACAGGTTGTAGACGGGGCTTAGTACCTCCTGACACTGTTTTTTTGTACAGACCATGGTTGATTGTTTGCTTGGATTGTGATTGGGATTGTCATGGATTGATATGGGTTTATATAAAAATTATTTATATAAAATGTATATAAAATTATCATGAAAATAAAATAAAATAAATATCCATTTACAAATCGGACGGTTTGTTTATATACATCTATTTAACTGATATTGATTGGGACAATAATATTTTACACGTCGCCCAACTGCATAAATAATAGTTAGTATTTGTTGTTTGAAAACCCCACACGGGTATTGGGATGATATTTGACGTACACTAATCCCAACAATTAGTGGTATGTCAATCGATGGGTTGACAGACTGTATAAGCGTTATTTATTTATTTTAATGCTTATACGGTTGTAAAATGCACTCTAGATGTTGTATGAATTTTTAATGATTGTTTATCATTATTGTTGTATACATGCGATGTATGTAATCCATATAACTGAAATTATATGGTAATTGATTGAGCCTAAGTCCAGTTCAGAATCAACGAATATTTTAAAATAATATTCAATGAATAATCAAAATGTGATTTTGATGTCCTATTTTGGATGGACATGAAAATATTGAAACGTGAAGCCGTGTTAAGTAGTTAAATGCCATTTTAACACGAACAAGATTTTTTGTCGATTTTATTCATTTTATAATGAATATCGGAAAGTGATTTCAAAATCTGATATTTTGAAAATATTATCATTTTAATATTATAATGATATAGAATATTCAGTTTTGATTTAAAATTGAAATAGAAGTGGGAATCGTTTTAAAACGAATTTATAAAATACGTTTTGAACGGAAATCGACAAAATATTATATATATATATATATATATTTATATATATATTAATGGCCTGAATAAAATGCGTCGTGCAGCGACCATTCGCGAATTTCGACCATTAGCTTCAAATGGACGTAACGGGAGATCCGGCCGTCGGATTCTCCTAAAATTGGAACCGTTGGGTTCGTATCGAAAAGAGCTTTCCAATGAGTATAAAAGATTTGAAATATAATAGTTGGATTTGGAATTATGTCCAAATCAATTTCAGAAAAGGTCGCTATGAATGCAGTTCGGTGGCCGTTATTGGAAACTGACTGTAAAGGCCTTAATAAAATTATTAAAAGTATGGAAAAATTGAGTAAAATCATAATAAATGATTTGGAAACATTTTGGATGAAAAATTAAAGTTTTGAAAAGATAAAAATATATTTTTATCGAAATGAACTAGTTATTAATTAGAATAATAATTCAATTATTTTTAGAAATAAATAAATTGGATTTGAAAATGGTTTTAAAATAACCAGAATTTTCCAGAGAATAAATCGGAATGGATTTGGAATGGAAATAATCTCTGGAATATTTCGATATTAGATTCCGTGGTTATACGGATATTGTTTAGGAATTTGGAAGATATATATATCGTTATTCCCAACACGATATTTGTTGGTTTTAGAATTTGATATTGAATATAAGCCGATATAATTTGTAACAACCCGTAAAATTAGAACCAATTTAAAATTTTTATTTTAGAAATTTTAATGAATTTTGAATATTTAAAATGATTTATTTTAAATTATAACGACTAAAAATTTATTTTAAACGAAGTTAAACGAATAAATTTATTTTAATTATATAACGAGCCTGAAATGGCGCGGTTGTTTGAAAATTCGATTTCAAATTTCAACTGAATATACATTATTCAAAATCAATCGAATTTTAGTAAAACCAAAATTATTTTAATCTGTTTAATTAGATCTTTCGAACGAACGTGAAAATTTAGATTTCATAACGGGAATTAAAAGTTATGTCCAGTTTAAAATTCAGAATAGTCGCAACGGAATTTATATATATTAAATATATATATATCCCTTAAAATAGCCATTTGGCAAACGACCTCCGTTTTTAATGAAACTACTTCTGCTGGATCCCGAATGTCAAATTATTACTAGATTCTAAAATTCATAATTTTTGGAATTAATATGTGAGCGTGGCAAAAGAAAACGTGTTTTGATAGTTTCAATTAATTTGGACCGACCAGAAAATAACCATTTTTCAAACGGTATCCAAATTTGACAAAATTAGTTTTTTTAAGTCTGTATCATTAAAACATAGCTAGATTTATTTTTCGGGAATTTTTGGATTCAGTATGCGACCCCAGTAAATTAGAATGTGCTTTCAAATTCAAAATATATTGATTTATATTTTAATTTGGATAAAAACTAATCGTAACGGCCGAAATGGGTTACGAAAAAGTTCTCATTGTGTCCGGAATGGGGTAATTACCTAAGGGCGATAGTCGTTGGGTTGGATTTGGAGTTAGGATGGAAAGTCAACCTTTTAGAGAATTAAAAAAAATTAATATATATATAAATTTATTTTCACATAACCCCACCCCCCTCAAAAAAATCATTTTCCCCGAAACCCCCCAACCCCAAATCGATTTCGCAGATAAAAAAGGGCGATGTCCTTCATCGTCGTCTCCTCCGCTCCGCCACCCCATCGCCCACCCTCCTCTGACCGGCACCTCCCCCTTCTTCCCACTCCTTTATCTCCTCCGTTCGCCTCTCCCTACACCACCTCATTCGCGAGCAAGAAAATCGAGAATGCCCCTTCATCGCGTGCTTCACCCAGCACCACGCCTCCACCGCTCCCCTCCCCCTCCGTCGCAGTTCAACCACCATTCGCCCCTCCTGCTGCCCCCTGAAATCGAAACCCTCTCTCCTCTCGAACGCAAACCGCACCACGTAGGTCCACCCTCTGTGCCCACAACCGCACCACCATCGATCAGACAGCGCCCAGACATCCGTACTCTATTGATTTGGATTTCTCCGACAAATAAAACCCTAGAAAATTGTAAGTATTTCTGATTTTAATTCCTAGATTAAAAATGATTTTTAATTATATAAAGTTGAGATTTTTAATCATATAAAGTAGAGATTTCTAACTATATAAAGTTATGATTTTTCTCTTAGGAAGAAAATATTTTTTGCAAATTAAAAATATGATTTTTAACTAGTGTATGACATGGAAATATTTTTAGAAAGATTAAAATATGATTTTTATATATATTATAGCGTTGTAAAAATATGGTTTTTATATATATTATAGCATTATAAAAATAGGATTTATATATATAATATTGCGTTATAAAAATATGATTTTTATATATTATGTAGCAATATAAAAATGTGATTATTATATATATAGCAGCGATATAAAAATATAATTTTTAGCAAGATAAAAATATATAAACATCATATTAAAAATGTGATTTTTACTATGAACAGCGTGAAAAAGATTGCGTTGGAATTTCTGGCAAATCCAAACTGTTCATAAATTCAAAAATAAAACTGGCGGAGTGGATCCTAAAGGTGAGAACTTCTCACTCTAATTTTATTTTTATTTTTATTTTCTAGTTAAATATATATACTAGGATGCAGACGGTGCTTAAAAGCACCCGACACCTATGATTGAAACCATGGATGTTAGGTTTTTTGTTTTGATTGATAAATTGATTGAATTTGGTTTGGGTTGTGAATTGAATTGATTGGAATTGGTATGTGTATGGCGTGAGCCAGTATTTGGCGAGGGATAAGTCTAGGCCTTATTCCGGTTCTAGTATCGCGCCGTTATGCTGCCAAAATTTTCTAAAAATGTTAGAACAATAAAAATATAATTTTTATTGAATGAACGAACTATATACAATACTCATGTTTTGAATAAAATATTATATCGTTAAAAATATAATTTTTAACGTATATATGAACAACATGGAATTCGCCTGAAATGAAAATAAATATTCATTTACAAATCGAACGATTTGTTTATGGACACTCATTTGAATGATATTGATTGGAATGATAATTTTACACATCGCCCAACTGCACAAGTAAAAATCCGTGTTTGTTGATTGAAACCCCATACAGGTATTGGGATGATATTTGACGTACACTAATCCCAATTGTTTAGTTGTATGTCAATCGATTGGTTGACAGATTGTTGTAAGCGTTTATTATTTATATTTAATGCTTATGCAGTTGAGTAGTGCACTCTGGATGATGGATAATTGTTTATAATTGTTATTATACACATGTGTTGTATGAAATCCATATAAATAACATTGTATGGTAATTGACTATGTCTGATTCCAATTCGGAAATAACGAACAAGGAATATTTTAAAATAATGAATATTTTAAAATAATATTCTGTAAAGAATAAAAATATGATTTGGTGTCCGATTTTGGACGGACACCAAAATATTGAAATATATGAAGCCGTTTTGTTTAGATTTGCGCCATTTTGACGCGAACGATATTTATATCAATTTTATTCATTTTTATAATGAATATCGAACAAGGAAATGATTTCAAATCTGATATTCTGAAAAATATTATCATTTATATATTATAATGATAAGGAATATTCAATTTTGATTTAGAATTGATAATGAAGTTGAAATCGTTTTTAAAACGATTTATAAAATACATTTTAAATGGAAATCGATGAAATATATATAATATATATTAAATGGCCTAAACAGAATGCACCGCGCCACAACCGTTCACGAATTTCGACCATTGACTTCGAATTGACGTTACGGGAGATCCGACCGTTGGATTCTCCTAAAACTGGAACCGTTAGATTCGTGTCGAAAACAGATTTCCAACGAATACAAGGGATTTGAAGTCTAATGGTTGGATTTGGAATTATGTCCAAATCAAATTTGGAAAAGGTCGCTGTAAGTGCAGTTTGATGACCGTTTATGGAAATTGACTGAAAGGGCCTTAATAAATTATTAAAAATATTGATAATTTGTGTAAAATCATAATAAATGATTTGGAAAGAATTAGGATGAAAAATTCCACGTTTGCAAAGATAAAAATATATTTTTATCAAAATGAACTAGTTATTAACTAGATTTGAAATCCAATAATTTATAAATAAAATAAATTGGATTTGTGAAAGTTTTTTAAAATAACCAGAAATTTCCAACAAACAAATTGGACTGGATTTGGAATGGAAATAATCTTCGGAATATTTCGATCGTGGATTCCGTGATTATATGGATATTGTTATGGAAATTTGGAAGATATATTTATATCGTTATTTCCAATACGATATTTGTTGGTTTTAGAATTTGATATTGAATATAAGCCGATATAATTTCTATTCAGAGCGTAGTATTTAATATCAAATGGGATTTTTGGGTTTGTCGTGAATGGTGTCTTCATTAACACTATTCTTAAGCCCAGTTGAGAAAAGAATAAATCTTTTAATTAGGACTTGAGGAAGTTTTCCAATTAATTAATATTTAATTGGAATTGAATAAAAGAACTGGATTTTGGGTTTGTCGTGAATGGTATTTTCTGTAACACTGTTCTTAAAACCCCATTGGAAAAGAATAAATCTTTTAAATTAAGATTATTAGAGTTTCCAGTTTTATTTAGTAATTGGAATAAAATGGAATGTGAATCGGGTTTATTGCGAACTGTGTTTTTAACGACATTCGTTCTTTAACCCGATTAACAGTGGATTATGATTTGGAATTTATAAATCTTTTAATTAAGATTTAAAGGTATTTTCCAAAGAATAGTTTTCCAATTCAATAAAATAAATTGGTATGGAATGGAATTCGATTTGGTAATAATCGAAGTGAACTTCTGTGGAGGAAGATTGTTACTATATATGGAATTTAAAAGGCATTGCTGTTATTCCATTTATATTATTAGTTGGATACGGAAGTTTATATTGATTGTATGTATGGATCTATTTTCCGTGAAGATTCCACAATTAATGGAATGGGATTTTGGGTTTACCGTGAACTGTGTTTTAAATGACATTAGTTCTTTAACCCAATTAAAGATAAGATTAATTTCTTAACTTTGAATAATCATTAAGTAATGATTTTTGCGATTAAAACTGAATTAGAGTTTTAATGAATCTTTAATTAGGTTGGAATGTGAATGGGATAATTAAATATATCGAATTCATGAAATGATCGATAATGGAGTATCACCAGTTTTGCTCCAAGCGATAACTAAATCTTTAATTAGATTTGAACGTGAAATGGTAATTAATTTTACCGATAACTCTGTGGTGCTAGATATGGAGTATTACCAGTTTTTCTCCATGGGATGAATAGACTGGGATTGGGAAATATACTAAATATTACTTCTGTAAGGTCGCTAATCCTGACTAGTTTGATAAACCTTAATTTGGTTTGAATTGATATCCAAAGGAAGATTAAGGAATAAATTGAAAGAATTTATCTTTTATAAAAATAATGGAAACCTTTCCCTAATAATGTGAATGTTGGAATAAAATAATATTCTGAATTGGAATGAGGCGTATGTTGTGTTTATATCACTTGATTATAATATACGCAGGTTATTCGGAAAGGCCGGGTTTATATCCATTTTGAATAACTGACTCGACGATAAGTCGACGATGAAGACGGTGGTCGAAAACCGGAGGTATTCACATTGTTTGGATGATTATTGATGTCTTGATTGGGTTATACACCCAAGACGACGTACTTGGAGATCGACCAGATATGCGAGGACCTCTCTCATGTATTGGACATATGGGACGAGGAATAAGGCGCCTTCATTTTTGTTTAGACCCGGAACAAACAGGTAAATGGATGTGTGTCTGACATTGGATTTTATTCCATATTGATTGATCTCTATTAAATATATATCTGTTGGTGGCAGAGAATTTATTCTCTTGCTTAACACCCTTTTCTGAGGCGTGCGAGCTTAAAGGTTATGTATCGATAGACATCAGTTGCATGACATGAATTGCCTATGTGGCATGCTGAGATGAAAATGATCAAGGCTTCTGTTGAAAAGCAGAGTCTTGTGGTTGATAATCAAAGCACGACTTTAATATTGCATAGCTTTGTGTATAACGTTAATTCGCGAGCCTCATACCCCGGCGTGAACCAGAAACTGGAGAGGACCTCAGGGAGGACATGCATTTCTTTCTAGCTAGGAGTGGTGTCATGGTATGGAGGCTAGACATTTTACTTATGTGTAAGATGGATAGCAAGGCGCCTCAAATATATCGGTCACTACGAGGCCGATGGATGACATGGTCGACATACTGACCAGACTTACTCCCCATAGGGCGGGGAATCACATTGTTCAGGGATTATTAATCCACTTCATGTGGACCGGCCCTGACGATCCAAGGCTTGACTGAGTACTTACCTGAGACATGGTAGGCTATACTGTCTCGAAGTCGGGAAGGATGATCCCTTGCCTTGGTTCACAGATGGAATCCAATTTCCAATACGTGACATTTCTGTTTTGATTGTAGAGCCTAGTATAGCGACACGATAGATGATACCCATGTCGCCTATGATTGATACATTTATGCTTGAATTTTTTTTATACACTAAGCACTTATAATAATATCAAAATGATTTGTTTTGAACGTACCAAGCATGTTTGACTATTATAAGGGAAAACTCTATCCTTCGGCTTGCGTTGCATTATGTGATGGGACCTGAGTCTTATAATAGCTTCATTTTTTCAAAAAGCATTGCGTTGTTTATTTTATGCACTGGTATTCTTGGGAGGAAACCTGTTACGTGTTATACGGCGTGGTCCCTTGATTTACTTTAAGGTAAAAGATTTATTAACTGTTTTTAGTTCTCACACCAGTCACATGACCGACCTGGAGCTTATTGTTTTAACCTAAACTCTGGGCTCCCCTATTTTCCACACGAGAAGCTAGTAGTTTTGGTTTTGCAGATATTATATTCACAGAATCCTGGTTTACAGCTGGAGCTATATTCGTAACGCTCTATATCCGTGTATCTCTTACAGTTGTGATTATGTATTATTTTTCCGCTGCGATAATTTTCCAATGTGTAATATTTACTCATACTCTATTATATTCATGTACTCTGATGAAATTGTTGTAATATGCAATGAAATGTTCTTCTGTTTGTGTTCTGATTTATTGTGTTCTCAACTCAATCCGGGCTTTCCCGAAAGGGCGAGTTTGTGTCGTTTCAGTTGGTATCAGAGCTTTGGTTTATGGAGCTCAAGTACGAGACACAGTAGAACCGAACAAAAGAATTCATCAGAGATTGGATTAGTAATATCCAATGAGAATGACTTGTTATAGATGGGATCAGTAGTATCCTAGAATGAGTCGAAAGAGTGTTATTTTTAAAATAAAAATGAAAACAAATTTTGTTTTGAAAATTTAAATCTTATTATAAGTATTTGAGTATTTTATTTTAAATTGATTTGGACTATCGAGTATATGGAGATTTTAATATACGTCTGATCCATGTGTATTGGAAGTCTCAAATATACTGGGTGGATATAGAATCACACTTTAGTCACTCAGGGATAATTCTGGTGATGCCCGAGTATCATCAGTATTTATATTCGAGTTTCGAAAGTGGGATATCTATATATTTCCAATTGACTGGTGTGAGAACCAAAACTAGATGGGGTTCATTGTTGTGAATTGGCATCAAAAATATGATTTTTGACTATGTATTTAAGTTATGTGTTTGGAACGTTAATCAACTAATAGATTGCTGATTGCTGATTGTGTTGTGTGAATATTCCTTTAAATCAATATAAAATGTATGGTAAACTTAGCCAAATTGAATCAAAGTATTGAACCGAATTGAAGATTGATTGAAATTGCATGCATATACATGTATATACATTGAACAAGCCATAGCAAGGAAGCTAAGAAGAGAAATAAAATTGTTTGTCTGACAAATAGGTACATATTTACTAATTTATTGGGTTGGATGATTTTATGAGCCGATTGGCTTTTTCTTTTTCCTTTTGAATGGTGAGGACCCTGCGTGGCTAGTTGCGGTTTTAAAGGTCTCCCCGTACAAAGGAGGTTATGGCAAAAAAATTCAAAAATTTAGGGTGTTAGCAAAATTTTTGAAAAGTTAGAAAGTTCTTAGAAGCAGAAAAGTTGAAGAATGAACGCCATAATGAAAGTTGAGTTGGTTAGTTAAACAAGTTTCAGCTCTGTTCCTTTTCGAGGACGAAAAGATTTTAAGTGGGGGAGATTGTAACAATCCGAAAAATCAGAACTAACTTAAATTTTTTATTTTAGCAATTTTAATGAACTTTGAATATTTAACATGATTTATTTTAAATAACAATGACTAATAATTTACTTTAAACGAAGTTAGAACAAATGAATTTATTTTAATTATATAACAAGCCTGAAATGGCGTGGTGGTTTGAAAATTCGATTTCAAATTTTAATTGTATGTACATAATTCAAAATAAATCGGATTTCAGTAAAACCAAAAATATTTGAATCTGTTTAATTAGATCTCTCTAACGAACGTGAAAAATTCAGATTTCATAATGGGAATTAAAAGTTATGTCCAATTTAAAATTCAGAATAGTCGCTATGGAATTTATATATATTTTAATATATATATATATATATATATATATATATATATATAGCCCTTAAAAATAGTCATTTCGCAATCGACCTCCATTTTCGACGAAACCACTTTTGTTGTATCTGAAATGTCAAATTATTGCTAGATTCTAAAATTCATAACTTTTTGGAATTAATATGCGAGTGTGGCAAAAGAAAATGTGTTTTGACAGATTTAGTCAATTTGGATCGACCAGAAAATGACGATTTTTCAAATAGTCTCCAAATTTGACAAAATTAGTTTTGTTAAGATCGTATCGTCAAAACATAGCCAGATTTATTTTTTGGGAATTTTTCGAGTCAGTATGCGACCCTGGTAAATTAGAATGTGCGTTCAAATTCAAAATATATTGATTCATATTTTAGTTTTGATAAAAACTAATCAAAACAGCCGAATTGGGTTACGAAACATTTGTTCGCCTCTCCCTACACCACCTCATCGCGAGTAAGAAAACTGAGAACGCCCCTTCGTCGCACGCTCACCCAGCACCGCGCCTCCACGGCTCCCCTCCCTCTCCGCCGCAGTTCAACCACCATTCGCCCCTCCTGCTGCCCCCTGAAATCGAAACCCCCTCTCCTATCAAACGCAAACCGCAGGTACGCCCTCCGCGCCCACAACCGCACCACCATCGATCAGACAACGCCCAAACCTCCTTGCTCCACTGATTTGGATTTCTCTAACGAACAAAACCCTAGAAAATTGTAAATATTTCTGATTTTAATTCCTAGATTAAAAATGATTTTTAATTATATAAAGTTGCGATTTTTAATCATATAAATAGAGATTTTTAAGTATATAAAGTAATGATTTTTATCGTAGCAAGAAAATATTTTTGGCAAGTTAAAAATATTATTTTTAACTAGTGTATGGCATGGAAATATTTTTAGAAAGATAAAAATATGATTTTTATATATATTATAGCGTTGTAAAAATATGGTTCTTATATATATTATAGCATTATAAAAATAGGATTTTTATATATAATATAGCATTATAAAAATATGATTTTTATATATAATGTAGCAATATAATAATGCGATTATTATATATAGCAGCGATATAAAAATATAATTTTTAGCGAGATAAAAATATATAAACATCATATTAAAAATGTGATTTTTACTATGAACAGCGTGAAAAAGATTGCGTTGGAATTTCGGGCAAATTCAAACTGTTCAGAAATTCAGAAATAAAACTGGTGGAGTGGATCCCAAAGATGAGAACTTCTCACTCTAATTTTATTTCTATTTTTATTTTCTAGTTAAATATATATACTAGGATGCACATGGTGCTTAGAAGCACCCGACACCTTTGATTGAAACCATGGATGTTTGGTTGTTTGTTTTGGCTGATAAATTAGTTGAATTTGGTTTGGGATGTGAATTGAATTGATTGAATTGGTATGTGTATGGCGCGAGCCAGTATTAAGTGAGGGATAAGGCTAGACCTTATTCCGGTTCTAGTATCGCGCTGTTATGCTGCAAAAGTTTTCTAAAAATGTTAGAATAATAAAAATATAATTTTTATTAAATGAATGAACTATATACAATACTCATGTTTTGAATAAAATATTATACCGTTAAAAATATAATTTTTAACGTATATATGAACGGCATGAAATTCTCCTGAAATGAAAATAAATATTCATTTACAAATCGATTGATTTGTTTATGCACACTCATTTGAACGATATTGATTGGAACGATAATTTTACACATCGCCCACTGCACAAATAAAAATATGTGTTTTTTGATTGAAACCCCACACGGGTATTTGGATGATATTTGACGTACACTAATCCCAATTGTTTAGTTGTATGTCACTCGATTGGTTGACAGACTGTTGTAAGCGTTTATTATTTATATTTAATGCTTATGCAGTTGAGTAGTGCACTCTGGATGATTGTTTATAACTGTTGTTATATACATGTGTTGTATGAAATCCCATATAAATAACATTATATGATAATTGACTGTGCCTGATTCCAATTCGAAAATAACGAATAAGGAATATTTTAATATAATGAATATTTTATAATAATATTTTGTAAAGGATGAAAATATGATTTGATGTCCAATTTTGGATGGACACGAAAATATTAAAATATATGAAGCCGTGTTGTTTAGGTTAGCGCCATTTTGACGGAATGATATTTATATCGATTTTATTCATTTTCATAATGAATATAGAAAAAGGAAATGATTTCAAATCTGATATTCTGAAAATATTATCATTTATATATGATAATGATAAGGAGTATTTAATTTTGATTTAGAATTGATAATAAGTTGAAATCATTCTTAAAACAAATTAAAAACAATTTATAAAACACGTTTTAAATGGAAATCGACAATATATATATATATATATATACATATATATATATATATATAATATATTAAATGGCCTGAATAGAATGCTCCGCTCCGCGACCGTTCGCGAATTTTGACCATTGACTTCGAATTGACGTTACGGGAGATCCGACCGTCGGATTCTCCTAGAACTGGAACCATTGGGTTCGTATCGAAAAGAGATTTCCAACGAATACAAGGGATTTGAAATATAACGATTGGATTTGGAATTATGTCTAAATCAAATTTGGAAAAGGTCGTTGTAAGTGCAACTCGATGACCATTTATGGAAATCGATTGAAAGGGCCTTAATAAAATTATTAAAAATATTTATATTTAGTGTAAAAGCATAATAAATGATTTGGAAAGAATTAAGACGAAAAATTCCACGATTGTAAAGATAAAAATATATTTTTATCAATATGAACTAGTTATTAACTAGATTTGAAATCCAATAATTTTTAAATAAAATAAATTGGATTTGTCAATGGTTTTTAAAATAACCAGAAATTTCCAACAAACAAATTGGAATGGATTTGAAATGGAAATAATCTTTGGAATATTTCGATCTTGGATTCCGTGATTATACGGATATTGTTATGGAAATTTGGTAGATATATTTATATCGTTATTCCCAATACGATATTTGTTGGTTTCAGAATTTGGTATTGAATATAAGCCGATATAATTTTTATTCAGAGCCTAGTATTTAATATCAAATGGGATTTTGGGTTTGTTGTGAATGGTGTCTTCATTAACACTGTTCTTAAGCCCAGTTGAGAAAAGAATAAATCTTTTTATCAAGACTTGAGGAAGTTTTCCAATTAATTAATATTTAATTGGAATTGAATAAAAGAATTGGATTTTGGGTTTGTCGTGAATGGTGTTTTTAGTAACACTGTTCTTAAAACCCCGTTTGAAAAGAATAAATCTTTTAAATTAAGATTATTAGAGTTTCCAGTTACATTTAGTAATGGGAGTAAAATGGAATGTTAATCGGGTTTATCGCGAACTGTGTTTTTAATGACATTCGTTCTTTAACCCGATTAACAGTGAAATATGATTTGGAATTTATAAATCTTTTAATTAAGATTTAAAGGTAATTTCCAAAGAAAAGTTTTCCAATTCAATAAACTAAATTGGAATGGAATGGAATTCGATTTGGTAATAATCGAAGTGAACTTCTGTGGGGGAAGACTGTTACTATATATGGAATTTAAAAGGCTTTGCCGTTTTTTCATTTATATTATTGGTTAGATACGGAAGTTTATATCGATTGTATATATGGCTCTAATTTCTATGAAGATTTCACAATTAATGGAATGGGATTTTGGGTTTACTGTGACTTGTGTTTTAAATGACACTAGTTCTTTAACCCAGTTAAAGATAAGATTAATTTCTTAACTTTGAATAATCATTAATTAATGATTTTTGAGATTAAAACTGAACTAAAGTTTTAATGAATCTTTACTTAGATTGGAATGTGAATGGGATAATTAAATTTATCGAATTCATGAAATGATCGATAATGGAGTATCACCAGTTTTGCTCCAACCGATAGCTAAATCTTTAATTAGATTTGAACGTGAAATGGTATTTAATTTTACCGATAACACCATGATGTTAGATATGGAGTATTACTAGTTTTGCTCCAAGGGATGAATAGGTTGGGACTGGGAAATATAATAAATGATTACTTCAGTAAGGTCGCTAATCCCGACTAGTTTGGATAAACCTTAATTTGGTTTGAACTGATATCCAAAGGAAAATTAAAGAATAAATTGAAAGAATTTATCTTTGTTAAAATTAATGGGAACCTTTCCCTAATAATGTGAATATTTGAATAAAAAATTATTCTGAATTGGAATGAGGCGTATGTTGTGTTTATATCACTTGATTATAATATACGCGGGTTATTCGGAAAGGCCGGGTTTATACCCATTCTGAATAACTGACTCGACGATGAAGAAGGTGGTCGAAGACCGGAGGTCTTCAAATTGTTTGGATGATTACTGATGTCTTGATTGGGCTGTACATGCAAGACAAGGTAATAAGTGTTGATCGTCCAGACGTACTTGGAGATCGACCGAATATGCGAGGACCTCTCTCCTGTATTGGACATATGGGGCGAGGAATAAGATGCTTCCATTTTCGTTCAGACCCAGAACGAACTTGTAAATGGATGTGTGTCTGACATTGGATTTTATTCTGTATTGATTGATCTCTATTAAATATATATCTATTTGGTGGCAGAGAATTTATTCCCTTACTTAGCACCCTTCTCTGAGACGTACGAGCTCAGAGGTTATATAACGATAGACATCAGTTGCATGACTTGAATTGCCTGTGTGGCATGTCGAGATGCAAATAATCAAGGCTTCTGTTGAAAAGCAGAGTCTTGTGGTTGATGATCAAAGAACGGCTTTAATATAGCATAGCTTTGTGTATAACATTAATTCGCGAGCCTCACACCCTGGTGTGAACTAGAAACGGGAGAGGACCTCAGAGAGGACATGCGTTTCCTTCTAGCTAGGAGTGGTGTCATGGTATAGAGCCCAGACATTTTACTTATGTGGATGATGGATAGCGAGGCGCCTCGGATATAACCGTCACTACGGGGCCAATGGATGACATGATCAACATACTAACCAGATTACGCCCCATAAGGCGGGGAAACGCATTGTTCAGGGATTATTAATCCACTTCGTGTGGATCAGCCCTAACAATCCAATGCTTGACTGAGTACTTGCCTAAGACATGTAGGCTAGATTGTCTCAAAGTCGGGAAGGACGATCCCTTGCCTTGGTTCACAGATGGAATCCAATTTCCAATACGTGACATTTCGGTTTTGATTGTTGAGTCTAGTATGGCGACATAATAGATGGTACCCACGTCGCCTATGATTAATACATTTATATTCGAAATTGTTTTATACACTAAGAGCTTATAATAATATCAAAAGGTTTTGTTTTAAACGTACCAAGCATGTTTGGCTATTATAAGGGAAAACTCTATCCTTCGGCTTGCGTTGGATTGTGTGATGGGACCTGAGTCTTATAATATCTTCATTTTCCCAAAAAGTATTGCGCTGTTTATTTTATGCACTGGTATTCTTGGGAGGAATCTGTTCCATGTTATACGGCGTGGTCCCTTGGTTTACTTTAAGGTAAAAGATTTAATAACCGTTTTTAGTTCTCACACCAGTCATATGACTGACCTGAAGTTTATTGTTTTAACCTAAACTCTGGGTGCCCCTATTTTCCATACGGGCAGCTAGTAGTTTTGTTTTTGCAGATATTATATTCACAGGATCCTTATTTATAGCTTTAGCTATATTCGGAACGCTCTGTATCCGTGTACCTCTTATAGTTGTGATTATGTATTATTTTTCCTCTGTTATGTAATGTATTTTAATCTCTGATATTTTTCCATTGTGTAATATTTACTCATACTCTGTTATATTCTTGTACTCTGATGAAATTGTTGTAATATGTAATGAAATGTTCTTCAGTTTGTGTTCTGATTTGTAGTGTTCTCAACTCAATTCGGGATTTCCCGAAAGGGCGAGTTTGGGTCGTTTCATAATTTCTATTCACAACCTTGTATTTGATATCAAATTGGATTTTGGGTTTGTCGCGAATGATGTCTTTATTAACACTGTTCTTAAAACCAGTTGAGAAAAAATTAAATCTTTTAATTAAGATTTAGTAAAATTTACCAATTAATTAATTATTGGAATGAAATTGGATTTGGATTTGTCGTGAATGGTGTCTTTATTAATACTGTTCTTAGAACTAGTTGTGGAAAGAATAAATCTTTAAATTAAGATTTAGTGAAGTGTTCTAATTAATTAATATTTAATTGGAATTGAATAGAAGAATTGGATTTTTGGGTTTATCGTGAACCGTGTTTTAAATAACACTTATTCTTTAACCCAACTAACAGTGAAGATATGATTTTGAATTTATAATCTTTTAATTAAGATTAATGGAATTTTCCGAAGTAAAGTTTTCCAATTTAATATATTAAATTGGAATTCGATTTGGTAATAATCTAGATGAGCTTCTGTAAAGGAAGACCATTGTTATATATGGAATTTAAAAGGCTTTGCCGTTTTTCCATTTATATTATTGGTCTGATTAAGGAATTTATATCAATTATACACTGTTATGATTTTCTTGTAGATTCCATTTTGATGGAAGATGATTTTGGGTTTATCATGAATGATGTTTTAAATGACAATGGTTCTTTAACCCTGTAAAGACCGGATTTATTTCCTAAATTTGAATAATCATTAAATAATGATTTTTGGGATTAAAACTAAGTGGAGTTTTAATGAATCTTTAATTAGATTGAAATGTTAATGTGGTAATTAAATTTTCCAAATTTGAAAAGTGTGCGAAAATGGAGTATCACCAGTTTCACTTCATGCAATAGTTAAATCTTTAATTAGATTTGAACGTGAAATAGTAATTGAATTTACCGATAACATAGTGGTGTTAGATACGGAGTACTACCAGTTTTGCTCCATGGGATGAATAGGTTGGGGTTGGGGATAGTAAAATGAATGATTACTTCGGTAAGGCGCTAATCCCGATTAGTTGGATAAACCTTAATTTGGTTTAAACTGTGAAAAGATACCATAAAATCTTTTGAAATGATTTCCAAAGAAATGGATTAAACAATGTGTTTAAAAGCGATAATCTTTGATAAGATTAATGAGAACCTTTCCAAAATAAAGAAATATGAATAAAAGAATATTCTGGATCTCTCTTATATTGGACACATGGGACGAGGAATAAGGTGCCTTCGGTTTCGTTCAGACCTAGAACGGACTTGTAAATGGATGGTGTATCTGACGTTGAATTCCATTATGTTGTATTCGTTGATCTCTGCTAAATGTATACTTATTTGGTGGCGGAGAATCTGTTCTCTTGCTTAACACCCTTCTCTAAGATGTACGAGCTTAGAGGTTATATATTGGTAGAAATAAATGATATGGTATGGATTAACAGTGTGACATGCTGAGTTGCAGTGATCCAAGATTTTGTTGGAAAGCAAAGCTTGGTGGATGATGATCAAAGCATAGCTTTGTGTAGCGTTAATTTGCGAGCCTCACACCCTAGTATATTGTTGAACTGATGGTTAGATCAGTATACTTGCGAGATGAGGATGGATTGGTCGACCGAGATAAGCTGGGTGTGGTCGCTACATACCTGGTAGGGATAGGGCACACCCCCCGATTCCGAGAAGGATAGAGTAAGTGGCGTTTTCTCATGCACGGGACATAAGTCGCGGAGATACTCGATATCCTGGATATAGTGCGGATGTGCATTACGGTGTTTTCTCATGCTTAGGATGTAAGCCATTGGGTATTGCACTACGCGATAGATCTTACGAATCAGGAGCCATCATGATGGAACTTCCAATACGACATTTTACGGTTTTAGTTGTATACTATCGGCGACATAGTGGTATGGGACATTCATGTCGTCTATGATTGATACATTTATATTTAAAGTTGACTTCTTCACTTATAGTAATAATAAAAGATAAATTTCACATATCAAGCATATTTGGCTATTATAAGAGAAAACTCTATCCTCGACTGTGTTCATTGTGTGATGGGACCTGAGTCTTATAATATCTTTATTGTTCTTTATTTAGTATTGCGCTATTTGTTTTATGCACTAGTACTCTTGGGGGTAAACCCTTTCCATGTTAACGGCGTGGTCCCTTGATTTACCTAACTTTAAAATCAAGTTAATAACTGTTTTAGTTCTCACACCAGTTCCATGACTGACTCGGAGTTTATTGTTTTAACCTAAACTCTGGGTGCCCATATTTTCCACATGGGCAGCTAGTAGTTTTGCTTTTCGCAGATATTTCTTTTTCCAGGATCATGGATTAGAGCTAGAGCTATATTTAGAAAGCTTTATATCCATGTATTTCATTCAGTTGTGCTATGTGATAACCCGTAACCTCCCCAGTAAGGAAAGCCCGGATTGCTTTGGTAACAACACACATCGGAACACAAACAGGAGAACATTTCATTGCTATTACAACAATTCCATCAGAATACAAGAATATACAGAGTATGAATAAATATTACACAGAAAATATCTGAGATTTAAATTACATAGCAGTGGAAAAATATTACAAAACACAACTGAAAATAATACACGGATACAGAGCTTTCCGAGCATCATTCCAGTTGTAAATCGGGATCTTGTGAACATAAATCTGCAAAACAAAAACTACTAGCTGCCCGTGTCGAAAATAAGGGCACCCAGAGTTTAGGTTAAAACAATAAACTACAGGTCAGTCATGTGACTGGTGTGAGAACTAAAACAGTTAGTTAAAACTTTACTTTAAAAGAGATTAATTCCATGGACCACGCCGTATAACACGGAACGGGTTTCCTCCCAAGAATACCAGTGCATAGAATAAACAACGCAATGCTTTTTCGAAAAATGAAGCTATTATAAGACCCAGGTTCCATCACACAATACAACGCAAGCCGGAGGATAGGGTTTTCCTTTATAATAGCCAAACATGCTTGGTACGTTTAAAACAAATCAATTGAAACTATTATAAGTGTATAGTGTCAAAACAATTTCAATCATAAATATCAATCATAGATGGCATTAATGACCCATATCATTATGTCGCCGTACTAGGTTCTACAAATAAAACCGAAATATCTCGTATTGGAAATTGGATTTCCGTCATGAGTCGAGGCAAGGGGCAAGATCCTCTCCGCTTTGAGACACTCTAGCATATGCCTCAGGACTACACACTCTGGGTAACCCTTGGATCTTCAGAGCCGGTCCTCTCTTATGTTTGAGGATTAATTATTCCTGAACATACGTTTCCCGGTCCTAACAGACCTAAAATCGAGTCGCCTCGCATTCCAACAACCACATAGGTAAAAATAATATAAATGTCAGCCAGTTTAAGCACTAACACCACCACTAGCTAGAAAGAAACGTCGTGCTCTCCCTGCAGTCACTATCCCGTTTTTGATTCATACCGAGGTGTGAGGCTCGCGAATTCACGATATACACAAATCTGCACCACACAGGCCATGCTTTGATCATCAACCACAAGAATTTGCTTTTCAACAGAAGCCTTGATCATCTGCCACTTAGGCATGCCACACAGGCAATTCACTCCATGCGACTGATATCCATCGATATACAACCTCTAAGCTCGTACATCTCAGAGAAGGGCGTTAAGCAAGAGAATAAATTCTCCACTGCCAAATAGATGTATATTTAATAGAGATCAATCAACACAGAATAAAATCAAATGTCAGACACACAGTCCATTTACAAGTTCGTTCTGGGTCTGAACGAAACCGGAGGCACTTTCCTCGCATATCCATCGATCTCCAAGTATGTCTGGACGATCATCAACTGATTCCCTCATCTTGGGTGTACAGCCCAATCAAGATCATCAATAATCATCCAAACGATGTGAAGACTTCCGGTCTTCAACCACCGTCTTCCTTTTAGACATATCGTCGAATCGGTTATTCAGAATGGGTATAAACCCAGCCTTTCCAAATAACCCGCGTATATAATAAACAAATGTTACACAAACACAACATACGCCTCATTCCAATTCAGAATATTCTTTTATTCAAATTTTCACATTCTTAGGGAAAGGTTCCCATTAATTTTATCAAAGATAAATTCTTCTAAATTTAATCATTAATGTTCCTTTGGATATCATTTCAAACCATATTAAGGTTTTCCAAACTAGTCGGGATTAGCGAACCACACCGAAGTAATTATTTATTTTATTTCCCAATCCCAACCTATTCATCCCAAGAAGCAAAAATGGTAATACTCCATATCTAACACCACGGTGTTATCGGTAAAATTAATTACCATTTCACGTTCAAATCTAATTAAAGATTTAACTATCGCTTTGGAGAAAAACTGGCCTCGATCACTTTCCAAATTTGATAATTCAAATTATCATTTCACATTTCAATCTAATTACAGATTCATTAAAACTCCCCTTAGTTTTAATCTTCTCAAAAATCAATATCCTTTCTTTAACTGGGTTAAAGAACCAATGTCACCTAATACACGATTCACGATAAATCCAAAATCACTTTCAAATTCAATTCCAATTAAATATTATTTAATTGGTACACTTCATTAAATCTAAATAGAAAGATTTAATCTTTTCTCAACAGGGTTCAAGAACAGTGTTAATGAAGACACCATTCACGACAAACCCAAGTCACATTTGATATTAAATACAAGGCTCTGAATAGAAAATATATCGGCTTATATTCAATATCAAATTCTACGACTAACAAATATCATATTGGAAATAACGATATAAATATATCTTTCAAATTTCCCCAACCATATCTGTATAATCACGAAATCCAATATTGAAATATTCCAAAGATAATTTCGATTCAAATCCATTCCAATTCGTATATTGGAAAATTCTGATTATTTTCAAAACCACTTCAAATACACTTTATTTATTTATTTAAAAATAATTGGATTTTAATTCTAGTTCAAAACTAGTTCATTTCGATAAAATCTATTTTTATCCTTTCAAATGTGGAATTTTTCATCCCAGTTCTTTCCAATTCATATATTATGATTTTACACAAATTATTAATATTTTTAATAATTTTATCAAGGCCCCTACCGTCGTTTTCCATCAACGGCCGTCGAACTGCACTTACAGCGACCTTTTCCAAATTTGATTTGGATATAATTCCAAATCCAACTGTTAGATTTCAGATTTATAATATTCATTGGAAAGCTCCTTTCGATGCGAACCCAATGGCTCCGGTTTTTGGAGAATCCGATGGTCGGATCTCCCGTAATGTCCATTCGAAGTCAATGTTCGAAATTCACAAACTGCCGCAGCGCAACGCGTTCTATTCAGGCCATTTTATATATAATATATATATATATATATATATATATATATATTATATGTATTTCATCGATTTCCATTTAAAACGTATTTTATAAATCATTTTAAATTCGTTTTCGAAACGATTTCAACTTCATATTCAATTTCGAATCAAAATTGAATATCCCACATCATCGATATACAAATGACAATATTTTCAAAAAGTTATATTTTGAAATCACTTCCTTTTCTATAATCATTATAAAAACGAATATAATCGATATAAATATCGTTCGCGTCAAAATAGCGCATCTCTAATCAACACGGCTTTATATTTTTCAATAACTTCGTTATTCTATTCAACAAATGAATATTTATTCTATTCAACACATGAATCTATATTTCTTTCAACACATGACTATTCTCAACACATGAGTACTGTCAACACATGACTATTTTTGTTATTTAATATATTTTATAAAATTATGATTTCTATCGTTTAATTTTTTTTATCAGACTCCAACCGTAAATTAGTAAGAGAACGATTCCCTAAATATTAACCCCGAAGGCCGAAACCAACATCATATCATTACCCAGGTGACCACTCATCTTATCTATTTCGCAGTTAGTTTCTAATTTTATATATGATAAAGATGTAAATTTTATTGTTAAAATATTTCGTTCACTACATGATAAGTTTCAACACATGAGCATCGTCAACACATGACTATTTATTCTATTCAACACATGAATCTTTATTTTAGAATATTCTTTATTTTCCCAATTGGAATGAGGCCCAATCAATTACTATATAATGTTAATTATATGGATTCCATACAACATATGTATATAATAGCAATGATAAATAATCAACCATCATCCAAAGTGCACTACACAACTGCATAAGCATTAAATATAACTAATTAACGCTCATACAGTCTGTCAATCAAATGATCGACATACCACTAAACAATTGGGATTAGTGTACGTTAAATATCATCCCAACACCCGTGTGGGGTTTCAATCCACAAACACTGAATATTATTTGTGCAGTTGGGCGATGTGTAAAATTTATCGTCCCAATCAGTATCCTTCAAATAGGTGTACAAAAACAAACCGTCCGGTTTGTAAATGAATATTTATTTATTCACATTCACATTAAAAATTATATTTTTAACGATAATTAATTTATTTCAACACATGAATGTTTTATTATCCATTTCACATCAACATCGCAAACAAACTTCACAATACACCAAACATGCATACAAGTCGTCCATGGTCAGTGGACGATGGGTGTCGGGTGCTGCTAAGCACCGTCTGCATCCTAGTATATAATTTTAACTAGAAAACAAGATTTAAAGTGAGAAGTTCTCACCGATTAGGTAAACCAAGCGCCACAACTCTTCATATGTAGAAATCTTCGTCGTGCTCGCCTTTTGTCAATTTTATTGTCCGTAGCCACTACATATATAAAAATCGCATTTTTATATTATCACTTAATGTATAAAAATTATATTTTTATTTCACTTCATATATATAAAAATTGAACCGTTATCCTCACTATTTATATATAAAAATCGAATTTTTATCTATGTAAAAATCTCAACTTATATTTTAAACAAAATCACTTCTTTATATTGTTAATTCGCTACAACACATATAAAGGTCGTATTTTTATAATCTCTACTATATAAAAATTATATTTTTATTTCGCTCTTTTCATTGATAAAAATCTTTTCCTTCTTTTCAAATAAAAATCATATTTTTATTTGTTCACTTTCAATATAAAAATTATACTTTTATTTATAATGACATATATATAAATTTCAATTCTTTCGCAAATAAAGATCAAATCTTTTAACATAAAAACCATACCTTTTAACTTATCAAAATCAGATCTTTTCCGTTTTGAAAAATCGAATCTTTTCCATGAAGAAAATCACAACCTTTCTAGCGATAAAAATTATATCTTTCTAGCGATAAAAATTCGCCTTTGATTATATAAAAATCTCTTCTTTGATTATATAACAATATAGTCTTCTCTAAAATAAAAATGCAATCTTTATACTTTATAAATATAAATAAAAATCCTGTACTTACTCTAATCAAAGATCTAACCTCTTTACCTTTGAACACCCTATTATACATCGAAGAATATAAACTAAACAACGAAAATAAACTCACATTTTAGTTGAAGGAGGGGGGTTTCCGGGTGCGAACAGTGGAGGAGGAGGCTCGGGGGAGGGGTTGGAAGCGGCGCAGTCGATTGCAGGGCGGGGGTTTTCGTGTGGTGGCGGGCCGAACGAGGCGGGCGGCTGCTGAGGGGATGAGGGCTTAGGGGAATCGCGGTTTTGAGGGCTGGGTGCTCGAACGAGGCGAGAGGTAGAGATCGAGCGTGGAGGGGGGGGGGAGTCTTGGTGGAGGCAATGGCGGCGGAAGGGGGGCGGCGGCTGTGGATCCCGATGAGTTTCCTTTTTTTCCCTAGTTGAATTCGAAATGAATCAGGGGTGCTGAGAGGGTATAGAAAATGAAGGGAGATTTTTATTTTTTATTTAATTATTTAATTTCAAAAAGCAACTTTTTATTTCGACCTCGAAATCGAACCCACCGACTGTCGTCCATAGATAATTACACCCATTCCAAACACAATGGGATATGTATCGTAGGCTGATTCGATCATTTCGATCAGTTTTCGTCAAAATCAAAATATAACTCTATATATTGAATTTGAACGCGCATTTCAATTTACCGGGGCCACGTATGAACTCTAAAAATTCCCAAAAAATATTTTCTAGCTTCGTATTGACGATACGGTCTTAACAAAACTAATTTCATCGAATCCGGAGACCGTTTGAAAAATGGTCGTTTTCCAGTCGATTAAAATCAACTAAAACTGGTCAAACGCGTTTTCCTTTGCCACGCTCACATATTGATTCGAAAAATTACGAATTTTGGAATCTAGCAATAACTTGACACCGCGGATCCAACAAAAGTGGTTTCGTCAAAAACCGAGGTCGTTTGCAAAATTTCCATTTTTAAGGGCCAGAATTCCATAGCGACTATTCTAAATTTTCAACTAGGCATATTTTTTGATTCCCGCTATGAAATTTCGATTTTTCGGATTCGTTGGAAAGATATTCTCAATTAGATTCGAATATTTTTGGTTTCGCTAAAATCCGATTTATTTTGAATCCTGTACATTCATGTGAAGTTTGAAATCGAATCATCGAACTACCGCGCCATTTTCAATTCCTTTTATATTTAAAATAAAATATTTATATTCTATCGACGATTCAAATAAATATATACGTTCTAATTCTATTCAAAATAAATTTCTCGTCGCTATTATTTAAAATATTCCATTTTAAATATTAAAAATTCATCAAAATTGCCAAAAAAAATAAAAATAAAAATAAAAATTTTAAATTGGCTCAGAATTTCTGGGTTATTACAATCTCCCCCACTTAAAATTTTTCATCCCCGAATAGGAACGAAGCTGAACGTTGTTTAATTAATCAACTCAACTTCCATTATTTTCTTTACGGCTTAAGTTCTTCAACTTTTCATTTTCTAAGAACTTTTCAAATTTTTCAAAAATTTGGCTAACACCCTAAATTTTCAAAAAAATTCGCCGTAACCTCATTTGCACTGGGGACTTCGGAATATTTCAAATAGCCTCCCATGGCCCTCATCAATCCAAAAAAAAAAAGAAACAGCCAATCGGCTCATAAAATCATCAAATCCCAATAAATTTGTAAGCATGTACCTATTTGTCGGGCAAACAATTTTATTATTCTGCTCTAGCCTCCTTGCTATGACCTGTTCAATGTGAGTACATGTATATGCATGCAATTTCAAATAATTTTCAATACAGTTCAATATTTGATTCCATTAGGCTAAACGGCTCAAAATTTCAACAAATCAAAATAATAATCATACAACATAACCATCAATCAATTAGTGAATTACCGTTTCAAATTCATAATTTGTTATATATATACAGAAAATCATGTTTTTGATGCCAAATCACAACAATAAATCTATCTAGTTTTGGTTCTCACACCAGTCTAATGGAAATATATAGAAATCCCACCTTCGAAACTCGAACATAAACTACTGATGCCGTACGTCATCAGTAGAATCATCTCCGGGCGACTAGAGTGCGATTCTATATCTATCTAGTATATTAAAACTTCGAATATACGTTCATGACGCGTATATGCAAAACCTTTATATACTCGATTGTCCAAAATCAATATTAATAAAATATTCAAATACGTATACTTGAATTTCATTTTCAAAATTTTATTTCAAAAATATACTCTTCACACTCGTTCTAGGATACTACTGATCCCATCTGTAACGAGTTATTCTCATTGGATATTACTAATCCAATCTCTGATGAACTCTTTCGTTTGGTTCTAATGTGTCTTCTCCTCGAGCTCTGTAAACCAAAGCTCTGATACCACTGTGATAACCCGTAACTTCCCTGGTAAGGAAAGCCCGGATTGCTTTGAGAACAACACACATCGGAACACAAACAGAAGAACATTTCATTGCTATTACAACAATTCCATCAGAATATAAGAATATACGGAGTATGAATAAATATTACACAGAAAATATCAGAGATTTAAATTACATAGCAGCGGAAAAATATTACAAAAGACAACTGAAAATAATACACGGATACAGAGCTTTCCGCGCATCGTTCCAGTTGTAAATCGGGATCCTGTGAACATAAATCTGCAAAACCAAAACTGCTAGCTACCCGTGTTGAAAATAAGGGCACCCAGAGTTTAGGTTAAAACAATAAACTCCAGGTTAGTCATGTGACTGGTGTGAGAACTAAAACAGTTAGTTAAAACTTTACTTTAAAAGAGAGTAATTCCTGGGACCACGCCGTATAACACGGAACGGGTTTCCTCCCAAGAATACCAGTGCATAGAAACAACGCAATGCTTTTTCGAAAAATGAAGCTATTATAAGGCCCAGGTCCCATCACACAATACAACGCAAGCCGGAGGATAGGGTTTTCCCCTATAATAGCCAAACATGCTTGGTACGTTTAAAACAAATCATTTGATACTATTATAAGTGTATAGTGTTAAAACAATTTCAATCATAAATATCAATCATAGACGACATTAATGACCCATACCACTATGTCACCATACTAGGTTCTACAAATAAAACCGAAATATCTCGTATTGGAAATTGGATTTCTGTCATGAGTCGAGGCAAGGGGCAAGCTCCTCTCCGCTTCGAGACACTCTAGCAAATGCCTCAGGACTACACACTCTGGGTAACCCTTGGATCTTCAGGGCCGGTCCTCTCTTACATTTGAGGATTAATTATTCCTGAACACACGTTTCTCGGTCCTAACAGACCTAAAATCGAGGCGCCTCGCATTCCAACAACCACATAGGTAAAAATAGTATAAATGCCAGCCAGTTTAAGCACTGACACCACCACTAGCTAGAAAGAAACGTCGTGCTCTCCCTGCAGTCACTATCCCGTTTTTGACTCATACCGAGGTGTGAGGCTCGCGAATTCACGCTATACACAAAGCTGTGCCACACAAGCCGTGCTTTGATCATCAACCACAAGACTTTGCTTTTCAACTGAAGCCTTGATCATCTGCCACTTAGGCATGCCACACAGGCAATTCACTCCATGCGACTGATGTTCATCGATATACAACCTCTGAGCTCGTACGTCTCAGAGAAGGGCGTTAAGCAAGAGAATAAATTCTCCGCCACCAAACAGATGTATATTTAAGAGAGATCAATCAACATAGAATAAAATCCAATGTCAAACACACAGTCCATTTACAAGTTCGTTCTGGGTCTGAACGAAACCGGAGGCACTTTCCTCGCATATCCATCGATCTCCAAGTACGTCTGGACGATCACCAACTGATTCCCTCATCTTGGGTGTACAACCCAATCAAGATCATCAATAATCATCCAAACGATGTGAAGACTTCCGGTCTTCAACCACCGTCTTCCTCTTTAACATATCGTCGAATCGGTTATTCAGAATCGGTATAAACCCAGCCTTTCCGAATAACCAGCGTATATAATAAACAAATGTTACACAAACACAACATACGCCTCATTCCAATTCAGAATATTCTTTTATTCAAATTTTCACATTCTTAGGGAAAGGTTCCCATTAATTTTATCAAAGATAAATTCTTCTAAATTTATTCTTTATTCTTCCTTTGGATATCATTTCAAACCATATTATAGTTTTCCAAACTAGTCGGGATTAGCAAACCACACCGAAGTAATTATTTATTTTATTTCCCAATCCCAACCTATTCATCCCATGAAGCAAAACTGGTAATACTCCATATCTAACACCACTGTGTTATCGGTAAAATTAATTACCATTTCACGTTCAAATCTAATTAAAGATTTAACTATCGCTTTGGAGCAAAACTGGCCTCGATCACTTTCCAAATTTGATAATTTAAATTGACAATTCACATTTCAATCTAATTACAGATTCATTAAAACTCCCCTTAGTTTTAATCTTCTCAAAAATCAATATCCTTTCTTTAACTGGGTTAAAGAACCAATGTCACCTAATACACGATTCACGATAAACCCAAAATCACTTTCAAATTCAATTCCAATTAAATATTATTTAATTGGTACACTTCATTAAATCTAAATAGAAAGATTTAATCTTTTCTCAACTGGGTTCAAGAACAGTGTTAATGAAGACACCATTCACGATAAACCCAAATCACATTTGATATTAAATACAAGGCTCTGAATAGAAAATATATCGGCTTATATTCAATATCAAATTCTAAGACCAACAAATATCGTATTGGAAATAACGATATAAATATATCTTTCAAATTTCCACAACCATATTTGTGTAATCACGAAATCCAACATCGAAATATTCCGAAGATAATTTCGATTCAAATCCATTCCAATTCGTATATTGGAAAATTCTGATTATTTTCAAAACCACTTCAAATCCACTTTATTTATTTATTTAAAAATAATTGGATTTTAATTCTAGTTCAAAACTAGTTCATTTCGATAAAATCTATTTTTATCCTTTCAAATGTGGAATTTTTCATCCTAGTTCATTTCAATTCATATATTATGATTTTACACAAATTATTAATATTTTTAATAATTTTATCAAGGCCCGTACATATGGGAACTTCTCTGCCATTTGGATCGGAGAATTTATGGAGGAAATCGGGTTTTAAATTCCCAGGAACCGCACGATTATATAGCCAAAGGGAATACGCCGTGCCTAAAATCATCCCAAGCGCTGCTAATGTGGCTACTAAGCTATTTCTTTGGAAAGCTCCTACTAAGAATGGAAATTCCCCTATAAAGTTGCTAGTACCAGGCACTTACAGCGACCTTTTCCAAATTTGACTTGGACATAATTCCAAATCCAACCATTAGATTTCAGATTTACAACATTCATTGGAACGATCTTTTCGATACAAACCCAATGGTTCCGGTTTTAGGAGAGTCTGACGGTCGGATCTCCCGGAATGTCCATTCGAAGTCAATGGTCGAAATTCACGAACTGCCGCGGTGCGGCGTCAGGCCATTATATATATATATATATAATATTTCGTTGATTCCCATTTAAAACGTATTTTATAAATCATTTTAAATTCGTTTTCGAAACGATTTCAACTTCATATTCAATTTCAAATCAAAATTGAATATCCCACATCATCGATATACAATTGACAATATTTTCAAAACGTTATATTTTGAAATCACTTCCTTTTCTATAATCATTATAAAAACGAATATAATCGATATAAATATCGTTCGCGTCAAAATAGCGCATCTCTAATCAACACGGCTTTATATTTTTCAATAACTTCGTTATTCTATTCAGCAAATGAATATTTATTCTATTCAACACATGAATCTATATTTCTTTCAACACATGACTATTCTCAACACATGAGTACTATCAACACTTGACTATTTTTGTTATTCAATATATTTTATAAAGTTATGATTTCTATCGTTTTATTTTTTATAAGACTCCAACCGTAAATTAGTAAGAGAACGATTCCCTAAATATTAACCCCGAAGGCCGAAACCAACATCAGATCATTACCCAGGTGACCACTCATCTTTTCTATTTCGCAGTTAGTTTCTAATTTTATATATGATAAAGATGTAAATTTTATTGTTAAAATATTTCGTTCACTACATGATAAGTTTCAACACATGAGCATCGTCAACACATGACTATTTATTCTATTCAACACATGAATCTTTATTTTATAATATTCTTTATTTTCCCTATTGGAATGAGGCCCAATCAATTACTATATAATGTTAATTATATGGATTCCATACAACATATGTATATAATTGCAATGATAAATAATCAACCATCATCCAAAGTGCACTACACAACTGCATAAGCATTAAATATAACTAATTAACGCTCATACAGTCTGTCAATCAAATGATCGACATACCACTAAACAATTGGGATTAGTGTACGTTAAATATCATCCCAACACTCGTGTGGGGTTTCAATCCACAAACACTGAATATTATTTGTGCAGTTGGGCGATGTGTTAAATTTATCGTCCCAATCACTATCCTTCAAATAGATGTACATAAACAAACCGTCCGGTTTGTAAATGAATATTTATTTATTCACATTCACATTAAAAATTATATTTTTAACGATAATTAATTTATTTCAACACATGAATGTTTTATTATCCATTTCACATCAACATCACGAACAAACTTCACAACACATCAAACAAGCATACAAGTCGTCCATGGTCAGTGGACGATGGGTGTCGGGTGCTGCTAAGCACCGTCTACATCCTAGTATATAATTTTAACTAGAAAACAAGATTTAAAGTGAGAAGTTCTCACCGATTAGGTAAACCAAACGCCACGACTCTTCATATGTAGAAATCTTCGTCGTGCTCGCCTTTTGTCAATTTTATTGTCCGTAGCCACTACATATATAAAAATAGCATTTTTATATTATCACTTCATGTATAAAAATTATATTTTTATTTCACTTCATATATATATAAATTGAACCTTTATCCTCACTGTTTATATATAAAAATCGAATTTTTATCTATGTAAAAATCTCAACTTATATTTTAAACAAAATCACTTCTTTATATTGTTAATTCGCTACAACACATATAAAGGTCGTATTTTTATAATCTCTACTATATAAAAATTATATTTTTATTTCGCTCTTTTCATTGATAAAAATCTTTTCCTTCTTTTCAAATAAAGATCATATTTTTATTTGTTCACTTTCAATATAAAAATTATACTTTTATTTATAATGACATATATATAAATTTCAATTCTTTTCGCAAATAAAGATCAAATCTTTTAACATAAAAACCATACCGTTTAACTTATCAAAATCAGATCTTTTCCGTTTTGAAAAATTGAATCTTTTCCATGAAGAAAATCACAACCTTTCTAGCGATAAAAATTATATCTTTCTAGCGATAAAAATTTCGCCTTTGATTATATAAAAATCTCTTCTTTGATTATATAACAATATAGTCTTCTCTAAAATAAAAATGCAATCTTTGTACTTTATAAATATAAATAAAAATCCTGTACTTACTCTAATCAAAGATCTAACATCTTTACCTTTGAACACCCTATTATACATCAAAGAAAATAAACAAAACAATGAAAATAAACTCACATTTTAGTTGAAGGAGGGGGGTTTCCGGGTGCGAACAGTGGAGGAGGAGGCTCGGGGTTGGAAGCGGCGCAGTCGATTGCAAGGCGGGGGTCTTCGTGTGGTGGCGGGCCGAACGAGGCGGGCAGCTGCTCAGGGGATGAGGGCTTTGGGGAATCGCGGTTTTGAGGGCTGGGTGCTCGAACGAGGTGAGAGGGAGAGATCGAAGGGGGGGCGTCTTGGTGGAAGCGATGGCGGCGGACCGGGGGGGGGGGGGGGGGGGTGGGGGGGAGGGGGCGGCGGCTGTGGATCCCAATGCGCTTCCTTTTTTTCTTTTTCTTTTCCTAGTTGAATTCGAAATGAATGGAGGGGGGCCTGAGAGGGTATAGAAAATGAAGGGAGATTTTTATTTTTTATTTAATTATTTAATTTCAAAAAGAAACTTTTTATTTCGACCTCGAAATCGAACACACCGACTGTCGTCCATAGCTAATTACCCCCCATTCCGAACACAACGAGATATGTATCGTAGGCTGATTCGATCGTTTCGATCAGTTTTCGTCAAAATCAAAATATTACTCTATATATTGAATTTGAACGCGCATTTCAATTTATCGGGGCCACGTATGAACTCTAAAAATTTCCGAAAAATATTTTCTAGCTTCGTATTTATGATACGGTCTTAAAGAAACAATTTTCATCGAATTCCGAAACCGTTTGAAAAATGCCCGTTTTCCAGTCGATTAAAATAAACTAAAACTGGTCAAACGCGTTTTCCTTTGCCACGCTCACATATTGATTCGAAAAAATACGAATTTTGGAATCCAGTAATAACTTGACACCACGGATCCAACAAAAGTGGTTTCGTTGAAAACCAAGGTCGTTTGCAAAATTTCCATTTTTAAGGGCCAGAATTCCATAGCGACTATTCTGAATTTTCAACTGGGCATATCATTTGATTCCCGAGATGAAATTTCGATTTTTCGGATTTGTTGGAAAGATATTCTCAATTAGATTCAAATATTTTTAGTTTCGCTAAAATCCGATTTATTTTGAATCCTGTACATTCATTTGAAGTTTGAAATCGAATTATCGAACTACAACGCCATTTTCAATTCCTTTTATATTTAAAATAAAATATTTATATTCTATCGACGATTCAAATAAATATATACATTCTAATTCTATTCAAAATAAATTTCTCGTCGCTATTATTTAAAATATTCCATTTTAAATATTCAAAATTCATCAAAATTGCCAAAAAAAAAAAAAAATTGGCTCAAAATTTCTGGGTTATTACATGTTAGCTAATCTACTTCCGCTACGCATTGTATTTATACATTTTATTTCTGCTGCTATGTATTTTAAATCTTTGATATTTTTCCATGTAATATTTATTCATACTCTGTTATATTCTTGTACTCTGATGTAAATTGTTGTAATAAGCAGTAAATTTTCTTATATTTGTGTTCTGATTTGTCGTGTTCTCAATTCAATCCAGGCTTCCCCGTAAGGGAGAGTTTGGGTCGTCTCAACAAACTTTATGCCTGACTCACTCCTCTTCTTCCTTTTTTTCTTTCCCCTAATAGGAATATATACAGTATAAGTTGAATGGTATTAGTAGCTTGGAAAGAGTAATGTCTAAGATTTGAGATTATAGTCGTTACCTGTCAAATTTCTCTTTATGTCACTTTATTTTGTTATTGTTCTAAGTTGTACTTGGGAGAGTATTTTATTGCACTCCTATTTTTGCTGAGATTGATAAAGACATATGTTTTGTAACTACTACTTTGTAATGACAAGTTAATTAAAAGAAATAACTGTTTCCGTTGTTTTCCTTTATGTCTTGTGAATCTTAGTCCATATGATTGTTTCTTTGTACCTACAATGCTCCATATTCCTTAGTATGACTTTGTTTGGGAATACTATGGGGTGTGGGTTGTTTTAAGCAATAAAACTTTCACAGTATTTAGCTGCACCAGTGATACTTATACAATAACAAATGCATGCGTTCTGAATTGTTATCTTACAATTCATTTTGTTATATTCTCTTACCATTGTAAACATATTATTAGTTGTATTTAATTTATCATTTATTGATAAAAACGTAAATAAATAAAATTGTATATATTGTACACAATTTCATCAGGTCTTGGGGCAGGTCGGTCTACCTTGAACCTTACAGGTTTTGGGTATGGGGCAAAATTTCAAACCGATAGTGGGTCTACGAGCCGGGTCTGGGGCGAGATTCAAAAACCTTAGGGCGAGCCCAGGTTATAAAAAGCTCGCCCTAACCCACCCCATTTCCATCCCTAATGATGGGTATAAGAAAGCAGTTGACTTTAGCCTATTGTAATGACCCTTATTTTTAACGATTGGATATTTAATTATTTATTTAAATATTCGTTCAAAGGTGATTAATGACTATTTTCTTTCATTAATGGTGGCCATTTTCTAACTTCAATTGCAATCGTTCCTCTTTTTTCTTAAATCGCACTTGTTTGGTTTTCTCTTCTGCTTTCGTCTATATCCATGTTATTGCTCTTGCGTAATTTCCTATTTCCCCTAAATTGCTTTAGGATTTCATGGAACCGGCCATTGGTAGAGGCAGTTTTTGTGTTTGGGTTCCTTCTTGCGGACCTTCCCTAATTTTGGGTTGATTGTGGTTGTGTCATCGGGACCGACGGCTGTGGTGATTGTAAGCGTCTCGTCGGTTCTTGTTTATTTGGAGACTCTTGAGTCTTTTGTGGTTTTAACGAGGCATCATTTCCTGTTGGTTGCCGGTGCTTTTGTTACTCCACGTAAAATATACCTAAAAATATAAATACTAATAATTAATGGAATATAAACAATTAAGTAATAAAACATAAACAGGCCACAAAATGAGATTTTGCAACATTAAAAATTTGGCTACAAATATTTTTTATTTGGATTCATGGCGAAATTCTGAATCATTTTCATATATAATATGTTGAAAACGGTAATCGTATGAAGAAGTTACAATTAAGTGAAATTAGACGGTAAACACACACACACACACACACACACACACACACACACACACACACATATATATATATATATATATATGTGGTTTAATAAATAATATATATATCGAAGAAATAAAATAAATTGGATGAATTTGAATTTCAAATGAAGATAAGAATGGGGGGACAAAAATAAGGGTGCGTTTTTTATAGGTCCCTATAAAGTTTCAAAATAAAAAAAAACCCGATGATATAAACAATACAAAAAAGTCCCTATTTTTGAATTGCGGGACAAAAATTTCCGCTTATACCCTTTAGAACTTCTAAAACCTCCCAGTAACGTTTCATTATCTTTTAATCCATCTAATCGCTCCGTGAAATCCTCCGAAAACCCTAATTCCACAAATCTTCAAAAACCTCGATCGATTAGTTGATATTTCTACTGAGAAGCCAATTTTCACCTTTCTAATTAGGATAGTTCTCCTTTTTGACGAAAAATTCTTTATCATCGGCATCAAATTACTATAAATGGCGAGAACGAAGGTATTAATCTAATTGATTTATTTCATTTTCGACTGTCGCTACTATTTGTTGTAATATATTGTAAGAAGATTAAATCAAAGAGGGTAATTAGCTTATGCTGGTTATAGGAATTTTTGCATGATTTTAAGAAGCTAAAAAGAAATTTTAGATGATTGAATGATGTTAGTCAGAATTGTAAAAGGACAGTACGTTTGAATGAATTTTTGCACGTTTGTATACAGTTTTAGGTATTGTTATATGATTAAATAGTTATTAATAAATTTTTGATAAGGTACTATATTTTGTTTGAGTTGTTTTTTTTAAGTATAGTATGTTAGAATTCTTGGTTAATTGTGCATATATTTAGAAGACCTGCACTTTATTTTGTAATTCTTTTTTTAACAAATCTTTGATATTATTTTGAATGTTAGTCCAGATATGTGCATATTTATGTTATATTTGCACATTTGTGTAAATTTATTGCATATGATAACACACAGTTGTAGTATTATGGAAAATACATGATTTTTGTTTATTTTAGTAATAGTTCCACAGTTTTGTGTAAGTACAAAGAATAGTTGCATATGTTTGTACAAGTATCAATAAGATTTCCAAACCTATAAATAATTACTGTATGCATTTTATTAAATTTGTATGTTTATTGTGCATTATTAATTGCATATATTTTGAAAATTTTATATGCAACTATTCTGCATCTATATACAAATAGATGCAGTATAGTATTTAGTTAATAACAATTATTGCATCTAATTGTGTAAATAACAACCTATTGCCGAATATTTGTATGCATTTATCCAAAATTGTTTAATGAAAGTGTGATTCTATAGAATGATTATTGCAAAATTATATGCATTTAATTAGAATTTTTTACTGCAATACTGAAAGTATGGACATATTCAATCGTAATGATATGCATTTATTTATAATACATGCACTCTAGTTTTTTATTTTATTTTTATTGCTCAATACTTTGATGTTATTATGAATGAGTGTAGTTTTTTGTGATTATGTTAGTAAAATATGCACACTTGTGTAAATTTATTTTATATAGTATCATAATTTTATGCTATTGTTACAATAGAATGTTTTGTTCGCTATTTGCCTGCAATATATTAATATTGGTGATGTATAAATTTTCCAGAATCAACTATGGTTTGCTTGTAATGAACTATATGAAACAAAGGACCGAGAACAAAGAGCTGGATGAAAATGATAAAATATAGAATCCTGGGGCTGTTAATCAACAAAGAGCTGAGCTTGCTTTAAAAATTCTCAACTACCAACCTTACAGCTGGACTCCTTTACAGAACCTCACACAAAACTTCCTACTGTCAGATGCAAACATGGTTATATAAAGTGCAAGAAAGTTAGTGTTAGGATTTTTTGTAATTTTGTGGGTGTTTATATTTGGTATAAATATGTTGACTTTTTTTCTAAACTACGTGGACATGGTTATGTACTGTGTAAACTGAATTACTTTGGTTTTTTTGGGCACTGATTTAAGAGGTTATAGTTTTGCATGAAATTATGATTTGATGCTTTAATGTGTAGTTTGTCATAATATTTTGCATAATTATATGCAATTTTTCAATATATTTGTTGTTATAAACACAAAAATTTACGTCATTGCTCCAAATGTTGTGAATGTTTTTTTTATTGAATAGTGAGTATACAAATTTGAATTTATAATATGTTATGACGAATGTATAAACGTAGCATTTGATGACTAAATTAAAAATATAAAAATATAAATGATAAATTAGTCAAAGTTATAATAGATTATAAGTATATGCTAACTTTTGTGTAATTTCATGCAAATATTAAAGATAGTTGCATACTTCTATGCAACAATGAAGAATACGTGTGTACAGTAATCATTTGCAGAAATAATTTATTACTTAAATGTAGTGACTACGGTTTTTTTAATACATGTAATGATCTTTACGAAATACTAGAAAATTAGATACAAATATTACATAAAATTGCTTACATTTATGCAAATAAACAAAATAATTGCATAAATCTATCGAACTATATAGAATAATTGTTGAAACAAAAATAATGACAAAAAGGTAAATGTTAAAAACACAAATATCATTCCCAAATTTCAACAACACCAGTAGACCAATATTTACAGGATTACTGTTTGAAATAAAAATAAAAATTATGCAGCCTGATCTGCGATAATCAAATAAAATTACGGAAACTTAATCATATAATTATAACATAATGCATACATCTTTGTAAAGAATAGTAATATTCGCATATTTATATGCAAAAATTCAGATTATTTCCAAATTTTTTATTAAAAAATAGATCCACAACAATTATAATATGACAATATTAAAAAGATATTTGTAGATGTGAGCAATTAATCATTAGCCACATAAACAAACAGAATATCTAAAAAAATGTTTCCAAATTAATGTATATCAAGTTGTACAATGAATAACAAAAAATAAAATTTTATAAAGTAATAAAACTATCCTTCAATAAACGTAGATAATTATACTAATTAAAAATAATAAATAAACATAATTCAATTGAAAAACTGATATCAGTATGCAAAATGTTTTAAAAAAATTAAATAGCAAAAAATACCTTGACGAAGACTGTAACATCCCACCTCCGTTAAGGTCACTCACAAAGGGAATGCCTTAACTTTGGTGGAGCATTTTAGTAAACAGAACAGAAAATTACAAGACAGATAAAACAGTACTTGAAAAATTTTAACTTTATTACAGCGGAAACAGAAAATTAATATGGTTACATCCTTTCAATTTCAGAATTCAAGTACAAAATATCAGTCTTGTACAAAAGCCTTCAAAATGCATAGTTTAAAATCATAATCCCTATGGAACGGAAGCCATACAGAGCCAAGCCATACTTTAAGCACTTCAAGCAAAGAGAAATCTGGGTCAAGCTAAAGTATTTCCCTCCTTGGATAACCTGGGGGGGGAGGGGAGCGGAAGAAAGGAGGCGAAACAACAAGGGTCAGACAAAAAGTCTGGCAAGTCCAGTGACTTTCAGCATATGAACAGATAATAATAATATGATATGAACATAAAACTGGATGTGAGATAACTATAACAGGTGTAGCAGATATAACAGAAAAACAGAATGATATAAACTATTGATTTACACTTCTCTGCACTAATACTAGTATAGCAGAATTAGGTGTCACCCTAATGTCTAAATTGAAGCAGGAACGGGTACAGAATACTTTTAACAGAAACAGAATGCCAATAATGGGCCTTTACTACCCGATCAGAAACAGACAGAAGAAGAAACAGATTTATCCCTATGGAGACAGAATGTGGAATTAGGTGTACACTAGTAATGGGCCTTTACCACCCGAACAGACGGTACCACACAGAAACAGACAGGTGTTACCACCCAACAGAAACAGACGGTACCAACAGAAACAGACAGAACTAAGCGTACCCTAAAACCCTACCCCAAGCGATCGGCTCCCTAATACATAAATATCCTGTGTCGGCCCCACAGTAGGGTGTATCACTCCCTAAAGTGACAACCAATTGGCACAGACCTATTTACAGATGTCACGGCGTCTTACATCCTCAGAGGCAGACCGGGATCCATGCACGCACATGACCCGGTTGGAACGCGCCATCAACACCCCTCGCCATTATCAGAATGAACCACTTATAATTAGTTCAGTAAGCATGCCCGGACCCTACCTACTGTTGGGTCAAAGTTTTGATACCAGAAAGGGTTACTGACTAATATGGGTCCCAAACAACAGATGACACAAGTAATTCCCCTCCTAACCTTGTGTCCCCAGACTAACAGATCTCAGATTAACTTGTTTACAAGTTCAGACATACAGAATTCGGATTTACTAGTTCATAGATTAAGTTAACAAGTTTTCAGACTAACAGATCAGATGTACAGATTTTTCAGATTTGTCTAACTTTGTATTGGGCCTACAGATTCATGGACGGGTTTTACTACATCTATTAATCCCTTTGGTTTAACCCTATTTTTCCCCAATACGTTTTAGACGTCATTCTTATCTTAGATTTGCATTAATTAATTATTAATGCACAGACCTCTCACATTAGGTTGGTAGCTTGTGGCCGCTGGATATGCCGGGCGGTTCCGGGCAGACTTCTGCCACAAGCCAGACCTAACCTCGTGTCTTACGCATGTTATGACTAACTTCTCACATTAGAACCTATTGTTTGCGGCCACTGAATGTGCCGGGCGGTTCCGGGCAGATTTACGCCGCAAACTCATTCTAACCTCGAGTTAGCCATGTTTATCTTTGCGGCCAATTAATTAATAATTTTACCGTTTATGCGCACGCCCAATATATATGCCAATTCAGATTATATCAATAACAGGATGATTATATCAACATAGCAGATAACAGATTTTATATGACTTAACGGATTTAACAGATTTAGCAACTTAGCATATTTTGGCATATAACAGGTTAGGCATTTCAACCGACAAATTTAACAGATTAGGCATTTCAATCTAATTAGCAGTCTAGGCAATATAACAAAACTAGTAGTTTAGGCAACTTGTAACAACCCGTATTTTCAATAACCTGTAATAACATAAATCGAGGCAGAATTTAATTCTAAAATGGGAATCAAGGGAAACGGGCTATGCCATTGTGTTCGTCTCGGAAAAATACGCGAAATAGAGTCCGAGTTTTCGAAAATCGGAGTCCGTATGACCAAGATATGGCCTCGCGAAGTTTCACGAAAATTCCCAAATTAAAGTATACTTAATTAAGTGAAATGGGTTGTGTAGATATATATATATATATATATATATTGATATATATATATATATATATATATATATTTGAAAATTTAATAAATAAATATGCAAAAATGCTCAAAACAGCGAATTGGGAGAGGGGAATAACCGAACCGGCCGATTTTTGAAGTCGACCCGAGCCCGCTGGGTCGACTAGGGGTTAATCCAGGGTGTTTGGCTGTCAACCCGTGGGCCGATTCGCTCAAGTGCAGATTTTGCATTTGAATGGTTCTCATGGTCCATCTTTAATCTAAAGGCCCTAGATGGTTCCTACACTTGACTTCTTCCCCAAGACATGCTTTGATGGCTTGGATTGAATCTAGGGTTAATCCTATGGCCTAAAACACTTGCCTAATCTATAAATAAGACCCTAACCTACCCTAATTCATTCATAATTAAACCTAGTGACTAAACTATGGCAAAATGCTAGCTCTCATGGCCTCCACTAATTTTATGAAGAGGGTTGCATACTAATCACTCTCTAATCAACTTCTAATCCCTTCTTAGCATCTTAATCTTCTTCATTTGGTGTTCAAAGTTGCTAGTTGTGAGTTTCTATCACTTTGATGATCTTTTGGTAAACTAATTAGATGAGATGTGATGAGATTTATGGTTTTGTATGTGGGTTAATGAGCTTTGAATCATATGATATGATGTTAGCATTAATCTTATGTTTATGCATGTTGAGTATGTAAGCTTATGCAAGTTTAATATGATGTATGTTATGTTTGCATGATGCTAAATATGCAAGTTGTGGGCTATGTAATCATATGCATGTTATGCAAGTTCATGGTAATATGCTATGCAAGTTACATGTTTGTTAATATGCAAGTTACATGTTTGTTAATATGCAAGTTACATGTATGTAAATATGCAAGTTACATGTTTGTTAATATGCAAGTTACATGTTTGTTAATATGCAAGTTACATGTATGTAAATATGCAAGTTACATGTTTCTTTATATGCAAGTTACATGTTTGTTAATATGCGAGTTACATGTATGTAAATATGCAAGTTACATGTTTATTAATATGCAAGTTCATGATGACACATTATGCAAGTCTATAAGCTAATATGCAAGTTTGTTATGCAAAATGAATATGTAAGTTATGTGACATATTATATGCAAGTTATGTGACATGTTATGCAAGTTCATATGCAAGTTATGTGTTTGTTAATATGCAAGATGGCACCTTTGAAACATGTTCATTCATATGCAAGTTGACACCTTTTATATGTGTTATATCATGAACGAAATTACGTGGGAACGATGGGGTAATTAAATGCATAAGTTAATAAGATTGTGTGAAATTAATATAATTATGCATAACACAAAATAAATAAACATAGTATGGGAATTTGCCTATTTGGTTAGGTGTACCCATACTATGTGTTGGGAATTTACCTATTGAGTTAGGTCTACCCCATGGGAATTTACCTATTAAGTTAGGTCTACCCATGTTAAGAAAACTTGATTAATTAGGGATAATTAATATAAAATTATGAGGGTGATTAATTAGGTGTAATTAATTGACTAAGACACGAGGTTGGACTCAGTTGTAGCGTAAAACTGCCCGGACCCAACCGGCTTAACCAGTTGCTACAAATGTTAGCCCAATGTGAGAGGTCTTAGGCACAAACTAAATACGTAATTAATGTAAAGACACGAGGTTAGACTCTGTTATGACATAAGGCTGCCCGGACCCAACCGGCTTAACCAGCGGTCATAAAAGACAGTCTAATGTGAGAGGTCTTTACAAAGGTTACGTTCTTAATTAATTAATTAAGAAACACTTAACCACATTAGCATGTAGAGGGACATGAGGGGTTAAGTGGGTGCCTCGGGTGGCATGAGAAAATCTAGTGGTTGCCTTGGGTGGCAATAGAAAATACGATTAGAATACTTAACCAAAATAGAACATGTAATTAAAACATGATTAAAGGGTTAAGTGGGATATACTAGAAAAAGGGACAAGCTTAGGTGGGTAGCTTGTGGAGGCCCATTTCAACCAGTAACCCATACGTATCTTTGTGGGCTCGACCCATGTCGAGGACGGGACACGCATACTGGGCTTGACTGTAAGAGGCAAACGGGTTAGCGGTGGCAACGCAAGTCCAACGGGCTTCATATGCGTGAGTGGGCCCGGGCTGGTAGGTAAGCCGTTGTTGCATCGAGTAGATATAAGCCGTGCACCTTTAGTTTCATCAGGTTGCCACATTGGGGAATGATACATCCCACGGTGGGGCCAGCACGGGTATCTACGTTAGGGAGCCGATCGAATGGGAAGTATTGTGTACACCTAGTGGATTGTAGGGCCCCGTGGCGCCTACTTGGTCACCTAGGGGTACGCAGGTACTAATTAGTAAATTTTATAAGTCCTTGGGTGGGATCAACCTTTAAGTTAGGAACGACTGGTGTGGTGCAGTTTAGTAATTTACCTTAGGGAGGGTAGATGCGTCTTTATCCTTTATCTTCGTTTAGTTGACTGCTTAGGGTAGCCATTCATCCCTATATGTTACCGTATATCAGTTTATGTCTTCTCTGGTTACTTTAACGATTGTATTGTTAAAGTTATAGGACTCGCTCAGACTTATGTCTGACCCTGTTGTTTTTATCTTTTTCCCAACCCTCAGGTCCTACGGTGGATCCTAGCAGTAGTGGAGCTTGATCGGATTGCTGTTCCAGTCTTTAGGAGCTTGGATAGATGTAAAGCTCCAGTTATCCAGTTATCTTTTCTTTTGTTTGGCTATTGTATGAGAGTGGGATTATGTACTTCTTTATTTTGATGGATATTGTACTTGACCTTTATTGTGGTTTTATGATGTAACCAGACATGTTTTACTTCCGCTGTTATGAGATGATGTTTTAAAATTTCAAGTACTATTTATATCTGTCTTGTTGTAATTTTTCTGTTCTATATTCACTAAAATACTCCACCGATGCTATGGCATTCCCTTAGTGAGTGATCATAGCGGGAGTGGGGTGTTACACGTGGTATCAGAGCTTAAGGTTACCAGAACAGATAAAATTTTTGAGAAAAACTACTTTCTAAGAGTATTTTCGAAGAAAGTATTTTTAAAAGCATGTCTTCTAAGAGAAAAAGTTTTTGAAAAAGAAAAGCATAATCCCCAATAGCCATATCTTTATCTTTCGGAATCTCCTTTTTGAATCTTTCCTCTTTCGTTTCAGCATGGCTGAAGATCTTAACATCCCGGAGGGTTTAGTTATACCACTATGGTATAGGAGGTTGCAAGAGGCTAGGGCCGCGGCTGCGGGTCCGGCCAATGCTACTACACCAGAGACAACCGCTCCTCCTCCTCAGCCTAGAGTGGATAATTTTGCTAATGTTTGCAAGGAGTTCAAGGCTATAGGAGGAAAACCTTTTCTTGGTTCAGAGACTTTCGTAGAGGCTAGAGATTGGCTTAAGGAAGTGGAAGAGTTGCTAGATATCTTTGAAGTGGAAGAGGGAAAGAAAGTCAAGTTGGCGGCTTGGTTAATGAAGGGAGAGGCCTCATTCTGGTGGGAGGTCACTAATGGAGAACGCCCTGTTGACTCTTGGGCAGATTTTAAGCAAAGGTTTGGGGCTAAGTTTCTCTCAAGGGCGGAAGAGAATCTGTTTATGGAGAAGTTCTTGAATTTGAAGCAAGGGAATCTCACGGTGAAAGAATATGTCAACAAATTCAATCAATTAGCAAGGTTTGGCATAGAGTTGGTGAATACACCGGAGAAGAAGGCTTTGAGGTTCGTTAGAGGCTTGAACGAACCATTGCAAGGAATAGCTATGACTCACATTCCTATGGGGGCCACTTTTGAGAAGCTTGTCTACATGGCACTTATGCATGAGGATGATAAGAATTCTAAGGCACCAGAGAAAAAGGGGGATCAGAAGAAACCGCAACAGCAACAACAAGGCAAGGGCGGAAAAGGCAATGGTGACAAAAAGAAGACGAAGAAGAAGTGCTTCAATTGTGGAACACCAGGACACCTCAGTAAGGATTGTCGCAAAAAGAAGAAGACCGGTTGCTTTCATTGTGGTGAAGCAGGGCATCTTGTGAAAAACTGCCCAAAGAAGGGGCAGAAGACGGGGTCTACCTCAGGAGGCCAGGTGCAAGCTCTTATAGCACCACCTCAGTCAGGGGGGCAAGTTCAGGTTCTCTCAGTTCCACCGATTCAGCAGAGAGGTAGAACTATTTCCGTTGAAAGTCTGGTTTTTCTGTTTGATCATCCAGTTCGTACTTTGTTTGACTCTGGCGCATCGCATTCTTTTATCTCATCATCGTTAGTTGAGTCACTGCACTTAGACACCAGTCTAGTTGATGATCCCTTGGTTGTCTCAAACCCAATTGGGGGCTCCATATATCTGTCTATGATATGTTTGGGTTTGAAGATTTCTATACTTAGCGTTGAGTTTAGATGTGATGCTTTTGTATTGGGCTTCACGGGCTATGGGTTGATCTTGGGCATGGACTGGTTATCCAGTAATGGTGCCGTTCTTGATTGCGAAAGGAGAGTTGTCAGGCTCATGACCCGCTTGGGTAACACTCTCGAGATCTCTTGCAATCCCATGGAATCTGTTTTGCTAAGTTATCTTGAATCGCTCGATGCTTCGGTCGAGAGTTTGTGTTCTGTCAGAGTAGTCCGGGAATATCCGGATGTGTTTGAAGAAGTAAAGGGTTTGCCTCCGAAGCGGGAGATAGATTTCCGAATTTATTTGGTGGATAATGCCAAACCAGTGTCTTTGCCAGTACGCCACATGGCTCCTCGTGAGAGAAGAGAACTTCATAAGCAAGTAGGGGAGTTGCTTGAGAAGGGGTTCATAAGGCGAAGTATATCGGAGTGGGGAGCTCCAGTAGTGTTTGCCACGAAGGCGGATGGGTCCCTCAGACTTTGTGTGGATTATAGAGAACTTAATAAGCTCACGAAGAAGAATAGACACCCATTACCGAGGATAGATGATCTCTTTGATCAGTTGGTTGGCGCGTCAGTATTTTCGCAGATGGACTTAGCTACAGGGTTTCATCAGTTAAGAGTGGCGGAGGACAGTATAGAGAAGACTGCTTTCCGGACTCCGGATGGTTTTTATGAGTGGCTAGTGATGCCATTTGGGTTGACAAACGCCCCCGCATACTTTGTTGATCTCATGAGTAGAGTGTTCAGAGAGTATCTGAATAAGTTTGTAGTAGTTTTTGTGGATGACATCTTGGTCTTTTCCAAGAATGAAGAAGAGCATGCCTTACATCTCAAGGAAGTGTTGGAGACTCTTCGAGCGCATAGTCTTAAAGCTAAATTCTCTAAATGCCATTTTTGGAGAAGAGAAGTGCGATTCTTAGGGCATGTGGTCTCTAAGGAAGGGATAGCTGTGGATCCCGCAAAGATAGTATCTATCCAGGATTGGAAAGTTCCTAGAAATGCTACCGAGGTAAGAAGTTTCTTGGGGTTGGCAGGATATTATAGGAAGTTCATCAAAGACTTCGCGAAGATATCAGCCCCATTAACCCGCTTGACGAAGAAGAATCTGGTTTTCTCATGGGATGTAGATTGTGATGATGCTTTCCGACGGTTAAAGAGAGCTTTGACCACCGCTCCAGTTTTAGTGCTTCCAGATGGGAGTAAGCCGTTTGTTGTTTATACCGATGCTTGTGGAACAGGATTAGGCGCAGTCTTGATGCAGGAGGGAAGGGTAATAGCCTATGGAGGGAGACAATTGAGAGTGCATGAGAAGAATTACCCTACCCATGATCTAGAGTTGGCCGCGATTGTTTTCGCACTTAAGTCTTGGCGCCATTATCTTCTTGGTGAGAGATTCGAGTTGTTCACCGACCATAAATCATTGAAGTACTTATTCTCTCAGAAGGATTTAAACTTAAGACAGCAAAGGTGGATGGAGTTCTTAGCATCCTATGATTTCGAGATAGCGTATACCCCTGGTAAGGGTAACGTGGTGGCAGACGCCTTAAGTAGAAAAAGGCTATCTTTGAGTCCATTGTTCGTGGAACGACGAAGCTTGGAGTTTCTTTCTTTGTTTGACTTCAGACCTTCTGTTGATTTTGTACCTGGTTTGTTGGCATCCTTGGAGGTTAGACCTACTCTTTTGAGACGGATTGGCGAGGCTCAGCGAGACGACCCACAGTTGGTTGTGTTGGTAGAGAAGCTTATAAGAGGGGAGTCGTCCAGCCATTTGGGTAGATACACCATAGATGATAAGGGATGGTTGCATAGAGACGGTAGACTTTGTGTACCGCAAGATGAGGGTTTGAAGAAGGCTATTTTGGATGATGCACATCGTTCAAGAATGACTATTCATCCCGGTGGAGACAAAATGTACCAAGACATGAAGAGAGTTTTCTTCTGGGCCGGTATGAAGAAAGATGTGGCCGAGTATGTGGCTAGATGCTTAGTGTGCCAACAAGTTAAAGTGGAGCAAAGGAAACCCGGTGGGTTGCTACACCCATTGGAAGTTCCACAGTGGAAGTGGGATAGTGTCTCGATGGATTTCATCGACGGGTTACCGAGATCGAGGAAGGGCAATACGGGAATTTGGGTTGTGGTAGACAGACTTACAAAGAGTGCCCATTTTATACCCGTAAAGAGTAAGAGGACCGCTCCATGGCTTGCTTCAGTCTATGTTAGAGAGATTGTTAGATTGCATGGCGTACCATCCAGCATTGTGAGTGATCGAGATCCTATTTTCACTAGTGAGTTTTGGAGAAGTTTGCAAGAGGCGGTAGGGACTCAGTTGTGTTTGAGCACCGCATATCATCCTCAGACGGACGGTCAGACCGAGAGGGTGAACCGTATCTTAGAAGATCTTTTGAGGCTTTGTATCTTGGATTTTGGAGGTACATGGGAAGAACATCTTCCTTTGGTGGAGTTCGCATATAATAACAGCTTTCAGTCCAGTATTGGTATGGCTCCTTTCGAAGCTCTTTATGGAAGGCCTTGTCGATCTCCTACATGTTGGTGGGAATCTACGGATAGGATCTTGCTTGGGCCGGATATGGTTAGAGAGACTTCAGAGAAGATTGATTTAATTCGAAAAAGGATGAAAGCAGCGCAAGATAGACAGAAATCTTATGCGGATCGGAGAAGGACGGATCTTGAGTTTGAGGTTGGGGACATGGTTTTTGTCAAAGTATCTCCATTGAGAAATGTTGTTCGCTTTGGGTCCGTAGGGAAGTTAGCACCGAGATTTGTTGGGCCGTTTCCTATTAAGGAAAGGATTGGACGGATGGCATATAGGGTGGAGTTGCCCGACAGACTTAGTGGTGTTCATGATGTATTCCATGTATCACATTTGAGGAAGTGCTTACATGAGACCGCGGAGGTGGTAGAGCCGAGCTTGCTTAGAGATGTAGAGGTAGAGCGTGATGCGACGATTCGACGAGCTCCTACTCGCATCCTTGGGTCAGAAACTAGGAAGTTGAGGAACAGAGAAGTTCAGCTAGTTAAAGTGCAATGGGGAGATGACGAAAGCAATGCTACTTGGGAGACGGAAGCAAAGATGCGTTCTTTGTATCCATTTCTTTTTGAGAGTATGTCTTTTAACTTCTCCTTTATTGCTTGTCTAGTACTTATCTTATCTTTAGTATATCCTCTCGCTAATACCTATGACCTTTAGATAGGGTAAAACCTATGGTTGAGACATGTGTTTGAAACATGTTATGGTTGATGGATGCATATGGATGCAATTGTTTGCTAGTGGTTGCTCGTGGATGCATATACACACACATTAGGCACTAGATCGGCTCAGTCACTTCATGTTGCATATTGCATAAATGGATGTGGTAGTTAGATTGATGGATGTATCATGGCTGTGTTATCATATGGATGATGCATTTTTGTGTATGGTTGTGCACGCATGTAGAAATTTGTATGTGTCAATAGGGTTTCGCATACATATTGGATGCATGGCACTATCATGGTTTGCATTAAGGAGGTTTACTGTATCAGTAACCGCCTGATTTTCGCATTAGGTAAGTACATATACACACACTTTTGCATATATCCATCCAGCATTTAGAATCTTGTAAGGACAATGATTGCTCGTGGATGATGCTTTGAGTAGATGGATGATTGGATGGTAGGATACGTTCTTCCTAACTTGAAGATTTCGGGGACGAAATCCTTTAAGGAGGGGAGAATGTAACAACCCGTATTTTCAATAACCTGTAATAACATAAATCGAGGCAGAATTTAATTCTAAAATGGGAATCAAGGGAAACGGGCTATGCCATTGTGTTCGTCTCGGAAAAATACGCGAAATAGAGTCCGAGTTTTCGAAAATCGGAGTCCGTATGACCAAGATATGGCCTCGCGAAGTTTCACGAAAATTCCCAAATTAAAGTATACTTAATTAAGTGAAATGGGTTGTGTAGATATATATATATATATATATATATTGATATATATATATATATATATATATATATATATATTTGAAAATTTAATAAATAAATATGCAAAAATGCTCAAAACAGCGAATTGGGAGAGGGGAATAACCGAACCGGCCGATTTTTGAAGTCGACCCGAGCCCGCTGGGTCGACTAGGGGTTAATCCAGGGTGTTTGGCTGTCAACCCGTGGGCCGATTCGCTCAAGTGCAGATTTTGCATTTGAATGGTTCTCATGGTCCATCTTTAATCTAAAGGCCCTAGATGGTTCCTACACTTGACTTCTTCCCCAAGACATGCTTTGATGGCTTGGATTGAATCTAGGGTTAATCCTATGGCCTAAAACACTTGCCTAATCTATAAATAAGACCCTAACCTACCCTAATTCATTCATAATTAAACCTAGTGACTAAACTATGGCAAAATGCTAGCTCTCATGGCCTCCACTAATTTTATGAAGAGGGTTGCATACTAATCACTCTCTAATCAACTTCTAATCCCTTCTTAGCATCTTAATCTTCTTCATTTGGTGTTCAAAGTTGCTAGTTGTGAGTTTCTATCACTTTGATGATCTTTTGGTAAACTAATTAGATGAGATGTGATGAGATTTATGGTTTTGTATGTGGGTTAATGAGCTTTGAATCATATGATATGATGTTAGCATTAATCTTATGTTTATGCATGTTGAGTATGTAAGCTTATGCAAGTTTAATATGATGTATGTTATGTTTGCATGATGCTAAATATGCAAGTTGTGGGCTATGTAATCATATGCATGTTATGCAAGTTCATGGTAATATGCTATGCAAGTTACATGTTTGTTAATATGCAAGTTACATGTTTGTTAATATGCAAGTTACATGTATGTAAATATGCAAGTTACATGTTTGTTAATATGCAAGTTACATGTTTGTTAATATGCAAGTTACATGTATGTAAATATGCAAGTTACATGTTTCTTTATATGCAAGTTACATGTTTGTTAATATGCGAGTTACATGTATGTAAATATGCAAGTTACATGTTTATTAATATGCAAGTTCATGATGACACATTATGCAAGTCTATAAGCTAATATGCAAGTTTGTTATGCAAAATGAATATGTAAGTTATGTGACATATTATATGCAAGTTATGTGACATGTTATGCAAGTTCATATGCAAGTTATGTGTTTGTTAATATGCAAGATGGCACCTTTGAAACATGTTCATTCATATGCAAGTTGACACCTTTTATATGTGTTATATCATGAACGAAATTACGTGGGAACGATGGGGTAATTAAATGCATAAGTTAATAAGATTGTGTGAAATTAATATAATTATGCATAACACAAAATAAATAAACATAGTATGGGAATTTGCCTATTTGGTTAGGTGTACCCATACTATGTGTTGGGAATTTACCTATTGAGTTAGGTCTACCCCATGGGAATTTACCTATTAAGTTAGGTCTACCCATGTTAAGAAAACTTGATTAATTAGGGATAATTAATATAAAATTATGAGGGTGATTAATTAGGTGTAATTAATTGACTAAGACACGAGGTTGGACTCAGTTGTAGCGTAAAACTGCCCGGACCCAACCGGCTTAACCAGTTGCTACAAATGTTAGCCCAATGTGAGAGGTCTTAGGCACAAACTAAATACGTAATTAATGTAAAGACACGAGGTTAGACTCTGTTATGACATAAGGCTGCCCGGACCCAACCGGCTTAACCAGCGGTCATAAAAGACAGTCTAATGTGAGAGGTCTTTACAAAGGTTACGTTCTTAATTAATTAATTAAGAAACACTTAACCACATTAGCATGTAGAGGGACATGAGGGGTTAAGTGGGTGCCTCGGGTGGCATGAGAAAATCTAGTGGTTGCCTTGGGTGGCAATAGAAAATACGATTAGAATACTTAACCAAAATAGAACATGTAATTAAAACATGATTAAAGGGTTAAGTGGGATATACTAGAAAAAGGGACAAGCTTAGGTGGGTAGCTTGTGGAGGCCCATTTCAACCAGTAACCCATACGTATCTTTGTGGGCTCGACCCATGTCGAGGACGGGACACGCATACTGGGCTTGACTGTAAGAGGCAAACGGGTTAGCGGTGGCAACGCAAGTCCAACGGGCTTCATATGCGTGAGTGGGCCCGGGCTGGTAGGTAAGCCGTTGTTGCATCGAGTAGATATAAGCCGTGCACCTTTAGTTTCATCAGGTTGCCACATTGGGGAATGATACATCCCACGGTGGGGCCAGCACGGGTATCTACGTTAGGGAGCCGATCGAATGGGAAGTATTGTGTACACCTAGTGGATTGTAGGGCCCCGTGGCGCCTACTTGGTCACCTAGGGGTACGCAGGTACTAATTAGTAAATTTTATAAGTCCTTGGGTGGGATCAACCTTTAAGTTAGGAACGACTGGTGTGGTGCAGTTTAGTAATTTACCTTAGGGAGGGTAGATGCGTCTTTATCCTTTATCTTCGTTTAGTTGACTGCTTAGGGTAGCCATTCATCCCTATATGTTACCGTATATCAGTTTATGTCTTCTCTGGTTACTTTAACGATTGTATTGTTAAAGTTATAGGACTCGCTCAGACTTATGTCTGACCCTGTTGTTTTTATCTTTTTCCCAACCCTCAGGTCCTACGGTGGATCCTAGCAGTAGTGGAGCTTGATCGGATTGCTGTTCCAGTCTTTAGGAGCTTGGATAGATGTAAAGCTCCAGTTATCCAGTTATCTTTTCTTTTGTTTGGCTATTGTATGAGAGTGGGATTATGTACTTCTTTATTTTGATGGATATTGTACTTGACCTTTATTGTGGTTTTATGATGTAACCAGACATGTTTTACTTCCGCTGTTATGAGATGATGTTTTAAAATTTCAAGTACTATTTATATCTGTCTTGTTGTAATTTTTCTGTTCTATATTCACTAAAATACTCCACCGATGCTATGGCATTCCCTTAGTGAGTGATCATAGCGGGAGTGGGGTGTTACACAACTTGACAAATTAGCAGATTTAGCAAATTTAATATTTCTAAAAGTTCTATTTACATGCCTTGCCCAATCATAAATTGGCCTAAATTCATATGCTTACATAATTGTCATGATTCACAACATATACTCCATGTTTGCATAAGCGCAGAATATGGACATAATTTGCCATATAACATATGTTCCAATTTTTGTTAAACTAGCATTTTACAGTAGATTCACATATAAATTATACCAAATATAACCATTAATTTCAATGCATGCCATATATCCAAAAATCCCTATTTAGGTGTAATCACAATAATAGATATCCTAATTAATGTAAATCTTTTACACCTAAGCTTCCATATCTTCTTCTTTTTAAGTCATGAATCATTATGCAAACTATACCCAACAAATCTAAATCTTTAAATCATATCTACTAAAAATCAAATCTTGACTTTTATATGCATTTTGTCCAAAGTCTCAAATCATATGCAATCTTTACAGTGGTTCCTCTTCTTCTTTTATCATAGAATATGCATAGGTCTAAAACTAGTTTATAACATATGCTATTTTTTTTCTAATTAATTACAGGCCTAAATTACAACATAACTATGCATACAACATGCATAAATTATATGTTCATAGTCAAATTTATGCATCCAATCCCAAGTCATATGTCCAATATATTTTATGCCTCAGACCTAAAGTCATACGTTCAATTTGGTTTTGTCAAATTTCTCATCATTCATCCCAAAACTTGCGTTCATACGTTCATCTCTTATGAGATTAGGCACAGGCTCGTGGTAGCCTGGCTATAGAAACAGAAAAGAAGAAAGGAATATAGAACAGTCACAGAAAACAGATCTAACAGAAGAGAATACAATCTCAAACTCAGATTTAAATGCATATCAAAATTATAATTAACGTTTATAGTGGAGAATAACTGTGCTTGCCTTGATTGGATTAAAGAAAGAACTTGTTGTCGAATCTTTGCAGAAATTTTAATCTCTAGTTTGAATTGAGTTTCTTAGGCTGATGTTGATTATCTTCTAGTTTTAATTCCAGCAGAGCAGAGACGCCATTTTTATTTTTTTATTAGAAGAAGAGAGCAATGGAGGCTAGAGAATTGTACAAGAAACCTAGGTAGAGTCTAGGGTCCTTTTTATAGGGGTAATGAACTGATTAGAACCATTGATGTTGCTTGGATTGATCGTAGCCATTCATCCTAAGGAGAGACCAATTAGAGCTTGCCACCTAGCCCTAATGACAAAGCAGACCACAGAAAATCGACCAACAGAGAATAGGCCAGCCGGGTTAGACTGGGTTCGACCTGGTCTGGACCAGGTCGACACCCCTGTCGACAGCCCTGTCGACAGGCCTGTCGACCTGGTTAGACCAGGTCGACAGCCCAGTCGACCTGGGTGCGTGAGGCGGGTGTTCTTCCGCCCTGGCCCATTGGGCCCCACTTTTAATTTTTTAAACTGTTTTATTCTGTTTGAAATTTAAATTTAATTCAGAAACTTCCGAAGGCCATATCTTCTTCATACGGACTCCGTTTTTCGAAAACTCGAACTCTATTTCGCGTATTTTTCCGAAACGAACGCAATGGCGTATCCCGTTTCCCTTAGTTCTTTGATTTAAAATTAATTATACTTTAATTTGTTAATTCCACAATTATAGAATTTGCGGGGTGTTACAAAGACGCATCCATTTAATAAATAAAATGTTAATTAAATTATATCTCTGAAACACCAGCTCGATCAATACAAAATTTGTAGAAAAACTGTCGATTAAATTGAGTTTTATTAGCAGATAAAATTTGAAGTTCAGATATTTAGGAAGAAGAAGCAGCTGCCATTAAGAAAATGTTTCTGAAAAGATTAAATGAGTAATACACATTATCGGATCTGACGAAATATGAAATATCGGATCTGATTCTTGAATTTCGACCGAAATTTGTATTTTGGGCAAATCTATCAAAAATATGTCGCTAGTTCAAAAATAAGGGTGGAATTTATATGTTTAAGAAGGGACGGATGTGAGCCTAATTAATTTTAGTTTTAAGGATGCGAGCCTAATTTTCACCAAAAATAATATATAAGGTAAGAGATAAGCCAAACAAATAAACGGTATATATAATTAATATCTCCAGCCCCATGTACGTTCATGAGTCAATTCAACGACCAAAAGGTCGACCTCCCCTCTAGGAGGGGTGTCGACCGCCCTCCTAGAGGGGAGGTCGACCGCTTGGCGGCTGAAACACCCAATAAGGCTGGGTTTGGTTAGGTTTTGGGGGCTAATTTATATAAACAAACGACTAGGATTAGATCTAAATAATCCTACAATTCCTGCTTATACAAGCAACTATAAATAGACCCCTAGACTCACACCTAAATCCTAGCCATTCTCTCTACTTGTGCCTCCACTCTACCGCCATTGATTCCAAAATTAGGTTTTCATTCTTCTTCTACAAATCTATTCTTCTTTCTCTGATCTTTTCTTATAGATTTAGATTAGAATATATTCTTGGAATCGTATAAAATATATGTTAGAATTTTATTCAATTTGATTCTTATGTATATAGATCTCTAAAGTTGGATTTTACATGAAAAGGCGCAACAACGTCTGATCTATGACCTTTCCAATGACTATGAGTGGAATTAGTATTTTTTTAAGCATATGTTACAATTTTAGATTATCATATGGATTTGTATGCCTAAGAGGATTTGGTACAACGACAATATTAAACTACAAAACCCCCAAATCCTCTAATTTTATGTATTTCGCAAGAATTATCAATTTATATTGGGTTTGTGGATCTTGGTTTTAGTAGTGAATTGAGAACAACTGGGTGATGTATTTCTATTTTATGTGATTTATCTTTTTTGTCTAAATCTTTGTTTGTAACCTAAAAGGATTTAGATTTTATTTGTATCATTATTTGAATATGTTTGTGTTATATTTTGAATCCGAATGTATTTAGATTTGAAGCTAATCAAATATAAACGTTTTTATGTGCGATATGTAAAAATGGGTAAACTAGATAAAATAAAGTCTATGTGTATATATGTATGTATATATATATATATGTGTGTGTGTGTGTGTGTGTGTGTATGAAATTACACCATATTCTTGGTTCATTACTAGAATTGTTCCAATAAGCCTAGGATGTAAGTTGTAATTGTATATATGTTGTATTTTCAATTACGATTATCTGTTATTATGCATTTATGCTGTCATTTCTTGAATGTAGCAGTAAAAATGTGGAAATAAACTTGTATGCCTTAAACTTAGGACAATCGACAATTTTTACCTCGTTAGAACGTTCTCTCGTTCAAACAAAAATTAGCATTATTTATACGTACTAAATATTTTACTTATATTGTGCAATTAACGTAATTAGCGTAATAATGCCGTAATAAATGCGATCAGGATAAGATTTGAATTTGAAATGCGTAACAACCCGAATTCCGACCAACCGATTTTTTTTTTCAAAATTCTAATGTATCGAAACTCATTTTGGTTGCTCTGGTATCCTGTAGAAAAAAAGAGATATAAAATATAAAAGAGCTCGGAAAATATATCACAGCGGAATGGATAAAATATAATATAATCAAAATATAGCCTTATCCAGATAATAATACTGCCTAACCAGTATCCAAAGCTATCATACCTCTGCCACAAATCTAACCTGCGATTATGTTATGAGGAGGGGTCAGAACACAAGTTATAGTGATTGGATTTAAACTACACATTTTGGATAACCCTGTTGATACCAAGATTTTGATCGATGCCAACAAATGAAGTTGCAATGGGAATCATGTCATAGAGATAGGTTATATATATATATATACACACACACATTGAGTCATGTTAGAATTATGTTAAAATCTATCCTCAAGTATACACGAATATGTAAAACAAAGTAATATATATATATATATATAAGCCTTTAAAAAGCCAGGAATATACAAAAATTGGTCTACCAGTCGACTGGTAGAAAAAGGACCAGTCGATTAGTCAGCCTGTTTTTCTATGTAACAACTAGTTTTGAAAATTCTTATATATACGATTTAATTCAACCTATCAACTGCTGATTTTTAACCAGTTGACTGATTTGACCTAGAAATTATTTTATGAAGAGTCACCATCTTTCATGAAGAGATTCCTCTTCAATAATCAATGGAAATGGACATAACATTTTATAGAAACTCTTCATAAAGGAATGCTACCCTTATACTATTATATAAACAACTTAAAAATGTTTTACAATCACCGATTTTACAAATTACTATTCTATTCTCTCCATTCTCTGAATTTACATTCTTTGCAAATAAAAAGCTCTCCAAATTTAAATACTTGTTGAATCCTTGAATTGATTTAATATCACTTGATTCAACAAGCAACTTTCTTCCTTAAATCTTTGCAGTCAAATCATATACTCGAGAATCAGATTATAGGAATGTTGTACATAAGATGTTGACTATCCGTGTTGATTCAAGAACACAAAGCAGAAGTCAAATACTTGTAGTTGTTGAAGACATGTGTAGTTGCTCAGGCAAGAGGCATCCTTGTTGGGGCTCGGGTGTACTGACCTATTCCTCCAGGTTAAGAGAGGGAGTTGTTAGTGAATTTCGAAGAGGAGCTTTGGGACAAGACGTAGGACGGGAAGTCCGAACCAATATAAAAATTCCTGGTGTCACTTTACTTATCTCATTTATTTTGTTTGTGATATATTTCTGATATATTTCTATGGCTTATCGTTTACCTGCATAACTATTGCATATTAACTAGTCAGCATATCATCTACATTTCCGCTATATCCATATAGATCCTGCTTAAGTCGTACACGTCGATTTTTCAATTGGTATCAGAGCAAGGTCATCACATAACCGTAAAACTGTTATTTGATTTTTAGATAATTTGGATAATAACACTAGTACTAGCAAAAATATTGGATATATTGAAGGTCAATCAGCTGTTAGACCACCCTTCTTTAATGGCATGAACTATGGTTATTGGGCTACTCGAATGAGGATTTATATGCAAGCAAATAGCTTTGATGCATGGAATATCACACAAAAAGAGTACACACAACCTACTACACTATTCACAGAATGGTCTGCATATGAAAAAGCAGAGGTTAGTGCCAATGCTAAGGCTATGAACATGTTGCATTGTGGTTAAGATAGAAATGAGTTCAATCAGATTTGTATGTGCAACACTGCATATGAAATCCAGAGAACACTTAAAATTACTCATGAAGGTACTGCTAAAGTTTAATAGAGCAAAATATCAATGCTCAAGAATCAGTTTCAAAATTTTAAGATGAGTGAAAATGAATCCATAAATGATATGTATTCACACTTTCAAAACATTTATCACTCTTTGCTAGGATTAGGAGAAAAGTATTCCGACTTTGATATAGTATCAAAACTTTTGAATTCTTTAACGGATGAATACGAGAGAAAAGTATTAGCAATCGAAGAAGCTAATGATCTCTCTGCCATGAAACTGAAAAAACTGGTTAGTATTCTAATGTCTTATGAAGCAAATTTGCAGGTAAAGAAAGCACATGTACAAGATAAGAAAAATTTAGCTTTCCATGCTGAAAAAGAAGATTCTGATTCAGATGAAGAAGATATTGCATTTGTTGCTAAGAATTTTAGAAAATTTCTAAAATACAGAAAAGGCCAAAGAAAAAATGTAAAGAAGAACTCATCAAAAGAACCTGACCCTGCTCTAGTAGATTACTTTAACTATCACAAGACTGGACACTATCAAAATAATTGTCCAGAATTAAAGAGAAATCGCAAAAATGAGAAATCAAAGAGACGAGCATTGTTAGTCAGTTGGGATAACTCGGATTCATCTTCTGAAAGTGATAGCGACAGTGATAGTGAGCAAAAAAATGTGTGCTTCATGGCTAAGGATAATGATGTAAGTAATTTTATTTTTGATGAATTAGTAGAAATTAATACTGAAATCTTAGAGTCTAGGAAAATGTTTAAGCGAAAGTTTAAACCAGCTAACGAAGATAAAAAGAAAGCAGAATTTGAGAGAGAACTTTTAAAAGATGAAAAAAAATTAGAAGAAGAAATTAGAAAATTACAAGACTCTATTTCAATAGCAAATTCTCAAATTTCTATGTTGAGTCAAGAAATCGAGATTCAAAAGAATAAAAATGATTTATTAGCATCTGAAAATCATAATTTAAACACTAAAATTAAAATTATAGAGTTAGAAAACTCTAGTTTAAAAACTAAGTTAGAAAGCATTTCTAAAAATGTAATGATTTTAACAAGGGTAGAGAGAATTTGTCTAAAATATTAGAAAATTCTCAACCGGCTTTTAGTAAAAAAGGACTTCGGTATGATAAAGAAATTAATTCAAAAGGAAATCCAGTTTAAAAAATTCTAATATTAAACCAAAAATTTCTAGTAGTAAATTAAATATTTCTACTAAAAAAAAATATTCGGATAATATTAATATATGGATTCCGAAGACAAATAATCTTCTTATTATGAATAAATATATTAAAAACTTTGTAGATTCTACTCATTATAACAGTAATTATTTTTTCAAAAAGAAACCTAAACCCTCTTGGGTTTGGCTTCCTAAGACTTAACCCTTAGGACCCTAATGGAGGAAGTGGGTACCAATGAAATCTTTTTAATTATTTTTTGCAGGTTCCACTCAACAAAAACAGAGGAAATGGATACCAGACAGTGGTTGCTCAAAACATATGACAGGAGATAAGGAAATGCTTTCAAATATCATTTACTCAAAAGGAGGAACTGTCACGTTTGGAGATAATTCCAAAGGATACATCATCGGCAAAGGCGATGTGAGCAATTACAGTATATCTAATTTACTTCTTATTTCAGATGTTTTATTAGTTAAGAACCGAAAACACAATTTATTAAGTATAAGTCAATTGTGTGATAAAGGTTTAGAATATCATTTTCTGAAAATAAATGTGGTATATTTGATTCAAATCAAAATCTCATTTTTAAGGGAATCAAGATAAAAATATTTATATTTTAAATATGGCAATTAATAATAGTCCAAGTATGTGTTTATTAGCCAAAGACAATGATCCTTGGTTATGGCACAAACGATTTTTCCATATTAATTTTAAAACGATAAACAAATTATCTAAAAATGATCTTGTAAGAGGATTACCCAAAATAAAATTCAAAACTAAAAATTTTTGCGATGCTTGCCAACTCGGAAAGTTAACCAAATCCTCTTTTAAATCTAAAAAGGTCATATCAACCTTACAACCACTCACATGGATTTATTCAGACCAACTCAAGTTTAGTCCATAAATCATAGTAGATATGTGTTTGAAATTATTGATGATTTTTCAAGATATACTTGGACTATGTTTTCAAAGAATAAAAGCGATACTTTTGATATCTTTAAGAATTTCATCAAATAGATTCAAAATTTAACTGATTTAAAAATAAAGAACATGCGAAGTGATCATAGAGGAGAATTTGAAAATGAGAAATTTGATTTGTTTTGTCAAAAGGAAGGATTTTTTCATAATTTCTCTTTTCTTGTAACTCCACAACAAAATGGAGTTGTAGAACGTAAAAATAGAACTTTACAAGAATGTGAAAGAACGTTATTAAATGGAAGTACACTACCAAAACATTTTTGGGCTGAAGCAGTTGCAACAGCTTGTTATGTTTTGAACCGTGTTTCCATTCGACCTCTTACTAAAAATACTCCGTACGAGCTTTTTACTGATAGAAAACCAAATATACCCTATTTTAAAGTTTTTGGTTCAAAATGCTTCATTTTAAATACAAAAGATCAGCTTGGAAAATTTGATTCAAAATATGATGAAGGAATATTCTTAGGACATTCTGAGCATAGCAAGGCTTATCGTATTTTCAATAAAAGAACAAGTAAAATAGAAGAATCACTTCATGTTTAGTTTGACGAAAATTTTATTCAAAATTCCTTAAAACAAATATTGCAACAAATAATTCTTCTCACGATGATGATTTTTATAGAGAAGATGAAAACAATGTTCATAACAACATAGAGAATAATACAACGGAAACTTAAGATAATATTAATACTCAAAATACTCCTGTTAATGAAGTCAGATCTCCACCAAGAATATCAATGCAAAATATTATTGGATAAATAACTTCAAACGTTAGAACATGAAGTCAATCTAATTTGGTAAGTGATGTAGCCTTCTTGTCAAATATCGAACCCAAAAGTCCTAAAGAAGCATCTACAGATGAGAATTGGATAATTGCCATGTAAGAAGAATTAAACCAGTTTGAACGTAATGAAGTCTGGGAACAAGTTCCAAGACCAAATGATCAAACTGTTATTGGAACAAAATGGGTTTACAAAAAGAAAGCAGATGAATTGGGTAATATCACTAGAAATAAAGCTAGACTTGTTGCACAAGGTTATAATCAAGAAGAAGGCATAGATTATGAAGAAATTTTTGCTCCAGTCGCACGAATAGAAGCAATTTGAATACTATTAGCATACGCTTGTCGTCATAACTTTAAACTATAGCAGATGGACGTTAAAAGGGTTTCTTAAATGGCTACATTAAAGAACGAGTATATGTTGAACAACCTCCACTATTTGCTTACGAAAAATATCCTGATCATGTTTATAACTTAAAAAGGCATAATATGGTTTGAAACAAGCACCTCGTGCTTGGTATGAACATCTCAAAACTTACTTGTTAGATTCAGGATTTCAAATTGGAAAGGTTGATCAAAACACTATTTATCAAGAAGGGGACAATAAAGATATTCTAATAGTTCAAATATATGTAGATGACATTATCTTTTGATCAACAAATGATCAATTATGTCAAGAATTTTCAAAAATAATGAAATTTGAAATGTCACACATAGGAGAACTATCTTACTTTCTGGGTTTGCAAATTAAGCAATTATATGGTGGAATTTTCATCAATCAAGAAAAATATTGTACTAATTTAATAAAACGTTTTGGAATGGAAAACACATCAAGTAAACCTACACCAATGAGTACAACGACACATTTAGATAAAGATGAAAATGGTAAAAGTGTCGATCAAAAGCTATAACGAAGTATTATAGGTTCACTTCTGTATTTAACTGCAAGTAGACTGGATATTATGATGAGTGTTTACTTATGTGCTCATTTTCAAGCTAATCCAAAAGAATCACATTTGAGAGCGGTTAAACGAATATTACGATATCTAAGTGGTACTAAAGATTTTGGACTCTTCTATCCAAAAGAATGTTCTTTTGAATTAGTTTCATACAATAATGCCGATTTTGGAGGATCACGGACGCATCGTAAGAGTACAAGTGGAACATGTCACTTTATTGGTAAATTGCTTATATCTTGGTTCAGCAAGAAACAAAATTGTGTTTCATTATCAACATGCGAAGCTGAATACATATCTGCTGCACTAGCTTGTGCTCAGGTAATATATATGCAACAAACAATAAAAGATTTCAATGTAAATTTGTCAAATTCCATAATTTATTGTGATAATACAAGCGCAATAAATTTATCTTAGAATCTAGTAAACCATTCCAGAATTGAACACATTGATATCAGACATCACTTCCTGAGAGATAATATTGAAAAACAAACAATTAATTTTTAATTTGTTAACTCAGAAAATCAAATTGTTGATATCTTTACTAAACCCCTTTTAGAGAGTTCTTTCATTAGACTCCGACAAGAACTTGGAATTGTATCTTTCATAGATCTCTAAAATGTAATTCGATTATTTTGTGCTAATGGTATCTTAATTTCTTTTTAATCGATGATAAAGGGAGAGCAATATCTCTAATGCTATATATGTTATAAACAATTCTTAAATTTCCATGCTAATATATTCTTATGTTTCCATGCTATTGGAAAATTTGTGCTAACATATTTTGTTGTAGAAATCAAATGGTAAGGTTACAAAAATTATGAACTAACAAAATATTGCAGAAATTCAGGGGGAGCAAAACATTCAGGGGGAGAAAATCCAAAGTGTTGTCATCAATCAAAAAGGGGGAGAATGTTGATAACAAGATTTTGATCGATGTCAACAAATGAAGTTGCAATGGGAATCATGCCATAGAGATAAGGATATATACATACACACACACACATTGAGTCATGTTAGAATTATATTAAAATTTATCCTTAAGTATATACGAATGTGCAAAACAAAGTAATACATATATATAAGCCTTTAAAAAGCCAGGAATACATATATTTAATTCAACCAGTCAACTGATGATTTTTAACCAGTCGACTGATTCAACCCAGAAACTATTTTATGAAGAGTCACCACCTTTCATGAAGAGATTCCTCTTCAATAATCAGTCGAAACGGACATAACTTTTTATAGAAACTCTTCATGAAGGAATGCTACTCTTATACTATTATATAAACAACCTTAAACATGCCTTACAATCACCGATTTTACAAATTACTATTTTGTTCTCTCCATTCTCTGAATTTACGTTCTTTGCAAATAAAAAGCTCTCCAAATTTAAATACTTGTTGAATCCTTGATTTGATTTAATATCACTTGATTCAACAAGCAATTTTCTTCCTTAAATCTTTGCATTCAAATCATATACTCGAGGATCAGATTATAGGAAGGTTGTACTTAAACTGTTGACTATCCGTGTTAATTCAAGAACATAAAGCAGAAGTCAAATACTTGAAATTGTTGAAGACATGTGTAGTTGCTCAGGCGTGAGGCATCCTTGTTGGGGCTCGGGTGTACTAACCTATTCCTCCAGGTTAAGAGAGGGTGTTGTTAGTAAATTACAAAGAGGAGCTTCGGGACTGGACGTAGGACAGTAATTTCGAACCAGTATAAAAATTCCTGGTGTCACTTTACTTTATTTATCTCATTTATTTTGTTTATGTTATATTTCTGTAGCTTATCTTTTATCTGCGTAACTATTGCATATTAACTAGTTAGCATATCATCTACATTTCCGCTGTATCCACATAGATCTTGCTTAAGTCGTATACATTGATTTTTCAAACCCTACATACACCGTTCAGTTACATTTTCTTGTTTACTGGGTTGCTTGGGTTAACAACACTCAAGGGTTACACACATGTCGTACCCATCTACTTCCCAATGAATTAACCTAATATAATATATATGTAGCTATCCACAATATTAAGGTACACCCCATAACACCCTACTCGCACGGTCTCCGCCGTAACGCCACAGAAATATATGCAGTCCCTTATTCTACGATGAAGCAATGTACGGATCTCTATATAACAACTCTATGTTTTGCATAGATCTGCCATCGCCATGCTACGTAAGAGTACGAACTTCCATCTTCGAACTATTAGGTCGAATCAGATTCCATCACAGTGTAATTCCTTAGAGTCAATGATACAACACCTAGAGCATACATGCATGTATCTAGACTTTCCCATGTATGTATCATCAATCATACTCGATGCCTTAACCGCACATATCCTCCAATGTGTACCGAATTCCATGGAAGGGCTGTACAAGAAACACGGAACTCGGTCGGGAGCTTTTCAGATATCTGTATACACAAATGCTAAGGTCTGCATTTTCAGTGGCTATGTTCCCACCTGACCCCTCCCTCAACAAGTGAAAGATGAACAAGGTTGAGAACTAGTGACCTAGCCAAAGAGCAACAACAAACAACAAATCCTAATTGGCATGCCCTTCAACCATAGACTTGATAGCAAAAGGTCTATGGTCTTTTGGTTTAGCACTGTGTCTTTCCGCGTCACACATTTACGTATCAAGCTGATTGTTGATGGTAGGTACCCGACGACTTGCTATCAACGGATGGTTAGACTTGTCAGTACTCAAGAGTGGTCGTAACCCAGCCTAGTCAAGGCAACTTGGATCATCGAATCACCTATGCCACGCTACAGTCTTTTGATTTCCTACTATCGTGGCAATCAAGGCATACTCACCGGGTAGAAAGGTGCAGACCTAACCTCTGTGAGCACAGTAGAACACTGTCAACAACACAGAGGACTATGAGGAGTACCCTCCACGTCCCAAGTAGTTGCGTGCTTTCCCTTTCAGTCTTTCGGAGCCAGCAGAATATAGGCAGAACAAGCAGAATAATCAGATGGACGTGCGCTCGCCTTGTGTCTCATGACACCACGATGACCTACCCTATTGGGTTATTCACCTTCATACGGACTAGTCCAAGTGCCTAAGTTTAATGTGTTATTAGACCTTATGTCTAAGCATTCAATTATGCGCTTGCTCTACCTCATCAGGTTTCTAGTTAACTTGGTTATTTCCATTCACATTGACTTCTTATTCAAGTTACCAAGCCCTCTTGCTTATTAATTTTGGTTACAAAGCTTAACCTTTTTATGTTCATTAATAAGTCCATAACATGGTATTCTCTAGATTGTAATCAAGGTCTATAATCTACAATCTCTTTATATTATTCATTGTCTGATTCCATAGTTACAATAACATGTCCTACTGAATATTTAATTAAGTATACTTCATCTCAATTCACATGTTTCCTGTTTAACATGTCACTTATCATTTATGATTAAATATAACTTATTTCATCTCATATATTCACCTCGTTATTTCTTGTTTAATCATAATTCCATCTTTCACTGTTACTATAACTTGTCGTTGTTTACTCATTAACATAGTTCCCTTAACTAAGGTTTACTAATTAGTCTCCTTTCCATTTATTATAACTTATATGTTATGATCTCCACCTGTCCCCAGGACAAGCCTTTAACATGTTATTCTTATTAGCAGGTTTTAGATTCTCAAGTTTACAGATTACTTAATTTATTATTAATTACATCTTATTACATTTTATAAGTTTCCCCCTCTTTGTCTACTCATTACGAACAACGAGTTTCAGGTTCCCAAATTTACCATTACTTAATTTATAATTAAGTACAACTTATTTCATTACATAAGTTATCTCATTCCCTCTATCGTTTATCATAACCTAAGTTATAATTTCCACTTGTCCCTAGGACAAGCCTACCTATTATATTTCTTTTTTCCCCTTCAGGTTTATTCATAATAGGTTATTATCATTCCCTGTTCACTCGAATCCTTTTACTATTGTAACTTCTATTCAATTAGATTCATTTCCATTAATTACAATTAATTCCATTTATATCTATCCTATCATTTACATATATTTTTATATATGTTAATGCAGAAGACCTCTCACATTATGCCTACCACTTGTGGGTGCTGGATTTGCCATGCGGTTCTGGGCAGACCTCTACCACAAGTTTACTTAACCTCGTGTATTAGCACCGTTACATGTATATTTATGCACTAGACCCCTCACATTAAATTAACAACTTGTGGATGCTGGACTTGCCGGGCGGTTCCAGGAAAACTTCTACCAAAAGTTGAATTTAACCTCGTGTCTAAGTGCGGTTACAGTTTTTGATTTACTGTAAAAATTTCATATAATTTGGGCTTGTCCTTTCTTCCAAATTTTTACTGTAATTCTATTATTATTTTCATGTCACACTTAATATCATGTTAATTCCATTTTAACTTATAATAATGTCGCATGTTCTTCCTAACATGTAATTAACTCCATTCTAAAATAATAACATGTAACTATCAATCATGTAATTATTCTAATCTAACAATTTAACATGTAATTATCCTAATTTCTACAGTTAAGGGTTCAAGTACATAATATGTCACAGGTCAACATGTAATTATCCCAATTCTTACAATTAGCGTTCAAGTGCATAATATGTCACAGATTAACATGTAATTAGAACGTGCATGTATACAAATCGTTTCCACATTTTTAACAAGTTTACATTTCAACGGATTAATCATTCTAGCAGATTTACATTTCATATTAACGGGGAATGTCAAACGATAAATATACCATTATCAAAAAGGTATATTTTAAATCCACTCACCTAATTGGTTTCCAAATCCTAAATATGGTCCAGATCTAGCATTCCATGGTTCTCATAACTGAATTTAGAACCTAAACAACCATGGATAACAATTCTTAGTTAAAAGAAAAAGGGAAGAAATAGGAGAAATTTAAATTGACTAGATCCAAGAATTTACCTTACTTCGAATAGAATTATGAATACCCATTTGCAGATATACATTCTTTTCCTCCAGATCTTTATTCTATATTTCCTTAAACTAATTATCCTATTTTTCTCAAGAGATTTGAAGAGGAAGAAGAATAGCAGAGCTGAGGCTGCCTTTCATAAAATGTGAGACTTAGGCTAGGCTCTACTAGCCTATTTATAGGTGTTCATGCACACGCAGCGCTGAGTCAGCACGAATATGGTCTAGAAAGCAGTCCAGATTCATCATAGAGTCTGCCCAGATCTGAGGGGGGTTGACCCCGGGGTCGCCACCCCCTTATAGGGGTCCACTCCCATGGGTCCGGATGCTAGAAATTTACACTGGCGTACTTCACAAGTGTGCCACTGTAAATTAACCCTGGCACACTTGCCAAGTGCGCCTATTACACTAGCCCACTCCCCTCTCGCATTGTCAAACTTTCACCGTCAATAACTCCTTCATACATTATCCATTTTGCAAAAAATCGAAATCCATCTGAACTAGAATTCCGAGACGAACACAATGGTACAGTTCATTTTAATTAAATCTTGAATATCTAATTAAGTTATACCCAATTAATTATCTTTAATTAAAAAAGGCGAGGTGTTACATTCTCCCACCCTTAGGAAATTTCGTCCCCGAAATTTGATAAAGGTAAAAATCGAATAACCCCTCGCATAATATCCATCCATCATGTGTGCATCCAATTTTTGCAAATATTGTGCACTTGTGCAAAGTGTAATAAAACATAATAATACATGTATTCCTAAGTGGTACCTCCTATGTGCATGCAAATTTTTCAAAAATTCTTTGAAAACATGATGCACACATCCTAAATATACTAGCAATTTTACATGGATGCAATATTTTAAAAATCAAAATACCCTTACATCCAAATTTTCCCACACTCTTGCAGAGAAGGAGCATAGTTCATCCAATTGTTGAATCCAAAATCCTACCAACCATTTTTATATTTCGAATTTCAGAAAAATCTAATTTTGTAAATTCGATTTCGTATGTTACAAAAGGTGGAAAAAGGAAACTCCACATCTTTCGTTTTTCTTTTTTGTACCTTTTCCATCTGTACTTGGATTTTATGTAACTATTATATAATGATTCCCTATTTTCCTGTCCAAGTACAACCCACATAAGGAAGCTTTCTTTGTTACAGATTTTCTTTCTCAACTTATCTTGGAAAAATTTACTCTTATTCATCTTTTCTCAGAATTTTCCAATTTTTTTAACTGTCATGTTTGCTGCTTTACTGAATTTGTTGTTTCCTTTTTAGTTATGTGATTACTCTTTTCTTAGCTTATTTAACTTAATCCTCTGATCTTAGTTTAGTTTCAAATAGGCCTTCTAGTCCTTCAACAAAAACAGGAAAACAGACGCTATACACAGCTACTACTATGGGCCAAGAATCTCATGACTATTTGCCCCTCAGAAAGAAAAGTTCAAACTACGGGATCAATGATAGTTTTGGAGTTACCCTAGCTACCCAACAGGAACAAAATAACAGAGTGATCCCAACAGAAATGTAATAACGGGTTTTACCCTAATAGGAAAATTGGCAACAGAATCTAAACACTTGCCTGCCCTTTACTATCTAGTAGTCACTACTAGACTTAGTTGTGTACTAACTTTAACACCCCAAAATTTTAACGACATTAAAGATGATGAATTAAAGAATAATCAATGTGAAATACACTGTTAACAATGAATTAAGGAAAACTTAATTTAATATTCGGAATTAACTGAAACGGACTATTCCATTGCGTTCGTCTCAGAATTCTGGTCAAGATAGACACCAAGTTAGCGTAAAACGTACTTCGTATGAAGAAGTTATTAAGGTTTGAAGTTTGTATGCATATAAGGAAGATATATATATATATAATTCAAAATGTTCAAAATCAGCAAAACCAGAAATTCGGCGTGCAAATCGAGAAAGGGCCAACATTTTGAGGTCGATCCGAGACCCGCATGGGTCGACCTAGGGGTCGACCAGGCTCATGGGGGTTGACACCCCTGAAGGGGGGTCGACCCACCCGTGGCTCCAAAAGCTTCTTTTATGACATGGACTATTCTTATGGTTCCTGGTCTAATCCAATGGTCTTGGTTGCTCCACTACTTCTATATAAGGGACCCTAAACCTAGGTTTTGTTCATTGAAAAAATGGTGACGACGAAGCTCTGCTGCGATGGAAATTAATATGGCTCTTCTTCATCTTCTAAATCAATTCAAAGAAGATTATACATATTCGAAGATTTCTACAACAAACTAAACGATGGCTACAACAACTTATCCAACATGTCCTTCACAACAAATTCACTGTGAGTTCATGTTGATTTTAGATTTAAATATCTAAATAATAATTTTGATATGTATATAATAATTGGATCTTGAATCGGTGCCGAATCAGTTATATTATGACATATTCCATTGATCTGTTCTTATATGTTTATATCGTCACCATGTTAAATCTTATCATAATATGCCTATTCAGTTTACGCCTGTTTTACTCAGTTTACTATTGATTCATCACTATGCCTATTCTTGATTCTCTTATTTCCCTCCTTTCCTTTTTATTTTTATATGGCCATGCTACCTTCGAACCTAGGTCTAACGCTGAAAAATGCAAACGTGCGAAATTGGGAATAATGGGGAAGACATAATTTAGGGCATAATTGATATTGGAAAATATAGATCTAAATTTGGGCATAAAATTGGAAATATACAAAGATGGGTTTAGGGGCATATGTCTTGTTGGATAATATGAATTTAGGCACGCATTGGAGCATATATAAATACAGAATTGGGCATAAAATGGGCATGTCTAAATATTGATTTGGAACGTAAATTTGAACATATGTGAATATGAATTTTTGGCATAAATTATGTGAAGGTGGATTTGGGTATAACTTGCACTGAAAGGGGTGAATATGGACTTGGGGCATAAGTTGGAAAATATGTGGGTTGGGGTTTGTGCAATATATATATATATATATCTATACATATACATATACATATATATATATATATATATGCCTTAATCTATGATAAGGGGCATATGGTTCATAATTAAAAGGTGAATTAAAAAGAGGCATAAAGGTCTATAATTTGAATAGTGAATTAGACATAATTCAAATAGGGAAAACACAGTATAGTTACCTATAATGACATAGGTAGATTTGAATAAAAAAATGGAATGTTTATTAATTACAATTAGGATGACACGAGGATGGTTACATTAGTGGTGGAAGTCTGCCCGGACCCGACTGGCATATCCAGCAGCCACTAATGTTGAACCTAATGTGGGAGGTCTATATACGTAAATACAAATCGAGCTAAGACATGAGGTTAGACCTAGCTGTGGAATAAGACTTCCCGGATCCGACCGGTATATCCAGCATCCACATGTTGTAGGCCTAATGTGGGAGGTCTAGCCCATTATAACCATAATTGGACATGGTAATGAATTGGACTACTTAACCTATTTAATCCATAAGGATTGTATGATTATGAACTTAAGTTAGGGTTAAATAAAAATTGGATGGGTTATGGGTGGGCTAAGTAAATTAGAGGGGGTGGGTAATATTTACATATTGACCCATAAACTTAACCTGATAAGGTTATGTAATTAAAGACACCTAATGGTATACATAACCGTTAGAAACAATAAAGTTATGTAATAAAAAGACACCACTTAGTGTAAGCATAACTTGTAAGGAAATGAGACAACCTGTGTAATAACATAAGAGGTACTTAATTATAAATTGAGTAATCTAGAAGTCTGGAACCCGCTGATGTAAATAACATGTTTAGGCTTTTCCTAGGAATAATAGGAATTTATAACATAGGTTATAATAAATGGGTAGAGAAACTTATTAACGGGCCTTAGTTAATAGAACTAAGTTAATAAGTTGTGATAACAATGAAAAATGGAATTATGATTAAATGGGAAAGAATGAGGAAAACTTATAATATAAGTTATATTTAATCATAAATAATGACTGACATGTTAAAGAGGAAACATGTAAAATGAGACGTACTTAATTTCACACTAAGTAAAAACATGTTATTGTGATGATGTAACCAAGCAGGAGAAACTTGGCAATTCGAATAAGAATTCAATATAAATGGGAATAACCAAGTTAAATGGAAACCCAGTGAGGTAAGGCAAGCGCGTAAAGAATGTTTAGACATAGGGTCTAACAACATATTAAAGAAAGGTGCTTGGACCAGTCCATACATTTGAGGGTGAATAACCCAATGGGGGTAGATCATCGAGGTGTTATAAGACATGAGGGGAGCGAACATTCATCTGATTGTTATGACGGCTCCAAAGGACTGGAAGGGGATGCACACGACTTCCTGAGGTACGTAAGGTGATCCTAGTAGTTCATTTGTGCGATGACAGATGTCTTAGGCTGTACTCGCAAAGGTTGGGTCTGCGCGTAACTACTAGATGGGTGGGCCTTGACTGCAGATGTAGCTACGCAGTCAGAATGTTTTTATGTAGTGACATCCAGGTAGTTCGGCGGTTGCCTCACGAGGGGGTAGATGGGTCAGGACCAACAAGGATAGTAGACCATCGGATACTCATCACCGGCAGCCAGCAAGATGTGGAAAGACTAGAGCTAACCCCAAGATATCATTTCACCTTTCACTATCGAGGTACGGGGTTGAGGGGAGACGCCACATGGATGTTTAGATTAGTTGTTATTAGGGGCGGTCGCTTTGCTCTTGTAGTCTTTACTAGTTGAGGGAGCGGCCGAGGTGGGGCCATAGGCATCATGAAAAATAGACCCTAGGATTATCTGTACATAGAGGTTCATAAAGACGGGCCTGTATTGGTATGGATAAGCTCACGACCAAGTTCCGTGTTTCTTGTTTAGCCCTTCCATGAAACTCGGTGCAGATTAAAGGACATGAGATTAAGGCATCGAGCTACAATTACAGTACATACGTGGGACAGTCTAGATACATGCATATTTTCTTTGGGTGGTGTATCGTAGACTAGAGGGCATTATTCCGATATGGAATCTGATTCGATCGATGGTGGCAGTCCATACGCTTATATAGTATAGTAATGACCGATCTATGTGGAACGTAACATTGTTATATAGGGATCCTTACGTCACTCCGGCATAGGATGAGGGACTGCATTCATTTCGGTGGAGACCCTGCGAGTGGGTTACCATGGGGTGTATCTCAATATTGAGAGATAGCTACACATATTGTATTAGGTGAATCCATGGGAAAGTAAATGGGTACGATGCGCGGTTAAGTCTTGAGTTCTATTAACCTGAGTAACCTAATAATCAAGAAAATGTAATGGAGCAGTATTAGTAGGGATCAATTTTATTTTTTGATATACTAGTATCTGCGCGGTGCAGAGAAATGTATTCAAGAAGCACAACATATTCTGTGCATCTTATCTTGCGCAGTTCACACTTGTTATTGTTATCTTGTTCTTCCAATTTTTATATACCTGCCGTGATACTTTTATTTATTTATATCTAAAAGTAACTGGACTCGCCAGACTTTATGTCTGACACTTTTTTTTCTCTTCTCTCTTTCGTTTCCCCCTAGGTTCTCAGGGTGGAAGGGCTTAGAGTTGATTCGGATTCTTCCAGCTTAGCTTGGATTTTGGATATTGATGTATAACTTTAATTTATTGTCAACTCTCTTGTGGCTTTGCTTAGAAAATATGGTTTTTTGCTTTTGTACTCTGATATTTTTGGCAAGACAGATTATTAAACATGTAACTGGTTATTTCAAAACCTATGATGTAAACTCAGTATTTGGGACCATGATGTTATGATTTAAATAAAATTTTTAATTCCGCTGCTATTTTACATGTCTGTCTTGTGATATTATGTTCTTATTTACCTATAACGCTTCATGAAAGTTAATACGTTCCCTTATTTAGTGACATTAATAGACGTGGGGTATCACATTTGGTATCAGAGCATATGGATATAAGATTGGATAAAGTATTTTGAAAATGGTTTTCATAAAGGTCTCAAACACAAAGTATTTTAAAATAAAAAGTCTATTTTTGAAAAGCATATTTCCCAAAGCCATAAATATCTCTCGATTCTCCGCTTGATTCCTTTTCCTTTTTGTTCGGGGAACCGTTTCTTCCTAAAAGGGTATCCCTATTTTGGCATGGTTCTGTAGGCATGTTAAAACTACGGTACATGTCGAATGGCAAATAAGTGCCCGACCTCCATCTGTAGCCGTAGTAGTTTTACCTTCGACTTATTTTCTTTCGAGCCTCATAAGGATTTCCGTGTGATGGAGGAAACTTTCAAGAGACTTGTTAGCATGTTGCATAAGGATGGTAAAAAGGAGAATAAGGGAATATAGATGAAAGAAGAAAAGAGGAAATACCATAACTTCGGAATGGTTGGTCATCTGAAAAAGGATTGCAAAAAGAGAAAAGGCGTTTGTTACCACTTTGGTAAGACAGGACACCCTATTAAGGGGTCCCCAAAGAGACAAGGACAAGGCCAGAAGGCAGGAACTTTTAGAGGGCAAGCTAATGTTCTCATAGCTGGTGGATAGGATAGGGGTAAGAAAGTTTCCATCGAAGGATTGATTTCTATTTCTGATCATCCAGTTAGGATTATTTTTTCTGGCGCTTCGCATTCTTTTGTATCTGAACTTTTAGTTGAGTGACACTAGTATGGTTTTGGATCCCGTTATTGCCTCAAATCCCAGTGGAGGTACGACTCATTATCGATGATTTGTTGGGATTTGAGAACCTCTATGTTAGGCATCGAGTTTGGGTGCGATGCATATGTTATTGATTTCATAAGATACAGTTTGATTCTAGGGATGGATTGGTTAACTATATATGGAGCCATCCTATTTTGTGAGAGGAGGATCATTAGACTTCTGACTTGCCATGGAAAGACTCTCGATATCTCTTATGACTCCAAAAGGGTCTGTCATGCTTAGTCTCCTAGAACCTCTTGATATATCTATCGATGATTTGCGATCTGTACCAATAGTTGTGAGTATCCTGATGTTTTGATGAGGTTTGGGGTTTACACCCGAGGCACGAGATTGGTTTCCACACATACTTGGTGGACAATGCAAAGCCAGTTGCATTACATGTGCGACCTGTGACTCCTAAAAGAAAAGAGGGAACTTTGTAAGCAAGTACGGTTGCTACTTGGGAAGGGGTTTGATAGAGGACTATTTATTCAAGAGGCGATAAAAGGTATAGAGTTCGAGATAGTGGAGCCAAACTTGTAAGAGGAAGTGAAAGTAGAGAAGGAAGCAATGATAGGATGAGTTCTGACTTGCATACTTGGATCGGAGGTTAAGAAATTGAGCAACAAAGAAGAGAAGCTAGTAAGAGTACAATTGGGAAAGGACCGCGAGAACGCTACTTGGGAGGCTGAAGACAAGATTCACACTTCATTTCCTTTCCTTTTCGATAATATGTCCTTGACCTCTTTTTCCAAGCTTCGAAATAATACTTGTATCTATCGTTTGAATATCTCCTATCGATCAAGTCTTTAGGTAGAAAACTAATGAATGTAAACATGTGTTTGAGACATGTTATGTTTGATGGATGCAAGTCGTTGATAGTGATTGCTCGTGGATGCATATACACACACAATAGGCACTAGATCGGCTCAATCACTTACATATTGCATATTGATGTGTGTACATTTTAAAATTTTATGGATGAAGACAGAATTATTGTTACATTGATGCTGCATTTGGATGAATGATTATGCAAACATATAGAACTTACAGGTATTAGGATGATTTGCATACATGTTGGTTACATTGCACAAACATACATTGCATTAAGGAGGTCAACTGAATCAGTAGACTGCCTGATCTTTCGCATTAGTTTATGGACATATACACACACTATTGCATATGTTCATAAAAGCACTAGAAATTTTTAAGGACAATGGATGCTTGTGATTAATAGATGGGTGGATGTTAGGATATACATTCTCCTTAACTTAGAGATTTCAGGGACAAAATCCTTTGAGTAGGGGAGAATGTAATACCCCGAAATTTTAACGACATTAAAGATGATGAATTAAAGAATAATCAATGTGAAATACACTATTAACAATGAATTATGGAATACATAATTTAATATTCAGAATTAATTGAAAGGGACTGTGCCATTGCGTTCGTCTCGGAATTTTGGTCAAGATAGACACCAAGTTTGCGCAAAACGGACTTCGTATGAAGAAGTTATTAAGGTTTGAAGTTTGTATGCATATAAGGAAGATATATATATATATATGTAATTCAAAAATGTTCAAAATTAGCAAAACTAGAAATCCGGCAAGCAAATCAAGAAAGGGCCAACATTTTGAGGTCGACCCAAAACCCGGTTGGGTCGACCTAGGGGTTGACCCAGGCCATGGGGGTCGACACCCCTGAAGGGGGTTCGACCCACCCGTGGGTCCAGAAGCTTCTTTTATGACGTGGACGATTCCTATGGCTTCTGATCTAATCCGATGGTCTTAGTTGCTCCGCTACTTCTATATAAGGGACCCTAAACCTAGGTTTTGTTCATTGAAAAAAATTGTGATGGCGAAGCTCTGCTGCGATGGAAATTAAAATGGCCCTTCTTCTTCTTCTAAATCAATTCAAAGAAGATTATACATATTCGAAGATTGCTACAACAAATAAACGATGTCTACAACAACTTATTTAACATGTTCTTCGCAGCAAATTCAATGTGAGTTCATGTTGCTTTTGGATCTAAATATCTAAATAGTAATCTTGATATGTATATAATAATTGGATCTTGAATCGGTGCCTAATCGTTTATATTTTGACATATTCCATTGATCTGTTCTTATATGTTTATATCGTCACCATTTTAAATTTTTCCATAATATCCTTATTCAGTTTATGCATGTTTTTATCATTTTATTATTGATTCGTCATTATGCCTATTCTTGATTATCTTCTTTCCCTCCTTTCCTTTTTATTTTTTATGGACAGGTTACCTTCGAGACTAGGCCTAACGCTGAAAAATGCGAACGTATGAAATTAGGAATAATGGGGAAAGACATAATTTGGAGCATAATTAATATTGGAAAATATGGATCTAAATTTGGGCATAAAATTGGAAATATACGAAGATGGGTTTGGGGGCATATGTCTTGTTGGATAATATGAATTTTGGCACGCATTGGAATATATGTAAATACAGAATTGGGTATAAAATGGACATGTCTAAATATTGATTTGGGACGTAAATTTGAACATATGTGAACATGAATTTTTGGTATAAATTATGTTAAGTTGGATTTGGGTATAACTTTCTTTGAAACGGGTGAATATGGACTTGGAGCATAAGTCGGAAAATATGTGGGTTTGGGTTTGTGATACACACACACACACACACACACACACACACACACATATATATATATATATATATATATATATATATATACATGCCTTAATCTATGATAAGGGGCATGTGGTGCATAATTAAAAGGTGAATTAAAAAGAGGCGTAAAGGTCCATAATTTGAATACTTAATTAGACATAATTCAAATAGGGAAAACGTAGAATAATTACCTTTAATGGCATAGGTAGATTTGAATAAAAAAGGGAATGTTTAGTAATTGCAATTAGGAATTGTAATTGTACTTATGACACGATGATAGGTTACATTAGTGGTGGAAGTCTGCCCGGACCTGACCAGCATATCCAGCAGCCACTAACGTTGAACCTAATGTGGGAGGTCTAAATACGTAAATACGAATCGGGCTAAGACACGAGGTTAGACCTAACTGTGGAATAAGACTTCCTGGACCCGACTGGCATATCCAGCATCCACATGTTGTAGGCCTAATGTGGGAGGTCTAGCCCATTATAACCATAATTGGACATGGTAATGAAATTTATAACCATAATTGGACATGGTAATGAATTTTATAACCATAATTGGACATGGTAATGAATTGGACTACTTAACCTAATTTAATCCGTAAGGATTGATAATTATGAACTTAAGTTAGGGTTAGGTAAAAAACCGATGGGTTGTGGGTGGGTTAAGTAAATTAGAGGGGTGGGTAATATTTACATATAGACCCATAAACTTAACCCGATAAGTTTATGTAATTAAACACGCCTAGTGGTATACATAACCGATATAAACAATAAAGTTATGTAATTAAAAGACACCGCTTAGGGTAAGCATAACTCGTAAGGAAATGAGACAACCTGTGTAATAAGATAAGAGGTACTTAATTATAAATTAAGTATTCTAGAAATCTGGAACCCGCTGATGTAAATAACATGTTTAGGCTTGTCCTAGGGACAATAGGAAATTGTAACATAGGTTATAATAAATGGGTATAGAAACTTATTAACGGACCTTAGTTAATAGAATTAAGTTAATAAGTAAACAACGATAAGTTGTGATAATAATGAAAAATGGAATTATGATTAAATGAGAAAGAATGAGGAAAACTTATAAGATAATTATATTTAATCATAAATAATGACTGAAATGTTAAAAAGGAAACATGTAAAATGAGACGTACTTAATTTCACATTAAGTAAAAACATGTTATTGTGATGATGTAACCAAGCAGGAGAAACTTGGTAATTTGAATAAGAACTCAATATGAATGGGAATAACCAAGTGCGCATAAAGAATGTTTAGACATAGGGTCTAACAACATATTAAAGAAAGGCGCTTGGACCAACCCATACGTTTGAGGGTGAGTTACCCAGCGGGGTGGATCATCGAGGTGTTATAAGACAAGAGGGGAGCGCGCATTCATCTGATTGTTATGACGGCTCCAAAGGACTGGAAGGGGAAGCACGCGACTTCCTGAGGTACGTAAGGTGCTCCTAGTACTTCCTCTGTGCGGTGACAAATGTCTTAGGCTGTAATCGCAGAGGTTGGGTCTGCGCGTAACTACTAGGTGGGTGAGCCTTGACTACAGATGTAGCTATGCAGTCAGATTGCTGTTACGTGGTGACACCTGGGTAGTTCGACGGTTGCCTCACGAGGAGGTAGATGGGTCAGGACCAACAAGGATGGTAGACCGTCGGATACTCGTCACCGGCAGCTAGCGGGATGCAGAAAGACTGGATCTAACCCCAAGATATCATTTCAACTTTCACTATTGAGGTACAGGGTTGAGGGGGGAGACGCCACATGGATATTTAGATTGGTTGTTATTAGGGGTGATCGCTTAGCTCTTGTAGTCTTTACTAGTTGAGGGAGGGGCCGAGGTGGGGCCATAGCCACCATGAAAAATAGACCCTAGGATATTCTGTACATAGAGGTTCATAAATACTGGCCTGTACAGGTATGGATAAGCTCCCGACCAAGTTCCGTGTTTCTTTTTTAGCCCTTCCACAGAACTTGGTGTACATTAGAGGACGTGCGATTGAGGCATCGAGCTACAATTACAGTACATACGTGGGATAGTCTAGATACATGCATATCTGCTCTGGGTGGCATATCCTAGACTAGAGGGCATTATTCCGATATGGAATATGATTCGATCGATGGTGACAGTCTATACGCTTACATAGCATAGTAATGATAGATCTGCTAAACGTAACATTGTTATATAAGGATCCGTACGTCAATCCGACATAGGATGAGTGACTGCATTCATTTTGGTGGAGACTCTGTGAGTGGGTTACCATGGGGTGTATCTCAATATTGAGAGATAGCTACATATATTGTATTAGGTGAATCCATGGGAAAGTAAATGGGTGCGATGCGCGGTTAAGTCTTGGGTTCTATAAACCCGAGTAACCTAATAATCAAGAAAATGTAATGGAACACTATTAGTAGGGATCAATTATATTTCTGATATACTAGTATCTTCGCGGTGCATAGAAATGTATTCAAGAAGCGCAATATATCATGTTCGTCTTATCTTGCTCAGTTCACACTTGTTATTGTTATCTTGTTCTTCCAGTTTTTATATACCTGCCATGATACTTTTATTTATTTATATTTAAAAGTAACTGGACTCGCTAGACTTTATGTTTGACCCTTTTTGTTTCCTCTTCTCTCTCTTTCGTTTCCCCCCAGGTTCTCAGGGTGGAAGTGCTTACAGTTGATTCGGATTCTTTCAGCTTAGCTTGGATTTTGGATATTGATGTACAGCTTTGACTTATTGTCAACTCTCTTATGGCTTTGCTTAGGAAATATGGTTTATGCTTTTATACTCTGATATTTTTGGCAAGACAGATTATTAAACATGTAACTGGTTATTTCAAAACCTATGATGTAAACTCAGTATTTGGGACCATGATGTTACGATTTAATTAAAAAAATTAATTCTAATGTTATTTTACATGTCTGTCTTGTGATATTATGTTCTTATTTACCTATAACGCTTCAAGAAAGTTAATGCATTCCCTTAGTGAGTAACATTAACGGATGTAGTGTGTCACACTAACAAAAAAATTTAAGCAACACCCTAGGCTTTTCAATGCTTACGCATTCTACGGGAACTTACCATTATTCCAAGATAATTTTCGCTATCTATTTCATAGCCTCAAAACTTTACCCGTCTTCCCTAGGCACTAATCCCTACCTACTCCAAAATTTTAAAATGCGGTTTGGCCTTCTAATTTCATTTTTCCTCCAAAATTAAAAGTGTCAAAACTTTATTTTTTTCCTCCTTAAAACTTATTTTTTCCAAACCATAAAAACATGTCATCTTAAAAAATTGTAAATCATTTTTTTTTCATATCACAAAAACTGGAGTAGATAAGCACAACTATTTCTCAATCAGGTTACGACTTGTTCTGACCTATAAGGTTGGTTCAGTCACTTACTACAAGGTGTAAATATCTACTCGATTCTTAATTTCTACAACTTAGTTTGTCCACCCAACAAAATTTTCTCTTTTAAAACAATTTATCAAAAATGATTGACAAAAGAATAGATATTTCAAAACTTTCTTTACTGAAAATTTCAGCTTTCAACAAAATGCAACATTTTTTAAGTTTAGCTTTTTAATCCTTTCATTTAATATAACAAGAAAACTAGTGAGCTATACATGCTCTATAATGTGCACCTTTTACTGAAAGAATTTTATTTAGATAAACTTTTCACAAGAAATCTCTGTTTCCAAAATATACCCCATTTTACATCAAAACTCAATACGTACTTTTCTAATATGTTCTTTACATATTTTAAAACTATAACTTTTAAGATTAAAACTTGAAAACGCCATAAACCATCTTCCCAAAAAAAACTTTTACAATTCCAAGATCTTAAAAGTTAATAATGGAGTTAGACTCAAAGTGGATTTCTAATTTTTCTAGGCTTTCCTAGAAACTCCTGTAAAGTAAATTCTCTCAACTACGTATATTCCTAATCCAATTTTCTATTCTTAACCTTTTCCGATTAAAAGGTTTTACTGCTAAACCCACAATCTTGAAATACCAACACATGGGATTCCATACAAAGTATATTGTACACTTCCCACCCAATTTACCTAAGGGTCTCAAATTTCCATGTTCATTCTTTTAGTGTACAAAACAGATATCACATCTTTAACCATATTATGTTTTCTCTACATAGTGGGTTCCTTTATGGATCTAGGTATATATATATATATAACATATTTATATTTTAAAAATATAAATACGTTCACTCATTATCTGTACAGGAATCCTAAATCTAGGCTTTGATACCAGACGTAATAACTCGAATTTCGACCGACCGAATATTTTATTTAAAATTATAATTTATCAAAACTCGTGTTGGTTGCTCTGGTATCCTATAGAAAAAACAGAGATATAAAATATATCAGAGCTCAGGAAACATCTCACAACACAACGGATAAAATATAATATAATCAAAATATAGCGTTACCCAAATAGTAATACTGCCTAACCAGAATCCAAAGCTATCATAACACTGCCACAAATCTAACCTGCAAGTATGTTATGAGGAGGGGGTCAGAACACAAGTTCTGGTGACTGGATTTAAACTACACATTTTGGATAACCCTACATATACCGTTTCAGTTACATTTTCTTGTTTATTACGTTACTTGGGTTAACAGCACTCAAGGCATACACACACGTCGTACCCATCTACTTCCCAGTGAATTAACCTAATATAGTATATATATTTCTACTCCCAATATTAAGGTACACCCCATAGTATCTTACTCACACAGTCACCGCCGTAACACCATAGAAATATACGCAGTCCATCATCCTACGCCGGAGCGACATACAAATCTCTATATAACAAAACTACATTCTGTATAGATCTGCCATCGCCATGCTACGTAAGCGTACGGACTGCCATCTTCGAACCATTCGATAGTATCAAATTCCATCACAAAGTAATGCCATAGAGTCTACGATACACCACCCAGAGCATACATGCATGTATCTAGAATTTTCCATGTATGTATCATCAATCGTACTTGATGCCTTAACCACACATATCCTGTACTCTTCACCTAGTCCCATGGCAGGGCTGTACAAGAAACATAAAACTCGATCGGGAGCTTTTCAGATATATGTATACACCGATGCTAGGGTCTGCATTTTCAGTGGCTATGGTCCCACATGACCCCTCCCTCAACTAGTGAATGATGAACAAGGTTGAGAACTAGTGACCTGGCCCAAGAGCAAAAAAACAAACAACAATTCCTAATTGGCTTGTTCCTCACCCATCGCCTTGACAGCAAAAGGTATATGGTCTTTTGGTTTAGTTCTCCGTCTTTTCGCATCACACATTATGTATCAAGATGACTGTTGATGGTAGGTACCCGACGTCTTGCTATCAATGGATGGTTAGACCGGTTAGTAAAGAGTGGTCGTAACCCAGCCTAGTCAAGGCAACTTGGATCGTCGAATCACCTATCCCACCATACTGTCTTTTAATTGCCCACTATCATGGCAATCAAGGTATACTCACCGGGTAGAAATGCGCAGACCTAACCACTATGAGAACAATAGAATGCTGTCACAACATAGAGGACTACTAGGAGTACCCTCCATGTCCCAGGAAGCCGCGTGCTTCCCTTTCTAGTCCTTCGAATCCAGAAGAATGTCAGCAGAACAAATGGCAGAACAAGCAGAATAATTAGATGGACGTGTGCTCCCCTTGTGTCTCATGACACCACGATGATCTACCCCCTTGGGTTATTTACCCTCGTACCAACTGGTCGAAGCACCTCAGTTTAATTCCGAGATGAACGCAATGGTACAATCAGTTTTACTTAATTTTGAATATTTAATTAAGTTATCCCCAATTTATTTTCTTTAATTAGAAAAATGTAAGGTGTTACATTCTACCATCCTTAGGAAATTTTGCCCTCAAAATTTGATAAGGGTAAAAATTAAATAAACCCTCGCATAATATCTATCCATCATGTGTGCATCCAATTTTGCAAACATTGTGCACTTGTGCAAAGTGTAATACAACATTAGAATACATGTATGACTAAGCGGTACCTCGTATGTGTATGCAAATTTTTCAACAATTCTTTAAAAACATGATGCAAACATCCTAAATATACTGGCAATTCTACATGAATGCAATATTTTAAAAATCAAAATATCCTTTCATCCAAATTTTCCTACACATTTGCAAAGCAAGAGAGCAGTTCATCTAATTGTTGAATCCAAAATCCTAACAACTAACTTTATTTTTTGAATTTCAGAAAAATCTTATATTCTAAATTTGATTTCTTATGTTACAAAAAGTGGAAAAATGGAAAACTCCACGTCTTCCGTTTTTCTTTTTTGTACCTTTTCCATCTGTACTTGGATTTTATATAAGTATTATATAAAGATTCCCTATTTTCTTATCCAAGCACAACCCACATAAGAAAACTTTCTTTGTTACAGATTTTATGTTTCAACTTTTCTTAGAAAAATTTACTCTTATTCATCTTTTCTCAGAATTTTCCATTTTTTTATCTGTCATGTTTGCTGCTTTGCTGAATTTGTTGTTTCCTTTTTAGTTATGCGGTTACTCTTTTCTTAGCTTATTTAACTTAATCCTCTGATCTAAGTTTAGTTTCAAATAAGCCTTCTAGTCCTTCAACTAAAATAGGAAAACAGACGCTATACACAGCTACTACTAAAGGCCAAGAATCTCAGGACTATGAGCCTCGCAGATAGAAAAGTTCAAACTATGGGATCAATGATAGGTTTGGGTGTTACCCTAACTACCCAACAAGAACAAAATAATAGAATGATCCCAACAGAAATGTAATAATGGGTGTCACCCCTAACAAGAAAATAGGCAACAGAATTTAACAACTTGCTTACCCTTCACTACCTAGTTGTCACTACTAGTCCTAGCTATGTACCAACAAAAAAATTTAAGCAACACCCTAGGCTTTTCAATGCTTACGCATTCCACGAGAACTTACGATTATTCCAAGATAATTTTCGCTATCTACTTCATAGCCTCAAAACTTTTCCCGTCTTCCCTAAGCACTAATCCCTACCTACTCCAAAGTTTCAAAACGCGGTTTGGCCTTCTAATTTAATATTACCTCCAAAATTAAAAGTGCCAAAACTTTATTTTTTTCCTCCTCAAAACTTATTTTTGCCAAACAATAAAAAAATGTCATCTTAAAAAAAATGTAAACCATTTTTTTTTCAAATCACAAAAACTGGAGCAGATAAGCACAACTATTTCTCAATCAGATTTACGACTTGTTCTTACCTATAAGGTTGGTTCAGTCACTTACTACAAGGTGCAAACACTTACTTTATTCTTAATTTCTACAGATTACTTAGTCTACCGAACAAAATTTTCTCTTTTAAAACAATTTATCACAAATGATTGTCAAAAGAATAGAGATCACAAAACTTTCTTTACTAAAAATTCTAGCTTTCAATGAAATGCAACATTTCCTAAGTTTTTCTTTTTAATCCTTTCATTCAATATAACAAGAAAACTAGCGAGCTATACATTCTCTATAATGTGCACCTTTTACTGAGAGAATTTTATTTATAATGTGCACCATAGACCATCTTCCAAAAAAAAAACTTTTACAATTTCAAATTCCTAAGAGTCAATAATGGGGTTAGACTCAAAGTGGGTTTCCAGTTTTTTTAGGCTTTCCAAGGCACTCCCTTAAAGTCAATTCTCTTAACCATATATATTTCTAATCCATTTTTCTCTTTTTAACCTTTTCCAACTTAAAGGTTTTATTGCTAAACCCACTATCCTGAAATACCAACACATGGGATTCACCTTTCTTCCATACAAAGTATATTGTACATTTCCCACCCAATTTACCATAGGGTCTCAAATTTCCATGTTTATTCTTTTAGTGTACATAACAGATATCCCATCTTTAACCATATTATGCTTTCTTTATATAGCGGGTTCCTTTATGGATCTAGGTGTATATATAATATATTTATATTTTAAAAATATAAGTACGTTCACTCATTATCTATACAGGAATCCTAAACCTAGACTTTGATATCAGATGTAACAACCCGAATTCCGACCGACCGGATTTTTTTTTTAAATTCTAATCTATTGAAACTTGTATTGGTTTCTCTGATATCCTGAAGAAAAGACAAAGATATAAATTATATCAGATCTCAGAAAACATATCATAGCGGAATTGATAATATGATATAATCAAAATATAGCCTTACCCAGGTATTAATACTGCCTTACCAGTATCCAAAGCTATTATATCTCTGCCACAAATTTAACTGCGAATATGTTATAAGGAGGGGGTCAGAACACAAGTTTTGGTGGCTGGATTTAAACTACACATTTTGGATAACCCTACATATACCGTTCAGATACATTTTCTTGTTTATTAGGTTACTTTGGTTAACAACACTTAAGGCTTACACACACGTCGTGCCCGTCTACTTCCCGGTGAATTAACATAATATTGTATAAATGTTGATATCCCCAATATTATGCTTCAACCCATAGTCCCCTACTTGCACGGTCTTTACCGTTACACCACATAAATATACGCAGTCCCTCATCCTATGCCGGAGCGACGTATGGATCTCTATATAAAATGCTATGTTCTGCATAGATCTGCCATCGCCATTCTATGTAAGCGTATGGACTGCCATCTTCGAACCATTCGATCGAATCAGATTCCATCACAGAGTAATGCCCTAGAGTCTACGATACACCACCCAGAGCAGACATGCATGTATCTAGAATTTCCCATGTATGTATCGACAGTCATACTCGGTGCCTTAACTGCACATATCCTCTACTGTGCACCGAGTACCATTGCAGGACTATACAAGAAACAGGGAACTCAGTCGGGAGCTTTTTAGATATTAGTATACATAGAAGTTAAGGTCTGCATTTTCAGTGGTTATGGTCCCACCTGACCCCTCCCTCAACTAGTGAAAGACGAACAAGGTTGAGAACTAGTGACCTGACCCAAGAGCAAACGACAAACAACAAATCCTAATTGGCATGTCCCTCACCCATAGTCTTGATAGAAAAAGTTATATGGTCTTTTGGTTTAACTCTCCATCTTTCCGCATCACGCATTATGTATCAAGCTGACTGTCGATGGTAGGTACCCGATGACTTGCTATCAACGGATGGTTAGACCTGTCAGTAATCAAGAGTGGTCGTAACCCCGCCTAGTCAAGGCAACTTGGATCGTCAAATCACCTATGCTACCCTACAGTCTTTTGATTACCCACTATCGTGGCAATGAAGTCATACTCACTGGGTAGAAACGCGCAATCCTAACCTCTGCGAACACAGTAGAATGCTGTCACAGCACGAAGGACTACCAGGAGTACCCTCCACGTCCCAGGTAGCCGCGTGATTCCCCTTCCAGTCCTTCGGAGCCAGCAGAATATCAGCAGAACAATAAGAAAAACAAGAAGAATAATCAGATGGACGTATGCTTCCCTTGTGTCTTTACACCACGATGATCTACCCCGTTGGTTTATTCACCCTCATACGAACTGGTCCAAGTGCCTCAGTTTAATTCTGAGACGAAGACAATGGTACAGTCCGTTTTACTTAATTCTGAATATCTAGTTAAGTTATCCCCAATTTATTATCTTTAATTAAAAAAATGCGGGGTGTTACATTCTCCCACCCTAAGGAAATTTCGTCCCCGAAATTTGATAAGGGTAAAAATCAAATAACCCCTCGCAATATATCCATCCATCATGTGTGCATCCAATTTTTGCAAACATTGTGCACTTGTGCAAAGTGTAATATAACATAAGAATACATGTATGACTAAGCGATACCTCCTATGTGTATGAAAATTTTCAAAAATTCTTTAAAAACATGATGTACACATCCTAAATATACTAGCAATTCTAAATGAATGCAATATTTTGAAAATCAAAATACCCTATCATCCAAATTTTCCCACACTCTTGCAGAAAAGGAGCACAGTTCATCCGATTGTTGAATCCAAAATCCTACCAACCAACTTTATTTTTGGAATTTCAGAAAATACTAATTTTCTAAATTTGATTTCTTACATTATACAAAGGTGGAAAAATGGAAAACTCCATATCTTCCGTTTTTCTTTTATGTATCTTTTGCATCTGTACTTGGATTTTATGTAACTATTATATAAAGATTCCCTATTTTCCTATCCAATCACAACCCACATAAGAAAACTTTCTTTGTTATAGATTTTCTTTTTCAACTTATCTTGGAAAAATTTACTCTTATTCATCTTTTCTCAAAATTTTCCATCTTTTTTTAACTGTCATGTTTGCTGCTTCACTGAATTTGTTGTTTCCTTTTTAATTATGCGATTACTCTTTTCTTAGATTATTTAACTTAATCCTCTAATCTAAGTTTAGTTTCAAATACACCTTCTAGTCCTTCAACTAATATAGGAAAATAGACGCTATACACAGATACTACCAAGAGCCAAGAATCTCAGGACTATGTGCCCCTTTGACAGAAAAGTTCAAAATACGGGATCAATGACATGTTTAGGTGTTATCCTAACTACCCAACAGGAACAAAATAATAGAGTGATTCCAACATAAATGTAATAACGGGTTTTACCCATAACAGGAAAATTGGCAACTGAATCTAAATACTTGCTTACTCTTCACTATCTAGTTGTCACTACTAATCCTAGCTGTGTACAAATAAAAAAATTTAAGCAACACCCTAGGCTTTTCAATGCTTACGCATTCTACGAGAACTTACCATTATTCTAAGATAATTTTTGCTATCTACTTCATAGCATCAAAACTTTTCCTGTCTTCACTGGGCACTAATCTCTACCTACTCCAAAATTTCAAAACGCGGTTTGGCCTTCTGATTTAAATTTTCCTCCAAAATTAAAAGTGTCAAAACTTTATTCTTTTCTTCCTCAAAACTTATTTTTGCCAAACCATAAAAACATGCCATCTTAAAAAAAATGTAAATCATTTTTTTTTTTCAAATCACAAAAACTGGAGTAGATAAGCACAACTATTTCCCAATCAGGTTTATGACTTGTTCTTGCCTATAAGGTTGGTTCAGTCACTTACTACAAGGTGAAAACATTAAATCTATTCTTAATTTCTACAACTTACTTTGTCCACCCAACAAATTTTCTCTTTTAAAACAATTTATCAAAAATGATTATCGAAAGAATAGAGATTTCAAAACTTTCTTTACTGAAAGTTCCAGCTTTCAACAAAATGCAACATTTTCTAAGTTTTTCTTTTTAATCCTTTCATTCAATATAACAAGAAAACTAACGAGCTATGTATGCTCTATAATATGCACCTTAACTGAGAATTTTATTTTAGATAAAATTTTCACAAGAAATCACTGTTTCCAAAAATACCCCATTTTACATCAAAACTCAATATGTACTTTTTTAATATGTTCTACACATATTTGAAACAACAACTTTTAAGATTAAAACTTGAAAATGCCATAAATGTAACACCCCGTAATTTTGTTAACATTAAAGAGGATAAATTAAATAATAATTAATTTAATATTCAAAATTAAGTGAAACGGACTGCGCCATTGCGTCCATCTTGAAATTATAACCGAGATAGACATTTGGTTTGCATAAAACGGACACCACATGAAGTAGTTATAAGGTTTTTAAGTTTGTATACGCTCAGAAAGAACATATATACACATATAAGTCACATATAAGTCATATATGAGTCAGACCCTATCCAGAACAGTTCGAAAATCAAAAATTGGTCAAGGCGGCAAATTTCCCGCACCCTTAAGGGGTGTCGACATATGGGTCGACTCACCCACAAGGGTGTCGACACCCCTAGGGCAGATGTGGCACTCAGTTTTAGGAAGCCTGGAAGCTATATATATGTGTCAAATTCTCCTATTTTCTTCATTGGAAATCATGGAAGTCAGATGCTGCAGGTGTGCGAACTGAGAGGAATCCGTTTTCTTCAAACAACTATCAGTTTTGCAAATCAAATCTAGAGATTCAAGATCCATTTTTCTCTTTTTTAATCCTAACACAGTGAGTTTCTAGTTACTTTTAGATTTGAATTTTAAAAGTAAATCATGAAAGACTGTGACTTGGATATGTTGTAAACTATGAATCTATGATATTGTTAAATCTTATATTATGTCATGATAAATCTATTTCTCTAGATCTAATGCAATTGTGGTTATTTCATTATGTCGCCTTTCTGGATCTTGAATTGTAACTATATTATGGTTAATGTAAACATGTTAATTTGGACAGTCACAATATTGGTTAGATCCAATTCTTTATGTAACTCACCTTTCACCTATCATATTGTGGTCAATTTAGATATGTTGTAAATTGGACATGTGAACCCATATTTAGATCTAAACATGCTATTATGTCATCTTAATTATGTTAGATCTATTTTATGACTACATTATAATTATGTTGGATCTAAAAGTTGGACACTAAATGGTCAATTATGACCTCATTATGCTCACTATGAGATCATAGTTATGCAAAACTAGTAATTGCCACAAGTTCATCAGTTTTATGCTTATATGTCCACTTTATCAGCATGCTAGTTTATGATTATGCCAAGTTTTATTAAAATGATCGCTTTGGTTATATTCCCAATGTTTTTCCTATTATCATTTATGACTAGGCTATTGTCTAGCCTAGGCTTGCCGCCAATTTATGAGTGTGCTAGTTAGGGAACTGGGGAAAATTGGTTAATATTGGCATAATTCGAATATGAACATTTTTGGACATATAATTCAAATTATTGGGTAGAGTGGGCATTAACACCTAAAAAGGGAAAGGTTTAATTAATTGATTAATTAATTAGTAATGGATGTCTAGTAATTACAATTAGGAATTGTAACTGTACTTATGACATGAGGTTAGGTTGCATTAGTGGTGGAAGTCTGCAAGGACCCGACCGACATATCCAGCAACCACTAATGTTGAACCTAATGTGGGACGTCTTAGTATGCAAATACAAATCGGGCTATGATACGAGGTTAGGCCCAACTGTAGAATAAGTCTGCCCGGACCCGACCGACATATCCAGCATCCACACATTGTAGGCCTAATAAGGGAGGTCTAGCTGATTATGAACCATAATTGGTCATGGTAATGAATTGGACTACTTAACCAAATCTAATCCATAGGGATTGTATGATTGTGAACTAAAGTTAGGGTTAAGTAAATTGATTGGATAGTGGATGGGTTAAGCAAATCTGGAGGGGGTGGGTAATATTTACATATAGGCCCACAACTTAACCTGATAAGGTTATGTAACTAAATACACCTAGTGGTATACATAACTGGAAGAAATAATAGAGTTATGTATTAAAGACACCTTTTACGGTAAGCATAACTGATATAGGGCTATGTAATTAAAGACCCCTAATGGTATACATAGTCAGTGAAAACCTAGTGGGGGATACAAGACAAAGGGGAGAGCTTGTATCATATTGTGTGGACCCATTTCAATCAGTACTAGGAGTTGGTATCAAATAAAAGTACTCGGTACTAGGCGGAGAGGGGACACGCTTACTGACTGATTGTAAGAGATCCAAACGTGGAGGACAGTATGGGCGACGCAAACCGACCGGGCCATGTGCGTGCATGAGCCGGGCAGAGGGGGATAAGACAACCGTGACACCAGTAAATATGGTTGTGGACATCTTAGGAAACAAAGGGTTGCCACTTTAGGAAATGATACCTCCTACTGTGGGGCCAGCACAGGGTATCTACGGAATAGGGAGCCGATCGATTAGGATAGCGGTGGGTACATTTGGACGTGTGCCCTAAGTCTGCTGCCTTATAGTAGAAGGGATCATCTCATTTTGGTTGTACTAGTAATAGTGCAGAGTAATCATTAGAGAAGTGTATGCACCTTATCCTATCTACTTTGTCACACCTGCCATTTATGTAGTGATTTCTCTTATCCACTTTATATGCCTGTCATGTTACTTTTATTTACTTGCTAAAAGTCACTAAGCTTGCCAGACTTTATGTCTGACCCTCTTGTTTCTTCTTCTTTCTTCGGTTTACTGCCAGGTTCTCTAGGAGGAAACACTCAGGCTTAGTCAGAACTCAAATATCATCTTGCTAGAGCTGCTTCCGAAGTATAGCTCAAGTTTTTATCTCTACTAAGGCTTTGTCTCTTTTATTTGGGGAATTATGTTTTATGTTAAGTATTTATGTACTCTGATGTTGAAAGACAGAAGTTATGTTATTGTAATGGTTTTTGAGACTCATGGTATTTTGAACCACGCTGTATGATTTGCGTTTGAATAAAAGTTTAAATTTCCGCTGCTATCTTATTTATGTCTGTCTTGTAAAATTCTATGTCTGTTTACCAATAACTCTTCATGAAACTTAATGTAATTCCTTTGTGAGTGACATTAACGGACGTGGGGTGTCACGCTTGGTATCAGAGCTAAAGGTTATCAGATTAGATAAAGTTTTTGAAATTTATTTTCAAAAAGATTTTAAAAGAAAGCATTTTCAGAAAAAAGCAAAGTCTGTTTTGAAAAACATTCCCCAAAAAGCCATATGTACTATCCTTCATTCCTTTGTCTAAATCTCTTCCTTTTTCCTTTTTCAGCATGTTTGGGGAACAAAACATTCCTAATATCCCAGAGGGTGTTACAATACCCGGATGGTTTTGTAGGTATTTGGAGGCCATGGCGCCTGCCGAAGGCCAAGGAAATGTTCCTCCCCTAGCTGCACCAGTTATTCCTCCTCCTCCCTCTCCAAGAGCAGATAACTTCGCCAAGATCTGCAAAGACTTCCATGCTATGGGAGGGAAGCCATTCTGTGGGTGTGAGACATTCGTAGAAGCACAGAATTAGCTTAAGGAGACCGAGGACTTGTTTGTAATCTTTGAAGTAGAGGATAGAAGGAAGTTTCAGTTAGCCGCCTAGCTACTGAAGGACGAAGCCTCATTTTGGTGGGAAGTCACCCAAGTTGGACGTTCGGTGGAAACTTGGGAAGATTTTAGATAGAGGATCGAAATGAAATTTATCTCCCAAGCTGAGAGAAGCATGCAGATGAAGAGGTTCTTAGCGCTCAAACAAGGAAACTTGACGGTGAAAGAATATGTGAATAAATTCAACCAGCAAGCAAGGTTCGGGTTAGAGTTGGCGGATACGCCGCACAAAAGGGCTTTGTGGTTTGCTAAAGGGCTGAATGATCCTCTGCATGGGCTAGCCATGTCCCATATTCCAATGGAGGCCACTTTTGAAAAGCTTGTTGATATGGCCCTAATGCATGAGGAAGACAAGGGAGAAAAGAAGGCCGAGGAGACATCGCAAAATAGGAAGGTGTGGCCCAAGAAGGGACAACATCAACAACAACAGCAGAAGAAATGAGGGAAGAATGATAAAGGCAAGGATAAGAGAAAATGTCACAATTGCGTGAAGGAAGGTCACCTGATTAAAGACTGTAAGCGAAGGAAGAACTCTTGCTACCACTGTGGAGAGATCGGACATTTTGCTAGAGAGTTCCCGAAGAAACAGGGATCATAGGGACAGGGTCAAAGAACAGGGATTCCTGGAGGGAAAATGCATGCCCTCACGACCAATGCTCCTGATAGAGGTAGAAAAATTTCTGTTGAAGGTTTAATTTCTCTTTCAAACGATCCTATTAGAACACTTTTTGGTTCTGGTGCTTCACATTCATTTATATCAAGTTCTGTAGTTGAATCTTTGCAATTAATTACTAATATGGTAATGGATCCCGTAATTGTTTCAAACCCCATTGGTGGTTCAATTCATTTATCTATGATTTGTCAAGGTTTGAAAATATCTGTCTTAGGCATCGAGTTTGAATGCGACGCGTATGCGCTCGGGTTTATGGGCTATGGGTTGATTCTAGGAATGGATTGGCTTACCACGTATGGTGACATTCTGGATTGTGAGAAGAGGGTTGTTAGGCTTCTGACTCGAAATGGGAGGACCCTTGAGATTTCATGTGACCCACAAGGGTCGGTTATGCTTAGTTTCCTAGAGTCTCTTAATGCATCTATCGATGACTTGCAATCTGTTCCAGTAGTCCAAGATTATTCTGATGTTTTTGGTAAGTTTCGGTGCTTACCTCCGAGGAGCAAGATCGATTTCGTATATATTTGGTGGACAATGCAAAGCCAGTTGCATTGCCAGTGCGCCACATGGCTCCAAGGGAAAGGAGGGAGCTGAGTAAGCAGGTAGGGGAGCTGCTTGAGAAAGGGTTTATTAGACGAAGCATATCTGAATGGGGTGCTTCAGTAGTATTCATGACTAAGGCGGATGGTACGCTTCGTTTTTGTATTTGCTATAGGGAGTTGAATAAACTCACTAAGAAGAATATGCACCCGCTCCCGTGGATTGATGATTTATTTGATCAACATGTTGGTGCCTCGGTATTTTCTCAGTTAGACTTGGCCACGGGGTTTCATCAGTTGAGGGTTGCTAAGGATAGTATAGATAAGACTACTTTTAGAACTCCGGACGGTTTCTTTGAATGGCTAGTGATGCCTTTTGGGCTGACGAATGCACCCGCCTATTTTGTCGATATGATGAGTAGGGTGTTTCGGTAGTTCCCAAATAAATTTGTTGTAGTCTTTGTTGATGATATTTTGATCTTCCCCAAAGCAAAGAAGAGCATGCCCAACATTTGAGAGAAGTTTTGGAAACTCTCCGTGACCATCAGCTTAAAGCAAAATTCTCCAAATGCCATTTTTGGAGAAAAGAGGTGAGATTTTTAGGGCATGTGGTCTTCAAAGAAGGGATAGCTGTAGATCCCGTGAAGGTGGTTGCAGTGCATGATTGGCAGATTCCTAAAAATGCAACTGAGGTGAGAAGCTTTCTTGGGTTAGCAAGTTACTATAGGAAGTTCATTAAGGACTTCGAAAAGATATCATCCCCACTCACCAGGCTGACGAAGAAGAAATTGGCATTTTTCGTGGGATATAGACTGTGACATTGCTTTCCAACGACTGAAGAGGGCTCTGACAACAGCCCCAGTCTTGACCTTGCCTAACAGGAGTAAGGTGTTTACCGTTTACACTGATGCGTGTGGTACAGGGTTTGGTGCGGTTCTAATGCAAGATGGGAAAGTAGTGTGTTATAGGGGTAGAAAGTTGAGAGTTCATGAAAAGAACTACCCTACCCATGATCTAGCGCTAGCTACCATAGTATTTGTGTTAAAGATGTGGCATCATTATTTACTTGGAGAGAAGTTCAAGTTGTACACCGATCACAAATCTATCAAGTATCTGTTCTCGCAAAAGGATCTCAATTTAAGGCAACAACAGTGGATGGAGTTTCTAGCTTCTTATGATTTTGAGATTTCTTATAACCCTGGCAAGTGTAATGTGGTGGCAGACGCACTAAGTAGACAGAGGATGGCCCTGAGTCCTCTGTTTGTGGAAAGAAAGAACTAGAAATTCATATTAGCTTTTGATTTTAGGACCTCCATCGAGATCTTGCCTGATTTGTTTGCATCCTTGGAGATACGACCAAATCTTATGGACCAAATAGGAGCTTTATAACAAGGTGACCCACAAAATTTTGACATCATGGGAAGGGTCAGAAGAGGGGAGACTTCTAGTCACCTTAGTAGATATGCCATATATGAAAAGGGGTGGTTGCGACGAGATGGAAGGCTTTGTGTTCCTCAAACTGGAAGTTTGCTAAAGGCAGTCCTAAAAGAAGCCCACACTCTAAGATGACCATTCATCCAGGCAGCAATAAGATGTACAGAGACATGAAGAGGGTTTTCTTTTGGGCTGGGATGAAGAATGATGTGGCCGAATGTGTTTTTCAGTGTTTTGTTTGCCAGCAAGTTAAAGCTGAGCAAAAGAGGCCTGGTGGATTACTTCATCCTTTGGAGGTTCCTCAGTGAAAATGGGAGAGCGTATTTATGGATTTCATAGATGGTTTGCCTAGATCGAAGAAAGGCAACACTAGTATATGGGTTGTGGTAGATAGACTCACTAAATGCGCTCACTTTATTTCAGTTAAGAGTAAGAGGACGACATCATGGTTGGTAGTAATTAATGTTCATGAGATAGTTCGTCTTCATGAGTACCTTCTAGTATCGTAAGCGATCTTGACCCCATCTTTACCAGCTTATTTTGGAGGAGCTTGCAATAAGCATTAGGTACACAATTGTGTTTGAGCACTGCTTATCATCCTTAGACTGACGGACAGACGGAGAGGGTGAACTGGATTCTTGAAGATCTTTTGAGGCTGTGTATCCTAGACTTCGGAGGGACTTGAGAAGAGCATCTTCCTTTAGTAGAGTTTGCCTATAATAACAGTTATCAAGCTAGCATTTGCATGACACCCTTCGAAGCATTGTACGGGAGACTCTGTAGATCACCAACTTGCTGGTGGGAATCTACAGAAAGATTATTACTTGGACAAGATATGGTTAGGGAAACGTCTGAAAAGATTGACCTCATTTGAAGACAGACGAAGACAGCTCAAGATAGGAAGAAGTCCTATTCAGACAAGAGAAGAACTAACATCAAATTCGAAGTGGGAGACTTAGTTTTTATCAAAGTATCACCTTTGAGGAATGTGGTTCGCTTCAGATCGGTAGGGAAGTTGGCACCTAGGTTTATGGAACCATTTCCCACAACCGAGAGGATTGGCCAAATGGCCTACAGATTAAAACTCCTAGAAAATCTATCCTGTGTTCATGATATTTTCCATCTTTTTCATCTGTGGAAGGGCTTGCATGACACCATGGAGGTTGTTGAGCCAAGTGTGTTGGAAGAAGTCGAAGTGGAACGGAAGGCGACATTTAGGCGAGTTCCTTCCCGTATTCTTCGATCATAAATTAGGAAGCTACTCAATAAGTAGATCTAGTTGCTAAAGGTTCAATGGGGAGATAACCCAGAGGATGCGACTTGGGAAACCAAAGACAAGATTTGTGCTTCGTACCCTTTTCTTTTCGAGGGTATGTTCTTAACTCCTTTTTTTTAAGTTTTTTTAGTGCTTGTTTTTATCATTTGAGTATATCTTATCCATAGTGTTTTTTGACCTTTAGATATGAATGTAAACATGTGTTTGAGACATGTTATGCTCGATGGATGCAAGTGGATGCAAGTGTTTGCTAGTGCTTGCCTGTGGACGCATATACACACACATTAGGCACTAAGATCGGCTCAATCACTTTCATACTGCATATGGATCTGTGTGCATTTTTTTTCTTTTATGGATGGAAATGGATGAATTATCATATGGATGTTGCATTTGGACGAATGAGTGTGCACACATATAGAGCTTATAGGATATAATAGGTTTATTTCTATACAAATTGGATTCATGGCACTAACATACACTGCATTAAGGAGGTCAACTAAATCAGCAGACCGCCTGATTTTTCGCATTAGCATTGGGACATATGCACACACCATTGCATATATTCATATAAGCATTAGAAGTATTTAAGAACAATGGATGCCAGTGGTTGTTGGATGAGTAGATGGATGGTGGGATATGCGTTCTTCTCAATTGGGAGATTTCGGGGATGAAATCCTTTAAGTAGGGGCGAATGTAACACCCCGTAATTTTGTTAACATTATAGAGGAAAAATTAAATAATAATTAATTTAATATTAAGAATTACGGGAAATGGACTATGCCGTTACGTCCGTCTTGAAATTTTGGTTAAGATAGACATTTTGTTTGCGTAAAAATGGACATCATATGAAGAAGTCATGAGGGCTTTAAGTTTGGTTATGCGTAGAAAGAACATATATGCACATATGAGTCACGTATGAGTTAGAAATGAGTCATACCCTATCCAAAACAGTTCAAAAATCAAAAAATCATCAAGGCGGAAAATTTCCCGCTCTAGGGGGTCGACCCCCCTAGAGGAGTGTTGACACAGGGGTCAACCCCCTTAAAGGGGGTTGACCTATGGGTCCACCCACCCACAGGGGTGTCGACACCCCTAGGGCTGATATGGCACTCGGTTTCAGGGAGCTTGGCAGCTATATATATGTGTCTAATTCTCCTATTTTCTTCGTTGGAAATCATGGAACCCAGATGCTGCCGGTGTGCGAACTGAGACAAATCTGTTTTCTTCAAACAACTATCAGTTTTGCAAATCAAATCTAGAGATTCAGATCCATTCTTTCTCTTTTCTAATCCTAATGCAGTGAGTTTCTAGTTACTTTTAAATTTGAATATTTAAAAGTAAATCATGAAAGACTGTGACTTGGATATGTTGTAAACTATGAATCTATGCTATTGTTAAATCTTATACTATGTCATGATAGATCTATTTCTCTAGATCTAATGCAATTGGGGTTATTCCATTATGTCGCCTTTGTGGATCTTGAATTGTAACTATATTGTAGTTAATGTAAACCTGTTAATTTGGATAGTCACAATATTGGTTAGATCCAATTCTTTATGTAAATCACCTTTCACCTACCATATTGTGGTCAATTTAGATATGTTGCAAATTGGACATATGAATCCATATTTAGATCTAAACATGCTATTATGTCATCTTAATTATGTTAGATCTGTTTTATGACCACACTATAATTATGTTCGATCTAAATAGTTGGACACTTAAATGGTCAATTAAGACCTCATTATGCTCACTATAACATCATAGTTATGTAAAACTAGTAATTGTCACAAGTTCATCAGCTTTATGCTTATATGTCCACCTTATCACCATGCAAGTTTATGTTTATTTCAAGTTTTATTAAAATGATCACTGTGGTTATATTCCCATTATTTACCCTTTTATCGTTTATGACTAGGCTATTATCTAGCCTAGGATTGCAGCCAATTTGTGAGTGCGCTAGTTAGGGAACGGGAGAAAAAGAGTTAATATTGGCATAATTTGAATATGAACATTTTTGGACGTATAATTCAAATTATTGGGTATAGTGGGCATTAACACCTATAAAGGGAAAGGTTTAATTAATTGATTAATTAATAATGGAATGTATAGTAATAACAATTAGGAATTGTAGTTGTACTTTTGACATGAGGTTAGGTTGCATTAGTGGAAGTCTGCCCGGACCCGACCGGCATGTCCAAGAGCCACTAATGTTGAACCTAATGTGGGAGGTCTAAATATACAAATAAGAATAGGGCTATGACACGAGGTTAGGCCCAACTATGGAATAAGTCTGTCTGGACCCGATCGGCATATCCAGCATCCACACATTGTAGGCCTAATGTGGGAGGTCTAGCCTATTATGAACCATAAATGGACATGGTAATGAATTGGACTACTTAACCAAATCTAATCCCTAGGGATTGTATGATTGTGAACTAAAGTTAGGGTTAAGTAAATTGATTGGATAGTGGATGGGTTAAGCAAATCTGGAGGGCAAGGGTAATATTTACATATAGGCCTACAACTTAAACCGGTAAGGTTATGTAATTAAAGACACATAGTGGTATACATAACCGGAGGAAATAATAGAGTTATGTAATCAAAGGCACCTTTTAGGGTAAGCATAACTAGTATAGGGCTATGTAATTAAAGACACCTAATGGTATACATAGTCAGTGAAAACCTAGTAGGGGATACAAAACAAATGGGAGAGATTGTATCATATTGTGTGGGATTCATTTCGATCAGTAACCCGGAGTAGGTATCAAATAAAAGTACTCCGTACTAGGTGAAGAGGGACACGCTTACTGACTGATTGTAAGAGATCCAAACGTGGAGGACGGTATGGGCGGTGCAAACCGACCGAGCCATGTGCATGCATGAGCCGGGCAGAGGGGGATAAGACAACAGTGACACCAGTAGATATGGTTGTGCACATCTTCGGAAATGAAGGGTTTCCACTTTAGGAAATGATACCTCCTACAGTGGGGCCCGCACAGGGTATCTACAGAATAGGGAGCCGCTCGATTAGGGTAACGGTTAGGGTACATTTGGATGTGTGCCCAAAGTCTACAGCCTTATAGTATAAGGGATCATCTCATTCTGGTTGTACTAGTAATAGTGCAGAGTAATCATTAGAGAAGCATATACGCCTTATCCTGTGTACCTTGTCACACATGCCATTTATGTAATGATCTCTCTTATCCACTTTATATGCCTGTCATGTTGCTTTTATTTATTTACTTGCTAAAAGTCACTAGGCTCGCCAGACTTTTTGTCTGGCCCTCATGTTTCTCCTTCTTTATTCCATTTCCCCCAGGTTCTCAGGGAGGAAACACTCAGGCTTAGCCGGGACTCCGATATCATCTTGCTAGAGCTGCTTCCGAAGTACGGCTCAAGTTTTTATCTCTACTATGGCTATATCTCTTTTATTTGGGGAATTATGTTTTCTTTTAAGTATTTATGTACTATGATGTTGAAACACAGAAGTTATGTTGTTGTAATGGTTTTTGAGACTCGTGGTATTTTGAACCATGATGTATGATTTGCATTTGAATAAAAGTTTAAATTTCTGCTGCTATCTTATTTATGTCTATCTTGTAAAACTTTGTGTTCGTTTACCTATAACGCTTCACGAAACTTAATGCATTCCCTTTGTGAGTGCCGTTAACGGACGTGGGGTGCCACATAAATTATCTTCCAAAAAAAAACTTTTACAATTTCAAGTTCTTAAAAGTTAATAATGGGGTTAGACTCAAAGTGGGTTTCCAATTTTTCTAAGATTTCCTAGACACTTCCACAAAGTAAATTCTCTCAACTATATATATTCCTAATCCATTTTTCTCTTTTTAACCTTTTCCAACTAAATGTTTTTATTTCTATACCCACAATCCTGATATACCAACACATGGGATTCACCGTTCTTCCATACATATATATTGTACACTTCCCACCAAATTTACCTAAGGGTCTCAAATTTCCATATTCATTATTTTAGTGTACAAAACAGATATCACATCTTTAATCATATTATGCTTTCTCTATATAAAGGTTTCCTTTATGGATCTAGGTATATATATATATAATATATATTTATATTTTAAAAATATAAATACGTTCACTCATTATATATATAGGAATCCTAAACCTAGGCTTTGATACCATATGTAACAACCCGAATGTCGAACGACTGAATATTTTTTTAAATTCAAATCTATCGAAACTCGTGTTGGTCACTCTAGTATCCTGCAGAAAAGACAGAGATATAAAATATATCAGAGCTCAGAAAACATCCCATAGCGGAATGGATAAAATATAATATAATCAAAATATAGCCTTACCCAGATAATAATACTGCCTAACTAGTATCCAAAGCAATCATATCTTTGCCACAAATCTAACATGAGAGTATTTTATGAGGAGGGGTTCAAAACAAAAATTCTGGTGACTGGATTTAAACTGCACATTTTGGATAACCCTACATATACCATTCAGTTACATTTTCTTGTTTGTTAGGTTACTTGGGTTAACAACACTCAAGGCATACACACACACGTCGTACCCATATACTTCCTAGTGAATTAACCTAATATAAAATATATGTAGCTATTCCCAATACTAAGGTACACCCCATAGTATCTTACTCGCACGGTCTCCGTCGTAATGCCATAAAAATATACGCAGTCCCTCAACCTACGCCGGAGCGACATACGGATCTCTACATAACAACACTACATTCCACATATATCTGCCATCACCATGCTACGTAAACGTACGGATTTCCATCTTTGAACCATTCAATAGAATCAGATTCCGTCACAAAGTAATGCCCTAGAGTCTACGATACACCACCCAAAGCAGACATGCATGTATCTAGAATTTCCCACTCACATATCGTTAATCGTACTCGATGCCTGAACCGCACATATCCTCTAATTTGCGCCGAGTCCTATGGCAGGGCTATACAAGAAACATGGAACTCAGTTGGGAGCTTTTCGAAGATCTGTATACGCAGATTCTAAGGTCTGCATTTTCAGTGGCTATGTTCCCACCTGACCCCTCCCTCAACTAGTGAAAGAAGAACAAGGTTGAGAACTAGTGACCTGGCCCAAGAGCAAATGTACAACGACAAATCCTAATTAGCATGTCCATCCTCATTGGCATGTCCCTCACTCATAGCCTTGATAGCAAAAGGTATACGGTCTTTTGGTTTAGCTCTCCATCTTTCAGCATCATGCATTATGTATCAAGCTGACTGCCGATGGTAGGTACCCGACGACTTGCTATCAACAGATGGTTAGACCTATCAGTGCTCAAGAGTGGTCGTAAACCAACCTAGTCAAGGCAACATGGATCGCCGAATCACCTATGCCACCCTACAGTCTTTTGACTGCCCACTATCAAGGCAATCAAGGCATACTCACTGGGTAGAAACGCGCGGACCGGACCTCTGTGAGCACAGTAGAACGCTGTCACAGCACAAAGGACTACCAGGAGTACTCTCCACGTACCAAGAAGCCGCATGCTTCCCCTTCCAGTCCTTCGGAGCCAGCAGAACAACAGGCTGAACAGGTAGAATAATCAGATGGACGTGCGCTCCCCTTGTGTCTCATGACATCGCAGACTACACCATAATGGTCATTTGGCAACTCTTATTTTTTTTCAACTGCCAACACTTGTATGTGTTGTAGACTAATGACACTAATATTTGTTGCTATATAAATATGTGTCACCAAAAATATGCCGACACTTATTTGTGTTGATATGCCTGGTCAACCCTTGTATTATGTGGGCAAAATGGTAAATTCTCACCCATGACCTAATCAATACCTCAATTCTCTCTCCCTCAACTCTTATTCCTCTAAAGGCCGCTTCATAAGAAATTAAAAATGGACTTCGAAGAATTGATATCAGCGATCCCTCTCTTTAATCAATATCAATATCAGCGATACTAGGGATTTTGGATTTCTCAAATCGGTATTAGTCTCTCAAATCCTCTCTCCACCCGTTTCTCATTCATCGACTTCGAATTGGGGCTACTTCACTCATTGGGTCACTTATTGGCTTCGAAAATCAGGGGCAATGGACTTTGTCTTTGTGTGAATTACGGTTTCAAGGAATCACGACTTCTAGGAATCATGATAATAGGTAAAAAAAATTGACTTCACTTTGCCATCTGTGGTTTACGGCTGACGGATTTAGCTCATTTTTCTATATATTAATGCTTGAAAGTAGTGATGCACTGTGCGGATTAATAAGTATTCTTCTTTGTCATCTGTGGTGTTGCGTTAGAAGTTCAATTGTGACAATTGCACAATTTCTGGTTCTACACTTCATTAAAAAATCTTTTCATTTCATTACATCAGAAATGTTTAATAATTCATTGTGTTGTCATTTTCAAAGTCACCATGTGCATTTTCCAATTCATAATTCAACACTGCTGAACCAGATTGTTGTAAGTTCTATTAGGTTTTGTTGCTATGCATTGTGGTTTCTTTTTCATAAACAAAAAAATGACCTTTATACTGCATATTATCCGTTACTTTTACATTACACTGAACAAATTCTATATACTCGGATTTAAGAAGATTGACATGTACAGAAATTAATTGGGGGAACAAGCTATTGTTTTTACCTGCTGCTAAAAATCTGTCTATGTTGGTTGTGGAGTCTAGCCCGTGGAATGCAAATGATTTTGGCATTCCGTATCCTACATACTTCCGTCTTACAAGAGATTCTGATGGGTTTCTTTGGCAAGTTCATATGGTAAAATTAGAAAGAAACTGGTTGTTTTCTTTTGTAGGTGAACCTAGACCTAGTAATGCAAAATCCATTCAAGGTCAAATAATAGAGCAGTGCAAAAGCTCTCCAGTTGGGAAACTTTTAGAATGTAATTTTGGTGAAAGCAAATGCCATTCCCCTAGTATTATGAAAATATTTCAAAGTTCTTTGTTTTGTTTATAACCACAAGGAGATTCGTACACTAGGAGATTTGCATTTGATTCTATGTTGTCTGTTTGCATACCTGTGTTTTTTCCACCTTGGTTCTGCCTATACGCAGTATACTTGGCATCCCCAAAAAATTATCCAAAGTATACAGTATTTATTTCTAAAGATGATATTCGAAAGAATATTTCCACAATAGAGGAAAGGTTGAGGCCATACCATTACATATTGTGAAGGAGATGAGAGAAGAATTTATCAGTCTTATACCAAGGCTTATATATGTTGATCCGAGGTCTAAGTTGGAGACATTGAAGGATGCGTTTGATTTTTCAGTGCAAGCTATAATAAATAAAGTGACAAAGTTGAGACGTGAAATAATTGAAGATCGTGAAGATAAGGACTTTATTGAGGAGAGTAGTTGGAAGTTTGAACTGTTGGAAAAGGGGCAGAAGGTTGGTGCAGATGAATGGGATCCTTTCTTTTCAAAACCTAAAGATGCTAATAATGGTGATTCTGGCTCTGCCAAAGCTACGAAAAAATCATGGAAAAACGAACGAAGAACCCAATCTTAATGCTATGTCGTTTATTTGAAGATATGTAACATAGCAATCAAAGCACATCAACTGGAGTCAAATGTGAGAATGATTTTTCCCTTTGGAGCTGGATTGTAGACCAGAATCTATTGTTCTGTTGCTACCACACCTTTGTCAAAAGTAGACATACAGTTTTCCTTGGCCATGTTCATTTGCATATGACGTTTTCTTAATAATACATATGTACTTTCTCTCAAACACTAATTTCATAATGATATATACCAGTTTGGTAACACACACACTCTCTTTCTATCTCTATCTCTCTCTCTCTCTCTCTCTCTCTCTCTCTCTCTGTGCAAGTGTTTTGTCATCCTGTTACATTTTCATTTACTAGTGTTAGCCTATGTCGTTACTGATGCTAAGCATTTTTATTTTCATTGCTTTGGATGGATGTTTTTATAATGTAAATTAAATTTTAATAAGTTGTACAAATATTATGTATATGATGGACTACATAAATAGTTAATTTATTCTTAAATTAATTATCTAGGATTTTTTTTATAATGAAACATTGTTATAGTTTAGTTAATTGTAAGAGGTTGAATTATTAATTTGGAACCAGATGGCTTATAAGTGAAGATGACACTCAAGATGGTTTAATAAGAAGCTTACAGAATGAAAGTAAATTAGAAATGGAAACATGGTCATCTTATACGCATCACGCTAAACTACAGAGGAAATCCATCAAGGTTAACTGAAAAAATCAAGTTGAATAATTTTTTGATCAAGAATCTTGATTTTAGAAATGCAAACATAGTGGCTAAAATAATTTAAGCACCTGTAGCAGTAACTGGAAATGATAAATCTTTTGTATGTAGAAGTGTTAGATGTTTTGATAACGCTAACTAAAGTTTTGTATTAAACATGTAAAACTGTTGAAGTGGTCTAAATAAAAATAATTTAAAAATGAAAAAAAATCTTGTAAATATATTGTATGTAAAATCTTTACTCCGTGATAAGCTATCAAAAGGCAGGTAAACTTGGGCAAACTCAAGCATGGTACTCCTGCAACAGATTGTAGAAAATGTGTATTTGGAAGAAGGCCAAAAACAAAAACAAACAAAAATCATTGCTTAATAAGCTAGTAATTGTGTTCTCGTTCTGTTCTCTATGCTGATAAATAAATAGAAATAAAAATAATATTGATTTCTAGATATTATAGGATAAGTTTCACAATGTTTGAAGAAGTATCTACAAAAAACCTCATAACAATTTATATTAATAACACCTTTAAATCAATAAGCTTTGATTGAACAAATTCACGAGTTAAATATGTTGAAACGCTTGTGCTGTTAAAATGTAAACATAGATGGTCATCCTATAAAATGATAATTTGAAATTGAACTACTTCCCAATTAGTAGTATCCATGAAAAATGGAAATACTAATAAATGTTGATATTTGAGCATCAAACAAATGCAATTGAAATTGTACAAAAATAGTAAAACAGAAAGATTTGTGATTTGAATAACAGAGTAATAGAGGATACCAGTATCTTAAATGAATCAAATCCAACAACAATGTCATAGTATCACCAAGTAATTAACCAGTCGAAGCACAACAGATAATTGAATAAAATAAATGGAAGAAAAGAATGGAAAATTACAATTGACCATTGATTGAATTTTCCATTATGAGATGGCATGAAGTCGCCTATTGAGAAGGAGACAGCAAGCCCATCGATATACTTGCCAGTGTGCCGTGAGCCGCGCAAACTCAGATCGCCGCGCAAACTCAGTTTGCGCCAAAATTGATGCATAATTGAGTTTACCGAAGCATAATTGAGTTTACTGAGGCATAATTGAGTTTATCGAAGCGCAATTGAGTCCTACTTATGAACAATTACTATTTGTTATTTATTAAACACTAAACATTAGTGCACGTATCAAACAATTGATGTTTTCATGTAGCCTTCACTGCATTGCATCTACACACCACTTGAATTTTTCCTCTGCCAGTGCTTGTACCTATCATGGAAGGAGTTATTAAGATATGGTCATGAAATTAGCACTAGCAGGGACTAAGTTTCAGTTTTTAAAAATGTGTACATTTAGTCTTGTTTCCTTCTTTTAATTCACTTGCCTGTACACATCATAATAAATTTGTTTGTACTCATGTTACCAAAACCAATGTCATTGTATTTTTCAGCGTAAGAGCTCAACCTAGTTGAATGATCATTTCAAAATATTTTTCAACATGTATGGTTGAAAGATAATTGTTTTGCACACATAGACGAAGGACCCAAGGTGGTCAGCTTAGATCTTTATTTTCTATGCTATTTGTTATGGATTTTTTTAAACCATGTGAATGACTGAATTAAAAAAATCACAGACAAATTTCATACCTTAACCCAATAATAGAAAAACAAAAACAATCCAATTAAACATGAAGACACCAATCTATACTAGCTTTAGCAGACTGATTGCTTGTTTTTCCAAAATTTATTCTACCTGCTTCATTAACTATATAAATGAGTTAACATTTAAGTTTGGGTTCATACAAATCACGTGCAAGTTGAGCCTCGGCTCAGTAAAACTGAGCGGCTCAGGCACAAACTAACCCGGCTCATTTTTGCATGAAAACTGAGCCTTGACTCTGCAAAAATGAGTGGCTCAGTTTGCGCTAAAACCGAGCCTCGGTTCAGTTTGCACCAAAACTGAGCCTCGGCTCAGTTTTCACGCAAACTAAGCCTCGGTTCACTAAAACTGAGCAGCTCAGTTAGTGCCAAAACTGAACCGAGACTCGGTTTTAGCGCAAACTGAGCCGAGGCTCAGTTTTTGCGCAAACTGAGCCTTGGATCAATTTTCCGATTCTCTTGTTATTTGTTAGTTTTGGAATGATAACTTGTTATTGATCAGTTTTGCAAATACACTTGTTATTTATCAGTTTTGCAATTTGTTATTTCTGTAAAAATGAGTGCATTTATATTTTGTAGGCACTTATTATCATGCAATTAGATCCTCTTCTTCCGTAAAGCACGTAAAGATGATGCAAGCTTCAAAAGCAATTGCCGACAGGAATAAAAAGCACGCTTTTCGTCAATGGTCTATGGAATTACAAAATCAGGTTGCAAGTCAAGTGGCAAGTCAAGTGTCAATCCAAATCAATGATGTTCTTAAATCATTTGCGTCATCCTTTCTTACCATGGTACCAGGATTGCAACATAACGTTAATGGCGGTATTGTTATGTCTATGATAGAAATTGCCTCTAATTTGGATAAATCTACACCAAAAGTTGGAATTGCTAGTTCACTTATTCCGTCAAATGATGTTGGATCATCAACAAGGGAAAAACAATTTGTAACGCTACTATCACAAGATTTGAAGAAGAATATAGGAAAAGCTTATACTATAACACAAACCATATGTCATTTTAGAGAGATAGTGCAAGGTGTTGAGAAATTTGTTTGGATAGCAGAAATTTTAGATCTGGAAGCACCAATTTACGATGGTCCTCAAAACGGAAATTACAAGCTTTGTGAATTTTCGGATGGAGGCTTTTTGATATGGTCCATGTTTCGCCTTCATAGTATTTGAAATTCTATGTATTTCTAGTAAAACTTTGTATTGTTTTTTGTAATGTGAACTTGATATTATGGTATTTGGAATTGAAGTATTATGCAAAAGTGACATTATTGAAGTTGAAATATGGATGTGTACCAAATATTTTCATTTGAATTGATATGTGGAATTATATATGTGATTGAAAATCATAAAAACATGTTATATAAGTGTTAGCAATGAATATGTTTGTAACTCTTATAAGTGTTACCATATCTTATGGTGCTAACATTTATAAGTGTTAGCAATGAATATGTTTGTAGCACTTATAAGTGTTACCATATCTTATATTTCCAACATTTATAAGTGTTAGCAATGAATATGTTTGTAAGACTTAAGTGTTAGCAATGAATATGTTTGTAACACTAATAAGTGTTAGCAATTACTCTGTTTGTAACACTTATAAGTGTTACAGGAAATTCCTCATAGGCCGTTAGTGACACTTAAAAGTGTTACAGAAATTATTTGTAACACCTATACTTGTTGGGAATCCCCTTTTTTGGTGTAGTGACGATGATATACACCGTTGGGTTATTCACCCTCGTACGGACTGGTCTAAGCGCCTCAGTTTAATGTGTTATTAGACCTTATGTCTAAACATTTAATTATGCACTTGCTCTATCTCATCAGGTTTCCAGTTAACTTGGTTATTCCCATTCACAATGACTTCTTATTCAAGTTACCAAGTTCCTCTTGCTTATTAATTTTGGTTACAAAGCTTAACCCTTTTGTGTAACAACCCGTATTTCGATAACATGTAAAGACAAGAATCAAGGCAGAATTAAATTATAAAATCTGAATCAGGATAAACGGGTTGCGCCATTGCGTTCGTCTCGGAAAAATACGCGAAATAGAGTCCGAAATTTCGTAAATCGGAGTCCGTATGAAGAAGATATGGACGAACGAAGTTAGGCAGAAAAACCGAAAACAAGCCAGAATGCACTGGCGCACTTGTGAAGTGCGCCAGCACAAAAATACACTGGCGCACTTGGGAAGTGCGCCCGTGTCGAGCCAGAAACCTGCACAGCCTTCTGGCTTGACCCTGGCTGGCCTGGTGCACCTGTTTTGGCCCTTGGTCTTGTTTTGGAGGCTTGTGACGATTTTTGAGGGCTTGGATCTATCCTAGGGTTAATCTAAGGGCCTAAAACTATCCTAATCTCTATAAAAAGACCCTAAACCTACCCCTAAACCCTCATTATTCACTCATGTAACTAAACTATGGCCAAATTTCTACTCTCATGGCCTCCATCTCAAATCCCTAGAGCCTATGCATCCAAATCAAGTTCAAATCAAAAGGTGCAAGCTTGCTACACCAAATCAAGGCCAAATCAACATTGCTATGCGAGTTCCATGACGATTCTTCTACAAAGGAGGCACCTTTCTTAGCCAAGATGATTCATGCTTCTTTCCCTAGGCCTAACTATGTAAGTTCTAGCTACTTTTAGATGGAAACGGTAGTTTTGATAATGACATGGGATAAAATGAGGCTAAACATGATTATGCGAACCTATATGAGCCTTACCTTGCCTCTTATGTTCATGATTATGATTTTAGGCCATGTGAGTGACTTAATCATGCCTCTCATGCTATGCATAACCTAGTTTAACTTGCAAGTTTGGATCTTTATGCATGAAATGCTAGCATGAACCTTTAGGAACCACTTTATGTGTGAAACATTGGCTAAGACAAGATTTTGGGGCTTATGCATGTTTATGAACCCAAACCCCTTAGGGTAACATGCAAGTTTGTGGCCAAATCCTTTATGAGATTATGCATGCTCATGGCCAATCCCCTCTTTTAAGTTGTGCATGTTTATGGCTAAACCCTTTTTGATAATATGCATGTTTGTGGCCAAATTACCTTATGACACTATGCATGTTTATGGCCAATCTCTTTATGATGTTATGCATGTGGAAGCCAAGCCCTTTTGGCATCATGCATGTTTTGAGACCAATATGTGACATAGTATCCTTACTATGTTGACTCGCTTTGCTTGCGTTGGGAAAACACGATTTTGGGTAGTTAGATAAACATGAACATGTCGCAAAATCTTAACTTGAATATGACATGTGTTTATACTTGAAATTATGACTTGAAAGATAACATGGAAGTTGGCATGTAAGTATGCATAAAAACATGAGCTTGGGAATTTACCTATTAAGTTAGGTCTACCCTTTGGGAATTTACCTATTAAGTTAGGTCTACCCAAATGCTTGAAAACTTGTAACGTGTTTTGGAAACATGATGAACTTAGATAATATAAGTGTGGCCAACTCGAGGTTGGGTTGAGTTTGTAGCATAAATCTACCCGGACCCGCCCGGCTTAACTAGTAGCTACAAACAATAGGATCCAATGTGAGAAGTTGGTCATGTCGCGCTTAAGACCCGAGGTTAGACTAAGTTGTGGTGTAAATCTACCCGGACCCGCCCGGCTTAACTAGTAACCACAACAAGGTCTAATGTGAGAGGTTAAGAGTGCATTAATTAAATTAATGCCACATGATAAGGTTAAGTAAATTTGACTAATGACACTTAACCGATATGACACGAATGGGTAGGTTAAGTGGGACCGGACTTGATTCCTTAATGACACTTAACCATGCAAGATGATTAGGAGATGGGGTTAAGTAATTTACACTTAACTAATCCGACTGGGTAATTAGATGGGGTTAAGTATTAAGACTTAACTAACCTAACCACGGTAATTAGATGGGGTTAAGTAATTAAGACTTAACTAACCTAACCACGGTAATTAGATGGGGTTATGTGATTAAGACTTAACTAAACTAACCACGGTAATTAGATGGGGTTAAGTAATCCACACTTAACTAATCTAAACACGGTAATTCGATGGGGTTAAGTTAAACACTTAACTAATTTAACACGATGATTGGATGAGGTTAAGTGACCTATACTTAACCAATCTAACTCGTTAATTTGACGAGGTTAAGTTAGCCTATACTTAACCAATCTAACGTAAAAACATGATAAGGCTAAGTCACGAATCGTTTCGAATACGCTTGACCGATTTGACTCGGTGATTTGATGGGGTCAAATTAATATATACTTAACCAATCTAAAGTGATAATTAGACGAGGTTAAGTCATGGATTGCTTGATATACTTAGCCAACTTAACACATGGTTTGTAGGGTTAAGTCTTGGACTTGGATACTTAGCCAATTTTGACATGGGTTGTAGACGGGCTAAGTTATGAACTTAAGTGACACTTAACCCATTAGATAAACCCTAATTCGGAGGATTAGGTAAATAACCATAGTTAACAAGGATTATGGAAATAAGGCTAAGTGGTAAACCTTAGTTAAGGGAAACTAAGTAATAATTCTTAGTCAAGGAAATTTGGACCATTTCTTAGATAGATCAGTAACCCGATACGTTAGAGTATGAGTGTAGGAGCAGGCTATCTGATTGGATAAAGGCTCCAGCGAACTAGGTAACGAAGCAGCGGCTTCGGGGAACGTGAGGATATTCTTGGGATCCCTCTGTGAGCTGTCAGGTCATTATACTAGGCTCACGAGAGGTTGAGGTCTGCGGTAGAAGAACCAAGAATATGCCTTGGTTGCTATGCGAGCGACCTAAAGACTGGGGTGGATAGCAGTGAGTCGGCGGATACATAAGGTGCCCGAGATAGCAAGTTCGTCGATCATCTACCATCTTGAGTCAAGCGTGTACGTACGGAAAGGCAGGGAACACCCAACAGACCATGATTTGCTATCTAATTATGGGTGAGGTAGGCCGTAGGATGTGGGCTGGCCGGAGTGTAGTTCTCATGCAAGATTATCTCTTGTGTTGCCTTTCACTAGTTGAGGGAGGGGTCTCGTGGGACCATAGCCACGTGTAGAAAAGCAGACCTTAGTATCTGCATCGGCAGATAAATCTAAAGCTCCCGACCGAGTCCTGTATTTCTTGTTTTGCCCTGTGACAGGACTCGGATGGCACGATGTGATACATGTGCATACAGTTATAGAAAAACGATTCACGATGAATGCGTGGGGAAAAGGGCGCGGTCGAGGGTTAGCGTAATCCCTAGTGGCCTAGGTGGTTTAACCCAAACCGAAATACGAAAGCGTGCAATAGGTAAGCGTAATCCCTAGTGGTTCTAGGTGGCGTAAGTCCTAGTAGTTCAAACGATGATTCATATGGAAGAGCCTAGCTAGAACAAGGGTGACAGTCCAACGAATTCAAGGATAATACGACATGAGGAAGCCCGTACGAGGTACGGCAAAGGACTGAACTTATATACATGGAAAGAAACATATGATTTGAGTAACCTATATATGCGATCTTAGGTTGACATGGACCATAACACGACTTTGAGCACGGGACATTCATGGTTAACACGTGACGCGGGTAGGGATACTAGTACGAGAGGTGCAGAGCAAATATACATGTTAGAACTAGGAAGAATATACATAATAGATACCGTGGGATGTTAGACGGGGTAGATACCTTGGGATAATGTACCCGATAGAGATCTGACGATGTGATACCTTGATTTATCATGACACCGTGGTTTACCACGATACCTTAGTTTAGCTTGCTACAGTAGCTCAGCCCGTTACCCCGATTTAGTTTATCTATCTTGTAGTCATCTTTATGTTTACTTTCAGTTTATGCATGTCATGTTACCTTTACCTGTTTTTATACTGGAAGTAGATAGGACTTACTCAGTCTTTTTGACTGACCCGTTTTGTTTCGCCTCTTTTCTTCCGTTTCCCCCCCAGGTTACAGGGAGGAAACAATGCTGTTTAGTCTGGACTTCTTCTGCCTGAAGGTCATCATGGATGGCTTGGACTTCTCTTGGCTATGGCCACCTTACTGTTTGTACTTGGGGAATAATTTATAAAAGGTTTTTATGCTTCTTTATTTTTGAAAGACAGGTTTTGATGTACCCTGATGTAAAAGGCTTTAGACCTTATTTATTCATGTTATGAAAGTTTGATTTTACTTCCGCTATTTATATATGTTCTGTCTTGTGATATTTCTGTGCATGTTTACCAATAATGCCCCTCTAAAGCTAGTGCATTCCTTTGCGAGTGACCCTAGCGGAGGTGGGGTGTTACATTTTGCGTTCATTAATAAGCCCATAACATGTAATTCTCTAGATTGTAATCCAAGGTCTGTAAACTACAATCTCTTTATATTATTCATTGTCTGATTCCATATTTACAATAAAATGTTCTACTTAATTTGTAATTAATTATACTTCATCTCAATTCACATGATTCCTGTTTAACATGTCACTTATCATTTATGATTAAATATAAATTATTTCATCTAATATATTTACCTTGTTCTTTCACTGTTACTACAACTTGTCGTTGTTTACTCACTAACTTAGTTCTCTTAACTATGGTTTACTAATAAGTCTCATTTCCATTTATTATAACTTATGTTATAATTTCCACTTGATCCTAGGTGTAACACCCCACGTCCATTAATTTCACTCTCAAAGGGAATGCATTAACTTTCATGGAGTATTATTGGTGAATAGAACAAAATATAACAAGACAAATACATATATTGGTACTTGAAAAAAAATCAAAACAACTTTTATTGCAGCGGAGAAATAGTTTGATTACAACAACATCGTAAACCAACAGAAAAACCAAGTCCACTTAGTAACAATCTTGAGAAATTGTTTTCTGAGTACATAAAGTAAAAAGCATAACCCCAACATAAGTAGCCATAAAAGAGATGAGCTGAACTTTACTTTCCGCAATCCAAGTACTTCCAAAAGAGAAAGGAAGATCCAGATCAAGCACCACTAGTACTAGTCCCACCCTGAGAACCTGGAGGGGAGGGGAGGAAGAAAAGAGGCAAAAACAAAGGTGGTCAGACATGAAGTCTGGCGAGTACCATAATTTTAACAATATAATTATTAAAGTAATTAGGATAAGGCATAAAGTGGTAAAACAAGGAATGGCTGTGAAGCAAGTGGGCAAGACAAAACAAACAAGGGGAATATTTTGGCGTTAATCTCGCTCCTAATCACTATAGGATAATTACTATACTGCACCATTACTAGTCACCCTAAAAATCGATCCCGCCTACTGAACAAAATAATAATAATGGTAGTTTCGTGTACTCCTAGTTGTCTTCATAGGTGTCGCCTGCTCCTATCTCAACTAGTTGTACCCACTACCCTGCCCATTCTAATTACAACATTTATTTATAATATGGTAGTTGGACTCCTAACTGTCTTCATAGGTGCGCCTGCTCCTATTTCTGCTAGCCATACCCACTACCTTCCATATTCGATCGGCTCCCTAACTCGTAGATACCCGTGCTGGTTCCACAGTGGGGTGTATCACTCCCCCAAGTGGCAACCCGATACCACTAAAGATGCACGACTTATATTTACGCGATGCAACAATGTCTTACCTACCAGTCCGGGCCCATACACGCACATGACCCCATTGGACTTGCGTTGCCACTGTTAACCCGTTTTAACCTCTTACGATCAAACCCAGTAAGCGTGTCCCATCCTCGATATAACTCGAGCTCACAAAGATACTTAATGGGTTACTGGTCTGAAATGGGTCCCCCATGCTTGACACAAGCTTTCCACCTACGCTAGGTCCCCTCTAGAATTTTCCACTTAACCCCTTCTTATTCATGTCTTCTTACATGTTTCAATTTGGTTAAGTGTCTCTAATCGTATTTCACATGTCTCCCATGTCATCCACTTAACCCTCATGTCCCACCACATGTTTATCTTGGTTAAGTGTTAATGATTATATCCCACATGTCACCCATGTTACCCACTTATCAAGTCAACATGTGTTATTGGTTAAGCTTGTCTTAACCCTATCCGCTTATCTGTTCAATATATATATATATATATATATATATATATATATATGGTTAAGCCTGTCTTAACCCTATCCACTTATATATTATTGGCTAAGTTGTTCTTAACCCCATCCACTTGTCAGATCAATATGTATTATTGGTTAAGTTTGTCTTAACCCTATCCACTTATCAGATTAATAAATTTATTATTGGTTAAGCTAGACTTAACCCTACCCACTTATCAGATTAATATATATTATTGGTTAAGCTGGTATTAACCCTACCTATTTATCAGATTATTGGTTAAGCTGGTCTTAACCCTATCCACTTATATATTATTGGTTAAGTTGGTCTTAACCCTATCCACTTATCATGTTATGTATCACATATATATATATATATATATCATATAACATGTTTTACTTAATTTATGATTAAGTACATCTTAGTTCGCAAATACATTGGATAAGAGAATAACTCCCTAAGTATCAACCCCGAAGACTGAAATCAACATCAGATTGGTACTCATATAATTACTCCACTCAACTAAACTTCTGTTTGACATTCATATTCGTCTTTGATCAGCATTAATTAATTATTAATGCAAAGAACTCCCACATTAAGCCGATTGCTTGTGGCCGCTGGACAAGCCGGGCGGTTTCGGGCAGACTTCCACCACAAGCCAGACTTTACATCGTGTCTAAGCATATTTTAATTATGCCTACGACCTTTCACATTAGACTGCCATTTGTGGTTGCTGGATGTGTCGGGCGGGTCCGGGCAGTCTTATACCACAAACAAGTCTAACCTTATGTCTTAGGCGTTTACTACGCATTTAATTTACATATTATTATTCAACCCCAATTTGAATTAATATCTCCATTTCAAATTGTCAATAACTTTCAAATTAATCTATGTCCATAATTGTCACCTAAATTATGTCCACAATTTCTATGCATATAAATTAGGCCAATTAATGTCTCAAATTTATTATATGCTTTTAAGCCATTTTTATGCCAATTCACAGTACTAATATTTAATATTTTCCCATTGTCCCTACGTCGTTCACACGTTTAATATGAAATATGTTAGACCCGCAAATAGTCTACTCATAAAAAGAAAAGAAACATCACAACTTGCATAGCACACAAAAATAGATCTAACTTGCAAATAGGAATTATAACATAAATTCCCATAGTCAATAATTTGCATAAAAATGGTCATATAGAATCATATATTTGCATAAACTACCGTGGATCTATATTTAGATTTAAACATGAAATTGTGAACTTGCATATATAAATTATGGGTCTCACTTAACTTGCATATGTGAATATAATTTTCACCCAAAAATGTGAATATAGTTTTTCACCTAAACTTGCATATGGATTTCTACAACTTGCATATGAATTTACCACATGTTTTTACATATAAACTAGCATATGTATGTACTTGATTCACATATAAACTTGTGTACAATTCGCATATAGACTTGCATAAGATTCATATTCAAGCTAACATACAATTTAACATCCCAAACTTGCATAAAATTCACATACGAATTAGCATATGATTTAACATCCAAACATGCATAAGATTCACATATGAATTAACATATGATTTAACATCCCAAACTTGCATAAGATTCACATATAAATTAATATATGATTTAACATCCCAAACTTGCTTAAAATTCACATATGAATTAACATATGATTTAACATCCCAAACTTGCATAAGATTCACATATGAATTAACATATGATTTAACATCCCAAACTTGCATAAGATTCACATATGAATTAACATATGATTTAACATCCCATACTTGCATAAAATTCACATATGAATTAACATATGATTTAACATCCCAAACTTGCATAAGATTCACATATGAATTAACATATGATTTAACATCCCGAACTTGCATAAGATTCACATATAAATTAACATATGATTAACATCCCAAACTTGCATAAAATTCACATATAAAATGAATCAAGTTAAATATGAAATATATCTACCAACATAAGATAACAAAGTTAAACAACATCACGTGATTCAACAGACATGTTCTCATAATCCAATTACAACCCATCATAATTAATTTATTAATTATATCGTGAAAGAAATAGTACTAACGAAGACAGGTTAAAAAAGTGAATGATTTGTTCATCTTTTGAATTGGAATTCTGACTTGCTAAATCATAAGCTTTAGGAAGGAGAACTATCCTAGCAGCAGCATGGTGGCCAAGAGATAAATTTTGTTTTTGTTAGGGTTTGAGTCTTGGTACTCTTTTATAGAAGTTTAAATCAACCTAAGCCATTAGATAAACCTAGGACCTGTCAAAGCTATTCAAACCTAAGAGAACCAAGCAGAACCTGCCACACAAGCCCTAATGAGTCAGAAAATAATCACACAAAGAAACACGTCTGGTTTCAGATCTGGCCCGAGGGAAGGTCGACCCCCAGGTCGACCTGTATATAGGGAGGTCGACCCCCTGGTCGACCTGGCCTTGGGTAGGTCGACCCCCAGGTCGACCTGCCTTGGTATTTAATTTTCTGAATTGTTTTATATAAATTTCTGAAAGTTCTGAGGGCTATAACTTCTTCGTACAAAGTCCGATTTTTGAAAACTTGGACTCTATTCTAAGAAGAATTTCGAGACGAACGCAATGGCGTAACCCATTTCCCTTAATTCGCACTTTAACAATTAAGTATTCTTAAATTTGTTAATTTTAATATTTAAAATTATGGGGTGTTACATTCTCCCCTCCTTAAAGGATTTCGCCCCCGAAATCTCCAAGTTAAGGAGAATGTAAATCCTACCATCCAATCATCAATCTACTCAACCATCAAACATAGGCATCTATTGTCCTTACAAGGTTTCTAATGCTGTATGAACATATGCAAAAAGTGTGTGTATATGTTCTTTATCCAATACAAAATCAAGTGGTCCACTGATTCAGTTGACCTCCTTAATGCAAATCATGATAGTGCCATGCGCCCATTATGTATGCGAAAGAATCCTAACGATACATATTATTTCTACATGTGTGCACAACCCTTCATGCAGCATCCATATGATAACACAACCATTATACATCCATTAATTAAATATGCACACATATTTATATGCAATATGAAAGTGACTGAGCCGATCTAGTGCCTAATGTGTGTATACATGCATCCACGGGAAACCACTTGCATCCATTTGCATCCACCAAACATAACATGTCTCAAACACATGTTTACAACGATAGGGTTTTTCCTAACTAAAGATCGAAGATATCATCGCAAAGACATACTAAATGATAGGACAAGTATCAACAAAGCAGTAGAAAAAGGAGAAGTTAAAAATCTCGTCTTCCGTTTCTCAAGTCGCGTATCCTTGGTCATCTCCTCATTCCACTTTGACCAACTTGACCTCTCTACTGCGTAGCTCTAATACCTTCATCCCAAGGATGCATGTAGGAGCTCTTCTAATTGTGGCATCTCACTCTACTTCCACTTCTCTAAGCATGCTCGGCTCCACTGCTTCCGCGGTATCTTGTAACACTTCCGAAAATGCAATACATGAAACATGTCATGAACATCACTAAGCTCGTTTCCTCTTCTCATGTCCCTCCAAAATCTAGGATACATAACCTCAAAAGATCTTCAAGGATTCAATTCACCCCTCTCTATCTATCCGTCTGTGTATGATAAGCGTTACTCGTACTTGCCGCCTTTTGCATATCACCTTTTCCTCTTGCACCGAAAACTGCTCCAAGCCATGTCCCGCAAGCACCGGTATACACTGTGAATGGCTTACTTCCATCTGGCAAAACTAAAACTGAAGTTGTCATTAAAACCCTCTTCAAACGTTGGAAAGCATTGTCACAGTCAACATCCCAAGCAAAAGTCAAGTTCTTCTTCGTTAACCGAGTAAGTGGGGCTGATATCTTCGTGAAGTCCTTAATGAACTTCCTATAATAGCCCGCCAGTCCTAAAAAGCTTCTTACTTCTGTTGCATTCTTAGCAATCTTCCAATCTTGGATTTCCACCACCGTTGCGGGATCCACAGCTATCCCCTTTTCGAAATGCTCCTTCTTATGAACCCCTTCAAGCAACTCTCTCACTTGCTTACTGAGTTCTCCTCTCTCTCTCTCGGAGCCATATGGCATACTGGTAATGCAACTGGCTTTGCATTATCTATTAGGTATATATGAAAGTCTATCTTGCGCCTCGGGGGTAAAAACCGAACTTCATCGGAGACATCACCATATTCACGAAACACACGAACAAATTCCAAATCATTGTTCAACGCGTCAAGAGATTGTAGGTAGCTAAGCATCACCAGAAAATATCAAGGGTCTCTCTACAACGAGTCAACAATCTAACTACCCTTCTTTCACAGTATAGGATGACACCGTATCCGGCTAGCCAATCCATGCCTAGAATCAAGCCATAGCCCAAGAAGCCAAGAACGAAGGCGTTGCATTCAAACCCAACGACCAAGATAGACACTCTCAAATCCCAACAAATCATCGAAAGATGAGCCGAACCACCAATAGGATTTGAGACTACTATGGGATCCATAACTAGGCTAGTATCTAGGTGTAGTGTTTTCAACTGACAAAGCAGATACAAACGAGTGTGAAGTGCCAAAATTCAAACAAGGTTCGAACAGGATGATCAAAAAGAAAAACCAAACTTCCAACCAATATATTTCTACCTCTATCAGGTATGCCAGCCGTAAGGGAACGCGTCTGCCCTCCAGAAGATCATGTACTTTGCCCTTACCTTTGACTTTTTCTTTTTTGGACGATCCTAATAAGATGTCCTATTTCTCCGTAACGATAACAACTAGTCTTCTTCTTCTTTCTAACGTCTTTATTTAAGTAGTCAAGTATTTCACAAGTGTGGCCCTTCCTTTTCTCTTGGCCCCTTGTTATCCTTACAGCCTTTCTTTGGATCTACTTTCTTATCATGTGTACTATCCATGTCTTTTATGCTCATTCTCCATTCATGACCTCCTATCAAAATGAGGTTTCGTCCTTCATTAACCAAGTGGCTAATTGAACCTTCCTCCCATCGTCCATCTTAAAGGTACCAACAAGTCCTCCGCTTCCTTCTAGCTTTGACAAACATCCCAGTCCCATGAAGCGGTTTTCCGCCCATCGTACGGAAGTTCTTACATATCTTAGAAAAAGCGTCTATACGTGGAAGTAGAAATTCAAAAAAGGAAAGAGGAAGAGATTCAAAATGGAGAATCGAAGGAAACATATATGGCTCTTAGGGGTTATGTTTTTAAAACAAACTTTTCTCTTGAGAATACTCTCCTTAAAACATACTTTTGAAAGTATTTCTTTATAAAATGCTTTTGAAAAACAGTTTTTCAAAATCTCTTATTTGTTCTGTTAACCTTCAGCTCTGATACCATGTGTAACACCCCACATCCATTAATGTCACTCTCAAAGGGAATGCATTAACTTTCATGGAGTATTATTGGTGAATAAAACAGAATATAACAAGACAGATACATATATTGGTACTTGAAAAAATTCAAAACAACTTTTATTGCAGCGGAGAAATAGTTTGATTACAATAACAACATAAACCAACAGAAAAACCAAGTACACTTAGTAACAATCTTGACAAATTGTTTTCTGAGAACATAAAGTAAAAAGCATAACCCCAACATAAGTAGCCATAAAAGAGATGAGCTGAACTTTACTTTCCGCAATCCAAGCACTTCCAAAAGAGAGAGGAAGATCCAGATCAAGCACCTCTAGTACTAGTCCCACCCTGAGAACCTAGGGGGAAGGAAGAAAAGAGGAAAAAACAAAGGGGGTCAGACATGAAGTCTGGCGAGTACCATAACTTTAACAATATAATTATTTAAGTAATTAGGATAAGGCATAAACTGGTAAAACAAGGAATGACTGTGAAGCAAGTAGGCAAGACAAAACAAACAAGAGGAATATTCTGGCATTAATCTCGCTCCTAATCACTAAAGGATAATTACTATACTGCACCATTACTAGTCACCCTAAAAATCGAACCCGCCTACTGAACAAAATAATAATAATGGTAGTTTCGTGTACCCCTAGTTGTCTTCATAGGTGTTGCCTGCTCCTATCTCCACTAGTTGTACCCACTACCTTTCCCATTCTAATTACAACATTTATTTATAATATGGTAGTTGGACTCCTAGCTGTCTTCATAGGTGCCGCCTGCTCCTACCTCCGCTAGTCATACCCACTACCTTCCCCATTCGATCAGCTCCCTAACTCGTAGATACCCTTGCTGGTCCCACAGTGGGGTGTATCACTCCCCAAAGTGGCAAACCGATACCACTAAAGATGCAAGGCTTATATCTACACGATGCAACAACGTCTTACCTACCATCCCGGGTCCATGCATGCACATGACCCCGTTAGACTAGCATTGCCACCGTTAACCCGTTTTGACCTCTTACGATCAAACCCAGTAAGTGTGTCCCGTCCTCGATCTAACTCGAGCTCACAAAGATACTTAATGTGTCACTGGTTTGAAATGGGTCCCCCATGCTTGACACAAGCTTCCCACCTATGCTTGGTCTCCACTAGAATTTTCCACTTAACCCCTTCTTATTCATGTCTTCTTACATGTTTCAATTTGGTTAAGTGTCTCTAATCGTATTTCACATGTCTCCCATGTCATCCACTTAACCCCCATGTCCTACCACATGTTTACCTTGGTTAAGTGTTAATGATTATATCCCACATGTCACCCATGTTACCCATTTATCAAATCAACATGTGTTATTGGTTAAGCCTATCTTAACCCTATCCGCTTATCATATCAATATATATATATATATATGTTGGGTTAAGCTGGTCTTAACACTATCCACTTATATATTATTGGCTAAGTTGGTCTTAACCCCATCCACTTATCAGATCAATATGTATTATTGGTTAAGTTTGCATTAACCCTATCAGATTAATATATATATTATTGGTTAAGCTAGACTTAACCCTACCCAATTATCAAATTAATATATTATTGGTTAAGCTGGTCTTAACCCTGCCTACTTATCAAATTATTGGTTAAGCTGGTTTTAACCCTATCCACTTATATATTATTGGTTAAGCTGGTCTTAACCCTATTCACTTATCGTGTTATGTATCATATACATATACATACATATATATATATATATATATATGTATATCGTATAACATGTTTTACTTAATTTATGATTAAGTACATCTTAGTTCACAAATACATTGGTTAAGAGAATAACTCTCAAAGTATCAACCTCGAAGACCGAAATCAACATTAGATTGATACTCAGAGAATTACTCCACTCAACCAAACTTATGTTTGCCATTCATATTCATCTTTGATCATCATTAATTAATTATTAATGCACAGACCTCCCATACTAAGTCAATTTTTTGTGGCCGCTGGATATGTCGGGCGGTTTCGGGCAGACTTCCACCACAAGCCAGACTTAACCTCGTGTCTAAGCATCTTTAAATTATGCCTACGACCTCTCGCATTAGACTGCCGTTTGTGGTTGCCGGATGTGCCGGGCTGGTCCGGGCAGTCTTATACCACAAACGAGTCTAACCTCGTGTCTTAGGCGTTTATTACACATTTAATTTACATATTATTATCTGACCCCAATTTGAATTAATATCTCCATTTCAAATTGTCAATAACTTCCAAATTAATCTATGTCCATAATTGTCACCTAAATTATGTCCATAATTTCTATGCATATAAATTAGGCCAATTAATGTCTCAAATTTATTATATGCTTTTAAGCCATTTTTATGCCAATTCACAATATTAATATTTAATATTTTCCTATTGCCCCCACATCGTTCGCACGTTTAATATGAAATATGTTAGACCCGCAAATAGTCTACTCATAAAAAGAAAAGAAACATCACAACTTGCATAGCACATAAAAATAGATCTAACTTGCAAATAGGAATTATAACATAAATTCACATAGCCAATAATTTACATAGACAGTGGTCATATGGAATCATATATTTGCATAAACTACCATGGATCTAAATACAGATCTAAACATGAAATTGTGAACTTGCATATATAAATTATGGGTCTCACTTAACTTGCATATGTGAATATAATTTTCACCCAAAAATGTGAATATAGTTTTTCACTTAAACTTGCATATGGATTTCTATAACTTGCGTATGAATTTACCACATGTTTTTGCATATAAACTAGCATATGTATATACTTGATTCACATATAATCTTGTGTACAATTCACATATAGACTTGCATAAGATTTATATTCAAGCTAACATACAATTTAACATCCCAAACTTGCATAAAATTCACATACGAATTAGCATATTATTTAACATCCAAACTTGCATAAGATTCACATATGAATTAACATCCCAAACTTGCATAAAATTTACATATCAATTAACATTTGATTTAAAATCCCAAACTTGCATAAGATTCACATATAAATTAACATATTATTTAACATCCCAAACTTGCATAAAATTCGCATATGAATTTACATATGATTTAACATCCCAAACTTGCATAATATTCACATATGAATTAACATATGATTTAACATCCCAAACTTGCATAAGATTCATATATGAATTAACATATGATTTAACATCCCAAACTTGCATAAGATTCACATATAAATTAACATATGATTTAACATCCCAAACTTGCATAAAATTCACATATAAATTAACATATGATTTAACATCCCAAACTTTCATAAAATTCACATATAAAATGAATCAAGTTAAATATGAAATAGATCTACCAACACAAGATAATAAAGTTAAACAACATCACGTGATTCAACAAACATGTTCTCATAATCCAATTACAACCCATCATAATTAATTTATTAATTATATTGTGAAAGAAATAGTACTCACAAAGATAAGTTAGAAAAGAGAATGATTTGTTCATCTTTTGAATTGGAATTCTGACTTGCTAAATCTTAAGCTTTAGGAAGGAGAACTATCCAAGCAGCAGCATGGTGGCCAAGAGACAAATTTTTTTTTTGTTTAGGGTTTGAGTCTAGGCACTCTTTTATAGAAGTTTAAATCAACCTAAGCCATTAGATAAACCTAGGACCAATCAAAGCCATTCAAACCTAAGAGAACCAACTAGAACTTGTCACAAAAGCCCTATTGAGTCAGAAAATCATCACACAAAGAAACACGTCAGGTTTCAGATTTGGCCGGAGCGGGAGGTCGACTGTAAGATAGCTGATGAAATCCGGTAGGCTTTGCAACCATCCCTTCATCCCCCAAGCAGCATGTAATACCCACCGTGGCTCCCACATGGTCCCCTAGTACACTTGTTTTACGGCGACCCTCTCGAGCCTCCCGGCCACTGCCTAACCAACCCCCACAAGGGACATGTGGGGGTAAGAGTCTCCCGTTCGCCACCAAACCGCGAAGCGAGAACCCACTATCATGACTGCAACAAGAACTGGTGATACCCAATTCTCGATCACTTCAATCTAATTAAAGATTCATTAAAACTCCACTTAGTTTTAATCTTCCCAAAAATCAATATCCTGTCTTTAACTGGGTTAAAGAACCAATGTCATTTAAAACACGGTTCACTATAAACCCTAATCACATTTGATATTAAATACAATGCTCTGAATATAAAATATATCGGCTTATATTCAATATCAAATTATACGACCAACAAATATCGTATTGGAAATAACGATATAAATATATTTTTCAAATTTCCATAACAATATCTGTATAATCACGAAATCCAACGTCGAAATATTCCAAAGACAATTTCGATTCAAGTCCATTCCAATTCAATTATTGGAAATTCTGGTTACTTTTAAAGCCCCTTTCAAATTCAATTTATTTATTTTAAAAATAAATTGATTTTAATTCTAGTTCAAAACTAGTTCATTTCGATAAAAATCTTTTTTTACCGTTTCAAATTTTGAATTTTTCATCCTAATTCTTCACAAATCATTTCTTATGATTTTACACAAATTAGTATTATTTTTAATAATTTTATCAAGGCCCGTATAGTCGATTTCCATCAACGGCCATTGAACTGCACTTACAACGACCTTTTCCAAATTTGATATGGACATAATTCCAAATCCAACCGTTAGATTTCAAATCTCTAATATTCGTTAGAAAGCTCTTTCCGATACGAACCCAAGGTTCCGATTTTAGGAGAATCCGACGGTCGGATCTCCCGTAATATCCATTCGAAGTCAATGGTCGAAATTCGCAAACTGCCGCGGCGCGGCGCGTTCTATTTAGGCCATTATATATATAATATAAATATATTATATATATTTCGTCGATTTCCTTTTTAAAACGTATTTTATAAATCGTTTTAAATTCATTTTCAAAACAATTTCAACTTCATATTCCATTTCTAATCAAAATTGAATATTCCATATCATCGATATATAAATGATAATATTTTCAAAACTTTATAATTTAAAATCACTTTCTTTTCTATATTCATTATAAAAATGAATAAAATCGATATAAATATCGTTCACGTCAAAATGGCGTCAATCTAATCAGCACGACTTTTATTCAACACATGAATGTTTATTCTATTCAACACATGAATATTTATTCTATGCAACACATGAATACATTTTTTATTCAACACATGAATTTTGCAACACATGAATATTTATTCTATTCAACACATGAATTTATTTCTATTCAACACGTGAATTTATTTTCTATTCAACACATGAATATATTTTCTATTCAACACATGAATATATTTCTATTCAACACATGAATTTATTTTCTATTTAACACATGAATATATTTTCTATTCAACACATGAATTTATTTTCTATTCAACACATGAATTTATTTTCTATTCAACACATGAATATATTTTCTATTCAACACATGAATTTATTTTCTATTCAACACATGAATTTATTTCTATAATATTCCTTATTTTCCAAATTGGAATGAGGCCCAATCAATTACCATATAATGTTAATTATATGGATTTTCTACAACACATGCATATAATAGCAACGCTAAATCACCAACCATCATCCAGAGTGCACCACACAACTACATAAGCATTAAATATAAATAATTAATGCTTACACAGTCTGTCAACCCATCGATTGACATACAACTAAATGATCGGGATTAGTGTACGTCAAATACCATCCTAATACCCATGTGGGGTTTCAATCAATCAAACACATATTTTATTTGTGCAGTTGGGCGATGTGTAAAATTTATCGTCCCAATCAATATCAGTCAGATCGGTGTACATAAACAAATCATTCGATTTGTAAATGAATATTTATTTTACTTCAACAAATGAATTTATTTCTTACTTCAACACATGAATATATATTCTATTTCCACACATGAATATATATTTTATTTCAATACCACAAACAATTTTTGCAACACAACAAAATCAAACATGTCGTCCATGGTCTGTGGACGACGGGTGTCGGGTGCTACTAAGCACCGTCTGCATCCTAGTATATATTTCAACTAGAAATCAAAATAAAAGTGAGGAGTTCTCACCGAGGGTTCCACTCCTCTTGTGCTTTCCTTCTGAATCGTTCGGGTTTCGTTTTCATTTCAGTCGATACCATCACCATATTTTCCCGCTGTTCACAGTAAAAATCATATTTTTACCGCTTTATCCAAATGAACAAAAATCATATTTTTATTTCAGTTTCATATATTTTAAAACACTTCTTTATATATAAAAAAGATCACATTTTTTTTATTTATAAAAATCAAAATCTTTTTTATGATAAAAATCAAACCTTTCATGACATTAAAATCAATTCTTTGCTCAGTAACATCGTATTTTTATTTCATAAAAAATCAAATCTTTCAACTATGAAAAATCCTATCTTTGATTAACTAAAAATCAAATCTTTCAACTATGAAAAATCAAATATTTGATTAACTAAAAATCAAATCTTTCAACTATGAAAAATCATATATTTGATTAATTAAAAATCAAATCTTTACTTCATGAACACACTATAAAAATCACATCTTTATTTCTTTACTACATAAACAAAAATCCCATTTTTATCTCCTTTCATATAATGAAAATAGTAATTTTTATATTAAAACCGTACACATAAAAATCGTGTCTTTATTTTATAAAATCAATTTACTTAAATAACGGAAACAAAAGAATTAAATAAACAAAGTAAATAAAGGTTTACAGCGTTCCGAGGGGGAAAGGCCGTCGCTGGTGGCTCGCGGTAAGGACCGGGGGTGGCTCGAGCTCGCGGTGGTGCACTGGGAATTGGCAGCTAGGGTTTGCCACGGCGGAGGGGCTGGGCGGTCTCGATTTGGTGGTGGGCGTCGTTGCTGAAGCGGAGGAAGGAAGAGGGACGCGAGAGAGGGGGGTCAGGATCGGAGCGGCGGCGGGTGGTGAGGCCGACGATGGACTACGTGGCGATGGGGGGGCTGGGTGATGGGGATAACGGGTTTCCCCTTTTTTCTACTCGGTCTTGAACGAGAGAGGGGCAAGCGAGAGGTATTTAAAGGGGGGTCATTTAATTAATATATTTATTTTATTTTTAAATTCTGAAAAAGCAACTTTAAATTTCGATCTCCAAACGAGACCCACCGACTGTCGTCCATAGGTAATTACCCACATTCCGAACTCAATGGGATATGTTTCACAAGCTGATTCGATCATTTCAATCAGTTTTCATCAAAATCAAAATATAAATCTATATATTGAATTTGAATGCACATTTCAGTTTACCGGGGCCACATATAAACTCTAAAAATTCCCAAAAAATATTTTCTAGCTTCATATTGACGATACGGTCCTATTTCATCAAATTTGAAGACTGTTTGAAAAATGGCCATTTTCTGGTCGATCGAAATTGATTAAAACTGTTAAAACACGTTTTCCTTCGCCACACTCACGTATTGATTCAGAAAATTACGAATCCTAAAACCTAGCAATAACTTGACATCATGGATCCAACAAAATTGGTTTCGTCGAAAACCGAGGTCGTTTGCAAAATTTCTATTTTTAAGGGCCAGAATTCCATAGCGACTATTCTGAAAATTCAACTGGACATAACTTTTTATTCCCGCTATGAAATTTCAATTTTTTGGATTCGTTGGAAAGATATTCTCAAATAGATCCTAATGTTTTTGGTTTCGCTAAAATCCGGCTTATTTTGAATACTGTGCATTCATTTGAACTTTGAAATCGAATTTTCAAACTACGACGCTATTTTCAATTCCTTTTATAATTAAAATAAAATATTTATATTCTAACGACGATTCAAATATATACATTCTAATTCTATTCAAAATAAATTTCTCGTCGTTATTATTTAAAATAATTCATTTTAAATATTCAAAATTCACAAAAATTGCCAAAATAAAATTTTTAAATTGGCTCGGATTTCCGGTTTATTACATCGACCCCCAGGTCGACCTGTATATAGGCAGGTCAACCCCCGAGTCGACCCCCTGGTCGATTTGGCCTTGGGTAGGTCGACACCCTCTAGTTGACCTGCCTTGGTATTTAATTTTCTGAATTGTTTTATATAAATTTCTGAAAGTTCTGAGGGCCATAACTTCTTCATATGAAGTCCGATTTTCGAAAACTTGGACTCTATTCCAAGCAGAATTTCGTGACGAACGCAATGGCATAACTCATTTCCCTTAATTCTCAATTTAACAATTAAGTATTCCAAAATTTTTTAATTTTAATATTTAAAATTACGGGGTGTTACACTAGGACAAGCCTTTAACATGTTATTCTTATCAGAGGTTTCAGATTCTCAAGTTTACAGATTACTTAATTTATAATTAAGTACAACTTATTACATTTTATAAGTTTCCCCCTCTTTGTCAACTCATTACGAACAACAAGTTTGAGGTTCCTAAGTTTACTGGTTACTTAATTTATAATTAAGTACGACTTATTTCATTACATAAGTTATCACATTCCCTCTATCGTTTATTATAACCTAAGTTATAATTTCCACTTGTCCGTAGGAAAAGCCTACCTATTATCTTTCCTTTTTCCCCTTCAGGTTCATTCATAATTGGTTATTACCATTTCCTGTTCATTCCAACCTTTTACTGTTGTAACCTTTATTCAATCCATTCATTTCCATTAATTACAATTAATGCCATTTATATCTATCCTGTTATTTACATATATTTATATATATGTTAATGCATTAGACCTCTCACATTAAGCTTACCACTTGTGGATGTTGGATTTGCCAAGCGGTTCCGGGCAGACTTCTACCACAAGTTGACTTAACCTTGTGTCTTAGCACCGTTACATGTATATTTATGCAGTAGATCCCTCACATTAAATTAATAACTTGTGGATGCTGGATTTTTCGGGCAGTTCCGGGAAGACTTCTACAATAAGTTGAATTTAACCACATATCTAAGTGAGGTTACAGTTTTCTATTTACTATAAATTTTCCATATAATTTGGGCATGTCCATTCTTCCAAATTTGTACTGTAATTCTATTTTTTTCATGTCACACTTAATATCATGTTAATTCCATTTTAACTTATAATCATGTCGCATGTTCTTCCTAACATGTAATTAACTCCATTCTAAAATAATAACATGTAACTATCAATCATGTAATTATTCTAATCTGACAATTTAACATGTAATTATCCCAATTTCTACAATTAAGGGTTCAAGTACATAATATGCCACAGGTTAACATGTAATTATCCCAATTCTTATAATTGAGCGTTCAAGTACATAATATGTCACAGATTAATATGTAATTAGAACATGCATGTATAAACAGTAATCGTTTCCACATTTTTAACAAATTTACATTTCAATGAATTAATCATTCTAGCAGATTTACATTTCATATTAACGGGGAATGTCAAACGATAAATATATCATTATCAAAAAGGTATATTTTAAATCCACTCACCTAATTGGTTTCCAAATCCTGAATCTGGTCTCCAGATCTAGCATTCCATGGTTCTCCTAACTGAATTTAGAACCTAAATAACCACGGATCACAATTCTTAACTAAAAGAAAAAGGGAAGAAAGAGGAGAAATTTAAATTGACCAGATCCAAGAATTTACCTTATTTCGAATAGAATTCTGAGCTCCCATTTGCAGATATACATTATTTTCCTCTAGATCTTGATTCAGAATTTCCTTAGATAAATTATCCTATTTTTCTGAAGAGATTTGAGGAGGAAGAAGAATGGCAAAGCTTAGGCAGTCTCTTAGAAAATGTGAGATTTGGGCTAGGCTCTGCTGGCCTATTTATAGGTGCCATGCACACGCAGCGTTGAGTCAACACAAATATGGTCCAGAAACAGTCCAGATTCATCAAAGAATCAGCCTAGATCTAAGGGGGGTTGACACCCCCTAGCAGGGGTCGACCCATGTGGGTTCGGATGCCAGAAACTTACATTGGCACATTTCACAAGTGCGCCAGTGTAAATTAACCTCGGCGCACTTGCCAAGTGCGCCAGTAACACTGGCCCGCTCCCCGCTTGCTTCGTAAAACTTCCACTGTCCATAACTCCTTCATATGTTCTCGGAGTCTATCTGACCCAGAAGTCCGAGACAAACGCAATGGTATAGTCCCTTTTACTTAATTATGAATATTTAATTAAGTTATCCCCAATTTATTATCTTTAATTAAAAAATGCAGGGTTTTACAAAATGTCCCTATATATTGATTGCTTATGTGTGCATATAGAATGGCTTGTAAATATATTAAATAGTGACACACATACACGAGGTTAGTTTCCAATTATGGTATAAGCCTTCCCGGAACCGACTTGCGAATCCAACAACAACAAGTAGGTTTAACTAATGTGAAAGGTCTGGTTGCTATGGGCCATTCAAATCTAATACACTATGAAATGAGGTCAAACCTACTTATACTAGATGTCTGCCCGGAACCGCCCAGCATATCCAACATCTATAGCTATACGGTTTAATGTGATAGGTCTAGTGTATATATTTACATATATAAAACCAATTATGTTTTAATAGGCAGGTTTACTACACCTTGGGAAGATCTTAATTAGCTGACTCTCTTCTTATCTAGTTTGGGTCTTAAGTGGTTGGGACTAGGATGCTCTCCGAAGGTTTATTCCTTGGATATGTACCAAAGTCATGGGACCCACCTTTATTAGATTTGAAGTAAGTATATGGGTCCTCTGTCTCTAAATAGTTAGGCATGGAGATAACAGAGTAGGGTAGTTCGGGGGATATCCATTCCCTCTAGGAACTTTTAAGGGCTAAACTAGGGGCATTATTGGTTTATAAAGGATATATGGCTATAACATCAAAACCAACTGTCTAAGGGAAGTCTTAAGCGACATATGTGTTCTACCGTAATATTAGTTAAGTAGTAACATTTGTAATACTACGTCTCATATTACAAGTAAGAGTATAGACTTAAGAACATTGACATATTAGGACGGGGTCTTAAGAGGTTAGGGTCCGCCTCAGGGTTATAAGAGATTATAGGAATTCACCTTTAATATGGCCGTAAGCAACCGAGAATATCCACCTTGTTAGGTCTTTACCCTAAATGCACTAATGAAGGTATTAAGCGATTGACTTAGATATCTAACTCATTGGTTAGATATTTTGTGTTCATGTGAATGTTTGTGTGTTGCATAGACATATCTTAATATATGTAACCTGCTAAATCTAGGGTACGGTCTTTAAGTAAATACTATATTTCAGTCACACGGGACTTTATGTTCTGACCCCTCTCCTTAACATATCCAACAGGTTGGTAGGTCAGGAAAATTCTATGGATGAAGCAATGATAGAGTCTAAAGATTAAAATGGAGATATTACACTATTATTAGTTATCATTGTTGTACTTCTTATGGAAACTTTTCATAATGAGTTTATTGATGTACCTGTAACACCCCGTATTTTCTGAGAATAATAAAAGAACAAATTAAAGTATACTTAATTTTTAAAGTGATAATTTAGGGAAACGGGTTATGCCATTGCATTCGTCTCGGAATTCTGCTTGGAATAGAGTCCAAGTTTTCGTAAATTGGACTTCGTATGAAGGAGTTATGGCCTTCGGAAGATTCAAGAGAAATTCAGAAAATTATATACCAAAGTAGGTCGACCTACCCCAGGCCAGGTCGACCAGGGTGGTCGACCTCCCCTATACAGGTCGACTAGGGGGTCGACCTTGGGTTCGATCTACCCCCCTTGCCCAGATCCAAATCTGAGACGATTCTGACTTGTTGCTGAGTCCTATCTGACCTATTACTGAGTCACTAGGGCTTAGGTGGCAACTCTGGATAACTCTATCTAGTTTGGACGGTTGTGATTGCTTCTCAAATTTTCTAACGGCTCACATAAGATTAAACTTCTATAAAAGCAACCCTAATCCTCAAACCTTAAATCACATAAATTCATTCCAAGGAGCCACCATGTTGTCCATGACTATTCTAGATTAGCCACCATTTCTTCTTCAATTAGAAAGCGAGTCAAAAGCTTCGAATCAAAAATAACTTAGAGAAATTGATAGTCTTCTTCAAGGGATTGCTTTTCAAATTCAGAAAACAGATCCCAGAAAACAAGACTTTCTTTTCTTTGTAAGTCCTGTTATTATTTAGATGTGAACGATTAAAAGTTATGATTTGTAATAAAATGAAAACTAGCGTTATTCCTAGTTATAAGATAATGATGATGCCGATTCGTGCCTATTCATGTAACGATTCTATCCTATATGCTTATGAGATTATTGTGGTTATTATGTTGGTATTAAACCAATGATGTAATATGCAAAGCTTGGTGATTTATTCATGTTATGTTACATGCAAGTTGTTAGGCTATGTGGTTATTATGTTGATGTAAACCAATCATGTTAAATTAGTGATTCATTCATGCTATGTGGCAGGGGTATTATGATTAATTTATTTTATTATATCAATGGTGGTATAGAGGATTTAAATGGCCGTGGAATAAAATAATAGTGAATATTTAATTAAAATAATAATTAAATAATATATTTAATTCTGAATAATCAGAATTTGTCGAAATGACGATATGATGTGAACCAGATCATCTGTGATATTAAATTCAGCTTGGAATTGAATTTGAATGACGAATATATTCAATCGTCGACAGTTGAACGTATAATTTATAATATAATTATAAACGAGCTCGAAATGGTGCTGCAGTTCGTAAATTAGCGATTCGAACTTCAACTGAATGTACAGAATTCGTTTTAAATCGGATTTCTGTGAAACAAGAAACGTTGGGAGCTGGTGAAGTATATCTTTCTAGTGGAAGAGAAAATCAGGATTTCGTCATATAGATTTTGAGATATGTCCAAATCAAATTTTAAAATAGTCGCTATAGAATCGTTTATCGACCATAACAGTTTATTCGATATAACTAGATATCGGGTTTGAATTTAGACAAGGTACTTTTGGGAAGTAGTGATAATTTAATTTTTAGAATTTTACTGTAATTTTTATTTAATTAAATAAGCAACTTTTTATTTGGGGTATTTTGCACCCTGTAATCAACATTTTTGAAGTTTCAAAATATGAGTCCATCTACCGATATTATTATATTTTTGGAATCCTGACACATCGCTGATTACAACGGTATTTTTATTTCTGTCCAAAGCAATTCGCATGTGAACAGAACTGTATATATATCGGGGTACCTTACTTTGTAATAAAAACAAACCATACGTTCTTCCTATAAGCCACGCCCAGTATACCTTATTTTCATTAACACCTAAGGAAATGAAAGACTATAAAGAGGCCACGCACTGTGTTTTCTCAGCCACTAGTGCAGAACAATGAAAACGTGGATAAGGGAAACTCCAACCAAATAGAAAACAAAATACTATAAAATCATTTAACCTAATCCATTCCTCATTCAGATATTTTATCCGCCGCATCTCTTATATCTAGAAAACGAAAGCTCGGCTAAAAATCGAGCTTCAAATTTTCAAAAGATAAATCAAAATGAATTCCTATAAATCAAAAGATCTGTATATTCGAACTCCTGCAATAATCCTCTTCACTGTCATACTAGCTTTTCCCTTTTCGAACGCGAGTTGGTTCGCTGTACTTATCGCTGCAACAATTAGGGTTAATGATTTACGAGCTTATAATACATCGATTTGAGATGTTGAGGGTAGATTTGGGTTTATGGAGTGACGCTGCACCTGCTGTCGAAGTCTCGGAGGTTTCGGTGGTCAAGAGGGACGCACCTTATCTGTACAGCGAGTTCGAGTCTGTGAAACCCCGATGGAGGCGTCGATCTCGAGTTGGTCGTGGGGGACATAGGGAGATGGAGCTTTGGACGGAGAAGCTGTCGGTGGTTAGCAGATTTGAAAACGATGGGGTAGAGAGCTCGAAAATGGGGGAAGGAGTTGGGAAATGGTGTGAGAATGGTTTTCTGAAGTCGGGTTTTTAAGTTTTGGGGAGATGAAGTGTGGGCTCGGGTATTCAAGACCGGGTTAGGGCCAAGTAATAAGAGGGGTAAGGCCCATCAATGTTTAAATCCAAAGTTTTATTTTTATTTAAAAATGTGAAAACTTCGGAGTAGAATAACTTGGTCATACCTAATCAGATTTACGAACCGTAAGTTGCGTTGGGACCGTATGGACGAGAGCTTCACAATGAAGCTGACTGGGAGTGAATCCGAGCTCGTTACAATTTATGGAGAAATAAATTGTCCGACTGAGTCGAATAACGCAAACCGTTATTCAACGGTTAACGCGCCAAAGTGAGTAAATCTCACTAACTCTGAACAGTTTATAATTTCATGTTGTATTTTTAGAACTGTTAGGAATTGTCTGATTTACTGTGTGTTGACTGTTTGATTGAACTGCTAATCAGTTAGTTAAATTTTCTATATTGATTCTGTTTAACAGAATATATCATATAGAACTGAAAAGTGATGTTATCTATATTGTTTAACATCTGTGATGCAGGGAAACAGGTTGGAGGAATCCGACTGGATTCCTCAACATTTATTTTACTGTTTTCATATATTGTGATATATGATGGGTTATATAATCTGTTATGGATTATGTGTGGTGGAATGATGTTGATCATTGTTATTCGATATTTTAAACATCATAAAAGACCCTGGGATGTAAAAAGAAAGTATTTCAATGTATATTGAAATAAAGGAATTTTATAAAATCACAGGATTTTATAAAAGGAAATATTTATAAAACGAACACAGTTTTATAAAAGGGATATTTATTTAGAAAATAAATAGAAATAGAAAAGGAATATTTATATAGAAAATAAATAGAAGTTATAAATATGAAATATTTGTAACGGTAAATAGAAGTTATAAATATGAAATATTTGTAACGGTAAATAGAAGTTATAAATAGGGAATATTTGTAACGGTAAGTAAACGTTAAAAAAGGGAAATAGTTGTAACGGAAAACGTAGAAAAGCAAAGGGAGCTAATCGATGTTAGTTAATCGATTAGTGTTAAAGCAAAAGGAGCTAATCGATGTTAGTTAATCGATTAGTGTTAAAGTAAAAGGAGCTAATCGATGTTAGTTAATCGATTAGTGTTAAAGTAAAAGGAGCTAATCGATGTTAGTTAATCGATTAGTGTTAAAGTAAAAGGAACTAATCAATGTTAGTTTAATCGATTAGTGTTAAAGCAAAAGGAGCTAATCGATGTTAGTTAATCGATTAGTGTTAAAGTAAAAGGAGCTAATCGATGTTAGTTAATCGATTAGTGTTAAAGTAAAAGGAGCTAATCGATGTTAGTTAATCGATTAGTGTTAAAGTAAAAGGAACTAATCGATGTTAGTTTAATTGATTAGTGATAAAGTAAAAGGAGATAATCGATGTTAGTTTAATCGATTAATGTTAAAGTAAAAGGAACTAATCGATGTTAGTTTAATCGATTAGTGTTAAAGCAAAAGGAGCTAATCGATGTTAGTTAATCGATTAGTGTTAAAGTAAAAGGAGCTAATCGATGTTAGTTAATCGATTAGTGTTAAAGTAAAAGGAGCTAATCGATGTTAGTTAATCGAGTTGTTAAAGTAAAAGGAACTAATCGATGTTAGTTTAATTGATTAGTGATAAAGTAAAAGGAGATAATCGATGTTAGTTTAATCGATTAATGTTAAAGTAAAAGGAACTAATCGATGTTAGTTTAATCGATTAGTGTTAAAGCAAATAAGTTAATCGAATATAGTTATTCGAATAGAAAGTAAAAAGAGTTATCGAATATAGTTTATTCGATAGGAGTTAAGTGAAATGAGTAAATCAATAGTGTTAGTCAAATAGAGTTAATCCAATAGTGTTAGTCCAATAGAGTTAATTGATGAGGGTTAATCGAATAGAGATTTATTAGAAGGAGGGTTAAGTAAGGAAGTTAGAAAAAGGAATAAAGTGAACTTTGCTAATTTCAAAGTTAGAAATGTTGTTCAGTTAAGGTCTGAGAGGTAGTTCTACCCCAACTTGATTGACTTCGTTTTGAACTAAGGAATAGTTAAGGTTCGGCAGTAAAGGAAATGGTTTGAGTTGGCATCGCGATGGTTTGTTTAAACATCTGTCTAAGTCCAATGAAGAAGCTTTGGAAATGTTTTCCAAATAAGAAACCAGAAATGTTTTCTAATAAAGAAAGCAAGAAATGGAAATGTTTTCCATTGTTAATAACGTATATTTTCCAAATCTAGAAAATAAGAAATATTGAATATAGGGAAACAGGAGATAAGTAAATTTATGAAATTAAGAGATAAATGTTGAATGATGTTTGATCGATATAAATTTCCATTTGGAAATAATATCGCTGTTTGCACACGTGTTTTTATTCGATAGTTAAATCACAGACTATCGAAGTTTTGACCATTTTTACGTTGTTAATATGGAGAGACCGGTTGGATTATTATCCAAAGAACCACTCTGTATTGGCATAAGCGTTGCGAATCATATATGTCAAAGGAAATTGAAGACGGAGTTATGCAAGGGCTATCCTGTTTACAGAATAGTGCCTTCGGTTCATCCTGTTCCTGGATGACGAGTATGGACGGATGTTTGATAGAGTGTGTCCAGACGATCACGTATATTGATTTCTCCAACCGTACCAAGAGTGGAAGCGGAGAAGGAAACTTCTTTTAGCTAACACATAATGTATTTTTGTAGACATCAATCGGTGATTTGATGGATTTGACGATGTGGCATTCAAAGGGAATCTGGTGTGATGATAAAGCGTAGCTTCTAGCCTCACATCTGGTAAATGACAGAAATCGGGCAGGCAGCATGGCTAAGTCGGTCGCACCGAAGTAGGGTGTATAATCACCTGATCTAGAGTTTCGTTTATTTCCAAAAATCTATTGTTGATGCTGTCCCATTCGGGAAACGGTTGCTGATCCCAACTGTTGGTGATATACATTCGATACACTCAAGCGAAATGAGTGGTCGGTCATGTGGGGCCGGGTTGCAAGATGTTCTTGTTGAACCCAGTGTATTCCTCTCTAGAGGTACACAAGCGGAAGGTGATTCCATACCTTGTCATAGTTGGAAATCCATTACCCAATACGTGCTTGCGGTTTTGATTGTATACTATATATGTAGAACGTGAGATGAAAGCGTTTCTGCTAGATGATTATATATATACTGTGGTTGATAGACATTATTATAATATCAAAAGGTTTTTGATATAAAGATATTTTGGATTCTCATAAGGGAAAACACATTCCGTTATGCGGCGTGGTCTTATGAGATATCGTTTACTTGTTCGAACTGTTTTTAAACTGTTTTACTCATACCAGTCCCATGACTGACCCGGAGTTTACTTTGTTGTTTTCCCTAAACTCTTGGGTGCCTAAATTTGTACGGGCAGTCAAGTAGTTGGGATTTACAGATATACTGCAAGAGCTTGGAGCAGGAGGCTTCAGGATCATATAGCTATAGTTATTTCCGCTGTGTTGTAAGTGCGGTACTTTGATAATGATATGTATATTCAAGTACAGATTTGTATTTCAAAGTTATGTTATGAAATATATTTATTCGTTCCGCTGTGAGATTCGTGTTACTCTGATGTTGTGTTCTTCTTCTTCTTCTATTCTAAGTTTCTATCTTATCTTTCCTCACCCTCTAATTTCTTTCATTAATTACCAGGATTTTTCGGTGTTTTGGTTATCGACATCGTGCTTATGTCGATAACCAAAGTCGCTCAAAATCCGGGTCGTTACAGTTGGTATCAGAGCTTAAGTTAAAAATTACTTGGCTTTGTGGCGTGACTCGGTAGAGATAGGGTTAGTAATACCCTAGACTGAGATTGAGTGTATATATACGAGTGAACGTATTTGTTATTGATATAAAAATTTGTTTTATATTGTGGAGATCCATTGGTTGAGTTGTTTGTGAATTCTGGTCGATCAGTTTGATCCACTGTATCGGTAGGAGTTACTAAACACTTGAATACTATGAACCGACACGATATGTTTTGAAAAGGTGGTAAATTAAAATAGTTTACCCAACGTATAAATTATAATATAAAGGATATATTGGTAGTTATTATAATCGAGTAAGATTATAAATTTAATGGTTATGTAAATAACCAATCAGAATTCATATAAGTGAAATACGTGAAATCAGATGAGTTAAATCTGAAATGTAAACCAGAAATTTGAAGTTAAAACTCTGGAGAATTGGATAAGTGTTTGTAAATGGATTTGAATAAAAAAATAAGGAAAATTTAAGATCCTGGGAGATTTTAAATTGTTTTACAAGCAGAGTGAATTATATTTTGAAATGGATTTCAAAGTGGAAATGTTTAGAAATGGTTTTATAGTATTGAACTCACTTCAATCGCTGGGAAATAGATTCTGATGATGACAGCTGCATCATCAGTATTCATTTTCGAGTTGTAAGTGACGAATTACTACCAGAGATACTGTTTTGAAATTGTTTTGGGAAAGACAAGTTGTATGGAATTTCAAAATGGGATTTATAAAATAGAGTTTGAACTTTGAAATAGATTTGAAATATTAACTTGTTTAAAAGAAATAAAAACGAGAAGTTCCTTTATAAACAAAGTTTATAAATGAAGCGAAGAGAATTATCATTGGATAATTCAGAAATAAAAATACAAGTGTGAAACTGAAAGGGAAACCTATTTTCCAAAGGTAGAAATATCGATTTCAAAAGGAATTGAAACTGAGACTTATTTAAAGGGGATTTGAATAAAGAGAATTCAAATAGGAATTGAATATAGAAAATTCAAAAGGGGATTTGAATAAAGAGAATTCAAATAGGAATTGAATATAGAAATTCAATGGGAGTTTGAATATATGAAATTCAATGGAAGTGATATAGAATTTGAATATAGAAATTCAAATGGCGTTTGGATATAGAAAATATAAGAGATTTCAAATATAGGATTTGAATATCGAAAGTGAAAGGAAATTTGAATAAAGAAGATTCAAATAGAATTAAAATTGAAATTTGAATATAGAAGATTCGAAGGGAATTGAAATGAAATAAAGAGAATTCAAGTAGAATTGAATATAGAAATTCAAATGGAGTTTGAAAATAGATTTGAATAATGAAATTCAATTATGGAATTTGAATAAGGAAATTTAAACAAAATTCAAATATAGAAATTGAATAGAATTAACTAAGTCGAGAGGAATTAGTTAATCGAGTTTTGAAGTTGAAGTTGAACCTTGAAAGGTGGATTGGATCTGTAAATGGATATTCAAAATCGAATATAGAACATAAAACTGAAATGGAATTCAATTAGTTGATAAACAAGTTAAAAATATATTTGAACCTGTTATATTCAAATAAAAAGGGTGGAATGGGAAAACTAGTAATTTGAAAATCACTTAACGAAATAAGTTAAAACGATTGGATTAAGTTGGAATGAATTAGAAATGTATAAATATACATGAGATAGGTATGGATAAGAATAATGCAAGAGTTATAAATAGAATACTCGACAAAAAGGTATGTATTTAATTCATATATGAGATTTTATGTGCCGAATCGGCAAGCCGCTTGGCTTTTATTTTTCTTTTTGATTGGAAAAGGCCTGTGTGGCAGTTTGGGGATTTTCCCGAAGCTCCTGGTACAAAGGAGGTGATGGCGAATTTTTCCGAGAATTTAAGGAGATAGGATAATTTTAAGATAATTTGATAGTTAGAAATCAACGTATCAACATATATAGAAGTTAATAAGGAAGCGAATTTAGAAATAGAATAGTATAATCAAAAAGGAAGTATAAGAATAAAATCTAGTAAGAATAGAAAAAGCAAGTGTATACGTGTTTAAAAGTGAATAAGTAGTTGTATGGTATTGATTTTTCGAGTAAGTAGTCTTGTCTGTTTTGACATTAAATGTTATTCAATCAAGGTCTGAGAGGTAATTATACCCCAACTTGGTTGATTTCATGATATACCGATAAGTAGCAAGATTCAGGCTCGAAGATCAATGTGGAATAAGAATTAGTTAAATACTGTATTTGGGTTGTCGTAACGATGTTTTACACAACATCTGTTTAACCCAAATATGTGCAAAGCTTGGAAATAGAAAAATGAACGTTTCCTAAGTATAGAAATAAACGAGATCGGAAAAGAGATTAGTAATTGGAATATTTTCCAATTAGGAATAGCATATATTTTCTAAAGTTTAGAAAATAAAGGAAGGCAAAATTCGGAGATGTTTTCCAAATAACATAAAAAGGCCAATATGGTTATTGAAAATATTTGGTTAACAAATATTGATAAAGAAATAGAGGAGTGATTTAACTAATGGAATATTGATTAAGGGCTCAGTTGAATTTCAAAAAGGAAAATTTGATTTTTGAAAAGAGTAAACTGTTTGAAAACTCCCAGGGAAAGACTGTTGAATTAAAACCAAATGAAATAGGAATTTGTAAAAGCAAACTTGAATTAAAGTAAAACCAGTAAAGTGGTAACCGAGGTTGAATTAGAATGATATCAAGACAAATTGGATTGTGAGATTCAAATTTGAAGTATAAATGTGATAATCAAGTTAAGAGCTTGGAATCGAGAAGAAACTCGAGTTGAAATGATATTTGGCTCGGATATGAGCGAATGGTTGTGTTGTGGACAAAAGCAGATTGGAATTTGATTGGGATGACCCTTGTATCTGCTGAATTGATAACAGGTGGAAAGGATATAAGGATATGCCGACAAAAGGTACAAGTTTATATTTCATATGGTATGAGATTTTGATGAGCCGAATTGGCAAGCCGCTTGGCTATTTGATTTTCTTTTGGGTTGAAGATGGCACAGAAAGGCAAGTTGTGGTTTTACCGATTGACCAGTACAAAGGAGGTGCTGACGAAATTTTTCGAAGAGTTAAGGCGTTAGAAAATTTTCAGGATTTTTGAAAATTTTCGTTGATAAGAATTAATTAATAATTTAATTGAAATTAAATTGGTTCGGTTGAAACTGAAGTTAAGAAGTGAACAAATATGTTCTAACCAGTCGATAGGGTCGTTCTCTAACTTAGCAATTTCGAGGACGAAATTATTTTAAGTGGGGAAGATTGTAATGACCCGCATTGGCAGGGGTATTATGATTAATTTATTTTATTATATCAATGGTGGTATAGAGGATTTAAATGGCCGTGGAATAAAATAATAGTGAATATTTAATTAAAATAATAATTAAATAATATATTTAATTCTGAATAATCAGAATTTGTCGAAATGACGATATGATGTGAACCAGATCATCTGTGATATTAAATTCAGCTTGGAATTGAATTTGAATGACGAATATATTCAATCGTCGACAGTTGAACGTATAATTTATAATATAATTATAAACGAGCTCGAAATGGCGCTGCAGTTCGTAAATTAGCGATTCGAACTTCAACTGAATGTACAGAATTCGTTTTAAATCGGATTTCTGTGAAACAAGAAACGTTGGGAGCTGGTGAAGTATATCTTTCTAGTGGAAGAGAAAATCAGGATTTCGTCATATAGATTTTGAGATATGTCCAAATCAAATTTTAAAATAGTCGCTATAGAATCGTTTATCGACCATAACAGTTTATTCGATATAACTAGATATCGGGTTTGAATTTAGACAAGGTACTTTTGGGAAGTAGTGATAATTTAATTTTTAGAATTTTACTGTAATTTTTAATTAATTAAATAAGCAACTTTTTATTTGGGGTATTTTGCACCCTGTAATCAACATTTTTGAAGTTTCAAAATATGAGTCCATCTACCGATATTATTATATTTTTGGAATCCTGACACATCGCTGATTACAACGGTATTTTTATTTCTGTCCAAAGCAATTCGTATGTGAACAGAACTGTATATATATCGGGGTACCTTACTTTGTAATAAAAACAAACCATACGTTCTTCCTATAAGCCACGCCCAGTATACCTTATTTTCATTAACACCTAAGGAAATGAAAGACTATAAAGAGGCCACGCACTGTGTTTTCTCAGCCACTAGTGCAGAACAATGAAAATGTGGATAAGGGAAACTCCAACCAAATAGAAAACAAAATACTATAAAATCGTTTAACCTAATCCATTCCTCATTCAGATATTTTATCCGCCGCATCTCTTATATCTAGAAAACGAAAGCTCGGCTAAAAATCGAGCTTCAAATTTTCAAAAGATAAATCAAAATGAATTCCTATAAATCAAAAGATCTGTATATTCGAACTCCTGCAATAATCCTATTCACTGTCATACTAGCTTTTCCCTTTTCGAACACGAGTTGGTTCGCTGTACTTATCGCTGCAACAATTAGGGTTAATGATTTACGAGCTTATAATACATCGATTTGAGATGTTGAGGGTAGATTTGGGTTTATGGAGTGACGCTGCACCTGCTGTCGAAGTCTCGGAGGTTTCGGTGGTCAAGAGGGACGCACCTTATCTGTACAGCGAGTTCGAGTCTGTGAAACCCCGATGGAGGCGTCGATCTCGAGTTGGTCGTGGGGGACATAGGGAGATGGAGCTTTGGACGGAGAAGCTGTCGGTGGTTAGCAGATTTGAAAACGATGGGGTAGAGAGCTCGAAAATGGGGGAAGGAGTTGGGAAATGGTGTGAGAATGGTTTTCTGAAGTCGGGTTTTTAAGTTTTGGGGAGATGAAGTGTGGGCTCGGGTATTCAAGACCGGGTTAGGGCCAAGTAATAAGAGGGGTAAGGCCCATCAATGTTTAAATCCAAAGTTTTATTTTTATTTAAAAATGTGAAAACTTCGGAGTAGAATAACTTGGTCATACCTAATCAGATTTACGAACCGTAAGTTGCATTGGGACCGTATGGACGAGAGCTTCACAATGAAGCTGACTGGGAGTGAATCCGAGCTCGTTACAATTTATGGAGAAATAAATTGTCCGACTGAGTCGAATAACGCAAACCGTTATTCAACGGTTAACGCGCCAAAGTGAGTAAATCTCACTAACTCTGAACAGTTTATAATTTCATGTTGTATTTTTAGAACTGTTAGGAATTGTCTGATTTACTGTGTGTTGACTGTTTGATTGAACTGCTAGTCAGTTAGTTAAATTTTCTATATTGATTCTGTTTAACAGAATATATCATATAGAACTGAAAAGTGATGTTATCTATATTGTTTAACATCTGTGATGCAGGGAAACAGGTTGGAGGAATCCGACTGGATTCCTCAACATTTATTTTACTGTTTTCATATATTGTGATATATGATGGGTTATATAATCTGTTATGGATTATGTGTGGTGGAATGATGTTGATCATTGTTATTCGATATTTTAAACATCATAAAAGACCCTGGGATGTAAAAAGAAAGTATTTCAATGTATATTGAAATAAAGGAATTTTATAAAATCACAGGATTTTATAAAAGGAAATATTTATAAAACGAACACAGTTTTATAAAAGGGATATTTATTTAGAAAATAAATAGAAATAGAAAAGGAATATTTATTTAGAAAATAAATAGAAGTTATAAATATGAAATATTTGTAACGGTAAATAGAAGTTATAAATATGAAATATTTGTAACGGTAAATAGAAGTTATAAATAGGGAATATTTGTAACGGTAAGTAAACGTTAAAAAAGGGAAATAGTTGTAACGGAAAACGTAGAAAAGCAAAGGGAGCTAATCGATGTTAGTTAATCGATTAGTGTTAAAGCAAAAGGAGCTAATCGATGTTAGTTAATCGATTAGTGTTAAAGTAAAAGGAGCTAATCGATGTTAGTTAATCGATTAGTGTTAAAGTAAAAGGAGCTAATCGATGTTAGTTAATCGATTAGTGTTAAAGTAAAAGGAACTAATCAATGTTAGTTTAATCGATTAGTGTTAAAGCAAAAGGAGCTAATCGATGTTAGTTAATCGATTAGTGTTAAAGTAAAAGGAGCTAATCGATGTTAGTTAATCGATTAGTGTTAAAGTAAAAGGAGCTAATCGATGTTAGTTAATCGATTAGTGTTAAAGTAAAAGGAACTAATCGATGTTAGTTTAATTGATTAGTGATAAAGTAAAAGGAGATAATCGATGTTAGTTTAATCGATTAATGTTAAAGTAAAAGGAACTAATCGATGTTAGTTTAATCGATTAGTGTTAAAGCAAAAGGAGCTAATCGATGTTAGTTAATCGATTAGTGTTAAAGTAAAAGGAGCTAATCGATGTTAGTTAATCGATTAGTGTTAAAGTAAAAGGAGCTAATCGATGTTAGTTAATCGATTAGTGTTAAAGTAAAAGGAACTAATCGATGTTAGTTTAATTGATTAGTGATAAAGTAAAAGGAGATAATCGATGTTAGTTTAATCGATTAATGTTAAAGTAAAAGGAACTAATCGATGTTAGTTTAATCGATTAGTGTTAAAGCAAATAAGTTAATCGAATATAGTTATTCGAATAGAAAGTAAAAAGAGTTATCGAATATAGTTTATTCGATAGGAGTTAAGTGAAATGAGTAAATCAATAGTGTTAGTCAAATAGAGTTAATCCAATAGTGTTAGTCCAATAGAGTTAATTGATGAGGGTTAATCGAATAGAGATTTATTAGAAGGAGGGTTAAGTAAGGAAGTTAGAAAAAGGAATAAAGTGAACTTTGCTAATTTCAAAGTTAGAAATGTTGTTCAGTTAAGGTCTGAGAGGTAGTTCTACCCCAACTTGATTGACTTCGTTTTGAACTAAGGAATAGTTAAGGTTCGGCAGTAAAGGAAATGGTTTGAGTTGGCATCGCGATGGTTTGTTTAAACATCTGTCTAAGTCCAATGAAGAAGCTTTGGAAATGTTTTCCAAATAAGAAACCAGAAATGTTTTCTAATAAAGAAAGCAAGAAATGGAAATGTTTTCCATTGTTAATAACGTATATTTTCCAAATCTAGAAAATAAGAAATATTGAATATAGGGAAACAGGAGATAAGTAAATTTATGAAATTAAGAGATAAATGTTGAATGATGTTTGATCGATATAAATTTCCATTTGGAAATAATATCGCTGTTTGCACACGTGTTTTTATTCGATAGTTAAATCACAGACTATCGAAGTTTTGACCATTTTTACGTTGTTAATATGGAGAGACCGGTTGGATTATTATCCAAAGAACCACTCTGTATTGGCATAAGCGTTGCGAATCATATATGTCAAAGGAAATTGAAGACGGAGTTATGCAAGGGCTATCCTGTTTACAGAATAGTGCCTTCGGTTCATCCTGTTCCTGGATGACGAGTATGGACGGATGTTTGATAGAGTGTGTCCAGACGATCACGTATATTGATTTCTCCAACCGTACCAAGAGTGGAAGCGGAGAAGGAAACTTCTTTTAGCTAACACATAATGTATTTTTGTAGACATCAATCGGTGATTTGATGGATTTGACGATGTGGCATTCAAAGGGAATCTGGTGTGATGATAAAGCGTAGCTTCTAGCCTCACATCTGGTAAATGACAGAAATCGGGCAGGCAGCATGGCTAAGTCGGTCGCACCGAAGTAGGGTGTATAATCACCTGATCTAGAGTTTCGTTTATTTCCAAAAATCTATTGTTGATGCTGTCCCATTCGGGAAACGGTTGCTGATCCCAACTGTTGGTGATATACATTCGATACACTCAAGCGAAATGAGTGGTCGGTCATGTGGGGCCGGGTTGCAAGATGTTCTTGTTGAACCCAGTGTATTCCTCTCTAGAGGTACACAAGCGGAAGGTGATTCCATACCTTGTCATAGTTGGAAATCCATTACCCAATACGTGCTTGCGGTTTTGATTGTATACTATATATGTAGAACGTGAGATGAAAGCGTTTCTGCTAGATGATTATATATATACTGTGGTTGATAGACATTATTATAATATCAAAAGGTTTTTGATATAAAGATATTTTGGATTCTCATAAGGGAAAACACATTCCGTTATGCGGCGTGGTCTTATGAGATATCGTTTACTTGTTCGAACTGTTTTTAAACTGTTTTACTCATACCAGTCCCATGACTGACCCGGAGTTTACTTTGTTGTTTTCCCTAAACTCTTGGGTGCCTAAATTTGTACGGGCAGTCAAGTAGTTGGGATTTACAGATATACTGCAAGAGCTTGGAGCAGGAGGCTTCAGGATCATATAGCTATAGTTATTTCCGCTGTGTTGTAAGTGCGGTACTTTGATAATGATATGTATATTCAAGTACAGATTTGTATTTCAAAGTTATGTTATGAAATATATTTATTCGTTCCGCTGTGAGATTCGTGTTACTCTGATGTTGTGTTCTTCTTCTTCTTCTATTCTAAGTTTCTATCTTATCTTTCCTCACCCTCTAATTTCTTTCATTAATTACCAGGATTTTTCGGTGTTTTGGTTATCGACATCGTGCTTATGTCGATAACCAAAGTCGCTCAAAATCCGGGTTGTTACAGGCTATGTGGTTATTATGTTGATGTAAACTAATCATGTAAAATTGGTGATTCATTCATGTTATGTTACATGCAAATTATTAGGCCAAGACATGTATTATGTTTAGATTTACATTTAGATCTCTGAAAATTGGATCCAAGATTAAAGTTCTTATTTACATACATTATTTAACTTGTGTAAAACCATATGCTTAAGATTCATGTTTGTTGGATCCAAAATAAAAGTTCATATTTACATACCTTGTTAAGCCTGTGTAATTCCATATGTTTAAGATTCATGTTTATTGGATCCAAATTAAAAGTTCACATTCACATGTCTAGTTGAACTTGTGTAATTCTATATGCTTAAGGTTTATGTTTACTAGACCCAAAATAAAAGTTTACATTTACATGCCTAGTTGGATTTGGGTAATTTTATATGCTTAAGACTTATGTTGATTGGATCCAAAAATGCAAGTTCTTTGTATTATGCCAAAATTTATATGACACATGTTTAGTTAGATCCTTATTATGTTGTATGAATGGCACATGTTCCCTTCTTTCCCTTTTGTATATAAGTTAGGCTAAGTTACGAGCCTAACATTCTATGTGAATTTTGTGAACGTATGACGGGGGTAATGTTGGGGAAAAAATCTTTAATTTATATTATTGGCATAATTTGGCCCATAAATATATAAATGATTAGTGGCATAAAAATGGTTAATTTATATACCAAAAATCTTGAATATGATTTAGAGGAAAAATCGGGCATGGCTTGAATGGCAATAATTATGGAAAATTTACATATAAATATGAAAAGTAAATATGTAAATTAAGTAAAAGACGAACATGCCTAACCCGAGGTTAGATTGAGTTGTGGTGTAAAACTGCCCAGAACCACTCGACACATCCAGTAACCACAACAACACCTATCTAATGTGAGAGGTTAGCGCATCATGCCCAAAGAAAACCCGAGGTTAGATTGAGTTGTGGTGTAAAACTGCCCGGAACCACCCGGCACATCCACTAACCACAACAACACATATCTAATTTGAGAGGTTGGTGCATTAATAAATCAATTAATGCTAATGAACAAGACATGCTAAGAAAATGAGTAGGGTTAAGTTAATATGAACACTTAACTAATATAACATGAATGACCAAGGTTAAGTTAAAGAGAAACACTTAACCAATATAACAAGATGGATGACTAGGGTTAAGTTAATAAGAAACACTTAACCGGTATAGCATGATAAATGGGTAAGGTTAAGTTAACACGAGAGGGCAACACTTAACCAATATAACTTGATTTGTGGTAAGGTTAAGTTAACACGAGAGGGCAACACTTAACCAATATAACTTGATTTGTGGTAAGGTTAAGTTAAAACAAGAGGGGACACTTAACCAATATAACTTGATTTATGGTAGGGTTAAGTTAACATGAGAAGGAAACACTTAACCAAAGTAACATGACAAGTCGGTGGGTTAAGTTAACTTGAATTGATTGATGACACTTAACCAATACAACATGATGAACGCGTGGGATTAAGTTAATAAGAAACACTTAACTAACATGACATGATGAATCAGTGGGAGTGTTAAGTACATATCAGGTTGGTGGGTAATATTAGTAAATATAGGCCCACAAACTTAACCGTTAAATAAACATGTTTGAATCAGTGGAAGGGTTAAGTACATATCGGGTTGGTGGGTAATATTGGCCCATCAAAACTTAACCATTAAATAAACATGCTTGGATCAGTGGGAGGGTTAAGTACATATCGGGTTGGTGGGTAAAGTTAGTAAATATAGGCCCACCAGCTTAATCAGTAGGAAACCCTAGTAACAGGGACCCATTTCAGCAGTAACCCACATAGATGTATCATGGTATCCTGAACTAGGCAGGGTGGGGCACGATTACTGGGCTGATTATAAGCAGTCAAAACAGCTGCAGGGGGTATGTCAGTATAGGTTCCGACGGTTTACGGGCGTGCACATACTCTGGAGTGGGAAAAAGCAGGCACTGGGTACCAGTAGTTATACATTGTGCATCTTGAATCATGTCGGGTCACTGTCATAAGGATTGAAACACCTTATGGTGGGACCAACATAGGGTATCTACACGCAAGAGAGGGCCGATTGACATAGACACATGGAACGTTAATGCAAGTAAGGAGCCGATCGATAGGGTACTAAGGGTACATCTAACACATTCATGGCTATTTGGCAGATTGAGGTGGAATCCTTATAATAGATGTACACCTGAAGGCTACCATAATTGCGAGGATTGGGATCACGTTATCATATTATCATTTTATACAGATTACAAGTTGGGACGCTAGTTAGGTGGTGCAGAGATATAGAAATCAGAATAATAAGGTAGTAGCGAAGAAGAGAAAGAGTAGAAGCGCATTCAGTTTATCTTGCCTTGTCATATCTTGTGCTAATCTTATGTTATCTTGTTGTCCTTGTTATCACGGTATTGTCTTATATTCAGTCTTATTATCTTATTTCTAGGGTGTTGTCCTAGGTTCAGTTTATTCATGTCATAATCCTTTTTCTTGTTTACATGCTAAATAGTCACTGGACTTACCAGACTTTTGTCTGACCTAGTTTTGTTTCGCCTCTTTTCTTCTGTTCCCCTCCCCCCAGTTCACAGGGATGAAATGTTACCACTTAGCTCAGTTTTCCTTCCAAGCTCGAAGATAGTCGATGTATTGCTTTGGACTCTCTCTCTTTTCCACTGCTATGGCTGGTTCACGCTTTATTGGGGAATATCGTTGTTATTTTTATGCTCCTTTTATAGTTGGAAGTTTTTGAATCAAGACAGAATTTCTATGTATTACTTTTAAGTATGATTGAGACAATTGTTGTAAAAGCTTGACTCAATTAAGTTGTTTATAAAATGACTTTATTTTCCGTTGCTTTATTTATCTGTCTTGTAATTTATCTGCATATTTTACCAATAATGCTCCACCGAAGTTAAGGCATTCCCTTTGTGAGTGACCTTAACGGGGGTGGGGTGTTTCACTTGGTATCAGAGCTGAAGGTTACCGGATCAGATAAATGATTTGAAAAATTATTTTCAAAAGGTGGGGTGTTTCACTTGGTATCAGACCTGAAGTTACTGGATCAGATAAAAGATTTGAAAAATTGTTTTCAAAATGGTTTTAAAAGAAGCATTTTCAAAAGAAAGGTTTTGTTTTAAAGGCATATTCCCCGAAGCCATATGCACTATCTTTTGATCCTATGTTTGAATCCTTGTTTTCCTTCTTTACTGTGTCTCCGGGGCTCCTGGGTTTCTGGGAGGTAATCTCATCGCGGCATGGTTCCGTAGGATCGATGAGACTACGACACTTGTCAAAGGGTGAAGAAGTGCCCAACTTCCATCTATAGCAGCAGTAGTTTCACCTACGGCTAATTTTCTTTCAAGCTTTGTAGGGTTTTCCATGCGATGGAGGCAGCTTTCAAGAGACTTGTCAACAAGTTACATAAGGATGGCAAAGATGAGAATGAGGGAGTTTGGCTAAGGAGCACAACCCAAGGATGAGGCTCATGGATATAGACTTGGTTCACAAAGGAAGTAAAAAGGAAAGAATAGTAAAACCTAAAACAAGAGCAAGTGTCTTTATTATGGTATAACGGGTCATATAATTAAGGACAAGGGCAAGAACAAAGGACAGGATTTTCTAGAAGGCAAGTGCATGCTCTCACCGCCAGCAAACCTAAGAGAGAGGTAGTAAAGCTTCAGTTGAAAAGGTTTGGTTTTCTTTTGATCATCCTGTTAGTACTCTTTTTTTAATTTCAGCGCTTCACATTCGCTCATATCTGCTTCCGTAGTTGAGTCTCTCCACCTTAGTACTAGTATAATAGAAAAACCCATTATTGTCTCAAATCCGGTTAGTGGTTTGGCTCATTTATCTTTGGTTTGTAAGGATTTGAGAATATCTATGTTAAGTATTGAGTTTAAATGTAATGCTTATGTTTTTGGTTTCATGGGCTATGGGTTGATTCTAGGCATAGATTGGCTAGCTAGTAATTGTGAAAGGAGGGTAGTTAGACTTTTTACTTGCCTCGGGAATACCCTCGAGATTTTGTACGATCCTGAGAGGATCAGTTATGCTTAGCTACATAGAATCACTTGATGCATCTATCGACGATTTGCGTTCCGTTAGAATAGTCCATGAATACGCAGATGATTTTGATTAGGTTATGGGTTTTCCCCCTAAAACTCAGATGGACTTCTGCATATATCTAGTTAACAATGCAAAGCTAGTTATGCAATCAACAATAGTTTTGGAACGAGATTGGCGAGGATAGCCAGAGTCAGTTAAGTGCTCAATTGTTTGGTTATTTTGCTAGTATCATCTCACGTAGATTGTCTAAATTCGGAGGAGGTATTCCTTGGGTGCTTCTATGATATTGGTTTAGGCCTTTGGGGCTTGTACTTGAGGGATATCGAGTTCGACTAGGATAGTTTGTGTGAGAGGTAAATGGTTGTGGCAGGCGCCTTAAGTAGTAAAAGACTGACCTTAAGAGAGGTAAAAAGTACATAGCAATCTTTAGCTTTAGACCCTCAGATTTGTAGCATGATGGATAAGATAAGTAGAGGAGAAACCTCTAATCATCTTAGTATATACACTTGGTATCATGGTTAACACCTGTTTATCTTGGAAAGATAGTTCGACTACATTGGATACCCTCTAGCATAGTAAGTGATCAATGTCCTATCTTTACTAGTTGGTTTTGGAAATGGAGGTCAAGAAGCTTCGCAATCGTGAAGTTAAATTAGTTAAGGTACAGCGGAGTGAAGCTCAAGAAGATGCAACTTAGAAGACTAAAGACTAGATACGCGCAGCCTAACCCTTTTCTTTTTGAGGGAACATCCTTGATCTCTCTTTCCTTAAGTTTATGCATGCTTGTATCTATCTTTTAAGTATATCTCCTTGATCCTATTCCTTATCCTTAGGTAGAAGCCAATGAATATAAACATGTGTTTGAAACATGTTATGATTGGTGGTTGCCAGTGGTTGCTAGTGGTTGCTCGTGGATGCATATACACACATTAGGCACTAGATCGGCTCAGTCACTTTCATATAGCATATGCATGAGTGAATTTTTATGAATTGAAACTTGATGTGTTATCATATGGATGTTGCATTTGTATGAATGATTATGCACTCATGTAGAAGTTATAAAGTATGATTAGGAATAATTGTATACATGACGGACTCATGGCACTGACATAATTCGCATTGAGGAGGTCAACTGAATCAGTAGACCGCCTGATTTTGCATTAGACAAGGACATGTACATACACTATGCATATGATCATGAAAGCATTAGTACTTTTTTAAGGACAATGGACGCCTGTGATTGGATGGTTGAGTAAATGGATGTTGGATGTTAGGATATGCATTCTTCTTAACTTAGAGATTTCGGGGACGAAATCCTTTAAGAAGGGGAGAATGTAACACCCTGTATTTTTTAAGAATAATAAAGGAACAAATTAAAGTATACTTAATTTTTAAAGTGAGAATTAAGGGAAACGGGTTACGCCATTGCGTTCATCTCAGAATTCTTCTTGGAATAGAGTCCAAGTTTTCGTAAATCGGACTTCGTATGAAGGAGTTATGACCTTTGGAAGATTCAAGAGAAATTCAGAAAATTAAATACCAAAGCAGGTCGACCTGGGGGTCGACCTACCCTAGGCCAGGTCGACCAGGAGGTCGAACATGGGGTCGACCTCCCCTATACAGGTCGACCAGGGGGTCGACCTGGGTGGTCGACCTACCCCCTCGCCCAGATCCAAATCTGAGACAATTCTGAGTCGATGCTGAGTCCTTTCTGACCTATTGCTGAGTCACTAGGGCTTAGGTGGAAACTCTGGATAACTCTATCTAGTCTGGACGGCTGTGATTTCTCCTAAAATGATCTAACGGCTCACATAAGATTAAACTTCTATAAAAGCAACCCTAATCCTCAAACCCTAAATCACACAAATTCATTCCAAGGAGCAATCATGTTGTCCATGACTGTTCTAGCCTAGCCACCATTTCTTCTTCAATTAGAAAGTGAGTCAAAAGCTTCGAATCAAAACTTACTTAGAGAAATTGATAGTATTCTTCAAGGGGATTGCTTTTCAAATTCAGAAAACAAATCATAGAAAACAAGACTTTCTTTTCTTTGTAAGTCCTGTTATTATTTAGATGTGAATGATTAAAAGTTATGATTTGTAATAAAATGAAAACTAGCATTATTCCTAGTTATAAGATAATGATGATGCTGATTCATGCCTATTCTTATAACGATTCTATCGTATATGCTCATGGGATTATTGTAGTTATTATGTTGGTGTTAAATTAATCATGTATTATGTATAGTTTGATGATTTATTCATGTTATGTTTCATGCAAGTTGTTAGGCTATGTGGTTATTATGTTGATATAAACCAATCACGTAAAATTGGTGACTCATTCATGTTATGTTACATGCAAGTTGTTAGGCTATGTGGTTATTATGTTGATGTAAACCAATCATGTAAAATTGGTGATTCATTCATGTTATGTTACATGCAAATTATTAGGCCAAGACATGTATTATGTTTAGATTTACATTTAGATCTCTGAAAATTGGATCCAAGATTAAAGTTCATATTTACATGCCTTGTTAAACTTGTGTAAAAGCATATGCTTAAGATTCATATTTGTTGGATCCAAAATAAAAGTTCATATTTACATGCCTTGTTAAACCTGTGTAATTCCATATGTTTAAGATTCATGTTTATTGGATCCAAATTAAAAGTTCACATTCACATGTCTAGTTGAACTTGTGTAATTCTATATGCTTAAGTTTTATGTTTATTGGATCCAAAATAAAAGTTTACATTTACATGCCTAGTTGGATTTGAGTAATTTTATATGTTTAAGACTTATGTTGATTGGATCCAAAAATGCAAGTTCATTGTTTTATGCCAAAATTTGTATGATACATGTTTAGTTAGATCCTTATTATGTTATATGAGTGGTACATGTTCCCTTCTTTCCCTCTTGTATATAAGTTAGGCTAAGTTACGAGCCTAACATTCTATGTGAATTTTGCGAACGTATGACGTGGGTAACGTTGGGGAAAATCTTCAATTTATATTATTGGCATAATTTGGCCCATAAATATATGAATGATTAGTGGCATAAAAATGGTATAATTTATATACCAAAAATCTTGAATATGATTTGGAGGAAAAATCGGGCATGGCTTGAATGGCAATAATTGTGGAAAATTTACATATAAATATGAAAAGTAAATATGTAAGTTAAGTAAAAGACGAACATGCCTAACCCGAGGTTAGATTGAGTTGTGTTGTAAAACTGCTCGGAACATCCAATAACCACAACAACACCTATCTAATGTGAGAGGTTAGCGCATCATGCCCAAGGAAAACCCGAGGTTAGACTGAGTTGCGGTGTAAAACTGCCCGGAACCACCCGACACATCTAATAATCACAGTACACATATCTAACGTGAGAGGTTGGTGCATTAATAAATCAATTAATACTAATGAACAAGATATGCTAAGAAAATGAGTAGGGTTAAGTTAATAGGAACGCTTAACCAATATAAGATGAATGACTAGGGTTAAAGTTAATGAGCAACACTTAACCAATATAACAAGATGGATGACTAGGGTTAAGTTAATAAGAAGCATTTAACCGGTATAGCATGATAAATGGGTAAGGTTAAGTTAACACAAGAGGGAAACACTTAACCAATATAACTTGATTTGTGGTAAGGTTAAGTTAACACGAGAGGGCAACACTTAACCAATATAACTTGATTTGTGGTAAGGTTAAGTTAACACGAGAGGGAAACACTTAACCAATATAACTTGATTTGTGGTAAGGTTAAGTTAAAACAAGAGGGGACACTTAACCAATATAACTTGATTTATGGTAGGGAACACGAGAAGGCAACACTTAACCAAAGTAACATGATAAGTCGGTGGGTTAAGTTAACTTGAATTGATTGATGACACTTAACCAATACAACATGATGAACACGTAGGGTTAAGTTAATAAGATACACTTAACCAACATGACATGATGAATCAGTAGGAGGGTTAAGTACATATCGGGTTGGTGGGTAATATTAGTAAATATAGTCCCACAAATTTAACCGTTAAATAAACATGTTTGAATCAGTGGAAGGGTTAAGTACATATCGGGTTGGTGGGTAATATAGGCCCACCAAAACTTAACCATTAAATAAACATGCTTGGATCAGTGGGAGGGTTAAGTACACATCGGGTTGGTGGGTAATATTAGTAAATATAGGCCCACAAACTTAACCAATAGAAAACCCTAGTAACGGGGACCCATTTCAGTAGTAACCCACATAGAAGTATCATGGTGCCCTGAACTAGGCAAGGTGGGGCACGATTACAGGGCTGATTATAAGCGGTCAAAACAGCGTCAGGGGGTACGTTAGTGTAGGTTCCGAAGGTTTACGGGCGTGCACGTACTCCGGAGTGGAAAAAAGCAAGCACTGGGTACCAGTAGTTATACATTGTGCATCTTGAATTGTGTCGGGTCGCTGTTATAAGGATTGATACACCTTATGGTGGGACCAGCACAGGGTATCTACACGCAAGAGAGGGCCTATTGACACAGACACATGGAACGTTAATGCAAGTAAGGAGCCGATCAATAGGGTAGTAAGGGTAGATCTAACACATTCATGGCAATTAGGCAGATTGAGGTGGAATCCTCATAATAGATGTACACCTGAAGGCTACCACAATTGCAGGGATTGGGATCACGTTATCCTATTATCATTTTATAAAGATTACTAGTTGGGACACTAGTTATGTGGTGCAGAGATATAGAAATCAGAATAACAAGGTAGTAGCGAAGAAGATAAAGAGTAGAAGCGCATTTAGTTTATCTTGCCTTGTCATATCTTGTGCTAATCTTATGTTATCTTGTTGTCCTTGTTATCACGGTATTGTCTTATATTCAGTCTTATTACCTTATTTCTAGGGTGCTGTCCTAGGTTCAGTTTATTCATGTCATAATCCTTTTTCTTGTTTACATGCTAAATAGTCACTGGACTTACAAGACTTATGTCTGACCTAGTTTTGTTTCGCCTCTTTTCTTCCGTTCCCCTCCCCCTCCCCCTCCCCCCAGGTTCACAGGGAGGAAATGTTACCACTTAGCTCAGTTTTACTTCCAAGCTCGAAGATAGTCGATGTATTGCTTTGGAATGTCTCTCTTCCACTGTTATGGCTGGTTCACGCTTTATTGGGAAACATCATTGTTATTTTTATGCTTCTTTTATACTTGGAAGTTTTTGAATCAAGACGAAATTTCTATGTATTACTTTTAAGTATGATTGAGACAATTGTTGTAAAAGCTTGACTGGATTAAGTTGTTTATAAAATGACTTAATTTTCCGCTGCTTTATTTATCTGTCTTGTAATTTATCTGCATCTTTTACCTATAATGCTCCACCGAAGTTAAGGCATTCCCTTTGTGAGTGACCTTAACAGAGGTGTGGTGTTTCAGTACTTATGGAATAATTGTATCTTGATAATCTGTGTTTGAGTTATGTGGCTTTTTAAATAAAAGGTACATCATATTTTGGTATTATATTTTCTCATTCCGCTATGTGAGATTTCTGTAATGCAATGTCTATATATTATTATCAGTGCAAACGTAATCCCTCATAGGAACCAACAACCCGTTTAGAGTGACTCTAAGTTCCGATGGGCCTTCCTGGGTCAAAATTTAGGCTCATTCCATTATATTTGGTATTAGAGCATAGGTTACATGATTATAGGAAAATATATATGTATGAGAGGCATATTTATTATTTTGAAAAAGGATTTTCAAAAGTTTCACTATATACATAAGTATATATAAAATTTTAAAGAACACATGTCTTTAGAAAAGGGCATCTGTAGGTCTTTTTAGGAAAGGTTTGGCATTAAATTATAGAGATAATTTAGAGGCCATATAGTAATATAGCAACCTCCTTGTCAATTTAGAGACCTCTGAGAATTGGATGGTTATAAGATTTAGAGCATGAAAAGGATTAAAACCTCCTTATTTAGTAAGTGACGAATGGAAGTTAATTGGATGAGCTATCCATCATGGTAAAGAAAAACATTTAAATAAGTGTCCATTAAGTGAACAATTAATATGGACCAAATTGATAAATATGCCTGGTTGTTGCTGAGAATCATATTTAATTATTGACATAAACTTCGAGAATAGAGCTATGATTGTCTTAAGCTTTCAAAGGAACGTTAAATGGTCAAAAAGGAAAGTAATAAAGGATTTATCAAGACCATTTTTAGGCAAGAATATTTGGAAAAGATGTTAAAAATGTCCATAATAATAAATAATATTTAGAATGGTTTAAGTGGACATTATGGACATGTATTAGGAACATGTAGGATGTGAAAAATTAAAGAATACAGAGGAAGAGGGTTAAGACAAGATACATACTTCCATAAATGAAGATACCAACCTTTGCTGAAAAGATAGTAGGTGCGGTTGGAAAATTTAAAAGGGTAAATATGTTTTTCTAATCGACAAAGAAATGAAAAGCCTACAAATATAGGAATTTTAGGAAATATACTTCTGTAGAATAGAGTGCTAGAAGATTTAAATAGAAGACCAAGAATATTTAGAAACCCATCAAGATGAATTTTTGACATACTACAAAAACTATTTGAAAGAGGAAATTTTTGATGAACTGTTAACCTCTTGTATATGGACTAGAATTACATAATAATTCCAATTGAAAAATAATTGGAGTTATAAATGTTCATTAATTCTTCAATTAGACAAATAATAAATATGAGTTTTAGCATACACTAAAGATGAAAAAGTTAATTGTAGATGTTTTAAAATAAGAGCTTTAGTGGGAAAGAAAATGAAGCAACAAACACTAAACCATTCAAATAGTTAATTTGAAATTTTCATGGTCTTGATGTAACAAGCTTTTAAAGTATAGATTTGAAAATATTCTTTTCTAGATGGCGATAGTAAATTGGCGTTTAAAAAGAAAAATGAGAGAAAGAAGACAGACTTATAAGCCTATAAAAATAACTGTCATTGACATACTCAACTAAATGAAGAGAAGATAGTAAATTTATTTACTAAAATTGGGTAGAGTTGAAATGATAAAAATCATCGTAAAATAAGAAGCATGTGATAAGATAAGAGTGCTAAAGGGTAGTATAAAGGATGAAAGGTTACACCAAGGAAGTTATTTAGTAATTTGGAGCTTATTTATGACCATTAAATTTAATTTTTGAAAAACCTTTCATTGTGCAAATAAAAAGTAGTGAATAGTTATGTTCATTAAGAACTTTCAAAATTCGTATATGCACGTATGTATATTTATATATATGAGAGTTTTAAGATTTGTACTAAAATGAATGCAGTCTAATGTTTCAAAATATATTTGAAAGTAGAAGAATAAACTGAAAATATAGACATGAATGGAGGAATTAATTGCTAATTAATTCAATGTTAAAAGATTTAGGTTTCATTTGCAAATAGAATTGAATATTCCTTTCAAAAACAATTGTCATTTTGAAAGTCATTTAAGACTAATGTTCTGTATACAAATAAAAGATAGTGTTAGGATAAGGAAAGATATTTCATTTTTAAATAAAGGAATTTTGGGCATGTAGTAAATGTTCATGAAACACTAAAGTTGAAATATTCATTTGGAACATTTTACTAAAAGTATAAAGGTATTTAGCTTTATTGGGTAATGTTTCAAAGGTGTTTTGAAATATGATTATGAATGTTAACTAGACGTTTTTAGGAAACTTGGTGTCGCCTAATTAAGTTTTTGACATTCAATTAAGGTTTTGTTTTTAAATAAGAAGTAGCTTTTGTTTTCATATAAGACCCCAAACGATTATCATTCATGTAAGGTATTTATAACAGACATGCAACATAACAATAGAAATAGGAATTAAAAAGGACATCAAGATTCCTATTGCAATATCTTTGAAATCATTGGAAAAAATTGCCTTATTAAAACTAGGCATTGCATTCATATTTTGTTCGATAAGAAATAAAGCGGGGAAAAGTTATCCTACTCTTAAAAACCAGAGATTTATGAACATGTATACAATGTTTTCAAAACATTACAAAAACTTAGAACAAGACATTTATTAGACATTGATTCGTAAGAAATAATAGAATTATATTTTAAAGTGGAAATTAAAACTTTTAATGCTTCAGCATTTAAAAAGGCATTTAATCCAAATTTTTGGAAACCTTAGTAAATTGTTGCCACAATGGGGTATACATACATGCATATAAATGATAGTAACATTGCAATTGAATTTACTTAATATCACTGAGATCGATGCTGTTACAAAAGAAATAGATTTAGTACTAGTAAATTAGGCAAATCAAGATTAGGATATAACAGCTTGTATAACTAAATTTGAGAACTTTAATGTCGGTCCCAAAAAGGATTATATTTGGAAATTTTAGTCAGGAATAAGATTTGGTTGTAAACTATATTGCCACGATAGTTTAGTCTTGAATTAATACATTAGTAACTGTAGCTAACAGTTAGTAATATATAAAGATGTAGGTATAATGTAGACAACGTAATTCATAATTTCGAAAAATAGAATTTATGACTATTAATTGCAAATTTAATTTGCAACACATTTGTAGTTAATAAGATTAAGAGGAAATTTTAGGGACTGATTTAAAAGACAAATTGATTTGGAGTAAGTTGATATATTTCAAGCCTGAAGGATCTTGAGGGAATTAAATAAGTATTCAGAGAACGGTTTATTGCCATAATTATATATTAAAATGGACCACATTTATAAAGAGTACAAAGAAAGAAAATTTAAAGGCATGGATTTGGCATCTTAAGTATTTCGACTGAAAGTATTAAGACCTCGGTACTATTTGGACCATTTAATTGTAAGAGTTAACTTCCAAAATGATAATTAGGCTGGGATCCTAAGTTGTTCCCCCGTACTGATTGAATAAGGGTATAAACATGATGAAAGTAATAAATCCTTGTTATGCATGAGATGTTGGGATTTAAAACCTTTGTTACATTCTTAAGACAAATGTTTAAGTAGTGGAAGAACCTTATGGGGACATCCAATCTAGCAATTGACTATATAAGGAATTTGGAAGTTAATAACGGAATTGGATTTATAGCCCACACAGAGGAAGTGTATCGGTCTTATGGTTTTTGGAAATTTCGCCTCATGGAATGCCAGCCCCAAGAATAAGGACATAAAATATGAGATATAAGAATTGCATTAACCTTTACAATTTGAATATGACCATGTTTTGGTTTGTTTAAAGGTATACGTTTAATTTTTGTAAACTAGCCTATTTGTCGTTATTCCAAAAAAAAGAGAAAGAGAGACTATGTTTAAAATTATAAGGAATATGCTCAAAATGGAAAGAATGTGATGTGTAATTTTTCGTGTTTTCACGCAAATTGCACTACCCATCCAAAATAAAAGAATATCCATTCCTTGTAATTTTAAACATATCAATATTATTGCTGGGCAAATTTATGAAAATTTTAACAAAAGACCGTACTAGAATTTAATTTTCAACAAATTCGATCATAGGAAAATATTCTAGTCATATTATAGATTAGACATTAATTAGTTAAATATAGAGATTTGATTTAGGAAATTCTTTTTTTGAATCGTACTTCACTTGAAGACTGGGGAGCAAAACGAAGGCAGCCAAAAGCTTTGGAAATAAGAAGAAGGATCTGCAGAATTACCTCTTAGATAATAGGAATGATAGTAATATTTATACGATAGCGTAATTATCCTTTTGGTAATTAGTGGGCACTCTAGAATTACTTCAAGAAGGCCACCTAAATTACCAAAGTGTTGATGGAATAACCTTTGACAAATTTCTACTCGAACCTTATTTGTGGTTGAACTTTAGAAAAAGTCTAATTTGATTAGGCAGACCATGGAGGATAATGAGTTGGTATTATATTTTGAGTTTTTCCTAAGTTATGGAGATATATGTTATTGTGAATTTGAACCCATAAAAGCTTTATGTTTGATTAGATAGCTCCACGGTACACTAAATTTTTTTGTAGGGCCTAATCAAGAAACAGGGACAAAGATGGAACCTCGGAAGTCTTATGCCACCATAGATATCTTGGAGCACGATATTTCAAGACTCTGCATGTGACGACCCGCCCCGCACCAGCGGACATTTCCCTTTGAAATGCGTTGTGCCAAAGCCCAATTAGCTCGGGACGGTTGTCAAAAGGAATGGGTTTGAGGCGACGAATCACCAAGAACCCTTTATCTCACAGCTCATAGAATAAAATATAATAATAACATAACTTGATATAAAACAGGCGAGATAGTTCATAAGCTGAAAACTAAACCATATCCATCAGAGTAGCGGAATCCAAAATCCAGCTTATAATCCAAACCATTATTACAACTTCAAAATATTATCTCTAAAGCAAAATAGAAAAGGCACACTACTAATGCCCAAAGTAGCGACCAACAACAACACAGGGAGAATACACATATATAGTACGTGGAAGCCTCCTGCTCATCTTCGGACAGCTGCTTGTGCTTAACCAACTAACCTATCTCTAGTCTTCTCGTTTAGGGGCACCCAGAGTAATAAGAAGAGACATAAAACTCTGGGTCAGACAAAAGTCTGCTATGAGCGATAACAACAAAATAAAATAATAACTGGCATAAATAATCATATCTGACCTGGACCTGCAACCAAAGAGTTAGCACAACAAGATGTACAATACTCTAAGGTAACACCAACATATGGTGTAAAAATGGGAGTGTGCATGTCATGCTGATAGCAAACATCAAACATAGCATTCATCCTCACATCTCTTACTCAGTGCATAAAGCATACGATATCCACCGCTTTGATCACCAGAACCATTTGGACAATGATGGAGTCCAACTCCGTACAACTATCACTATGACCACTTTTCCCTTTGGGATCCTGATGGAGTCTAACTCCATACAACCTCTAACCCCACTGCACTGGTCCATAGTCAATACCCCCTTTCTCGATAGTGAGCCAAAGTTATAGATATTGATAACCCCTTTGCACATGCCCCATAGCAAAGTCCAACTCTAGAAGTTGACTCATTGGTTCCCATCTGGATTCTGAGTTCTAAATTCTTATTTGGACTTCCTTTGCATCTCGGGTCTTGGTATTGTTTGGTTCGGTCTCCATTCGGTTTGTGAGTTCGTGAAGCAGGAAGTTTGGTTTGGAGTCCACCCTTCGGTTCGGGTCGGTTCGTGGTGTACTGTTCGTGTAACGACCCAAGAATTTTCGACCCCGAAAATCGACATAAAATCACCATGTCGACTATTCAAGCATCGAAAACACTGGATTGTCAATAGAAAGAAGTTAGAGGGTGAGAATAGAAAGAAAGAAGTATTAGAATAGAAGAAAGAAGAAGAACACATCAGAATCTCACAGCGGAACGAATAAAATATAATATCAAATCTCTTTATACAAAAGAACTGTATATACATACCAATCATCAGAGTACAACATATATCAGTCACAGCGGAAAAATATCTGTATATAATTAGCGGTGAAGCCTCCTGCTTCTACCTCATGAAACTCCAAGCTAAACCTAACCTGGAACATACTCGGTTTGACCCGAGCACATTTGAAGCAAAGCAAAATACAACGGGTCAATCTGGAATACTATCAGTGATAAATTCACAGAACACACACTTGTTTAACTTTGGAAAATTCTTTCTGAAATCAGAGGATAATAGTAAGACCAGCCCACACATAAACACGGACGGTTTTTACCTTACTATAACCCAAAACGTTTTTGAAATCATAACTTATTCTGATATTATCATAGTGTCTAAATATAAGTAATTTAGAATCTAGCGGAACGCTTGCATCTCACGCTCCACATATATAGTATACAAACCAAAACCGCGGGCGCTTATTGGATATTGGATTCCAACCTTGACAAGGTATGGGACCACCTTCCGATCGTGTATCTCTAGAGGCGAATACACTAGGTTCAACAAGAATGTCTTGCAACCCGGCCCTCACATAACCGACCAATCATTTCGCTTGAGTGTATCAAATGTATATCACCGACGGTTGAGATCAGCAACCGCCTCTTGAAAAGGGACAACATCGAAATATAGATTAAAGAAGCAAATGGAATTTCTCTAGATAGGTGATCATACACCCTAATGGGAGCAAACCACATAGCCATGCGGCCTGCCCGATTTTTGTCATTTCTCGACTGATGAGGCTTGAGGCCAGAACTTAACTTTAAAACATCTGATCATCATTCACTTTGAATGCCACATCATCAGATCTGCCAGATCACACTGATTGACATCCACAAAAATTACTCTAGTTTATTTGGCTAGAAATAACCATTTCTCTGCCATCAACTATGGTACGTTTGGAGAAATCAACGCATAATCCAGGAACAGGATGAACCGAAGGTACTCTCCTACTGCATCTCATATAGGAATCACCCCATTGATCAGCAGCGAGTAGTCCTTGAAAATCCATAGATTTTAACTACAACAGAATCACAAATCAAATAACTCTGGTTGCAAGCCAGAGAAATTCGATAAGTAGTCCTTCCGCTTATGAAGATCCACGGTCTTCACTTGCTCTGTCTTCAATCGACGTCTTCACGTATTTGTTGGTCGAAATGGTTTTCGAATATAAGTTCGATCCCGGTCTTCCCGTACCAACAATTGCATTGGTCTGGTTTGATAGTCAGTGTTTTAACTATCAAATAACAATAGTGTGAATACATGAGCTTTTACTAATTCAGTACTTGACATAACTTGACCTCTTTTACTCAACTAGACTAACTTGACTTGATTACTCCTATTGATTAACTAATATTCGACTTGATTACTCCTATTGATTAACTAATATTCGACTTGATTACTCCTATCGATTAACTAATATTCGACTTAACTCCATTCACTTGACTTTAGATCGCAGCAATCACAATGGTTACCCCAAATTCCCTCAGGAAACATCCTACCGCCATAGGCTATCTGCAGCCCTGCGAATTACGCTAGCAGTCGTACGCAATGGCAACTCTTCCTGAATAACTATGTTTGGCTAACTCCATCTCAAATACTATATTTGATCAACTCTAATTGAATAAAAAATATTCAATATAATTTGAAATCAATATTCTTATTTCTTTTGAAATAATATTGCAATATTATATATTTCTCAAAACCTTGCATTAAAGTTTGATATTCCTCATATAGGGTAAAACCAATTCCAACACCTTTACTCGCTCCAAACTAATACCATTCCTCGATAATAGTGAAGCCAATCAAGTTGGTGTATTTTAGTTACCTCTCATACCTTGATCGACGACGTTCTAAACTCAGAATAATAATAGTTTGTCACTTAAACACCGATACTAAAATCTCGTTTACCACTTTGATTTTTAAATCTGGTTTTATAAACCATTCCTTACTTTTAAAACCTTTGTTCGAATATCTTATCACTTAATTTCTTTAAAGTATCATTCCTGTAACACCCCACCTCCGCTAGGGTCACTCACAAAGGGAATGCACTAGCTTTGGTGGAGCATTATCTTGGTAAACATACACATAAATATTACAAGATAGAACATATAAAATAGCGGAAGAAGAACCAAATTTCATTTCTTTAAAATCTAGAAAGGTCTAAATCCTTTTTACATCAAAATGCCATTAAATCCATTACATCGAAATCTATCTTGTAATAGTAAAGAAGCATAAAACCATAGTCATAAATCATTCCCCAAGTAAACAGTAAAGCAAGCCATAGCCAAGAGAAATCCTTGCGAACTAAGCTTGGTAAGATCCGAACTAAGCTGTATTCCCACCCTGCGAACCTTGGGGGGGGGGAACGAAAGAAAAAGAGGCGAAACAAACTGGGTCAGTCATAAAGGCTGAGTAAGTCCTAGTGGCTTTCAGCATAAAAACAGGTGAAGATAATATGGTATGAATAAACTGAAAGTAAACATAAGCATGATAACAAGGTAAGCTACAGGCACGATGAATCAAGTATAACATTGCAAGGTTTCTATTAAATATAACATCGCAAGATTTCTAAGCTTCACCATTCCACTATTTTCTTTGATTTCCTATATTCTCTGCACCAACTGTACTAGTACCCCAACCTGTATCATCCTTTCCATGTATATGTACAGTCCCTTACCGTATATCGTACGGCTTTCATCACGTATTTCTATACTACTTCAACGTAGTGCCACCATTCTTGAAATCCTTTGGACTGCCACCCTTGTTCTGGCTAGATTTCCTTATCATGAACTATTGCGTGTTCAACTAGGATTTATGCCACCTAGGACCACTAGGGATTATGCTACCTATTGAACGTTTCCTAAATTCGATTAGGGTTTATGTCACCTAGGACCACTAGGGATTATGCTACCTAACAAATTCCACGTAACGATCTATTAATCGATCGACTCTTTACAAGTCCTAGCTCGTTCATGTGTCTGTGTCATACGGCCCAATCACGAAATGTAGTCACCTGTGTTAGGTCCACCATAGGGTGTATCAAGCCCTAGGGTGCCAACCACCGACACAAAATCAAGCACGCACAGTGTAAACCAGCTGGTGCCCAATGCCTGCTTTTTCAACTCCGGACTACGTGCATGCCCATAGTCCGCCTGAACCTACAATGGCGCACCAACTCAGCCGTCGTTCTGGTCGCTTACAATCAGCCCGGTAATCGTGCCCCAACCTACCTAGTTATAGGGTACCGTGATACATCTAGTGGGTTACTGCTAAAAAGGACCGTGCAACTAGGGTTTCCGTTCAGTAGGTTAAGTGTTGTCATTTAAATTTGAGACTTAACCCCATCAGTCTAGCATGTCAAGTTGGTTAAGTGTTGTCATTCAAGTTCGTGACTTAACCCGCCTACGTGTTATGTCAAATTGGCTAAGTGTTGTCCTTCAAGTTCATGACTTAGCCCTACGAATCATCTGTCAAGTTGGTTAAGTATATTCAAGCGGTTCATGACTTAACCATATCAAATCATCGTGTCAAATTGGTTAAGTATATTCAAGCGGTTCATGACTTAGCCCTATCAAAATAATCGTGTCCAATTGGTTAAGTATATTCAAGCGGTTCATGACTTAACCCTATCAAATCATCGTGTCAAATTGGTTAAGTATATTCAAGCGGTTCATGACTTAACCCTATCAAATCATCGTGTCCAATTGGTTAAGTATATTCAAGCGGTTCATGACTTAACCCTATCAAATCATCGTGTCAAATTGGTTAAGTATATTCAAATAATTCATGGCTTAACCCGCCCACGTATCATGCTAAGTTATACATGTTCTTAACTCATAACGGTTAGGTCCACATTTACATGTCAAATTTCCATGTCATCCCACCTAACCCTCTAACCATACCCACGTCTTATAAAGGTTAGTATTCCTTAATTCATTCATTATGACGAACGAATCATGACCTCTCACATTAGACCGTGCATTTTGTGGCAACTAGATTTGCCGGGCGGTTCCGGGAAGATTTACACCACAAACTGGGTCTAACCTCGTGTCATAAACTGTTAAGCCTACAATTTGGCCTTTGACCTCTCACATTAGACTGACACTTTGTGACTACTAGATTTGTCGGGCGGTTCCGGGCATATTTACACCACAAACTGAGTCTAATCTCTTGTCAAAAGTTCATTAATGATCGTATTCCACCCAAAACGCCAATATCAGTTCATGTGTTTAACATATAGAAATGTTAATGATTCATGTTTTTGCCCCAAAACGTGTTCCCAAATTATTATCATAATTCACTATAAGGTTATGCCAAGTTATAGCCTTTTATTTACAATACATTCCAATTACCCAAAACCCAACTTAGGCGCGTTCATATTAAACCTCTACTAAGTCGTATATTATCATATATGTTTCAACTCCAAATTTTGCAAAATTAACATATGGCCAAGTTCTAGATTACATGTAAATTTTACATATGCCCAATTCCTACCAAATTTACATATGTTCAATTCATGCCGTTTTACATGTATGCCAACTTACACATATACCAAGTTTCATGCCGTTTTACATATGTCAAGATTCATGATTTACATGTTTACAAAGCTATGCTCAATTTACATAGATCCAGTTTTTATACCCAAAATTACATGTATAACATGTTTACACCAATTTACCCATAACGAATTCTAGCCAAATTACATATATCAAGATCCATGTCATATTACATATATCAAGATCCATGTCAAATTATATATGCCAATCCCCATTCTTGCAATTACTATTATAATGACAATACCCCAAATATTCAATTTCATGTTAATGGTAGCAATACCCAAATACCCAATTTTTATGTTATGCCATCAATTTCCACCAAACACATATATCCAAATAGGTATTATCCCAATATTCCCCCGTATTCCATCGTACGCAAATCGCGGTTTAGGCCCTAGGTCCGAAATTGACCAAGGTTCATCAGAAGAAAATAAATAGGGGGAGGTAGAAGTTGCAATAAGAACAAGACCAGAAAGAAAACAACATAAATCATCATGATAGGCATAAAGATTACAAATGGATAATAAATTCAACATGAACCAAGAAAACTAATTTACGGTAGGCTGAATAGATCATGAACTTGACATGAGAACAAAGATAGACAAGTCTCAAGAACCCAAGATTCAAGAAGCAACAGGAATGGGTCCGAATCAAATAAACATACTTAAATTCAATTCCACTTTATTCCATGGCCATATTATAATTAAATGTTTAAATCTAAAAACAACTAGAACTTACAGAGCATGGCTAGTGAATTAGGAACTGGATTTGTTGTAAAAATGTTGCGGCGTTGTTGATTTATTGTCTTGAATCATTGTTGAAGCTTTGTTCTTTGATTTGATTTGAGTTTGAATGCTTAAGCTTTAATTTGGGGACGCCGACCATGGTTCAAGAGGGAGTTCAGCAACATAATAGTGTAAGAATGATTTGATATGAATTAGGTTAGGTCTAAGGGTGTTTTTATAGGTGTAGCAACTAGTTTAGGCCCTTAGATTAACCCTAGAATCCATCCAGACCGTCAAAACACGTCTCAGGCTTCAAAAATGAGTTCTGGGTCCAACCAAGTCGACCAGGTCGACCTGTAAGGGGGGAGGTCGACACTGTGGTCGACCTGGGGGGTAGGTCGACCCTATGATCGACCTTGGGGGAGGGGGGGGTAGGTCGACCCCCTGGTCCAGTGCTGCCTGAAAACTGCTGAAACTTGTACATGCCATAACTTCTTCATCCGGACTCCGATTTTCGAAAACTCGGACTCTATTTCATGTAAAATTTCGAGGCGAACGCAATGGCGTAACCCGTTTCCCCTGATTCTGAATTTAAAATTTAATTCTTCCTTGATTTCTTGTTTTAACATGTTATAAAAATACGGGTTGTTACAATTCCAATTCGAATTCGAATTCGCCTTACTTAATTTGAAACATTAAGCAAAAATCTTATTTAAGTCTTTACACTCACTTCCAATTTCATTTACCATGTTTGTTGAACACTGGGTCATAAATCACTTTAAAATCTCTTAACTGAACTTATCACCACCTAATTATTTCTTACTTGGCTTCAAATTGAAATCATTACTTTAATTAATTTTTAAATAAAAGAATAATTAGCTTTAACACTAACTATATTAAAATATAGTTAACTTTGATCTTAATCAAAAATAGGATTATTATCATTTTCTACAAGCTTATTCAATAATAATTAAGGTTATTAACAATAACCAATTCAATAATTTCTTTATATTATAGTTAATCGAAGATTAATTAATATTTAACACTATTCGCTAAACCTTAACGAATATTTAAATCAATATTTATTCCTTTGTCCATTTTGCTCGAAAACGGTGGATTTTACCAACCGTACATATCAGTTAACTATTAACTGATTTCATTTGTCATTTCCACTTCTTAATTTAATCAAATAACTTAATTGATTTAAAATTACTATCTAATTGTATAAAGGTACCATTATTCTACTTTACCACCCCACAGGTGATTTCTTTGCCTTTCTAGCTCTTAAATCCTGTATAAACCACTTATATAATTTCTTATATAAACTTGATTTAAAACATATATTTGTAAATTTCAAAATCTAAATATTTACACAAAATAATTGAAGAACTTTAATTCAGTTATAAAAGAATTTATAATTTCAACTGCGTCAATTCACTGCTATTTACCCAATCAACACTGTCGGTTGATTTTAAACACAACACAGGTGAATATTTATTCAACCATCAACATACAGACAGGTTTTGGTGTCAGTCGGAGTGAACAATTCATATATATGCACAACAAACAAAAATACAGTTTATTTGAGGAATCCAGCCGGATCCCTCCAACTGTCCTTCTCTGCATCACAGATATCAGTTGATAAAAAAATATACAAATTAAATAAATCGCGGAATATAAATGATTGCAACCAATCAAACCATAACAACCAATTTGCATCCAACGCATCCAATCAACCAATTTATACTGTAAATTGTATATTATATTTTTCTATGGATTTATCACATCACGGGGCTCTAGAAGGTGTGTGAATTAACTCTCCAATGTTTATTCTAGTTGACGGTTGACGCGTTTGTTGCATTTAATCTTGAACGGACGTTCAACATTTACTGAAATTTCAACTGCGTCAGATCAATGCCTAGTCAGTGCCATCGTCTAGGTCTCGTCTCTGCGATCCCAACGGATCCAGTTTCGTCAGATTCCGTTCACGTATGAGGGAGATACACTAGTTTAAAGTTTGGATAGATTATACAATAATTAACTTAAACTAATTATTAATTAATTAAATATATATTAATTTCCTTTGACCAGTCTTTGCCATGTCATCCTTAACTTAAGTAAATCGCGTCTTCCCTTTTTTCCTTGCCTGACCCTGATCATCGTTTAACCCTTCACCTTGTTTTTAAATCTCCGCCCCAACCTCCCCTCACCGCCGACGATCTAGGCCACCGGGACCCACGCCACCACCACCACCGGAACCGCGCCTTAGAGCAGTGCCGTAGCCACAAGCCTCCACCGCCGAACCTCCTCCTCTGCCTGAAAATCCGGTCTGACCAATTCCCGTTCATCCAAGCTTTCTGATCGCCAGAGACCACCTGACAACGCCGGACCACCACCATTGTCACCACCTCGCCGTCCAGCAGTGATCCCCCCATTACCGCGACGCTAAGTCACCTTCCAGCCGCCGGAATAAGGGGAAATCCGACCATGACTTTCAAATTAAACGCAAAAATGACCACCCATGTTCATCTCCTTGCCACGACCACCACAGACCACCAGAGACCCCGAGACCACAGCCAAACCAAAGCCTGGTCTCTCCTCTACAAAATCCCCAAGGTCTTGTCTCCTCAAATTAACCCAATCTCTCAAATTTAAGTAAAGAATGAAACCTGATTTCGCCACTGTTCAGCCGATTTCAGCCATCACGCTCAACGAAACCTCCCCAACTTTTCTCAGTAGGTAGATATCGTCCCGATCTACCACTTTCCTTCAGGTTGCCATAACAAATTCGCAACGGATTGAAAGATACAAATTAAAACGTGAACAGGGGCTTTTTTGCAAAATGGCTGATGAAAATTAGGTTAGGGCTAGAAATTATGATGTAGGGGTATATATAGATGAGGAAATAATATATTTTAAGTTAATGTGACGAATGATATTGACTAAAGATTTTTATTTCGTACCTATCGCGTTTTCGAACGTCGTTTATTCGCTCCTGCGCTCACATTCAAACCCCGTTCGAGATGCGAATGGACGGCATAGTATAATTTGACGATACAGTCCTAATGAAACTTGTTTCGTCGAATACCGAGTCAGTTTGCTCGAATGGCCCTCGTTCACGTCCAAACAATCGATTTATTTTGCATTTTATTTTGCCACGCTCAATGAATAACACCGATTGACGTGAAGTTTGAAAATCTAGCATTAATTTGCTACTGCGGTCCCAATAAAATTTATTTCGTCGAAAACTGAGGTCGTTTGAATAAAGGCCCTTTTATAACTGGCCAATTCAAATAAAATAAACCAATTTTAAAATACCTCAATATAATAATATTAAAATATTGAAATTGGCCATACACGACCAGAATATCGTATACTACCACAATAAAATATCCCGGGTTGAATTCCAAGCCAAATCGATATTTAAAATATTTAAAAACCCTCTATTCTATATAAATAATCGATATAATATATAAAGGAATCCCATAGCGTTTTTTCCAAAATTTGATTTGGACATAAATTAAAATCTACATGATGAAAACTGGATTTTTCTCTGCCATTGGAAAGATATCGTCAAACCGGTCCCGACGTTTCTTGTTTCGAGGAAATCCAACTTATTTTGAAACCGGTATGACCAATTGAAATTCAAAACAGCAAATCGCAAACTGCCGCGCCGCTGTAGCTCATTATTTAATTAAGTTATAAACCATATCGCTCAACCGTCGTTTTCGAATCGAAATCGTCCTTATATTTTCAATATAACCAATATTTGACCACTTTAAACTGCCCGATCACAATATATTTCAAATTCTATGTTTCCCCAAATATTTTGGAAATTAAAATATTATTTTATTATTTATTTAAATAATATATTCCAAATAAATCGTTAAATTCGATCATTTAAATTCAAACCAATATTTTAAATAATGAAAATAATTAAAATATTCCAAATAAATAGGCATAAAATACGAATCGTTACATTCCTTCCCCCTTAAAATAATTTTGTCCTCGAAATTGCTAAGGTAGAAAGAACATTACAACCCATTATCTTTACAAAAATATTTAATTTAAAACTCGATTTTATTTCTCAAAACAAATCTAATTGGTCGTAAAACCAAGTTAATTCAAATAATGAAATTTTCCAGAAATCTTCAAAAAATTTCTAGCGCCTTAAATTTCAAAAAAAAATTGGCAGAGTCTTCAATAAATATATATTCCTCGACCAACACGATCGGAAAAATCAAAATCAAATCCCAAAATCCAAACAAAACCAAAATTTCATATTTGCGTAGGCGTACCTTTTGGCGAGCGTTATTATGCGATATACGATAACTTATACTTGAGCTTGCTTAGTCATACTGCAGCTCTAGATTTGATTAACTCCAGAATTTCTCCTTTGAACTGATTTAAAGCTGAACTGGCTCGTCTGCACGTGTTCTTAACTCAAACCATGTAATAACCCGGAAATTCTGGGCCAATTTAAAATTTTTATTTTGGCAATTTTAGCGAATTTTGATTATTTAAAATGAGTTATTTTAAATAATGACGAAAAATTTATTTTGAATAGAATTCGAACGTATATATTTATATGGATCGTCGTTAGAATATAATTATTTATTTTAAATTACAAAAAGAATTGAAATGGCGCGGTAGTTCGATAATTCGATTTCAAACTTCAAATGAATGTACAGGATTCAAAATAAACCGTATTTTAGCGAAACCAAAAATAATAGAATCTAATTGAGAATATCTTTCCAACGAATCCGAAAAATCAAAATTCCATAGCGGGAATCAAAAGTTATGCCCAGTTGAAGATTCAGAATAGTCGCTATGGAATTCTAGCCCTTAAAAATGGAAATTTTGCAAACGACCTCGGATTTTGACGAAACCACTTTTGTTGGATCCATGATGTCAAATTATTGCTAGATTCCAATTTTCATAATTTTTGAATTCAATATGTGAGTGTGGCAAAGGAAAACGCGTTTGACTAGTTTTAGTTGATTTTAATCGACTGGAAAATGGTCATTTTTCAAACGGTCTCAGAATTTGACGAAACTAGTTTTATTAGGACCGTATCATCAATACGAAGCTAGAAAATATTTTTTGGGAATTTTTAGAGTTCGTATGTGACCCCAGTAAATTGAATTGCGCGTTCAAATTCATTATATAGAATTATATTTTAAATTCAACGGAAACTGATCATAACGATCGAAATGAATTACGAAACATATCCCATTGTGTTCGGAATGGGGGTAATTAGCTAGGGGCGACAGTCGTTGGGTCTCGTTTCGAGTTCGAATAAAAAACCAACAAATTAATGAAATAAATAATAAAATAATTATAAAATATATACTTTAAACCCCCCTCCTCTCTATACTTCCTCTCTCCCCTCTACGTTCAGAACGAAATCAAAAAGGAAAAAAAAGACGTCGATCCTCCACGCATCGGCCGTTGACGCCACCGTTGGCCCACCGCGCCTCAGGCGGAACCCCCCCTCTCCTCCGCGCCCTCCTCCTCCCTTCTCTGATCAACCGACGACCCCCCTTTCCCCTGTTTCCCTCCAATTCCAGTGCCCTAGACCCCAACTTAACCCGCCGCCCTCGTTGAAGCCACTGCTACCCTGAAGTCCACCCCCTCCTCCGACTGGCCAGCGAGATCCCCCCCTCCATTCAGTGACACTGTAAGTTTTTTTCGTTTTTTATTTCCATTTATTTGATAAAAATCAGATTTTTGATCACGTAAAATTTAGATTTCTATTTAAAGAAAGTTAGGAAGCTTCTTTGAATAAAAATAGGATTTTTAAGCGAAAGAAAATATGATTTTTATTTGTTTATTTGCAAGAGAAGATATGATTTTTATTTGTTCATTTGCAAAAGAAAATTATGATTTTTATATTATAGAAGTAATAAAAATATGATTTTTATATAGTAGAGGTTATAAAAGTAGGATTTTTATAAGATAGAGAATATAAAAATTCGATTTTTATATAGGAGGTAGCGATGAAAAGATTATATTTTTATAAGTGAAAAGTTAGATTTTTATTTATAGAAAGACGAGATTTTTATTTATATAAAGACGAGATTTTTTATTTATATAAAGATGAGATTTTTATTTATATAAAGACGAGATTTTTATTTATATAAAGACGAGATTTTTATAAAAACATCATATTAAAAATGCAATTTTTGTTATGAACAGCGTGAAACATTGTGTGATGGAACTGGTGGAAAACAAATGCAAATCTGAAACGCTCAGAAATAACGAATGGCGGAGTGGAAATCCTCGGTGAGAACTTCTCACCTTTAATTTAAATTTTCTAGTTGAAATATATACTAGGATGCAGACGGTATTTAGTAGCACCCGACACCCGTCGTCCGCAGACCATGGACAGTTTGTTTGATTTTGATGTGTTGTAGATTGTGTGATGAGATGTGAAATGAAATAAAATATTTATATAGTTAAAATATTTTGTAGTTGAAAATAGGATTTTTAATGTGTATTTAAAATGAAATAAACATAAACAAATCAAACGATTTGTTTATATACACACATTTGACTGATATTGATTGGGACGATAAATTTTACACATCGCCCAATTGCACAAATAAAATCTGTGTTTGATTGTTTGAAACCCCACACGGGTATTGGGATGATATATGACATACACTAATCCCAATAATTAGCTGTATGTCGATCGATTGATTGACAAACTGTTGTAAGCATTAAATATTTATATTTGATGCTTATACAATGTAGAATGCACTTTGGATGATGGTTGATGATTTATCGTTGCTGTTGTATACGTGTGGTAGAAAATCCATATAATTAACATTATATGGTAATTGATTGGGCCTCATTCCAGTTTTGAAATAGAATATTTGAAAAAAAAATTGAATAGAAATATTTGAAAAAGAAATATTTGAATAGAAATATTTGAAAAAGAAATATTTGAAATAGAATATTTGAAAATAGAAATATACGGAGCTGTGTTGATTAGATTGACGCCATTTTGACGTGAACAATATCTATATCGATTTTATTCATTTTACAATGAATATCGAAAGTGATTTCCAAATCTAATATTTTGAAATGAATTGAAATTCAAATTAAATTGAATTGAAATGAAATACGAATTAAACTGAATAGAATTGAAATTCAAATTAAATTGAATTGAAATTCGAATTAAATTGAATTGAAATTCGAATTAAACTGAATAGAATTGAATTTCGAATTAGATTGAAATAGAATTGAAATCATTTTGAATTGAATTTAAAGCGTATTGAAATTGAACTGAAATCGATTTGAATTGAAACTGATTTGAATTTGAAATTGATTTGAATTGAAATCGAGTTGAAATGAATTTAAAACGAATTTATATTGGGAGATTCAATTTTGATTTGAATTTGAGATGGAAGTTGAAATCGTTTTGAAAACGAATTTAAAATGATTTATAAAATTCGTTTCGAATGGAAATCGATGAAGTATATATTATATATATTATATATATTATATAATGGCCTGAATAGAACGCGCCACGCCGCGGCAGTTCGCGAATTTCGACCATTGACTTCGAATTGACATTGCGGGAGATCCGACCGTCGGATTCTCCTAAAACCGAAATCGTTGGGTTCGTATCGAAAAGAGCTTTCTAATGAATATTAGAAATTTGAAATCTAATGGTTGGATTTGGAATTATGTCCAAAAAAAATTGGGAAAAGGTCGCTGCAAGTGCAGTTCGATGGCCGTTGATGGAAATCGACTGTACGGGTCTTGATAAAAGTATTAAAAATAATAATAATTTGTGTAAAATCATAAGAAATGATTTGGGAAGATTTGGGATGAAAAACTCCATATTTGAAAAGATGAAAATAGATTTTTATCAAAATGAACTAGTTTTGAACTAGATTGATACTTCTATTTATTTTTAAATAAATGAATTGAATTTGAAAAGGGTTTTAAAAGTAATCAGAATTTCCAATAATTGAATTGGAATTGATTTGAATCGAAATTGTCTTTGGAATATTTCGATGTTGGATTTCGTGATTATACAGATATCGTTATAGAAATTTGAAAGATATATTTATATCGTTATTTCCAATACGATGTTTGTTGGTCGTAGAATTTGATATTGAATATAAGCCGATATATTTTCTATTCAGAGCCTTGTATTTAATATCAAATGTGATTTGGGTTTGTCGTGAACAGTGTTTTAAATGACACTGATTCTTTAACCCAGTTAAAGATTAAAACTAAGTGGAGTTTTAATGAATCTTTAATTAGATTGAAAAGATCGAGAATGAGGTATCACCAGTTTTGCTCCAGGCGATAGTTAAATCTTTAATTAGATTTGAACGTGAAATGGTAATTGAATTTACCGATAACACTATGTGTTAGATATGAAGTATGACCAGTTTTACTTCATGGGATGAATAGGTGGGGATTGGGAAATAAAATAAATGATTACTGCGGTGTGGTTCGCAAATCCTGACTAATTTGAATTGATATTCAAAGGAGATTAAAGAATAAATTTAAAGAATTTATCTTTGATAAATCAATGGGAACCTTTCCCAAAGTGTAAGAATATTTGAATAAAAGAATATTCTGAATTGGAATGAGGCGTATGTTTTGTTTGTGTAACACTTGTTTATTATATACGCGAGTTATTCGGAAAGACCGGGTTTATCCCATTCTGAATAACTGATTCGACGTGGTGTCGAAGATGAAGATGGTGGTCGAAGACTGGAGGTCTTCACGTCGTTTGGGTGATTACTGATGATCTTGATTGGGCCGTACACCCAAGAGGAGGGAATCAATTAGTGATCATCCAGACGTACTTGGAGATCGGTGGATATGTGGGGTACTAGGTGCCTCTGGTTTCGTTCAGACCCAGAACGAACTTGTAAATGGACTGTGTTTATGACATTGGATTTTATTCTGTGTGATTGATTTCCATTAAATATATATCTGTTTGGCGGCGGAGAATTTATTCTCTTGCTTAACGCCCTTCTCTGATACGTACGAGCTCAGAGGTTATATATTGATGGATATCAAACGCATGGAGTGAATTGCCTGTGTGGCATGCCTAAGTGGCAATTGATCGAGGCTTATGTTGAAAAGCAAAGTCTTGTGGTTGATGATCAAAGCACCGCCTGTGTGGCATAGCTTTGTGTAACGTGAACTCGCGAGCCTCACACCCCGGTTGTGAATCAGAAACGGGAGAGGACCTCAGGGAGGGCATGCGTTTTCTTCTAGCTAAAAGTGGCGTCGGTGGTTTTACATGCCCTGACGAGTTTGACTTATGTGGTTGTTGCTGTTGCGAGGCGCCTCGGATATATCGGTGACTATGTGAAGACGATGGAGTCATTCGTTGGCTCATTTACGCCCCAAAGGGCGGGGAAACGTAGTGTGCAGGCATTTTAATCCACATCTATGGACCGGCACTAACGATCCAAAGGTCACTCGAGCTCTGACCTGAGACATGGGCTAGATTGTCTCGAATCGGTGAGGACTATGTTTTTCCTCGGTTCACAGATGGAAATCCAACTTCCAAATACGTGACTTTGCGGTTTTATTTGTAGAGCCTAGTATGGCGACATAGTGGGATGGGGCGCTTATGCCGTCTATGATTGATACTTATGATTTGAAGTTGTTTTATACACTATGCACTTATAATAGTATCAATTGATTTGTTTTAAACGTATCAAGCATTCTTGGCTATTATAAGGTAAAAACCCTATCCTCCGGCTTGCGTTGCATTGTGTGATGGGACCTGGGTCTTATAATAGCTTCATTTTTCTTTATTTAGCATTGCGCTGTTGTTTTATGCACTGGTGTTCTTAGGAGGAAACCCGTTCCGTGTTATATGGCGTGGTCCCTTGATTTACCTAACTTTGTAAATAAAGATTAATAACTGTTTTAGTTCTCACACCAGTCCCATGACTGACCTGGAGTTTATTGTTTTTACCTAAACTCTGGGTGCCCCTATTTTCTACACGGGCAGTTAGTAGTTTTGGTTTTGTAGATTTATATTCACAGGAATCTGGTTTACAGCTGGAATGATATCCGGAAAGCTCTGTATCCGTATATCTCTTTCAGTTGTGTTTTGTATTATTTTTCCGCTGCAGTACTGTATTTAAATCTCTGATATTTTTTGTTGTATAATATTTATTCATACTCTATATATTCTTGTATCTGATGGAATTGTTGTAATAACAATGAAATGTCCTTCCGTCTATGTTCTGATTCATTTGTCCTCAAAGTAATTCGTTCTTTCTCTTTCGCTTCGGAGACCGGGGAAGTTCGGGTTGCTTCATTTGGTATCGAGCTTTGGTTTACAAAGCTTAGAGAACAAGACACATTAGAACCATACGGAAGAATCCATCAGAGATTGGATTAGTAATATCCAACGAGGATGACTCGTTAGAGATAGGATCAGTAGTATCCTAGAACGAGTGTGAAGAGTGGTATTTTTGAAATAAAAGGAAAACAAATTTTGTCTTGAAAATTTAAATCAATTACTCGTATTTGATTATTTATTTTATATTGATTTGGACAATCCAGTATATAAAAATTTTGTGTATACGTCTGATCCGCGTATATTTGAAGTCTTAATATGCTGGATCGATATAGAAGCACACTCTAGTCGCCCGGGGACGATTCTGATGATAGTCTAGACATCATTAGAATTGGTATTCGAGTTCCGAAGGTGTGATATCTATATATTTCCATTAGACTGGTGTGAGAACCAAAATTAGATAGGGTCTATTGTTGTGATTTGGCATCAAAAAATGTGATTTTTGACTATATATCAAAGTTATGAATTTGAAAAGCTAATCAACTAATTGATTGCTGATTGTGTTGTTGATTATTGGTTGATTAATTAAAATTTGTACCCTATAGCCAAATTGAACCAAATATTGAATTGTATTGAAAATTGTTAGAATTTGCATACATGTACATGTATATCTATTGAACAGGTCATAGCAAGGAGGCTAGAGCAGAAGATTAAAATTGTTTGCCCGACAAATAGGTACATGTTTAGCATATTTTACTATTTTGTTTGGGTGATGATGATTTTGTGAGCTGATTGGCTAGCCGCTTGGCTTTTTCTTTTTCTTTTGAATTGAAGAAGGTCATGGAAGGCTATATGAAATATCCCAAAGTCCCCGGTGCAGGGGAGGTTATGGCGAAATTTTTCGAAAATTTAGGTTGTTAGCCAAATTTTTGAAAAATTTGAAAAGTTCTTAGAAACCGAAAAGCTGAAGAACTTAAGCCATAGTGAAAATACTGGAAGTTGAGTTGATTTGTGAAACAACTTTCGGCTTTGTTCCTTTTCGGGGACGAAAAGTTTTAAGTGGGGGAGATTGTAATAACCCGGAAATTCTAGGCTAATTTAAAATTTTTATTTTTGGCAATTTTAGCGAATTTTGATTATTTAAAATGAATTATTTTAAATAATAACAACGAAAAATTTATTTTGAATAGAATTCGAACGTATATATTTATATAGATCGTCGTTAGAATATAATTTTTATTTTAAATTATAAAAAGAATTGAAATGGCGTGGTAGTTCGATAATTCGATTTCAAACTTCAAATGAATGTACAGGATTCAAAATAAACCGTATTTTAGCGAAACCAAAAATAATAGAATCTAATTGAGAATATCTTTCCAACGAATTCGAAAAATCAAAATTACATAGCGGGAATCAAAAGTAATGCCCAGTTGAAGATTCAAAATAGTCGCTATCGAATTCTGGCCCTTAAAAATGGAAATTTTGCAAACGACCTCAGATTTCGACGAAACCACTTTTGTTGGATCTGTGATGTCAAATTATTGCTAGATTCCAATTTTCATAATTTTTGAATTCAATATGTGAGCGTGGCAAAGGAAAACGCGTTTGACCAGTTTCAGTTGATTTTAATCGACTGGAAAATGGCCATTTTTCAAACGATCTCAGAATTCGACGAAACTAGTTTTATTAGGACCGTATCGTCCATATGAAGCTAGAAAATATTTTTTGGGAATTTTTAGAGTTCGTATGTGACCCCAGTAAATTGAATTGCGCGTTCAAATTCAATATATAGAATTATATTTTAAATTCAACGGAAACTGATCATAACGATTGAAATGAATTACAAAACATATCCCATTGTGTTCGGAATGGGAGTAATTAGCTAGGGGCGACACTCGTTGGGTCTCGTTTCGAGTTCGAATAAAAAATCAACAAATTAATCAAAAAAATAATAAAATAATTATATAATATATACTTTAAACCCCCCTCCTCTCTATACTTCCTCTCTCCCCTCTACGTTCAGAACGAAATCAAAAAGGAAAAAAAAGAGACGTCGATCCTCCATGCAACGGCCGCTGACGCCACCGCTGGCCCACCGCGCCTCAGGCGGAACCCCCCTCTCCTCCGCGCCCTCCTCCTCCCTTCTCTGATCAACCGACGACCCCCCTTTCCCCTGTTTCCCTCTAATTCCAGTGCCCTAGACCCCCAACTTAACCCGCCGCCCTCGTTGAAGCCACCGCCACCGCTACCCGGAAGTCCACTCCCTTCCTGCGATTGGCCAGCGAGATCCCCCCCCCCTTCATTCAACAACACTGTAAGTTATTTTCGTTTTTTTATTTCCATTTATTTGATAAAAATCAGATTTTTAATCACGTAAAATTTAGATTTCTATTTAAAGAAAGTTAGGAAGCTTATTTGAATAAAAATAGGATTTTTAAGCGAAAGAAAATATGATTTTTATTTGTTTATTTGCAAGAGAAGATATGATTTTTATTTGTTCATTTGCAAAAGAAAATTATGATTTTTATATTATAGAAGTAATAAAAATATGATTTTTATATAGTAGAGGTTATAAAAATAGGATTTTTATAAGGTAGAGACCATAAAAATTCGATTTTTATATAGGAGGTAGCGATGAAAATATTATTTTTTTATAAGTGAGAAGTTAGATTTTTATTTACAGAAAGATGAGATTTTTATTTATATAAAGACGAGATTTTTATTTATATAAAGACGAAATTTTTATTTATATAAAGACGAGATTTTTATTTATATAAAGACGAGATTTTTATAAAAACATCATATTAAAAATGCAATTTTTGTTATGAACAGCGTGAAACATTGTGTGATGGAACTGGTGGAAAACAAATGCAAATCTGAAACGCTTAGAAATAACGAATGGCGAAGTGGAAATCCTCGGTGAGAACTTCTCAATTTAATTTTTCTGGTTGAAATATATACTAGGATGCAGACGTTGTTTAGTAGCACACGACACCCGTCGTCCACAGACCATGGACGGCTTGTTTGTTTGATTTTGATGTGTAGTAGATTGTGTGATGGGATGTGAAATGAAATAAAATATTTATATAGTTCAAATATTTTATAGTTGAAAATAGGATTTTTAACATGTATTTAAAATGAAATAAATATAAACAAATTGGACGATTTGTTTATATACACACATTTGACTGATATTGATTGGGACGATAAATTTTACACATCGCCCAATTGCACAAATAAAATCTGTGTTTGATTGTTTGAAACCCCACACAGGTATTGGGATGATATATGACATACACTAATCCCAATAATTAGCTGTATGTCGATCGATTGATTGACAGACTGTTGTAAGCGTTAAATATTTATATTTGATGCTTATACAGTGTAGAACGCACTTTGGATGATGGTTGATGATTTATCGTTGTTGTTATATACGTGTGGTAGAAAATCCATATAATTAACATTATATGGTAATTGATTGGGCCTCATTCCAGTTTTGAAATAAAATATTTGAAAAGGAAATATTTGAATAGAGATATTTGAAAAAGAAATATTTGAATAGAAATATTTGAAAAAGAAATATTTGAAATAGAATATTTGAAAATAAAAATATATGAAGCTGTTTTGATTAGATTGACGCCATTTTGACGTGAACGATATCTATATCGATTTTATTCATTTTACAATGCATATCGAAAGTGATTTCAAAATCTAATATTTTGAAATGAATTGAAATTTGAATTAAATTGAATTGAAATGAAATTCGAATTAAACTGAATAGAATTGAAATTCGAATTAAACTGAATAGAATTGAAATTCGAATTAAATTGAATTGAATTGAAATTCGAATTAAATTGAATTGAAATTCGAATTAAACTGAATAGAATTGAAATTCGAATTTGATTAAAATAGAATTGAAATCGTTTTGAATTGAATTTAAAGCGTATTGAAATTGAACTGAAATCAATTTGAATTGAAACCGATTTGAATTTGAAATTGATTTGAATTGAAATCGAGTTGAAATGAATTTAAAACGAATTTATATTGGGAGATTCAATTTTGATTTGAATTTGAGATGGAAGTTGAAATCGTTTTGAAAACGAATTTAAAACGATTTATAAAATTCGTTTCGAATGGAAATCGATGGAGTGTATATTATATATATTATATAATGGCCTGAATAGAACGTGCCGCGCCGCGGCAGTTTGCGAATTTCGACCATTGACTTCAAATGGACATTGCGGGAGATCCGACCATCGGATTCTCCTAAAACCGGAACCATTGGGTTTGTATAGAAAAGAGCTTTCTAATGAACATTAGAAATTTGAAATCTAATGGTTGGATTTGGAATTATGTCCAAATCAAATTGGGAAAAGGTCGCTGTAAGTGCAGTTCGATGGCCGTTGATGGAAATCGACTGTACGGGCCTTGATAAAAGTATTAAAAAAAAATTGTGTAGAATCATAAGAAATGATTTGGGAAGAATTGGGATGAAAAACTCCATATTTGAAAAGATGAAAATAGATTTTCATTAAAATGAACTAGTTTTGAACTAGAATGATACTTCTATGTATTTTTAAATAAATGAATTGAATTTGAAAAGGGTTTTAAAAGTAATCAAAATTTCCAATAATTGAATTGGAATGGATTTGAATCGAAATTGTCTTTGGAATATTTCGATGTTGGATTTCGTGATTATACAGATATCGTTATGGAAATTTGAAAGATATATTTATATCATTATTTCCAATACGATATTTGTTGGTCGTAGAATTTGATATTGAATATAAGCCGATATATTTTCTATTCAGAGCCTTGTATTTAATATCAAATGTGATTTGGGTTTGTTGTGAACAGTGTATTAAATGACACTGATTCTTTAACCCAGTTAAAGATTAAAACTAAGTGGAGTTTTAATGAATCATTAATTAGATTGAAAAGATCGAGAATGGGGTATCACCAGTTTTGCTCCAGGCGATAGTTAAATCTTTAATTAGATTTGAACGTGAAATGGTAATTGAATTTACCAATAACACTACGGTGTTAAATATGAAGTATGGCCAGTTTTACTTCATGGGATGAATAGGTAGGTATTGGGAAATAAAATAAATGATTACTGTGGTGTGGTTCGCAAATCCCGACTAATTTGAATTGATATTCAAAGGAGATTAAAGAATAAATTTAAAGAATTTATCTTTGATAATATCAATGGGAACCATTCCCAAAGTGTAAGAATATTTGAATAAAAGAATATTCTGAATTGGAATGAGGCGTATGTTGTGTTTGTGTAACACTTGTTTATTATATACGCGAGTTATTCGGAAAGACCGGGTTTATCCCATTCTGAATAACTGATTCGACGTGGTGTCGAAGATGAAGACGGTGCATGAAGACCGGAGGTCTTCACGTCGTTTGGGTGATTATTGATGATCTTGATTGGGTCGTACACCCAAGTGGAGGGAATCAATTAGTGATCATCCAGACGTACTTGGAGATCGGCGGATATGCGGGGTACTAGGTGCCTCCGGTTTCGTTCAGACCCAGAACGAACTTGTAAATGGACTGTGTGTCTGACATTGGATTTTATTCTGTGTGATTGATTTCCATTAAATATATATCTGTTTGGCGGCAGAGAATTTATTCTCTTGCTTAACGCCCTTCTCTGAGACGTACGAGCTCAGAGGTTATATATTGATGGATATCAAACGCATGGAGTAAATGTCCTATGTGGCATGCCTAAGTGGCAATTGATCGAGGCTTCTGTTGAAAAGCAAAGTACTGTGGTTGATGATCAAAACACCGCCTGTGTGGCATAGCTTTATGTAACGTGAATTCGCGAGCCTCACACCCCGGTTGTGAACTAGAAACGGGAGAGGACCTCAGGGAGGGCATGCGTTTCCTTCTAGCTAAAAGCGGCGTCAGTGGTTTTACACGCCCTGACGAGTTTGACTTATGTGGTTGTTGCTGTTGCATGGCGCCTCGGATATATCGGTGACTATGTGAAGCCGATGGAGTCATTCGTTGGCTCATTTACACCCCAAAGGGAGTGGAAACGTAGTGTTCAGGCATTTTAATCCACATCGGTGGACAGGCCCTGACGATCCAAAGGTCATTCGAGCGCTGACCTGAGACATGGGCTAGATTGTCTCGAATCGGTGAGGACTATCTTTTGCCTCGGTTCACAGATGGAAATCCAACTTCCAAATACATGACTTTACGGTTTTATTTGTAGAGCCTAGTATGGCGACATAGTGGGATGGGGCGCTTATGCCGTCTATGATTGATACTTATGATTTGAAGTTGTTTTATACACTATGCACTTATAATAGTATCAAATGATTTGTTTTAAACGTATCAAGCATTCTTGGCTATTATAAGGTAAAAACCCTATCCTCCGGCTTGCGTTGCATTGTGTGATGGGACCTGGGTTTTATAATAGCTTCATTTTTCTTTATTTAGCATTGCGTTGTTGTTTTATGCACTGGTGTTCTTGGGAGGAAACCCGTTCCGTGTTGTACGGCGTGGTCCCTTGATTTACCTAACTTTGTAAATAAAGATTAATAACTATTTTAGTTCTCACACCAGTCCCATGACTGACCTGGAGTTTATTGTTTTAACCTAAACTATGGGTGCCCCTATTTTCTACACGGGCAGCTAGTAGTTTTGGTTTGCAGAAATATATTCACAGGAATCTGGTTTACAGCTGGAATGATATCCGGAAAGCTCTGTATCCATATATCTCTTTCAGTTGTGTTTTGTATTATTTTTCCGCTGCTGTACTCTATTTAAATCTCTGATATTCTTTGTTGTATAATATTTATTCATACTCTGTATATTCTTGTATCTGATGGAATTGTTGTAATAACAATGAAATGTCCTTCCGTCTACATTCTGATTCGTCTTGTCCTCAAAGTAATTCGTTTTTTCTCTTTCTCTTCGGAGACCGGGGAAATTCAGGTCGCTTCAAACCAATTCATTAGTTCCCAAAACCAATGTCAATTATGTTCAAAACATCCATGTCATTCATATCAACTAATTCGATACACAGTTCAATCCATACGAGGTTATAATTATTTATAATCACTTCTTATTCATCCATTTATTTCTTTAATTATCCATTCAGATTTAATTATCTGGATTGATTTATTCGAATATTGGTTTTAAACAAACCGATTCATGTTCAGATTTATATCCATGAGATCGAGCACACCATCCCAACATGCCACACAATCAACATCAACAAATCAAAATAATTTTCCCGTATTATAATAATTCGAAAAATCATTACTTTCATTATTTATAAAATATATTGGGCAAAAATACTTTCAAAAATAATTTTTTATCAAATTACAAATACACGCTCTCGTATATATACGCAAACTCAATCTAGGGTATTACTAATCCCATCTCTATTGAGTCACACCACAGAGCCAAGGTTATCACTAAACCAATAGCTCTGATACTACTGTAACGACCCAAGAATTTTTGACCCTGAAAATCGACATAAAATCACCATGTCGACTATTCAAGCATCGAAAACACTGGCTTGTAAATAGAAAGAAGTTATAGGGTGAGAATATAAAGAAAGAAGTATTAGAATAGAAGAAAGAAGAAGAACACATCAGAATCTCACAGCGGAACGAATAAAATATAATATCAAATCTCTTTATACAAAAGAACTGTACATACATACCAATTATCAAAGTACAACATTTATCAGTCACAGCGGAAAAATATCTGTATATAACTAGCGGTGAAGCTTCCTGCTTCTAGCTCCTGAAACTCCAAGATAAACCTAACCCGGAATATACTCGGTCTGACCTGAGCACATTTGAAGCAAAGCAAAATAAACCGGGTCAGTCTGGAATACTATTAGTGATAAATTCACAGAACACACACTTGTTTAACTTTGGAAAATTCTTTCTGAAATCAAAGGATAATAGTAAGACCAGGCCACACATAAACATGGACGGTTTTTACCTTACTTCAACCCAAAATGTTTTTGAAATCATAACTATTTCTGATATTATCGTAGTGTCTAAATACAAGTAATTTAGAATCTAGCGGAACGCTTGCATCTCACGCTCCACATATATAGTATACAAACCAAAACCGCGGGCGCTTATTGGATATTGAATTCCAACCTTGACAAGGTATGGGACCACCTTCCGATCGTGTATCTCTAGAGGCGAATACACTAGGTTCAACAAGAACGTCTTGCAACCTGGCCCTCACATGACCGACCACTCATTTCGCTTGAGTGTATCGAATGTATATCACCGACGGTTGGGATTAGCAACCGCCTCCCGAAAATGGACAGCATCGAAATATAGATTAAAGAAGAATACAGAATTTCTCTAGATAGGTGATCATACACCCTAATGGGAGCGACCCACATAGCCATGCTGCTTGCCAGATTTTTGTCATTTCCCGACTGACGAGGCTTGAGGCCAGAACTTAACTTTAAAACATCTGGTCATCATTCACTTTGAATGCCACATCGTCAGATCCGCCCGATCACACTGATAGACATCCACAAAAAATACTCTAGTTTATTTGGCTAGAGAATAACCATTTCTCCGCTATCAACTATGGTACGTTTGGAGAAATCAACTCATGTAATTCCTTTGGAAATACTCTGTCAGACATCCGTCCATACAAGTTATCCAGGAACAGGATGAACCGAAGGTACTCTCCTACTGCATCTCATATAGGAATCACCCCATTGATCAGCAGCGAGTAGTCCTTGCAAATCCGTAGATTTCAACTACGACAGAATCACAAATCAAAATAAATCTAGTTGCAAGCCAGAGAAATTCGATAAGTAGTCCTTCCGCTTATGAAGATCCACGATCTTCACTTGCTCCGTCTTCAATCGACGTCTTCACGTATTTGCTGGTCGGAATGGTTTTCGAATATAAATTCGATCCCGGTCTTCCCGTACCAACAATCGTATTGGTCTGGTTTGATAGTCGGAGTTTTAACTATCAAATAACAATAGCGTGAATACATGAGCTTAGGCCAATTCAGTACTTGACATAACTTGACCTCTTTAACTCAACTGGACTAACTTGACTTGATTACTCCTATTGATTAACTAATATTCGACTTGATTACTCCTATCGATTAACTAATATTCGACTTGATTACTCCTATCAATTAACTAATATTCGACTTAACTCCATTCCCTTGACTCTAGATCGCAGCAATCACAATGGTTACGCCTGATTCCCTCCGGAAACATCCGACCACCATAGGCTATCTGCAGCCCTGCGAATTACGCTAGCAGTCGTACGCAATGGCAACTCTTCCTGAATAACTATGTTTGGCTAACTCCACCTCAAATACTATATTTGATCAACTCTAATTGAATAACAAATATTCAATGTAATTTGAAATCAATATTCTTATTTCTTTTGAAACTAATATTGCTATATTATATATTTCCCAAAACCTTGCATTAGAGTTTGATACTCCTCGTATAGGGTAAAACCAATTCCAACACATTTACTCACTCCAAACTAATACAATTCCTCCATAATAGCGAAGCCAATCAAGTTGGGGTATTTTAGTTACCTCTCAGACCTTGATCGACGACGTTCTAAACTCAGAATAATAATAGTTTGTCACTTAAACACCGATACTAAAATCTCGTTTACCACTTTGATTTTTAAATCTGGTTTTATAAGCCATTCCATACTTTTAAAACCTTTGTTCGAATATCTCATCACTTAATTTCTTTAAAGTATCATTCCAATTCGAATTCGCCTTACTTAAATTGAAACATTAAGCAAAAATCTTATTTAAGTCTTTACTCTCACTTCCAATTTCATTTGCCATGTTTGTTGAACACTGGGTCATAAATCACTTTAAAATCTCTTAACCGAACTTATCACCACCTAATTATTTCTTACTTGGCTTCAAATTGAAATCATTACTTTAAATCATTTTTAAATAAAAGAATAATTAGCTTTAACACTAACTATATTAAAATATAGTTAACTTTGACCTTAATCAAAAATAGGATTATTATCATTTTCTACAAGCTTATTCAATAATAATTAAGGTTATTAACAATAACCAATTCAGTAATTTCTTTATATTATAGTTAATTGAAGATTAATTAATATTTAACACTATTCGCTAAACCTTACGGATATTTAAATCAATATTTATTCCTTTGTCCATTTTGCTCGAAAACGGTGGATTTTACCAACAGTACATATCAGTTAACTATTAACTGATTTCGTTTGTCATTTCCCCTTCTTAATTTAATCAAATAACTTAATTGATTTAAAATTTCAATCTAATTGTATAAAGGTACCATTATTCTACTTTACCACCCCACAGGTGATTTCTTTGCCTTTCTAGCTCTTAAATCCTGTATAAACCACTTATATAATTTCTTATATAAACTTGATTTAAAACATATATTTGTAAACTTCAAAATCTAAATATTTACACAAAATAATTGAAGAACTTTAATTCAGTTATAAAAGAATTTATAATTTCAACTGCGTCAATTCACCGAATGATCGACAGACGTCAAAAACAACACATTTTAGGCCATTCACTGCCAATTACCCAATCAACACTGTCGGTTGATTTTAAACACAACACAGGTGAATATTTATTCAACCATCAACATACAGACAGGTTTTGGTGTCAGTCGGAGTGAACAATTCATATGTATGCACAACAAACAAAAATACAGTTTATTTGAGGAATCCGGCTGGATCCCTCAAACCTATCCTTCTCTGCATCACAGATATCAGTTGATAAAAATATACGAATTAAATCAACGACGGAATATAAATAACCGCAACCAATCAAACCATAACAACCAATTTGCATCCATCGCATCCAATCAACCAATTTATACTATAAACTGTAGATTATATTTTTCTATGGATTTACCACATCACAGGACTCTAAAAGGTGTGAGAATTAACTCACCAGTGTTTATTCTGGTTGACGGTTGACGCGTTTGTTGCATTTAATCTTGAACGGATGTTCAAAATTTGCTGAAATTTCAACTGTGTCAGATTAATGCCTAGTCAGTGCCATCGTCTAGGTCTCGTCCCTGCGATCCCAACGGATCCAATTTCGTCAGATTCCATTCACGTATGAGGGAGATATGCTAGTTTAAAGTTTGGATAGATTATACGATAATTAACTTAAACTATTTATTAATTAATTAAATATATATTAATTACCTTTGACCAGTCTTTGCCACGTCATCCTTAACTTAAGTAAAACACGTCTTCCCCTTTTTCCTTGCTTGACCCTAATCATCGTTTAACCCTTCACCTTGTTTTTAAATCTCCGCCCCAACCTCCCCTCACCGTCGACGATCTAGGCCACCGGGACCCATGCCGCCCCCACCACCGGAACCGCGCCTCAGAGCAGCGCTGTAGCCACCAGCCTCCGCCGCCAGAACCTCCTCCTCCGCCTGAAAATCCGGTTTGACCAATTCCCGTTCATCCAAGCTTTCTGATCGCCAGAGACTACCTGACAACGCCGGACCACCACCATTGTCACCGCCTCGCCGTCCAGCAGTGATCCCCTCATGACTGCGATGCCAACTCACCCTCCAGCCACCGGAATAAGGGGAAATCCGACCATGACTTTCAAATTAAACCCAAAAATGACCACCCACGTTCATCTCTTTGCCACGGCCACCAGAGACCCCGAGACCACAGCCAAACGAAAGCCTGATCTCTCCTCTACAAAACCCCCAAGGTCTTGTCTCCTCAAATTAACCCAATCTCTCGAATTTAAGCAAAGAACGAAAACTGATTTCGCCACTATTTAGCCGATTCCGGCCACCACGCTCAACGAAACCTCCCCAACTTTTCTCAATAGGTAGATATCGTCCCGATCTACCACTTTCCTTCAGGTTGCCATAACAAATTCGCAATGGACTGAAAGATATAAATTAAAACGTGAACAGGGAATTTTTTGCAAAATAGCTGATGAAAATGAGGTTGGGACTGGAATTATGATGTAGGGGTATATATAGATGAGGAAATTATATATTTTAAGTTGATGTGACGAACGATATTGACTAACGATTTTTCGTACTTATCGCGTTTTCAAATGTCGTTAATTCGCTCATGCGCTCACATACAAACCCCGTTCGAGATGCGAATGGGCGGCATAGTATAATTTGACGATGCGGTCCTAATGAAACTTGTTTCGTCGAATTCCGAGTCCATTTGCACGAATGGCCCTCGTTCACGTTCAAACGATCGATTTATTTTGCATTTTATTTTGCCACACTCACAGAATAACACTGATTGACGTGCAATTTGAAAATCTAGCAATAATTTTCTGTTGCGGTCCCAATAAAATTTATTTCGTCGAAAACTGAGGTTGTTTGAATAAAGGCCCTTTTATAACTGGCCAATTCAAATAAAATAAACCATTTTTAAAATACCTCAATATAATAATATTAAAATATTGAAATCGGCCATACACGACCAGAATATCGTATACTACCACAATAAAATATCCCGAGTTGAATTCCAAGCCAAATCGATATTTAAAATATTTAAAAACCCTCTATTCTATATAAATAATCGATATAATATATAAAGGAATCCCATAGCGTTTTTTCCAAAATCTGATTTGGACAAAAATTAAAATCTACATGATGAAAACTGGATTTTTCTCTGCCATTGGAAAGATATCGTCAAACCGGTCCCGACGTTTCTTGTTTCGAGGAAATCCGACTTATTTTGAATCCGGTATGACCAATTGAAGTTCAAAACGCCAAATTGCGAACTGTCGCGCCACTGCATCTCATTATTTAATTAAATTATAAACCATATTGCTCGACCGTCATTTTCGAATCAAAATCGTCCCTATATTTTCAATATAACCAACATTTGACCACTTTAAACTGCCCGATCACAATATATTTCAAATTCTATATTTCCCCAAATATTTTTGAAAATAAAATATTATTTTATTATTTATTTAAATAATATATTCCAAATAAATCGTTAAATTCGATCATTTAAATTCAAACCAATATTTTAAATAATTAAAATATTCCAAATATTCCAAATAAATAGGCAGAAAATATGGGTCGTTACAGTTTGAGTTGGCTCATGGTGCCTAGACCGAACTGGGTCGTGCACCTCCATCTGCTTTTGCTTCTCCACCGGTCCGTTCGTGGGTGCCTTCAGGTCGGGTCGGGTTACTTCATTAGGGTCGGGTTGGGGTTCTTTCTCCTACCGGGTCAGTCGGTTCATGAGCTTCTGAGAGGTCGGGTCGTGATGCCTATGTCACAAGTCGGATTGGGGTTACAAGCTGCACCATGTAACTGTCCTTCAACAAGCTAATTTCGCCACACGAGGGCGCTTTCAACCATTCTAACTTTCCTATGAAATCACAAAGCATACCAAACAGCGGTAATAACATGTGTAATCAATCAAAACAATAAAACATCAATCACATGTGTTATTTAGGATCAAACATACCCAAAATCCTTGATTTTCCCCTTAACCATGATTAACCATATCTAACAATAGGAGTAGCAAACTTAATCCAAATTAACCCAAATTTTTACCAGTGACATAAAATAATATTTTAGAATTTTCACATATTTTTCTAGGCTATGATTTCGCTAATTATCACTAATCACCCCTAATTAGCCATAATTAGTGAATAAACATGCTAATCACTCACCTTAGCTACAAATGAATGTTAGATCTGAAACTTATATTGATTTGGCATGGATTCCTCTGTAGTGCAGCAGCTTTACCTCGAATTTGATACTAATCCGACTTGATTTGATGTTGATTTGCTAAATTAGTGATTAGAAAGCGATTAGAGAGAGATTTTGAAGATGGAGGCCATTACTAGGGTTCAAGAAATGTTTGTGGCAGCTAGAAAAATGAAAGGAGATGATTCTCCAACCCTTTCAGTCCTCCCATAACCCTAATCCCGAAATGGGTTATGGGCCTAGGTGCTAATTACCCCGTTAAGCCCAATTTATGCTATTTTTCATCTTCCAAACCTTATTTCAGCCATATCTCCCAAACGGTAAGTCTGTTTGATTATTGTGACCACTTAATGGAATGGAAAACCATCATTCGAATCCAATGGAAGTGGTTTCAGGTCAGAACTCCTTTCCAATCAAAAGTTATAGGCAATAAAAGATTCACCAGGTTCAAAACGGTCATTTAAAATTCTTTAAAAATCATGAATGTGGGAAATGACCCCAATTGTCATTTCCCAAAGTTACACGACCATATGACTTCGTATGTAAATAATATAAATATTGTACGATCCTCCGATATGTAGAATGCGGGTTGCTGCACTCTCCTCTCCTTAAGAAATTTCGCCCTCGAAATTCCCTAACCAAAACATACAATGGTGCCCCCACATGCCTATCAGCCATTTACAAACAATCAAACATACATAATAACACAACAAGCCTATCCTAGCATGCAATTTACTAACAAGAGAGTAACTATATCGCGATTTAAAATCTTGCTAGGTAAAAGCTCTGGATATGACTTCCTTATGTTCTCCTAGGTTTCCCAAGTACAGGCGTTCTCATTATCACCCCACTGGACCTTAACCAGTTTCACCGCCTTCCTCCGAAGTTGTTTCATATCATGTCCGACAATACGAACCGGTCTGCAGTTTCCAACTGCCTCAAGTTCTACCTCGATATCGTCCAACTAATCTAGTGAAATAGTCATATAAAAATCATGCACTAACTTCCTTAACTGGGAAACATGAAATATGTTGTGAACCCCCGCCATCTTGTCAGGCAATCCAACTTTATACGCTGAATTCCCAACTTGTTCGAGAACTGTAAATGGACCAACAAATCTTGGTGCTAATTTATCTTTACTACCAAATCGAATTACATTCTTTAATGGAGAAATCTTGATGAATACCAAGTCGCCAATGGAGAATTTCAAATCTCTTTACCTTTTATCAGCTAACTTTTCTGCCTATCTTGGGCAGCCTTCAATCACTGTTGAATAACCTTGATCTTATCTAAAGTTTCTCTTATTACATTTGGCCCAAGCACAAATTTCTCAACGGTTTCCAACCAACATGATGATGAGTTGCACGGTCTCCCGAAAAAAGCTTCAAATGGAGCCAAACCAATACTGGATTGATGACTATTATTATATGCGAACTCAACCAGATGCAAATAGTCATCCCATGACCCTCCAAAATCCAATATATAAGCTCTCAAGAGATCCTGTAATACACAATTCACTATCTCTGTTTAACCATCAGTTTGGGCATAGTATGCGATACTGAGATGTAATTCTGACCCTAAAGCCTCTTGTAAGCTCTTCCAAAACCCACTAGTAAATAATGGATCTCGCCCACTTACAATACCTTTTGGTACTCCATGTAATCTGACTACCCACTTCATATACAATTCCACCAACTTAGTTGTCGTTCTATTCGACTTGTCTAGTATAAACCTTGCACTTTTGGTCAATTGATCCACAATCACCCAAATGCTATCATGATCCGATATAGTCCTTGGTAAACAATCTATGAAATCCATTGAGACTTGTTCCCATTTCCATTCAGGAATTTCCAACGGTTGTAACAGACCACTAGGCTTCTTTTTCTCGGCTTTAACTAGTTGGCAGTTCGTGCACTTGGATGTTAACTTCCTAACGTCTCTCTTCATTCCTTCCAAGTAGTAGGTCTGCTTCATGTCTCGATACATTTTATTGCCATCGGGGTGTATAGTCAGTTTCGAGTGATGACATTCTCTAGGCACTTCATCTCTCAATCCATTAACATTTGGTACAACTAGTCTCCGATTCTTTCGAAGCCATCCTTCTCGATCAAGTCTGTACTTGTTAATTTCCTAACCATCGATACTTATTTCTCATTTGGAGATGATTTCCAATAAGTTGGATCGTCCCTCTGACTGGAACCGATCTGCTCAATCAGAGTTGGCCTGATCGTCAAACTAGCTAGCATCTCCGGATCCAATTCGCACTTAGGTTTGGAATCATACCCCGCGATATATTCCAGTTGATTCCATTCTAGAAATATAAGCCCTAAACTGGCATGTCTCCTACTAAATGCATCAGCTACCGCATTGCCCTTCCAGGGTGTGTATGCGATATTGAAATCATATGAAGCCAAGAATTCTAACCATCTCTGCTAATGAAGATTTAAATTCTTTTGGGAGAAAAGATAATTTAATGACTTATGATCAATAAACAACTTGAATCTTTCTCCCAAGAGATAATGTCTACACATCTTTAACACGAACACGATCGTTGCCAATTCCAAATCATGTGTAGGATATCTTTTCTCATGCAGTTTCAGTTGCCGACTAGCATAAGCTACAACCCTACCTCCTTGCATTAATACAGCACCTAGTCCCGTACCACAGGCATCCGTGTATACCGTGATCTCTTCATTCCCCTTACAAATAACTAATACTGGCGCGCACGTTAACCTCTCCTTTAGGCTCTTAAACGCATTCTCACACCTTTCGTCCCAAGCAAAAGCTTGATTCTTTTTTTATCAACTGGGTTAACGGCGTCGCTAACTTGGAGAAGTCTTGGATAAACTTACGATAATATCCAGCTAACCCTAAGAATCTTCTCACGTCCGTTGCATTCTTGGGCGTAGACCAATCTTGCACTGTAGCTACCTTCGCAGGATCCACGGTAGTACCCTTCTCTGAAACAACATGGCCTGAGAATCTCACTTCTCCCCTCCAAAAGTGACACTTGGAAAATTTCGCTTTCAATTGGTGTTTCCTCAACACCTCCGTCACTATCCTCAAATGTTCCTTGTGTTCTTCCTCTGTCCTCGAGTGAACCAAGATATCGTCCACGAACATAGGAACAAACTTATTTAATTGATCCTTGAAAACCCTATTCATAAGATCCACAAAATATGCGGGTGCATTGGTCAATCCGAATGGCATGACCAACCACTCATAGAACCCATACAATGTCCGAAATGTCGTTTTAGGTATACTCTCAGCTGCTACTCGGAGCTGATGAAATCCTATCGTGAGGTCCAACTAGGAGAACACTCTCTCTCCATTCAGTTGATCAAACAAATCATCTATCCATGGAAGAGGATACTTATTCTTCCTAGTCAACTTGTTCAGCTCGCGGTAGTCCACACATAAGCGAAGGGAACCATCGGGCTTAGTAGCAACTACAACTGTGCTCCCCACTTGGAAACACTTCTTTGGATAAATCCCTTCTTCATAAGATTGCCCACTTGCACTTCGAGCTCTCGCTGATCCCTTGGTTCCATACGACGAAGAGGCATCACTATAGGTCTGGCATCTTTCACTAAATCAATCTGAAACACGATCTCTCGGTGTGGTGGAAGTTCGGTCACTTCCCCGAAGATGTCCGGATACTCATCAGCAATAGGCACATCTGATAACTCATCAAGCGGGATGTCAAGTGAATTTAGCAAACTAGCCATCACCCCGTCACTAGGTAGGCCACCCAATACCACCCTAAGCCCATCATCCGCTCTAACTGTCACCGAAGACCCCTCGCAGTCTACCACCACCCCATACCTTTGGAGCCAGTCAACTCCCAAAATAATGCCAAACCCAGTAAAGCCCAAAACAAAGCAATCACAAGCAAACACACATCCATGATTCAATAAGACCAAATCATGACAAATCATACAAAGGCTAGTCGATCCACCGATCAGGTTCATCACAACTAAAGGTCTATCAACAATTTCGGGTTCCAATCCTGTAACGACTGGGAATTTCGATTGATCCGAATCAGTCGCTAAACCGACCAAGATCGTTTGAAATGCCTGGTTGTTTTGAGAACACGACAAATTAGAACGCAGACAGAAGAACATTCCATTGTATATTACAACAATTCCATCAGAATACAAGAATATACAGAGTAAGAATAAATATTACATGGAAAATGTCACAGATTTAATTTACAATTAAATACATCGCAGCGGAAAATAATACAATATACAACTAGAAGTAATACACGGATACAGAGCTTTCCGAGTATCTATCCAGCTGTAAATTAGGATCCTGTGAATATAAATCTGCAAAACCAAAACTACTAGCCGCCCGTGTCAAAATAAGGGCACCCAGAGTATAGGTTAAAACAATAAACTCCAGGTCAGTCATGGGACTGGTGTGAGAACCAAAACAGTTATTAATCTTTATTTTAAAGTTTGGTAAATCAAGGGACCACGCCGTACAACACGGAACGGGTATCCTCCCAAGAATACCAGTGCATAAAACAACAGCGCAATGCTAAATAAAGAACAACGAAGCTATTATAAGACCCAGGTCCCATCACACAATGCAACGCAAGCCGGAGGATAGGGTTTTTACCTTATAATAGCCAAGAATGCTTGAAACGTTTAAAACAAATCATTTGATACTATTATAAGTGCATAGTGTATAAAAAAACTTCACATCATAAGTATCAATCATAGACGGCATAAGCGCCCCATCCCACTATGTCGCCATACTAGGCTCTACAATCAAAACTGCACATGTAATGTATTGGAAGTTGGATTTCCATATGTGAACTGAGGCAAAAGATAGTCCTCTACCGATTTCGAGACTCTCTAGCCCGAGCCTCAGGACAAGTACTCAGTCAAGCCACTTGGATCCTCAGGGCCGGTCCACCGATGTGGATTAAAATGCCAGAACACTGCGTTTCCCCTCCATTTAGGGCGTAAAGGAGCCAAATGACTCCATCGGACCCAGATCGTCCGATCAAACCGAGGCGCCTCGCAACAGCAACAACCACACAGGTGAAAATAATATAAATGTCAGCCAATTTAAGCACTGACACCACCCTAGCTAGAAGGAAACGCATGCCCTCCCTGACGTCCTCTCTCGTTTCTGGTTCACAACCGGGGTGTGAGGCTCGCGAATTCACGTTAGACAAAGCTATGCTACACAGGCGGTGCTTTGATCATCAACCACAAGGCTCTGCTTTTCAACAGAAGCCTTGATCAATTGCCACTTAGGCATGCCACACAGGCAATTCACTCCATGCGATTGATATCCATCAATATATAACCCCTGAGCTCGTACGTCTCAGAGAAGGGCGTTAAGCAAGAGAATAAATTCTCCGCCGCCAAACAGATATATAATTAATAGAAATCAATTACACAGAATAAAATCCAATGTCAGACATACAGTCCATTTACAAGTCCGTTCTGGATCTGAACGAAACAGGAGGCACCTAGTACCTCACATATCCATCGATCTCCAAGTACGTCTGGACGATCACCAACTGATTCCCTCCTCTTGGGTGTACAGCCCATTAAGATCATCAGTAATCACCCAAATGACGTGAAGACCTCTGGTCTTCAACCACCGTCTTCCCCTTCGAGACCATGTCGAATCAGTTATTCAGAATGGGATGAACCCGGTCTTTCTGAATAACTCGCATATATAATAAACAAGTGTTACACAAACACAACATACGCCTCCTTCCAATTTAGAATAGTCTTTTGTTCAAATATTCTTATATCTTGGGAATGGTTCCCATTAATTTTATCAAAGATAAATTCTTTAAATTCATTCTTTAATCTTCTTGTGAATATCAATTCAAACTAGTCGGGATTAGCGAACCACACCGAAGTAATCATTTATTTTATTTCCCAATCCCACCCTATTCATCCCATGAAGTAAAACAAGTCATACTTCATATCTAACACCACGGTGTTATCGATAAATTCAATTACCATTTCACGTTCAAATCTAATTCAAGATTTAACTATCGCCTGGAGCAGAACTGTTGATACTCCATTCTCGATCATTTCAATCTAATTAAAGATTCATTAAAACTCCACTTAGTTTTAGTCTTTAACTGGGTTAAAGGACTGATGTCATTTAAAACACGGTTCACGATAAACCCAAAATCACATTCCATTAATTATCGGGTTAAAGAACTAGAGTTATTTAAAACACCGTTCACGATAAACCCAAAAATCAATCCCAATTCAATTACAATTAAATATTATTTAATTGGTACACTTCATTAAATCCAAATAAAGAAATTTAATCCATTTCTCAATTGGGCTTAAAAACAGTGTTAATGAAGACACCGTTCACGACAAACCCAAATCCCATTTGATATTAAATACAAGGCTTTGAATAGAAAATATATCGGCTTATATTCAATATCAAATTCTACGACCAACAAATATCGTATTGGAAATAACGATATAAATATATCATTCAAATTTCCATAACAATATCTGTATAATCACGAAATCCAACATCGAAATATTCCAAAGGCAATTTCGATTCAAATCAATTCCAATTCAATTATTGGAAATTCTGGTTACTTTTAAAACCCTTTTCAGATTCAATTCATTTATTTAAAAATAAATAGAATTATAATTCTAGTTCAAAACTAGTTCATTTCGATAAAAATCTATTTTTATCTTTTCAAATATGGGATTTTTCATCCCAATTCTTCACAAATCATTTCTTACGATTTTACACAAATTATTACTATTTTTAATAATTTTGTCAAGGCCCGTACAGTCGATTTCCATCAACGGCCATCGAACTGCACTTACAACGACCTTTTCCAAATTTGATTTGGACATAATTCCAAATCCTACTGTTAGATTTCTAATTTCTAATATTCATTAGAAAGCTCCTTTCGATGCGAACCCAACGGTTCCGGTTTTAGGAGAATCCGATGGTTGGATCTCCCGCAATATCCGATCGAAGTCAATGGTCGAAATTCGCGAACTGCCGCGGCGCGGCACGTTCTATTCAGGCCATTATATTTATATAATATATATATTATATATATTTCGTTGATTTCCTTTTTAAAACATATTTTGTAAATCATTTCAAATTCGTTTTCAAAACGATTTCAACTTCTTATTCGATTTCAAATCCAAATTGGATTTTCCTTTAAAAATTCCTTTTTACAATCATTTCTATTTGATTTCAATTCAATTTCAATTCGATTTAATTCAATTTCAATTCAATTTCAATTCGATTTGAATTCTATTCAATTCAATTTCAAATCGATTTGAATTCCTATTCAATTCAATTTCAATTCAATTTGAATGCGATTTGAATTCGTTTTCGATTCAATTTAATTTGAATTTATTTTCTATTCAATTCAATTCGAATTTATTTTCTAAAATATTCGATTATTGAAATCACTTTTCAATATTCATTAAAAACAAATAAAATCGATATAAATATCGTTCACGTCAAAATGGCGTCAATCTTATCAACACGGCTTTTATTCAACACACGAATATTTTCAATTCAACACATGAATTTATTTTATTTCAACACATGAAATTATTTTCTAAATTGGAACGAGGCCTAACCAATCACCATATAATGTTAATTATATGGATTTTCTACAACACACGTATATAACAGCAACGATAAATCATCAACCATCATCCAAAGTGCGTTCTACACTGTATGAGCATCAAATATAGATATTCAACGCTTATAACAGTCTGTCAATCAATCGATCGACATACAAATAATTATTGGGATTAGTGTATGTCATATATCATCCCAATACCCATGTGGGGTTTCAAACAATCAAACACAAATTTTATTTGTGCAGTTGGGCGATGTGTAAAATTTATCATCCCACTCAATATCAGTCAAATGTGTGTATATAAATAAATCGTCCGATTTGTTTAAATTTTTTTCATTTTAAATACACGTTAAAAATTTTATTTTCAACTATAAAATATTTTATTTCATTTCACATCACATCACACAATCAACTACACATCAAAATCAAACAAACAAGCATACAAGCCGTCCATGGTCTGTGGACGACGGGTGTCGGGTGCTACTAAACACCATCTGCATCCTAGTATATAATTCAACTAGAAATAAATTTAAAAGTGAGGAGTTCTCACAGAGGGTTCCACTCCACCATTTCATTTTTGAATTTCTGATCGATTGGATTCACCCGAAATTCCTACGCCATCCTTTTCACGTTGTTCGTATATTAAAGATCACATTTTTATTTCAGTGCTAAACAGTTAAAAATTGAATTTTTTTATTTCAAATTCATATAGGTAAAAATCGAATTTTTATTTCAAATTCATATAGATAAAAATCGAATTTTTATTTCAAATTCATATTAATAAAAATCGAATTTTTATTTCAAATTCATATAGATAAAAATCAAATTTTTATTTCTCTACATCTATAAAAATCTCATCTTTGATTATATAAAAATCTCTCCTTTCTTTTCATTTTCAAAAATCAAATCCTTTTGGTTTATAAAAATCGAATACTTTTTGGTTTATATAAATAAATAAAAATCACTTGTTTGTGTTTGCATTTAAAACTGAATTTCTAAATTTTTAAAACTGATTTCATAGAAAATAAATAAAAGAAGTAAATAAATGAATAAAAGAAACTTACTGTAAAAATCAAGAGAGGGGGGCGTTCACTGTCGACGGTTGAGGCCTGTGGAGGCGCGCAGGTTGTCTTGAGGCGGAGGGGGGGCTATCATCGACGCGAGGGGGTGAAGGGGCATCGGCGCCGGAGTGTTGACGGTCGGGTGTCCTCCTTGCATGCGGCGACGGCTGCTCTTGAGAAGCGGGAGGGTTGCGGATCGAAGAAGATGGAAGGGGAGAGAAGGGAGAGTAGCGCGAAGGGGAAGGGGGAAGTGGTTGATCAGAGGGGCTCGCCGGCGGCAGCGTGGAGGAGGGGGCGGCTCGATTGGGTGGGGGGGCGCGGCGGTCTGGGAATCGGGTTTCTCGATTTAGAATGGGGGGGGGGGGGGTTGAATGAGAATGGGAATGGGATAGAGGCTTATATGAATAACTTAATTATTTTATTATTTTAATTACAAAAAGGTAACTTTTTAATACAAACTCGAAATCAAACCCACCGACTGTCGTCCCTAGCGTATCACCCCCATTCCGAACACAATGGGATATGTCACGTAGGCCAATTCGATTGTTACGATCAGTTTTCGTTTAAAATCAACATATAACTCTATATATTGAATTTGAATGCGCATTTCAATTTACAGGGGCCATATACGGACTCTAAAAATTCCCGAAAAATATTTTCTAGCTTTGTATTGACGATACGGTCCTAACAAAACTAATTTCGTCAAATTCTGAGATCGTTTGAAAAATGGCCATTTTCCAGTCGATTAAAATCAACTAAAACTGGTCAAAACACGTTTTCCTTCGTCATGCTCACATATTGATTCGAAAAATTACGAATTTTGGAATCTAGCAATAATTTGACATCACGGTTCCAACAAAAGTGGTTTCATCGAAAACCGAGGTCGTTTGCAAAATTTCCATTTTTAAGGGCCTGAATTCCGTAGCGACTATTTAGAATTTTCAAGTGGACATATCTTTTGATTCCCGCTATAAAATTTCGATTCTTCGGATTCGTTGGAAAGATATTCTCAATTAGATTCAAATATTTTTGGTTTCATTAAAATCTGGTTTGTTTTGAATCCTGTACATCCATTTGAAATTTGAAATCGAATTATCGAACTATCGCGCCATTTTCAGTTCCTTTAATAATTTAAAATAAATATTTATATTCTAATGACGATTCAAATAAATATATACGTTCGAATTCTATTCAAAATAAATTTCTCGTCTCTATTATTTAAAATAACTCATTTTAAATAATCAAAATTCGCTAAAATTACCAAAATTAAAATTTCAAATTGGCACAGATTTCCGGGTTATTACAATCTCCCCCACTTAAAACTTTTTGTCCCCGAAAAGGAACGAAGCCGAAAGTTGTTTCACAAATCAACTCAACTTTCTCTATTTTCTTTACGACTTAAGTTCTTCAAATTTCCAGTTTCTAAGAACTTTTCAAATTTTTCAAAAAATTTGGCTAACACCCTAAATTTTCGAAATTTTTTGCCATAACATCCCCTGCACCGGGGACTTCGGGATATTTCATATAGCCTCCCATGGCCTTCTTCAATCCAAAATAAAAAGAAAAAACCAATCGGCTCATAAAATCATCATCACCCAAACAAAACAACAAATTATGGTAAACATGTACCTATTTGTCGGGCAAACAATTTTATTCTCTGCTCCAGCCTCCTTGCAATGACCTGTTCAAAGTAAGTACATGCATATGCAAGCAGATGCGATAAATTTTCAATACTATTTACTATTTGGTTCAAATTGTCTATATGGTTCAAATTTAATTAATCAAACAATAATCAAACAACACAACCATCAATCAATTAGTTGGTTATCTTTTCAAATTCATAACTTTGATACATAATCTAAAAATCAGATTTTTGATGCCAAATCACAACAATAAGCTCTATGTAATTTTGGTTCTCACACCAGTCTAGTGGAAATATATAGATATCACACTTTCGAAACACGAATATAAATACTGATGATGTCCGGACATCACCAGAATTATCTGCGAGCGACTAGAGTGCGAATCTATATCTATTCAGTATGTTAAAACTTCGAATACACGCGGATCAGACGTATATGCAAAATCTTTATATACTCGATTGTCCAAATTCAATATAAAATAAATAATCAAATACGAATAGTTGATTTAAATTCTCAAAACAAAATTTGTTTTCACTTTCAAAACACACCCTTCACACTCGTTCTGGGATACTACTGATCCCATCTCTAACGAGTCATTCCCGTTGGATATTACTAATCCAATTTCTGATGAATTATTTCATTTGGTTCTAACGTGTCTTGTTCTCGAGCTTTGTAAACCAAAGCTCTGATACCAAGTTGTAACGACCGGGAATTTCGCTCGATCCAAATCAGTCGCTAAACCGACCAAGACCGTTCGAAATGCCTGGTTGTTTTGAGAACACGACAAACTAGAATGCAGATAAAAGAACATTTCATTGTATATTACAACAATTCCATCAGAATACAAGAATATACAGAGTAAGAATAAATATTACACGGAAAATGTCAGAGATTTAAATTACAATTAAATACATCGCAGCGGAAAATAATACAATACACAACTAGAAGTAATACACGGATATAGAGCTTTCTGAGTATCTTTCTAGCTGTAAATCAGGAACCTGTGAATATAAATCTGCAAAACCAAAACTATTAGTTGCCCAGGTCAAAATAAGGGCACCCAGAGTTTAGGTTAAAATAATAAACTCCAGGTTAGTCATGGGACTAGTGTGAGAACTAAAACAGTTATTAATCTTTATTTTAAAGTTCGGTAAATCAAGGGACCATGCCGTATAACACGGAACGGGTTTCCTCCCAAGAATACCAGTGCATAAAACAACAGCGTAATGTTAAATAAAGAACAATGAAGCTATTATAAGACCTAGGTCCCATCACACAATGCAACGCAAGTCGGAGGATAGGGTTTTTACCTTATAATAGCCAAGAATGTTTGATACGTTTAAAACAAATCATTTGATACTATTATAAGTGCAAAGTGTATAAAACAACCTCACATCATAAGTATCAATCATAGACGGCATAAGCGCCCCATCCCACTATGTCGCCATACTAGGCTCTACAATCAAAATTGCACATGTCACGTATTGGAAGTTGGATTTCCATCTGTGAACCGAGGCAAAAGATAGTCCTCTACCGATTTCGAGACTCTCTAGCCCGAGCCTCAGGACAAGTACTCAGTCAAGCCAATTGGATCCTCAGGGCCGGTCCACCGATGTGGATTAAAGTGCCTGAACACTGCGTTTCCCCGCCCTTTGGGGCTTAAATGAGCCAAATGACTCCATCGGACCCGGATTGTCTGATCAAACCGAGGCGCCTCGCAATAGCATCAACCACACAGGTGAAAATAATATAAATGTCAGCCAGTTTAAGCACTGACACCACCCTGGCTAGAAGGAAACGCATGCCCTCCCTGACGTCCTCTCCCGTTTCTGGTTCATAACCGGGGTGTGAGACTCGCGAATTCACGTTACACAAAGCTATGCCACACAGGCGGTGCTTTGATCATCAACCACAAGGCTCTGCTTTTCAACAGAAGCCTTGATCAATTGCCACTTAGGCATGCCACATAGGCAATTCACTCCATGTGATTGATATCCATCAATATATAACCTTTGAGCTCGTACGTCTCAGGGAAGAGCGTTAAGCAAGAGAATAAATTCTCCGCCGCCAAATAGATATATAATTAATAGAAATCAATCACACAGAATAAAATCCAATATCAGACACACAGTCCATTAACAAGTCCGTTCTGGGTCTGAACGAAACCGGAGGCACCTAGTACCTCGCGTATCCATCGATCTCCAAGTACGTTTGGACGATCACCAACCGATTCCCTCCTCTTGGGTGTACAGCCCAGTAAAGATCATCAGTAATCACCCAAATGACGTGAAGACCTCCGGTCTTCAACCACCGTCTTCCTCTTCGACACCACGTCGAATCAGTTATTCAAAATGGGATGAACCCGGTCTTTCTGAATAACTCGCGTATATAATAAATAAGTATCACACAAACATAACATACGCATCCTTCCAATTTGGAATAGTCTTTTATTCAAATATTCTTATACCTTGGGAATGGTTCCCATTAATTTTATCAAGGATAAATTCTTTAAATTCATTCTTTAATCTTCTTGTGAATATCAATTCAAACTAGTCGGGATTAGCGAACCACACCGAAGTAATTATTTATTTTATTTCCCAATCCCACCCTATTCATCCCATGAAGAAAAACTGGTCATAATTCATATCTAACACCATGGTGTTATCGATAAATTCAATTGCCATTTCACGTTCAAATCTAATTAAAGATTTAACTATCGCCTGGAGCAGAACTGGTGATACTCCATTCTCGATCATTTCAATCTAATTAAAGATTCATTAAAACTCCACTAAGTTTTAATATTTAACTGGGTTAAAGGACCAATGTCATTTAAACCACGGTTCACGATAAACCCAAAATCACATTCCATTAATTATCGGGTTAAAGAACTAGTGTTATTTAAAACATCATTCACGATAAACCCAAAAATCAATCCCAATTCAATTCCAATTAAATATTATTTAATTGGTACACTTCATTAAATCCAAATAAAGAGATTTAATCCATTTCTCAATTGGGCTTAAAAAAAGTGTTAATGAAGACACCGTTCACGACAAACCCAAATCCCATTTGATATTAAATACAAGGCTCTGAATAGAATATATATCGGCTTATATTCAATATCAAATTCTACGACCAACAAATATCGTATTCGAAATAACGATATAAATATATCTTTCAAATTTCCATAACAATATCTATATAATCACGAAATCCAACATCAAAATATTCCAAAGACAATTTCGATTCAAATCCATTCCAATTCAATTATTGGAAATTCTGGTTACTTTTAAAACCCTTTTCAGATTCAATTCATTTATTTAAAAATAAATAGAATTATAATTCTAGTTCAAAACTAGTTCATTTCGATAAAAATCTATTTTTATCTTTTAAATATGGGATTTTTCATCCCAATTCTTCACAAATCATTTATTATGATTTTACACAAATCATTACTATTTTTATTAATTTTGTCAAGGCCCGTACAGTCGATTTCCATCAACGGTCATCGAACTGCACTTACAGCGACCTTTTCCAAATTTGATTTGGACATAGTTCCAAATCCAACCATTAGATTTCTAATTTCTAACATTCATTAGAAAGCTCTTTTCGATACAAACCCAACGGTTTCGGTTTTAGGAGAATCCGATGGTTGGATCTCCCGCAATATCCGATCGAAGTCAATGGTCGAAATTCGCGAACTGCCGCGGCGCGTTCTATTCAGGCCATTATATTTATATAATATATATATATATATTATATATATTTCGTCGATTTCCTTTTTAAAACGTATTTTATAAATCGTTTAAAATTCGTTTTCAAAACAATTTCAATTTCTTATTCGATTTCGAATCAAAATTGAATTTTCCTTTAAAAATTCCTTTTTACATTCATTTCTATTTGATTTCAATTCAATTTCAATTCGATTTCAATTCGATTTAATTCACTTTCAAATCGATTTGAATTCTATTCAATTCAATTTCAAATCGATTTGAATTCCTATTCAATTCAATTTCAATTCAATTTGAATTCGATTTGAATTCGTTTTCTATTCAATTTAATTCGAATTTATTTTCTATTCAATTCAATTCGATTTTATTTTCTAAAATATTCGATTATTGAAATCACTTTTCAATATTCATTAAAAACAAATAAAATCGATATAAATATCGTTCACATCAAAATGGCGTCAATCTAATCAACACGGCTTTTATTCAACACATGAATATTTTCAATTCAACACATGAATATTTTCAATTCAACACATGAATTTATTTTATTTCAACACATGAAATTATTTTCTAAATCGGAACGAGGCCCAATCAATTACCATATAATGCTAATTATATGGATTTTCTACAACACACGAATATAACAGCAACGATAAATCATCAACCATCATCCAAAGTGCGTTCTACACTGTATAAGCATCAAATATAAATATTCAACGCTTATAACAGTCTTTCAATCAATCGATCGACATACAACTAATTATTGGGATTAGTGTATGTCATATATCACCCCAATACCCGTGTGGGGTTTCAAACAATCAAACACAGATTTTATTTGTGCAGTTGGGCGATGTGTAAAATTTATCGTCCCACTCAATATCAGTCAAATGTGTGTATATAAACAAATCGTCCGATTTGTTTATATTTATTTCATTTTAAATACACGTTAAAAATTCTATTTTCAACTATAAAATATTTTTAACTATATAAGTAGTTTATTTCATTTCACATCACACAATCAACTACACATCAAAATCAAACAAACAAGCATACAAGCCGTCCATGGTCTATGGACGACGGGTGTTGGGTGCTACTAAACACCGTCTGCATCCTAGTATATAATTCAACTAGAAATAAATTTAAAAGTGAGGAGTTCTCACCGAGGGTTCCACTCCACCATTTCATTTCTGTATTTCTGATTGATTGGATTCACCCGGAATTCCTACGCCATCTTTTTCACGTTGATCATATATTAAAGATCACATTTTTATTTCAGCGCTAAACAGTTAAAAATTGAATTTTTTTATTTCAAATTCATATAGATAAAAATTGAATTTTTATTTCAAATTCAAATAGATAAAAATCGAATTTTTATTTCAAATTCATATAGATAAAAATCGAGTTTTTATTTCAAATTCATATAGATAAAAATCGAAATTTTATTTCTCTACATCTATAAAAATCTCATCTTTGATTATATAAAAATCTCTCCTTTCTTTTTGTTTTCAAAAATCAAATCCTTTTGGTTTATAAAAATCGAATCCTTTTTTGTTTATATAAATAAATAAAAATCACTTGTTTGTGTTTGCATATAAAACTGAATTTCTAAATTTTTAAAACTGATTTCATAGAAAATAAATAAAAGAAGTAAATAAATGAATAAAAGAAACTTACTGTAAAAATCAAGAGAGAGGGGCTTTCACCGTCGACGGTTGAGGCCTGTGGAGGCGCGCAGGTTGTCTTGAGGCGGAGGGGGGGCTATCATCGATGCGAGGGGGTGAAGGGGGATCGGCGCCGGAGTGTTAACGGTCGGGGGGTCCTCCTTGCTTGCGGCAGCAGCTGCTCTCGAGAAGGGGAAGGGTTGTGGATCGAAGAAGATGGAAGGGGAGAGAAGGGAGAGTAGCGCGAAGGGGAAGGGGGGAGTGGTTGATCGGAGGGGCTCGCCGGCGGCAGCGTGGAGGAAGGGGCGCGGCGGTCTGGGAATCGGGTTTCTCGATTTAGAACGAGGGGGGAGGGGGGTTTAACTGAGAATGGGAAAGGGATAGGGGCTTATATAAATAACTTAATTATTTTATTATTTTAATTACAAAAGGTAACTTTTTAATACGAACTCGAAATCAAACCCACCGACTGTCGTCCCTAGCGTATTACCCCCATTCCGAACACAATGAGATATGTCACGTAGGCCAATTCAATCGTTACGATCTGTTTTCGTTTAAAATCAACATATAACTCTATATATTGAATTTGAATGCGCATTTCAATTTACCAGGGCCACATACGGACTCTAAAAATTCCCAAAGATATTTTCTAGCTTTGTATTGATGATACAGTCCTAACAAAACTAATTTCGTCAAATTCTGAGATTGTTTAAAAAATGGCCATTTTCCAGTCGATTAAAATCAACTGAAACTGTCAAAACACGTTTTCTTTCGCCACGCTCACATATTGATTCGAAAAATTACAAATTTTGGAATCTAGCAATAATTTGACATCACGGTTCCAACAAAAGTGGTTTCGTTGAAAACCGAGGTCATTTGCAAAATTTCCATTTTTAAGGGCCTGAATTCCATAGCGACTATTCAGAATTTTCAACTGGACATATCTTTTGATTCCCGCTATGAAATTTCGATTCTTCGGATTCGTTGGAAAGATATTCTCAATTAGATTCATATATTTTTGGTTTCACTAAAATCCGGTTTATTTTGAATCCTGTACATCCATTTGAAATTTGAAATCGAATTATCGAACTACCGCGCCATTTTCAATTCCTTTAATAATTTAAAATAAATATTTATATTCTAACAACGATTCGAGTAAATATATATGTTCGAATTCTATTCAAAATAAATTTCTTGTCTCTATTATTTAAACTAATTCATTTTAAATAATCAAAATTCGCTAAAATTGCTAAAATAAAATTTTTAAATTGGCCCAGATTTCCGGGTTATTACAAATCCCAACCTATCTACCAGGTCACTAGATACGAAGGAATGGGAAGCCCCGGTATCAAACGATACTTGAAAATGAACATCATAAATGGAAAGCATACCTTGAATAACGACACCTTTTCCTTTCTCCGTCGCAGTTGGGGCATTCAACAAAGAAGGAACAGTGTTGATAGCATATGCTTTCATAATCTGCTTTTCCTTAGGAGGTTGTGGACATTTATCCTTGTGATTTCCACTTGGCCGCAATTGAAGCACTTCCTGTCCGTTGGCTTTGCTGGACAGTCTCTTGCATAGTGGCCCATCTTATCATAGCTATAGCACTCGACATCTTTCTTGTCCTTATTTTTCTGACCATCCTGGTCTGATTCTGTTTCCTCTTATTCTGCGAATTCTTCTTGCCTTCACCGCTTGCCTGCGGCTTTGGGTCTTCTATAGATGCAATAGCAACCTTGGTCTTTGACTTAGGGTAAATGCACTAGGATCTCAACGCCTTTCCCACAATAGATTCGAATGTCTCATCAATATGATTTATAAGTCTTTTCCCTAAGTACTCGTCCAAGCAGTTATGAACTTCTCGTTCTTCTTCTCAGCAGTATCGATAAGAGATAATCCATATTTCGATAAGGTATTGAATTCAGTAATATATTCGGAAACCGCCCTACCATTCTTCTTAAGTTCCAAAAATTTCCTAAACAATTTTGATTTCTGAGCAGCTGGAATAAATTTGTCACCGAAGCGAGTCTTAAACTGATTCCTAGTAACTTGATCCTCGAGAATAGCCTCTTTAATGGCATTCCACCAATTCGTAGCCTGTCCTTGAAGTTGACGCGATACTAACTTTCCCTTCATTGCATCATCAATCTTCAAATCCTCGAAGATGCGCTCATAACTATCAAGCCAATCTTGAACTTCCGTAGCCGATTTCATTCCATGGAACGGTTTCCCACCAAGACTAGTATAATCCTTGCTGAGCTTGGAAAAATCGGCTTTAGGCGCCTACACCACTGCACCATCACCATTAGTAGCATTAGGAATTGCTCTCTGAGCGTCCCTAAGCATCTCTCGCATGAAAGCAGTAAACATCGTCCTCATATCATGGACATTCTCATTGTTGGCCCCTAAACCCGTACTACTCGTATTTTGGCTCATCGTTCAATCTGTAAAGAGAAAACGATTAACCATCTCTTTATTGGTGCTACTGCGGTGCGACTTCATCCATAGATATACTAATAGTTTATATATATAGCTTTTGAAAACCAAAATATCACAAATATGCACTCTCATATACGTATACTATCTCTCCCTGATTCTTCCCCTAGGTTAAATTTCGCAACCTAGTCTCTGACACAAAGTGTGACAGCCTGCCCTGCACCAGCTGACAATTTCCCTTTGAAATGCACTGTGCCAATGCCCGACTAGCTCAGGACGGTCGTCAAAAGGAATGGGTTTGAGATGATGAATCACCAAGAACCTATAGTATATCTCACAGTGCATAGAATAAAATATAATAATAACATAACTTGATATAAAATAGGCGAGACAATGCATAAGCTAAATACTAAAGCATATCCATCAGAGTAGCGGAGTCCAAAATGCAGCTTATAATCCAAACATTATTACAACTTCAAAATACTATCTCTAAAGCAAAATAGAAAAGGTACACTACTAATGTCCAAAGTAGCGACCAACAACAAAACAGGGAGAATATATGTAAATAGTACGTGGAAGCCTCCTGCTCATCTCCAGGCAGTTACTCATGCATAACCATCTAACATATCCCTAGTCTGCTCGTTTAGGAGCACCCAGAGTAATAAGAAGAGACATAAAACTCTGGGTCAGACAAAAGTATGGTATGAGCGATAACAGAAAAATAAAATAATAACAGGAATAAATAATCATACCTAACCAGGACCTGCAACCAAAGAGTTAGCACACAAGATGTATGGTACTCTAAGTTAACACTAACATATAGTGTAAAAATGGGAGTGTGCATGTCATGGTGATAGTAAACACCAAACGTAGCAATCATCCTTAATTCTATCATTTACTGCGTAAAGAATACAATTTCCACCGCGTTGATCACCAGAACCATTGGGACAATGACGGAGTCTAACTCCGTACAACTATCACTATGACCACTTTGTCCTTTGGAATCCTGATGGAGTCCGACTAAATACAGCCTCTGACCCCACAGCACTGGTCCATAGTCAATGCCCCCTCTCTCAATAGTGAGCCAAAGTTATAGATATCGATAACCCATTTGCACATGCCCTGCAGCAAATTCCAACTCTAGAAGTTAACTTATTGGTTCCTAAGTTCTAAATTATTATTTGGACTTCCTTTGCATCTCGGGTCTTGGTCTTGTCTGGTTCGGTCTCCATTCGGTTCGTGAGTTCGTGAAGCAGGCGGTTTGGTTTGGAGTCCACCCTTCGGTTCGTGGTGCACTGTTCAGGCCAGGTCGGCTCGTGGTGCCTAGACCAAACCGGGTCGTGCCCCTCCATCGGTTCGTGCTTCTCCACTGGTCCGTTCGTGGGTGCCTTCAGGTCGAGCCGGGTTACTTCGTTGAGGTCGGGTCGATGTGCTTTCTTCCACTAGGTCGGTCGGTTTGTGAGCTTCTAAGGGGTCGGGTTGTAATGCCTATATCTCGAACTGGATTGGGTTCGCGAGCCGCACCATGTAACTATCCTTCAACATGCTAATTTCGCCACACGACAGCATTTTCAACCATTCTAAGTTTCATATGCAATCTCAAAGCATATCAAACAACAGTCATAACATGTGTAATCAATCAGAAACACTAAAAAATCAATCACATGTGTTATTTAGGATCAAACATACCCAAAATCCATGATTTTCCCTTTAACCATGATTAACCATATCTAACAATAGGAGTAGCAAGATTAATGCAAATTAACCCAAATTTTTACCAGTGACACAAAATAATATTTTCGAATTTTCACATACTTTTCCATATTTTTCTGAGCCATGATTTCTCTAGTTATCGCAAATCACCCCTAATTAGCCATAGTTAGTGAATAAACATGCTTATTACTCACCTTAGCCACAAATGAATGTTAGATCTGAAACTTATATTGATTTGGCGCGGATTCCTATATAGAGCAGCAGCTCTACCTCGAATGTGATGCTAATCCGAGTTGATTTGATGTTGATTTGCTTAATTAGTGATTAGAAAGCGATTAGAGAGAGATTTAGAAAATGGAGGCCATTACTAGGGTTCAAGAAATGTTTGTGGTGGCTAGAAAAATGAAAGGCGATGATTCTCCAACTCCTTTATGCCCTCCCATAACCCTAGTCCTGAATTGTGTTATGAACCTGGCTGCTAATTACCCCGTTAAGCCCAATTATGCTATTTTTCATCTTCCAAACCTTACTTCAGCCATATCTCCCAAACGATAAGTCCGTTTGATTAATGTGACCACTCTACGGAATGGAAAATCATCATCCGAATCCAATGGTTGTGGGTTCAAGTCAAAAACCCTTTCTAATCAAAAGTTATAAGCAAAACAAGATTCGTCAGGGGCAAAGCAGTCATTTAAAACTTGGTAAAAATCGTGAATGTGGAAATGACCCCAATAGTCGTTTCCCAAAGTTACACGACCATATGACTTCATATGTAAATGATATAAATATTCTACGATCCATCAATTCGTATAATGCGGGTTGTTACATTGCATTTTTCAGATAGATTGGTTCGGGTACAGTAAAGAGAAAAGTTCGAGAGAAGTTGTAATGACCTAGCAGAATTCGAGGCCTGAATTTTGACAATAATACATAAAACCTATATTACTTGCCAAAACCTAAGTATCGAAAACACTAAATAGTTGATAGAAAGAAAATAGATGGTGAGATGAGAAAGAAAGAAATATTAGAATAGAAAAAGAAGGATAACACAACAGAATCAGAGTCTCACATTGCAGTGAAAACAAAATATAATATGGAAATAAATCTTTATTGAGAGCTTGAAATAAAACTTACAATCATCAAAGTACATCAATACATCTGGACAGTTATAATAATTTGTCCTCATATACAACATACAACGGAATAAATACTAATACGTCTAAAACTCCTCCAGCACGTCTTTTGGACTTCGTAGTATCCAATAACCTCAACCCGCAAAACCCAGTTTAACCTGAGCATTTTAAACGCCGGATCAGTCTGGTGAACCAGAGTGAGAAACCTACTAAGTTTATAAACAACACCCAACTGGATTTTAAATTTAACAAATCTTTTTTGAAATAAAAGGATAATCGTAAGAGCGATCCACACATAAACACGGATAGTTTTTACCATACGATAACCCAAAATATTTTTGAAATCATATCTTATCTGATATTATAATAATGTCTAATATAATATCAATCAAGTGGAACACTTGCATCTCAAGCTCCACATACATAGTATACAATCAAAACCGCGAGCGCTTATTAGAGATTGGATTCCAATTATGACAAGGTATGGAACCACCTGCCGATAGTGTATCTCTAGAGGGGAATACACTGGGTTCAACAAGAACATCTTGCAACCCGGCCACACGTGACCGACCACACATTTCGCTTGAGTGTAGCGAAAGGTTTGGTGGGAACAATAGGGAAGTAGAAATATTTTAGTTTGTGATTAATAAATAGGGGTTGGATATCTAGAATATTTATATTATGTTTCCTGGAATATTTAAATAAATAATAATAAGATATAAAAAGGACTATTATGTCACTACAGGCTAGAAGCCCCCACCCACTAAGTTCAATTAGTCAACATAATAATAATTAAATGTTCAAACTTTTAAATTATTAATTAAAACTCAAAATCAAATAATAAGAGCTCATTATATTATAAATAATACAATAGTGTTTGCCTTTTTTTTATTATCAAAAATATCCTTATTTTTTGATGAAAAACGAAGACAAAGACTCGAGTTTCATGAAAAAAGCCCTTTATCGGATTTGAACCGATGACTTACGCCTTACCATGGCGTTACTCTACCACTGAGTTAAAAGGGCCTGCTCAATTCATGACTTAGCCATTTTCTCTTATGAGTCTACTGCATATATGTATATATGCAGTAGACTCATAAGAGAAATAATGGAAAAATATATTCTATTTACCTAGAAAAGGGATAAAAATTTTCTCGTTAGGATCAGCAACAGTTTCCCGAAAGGGACAACATTGAATAGATTTAAGGAGGAAATGAATTTTCTCTAGATAGGTGATTATGCACACTACTTGGGAGCGACCCACTTAGCCATGCTGCCTAGACATTTTTGTCATTTTCTCGTTAATGAGGCTTGAGGCTACAATTATGTACCCTTTTAGATCAGCACATCAAACTTTGAATGCCATATCGCCAGATCTGTCAAATCACTAATTAACGTCCTCAAAATACACTCGGCACGTTTGAAGAAATCAACGTACGTGACCATCTGGAAATACTCTGTCAGACACACGTCTATACAATTTATCCAGGAATAGGATGAACCAAAGACACACCCACCTACCGCATCCAAAGGATCAGTAGCGAGAAGTCCTTGCAATCCGCAAAATCTCAACCACAACCGAATCATAGTTTAAAAACCTCTGGTAGGTAACCAGAGAAATTCAACAGCAATCCTAACGTATATGAAGATCCATGGTCTTCAATTGCTCCACCTTGATCAAAATCTTTCATGTTTACGTATTTACTGGTTGGAATGGTTTTCGAATATAATTTCAATCCTGGATTTCGTACCGACAATCAATTTGGTCAGATTTTTATAGTTGATGATTTAACTATCAAAATAAACAACCACCATCCATAGAAAATAAAGTGGATTCATTAGTTCAGTATACTGCGCCACTTGGCCTCTTTAGTTAAACAGTTGTTAATTAAATTTCTAAATCTCCCAACATTCGGAATACCACCCTTTCACTTCTTGTTTCTAAATTAATTTATTTAACTTATAACTCTTCGAAATATATTTTATAATATCCTTCATAGAAATACTAATTTATTTCCCTCAAATAGCTTTGTCTCTAAACTAATATCATCCTTGGATAATCATGAAGCCGTTCAAGTTGGGGTATTTTATCTACCTCTCAGACCTTGAGTTGATAACATTTTTATCTTCAGAATAGATAGAAGTTTATTAATGAAATCTCACTCTAATTAATATCCAATGCTTCTATTTACCATACGATTTTAAAACATAGGTTTAACCCCATCTATTTTCTTTTGAAAAATCATTTTTCCCAATTCCAAAATCATGCTTTCCCGATTTAAAACATCTCCATTTCCCCATCTTTAGACTTTTAAATTCCCTTTAACTCCCTTCAGATTACAAATCCCATTTTGAACTTGTTTTTGACTCTTATAACATTAATCAATTTATAACTTGCCTTTGTAATTGCCTAATTTGGATTTCATAAAAATCTGACCAATAGAATTTTTAATAGGAGTTCATATTAAACATAAATTCGCTTACAATTTCATTTAAACCATACGTAAGGCTTCATAACTTCATAAACTTCCATTTAAGGAATTACATTTCAAGATTTGCTACTTGATTATTATTAAATAATAATAATCAATTCCAATCATTTTAGAAACCAATTTGTTACTTCAACCTTAATAGTTTATCTTCCCTTTTCAGATAAATAAAATAATACATGGTTTTAAAAATAATCGATTCAATAATTTAGTTAATAATCTATCTTGGTTTTAAACAGTTGACTTAGTCAACTCAAATCATGGTAAATTTGTTAACCAGTTCTAACTGGTCTTTCTAGAATAATTAATTTATAAAAATCAATTTTAAATAATTTCATTTAATCTAATTAACAATCAAATTAAATTAAATAATCGCATTTAATTGTTTATTTGAAACAATTAATTCAATCCTAAACCATTTAATTAATTTCTACTCATTTGTTCATACAACCCATCAACATAAGAATTTGCTTTATATACTCGGTATATAATTACTAGATAAATATAATAATTCATTTCCTATAATACTTTCGTCTAAAAATAATATATAGAAAATAGATTTCAAATCTGTCTTTAGTTATAAAACAATTTTTTATTACTTTCTATTGATTTATCTAACAGTAAATCAATCTCTATAGAATGATTCATTCACAAGCCATTTGCGGATAATGACTCAACCAATATCACCCATTGGTTAATGTGAAACAAGTATTGAATTTGGAATCAACAACCAACAATCAATCGGACTGATTAAACAGTTTATATAAGTAAATGACATATTTGAGGAATCCGGTTGGGTTCCTCCAACTTGTCCTTCCCGGCATAACAATGGGTTATCTCAAATTCAATACGACAGTATATTTATCGCGGTAATCATAAATAAACAGTTTAATAATAATAACCAACAATCAATTAACAACCTCCAATCAAGCACCAGTTATTTATTTAATACGTTTATATTATAATAAATGTAACCAACGAGGTAAGTTACCTCGTTTGGAATCTAATCGTTAAAATAACGATTTAATTCGATTAAATTAAACAAAAGTTTAATTAAAATCAATGAATATTAAAAATATTCAACATTCATGTAAATCATCATCAAACCTTCAATCATTAGCAAATGTTGCACACAAAATAAAAACCCTACTTATATAATATATAAGTGGGATAAACTGAGTGAGTTAAACTCGCCTTGATTTCATATGTTGTTGAAACAATTTGTTTTAACTAAAATGGGCATTTAATTTAATTAAAAATCCCAGTAGCTGCCAATTCTGATTAACCAACTTCATCATGTTCTACACTCCAATACGGTTCCGATGGTCCTTGTTTTGTTTGGTTTCGTTAATCTTTGACCAAAATATAACTCTAATACTGTATTCAATTATTTAAATAAACATTAAAACCTAAATAATACACTATCAAATCTTTAATTAAAGGTTGATAAATCTTCATTAGGCTTGTATAAATCTTCCTATCTTCTATTGAATTAGCCACGTTGTAAACATCATTTCTTTAATTTTTGCTTACGTTAACAACTCAGACTAGGCACCATCTAAAACGCAATTAGGCATTTCAAAACTATAATTGGAGACGGTAACACAGTTAGGCCAAAAATATGACCGTGGTCCACGTTAAAAGGTCATATGCAAAAATCAGTCCACGTTATAAAACTATCAACTTTATTTATTTATTTTTGGCATCCCATTGTTACATGCCATTGTATTTCCATACCAACAATGGTATGTTAAAGAAAACAAAAATGGGGAAAGTCGACTAATGAAACTAAAATGGCATGTCCTGGGTCTTAAAATCGATAAATTTATTGGCAAATGTATTGACAGATCGATAGAATAGTAAGGCCATCAGCAGATATATAATTAACATTTCAATGCTTTATCACAACAAAATGGCATGTCTAAAATCGGGCTTGTATGGTCGTTACAAATGCAGTTGTTCATATCAGGGGAACAATAAGGCCATATATTATTGCTAATAACGTAATTTGGCAAGAATAAACGATTAGGCAGAATATTGTACTAATTATGCACATACACTTTCCCCGGGTATGTTTTAATATATACTCCAATTAGTTGCACCATTAAGCATATTAATTAAGTAATTAGGAATGTATAAACTTACTATTCCTTTCTTCTTCCTGCTTCATATTTCCTCCTCTTCGCAACTCCCCATCATTCTTCTCATGCATTCTTTCATCCATTTTCCATTAGTTCTCTTCCTCATACAAACGTTGTGTACTCCCCACCTGTTCACATTATTTCTTTACTTTTTTTCCTCCACTTTCTAAATTTTGAAACTCTCTGCTCCCTCGCAATATCCCTTCTTACTCCCATACATGCCTTACGTGCAGTCTTCCCTATTTCCGTTCGTTCTGTCTACTCTTCATGCAAATTCCACCATTCCAATAATGATGCCTCCTGCTTAACCCTACACCATTCAAAACAGCATCCCTTCATACCATCATCTGCTTCTCCCCATATGAGAAGCAACCTTTCGTAGAAACCCACGTCAAACTACCACCCCGAGACCACCCTGCTTTCTCGTTTTATTTCTCCACTAAACTCATGAACCCAGATCTGTGCAAGCCTACACTCCATCGCACCGCGGGCCTGCTTCCTGTTCTCTTCTACGTTGGTTTTTATATATATATATATGTATGTATATGGTTTTGATTTCATTCTTCAGCAGGAGGAAATGAGGACACCACACGTATTCATAGATGTAACGCAAAACGGATTGGAACAAAGTCTTGTTTAAATGGTACGAGTTAGGGTGGCAAATTCAGACAGTAGCGTAGCTATATTGGTTTAAATTTGATGAGATGGCACAGGCTAATGTCACTGCAGCATCTATATTTTCTGTCAGCTAAAAGCTTGTAACAGAGCTCGAGTTTATTGACTTCACTTTTGGTGAGGTCAAGTAACTCACTTCTCCTATTGGAGGAAGTCAAGGAGGCCCATATAGGTCCCCTGATTTCCTCCAATAGGAGGAGGGGGTCATGGTGAACTCACTTAAAGTGAGGTCAACAAACTCGCAATGATTGTAATATGGGTAGGCTTAGGCAAAAATAGGTTAATTGCATGTATTATCTTTTCTTGGGCATTGCGTTAGCTATATGGTATTGGTATAGGCGCGCTTCCCTGTTCAGGTTGTACGTCTAAGAATAATATGGGGTAGGCATTCTTATTAGTGAAGGAATACATGTACTAAGCTGCAAAATGTGTATTGAATTGAAAAGCCAGTACAAACATAGGGTGGCTAATGTATGGTCTTCTTTCAATAGCTAGGACGTGCGATTGATAAGGTGATTGTGCGAGCTGGGAGATGAGAAGCAGTGTATGTTTATGATTTTAAATAAAAGGATGGCACTGTATAATAATTAGTTTGTACATAGGTGAAGATTTTATATATTTCTTTACATATTTCGAAGGTAGCTGGCTTGTACGCACTCCTTCTTTCATTTCAACAGGGCAACATGGTATATATTTATATTTCATTGTATAGGATAGGTAGTACATAGGCATATAGAAGATTAAAAGTTTATATATGTATTATATTGTTTGCACATGGTTAATAAATTCCTACTGCTGATTACGTCACCGTTAAATGTACGCACCGTCGGATATCAATTTCGAACTTAACGAAAATAAATACGCTGCTATGTCTTAACGTTACGGTCCCAACGAAATAAATTTCGTTTAAATTCGACTTCATTTGCACGACGACATTATTTTAATTTCAATATATTTATCAGCTCACCTTTAGATTGCACGCACAGATAAACCAACTCAAATTGGCTCCAAACTGGAAATCTAACAATAATCAGCGATACATATTTCAATAAAATTCGTTTCGTAAAAAAGGAGGTCGTTTGAAAAACTGCTATTTTTAAGGCTTATTTAATATCGATAAAATATACTTAAATCCAAAACCAATTCTATTTATATTATAATAAATTATTATTATCATATTTCTCCATATGAAATAATATATTATTTCAATATAAGCCAATATGTATTTTAAAACTCAACATTAACATTTCTAAATTAAACGATATCCAAATTATAATAAAAACCCTATTTAAATTATTAAATAGACGTTATCGTTTATTAATTAATTCCATAACGACTATTTGAAAATTTGAATTGGACATAACTTGCAATCTATAATATGACATCTCCATTTTTCTCTTTCATTAGAAAATTATGATCAAATAGATTCAAACATTTCTTGTTTCACAGAATTCCGACTTATATCGGATCATGTATATTCAATTAAAGTTCAAAACTCAATATTACGAACTATCGCGTCGTTTCGAGCTCGTTTTAATTATATTATAAATTTATACCTTCAAACTCCACTTTATTAAATAAATTCAATATAAAATCCATTAATATCAACAAACCATTATTTAAAACGGATTTAAATATTTTTAATTAACGTTCAAAAATCTGGAACGTTACAAGAAGGAATGAAAATTTTAAAAAGTTTGTAGCCTCCCTCGAAAATTTAGGATTTTTGGTTGCACTATGGTTGTTAGATTGGATGGTAGGAGATGAATGCAACACAATTGCACAGTGCACTCGTATAGAGATGTATGCATATCCAAGTGTTTTGCATACATATTGCCGCACTTTTTACAAATACACGTTGGGACTGAGCTCACCTTAGTAAGTCTGTCGTTCATAATCCCTGTGAGTCATGGATGCTTATAGATGAATTTAAAATAACATGGGTGTACAACATGGATGTTTAGAGCGAGTTGTGTTTTTCGCCTCTTCAAGCAGATTTCGGGACGAAATCTATTTTAAGAGGGGGAGGGGGAGATATGCAAGGGGTACTGGTAGAGGAGCCAATAATGGGAATGCTGCTGATATGAGGACGATGTTTACTGACCTCATGAGAGAGATGCTTAGGGATGTGCAGAGGGCAACTCCCAATGCTGGTAATGGTGGTGGTCCAATAGTGCAGGTGCCTAGGGCCGATTTCGCCAAGCTGAACAAGGATTATACTAGTCTTGGTGGGAAGCCGTTCCATGGAACGGAGTCGGCTATGGATGTTCAGGATTGGTTGGATAGCTGCGAGCGTATCTTCGAAGACTTGGGTATCGAGGATGCGATGAAGAGAAGGCTAGCATCCCGTCAGCTGCAAGGATGGGCAATGAATTGGTGGAATGCTATAAAGGCAGCTACTCCTGAGGATCAGATTACTTGGGATCAGTTTAAGGCTCGCTTTAGTGATAAGTTTATTTCGGCTGCTCAGAAGTCAGTGCTGTTTAAGAAATTCTTGGAACTCAAGCAGAATGGCAGAGCTGTCTCGCAGTATATTGCCGAATTCGACACTTTGTCGAAATATGGGTTATCCCTGATAGATACTGCCAAGAAGAAGAATGAGAAGTTCATAACTGGTTTGGATGGATATTTGGGGGAAAGGCTTATTAATCACATCGATGAGACGTTTGAGTCGATAGTGGGGAAAGCTTTAAAATCGGAAAGTCTTTACCCTAAGTCGAAGACTGAGGTCGCATCTGCAGAGGATCCAAAACCGCAAGCAAGCGGTGGAGGCAAAAGTGTTTCTCAGAATAAGAGGAAGCAGAACCAGAATAAGGATGGCCAGAAGAAGAAGAAAGATGTTGAGTGCTTTAGCTGTGGCAAGAAGGGTCACTATGCTAGTAATGGTCGAGCGAAGCCGGCATATAGGAAGTGCTTCAACTATGGCCAAGTGGGACATCACAAGGACAAGTGTCCATAACCCCCTAAAGAAAAGCAGATGGTGAAAGCATATTCCCTTAATGTTATTCCTTCTTTGTTGAATGCCCCAACTGCGGTGGAGAAGGGAAAGAATGTCATTATTCAAGGTATGCTTTCTGTTTATGATGTTCCTGTTAGAGTTTTGTTTGATACTGGAGCTTCCAGTTCTTTCATATCTAGTGACCTGGTAGATAGGTTGGGTTTGGAGCCCGAGATTGTCGATAGATCTTTAGTAGTGACGAACCCAATTGGTGGTTTGACTAACCTTAGCATGATTTGTCGTAATATGGTCTTATCGAGTCATGGATGCATGTTTGTTTGTGATTTTCTTGTTTTGGATTTACTAGATTTGACATCATTTTGGGAGTCGATTGGCTCTAAAGATACGGGGTGGTGGTAGACTGTGAGGGCTTTTTGGTGATAGCTAGAGCGGATAATGGGCAGAGGGTAGTGTTTGGTGGTCTACCTAGTGATGGGGTAATGGCTAATTTTCCAAATTCCCTCTACATCCCGCATGGTGAGTTGCCAGGTTTGCCTATGGTTGGCCAGTATCCGGACGTCTTCGAAGAAGTGACCCGGCTTCCCCCACACTGGGAGATTGAGTTTCGTATTAATTTAGTGAAAGATGCCAGACCTATAGTGATGCCACTTCGTCGTATGGCACCAAGGGATCAGCGAGAGCTCGGGGTGCAAGTCAGCGATCTTTTGAAGAAGGGGTTTATAAGAAGGAGTGTTTCTGAATGGGGAGCACCAGTTGTGTTTGCAACCAAGGCGGATGGTTCCCTTCGTTTGTGTGTAGACTACCGCGATTTGAATAAAGTGACGAGGAAGAATAGGTATCCTCTACAGTGGATAGATGATTTGTTTGATTAGTTGAGTGGCACGAGAGTGTTCTCGCAGTTGGATCTCACGACAGGTTTTCATCAGCTTAGAGTGGAAGCTAAGAGTATAGCTAAAACGGCCTTTCGAATGCCGTCTCGATTTTATGGGTGGTTGGTTATGCCATTTGGGTTGACCAATGCACTAGCATATTTTGTGGACCTTATGAACAGGGTATTCAGAGATCAATTGAATAAGTTTGTTCTTGTGTTCGTGGATGATATCCTTGTTTATTCGAGGATAGAGGAAGAACACAAGGAACATTTGAGGATAGTAATGGAGGTGTTGAGAAAACACCAATTGAAAGCAAAGTTTTCTAAGTGTCACTTCTGGAGGAGGGAAGTAAGATTCTTGGGCCATGTTGTTTTAGAGAATGGTATTATCGTGGATCCTGCGAAGGTGGCTACGGTACAAGATTGGTCTACGCCCAAGAATGCAACGGACATAAGAAGTTTCTTGGGATTAGCTGGATATTATCGTAAGTTTATCCAAGACTTCTCCAAGATAGTAGCACCGTTGACTCATTTGACCAAGAAGGATCAAGCTTTCGTCTGGGACGAAAAGTGCGAGAATGCATTCAAGAGTCTAAAGGAAAAATTGACATGTGCGCCAGTGTTAGTCATTCCTAAGGGGAATGAAGAGATGACAGTATATACAGATGCATGTGGTACCAGACTAGGTGCTGTGTTGATGCAAGGAGGTAGGGTTGTAGCTTATGCAAGTCGGCAATTGAAACCGCACGAGAAAAGATACCCTACCCATTACTTGGAATTAGCAGCGATCGTGTTTGCATTGAAGATGTGGAGACATTATCTCTTGGGAGAAAGATTCGAGTTGTTTACTGATCATAAGTCATTAAAGTATCTTTTCTCTCAAAGGGATCTAAATCTCCGACAACAAAGGTGGTTAGAATTCTTAGCTTCCTATGATTTCGATATCGCGTACACACCAGGAAAGGGCAATGCGGTAGCTGATGCATTGAGTAGAAGACATGCCAGTTTAGGGGCTATGTTTCTTGAATGGAAGTAACTGGAGTACATCGCTGGGTATGATTTCAGACCAAAGTGCGAATTGGATCCAGAATTGTTAGCAAGTTTGACGATCAGGCCCACTTTAATTGAGCGGATTGGTTCCAGTCAGAGGGACGATCCTAACCTATTGGAAATCATCTCAAAGTTAGAGATGGGAATCGACGAAGAGATGGGCAAATATGGGCTTGATCGAGATGGATGGCTTAGAAAGAATGGAAGACTAGTTGTACCCAATGTCAATGGATTGAGAGATGAAGTGTTGAGAGAATGTCATCACTCAAAACTGACTATACATCCAGGTGGTAACAAGATGTATCGAGACATGAAGCAGACCTACTACTGGGAAGGGATGAAAAGAGACGTTGGGATGTTTATATCCAGATGCATGAATTGCTAGCTAGTTAAAGCTGAGCAAAATAAGCCTAGTGGTTTGTTGCAACCATTAGAAGCTCCAGAATGGAAATGGGAACAAGTCTCAATGGATTTCATTGATGGGTTACCAAGGACTAGATCGGGCCATGATAGCATTTGGGTGATTGTGGACCGATTGACCAAAAGTGCAAGATTTATACCCATTAAGTCGAATAGGACGGCACCTAAGTTAGCTGAACTATATGTAAAGTGGGTAGTGAGATTTCATGGAATACCCAAAGGCATTGTGAGTGACCGAGATCTGTTGTTCACTAGTGGATTTTGGAAGAGCTTACAAGAGGCATTAGGATCGGAATTACATCTCAGTACCGCATATCATCCTCAAACCGACGGACAGACAGAGAGGGTGAATCGAGTGTTAGAAGATCTTTTGAGAGTTTGCATATTGGATTTTGGTGGATCATGGGATGACCATTTGCATCTAGTAGAGTTTGCAAACAAAAATAGTTATCAATCCAGTATTGGTATGGCTCCATTTGAAGCTTTGTACGGAAGACCATGCAACTCACCGTCATGTTGGTTAGAGACCGTTGAGAAATATGTGCTTGGACCAGAAGTAATAAGAGAAACATCAGACAAGATCAAGGTTGTCCAACAGCGAATGAAGGCTGCCCAAGATAGGCAGAAGAGTTATGCTGATAAGAGGAGAAGAGAATTAAAGTTCCCCATTGGCGACTTGGTGTTTGTCAAGATTTCTTCGTTGAAGAGCATGATACGATTTGGCAGGAGAGGCAAGTTAGCACCAAGATTTGTTGGTCCATTCCCAGTTCTTGAGAAAATTCAGAATTTGGCATATAGAGTTGGATTACCAAAGAAGATGGCAGAAGTTCACAATGTATTTCATGTTTCCCAGTTAAGGAAGTTCATACACAAACCATATATGACTATTTCACCTGATCAATTGGATGATATCCAGGTTGAACATGAGGCGGTTGGGAACCGCAGGCCTATGCGTATTGTTGGGAATGATACGAAGCAGCTTCGAAGGAAGGCGGTGAAATTAGTCAAAGTTCAGTAGGGCAAGAATGAAAATGACTGTACTTGGGAGACAGAGGAGAGCATTAGGAAGACGTATCCAGAACTCTTCGCCTGGTAATATTTCAGTTTCGATTTAGTCTTTCCGCATGCTAGGATAAGCTTGTTTTGTTTGTTTTGCATGTTTGATTTTTGTATATGGTTAGTAAGCATGCAGGATTCTTTGTATGTTTTAGGTTAAGGAATTTCAGGGACGAAATTTCTTAAGTGTGGAGAGTGTAACGACCCGCATTCTACGCATGCAGGATTGTGGAATATTTATTTCTTTCACATACGAAGTAGCTTGGTCATGTAACTTTGGGAGACAACTATTGGGGTCATTTCCCATGTTCATGAGTTTTGCCTATTTTTAAATGATCGTTTTGCCCCTAGTTGATCTTGTTTCGGCCATAACTTTGATTGGAAAGGAGTTTTGACCTGAAACCACTTCCATTGGCTCATATTGATGGTTTACCTTTCCGTAAAGTGGTCACATGTGAAAAACGGACTTACCTTTTGGAAGATATGGCTGAAACAAGGTTTGAAAGGCGAAAAACTGCTTAACCGGGTCTAATTTGCGTGGTTAGTGAGTGGACCCATAACCCATTTCGGGATTAGGGGTGTATAGGGGCTGATAAGGGTTAGAAAAAATTTCTTTCAGCTGCCACTTTCATTCTTGGAACCCTAGTAATGGCCTCCAACATCTAAAACACCACTAAACCACTTTCTAATTGAAGATTAGGCCTAGCAATATCAAATTAAGGAGAAATAGCACCAAAGCAAGGTTAGAGCTGCTGTTAGACATCAGTATTCATGCCAAACAGAGATTCATTTCAGATCTGAGTTTTATTTGTGGCCAAGGTGAGTGATTAGCGTTGTTTTGACACTAATTACAGTTAATTAAGGTGATTAGTGATACTTAGCGAATTTATACATTATTAAATTATCGAAAAATATTCGTAAATTTCGAAATATTGTTTTGGCCCTCTGTTAGAAAAGTTGGATAATTTGGTTAAGTTTTACTAATCCTATCATTAGTTTTGCTTAAACATGTTTAAGGGAAAATATGGGATTTTGGCTACGTTTGATCCATTTTGACCTATCAAGTTGTCATTTTGGTGCTTGTGGTTGATGTTATATGTTGCTATGACTGTTTGGTATGAATTGTGATTGTTTATAATAGTTAGAATGGTCGAAAACGCCGTCGAGTGGCTTTTAAATAGTCGCTGGAAAAGTTGCAGGAAATTGTGTAGGGTTTCGGATCAGATCGGGTTAGGGGGCTTGGATCGGATGGTGGACTGGACAGAGAAACCGAACTAGATCGGAACTTTGCACTAATGGAGGCTTAGCAAGAAGGAAGGCCATTTGCATAAGAACTGGAGTTGGGTTCGGATAGGGAGTAAGGAAGGGCTGCGGATCGGATCTAAGAAGAGGAGGTGGAACAACGGATGGGATCGGGTTGTCATAACTGAACCGAGCCAGAGCTGGGGGACCGAACCGAACAGAGAATAGACACTGTATCTCCGAACCGAACCAAATAAGTGTGAATGGAATGAACTGAGGAGGAATGAAGCATTGATCAAGGCATGGGCTAGGACAACCAAACCGAACCGACTTAGGAGTACCGAACCGAACCAGATGTACACTTTACTTCATCGTGACAACTTCTTCTGAAGACCAACTCCAATTCGACCAAAACCCGAGATGCAAAAGTAGTCCAAGTGGGAAGTTTGTACTTAGGATCCAGTTGGGAACCAATGAGTTAACTTCATGATTGGGCTTTGCTGCGGGACGTGTGCTAAGGGGTTGTCGATGTCTGTAACTTTGGATCACTATGTGTAGGGGGTATGTGAACGGATTCAGGGCCACAGTTGTCTAGGTACGACTAAAGAGCTATAGACTAATGAGGTTGGGTCATTTATAAAGATTTGGTCATGACTCCATGGGGTAAGCTTGGTAGTAGCAGTAGTCGTACAAGTCGAACTCCGTCACTACTTCGATGGGTCTAGTGATTGGTAGTGGTGGACATCATATGCTTTATGCACTGAGTGAGAGATGCGAGGATGGTTGATATGCTTGATTTGTTTGCCATCATTATGACATGCACACCCCCACCCCCGTATTCTTTATATCATATGTTAGTGGCACCTTAGAGTATTGTATAGTATGTAGTGCTAACTCTTTGGTTGCAGGTCCAGGTTCAGGTATGGTTTAGTATACCTGTTATTGTTCTGTTTAGCTGCTTATCGCTCATACCAGACTTTTTGTCTGACCCAGAGTTTTATGTCTCTTCTTATTACTCTGGGTGCTCTCACGAGCAGACTAGAGACAGGTTAGGTGGTACGCACGTGTAGCTATACCGGAGACGAGCAGGAGGCTTCCACGTATGCTACATATATATAGGTATTCTCCCTGTGTTGCTGCGGTCACTACTTTGGGCATTAGTGGTGTACCTTTCTTTCTTTTGTCTAGAGACAGTAATTTGGAAAGTTGTAATAAGCTGTGTTTGGATTTCCGCTACTCTGATGATGTTGTTTATGTTGGTTTTAGTTATCAGCTTATGCACTGTCTCGCCTATTTTATGTCAAGTATATTGTTATTATATTTTGTTCCATGCACTGTGGGACATTCTACAGGTTCTCTATTAGCTCATTGTCTTCTTTCCTTTCTTTGGCGACTGTTCCGTGCTAGTTAGGCATGTGTACAGCGCACTTTCAGAGGAAATGCCGGCTGGTGCGGGGCGGGCCGTCACTGTAATGCCCTAAAGTCTACGATACACCACACAGAGCAGACATGCATGTACCTAGACTTTCCCACATACGTATCATCAATCTTTTTCGATGCCTTAACTGCACATAACCTCTAATGTGCACCGAGTTCTGTGGCAGGGTTGTACAAGAAACACGAAACTCGATCGGGAGCTTTTTCATAACTGTATAGGCCCGCCTTTAAGGGCCTCAAAATACAGATATCCCTCGGGTTCATTTTTCATGGTGGCTATGGCCTTACCTCGGCCCCTCCCTAAACTAGTAAAGACTATAAGAGCTAAGTGACTTTCCCCTAACAAACAATTTAAGCATCCAGTTGGCATCTACCCTCAATCACCATTGTGACGGCCCGCCCCGCACCAGCCGACATTTCAATGAAAGTACGTTGTGCCAATGTCTGACCAGCTCGGGACAGTAACACGCCGTATTTATTTTAACACTAAAGTAACAAATTAAAGAATAACTATTCTCAGACATGAGAATTAAGGGAAATGGGTTGCGCCATTGTGTTCGTCTCGGAATTCTGGTTGAGATAGAGTCCGAGTTTTCGTGAATTGGACTTCGTATGAAGAAGTTATGGCCATCGGAAGTTTCAGAAAATTTAAAACAGATTTCAAAAATTCAAATTTCGGAGTCAGAAAGGGCTAGGCGGGAAATTTCCTGCCAGGCCCAGGTCGACCATAGGGTCGACTTGGGGGTCGACGTACCCTAACCAAGTCGACCATAGGGTCGACCTGGGGGTCGACCTTCCCCTCCCCCCCCCCCCACCCCGGCAGATTTGACTGATGACCTGTTTATGACTGTGTGCTGACTCATTTGGGTTTCGGATCTGCTCTGATTGGCTGGGATTAATTCTGGGTTGATCTGACAGCCTAAAATAATCCTAAACTCTATAAAAAGACATGTAGACTAAAACCCTAAAATCAAATTAAAATTAGAGCCATGGCCTTCATGCCGTCACCTTGCAACCTAGAATAGCCACCACCAATTGGAGAGGAAGAAAGCTAATCAAATTCAAATCTATTCAACTCTAACAACGAATCTACTTCAAAGGAAAGATAATTCAACTTCAGAACTCAGATTTCAGAACTCAAGACCTTCTTTGAGTTGTGAGTTCGATTTCTTTAATAAAATATTTAACAATTTAATTGGATTGAGATATGATGCAGATTATATGGTTATGTTGTGAATTATTGACCGAATGTTATCATTCTATGTTGTAAAATTGTGATATTATCATTTATGTGGTAAAATCTATGATGTAATCATCTATGTTGTAAATTTTATGATGTTATCATCTATGTTGTAAAGTTGTGATGTTATCATCCATGTTGTAATTCCATGATTATGCATAATCAATTCATTATGATGTTTCATATGCTATTTTGGTTATGTTGTTGGAACTAATTCATATGATAAATCACATGTATGTATGCAAGTTAGGATGTTAATTGAGACATAGATCATATGCAAGTTAGTGAAAATTTTATATATAACCTTACATGTTTCATGACATCTATTTTAGACCTAAAGTTAGGCTATGACATGTGTGAGTTATATGCTAAATTCTACATGCTAGTTTACATGTTTAGATGTAAGTTTACACCATCATTATGTTGCATAAATCACATATGCAAATATATATATATATATATGTATGTATGTATGTATGTATGTATGTATGTATGTATGTATGTATGTATGTATGGAATAGGAACCATGCCTATGCAAGTTTACCCTTATGGTTAGATCCATGACATACATGGTTTATGCAAGTTTGTGGTTATTACCTATGCAAGTATACACCTTTAGATTTAGATCTATGACATATGTAGTTTTATGCAAGTTTGTAACTTTGGCCTATGCATGTTTTAGATGTAGAACCTCATTCACACATGCAAGTTCACCCCTTATGTTTAGATCTAGTTTTATCTATATGTGTGTTGTGATGTTTTCTCTTTATTCCATAAGTTAGACTATTCGAGTCTAACGTATATTTTACGTTAAACGAACGAACGTACAACGTGGGGTAATGGGATAATATTAAAAGATTTAATATTGAGAATTGGCATAAATGCTCTAAATGGCATAAAATAAATTTGTGGTGATAATTGGTATAGTTTGGCATACCATAAATGGATGGACATAACTGAGTCAATTATGGCCATAGTTAAATTTGGAATTGATCGATAATTTGAATAGGGAAATTAATTCAAATTGGGGAATGATTAATTAGGTGTAATGAATCGTCTAAGATATGAGGTTACGCTCTTTTGTGGTGTAAGACTGCCCGGACCCGTCCGGCAAATCCAACTGCCACAAATGCCAGTCTAATGTAGGAGATCTTAGGCATAAATTAAATACGTGACAGTTGTAAAGACACGAGGTTAGGCTCTTTTGTGGTGTAAGACTGATCGGACCTGCCCGACAAATCCAGCTGCCACAAATGTCAGTCTAATGTGGGAGGTCTTTACAAGGTTACAGTGTTAATGAATTAAGAAACACTTAACCAGATAAACATGTAGTGGAACACGAGGATGTTAAGTGGGTGCCTGGGTGGCATGTGGAATTTAGTGGGTGCCTTGTGTGGCATTTGAAATACGATTAGAAACACTTAACCAAAAATTGAAACATGTAAGTGAACATGAATAAGAAGAGGGTTAAGTGGGATGTACTAGAGGGGACCAAACATAGGTGGATAGCTTGTGTCAAGTAATGGGGGCCCGTTTCAACCAGTAAACCATAAGCATCTTTGTGGGCTCGACCCAAGTCGAGGATGCGACAGGCGTACAGGGCTTGACTGTAAGAGGCCAAAATGGGTTAGCGGTGGCAACGCAAGTCCAACGGGTTCATGTGCGTGTGTGGGCCCAGGCTGGTAGGTAAGACGTTGTTGCATCGTGTAGGTATAAGCCGTGCATTATTGGTGGTATCAGGTTGCCACTTTGGGGAGTGATACACCCCACTATGGGGCCAGCACGGGTATCTACGAGTTAGGGAGCTGATCGCATGAGGGTAGTGGGTACACCTAGTGGAGATGGTGGCAGGCGGCACCTATGAAGGCAACTAAGGGTGCACGAAACTACCATTATCATTATTAAGTTTTGCAGGCGGGATCAACGTTAGGGTGACTAGTGGTGGTGCAGTATAGTAATTATCTTATGTGGTTTAGGTATGCCTTTAACGTTATCTTTGTTCAATCTTATTTCTTTGTTTACTCTATCATACCCAATTGTTTACAGTCATTTCCTTATTTTCCAATTTATGCCTTAGCCTAGTTATTTTGGTAATTATATTGTTAAAGTTATCGCACTCGCCAGACTTTATGTCTGACTCCCTTTGTTTCCTCCTCCTATCTTTCTTTCCCCCCAGGTGCTTAGGTTGGAACTAGCACCAGTGGAGTTTGATTTTGGGCAGCTGTATCTCTGCTTTTGGAAGTTGCTTGGATCGCTGAAGTAAAAGTTCAGCCTATCTTATTTATGGCTATTTTGTATTGGGGTTATGTCTTTAAATTTATGTACTCTGATTTAGTCAAGATGGATATCATGTACTTTGACTCTAGTTTTTGATGATGTAATCAAACTTATGTGTTTACCGTTGCAATGAATAAAATCTTAAAGTTCTAAGTACTATTTGTATCTGTCTTGTTGTTAAGTTTCTGTTCTATACACACTTAAAATGCTCTATAGAAGTTAATGCATTCCCTTTGTGAGTGACATTAATGGACGTGGGGTGTTACACGTGGTATCAGAGCTGAAGGTTACCAGAACAGATATGAATTTTGAAAAACTATTTTTTAAAAACACTTTTATAAAGAAGTACCTTCAAAAGTATGTTTTAAGGAAAGTATTTTCAAGGGAAAAGCTTATTTTAGAAAGCATAACCCAAAGAGACATATATCTTTCCTTCGGTTCTTTTGTATTGAATCTTTCCTTTTTCGTTTCAGCATGTTTGGAATTCCCGAGATACCCGAGGGGATACCGATACCAGGATGGTTTAGGAGGTATTTGGAGACTAGGGCCACCACTGCAGGTCCAACAAATGCTCCTCCTCCTTCTCCTCCTCGTGTCGATACTTTTGCTAAGATATGTAAGGACTTTCGAGCAATGGGTGGAAAACCTTTTCACGGGACAGAGACATTTTTTGAAGCCCGAAATTGGCTAAAGGAGGTGGAAGAATTGTTTGGGATCTTTGAAGTGGAAGATGGAAGGAAGGTCCAGTTAGCTGTCTAACTAATGAAGGATGAGGCCTCGTTTTGGTGGAAGGTCACTAATGGAGAACGTCCAGTCGATGCATGGCTAGATTTTAGGCGGAGGTTTGAGGCGAAGTTTCTCTCACGGGCCGAAGAGAATCTATGCATGGAAAGGTTTCTAGCATTGAAGCAGGGGAATCTATCGGTGAAAGAATACGTCAACAAATTCAATCAGTTGGCGAGATTTGGCTTGGACTCGGTGAATACACCAGAAAAGAAGGCCCTGAGATTTTTTAATGGTTTGAATGAGCCGCTTCATGGGTTAGCTATGACCCACATCCCCCTGGGGGCTACCTTTGAGAGACTAGTTGACATGGCGCTTATGCATGAAGAAGAGAAGGGCGACAATGCTAATAAGGCACCCGAGAAGAAAGGGGATCAAAAGAAACCGCATCAGCAACAACAGAACAAGAAAGGTGGTAAAGGCAACAATGGTAAGGGAAAGAAGAGATGCTTTAACTGTGGGACACTAGGAAATCTAAGCAAAGATTGTAGGAAGAAAAAGAAAACTGGCTGTTTCCACTGTGGCGAAGCGGGACATCTGATTAAGGACTGCCCAAGGAAAGGGAAGAGGGAAAGGTCTACCTCGGGAGGACAGGTGCAGGCTCTCATGGCACCAGGGTAGGCAAGCGGACAAGTTCAGGCTCTCGTGGTCCCCCCGCTGCAATAACGAGGTAGACCAATTTTCGTTGAAAGTTTAGTTTTTCTGTTTGATCATCCTGTCCGTACTTTATTCGATTCTGGCGCATCAAATTCGTTTATCTCTGCATCATTAGTTGAAACACTGCACCTAGATACTAGTCTAGTTACAGATCCCTTAGTAGTCTCAAATCCTATTGGTGGTTCAGCTCATCTTTCTATGACTTGTCGGGATTTGAGAGTGTTTATCTTGGGCGTAGGGTTTGAATGCAACGCCTTCGTTCTTGGCTTCATGGGCTATGACTTGATTCTAGGTATGGATTGGCTAACTAGATACGGGGCCATCCTAGATTGTGAAAGAAGGGTTGTTAGATTGTTGATCTTTGTGGAAAGACCCTTGATATTTCTTGTGACCCTAGAGGTCCAGTAATGCTTAGCTACCTAGAATCCCTTGATGCATCCGATGATGATTTACATTCTGTTCGTATAGTCCGTGAATATGTTGATGTCTTTGATGAGGTGAGGGGTTTACCCCCAAAACGTGAGATCGACTTTCGAATATATCTAGTAGATAATGCAAAGCTAGTTGCATTGCCAGTGCGCCATATGGCTCCAAGAGAGAGAAGAGAACTCAGTAAGCAAGTGAAAAAATTGCTTGAGAAGGGGTTCATAAGGCGTAGTATATCGGAGTGGGGTGCTCCAGTAGTATTTGCCACGAAGGCAGATGGGTCGCTTAGACTTTGTGTGGACTATAGAGAACTTAATAAGCTTACTAAGAAGAATAGGCACCCACTGCTGAGGATTGACGGTCTCTTCGATCAGTTAGTTGGCGCCTTAGTGTTTTCGCAGTTAGACTTAGCCACGTGTTTCCATCAGTTGAGAGTGGCTGAGGATAGCATAGACAAGACTGCCTTTGGACTCTAGACGACTTCTTCGAGTGGCTTGTGATGCCCTTCGGTTTAACAAATGCCCCTGCATACTTTGTTGACTTGAAGAGTAGGGTGTTTAAGGAGTACCTTAATAAAGTCGTGGTAGTCTTTGTGGACGACATCTTGATCTTTTCTAAAAACGAGGAAGATCATGCCCTACATTTTAGGAAAGTGTTGGAGACTCTTTGAGCCCATAGCCTCAAAGCTAAATTTTCAAAATGTCATTTTTGGAGGAAGGAAGTGTGATTCTTAGGGTGTAACAACCCGTATTTTCAATAACCTGTTATAACGTAAATCGAGGCAGAATTTAATTTATAAATCTGAATCAAGGGAAACGGGCTATGCCATTGCGTTCGTCTCGGAAAAATAAGCGAAATAGAGTCCGAGTTTTCGAAAATCGGAGTCCGTATGACCCGATTAAGGCCCAATGAAGTTTTCAGAAAATTTCAAGTTCAAAACAGATTTGAATTTCAAGTTCAAATTTCGGATTTCGGGCCTGGAAGGCTAGGCGGGAAATTTCCCGCCAAGCCAACCAAGTCGACAGGCCTGTCGACTTGGCAGTCGACTTGGTTGGACCCAAGTCGACAGCCCTGTCGACTTGGCTGTCGACTTGGTTCAGCCGGGCAGTTTTGCCTGGTGCACCATTTTGGATTTTGGTTAGGTTTTGGGGCCAGATTCGGTTTTAAGGGCTGAGATTGGAATTAGGGTTTAATCCTAAGTTTGAAACTAATCTCTATAAATAAGCCCCTAACCTAACCCTAAATCATCATTATTCATTCAAGTAACTAAACTATGGCAAAATCATTCCTCTCATGGCCTCCACTCTCTTCATAAAATTCTAAGTTATTTCTATGAGAGATTATCCATGCATACAAGTGTTTTCAAGCTTGTATGAGTGTCATTAGCTTGCATTCAAGTCAAGTTTCCATATTTACATCATAAAGCAAGGGTTTTGATCATTTTGGCTCAAGGGTTTTTCTATTGGAGCTTGCATTTTGGGTTTATTTGATTGCAGAAGGGCTTTGTCTCAATCTATATATATTTTTGTGTCTTCATAAGCATAGTAAGCCCTTTTCTACTTTCATATTTAAACTCTAAAGTTAAATGAATGATGCAAGTTTGGTTGATCATTATGATATGCAAGTTTGCCATGTTATGATATGCAAGTTTATCATGTTATGTTATGCAAGTATGCCATGTTATGATATGCAAGTTTACCATGTTATGCTATGCAAGTTTGCCATGTTATGATATGCAAGTTTATCATGTTATGTTATGCAAGTATGCCATGTTATGATATGCAAGTTTACCATGTTATGCTATGCAAGTTTGCCATGTTATGATATGCAAGTTTATCATGTTATGTTATGCAAGTTTGCTATGTTATGATATGCAAGTTTGCCATATGATATGCAAGTTATGTTATGCAAGTTTGGGTTGATCATTTTGCTCATGTTATCATGTTATGCAAGCTTATCTTGGGTTTATGAGCTTAAAGCTTCAAGCTTTATGCTAAAGGTTGCATTTTGGCAACATGTAAGTTATCATATCCCTTATGATAACTTGCATGTGAGGCTAAATACGAACTTATGGAAACTTCTACATGTCATTTATCACCATGTATCACTTATATGCTAAGTTTTGTTTTATGCATACTTTTGAGGTCTAATGATGCAATATGCAAGTATATGAACATATGTACATTTCATATGCCACCATGTTAAACTTGTGGCTTCAACACCATTTGTCATCTTTATGCCAAGTTCCCTCTTTCTATCCTTTATGCGCTATTGCGATTATGTAAGCGATGGGATTGCGTTTGGGGTTGGGTAAACTTAAAAGACATGAAAACATAAGATTGGGAATTTACCTATTAAGTTAGGTCTACCCATTGGGAATTTACCTATTAAGTTAGGTCTACCCAAATTCTTGAAAACTTGTAATATGTTTTGGAAACATGATGGACATGACACTTAGAAAATATAAGTGTGACCAACTCGAGGTTGGGTTGAGTTTGTAGCGTAAAACTACCCGGAACCGACCGGCTTAACTAGTTGCTACAAACAATAGGACCCAATGTGAGAAGTTGGTCATGTTGTACCTTGAACCCGAGGTTAGACCAAGTTGTGGTGTAAAGCTACCCGGACCCGCCCGGCTTAACTAGTAACCACAACAAGGTCTAATGTGAGAGGTTAAGGCACATTAAATTAGTTAATGCCTCATGATTAGGGTTAAGTCATGGTCCACTTAATACTTAACCAATTTGGGCTTGGTAGATTAATCAGGGTTAAGTCGTGAACTCATCGTTACACTTAACCAAGTTAATCCATGATTAGTAAAAGGGTTAAACCGTACTTAACCCACTAGAAAATCCTAGCAATGGGGGTCCACTCCAGCAGTAATCCCAAGTTTGTATCATTAAGACCCTAGGGACTAGGCTAGGGTGGGGCACGATTACTGGACTTGAGGTAAGTGACCAAAAACGACGGCAGAGTGGTACGCCGATGTAGTTCCGGACGGACTATGGTCGTGCACGTAGTCCGTATTTGGAGAAGTCAAGCATGGGTACCAGTAGATCTAGACTGTGCACTTATGTTTATGGTGTCCAGGGGTTGACACCCTAGGGCTTGATACACCCGACGGGAGACCCAGCACAGTCTGACTACAATTATGTTTGGGCCGTATTGACACCAACACGTGACGAGTTAGGCTTATAGGGAGCCGATCGACTAGACCGTTTGGTTGGACCTCGTATTAGGGTCACTACATGTTATTGGACCTCGTATTAGGGTCACTTCATGTTATTGGACCTCGTATTAGGGTCACTTCATGTTATTGGACCTCGTATTAGGGTCATTTCATGTTATTGGGTCAAAGCTTGGGCCAAGGGATTAATACTTGTTTATTCAAGTCATGTTAGTTTGCTAGTACACCTGTGGTGCAAAACCTTAATCCTGATTATGCGATGACACCTTTATCTACCTTGTTAGTTAATCATCATGCTAGTATGTTGTTATCCTTATGTTCATCCCTGCTTCTCATGCCAGTTAACTTTATCGTTTTACATTGATTGTAGTAGGGCTTACTCGGTCTTTTTGACTGACCTGTTTTCTTTCGCCTCTTTTCTTCCGTTCCCCCTCCCCCCCCCCCCCCAAGGTTCTCAGGGTGGGAATATTGGAGCTTAGCTTGGATTTTCTGATCGCTTGCTTGTGGGATTTTAGCTCATGTACGGTCTTGACATGAAGCTAGCTATGGTTATCACTTATTTTGGGGATAGTACTTATGTATTTCAGTTTTTCAGTGATGTTGTTTTTATCTAGACTTGTGTATTTGGAAAGTTGACATTATGTTGTACCAGACTTGTTTTGAAATAGTTTGAAATCTTCCGCTGTTTTACTTATCTTATTTACTCTGTTTACAGATATATATATGTTCTTGTTCTACCTTAATATACCATTATGCATGTTTACCCGGTACAAATGCCCCTCCAAAGTCAGAGTGCTTGCAAGAGCCACCCTGGCGGAGGTGGGGTGTTACATTTGGTATCAGAGCATATGGTTTACGAGAAGGAACAAAAAGGTTTTTGAAACTTTTGGAAAACTATTTTCAAAACCAAGTATAAAGTATTTTCCAAAGAAAAGTCTAGTTTATTTTAAAGGCTATTCCCCAAAAAGCCATTAGCAAAAATTCCTTCGTTTTTCTCCATTCTGAATCTATCTTTTTCCGTTTTCAGTATGGCCGATAACTTTGCCATTCCGGAAGGCGCTCAAGTACCTATTTGGTTTAGGAGATACATGGGGGAAAGGGCAAGTGAAGCCGACCCCGCGGACATTCCTCCTCCCCCTCAGCATCCACAAGCGGATTTCGCGGAGATTTGCAAAGACTTTAAGGCGATGGGTTGCAAGAATTTTGTTCGGATGGAGACTTCTGTTGAGGCAAGAAACTGGTTAAAGGAAACTGAAGACCTCTTTGCTATCTTAGATGTAGAAGATCGTAGGAAAGTGTTGTTGGTGGTATGGTTATTGAAAGGGGAAGCTGCTTATTGGTGGGTAGTCACCAGCACTACTAGACCAATTGAGACTTGGGATGAGTTCAAAAGAAGGTTTGGACTGAGGTTTTTATCGTCAGCAGAGGAGAACCTTCAGATGGAGAGGTTCCTATCACTAAAGCAAGGGGACATGACTATTAGGGAATATGTGGATAAGTTTAATCAACTTGCTCGGTTCAGTTTAGGCTTGGTTAACACAGCTCAGAAGAAGGCCATGCACTTTGCTCTAGGACTAAACGAGCCATTGCGTGGTTTGGCCATATCTCATATACCCATCGGAGCAACCTTCGAGAGTTTGGTAAATATGGCCCTGCTTCAAGAGGAAGATAAGAAGGAAAAAAGGTGCTTTACTTGTGGAAGCTCGACTCATCTAAACAAGGATTGCAGAAAAAAGAAGGGCACTTGCTTTAACTATGGAGAAATGGGACACTTCACTAGGGATTGCCCGAAGAAGCAAGGGCAAGGCCAGGGTCAGACTCAGCGTGCTGGACCTTCGGGAGGGCAAGTTCATTCTCTCAATGCCGCTCCAGTTCCCGATTGAGGTAGTATTTCTGTTGAAAGTCTTGTATATATTTCTGATTTTTCAGTTCGTACCTTGTTTGATTTTGGTGCATCGCATAGTTTATTTCATCTGATCTAGTTGAAAGTTTGCACCTAAGTACTAGTCTAGTTAATGATCCCGTGTGTGTTTCAAATCCAATTGGGGTTTCCGCCCATTTGTCTATTATCTACGTGGATTTGAAAATTTCTATCTTGAGTGTAGAATTCTCGTGTGATGCTTATATTCTCGGTTTCATGGGGTATGGGTTGATTTTGGGTATGGATGGGTTGTCCAGCTTTGGAGCCATCCTTGATTTTTGAGCATACGGTTGTGAGGCTCATGACTCGCCTCGGTAATACCCTAAAAATTTCTAGTAACCCTATGAGTCCCGTCATGTTGTGTTATCTTGAATCCCTCAACTCGTCTATCGATAGTTTGCAATCGGTGAGGGTGGTCCGAGAATATCCTGATATCTTGGGTAAAGTGAAGGGGGGTTACCCCTAAGCGAGAGATTGATTTTCGCATTTATCTGGTTGATAATGCCAAGCCAGTTACGTGGCCGGTTAGGCACATGGTCCCGCAAGATGAGAGTTAAGAAAGCAAGTCAAGGAGTTGCTTGAGAAGAACTTCATTAGACGAAGTATATCTGAAAGGGGAGCGCCTGTAGTATTTACTACCAAGGCAGATGGTTCTCTTCGACTTTGTGTTGATTATCGTGAGTTAAACAAAGAGAATAGACAACCATTGCCAAGGATCGATGATTTGTTTGATCAGCTTGTAGGAACATCTGTTTTCTCTTGATCTTGCTACTGGATCCCTTCAGCTCAGAGTAGCTGAGGATAGTATAGACAAAACTGCGTTCAGAACTCCAGATGGATTCTTAGAATGGCTAGTCATGCCATTCGGTTTGACTAATGCACCCGCCTACTTCGTGGACTTGATGAGTAGGGTGTCTAGGGAGTTCCTGAACGAGTTTGTGGTAGTCATTGTAGACGATATCCTGACTTTCTTAAAGAACGAGGAAGAACATGCTAGACATCTCGAGGAGGTGATGGATGCGCTTAGAGCCCATCAGTTGAAAGCCAAGTCCTCCAAATGTCATTTTGGAGAAAAGAAGTTAGATTTCTTGGGCACATAGTTACTAAGTAAGGCTTAGCGGTGGATCCCGCTAAAGTGGTCGCGGTTCAAGACCGGAAAGCGCCGACGAGGACAATTGAAGTAAGAAGCTTTCTCAGTTTAATTAGTCAGTTAGCGTCCCTTGAGATTAGACCTACCCTTCTGGATCAAGTAGGGACTTCACAGAAATAAGACCCGCAGTTAGTCGAGATCATGGACAAGTTGATTCGAGGCGAGATGGTAAGTCACCTCGCTATAGATGACAAGGGATGGCTAAGACGCGATGAGAGAAAGAAGGTTCTTGAAGATGCACATCACCCGAGGAGGTGGCCGAGTTTGTCCCAAGGTGCATGTTGTGCCAACAGATTAAGGCCGAGTCATAAAAAGCCCGGTGGGCTATTACATCCATTGGAGGTCCCCGCAATGGAAGTAGTAAAGCGTCACGAAGGATTTCGTGGATGGACTGCCTAGATCAAGGAAAGGGAATACTAGCATGTGGGTCATAGTAGGTAGACTCACGAAGAGTGCTCATTTCACTCCGGTAAAGAGTGAAAGGACTGCATCATAACTAGCGACAGTTTACTTTCATGAAATAAAGCGGTTGCACGAGGTTCCCTAAAGTATAGTTAGTAACCATGACTCAATCTTCACTAGCCAGTTTTGGGATAGTCTACTCGAAGTCATGGGCAAGCGACTGAATCTAAGTATGGCCTATCATTCACGGGCGGATGGTTCATTTCGTTCAAGCATGAGTTATAGAGAATCACGTTAGTAAGAGCAATTGGCAACGTGGATTGATATTTTCAAGAAAAGTTCTGCTGCGTGGAATACTTTATAGTAAGTAAACGAGATCCAGGATTCACTGATGAATTTTGGAGAGCTTGCATGAAACCATGAGGTCATAGTTATGTTTAAGCCAAGAATGATAGAAGAGTAAGTGAAAAAGGAAGACGAGAGGCGACAATGAAATGGCTTCCAACTCATATTTGGAAATAAGAGTTAAGAAGCCAAGGAATCATGAAGTAAAAGACGGTCAAAGCACAGTGGAGTTAAGCTCAAGGAAATGTGACTTAGAAGACTGAAGGCTAGATACGCGCATCATATCTCTTTTTAAGAAGCATATCCTTGATCCTTGTTTTCCTGTGGAACTTACTCGCATGTTATCTTTTTACGTATATCCTCTCGGTACCATTCTCGGTCCTATTTCTGTCGGGAGGCATGACTTATTGGCTAGTAATACATGTCAGGGTTTGAAGGGGTCCGTTAGGTTGACTAAACCTTTTGGGCTTTTATAGAATATGGGTTGGGTTAGGAAGGGATTTCTTGTAATCCAAAAGGAGTATATCTTGCTTATCTTCCCGATCTCTTTGTAGCATATCTTTCTTTTGCTATCTATATCGTGTTAATCTTGTCATGAGAACCTTAGGTAGAAACCCTTTGGATGAAACATGTGTTTGAAACATGTTATGCTTGATGTTTGCAAGTGGTTGCAAGTGTTTGCAAGTGGTTACTCGTGGATGCATTATACACATTAGGCACTAGATCGGCTCACACACTCCTCATATTGCATATGCATGAGTGTTTACGCTTATTCATGGATGAAAATTTTTGTGTTATCACATGGATGTTGCATATGGATGTATGTTATGTGCACACATATAGATGTTATACATTATGTTAGGAATTGCATACATATGGATTCATTTCACTAACATAATTTGCATTGATGATATTTGCATTAGATAAGTACATATACACACACCTTTGCATATGTTCATACAACATTTAGAATCTTGTAAGGACAATGATTGCTCATGGATGATGTTTTGAGTAGATGGATGTTGGATGGTAGGATATGTTCTTCCTAACTTAGAGATTTCGGGGACGAAATCCTTTAAGGAGGGGAGAATGTAACAACCCGTATTTTCAATAACCTGTTATAACGTAAATCGAGGCAGAATTTAATTTATAAATCTGAATCAAGGGAAACGGGCTATGCCATTGCGTTCATCTCGGAAAAATACGCGAAATAGAGTCCGAGTTTTCGAAAATCGGAGTCTGTATGACCCGATTAAGGCCCAATGAAGTTTTCAGAAAATTTCAAGTTCAAAACAGATTTGAATTTCAAGTTCAAATTTCGGATTTCGGGCCTGGAAGGCTAGGCGGGAAATTTCCCGCCAAGCCAACCAAGTCGACAGGCCTGTCGACTTGGCAGTCGACTTGGTTGGACCCAAGTCGACAGCCCTGTCGACTTGGCTGTCGACTTGGTTCAGCCGGGCAGTTTTGCCTGGTGCACCATTTTGGGTTTTGGTTAGGTTTTGGGGCCAGATTCGGTTTTAAGGGCTGAGATTGGAATTAAGGTTTAATCCTAAGGTTGAAACTAATCCTAATCTCTATAAATAAGCCCCTAACCTAACCCTAAATCATCATTATTCATTCAAGTAACTAAACTATGGCAAAATCATTCCTCTCATGGCCTCCACTCTCTTCATAAAATTCTAAGTTATTTCTATGAGAGATTTTCCATGCATACAAGTGTTTTCAAGCTTGTATGAGTGTCATTAGCTTGCATTCAAGTCAAGTTTCCATATTTACATCATAAAGCAAGGGTTTTGATCATTTTGGCTCAAGGGTTTTTCTATTGGAGCTTGCATTTTGGGTTTATTTGATTGCATAAGGGCTTTGTCTCAATCTATATATATTTTTGTGTCTTCATAAGCATAGTAAGCCCTTTTCTACTTTCATATTTAAACTCTAAAGTTAAATGAATGATGCAAGTTTGGTTGATCATTATGATATGCAAGTTTGCCATGTTATGATATGCAAGTTTATCATGTTATGTTATGCAAGTATGCCATGTTATGATATGCAAGTTTACCATGTTATGCTATGCAAGTTTGCCATGTTATGATATGCAAGTTTATCATGTTATGTTATGCAAGTATGCCATGTTATGATATGCAAGTTTACCATGTTATGCTATGCAAGTTTGCCATGTTATGATATGCAAGTTTATCATGTTATGTTATGCAAGTTTGCTATGTTATGATATGCAAGTTTGCCATATGATATGCAAGTTATGTTATGCAAGTTTGGGTTGATCATTTTGCTCATGTTATCATGTTATGCAAGCTTATCTTGGGTTTATGAGCTTAAAGCTTCAAGCTTTATGCTAAAGGTTGCATTTTGGCAACATGTAAGTTATCATATCCCTTATGATAACTTGCATGTGAGGCTAAATGCGAACTTATGGAAACTTCTACATGTCATTTATCACCATGTATCACTTATATGCTAAGTTTTGTTTTATGCATACTTTTGAGGCCTAATGATGCAATATGCAAGTATATGAACATATGTACATTTCATATGCCACCATGTTAAACTTGTGGCTTCAACACCATTTGTCATCTTTATGCCAAGTTCCCTCTTTCTATCCTTTATGCGCTATTGCGATTATGTAAGCGATGGGATTGCGTTTGGGGTTGGGTAAACTTAAAAGACATGAAAACATAAGATTGGGAATTTACCTATTAAGTTAGGTCTACCCATTGGGAATTTACCTATTAAGTTAGGTCTACCCAAATTCTTGAAAACTTGTAATATGTTTTGGAAACATGATGGACATGACACTTAGAAAATATAAGTGTGACCAACTCGAGGTTGGGTTGAGTTTGTAGCGTAAAACTACCCGGAACCGACCGGCTTAACTAGTTGCTACAAACAATAGGACCCAATGTGAGAAGTTGGTCATGTTGTACCTTGAACCCGAGGTTAGACCAAGTTGTGGTGTAAAGCTACCCGGACCCGCCCGGCTTAACTAGTAACCACAACAAGGTCTAATGTGAGAGGTTAAGGCACATTAAATTAGTTAATGCCTCATGATTAGGGTTAAGTCATGGTCCACTTAATACTTAACCAATTTGGGCTTGGTAGATTAATCAGGGTTAAGTCGTGAACTCATCGTTACACTTAACCAAGTTAATCCATGATTAGTAAAAGGGTTAAACCGTACTTAACCCACTAGAAAATCCTAGCAATGGGGGTCCACTCCAGCAGTAATCCCAAGTTTGTATCATTAAGACCCTAGGGACTAGGCTAGGGTGGGGCACGATTACTGGACTTGAGGTAAGTGACCAAAAACGACGGCAGAGTGGTACGCCGATGTAGTTCCGGACGGACTATGGTCGTGCACGTAGTCCGTATTTGGAGAAGTCAAGCATGGGTACCAGTAGATCTAGACTGTGCACTTATGTTTATGGTGTCCAGGGGTTGACACCCTAGGGCTTGATACACCCGACGGGAGACCCAGCACAGTCTGACTACAATTATGTTTGGGCCGTATTGACACCAACACGTGACGAGTTAGGCTTATAGGGAGCCGATCGACTAGACCGTTTGGTTGGACCTCGTATTAGGGTCACTTCATGTTATTGGACCTCGTATTAGGGTCACTTCATGTTATTGGACCTCGTATTAGGGTCATTTCATGTTATTGGGTCAAAGCTTGGGCCAAGGGATCAATACTTGTTTATTCAAGTCATGTTAGTTTGCTAGTACACCTGTGGTGCAAAACCTTAATCCTGATTATGCGATGACACCTTTATCTACCTTGTTAGTTAATCATCATGCTAGTATGTTGTTATCCTTATGTTCATCCCTGCTTCTCATGCCAGTTAACTTTATCGGTTTACATTGATTGTAGTAGGGCTTACTCGGTCTTTTTGACTGACCTGTTTTCTTTCGCCTCTTTTCTTCCGTTCCCCCTCCCCCCCAGGTTCTCAGGGTGGGAATATTGGAGCTTAGCTTGGATTTTCTGATCGCTTGCTTGTGGGATTTTAGCTCATGTACGGTCTTGACATGAAGCTAGCTATGGTTATCACTTATTTTGGGGATAGTACTTATGTATTTCAGTTTTTCAGTGATGTTGTTTTTATCTAGACTTGTGTATTTGGAAAGTTGACATTATGTTGTACCAGACTTGTTTTGAAATAGTTTGAAATCTTCCGCTGTTTTACTTATCTTATTTACTCTGTTTACATATATACATATGTTCTTGTTCTGCCTTGATATACCATTATGCATGTTTACCCGGTACAAACGCCCCTCCAAAGTCAGAGTGCTTGCAAGAGCCACCCTGGCGGAGGTGGGGTGTTACATAGGGCATGTGGTTTCCAAAGAAGGGATAGCTGTGGATCCGCCGAAGGTAGTGGCTATCCAAGATTGGAAGGTCCCTAAAAATGCTACATAGGTGAGGAGTTTCTTAGGGTTGGCTGGCTACTATAGGAAGTTTATCAAAGACTTCGCAAAAATATCAGCCCCATTAACATGCTTGATGAGGAAGAACTTATTCTTCACATGAGACGTAGATTGTGATGATGCGTTCCAACGTTTAAAGAGAGCTTTGACCACAGCCCCAGTCTTAGTATTGCCAGATGGGAGTAAGCCATTTACCGTTTATACCGTTGCTTGTGGGACAGGACTAGGCACAGTCTTAATGCAAGAGGGAAGGGTAATTGCCTATGGAGGATGGCAGTTGAGAGTGCATGAGAAAAATTACCTTACGCATGACTTAGAGTTGGCCGCTATTGTTTTCGCGCTTAAGTCTTGGCGCCATTATCTTCTTAGCGAAAAATTTAAATTGTTCACTGACCACAAATCGCTTAAATACTTGTTCCCTCAGAAGGACTTGAACTTAAGGCAGCAAAGGTGGATGGAATTCTTAGCATCCTATGACTTCGAGATAGCATATACCCCTGGCAAGGGTAACGTGGTGGCAGACGCCTTAAGTAGAAAAAGGTTGTCCTTGAATCCGTCGTTTGTTGAGCGACGAAGCTTAGTGTTCATCTCTACATTTGACTTTAGACCTTCCATTGACTTTGTACCCAGTTTGCTAGCATCCTTAGAGGTCAGACCTATGCTTTTGGGACGGATTGGCGAGGCACAGCGAGATGACCCACAGTTGATTGAGTTAGTAGAGAAGCTCAAAAGGGGGGAGTCATCGAGCCATCTCAATAGGTATACCCTAGATGATAAGGGTTGGTTACGTAGGGACGGTAGGCTTTGTGTACCACGGGACAAGAATTTGAGGAAGACCATTCTGGATGATGCACATCGTTCGAAGATGACTATCCATCTCGGTGGGGACAAGATGTATATGGACATGAGACAAGTTTACTTTTGGGCCGGTATGAAGAGGGATGTGGCCGAGTTTGTCGCTAGATGCTTGGTGTGCCAACAAGTAAAAGTAGAGCAAAAGAAGCCCGGTGGGTTGCTTCACCCATTGGAGGTCCCACAATGGAAGTGGGAAAGTGTCTCGATGGACTTTATTGATGGGTTACCGAGATCAAGGAAGGGTAATATGGGGATTTGGGTCGTGGTAGACAGATTTACTAAAAGCGCCCACTTCATTCCCGTGAAGAGTAAGAGGACTGCTCCATGGTTAGCCTTCGTATACATTCGAGAGATAGTCCGTTTGCACGGTGTTCCTTCTAGCATAGTGAGCGACCGTGATCCTATCTTCACTAGCGAGTTTTGGAAGAGCTTGCAAGAGGTGGTAGGGACTCAGTTATGTTTGAGCACCGCATATCATCCTCAGACGGACGGCCAGACCGAGAGGGTGAATCGTATTCTAGAGGACCTATTGAGATTGTGTGTCTTAGACTTCGGAGGTACATGGGAGGAACATCTTCCTTTGGTGGAGTTCGCATATAATAATAGCTTTCAGTCTAGCATTGGCATGGCACCGTTCGAGGCTCTTTATGGACGGATGTGTCGTTCACCTACATGTTGGTGGGAATCTATGGATAAGATCTTGCTTGGACCCGACATGATTAAAGAGACTTCGGAAAAGATTGATTTGATTCGAAGGAGGATGAAGATGGCACGAGATAGGCAGAAATCTTATGCGGATAAGAGGAGGACAGATCTTGAGTTTGATATTGGGGACATGGTCTTTGTCAAGGTGTCTCCATTACGGAATGTTGTTCGCTTTGGGTCCGTTGGGAAGTTAGCACCAAGGTTCGTAGGGCCGTTTCCTATTAAGGAGAGGATTGGATAGATGGCGTATAGAGTGGAGTTGCCCGAGAGACTTAGTGGTGTACACGATGTATTCCATGTATCACATTTGAGGAAGTGCTTGCATGAGACTGCAGAAGTGGTGGAGCCGAGATTGCTTAGATAGGTGGAGATCGAGCGTGATGCGACGATTCGATGAGCTCCTACGTGCATTCTTGGGTCGGAGATTAAGAAGTTGAGGAATCGAGAGGTCAAGCTAGTCAAAATGCAATGGGGAGATGATGAGAGCAACGCTACTTGGGAGACGGAAGAGAAGATGCGTTCATTGTACCCTTTTCTTTTTGAGGGTATGTCTTTTAATTTCTCCTTTATCGCTTAGCTTGTACTTGTTTTATCTTTAGTATGTCCTCTCGCTAGTATCTTTGGCCATTAGATAGGGAAGTCCTATGGTTGAAACATGTGTTTGAGACATGTTAGGTATGATGGATGCATGTGGATGCAAGTGGTTGCTAGTGGAGGCTCGTGGATGCATATACACACTTTAGGCACTAGATCGGCTCAGTCACTTCATATTGCATATTACATATAAATGTGAGTGCATATTTAAGTTAATGGATGTATAATGGGTGTGCCATCATATGGATGTTGCATTTTGGTGAATGGTTGTGCACACATGTAGAAATAATATGTATCAATAGGATTCTTTCGCATACATAATGGATGCATGGCACTATCATGGTTTGCATTAAGGAGGTCAATTGAATCAGTAGACTGCCTGATTTTGCATTAGATAGAGAGCATATACACACACTTCTTGCATATGTTCATATAGCATTAGGAATTTTATAAGGACAATGGATGCCTATGTTTAATGGTTGAGTAGATGATTGTTTGGATGTTAGGATATGCATTCTCCTTAACTTGGAGATTTCGGGGGCGAAATCCTTTAAGGAGGGGAGAATGTAACACCCCGTATTTCTGTTGACACTAAAGTAAAAATTAAAGAATAACTAATCTCAAACGTGAGAATTAAGGGAAATGGGTTGCGCCATTGTGTTTGTCTCGGAATTCTGGTTGAGATAGAGTCCGAGTTTGCGTGAATAGGACTTCGTATGAAGAAGTTATGGCCATCGGAAGTTTCAGAAAATTTAAAACAGATTTCAAAAATTCAAATTTCGGAGTCAGAAAGGGCTAGGCGAGAAATTTCCCGCCAGGGCCAGGTCGACCTGGGGGTCGACCTACCCTGACCAGGTCAACCATAGGTTCGACCTGTCCCTCCCCCTTCCGGGCAGATTTGATTGATGACCTGTTTATGACTGTGTGCTGACTCATTAGGGTTTCGGATCTGCTCTGATTGGCTGGAATTAATTCTGGGTTGATCTGACGGCCTAAACTAATCCTGAACTCTATAAAAAGACATGTAAACTCAAACCCTAAAATCAAATTAAAATTAGAGCCATGGCCTCCATGCCGTCACCTTGCAACCTAGAATAGCCGCCACTAATTGGAGAGGAAGAAAGCTAATCAAATTCAAATCTATTCAACTCTAACAACGAATCTACTTCAAAAGAAAGCTAATTCAACTTCAGAACTCAGATTTCAGAACTCAAGACCTTCTTTGAGTTGTGAGTTCGATTTCTTTAATAAAATAATTAACAATTTAATTGGATTGAGATATGATGCGGATTATATGGTTATGTTGTGAATTATTGACCGCATGTTATCATTCTATGTTGTAAAATTGTGATGTTATCATTTATGTGGTAAAATCTATGATGTTATCATCTATATTGTAAATTCTATGATATTATCATCAATGTTGTAAAGTTGTGATGTTATCATCCATGTTGTAATTCTATGATTATGTACAATCAATTCATTATGATGTTTCATATGCTAGTTTGGTTATGCTGTTGGAACTAATTCATATGATAAATCACATGTATGTATGCAAGTTAGGATGTTAATTGAGATATAGATCATATGCAAGTTAGTGAAAATTTTATATATAACCATACATGTTTCATGACATCTATTTTAGACATAAAGTTAGTATATGACATATGTGAGTTATATGCTAAATTCTACATGCTAGTTTATATGTTTAGATGTAAGTTTACACCATCATTATGTTGCATAAATCACATATGCAAATATATATATATATATATATATATATATATATATATATATATATATATATATGTTTGGAATAGGAATCACGCCTATGCAAGTTTACCCTTATGGTTAGATCCATGACATACATGGTTTATGCAAGTTTGTGGTTATTACCTATGCAAGTTTACACCTTCAGATTTAGATCTATGACATATGTAGTTTTATGCAAGTTTGTAACTTTGGCCTATGCAAGTTTTAGATGTAGAACCTCATTCACACATGCAAGTTCACTCCTTATGTTTAGATCTAGTTTGATCTATATGTATGTTGTGATGTTTTCTCTTTATTCCATAAATTAGACTATTCGAGTCTAACGTATATTTTACGTTAAACGAACGAACGTACAACGTGGGGTAATGGGATAATATTAAAAGATTTAATATTGAGAATTGGCGTAAATGCCTTAAATGGCATAAAATAAATTTGTGGTGATAATTGGTATAATTTGGCATACCATAAATGGATGGACATAATTTAGTCAGTTATAGCCATGGTTAAATTTGGAATTGATTGATAATTTGAATAGGGAAATTAATTCAAATTGGGGAATGATTAATTAGGTGAAATTAATCGTCTAAGACACGAGGTTAGGCTCTTTTGTGGTGTAAGACTGCCCGGTCCCGTCCGGCAAATCCACCTGACACAAATGCCAGCCTAATGTGGGAGGTCTTAGGCATAAATTAAATACGCGACAGTTGTAAAGACATGAGGTTAGGCACTTTTATGGTGTAAGACTACCCGGACCCGCCTGGCAAATCCAGCTGCCACAAATGCCAGTCTAATGTGGGAGGTCTTTATAAGGTTACGGTGTTAATGAATTAAGAAACACTTAACCAGATAAACATGTAGTGGGACATGAGGGGGTTAAGTGGGTGCCTTGGGTGGCATGTGGAATTTAGTGGGTGCCTTGGGTGGCATTTGAAATACGATTAGAAACACTTAACCAAAAATTGAAACATGTAAGTGAACATGAATAAGAAGAGGGTTAAGTGGGATGTACTAGAGGGGACCAAGCTTAGGTGGATAGCTTGTGTCAAGTAAAGGCGGCCCGTTTCAACCAGTAACCCATAAGTATCTTTGTGGGCTCGACATAAGTCGAGGACGGGACACGCGTACTGGGCTTGACTGTAAGAGGCCAAAACAGGTTAGCGGTGGCAACACAAGTCCAACGGGTTCATGTGCGTGTTTGGGCCCGGGCTGGTAGGTAAGACGTTGCATCATGTAGGTATAAGCCGTGCATTATTGGTGATATCGGGTTGCCACTTTGGGGAGTGATACACCCTACTGTGGGGCCGGCACGGGTATCTACGAGTTAGGGAGCCGATCGCATGGGGGTAGTGGGTACACCTAGTGGAGATAGGGGCAGGCGGCACCTATGAAGGCAACTAGGGGTGCACGTAACTACCATTATCATTATTAAGTTTTGTAGGCGAGATCAACCTTAGGGTGACTAGTGGTGGTGCAGTATAGTAATTATCTTATAGTGGTTTAGGTACGCCTTTAACGTTATCTTTGTTCAATCTTATTTCTTTGTTTACTCTGTCATACCCAATTGTTCACAGTCATTTCCTTATTTTCCAACTTATGCCTTAGCCTAGTTATTTTTTAATTATATTGTTAAAGTTATCTCACTTGCCAGACTTTATGTCTGACCCCCTTTGTTTCCTCCTCTTTTCTTCCTTTCCCACCCAGGTGCTCAGGTTGGAACTAGCACCAGTGGAGTTTGATTTTGGACAGCTGTATCTCTGCTTTTAGAAGTTGCTTGGATCGCTGAAGTAAAAGTTCAACCTATCTTATTTATGGCTACTTTGTATTGGGGTTATGTCTTTAAATTTATGTACTCTAATTTAGTCAAGATGGATACCATGTACTTTGACTCTGGTTTTTGATGACGTAATCAAACTTATGTGTTTACCGCTGCAACGAATAAAATCTTAAAGTTTTAATTACTGTTTATATCTGTCTTGTTGTTAAGTTTCTGTTCTATACACACTTAAAATGCTCCATAGAAGTTAATGCATTCCCTTTGTGAGTGACATTAATGGACGTGGGGTGTTACAGGGACGGTCGCCAAAGAAAGGAAAGAAGGGAATTTGAACTAGCAAGGAACCTATAGAGTGTCTCACATCGCATGGAATAAAATATAATAATAACATACTTGACATAAAACAGGCGAGACAGTGCATAAGCTGAAAACTAAACCATCGTAGCAGCGGAAAATCTAAGTACAGCTTTTCATCATTGTTATTACAATTTTAAAACTGTCTCTAAAAATAAGAAAGGAAAGGTACACTACTAATGCCCAAAGTAGTGACCAACAGTGACATAGGGAGAATATATATAGAACAGTACGTGTAAGCCTCCTGCTTGTCTCCGGACATCTACTCGTGCACAACCAGCTAACCTGTTTCTAATCTGCCTATTTAAGAGCACCCATAGTAATAAGAAGAGACATAAAACTTTGGGTCAGACAAAAGTCTGGTATGAGCGATAAGCAGTAAAACAGAATAATATCAGGTATACTAAACCATACCTGAACCTGGACCTGCAATTAAAGAGTTAGCACAACAAGACGCACAATACTCTAAGGTGACACTAACATATAGTGTAAAGATATGGGGGTGGGTGTGTGCATGTCATAATGATGTCAAACAATCAAGCATAGCAACCATCCTCGCATGTCTCACTCAGTGCGTAAAGCATAAGATATCCACCGCTTTGATCACACATATCCTTACTATGATCACTCTGCCCCATGGAGTCATGGCGACTCCACTATACTGATCCGTAGCCACTAGTCCTTGCTATGTCCACTCCGCCCCATGAAGTCATAACGACTCCACTGCACTGGCTCATAACCATGCTACGATCACTTTGCCCATGGAGTATTAACTACCCCACTGCACTGATACGTAGCCTAACATCCATCTTAGTGGTGAATCAAAGTTATGGACGTCGATAACCCCTTAGCACATGTGCCGCAGCAAAGCCCAATCACGAAGTTGACCCGTTGGTTCCCAACTGGACCCTGAGTACAATCTTCCCATTTGGACTACCTTTGCGTCTCGGTTTTTGGTCATTATCATCCTATTCGTACTTCAGCTCCATTCAGTTCATTCGCTGTCCAGACTTGAAGATCGGTTCGTGGATGCCCCTGGGCATCGGTTCGTAGCTCGCCCTCCTGTCCTCGGCTCGTGATGATGCGCTACCCGTGACCCATGGCTCGTGACACCACACTCAGATCATGGGACCCTCTGGTTCGTGATAATAGATGCTCCACGGATCGTGGTTCCCTGCTTGGCTTAGCTCGTGATCTGTTGTTAGTGACATGCTTGGCTCGTGAGGCTGTCTCACGAATGGAGGGCTCGGGTCGTGATGGCTCTCCACGGTCGGGTCGGGTCGTGTGGCTCTCCACGGTCGGGTCGGGTCAGGTCGTAATAGCTCTCCACGGTCGGGTCGGGTTGTGATAGCTCTCCACGGTCGGGTCGTGCACGGTTAGGTCGGGTCGTGATAGCTCTCCACGGTCGGGTCCGGTCGTGATACCCTAGTTACGAACGGGATTGGCAAATTTCTTGCAACTCGTTCCAGCAAGCTATTTACGCCATTCGATGGCGTTTTCGACCATTTTAACTGTTCTAAACAATCACAAAGCATACCATACAGTCGTAGCAACATGTAGAATTGACCACAAACAACAAAACAACAATTTGATATGTTAAAATGGATCAAACATACCCAAAACCCATATTTTCCCCTTAATCATGTTCAACAATAACTAGTGTTAGGATTAGCAAAACTTAACCAAATCAACCCAAATTTCTAACAGAGTCCTAAAACAATATTTCGAAATTTATAAATATTTTTCCAGAATTTAATCATGTATAAATTCACTAAATATCACTAATTACCCTTAATTAGTGTAAAAACAAGGCTAATCACTCACCTTAGCTACAAATAAACTCAGACCTGAAACTTTTGGACAAAATGGTTCAGATTCCAATACACTCCAGCAGCTCTACCTCGATTTTTGTGCTAATCCGCTTTGATTTAATGTAGATTTGGCTTAATTAGCAATTAGAAGGTGATTTGGGGTGTTTTAGCAAGTGTAGGCCATTGCTACGCTTCAAAGGTTGTAAGTGGCGGCAAAGAAATGAAATAAAAAAATGATTTACTAACTCATCTCAGCCCTTCCATAACCCTAATCCCAAAACGGGTTATGGGCCCTCTTGCTAATCACCCTAATTAGGCCCGGTTAAGCTGTTTTTCACCTTCTAAACCTTCTTTCAGCCATATCTCCCAAACGGTGAGTCCATTTGGGTAGTGTGACCACTCTTCGGAAAGTAAACCATCATTCGGATCTAATGGAAGTCGTTTCAGGTCAAAACTCCTTACCAATCAAAAGTTATGGCCAAAACAAGATCCGTTGGGGCCAAAACGGTCATTTAAAAATCGGCAAAAATCATCAACATGGGAAATGACCCCAATAGTCGTCTCCCATAGTTACATGACCATACGACTTCGTATCTGAAAGAAAGAAATATTCTACGATCCTTCGATGCGTAGAATGCGGGTCGTTTCAACCATACCTCGGTAGTGAAAGATGAATGGCATCTTGGGTTTAGCTCTAGTCTTTTCGCATCCCACTGGTTGCCAATGACGGGTACCCGATGATCTACTGTCCTTGTTGGTACTGATCTTGCCTCCCATTTAGGCGATCACTGAATCACCCTAGTGTCACCTCGTCACAGTATTCTGATTGCAAAGCTACTTTTGTTGTCAAGGCCCACCTACTTGGTAGTAACGCGCAGACCCAACATCTGCGAGCACAGCCTAAACATCTACCACCACACAGAGGACAACCAGGATCTATCTCAGAAAGCCGTGTGCTTCCCCTTCCAGTCGTTCGGAGCTAACATTATAATCAGATGGACGTGCGCTTCCCTCGTGCCTCATGACACCGCGATGATCTACCCCGTTGGGTTGTTCACCCTCAAACGTGCAGACTGGTCCAAGCGCCTCATTTTAATATGTTATTAGACCCTATGTCTAAACATTCTTTTATGTGCTTGCTTTACCTCATCAGGTTTCCATTTAACTTGGTTTCTTATTCAAGTTATCAAGTTCCACTTGCTTATTAATTTCTGTCATACAACTTAACACATTTAAGTTTATTAATAAGCCCACAACATGTTAGTCTCTAGATTGTGATCCAAGGTCTGTAATCCATAATCCCTTTATATTCTTGTTTGATTTCATAGTTACAATAACATGTTCTACTTAATATGTAATTAAGTATATCTCAATTCACATGTTTTCTATTTAACATGTCACTTATCATTTATGATTAAATATAACTTATTTCATTTCATAAGTTGCCTCATTCTTTATTATTTAATCATAATTCCATCTTATATTGTCACTGCAACATACCATTGTTTCCTTATTAATTTAGCTCTCTTAACTAAGGTTTACTAATAAGCTTCCTTTCCATAACTATAATTTATGTCGTCCTTATCATCATGTCTCAGATTCTCATTTTCATCGATAGCTTAATTTGCAATTAAGTACAACTTATCCCATGACATAGGTTATTCCATTTCCTTTATCATTTATTATAACCTAAGTTATAATTTCCACTTGTCCCTAGGACAAGCCTACCTATTATAAAACATTCTAATTAATGTAATTTATTTATAATAGGTTATTATCATTCCCCGTTCATTCCAATCCTTTTACTATTGTAACTACCTTTCATTCGTTTCCTTATTCATTTCCATTAATCACAGTTAATGTCATTTATTTCTATCCTTATATATATATGTTTATGTACTAGACCTCTCACATTAAGCCTATCACTTGTGGATGCTGGATTTGTCGGGCGGTTACGATCAGACTTCTTCCACAAGTCGACTTAACCTCGTGTCTTAGCACTGTTACATGTTTATTTACGCACTAGACCTCTCGCATTAAATTAACTTGTGGACGCTAGATTTGTCGGGTGGTTCCGGACACACTTCTACCACAACGTGAATTTAACCTCATGTTTAAGTGCATTACAGTATTGTATTTTATTGTAAAGTAAATTTTCTCTATGATTTGGGCATGTCCATTCTTTTAAATTCTTTCCTATAATCTATGTTTTACATGTCATCATATTAAGCCCATTTTATTATGCATGTTCCTTTTAACATGTATTTAATTCTATCCCAACATGAAACCATTTAATCATGTAACTATTCCAATACCTATTAATATGGGTTCAAGTATATGAATGTCACAAGTTAACATGTAACTCGAACAACAATAATCACTACACATATCTTAATAAGTTTATTTTTCAACATGTAAATATTTCAGTACATTAAATGTTTCAACATATGAATTTTCCAACATATTCATATTAATATCTCAACATGTCATAATAGCATTTTAACACTTTTATTATTCTAGCAAATTCACATTGCTTAGTAACGGGGAATGTCAAACGATAATATATGATTACCAAAACTGATATAACTTAAATCCACTCACCTAATTTGCTTTCCACATCCTGAATTTGGCCCAGACCTACCATTCCATGGTCCTCCTAACTGAATTTAGAACCTAACAACCATGGATCCTCAATTTTTACTAAAAAAGGGGGAAGAAAGAGGAAGAAAATTGAATAGACCGGATCTAAGAAGTTACCTTACTTCGAATATGATTATGAACATCTTCTTATGAATATTCATTCTTTTCCTCCAAATCTTGATTCATAATTTTCTTAAACTAATTATCTTGATTTTCTGAAGAGATTTTAGGAGGAAAAAGAATGGCAGAGTATAGACGTCGTCTCAAAAATATGATATTTAGGCTAGGCTCTGCTAGCCAATTTATAGGGGTTCGGGATCTTATCGTACACCCAGTGCTAAGTCAGCATTGAACGTCGTTAAGAAAATAGTCCAGATTCACTGATAAACCTGGCTGGATCTGGGGGTGTCGACCCCGGGGTCGACCCTCTACAGGGGTGTCGACCCACCTATGGGTCCCGCGAGCTGTTTTAGCGCAGAAGTTTGAATTTCGAATATTTGAATTTTTGGAATTTATTTAGTTGTTATATTCACATGTAATTTTTTTATGCATATGCAAATCTTCTAGTGACCATTTTACGCATACATATATGCGCACAACTTTCGTTTCGCCTTCAAAATTCAAACAGTGTTGCACCGTTATTTGATTCTTGCCATATTTCATTGATCGTAGTCTTATCTTGAATTTATCTCTTGTATATATATATATATATATATATATATATATATATATATATATATATTTCTACAGATATATACGCTCATATTCTCATATACATATATTATTCTATATTTCCTTATATGTATATTTTTTCTTATATGTGCATTTATATATTTTTTCTCTTTAGAACATGTGTTATTTCAGTCGTTCCCTTAAAACAAAAATATGACGGCGGCAGGGTCGAACTCTGTACCTCTTGTATGCTTGTCACATGCTCTAACCAATTGGGCTACTAAGGCTATTGTTAACAAGGCTTCGAACAATGGTAGTTATGTTCTCTTCTTATTCCTCTCTTTCATATTTGTTACAATGTCTCAATTAAACCTTTGCATGAACCTTTTTTTATTTCTCTTTTATTATTAATGCATAATATTTGTAAATTAGTGCATTCAACATATTTACACTACATGCAACCAATTCTTTCTTTATTTTAATGCATGCATTACATTTTTATTTGCATTAATCTTTTCTTCTTTTTCAGTGCATGTATTTATTACATGCAATCACATATTATATTTATTTTATTCTTCCTATATATATTTATGTCTATGCATATATATACACATATGCATTATTTAATTATTAAATTGTCATAAAATGGAGGGTGTTACAGATGAGCAGGAAAACCGATTACAAACTGAAACCGCTAAAAACCGCACTGAAATAAAACCACAAAACCGATGAAACCGCACCGTTAGTATGGTCCGGTTTCCGTTTTTATCTTTTCTCAAACCGCAAAACCAAAATTATGAATGCTTGCATTCCAATAACACTTTGTCTTGTATCCATTTAAATGCTTACATTTTACTCCACTTCAGCTACAAACATAAGAAAATATGTATTTTACTTGGATTGAGAAATGGACAAGGTTGTATTTATCGCATGTTACATTTTTTAGCAAATATTGATTGCTGTGACTGGGTTGTGTTTATGTGTGAAAATGTTATGTTCATGCTGACTGGTTAGAGAACGCCGCCTTTTTTTATTAATTGGTTGCGCAGTTACGTTCCTTCAGTGGTCCGGACCTGGCCTTTAACCGCCTCTCTGATTGGAATTGAGGGCTGGCCTCTTTGACTCAGGCAGGGGAGAGCGCGAGCTGAAACCACTCTTTCGAAGGCAGCAAAGCGCAGCGGCTTCGTCTCAACCAGTCAACTGGCATGGTGTTCTAAAACCGAAACCGCGCTTTTAAAAAATGAAACCGCACTTTTAAAACCGAACCGTACCAACAGTTCTTGGTTCAATTCCGGTTCTTACTTTTGAAAACGGCACCCTAGAGGTTCCAAGTGCGGTTTTAAGTCAAACCCGCACCAAACCGCACCATGCTCATCCCTAACTGTATTATGCATCAAACGATGCACTTATTTGTAATAGTTGCATACATTTCTGCATATATTTCAGTTATGCATCGAACTGCTGTATAAATGCAGAAATGTTTGCACTAATACTACATTAATTCAATCCTGGCTTGTTTTTAAAGCATGCACAGTTTTTAAACATTGTTGCATACATTTCTGCATCTATAAGTAATAAATGCATAGATTTTTACACATATTCATAAGCCTTCATTTGTTTTAACTTTGTTGCATACATTTCTGCACTTATATGGAATAAATGCATACATTTCTGCAACGATTCGTAGTCCATGCAGATTAGTTCATCTTTATATGCATACATCTCTGAAATTATTACCAATATATGCATACATGTATGCATACATTGAGTATTAAAGCAGAGATGTATGCAACTTTTTTTTAGGTTGCTTTTGGGAATATTTGCGATTTTTTGAAAAAAGAAATTATGTTGTAGCGCATTTTTCCGGGTTGAAAAAACGTAAGTCCCAAAATAGGGACCCTCTTTGCATGGAAACATTGGGGAGGACATTGTTTACATTTTCAAACATTTTAAGGACGTGCGCCTAATTTTTACTATAATTAATATCTCCAACCCGCATACGTTCATTGGGCAATTAATCGACTAAAAGGTCGACCTCCTCTCTAGGAGAGGCGTCAACCACCGTTCGACCGCCCTCCTAGAAGGGATGTCGACCACTTGGCGGCTGAAAATCCCAATTAGGCTAAGTTTGGTTAGGTTTTAGGGCTAATCTGCATAAACGGATGACTAGGATTATATCTAAATAATCATACGGTTCCTGCTTACACAAGCAACTATAAATAGACTCCTAGACTCACACTTAAACCCTAGCTATTCTCTCTACTTAAGCCTCCATTCTACCGCCATTGATACCAGAAATAGGTTTTCATTCTTCTTGTACAAATCTATTCTTCTTTCTTAGATCTTTTCTTATAGATTTAGATTAGAATATATTCTTGGAATCATATGAAATATATATATATATATAATAATTTTAATCAATTTGATTCTTATGTATATAGATCTCTAGAGTTGAATTTTACATCAAAAGGAATAACGTCGTCAGATCTACGACCTTTCCAATCACTCTGAGTAGAATTAGTATTTTCTTAGTCATATGTTACATTTTTAGAATATCATATGGATTTGTATGCCTAAGAGGATTTGGTATAACGGAAATATTAAACTACAAAACCCCCAAACCTCTATTTTTATGAATTTCGCAAGAATTACCAATTTATATTGGTTTTGTGAATCTTGGTTTTGGTAATGATTTGAGAGCAATCGGGTGATGTACTTATATTTTATGTGACTTATCGTTTTTGTCCAAAATCTTTTTTTGTAATCTTAAAAGGTTTAGATTTGATTTAATTCATTATTTGAATAGGTTTGGGTTGTATTCTAAATCCGAACGTATTAAGATTTTAAGCCAATCAAATATGAATGTTTTTATGTACGATATGTAAAAAGGGGTAAATTAGATAAAATAAAGTTTATGTATATATATATATATATGTATATATTAAATTATACCCCTATTCTTGGTTCATTACTAGAACTGTTTCAATATGCCTAGGATGCAAGTTGTAATTGTATGTATGTTGTATTTTCCATTACTGTTGTTTGTTATTATGCAATTATGCCATCATGCCTTGAATGTAGCAGTCAAAATGTGGTAGTTAACTTGTATGCCTTAAACTTAGGACAACTTAGCAATTTTTACCTCGTTAGAACGTCCTCTCGTTCATACAAAAACTAGCATTATTTATGCATACTAAATATTTTACTTATATAGTGTAATTAACGTAATAATGATGTAATAAATGCGATTAGGATAATATTTGAATTTGAAATGTCCCCATATATTGATTGCTTGTGAGTTCGTAAAAAAATGGCTTGTAAATAAATTAAATAGTGACACACAAACACGAGGTTAGTTGCCAATTATGGTATAAGCCTTGCCCGGAATTGACTGGCAAATCCAACAACCACAAGTAGGTCCAACCAATGTGAGAGGTCTGGATGCCACGGGCCATTCAAATCTAGTACACTATGACACGAGGTTAAACCTACTTTTAGAAGAAGTATGCATAGAACCACCCGACATATCTAGCATCTACAGGTATATGGTTCAATGTGAGAGGTCCAGTATGTATATATACATATATATAAACCTATTATGTGTGAATAGGCAGTTTACTACACCTTGGGAAGGTCATAACTGGCTGAATGTCTTCTTATGTAGTTTGGTTCTTAAGTGGTTAGGATTAGGATCCTTTCTGAAGGTTTTTCCTTGGATAAATACCAAAGTCATGGGACCTACCCTTATTATATTTAAAGTAAGTCTATGGTTCCTCCTTCTCTAAAAGTAGTTAGGTATGACAGTAACGAAGTAGGGTAGTTAACGGGGGATGTCCACTTCCTCTAGGAGTTTGTATGGACTAAACCTGGGACAAGACTGTTTTATAAAGGATATGTGGCCATAGCATGCACACCAACTATCTAAGGGAAGTCTTAAATGACATAGGTGTTCTATCGTAATATCAGTTAAATAGTAATGTTCATAATACTACTTCTGATATTACAGGTGAGAGTATAGACTTAAGAACGTTGACATATTAGGATGGGGTCTTAAGAGGCTAAGGTTCGCCTTAGGGTTATAAGTGATCATAAGAAGCCATTTTTAATATGGCCATATGCGACCGAGAATGCCCACCTCGTTGAGTCTTTACCCTAAATGCAATAATGAAGGTCTTAAGCGATTGATTTGGATATCCACCTCATTGGTTAGATATTTTGAGTTCATGTGAATGTTTGTGTGTTGCTTAGACATATCGTATATATGTAACCTACTAAATCTAGGGTACGGTCTTTAAGGAAACACTATATTTTCGTCATATAGGGCTTTATGTTATGAACCCTCTCCTTAACATATCCAATAGATCAGTAGGTGAGGTAGATTTTATGGACGAAGCAATGATGGAGGCTGAAGATGAAAACGAATGTATTATGCTATTGTTAGTTATCATTGCTGTACTGCTTATGGAAACTTTTGATAATGAGTTTGTTGATGTACCTATGGAATAACTGTATTTTGATAATCTGTGTTTAAATAAAAAGGTACATTATATTTTGGTATTATATTTTCTCATTCCGCCGTGTGAGATTTCCACAATGCAATGTCTATATATTATTATCTATGCAAATGTAATCCCTTACAGGAACCAACGACTCGTTTAGAGTGGCTCTAAGTTTCCATGGGCCTTTTCTAGGTCGAAATTTAGGCCTATTCCGGGCGAGTTGTTGCAACTTTCTTTGGAATTGGTTCCATATTATTCTTGGCCTCAGCCTCATCTGCTTATGAGGTAAAGATCTGTGCTGCGGCCTAGGTTGGGTGTTTTCCCCTCCTATTATTGGATCTGGAAATGTGGATTTCATTACCCTTTCTTCTAGATCGATAGCGGAGTGTTCGGCTGCTATTTCAATTGGCTAGGGGTCTTATCCTTTGCTGGTTTGTCTCGTGGTTGGCTCTGTGTTTTGTTGTAACAACCCGAAAATTTGGATGAAAAACTCCATATTTGAAAAGATAAAAATAGATTTTTATCGAAATGAACTAGTTTTGAACTAGAAATATAATTCTATTTATTTTTAAATAAATAAATTGAATTTGAAAAAGGGAAATTAAAATAAATGATTACTTCGGTAAGGTTCGCTAATCCCGACTAGTTTGAATTGAGATTCAAAAATAGAATAAAGAATAAATTCAAGGAATTTAGCTTGGATAAAATTAATGGGAACCTTTCCCTATGAATGTGAAATTTAGAAATTAACTGTCGGTTAGCCAAGCAGAATCGTTTTCTGGATATTGATCTGATGTTGGTTTCGGCCTTCGGGGTTAATATTTGGGGAATTATTCTCTTGATTAATTTACGGTTAGTGACTGATGAATTGGAATGAGGCGTATGTTGTGTTTGTGTAACACTTATTTAAAATATACGCGAGTTATTCGGAAAGACCGGGTCTATCCCATTCTGAATAACTGATACGACGATAAGTCGAAGATGAAGACGGTGGTCGAAGACCAGAAGTCTTCACGTCGTTTGGGTGATTGCTGATGATCTTGATTGGGCTGTACACCCAAGAAGATGGAAACAGTTAGTGATCGTCCAGACGTACTTGGAGATCGATGGATATGCGGGGTACTAGGTGCCTCCGGTTTCGTTCAGACCCAGAACGGACTTGTAAATGGACTGTGTGTCTGACATTGGATTTTAGTCCGTGTGATTGATCTCTATTAAATATATATCTGTTTGGCGGCGGAGAATTTATTCTCTTGCTTAACGCCCTTCTCTGAGACGTACGAGCTCAGGGGTTATATATTGATGGATATCAAACGCATGGAGTGAATTGCCTGTGTGGCATGCCTAAGTGGCAATTGATCGAGGCTTCTGTTGAAAAGCAAAGTATTGTGGTGATGATCAAAGCACGGCCTTTGTGGCGTAGCTTTGTGTAACGTTTACTTCGCGAGTTTCACACCCGGTATGAACCAAAAACGGGAGACGGACCTCAGGGAGGGCCTGCGTTTCCTCCTAGCTAGAAGTGGCGTCAGTGGTTTTACACGCCCTGACGAGTTTGACTTATGTGGTTGTTGCTGTTGCGAGGCGCCTCGGTTAGATCGGACGATCCGGGTCCGATGGAGTCATTCGTTGGCTCGCTTACGCCCCAAAGGGCGGCGAAACGCAGTGTTCAGGATTTAGGTTTAATCCACATCGGTGGACCGGCCCTGTCGCTCCAAGGGTCGATGCGTTCTGATCCTGAGACTCGGGCTAGGCAGTCTCGAATCGGTTGAGGACTATCTTTTGCCTCGGTTCATAGATGGAAATCCAATTTCCAAATACGTGACATTTGCGGTTTTATTTGTAAACCTAGATATGGCGACATGATATATGGTACCCATGCCGCCTATGATTGATACTTATGATTTGAAGTTGTTTTATACACTATGCACTTATAATAGTATCAAATGATTTGTTTTAAACGTATCAAGCATTCTTTGGCTGTTATAAGGGAAAACCCTATCCCCCGGCTTGCGTTGCATTGTGTGATAGGACCTGGGTCTTATAACAGCTTCATTTTTCTTTATTTAGCATTGCGCTGTTTGTTTTATACACTGGTATTCTTGGGAGGAAACCCGTTCCGTGTTATACGGCGTGGTCCCTTGATTTACCAAACTTTAAAAATAAAGATTAACTGTTTTAGTTCTCACACCAGTCCCATGACTGACCTGGAGTTTATTGTTTTAACCTAAACTCTGGGTGCCCTTATTTTGACACGGACAGCTAGTAGTTTTGGTTTTGCAGATTTATATTCACAGGATCCTGGTTTACAACTGGAACGATATCCGGAAAGCTTTGTATCCGTATATCTACTTCTAGTTGTGTATTGTATTATTTTCCGCTGCGATGTATTTAAATGTAATCTCTGATAATTTCTGTGTAATATTCATTCATACTCTGTATATTCTCGTAATCTGATGCATGGTTGTAATATACAGTGAAATGTTCTTCTGTATGCGTTCTGTTGTGGTTTGTTCTCGAACTATCCGCGCTTTCCTTTACGGGGAAGTTACGGGTTTTCACATTTGTGGTGACATTCCTTGTTAGTTCGGTGATGTGGTACCACCTTTGGGTGGAGGAGGGACTGAGGATTTGACCCCCTATCTGTTTCCTTCCCAAACGGATACCTCGTCTTTTAATCCCTGGTTTGAAGTGGCTAAAGGTAGGGAAGTCTAGACGGCTCCCAATCCATCATCGTCGCCATCGCTCTTTGCGACGCACAAGGAGGGTATATAAGGTAATGTCTTCTTCGTTTCCTTCGGTTATTTGTGAGCAGTTGAACAAAGATGTTTCGTTGGTTAGTGCTCATGCGAAAGCATCTCCTCCCCTAGTCACTTCGAACATGTTTGAGGCTATTATATCAGCAGATGTTTTGGATGGGATTGAAGCGGTCTGCGTGGAATCAGGTCCTCCGGTCGCCCTATTTTCTTCTTGTCATATTTCAAGAAGTTTGGGTTAGAGGAGGCGGGGTTCTAGCAATACTCATCTCCTGCAATGGTGGGATTTGGGTTGTCAAAGTATGTAGCCTCTCCAAATTAGAGATAGTGAGGCAACTTTGATTTTGAATTCGTCGGAATCGGTTAGCTTGGCTTTAGCTACACCACTTGCTTTACTAGATCACCGCCCTGTCTCATAGGTTCATCCCTTTACTTCTGTTTTGTTTTTTGTGAAGTTTAGTGTTAATTTGTTGCGATTTCAGTAAATGGGGTTTTTAGTGTTGTGTCGCCCTTGACCCATCATTGTTTTAGGGCTTTTTGCTTTATAGCCTTAAAGGGATTTATTCCCTGTATTGGTTCCTTGAGGGTGTTTCCTCGGGATATTTCTTGTATTGCAGGCAAGGCACTTTATCCCCGCTCGTTGTAGTTTTTCCCAGGTTGCTTCCTATGATGCTTGGGTTCCCACTTGCAATCCTTGTGATATTATGCTTCCTTTGTTTGCCTTGGATGATTTCCCATGGTTCGTTTTGGCTGCTCGACTCGGGTTTCATATGCCTGGGTACCTTAAAAGCAGTTTGGTTTTATGTTAGTAATATTGCTAGGGCCAGGTTCGGGCGATGTCCATTATTGGCATGACAAATCTCATAATGATTTGTCAGTGCTTTTGAGGGTTTATTCTGGCTTTTGATTCTTGGCCTTTTCCTTTTTATTTTGTCTTTGTTAAGCTATGTTCAATGCTCTTGGTCATGATCGTATAGATTTTGCTAAGTTTGAAAGCTACACTGAGACTTCTGGAGCATCATCCACTGGGCCTGACGTTATTTGTGTGAAAGTGGCAGCGAGATGTCGTTATCCTCCATCTTCCCAACCTTTTCGGTTCCGTTGTCCCTTCATCCCTAGGATTCTCTACATCCTGTCGTGGTGTCAATTTTTTGACACCTCGACTGTGAGAGAATCCTCACAGTAATGTGAAGCGGTCGCACGCGACATTTCTACATTTATACCCATCCTTGTCTCCCCTTCCTTGGTTTCTTTTCCGGTTATCGTTATGTCTAGCCCTGTGGTCTCTCCCTCTTCATTGCCCGTTTATAGGATATAAATGTGAATAATTACTAGACCATAAGTTTCTTCCTATTATTCTGTCCATATGACTATTTTGTTTAGTTTATCTATTATGAAACTGTACCTTTCTCATTCAGTCTTATTTACCTGTTTTGGCTTACCTATTTTATGCATATTTGTAAGTCACTGAAACTCGCCAGACTTCATGTCTGACCCTGTTTTTTTTTTTTTTTTTTTTTTTGCCTCTTTCTTCCTTTCCCCCTAAGTCCTCAGAGTGGAAGCACTCAACTGTAACACCCTACACTTTTCTACGCCCAAATTTCGACAAAAGTCGAAACTCAAACACATCCAAGCATGGAGCGTGTAATCTGGTACCTGCAATAAATGAGCATGGGCATAATAAGAGTACGATAAAAGAAAACTCACAATGGAAACAAGATAGGATAAACAGGTATTAACTCAAGTAACTACCTTTTTCAAAGTAAGTCACTTTGCCAATACCGAGCATGAGAGAGAACAAGGACCAAAAGCCAAACTTAAGAACCTGTGAGAACCCGACCTTCTCTATGAAACCTAGGAGGTTGTAATGAGAAAGCGGGTCAGGACAGAAAGTTCTGGTGACTAAGAAATGTACAATATAGACAATAACACAGATATATCCTGTTTGGTTCAACCCAAGCTGCATGCCTAGCTAGGTTATTGATACTTGGCCAACCTAGTAAATGTTTACGCACGACTTTACAATTTAGCCCAAAGTATTATTTCCAAATTATATTACCGATATAGGACATTTACACACATTTTTGTGAAGCCTTTATGCCAGTGTTTAACTGGTTAATTATATCGCGAGTGGGCCCCAAATTTCGCGGTTTCTATCTATATCCTCATTCATTATTCTTTATTATCTAATGCCTCACTATCAATGATAGATATGGTGGATTCTCCCTTATCACTTAAGAACCTAGGCGAACCTATTGGTCACTTATTAACCCTCGATAATATATTAAATGTTAACATAAAACAAGAGGACACTAGCTACGGGACCTACTAGTTAAGGGTTCTGTCATTTACACATATACCCTTACCCCGCATAAGGTGAGAGTAGGTATTTTGTCATTCGTTATATCTTCTAGCTGACCTTATTAGATAACCTCCTTTGTCACTTACTACTTCCTGTAGGATAGGTGGCCATATCTCACCCTTTTAATTTCCAGGTTTGGGTAGGCCAACACACACCTTCCATTTAAGACCCTTATACTAAAAAACCTATTCCCAGGTGGGCTCTTTAACCCTAGTCACTTAGCCTTTTAGGACCCAAGAAGCGGACTATACGCGAAGGTTATTCGTTCATCCCCCCATTTGTATTTAACACCTTTCTCTTTTTGGGATAAAGTAGTCTATGTTATTAAGTCATTCCTATTTAGTTCCTTTATACGGAAATACTACATGTACCCTATTTATTTGAATCACGGGTTTATATAGTCAATAATGTCTTACATTATTAACCCACTGAGTTCAACTATATTTCTAATTATTAGTTTTATTGACATAAATAAGGAAGGTTATATTCGCTTTTCTCTAGGATATTTGTTTAATTTCTTCCCTATTTTGGACTTAGTATTTAAACGACAATCAATATCCATAAATCCCCTTTTTAACACCCATTTCTTTTTATTGCCCTTTATGACTCTAAAGGTCATATTTTCCTAAGGCAACTACTTATCAATCCCAAGTTTTCTATTTGTTTTACCCCAACGGACAATTCCTATATTTTTTTATTTATTGGTTGATTGTTATATATTTACATACCAGGCATCTCACATTAAGTTGTCTACCTGTGGATGCTGGATACGACGGTCGGTTTCGGGCAGGCTTCTACCATAAGTAAACTTAACCTCGTGCCTTAGTACGATTATATTATGCATTAGACCCCTCACATTAAACTGACTACCTGTGGTTGCTGGATTTGTCGGATGGTTCCGGGCAGGCTTACACCATAAGTTGAGTTTAACCTGGTGTCTAAATGCGGTTTTATTTAAATGTCCTAATTGGGATTTACAACAATTATCCTAGTTTATTTTAGGAATTCTAACCATTTTTCTATCACATTTATTTTCCCCAATCAGTATTGGTTACAATTAATTTTTGGTTCTTATTTATAGCAGTTAATTACAATGATTGCTGCAAATGGTCACCACAAATATATTAATCAAATGTGGATTATATTTACATATAATTCCACCATCGAACCTTATCCAAAAATTCAACATTTGTCATAATTGTTAATTATTTATTTATGGCCTCATTTATAGCAATTAATTACACTATTTGCTACCACGATCACTGTAACATCCCGGAAAATCAGAACCAATTTAAAATTTTTATTTTGGCAAGTTTAATGAATTTTGAATATTTAAAATGATTTATTTTAAACAATAATGGCTAGAAATTTATTTTGAATAGAATTAGAACGTATATATTTATTTGAATCGATGTTAGAGTATAAAATATTTATTTTAATTATAAAAAAAATAGAAAATGGCGCGGTAGTTTGAAAATTTGATTTCAAATTTCAAATGAATGTACAGGATTCAAAATAAACCGGATTTTAGCGAAACTAAAAACATTAAAATCTATTTGAGAATATCTTTCCACCGAATCCGAAAAATCCAAATTTCATAATGGGGATAAAAAGTTATGTCCAGTTGAAAATTCAGAATAGTCGTTATGGAATTTTAGCCCTTAAAAATGGAAATTTTGCAAACGACATCCATTTTCGACGAAACCACTTTTGTTGGATTCGGTATGTCAAGTTATTGCTATAATCCAAAATTCATAATTTTTGACATCAATGCGGAAGCATGGCAAAAGAAAACGTGTTTTGTCAATTTCAGTCAATTTGGATCGACCAGAAAATGGCCATTTTTCAAATGCTCTTCAAATTTGATGAAATTAGTTTGGTTAGGACCGTTTCGTCAATACGAAGCTAGAAATAATTTTTCTGAAATTTTTGAAGTCAGTATGTGACCCTAGTAAATTGAAATGTACGTTTAAAATTGTACATATATATTTAAATTTTAAATTTAGCAAAAACTAATCGTAACTGATGAATTGGCTTACGAAACATATCCCATTGTGTTCGGATTTGGGGTAATTAGTTAGGGGCGATAGTCATTGGGTGTCGTTTAGAGTTCGAATGAAAAGTCAACTTAAAGGAGAATTAAATATTGTTGGATCTATATTAACCCTAGAGGGGGTGAATAGGGTTTATTACAAATTTTTGCAGAGTTATAATCTAACGGGATGTTGAAATAATAATCATATCATAGAATGCAACATATATAAAAATACAGAAAGTAAATAACACATAGAGATACCCAGCTTCGGCAAAATCCTGCCTACTGCTGCATTCCTAAGGTTTCTATGAGGTGATAGAACAGATCCCGCATACAAGACCATGTACACTCATAAACCCTGCTCCTATTCTAACCCTACGCTCAAAACCGTAGACTGATCTAAACTCCTAGATCAGATTCTGTAATCAGTAAATCCTAGATTTTATAGACACTAGCAACTGCCAAGTCAACACCCTGACTGGATCTCCCAGTATTTTACAGACACTAGAAACTAATCAGACGGCTTTTACAACTCAAATTCAAATACACAAATTAAATAAAAACAAAGACAAATTTAAATTGAAAAACCCAAGGAATTAAAGTAAGGGTTCGTCCCCTTTCACACTTAAAAAAAGGCCGGCCACTTCTCATTGGAGTTCACCCGATCCCTCTTTGCTCTGTGAAAATAGAATAGCGGCTACAAGAAAACTAGGGTTTTCAGAAACTCCAAATCGCGACTTGATTTGCTGATGTATCTTGATCCTCTGATGAACTTCAGCTCTTCGATGTCTTCCACTGGTTAGCGATTTAGGTTGATGCGTTCGAAACCTTTATGAAAATTGTGAGTTCTCTAAGTTTTATATTTTTGAATTTCTTTAGAATTGTTTTTGTTCTTTCGATCGAGTTGTTTGTTTTTTCTCAAACACCCCCCAACCGATGAAGAATTGGTGTCATTTTATAGGGTAATTTGAAACCCTAGTAACCTCTGATTTCACTAGATGACTCGGCTGATTTTTGTGAATGTTTCCCCTTGAGATTCCTCTTGAATGAAATTACTTAAATGTTTGTCTATACAAAAATGTTGCCAAGCTTGAATGGATTTAAATCTTGTCTTGAATTAGTTGAATTTTCCCCTTGAAAATACTTGCAATAAAGCATGCTTGCTGATTTCGTTGCTTCCCATTCTGGTTTGGCTTGAATTCTTCTTTTGCTTTGATTGAATAAATGTTGCCAAGTATGATACTACATTTCTAAAAACAGGTTTGCTCCTTTGAATTTTTCCCTTGCGTGATTTAAAACATTGTTTCCTAGATTGAATTTGTTTCTTTTTGTTGTGAAACAAAATCGGCCTCTTGAAAAAGAATTGCTTTGTTATTTCTAGAAATTTTATTTGCTATCCCCTTTAGAAAGATTGTCAAAAGTGCTTGCATCATTTCTGGAAACAAATACTTCTTGCCAATATTGATTTGTGATACTTGCTTAATTTTTGGAATCCCTTAAAAAACTTGACAAATATTTCTTGCCACAAATAATGTTCACGTGTGAAAACATGGAAATCAATTATTTTATATAAAAAACACAGTAAATGATCCTCTAATTTAATTCTATAGATTCTTGCATGTTGCTCCATTGCTGTTGTGTATGAATTCACTAATTCAATCCAGGTGTCAGAAAAACTTTGAATATATTGAAGATTTACATTTGTGTTCATGTATCTTTGACATTGCAGTTTCATTTATGCCCTGATTGCTCCATTCCATTTTTGACATGTCTATTTACACATGCATGATTGTTTATTTCTGAAAATAAACACTTCCTGAATTTGTCAGTCATCACCGTGTATTCTTTATGCCATGTCCATTTTAACTTGGCTTGCATCACTTGAACCAGTGTCATTGATGTGCCATTACTTGTTTGTACATGAGCTCGGCCATTCCTGTGTGATGTATGGTCTTTTTGCACTTCCTGTTGCCATTTACATGCTGTATCGTTTAACTCATTGCTCCATGTAGTGTACACCATAGCTACTGTATATGTGCATTTGCAATTCATCATTCAGACATGTCATTTGAACTTGCAATGAACATGTTCTCTGTTTTTGTTGAGTCACTTTAAGCTGCTTGCATTTGAATATTGAACACTCCTTGTTTGCTGGAATTTTGGCCTTTGACTTTTGTGGCTTAGCTTGTCTCTTGCATTTGCATTATTGAAACATCATGCGCTGTCCATATTTCTCAGTTGAACCATTTTGAGCCACTTAACCATTTGTGTTTGAATCATATGCACCATGATGTTGGTATATACGTGCACTTGTTTGAACCTTGTCTCAACCACTCTTGCTTGTTTATTTTGATGTACTTCACTCTCTGACTTGAGTTGACTATGTTGACTATGTTGCACTGAGTCAAGATGGTCCACGTGGCTACTCCTTAGTTACGCACTGATTGGTGGGGTAGTGCACACGTGTGTATATGCAGTCATCAGATAAAATTTCTTGTCCTTATACTCTCTCTCTCTCTATATATATATATATCTATATATATATATATATATATATATATATATACACACACACACAAACTGACTGCACAAATCATAACAAGTCATGAAAAATGATAGGAAACACACTAAAAATTTGAGGCAAAAAAAATTCAAAAATAAAATTCAAATCTGCAAGTATTCAGTTTTTATTTCTATTGCAGTGTACTGTGTGTTTTTATGTATGACAGGTGTAGATGACTGGACTGATAGTGAAGATTCTGTGAAGACAGAAGACTGAAGTTGACAGTGAAAACTATACAGAAGCATCTATATATGAGTGTGACTGAATGTATATGGATATGAAAATGAGTGATTGTATATATATATATATATATATATACACACACATATGAGATGTATAGACAGAGTGTTATAGTGAGGAGCTGTGTAACAACATAATTGTACTGATGTTTGTATTAAACAAATTTGTTTGGAATAAAATATTATTTTTATTGTGTTCAAATAAAATTGTCTAACGTATTCAGTTTATATGCAAGTATAATATCATGTGTAACATCTGTGAATGTGTACAAATAGTGGAGTCATATAATTTGTATTGTTTGAATGTTGAAATATAACATTTAAATAAAATACTGTGTGAATATATGAAATTCTGTATAGTCGTATTCTATTTAAATATAAATATTATATTCCTGTCTGTGATGTTATATAACAGTACAATAACAAACACATTTAAAATAGTACATACTTGTTTGTTATCATCAAATAAAAATCATACAAATATGTATACAACACCGTTATATACAACAATCTCCCCCTTTTGATGATGACAAACAAATAAAAGATTTTGAGCAAAAAAATGTGTTTGATAGTGAATTTTGAACTCCCCCAATTTATTAGCTCCCCCTACAACAGAAAACTCCCCCTATAACTGTGCATGAGTGAACTAAACTAAATAATAATGAATTTTCAAAAGTAAAAATATTTATAAAATATTCACTCATAAATCAAAATCTCAACACATTCTCCCCCTTTTGTTATTATCAAAAGGATTCAGTTTAAAATATAGACGAAAAATTGGCTGAAAATATAATTTCAGCATAAGAGGAAGAACGGTCATCATAAATCTCAATCAGTCAAACAAAAATCGTAATAAACTGAGAACTAGTGGCATATTTCACATTGTGGAGAATGACGGATTTACGATGAAATTTATATATAATGGAGAGAGTTAAAAATTGAATCCCAATTACAAAAACAGTGATGGATTTGGACTATAATTAATAATTCAATTTAAGTGACAATATCGTATAATCTCAAATCCCAATAGCTATCAATCAATAAATCATAATACGTCTTAAAATATTAACACATTTCACAGATTAGAAAGTGGATTGATAGACTGGTTTTTACACACCAAGGAGAAATTCATATAAATTTTTATTTATTGCAAATTATTTTCTTTTCTTTTTCTTCTGATGTAAGAGCACACTGACCATGCATAACTAGATCTTGGATTTTTAAATGAGGTCAGTTGCAGCTTAAATATAAGTAATCTCATAATCATGCATAACCAGAGCTTGGATTTTTACATGAGGTTAGAGGAACACTTATAAATGAATTATATTTATTATTTTCAGTTTCAAATAGAAAAACTCCCCAGTATACACAACCAATATGAATGATAGAAATGTGGTAGGTACAGAAATGGACTGTGAAATAAATTTCTAAATTAATTATGTTATGAAATATGCTTGACTGTATCGGGATCAATGAAAATTTTCAATTATCACTAATTCCGAATAATAACATAATCCAATTTCTATCACAAATATTTTTACTGTTTATTCGAAAAGATTTTAAAAAAAAATAATTCTCCACATTAATATAAAAGACATGATGGATGGCAGAAAGATGATAGATAAAGGAGATGGTCGTGAAATAATTGCCAATTCAAAGATATTATAATAAATGTTCAACCATCATGAAAATCTAAATAAAATCTCTTCTTATTGTGAAATATACTAAAGTCACAATTCATCACAGTTTCAAAATCTAATAATAATTTTGATGAATTATAAATACAATTCAATTTGGATATTGATTTCGATTTCTGAATGAATAATCAATAAATAATTTTAAAATTGAAAATCAATTACAAGAAGAAATTGAAAAGATCTATACAACACAAGAGGGATTAAAAAATATATACAAAAAAAATCAGCACTACTGATACCAATTGGTGTCTCTATTAATGAGGATTATAAGACGACACTGGAGACAAAACAGGATATCATTGACAATAGAATTTTTAATCACAAGACCCAAGCAGACAAGATTAACCAATCAAGCAAAATTAGTTCCATCTATCAGAGCATGGTAAACCTTTGATGCCAAATCAAGCAGTCATCAAAAATATCTACAAATCAATTTCTTTTAATCAGAGCAGCAGATGATTTCAAAATAAACAATTTTCAAAACAGTATCAGAGCAGCACAGAAAATATCTTCAAATCATACTTATCAAGATGACGGTCATATAAGATGATTCATGATCCAATGATTAAAAATACCATTTATTTGAAATCATTTGAGGAATATGAAACTCTCAAGATTCAGTGAATCAATCACACCAGAATGTAAATTTCAGATTCAAGATATGTGTGTCCTATAAATCAATAATTTCAAATGATTTTAAACAAACATATATACGAATCAAATAATCGTGAAATACCAATAAATTTCAAGGACCAAATTTTTCAAAGAATTTTTTCATAGGTATCTCTTACAAGTACAATAGTAATTGTAGATCATTTACATCAAGTTTGAGCAATAATTCATGATCCTAAAAATAGTGGTTTATTCAAAATCACTTGAACAAATGTAAATCTTGAGATACAATGAATCAATCACACAAGATTAATAATTTTAGATTTGAGAGGTGTGTGAGATTCAAAATATCACAAATTTTCAAGTGATCTCAAACAAAACAAAAATCAATCATAATGATCATGAATAAAGATGAATTTCAGTATGTATCACTGATTCAAGATAAATCAAAATATTCAAGCCAATCTGAAAAATAATGAAATTATCACAACTGATAAATATTGGTGTGCTGTGATGAGTATATTATTTCAAGCCTTTCTAAAATGAAGTAGAAGAAACCCAAAACAGCAGAGGTGCGTGGAATTTCATTAAATATTCAGATCTTTAAAAGAAAATTTAGAACTCAAAATAAACAGTGTTCAAGATATGACACGAATACATCAACACTGTTCGGAATTCATAAATCAGAAATAAATTTCAATTCAATTGCAGTTATTTACAAGCTTAGATTTAAGATCTGGAAATGATTAAAACAAGAGAATTTTATTCACATAAAGTAAATTTCTAGAAAATCAAGAATACTGCAACTGGAAGTTTAAGACGCACAGAATAAAAAATAAAGATATAGCAGTGCCAAATCAAAACAAACAAACTAAATAGAAGAAGCAGAAGGAGGAATAAACAAAGAATATTTACAAAAACGAGTTCAGAGATCATACCTGAAGTCGATGTAAACCAGAATCCCTAACTCGTCAAGCTTGGCTAAGGAACTATGGATATTCAACGATATGAAGCAGTTTGAATTCAGTTTTAGTTCCTCAGCCACCTCTGTTACCTAACAATTTAGGGGATTGAGTGGTCTAACAAAAGTAGTAAAACCATTCACAGTTGTGTTCACATCTTTCGGTTCCCAAACCTGTTTGTATAACAATCCATCTGAATTTACCTTTGTACCCTTTGGAACCCAAATCTGTTTGAATTTAATGAAGTTTGTTTTATTTCTTTTTGGGATCTAGGATAGTTTAGATGGATTATTATGAAATGATTTCTCATCATGATTTTGATTCAAAAATCCTTTGAAATTTTCAAAGTTCAAATTTTCAAAGTTCAAATTTTCAAAGCAGTTTGAGGGATTTTTCAGATCATTTGAATTTTGTTTACCAAAAACATCATTTTTCCCAAAACCAAGACCCTGCTTATTTTCAAAAGAAAGTTGGTTTTTCAACAGCATATTCAAAAAAATTCACCGTTAGAAAATTTAGCCGAAGTTATCTCAAGTTGTTGAATTTTAAACTTAAGATCATCATTTTCTTTCATTAAATCTAAACAACGGTTTTTAATGATCTTACTCTTTTCAAAATCTGTTTTCAAAACCAAATTTTCATCACTAAGAAATTTAATTTTTGTTTGGGACTTAGCAATTTCAAATTCAAAACATTTTCGACTCTCAGTCTTGAGTTTTTCAACCTCACTTTCTAGCTCATTCAGAATAGACTCAGTTTTCAACAAGATTTGTTTTTCAACAAAAATATATTTGGAATTTTCAGTCATCTCAAAATTTTCAAGTTCTTTTTGAAAATAATTGTTTGTGCTTTCAAGCTCTATCTTGTTCTCTTTTAAAATCAGAATTTCATTCTCAAGTTTTTGAATATTTTATTTTGACAAACAAGATTATTTTAAATTTAAACAATTTTTGCAATTAGAATTTGAAGACTTCTTAACCTTTTTGAGTTTTGATTCCAAAAGATTAATTTTGCAGATCAACTCAAGCTTCTCATATTTCAGAAATTTATTTTTAGATTTTAGATTCTCAACAGATTCAGTTAAACCATTTAAACGATGAGTTAAATCTCTATAAGAAATATTTCCTGTTGAGTCTCCATCTGAATTTCCATCTATACAACCTGTTAAGCACAAATCTGAAGTTGAGTTGGCTTTCTGGGGTTTTGAGCAGTTGTCAGTTTTTCCATACAGCGCGTTGAGAGTCTGCCAGATTTCCTGCGTAGTTAAATAATGGTAAATAAGGCTATATTGTACATCATCAATATAAGAATATAAAATATGAGTAGCACGTAAATTAAATTCAATATCAACCTTATTTAAAATATCATACCCATTTATAATAGTATTCCTACATTTAATATCGATAGAATTTAAATAGCATTTCATTTCTGATTTCCTATTTAAAAAATCTATGTTATTAAAAATAGATGGAATACGATTGAACTGACTCTGTATGGACTGACAACAAGGGTTACCCATGACTCTAGAGTTAAAAAAATATCTGCTCTGATGCCACTTGTTGGATCTAGATTAACCTTAGAGGGGGTGAATAGGGTTTATTATAAATTTTTGCAGAGTTATAATCTAACGGGATATTGAACTAATAATCAGATCACAGAATGCAGCATATGTAAAAATACAGAAAATAAATAACACACAGAGATACTCAACTTTGGCAAAATCCTGCCTGCTGCTGCATTCCTAAGGTTTCTACTAGGTGATAGAATAGATCCCACATACAAGACCATGTACACTTGCAAACCCTCCTCCTACTCTAACCCTACGCTCAAAACCGTAGACTGATCCAAACTCCTAGATCAGATTCCCCCTGATTACAACCCCGTAACCAGTAAATCCTAGATATTACAGACTCTAGCAACTGCCAGTCAACACCCTGACTGGATCTCCTAGTATTTTATAGACACTAGAAACTGATCAGACGATTTTTACAACTCAAATTCAAATACACAAATTAAATAAAAACAAAGACAAATACACAAAGTAAGGGCTCATACCCTTTCACACTTTAAATAAGGCCGACCACTTCTCATTTGAGTTCACCCGATCCCTCTTTGCTCTGTGAAAATAAAATGGCGGCTACAAGAAAACTAGGGTTTTCAGAAACTCCAAATCGCGACTTGATTTGCTGATGTATCTCGATCCTCTGATGAACTTCGGCTCTTCGATGTCTTCCATTGATCAGCGATTTAGGTTGATGCGTTTGAAACCTTTATGAAAATTGTGAGTTCTTTGAGTTTTATATTTTTGAATTTCTTTCGAATTGTTTTTGTTGTTTCGATTGAATTTTTTGTTGTTTCTCAAACAGCCCTCAGCCGATGATGAATTGGTGTGATTTTATAGGGTAATTTGAAACCCTAGTAACCTCTGAATTCACTAGATGACTCGGCTGATTTTTGTGAATGTTTCCCCTTGAGATTCGGCTTGAATGAAACTGCTTGATAATTTGTCTATACGAAAATGTTGCCAAGCTTGAATGGATTTAAATCTTGTCTTGAATTAGTTGAATTTGCCCATTGAAAATACTTGCAATAAAACATGCTTGCTGATTTCATTGCTTCCCATTCTGGTTTGGCTTGAATTCCTCTTTTGCTTTAATTGAATAAATGTTTCCAAGTATGCTACTACATTTCTGAAAACAGATTTTCTCCTCTGAATTTTTCCCTTGCGTGATTTAAAACATTGTTTCCTAGATTGAATTTGTTTCTTTTTGTTGTGAAACAAAATCGGCCTCTTGAAAAAGAATTGCATTGTTATTTTTGGAAATTTTATTTGTTGTCCTCTTTAGAAAGATTGCCAAAACTACTTGCATCATTTCTGGAAACAAATACTTCTTGCCAACACTAATTTTTGATACTTGCTTGATTTTTGGAATCCCTTAAAAAACTTGACAAGTATTTCTTGCCACAAATAATGTTCACGTGTGAAAACATGGAAATCAAATTTTTTTAAAAAAAAGGAGTAAATCATACTCTGTTGCATACTGCTCCATTGTTGTTGTGTATGAATTCACTAATTCAATCCAGGTGTCATAAAAACTTTGAGTATATTGAAGATTTACATTTGTGTTCATGTATCTTTGACATTGCAGTTGCGTTTATGCCCTGATTGCTCCATTCCATTTTTGACATGTCTATTTACACATGCATGATTGTTTATTTCTAAAAATCAACACTTCCTAAATTTATCAGTCATCACCGTGTATTCTTTATGCCATGTCCATTTTAACTTGGCTTCCATCACTTGAACCAGTGTCATTGATGTGCCATTACTTATTTGTCCATGAACTCGGCCATTCCTGTGTGATGCATGGTCTATCTTCACTTCCAGTTGCCATTTACATGCTGTATCATTTAATTCATTACTCCATGTAGTGTACACCATAGCTACTGTATATGTGCATTTGCAATTCATCATTCAGACATGTCATTTGAACTTGCAATGAACCTGTTCTCGGTTTTTGTTGAGTTGCTTTAAGCTGCTTACATTTGAATATTGAACACTCTTTATTTGCTGGAATTTTGGCCTTTGACTTTTGTGGCTTAGCTTGTCTCTTGCATTTGCATTATTGAAACATCATGCACTGTCCATATTTCTGAGTTGAACCATTTTGAGCCACTTGACCATTTGTGTTTGAATCACATGCACCATGATGTTGGTATATACATGCACTTGTTTGAACTTTGTCTCGACCACTCCTGCTTGTTTATTTTGATGTACTTCACTCTTTGACTTGAGTTGACTATGTTGACTATGTTGCACTGAGTCGAGATGGTCCACGTGGCTACTCCTCAGTTGCGCACTGATTGGCGAGGCAGTGCACACGTGTATACACGTGTGTGTATGAAACCATCAGATAAAATTTCATGTCCCTGTACTATATATATACACACAAACCGGCTGCACAGATCAGATCAAGTCATGAAAAATGATGAGAAACACACCAGAAATCTGAGGCAAACAAAATTTCAGAAATAAAATTCAAATCTGAATGTATTCAGTTTCTATTTCTATTGCAGTGTACCGTGTGTGTTTCTGTGTATGACAGGTGTAGATGACTGGACTGACAGTGAAGATGCTGTGAAGACAGAAGACTGAAGACAGAAGTTGACAGTGAAAACTATACAATAACATCTGTATATGAGTGTAACTGAATGTATATGGATAAGAAAATGAGTGATTGTGTGTGTGTGTATATATATATGTGAAATGCATAGACAGAGTGTTATAGTGAGGAGCTATGTAACAATAGAATTATACTGATGTTTGTATTAAACAAATTTGTTTGGAATAAAATATTATTTTTATTGTGTTCAAACAAATTTGTCTAATGTATTCAGTTTATATGCAAGTATAATATCATGTGTAATATCTGTGAATGTGTACAAATAGTGGAGTCATATAATTTGTACTGTTTGAATGTTGAAATATAATATTTAAAAAAATACTGTGTGAATATATGAAATTTTGTACAGTCGTATTCTACTTAAATATAAATATTATATTCCTGTCTGTGATGTTATATAACAGTACAATAACAAACACATTTAAAATAGTATATACTTGTTTGTTATCATCAAACAAAAATCATATAAATGTGTATACAAAAACATTATATACAACAAATATAATATAAATTAAATTGTATATATCCACCCTTTCACTGTCTCTCTCTAAACCTAAATTGAGCCCCCATAAATAAAGTCGTCGCCCAAATTTTCCCGCCGCCTCGCCCAAGGTGGCAATCGCTTGCCGCAGTAGCTGCTCCCCCAGTCATCGTCCGTCGCGCCGCAACCCTCCCTGGCCACCGCACCTCCCCCTCCATCCTTCTCTCCTCCTTCTTCGATTAAAACTGCACCGCTCCCCAAGGCAGCCCTGCCAGGGCCCACCACGACCACCGGGGACGAAGCGACCTCCGCGCCAACCCCTTGTGCGCCCTCAGCTCCTCCAGTGACCACCACTGATAGCCGTGGCCCCTCCTCCAAAGAAAAATCTGATTTTTTTTATTAGGTGAGCTTTATTTTTATTTTATTTAAGGTAATAAGTGTTAGAAAAAAAATATGAAAATCAGTTTTATTTTTAACAAGTAAAAAGAAATGATTTTTAACCATAAAAGAATATACCTTTTTTTACTTTAGAAAAGTTTATGTTTTTAAATAGAAAATTTATATTTTTATGTATGAAAGTTTACATTCTTATTTAGAAAAGAATATATTTTTAGCCGTAAAAAGAAAGGATTTTTGGTTTGTAAAAGAAATGAATTTTACGCATATAGCTTTATTGTAAAAATATGATTTTTAGTCGTACGAAAATATGATTTTATATGTAGTAAGGCAAGATTTTTAACAATGAAAAGAGATGATTTTTATTCATATGAATCATAAAAAGATTTGATTTTGAATCATAAAAATAATTGATTTTAAATCATAAAAAGATTTGATTTTTAATAATATAAAGATTTGATCATTAGAAGTATAAAAATATGATTTTTACTATGAACAACGTGAAAAGGAGTGCGATGGAGCAGACTGAAATCAAAACAAAATCTGAACCATTCGGAAATAAAGAATGATGGAGTGGAAACCCAAGGTGAGAACTCCTCACTATAATTTTTATACAATTATTTATTTTTACAACTGCATAAATGAACTGTTCCCCGTCGTCCACAGACCATGGACAACTTGTTTGGTTGTTTGGTTTGGTTGATTAGAATACTCGGTTGAAATGGTTGTTTGGGTGAAATGAATTGATTAGAATTGTTATATGTATATAACGCGAACCAATATCAGGAGAGGGGTAATGTTAGGCATTACCTGATATTGATATCGCGCTGTTATACCGCTAAAATTTTCTAAAATATGTTAGAACAATAAAAATATCATTTTTATTGTGTAAAAGAACCAAATAAATGTTTTATCGTTAAAAATATAATTTTTAACGTGTATATGAATAAAATAAATATTCATTTACAAATCAAACGATTTGTTAATGTACACCCATTTGACTGATATGGATTGGGACGATATATTTTACACATCGCCCAACTGCACAAATAATATTCAGTATTTGTTGGTTGAAACCCCACATGGGTATTGGAATGATATTGGGCATACCCTAATCCTAATACTTAGTTGTATGCCAATCGATTGGTTGACAGGCTATGTAAGCGTTGAATATTTATATTTAATGCTTATGCAGTGCAGAATGCACTTTGGATCATGGTTGATTGTTTATTATGGCTGTTGTAGGCATGTGTTTTATGAAATCCATATAATCACATCATATGGTAATTGACTATGTCTGATTCCAGTTCAGAAAGAAGGAATATTTTAAAATAACGATTATTTTAAAATAATGGATATTTTAAAATAATATTCATTAAAAGATCAAAATCTGATTTTGATGTCCGATTTGGGATGGACATGAATCTTTAAATATATAAAGCCGTGTTGATTAGATTAACGCCATTCTGACGTGAAAGATATTTATATTGATTTTATTCATTTTTATAATGAATATCGAAAAGGAATTGATTTCAAAATTTAATGTTTTGAAAATATTATCATTTATATGTTAATGATATGGAATATTCAATTTTGATTTAAAATTGAATATGAAGTTAAAACCATTTTGAAAATGAATTTAAAATGATTTATAAAATACGTTTTAAATGAAATCGATGAAACATATATTATATATATAATATAATGGCCTGAATAGAATGCGATGCACTGCGGTAGTTCGCGAATTTCGACCTTGACTTCGAACGGATATTGCGGAAGATCCGATCGTCGAATTCTCCTAAAACCAAAACCGTTGGGTTCGTATCGAAAAGATCTTTCTAATGAATATTAGAGATTTGAAATCTAACGGTTGGATTTGGAACTATGTCCAAATCAAATTTGGAAAAGGTCGCTGTAAGTGCAGTTCGATGGCCGTTTATGGAAATCGACTGTACGGGCCTTGATAAAAATATTAAAAATATCAATAATTTGTGTAAAATCATAACAAATGATTTGGAAAGAATTGCGATGAAAAACTCTATATTTGAAAAGATAAAAAAATATTTTTATCGAAATGAACTAGTTATGAGCTAGAATTATAATCCAATATTTTTGAATAAATAAATTGGATTTGAAAGGGTTTTAGAAATGACCAGGATTTCCAATATATAAATTGGAATGGATCTGAATCAAAATTGTCTTTGGACTATTTCGATATTGGATTCCGTGATTATACGGATATTTTGGAGAAATTTGGAAGATATATATATCATTATTCCAATACGGTATTTGTTAATTCCAGAATTTGATATTGAATATAAGCCAATATATTTTCTATTCAGAGCCTTGTAATAAATATCTAATGGGATTTGGGGTTGTCCTGAATGATGACTTCATTAACACTGTTCTTAAACCCAGTTGAGAAAAGATTAAATCTTTTATTTAGATTTAGTGAAGTATACCAATTAATTAATATTTAACTGGAATTGAATTGAAATTGGTCTTTGGGTTTATCGTGAACGGTGTTTTAAATAACACTTGTTCTTTAACCCGATTAACAATGGATTGAGATTTTGGGTTGTCGTGAATGGTATCTTTAATAGTACGTTTCTTATACCCAACAGAGTTAAGAAAATCAGAAACTAACTAGAGATTAGTTAAGCTGATGGTTTCCTGGGTATTGATATGATGTTGGTTTCGGCCTTCGAGGTTAATACTTAGGGAATCGTTTACTTGCTAATTTACGATTAAAGGCTGATGGAATGGAACGTGATTTTGGGTTTATAGTGAACCGTGTTTTAAATGACATTGGTTCTTTAACCCAGTTAAAGACAAGATATGATTTCCCAAGTTAAACAATCACTAATATTGATTTTGGGAAGATTAAAACCAAGTGGAGTTTTATTGAATCTTTAATTAGATTGAAATGATCGAGAATGGAGTATCACTAGTTTTTCTTTAGGCAATAGTTAAATCTTTAATTAGATTTGAACGTGAAATGGTAACTGAATTTACCGATAACACCGTGGTGTTAGATATGAAGTATTACCAGTTTTGCCTCATGGGATGAATAAGTTGGGACTGGGAAATTAAAGAAATGATTACTTCGGTAGGGTTCGCTAATCCCAACTAGTTTGGATAACCATAATTTGGTTTGAATTAATATCCAAAGGAATATTAAAGAATAAATTTAAAGAATTTATCTTCGATAAAATTAATGGGAACCTTTCCCAAAGTATATGAATATTTGGATAAAGAAATATTCTGGATTGGAATGAGGTGTATGTTGTGTTTTTATAGCACTTGTTTATTACATACGCGAGTTATTCAGAAAGATCGGGTTTATCCCATTCTGAATAACTGATTCGATGATGTGTCGAGGATGAAGACGGTGGTTGAAAACCGGAGGTCTTCACATCATTTGGATGATTACTGATGTCTTGATTGGCCTGTACACCCAAGATAAGTTAATAAGTGGTGATCGTCCAGACGTACTTGGATATCGACCGGATATGCGAGGACCTCTCTCTTATGTTGGACATACGGGACGAGGAATAAGGTGCCTCTGGTTTCATTCAGACGCAGAACTAACTTGTAAATGGATGTGTGTCTGACATCGGATTTCATTCTGTGTGATTGATAAACATCGGTTGCATTGCGTGAATTGCCTGTGTGGCATGCTAAGATGCAAATGATCAAGGCTTCTGTTGAAAAGCAGAGTCTTGTGGTTGATGATCAAAGCACGACTTTAATGTAGCATAGCTTTGTGTAGCGTTCATACGCGAGCCTCACACCCCGGTGTGAACCAGAAACGGGAGAGGACCTCGGGGAGGACATGCGTTTCCTTCTAGCTAGGAGTGGTGTCAGCATTTTTGTAACACCCCGCGAATTCTATAACTGTGAAACTCACAAATTAAAGCATAATTAATTTCAAATCAAAAAACTAAGGGAAACGGGATACGCCATTGCGTTCGTCTCGGAAAAATACGCGAAATAGAGTCCGAGTTTTCGAAAAACGGATATCGTATGAAGAAGTTATGGACGAACGAAGTTGGGCGAAAAACTGGAGAAGGGTCAGAATGCACTGGCGCACTTGGGAAGTGCTCCAGAACAAAAATGAACTGGCACACCTGTGAAGTGCGCCAGTACATTTTTTGACCTGGCGCACCTGCCAAGTGCGCCCAGGTCAAAAATGACCTGCTGGCCAGGTCTGGTCTAGCCCTGGCTGGCCAGGTCGGTGTGTGGTCGAATTTCTGTGGTCTGCTTTGTCATTAGGGCTAGGTGGCGGGTTTTATTGGTCTCTCTTCCTAATGAATGGCTACGATCTAACCTAGCAACATCAATGGTCCTAATCAATTCCTAACCTCTATATAAACAACCCTAGACTAAACCCTAATCTATTCATTCAAAATAAGATTATAGCCGCCATGTTGCTGAGGAACGACAAAGAGTAGCCGCCGACTAGAGAGAGAGTTAGGAAGAAAGTTCTAAAGCCTAAAGCAATTCAAGCAACCTAAAGCTAATCAATTCAACAAAGGAATCGTGTCTCTTGATTAGAGAATTCGCCGCAACCATTGTAAGTAGAGTATTACTTTGGTATAATAAACAACTGTGTTGATGTGTATGCTTGGATTGTGGCAATGGAAGTAATTCATGTTTGTGCAAAATTATGTTATTCATTATAAAGAACTACATGCGGTAGTTCTATGCAAATATACGTTTGGAATATTGCGCAAATTATGTAATCTATGTTGAAGCTACATGTATGTAGTTGAGTGAAATTTATGCAAGTTTGGGGCTTTGTTATTATGTCGTCATGATGTATACTTTGTGCATAAATCGTTTTGCAAGCAATTGAGACTAGTTTGGTTGTTATAGTTCATATGAAACTATGTTGGAATTTTGACACCTTAATCCATGTATTAAGTCATGCTTATGAATATGGCTAGGCTATGAATGATATTTGGCATAATTGAAATCTATGATTAAGTCTATCTTGTTTAAAAGAGTTATATGATGACATATGTGAGACATGGCTAGGTTAGACTCAAAAATCCCTTTTTGCAAGTTTAAAGCAAACACCATGATTAGGAATATTTATGCATAAGTATATTTATATCATCGTTATGTGATTAGACTTAAACCATGATTAAGTTGAACTATGCTTTTGTGTTAGTAACAAAGTATCCCCTTTGTAAACATGTAGAAACCTTATGAACATGACTTGTTTATGTTTATGCCATGAACAAATTGAACTTTACCTATGCCATGCTTATGTTTGACATTATGCCATGTTTATGCTAGAAGTATTTATGCCATGCTTATGTTTGACATTATGCCATGCTTATGCTAGGAATATTTATGACATGCTTATGTTTGACATTATGCCTAAATAAGAATATAGGTTCATGTTGTAGTTAAACCTATGCAAGTTCACATGCTTTGATTCATGTCACCTATGTTACCACTATGCAAGTACACCAATTTCTATTTTGTATTTCCAACGTCGTATTGCAAGTTCATGCGCTCACCTTCCCCTCTTTGTGTATACGCCATAAGCCTCCCCTTTTCGCATGGCTAAATTGGGCTTTAAAAGGCTAAGCCCAATATATATATAAACGGACGTGTAAAACGGGGGAAAATAACGTTGGGTTAAAAATAAATTGATGAATGAAAATATAAAATAGAAGGGCCCAAATTCAAGTATGGGTTGGGCCCGTGATTGGTGTAACCTTTACACCATTAACTTAATAATGGGCCGCAAATATTTACATATAAATAAAGAAGAATGACAAGATATGTAAATGTAGAACATACGATGTTTTTAACCCGAGGTTGGATTGAGTTGTGATGTAAACCTGCCCGGAACCGCCCGGCTGTCCAGTAGTCACAACAATACCTATCCAATGTGGGAGGTTAAACATGGAGCCCAGCAAGGACCCGAGGTTAGACTGAGTTGTGGCGTAAGACTGCCCGGAACCAACCGGCAACAGGCAGCCACAACAATACCTGTCTAATGTGAGAGGTCAGGGCCTTAATAAGACAATTAAGGCTGAGTCAGGATTGTTAGGATTAAGTGGACTAAAAACTTAATCAAAATGGAACATGCTAAACTAAACGGACTGGTGGGGTTAGGTAGGAAACACTTAACCAACTTAGCATGTTGGCTAGAGATAGAAAACCTAGTAACGGGGGACCCTTTTCAGCAGTAACCCTAAAAGGTGTATCAGGATACCCTGAAACTAGGCAGGGTGGGGCACGATTACTGGGCTGATTGTAAGAGGTCAAATCGACGGCGGTGGTGTAGCAGTGTAGGTTCTAACGGAGTGCGGGCGTGCACACACTCCGGCGCAGAAAAATAAGGCACTGGACACCAGTAGCATACCTGTGCACTCTAAGGTTGTGTCGGGTTGCCACTATGGGACTTGATACACCCCATGGTGGGACCAGCATAGGTAACTACAGACATCGGGGGCCGTAAGACACATGTAACTTTGCGAGTAGGAGCCGATCATCATTGAATGGATCACATCACCCTGATTATGGGGTGCAAATTGGAAACTAGTTTATATGGGTTCAGAGATTAACATGGGGTATGATAGCATATTCGACCCTAGATAACTTAACCAAGTTCATAGTGTTTGCCCACTTCCTGTTTTACTTATCATACCCAGTTCTTTATTCATAGACAAAGTAGTACTAGACTTACTCAGGCTTTATGTCTGACTCTATTTTTCTTTCGTCTTCTTTCTTCCGTTCCCCCCCCCCCCCCAGGTCCTCAGGGGGGGAACACAGCAGCTTGACCAGCCTCAACATCCAGCTTGAAGAAGAGAAATGTATTGCTTGGACTTTCCTGTTTTGAACTATGGCTTTGGACAATCCACCAAGGGGCTTTTGCAGTTTATCTATGTTTTATTTATGCTTCTTTAAATAATGTACTCAAGACAGATTATGAAAGTGTTATGTTATGTTTTTGGAAAGGATGTTGTTGTAACACGTATTTGACTTTTTGAAATAAAGTTTGTTGTTCTTCCGCTGTTTTACAAATATGTGTTCTTATATCTGTCTTGTATATCTGTGACTTGTACTTATAAACCTCCACCAAAATTAGGGCATTCCCTTTGAGAGTGACCCTAACGGAGGTGGGGTGTTTCACTTGGTATCAGAGCATAGGTTTACCAGATAAGATAAAAAGTTTTGAAAAATTATTTTCAAAAAGGGAATTTAAAGAAGCATTTTTAAAAGAAAAATATCATTTTATTTTTTTAAAAAGGCAAAGTCCACTCCCCAAAGCCATAGGAACTATCTCTCATCCTTCGTTTTGAATCTATCCTTTTTGTTTCAGCATGTCCCAAGATCTTAACTTGCCTGAAGGGGTGCCAATACCTGGTTGGTTTAGACGGTTCTTAGAAGCAAGGGCCACTCAGCCAGGTCCTACCGTTCCTCCTCCCCCAGCTGAAGAAAATCATCCAGCTGCAGCAGCACCTTTTCCTCCACCTCCTCCTCGGGGAAACGCATTCGCTAAGATATGTAAAGATTTTAAAGCCATGGGAGGAAGGGATTTCCATGGAACTGAGTCCTTCGTAGCAGCTAGGAATTGGCTGAAAGAAACTGAAGACCTATTCATCATCTTTGAGGTAGAGGATAGACAAAAAGTACAGTTGGCAGTGTGGGTATTGAAGGGTGAGGCTTCCTACTGGTGGGAAGTCACTAATGCTGAAAGACCAGTGGAGACATGAGAGGACTTTAGGGCAAGGTTTGAGACCAAATTTCTCTCAGATGCAGAAAGGAGTTTGCAGTTAGAAAAATTCCTATTTCTCAAACAAGGGGACAAGACAGTCAGAGAATATGTGAATCAGTTCGATGAGCTGGCTAGGTTTGGGCTTGACCTAGTCAATACCCCGCACAAGAAGGCTCTCCGTTTTGTCAAAGGGTTAAATGAGCCATTACACAGTTTGGCCATGACCCATATACCCATGGGAGCCACGTATGAAAGATTGGTACAAATGGCATTGCTGAATGAGGAGGATAAGGGCAAGAAGGAGACGAAGGCAGAAAGCTCTCAAGGGAAGAAAGAGGGTTTGCAGCCCAAGAAGACAGACTTTAAGAAGAGCGGGGAAGGCAACAAAGAGAAGAGGACGTGTAATTTCTGTGGCAAAGTGGGGCACTTAGTAAAGGACTGCCGGATAAAGAAGGCCAAGGAGAACGGTGGGTGCTTTTCTTGCGGTGAGACAGGCCATAGGGCGAAGGACTGCCCAAAGAAACGAGGACAGGGGCAGGGGGTTGGATCCACCCCAGGGGCACAGGTTCATGTGCTGGAAGCGCCACCATTGCAACAGCGAGGTACAAACACTTCTGTAGAAAGTGTAGTTTATCTTTACGATCACCCCGTTCGCACTTTGTTTGATTCCGGCGCATCACACTCCTTTATCTCGTCTGCTTTAGTAGAATCTCTGCACCTAAAAACTAGTATGGTAGAGGACCCCTTAATTGTTTCAAACCCAATTGGGGGCCCAGCTCATTTGTCTATGATCTGTTTGGATTTGAAAATTTCTATTCTAAGTGTTGAATTTCAATGTAGTGCCTTTGTTTTGGGCTTTTCGGGGTATGGTTTGATTTTGGGTATGGATTGGCTATCCCGTAATGGGGCCATCCTTGATTGTGAGAAAAGGGTTGTTAGGCTCCTAACCCAGCTCAGTAATACTTTGGAAATTTCTTGTAATCCCTCGTATGTGGTTATGCTTAGTTATCTTGAATCGCTAGATGCCTCTGTTGAAAATTTGCAATCAGTTAGAGTGGTCCGGGAATATCAGGATGTCTTTGAAGAGGTGAAGGGCTTGCCTCCGAAGCGGGAGGCAGTTGAAGGTGCACGAAAAGAACTACCCAACCCACGATCTTGAGTTAGCCGCCATCGTCTTTGCACTCAAGTCTTGGCGACACTATCTCCTAGGTGAGAAGTTCGAACTTTACACTGACCATAAATCATTGAAATATCTTTTCTCGCAGAAGGATCTTAACTTGAGGCAACAAAGATGGATGGAGTTTCTTGCCTCGTACGATTTCGAAATCTCCTACACTCCGGGCAAAGGCAACGTAGTGGCAGACACGTTGAGCCGAAAGAAATTGACCCTAAGCCCATTGTTTGTTGAAAGACAAAGCCTAGAGTTTATAGCCAGCTTCGACTTTAGGCCCTCCTCCGATTTCGTACCAGGCTTGCTAGCATCTCTCGAAGTACGGCCAACTTTGGTAGATTCGGTAGGGGCAGCACAACGCGAAGACCCTCAGCTTGTGGAATTAATTGATAGGCTAATTAGGGGTGAGACTTCAAGTCACCTCAACCGATACTCCATCGACGATAGGGGTTTGCTAAGGCGAGACGGAAGACTATGCGTCCCACAGACAAACGATTTAATAAAGAAGGTTCTCGAGGAAGCACATCACTCCAAGATGACGATACACCCAGACGGGGATAAAATGTACAAAGACATAAAAAGGACTTTCTTTTGGAATGACATGAAAAAGGACGTGGCAGAATTCGTTTCTAAATGTATGGTGTGCCAACAGGTTAAAGCGGAACAGAAAAAGCCTGGCGGACTGCTACATCCTTTGGAGGTCCCGCAGTGGAAGTGGGATAGCATCTCAATGGACTTCATCGATGGGCTGCCTAGGTCTAGGAGAGGCAACACTAGCATTTGGGTAATAGTGGATAGGCTTACTAAAAGCGCCCACTTTTTACCTGTCAAAAGTAAGAGAACTGCCTCATCCCTAGCATCACTTTACCTCAAGGAAATCGTTCGACTCCATGGAATATCGTCTAGCATTGTTAGTGACCGAGACCCCATCTTCACTAGCGAGTTTTGGCGGAGTCTGCAAGAAGCAGTAGGAACGCAGTTATGCTTGAGCACGGCCTATCATCCCCAAACCGACGGCCAAACGGAGAGAGTGAACAGAGTTTTGGAAGACCTCTTAAGGCTATGCGTCCTTGACTTCGGAGGGACATGGGAAGACCACCTTCCTTTGGTGGAATTTGCCTACAACAACAGCTATCAAGCAACCATAGGAATGGCGCCCTTCGAAGCTTTATATGGAAGACCGTGCCGATCGCCCACTTGTTGGTGGGAGTCCACGGATAAGCTTATACTTGGACCAGACATGATCCGAGAGACTACAGAGAAAGTAGACTTAATACGAAGAAGGATGAAGACGGCCCAAGACAGACAAAAGTCCTACGCCGACAAGAGAAGGACCGACCTTGAATTTGAAGTTGGAGACAGAGTTTTTCTCAAGGTATCACCACTAAGAAACGTTGTTCGTTTTGGAACCACAGGAAAGCTAGCGCCAAGATTCGTAGGGCCATTCCCTATTATCGAGAAAATTGGGAAAATGGCTTATAGATTAGAGCTACCTGAGAAGTTGGCTGGAGTCCACAACGTCTTTCACGTTTCACATCTCCGAAAATGTCTGCATGAGTCTGCTGAAGTGGTAGAGCCAAATATCCTCGAAGAGGTCGAAGTGGAACGCGAGGCAACCATAAGGAAAGTTCCAACCCGCATCTTAGGAACGGAAGTGAAGAAGCTACGCAACCGCGAAGTCAAGCTCGTCAAAGTTCAGTGGAGCGACGCCGAGGGAGACGCGACTTGGGAAACTGAAGCTAGAATCCGTACAGCTTACCCTTTTCTGTTCGAGGGTACATCCTTGATCTTTCTCTTTCCTTAAGTTGCGCTTTTATCTTTTTAGGTATATTTCCTCGACCGTATCTTTTAGATAGAATCTTTTTGGATGGAAACATGTAGTTGAAACATGTTATGGATGATGGTTGCAAGTGGTTGCAAGTGATTGCTAGTGGTTGCTCGTGGTTGCATATACACACACAATCTAGGTTTTAGATCGGCTCAGTCACTTCATATTGCATATGCATATATGTTTGTATTCGTATATGGTTGTACTTTAATGTGTTGTCATGTGGATGCTGCATTTGTATTGAATGATCGTGCACTCATGTAGAATCAAGAATAGGAAAATTTGCATACATAATGGGTTCATGGCACTTACATAATTCGCATTAAGGAGGTCAACTGAATCAGTAGACCGCCTGATTTTGCATTAGATAAGTTCATATACACACACACTTTGCATATGATCATGAAGCATTAGAAGTCTTTTAAGGACAATGGATGCTCGTGTTTGATGGATGAGTAGATGGATGATTGGATGTTAGGATATACATTCCTCCTAACTTGAAGATTTCGGGGACAAAATCCTTTTAAGTGGGGGAGAATGTAACACCCCGCGAATTCTATAACTGTGAAACTCACAAATTAAAGTATAATTAATTTCAAATCAAAGAACTAAGGGAAACGGGATACGCCATTGCGTTCGTCTCGGAAAAATACGCGAAATAGAGTCCGAGTTTTCGAAAAACGGATATCGTATGAAGAAGTTATGGACAAACGAAGTTGGGCGAAAAACCGGAGAAGGGTCAGAATGCACTGGCGCACTTGGGAAGTGCGCCAGAACAAAAATGAACTGGCGCACCTGTGAAGTGCGCCAGTACATTTTTTGACCTGGCGCACCTGCCAAGTGCGCCCAGGTCAAAAATGACCTGCTGGCCAGGTCTGGTCTAGCCCTGGCTGGCCAGGTCGGTGTGTGGTCGAATTTCTGTGGTCTGCTTTGTCATTAGGGCTAAGTGGCGGGTTTTTATTGGTCTCTCTTCCTAATGAATGGCTACGATCTAACCTAGCAACATCAATGGTCCTAATCAATTCCTAACCTCTATATAAACAACCCTAGACTAAACCATAATCTATTCATTCAAAATAAGATTATAGCCGCCATGTTGCTGAGGAACGACAAAGAGTAGCCGCCGACTAGAGAGAGAGTTAGGAAGAAAGTTCTAAAGCCTAAAGCAATTCAAGCAACCTAAAGCTAATCAATTCAACAAAGGAATCGTGTCTCTTGATTAGAGAATTCGCCGCAACCATTGTAAGTAGAGTATTACTTTGGTATAATAAACAACTGTGTTGATGTGTATGCTTGGATTGTGGCAATGGAAGTAATTCATGTTTGTGCAAAATTATGTTATTCATTATAAAGAACTACATGCGGTAGTTCTATGCAAATATACGTTTGGAATATTGCGCAAATTATGTAATCTATGTTGAAGCTACATGTATGTAGTTGAGTGAAATTTATGCAAGTTTGGGGCTTTGTTATTATGTCGTCATGATGTATACTTTGTGCATAAATCGTTTTGCAAGCAATTGAGACTAGTTTGGTTGTTATAGTTCATATGAAACTATGTTGGAATTTTGACACCTTAATCCATGTATTAAGTCATGCTTATGAATATGGCTAGGCTATGAATGATATTTGGCATAATTGAAATCTATAATTAAGTCTATCTTGTTTAAAAGAGTTATATGATGACATATGTGAGACATGGCTAGGTTAGACTCAAAAATCCCTTTTTGCAAGTTTAAAGCAAACACCATGATTAGGAATATTTATGCATAAGTATATTTATATCATCGTTATGTGATTAGACTTAAACCATGATTAAGTTGAACTATGCTTTTGTGTTAGTAACAAAGTATCCCCTTTGTAAACATGTAGAAACCTTATGAACATGACTTGTTTATGTTTATGCCATGAACAAATTGAACTTTACCTATGTCATGCTTATGTTTGACATTATGCCATGTTTATGCTAGAAGTATTTATGCCATGCTTATGTTTGACATTATGCCATGCTTATGCTAGGAATATTTATGACATGCTTATGTTTGACATTATGCCTAAATAAGAATATAGGTTCATGTTGTAGTTAAACCTATGCAAGTTCACATGCTTTGATTCATGTCACCTATGTTACCACTATGCAAGTACACCAATTTCTATTTTGTATTTCCAACGTCGTATTGCAAGTTCATGCGCTCACCTTCCCCTCTTTGTGTATACGCCATAAGCCTCCCCTTTTCGCATGGCTAAATTGGGCTTTAAAAGGCTAAGCCCAATATATATATAAACGGACGTGTAAAACGGGGGGAAATAACGTTGGGTTAAAAATAAATTAATGAATGAAAATATAAAATAGAAGGGCCCAAATTCAAGTATGGGTTGGGCCCGTGATTGGTGTAACCTTTACACCATTAACTTAATAATGGGCCACAAATATTTACATATAAATAAAGAAGAATGACAAGATATGTAAATGTAGAACATACGATGTGTTTAACCCGAGGTTGGATTGAGTTGTGATGTAAACCTGCCCGGAACCGCCCGGCTGTCCAGTAGTCACAACAATACCTATCCAATGTGGGAGGTTAAACATGGAGCCCAGCAAGGACCCGAGGTTAGACTGAGTTGTGGCGTAAGACTGCCCGGAACCAACCGGCAACAGGCAGCCACAACAATACCTGTCTAATGTGAGAGGTCAGGGCCTTAATAAGACAATTAAGGCTGAGTCAGGATTGTTAGGATTAAGTGGACTAAAAACTTAATCAAAATGGAACATACTAAACTAAACGGACTGGTGGGGTTAGGTAGGAAACACTTAACCAACTTAGCATGTTGGCTAGAGATAGAAAACCGAGTAACGGGGGACCCTTTTCAGCAGTAACCCTAAAAGGTGTATCAGGATACCCTGAAACTAGGCAGGGTGGGGCACGATTACTGGGCAGATTGTAAGAGGTCAAATCGACGGCGGTGGTGTAGCAGTGTAGGTTCTAACGGAGTGCGGGCGTGCACACACTCCGGCGCAGAAAAATAAGGCACTGGACACCAGTAGCATACCTGTGCACTCTAAGGTTGTGTCGGGTTGCCACTATGGGACTTGATACACCCCATGGTGGGACCAGCATAGGTAACTACAGACATCGGGGGCCGTAAGACACATGTAACTTTGCGAGTAGGAGCCGATCATCATTGAATGGATCACATCACCCTGATTATGGGGTGCAAATTGGAAACTAGTTTATATGGGTTCAGAGATTAACATGGGGTATGATAGCATATTCAACCCTAGATAACTTAACCAAGTTCATAGTGTTTGCCCACTTCCTGTTTTACTTATCATACCCAGTTCTTTATTCATAGACAAAGTAGTACTAGACTTACTCAGGCTTTATGTCTGACTCTATTTTTCTTTCGTCTTCTTTCTTCCGTTTCCCCCCCCCCCCCAGGTCCTCAGGGAGGGAACACAGCAGCTTGACCAGCCTCAACATCCAGCTTGAAGAAGAGAAATGTATTGCTTGGACTTTCCTGTTTTGAACTATGGCTTTGGACAATCCACCAAGTGGCTTTTGCAGTTTATCTATGTTTTATTTATGCTTCTTTAAATAATGTACTCAAGACAGATTATGAAAGTGTTATGTTATGTTTTTGGAAAGGATGTTGTTGTAACACGTATTTGACTTTTTGAAATAAAGTTTGTTGTTCTTCCGCTGTTTTACAAATATGTGTTCTTATATCTGTCTTGTATATCTGTGACTTGTACTTATAAACCTCCACCAAAATTAGGGCATTCCCTTTGAGAGTGACCCTAACGGAGGTGGGGTGTTTCAATTTTGCAAGCCCTGACGTTTTACTTATGTGGATGATGGATACCGAGGCGCCTCGGTCATATCGGTCATTCTGGGGTCGATAGTTTGGTCAGGATATGACCTGTTTATGCCCCCATAAGGCGGGGAAACACAATGTTCAGGTATTTTAATCCACTCCGTGTAGACCCGCCCTGACGATCCAAGGGCCCACCTGAGTCTAGGTCCTGAGGCTCGGGCTAGAGGGTCTCGAAGTGGTAAGGACGATCCCTTGCCTTGGTTCATAGACAAAAATCCAGCTTCCAATATGTGACAATTGCGGTTTTGATTGTATAGCCTAGTATTGGCGACATGATATATGGTACCCATGCCATCTAGGATTGATAAATTTATATTTGAAATTGTTTTATGCACTATGCACTTATAATAATATCAAATGATTTGTTTTAATGTACCAAGCATGTTTGGCTATTATAAGGGAATACCCTACCCCCGGCTTGCACTGCATTTTGTGATAGGACCTGGGTCTTATAATAGCTTCATTTTTCCAAAAAGCATTGCGCAGTTTTGTTATATGCATTGGTATTCTTCGGAGGAAACCGGTTCCGTGTTATACGGCGTGGTCCCTTGATATATTTGATTTAAAGTTAAGTTTTAAATAACTATTTTAGTTCTCACACTAGTCACATGACTGACCTGGAATTTATTGTTTTAACCTAAACTCTGGGTGCCCCTATTTTCCGCACGGGCAGCTAGTAGTTTTGGTTTTGCAGATCTATATTCACAGGATCCTGATTTACAGCTGAAGCTATATTCGGAAAGCTCTGTATCTGTGTATTACTTTCAGTTATACTTTGTATTGTTTTCCGCTATTATGTATTTAAATGTAATTTAAATCTCTGATATTTAGTAAATGTGTAATATTTATTCATACTCTGTATATTCTTGTATTCTGATGAAATTGTTGTAATAAGCAATGAAATGTTCTTCTGTTTGTGTTCTGATCTGTTGTGTTGTCAACTCAATCCGGGCTTTCCTTTACGGGGAAGTTCAGGTCGTCTTAGGTGGTATCGGAGCTTTGGTTTACAGAGCTCGGAGAACAAGACACATTAGAACCATACGAAATAATTCATCAGAGATTGGATTAATATTATCCAATGAGAATGACTCGTTAGAGATGGGAATAGTAGCATCCTAGAATGAGTCGGATGAGAGTTGTTTTCAAATAAAGATGAAAACAATTTTTGTTTTGAAAATTTAAAATCTGTTGTTCATATTTGAATATTATTTTTATATTGATTTGGACAATCCAGTATATAGAGATTTTAATATACGTCTGATCCATGTGTATTTGAAGCCTTGAATATACTTGATAGATATAGAATCACACTCTAGTCGTCCGGAGATGGTATTGATGATTGTCATGACATCATCAGTATTTATGTTCGAGTTTTGAAAGTGGAATATCTATTTCATTCCATTAGACTGTTGTGAGAATCAAAACTAGATAGGGCTTATTGTTGTGATTTGGCATCAAAAATCTGATTTTTGGACTATGTATCAAAGTTATGAATTTGAAAAGCGAATCTACTAATTGATTGATGATTGTGTTGTGTGATTATTTATTTAAATCAACATGTGAAGGAACGGTACATATAGCTAAATTGTATCAAATATTGAATTGAATTTAAAATTGTTTGGGATTACATGCATATACATGTATATACATTGAACAGGCCATAGCAAGGAGGCTAGAGAAGAGGAGTAAAATTGTTTGCCCGACAAATAGGTACATGTTTATTGTATTTCTTGGGGTTTTTGATGATTTTATGAGCCGACTGGCTAGCCGCTTGCCTGTTTCTTTTTCTTTTTGATTGGAGAGGCCTGTGTGGCGATTTGGGGATTTTCTCGGTGCTAACGTACAAAGGAGGTTATGGCGAAATTTTTGGAAAATTTAGGGTGTTAGCCAAATTTTTGAAGAATTGGAAAATTCTTAGAAACGGAAAAGTTGAAGAATGAAAGCCAAACTGAAGGTTGAGTTGATTAGTTAAACAACTTTCAGCTCCGTTCCTTTTCGGGGATGAAGAGATTTTAAGTGGGGGAGATTGTAACAACCCAGAAAATCAGAACCAATTTAAAAAATTTATTTTGACAATTTTATTAAATTTTGAATATTTAAAATGATTTATTTTAAATAATAATAGTTAGAAATTTATTTTGAATAGAATTAGAAGGTATATATTTATTTGAATCAACGTTAGAATATAAAATATTTATTTTAATTATAGAAAGAATTGAAAATGACGCGGTAGTTTGAAAATTCGATTTCAAATTTCAAATGAATATATAGGATTCAAAATAAACCGGATTTTAGCGAAACCAAAAATATTAGAATCTATTTGAGAATATCTTTCCAACGAATCTGAAAAATCCAAATTTCATAGCGGGGATAAAAAGTTATGTCCAGTTGAAAATTCAGAATAATCGCTATGGAATTTTAGTCCTTAAAAATGGAAAGTTTGCAAATGACCTCCGTTTTCAACGAAACCACATTTGTTGGATCCGGGATGTCAAGTTATTGCTATACTCCAAAATTCATAATTTTTGGAATCAATATGTGAGCATGGCAAAAGAAAACGTGTTTTGTCAGTTTCAATCAATTTGGATCGACCAGAAAATGGCCATTTTTCAAATGGTCTTCAAATTTGACAAAATTAGTTTGGTTAGGACTATGTAGTCAATACGAAGCTAGAAATAATTTTTCTAGAATTTTTGAAGTCAGTATGTGACCCCAGTAAATTGAACTGTACGTTTAAAATTGTCTATATATATTTAAATTTTAAATTTAGCAAAAACTGATCGTAACTGATGAATTGGCTTATTAAACATATCCCATTGTGTTCGGAATGGGGGTAATTAGTTAGGGGCGATAGCCGTTGAGTGTCGTTTAGAGTTCGAATGAAAAGTCAACTTAAAGGAGAATTAAATATAGTAAAAATTAAATTATATATACCCTCCCTTTCACTATCTCTCTCTAAACCTAAATCGAGCCCCCCTAAATAAACCCGTCGCCCAAATTATCCCGCCGCCTCCGCCCTAGGTGGCGATCGCTTGCCGCAGTAGCCGCTCCCCCAGTCATCGTCCGTCGCGCCGCACCCCTCCCTGGCCACCGTACATCCCCCTCCGTCCTCCTCTCCACCTTCTTCGATTAAAACCGCACCTCTCCCCAAGGCAGCCCCGCCAGGCCCCACCACGACCACCGGTGATGCCGTGACCTCCGCCCCGACCCCCTACGCGCCCACAGCTCCTCCACCGACCGCCACCGACAGCCGTGGCCCCACCTCCAAAGGAAAAATCCGATTTTTTTTATAAGGTGAGCTTTATTTTTATTTTATTTAAGGTAATAGTATTAGAAAAATATGAAAATCGGTTTTATTTTCAACAAATAAAAAGAAATGATATCTAACCATAAAAAAAAAATATTTTTTCATTATTTTTATTTAAAAAAAGTTTATGTTTTTATATAGAAAATTCTATATTTTTATGTATGAAAATTTATATTCTTATTTAGAAAAGATTATATTTTTAGTCATGAAAAGAAAGGATTTTTGGTTTGTAAAAGAAATGATTTATACGCATATAGCTTTGTTGTAAAAATATGATTTTTAGTCGTAGGAAAATATGATTTTATATGTAGTAAGGCGAGATTTTTAACAATTTAAAGAGATGATTTTTATTAATATGAATCATAAAAAGATTTGATTTTGAATCATAAAAAGATCTGATTTTGAATCATAAAAAGATTTGATTTTGAATCATTAAAATATTTAATTTTTAACGATATAAAGATTTGATCTTTAAAGTATAAAAATATCATTTTTACTATGAACAGCGTGAAAAGGCATGCGATGGAACAGACTGAAATCAAAACAAAATCCGAACCGTTCAGAAATAAAGAATGACGTAGTGGAAACCTAAGGTGAGAACTCCTCGCTACAATTTTTATACAGTTATTTATTTTTATAACTGCATATATGAACTATTCCCCGTCATCCACAGACCATGGACGACTTGTTTGATTGTTTGGTTTGGTTGATTAGATTACTCGGTTGAAATTGTTTGTTTGGGTGAAATGAGTTGATTAAAATTGTTATATGTATATGGCGCGAGCCAATATCAGGAGAGGGGCAATGCTAGATATTACCCGATTTTGATATCGCGCCATTATGCTTCCAAAATTTTCTAAAATATGTTAGAACAATAAAAATATCATTTTTATTGTGTAAAAGAGCTGAATAAATGTTTTATCGTTAAAAACATAATTTTTAACATGTATATAAATAAAATAAATATTCATTTACAAATCAGACGATTTGTTTATGTACACCCATTTGACAGATATGGATTGGGACGATATATTTTACACATCGTCCAACTACACAAATAATATTCAGTATTTGTTGGTTGAAACCCCACACAGGTATTGGGATGATATTGGGCATATACTAATCCCAATATTTAGTTGTATGTCAATCGATTGGTAGACAGGCTGTATAAGCATTGAATATTTATATTTAATGCTTATGCAATGTAGATTGCACTTTGGATGATGGTTGATTGTTTATTGTGGATGTTGTAGGCATGTGTTGTATGAAATCCATATAATCACATTATATGGTAATTGACTGTGTCTGATTCCAGTTCAGAAAGAAGGAATATTTTAAAATAATGATTATTTTAAAGTAATGGATATTTTAAAATAATATTCAGTAAAAGATCAAAATCTGATTTTGATGTCCGATTCGGGACGGACACGAATATTTAAGTATATAAAACTGTGTTGATTAGATTTACACCATTTGGACGTGAACGATATTTATATCGATTTTATTCATTTTTATAATGAATATCGAAATGAAATTGATTTCAAAATTTAATGTTTTGAAAATATTATCATTTATATGTTAATGATATGGAATATTCAGTTTTGATTTAAAATTGAATATGAAGTTGAAACCGTTTTGAAAATGAATTTAAAACAATTTATAAAATACGTTTTAAATGAAATCGATGAAATATATATTATATATTATACATATAATATAATGGCCTACATAGAACGCGTCGCGCTGCGACGGTTTGCTAATTTTGACCAATTACTTCGAATGGATAATAGTTGGATTTGAAATTATGTCCAAATCAAATTTGGAAAAGGTCGCTGTAAGTGCAGTTCGATGGCTGTTTACGAAAATCGACTTTACGGGCCTTGATAAAATTATTAAAAATTTTAATAATTTGTGTAAAATCATAATAAATGATTTGCAAAGAATTGCGATGCAAACTCCATATTTGAAAAGATAAAAAAATTTATCGAAATGAACTAGTTATGAACTAGAATTATAATCCAATATTTTTTGAATAAATAAATTTGATTTGAAAGGGTTTTAGAAATGACCTGGATTTCCAATATATAACTTGGAATGGATATCACCATAAATATATTCATTAAGTATGGAATATAAGTTTACATGTTTGATTCCATAAATGAATACCATTCATCATTTAGTACAATGCATATTTTTTACTGTTTTATTCTGATTTGGACGGATAATATGTATATCTCTATTTCTATGTTTGCGTGTGGTCAATGTAGTTATTATTATTCTTAATTTTTTTCTTAAACTTAAATTAATGATTTGGTCTAATCAATTAACCAATCATTCCCTTTTTATATTCAATCTTGCCAAAAAGGTTTCAAGTCTCATAAGGACCGTTAGCCGCAATCATTGTAAATCATGCCTATTTTGTGGAATTGATATATTTCCAAATCATAATAAATATACGCAATATATTTTTATTTCGGAACAGTCGATGCAAATTACATAAAAAACATGTATTTATATCTATATGTAGATTCACTTTTCCCTTTTTGATTCTTTTTGTCATACTTCTTGTGATCCTAAAATAATGCCTCTTTATTTAAAAATGAGGAAAACGACATAATTCACAATGTCTAAGCCAAAAAGACGACAATATTGAATGTAAAACAAGGAATATTTCTTTTATTCTTACAATCATATAATACACAAATTCATCTTTTCATCCAAATTTACATATTTCATATTTCAGCACTAAACTAAAGATCTGGAACATAACTACAACAATTTATGTTTAACGGGACTGATTTCTAGATCCTCAGTGCTATATGGCATATGCAACGTATTTCATAATTCTTGACATAACTTGTAGGAATATGTGGTAACATATTTAAAAATCCTACAATTCATGTTTATACATAATCACAACTTTATCATTTACCAATTTCAAACATATTCATAATCAGATCTGATGGTTATCACAATTTAGAATTATTTAAATAACAGATTTGATAGGCATAATACAAAGATTGGATTCAAACGAAATTGATAAATCGTTATATCTATATTAGTAAATTTCCCACTCACCTTATAGCTTCCAATTTCTGAATTTTGAACCTTTTTAGGCTTACAATCCCCAAATTCTTATAAATCTACAGTTTATCTAGAAAGCGGAAAATACTCGATCTGTAGTAATGTAAGAAAAAGGGAAGAGAGTGAAGAATCTGTCGTTGAGCGTCACATTGCATTCTTTTCCATTAGATCTGCTCGCCCTCTCAATTTCATATGAATTGGATTTGATTTGATATGTATGAATATATTTTTATTTCATAATTTCATATGGCCTTGGACCGTCAGAAGAGTTTTTATTAATATCCGCCCATATACTTTAAAATTTTATATGACAAAACCCTAGCTGTTGTTGCCTGGCTCGACCAAGCGGTCAACCAGCAGTCGTCCTGGCAGTGAGGTAGTTAGGCAATTATATATTACTATATATAATTTATACTGTTTTATTTATTTTCCATCTATTTTCATATTTCGTCAGTAACTTTGTCATACGGACTCCATTTGTGAACCTCCAAACATGAAAGTTGACCAAAATTCCGAGACGAACGCAACGGATAAAGTTTTGTGGTCAAATTCCATCATTTGTAGGAATTTCTATTTTTGATCTTCTAACCAATTATTGTCAAAATTCCGGGTTGTTACATTCTCCCCCCCCCCCCCCCCTTAAAAGTAATTTCGTTCTGAAATTCTAGCACCTAGTTGTCCTATCCTACACAACAAATTTGTGTACATCCACTTTGCAACCATGTGTATATGTGCATGGTGTACTTAATGCATTTCAATCATAAAATATGCATGCAAGATGATTCTAAATCAGACCCTCTATGTGTATGCATTGAGATTTTTATAGTACTTCCAAAAACATGATGCAAAACATTCTAAATATACTGGCAGTTCTATATGAATGTGAATTTCGAAAATTCTTTTTCGTCCATAACCTTCACACAATTACGTATAAAGTGCGAAGCAACCAATTTTGCTTCCAAACTCTACCGTCCAAAACATCACGCAATCTAATTATTTCCTATTTAATCTTTCCTAAAATGGAAAAATGAAATCAAAGCGGAGAATTTTAACATTTCTTCCGCTTACAAATATTCCATTTCCCGCCCTAGAGTGGAATTTTCACCTCAGTTGCCCAAAATACTCCAAAAATTTCCAACTATCGACTGTAAAGGAGCCTTAAAACAAGCTCTAAAACGTAAAACGAGTTATTTAATAGCTTATGCGCATCGTTGACAAGGTATGAAAACAGCTTTTCTAGGGCTAAAACAACCTTTTCCTTATTACCGTTTACGCTTTTATCGTATCGTCAATCCTATTGCACCGCTAAAACACGCACACAAAATATCCAAACATCTTTCTTACACTATTCATGCGACTGAGAATCAAAATTTTTCATAAAAATAAATTTCTACTTATGAACTTCTTGTGTTTATTTTGAAAATTCCTTTTCAAAATTGTTTTACTTTCCTATATAAAATAATAATATGATAAAAATGATTTTTTTCTCAAATAACATTTTCCAATAACTTCAAAAAATGTATTTTGCGGAAATTTAAACGATTCAAGTCACATGTTGGTGAAAAAGAAAGTAATTTACGCCAAAAATGCGAAAACTAAAATCATAAACAAAAAGTCCAAAATAAATTTTAGTTTTAAGAAGGAATGGTGATTTATTTATTTATACACCTGTGATGAAATCAACGGAAAACCGGTCCTTTGCTAAAATTTATCCAACAGAATTTCATCCTTTCCAGCCCTAGGATAACCATTAGTTTAGATACAAAAACGAGATTTCATTCAAACAGGCACGTCTGAATGACATGAACTTCTCCAAACATAGAAATTTCGTTAACCTAAGTTATGCGATTTAAACATCACTAAAAGTTACAAGCACGAATCAATGCAACGCCAAGAACCCAATGCTGGAAAGGGATAACAACTAAAAAACACTAAGACTCCCAAAACAATGGCTATAAAAACAATGAGATGTCTTGCTCTGCGGCTGGAGCTCAAACCATTTTAATGATCTTTAATTAACCATACCATGGTAGAAAAATGCTCAATCTTATGTTACAAACAATGTGGGAATTGTTGGAGGTTTCTATATCACTATCTCTTCTAAGTGAGAATTTATGATCAGAAAAGAAACCTACCACAAAACTGCTTCCCATGAAACTCACATAATATTGTTTAAAGACAAAGTGGATAGGTGAATTTACAAAAAGTAATTCCATGAGACAACACACAAGAACAACAAGCTGAATTGAACATGATGCGACTCTAAATGATGGTTACGCCACCAATCAAGCAAAGGATTGATTTCCACATCATGAGACAAATCTAGTCATAACTTCCCATTTATAGAATGATGTGCTAAATGGGTCACACAACTACATGGGCAGTTCGAACATAGATTCCCGACATAAAAAAAAGAGATTTACTACAAAAATCTTCAAGGCTGGTCAAACAAGAGACCGTTAAAGTCCGCTTTTAACATGGATTCCTCTAAAATATCCTTGAGATTCTCCTCAGAAAAACTATCCAAAGATAGCTTAATCTTCCTCTCCGAAACGACGATGGCCTTCAAAATAACCTATTCGAACAAGGTAAAGCAAAGATGGATGCAGCACAAACACAAGTCCTATTCTCAGATCTCGAAGTAATGGGCTGGTGCAAGCCCAACTGCTTTGCCGAATTTTCTTAGACCAAAAGTGGTAAGACCTTTTTTTGCTCATTTCGATCCAACCAAATGATCTCTACCCAAGGATAAGACTTAAATGGTGTGAGTAAGATCGAATAGTGCAACCAGGTGTTATAGGCCAAAAAAAGTTCGGAGAGAAGAAATTAGATCTTGGAGTGCTAGTGAGGTAAGACCTAATGCGTAAACAAATGCAAAAAAGATGAGACGGGGCGACGACAGGGAAAGAGAACAAGAATAGAGATATGGTTCGGCTGGATGAGGAAGAAAAGACAAAAGAAGAAGTTAAGGGGATAGTTTTGGATGCAACTTTTATGGTTGAGTCCTCGGTCCAAGTTGTACGGAAACTCATCAATTAATTGACTATCCCAGTATAGCACTAAATGGTCGACTACCAAATGGGCTTTGGACAGAGGTTGGACCTTGACCTTATTTAAAATATTAATCATCCTACTTCATCTTTTAAGATTTAACGCAATACGAAAAATAATTATCCTCATCACCGCGGTATTTAAACACCGTAGTTAAACTCCGAACCAACTCCAAGGATTTATAGTCTCAACAACAATGTTGCGACTACACAACAAACGAGCAAATTCCAAAAATAATTCAGCTAGAAATTCGTAATATAATTTAAAACGGATTTTTCCCCTTACCTAGCTGGCAACAAACAAACGATTCACGAAACCGAATACCCCAAAATCCGAACGAAGGATTTTCCTTAGCCTTTTCAAAGAAAAATTTAAAACTATATTTTCACAAATTACTTTCCAAAACCGTATTTCGAAACCGTTGAAATCCATTTCTATTTTTGAAATAGTTTATTTTTTAAAATAAATTTCCTCGAATACAAGGCTAAGAACTCAATTGAATATTTCAACAAAGGTAGATTCAGAATTTTAACGAAGTAACAAATGGATAAACCTCATAATTATATTTTCAAAATGGATATGACATATTAACATGGGCTTTTTTCCTTGTTTCGGATTGAGTAATGGTCTTAGCCGTATCTACCAAACAAGGAAAGATGACTATCTAGGTTGTTGTTAGATTTTCGTCCAGTCTCCGAACTCGAGCCAACGGACTCCACCATATGTCGTCCTTATGCTCTTTACGACGATATCACCAAGTACTGTAGAGTAAGACATAATTGGCTAAAAACCCGAATTCAACATATTTCAACTCTTAGTCACTCAAACCCCATTTATATAATTAGGCCCACGACTAATTTCTATAGTCGAAATAATTTAAAATCGAGTAAGAAAGAAGAAGAAAAACAGAAAAGAAAATCGAATTACGTTCTCTCACGAATCCTAATTTAACTAATTCCTCTGATCATTTTACCTAAGCTCTGATACCAAATGTAACACTCCACACTTTTTTATGCCTAAATTTCGACAAAAATTGAAATTCAAACACATCCAAGCATGGAGAGTGTAATCTGGTACTTGCAATAAATGAGCATGAGCATAGTCAGAGTACAATAAAAGAAAACTAACAGTGGAAACAAGATAGGATAAAATAGTATTAACTCAAGTAACTACCTTTTTCAAAGTAAGTCACTTTGCCAATACCCAGCATGAGAGAGAACAAGAACCAAAACATAAGCACCTATGATAACCCGGCCTTTTCTAGGAAATCTAGGAGGTTATAATAAGGAAGGGGGTCAGAACAACAAGTTCTGGTGATTAAGAAATGTACAACACCGACTATAACATAGACATATCCCTTTTGGTTCAACCCAAGCAGTATGCCTAACTAGGTTAGTGATTCTAGCTCAACCTAGTAAATGTTTACGCATGATTTTACTATTTAGCCCAAAGTATTATTTCCAAATTATATTACCAAGATAGGACATTTACACAAATTTTTGTGAAGCCTTTATATCAGAGTTTAACTGGTTAATTATATCGAGAGTGGGTCCCTAATTTTAGGGGTTTTATCTATATCCTCATTCACTATTCTTTATTATTTAATGCCTCACTATCAATGATAAATATGGTGGATTCTCCCTAATCACTTAAGACCCTAAGTGGACCTATTGGTCAATTATTAACCCTCGATATTATATTAATTGTTAACATAAAACTAGAGGAAACTAGCTACGGGCCCTACTAGTTAAGGCTTTCGTCATTCACGCATATACCCTTACCCTGCATAAGGTGAGAGTAGGTATTTTATCGTTCGTTATACCTTCTAACTCACCTTATTAGATAATCTCCTTAGTCACTTATTACTTCCCGTAGGATAGGCTGCCATATCTGACCCTTTTTCCAGGTTTGGGTAGTCCAACACACACTTGCCATTTAAGACCCCTATACTGAAAAACCTATTCCCAGGTGGACTCTTTAACCCTAGTCACTTAGCCTTTTAGGACCCTGGAAGCGGACTATATGCGAAGGTTATTCGTTTGTCCCCCATTTGTATTTAACACCTTTCCCTTTTTGGGATAAAGTCGGCTACGTTATTAAGTCACTCCCGTTTAGTTCCTTTATACGGAAATACTGTACGTACCCCATTTATTGGAATCATGGGTTTATATAGTCAATAATGTCTTACATTGTTAACCTACTAAGTCCAACTATATTTTTAATTAGAAGTTTTATTAACATAAATAAGGAAGGTTATATTCCCTTTTCACTAGGATATTTATTTAATTTCTTCCCTAATTTGGACTTACTATTTAAACGACAATCAATATCCATAAATCTCCTTTTTGACACTCGTTTCTTTTTATTTCCCTTTTTTTGCCCTTTATGACGCTAACGATCATGTTTTCCTAAGGCAACTGTTTATCAGTCCCAAGTTATCTATTTGTTGTACCCTAATGGATAATTCCTAAAAAAAATTATTTATTGGTTGACTGTTGTATATTTATATACAAGGCCTCGTACATTAGGTTGTCTACCTGTGGATGCTGGATATGTCGGTCGGTTCCGGGCAGGCTTCTACTACAAGCGAACTTAACCTCGTGCCTTAGTATGATTATATTTATGCATTGGACCCCTCGCATTAAACTGACTACTTGTGGTTATTGGATTTGCCGGTTGGTTCTGGGCAGGCTTACCCCACAAGTTGAGTTTAACCTCGTGTCTAAATGCGGTTTTATTAGAATGTCTTAATTGGGGTTTACAACAATTATCCTAATTTATTTTAGGAATTGTAACCATTTTCCTATCACGTTTATTTTCCCCAATCAATATTGGTTACAATTAAATTGTGGATCTTATTTATAGCAGTTAATTACATTGATTGCTACAAACGGTCACCACAAATATATTAATTAAATATGGATTATATTTACATATAATTCCACCATTGAACCTTATCCAAACAATCAACATTTGTTACAATTGATAATTATATATTTATGGCATCATTTATAGCAATCAATTACATTAATTGCTACAATGGTCACGATAAATATATTCATTTAAGTATGGAATATAAATTTACATGTATGATTTCATAAATGAATACCATTCAACATCTAATAGAATACATATTTTTACCGTTTTACGCTGATTTGGGCGGACAATATGTTTATATTTATTTCTATGTTATTGTGCGGTCAATATAGTTATTATTATTCTTATTTTTAAATTTAAATTAATGATTTGGTCTAATCAATTAACCAATCATTCCCTTTTTATATTTAATCTTGCCAAAAAGGTTTCAAGTCTCACAAGGACTATTAGCCGCAATCATTGTAAATCATGCCTATTTTGTGGAATTGACATATTTCCAAATCACAAGAAATATATGTAATATATTTTTATTTTGGAATAGTCCATGAAAATTACATACAAAACATGTATTTATTTTTATATGTACATTTTCACCACTTTTACCTTTTTAATTCTTTTTGTCATACTTCTTGTGATCCAAAAATAAGGCCTCTTTATTTAAAAATGAGGAAAACGACATAATTTACAATGTTTAAGCCAAAAACCCAACAATATTGAACATAAACAAGGAATGTTTCTTTTATTATTACAATCACATCAAACAAAAATTCGTCTTTTCACTGAAATTGACATATTTTAGCACTGAACTAAAGATCTGGAACATAACTACTACAGTTTATGTTTAATGGGACTGATTTCTAGATTCACGGTGCTATGTGGCATATACAACATATTTCATAACTCATGGCATAACTTGTAGGAATATGTGGGAATATATATAAAAAATATACAATTCACGTTTATACATAAACTTAACTTAATCATTTACCAATTTCAAACATATTCATAATCAGATCTGATGGTTATCACAATCTACATTTATTTAAATAACAGATCTGATAGGCATAAAATATAAATTGGATTCGAACGAAATAGATAAATCATTATATCTGTATTAGTAAATTTTCCACTTACCTTATAGCTTCCAATTTCTGAATTTTGAACCTTTTAAGGATTACAATCCCCAAATTCTTATAAATCTATAGTTTATCTAGAAATGGGAATCTGTAGAAATGTAAGAAAAAGGGAAGAGAGAGAAGAATCTATCGTTGAGCGTCAAATTGAATTCTTTTCCATTAGATATACTTGCCCTCTCAATTTCACATGAATTGGATTTGATATGTATGAATATATTTTTATTTTAGAGTTTGGGCTTGGAGAGAGAGAGAGAAAAATGGCAAAGCTCCGCTGCCTCTGCGGATTTATGTGGAAAAAGAATGAGGCTCTACCCCTTTATTTATAGGGGTGGAAATGGCCTTGGACCGTCAGATCAGTTTTTATTGATATCCGTCAATCCGTTATAAAATTTTATATGACAAAACCCTAGCCGTCGTTGCTTAGCTCGACTAAGCGGTTGCAGCCAGGGGTCGACCGCCTCGGTCGACCTGGCAGTGAGGTGGATAAGAATTACATAATACTATATATTTTTATTTTATTTTTCGTTCATTTTCGTATTTCATCTGTAACTTTTTCAGACGGACTTCATTCACAAAACTCCAAACATGAAAGTTGACCAGAATTCTGAGATGAACGCAACTGGTAAAGTTTCTTGGTAAAATTCCATTATTTGTAGAAATTCCTATTTTTGAGCTTCTAACTAATTATTGTCAAAATTCCGGGTTGTTACATCAACGGTGAATAGGATTTTCTGTAGCAGCTTGGATTTCTTGAGATGTATCTTTCTGACTTTATTCCATCATGGCTTATAGCGAGGATATGATTTTGTTTTATGGCATTTGAAAAGATAGATTTGAAGTACTTTGTAAGGGGGTGGTGCAACTGGTTTTGAAAACTACGTTTTACTTTGATAATAAAGTTGAAAGTTTTTCCACTGCTTAATTTATATCTTCTCTGTAAATTTTTGTACTGTTACTTATTGCTTTTCACGGAACTTAATGCATTCTCTTATAAGTGACATTAACAGACGTAGGGTGTCATATTTGGTATCAGAGCTGAAGATTACAAGATCATAGGAAAAGTTTTTAAAATTGTTTATCAAAGCAAAGTATTTTTCAAATAAAATCTAATTTTGAAAAACATTTCCCCTCAAGCCATATTTAACATTCTCTCGATCCCTTGTTGAAACTTTTTTCTTCTCTTTTCTGAATATTTGGGGCTCCCAACTTCTTGAAAGGTGTCCCCATCGCAACATGGTTCCGTAGGCATATTAAAACTACGTCGCATGTCGAGGGGTTAGGATGTACCCAACCTCCATTAGTAGTCATAGTGCTACCACTGGCTAATTTTCTCTAAGCTTCGTACGGATTTCTTTGCGACGGAGGCGACTTTTGAGAGACTTGTTAACATGATGCACGAGGATGGTAAAGAGGAGAATAAGGGAGTTAAGGCTGAAGAGCACAACCCAAGGATGAGAAGAATGGTGGCCCAAGAGGGAAAGCCTGATAAGGTTCAGATAATGACTGAAGTCAAGTATCACGGATTCGGAGCTATGGGTCATTTTGTGAAGGACTATAGATAGACAAAGAAAGTCTGCTTTAATTGTGGACAAGTAGGACACTCCACTTAGAAATGCCCCAGCAAGAAAGGACAAGGGAAAGGAACTTCTGGACAAGTGCATGTTTTGGAAGCAATGGACCTGATCGAGGTAGGGAAGTCATGGTTGAAGGTTTGATTTCCGTATTTGACTATCCTGTTCGAACCCTACTTGATTCTGGCACTTCACACTCATTTATATCCAGTTCTTTAGTTAATATTATGTACCTTAATACTAGTATAGTCTCTGAACCTGTAGTGGTCTCAAACTCCATAAGAGGATCGGCTCATTTATCCATGATATGTAGGGGTTTTGAGAATTTCTATCTTGGGCGTCGTGTTTGAACGCGACACATACGTGCTAGGCTTTATGGGCTATGGCTTGATTCTAGGCATGAATTGGTTATCAATGTATGGTGCCATCCTTGATTGCAAAAAGTGAGCGGTTAGACTTATTTCTTGTCATGGTAAGACTCTCGAAATTTCCTACGACCAATGGGGGCCGGTAATGCTCAGTTTTTTAGAATCACTTGATACTTCTGTTGACAACTTGCAATCTATGCTCATAGTTAGAAATTATCCAGACGTGTTTGAGGAGGTTAAGGGTTACCTCCTGGGCATAAGATAGACTTATGGATTTACTTGGTGGAAAGTGCGAAGCCAGTCGCATTGCCAGTGCGCCACAAGGCTCCTAAAGAGAGGAGGGAGATCAACAAGCAAGTAGGGGAGCTATTCGAGAAACATTTTATTAGACGGAGCATATCAGAGTGGGGATCTCCAGTTGTCTTTACAACTAAGGCAGACGGATCACTTCGTCTCTACATGGAATATAGAGAGCCGAATGGGTTCACCAAGAAGAATATGCACCTACTTCCGCGGATTGATGACTTGTTTGATCAGCTAGTAGGCGCATCAGTTTACTCGCAAACATATTAGGCCATGGGATTCCATCATATGAGTAGGAAAAGGATAAATTTGAGTCCTCTATTTGTAGAGAGGTGGATCTTGGAGTTTATATCGACCTTCGATTTTAAGCTATCTACGGATTTCACTTTTGGATTGTTAGCATCATTGGAGGTGCAACCTAAACTTCTGTAGCATATTGGATCGTTGCAGCAAGTGGACCCACATATAGCAGACATCATGGATAGGCTTAGTAAAGGAGAGGCATCTAGTCATTTAAGTAAGTACTCCATGGATTGTAAAGGGTGGGAGTCTATGGATAGACTTCTACTTGGACTTGATATGATTCGAGACACTTCCGAGAAGATTGGTCTTATCCGTCGAAGAATGAGAACCGCTCAAGACAGAGAGAAATCTTATGCTGATAAGAGAAGGACCGACTTGGAATTTGATGTGGGAGATAAGATCTTCAATAAAGTGTCATCGCTAAGGAATGTAGTTCACTTTGGCTCAGTAGGGAAGTTGGCGCTGAAATTTGTAGGGTTATTCCCTATAGTAGAGAGAATAGGTCAGATGGCCTATAGGATTAAGCTACCGGATAGACTGGCAGGCATACACGATGTGTTTCACCTTTCCCATTTGAGTAAATGTCTCCATAATATGGCAGATGCAATAGAGCCGAGCACACTTGAATGCGTGGAAGTTGAGAAGGAAGCATCAACGAGAAAAGTTCCTACTCATATCCTTAGATCAGAAATCAAGTAGCTACGTAATAAGGAAATCTGTTTGGTTAAAGTGCCATGGGGAGAAGACCGCGAAGATGCAATGTGGGAACCCGAATATAGGATTTGTGCTTCTTATCCTTTTCTTTTTTAGAGTATGTTCTTGACTTCTTTTCCAAGCTTTTACTTTGCATTTACTTCTATCAAACGAGTCTAATTATCCTATCGTTCGAACCTTTCAATCCTTAGGTAGAATCCAATGGTTGGAAACATGTGTTTGAAACGTGTTATGATTAATGGTTGCAAGTGGATGCAAGTGTTGGCTAGTGGTTTATCGTCGATACATACACACATACGACACTAGATCAACTCAAATCACTAACATGTTGCATGTGGATGCGTGTGCATTTTAGATTTTCTATAGATGGAAATGGATGTATCATCATATGGATGTTGCATTTGGACGGATTATTATGCACACATATAGAGTCTACATGATATAATAGGACTATTTGCATACATTTTGGATTCATAGCACAAACAAATATTGCATTAAGGAGGTCAACTGAATCAATCGACCACCTAATTTTCGCATTAGGGTAAGGACATATGCACACAACACTTTGCATAAGTTCATACAAGCATTAGAAATCTCTTAAGGACAATGGATGCCTGTGAATGATGGATGAGTAGATGGTTGTACATGGATTTAGGATAGTAACATTCTCCTAGACTTGGAGATATCGAGGACGAAATCCTTTAAGTTGGGGAGAATGTAACACCCCAAACTATAATACAATGTAACCATAATAAATATTTAGAATTAACTGAAACCAGCATTGCCATTGCATTCATCTCGGAATTCTTGTTCATATGGACCCCAAGTTTGCGTAATACGGATAGCATATGAAGAAGTTATAGGCTCTAGAAGTTTGTATACATATATGAGGCTTATGTATATATAAACTATATATAAAATTTCCAGAATTTCGAACAAAACACGATGGAACGTAAGCGAGAAATCGTCCTGTTAGAGGACAACCCACTCCAGTCTGGGTCGATCCAAGGGTGGCTGGGTCGACCCATAGGTCGACCCACCCGTGATCCATTCAGATTCCTTCTATTGAAACTGACCTGTTTTATGTTTGTATTCCTGCTGACTCAGCATGACCTGTACGGTTCAGATTTAAAACCTAGATCTAGGGGTTTATTTTGGCTCTGTAACTTTATAAATAGATGGCTTCCCTCATTTTGAAATTTATACAAATTCTTCACATCTTACTCTGCCTTTAAATTATTCTAAAAAATATAAACACATAATGGGGAAATGCTGCTAAAGATTGGACCAAACAGAAGCAACATCAATCAAGACTTGCAAGCGTACAACTTGGATTAGACTTGGACTTCCTGTGGCCAAGTGTTATACATATTTATCTTACCAAGACTCACTGTGAGTTATAGTTATTTATAGATCTAATTTATTAGGCCTTGAACATGACAGTCCGGTTAAGATCTACATTTTTAGTAAAATAAATACTATACTTGTTTTCATTGTTAATCACATATGCTTATTATACATATATATGTTATACATATGCCAGTGATGTCATGACAAGTTATACCTACGCCTGTGATGTTGTACATATGCCTGTGATGTTAGAAAATTAACAATTTATACATATGCATGTAATGTTAAAAAATTAATAAGTAATACGTATCTATCTTTCTTTTCCCATTTTCTATGTTTTATGTTTATATCCAGTCTTGCCTATATGCCTATTTGATTCTATTCCTCTTCCCCGCTTTCCCTTTTTATTTTACGCCGGGCCTAGGCCTTAGAAGCCTAGGCTAAATACGTATGTTTGGGGAAGTAATAAATGATATAAAGGAAGAATTTAGGCATATTATTTACTTGGACTGATTTGGGGAAAAAAATAAATTTACGCATGTTTAGGCTTTCTGTAAACTGGTAGAAAAAGGACTATATGTATATACTTTCTAGAATTGAACACTATACATATACTTGTAACTTGAGAATATAGTTGATGAATAATAGACATATGAAATGGTAATTTGTACATGCTATAATTTGAGGATAATTTGCATATAATTTATACATGCTATAATATGATAATATGCATACCTACCGTCATTAAGAAATATGAATATCTGCTGTCATTTAAGAAATGTAATTATGCATACCTGCTGTCACATAAGAAATGTAATTATGCATACCTGATGTCATTTAAGAAACATAATTATTGTTAACACCAAATTTCGTATCGACCTAATATGAAGAAGCGAAAGCTCCAAATCCGAAAGGGAAAGGGGGTTTCGGACAATGAAACCATGATTATAAAATAAAGGGCAAAGCTAAGGAGTTGTCAGAAGCAAAGTCCGAGAGCCGACAGTAACCCAAAAGCAAATACCGACACCAAAGAGGTTCCAAGCTGAACAAGCATCAACACTCGGTATCATCACCAAGACTACTACATCATTGTGGGAGAGGCTTAAGTAAATCAAGGCCAACGGCAGGGCATAAGAATAATTGTCCAACACCGATAGCAGAAGGTTGAATGCAGAAGTGAAGATTCTGACAGGACAGGAAAAAAGTAAGTCTAGAACCGATATGAAAGAAAAAAGCACAGGCAAGACAACGCCGACACTAAAAGGAACACGGAGAAGCAACTCCGAAAGCATTCCGCATGATACCAAATCTAGTGATAGGGAGTTAGCAAAGGAATATGATTAAAGACCTAAGGAGAAGAGGTTATCGATACCAACAGTCTCGGTACCAGTACAGGCGGACAAGACCGACACCTTAGGGAATAATCATTTAAGGAAGAATGGGTGGCGGAAACTGATAGTGACTGAAGATAAAGACAAAAGAAGAAAGTGATAAAGACAGCTAAAACTGACACCCTTTACCGATACCAAAGATACCATGGTCCATTACAAAAACCTAAAGTACGGGTGCGGACCAAGAGCAATGGTCCCGAAACCGAGAGCCACCAAAGTCGTCTTGGTTCAATGCCGAAAGCCAAGTTAAGCAGAAGTCACAAAAATAGTGAAAGCTTGTTTCTGCACCCGAAAGAGGCTTCTGCTGGGTTCACAACAGAAGGGGCCCAATTTTCCTATAAATAAAAGCCCAAGGCTCTCATTTTGGGGGGATCTTTCCTCATTCCATAATCTCCCTTTCATTCCTAAGAGAGCTAACCCTAATTTGTAAACCGAATTGGGGATTTCCTATGTAAACTCCTCTATGAATAAAATCATCAAAACCCTTAAAGTGGACGTAGGTTCAATCTGAACCGAACCACTATAAATTGTGTGTTCTTACTATTTCCGCATATTATATTGTTCTTTACTATCCTTATGTATGTGTTCTGCTATGCTACCGAATTACCAAAATACCTTCTCCAAGTCGTTTAGCTTCCTAACTACCTTATGCTTTCTCCATAATAAGAGCTTCATAAGCAAGCCTTATCCTTGAACTTCAGCCCACTAAACACCTTATGCTTTCTTCTCAACGAAAGCCTTCCTGCGCAAACCTTACCTATAACCTTAGATCACTTACTAACCCTACCGCAAGCTGTTTGATTCCTAACTTGTATTGTGCTTAGGGAACCTTTATCCCAAGGAAACGGTGAAAAAAATCAAGCTTGTGGAAACTGAATAATCCCATTTCTCCCTTAGGTCCATTTCCTTAGACCTATCTCCGGTGTTGACGAAAAATATCGTTAACATTTTGGCACCAGAAGGAGGGCTTAAACCTCTGGGTTGGACTAAGCTTTGAAGAAGCAAGATTATAGATAGAGTCCAGACAAGGAAGTTCTGAATACTGAATGCAGGCTTCAACACCATCGATCTAAGCTATTTGAAGAATAATATAACCTTGGAACCCAATCTTATTTCATATACTTCCTCCCTTATTGTTAGCCCTTACTTCTACCACCTTAGTGCTCATCTTAAGACTTCACACCTTATTTCTCATTCAATAAAAGCAAGATACCCTGAAGATCAATAAAAGGATGATTCAATCCAGAAGGAGTTGTAAAGAAGGATCCAACACGTCACCCATTCCAGAAAACAACATCAACATAAACAAACTAAAACTAGAGATTCTTCAACTTTAAGAAAAGATGAGTTGGAAATATTATACTTTGGTATGCAAATTTATACCACTAGGAGATTTATCGAACTAGACTTGGTCCGAAGGTCCTTGAAGCAAAATCAAGGATAATAGCTAGTCAAGAACTTTATAACCAAACTGAGTCTTCATCAAATCTACAGAGCAGTCTAGTTTCGTGGAGAAACAACCAAGCATCAAAAGAGGTGGTTAGTTCAGAAGAAAACGAAAGCCTAACATGAATAGAAGACAGGAAGTTTCAAGTAATCCTCTTCTCCAAATAGATAATGACGATGAAGGTCCCGTCTTAAATAAAGGAGAACAAACTCGCATATGATGGGATTACATGCCCTAAGGAATACTTATACCAGGAAGTTTCAAGTAATCCTCTTCTTCGATGCAAGGTCTTCGTGACAACTCTTCGTGGAAGTGCTCTTAAATGGTGCAAGCCTTATCATGGTACTTTCATCATATCTTGGAAGCAATTGTCCATCGCATTTAGCACACAATTCCATATGCAAAAGTATTTAGCAAATAACTTTTATAGTTTAGCTAGAATCAAGCAAAGACCGGAGGAGTCACTTAACTGCTATCTAAAGGGTTTCACAATAATTCACTCAAATTGAAAGGGAAAACAGATAGAGAGAAGCTAAGAGCTATACGATTTGGGTTGCTTGTACCATCCCCCTTTTGGAAGGAAGTTATCTTAAATGAATGCGAAAGTTTGAATGATTTGTATTCCAAAGCTGATAAATTCATTCTTATGGAAGAAATACTTAACGCAAGGAAGAGCTTGAAACAAGAACAAAAGGAAGAAAGTCTTGCTTCCAATTTCCTTACAGAAGGTTCTACAAAGTCAAACAAGAGGAAAGATTATTGCTCTTATCACAAGATAGAAGGACACAAAACCAAATATTTTTGGAGTTTGATAAAAAGAAATCAAGCCAAAAAGAAAAGGAAGCTCATTTGAGAAGTTCGAAGTAAAACCAATAGGAAGCTGGTTAGAGACAACGCAACATGGGAATGAAAACTAAACAATCAGTATTCCATCTCAAATACTTACTTTCATTAGTCATTTCACATTATATCTTTCTTGTAATCGAACAAATATTAATACAAGTTCGAGTGCCTTTACAGGTAAAAAAACAAAACCTGCTCAATCTTATGCATACAACAAGAGCTCGGGAGGAGCACCTAAAGCGCGCTTGACCACTGCCTATGACTCGTCCCGCAGAACGGAACAAAAGCTCAAAAGGAAGCACTTAAGGAACATAATGCATGAATAAATGCACAACAAAGTTATCAATCAATGACGAGCTTCGGTGGAAGTTGTCCAGATAAACATGCAGTAAAGGAATGATTAAGCGCCCGTCATACCTCGGTTTAAATAATATCCTTCTAAATTTTATCTCTACTATTTCATAATTTCATGAACTTTGTCGAATATGTTATATTGACATACTTAAATGCTTCTATGGAAGGTGTGGAACCTACCCTACATAAATGATATCAACAAAGCCTTCAAAGGGAAGGACAAACCAATAAATCCTTTAGAAGAAAAGGGACAACAAACAAAGCTTCCAGGGGAAGAAGCTACATCAATGAAGCTTACAGGGGAAGAAGCTACACAAACAAAGCTTCCAGAGAGAGAGGCATAATCAAACAATTCTTCTAGAGAGAGAAGCAACATCAAACACAACCTCCTAGAAGAGGAGCGTCAAACAAAGCCTCCAGATGAGGATCGACAAACAAAGCTTCCAAGAAGAGAAGCCACAAAGTTACAACTCCACATAGTGGAGTTACCTCCTATGTGGGGATAACAAACAAAGTTACATCTCCACCTAGTGGATTTTCCTCCTATGTGGGGCTAACAAACAAAGTTACATCTCCACCTAGTGGAGTTGCTTCCTATGCGGGGATAAAAAACAAAGTTACATCTGCACCTAGTGGAGTTGCCTCCTAAGTAGGGCTAACAAACAAAGTTACATCTCCACCTTGTAAAGTTGCCTCCTAAGTGAAGATAACACCCCCTACAAAATTATAATGCCCCTAAGTGGGGCTAGTATTTCCTACATCCTCCCGTATAAAAGGATCAGTGTTACTCTCTTAGAGAGCATTCATTCATCTGCATATCCTATGGGTTAGGAATAAGACTAGACGTTAGATACTCAGTGGTTTGAAAGATGAGGGGAACATCCGAAGAATGACTAATCAACTCAAGACAGGATTAATTTGTTTTGAAAGTAGTCCTCTACATATGCATCCAAGAGGTTATCCCTCAGTATATCTTTGACTCTTTCGCTCGTGTGGTTCCTCTGAGTAAACTTCCGAGGAACACAAGATAACTTGTGGTTGCTTGATCACCTTCAGTAATGTTTGGATAGATTAATGCTATGCACATATATAATCCTTGGATGATTGTGAGCTTTCGTTAGATGACTTTTGAGTAAACTTTCAATGTTTTCTTTATACTCTTATTAAGACATTCCACTTACAGGATTTTCCAGTAGCTACCAACTGGTGTTTCTACATGATTTCTAGTTTTTGCTTACCCAAGTGTAAGTCTTGGGGTTTCTATATGATTTCTTGTTTATGCTTACCCAAGTGTGAGTCTTAGGATTTCTATATGATTACCTGACTTTATATTTAACCGATTGTGAGTCTCGGGCTTTCTATATGATTTCTGATTTCCACTAACCCGAGTATGAGTCTCGGGGTTTCCGTATGAAATTCTACTTAGCCGAGTGTGAGTTTCGGGGGTTTTGTGTGATTTCTGATTTCTATTTACCCGAGTGTGAGTCTCCGGCTTTATATATGACTTCTAATTTCACTAACCCGAGTGTGAGTCTTGGGGTTTCTGTATGAATTTCTATTTAGCCGAGTGTTGGTCTCAGGGTTTTTGTGTGACTCTTGATTTCTATTTACCCGACTGTGAGCCTCGGGCTTTCTATAAGATTTCTTATTTCCACTAACCTGAGTGTGAGCCTCGGGGTTTCCGTATGAATTTCTACTTAGCCATGTGTGAGTCTCGGGTATTTTTTTTTATTTCTGATTTCTATTTACCAGAGTGCAAGTCTCGGGGTTTCCGTATGATTTTTGATTTCTATTTACCCCATTGCAAGTCTTGGGGTTTCCGTATTATTTCTGATTTCTATTTACCCAAGGGCAAGTCTCGGGGTTTCCATATGATCTCTAGTTTCCAATTTACCCAAGTATGAGTCTTGTGGTTTCCGTATGATTTTTGATTACCCAATGACGAGTCTTGGGGTCTCTATTATTTTTGGATATGACATCTGATTCTCTATTCATAAGCTTTTATTTTCCTATCACATTTCAATTTTTGAATTCTTGTTGCATAAGTTCAAGTCTGAGCCATATACCTCTTTCCTTAGCATTTCCAAATGAGTATTCTAGATATACAATATTTTCAGAAGATAAATCCGTAGACCTGCATTATTCTAACAATCAAGTTTAGTTGTGGATTCTTTATGCTTACTTCTAGAAGGAAAATGTTCAAATTTCTTTTACCATATTCATATATGGAGTTCAAATATACCATTGTTATTCTAAGGTAAAGGTTCCTAAGTTAGGGCACAGGCATGAACTACGATTTTCCATCCGAAGCCTTCCAACAAGGATTACGATCTCACAGCACTTCATATAGGAAGTTTTCTAAACTCAAAGCATACTCACCCCTAAACTTTGCTACCATGAATTGTGGTAAAAATTATGTTAGGCACATCATAGATAAAGTATCAGGCATTGTGCAAGTCATATCACTTCTGATAATAAATTATGTTTGTCAGTGGAGAATAACTAAATTTCTATTTAGAGATGTCCAAGTATAGACTTTGGGTGTGCTACCTTACATTTCTTAATAACTAAATGTCTACTTCAGAGTATTGGGCTTCCCATTTAATGTTGGTAGGAGGATGTTAAACCATGGAACCATAGAACTCCACATGGATACATGTTAGAGTTTGCACATTATTCATAATTATATTCATAACTCGGAGAAACATAAATTCTATCCATTAATGAAATTTATGCTTACTCTTGCATCATTATTTCGGGTTATACGAAACTAATACCAAAGATTTTACGTTGATTCTTGGGTGATAGGCAAGCTGCATAATAACCACAGGACTTTGTCATAAAGAACGAAAGCTTCTTCATACTGAGGAGGGCTAACTGTTAACACCAAATTTCATATCGATCTAATATGAAGAAGCGAAAGCTCCAAAGCCGAAAGGTCAAAGGGGTTTCGGACAGCGAAACTAAGGTTACAAAGTAAAGGGAAAAGCTAAGGAGCTGCAGGAAACAAAGTTCGAGAGCCGACAGTACGCCGAAAGCAAAAACCGGCAGCAAAGAGGATCCAAGCTAAACAAGCAGCAACACTTGGTATCATCACCAAGGGAGAGGCTTAAGTAAATCAAGGTCGATGAAAGGGTATAATAATATCGGTCCAACAACGATAGCAGAAGGTTGAAAGTAGTAGTGAAGATTCCGAAAGGACTGGGAAGAAGGAAGTCTAGAACCGATACGAAAGAAAAAGACACTAAACGAAACACAGAGAAGAACCTCTGGAAGCATTCCACATGATACCGAAAGCTAGTGATAGGGAGTTACCGAAGGTGTATGATCAGAAACCTAAAGAGAAGAGGCTATCGGTACCAATAGTCTCGGTATTGGCACCAGTGGACAAGACCGACACCATAGAGAATAAGAATTTAAGGAAGAACAGGGTGGCGGAAACCGATAGTGACTGAAGGTAAAGACATAAGCAGAAAGAGATAAAAACAGCTAACACCGACACCCTTTATTGCTACCAAAGATTCCATGGTCTATTACCAAAATCGAAAGTATGGGTGTGGACCAAGACCAACGGTCCCGAAACCGAGAGCCACAAAAGTCATCTCGGTTCAGTGCCAAAAGCCAAGTTAAGTGGAGGTCACAAAAGTAGTCGAAACCTTGTTTCTGCAACCGAAAGAGGCTTCTGCTGGGTTCACAATAGAAAGGGGCCCAATTTGCCTATAAATAAGACCCCGGTCTCATTTTGGGGGATCTTTCTTCATTCCACAATCTCCTTCTAATTTCTAAGAGAGCTGACCATAATTTATAAATCGATCTGGAGATTTCCTATGTAACCTCCTCTATGAATAAAATCGTCAAAACCCTTAAAGTGGATGTAGGTTCAATCCGAACCAAACCACTATAAATTGTGTGTTCTTACTATTTCTGCATATTATATTGTTCTTTACTATGCTTCTATATGTGTTCTGCTATGCTACTGAATAACCAAAATACCCTTCTACAAGTCGTTTAGCTTCCTAACTACCTTATGCTTTATCCTCAATAAGAGCTTCATATGCAAGCCTTATCCTTGAACTTAGGTCCCCTAAACACCTTTTGCTTTCTTCTCAACGAAAGCCTTCCCGCACAAACCTTACCTACAACCTTAGATTACTAAGTAACCCTTCTGCAAGCTATTTGCTTCCTAACTTGTGTTGTGCTTAGGGAACCCTTATCCCAAAGAAACGGTGAACTAACTCAAGCTTGTGGGAACTGAATAATCCCATTTCTCCCTTAGGTCCATTTCCTTAGACCTATCGCCGGTGTTGACGAAAAATATCGTTAACAATTATGCATACTTACTGTCATATGAAAAATGTAATCATGTATACCTGCTATCATTAAGAAATGTAAATATCTATTGTCATTTTAGAAATGTAAAATATGCATATCTACAGTCATTTAGAAGTGTAAAATATGCACACTGTTGTCATTTAGAAATATAAAATGTGCATACCTGCTGTCATTTTGAATTGTAAAATATGCATATCTGAAGTATTTTAGAAGTGTAAAATATGCATACATGTTGTCATTTAGAAATATAAAATATGCATAACTGTTGTCATTTAGAAATGTAAAATATGCATATCTGCAGTCATTTAGAAGTGTAATACCTACTGTCATTTAGAAATATAAAATATGCAAACCTGCTGTCGTTTTAGAAATATAAAATATTCATATCTGCAGTCATTTAGAAGTGTAAAATATGCATACCTGCTGTCATTTAGGAATATAAAATATGCATACCTGCTATCATTTAGAAATGTAAAATACGCATATCTGCTGTCATTTAGAAGTTTAAAATATGCATACCTACTGTCATTTAGAAATATAAAATATGCATACCTACCGCCATTTAGAAATGTAAAATATGCATATCTGCTGCCATTCAAAAATGTAAATATGCATATCTGCTGTCATTTAGAAATGTAAAATATGCATGCCTGTTGTCTTCTAGAAATGCAAAATATGCATATGATTTTACTTGCTGAAACTTGAGGATAATATGCATACGCACTGTAATATATTGAGAATGGATAATATGCATATTTGTATACATGTTAGACTAGACTCAATACAAACATTAAGTAAATAACATGCTGTGAAAATGCAAGTACCATATGTAGGCTAGTAAACTGAATTACTATATTATACATGTACATCTGGGAAGGTGCCTATTTCGAGAAAGGGTTGTACGCAAAATAACATTTATAGAAAAATGTAATATTACAACCATGCTTATTAATAAACCTAAACCTACTAGGTTAAAAATTGATTATTAATAAGCTATGTGGTCCCTCGTTCTGCTGTTGGATCGGGTTTTGGGGACTCTTAAATCCTAGTTTTGGGGGCACAAGCTTAGGGGGTTTGGCTTGTGTCAATCTGCTGCTTGGAACCCATATCAGTCAGTATCCCTATTAGTATTTCGGTGGGGGACTCGCACTAGGTAGGGGCCAGAGGACGCTTTACTGATCTGGATAGTAAGAGGTTCAAAGTTTTGGGGGTGTTAGGGGCGCATTTCTGACGGAGTCATGAGTGTTCATGGATCCGACTATGGGACATAAGATGTCAAAACACCTACATATATTGTTGTGTTTTATAAGTTGCTGGGTTAGGGAGCGATACACCCTACTGCCAGGGCTGACATAGGGTATTCGGGTAGTAATTAGGGTACACCTAATCCTGCTATTATGTAATTAAGGTAACACCTAATCCTGCTATGTAATTAGGGTACGCCTAATCCTGCTGTTAATTTTGCTGTTAATCCTGCTATTAATCCTACTATTATGTAATTAGTTTAAACACCTAATCATGCTCCTATTGTTATGTAATTAGGGTAATACCTAATCTTGTTAATCCTATTATACGAGTATTGGTGCAGACATATATGTTCAGACATTGCCTGTTTTTTGGATATAAATGTGAAGCATTACCCAATCATAAGTTTTTTCCTGTTATTTTAACCATCAGGCTATTCTGCTTTGTTTATCTGTTATGAAACTGTACCTTTCTCATCCAGTCTTATTTACCTGTTTGGGATACCTATTTTATGCATATTTGTAAGTCATTTGAACTCGCCAAACTTTATGTCTGACCAGTTTTCTTTCGCCTCTTTCTTCTATTCCCCCCTAGGTCCTCAGAGTGGAACCACTGAACAGTGAGTAAAATTTTCTGTAGCAGCTTGGACTTAGCTTAGATTTCTTAAGATGTATCTTTCTGACTTTATTCCATCATGGCCTGTGGTGAGGATATGTTTATGTTTTATGCCATTATGTTTAAAAAAGATAGATTTGAAGTACTTTGTAAGTGGGTGTTGTAACTGGTTTTGAGAACTACGTTTTACTTTGATAATAAAGTTGAAAGTTTTTCCGCTACTTATTTTATATCTGCTCTGTAAATTTCTGTACCGTTACCTTTTGTGCTCACAGAACTTAATGCATTCTCTTATGAGTGACATTAATGGACGTGGGGTGTCAAAATATTGTTGTTCTTCCTTCTCAACTCACTATAAGGCGAAACCATATAAGTTGTTATTTTCTATCTTTTGTAGTTTTGTTTGGATTATTGTGCCTATATGGGATTTGGATTAAAACGAAAGTAAAATGCTACAAACCCTACAAATTCTATATTTTGTTTAATATGGAAATGGTCAATAAAAGGTTACATATTTGCATTTTTGTTATTGGAGTAATAAACATTAGGCTTTGGTTGTTGTGAAATACTTAGTTTCTGGGTCTAATTCACTTGATTCATTTTGTAATAAAACATAAGATTTGGATGTTATAAAATTAATAGGTTTAAACATTTATTTTAAATAGATTTGTTTGAACGTTTTATATAAAATATATTAGGATCTTAAGTTTTTATATGTGACACAAAATAAAAAGTGAAGTAGCACTAAAAGCAAGGTTTCTTGCATATGTGGTTAGATTTATTGCACCTTGCCTGTGCTTCTATTATTCAAATAATTGTTCAAACCTAGGTTGAAAGTTTATTTGTATGTGTTGCATGTTCCCTTTTTACCATTGAATGAAAATATACATGTTTGGATCGTTTTATTTGACATGGAACTTGTATACATTAATTGTGATTATTGGATTGACATTTCAAACGTGTTAGGTCGTTATTCACGTTCCCTAAATTCACGCCTATTTATTTATATATTTATAATGTAACTAAACGTAATATTAATGCATATTAAATGCATACTAAATACATTTAAATTTAAAATATAATTTGTATTTGTGTGAGTTAATGGATTTTAATTATAGTTAATGAGACATACACATGGGGTTAACCATTACTTATAGTAGAAGCTTGACCGGAACCAATCAACATATCCAGCATCTACAAGTAATACTATTTAATGCGAGAGGTCTAGGTGCCTTGAGCCGTTATATTATTACACTAAGATGTGTGGTTAAGCCCAACTTGTAGTAGAAGCCTTCCCAGAACTGCCCGGCATATCTAGCATCTACAAATGATCGGTTTAATGTGACATGTCTAGTGTGTGTGTGTGTGTATACACATACATGTACATTATTTGTGTGTGAAGTAGGCTAGCCTTGAGAAGTTATTAAGTGGTTGACCTACCTTGTTGGGTATTAAGTGATTAAAACTTGGTATGCTCCTGAGGATCACTTCTTGGTTCTCGACCAGAGTCATGGGATCTGCCCTACTAGGACTTAAATGATCATTGGGTTTGCCTTTCTCTAATAACGTATTAAATGGTCCTAATAGACAACGGCGTGTAAGTGGGGGTAGTTCTTTATAAAAGAGGCCTAAAGGAACCACCATCTACAGGAAGTATTAAGTGGCTAGAAGTTCACTCGTTGGGACAACTAGATAGTAATGAAGGGGTCCGCTAGGAGGATCTTAAATGATGTGGTGTTCCTACCTAAACCTGGTAGTAAGTGAATGCTTACTATCTCTCGACCTACAAGGAGAGTATATATTTGATATTTTTGACGTCAGAGACGAGGTATTAATTGACTAAGGGTTCGCCATAGGGTAATAAGTGACAGTAGGTATTTGCCTTTACATAAATCTAGATAATGGCCTTATGTGACCAGGTAGAGCCCACATCGTGGGGGTGTTAAGTGATTGTAAGGATGTCCACCCTTATATCAACATGTAGGGTAGTAAGTGACTATAAGGATGTTCGCCTCACATGTTAGTTGTGCGTGTTTGCTTGCATGGACATGAGATGAAGAATTTACACTACCAATATAGGAAACAGTCATTCCTAAACTTATATGACTTTCATTCACTAGAAATTTATGTTTTGACCTCCCTCCTTTTAACATAAACAGTTAGTAGGTGAGGATGCTTGGGATTTGTGATGATCATTGATGCTTTGGTGATAGAGCCCGATGATGGAGTCATTTAGTTATTTATGACAATATTATTATTATCATTATATATTGGGATAGCAGTTGATTTTCCTTCTATTTCTTGAGACTTGTTGTATATAAAATTTACGGTGGTTTTATTTGTGGTACATATATCTTGAGATATTATACTTTATCCCTTCCGTCGTGTTAGATTCTAATTTTGTTTAGATTGCTTTGTGATATTTGTTTTAGTATTTCCTTATAGGAATCAACGATCCATGTAGAATGGTTTTTAATTCAATGGGCCTTTTATAGGCCAAAATTTAGTCCCATTCCGGGAGTGTTGTTACATGTGGTATCAGAGCATAGGTTAACCAATTACAGGGAAATTTACGTAAAAGAGATGTATGAGTTATTTGAAAAGGTTTAAAACTACATATATATATACATACATACATACATACATATACTATACCCCCAAAGACATACACAATTATGCTAGGATACCTTTATCCTTCTTCCCTTTTGGCCTTATTACTATCTTAGAAAGTCCAATGAAGGGTTTTTCCTTTTTTATATGGTAGAAATGGTCGATAATCGGCCCGAGTAAAGGAACCCAGCAAGGCCTTGATACTTGCTTGAATTGTTCCAACAGTACCTTAGGACTGTGGAACAGGTCCCTACTGCCAATCCTGCCTCAGCGGAACCGACAACTCAACCCATTAATAGGGTTTTCAACTTTTCTTGAATTTGTAAAGATTTCGTGAATTAGGAAGCAAGCCATTTTTGGGAACCAAAAACTTCCTTGAAGCTAAAGCATGGATAACCAAGTGCAAACGGATCTTCAAGGCTACCAGATGGGACGACCAACTAAAGCATGAGGTAGTGGTTTGACGTTTGAAGGGAGAAGCATTAGAGGGGTAGAACATGATTTTGGAACAAAACATGGGTAGAGTGTTCACATGAGAACAACTTAAGACCCACTTTGAGAATAAGTTCTTACCTAATGTCGAGATGAGCCTATAGATGGAAAGGTTCATTTGACTAAAGCAAGTGTAGTTAAGTCTGGGAGAGTATGTGGCAAGATTTAAGGAGTTATCATGTAATGACCGCCTACAGCCCCCGCACTATACAAGAGGAATAATATGCTGAAAGGTATGCCAGGCACTATGGACAATCATCATGGTATGGTAGATAAACGAAATTTGTCGTAAACTCATAGCGCAAGGATTAAATATAATAGAACATATATAACAAGTAATGATAGTAAAGCAGAAAACACTAAACTTTCATGACAACTAGAAAGTATTTCCCATACACGTGGATAGCAACAGTAGTGTTTGTACAATCTGCCTCACTGCAACACTCGTAGAAATAGCACATAGCGGAAACAAATACTAGATAGTAGTAAAGATAGTACGCCAGCCTCCTGCTTGCCTCCAATAGCAACACCGTCCTCACTTAAGCTACCTGTCACCAGCTACTTAGTCTGCCCATCCAACAATCGGAGAACAACCCAAGGTAATAAGAGGAAACATAAAACCTTGAGTCAGACAACAGTCTTAGTGAGTGATAAAATAGCTAACAAACTTCAACAATAAAGTGTATGAGAAGGGATAGATAAATATAATAATCTACCCATAACACCATAGAAGAACTCACCCTTATCTTCCCCACATCGGACAGTGATAGCCTTTACTATAAACAATTCAACCATTCATCCAAGGAAACCAGAACACCCATTCAATCATGGAAAACACTCACAACATCTAGATTATATAAGTCTCACACATACAACCCTAATCGAGTTTAACATCCCCCAAGTACTCTCCCAGAGGCCTAAACCAATATCAGTTAAGCACTCAAAGAACATCTCCCCTGACTTTGGATAATCTATGTGAGATAGTACAAATAGAACAACCAATCATCCATGATCAACTCTGGCTATCACCGCCAATCCTGGTTTGAAACCCTCGTTAATTATATGACGGCCAACCTTAACATTTGTCAAGGACTAATGGTAACCCAGTTCTAGCATAAACTCCATATGTCCAACCTTGACAATGTCCAACCTTGGCAACTAATCCTTTCAGTGATACCCAAGATACTTGGCCAGTAACCTTCCGGTCGTTTGGGTGCCCTCGTTGTGCCCCTGCTTTGAGCCTGCTAGAACTTACGATGACTTCTCGACCTTCTCATCTCTAGTCATTCAATCCGACGAATTTCTCAGCTCGAGCAACCTTCTCGAGTAACCATTATCCACCAACTCACGACCTTTGAGTTGAATGCACATTCGTTGCATCTCCTCGACCAACGAACACTGCAACACTTCGAACATCCGCTTCTGGACTCTCGTTGAAGCCACCATCATCGTTGAACCAAACAACCTCAATATAAGTTTCAATAGAGTATATAGCATTATCACCCCATTTAGGACACTTTTGAACACTTCCAAACTTTTCAGTTGAATTTACTTTGAATTCACATCATCACCGGAAATGTCCGACCAGGAAAACTTGCCCAAAAATGGCAGAAATGGCAGACCAGAAATGGCTATCCAGAATTGTCTGATCCAACTTTGTTCCGATCCACTTATGGCCAATCCAGTTCTAGCCGATCCACTTCTGACTGATCCACTTCTGACAGATCCACTTTAGGCCAATCCAGTTCTGGCCGATCCAGTTTTGGCCGATCCACTTCTGACTGATCCACTTCTGGCCGATCCACTTCAGGCCGATCCAGAACTGGCCGATCCATTTCCTACATATCCCAATTCAACTCCGATTTTGACCAAATCTTCGCCAAATGACAAATCCGACGAAACCAACTCAACCAAAATCATCAAACACGATTATAAACATATCATAATGTTACTAACCACTTGAATGTGACGATTACCACAAAAATGATGTAAATCTCACCAAAAACCATTAAAATGAACATATGATCAAAATGAAAGATCTTGTAAAATGACATGAAATTAACGAGTAAAACTTGTTAGATTAGATCATAGGGTGATGCATATGAAAATGGGCATGTAATGGTGTAAATGTATGGTAAAACATCCCAATTTGATGAGCAACATGCACAAACACTCATATACTTCATTGCATTCATGTGAGAGAGGTAAACCACTCACCAATTTGCCAAAACAAGCTAAAATGGTAGAAATAAGAATCTGAACAGTGAATACTTTGAACCAAACTCTTTGATCCGATGAATTTGCCTTTGAAACGATGTAGATCTAGCCTCGAATGGTTAAGATCTTCGATTTCCCTTCTTAGATTTGGATTTTTAATGGTGGAAAGGTGTAGAAGGAAGAAGGAGACCAACGCCTTCAAATGACAGAATGGGAAAGTAAACCTTTTCCCTCCACTCTCACCCCATATTTTAGGATTCCACCAGCCCACTAAGGCTCCAAAACCTAAACAGCCAACTGAAAACCCTTAAAGACGCGATTTCTCCCAAACCGTTGAGCCAAATCTTTAATGTAACTACTCTACGGAAAGACAATCATCAATTCCTTTCCAATAGCACAGGTCTCACCCTCTGATTCGACCTAAGACAAAAGTTATGCCTGTGCAAGACTGACAGGGGAAAATGGTCACAAACCAAATCAGTAAAAATTATGGACATGTCTCACATCCCCAAAAGCAACATATTAAAAGATGAGAATGATCCAACCCTCAGAGAATAAAATAAAAATATTTTACGATCTTCCGATACGTAAAATGCGGGCCCTTCCTTAAGAATTTCGCCCTCGAAATTACAAACAAACACAAGTAATCAAAACAATTTCGCATGCCTATCATCCATGAGAAGCCAATTCTATCATCCAAACTAGCAACCATCAAGCCACTCATCCATAGCCTTATCCTGGCACACAGAATTCTACCACACAACCACAAGATACAACGATATAAAGATGATACGATATCAAAGAGTCCTACCAATGGAGAGTTCTGGATGAGTCTGCTTCATACTCTCTTCTGTCTCCCACGTACAGTCGTTGTTATCTTCACTCCATTGTACCTTGACTAGCTTAACCATCTTCCTCCTAAGTTGTTTCGTGTCATTTCCCACAACACGAAGTGGCTTACGAGGTCTTGCAACTGCAGTCTCTACTACTGCACTGGAGATACCAACTCATTCGAATCATGCACGAACTTCCTTAGAAACGACACAAGGAACACACTATGCACACTCGACATCCTCTCGGGTAACTTCAATCTATATGCGAGCTTTCTAATTTGCTCGACTACCGGAAACGGTCCAATGAACCTAGAAGCCAACTTTCCTTTACTCTGAATCAAACCACATGCTTTAAGGGAGAAATTTTCAAAAAAGCCATATCATCTACGTCGAATTCCAAATCCTTACGACGTTTATAGGCATAACTCTTCTGCTGATCGTAGGACCTTTTTTGTTGCCGAATAATCTCGATACAATCCGAGGTTTCTCTAATCATCTCAGGTCCAAGTACCGACTTATCTCCAGTTTCTAACCAACATGCTGGTGAATTACATGCTCTTCCATACAACGCCTCATATGGTGCCATCCCAATGCTCGACTGGTGGCTGTTATTATATGCAAACTCAACTAGATGTAGATGGTCTTCCCATGATCCTCCGAAGTCTAACACATAAGCCCTCAAGAGATCTTCTAAAACTAGATTGACTCTCTCAGTCTGACCATCAGTTTGAGGATGATATGCCATACTCAGGCACAACTAGGTTCCCAAAGCTTCTTACAAACTTTTCTAAAATCCACTCATGAATAATGGATCTTGGTCACTCACTATACTCTTTGGGACACCATGGAATCGAACTATCCATTTCACATAAAGTTCAGCCAATTTCGATGCCTTCCTAGTCGAATTGACAAGAATGAATCTTGCACTTTTGGTCAAATGATCCACGATGACCCAAACCGTTTTGTTTCATGCCCTGGTCCTAGGTAGTCCATCGATAAAATCCATCGACACTTGCTCCCACTTCCACGTAGGAACTTCCAATGGCTAAAACAAACCACTCGGCTTCTTCTGTTCAGTTTTCACCAACTGACAGTTCATACACTTGGAAATGAACTTTCCAATATCTCGCTTCATCCCTTCCCAGTAGTAGACTCTCTTCATGTCCTATACATCTTATTGCAACCAGGATGAATCGTCAACTTCGAGTGATGACATTCTCTCAAAACCTCATATCTCAATCCGTCGATATCAGGAACAACTAATCGCACTTGCTTTCGAAGCCAACCTTCTCAATTGACTTCGAACTCTTTATCTTCTGGTTCTAGCTTCTGGATAAACTCGACAAGCTTTGCATCTTGCTTTTGTCTCTTTCCAATCCTTTCAATTAGAGTAGGTCTTATCGATAAGCTTGCCAACATTTCAGGTTCCAACTTATACTTTGGCCTGAAATCAAACCTTGCCAAATACTCAAGGCTCTTCCATTCCCAAAACATCGCTCCTAAACTTGCGTGTCTTCGACTCAACGCATCTGCTACTGCGTTACATTTACCAGGACTATAGGCTATATCAAAATCATATGATGCCAGAAACTCTAACCGTCGTTGCCGCCGAAGATTCAAATCCTTTTGGGAGAAAAGATACTTCAACGACTTGTGATCCTTAAATAACTCGAATCGAACTCCCAACAGGTAATGTCTCCATATCTTCAGAGCAAACATTATCGCTGCCAACTTCAAATCATGAGTTGGGTAATTCTTCTCATGCGGCTTTAGCTGTCGACTCGCATAGGCCACGGCCTTATCCTTTTGCATTAGCACTGCTCCAAGCCCAGTACCACATGCATCGGTGTATACCACCATCTCTTCATTCCCACTTGGAATGGTCAACATATGAGCACTTGTCAATCTCTCCTTCAGGATCCTGGATGCTTGTTCAGACTTTACATCCCACCTAAACACTTGGCTCTTCTTCATTAATCCTGTCAATGGTGCAGCTATCTTGGAGAAATCCTTGATAAATCGTCAGTAATATGCTGCCAACCCAGGGAACTCCAAACATCCATCGCATTCTTAGGTCGATCCCAGTCCTGGATTGCTGCAACTTTAGCGGGGTCAACCGCTATCCCTTTTCCAGAAACTACATGGCCTAAGAATCTCACCTCATCCTTCCAGAATTGACATTTCGAGAACATAGCTCTCACCTGATGCTTTCGCAAGATCTTTAACACAACTCTCAAGTGGACCTTATGTTCTTCCGCATTTCTGGAGTAAACCAGAATATCATCCACGAATATAAGCATAAACTTATTCAAATGATCTCTGAACACTCTGTTCATAAGATCCACGACACCAACCATTCGAAGAAACCAGATGGTGTCCTAAAAGCAGTCTTTGGTACACTATCCTTAGCCACCCTCAACTGGTGAAATCCCGTTGCCAAATCCATCTGAGAAAATACTTTGGCTTCATGAAGTTGATCGAACAAGTCACTATTCTTGGCAACGGATACTTGTTCTTTTTAATCATCTTGTTCAGCTCACGATAGTCTACAAACAATCTTAACGAGCCATTCGCCTTGGTTGCAAATACAACTGGTGCGCCGCATTCGGATACACTCCTCCGAGTGAATCCTTTTCCCAAAAGGTCTCTAACTTGCACCTCCAACTCTTTTTGTTCCTTAGGCGCCATCTGCCTAAGTGGCATAACGATTGGTCTAGCACCCTTGACCAAATCTATCCTAAACTCAATCTCACGATGCGGCGTAAACCCTTTGACCTCCTCAAAGACATCTACATACTCATTAGCTATCAGCACTGATGACAGGTCTTCTTGTGGAATCCCAAGCGAATATAGATAACTCACGACGACCCCATCTTCGCACTTATATCTTATCAACACCTTTCGCCCTTCCACATCCCCAACCCTTACCTCTAACTTCTCGCAATTCACCCTTGCCGCGTACCTCTTAAGCCAATCCACGCCCAAGATGATCCCATACCCAACGAAGTTAAGAACAAAACAATCACACACAAAAGAGCAACCATGACTCGACAACACTAGACCACGACAAATCATGCACAAACTGGATGAACCCCCAACCGGATTAGTTACGATCAATGGTCTATCACAAATCCCAAGACAAACTTATCGTTCTTTTGATAAGGAGTATCCACATATGAACGATCATACTTCGATAAGGTCTCGAAGTCAGAAATATAGTCAAGCACAGAATAACCATTTTGTCTCATCTCTATGAACTTGTTGAACAGAGCAGATGAGATGTGAAGATAAACTTTTCTTCAAACTTAGATTGGAATAGATCCTATGAAATATCCTCTTCAGGGGTCTCAAGTGTGACAGAGTTCCGCCAATCCATTGCTCTGCCCACTAGCTCCCTTGATGCAAGTTTCCTCTTTGTTGCATAATCAATACCCATGTCCTTGAAGATTCAGACACAAGTATCCATCCACTTTTGAACCTCTTCGACTGGTTCAGTGCCCTTAAACCGTTTCCCTCCCAATGAGGAAAAGACTTTGCATAGCTTTGCAAATTATACCGCTCTAGGCACTGGACCTCCAACCGTAACTGCCACTGGAGCGGGGTTCCTTTGAAGACATGCTTCAACCATGGCTTCAAACGTGGCCAGGTAATCAGGTGCCCTGCCATTACCCCCTCCAGGTACAGTTTCTTCCCTAGTATAATGTCTTGTATAGCATCAACTCATTCTAAATCTACTAACTAGAATGATTAGCTACTTTGAAGAAAAATTGCTAAAGGAAGTACAAATGCTACTACTATATATGCTAATATATATAGTAAGCATCCAACTGTAATCTACAGGTACGTCTCTCATACGTAATTACGTCTTTGAACTTTGGCCAAAAATCATTGACTAGAGCTCCGATACCAAATGTGACGACCGCCCATAGCCCCCTCACTATACAAGAGGAATAATGCGTTAAAAGGTGTGCCAGGAAGCTATGGACGATCATCAAGGTATGGTAGATAAATGAAATCTGTCATAAACTCACAACGTAAGGATTAAATATAATGGAACATATACAACAGGTAATGATAGTGAAGCAAAAAACACTAAACTTTCATGACAACTAGAAAGTATTTCCCATACATATGGATAGCAACAGTAGTGTTTGTACAATTTGCCTCACTACAACACTCATAGAACTAGCACATATCGGAAACAAATACTAGATAGTAGTAAAGATAGTAAGCCATCCTCCTACTCGCCTCCAAATAGCAACACCGTCCTTACTTAAGCTACATGTCACCTGCTACTTAGTCTGCCCATCCAACAATCAGACGAACAGCCAAAGGTAATAAGAGGAAACATAAAACCTTGAGTTAAGACAACAGTCTTAGTAAGCGATAAAACAGCTAACAAACTTCAACAATAAAGTGTAAGAGAAGGGATAGATAAATATACTAATCTACCCACAACACCAGAGAAGAACTCAGCCTTAACTTCCCTACATCGAACAGTGATAGCCTTTACTATAAACAATTCAACTATACATCCAAGGAAACCAGAACACCCATTCAATCATGGAAAACATTCATAACATCCAGATTATATAAGTCTCAAACAGACAACCCTAATCGAGTTTAACATCCCCCAAGTACTCTCCTAGAGGCCAAAACCAATATCAGTTGAGCACTCAAAGAACATCTCCCTCGTCTTTGGATAATCTGTGTGAGATAGTTCAAACAGAAAAATTAATCATCCATGACCGACTCTGTCTATCCCCGCCAATCCTGCTTTGAAACCATCGTTAATCGTATAATGGCCAACCTTGCCATATGTCAAGGGCTAATGGTAACCTCAGTTCTAGCATAAACTCCATATGTCCAACCTTGACAATAAGCCTTTCAACGATGCCTAAGGTACTCGACCAGCAACCTTCCAGTCTTTTGGGTGCCTCCATTGTACCCATGCTTTGAGCCTGCTAGAACTTATGACAACGATAACTTCTCGGCCTTCGCATCTCTAGTCATCCAATCCGACGACTTTTCCTAGCTCGAGCAACCTTCTCGAGTAACCATTATCCACGAACTTACAACCTTTGAGTTGAATGCACATTTGTTGCATCTTCCCGACCGACAAACACTCCAACACTTCAAACATCCCCTTCTAGACTCTCGTCGAAGCCACCATCATCGTTGAATTAAACAACCTCAATATAAGGTTCAATATAGTCTGTAGAATTATCACCCCATTTAGGACACTTTTGAACACTTACAAACTTCCTAATTGAATTTACTTTTGAGTCACATCATCACCGGAAATGTCCAACCAGAAAAACTTGCCCAGAAATGGCAGAAATGGCTGACCAGAAATGGCTGTCCAGAATAGTCCGATCCAACTTTGGTCCAATCCAACTTTGGTCTGATCCAACTCTGGTCCGATCCACTTTGGTCCGATCCACTTATGGCCGATCCTGTTCTAGCCGATCCACTTCTGACTGATCCAATTCTGGTTGATCCACTTCAGGACGATCCAGTTCCGGCCGATCCAGTTCTGGCCAATCCACTTCTAACTGATCCACTTCTGGCTGATCCACTTTAGGCCGATCCATTTCTGGCGGATCCACTTCTGGCCGATCCAGAACTGGTCGATCCACTTCTGGCCGATCCACTTTTGGCTGATCCATTTCCTGGATATCCCAATTCGTCTCCGATTTCAACCAAATCTTTGCCAAATGACGAATCCGACGAACCCAACTCAACCAAAATCATAAAACACGATCATAAATATATCACAACATTACTAACCACATGAATATGATGATTACCACAAAAATGATGTGAATCTCGCCAAAAAACATTAAAATGAACATATGATCAAAATGAGAGATTTAACTAACATAAACATGTAAAATGACATGAAATTAACTACTAAAACTTGTTAGATTAGATCATAGGGTGATGCATATGAAAATGGACATGTAATGGTGTAAATCTATGGTAAAACATCCCAATTTGATGAGAAATATGCACAAACACTCATATACTTCATTGCATTCATGTGAGAGATGTAAATCACTCACCGATTTGCCAAAACAAGCTAAAAATGGTAGAAATAAGAATCCAAACAGCGAATACTTTGAACAAAACTCCTTGATCCGATGAATTTGCCCTTAAAATGATGTAGATCTAGCCTCGAATGGTTAAGATCTTCGATTTCCCTCCTTAGATTTGGATTTTTAACGGTGGAAAGGTGTAGGAGGAAGAAGGAGATCAATGCCTTTAAATGAGAGAATAGGAAAGTAAACTTTTTCCCTCCACTCTCATCCCCTATTTATAGGATTCCACCAGCCCACTAGGGCCCCAAAACCTGAACAACCAACTGAAAACTTTAAAATGGCAATTTCTCCCAAACCACTGAGCCAAATCCTTAATGTGACCACTCTATGGAAAGGCAATCATCAATTCCTTTCCAATGGCATAGGTCTCGCCCTCTGATTCGACCTAAGTCAAAAGCTATGCCCTGTGCAAAACTGATAAGGGAAAATGGTCATAAACCAAATCGGTAAAAATTATGGGCATGTCTCACATCCCCATAAGCAACATATTAAATGATGAGAATAATCCAACCCTCGGACTATTTTACGATCTTCGGATACGTAAAAAGCGGGCTGTTACATATCCAAATTTGGTGGAGGATTCGCGGACATCCCTACGAATAAAGCATTTAGGTTTTTTAAGGTAATGATTTCCCCATTAAAGGAAATATTATTGGATTAGGTAATGTTGGTACTACGTTCGAGGCCCATGTTGAGACAGCTATCCTGTATACGGTGGAGGAAATAAAGGAAGTTAAGACTGAGAAAGGGAAAGATGCTTCTAGTTTTGAAAAGAGCAAAATGGAAAAGTTTTTGGCTTAAGAAGAAGAAAGGAGGAAAAATTAAGGTGGCTAAGGTGTGTTCGAGGTTCCACAAAAAGTACCATGAGGCCAAGGATTGTAGGGTGAGCCTGCCGAAGCTGGAATTCAAAAGAAAGTGGTTCAATTGCTATGATGATGGACACTTAGCAAGAAACTGACTGAAAACAAAGGAGGACAAAGTGGACAAAATTATGCTTTGGAACTAGCGCCGCTTCAAATTCAATCCCTAAATATCAAGGACAACCAGGTTTGGAACGTATAACCTATATCATAATATTTTTTCCCTATTTGATTTGGGAGCAACCCACTCCTTCGTTGCTAGAAGGATATTTGATTCCTTAAATCTTCCTTTATCCTTTGTTAGCCGTCCGATAGGGGTGTCTAACCCTATCAGATGAGCTATGCAACTTTCTCTTATGTGTAAACACCTAGTATTGGATATCGGCGATGTCAATTTCTTTGTGATGCTTTTGCACTAGAATTTGAGGGGTATGGTCTCATATAAGGAACATATTGGCTATCATTTTATATTGTTATCCTTAACTGTGATGGGAAAGTTGTTTTCCTAAGAAACCGCGGTGGCCGTAACTTAGATACCCCTTGTAGTATTGGGAATAGGGATTCGGTCTTATTGCAGTCCTTATCATCTGATTTAAGACCATCTTCGGTGCCTATTGTGCACTAGTTTCTAGATGTCTTTGGGGAAGTCGTGGGACTTCCACCCAATAGAGAAATCTTGTTTAGGATAGACCTCGAGAAGGATGCGAGGTTTTTAACACCCCGTATTTTAACAACACTAAAAGAGAATAAATTAAATAATAATTAGTTTAATACTCAGAATTAAGGGAAACGGATTACGCCATTGCGTCTATCTCAAAATTCTGGTCAAGATAGACATTTGTTTTGCGTGAAATGGACACTGTATGAAGAAGTTATGAAGGTTTGAAGTTTGTATACGTGTAGAGGAATATTATATATATATAATAAAGAAAAATCAGAAAACAGTTTGAAATCCGAAAATAAAGTGGCGGCAATTTTCCCGCCCAAGAGGAGTCGACCCCTTAGGGGGTGTCGACCCATGGGTCGACTCCCTAAAGGGGGGTCGATCTCCCTAGGGCTGAGGTGGCAGGTCGGATTCTGGGGTCTGGCAGCTATATATACAGGCCCATTTCTCTTGTTTTCTTCACTGGAAATCAATGGAGGCCAAATGCTGTCAGTGCCTAGACTGAATCAGACTCTTTTCTTCTTCTGCAAACAAAGATCAATGATTCAAGCATAGATCTGTGACTCAACAATCTTCTCTTCTGGTTCTACTTTCTAAATCCAAACATTGTGAGTTATAAGTTACTTTTAGATTTAAATGATTAAAAGTAAACATGATACGACTATAGTTTGGATCCATTCTTGTGACTGAATTATATTAGATATATTATAAGTTGTGAATCTATGACATTCAGAATTAGTTATGACTTGGATCTCAATCTTTATCATATCAGATCTATTGCAACTTGTGAATTTATGATGTTATGACATACTATGACTTATATCTAAATATTTATTAGGACATATCTACTTTTGATTTTAGATCTAGCTTATTATTTAGATCCCCTTGTGCCTATCATATTGGATCTGAACTAGTTGGACATCTAAATTATTATTTAGATCTCATTATGCTTATTATGACATTCCTACTATGTTAGAACTAGTTTAATTATCACAAGTTCACAGATCTATTCTTATATGTCCACCTTATCACTATGCCAGTTATGTTAGAATAATCATTATAGTCTTCTTCCCATCACCTTTCCCTTTTGTTGTTTATGGCCAGGCTACTTCCTAGCCAAGGCATGCCGCTAAATATATGCGTATGCGTTAGATAGGGAGCGGGGAAAACATAAAAATTGGAATAACTTGGATAATGATTATAAACATGAATTTGGACATATAATTCACTATGTACATAATGGAGAAAAAGGGGCATAAAACCTATAACCTATAACAACATAGATAAAATTGGATAATAATGAAATGCCTAGGATTATAGTAATTTGAAACTGTAACTGCGCCTATGACACGAGGTTAGATTACACTTGTGGTGGAAGTCTGCCCAGAACCGCCCAACATATCTAGTGACCACAATTGGTAATCTAATGTGGGAGGCCTAGGTGCACAAATATGATGCGTATTAAGACATGAGGTTAAGCCCGATTTGTGGAATAAGTCTTCCCGGACCCACCCGGCATGTCCAACATCCACAAATGGTAGGCTTAATATGGGAGGTCTAACATACTGTAAGCATAAATGAAAATATGGTAATAAACCTTAAAATACTTAACCTAGTTGAATCCATAGGGATTGTATGAACATGAATTCAAATTGGGGTTAAGTAAATTTGGTTAAACAGAGGGTGGGTTAAGTAAATCTGAGGGGGTTGGTAATATTTACATATAGAACATAACCTGATAGGGTTATGTAGTTAAAGACACCTAGTGGTAAGCATAACCTATGAAAATATTGAAGTTATGTAATTAAGACATCTTTTTAGGGTAAGCATAACTTAGTAGAAATTATTGGGTTATGTGGTATACATAACCGATAGAAATACTAGTGGGGACACAAGACAAAGGGGAGATCTTGTATCATATTGTGTGGGGGACCCGTTTCAGTCAGTAACCCTTAATAAGTATCAAAACGAGTACTCCGCCCTAGGTCGGAGTGGGGCACGCTTACTGGGCTGATTGTAAGAGATCCAAACGTGGAGGACGGTGTGGGCGGCGCAAACAAACCGGGTCATATGCATGCATGAACCGGGCAAAGTGGGATAAGACGACCATGACACCTGTAGATATGGCTATGCATATCAGCGAAGGGTTGCAGCTATAGGACGTGATACATCCTATGGTGGGGCCGACACAGAGTATCTACGTGGATTACGGAGCCGGTCTATTAGGGTAGTAGTTAGGGTACATCTAAACGTATGCCTAAGTCTACCATTTGATGGTTGTTGGGATCATATCATTTCTGGTTATACTAGTATCAGTGCAGAAAGTCTGAGTAATCATTAGAGAAGTGTATACACTCTATCCTGCTTACTTTGTCATACCTTCCTTATGTAGTGTTATCTTTCTTATCCACTTTATATGCTTTTCATGCTATTTTACTTATTTACTTGCTAAAAGTAACTAGACTCGCCAGACTTTATGTCTGATCCTTTTTGTTTCCTCTTCTTTCTTCCGTTCCCCCCAGGTTCTCAGGGTGGGAATACTCAGGCTTGACCGTGATTCTGCTTACATTTTGTTGGAGCTGCTTATATGTATGGCTCAAGCTCCTATCCTTATTGCTATGCCTATATTTTGTTTAGGGAATTTTGCTTCTATTATGTACTCTGGTGTTTTAAAGTACAATACAGTAGTTTTTACGATGTAATGGTTTTTTGTGTATTTCAGATATGTGATGTTTTTGAACCACAGTGCTTTATGATAAATAAAGTTTTTAATTCCGCTGTCTTTTTACATATCTGCCTTGTAATATTTCTGTTTCTGTTTACCTATAATGCTTCATAAACTTAATGCATTCCCTTTATGAGTGACATTAGCGGTCGTGGGGTGTCACACTTGGTATCAGAGCTGAAGGTTACCAAATTGGATAAAAAAATTTGAAAACTATTTTCAAAAAGGTTTTAAAAAGCATTTTTCAAAAAAAAAAAGTCTGTTTTGAGAAGGATATTCCCCAAAACCAAATGCAATATCCTTCGATCCTTTGTCTAATCTCTTTCCTTTTCATTTCAGCATGTTGGGGGAACCTAATATTCCTGAGGGCATTACGATACTAGGCGGGTTCCATAGGTATCTAGAGGCCACGACGCCTGCCGGAAGATAAGCTGATGTTCCTCCCCCAGCTGCACCCATGTTCCCCCTCCTCCTCCTCTTCCAAGAGCAGAAATTTTCACTAAGATCTGCAAAGATTTTTATGCCATGGGAGGGAAGCTATTCCGTGGAACCGAAACATTCGTAGAGGCAAGGAATTGGCTCAAGAAGACCAAGGACTTGTTCGTAATCTTTGAAATGGAAGATCGAAGGAAGATTCAGCTAGCTGCTTGGCTACAGAAAGATGAAGCTTCTTTTTGGTGGGAAGTTATCCAAGTTGGATGTCCGGTGGAAACATGGGATGATTTTAGGCAGAGGTTTGAATGAAGTTTCTTTCCCAAGCCGAGAAAAGCATGCAAATGGAGAGGTTCTTGGCGCTCAAACAATGAAACATGACTGTTAAAGAGTATGTGAACAAATTCAACCAACTAGTAAGGTTTGGATTGGAACTGGTGGACACTCCGCATAAGAAAGATTTCCGGATTGCTAAAGGGATGAATGAACCCCTTCACGGGTTAGCTATGTCCCATACTCCAATAGGAGCTACTTTTGAGAGGCTTGTGGATATGGCCTTGATACATGAGGAAGATAAGGGAGAAAAGAAGTAAGTTAAGGCTGAAGAAACAACGCAAAACAAGAAGGTATGGCCCAGGAATGGACAACATCAACAACAACAGAAGCAAGGCGGAAAGAATGATAAGGCAAAGGATAAGAGGAAATGTCATAGCTGTGGACGTGAGGATCACTTGGTGAAGGACTGTAAAAGGAGGAAGAATTCTTGCTTCCATTGTGGAGAGGTCGGACACTTTGCTAGGGAGTGCCGGAAGAAACAGGGACAAGGTCAAAGGGCAGGAGCTTCTGGGGGGGCAAGTGAATGCTCTCGCAACCAATGCTCCTGATAGAGGTAGGAAAATTTCCGTGGAAGGTTTGATTTCTCTTTCCAGTCATCCTGTTAGAACTCTTTTTGATTCTGGCGCTTCACACTCATTTATATCTAGTTCTGTGGTTGAATCTCTGCACTTAGATACTAGTATGGTGGTGGATCCCTTTGTTGTCTCAAACCCCATTGGTGGTTCGGATCATTTGTCTATGATTTGTTGGGGTTTGAGGATATCTATCTTAGACATCGAGTTTGGGTGCGACACGTATGTGCTCGGGTTCATGGGCTATGGGTTGATTCTAGGGATGGATTGGCTAACCATGTATGGTGCCATTCTAGATTGCGAGAAGAGGGTTGTTAGGCTTTTGACTTATCATGGGAAGACACTCGAGGTTTCTTGTGACCCACAAGGGTCTGTTATGCTTAGTTTCCTAGAGTCTCTTGATGCATTTATTGATGATCAGCAGTCTGTTCCAGTAGTCGATATTATTCTGATGTTTTTGATGAGGTATGAGGTTTACCTTCGAGGTGCGAGATCGATTTCTGTATATATCTGGTAGACAATGCAATGCCAGTTGCATTACCAGTGCGCCATATGGCTCCGAGGGAAAGGAGGGAGATGAGTAAGCAAGTAGTGGAGCTACTTGAGAAAGGATTTATCGGACGAAGCATATCTAAATGGGCTGCTCCAGTTGTATTCGTGACTAAGGCGGATGATTCACTTCGTTTGTGTATATATTATAGAGAGTTGAACAAACTCAAAAAGAAGAACATGCACCCGCTTTCGAGGATAGATGACTTGTTTGACCAACTTGTTGGTGCCTCGGTTTTTTCTCAGTTAGACTTAGCCATGGGGTTTCATCAGTTGAGGGTGGCCGAAGACAGTTTAGGTAAGACCGCATTTTGGACTCCGGATGGTTTCTTAGAATGGCTTGTAATGCCTTTTGAGTTGACGAATGCACCCGCCTATTTTGTCGATCTGATGAGTAGGGTGTTTCGGGAATTTCTTAATAAATTTGTCGTAGTCTTTGGTGATGACATCTTGATCTTCTCAAAAAGCGAAAAAGAGCATGCCCAACATTTGAGGGAAGTTTTGAAAACCCTCCGTGCACATCAGCTTAAGACAAAGTTCTCCAAATGCCATTTTTGGAGGAAAGATGCGAGATTTCTAGGGCATGTGGTTTCCAAAGATGGGATAGCAATGGATCCCGCAAAGGTATTTATAGTTCAGGACTGGCAGATTCCAAAGAATGCAATGGAGGTGAGAAGCTTTTAGGGGTTGGCAGGTTATTATAGAAAGTTCATTAATGACTTCGCAAAGATATCAACCCCACTCAACAGGCTGACAAAGAAGAACTTGGCGTTTTCATGGGATATAGATTGTGATGTTACTTTCCAATGACTGAAGAGGAGTCTGACAACAGCCCCAGTCTTGACATTGCCTGATGGGAACAAAGTGTTTACAGTTTACACAAATGCATGTGGTATAGGGCTTGGTGCGGTTCTGATGCAAGAAGGGAAGGTAGTGTGTTATAGGGGTAGACAATTGAGAGTTCATGAGAAGAACTACCCTACCCATGATTTAGAGCTAGCTGCCATAGTATTCGCACTTAAGAAGTGGCGTCGTTATTTACTTGGAGAGAGGTTCGAGTTGTACACTGATCATAAATCTCTCAAGTATTTGTTTTCGCAGAAGGATCTCAATTTAAGGCAACAAAGGTGGATGGAGTTTCTAGCTTCTTATGATTTTTAGATTGCTTATACCCCTAGCAAGGATAATGTAGTGGCAGAAGCACTGAGTAGACAGGGGATGGTCTTAAGTTTGTTGTTTGTAGAAAGGAAAAGCTTGGAGTTTATATCAGCTTTTGACTCTAGACCCTCCACCGAGCTTTTGCCTGGTTTGTTTGCATCACTGGAAACACGACCCACTCTTATGGATCAGTTAAGAGCTTCATAGCGAAATGACCCACAGATTTTGGACATCTTGGATAGGCTCAATAATGGGGAGACTTCTAGTCAACTCAATAAATACTCCACAGACGATGAAGGGTGGTTGCGACGAGATGGAAGGCTCTATGTCCCCGAATTGCGAGTTTGATAAAGACAGTCCTAGAAGAAGCCCATCACTCTAAGATGATCATTCATCAAAGTGGCGATAAAATGTATAAAGATACGAAGCGGGTTTTCTTTTGGGCTGGAATGAAGAGAGGTGTGGCAGAGTTTGTTTCTCAATGTCTGATCTGGCAGCAAGTTAAAGCCGAGCAAAGGAAGCTCGGTGGTTTACTTCATCCTTCGAAGGTTCCACAGTGGAAGTGGAAGAGCGTCTCTATGGACTTTATAAATTGTTCGCCTAGATCAAAGAAAGCCAATACCAGTATTTGGTTGGTAGTAGATAGACTTACAAAGAGTGCTCATTTTATTTCAGTTAAGAGTAAGAGGACGACAACATGGTTAGCAATAGTTTCTGTTCATGAGATAGTTCATCTTCATGGAGTACCGTCCAGCATCGTAAGCGATCGTGACCCCATCTTCACTAGCAAATTTTGGAGAAGCTTGCACGAAGCATTGGTACACAGTTACGTTAAGCACCTCTTATTATCCTCAGACCGATGGGAAGACAGAGAGGGTGAACAGAGTTCTAGAGGATCTTTTGAGGCTGTGTATTCTGGACTTCAGAGGTACTTGGGAAGAGCATCTTCCTTTAGAAGAATTCGCCTACAACAACAGCTTTCATGCAAGTATTGGCATGGCACCTTTTGAAGCCTTATACGGACTTCCCTGTAGATCACCAACTTATTGGTGGGAATCTACAAAAAGACTATTACTTGAACCGGATATGGTTAGAGAAACGTCCGAGAAGATAGATCTTATTAGATGGCGAATAAAGACCGCTCAAAATAGGCAGAAATCCTACGCTGACAAGAGAAGGACTGATATTGAATTTGAAGTAGGAGATATGGTTTTCATTAAAGTGTCACCTCTGAGGAACGTGGTTCGCTTTGGGTCTGTAGGGAAACTGGCTCCAAGATTCATAGGGCCATTTCCCATAACAGAACGGATTGGCCAAATGGCCTATAAAGCTGCCAGAGAGCCTATCCGGCGTTCATGATGTTTTCCACGTTTCTCACTTGCGGAAGTGTTTGCACGATACCGCGGGAGTAGTTGAGCCAAGTGTATTGGAGGAAGTAGAGGTAGAACGGGAGGCAACAGTCAGACGAGTTCCTTCCCATATTCTTGGATCGGAAGTTAAGAAGTTACACAACAAAGAAATCAAGTTGATGAAGGTTCAATGGGGAGATGACCCAGAAGATGCAACTTGGGAGACCGAAGATAAGATTTGTGCTTCGTACACTTTTCTTTTCGAGGTTATGTTCTTAACTCTTTTTTTCCCAAAGTTTTATCTGTGATTGTTTCTATCATTTAAGTAGGTCCTATTGGTAGAATTTCCGATCTTTAGATAGGAATCCCATGGATGTAAACATTTATTTGAGACATGTTATGTTTGATGGATGCAAGTGTTTGCTAGTGGTTGCTCGTGGATGCATATACACACACATTAGGCACTAGATGGGCCAATCACTCTCATACTACATATGGATGTGTGTGCATTTTCTTTTCACTTATGGATGAAATTGAATGTATCATCATATGGATGTTGCATTTGGACGGATGATTGTGCACTCATGTAGAACTTACATGATAGGATTATTGCATACATGTTGGACTCATGGCACTATCATTCATTGCATTAAGGAGGTCAATTGAATCAGTAGACCGCCTGATCTTCGCATTAGTATTGGGACATATGCACACACCTTTGCATATGTTCATATAAAGCATTGAAGTCTTTAAGGACAATGGATGCCTACGATTGGTGGATGAGTATATGGGTGATGGATTGTAGGATATACATTCTTCTTGTCTTGGAGATTTCGGGGACGAAATCCTTTGAGCAGGGGAGAATGTAACACCCCATATTTTAACAATACTAAAAGAGGATAAACTAAATAATAATTAATTTAATATTCAGAATTAAGGGAAACGGACTGCACCATTACATTCGCCTCGAAATTCTGGTGAAGGTAGACATTTGGTTTGGGTAAAACAGACACTGTATAAAGAAGTTATAAGGATTTGAAGTTTGTATATGCGTAGAAGAATTATATATATAATAAATCAGAAAAATTAGAAAATAGTTTGAAATCCGAAAATAAATAGGTAGCAATTTCCTACCCTAGGGGAGTCAACACCTCAAGGGGGGTGTCGACCCTTAGGTCGACCCACTAAGGGGGGATCGACCCCCCTAGAGCTGAGGTGGCAGGTCGGATTCTGGGGGCTGGCAGCTATATATACAGGCTCATTTCTCTTGTTTTCTTCACTGGAAATCAATGGAGGCCAAATGCTATCAGTGCCTGGACTAAATCAGACTCTTTACTTCTTCTATAATCAAAGATTAAGGATTCAAGCGTAGATCTGTGACACAACAATCTTCTCTTCTAGTTCTACTTTCTAAATCCAAACATTGTTAGTTCTAAGTTACTTTTAGATCTAAACGATTAAAAGTAAACATGATATGACTATAGTTCGGATCCATTCTTCTGACTGAATTATACCAGATCTATTATAAGTTGTGAATCTATGACATTCTGAATTAGTTATGACTTGGATCTCAATCTTTATCATATCAGATCTATTGCCACTTGTGAATTTATGATGTTATGACATACTGTGACTTGGATCTAAATCTTTATCAGGATATATCTACTTTTGATTTTAGATCTAGCTTATTATTTAGATCACCTTGTTCCTATCATATTGGATCTGAACTAGTTGGATATATAAATTATTATTTAAATCTCGTTATGCTTATTATGACATTCCTACTATGTTAGAACTAGTTTAATTATCACAAGTTCACAGATCTATTTTTATATATCCACCATATCACTATGCCAGTATATATTTATGCCAGTTATGTTAGAACTATCATTATTGTCATCTTCCCATCACCTTTCCCTTTTGTTGTTCATGACCAGGCTACTTCCTAGCCTAGGCATGCCGCTAAATATATGCGAATGCGTTAGTTAGGGAACGGGGGAAAATATAAAATTTGGAATAACTTGGATAATGATTATGAACATGAATTTGGACATATAATTCACTATGAACATAATGGGGAAAAAAGGACATGAAACCTATAATGACATAGGTAAAATTGGTTAATAATGAAATGCCTAGGATTACAGTAATTAGAAACTGTAATTACGCCTATGACACGAGGTTAGATTACACTTGTGGTGGCAGTCTGCCCGGAACTGCCTGGCATATCCAGCGACCACAAGTGGTAATCTAATGTGGGAGGCCTAGGTGCACAAATACGAGACGTGCTAAGAGACGAGGTTAAGCCCAATTTGTGGAATAAGTTTGCCCGGACCCGCCTGGCATGTCCAGCATCCATAAATGGTAGGCTTAATGTGGGAGGCCTACCATACGGTAACCATAAATGAAAATATGGTAATAAACCTTAAAATACTTAACCTAGTTGAAACCATAGGGATTGTATGAACATGAATTTAAATTAGGGTTAATTAAATTTGGTTGAACAGAGGGTGGGTTAGGTAAATCTGAGGGGGGTGGGTAATATTTACATATAGGCTCATGAACTTAACCTGATAGGGTTATGTAATTAAAGACACGTAATGGTAAGCATGGCTTGTGAAAGTGTTGAAGTTATGTAATTAAAGACACCTTTTTAAGGTAAGCGTAACCTGTAGAAATGGTTGGGTTATGAGATATATATAACTAATAGAAATCCTAGTGGGGATACAAGACAAGGGGGAGAGCTTGTATCATATTGTGTGGGGGACCCATTTCAGTCAGTAACCCTTAATAAGTATCAAAACGAGTACTCCGCTCTAGCTCAGAGTGGGGCATGCTTACTGGGCTGATTGTAAGAGATCCAAACGTGGAGGACGATGTGGGCAGCGCAAACCAATTGGGTCATGTGCGTGCATGAGCCGGGCAGAGGGGGATAAGACGACCGTGACACCTGTAGATATGGCTGTGCATATTAGTGAAGTGTTGTAGTTACAGGACGTGATACATCCTATGGTGGGGCAGGCATAGAGTATCTACGCGGATTAGGGATCCGATCGATTAGGGTAGTAGTTAGGGTACATCTGAACGTATGCCTAAGTCCACAGTTTGACGGTTGTTGGGATCATATCATTTCTGGTTATAATAGTATCAGTGCAGAGAGTCTAAGTAATCATTAGGGAACAGTATACACTCTATCCTGCTTACTTTGTCATACTTGCCTTATGTAGTGTTATCTTTCTTATCCACTTTGTATGCCTGTCATGCTACTTTTACTTATTTACTTGCTAAAGTAACTAGACTCGCCAGACTTTATGTATGACCCTTTTTGTTTCCTCTTCTTTCTTCTGTCCTACCCTCCCCCCTCCCCCGGTTCTCAACGTGGGAATACTCATGCTTGACCGTGATTTTGCTTACATTCTGCTGGAGCTGCTTAGATGTATGGCTCAAGCTCTTATCCTTGTTGCTATGACTATATTTTGTTTGGGGAATTTTTTTTCTTTTATGTACTCTGATGTTTTAAAGTACAAGACAATAGTTTTTACAATGTAATGTTTTTTTGCGTAATTCAGACATGTGATGTTTTTGAACCACAATGCCTTATGATAAATAAAGTTTTTAATTTCGCTGCCATTTTATATATCTTTCTTGTAATATTTTTATTTCTGTAATAACGCTTCATGAAACTTAATGCATTCCCTTTGTGAGTGACATTAACAGACGTGGGGTGTCACAAGGTCTGTAGTATTTCTATTAAGGATATGGCTCCTAAAAAAGGAGAGAGCTAGATAAACAACTGAGTTATTGCTACAAGGGTTTCTTAGGAGGAGCATGTATGAGTTGTGGAAGAATGGAGTTTTGATGACAAAAACCATATTTCAATATTAATTGATTATAGAATATATACTAACACAATTATCTAGAATATATATGCATATGCAAGATTTATATTCAGGAATTAATACTGAAGACTGTACATTTTTAGAGCTTCAAGAGATTCATAATTCAGAGATGATTCAAGACTCATGAGTAATCAAGATTTCAAGTGTAATAACCCGGAAATCCAAGCCAATTTAAAAATTTTATTTTGGCAATTTTAGCGAATTTTGACTATTTAAAATGAATTATTTTAAATAATATCGACAAGAAATTTATTTTGAAAAGAATTCGAACGTATATATTCATTTGAATCGACGATAAAATATAAATATTTATTTATAATTATAAAAGGAATAGAAAATGGCGCGGTAGTTCGATAATTCGATTTCAAAATTCAAATGAATGTACAGGATTCAAAATAAATCGGATTTTAAAGAAACCAAAAATATTTGAATCTAATTAAGAATATCTTTCCAACGAATCCGAAAAATTGAAATTTCATAGCGGGGATCAAAAGTTATGTCCAATTGAAATTTCAGAATAGTCGCTATGGAATTCTGGCCCTTAAAAATAGCCATTTTGCAAATGACCTCGGTTTTCAATGAAACCGCTTTTGTTGGAACCAGAATGTCAAGTTATTGCTAGTTTCCAAAATTCGTAATTTTTCGAATCAATATGTGAGCGTGGCAATGGAAAACGCGTTTGACCAGTTTTAGTTGATTTTAATCGACTGGAAAATGGCCATTTTTCAAACGGTCTCAGAATTCGATGAAATTATTTTTCTTAGGACCGTATCATCAGTACGAAGCTAAAAAATATTTTTTGAGAAATTTTAGAGTTAGTATGTGGCCCCAATGAATTGAAATGTGTGTTCAAATTCAATATATAGAGTTATATGTTGATTTTGACGAAAACTGATCGAAATAGTCGAATCAACTTACGATACATATCCCATTGTGTTCGGAATGGGGGTAATTAGCTATGGACAACAGGTGATGGGTTCGATTTCGAGGTCGAAATAAAAAGTTGCTTTTTGAAATTATATAATTATATAAAAAAAATCTCTTTCCTCACTACTACCTCTCAGCGCCCCCCCCCCCGTTTGAAATCGTTTTCAAAACAAAAAGAAGAGAGAGAGGGCACAAAGCCCTAGCCCCAAGCCGCCACCGCCTCGCGGCTACCCACCGCCCGCGCCAGATACGCTGCACCCCCCCTAACGCGCCTCCCTTCCTTCCCCTTCCTCTCTTCGTCTCGCAACCGTACCCCCCCCAAGCCTTCAGCAAATCGCGCAACCCCCTGGCCCGATGCAACCAATCGCAGCTCCCCTAGCCCGACGCAACCAACTGCAGCCCCCCTGGACCGACGCAACCAACCGCAGCCCCCTGGCTCGACGCAACCAACCGCAGCCCCCATGGCCCGACGCAACCCCCCCCCCCCCCAGCGCGCCTCCCCCGCCATCTGACTCCAACTCTGACTGTAAGCACCTTCTTAAATTTGTTTTATTTATTTCGGTTTATTTGAAAGTGATTAGTTAGAATAGAGAAAAAAATCAGTTTTATTTTTTTTAAAAGAGAAGGATTATATTATTGAATAATAGAAATATAATTTTTATATTAATAGAAGGTTAGAAATATAATTTTTATATTAGTAGAAGGTTAAAAATATGATTTTTATAAAGTAGAAGTATTAAAAATATGATTTTTATATAACAGAGAATATAAAAATATTATCTTTATATATGTAGCGAAATAAAAATCTGATTTTTCTTATATATAGGTTGAAGTAAAAATGTGATTTTTATAGCGATGATATAAAAATTCGATCTTTATATTAGAAATAGAATTTTTATCTATATAATAGCGATGTAAAAATATAATTTTTATCATATATATAGCAAAGTAAAAATACGATTTTGATCATTAGAATGGTTAAGGAAAAATATGGTTTTTAAATTGAAAGTGAACAAATAAAAATGTGATTTTTATTTTAAAGACAACAGTATAAAAATGTGATTTTATATATGTAGTGAATACGGGCGACGAAAGTGACGAAGTGCAAGCAAGATGAAGGTTCCCTACATATGAAGAGTCGTGGAGTTTGGATTAGCTAGTCGGTGAGAACTCCTCACTTTTAAATTTATTTCTAGTTAAAATATATACTAGGATGCATACAGTGCTTAGTAGCACCCTACACCCGTCGTCCACAGACCATGGACGGCTTGTATGCTTGTTTGTTTGATTTTGCTGTGTAGTTGATTGTGTGATGTGAAATGAAATAAAATATTTATATAGTTAAAAATATTTTATAGTTGAAAATAGAATTTTTAACGTGTATTTAAAATGAAATAAAAATAAACAAATCGGATGATTTGTTTATATACACACATTTGACTGATATTGATTGGGACGATAAATTTTACACATCGCCCAACTGCACAAATAAAATCTGTGTTGGATTGTCTGAAAACCCCACATGGGTATTGGGGTGATATATGACATACACTAATCCCAATAATTAGTTGTATGTCAATCAATTGATTGGCAGACTGTTATAAGCGTTGAATATTTATTTTTGATGCTTATACAGTGTAGAATGCACTTTGGATGATGGTTGATTATTTTTCATTGTTGATATATACATGCGTTGTATGGAAATCCATAGAAATAAAATCTATTGTAATTGATTGGGCCTCATTCCAGTTTTGAAAAAGAAATATTTGAAAAAAAGAAATATTTGAAAAAGAAATATCTGAAATAGAATATTTGAAAATAGAAATATTTGAAAAAGAAATATTTGAAGTAGAATATTTGAAAATAGAAATATATGAAGTCGTGTTGATTAGATTGACGCCATTTTGACGCAAACGATATTTATATCGATTATATTCGTTTTTATAATGAATATTGAAAAGTGATTTCAAAATTGAATATTTTGAAAAGGAATTCGAATCGAATTGAAATTGAATGGAAATCAATTTGAAATGAATTCGAATTGAAATTGAATATAATTGAAATTGAATAGAATTGAAATTGAATAGAATTGAAATTGAATAGAATTGAAATTGAATAGAATTGGATTCGAATTGGAAATGAATGCGAATTGAAATTGAATAGAAATGAATTCGAATTGAATTGAATTGAATTGAAACCGAACTGAAATTGAATTAAAAATCGATTTAAACTGAAATCAATTTGAGATGAATTTAAAACGAATTTATATTGAAAAATTCAATCTTGGTTTGAATTTGAAAATGAAGTTTAAATCGTTTGGAAAACGAATTTAAAACGATTTATAAAATACGTTTTAAAAGGAAATCGAAGAAGTATATATTATACATATTATATATATAATATAATGGCCCGAATAGAACGTACCGCACTGCGGTAGTTCGTGAATTTCGACCATTGACTTCGAATGGATATTGTGGGAGATCCGACCATCGGATTCTCCTAAAACCGGAACTGTTGGGTTCGTATCGAAAATTGATTTCTAAAGAATATTAGAAATTAGAAATCTAACGGTTGGATTTGGAATTATTTCCAAATCAAATTTGGAAAAGGTCGCTGTAAGTGCAGTTCGATGGCCATTGATGGAAATCGACTGTACGGGCCTTGATAAAATTATTAAAAATAGTAATAATTTGTGTAAAATCATAAGAAATGATTTGGGAAGAATTGGGATGAAAAACTCCATATTTGAAAAGATAAAAATAGATTTTTATCAAAATGAATTAGTTTTGAACTAGAATTATCTATTTATTTTTAAAATAAATAAATTGGATTTGAAATGGTTTTGAAAATAACCAAGATTTCCAATAATTGAATTGGAAGGGATTTGAATCGAAATTGTCTTTGGAATATTTCGATGTTGGATTTCGTGATGATACAGGTATTGTTATGGGAATTTGAAAGATATATTTATATCGTTATTTCCAATACGATATTTGTTGGTCGTAGAATTTGACGTTGAATATAAGCCGATATATTTTCTATTCAGAGCCTTGTATTTAATATCAAATGTGATTAGGGTTTGTCGTGAATGGTGTCTTCATTAACACTGTTCCTAAGCCCAGTTGAGAAAAAGATTAAATCTTTTTATTTAGATTTAATGAAGTGTACCAATTAAATAATATTTAATTGGAATTGAATTGGTATTGATTTTTGGGTTTATCGTGAACAGTGTTTTAAATAACACTTGTTCTTTAACCCGATAATTAATGGAATGTGATTTTGGGCTTACCGTGAACCATGTTTTAAATGACACTGATTCTTTAACCCAGTTAAAGATTAAAACTAAGTGGAGTTTTAATGAATCTTTAATTAGATTGAAAAGATTGAGAATGGAGTATCACCAGTTTTACTCCAGGCGATAGTTAAATCTTTAATTAAATTTGAACGTGAAATGGTAATTGAATTTACCGATAACACCGTGGTGTTAGATATGAAGTATTACCAGTTTTACTTCATGGGATGAATAGGTTGGGATTGGGAAATAAATGATTACTTCGTGTGGTTCGCTAATCCCGTCTAGTTTGAATCGATATTCAAAGAAGATTAAAGAATAAATTTAAAGAATTTATCTTTGATAAAATTAATGGGAACCTTTCCCAAAGTATAAGAATACTTGAATAAAAGAATATTCTGAATTGGAATGAGGCGTATGTTGTGTTTGTGTAACACTTGTTTATTATATACGCGAGTTATTCAGAAAGACCGAGTCTATCCCATTCTGAATAACTGATTCGATGTGGTGTCGAGGATGAAGACAGTGGTCGAAGTCCGGAGGTCTTCACATCATTTGGGCGATTACTGGTGATCTTGATTGGGCCGTACACCCAAGAGGAGGGAATCAGTTAGTGGTCGTCCAGACGTACTTGGAGATCGATGGATATGCGAGGTACAAGGTGCCTCCGGTTTCGTTCAGACCCAGAACGAACTTGTAAATGGATTGTGTGTCTGACATTGGGTTTCAATCTGTATGATTGATATCGGTTGCATAGTGTGAATTGCCTGTGTGGCATGCTAAGATGCAAATGATCAAAGCTTTTGTTGAAAAGCAAAGTCTTGTGGTTGATGAACAAAGCACGGCCTGTGTGGCATAGCTTTGTTTAACGTAAATTCGCGAGCCTCACACCCCGGCGGTGAACCAAAAACGGGAGAGGACCTCTGGGAGGACATGCGTTTCTTTCTAGTTAGAAGTGGCGTCTGAGGTTTTACACGCCCTGACGAGTTTGACTTATGTGGTTGTTGCTGTTGCGAGGCACCTCGGATATATCGGTGACTGTGTGGAGCCGATGGAGTCATTTGGCTCATTTACGACCCAAAGGGCAGGGAAATGTAGTGTTCAGGCATAATAATCCACATCGGTGGACCGGCCCTGACGATCCAAGGGGCAGTTGCGGCTGTTCCTGAGGCTCGGGCTAGACAGTCTCGAATCGGGAGAGGACTATCTTTTGCCTCAGTTCACAGACGGAAATCCAATTTCCAAATACGTGACTTTGCGGTTTTGATTGTAGAGCCTAGTATGGTGACATGATATGCCGTCTATGATTGATATTTATGATTGAAATTGTTTTTGACACTATACACTTATAATAGTATCAAATTATTTGTTTTAAACGTACTAAGCATGTTTGGCTATTATAAGGGAAAACCCTATCCCAGGCTTGTGTTGCATTGTGTGATAGGACCCGGGTCTTATAATAGCTTCATTTTTCCAAAAAGCATTGTGCTGTTTTATTATATGCACTGGTATTCTTGGAAGGAAATCCGTTCCGTGTTATACGGCGTGGTCCCTTGATATATGTGATTTAAAGTAAAGTTTTTAATAACTGTTTTAGTTCTCACACTAGTCACATGACTGACCTGGAGTTTATTGTTTTAACCTAAACTCTGGTTTCCCTTATTTTGATATGGGCAGCTAGTAGTTTTGGTTTTGCAGATTTATATTCACAGGATCCTGATTTACAGTTGGAACGATACTCGAAAAGCTCTGTATCCGTGTATTACTTCTAGTTGTGTATTGTATTATTTTCCGCCGCTATGTAATTTATTGTAATCTCTGATATTTATCGAATGTATTTTATTTGTTAATACTCTGTATATTCTTGTAATCTGATGGAATTGTTGTAATTAACAATGAAGTGTTCTTCTGTCTGCGTTCTAATTTGTCGTGTTCTCAAAACAATCAGGCGTTTCGAACAGTCTTGATCGGTTTAGCGACTGATTCGGATCGAGCGAATTCCCGGTCGTTACATCGTGGCATCAGAGCTCTGGTTTACGGAGCTAGAGAACAAGACACATTAGAACCATATGAATGAATTCATCAGAGATTGGATTAGTAATATCCAATGAGAATGACTCGTTAGAGATGGGATCAGTAGTATCCTAGAACGGGTGTGAGGAGTATATTTTTAAAATGAAAATAAGTTTTGTTTTGAAATCTAAATCACTTATTCATATTTGAATATTTATTTATATTTAATTTGGACAATCCAATATATAAAGATTTTGCATATACGCCTTGCAAACGTGTATTCGAAGTTTTAATGTACTGGATAGTTATAGAATCACACTCTAGTTGCCCGGGGATAATTCTGGTGATGGGGTACCATCGCCAGTATTTATTTTCGAGTTTCGAAAGTGAGATTTCTATATATTTCCAATTGACTGGTGTGAGAACCGAAATTAGATAGGGCTTATTGTTGTGATTTGGCATCAAAAATCTGATTTTTGGATATGTATAGAAGTTATGAATTTGAAACGCTAATCAACTAATTGATTGCTGCTTGTGTTGTAAGATTATTTGTTATCTTATGAAACCATTATGTGAATGAACGGTTGACATAACCAAATTTTTTCGAAAAGTGGAAATTGGTTGCATTTGCATATATGTACATGTATATCCATTGAACAGGTCATAGCAAGGAGGCAAGAGCAGAAGAATAAAATTGTTTGCCTGACAAATAGGTACATGTTTACCATAATTTACTGTTTTGTTTGGGTGATGATGATTTTATGAGCCGCTTGGCTTTTTCTTTTTCTTTTTGGATTGAAGAAGGCCGCGGGAGGCTATATGAAATATCCCGAAGTCCCCGGTGCAGGGGAGGTTATGGCAAAAAATTTAGAAAACTTAGGGTGTTAGCCAAATTTTTGAAAAAATTGAAAAGTTCTTAGAAACTGAAAAGTTGAAGAACTTAAGCCGTAATGAAAATACTGGAAGTTTAGTGTATTTGTGAAACAACTTTCGGATTCGTTCCTTTAGGGGGATGAAAAGTTCTAAGTGGGGGAGATTGTAATAACCCGGAAATCCGAGCCAATTTAAAATTTTTATTTTGGCAATTTTAGCGAATTTTGATTACTAAAATGAATTATTTTAAATAATATCGACGAGAAATTTATTTTGAAAAGAATTCGAACGTATATATTCATTTGAATCGATGATAGAATATAAATATTTATTTATAATTATAAAAGGAATAGTAAATGGCACGGTAGTTCGATAATTCAATTTCAAAAATGTTTGAATCTAATTAAGATTATCTTTCCAACGAATCCTAAAAATTGAAATTCCATAGCGGGGATCAAAAGTTATGTCCAATTGAAATTTCAGAATAGTCACTATGGAATTTTGGCCCTTAAAATAGCCATTTTGCAAACGACCTCGGTTTTCGACGAATCCACTTTTGTTGGAACCAGAATGTCAAGTTATTGCTAGATTCCAAAATTCATAAATTTTCGAATCAATATGTGAGCATGGCAAAGGAAAATGCATTTGACCAGTTTTAGTTGATTTTAATCGACTGGAAAATGGCCATTTTTCAAACGGTCTCAGAATTCGATGAAATTAGTTTTGTTAGGACCATATCATCAGTACGAAGCTAGAAAATATTTTTCGAGAAATTTTATAGTTAGTATGTGGCCCCAGTGAATTGAAATGTGTGTTCAAATTCAATATATAGAGTTATATGTTGATTTTGACGAAAAATGATCGAAACGGTCGAATCAACTTACGATACATATCCCATTGTGTTCGGAATGGGGGTAATTAGCTATGGATGACAGGCGATGGGTTCGATTTCGAGGTCGAAATAAAAAGTTGCTTTTTGAAATTAAATAAAAAATCTCTCTCCTCACTAATACCTCTCAGACCCCCCCCCCCCCCCCCCCCGTTTGAAATCGTTTTCAAAAATAAAAATAAAATGAGAGAGGGCACGAACCCCTAGCCCCAAGCCACCGCCGCCTCATGGCTACCCGCCGCTAGACATGCGGCAACCCCTCTAACGCGCCTCCCTTCCTTCCCTTTCCTCTCTCTGTCTCGCAACCGTAAACCCCCCCAGCCTTCAGCAAATCGCGCAGCCCCCCTGGCCCGACGCAACCAACCGCAGCACCCCCTGGCCCGACGTAACCAACCGCAGCCCCCGTGGCCCGATGCAACCCCTGATCCGATGCCCCCCCCTCAGCGCGCCTCCCCCTCCATCTGACTCCAACTCCGACTGTAAGCACCTTCTTAAATTTGTTTTATTTATTCCAATTTATTTAAAAGTGATTGGTTAGAATAGAGAAAAAAATCAGTTTTATTTTTTAAAAAAGAGAAGGATTATATTTTTGAATAATAGAAATATAATTTTTATATTAGTAGAAGGTTAGAAATATAATTTTTACATTAGTAGAAGGTTAAAAATACGATTTTATAAAGTAAAAGGTTAAAAATATGATTTTTATAAAGTAGAAGTATTAAAAATATGATTTTTATATAACAGAGAATATAAAAATATTATCTTTATATATGCAGCAAAATAAAAATCTGATTATTCTTATATATAGGTTGAAGTAAAAATGTGATTTTTATAGCGATGATATAAAAATTCGATCTTCATATTAGAAATAGAATTTTTATCTATATAATAGCGATGTAAAAATAGAATTTTTATCATATATATAGCAAAGTAAAAATACGATTTTGATCATTAGAATGGTTAAGGAAAAATATGGTTTTTAAATTGAAAGTTAACAAATACAAATGTGATTTTTATTTTAAAGACAGCAGTATAAAAATGTGATTTTTATATATGTATTGAATACGGGCGACGAAAGTGACGAAGTGCAAGTAAGATGAAGGTTTCCTACATATGAAGAGTCGTGGAGTTTGGATTAGCTAGTTGGTGAGAATTCCTCACTTTTAAATTTATTTATTGTTAAAATATATACTAGGATGCATACGGTGCTTAGTAGCACCCGACACCCGTCGTCCACAGACCATGGACGGCTTGTATGCTTGTTTGTTTGATTTTGCTTTGTAGTTGATTGTGTGATGTGATGTGAAATGAAATAAAATATTTATATAGTTAAAAATATTTTATAGTTGAAAATATAATTTTTAAAGTGTATTTAAAATGAAATAAAAATAAATAAATCGGACGATTTGTTTATATACACACATTTGACTGATATTGATTGGGGCGATAAATTTTGCACATCGCCCAACTGCACAAATAAAATCTGTGTTGGATTGTCTGAAAACCCCACAGGGGTATTGGGGTGATATATGACATACACTAATCCCAATAATTAGTTGTATGTCGATCGATTGATTGACAAACTGTTATAAGCATTGAATATTTATTTTTGATGCTTATACAGTGTAGAATGCACTTTGGATGATGGTTGATTATTTGTCATTGTTGATATATACATGCATTGTATGGAAATCCATAGAAATAAAATCTATGGTAATTGATTGGGCCTCATTCCAGTTTTGAAAAAGAAATATTTGAAAAAAAGAAATATTTGAAAAAGAAATATCTTAAATAGAATATTTGAAAATAGAAATATTTGAAAAAGAAATATTTAAAGTAGATTATTTGAAAATAGAAATATATGAAGCCATGTTGATTAGAATGACGCCATTTTGACGCAAACGATATTTATATCGATTATATTCGTTTTTATAATAAATATTGAAAAGTGATTTCAAAATCGAATATTTTGAAAAGAAATTCGAATCGAATTGAAATTGAATGGAAATCAATTTGAAATGAATTCGAATTGGAATTGAATAGAACTGGATTCGAATTGGAAATGAATGCGAATTGAAATTGAATAGAAATGAATTTGAATTGAAATTGAATTGAATTGAAACCGAATTGAAATTGAATTAAAAATCGATTTAAATTGAAATCAATTAGAGATGAATTTAAAACGAATTTATATTGAAAAATTCAATCTTGATTTGAATTTGAAAATGAAGTTTAAATCGTTTCGAAAACGAATTTAAAACGATTTATAAAATATGTTTTAAAAGGAAATCGACGAAGTATATATTATACATATTATATATATATAATATAATGGCCCGAATAGAACGCACCGCGCTGCGGTAGTTCGTGAATTTCAACCATAGACTTCGAATGGATATTATGGGAGATCCGACCATTGGATTCTCCTAAAACCGGAACCGTTGGGTTCGTATCGAAAAGAGATTTATAACGAATATTAGAAATTAGAAATCTAATGGTTGGATTTGGAATCATGTCCAAATCAAATTTGAAAAAGGTTGTTGTAAGTGCAGTTCGATGGCCATTGATGGAAATCGACTGTACGGGCCTTGATAAAATTATTAAAAATAGTAATAATTTGTGTAAAATCATAAGAAATGATTTGGGAAGAATTGGGATGAAAAACTCCATATTTGAAAAGATAAAAATAGATATTTATCGAAATGAACTAGTTTTGAACTAGAATTATAATTCTATTTATTTTTAAAATAAATAAATTGGATTTGAAATGGTTTTGAAAATAACCAAGATTTCCAATAATTGAATTGGAAGGGATTTGAATCGAAATTGTCTTTGGAATATTTCGATGTTGGATTTCGTGATGATACAGGTATTGTTATGGGAATTTGAAAGATATATTTATATCGTTATTTTCAATACGATATTTGTTTGTCGTAGAATTTGATATTGAATATAAGCCGATATATTTTCTATTCAGAGCCTTGTATTTAATATCAAATGTGATTTGGGTTTGTCGTGAATGGTGTCTTCATTAACACTGTTCTTAAGCCCAGTTGAGAAAAAGATTAAATCTTTTTATTTAGATTTAATGAAGTGTACCAATTAAATAATATTTAATTGGAATTGAATTGGTATTGAATTGTGGGTTTATCGTGAACAGTGTTTTAAAAAACACTTGTTCTTTAACCCGATAATTAATGGAATGTGATTTTGGGCTTACCGTGAACCGTGTTTTAAATGACACCGATTCTTTAACCCAGTTAAAGATTAAAACTAAGTGGAGTTTTAATGAATCTTTAATTAGATTGAAAAGATTGAGTATGGAGTATCACCAGTTTTACTCCAGGCAATAGTTAAATCTTTGATTTGAACGTGAAATGGTAATTGAATTCACCAATAACACCGTGGTGTTAGTATGAAGTATTACCAGTTTTACTTAATGGGATGAATAGGTTGGGATTGGGAAATAAATGATTACTTCGGTGTGGTTCGCTAATCCCGTCTAGTTTGAATTGATATTCAAAGAAGATTAAAGAATAAACTTAAAGAATTTATCTTTGATAAAATTAATGGGAACCTTTCCCAAAGTATAAGAATATTTGAATAAAAGAATATTCTGAATTGGAATGAGGCGTATGTTGTGCTTGTGTAACACTTGTTTATTATATACACGAGTTATTCAGAAAGACCGGGTCTATCCCATTCTGAATAACTGATTCGGCGTGGTGTCGAGGATGAAGACGGTGGTCGAAGACCGGAGGTCTTCACGTCGTTTGGGTGATTACTGATGATCTTGATTGGGCCGTACACCCAAGAGGAGGGAATCAGTTAGTGGTCGTCCAGACGTACTTGGAGATCGATGGATATGTGAGGTACAAGGTGCCTCCGGTTTCGTTCAGACCCAGAACGGACTTGTAAATGGACCGTGTGTGTGACATTGGATTTCATTCTGTGTGATTGATATCAGTTGCATAGTGTGAATTTCCTTTGTGGCATGCTAAGATGCAAATGATCAAAGCTTTTGTTGAAAAGCAAAGTCTTGTGGTTGATGAACAAAGCACGACCTGTGTGGCATAGCTTTGTGTAATGTAAATTCGCGAGCCTCACATCCCGGTGGTGAACCAAAAACCGTAGAGGACCTAAGGGAGGACATGCGTTTCTTTCTGGTTAGAAGTGGCGTCAGTGGTTTTACACCCCCCGACGAGTTTGACTTATGTGGTTGTTGTTGTTACGAGGCGCCTCGGATATATCGGTGACTGTGTGGAGCCGATGGAGTCATTTGGCTTATTTACACCCCAAAGGGCGGGGAAACGTAGTGTTCAGGCATAATAATCCACATCGGTGGATCGGCCTTGACGATCCAAGGGGCAGTTGCGACTGTTCCTGAGACTCGGGCTAGACAGTCTCGAAACGAGAGAGGACTATCTTTTGCCTCGGTTCACAGATGGAAATCCAATTTCCAAATACGTGACTTTGCGGTTTTGGTTGCAGAGCCTAGTATGGCGACATGATATATGGTACCCATGCCGTCTATGATTGATATTTACGATTGAAATTGTTTTTGACACTATACACTTATAATAGTATCAAATGATTTTTTTTTAACATACTAAGCATGTTTGTCTATTATAAGGGAAAACCCTATCTCCCGGCTTGCGTTGCATTGTGTGATAGGACCTGGGTCTTATAATAGCTTCATTTTTCCAAAAAGCATTGTGCTGCTTTGTTATATGCACTGGTATTCTTGGGAGGAAACCCGTTCCGTGTTTTACGGCGTGGTCCCTTGATATATCTGATTTAAAGTAAAGTTTTAAATAACTGTTTTATTTCTCACACTAGTCACATGACTAACCTGGAGTTTATTGTTTTAACCTAAACTCTGGGTTCCCTTATTTTGACATGGGCAGCTAGTAGTTTTGGTTTTGCAGATTTATATTCACAGGATCCTGATTTACAGCTGGAACGATACTCGGAAAGCTCTGTATCCGTGTATTACTTCTAGTTGTGTATTGTATTATTTTCCGCTGCTATGTAATTTATTGTAATCTCTGATATTTATCGAATGTATTTTATTTGTTAATACTCTGTATATTCTTGTAATCTGATGGAATTGTTGTAATTAACAATGAAGTGTTCTTCTGTCTGCGTTCTAATTTGTCGTGTTCTCAAAACAATCAGGCGTTTCGAACGGTCTTGATCGGTTTAGCGACTGATTCAGATCGAGCGAATTCCCGGTCGTTACATCGTGGTATCAGAGCTCTGGTTTACAGAGCTAGAGAACAAGACGCATTAGAACCATACGAAAGAATTCATCAGAGATTGGATTAGTAATATCCAATGAGAATGACTCGTTAGAGATGGGATCAGTAGTATCCTAGAACAGGTGTGAAGAGTATATTTTTAAAATGAAAATAAGTTTTGTTGTGAAATCTAAATCACTTATTCGTATTTGAATATTTATTTATATTTAATTTGGACAATCCAATATATAAAGATTTTGCATATACGCCTTGCAAACGTGTATTCGAAGTTTTAATGTACTGGATAGTTATAGAATCACACTCTAGTTGCCCGGGGATAATTCTGGTGACGGGGCACCATCGCCAGTATTTATTTTTGAGTTTTGAAAGTGAGATTTCTATATATTTCCAATTGACTGGTGTGAGAACCGAAATTAGATTGGGCTTATTATTGTGATTTGGCATCAAAAATCTGATTTTTGGATATGTATAGAAGTTATGAATTTGAAACGCTAATCAACTAATTGATTGCTGGTTGTGTTGTATGATTATTTGTTATCTAATGAAACCATTATGTGAATGAACGGTAGACATAACCAAATTTTGTCAAAAAGTGGAAATTGGTTGCATTTGCATATATGTACATGTATATCCATTGAACAGGTCATAGCAAGGAGGCTAGAGCAGAAGAATAAAATTGTTTGCCCGACAAATAGGTACATGTTTACCATTATTTACTGTTTTGTTTGGGTGATGATGATTTTATGAGCCGATTGGCTAGCCGCTTGGCTTTTTCTTTTTCTTTTTGGATAAGGCCATGGGAGGCTATACGAAATATCCCGAAGTCCCCGGTGCAGGGGAGGTTATGGCGAAATTTTTAGAAAATTTAGGGTGTTAGCCAAATTTTTGAAAAATTTGAAAAGTTCTTAGAAACTGAAAAGTTGAAGAACTTAAGCCGTAATGAAAATACTGGAAGTTAAGTTGATTTGTGAAACAACTTTCGGCTTCGTTCCTTTTCGGGGACGAAAAGTTCTAAGTGGGGAAGATTGTAATAACCCGGAAATCCGAGCCAATTTAAAAATTTTATTTTGGAAATTTTAGCGAATTTTGATTATGTAAAATGAATTATTTTAAATAATATCGACGAGAAATTTATTTTGAAAAGAATTCGAATGTATATATTCGTTTGAATCGACGATAGAATACAAATATTTATTTATAATTATAAAAGGAATAGAAAATGGCGCGGTAGTTCGATAATTCGATTTCAAAATTCAAATGAATGTACAAGATTCAAAATAAACCGGATTTTAACGAAACCAAAAATATTTGAATCTAATTAAGAATATCTTTCCAACGAATCCGAAAAATTGAAATTTCATAGCGGGGATCAAAAGTTATGTCCAATTGAAATTTCAGAATAGTCGCTATGGAATTCTGGCCCTTAAAAATAGCCATTTTGCAAACGACCTCGGTTTTCGACGAAACCACTTTTGTTGGAACCAGAATGTCAAGTTATTGCTAGATTCCAAAATTCGTAATTTTTCGAATCAATATGTGAGCGTGGCAAAGGAAAACGCGTTTGACCAGTTTTAGTTGATTTTAATCGACTGGAAAATGGCCATTTTTCAAACGGTCTCAGAATTCGATGAAATTAGTTTTGTTAGGACCGTATCGTCAGTACGAAGCTAGAAAATATTTTTCGAGAAATTTTAGAGTTAGTATGTGGCCCCAGTGAATTGAAATGTGTGTTCAAATTCAATATATAGAGTTATATGTTGATTTTGACGAAAACTGATCGAAATAGTCGAATCAACTTACGTTACATATCCCATTATGTTCGGAATGGGGGTAATTAGCTATGGACGACAGGCGGTGGGTTCGATTTCGAGGTCGAAATAAAAAGTTGCTTTTTGAAATTAAATAAAAAAATCTCTCTCCTCACTACTACCTCTCAGCCCCCTCCCCCCGTTTGAAATCGTTTTCAAAAAAAATAATAGAGAGAGGGCACGAACCCCTAGCCCCAAGCCGCCACCGCCTCACGGCTACCCGCCGCTAGACATGCCGCACCCCCCTAACGCGCCTCCCTTCCTTCCCTTTCCTCTCTCCGTCTCGCAACCGTAAACCCCCCAGCCTTCAGCAAATCGCGCAGCCCCCCTGGCCCGACGCAGCCAACCGCAGCACCCCCTGGCCCGACGCAACCAACCGCAGACCCTGGCCCGATGCAACCCCCCCTCCCAGCGTGCCTCCTCCTCCATCTGACTCCAACTCCGACTGTAAGCACCTTCTTAAATTTGTTTTATTTATTTCAGTTTATTTAAAAGTGATTAGTTAGAATAGAGAAAAAAATCAGTTTTATTTTTATTAAAAGAGAAGGATTATATTTTTGAATAATAGAAATATAATTTTTATATTAGCAAAAGGTTAGAAATATAATTTTTATATTAGTAGAAGGTTAAAAATAAGATTTTTATAAAGTAGAAAATTAAAAATATGATTTTTATAAAGTAGAAGTATTAAAAATATGATTTTTATATAATAGAGAATATAAAAATATTATCTTTATATATGTAGTGAAATAAAAATCTGATTTTTCTTATATATAGGTTGAAGTAAAAATGTGATTTTTATAGCGATGATATAAAAATTCGATCTTTATATTAGAAATAGAATTTTTATCTATATAATAGCAATGTAAAAATAGAATTTTTATCATATTTATAGCAAAGTAAAAATACGATTTTGATCATTAGAATGGTTAAGGAAAATATGGTTTTTAAATTGAAAGTGAACAAATAAAAATGTGATTTTTATTTTAAAGACAGCAGTATAAAAATGAGATTTTTATATATGTAGTGAATACGGGCGACGAAAGTGACGAAGTGTAAGCAAGATGAAGGTTTCCTACATATGAACAGTCGTGGAGTTTGGATTAGCTAGTCGGTGAGAATTCCTCACTTTTAAATTTATTTCTAGTTAAAATATATACTAGGATGTAGACGGTGCTTAGTAGCACCCGACACCCGTCGTCCACAAACCGTGGACGGCTTGTATGCTTGTTTGTTTGATTTTGCTGTGTAGTTGATTGTGTGATGTGATGTGAAATGAAATAAAATATTTATATAGTTAAAAATATTTTATAGTTGAAAAAATAATTTTTAACGTGTAGTTAAAATGAAATAAAAATAAACAAATCGAACGATTTGTTTATATACACACATTTGACTGATATTGATTGGGACGATAAATTTTACACATCGCCCAACTACACAAATAAAATCTGTGTTGGATTGTCTGAAAACCCCACACGGGTATTGGGGTGATATATGACATACACTAATCCCAATAATTAGTTGTATGTCGATCGATTGATTGACAAACTGCTATAAGCGTTGAATATTTATTTTTGATGCTTATACAGTGTAGAATGCACTTTGGATGATGGTTGATTATTTGTCATTGTTGATATATACATGCGTTGTATGGAAATCTATAGAAATAAAATCTATGGTAATTCATTGGGCCTCATTCCAGTTTTGAAAAAGAAATATTTGAAAAAAAGAAATATTTGAAAAAGAAATATCTGAAATAGAATATTTGAAAATAGAAATATTTGAAAAAGAAATATTTGAAGTAGAATATTTGAAACTAGAAATATATGAAGCTGTGTTGATTAAATTGACGCCATTTTGATACAAACGATATTTATATCGATTATATTCGTTTTTATAATGAATATGGAAAAGTGATTTCAAAATCGAATATTTTGAAAAGGAACTCGAATCAAATTGAAATTGAATGAAATCAATTTGAAATGAATTCGAATTGAAATTGAATAGAATTGAAATTGAATAGAATTGGATTCGAATTGGAAATGAATGCGAATTGAAATTGAATAGAAATGAATTCGAATTGAAGTTGAATTGAATTGAAACCGGACTAAAATTGAATTAAAAATCGATTTAAATTGAAATCAATTAGAGATGAATTTAAAACGAATTTATATTGAAAAATTCAATCTTGATTTGAATTTGAAAATGAAGTTGAAATCGTTTCGAAAACGAATTTAAAACGATTTATAAAATACTTTTTAAAAGGAAATCGACGAAGTATATATTATACATATTATATATATAATATAATGGCCCGAATAGAACGCGCCGCACCGCGGTAGTTCGTGAATTTCGACCATTGACTTTGAATGGTTATTGCGGGAGATCCGACCGTCGGATTCTCCTAAAACCGGAACCGTTGGGTTCGTATCAAAATGAGCTTTCTAACGAATATTAGAAATTAGAAATCTAAAGGCTAGATTTGGAATTATGTCCAAATCAAATTTGGAAAAGGTCGCTGTAAGTGCAATTCGATGGCCATTGAGGGAAATCGATTGTACGGGTCTTGATAAAATTATTAAAAATAGTAATATTTGTGTAAAATCATAAGAAATGATTTGGGAAGAATTGGGATGAAAAACTCCATATTTGAAAAGATAAAAATAGATTTTTATCGAAATGAACTAGTTTTGAACTAGAATTATAATTCTATTTATTTTTAAAATAAATAAATTGGATTAGAAATGGTTTTGAAAATAACCAAGATTTCCAATAATTGAATTGGAAGGGATTTGAATCGAAATTGTCTTGTAATATTTCGATGTTGGATTTCATGATGATACAGGTACCGTTATGGGAATTTGAAAGATATATTTATATCGTTATTTCCAATGCGATATTTGTTGGTCGTAGAATTTGATATTGAATATAAGCCGATATATTTTCTATTCAGAGCCTTGTATTTAATATCAAATGTGATTTGGGTTTGTTGTGAATGGTGTCTTCATTAACACTGTTCTTAAGCCCAGTTGAGAAAAAGATTAAATTTTTTTATTTAGATTTAATAAAGTGTACCAATTAAATAATATTTAATTGGAATTGAATTGGTATTGATTTTTGGGTTTATCGTGAACAGTGTTTTAAATAACACTTGTTCTTTAACCCGATAATTAATGGAATGTGATTTTGGGCTTACCGTGAACCGTGTTTTAAATGACACTGATTCTTTAACCCAGTTAAAGATTAAAACTAAGTGGAGTTTTAATGAATCTTTAATTAGATTGAAAAGATTGAGAATAAAGTATCACCAGTTTTACTCCACGCGATAGTTAAATCTTTAATTAGATTTGAACGTGAAATGGTAATTGAATTTACCGATAACACCGTGGTGTTAGATATGAAGTATTTCCAATTTTACTTAATGGGATGAATAGGTTGGGATTGGGAAATAAATGATTACTTCGGTGTGGTTCGCTAATCCCGTCTAGTTTGAATTGATATTCAAAGAAGATTAAAGAATAAATTTAAAGAATTTATCTTTGATAAAATTAATGGGAACCTTTCCCAAAGTATAAGAATATTTGAATAAAAGAATATTCTGAATTGGAATGAGGCGTATGTTGTGTTTGTGTAACACTTGTTTATTATATACGCGAGTTATTCAGAAAAACCGGGTCTATCCCATTCTGAATAACTGATTCGACGTGGTGTCGAGAATGAAGACGGTGGTCGAAGACCATAGGTCTTCACGTCGTTTGGGTGATTACTGATGATCTTGATTGGGCCGTACACCCAAGAGGAGGGAATCAGTTAGTGGTCGTCCAGACGTACTTGGAGATCGATGGATATGCGAGGTACAAGGTGCCTCCGGTTTCGTTCAGACCCGGAACGGACTTGTAAATGGACTGTGTGTCTGACATTGGATTTCATTCTGTGTGATTGATATCGGTTGCATAGCGTGAATTTCCTGTGTGGCATGCTAAGATGCAATTGATCAAGGCTTTTGTTGAAAAGCAAAGTCTTGTGGTTGATGAACAAAGCACGGCCTGTGTGGCATAGCTTTGTGTAACGTAAATTCGCGAGCCTCACACCCCGGTGGTGAACCAAAAACGGGAGAGGACCTCAGGGAGGACATGCATTTCTTTCTAGTTAGAAGTGGCGTCAGTGGTTTTACATGACCTGAGGAGTTTGACTTATGTGGTTGTTGCTGTTGCGAGGCGCCTCGGATATATCGGTGGCTGTGTGGAGCCGATGGAGTCATTTGGCTCATTTACACCCCAAAGGGCGGGGATACGTAGTGTTCAGGCATAATAATCCACATCGGTGGACCGGCCCTGACGATCCAAGGGGCAGTTGCGGCTATTCCTGAGACTCGGGCTAGACAGTCTCGAATCGGGAGAGGACTATCTTTTGCCTTGGTTCACAGATGGAAATCCAATTTCCAAATACGTGACTTTGCGATTTTGATTGTAGAGCCTGGTATGGCTACATGATATGTGGTACCCATGCTGTCTATGATTGATATTTATGATTGAATTTGTTTCTGACACTATACACTTATAATGGTATCAAATAATTTGTTTTTAAACGTACTAAGCATGTTTGGCTATTATAAGGGAAAACCCTATCTCCCAGCTTGCGTTGCATTGTATGATAGGACCTGGGTCTTATAATAGCTTCGTTTTTCCAAAAAGCATTGCGCTGTTTTGTTATATGCACTAGTATTCTTGGGAGGAAACCCATTCCGTGTTATACGGCGTGGTCCCTTGATATATCTGATTTAAAGTAAAGCTTTAAATAACTATTTTAGTTCTCACACCGGTCACATGACTGACCTGGAGTTTATTGTTTTAACCTAAACTCTGGGTGCCCTTATTTTGACACGGGTAGCTAGTAGTTTTGGTTTTGCAAATTTATATTCACAGGATCCTGATTTATAGCTGGAACGATACTCGGAAAGCTCTGTATCCGTGTATTACTTCAAGTTGTGTATTGTATTATTTTCCGCTGCTATGTAATTTATTGTAATCTCTGATATTTATCGAATGTATTTTATTTGTTAATACTCTGTATATTTTTGTTATTTGATGGAATTGTTGTAATTAACAATGAAGTGTTCTTCTGTCTGCGTTCTAATTTGTCGTGTTCTCAAAACAATCAGGCGTTTCGAACGGTCTTGATCGGTTTAGCGACTGATTCAGATCGAGCGAATTCTCGGTCGTTACATCAAGATTTTAAGATAAATATAGTAATAGAGTCTAGTGTTTGTAAGACTCTGAACAGCACTTCAAGTTCAATTCAAATTCAATTTCTAATTTTCAATTTTTGATTTCAAATTCTATTTTCAAATTCTATCTTTAATCTTTATTAAGTTTCTCTATTTTACTTTTTGATTTTAAACTCAAGTTTTATAGTTTATATATTTATATAGTTTTAAATTTTATAATTTTATAAATATGTTCATATATTTTATATTTATGTTTTCATATGATTTTCTACTTTATAATATTCATTTATAACACTATGTTTTAATTCAAGAATTTCCAAAATTATATATACATATTCATATATATATATATATATATATATATATATATTAAAACACTTAAAAAAAGCTCAAAACTCAATTTTGTGAAGGGTTATGTCGACATACATATGTTGATATGTCGATACACTACAACAAAAATACCCTATTACAACGTCAATTTTACAAGGGGCGTTGGTTGCCCGTTGTAATAGATTGCTATTACAACGGTCGTTTACTGGACCGTTGTAATAGATGCCTGTACAACACCCTTTTTACAACGGGCATAGCCGCCTATTGTAATAGAATCCTATTACAACGGCCATTTCTGGACAGTTGTAATGATATCCTTTACAAACCTCTTTATACAACGGATAATGACTGCCCGTTTTAATTGAATGTTATTACAACGGTCATTTCTGGCCCGTTGTAATAGATGTTAATTTTACAACCAAAATGTCTAGTGTAATAGATGCCTATTTTACAATGGTTACAAAATGCCGGTTGTAATATGTGCCGATTTTTGACGATCGCTAATTAATAATTACAATACTTCCACAAAATTAACACTAATTATTTTTTATTATTTAATAATTAAACATATATTACTAATCATTAACTTTAATATTATACTACTAGTTACTAATCATTAATATTTAATAATTAATCATTAATAATGTTATATTAATCATTTATAACTTATAATAATTAATGATTATTAATAAATAATCTATAATTATTAATTATTACATATAATCAATATTCCAACAAGCTTAATTTTACTTTCCAGTTATTAGTAAGTAATACGGAGTAATTAATATTAAATATAATAATTTATAATTAACATTAAATTATAATTAATAAATATGAAATAACATATGATAATTTACTTTACCAATTATACAATAATCATAAATTCCCCGTTGTATTAAATATTTATTATTATTTATTACAATGCTTTCTTAAAATTAATTTCTATTATTTATTAATATTTAATAATATTATATTAGTAACATGTTATTAATCATTAATTATTACATAATAAGAGTATAGTATACAATACTAGTAGAGTTTAATAAAAATCACTATTAAATAATTACTATTAAATCAATACTATTAAACCAGTCTTACTAATAATTATGTAACTGCGTTTTTCTACTAGTTGTATTAAATATTTATATTTACTTCAACTTGATTGTACGTAAATTCAATTAAAATGAAATGCAAATTAGATGCACTTGATTAAAATTTGATCGGAGATTAAAATTCTAATGTAAATGTAATAGAAATTAATTAAAGATGAACCAAATTAAATCCGGACAATTCCAAATAATTCACATTTTTTATTTGCCTGAAATTTGTTAACCCGCTTAATATTTTATGTTTCCGCCATTTCATTTTGCAGTAAACCTTACGGCCGCTTCTTTTCCCCTTAATTCAAAATCCAGCCGCAAACTAAATACAAATCTAGATCCAAACCTGAATCCAATTTTTATTTGATTCCTTTTCTCCTCCACAAATCCCTGTAAAATGTTGCTCCGATGATATCCCTAAAACACCAAAGTCGATGCATTTCAATTACGGGGACGAAGGCAAAATTTAAATCTTGTCAATTGACATCGTCGAAGACGTGCTACCAGTCACAGCCTCTCTCGTCAAACTTGAATCCTTCCTCCAATCTATTTCAGGCCTTCCCTCGGCAACAATCGTAGACTTCTTTAACGGAACTACTGGTTCCGACGACTGTGGCATTCTCGGCATAAATCGTTGACTTCTTCGATGCTGCCGCAACTTGTGTCGTGCGTATGGTAAGAACGAAGTCTGTTGCTAAAACTCACTGATTTTGCTATGCTAAAGATGAAATTGATGAATTTTTCACAGATCTGGTCAATCTACTCAATCGCTGACTTCTTTGATATATCTTTTATCCTCATTCATAAGTACTAGATTGATGCTTTCTGTTTTTATTTGCCTACAAAAATTATTTCTCAATTTGACTATACTGCTACAACAGCTGATTTTTTGCTGATGTATAAGTTGACCGCAGTCGGTTGGCTTCCCATCCTGCATATTTATGTTAAACTATAATAGTGTTTTTCACCATGTGTTTGCCTGTGTATGTCCATATTTGTTCATCTGTATGTTGTACATCCATACATAGAGAGAAGTACCAAGGTCATTACCTAACCCCTTCTGTTAACGTTTGACATACTTGAAGAGTTACTAAAAAAAGAAAAAGGCAAAAATTGGGGAATTAACTTGTGTGGATCTTGATCATTTTCCATACACATACATATTGAGCAGGAGAGAAATATTATATGTGGATACTGCCAGAAGTACTATGCATGCTACTGAACTGTATTAGTAAGCACTGAAAAAATAATTAAAAGAAATAAATTGCGTTAAATAGCCTTTTCTTGATTTCTGCGGACATGGTAACAAATGCTTCTTCGAAATTAGTGGAATCTTTCGCACTTGTCTCAATGAAAGGGATGCCAAGCTCATCCGCAAATGCCTATAGTTTGATATGTATCAATGTAACAATTGATAATTTGTAAAAACAAGAATGAAAATAAGCCAGATACCAATTTGATGCATCCTTCATCTAGCCAACTCTCATGATTTGTTATGATAGAAAATTCAATTTCTATTTAGTCTCCAGTAATTAAACCTAAAATCCATAGCACTGAAAACCTTCCACAACCCATTTAATTTTCACTGTATCGTCATTTATGACGTAAGAAGAAGAGCTTAAGATTTATCCACTTTCCAAAATCAAGATCATTGATAAGTAGTCTCTCTTTGATTAAAGCTTTTCTTTTGTTGATGTCTAGTATAGTTAGGATTTTGCTTGATGTCGTTATATCGCTTGTATCCATGACTATATGTTATTTTCCTATCATACTTTAATATGACAAATACTATTTTTTTCTAACATATTTTGAAACCAGAAGATGACTAGATTGACACTTTCTGTTTTTATTAACAGAGCTGAAAGGAAGTGGAAAAATCTTATGGCCGATTTGACTACAAAATTTATTTCGCAATTTGAGAGCTGAAGAAAACAAAGGAAATATCATTTCATCAGAGAAGCATTCTTGAGCATCAGTTTTATTAATCTTGATTCATATTTTTATCATTTATTGCTGCTTCATAAAGCTGTATGCTGTGGAACCACATATCTTCTATCAAAACCAGTGGGCATTTTTGTTCTAACGATCTGGACACTGATCACTTGCCATGCTGATGAAAATTAAAATATCTCCATTCAATACCATTTTTCGATGCTTATTAAGGTAACATATTTATGATTACTTCTCATGATCAGTATACTGTTATACCATGCAACTACTTTTATGCTGGAGTTTATATTGATTATTTTTCATTTCATTATGTTCATGTTAAACTTATGCAATATTATGAAATGAGATGGGCTTAGTGGATGATTGTATAGAGCTTCTATGTCCGGTAAACTTAGTGTCAAATATTTGCAAAAGTCATAAGATAATTCCTGCTATAGGTATTTACGTGTACTATGTAGCAGAAATCATTCTTCGGTGAATTCCACAGGTTCTCGCTGCTGATGTCTATGCTTCAAAGTTCGAGGATTTTTTGCTAAATCAGAATGTTGGGTTGCAGTTTCAGAATAAGGTAATGTCTTTCATGTCGCTTTTAAATTCAAGTGCATGTAATGACCAACAATGCAAGTATAAACGGAAGAATAAACGAATGCACATTAACAGTGCAACTTAGTTCTGGTCTCATGCTATTAGGGGAATTCCGTCAGATGTAACAATCTTGCAAATTAACAGTGCAGGCAAAAAAGCGGTGTCAAACGCATGCACACTCAAACTCTCACACGCTCGAACAGCAACTAAGTTGTTGTGCTTTGCACAACAACTAAGTTATGCCGAAGCACAACAAGCTGAAGCACAGGAACTAAGTTGCTGTGCCGAAGCACAACAACTAAGTTGTTGTGCTCTGAACCGCAAATAGTTGATGTGCTCTGCACATCAACAAAGTTGTTTTGCCGAGGCACAACAACTAAGTTGCTTCAGCAAATAAGAAATTAACTAATTATTTGTTCCATGCACGAGGAAATTGTTTTATATATCTACAATAATGGGATGATCTCTATATGAGAGCACAACAACTTAGTTGCTATGCTTGTGAGCACAGCAACTTAGTTGCTGTGCTTCTGCACATCGACTTAGTTGCTGTGCTTCGGCACATAAACTTAGTTTGACAACTTGCTTTACTGTATACCGCATTTTTGTAGTATTATTTATATGCATTGGATGGAGATATTTCCATGAATACATGCGCTTCATGTTCTAATCAATAGCTTTCCATTTCTATGCCTAAGAACAAATTTTGCCATCCTAGCCTCTTTATATACATATAGCCTATGACATTACATAAAAAAAGATTATTTTTGTGTGTGTAACTGTATAAGATCCTCATAATTTGATAGGTACTATCATATGATACTAACTGGATTGGATTTTTCAGCTCTCATGTTTCATATCATTATCACCATCATGTAGGTAAAAAAATTCTGCAAAATTACGGAATATTTGTATAGACTACCTATGAAGCGGTGAAGCATATTTCTTGCCAGTGAATAATCCCTATTAAGAGGTATGTCAGTAGACTCAGTACTAGCCCCTGTAGGTTTCAAATGATCATATTAACATGTTAAATTTCTATATGTATCTGCATAAAGTGAAAACAACATATATGTCAATTTATCTTAATTAATATATTAGTCATCACAGAGAACAAGTCTTAATGAAATTTTATTTGGAAATCACAAAAGCAACTTTCATTCTTCATAAAAGTTAAATATTTTACATTCTGTAAAATCTGAAAGGCTCACTGTTGAAACATGATTTTGATAGCTGCATTCGCTTTCCCTTATTTACCATGGTTCAAAAAAGCTTCAACTACGCTCATTTTGGTATTATCGTGAACAAAGCGTGAAAAATACACTGTATTTTTTGGATTCTAACTAATTTCAGCTACCAAAGCATCTTTCTTTTTTTGAACTAGCCAAAAGCATCTCTCTTTTCAATTTATTTTTCATTTCCATTAAAATGTGTACTCCAATTTCTGCGTAGCTGTGTCAGCAAGAAAGGTTCAGGTAAGGTTAAAACTTTTGCCCAACATTTTGTGATTTTTGTAAATTTTATTGATTCATGGTCTGCGCTTAATCATCTAACCAGATATTTAGAACAATGATGGAAAAGTCGTACTTGATGGTTGAAAGTGGGCGATATGGTAAGATATTTAAGTTCATTCAGTCTTTCTAAAATATTTCTATTGGATATTTTGACCCACATCCTTGCTAAGAAAAAGAATAGATTATGATCTCTTCATTTGAAAAAATATAAGCCATATCCTTGTTTTTGAACTTTAAAATTATTATTGATATTGATGTTAAAACTGCTGTAAATTCATTTCGATCATTGTTGGATTTTATGTTTTATGAATATTGAATATAATGTAGGACAAGATCTTATTTTAGGGCCTAGGAAAAAAAACTTATTTCAACTTTAAATCTCATTCAAAACTATTTACAAAAATAAGCCCGGTTTAATGCAAAGCGGAAGTGCATTTTTTTAGAAAAGAATTGCGCTTGCGCAAATATGGATTGTGCAAGTGTGTTTTTTGAAAAAAAAATGTGTCTGAACATTCTGTATTTGCGCAGGTGTAATTTATAAATAATATTTTTTTTGATCATAGAAACATTCAATTACTATTCTGATTTAATTTCCAACAGAAATAGAGAGCACAAAAGATTAATTGAACCAAGGGATGAATATAATATTGTTCTTCAGCGTGATCATGCCATAATTTTTTCCATGCATTCATGTTCATTTTCTTGATCCTACCATTCTGAATGTTATGGTCATCATTTCAAAAATCAAAGGTAATATCTCCTAGTCTGCTGATTTCTTTTTTTTATTTGTTTCATTTTCACTTGAAGGGGTGGACTTGTATTTTGGGCTGATACTCTAGGTGCTGGCTATATACATTCAAAACTCAGTAAGTGGACTCAAACATACGGTAGTTTCTTCCAACCATTGAAGTACTTGGAAGAAAGGGCTAAAAAAAAATTGCCACTGGTATGAATTTTTCTCCCAATGTCCCCTTATGTTGTTGTCCTTAACTCTAATTTGAATATGATTTGTTCATTTGATTGCTTCACCACTTGACGTGAATTATCATGCTTCAGCTCAATGCACATTTTTTAACTTGTTTGTTCTTCTTCATCCAGTTCTTTTAATGCACATTTTGGATCAATCACCGAAGACGAAGACATTGAGCGTGAGAGGGTATGAGTGAGCGTAACTAAGTGTATGTAGTGAAATAATATTTGTACGAATGAGTATTTTCATATTTTGTATAGTAATTGTGTAATAGAAAGAAATAAAACTATGTATTGTTCAAGAGCGTAATAACATATTTATATTAAAATAAGAAATTTTGAGTTCAATATTTTGATTTATGCAATATTTTTGTATTACTACGACCAGATTTAAAAAAAAATAGACTTTTTACAACGGGCCATGACTGTTGTAATATAATGTATTACAACGGGCAAAAGCCGCTTGTAATTAATCAGCTATTACAACGGGTTTATAGCCATAGTCATAGAGTCTGTGCACGTGATAAAGGCACGTTATTACAATGGGTGTTTACGACAGTCACTGACCGTTGTAAATTAGAAAGGACCTATTACGACGGGGCATATTCAGACGGGCGGGGGCCCGTGGTGAAAAGCATATAACAACGGTTTTTGCCCGTTGTAAAAGGACTGTTTTGTTGTAGTGATATATAATTGTCATATTTTTTATTTCGAAAGGAACTATCTTTTCACTTTTTGTAACATTCCAAAAGCGTTGCATCCTTTCAAATTTTATAAATAGGGGCTGATTTCGAATTTTTTTAATCATTCTTCTTCTCTATCTTCATCCTCTTTCATTACACCATTAATATTTCATATTTTTATGATTTCTACACTTATGCTCTGCCAAATTCAATTGTATTTATATAAAACTTCTTCTCTTCTCCATCTCTATTCATTACTCTTTGAATCGAACTGTTATTGAAGAGTTATATGGTTGTTGTAATTGTTTGGGAAAAAGTGTGTCCTTGTAGCCTTGAAATCAAGGAAACAGGATGGTGTTAACCTTTTAGTCGGGAAATCAAGGGGAATATACTTGATCAAGGGAATCGGTGTTAATCTTGTAGCCATGAAATCAAGAGTGTTGGAATCAATGTTAACCTTGTGACCGTGAAATCAAGGGGGTTGTACTTGGATATTGTAACACCCCACGTCCATTAATGTCACTCACAAAGGGAATGCATTAACTTCTATGGAGCGTTTTCAAGTGAGTATAGAACAAAAACTTAACAACAAAACAGATATAAACAGTACTTGAAAAATTAAAAACTTTATTTCATTGCAGCGGAAAATACATATGTTTGATTACATCATCAAAACCGGAGCCAAGTGCACAATATACATCTTGACTAAATCAAAGTACATAAATTGAAAGACATAATCCCAAATACAAAATAGCCATAAATAAAAGAGAGGCTGAACTTTACTTCAGCGATCCAAGCAATCTTCTAAAAGTAAGAAGCACATCTGTCCAAAATCAAGCTCCACTTGTGTTAGTTCCAACCTGAGCACCTGGGGGGGGGGGGAGAGGAAAAAAAGAGGAGGAAACAAAGGGGGTCAGACATAAAGTCTGGCGAGTGCGATAACTTTAACAATATAATTACCAAAATAACTAGGCTAAGGCATAAGTTGGAAAATCAGGAAATGACCATGAACCATTGAGTATGGCAGAGTAAACAAGGAAACAAGATGAACAACGATATCGTTAAAGCGCACCTAAACCACTGTAAGATAATTGCTAAACTACACCAACACTATAAAATAATTGCTATACTGTACCACCACTAGTCACCCTAAGTTTGATCCCGCCCATAGACTTAAATAATGATAATGGTAGTTTCGTGCACCCCTAGCTGCCTTCATTGGTGCCGCCTGCCCCTATCTCCACTAGGTGTACCCACTACCCCAAGAGATCGACTCCCTAATTCATAGATACCCGTGCTGGCCCCACAGTGGGGTGTATCACTCCCCAAAGTGGCAATCGATACCACAAATAATGCACGGCTTATACCTACACGAAGCAACAACGTCTTACCTACCAGCCCGGGTCCACACACGCATATGAACCCGTTGGACTTGTGTTCCCACCGCTAACCCGTTTTGGCCTCTTACAGTCAAGCCCAGTATGCATGTCCCATCCTCGACTTGGGTAGAGCCCACAAAGATACATATGGGTTACTGGTTGAAACAGGCCCCCATTGCTTGACACAAGCTATCCACCTAAGTTTGGTCCCCTCTAGTATATCCCACTTAACCAACTTCTTATTCATGTTCACTTGCATGTTTCAATTTTGGTTAAGTGTTTCTAATCGTATTTCAAATGCCACCCAAGGCACCCACTTAATTCCACATGCTACCCCAAGGCACCCACTTAACCCCCTCATGTCCCACTACATGTTTATCTAGTTAAGTGTTTCTTAATTCATTAAGACCGTAACCTTATAAAGACCTCTCACACTAGACTGGCATTTGTGGCAGCTAGATTTGCCGGGCGGGTCCGGGCAGTCTTACACCATAAACGAGCCTAACCTCGTGTCTTTACAATTGTTACGTATTTAATTTATGCCTAAGACCTCCCACATTAGTCTGGCATTTGTGGCAGCTGGATTTGTCGGGCGGGTCTGGGTAGTCTTACACCACAAAAGAGCCTAACCTCGTGTCTTAGACGATTAATTACTCCTAATTAATCATTCCCCAATTTGAATTACTTTCCCTATTCAAATTATTAATTAATTCCAAATTTAACTATGGCCATAATTGACTCAATTATGTCCATCTATTTATGGTATGTAAAATCATACCAATTTTCATCACAAATTTATTTTATGCCTATTAAGGCATTTATGCCAATTAAATCTTTTAATATTATCCCCTTTTACCCCACGTTGTACGTTTATTCATTTAACATAAAATATATGTTAAACTCAAATAGTCTAACTCATGGAATATAGAGAATACATTACAACATACATATAATTAAAACTATATCTAAACATAAGGGGTGAACTTGCATGTGTGAATGGTGTTCTACATCTAAAACTTGCATAGGCCAAAGTTACAACTTGCATAAAACTACATATGTCATAGACCCAAATCTAAAGGTGTGAACTTGTTGGGATAATGGTCACAAACTTGCATAAATCATGTATGTCATAGATCTACATCTAAAGATGTAAACTTGCGTAGGCGGTAACCATAAACTTGCATAACATCACTCATATTCAAACACATGTATTCATATAAACTTGCATATGTGATTTATGCAACATAACAATGGTATAAACTTACATCTAAACAAGTAAACTAGCATGTAGAATTTGGCATATAACTCACACATGTCATGGCCTAACTTTAGATCTAAAATAGACGTCATGAAGTATATAATGTTATACATATAATTTTCCCCAACTTGCATATGATTCATGTCTTGATAAAAATATAAACCTGCCTACATACTTGTGATTTATCATATGAGTCAACATACCCAAACTAGCATATGAACAACATGGTGATTCGATTATACATAAGCCAATCATAAAATTACAACATAGATGATCACAACTTTATAAGATAGCATCATAGAATTTACAACATAAACATCACAATTTTACTACATGAATAATTCACATCATATCCAAATAATCCACATCATAACTCAATCCAATTAATTTGCTAATTATTTTATTAAAATTATCGAACTCACAACTCAAAGAAGGTCTTGAGTTCTGAATTCAGAGTTTTGAAGTTGTAATAGCTTTCCCTTGAAGAAGATCCGTTGTTTAAGTTGAAAAGAATTGAATTAGATTAGCTTTCTTCCTCTCTAATTGGTGGCGGCTATGCTGAGTTGCTAGGTGACGGTATGGAGGCCATGAATCAAATTTTTGTTTTGATTTTAGGGTTTGAGTCTATAGGTGTTTTTATAGAGTTTAGGATTAGTTTAAGCCATCCGATCAACCCAAAATTAATCCCAGCCAATCAGAGCATATCAGAAACCCTGATGAGTCAGCATTAGTCATCAACAGGTCATAAAACAAATCTGCCCGGGGGGCAGGTCGACCTGGTCAGGGCAAGTAGACCCCCAGGTCGACCTTATGGTCGACCTGGCCCTGGCGGGAATTTTCCTGCCTTGCCTATCTGACCCCGAAATTTGAATTTTCTGAAATATGTTTCGTAACTTCCGATGGCCATAACTTCTTCATATGAAGTCCAATTCACGCAAACTCGGACTCTATCTCAACCAAAATTCCGAGATGAACACAATGGCGCAACCTGTTTCCCTTCATTCTCACGTCTGAGATTAGTTATTTTTTAATTTGTGAACATTAGTGTTAACAGAAATACGGGGTGTTACATTCTCCCCTCCTTAAAGGATTTCGCCCCCGAAATCTTCAAGTTAAGGAGAATGCATATCCTACCATCCAAACAACCATCTACTCAACCATCAAACACAGGCATCCATTGTCCTTAAAAATTTCTAATGATGTATGAACATATGCAAGAAGTGTGTGTATATGTTCCTTATCTAATGCGAAATCAGGCGGTCTACTGATTCAGTTGACCTCCTTAATGCAAACCATGATAGTGCCATGCGTCCATTATGTATGCGAAAGAATCCTATCGATACATATTACCTCTACATGCATGCACAACCATTCACCAAAATGTTGCATCCATATGATAGCACAACCATTATACATCCGTTAGCTTAAATATGCACACACATTTATATGCAATATGCAATATGAAGTGACTGAGCCGATCTAGTGCCTAAAGTGCGTGTAAATGCACCCACGAGCAACCACTAGCAAACACTTGCATCCACATGCATCCATCATACATAACATGTCTCAAACACATGTTTCAACCTTAGGACTACCCTGTCTAAGGGTCAAAGGTACTAGCGAGATAAGATAAGTACAAGGTAAGCGATAAAGGAGAAATTAAAAGACATACCCTAAAAAAGAAAAGGGTATAATGAACGCATCTTCTCTTCCGTCTCCCAAGTAGCGTTGCTCTCGTCATCTCCCATTGCACTTTGACTAGCTTGACCTCTCGATTCCTCAACTTCTTAATCTCCAACCCAAGAATGCACGTAGGAGCTCGTCGAATCGTCACATCATGCTCGATCTCCACCTCTCTAAGAAAGCTCGGCTCTACCACTTCCGCAGTCTCGTGCAAGCACTTCCTCAAATGTAATACATGGAATACATCGTGTACACCACTAAGTCTCTCGGGTAACTCCACTCTATACGCCATCTGCCCAATCCTCTCTTTAATAGGAAACAGCCCTGCGAACCTTGGTGCTAACTTCCTAACGGACCCAAAGCGAACGACATTCCGTAATGGAGACACCTTGACAAAGACCATGTCCCTAATATCAAACTCAAGATCTGACCTTCTCTTGTCCGCGTAAGATTTCTGCCTATCTTGCGCCGTCTTCATCCTTCTTCGAATCAGATCAATCTTCTCCAAAGTCTCTCTAAGCATATCAGGCCCAAGTAAAATCTTACCTGTAGACTCCCACCAACATGTAGACGAATGACACGGCCGTCCATAAAGAGCCTCGAACGGTGCCATGCCAATGCTAAACTAAAAGCTGTTATTATATGCGAACTCCACCAATGGGAGATGTTCCTCCCATATACCTCCGAAATCTAAGACACACAACCTCAATAGGTCCTCTAGAATACGATTCACCCTCTCGGTCTGGCCGTCCGTATGAGGATGATATGCGATGCTCAAACATAACTGAGTCCCTACCGTCTCTTGCAAGCTTTTCCAAAATTCGCTAGTAAAGATAAGATCACAGCCGCTCACTATGCTAGAAGGAACACCGTGCAAACGAACTATTTCTCGAATGTATACGGAGGCTAACCATGGAGCAGTCCTCTTACTCTTCACGGGAATGAAATGGGCGCTCTTAGTAAGTCTGTCTACCATGAAACAAATCCCTGTATTACCCTTCATTGATCTCAGTAACCCGTCAACAAAGTCCGTCGAGACACTTTCCCACTTCCATTATGGGACCTCCAACGGGTGAAGCAATCCACCGGGCTTCTTTTGCCTTGCTTTTACTTGTTAGAACACCAAGCATCTAGCGACAAACTCGGCCACGTCCTTAAAGTAAACCCGTCTCATGTCCATGTACATCTTGTCCCCGCCGGGATGGATGGTCATCTTCGAACGATGTGATCATCAAGAATGGTCTTCCTTAGGTCCTTGTCTTTTGGTACACAAAGTCTACCGTCCCTACGTAACCAACCCTTATCATCTAGAGTATACCTACTGAGATGGCTCGATGACTCCCCCCTTTTGAGCTTCTCTACTAACTCAACCAACTGTGGGTCATCTCGTTGTGCCTCGCCAATCCATCCCAAAAGCGTAGGTCTAACCTCCAAGGATGCTAGCAAACTATGGGTCATCTCTTTTCACTATTTGTAACGTTCCAGAAGCGTTGCAACCTTTCAAATCTTATAAATATGGGATGATTTCAAATTTTTTAATCATTCTTTTTCTCCATCACAATCCTCTTTCATTACACCATTAATATTTAATACTTTTATGATTTCTACACTTAAACTCTGGCGAATTCAATTCTATTTATACAAAACTTCTTCTCTTCTCACTCTCTATTCGTTACTCTCTAAATCGAAGTGTTATTGAAGAGTTATAGGGCTTTTATAATTGTTTGGGAAAAAGGTGTGTCTTTGTAGCCTTGAAATCAAGGAAACAGAGCGGTGTTCACGTTGTACCTGTGAAATCAAGGAGAATATACTTGATTAAGGGAATTGGTGTTAATTTTGAAGCCATGAAATCAAGAGTGTTGGAATCAGTGTTAACCTTGTGACCATGAAATCAAGGGGGTTGCACTTGGATATTGATATAGTAATAAAACTCTGCCTAATCCAGTGTTGTGTGGGACTGGACGTAGGAGTAATCCGAACGAGTGTAAAATTCGGTGTGTTATTTCTTTTTCTGCATTTTATTTCTGTTTATTTTTGTGTTTGTGTTTTATTTTGTGTCTGTGATTGTTTCTGTGGTCTGTGAATCATATAGTATATCATATAAGTTTTATATTTTCTTAAATTCCTTCAAAGCACTATTCACCCCCCCCTCTATTGTTAGTTTTGCCTTAATGATCCATTCTGCAATACATAACATGAGTAGGGTGCGCTAGTAGTATTTTCCATAAAATATGATGGGTCATTAAGATTGTATGTAGATTATAGGGAACTCAAGAAGCTGACTAAGAAGAATAGATATTCCCCACCTAGAATTGATAACCTATTTGACCATATGGGAAGTGCCCACATCTTTTCTTAGTTAGATCTGGCTATTGGGTTTCACTAGTTGACGATTTCCGAGGAGAGTAAGCCTTGGACAACGTTTAGGAACCCAGATGGATTGTTTGAGTGATAGGTTATTCCCTTCAGTTTGATGAGTTCCCCTGCTTTGTTTGTGAATCTTATGAGTAGGGTATTTAGGGGCATTCTCAATAAGATAGCGGCAGTGTTTGTATATGACATTCTTATCTTTTCCAAATACTTTAAGGAGCATGGGGATCACTTGAGAAAGGTCCTAAAATTTTTGAGGGAAAGTCAACTTAAGACCAGGTTTTTTAATGTTGCTTTTGGAAGAAAGAAGTCAAATTTCTTGGACAAATTGTTTCAGTGAAAGTGTTGATAGAAGACCCCATTAAGGTAGAGGTTGTTCAAGAGTGGAGAATACCCCATAATGCTACGAATGTTAGAAGTTTTCTTGGGTTAGTAGGCTAATATAGGAAATTTATTAAGGACTTCATGAGGATTGCAACCCTGCTAACCCAGTTGATGAAAAAGAATCATGAGTTTGTGCATAGTGAGAAGTGTGTTATTGCCTTTGAAAGGCTGAAGGAATCTCCCACTAGTGCCCCTATTCTTATTATTCCTGATGGGACGAAGATGTTCATAGTTTTCACCGATGCTTATGGGACTGGTTTAGGAGCGATACTCATGCAAGAGCATAAAGTAGTTGCTTACGCAAGTATACAGCTTAAGGACCATCAGAAGAGGTACCTCGTCCATGACTTAGAGTTAGAAACTGTGGTTTTTCTCCTAAAAATGTGGAGACACTACTTTTTAGGAGAAAAGTTTGAGCTCTTTATCGACAATAAGTCTCTTAGATATTTGTTTGCTCAGCGAGATTTGAACCTTCAACAGCAATGGTGGATAGAGCATCTAATATCGTTCAAGTATACCCCTAAGAAGGGTAATGTCATGGTCGACACTTTAAGTAGGAGGCATGCTACCCTAAGTACAATCACCAAGTGAAAGAATTTAGAATTTCTTTCTAGTTTCAATTTGCAGCCGCCATTCGAAGCAACTCAAAGATTCCTCGGAGTTATGGAAGTGAGACCAATTTTGATAGAAAGAATTAAGAGTGAGAAAGATCGCGATGATGAGTTGAGGACACTAATGGAAAAGATTTCTAAAGGAGAATCTAAATCTCGTTCGAATAAATATTTTGTTGATAGTAAAGGTAATTTGAGACGGGACAATCGACTTTGGGTCCCTAGGAGTGGAGACCTTAGAAAGGAAGTTCTAGAGGAGTGCCATCGATTAAGGATAACCATACACCCCGGAGGAGATAAAATGTTTAAGGATTTGAAAAGAAAATTTTATTTGGAAGGAATGAAGTAGAGTTAGTAGTTAGATGTTTAACTTGTCAAAAGGTTAAAGCATGGCAAGTTAGGCCTAGAGGGTTGTTGTTACCCTTAGAGATCCCTACTTGGAAATGGGAACATATTCGATAAATTTTATTGATGGGCTTCCTAGGAGCCAGAAGGGAAATGAAGCCATTTGGATCATTGTGGATCGAGTAACGAAGAGTGCCCATTTTATTCCTATTAAGAAGAGTAGGATCGCTGCTTTGTTAGCCTAGCTACATGTTGAGGAGATAATTAGACTGCATGGGATCCCGACTAGCATAGTTAGTGATAGGGACGTGAATTTTGGAGGATGCTACAAGCAGCTTTAGGGATGACGTTGATTTTGAGTACAGCCTATTACCCGCAGACCGATGGTCGGACATAGAGAGTCAATAGAGTTCTTAAGGATCTTCTTAGACCTGCATTATTGACTTCGGAGGTGCTTCGGAGCTGCACTTGACATTGGTAAAGTTTTTGTATTATAACAGTTATTAAGTGGCGATTGTTGTGGCCCCTTATAAAGCACTATATGAGCGGCCATGCAATTGCCTAACTGTTAGTGGGAAACTATCAATAGGGTTTTAATCGAACCAGATCTTATCAGTGAATCTACAGAAAAAAATTCTTTGATTCTGCAGAGGAAGAAGGCTGCCCAGGACTAGAAGAAGTCATACGCAGATATAAGAAGGAAGGAAATTGAATTCAGCGTTGGATATTTAGTATATTTGAAAATTTCCCCTCTTAGGAAGACAATCCAATTTGGAAAGACTGGGAAGTTGGTTCCCAGACTTATTAGGCAATTTAAGATCATGGATAGTATTAGGAAACTGGCTTATCGTATGGATCTTCCCGACCATTTATCGGAGGTTCATTACATTTTCCATGTTTCTCATCTTTGGAAATGCCTTTATGATTCCATTGTCAGACTCGAGCTAGATGATACTTGGGACTTAGGGAGCTTCAAGCTAGAGTTTAGGGTGCCCCGTCCCACCGCAAAGATTGTGGAGCATGGAATCAAAAGACTTCGCAACAAATCTATTTGCTAGTCCGAGTACAATGGGGAGATAACCCTACGGAAAGCACCTGGGAAACAAAGGAGAAGGTTATACAAACTCATATAGTGATTTTATTGGTAATTATTTCCTCTAAAAAATCATTTTATGGTTGCATTTTGGTTGCTAGATTGGATGGTTGGAGATGATTGCACCACGAATGCACCGTGCATTCATATAGAATTATATGCATACAAGGATGTTTTGCATACACGCAACATCACTTACTACACGAATACGCTAGAACAGAGCTCGCTTTAACAAGTCTTTAGTACATAATCACTATGATTTATGGATATTTATAAAATAACATGAGTGTAAAACATGGTTGATAGAGCAGGTTGTGTTTTTCGCCCATTCAAAGAGATTTCGGGAAGAAATCTCTTTTAAAAGGGGAAGAATGTAACACCTCATAAAATAAACCTAAAATAGACATAAGGTAATTTAATTTAAAATAAGTAATAATAATCAGTAATAAATTAATGGGTTTAAAAATAGAATTCTTAATAACTGGGAATTGGGCCACGAAAGTAGTACTATTATGTTCGTGGTGAGACTCTGATCCGTTTTCATATTTTATTTACTGAAAACGGAGTCTGTATGAAGAAGATATTAATAAAACAAGTTATGCGTAAATAATTACACATAAGGTTTGAAATCGAAATATAATTAATAAAAATCAGGAATATAATTAATGATAAAATGACATAAGCGAATATTCCAAGAGAATTTTAATTTCATATGCAAAGAGGGCAAAGATAATCAACATAATGAAATAAGTCAAAGCCATGAATTCAGAATTAATAGAAAACGACATTACAAGAGATTCAAATTCTCTTGGATCGACCCCAGAAGAGGGGTCGACTGCCCTCTTGAGGATTGGGGGATGGGGGTATAATTTTATAAAGAGATTTAAATAGTTTTTCACTAATAAACCAACAAGATTAAATCTAAATAATCCAACGGTTTATATACACACCTGCAATTATAAATATAGCCCTCTAGCCTCACTCTGAACCCTACCCTCATTTCTTTCTGCGCCTCCATACTGTCATTTTGCCATTGCTAATTCCAGAGAAAAAGGTTTGGATCCACTTTTATTCCTCTAACCTTCATTCTATCTTCTCTAATCTAGATTCATGTAAATTTAGGTTCTAGAATATATATATATATATATATATATATGAGATTCAAAAATTTTGATTCTTATATATATACATATACATATATATACTAGAAGGATTGGAGTATGATTTTGAAGGCTAAATCCAGATCAGATTTTACATAAATCATATCGTTCTTCCTCCTTAAACCACTGTGAGTGGAACTCTATAATTTGTAATTTTTTATCATTTCTAGTTTGGATTTGGATTATTATGCCTGTATGGTATTTGGAATAAAATGAAAATAAAACCCTATAAACCCTCCAAATCCTTTTTTATTATGGAAATGGTCAATCACAAGTGATATATTTGGGTTTTGTTATTGGAATAACAAACATTTGGCTTTGTGTGTTGTGAAACACTTAGTTTTTAGGTTTAAACATCTACTTCAAATAGATTTGTTTGAACGTATTATATGCAACACATTAGGATATTAAGTTTTTGTATGCAATATAAAATGAAAGGTGAAGCAGCACCGAAAGTAAGGTTTTTTCATATGTAGTTACATTTATCACACCTTGCCTATAATTTTATTATTTAAATAATTGTACAAACCTAGGTTGCAAATTTATTTGTATGTGTTTTATTTTCCCTTTTTATCATTAAATGAAAATATATATGTTTGGGCCATGTTATTTGATAGGGAAATTAACTTGTATACCTTAGTTGTGATTGTTAGGATTGGCATTTCAAATGTGTTAAGTCTTTATTTATGTGCTCTAAATTCACGCCTATATTTATTTATTTATAATGTAATTAAACGTAATATCAATGCGTGTTAGATTCATACTAAATACGTTTAAATTAGAAAATAGAATTTAAGTGTCCCTAGTAGGAATTTTAATGTGTACTTGTATGTGTGTGAGTTAATGGATTTTAATTATATTTAATGACACATAGGCATGAGGTTAACCATTACTTGTAGTAGAAGCTTGAAACTGACCGTCATATCCAACATTTATAAGTAATATTGGTTAATGTGAGAGGTTTAGGTGCCATAAGCCTTTATATTATTACACTAGGACGCAAGGTTAAGCCCAGCTTATAGTAGAAGCCTGCCCGGAACCGCCCGACAATTCCAGCATCTACAAGTGGTCGGTTTAATGTGAGATGGCTAGTATGCGTGTGTACATATATTATTTGTTTATGGAGTAAGCCTAGCTTGAGAAGGTATTAAGCGGCTGACCTGCCTTGTTGGGTATAAAGTGGTTAGGACTAGGTCCGCTCCTAAGGTTCACTCCTTAGTTCTGGACAATAGTCATGGGACCCGCTCCACTAGGCCTTAAATGGTCATTGTGTAACGGCCCGCATTTTACGTATTGGACGATCGTAAAATATTTATATTTAATTCCCTGAGGTCAGCTCATTATCTTATTTTGATTTGTTGGTTATGGGGATGTAAGACATGTCGATAATTTTTATCAATTTTATTTGTGACCATTTTTCCCCTGTGTTTTTGTATAGGTAATAACTTTTGACTGGGATCGAATCAAGTGCTCAGATTGATTTCGTTGGGAAGGAAATGGTGTTGCCAATTCCGTAGAGTGGTCACAATTAAGATTTGGTTCAGCGGTTTGGGAGAAATCATTGTTTTTGTGTTACATAATTTTTGGACAGGTTAACTAGTCATTAGTGTGCTGATTTGGTGATGCCCATTAGTGGGCTGGTTAGATGGCTATAAATAAGAGGGTAGAGGCAAGGAGAATGGTTTACTTTCTTTATTTCTTATTTGGTTGGGGTTTGATATTCTCCCTACTCTAATCAAATACATCTCTCCTCCATTAAAATCTTAGATCTATGTTAGAAGATTGAAGAACTACATCAAGGAAGGCCAGATCTACATCAAGAAAGATAAGATCGCATCAAATTGAGAGATTTGAAGATCGTTCTTCGCTATCCGGATTAGAGATTAGTTGATTTCAAGTTATCTTGAAGATTTGGTGAGTGATAAGCATCTCACACGAATTCAATCGAGTATATGGGTTGTTTGATCTTATTTTCATCATTGCAAGTTGTTTTCACCTATATCTACATCATGGTATATATATATTTTCATTCGAATCACCATAGGAACTAATATAGCAACTTAAATCGGTAAATTTCTACGTTAATTCATGTGATATTACAAGTTAGATCCATTTGTTTAATTCGTTTATTGTTTATCATGAATTTGGTGAATTTCTTACGTTTGAATGATGAATAATCGTTATGTTAATGCTTGTTGATGGTATGATTGGTTGGTGTAATTGAATGTTTTGCATGAATTTTGGATCGAATTGGAGTTCGATCGAGCGAGTTTTTGTAATGGATCCGATCAGGGATTCTTAGCATGGATTGGTTGGCTCGTTCCCTAAGAAATAGTATGGAACAGGCGTAAAAACGGTGGTGGATCGATCATTTTTCGATTGATCGGGCAAAACTAGAGTGGATCAACATTTTCTAGGTTTAACAGCGTTTAGAAACGCTGTAGAAAGTGAAGAATCGGGCATAGTCTGGATCGGGCAAAGATCTGGCATGAATCGGGTGAGTTCTTGCATGGATCGGGCGTGTTTTGGCACGGATCGGGGGAGTTTTAGCATGGATCGTGAGTGTTTTGGTATGGATCGAGCATTTTCTAGGTATGACAGCGTTTACAAACGCTGTAGAAATTGATAGATCGGGTAAGGATTTGACATGGATCAGGCAAGGATCTAGCATGAATCGGGCGAGCTCTGTCATGGATTGAGGGTGTTTTAGAATGGATCGGTCATTTTCTTGGTTTAACAGCATTTGGCAAATGCAGTAGAAAGTGATCGATCTGGCAAGCTTTTGCCAGTGGATCGGGCACGTGTGTAGGCAGAAGATATGGCTTCAGAACGTGGATCGAGCAAGTTTTTTTGGCTATGGATCAGGCAGGATGTTTTGCAGCACATGGGGAAACGCAATGGATAGTGCTAGATTGGGCAAGAAATTTCTGGTGGATCGGGCAGAGTGCGCACCAAGGAAGAAGTGGATCGGGTAAGGTTCCGGAGGTGGATCGGGCAAGGTTCTGGAGGTGGATCGGGCATAGTTGACCACTAGATATATGACCGCGTTTCCGAAACGCTGTGATTGAAATTTTAAACGTTGTAGTATGTTTTTCATAGCAAAAAGGCTAAAATGCTATGAATGGAAAATCGACCAAAACGAAGTATATTTTGGCTCGAGGATGATCGTGGCTTCGACGTGAATTCAAGAAGGGATGTTCGAAATGTCGTAAAGAGTTCATTGATCGTCGGAATGTAATGATTGTGAAGACGACTCAAGATTGTGAGTTTGTGGATAATGTGTAACGATCCAGGTTTTCGCGATCCTGAATAATCAACATAAATTCAATGTCGACTATCCAAGCATCGGAAATACCGGATAGTCCATGAAAGAAATTAGAGGGTGAGAATAGATAAGATAGAAACTTAGAATAGAAGAAGAAGAAGAACATACATCATCATCAGAGTAACACGAAATTCACAACAGAACGAACAATATATAATAGATACATAACTTTGAAATAAAACTAGTATATGTATACAGTAACATTATCAGAGTACAACACTTATAACACAGCGGAAATAACAATAGCTGTATAATCCTGAAGCCTCCTGCTCCAAGCTCTCAGTATATCTGTAAAATCCTGACTACTTGACTGCCCGTACAAAATTGACCACCCAAGAGCTTAGGGAAAACAAAACAAAATTAACTCTGGGTCAATCATGTGAGTGATGTGAGTAAACTCCAACCATTTGTTTAACTTTTAAAATTCTTTTAAAATCTATTCTCAGCTGATAATATAATAATGTCTAAATCAAATAAATAGCAATCTAGTGGAACGCTTTCATCTCACGTTCCACATATATAATATACAATCAAAAACCGTGGGCGCTTTTTGGTTAATGAATTCCAACTGGCAAGGTATGGGACTACCTTCCGACAGTGTATCTCTAGGGAGGAATACACCGGGTTCAACAAGAACATCTTGTAACCCAGGCTAAACATGATTGGTCACCCATTTCGGTTGAGTGTACCAAATGTATTATCACTAACGGTTGGGATCAGCAACCGTTTTCTCGATAGGGATAGCATCGAAATAGATTATAGAAGTAAATGGAATTTCTCTAGATCAGGTGACAATACACCCTAATTGGAAGCTAACCACTTAGCCATGCGACCTACCCGATTTTATACCATTTCTGGTTGTGAGGCTAGAGGCCATAACGTATTCTTTACAAACCACATCTTCATTCACTTTGAATGTCACATCTTTATACCCACTAAATAAATAATTGATTTCTTCAAACATATCACGGTAAACAGCTAAGAGAAACGAATTCCTCTGCCACCAAACGTAAATATGTTTGAAGAGAACAACTTACACAATCTATTAAATATACTCCGTCAGACATTCTTCCATACAGGTCGTCCTGGGACTGGACAGACCGAAGGCACTATTCTGTAAACAGGACAGCCCTTGCATAACTCCGTCTTCAATTATCTTCATCATATTTGATCGCAATGCTAACGCCCATACAGATTGGTTTTTAGATAATGAATCTGATCCCGCACTCTCCATATTGACGACGGAAAAATGGTCAAAAGCTTTGATGTAAGTGATTTAACTATCAAAGAAAAACATGTGTGCAAACAATGATATTATTTCCAAATGGAATTCTATCAATTAATCATCAATCAACATTTATTCATTTCCCCATTTCTCATTTCCATATATTCATCAAATCCTTGTTTTCTAATTTTAGAAAATATACCTTATTAACTTTGGAAAATGTTTCCATTTCTGATTCATACATCACTATCTTCCCACATATATCAGTCTCTAACTGTAAACTAGTAAGAGAACAACTTCCCAAGTATAAACCCCGAAGGTCGAAACCAACATCAGATCGATACCCAAAAAGCCAATCAACTCAACAAATTTCCAGTCAGCTTCTAATTCCTTTAACTCCATTTTAAATTCCTATTTCAAACTGTATTTCCTTTATAAATATTTTATTAGCAAAATATTTACTTTAATCAAATTTTCACACAGAATGTGAAAAAATATTTCTCTGTAAGAACAAAACAGTTTGATTTCGTATTTAAAAACAATTTCTCAAACCCAAATTCCATTTATATTTTTATTTGTAGAATTATACATACAAATCTTATTTTATTTCCAACATTTATAATCTCATTTCCAATTCCCTTTATATAATTCTATTCCTTTTATATAAATCCTTTTATATAATTCTATTCATTTTATATAAATCCTTCATTTTCAATATTCATTTTGAAAATTTCCTTTTTACATTCCTGTATTTCATATAGTATTTAAAATACCAAATAACGTGATTAGTGTCATCATAATCAATCGTAGATTATATATCACATCATATATCACAATATATGAAAACAAACAGTATTATAATATTGAGGAATCCGGTTGGATCCCTCCAACTTGTCTCCCTGCATTCACAGATGTTAAACAATATAATTAACATCAATTTCATTCCTATATGAAATATTCTGATAAAAAGAATCAATATATAATTAACGATTTAAGTATATATCATTATCTATAATTTCAATCAAACAATCGGCAATTCAACCAAACAATCAACACACAGCAATCAATCATCATTTATCAACACTAGATTATATTTATAAAAATATAAATTGTATAGAGTTAGTGAGATTTACTCACATTGGACGATCATCATTAAATATAATTGTCGTTTGATTCAAACAGACAATTTATTTCGCTAAAAATTGTAACGAGCTCCAATTCACTCCCGGTCGGTTCCATTGTGTAGCCCCCGTCCATATGATCCCAATGGATCTTGTTTCATCAATTTTTGATCACGTATGATTTAGTTATTGAATTTATAAGTTACGTAGTTATTTAAATTCGAATTAAGCTTAAACAAATTAAAACCCGGCCTTACCCAAATTCTTCACCGGCCCATTACCAAATTTTTCACCGACCCACTACCACCTTCCTCCTTCAGAAACTAATGCGAGCTCCAGTAGTCCTCTTCACCATTAACGCACCTTGGTTTTGTTATTCCTCCTTCTACTCTCAGCTAAACCACAAGATCCCCTCTTCAAAATCTCCACCGCCCTGTCCCCAAATTCCAATACTCGAGCTCCCATTCCTTGTTGCATTGGACAGCTGCTCACGATGTCTCGGGTGAGACTCGCGACATAAAGAAGTTCAGAATCCTTTCAAACTCTACTATTAGATGTTATTCTTTATACTATATCCAATTCTAACCTTTACTTCTTCCATCCAGTACACCTTTTGCTCAACTCGATCTTCCATTCTCTGATGCGGCTTCAAGCCAAAACTCCATGGCACAGTATGATCGACAGTTATTGTCATCGTAACCCCAAAATTCTGCCAACAAAACCCACTCAATCCACTTGATCCAAATATAAACTCAAGTACACATATCGATGCTTAAATCCCAAGACAATGGCAGCCCCAAGCCTACGCTTCACCATTTCCAACATGTAACAGTAAACTCGAATCCAATAATATGTGTATAGAAATGAAGAGAAAGCTGTGAGGATTTCAAATCTATTTTTCTAGTGATTTATGGATTTTCATATGATTTTATCTTGAATTTCAAAGTCACAGATTTTGGTTTGAGGAAGAAATTAGTGGCGGCTTCAAAGTGCTGACCACGGGAATAATGAACAAGGGTTTGGGGAATAAGGATGTTATATAGGATATTTTTATTAATTTTTTTATTTGATTTGTTTATTGAATTTTAATGAATTGTTACTCCATTCAGTGTTTAAAAATCTGTGTAGTCACACACGAAACCCAAATCCAATGAAAATTGACGTACACCTACAGTTTGACGTTACGGACCTAACGAAAATTGTTTCGTCGAATTCCGACTCCGTTTACTCACACAGCGTATTTTTAACCATCAAAATATCAACTGTTTTTCACATTAAAATCCCATACGGCCACATACTGACTCCAAAAATCACGGAAATTGAAATCTAACAATAATATAATATTCCGGATCTAACAAAATAAGTTTTGTCGAAAACGAAGTTCGTTTGCAAAAGTGGTTATTTTTAAAGCTCTAAATAAACCCATTTGAATAGTAATATATTTAAAAATAATTAAATTGAATATTGATAAATAAATATTATCGTATATATTCACACAGAATATAATACAGCTCAAAAATATACATATCTAGATTTATAACTCCATATTTCAAATCAAGAGTTAAATCGATATGCAATTTATATTAAAAATCCATTTATAATATAAATAAATCATTATAAATTATAAAGGAATTCTATAGCAACTTTTCAAAATTTGATTTGATTATAAATCAAAATCTACATGATGAAATCCCGATTTTTCTCTTCCATTAGAAATATATATTTCACCAGCTCCGAACGTTTCTTGTTTCACAGAAATCTGGCTTAAAAAGGATTCTATATAATCAATTAAAGTTCGAATCGCCAAATTACGAACTGTCGCGCCATTTCGAGCTCGACTATAATTATAATTTAAATTCTACGTTCAATTGTCATTTATATAATATATTCATTAATATAATTCAACTCTTAACTGAATTATATATTATATATGATCCAATTCACATAATATTGTGAATTCCACTATTTCCGACTATTTCGGAAATTTAATATATTATTCTATTATTTATATTAATTAAATATTCAATATTATTTAATTTAAACCATTTAATTCTCTGAATCACTACATAATTAAATAAATAAATTATTATACCACAAAAAATACGGGATGTTATATTCTTCCCCCTTAAAATATTTTCGTCCTCGAAATCGCTAAGGTAGAAAACAAACCCTATTAACTAGGTTAAAAAATATTTGTTTACATCTTAAGTTTCAGTTTCACTGAACCAATAAATTTTAATTAAAATATTGATTTTATTCCTACTAACGAAAATTTTCATAAATTCTAAAAAATTTCTAACACCTTAAAATTTCGGAAAATTTCGCCAACACCTCCTTTGTACGGGTCAATCGGTACAACTACAACTCACCTCTCTAGGCCTTCTCCAACCCAAAAGAAAATCAAACAGCTAAGTGGCTTGCCAAATCGACTCATAAATCACCAAACTCATATAAAAATAAACTTGTACCTTTTTGTCGGGCATATCATTATATCCTTTCCTTCTGCTATCAATTCAGCATATATCAATGCCATCCTAATCAATCTCCAATCGATTTTATCCTCCAAACTAAATCACTCTCTTATTCAAGCCGAATTATATTTCAAACTCAAATTTCATTACCAATTTCGGCCCTTACTTACCAGTCCAATATACTTAACCAAATTGAGTTTCACCCCACACAATTTATTAACTAAGTAATTTCTCTTATTAATTATCTTTATCACATAATTGAATTCGGGTTTTTATTTTAACAATAAATCCATTTTAATTCAACACCCTTTTTCCTAGGAATTTTTTTAACAGTTTCCCATGTCAAAAAAATCAACCTTTCCTTTTTTGAATTCAAAACTACTCATTTCCTCAAAACAATTCAAAACCATATCTTTGGTAGTAATCCATCACTTGTAACTCGAAAATGAACACTGATGATGTGGCCAGCATCATCAGAGTTATTTCCCAGTGATCAAAGTGAGTTCAATACTATATCACTTTTCGAAACCATTTCTTAATCATTTCCATTTTGAAATCGTTTCAAAATATTATTCACAATGCTTGTAAACAATAATATCTCCCAAGATTTTAAAATTCTTATATATTTAATCCAAGTCCATTTACAAACACCTTTCCACATTTCCAGGGTTTTAATCTCAATTCTAATTTAAATTCAGGTTTAATTCATTTCGTAACACTTATACGAATTTTGAATGGTTATTTATAACCATTTCACTTTTCTAATCTTATTCGATTATAATAACAACCAACACATCCAATATACTATAATATTCCAAATATCAATCATTCTTTTATATCAAAATATAATTTGGGTAAAATTGTTCCATTTACCCTTTTTCAAAACATAAACGTGTCGGTTCATCGTATTCAAGTGTTTAGAAACCCTTATCGATACAGTGGATCAAACTGATCGACAAGAACTCATGAACAACTCAACCAATAAATCTCCACAATATAAAACCACATTATATCAAATAACAAATACGTTCACTCGTATATATACACTCAACTCAATCTAGGTATTACTAACCCCATCACTTCTTAGTCATGCCACAGAGCCAAGGTAATTACTTAACTTCAACTCTGATACCACTATAACGACCCGGGTTTTCGCGATCCTGAGTAATCGACATAAACTCAATGTTGACTATCCAAGCATCGGAAACACTGGATAGTCCATGAAAGAAATTAGAGGGTGAGAATTGATAGGATAGAAACTTAGTATAGAAGAAGAAGAACATACACCATCATCAGAGTAACACGAAACTCACAGTGGAACAAACAATATATAATAGATACATAACTTTGAAATTAAACTAGTATATGTATACAGCAACATTACCAGAGTACAACACTTACAACACAGCGGATATAACAATAGCTATATAATCCTAAAGCCTCCTGCTTCAAGCTCTCAGTATACCTGTAAAATCCTGACTATTTGACTACCCGTACAAAATTGGGCACCCAAGAGTTTAGGGAAGACAAAACAAAATAAACTCTGGTTCAGTCATGTGACTGGTATGAGTAAACTCCAATCATTTGTTTCACTTTTAAAATTATTTTAAAATCCATATTCTTCTCATATTATAATAATGTCTAAATTAAATAAATAGCAATCTAGTGGAACGCTTTCATCTCACGTTCCACATATATAATATACAATCAAAGACCGCGGGCGCTTATTGGTTAATGAATTCCAACTAGCAAGGTATGGGACCACATTCCGACAATATATCTCTAGCTAGGAATACACCGGGTTCAAGAAGAACATCTTGTAACCCAGGCTAAACATGATCGGTCACTCATTTCGCTTGAGTGTACCGAATGTATTAACGCCAACGGTTGGGATCAACAACCGTTTACCCGAAAGGAACAACATCGAAATAGATTATAGAAGTAAATGGAATTTCTCTAGATTAGGGGACAATACACCCGAATTGGCAGCTAACCACTTAGTCATGCGACCTACCCGAATTTATATAATTTCCAGTTGTGAGGCTAGAGGCCAGAACGTATCTTTTACAAACCATCTTCATTCACCTTGAATGTCACATCGTCATACCCGCTAAATCACAAATTGATTTCTCCAAACATATCACGGGTAAGCAGCTAAGATAAACGAATTTCTCCACCACCAAACGTAAATACGTTTGAAGAGATCAACTTACATGATCTATTACATATACTCCGTCAGACATAGGGATGGCATTGGGGCGGGTCTAGGGTCCATGCCCGCTTGACCCGCCCCTGTTTTTACCTATTTAGGCCCATACCATAGGGTCTTCGAGTCGGGTGGACCCGCGGCCCGCTTTTGGAGGTCAGGGTCTAGGGTCGGGTCTGAAACGCGGCCAATCCGCCCAAACGGACCCATATTAGTTGAAACATCATTAAAACACTTTATAACTATAATGATTACTTGTTAGTCTTCTTTTGTATACATAGTTTCAACTTGAATATTATATTATTTCAATCAACAAATATAAATTTCGCATAGTATTAAGTTGCATCAATGATAATCATACAATAATAAATGCACACATTTTGAACTATTATCTTACAACTTATTTTATTATATTCTCTTATTATTGTGAACACATATAATTCAACATTTAGTGATAAAAAATATAAGCACATAAATTTGTGTTCATTAGAACACAATATCACTGGGTCGTGGGGCGGGTCGGGTCTGCCCTGAGCCATACAGGTTTCGTGTACGGGGCGAAATTCCAGACCCGCACCGGGTCTATGGGGTGGGTCTGGGGCAGGGTTTAAAAGTTTAGGTCGGGTCTAGGGCATGAGAAACCCACCCCAACCCGCCCCATTTCCATTCCTAGTCAGACATTCTTCCATACAGGTTGTCCTGGAACTGGACAGACCGAAGGCACTATTCTGTAAACAGGACAGCCCTTGCATAACTCCGTCTTCAATTATCTTCATCATATTTGATCGCAACGCTAACGCCTATACAGAGTGGTTTTCAGATAATGAATCTGATCCCGGTCTCTCCGTATTGACGACGAAAAAATGGTCAAAAACTTTGATAGTCAGTGATTTAACTATCAAAGAAAAACATATGTGCAAATAACGATATTACTTCCAGATGGAAATTCTATCGATCAATCATCAGTCAACATTTATTCATTTCCCTATTTATCGTTTCCATATATTCATCAAATCCTTATTTTCTAACTTAAGAAAATATACCTTACTAACTGCGGAAAACGTTTCCATTTCTGATTCATGCATCACTCTCTTCTCATATATACCAGTCTCTAATTGTAAACTAGTAAGAGAACAACTTCCCAAGTATAAACCCCAAAGGCCGAAACCAGCATCAGATTGATACCAAGAAAGCCATTCAACTCAAAAAATTTCCAGTTAGTTTCTAATTCCTTTAACTCCATTTTAAATTCCTATTTCAAACCCTATTTCCTTTATAAATATTTTATTAGCAAATATTTACTTTAATCAAATTTTAACATAGAGTATGAAAAATATTTCTTTATAAAATCAAAACAGTTTGATTTCGTGTTTAAAAACAATATATTAAACCCAAATTCTATTTATATTTTTATTTGCAGAATTATTCATACAAATCTTATTTCATTTCCAACATTTATAATCTCATTTCCAATTCCCTTTATATAATTCTATTCCCTTTATTTAAATCCTTTTATATAATTCTATTCATTTTATATAAATCCTTTTATATAATTCTATTCATTTTATATAAATCCTTTTATATAATTCTATTCATTTTATATAAATCCTTCATTTTCAATATTCACTTTGAAAATTTCTATTTTACATAATAGTATTTCATATGGTATTTAAAATACCAAATAACATGACCAGTGTCATCATAATCAATCACAGATTATATATCACATCATATATCACAATATATGAAAACAAACAGTATTATAATATAGACAAATCCAATTGGATCCCTCCAACCTGTCTCTCTGCATTCACAGATGTTAAACAATATAATTAACATCAATTTCATTCCTATATGAATTATTCTGATGAATAAAAGCAATATATAACTAACGACTTATATATATATATCGTTATCTACAATTTCAACCAAACAATCGGCAATTCAACCAAACAATCAACACACAACAATAAATCATCATTTATCAACAATAAATTATATTTAAAAATATATATACTGTACAGAGTTAGTGAGATTTACTCACACTGGACGATCATCGTTAAATAATGATAATTGTCGGTTGATTCAGACAAACAATTTATTTCGCTATAAATTATAACGAGCTCCAATTCACTCCCGTCAGTTCCATTGTGTATCCCACGTCCATACGATCCCAATGGATCTTGTTTCATCAATTTCTGATCACATATGATTTAGATATTGAATTTATAAGTTATGCAGTTATTTAAATTCGAATTAAGCTTAAACAATTTAAAACCCGGCCTCACCTAAATTCTTCACCGGCCCATTACCAAATTTTTCACCGGCCCACTACCACCTTCTTCCTTCAGAAACTAACGCGAGCTCCAGTAGTCCTCTTCACCATTAACGCACCTTGGTTTTGTTATTCCTCCTTCTACTCTCAGCTAAACCACAAACGGTTGACACCGTTGATCCTGTCTTCAAAATCTCCACCGCCCTGTCCCTAAATTCCAAAACTCAAGCTCCCATTCCTTGTTGCGTCCGACAGCTGCTCACGATGTCTCAGGTGAGACTCGCGACATAAAGAAGTTCGGAATCCCTTCAAACTCCACTATTGGATGCTATTCTTCACACTATATCCAATTCTAACCTTCACTTCTTCCATCCAGTACACCTTTTGCTCAACTCGATCTTCCTTTCTCTGATGCGACTTCTAGCCGAAACTCCATGGTGCAATACGATCGATAGTTATTATCACCGTAAACCCCAAAATTCTGCCAAAAAAACCCACTCGATCCAAATATAAACTCAAATACACATATCGATGCTTAAATCCCAAGACAATGGCAGCCCTAGGCCTACGCTTCACCATTTCCAGCATATAACAGTAAACTCGAACCCAATAATATGTGTATAGAAACGAAGAGAAAGCTATGAGGATTTTAAATCTATTTTTCTAGTGATTTATGGATTTTCGTATGATTTTATCTTGAATTTCAAAGTCACAGATTTTGGTTTTAGGAAGAAATTAGTGGCGGCTTCAAAGTGCTGACCACAGGAATAATGAACAAGGGTTTGGGGAATAAGGATGTTATATACGATATTTTTCTTGATTTTTTTATTCGATTTTTTATTGAATTTTAATGAATCGTTACTCCATTCAGTGTTTAAAAATCCGTGTAGTCACACAAAAACCCAAATCCAATGAAAATGGACATGCACCTGCAGTTTGATGTTACGGACCCAACAAAACTTGTTTCGTCGAATTCCGACTCCATTTGCTCACACACCGTATTTTTAACCGTTAAAATATCGACTGTTTTTCACATTAAAATCCCGTACCGCCACATACTGATTCCAAAAATCTCCGGATCCAACAAAATTAGTTTCATCGAAAACGGAGTTCGTTTGCAAAAGTGGTTATTTTTAAAGCTCTAAATAAACCCATTTAAATATTAATATATTTAAAAATAATTAACTTAAATATTTATAAATAAATATTATCATATATATTCACACAGAATATAATACAGCTCAAAAATATACATATCTGGATTTATAACTCCATATTTCAAATCCAGAGTTAAATCGATATTCAATTTATATTAAAAATCCATTTATAATATATAAATAAATCAATATAAATTATAAAGGAATTCCATAGCGACTTTTCAAAAATTTGATTTGATCATAAATCAAAATCTACACGATGAAATCCCGATTTTTCTCTTCCATGGAAAAATATACTTCACCAGCTCCGAATGTTTCTTGTTTCACAGAAATCCGGCTTAAAACAGATTCTGTATAATCAATTAAAGTTCGAATCACCAAATTACGAAATGTCATGCCATTTCGAGCTCGATTATAATTATAATTTAAATTATACGTTTAACTGTCGTTTATATAATATATTCGTTAATATAATTCAACTCTAAACTGAATTATATATTATATATGATCCAATTCACATAATATTGTGAATTCCATTATTTTCGACTATTTCGAAAATTAAATATATTATTCTATTATTTATATTAATTAAATATTCAATATTATTTAATATTAACCATTTAATTCTCTGAATCACTATTTAAATAAATTAATTAATTATTATACTGTAAAAAATACGGGACGTTACATAATGGTTGCTCAAGAAATCGCTTGAGCTTATGAACAGTCATCTAGTTAAATGGCTAGAGATATTGAAAGCCGAGGAATTATTGTTAGTCAGAGGTTCTAGTGGACTCAAAGCAGAGGTATGAAAGGGACACCTAGAAGACTAGATGTTAGCTGGTCACTACCTTCGGTATCGTGGCAAGGCCTAGTTGTCTTCGTTGAGTAAGACAAACATACAAGTTGATAATGTATGGAGTTTTGCTAGAACCGAGATTACCATTAGCCCTCGAAAAATGGCAAGTCGTAGCCACTAATACGATTAACGATGGTTTCAAGCAAGATTGGCAGTGATGGTCGGAGTCATGGATGATGATTATTTTGCTTGTATCATCTTGCGTAGATTATTCGACGTCGAAGGAGATATCTCTTGGGCGCTTATCTGATGTTGGTTTAGGCCTTCGAGGCTTGTGCTTGGGAGATCTTGAGTTTGATTAGGATGGTCTACTCTTGATATCTAATTGCTAATCCTACTACGTTTTGCTATTAAGATTGTTTGTAAAGGCTATCACTATCAGATATGGGGGAGACGGGCTTGAGTTCTTCCCTATTGATGTTGGTGGATTAGTTGATTAATCTGCCTATTCTCATACTTCATTGATGAAGTTAGATAGTTGTTTTATCGCTTATTAAGACTGGTGTCTGACTCAAAGTTTTATGTTTCCTCTTATTACCTTGGGCTGTTCATCCATTGTGTTTGGATGGGCAGGCTAAGTAGTAGGTGACAGGTGATAGATCTTGATGAGGACGATGTTGTCGAGCGACGATGAGCAAAAAGGCTTACATATTATTTGCTTCTATCTATTATTAGTTTTTTCCGCTGTTGTGTTGATGTATGCTTCTCTGAGTGACTGTAGTGAGGAAATTTGTACATAAATATATGTTGTATCCAGTTTGATGTATGGATCTTTTTAGTTGATATGAAAGTTTAAGTTTCTGCTCAATTGTGCTTCACTATTATTGCCTGTTGTATATGCTCTATTATATTTTATCATTGCGTTATGAGTTATACGACAAGTTCGGCTTGTATTATTTCTACCTTGATGATCGTCCATAGCTTCCTGGCACATCTTTCGGCGCAATATTTCTCTTGTTAAGTGCATGAGTTATGGACGATCATCACATTTAGTATCATGGTTAATCGATTTTATCCAAAGTTCAAGGATGTAATAACATATGAGAGACATATTTGTAGATTTCTGATGAATGTATACTATATTAGTGTATAATATAGTAGCATTTGAACTCCGTTTGTAGTTTTTCTCGAACGTGGACTAATCATTCTATTTTTCAGATTTAAAATAAGTCGTCGATCGTCGAGACACACTGCTAAGGAGGAGATTGTTCCTAAAGGGGGTGATGGCGGTATACTAACTACCCAGCTATGTTCGAGGCCATGATGGAAGCGATCACGAGGAGGGTACCCTCTCCAGAAGCAGCCGCGATAGATATTAGGGTTCAGGTGAAGGTACTAAGGGTTTTGACTTCGCGAAGATGTTCAAGGACTTCACTGCTCTCGGTGGAAAGTCTTTCAAAGGGACAAAACCGAATATAGAGATTCAAGGGTGGCTAGATACTTTCATTCGGATTTTTGGAGGCTTAGGTATTAAGGATGCGACTAAGAGGACGCTTGCATCAAGGTAGCTACAGGGTAGAGCTATGGAATGGTGGAACTCTATCACTCTCGAAACTCCTAAAGACGAGATCATGTGGGATCAGTTCCGAGACAGATTCGAAACAAAGTTCATTTCAACTGCCCAGAAGCCAGTTATGTTCAAAAGGATTGTGGAGTTGAAGCAGAATGGTTGACCAACGTTGGATTATGTTTCCGACTTTGAAGCCTTGTCCAAGTATACTCGTTTGTATATTGACTTTCCTTATCCTAGGAACAAGAAGTTCATGATGGGCTTGGATAAGTATCTTGAAAATCAGTTGGCCAATCATCTGGATGATACTTATGAGAAGACCATGGAAAAAGGTTTGAGGCAAGAGTGTTTGTTTTCCAAGGAAGTGAATGTTGTTGCAACCAAAGAGGACCCAAAACCAAAGCAAGGTGGTAATAATAAGAAGAAGAAGCAACAACAATAAAAAGGAAAAGATGGCAAGAAGAAACCAAAAAGCGAGGTGATTTTCTTTAACTGCTAGCAGAAGGGTCATTTCTCCAAGGATTGCAAGAATCCAAAAGCTGAAAGGAAGTGTTTCAAGTGTGGTAAGCTGGGCATGACAAGAAGTATTGTCCAGAATCAGCTAAAGGGAAGCAGATTGCGTAGGTGCCATATTCATCGAGGGCTCCTATGGCGGAGAAGTTAGGGAAGAGTGTCGTCGTTCAAGTTATTCTTTCAATTAGAGATGTTCCAATTTAGTGTTGTTTGAACTAGAGAATTGCATTATTTCATTTGCAATGAGCTTATATGACGCTTGGGTCTGGAACCTGAGATTTTTGATAGACCTTTGGTTGTGACTAATCCAGTTGGGTGTTTTTCCATTTTGTGTATGATTTGTCGTGGTCTAGTGTTGTCGAGTCATGGTTACTCCTTTGTGTGTGATTGCTTTATTTTGAACTTCGCTGGGTTCGGGATTATTTTGAGTATGGACTGGCTCAAGAGATATGCGACAAAAGTCGAATGTGAGAAGCTCGATGTGACAGTCGGGAATGTGGAAGAGTGAAAGGTTGTGATTAGATGTAAACCAAAAGACGGGGTCTTCATAAGCTATCTATATTTGCTCGTGATTCCACGGGAAAACTTGTCAATGGTGTCGATCACTAGTGAGTTCGATGATGACTTTGAAGAGGTCAAAGGGTTGCCGCCACATCATGAGATTGAGTACAGAATCAATTTGGTCGAAGGTGCTAGACCTATCATTATGCCTCTTAGGCGGATGGCACCTAAGGAACAGCAAGAGTTAGAGGTGCAAGTGCATGACCTTTTGGGAAAAGTATTCATTCCGAGGAGTGTGTCCGAATGGGGTGCACCAGTTGTGTTTGCAACCAAGACTGATGGATCTTTGAGAACGTGTCTAGATTTTCTTGACCTGAATAAGGTGACCATGAAGAATAAGTATTCGTTGTCGATGGACGACTTGTTTGATCAGCTTCACGAAAGGTGTTTTCTCAAATGGATTTGGCAACGGGATTTCACCAGTTAAGAGTGCGAAGGATAATGTGCCAAAGACAGCTTTTAGGACACCATCTGATTTCTTCGAATGGTTGGTGATGCCATTCGGGTTGATCAACACACCAGCGTATTTTGTGGATCTTATGAACAGGGTTTTCAGGGATCAGTTGAACAAGTTCGTGCTTGTGTTCATAGATGATATTCTGGTTTACTCCCGGAATGTGGAAGAGCATATGACGCACTTGCAAGTTGTTTTGGAAATCTAGCTAAAGCATCAACTGAGAGCTAAAATTTTGAAGTGTCACTTCTGGAAGAGCGAAGTGAGATTATTAGGCCATGTTATTTTTGGAAATGGAATAGCGGTTGACCCTGTTAAAGTCGCAGCAATCTAGGACCGCGATAGACCAAAGAATGCGATGAACGTTAGGAGTTTCCTTGGATTGGCTAGACCCTAAAAATGTGTTGGAAAGCTTTTCGAGATTATTCAAAAGTCGGAACAAGATGATAAGGAATTCGAAGTTGATCGAGAGAATTGGCTTTGTAAGAAAGAATGACTGGTTGTTCCTGATATTGATGGAATGAGAGATGAGGTTCTAAGGGAATGTCATCACTCAAATTTGATGATTCATCCTAGTGGTAACAAGATGTATTAGGACATGTAGCGAGCTTTCTACTGGGAAGGGATAAAGAGGGATGTTGGAAATTTTATTTCCAAAATATGAACTATCAGTTGGTGAAAGCTGAACAGAAGAAGCCGAGTGGGTTGCTTCAAGCATTGGAAGTTCCTACGAGGAAGTGGGAGTAGATATCGATGGATTACCTTGAAACAGGGCAGGAAATGAGGGGATTTGGGTCATCATGGATCATTTGACCAAAAGCACGCGGTTTATTCTTGTTAGATCGATTAGGACAACATCGAAGTTAGATGAGCTTTATATTAAATGGATAGTTCGATTCCATGGTATCCTGAAGAGCATATTGAGTGATTGAGATCCATTGTTCATTAGTGGATTTTGGAAGAGTTTGCAAGAGACTTTGGGAACCGAGTTGTGTTTGAGTACCTTATCATCCCCAAACTGTTGGTCAAACCGAAAGGGTTAACTGAGTTTTGGAAGATCTCCTGAGAGCTTGTGTATTGGACTTTGGAGGATTGTAGGAAGACCATCTACATCTAGTTGAGTTTGCAAATAACAACAACTACCACTCGAGCATTAGGATTGCACCATACAAGGCGTTGTATGGTAGACCGTGTAATTCTCCAGCAGGTTGGTTAGAGACTAGAGATAAGTTGATGCTTGGGCTAGAGATGGTAACAACACACCTCTGCCAGGGTGTCTCTTGCAAGCACTCTGACTTTGGAGGGGCGTTAAAACAGGTAAACATGCATAATGATATATCAAGGCAGAACAAGAACATATGTATATATGTGAACAGAGTAAATAAGATAAGTAAAACAGCAGAAGATTTCAAACTATTTCAAAACAAGTCTGGTACATCATAATGTCAACTTTCCAAATACACAAGTCTAGATAAAAACAAAATTACTGGAAAAACTAAAATACATAAGTACTATCCCCAAAATAAGTGATAACCATAGCTAGCTTCATGTCCAACCGTACATGAGCTAAATCCCACGAGCAAGCAATCCGAAATCCAAGCTAAGCTCCAACGTTCCCACCCTGAGAACCTGGGGGGGGGGGGGGAACGGAAGAAAAGAGGCAAAAGAAAACAGGTCAGTCAAAAAGACTGAGTAAGCCCTACTACAATCAATGTAAACTAATAAAGTTAACTGGCATGATGAAAGCTGAGATGAACATATGGATAACTACATACTGGCATGATGATTAACTAACAAGGTAGATAAAGGTGTCATCGCATAATCAGGATTAAGGTTTTGCACCACAGGTGTACTAGCAAACTAACATGACTTGAATAAACAAGTATTGATCCCTTGGCCCAAGCTTTGGCCCAATAACATGAAGTGACCCTCATACGAGGTCCAACCAAACGGTCTAGTCGATCGGCTCCCTATAAGCCTAACTCGTCACGTGTTGGTGTCAATGCGGCCCAAACATAATTGTAGTCAGACTGTGCAGGGTCTCCCGTCGGGTGTATCAAGCCCTAGGGTGGCAACCCCTGAACACCATAAACATAAGTGCACAGTCCCGATCTACTGGTACCCGTGCATGCTTTCCCCGGCTTCGGACTATGTGCACGACCATGGTCCGCCCGGAACTACACCGGCGTACCCATCTGCCGTCGCTTTTGGTCACTTACCTCCAGTCCAGTAATCGTGCTCCCTCCCTAGCCTAGACCCTAGGGCCTTAATGATACAAACTTGGGATTACTGCTGGAGTGGACCCCCACTGCTAGGATTTTTCTAGTGGGTTAAGTACGGTTTAACCCTCTTGCTAATCATGGATTAACTTGGTTAAGTGTAACGATGAGTTCACGACTTAACCCCGATTAATCTACCAAGCCCAAATTGGTTAAGTATTAAGTGAACCATGACTTAACCCTAATCACGAGGCATTAGTTAATTTAATGCGCCTTAACCTCTCACATTAGACCTTGTTGTGGTTACTAGTTAAGCCGGGCGGGTCCGGGTAGCTTTACACCACAACTTGGTCTAACCTCGGGTTCAAGGTACAACATGACCAACTTCTCACATTGGGTCCTATTGTTTGTAGCAACTAGTTAAGCCGGTCGGTTCCGGGTAGGTTTACGCTACAAACTCAACCCAACCTCGAGTTGGTCACACTTATCTTTTCTAAGTGTCATGTCCATCATGTTTCCAAAACATGTTACAAGTTTTCAAGCATTTGGGTAGACCTAACTTAATAGGTAAATTCCCAAAGGGTAGACCTAACTTAATAGGTAAATTCCCAAGCTTATGTTTTTATGTCTTTTAAGTTTACCCAACCCCAAACGCAATCCCATCGCTTACATATCGCCATAGCGCATAAAGGATAGAAAGAGGGAACTTGGCATAATCATGACATAAAGGTGTTGAAGCCACAAGTTCAACATGGTGGCATATGAAATGTACATGTGTTCATATACTTGCATATTACATTTTTAGGCCTCAAAAGCATGCATAAAACCAAACTTAGCATATTGGTGGTACATGGTGATAAATGACATGTAGAAATGGCCATAAGTTCGCATTTAGCCTCACATGCAAGTTATCATAAGAGATATGATAACTTACATGTTGCCAAAATGCAACCTTTAGCATAAAGCTTGAAGCTTTAAGCTCATAAACCCAAGATAAGCTTGCATAACATGATAACATGAACAAAAGGATCAACCCAAACTTGCATAACATAACTTGCATATCATATGACAAACTTGCATATCAAACTTGCATAACATAACTTGCATATCATATGACAAACTTGCATATCAAACTTGCATAACATAACTTGATGAACTTGCATAACACATCATAGTAAACTTGCATAACACATCATAGTAAACTTGCATTTGCATATCATAATGATCAAACACAACTTGCATCATTCATTAACTTTAGAGTTTAAGTATGAAAGTAGAAAAGGGCTTACAATGCTTATGAAGACACAAAAATATGACAAAGCCCTTATGCAACCAATTAAACCCAAAATGCAAGCTTCAATAGAAAAACCCTTAAGCCAAAATGATCAAAACCCTTGCTTTATGATGCAAATATAGAAAACTTGACTTGAATGCAAGCTAATGATGCTCATACAAGCTTGAAAACACTTGTATGCATGGAAAATCTCATAGAAATTTATTTAAGAATTTTATGAAGAGAGTGGAGGCCATGAGAGGATTGATTTTGCCATAGTTTAGTTGTATGAATGAATAATGATGATTTAGGGTTAGGTTAGGGTCTTATTTATAGAGATTAGGACTAGTTTCAACCTTAGGATTAAACCCTAGTTCCAATCTCAGCCCTTAAAACCGAATCTGGCCCCCAAACTCAACACAAACCCAAAATGGTGCACCAGGCAAAACTGCCCGGCTGGACCAAGTCGACAGCCAAGTCGACAGGGCTGTCGACTTGGGTCCAACCAAGTCGACTCCCAAGTCGACAGGGCTGTCGACTTGGGTGCTCTGGCGGGAATTTTCCCGCCTGGCCCAATCTTACCCTAATCTCCAATTTCAAACTTGAATTTGAAATTTGTTTTTACTTTGGAATTTTCTGAAAACTTCGTTGGGCCTTAATCGGGTCATACGGACTCCGATTTTCGAAAACTCGGACTCTATTTCGCGTATTTTTCCGAGACGAACGCAATGGCATAGCCTGTTTCCCTTGATTCAGATTTTAGAATTAAATTCTGCCTCGATTTATGTTATAACAGGTTATTGAAAATACGGGTTGTTACATTCTCCCCTCCTTAAAGGATTTCGTCCCCGAAATCTTCAAGTTGGGAAGAACGTATCCTACCATCCAATCATCCATCTACTCAAAACATCATCCACGAGCAATCATTGTCCTTACAGGATTCTAAATGTTGTATGAACATATGCAAAGGTGTGTGTATATGTACTTATCTAATGCAAATATCATCAATGCAAATTATGTTAGTGAAATGAATCCATATGTATGCAATTCCTAACATAATGTATAACATCTATATGTGTGCACATAACATACATCCATATGCAACATCCATGTGATAACACAAAAATTTTCATCCATGAATAAGCATAAACACTCATGCATATGCAATATGAGGAGTGTGTGAGCCGATCTAGTGCCTAACGTGTATAATGCATCCACGAGTAACCACTTGCAAACACTTGCAACCACTTGCAACCATCAAGCATAACATGTTTCAAACACATGTTTCATCCAAAGGGTTTCTACCTAAGGTTCTCATGACAAGATTAACACGATAAACTAGATAAACATGGATAGCAAAGAGAAAGATATGCTAACAAAGAAAAGAGATTGAGAGTGTACCCTCAAAAAGGAATGGATAAAGCCCATGCATCTTCTCCTCGGTTTCCCAAGTTGCGTCTTCTTCGGCTTCACCCCATTGAACCTTCACCAACTTGACCTCTCGATTCCTTAGCTTCTTGGTCTCCATCCCCAAGATACAAATCTGAGCTCTCCTCAAGGTAGCCTCTTTCTCCACTTCTACATCTTTCAGAACACTTGGCTCAACAACCTCTGTTGATTCATGTAAACACTTCCGGAGATGCGAGACATGAAAAACATCGTGTACTCCGGCAAGCTTCTCGGGCAACTCCACTCTATAAGCCATCTGCCTGATCCTCTCTATAATAGGGAATGGTCCAACAAACCTCGGTGCTAACTTCCCAACGGCTCCAAATCGGACCACATTCCGCAAAGGAGAAACCTTCACGAAAACCATATCCCCAACATCAAACTCCAAATCAGTTCTTCGCTTATCAGCATAGAATTTTTGTCGGTCTTGGGCCGCTTTCATCCGTCTCCGAATCAACTCGACCTTCTCGGATGTATCTCTGATCATATCAGGCCCAAGTATAAGCTCATCTGTAGTCTCCCACCAACATGTAGGCGACTTGCACGGCCTCCCATATAAAGCTTCAAATGGTGCCATCCCTATGCTTGCCTGATAACTGTTACTATATGCAAACTCAACAAGAGGAAGATGGTCTTCCCAAGTACCACCAAAATCCAGGATACAAAGCCTCAATAGATCCTCGAGTACCCTATTCACCCTTTCGGTTTGACCGTCCGTCTGTGGGTGATAAGCTGTACTTAGATTCAACCTCGTGCCCATAGCTTCTTGCAAGCTATTCCAGAATTGACTTGTAAAGATTGGGTCACGGTCACTGACTATACTAGAAGGGACTCCATGTAGTCTCACAATCTCACGCAGATATACTGACGCTAGCCAAGATGCGGTCCTCTTGCTCTTCACCGGAATGAAATGAGCACTCTTCGTAAGTCTATCCACAATAACCCAAATGCTCGTATTCCCTTTCCTTGACCTTGGTAGCCCATCGATAAAATCCATGGAAATACTCTCCCACTTCCAAAGTGGAACGTCTAGAGGATGCAATAGCCCACCGGGCTTCTTCGACTCGGCCTTAACTTGCTGGCAAATGATACATCTAGAGACAAACTCTGCCACATCCTTCTTCATCCCAGGAAAAAAGAAAATGCGCTTCATATCTTTATACATCTTATCTCCGCCCGGATGTATAGTCAACTTAGAGCGATGCGATTCCTCAAGAACTTTTCTTACTAAATCTTCTACCATTGGAACACATAACCTTCCGTCTCTCCTCAGCCAACCCTTGTCATCAATAGAATATCGAGCGAGATGACTAGACGCCTCTCCTCGAATCAGCATATCCATAATCTCAACTATCTGAGGGTCTTCTCTCTGCGAAGCCCCAACTTGATCAAGAAGGGTAGGTCTGAGTTCCAGAGATGCTAAAGAACCGGTCATCGACTCAACCGCCAAAGAGAAATCAAAGGTTGCCACATACTCTAAATTCTTCATCTCAACGAATAGAGGACTCAGAGTCAACCTTTTTCTAGTCAATGCATCTGCTACCACATTCCCCTTGCCAGGGGTATAAGCTATCTCAAAATCGTAGGACGCCAAGAATTCCATCCATCTTTGTTGCCTCAGATTCAGATCCTTCTGAGAAAAGAGATACTTCAATGACTTGTGATCGGTATAAAGCTCAAATCTTTCTCCTAGAAGATAATGGCGCCAAGCCTTGAGTGCATATACTATTGCTGCCAACTCTAAGTCATGAGTGGGATAATTCTTCTCATGCACTTTGAGTTGTCTACCGCCAAAGCATATCACTCTTCCTTCTTGCATCAGAACAGCTCCTAACCCCGTGCCACATGCATCGGTGTATACTGTAAATTACTTCCCTCCATCGGGCAAAGCTAGAACAGGTGCTGATGTGAGAGCTCTCTTGAGCTTCTGAAAAGCAAGCTCGCATTCTATGCTCCAAGCAAAAACTAAATTCTTCTTCGTCAATTTAGTGAGAGGAGCAGAAATCTTCGTGAAGTCCTTGATGAACTTCCGGTAAAAGCCTGCAAGACCTAGAAAACTTCTCACTTCGGTTGCATTCCTTGGAGTCTTCCAATCCTGAACTGCAACTACCTTAGCGGGATCTACCGCTAAGCCTTGCTTAGATACTATATGCCCAAGGAATCTAACTTCCCTTCTCCAAAAGTGACACTTGGAGAACTTGGCCTTCAACTGATGCGCTCTAAGTGTATCCATCACCTCCACGAGATGCCTTGCGTGCTCTTCCTCATCCTTAGAGAAGATCAGAATATCATCTACGAAGACCACGAAAAACTTGTTCAAGAACTCCCTGAACACCCTACTCATCAAGTCCACGAAATATGCGGGTGCTTTAGTCAAGCCGAACGGCATGACAAGCCATTCGAAGAATCCATCTGGCGTTCTGAACGCAGTCTTGTCTATACTATCTTCAGCTACCCTGAGCTAATGGAATCCAGTAGCAAGATCAAGCTGAGAGAAAACAGAAGCACCGACAAGCTGATCAAAGAGATCATCAATCCTCGGTAACGGGTGTCTGTTCTTCTTAGTCAGCTTATTCAACTCTCGATAGTCAACACAAAGTCGGAGAGAACCATCTGCCTTGGTATCAAATACCACAGGCACTCCCCATTCAGATATACTTTGTCTAATGAAGTTCTTCTCAAGCAACTCCTTCACTTGCTTACTTAGCTCCCGCCTTTCATGCGGAGCCATGTGCCGAACGGGCAAAGAAACCGGCTTTGCATTATCCACCAGATAAATGCGGAAATCAATCTCTCGCTTAGGGGGCAACCCCCTAACTTCATCGAAAACATCCGGATACTCTCGAACCACTCTCACAGACTGAAGAGTTTCCATTGACGAGTCGAGTGATTCAAGATAGCACAACATGACGGGACCTCTCGGATTACAAGAAATTTCTAGCGTGTTTCCGAGGCGAGTCACGAGCCTTACAACCCTATGCTCACAATCAATGATGGCTCCATATCTGGACAACCAATCCATGCCCAATATCAATCCGTATCCCCTAAAACCAAGAACATAAGCACTACACAAGAACTCTACACCCAGTATAGAGATCCTCAAATCCCCACATATCATAGACAAATGGGCGGAACCCCCAATAGGATCTGAGACACAGACGGGATCATCTACCAAGCTAGTACTAAGTTGCAAACTATCAACAAGATCAGATGAGATAAAGCTATGCGATGCACCAGAATCAAACAAGGTACGAACTGGAAAATCAGAAATATATACAAGGCTCTCAACAGAAATACTACCTCGATCGGGAACTGGAGCGGTATTGAGAGCATGAACTTGCCCTCCTGAAGGTCCAGCACGCTGAGTCTGACCCTGGCCTTGCCCTTGCTTCTTCGGGCAATCCTTACTAAAATGTCCAGTCTCACCGCAGAAAAAGCATTCACCATTCTTCCTTTTCCTCTTCTTACAATCCTTAATAAGATGCCCAACTGAACCGCAATAATGGCACTTCCCCTTGTTGTTCTTGCCCTTGTTGTTGTTTCCCTTGTTGCCTTGACTCTTGTTCTTGTTCTTGTTCTGATTGCCTTGACTGTTCTGACCACTTGGATTACCCTGATTTCCTTTCCATTGGGAATCAGTCTTCTTGGCTTGAGTATCATTCATCTTGATCTCTTTCTTGACATCTCCCTAAAGTAACGCCATATCAACCAAGCTCTCAAACATGGCCCCATGGGGAATATGTGACATAGCCAATCCCTGCAACGGCTCATTCAATCCTCTAGCAAAACGAAGAGCCTTCTTCTGAGGAGTATTCACCATATCCAACCCAAAACGAGCTAACTGATTGAACTCGTTCACGTATTCTTTGACAGACTTATCTCCTTGTTTCAAAGTTATGAACCTCTCCATTTGCAGATTCTCCTCAGCAGAAGATAGAAACTTAAGCACGAACCTTGCCCTGAAATCGGCCCAAGTCTCAACAGGCCTAGTACCATTGGTGACTTCCCACCAATAAGCGGCTTCATCCTTCATAAGCCAAACCGCCAACAAGATCTTCCTCTGATCGTCTAACCCAAAGATAGCAAATAAATCCTCGGTCTCTTTCAACCAATTTCTGGCCTCTACAAAAGTCTCAGTGCCTTGAAAGTTCTTGCCACCCATTGCTTTGAAATCTTTGCAAGTCTTTGCGAAGTCAGCTTGAGGATGCTGAGGGGGAGGAGGAAGAGGAACCTCAGCGACAGGAAGAGGAGGAACATTAACTACTGGAGGAGGAGGAGGAGGGACATCTGCGGGGCCGGCTTCGGTCGCCCTAGCCTCCAAAAGTCTCCTATACCAAACAGGTACGTGTACTCCCTCCGGAATAGCAAAGTTATCAGCCATACTGAAAACGAAGAAAAAGACACATTCAGAATGGAGAAAAACGAAGGAATTTTGCTAATGGCTTTTTGGGGAATAGCCTTTAAAATAAACTAGACTTTTCTTTGGAAAATACTTTATACTTGGTTTTAAAAATAGTTTTCCAAAAGTTTTAAAAACCTTTTTGTTCCTTCTCGTAAACCATATGCTCTGATACCAAATGTAACACCCCACCTCCGCCAGGGTGTCTCTTGCAAGCACTCTGACTTTGGAGGGGCGTTAAAACAGGTAAACATGCATAACGATATATCAAGGCAGAACAAGAACATATGTATATATGTAAACAGAGTAAATAAGATAAGTAAAACAGCGGAAGATTTCAAACTATTTCAAAACAAGTCTGGTACATCATAATGTCAACTTTCCAAATACACAAGTCTAGATAAAAACAACATTACTGGAAAAACTGAAATACATAAGTACTATCCCCAAAATAAGTGATAACCATAGCTAGCTTCATGTCCAACCGTACATGAGCTAAATCCCACGAGCAAGCAATCCGAAATCCAAGCTAAGCTCCAACGTTCCCACCCTGAGAACCTGGGGGGGGGGGAACGGAAGAAAAGAGGCGAAAGAAAACAGGTCAGTCAAAAAGACTGAGTAAGCCCTACTACAATCAATGTAAACTAATAAAGTTAACTGGCATGATGAAAGCTGAGATGAACATATGGATAACTACATACTGGCATGATGATTAACTAACAAGGTAGATAAAGGTGTCATCGCATAATTAGGATTAAGGTTTTGCACCACAGGTGTACTAGCAAACTAACATGACTTGAATAAACCAGTATTGATCCCTTGGCCCAAGCTTTGGCCCAATAACATGAAGTGACCCTCATACGAGGTCCAACCAAACGGTCTAGTCGATCGGCTCCCTATAAGCCTAACTCGTCACGTGTTGGTGTCAATGCGGCCTAAACATAATTGTAGTCAGACTGTGCAGGGTCTCCCGTCGGGTGTATCAAGCCCTAGGGTGGCAACCCCTGGACACCATAAACATAAGTGCACAGTCTCGATCTACTGGTACCCGTGCATGCTTTCCCCGGCTTCGGACTATGTGCACGACCATGGTCCGCCCGGAACTACACCGGCGTACACATCTGCCGTCGCTTTTGGTCACTTACCTCCAGTCCAGTAATCGTGCTCCCTCCCTAGCCTAGACCCTAGGGCCTTAATGATACAAACTTGGGATTACTGCTGGAGTGGACCCCCATTGCTAGGATTTTTCTAGTGGGTTAAGTACGGTTTAACCCTCTTGCTAATCATGGATTAACTTGGTTAAGTGTAACGATGAGTTCACGACTTAACCCCGATTAATCTTCCAAGCCCAAATTGGTTAAGTATTAAGTGGACCATGACTTAACCCTAATCACGAGGCATTAATTAATTTAATGCGCCTTAACCTCTCACATTAGACCTTGTTGTGGTTACTAGTTAAGCCGGGCGGGTCCGGGTAGCTTTACACCACAACTTGGTCTAACCTCGGGTTCAAGGTACAACATGACCAACTTCTCACATTGGGTCCTATTGTTTGTAGCAACTAGTTAAGCCGGTCGGTTCCGGGTAGGTTTACACTACAAACTCAACCCAACCTCGAGTTGGTCACACTTATCTTTTCTAAGTGTCATGTCCATCATGTTTCCAAAACATGTTACAAGTTTTCAAGCATTTCGGTAGACCTAACTTAATAGGTAAATTCCCAAAGGGTAGACCTAACTTAATAGGTAAATTCCCAAGCTTATGTTTTTATGTCTTTTAAGTTTACCCAACCCCAAACGCAATCCCATCGCTTACATATCGCCATAGCGCATAAAGGATAGAAAGAGGGAACTTGGCATAATCATGACATAAAGGTGTTGAAGCCACAAGTTCAACATGGTGGCATATGAAATGTACATGTGTTCATATACTTGCATATTACATTTTTAGGCCTCAAAAGCATGCATAAAACCAAACTTAGCATATTGGTGGTACATGGTGATAAATGACATGTAGAAATGGCCATAAGTTCGCATTTAGCCTCACATGCAAGTTATCATAAGAGATATGATAACTTACATGTTGCCAAAATGCAAGCTTGAAGCTTTAAGCTCATAAACCCAAGATAAGCTTGCATAACATGATAACATGAACAAAAGGATCAACCCAAACTTGCATAACATAACTTGCATATCATATGACAAACTTGCATATCAAACTTGCATAACATAACTTGCATATCATATGACAAACTTGCATATCAAACTTGCATAACATAACTTGATGAACTTGCATAACACATCATAGTAAACTTGCATAACACATCATAGTAAACTTGCATTTGCATATCATAATGATCAAACACAACTTGCATCATTCATTAACTTTAGAGTTTAAGTATGAAAGTAGAAAAGGGCTTACAATGCTTATGAAGACACAAAAATATGACAAAGCCCTTATGCAACCAATTAAACCCAAAATGCAAGCTTCAATAGAAAAACCCTTAAGCCAAAATGATCAAAACTCTTGCTTTATGATGCAAATATAGAAAACTTGACTTGAATGCAAGCTAATGATGCTCATACAAGCTTGAAAACACTTGTATGCATGGAAAATCTCATAGAAATTTATTTAGGAATTTTATGAAGAGAGTGGAGGCCATGAGAGGATTGATTTTGCCATAGTTTAGTTGTATGAATGAATAATGATGATTTAGGGTTAGGTTAGGGTCTTATTTATAGAGATTAGGACTAGTTTCAACCTTAGGATTAAACCCTAGTTCCAATCTCAGCCCTTAAAACCGAATCTGGCCCCCAAACTCAACACAAACCCAAAATGGTGCACCAGGCAAAACTGCCCGGCTGGACCAAGTCGACAGCCAAGTCGACAGGGCTGTCGACTTGGGTCCAACCAAGTCGACTCCCAAGTCGACAGGGCTGTCGACTTGGGTGCTCTGGCTGGAATTTTCCCGCCTGGCCCAATCTTACCCTAATCTCCAATTTCAAACTTGAATTTGAAAACTGTTTTTACTTTGGAATTTTCTGAAAACTTCGTTGGGCCTTAATCGGGTCATACGGACTCTGATATTCGAAAACTCGGACTCTATTTCGCGTATTTTTCCGAAACGAACGCAATGGCATAGCCCATTTCCCTTGATTCAGATTTTAGAATTAAATTCTGCCTCGATTTATGTTATAACAGGTTATTGAAAATACGGGTTGTTACAGAGATGATTAGAGAGACCTCAGATTGTATCGAGATCATTTGGCAACGAATGAAGGCTGCACAAGATTATCAGAAGAGTTATGCCGATAAACATAAAAAATATTTGGAGTTTAACGTTGGTGACATGGTTTCGTGAAGATTTCGTTGTTAAAACATGTTGTTCGGTTCGGAAGTAAAGTAAAGTAAAGTAAGCTCCAAGATTCGTTGGAACAATTCCGATAGTCGAGTGGATTGGAAGGCTCGCGTATAAAATGGATTTACCTGAGAAGATGTTGAGTGCTAGGGGACCCGACCCGATGGACCCGGACCCGGCCCGGCGGGTCTCGGTTCTAGGTGGTTCAGGTTTTATCAGGTCTAAACTATACATTTCAAAAATCTGGACCCGACCGAGCTTCGGTTTGAGTCCGGTTGAATAATAACACTAAAAATACATATATTTCAAGCTTTTTTGGTCGAGTCTATGCGGGTTAGGTTTGATCGGGTCTTGATGGTATTTTTCATCACATAGACCCGACCTGAGACCCATCGGGTTCGGTTCAGGTTCTCGGTTCTTGGTTCTAATTGCCATCCTATTGGTGGTATTTCCGGAACAATACGAAGAACTAGAAGTCGAGACCATAACAGGAAACCTCGTAAGCCGCTTCCGTTGTGAGGAATGATATGAAACAACTTAACAGAAAGACGGTTAAGCTAGTCAGGGTACAGTGGAGTGAGGATGATGATGATTGTACATGGGAAACGGAAGAAAGTATGAAGACAGTCCATCCGGAACTCTTCGTCGGTATGACCCATTAATGTCATATCAGCTTACATCATTGTGACTTGTGCTATTTTCGCTAGAATTCCGCATGCTAGTTTAAGGCAAGGGATGCATCGCTTGATGGATACCAGTTGGACGATAGATTGGCTGCTCATGGATGACAAGCATGCGGAACTATTTCTTGTTACTTGTGTTTGCTTGGAATTTCAGAGACAAAATTCCTAAAGGTGAAGGAGGAATGTAATGGCCCGCATTTTACGTATCGGAGGATCGTAAAATATTTTTTATTTAATTCCATGAGGGTTGGATCATTCTCATATATTAATATGTTGGTTATGGGGATGTAAGACATGTCCACAATTTTTATCAATTTTATTTATGACCATTTACCCGCTGTCAGTTTTGTACAGGGAATAACTTTTGACTGGGATCAAATTAGGTGATGAGGTTGATTTCATTGGAAAGGAAATGGTGTTGTCAATTCCGTGAAGTGATCACATTAAAGATTTGATTTAGAGGTATAGGAGGAATCACTGTTTTTGTGTTAAACAATATCTGGATAGTTTAGCTAGTTATTAGTGAGCTAATTTGGTGAGGCCCATTAGTGGGCTGGTTAGGTGGCTATAAATAGGGGGTAGAGGCAAGGATAATGATTTACTTTCTTCATTTCTTATTTGTTTGGGATTTGAGATTCTCCCTACTCCAATCAAACACATCTCTCTTTAATTAAAATCTTAGAACTACATTAGAAGATTGAAGATCTACATCAGGGAAGGCTAGATCTATATCAAGAAAGAGAAGATCACATCAAATTGAAAGATCTGAAGATCATTCTTCGCTGTCCGGATTAGTGATTAGTTGATTTCAAGCTTTTTTGAAGATTTAGTGAGTGATAAGCATCTCTCACACGGACTCAATTGAGTATACGGGTTGTTTGATCTTATTTTCATCATTGCAAGTTGTTTTCACCTAGATCTACATCATGGTATGTATATTTTCATTCGAATCACCATAGGATCTAATCTAGCAATTTAAATCGGTAAATTTCTTTGTTAATTCATGTGTTATTCCAAGTAGATCTATTTGCTTAATTCGTTTATTGTTTATCATGAATTTTGTGAATTTCTTATGTTTGAATGTTGAATAATCACTTTGTTAATGCTTGTTGATGGTATGGTGTGATTGGTTGGTGAAATTGAATGTTTTGCACGAATTTTTGATTGAACTAAAGTTGGATCTAGCGGTTTTTTCTAATGGATTGGATCGGGGATTCTTAGCATGGATCGGCTGGCTTGTTCCCCAAGAAATGGTGTGGATTAGTGGTAAAAATGTTGATGGATCAATCGTTTTTCGATGGATCGGTAAAAACTGGAGTGGATCAGCATTTTCTGTGTTTAACAGTGTTTACAAACGCTGTAGAAAGTGATTGATTAGGCAAGATCTGGATCGGGCAAAGATATGACATGGATCGGGCGAGTTCCGTCATGGATCAGGCGTGTTTGGCATGGATCGGGTATTTTCTAGGTATGAAAGCATTTATAAACGCTGTAGAAAGTGATGGATTAGGCAAGGATCTGGCATGGATCAGGCGAGTTCTAGCATAGATCGAGCATGTTCTGGCATGGATCGGGCATTTTGTGGGTTTAACAGCGTTTGGCAAACGCTATAGAAAGTAATGAACTAGGCGAGCTTTTGCCAGTGGATCAGGCATGTGTGCAGGCCGAGGATCGGGCTCTAGGATGTGGATTAGGCAAGTTTTTTTAGTTATCACTTGAGCCAGACCTTTCATAGCGTTTGGGGTAACATTATGGATTGTGCTGGATCGGGCAAGAAATTTCTTGTGGATCGAGCAAAGTGTGCACTAAGGAAAAATTGGATCGGGCAAGGTTCCGGAGGTGGATCGGGCATGGTTGACCATTGGACATATGACAGCGTTTCTGAAACGCTATGGTATGTTTATCATAGCAAAAAGATTGAAACGCTTTGAGTTGGAAATCGACAAAAATAAAGTATATTTTGGCTCGATGATGATCGTGGCTTCAACGTGAATTCAAGGAGGGATGTTCAAAGTGTCGTAAAGAGTTCATTGATTTCCGAAAGGAAAATGTGAAGATGACTCAAGGTTGTGAGTTCTTGGATAATGGTTGCTAGAGAGGTTGCTTGTGCTTATGAACATTCGTTAAGTTGGATGGCTAAAGATATCGAGGGCCAAGGAATTATCGTTAGTCGAAGGTTCTAGTTGACTCAAAGCAGGGGCATAATAGGGACACCTGAAAGACTAGATTTTAGCTAGTCGATACCCTGGGTATCGTGGAAAGTCCTACTTTCTTCGTTGAGTAAGGCAAACATATAAGTTGATAATGTATGGAGTTTTGCTAGAAATGGGGTTACCATTATCCCTTGACAAATGGTGTCGTAGTCAGTCATACGATAAACGATTGTTTCAAGGCAGGATTGGTGGTGATAGTCAGGGTCATGGATGATGATTGTTGTGCTTGTATCTTCTTGTTAGATTATTTGACATTGAAGGAGATATCTCTTGCGTGCTTAGGACTATGGGCCTTGTACTTGGGAGATCTTGAGTTCGTGGTCTACACTTGATAAATGGTTACTCTATCTGCTCTGTTTTCCTATTAATATTGTTTGTAAAGGCCATCACTGCCAGATGTGGGGGAGATTGGCTTGAGTTCTTCTTTGTTGATCTGCTTATTCTCATATACTTTATTGATGATGTTAGATAGTTGTTTTATCACTCATTAAGATTGTTGTCTGACTCAAGATTTTATGTTTCCTCTTATTACCTTGGGTTGTTCATCCATTGTGTTTGGATGGCCAAACTAAGTAGCAAGTGGCAGGTGATAGATCTTGATGAGGACGATGCTACTAAGCGACGACGAGCATGAGGCTTACGTAATGTTTGCTACTATCTACTATTAGTTGTTTCCTCTGTTATGTTGATGTATGCTTCTATGAGTGACTACAGTGAGGCAATTTGTAAAGAAATTGATGTTGTATCCAATTTGATGTATGGATCTTTATAGTTGATATTAAAGTTTGATTTTCTGCTTAATTATGGTTCACTATTACTACCTGTTGTATATGTTTTGTTATATTTAATCCTTGCGTTGTGAGTTATAGGACAGGTTCCGCTTGTATTATTGCTACCTTGATGATCGTCTGCTCAGCCTGGCACATCTTTCAGCGTAATATTTCTCTTGTTAAGTGCATGAGTTAGGGGTGGTCGTCACACATTGAGTCTTCCTTTCTCTAATAATTATTAAATGGTTCTATTAGACATGGCTTATGAGTGGGGTAGTTCTCTGGAAGGTTCCATTTCTAATTTAGGGGCTTTGTTGAGCGATAGCCTAAGGGCGATTTATATAAGAGGCCTAAAGGAACCACCATTTAAGGGAAGTATTAAGTGACTAGAAGTTCACACATAGGGACTGCTAGATAGTAAAGAAGAAGTTCACCAGGAGGGTCTTAAATGATGTTGTGTTCCTATCTAAACCTGGCAGTAAGTGACTTCTTATTTTCTCTCGACCTAAAAGGAAAGTATATATTTGATACGATCATGTTAGAGATGAGTTATTAAGTGGCTAGGGGTCTACCATAGAGTAATAAGTGATAGAAGAAATCTTCCCTTAAATAAATCCATATGATGGCCTTAAGTGACCAGGTAGATCCCACCTCGTGGGGTATTAAGTGACTATAAGGATTTCCACCCTTATATCAACATGTGTGGCATAAGTTACTGTGAGGATGTCTGCCTTGTATGTTTGTTGTGTTTGAATTTGCTTGCATAGACATAATGTAACAACCCGAATTTTAAATAACATGTTAAGACAAGAATCAAGGCAGAATTAAATTATAAAATCTGAATCAGGATAAATGGGTTACGCCATTGCGTTCGTCTCGGAAACATACGCGAAATAGAGTCCGAAATTTCGTAAATCGGAGTCCGTATGACCGAGATATGGCCTCGCGAAGTTTCACGAAAATTCAAATCCGAAAACAGATTTGAATTCAGCCCAAAAAGAGAAGGCGGGAAAATTCCCGCCAGACACACAGGGTGTCGACACGCATGTCGACATGGGTGTCGACCCCTGGGTCGACCCCTCCCCTGGGGATCGACATGGGTGTCGACCCCTAGGTCGACCCCCCCGTAGAACCCCGACCTGGTGCACCTGCTTGTCATGTTGGCTCGGTTTGGGAGGCTTGTGACGATTTTGGATGGCTTGGATTCGATCTAGGGTTAATCCTATGGCCTAAAATGCTCCTAAACTCTATAAAAAGACCCTAATCCCCTAACCTAAATGACTCCAACTCTCTCATGCCATGAAGTGCTGCCCAAATGCCAAGTGATCATGGCCTCCATCGCCAACTTCAAGAGACTATGCATGCAAATCGGATCTAAATCAAAAGGTGCAAGCTTGCTACACCAAATCAAGGCTCGATCAAAGTTGCTACGGCGATTTCATGACGGTTCTTCATCAAAGGAGTCGCCTTTCATCGTCAAGACGATTCATGCGCACCCTCTAAGCCTCGCTATGTAAGTTCTAGCTACTTGAAGATTCTAACGGTGGTTCTAATGTGACATGGGATAAAATGTGATAAAACATAAGTATGCAAGCCTATATGAACCTTGTCATGTCTCTTTTGCTTGAACCTATGACTTTGGGCTATGCTTAGTGACTAAATCATGCCACTTATGTTATGTTTAACCTAGTATATCTTGCAAGTTTGAATCTTTATCCATGGAATGTTAGCATGAACCTTTGGGAACCACTTGACTTGTGAAAACATTGGCAAAGACTTGACTTTGGGGCTTATGCATGTAAATGAACCCAAACCCCTTATGTATCATGCATGTTTGTGGCCAAATTCACTTATGATACTATGCATGTTTGTGGCCAAATTCCCTTATGAAACTATGCATGTTTGTGGCCAAATTCACTTATGATACTATGCATGTTTGTGGCCAAATTCCCTACATGCTTGTTGCCAAATTCACTTATGATACTATGCATGTTTGTGGCCAATATGTTGGCATAATACCCTACTATGTGACTCGCTTTCGCTTGGGTTGGAAATACATTTGGGTATCTTAGGAAAAACGTGGGTATGACATGAAAAACTTGACATGGGGTTTACATGAGAACATGACATTCATGATACATTTAAGTATGGTCATGACACGTGGGAAAACATGGAACTTGAACTAGACATGGGTGGGTTGCAAGTGTAATAAGACACTAGACCAAACATGAAAGTGGCCAACTCGAGGTTGGGTTGAGTTTGTAGCATAAATCTACCCGGACCCGCCCGGCTTAACTAGTGGCTACAAACAATAGGACCCAATGTGAGTAGTTGGTCACATAGCACTTAAAACCCGAGCTTAGACTAGGTTGTGGTGTAAATCTACCCGGACCAGCCCGGCTTAACTAGTAACCACAACAAAGTCTAATGTGAGAGGTTGGGGTGCGTTAATCTAATTAATGCTACATGATAAGGTTAAGTAAATTTGACTAATGACACTTAGCCGATATGGCATGAATGGGTAGGTTAAGTTAAACCGGACTTGGTTCCTTAATGACACTTAACCATATAAGACAATTAGGGGATGGGGTTAAGTAATCCATACTTAACTAATCTAACACGGTAAATTCGATGGGGTTAAGTTAAACACTTAACCAATCTAAACTTGGTAATTCAATGAGGTTAAGTAACCAATACTTAACCAACTTAACATGATAAATTAATGGGGTTAAGTAACTTATACTAAACCAATTGTACATGATGATTTGATGAGGTTAAGTAACCTATACTTAACCAATCTAATAGGTGGACCTGATAGGGTTAAGTCACAAGACCTTTTAAAATTAGGCTTAGTGGATAGGGTTAAGACAAATAAATACTTAACCAAGTTGACTTGATAGGGTTAAGTCATGAGCTTCTTGGTACACTTAACCCATTAGACAAAACCCTAGTTCAGGGGACTAGGTGGAAAGCCGGGGTTAACAAGGATAACGGGAAAATAAGCTAAGTGGTAAACCTTAGTTAAGGATAACTAAGTAATAATTCTTAGCCAAGGACATGGGACTAGTTCATAATTAGATGAGTAACCTGATACGGTAGGTCATCGCTTAGTATACGAGGAGGAGCAACTTATCTGACTTGGATAAAAAGGTCCAACGAACTGGGTGACGAAGTGGTAGCTTCGGGGGACGTGAGGGTACTCTTGGTATCCCTCTGTGAGGTGGCAGATGGTCCATGAAACCCGGCCTCACAGAGGTTAAGGTCTGTGGTAGAAGAGCCAAGGGTATGCCTTGGTTGCTATGCGAGCGACCTAAAGACTGGGATGGATTAGCGTGGAGTCGACGATACTTGACTTTTGCCCTGGATAGCACATCGTCGACTACCTACCATCTTTAGTCAATTGTGTACGAACGGAAAGGCAGAGAACCCCCAACAGACCATGTTCTTGCTATCAAGTCATGGGTGAGGTTGGCCCATAGGAAAGTGGCGCTATAGTGGGGCCGGGATGTGGTTCTCATACATGATTTTTCTTATATTGCCTTTCAGTAGTTGAGGGAGGGGTCATGTGGGACCATAGCCACGGGTACAAAAACAGACCTTGATATCTGCATCAGCAGACGACTTAAAGCTCCCGACCGAATTCCGTATTTCTTGATTTGCCCTGGCACGGAACTCGGATGGCACATTGAGGAACATGTGCGTCTAGACATGGAAAACGATTCACGATACATACGCGGGATGAAGGGCGCGGTTGACGGGTGGCATAATCCCTAGTGGTCCTAGGTGGCTTGAACCCAAACCGAGACACAGAAACGTTCATTAGGTAGCATAATCCCTAGTGGTCCTAGGTGGCGTAAATCCTAAGTGAATACGCGATATTTCATGGTAAGAAAACATAACCAGACCAAGGGTAGCAGTCCAAAACAACTTCAAGGATAAAATGGTACTACGTTGAGGTGGTATAGATTTACATGGGAAAGCCCGTACGGCCTACGGCAAAGGACTGAACTTATACATGGAAAGAAACATACAAGTTGGGGAAAACCTACATATGTTATATATTAGGTTGACATGGACCATTACATGACACTGGGCAAGGGACATCCATAGTTAACACATGACGCGGGTTGGGATACTAGTACGAGAGGTGCAAAGCAAATATACATGATAAATACGCTTGGGATGTTATACATGATAGATACCTTGGGATAGTATACTTGATAGAAACCTGACGCCGTGATACCCTGATTTATCTTGACACCGTAGTTTATCATGATACCTTAGTTTATCTTGCTATAGTAGTTCATCCAGTTATCTTGGTTTAGCTTATCTATCTTGTCGGCATCCTTATGTTTACTTTCAGTTTATGCATGTCATGTTACCTTTACCTGTTTTTATACTGGAAGCAGATAGGACTTACCAGTCTTTATGACTGACCCTGTTTTCTCTCGCCTCTTTGTCTTCCGTTTTCCCCCCTAGGTGGTCAAGGAGGAAACACTATTATTTAGTTTGGACTTCTTCTGCTTGAAGGTCATCATGCATGGCTTGGACTTCTCTTGGCTATGGCTACCTTACTGTTTTATTTGGGGAATAATTTATGAAAAAGGTTTTATGCTTCTTTACTATTGCAAGACAGGTTTTGATGTATTCTGATGTAAAAGGCTTTAGACCTTATTTTATAAGGTAATGAAATTTGTTTTACTTCCGCTGTTTTATGTCTTGTAATATTTCTGTGTATGTTTACCTCGATAATGCTTCACCAAACCTAGTGCATTCCCTTTGTGAGTGACCCTAGCGGAGGTGGGGTGTTACATTTGGTATCAGAGCAGAAGGTTACCAGACTGGGCAAAAGTTTTTAAAACCTTCTGAAAACTATTTGAAAAACCGTTTACAAAGAAGCATTTTTCAAGAAAAGTTTTTAAAGGCTATTCCCCAAAAGCCATTAGCATTATCCTTTGATTCCTTGATTGAATCTCTTTTCCTTTCTTTCCTCCATCTGTAGTCACAGTAGTTCTAACTGTGACTAATCTTTGTCTAGCCACGTAGGTGTTTTCCGTACGATGGAGGTGGTTCTCGAGAGACCTGTTGCCGTGGTACAAGGAAGGATAATAAGAGTAAGGATAAAGGACGCGAGCTTAAGGATAAGCAACTTGTTGGTATGGCTTAGTCCATCAAGGAGGACAAGGACAAGATCATCGGAGAGGAAAATTGTACGCTCCCATTTCTAGGGTACCTAAAAGAGATGGTACCGTTTCTGGTAAAGGTTTAGTCGTTCTTTTCTATCATCCCGTCCAGACTTTGTCTTGATCATCGTATCATTTAAGTCTGCTTGGATAGTTGAGTCTCTGCACCTTAGTACTAGCATGGTAGAGGATCCCAGTTTTTGTCCCAAAAATCTGGTTGGAGAGTTGGTCCATTTCTTCATGACTTGTTTGGATTTGAGAATGACATGTCTCGGCTACGGATGGATTCTAGGGATAAAGTGGTCACCCAATAAGGGGTGCCATTCTCGGTTTTGGAAAGAGGGTAGTTAGACTCTCGACTCACCTTGGTGATACCCTCGAAGTCTCGTGTAACCTTTTGGGTTCTGTCATGGTTAGTTACCTAGAATCTCATGATGCAGTTGTTGGTAATCCGTTCGAGTAGAATTCGCCGCTAAGTCTGATGGTTCGTTTCGCTTATGCATGAGTTATAGAGATCACCCTAGTAAGTACACTTGGCAACATGGATTGGCATCGGCAGACGAGATCCAGAATTCCCTAGTGAATTTTGGAGAGCTTGCATGAGTAAGTGGATACGTTTGAGCCAAGAATACTAGGAAAAGGATAAGTGAAAGTGGAATAAGAGGCGACAATGAAATGAGTTCTAACTCATATCTTGGAAATAGGAATCAAGGAGCTACGAAATCATGGAGTTAAAAAGGTGGTCAAGGCACCGAGAAATTAAGCTCAAGGAAACGCGACTTAGAAGACGTAAGGCTAGACACGCGCATCGTACCTCTTTTTAAAGAGTGTATCCTTGATCCCTGGTTTTTCCTGTAGAGCTTGCTCGCATGATATCTTTTGGTGAATATTCTCTCAGTCCTGTTTCTGTTGCAAACCCTGTATGGGGTTTACCTTGTTTATCTCCTCGATCCTATCGTGAGAACCTTAGATAGAACTCTTTGGATGTAAACATGTATTTGAAACATGTTATGATTGATATGGTTGCAAGTGGTTGCTCGTGGATGCACGAATACACATTAGATACTAGATTGACGCGGTCACGTTTCATGTTGCATATGCACGAGTATTTATACTTGTTTGAAAGTTAATGTGTTGTCATGCGGATGTTGCATGTGGATGAATGGTTGTGCATACATATTGTGTTTATATGACTAGGACTATTTGCATACATGTTGGATTCATGGCACTAAACATATTTTGCATTAGAAAGATCATTCAGGCCTAACCATTAGCATTAGCTAAGGAGCATATACACACACGTTCTGCATATGATCATATGGCATTAGAAATCATTTAAGGACAATGATTACTTGTGGATGATGTTTTGAGTAGATGGATGATGGATGGTAGGATACGTTCTTCCTAACTTGGAGATTTCGGGGACGAAATCCTTAAAGGAGGGGAGAATGTAACAACCCGAATTTTAAACAACGTGTTAAGACAAGAATCAAGGCAGAATTAAATTATAAAATCTGAATCAGGATAAACGGGTTGCCCCATTGCGTTCGTCTCATAAAAATACGCGAAATATAGTCCGAAATTTCGTAAATCGGAGTCCGTATGACCGAGATATGGCCTCGCGAAGTTTCACAAAAATTCAAATCCGAAAACAGATTTGAATTCAGCCCAAAAAGAGAAGGCGGGAAAATTCCCGCCAGACACACAGGGTGCCGACACCCATGTCGACATGGGGGTCGACCCCCCTCCAGGGGGTCGACATGGGTGTCGACCCCTGGGTCGACCCCTCCCCAGGGGATCGACATGGGTGTCGACCCCTGGGTCGACCCCCCCCCCCCCTGTAGAACCCCGACCTGGTGCACCTGCTTGTCATGTTGGCTCAGTTTTGGAGGCTTGTGACGATTTTGGATGGCTTGGATTCGATCTAGGGTTAATCCTATGGCCTAAAATGCTCCTAAACTCTATAAAAAGACCCTAACTCCCTAACCTAAATGACTCAAACTCTCTCATGCCACGAAGTGCTGCCCAAATGCCAAGTGATCATGGCCTCCATCGCCAACTCCAAGAGACTATGCATGCAAATCAGATCTGAATCAAAAGGTGCAAGCTTGCTACACCAAATCGAGGCTCGATCAACGTTGCTACGGCGATTTCATGACGGTTCTTCATCAAAGGAGTCACCTTTCATCGTCAAGACGATTCATGCGCATGCTCTAAGCCTCGCTATGTAAGTTCTAGCTACTTGTAGATTCTAACGGTGGTTCTAATGTGACATGGGATAAAATGTGATGAAACATAAGTATGCAAGCCTATATGAACCTTGTCATGTCTCTTTTGCTTGAACCTATGACTTTGGGCTATGCTTAGTGACTAAATCATGCCACTTATGTTATGTTTAACCTAGTATATCTTGCAAGTTTGAATCTTTATCCATGGAATGTTAGCATGAACCTTTGGGAACCAGTTGACTTGTGAAAACATTGGCAAAGACTTGACTTTGGGTCTTATGCATGTAAATGAACCCAAACCCCTTATGTATCATGCATGTTTGTGGCCAAATTCACTTATGATACTATGCATGTTTGTGGCCAAATTCCATTATGAAACTATGCATGTTTGTGGCCAAATTCACTTATGATACTATGCATGTTTGTGGCCAAATTCCCTTATGAAACTGTGCATGTTTGTGGCCAAATTCACTTATGATACTATGCATGTTTGTGGCCAAATTCCCTTATGCAACTATGCATGTTTGTGGCCAAATTCACTTATGATACTATGCATGTTTGTGGCCAAATTCCCTTATGAAACTATGCATGCTTGTGGCCAAATTCACTTATGATACTATGCATGTTTGTGGCCAATATGTTGGCATAATACCCTACTATGTGACTCGCTTCCGCTTGGGTTGGAAATACATTTGGGTAGCTTAGGAAAAACGTGGGTATGACATGAAAAACTTGACATGGGGTTTACATGAGAACATGACATTCATGATACATTTAAGTATGGTCATGACACGTGGGAAAACATGGAACTTGAACTAGACATGGGTGGGTTGCAAGTGTAATAAGACACTAGACCAAACATGTAAGTGGCCAACTCGAGGTTGGGTTGAGTTTGTAGCATAAATCTACCCGGACCCGCCCATCTTAACTAGTGGCTACAAACAATAGGACCCAATGTGAGTAGTTGGTCACATAGCACTTACAACCCGAGGTTAGACTAGGTTGTGGTGTAAATCTACCCGGACCCGCCCGGCTTAACTAGTAACCACAACAAAGTCTAATGTGAGAGGTTGGGGTGCGTTAATCTAATTAATGCCACATGATAAGGTTAAGTAAATTTGACTAATGACACTTAGCCGATATGACACGAATGGGTAGGTTAAGTTAAACCGGACTTGGTTCCTTAATGACACTTAACCATATAAGACAATTAGGGGATGGGGTTAAGTAATCCATACTTAACTAATCTAACACGGTAAATTCGATGGGGTTAAGTTAAACACTTAACCAATCTAAACTTGGTAATTCAATGAGGTTAAGTAACCAATACTTAACCAACTTAACATGATAAATTAATGGGGTTAAGTAACTTAACCAATTATACATGATGATTTGATGAGGTTAAGTAACCTATACTTAACCAATCTAATAGGTGGACCTAATAGGGTTAAGTCACAAGACCTTTTAAAATTAGGCTTAACCATTGTAATACGATTAGTGGATAGGGTTAAGACAAATAAATATTTAACCAAGTTGACTTGATAGGGTTAAGTCATGAGCTTCTTGGTACACTTAACCCATTAGACAAAACCATAGTTCAGGGGACTAGGTGGAAAGCCGGGGTTAACAAGGACAACGGGAAAAGAAGCTAAGTGGTAAACCTTAGTTAAGGATAACTAAGTAATAATTCTTAGCCAAGGACATGGGACTAGTTCATAATTAGATGAGTAACCTGATACGGTAGGTCATCGCTTAGTATACGAGGAGGAGCAACTTATCTGACTTGGATAAAAAGCTCCAACGAACTTAGTGACGAAGCGGTAGCTTTGGGGGACGTGAGGGTACTCTTGGTATCCCTCTGTGAGTTGGCAGATGGTCCATGAAACCCGGCCTCACAGAGGTTAAGGTCTGCGGTAGAAGAGCCAAGGGTATGCCTTGGTTGCTATGCGAGCGACCTAAAGACTGGGATGGATTAGCGTGGAGTCGACGATACTTGATTTTTTCCCTAGATAGCACGTCGTCGACTACCTACCACATTTAGTCAATCGTGTACGAACGGAAAGGCAGAGAACCCCCAACAGACCATGTTCTTGCTATCGAGTCATGGGTGAGGTTGGCCCATAGGAAAGTGGGGCTATAGTGGGGCCGGGATGTGGTTCTCATACATGATTTTTCTTGGATTGCCTTTCAGTAGTTGAGGGAGGGGTCACGTGGGACCATAGCCACGGGTACAAAAACAGACCTTGATATCTGCATCAGCAGACGACTTAAAGCTCCCGACCGAGTTCCGTATTTCTTGATTTTCTCTGGCACGAAATTCGGATGGCACATTGAGGAACATGTGCGTCTAGACATGGAAAACGATTCACGATACATACGCGGGATAAAGGGCGCGGTTAACGGGTGGCATAATCCCTAGTGGTCCTAGGTGGCTTGAACCCAAACCGAGACACGGAAACGTTCATTAGGTAGCATAATCCCTAGTGGTCCTAGGTGGCGTAAATCCTAAGTGAACACGCGATAGTTCGTGGTAAGAAAACATAACCAGACCAAGGGTAGCAGTCCAAAACAACTTCAAGGATAAAATGGTACTACGTTGAGGTGGTATAGATTTACATGGGAAAGCACGTACGGCCTACGGCAAAGGACTGAACTTATACATGGAAAGAAACATACAAGTTGGGGAAAACCTACATATGTTATATATTAGGTTGACATGGACCATTACATGAAACTGGGCAAGGGACATCCATAGTTAACACATGACGCGGGTTGGGATACTAGCACGAGAGGTGCAGAGCAAATATACATGATAAATACGCTTGGGATGTTATACATGATAGATACCTTGGGATAGTATACTTGATAGAAATCTGACGCCGTGATACCCTGATTTATCTTGACACCGTAGTTTATCATGATACCTTAGTTTATCTTGCTATAGTAGTTCATCCAGTTATCTTGGTTTAGCTTATCTATCTTGTCGGCATCCTTATGTTTACTTTCAGTTTATGCATGTCATGTTACCTTTACCTGTTTTTATACTGGAAGCAGATAGGACTTACCAGTCTTTATGACTGACCCCGTTTTCTTTTGCCTCTTTGTCTTCCGTTTCCCCCCCAGGTGGTCAGGGAGGAAACACTGTTATTTAGTTCGGACTTCTTCTGCTTGAAGGTCATCATGCATGGCTTGGACTTCTCTTGGCTATGGCTACCTTACTGTTTTATTTGGGGAATAATTTATGAAAAAGGTTTTATGCTTCTTTACCATTGCAAGACAGGTTTTGATGTATTCTGATGTAAAAGGCTTTAGACCTTATTTTATAAGGTAATGAAATTTGTTTTACTTCCGCTGTTTTATGTCTTGTAATATTTCTGTGCATGTTTACCTCGATAATGCTTCACCAAACCTAGTGCATTCCCTTTGTGAGTGACCCTAGCGGAGGTGGGGTGTTACACATAACATGAAGAATTTACATTGATAAATATAGGAAATAGTCATTACTAAACTTATAAGATTATCATTCACCATAACTTTATCTTCTGACCTCCTTCCTCTTAACATAAATAGGTTAGTAGGTGAGGATGCTTGTCATCGGTGATGGTCAGTGATGCTTAAGAGATGGAGCCAGACCATGGAGGCTTTTCGTTATTTATGGCAGTATTATTATTATCATTATGCATTGGGATAGTTGTTGATGTACCTTTTCTGGGACAGAATTTAGGCCCATTCCGGAAAACCCAGATTATTCATCACTTGGTAAATGAGTAGTGGGACCGCTATATTTCGTAATCAGATCAGTCGGTGGCCATATCGCTCTTGAAATATCGTAAATGGTTGCTTTGGGAGAACAGTGTCGGATCGAGATGAAATTTATAATTTTGGAATCGTTGTAGTTAGTTACTATATGCCGTTAAGTTTTATAGCGATCGGACGTATTGTTTGACCGTGCGTAAATATAACATGTGTCAATTTCTACAAGAAACTGACATTATTATTCGAATTTTAAATCTATCTTCAATACAGTCGATTTAGGTCTCCAGATAGGTCTCATTGTTTTCTGAAGGTGTTTTTACATGGATGATGGCAGGCGTCAGGTATCGATTGGAGTTCAGGTTTTTTGGTCCCTATGTGAGGATTAATTAATAAAATATCAGTGTAATTATCCTAAAACCTAAATCCTATTGGGTCACTATTGTTCATTCATCTTTCCCTCTTTCGTTAGTTAGTGTTTCATAAGAATAAAGTCGCCCACCTCTCCTTACTTCTAAAATCATTTACTCCACATCTACGCATCCGAAAATCACGAAATCACCTCCTAAATTCATGAATCGATGAGATCTACATGACGATCCCCAAGTTGAATGGCGCGCTACTAATTCCTAATGCACACATTTCATGGCAGCGAATTAGGGTTAGAGATAGACAACCATTTAGGCGAAGTTAGGTCAAACCGAGTGCGCCAATGCAAAGAGGAAGAGAAAGTGCTTCAAACACGTGAATTAGAACTCTTCCAGTTCATTTTTGTGTCGCATGCTTTGTTCATGGGTCGGTAAAATGTGAAAGTAGCATTTTTGTATAGGTGTTTGAGTTCAGAGATTTGGGTATGAGCAAGTGGCATTTTTGAGAGGATCGTAGCGATATTTTCGGATTTGATTTTCATCAAGTATAGCTCTGTATCACTTCATTTTATGCATACATAGTTTGGGTATATTCACTGTATACGTTGCGGCCTAGAGATAGTGGGATTGGTATGGCAATTTGATAATTAAGTAATTATTTAATTTATTTTGTCTTGATTTTGGTTTGTTAAACTTGTATTTATCATATATTTCTCATACGAGGTCGGAACTTGAAGGCGTTTCTTCCCTATGGACTCATATTCACGAACTCTATATTTTAAAGTTGGTTTGGAATGATTTGGCTAAGGTGAGTGATATTATCTCTCATTGGACTATATTTATTTATATAGTATAGATTTACGTTTTAAAATGCTTTCTAATTATAAAACGTAATATTTAGGCTATATGAACCTAGTAAATAATAAATAAAAAGACTAAATAGTGATTTAAGTAAATTTAATATAATTGTCATATTTTTACCTAATTACATGCTATTACACGCTATTTACCCGTTTGCGTGCTTACGTAGTATTTTGACTATATTGTTAGACATAGGTTATTTGGACATTTATTTCACTTTGATTGTTATAGAATGGTTCTGTTTGGTGTATTACTGCTATTGTGGACATGTATATGCTATTTTAGGGATTTGAATGACTATTTATTGCATAGTTGAGTTATTTTCTTAGTTAAGATTAAAATGTCATTCGAAGGCGATCTAGTATTAGGAAATATTTCGTTCGTTATAGGTTGGAGTGCTTATCAATCGAATGCACATGTTGGGGTATATCGATTGAATGCACAAGGATGGTGGACTCGAATGAGAGATATATATTCTTGAAGGAGCTTCAGAGCGCTTTAATGGATTCGACGACGGAGCAGCATTGGATTTTGGCGAAAAATTCGACGATGGAGCAGTATTAGAGCTCGGCGACAGGTTTGAAGGCGGAGCGACCTTGGAGCTTGGTGGCTGATCTGAAGACGAAGGATGGACTTGATAATGCGATGGATTTCACAACGAAAGCCGAACATTTTCTTTGGATGCATTTCTTACCAATTTTGGTTAAATACGTGATCCGGGTAGTCATTATCTGAAACGACCCGAAATCCCCCTTACGGGAAATCGCGGATTGAGTTGAGAACAAGCCACATCAGAACACAAATAGAAGAATGTTTCATTGTATATTACAACAATTCCATCAAATTACAAGAATATACAGAGTATTAACAAATAATATACATTATAAAATATCAGAGGTTACAATACATTACATAGTAGCGGAAAATATTACAATACACAACTAGAAGTAGTACACGGATACAGAGCTTTCCGAGTATCGTTCAAGCTATAAATCAGGATCCTGTGAATATAAATCTGCAAAACCAAAACTACTAGCTGCCCATATCAAAGTAAGGGGACCAAGAGTTTAGGTTAAAACAATAAACCCCAGGTCAGTCATGTGACTGGTGTGAGAACTAAAACAGTTATTAATCTTTATTTTAAAGTTCGGTAAATCAAGGGACCACGCCGTATAACACGGAACGAGTTTCCTCCCAAGAATTCCAGTGCATAAAATAAACAACGCAACGCTAAATAAAGAACAATGAAGCTATTATAAGACCCAGGTCCCGTCACACAATGCAACGCAAGCCGGAGGATAGAGTTTTTACCTTATAATAGCCAAAGAATGCTTGATATGCTAAATTTCATGTTTTAATTCTTAATCAGACTCCAACCGTAAATTAGTAGGAGAACGATTCCCTAAGTATTAACCCCGAAGGCCGAAACCAACATCAGACTAATACCCAGGAAACCACCCATCTTAGCTCGTTTCCAGTTAGTTTCTGATTTTATATACAATCATAAATATCAGTTATAGGTGACATGAGCGTCCCATGCCACTATGTCGCCATATATAGGTATACAATCAAAACCGCAATTGCCACGTATTAGAAGTTGGATTTCCATCTGTGAACCGAGGCAAAAGATAGTCCTCGCCGAATTCGAGAAGCTCTAGTCCGCCCCTCAGGAAAGCGCGCAGGCAAGCCTTGGATCGTCAGGGCCGGTCCACCGATGTGGACTATTATGCCTAAACACTGCGTTTCCCCACCCTTTGGGGCGTAAATGAGCCAACGAATGACTCCATCGGCTTCACATAGTCACCGATATATCCGAGGCACCTCGCAAACCAACAACCACATAAGTCAAACTCGTCAGGGCGTGTCAAACTACTGACACCACTTCTAACTAGAAGGAAATGCATGTCCTCCCTGAGGTCCTCTACCGTTTCTGGTTCACAACCGGGGTGTGAGGCTCGCGAATAAACTCTACACAAAGTTGTGCCACACAGGCTGTGCTTTGATCATCAACCACAAGACTCTTCTTTTCAATAGAAGCCTTGATCATTTGCATCTTAGCATGCCATACAGGCAAACCACTCTATGCAACCGATATAAGTCACACAGAATAAAATCCAATGTCAGACACACAGTCCATCTACAAGTCCGTCCTGGGTCTGAACAAAACCGGAGGCACCTTGTACCTCGCATATCCATCGATCTCCAAGTACGTCTGGACGACCACTAACTGATTCCCTCCTCTTAGGTGGGCGGCCCAATCAAAATCATTAGTATCCACCCAAACGACGTGAAGACCTCCAGTCTTCAACCACCGTCTTCATCTTCGACTCACGTCGAATCAGTTGTTCAGAATGGGATGAACCCGGTCTTTCTGAATAACTCACGTATATAATAAACAAGTGTTACACAAACACAACATACGCCTCATTCCAATTTATTAGTCGCTAACTGTAAATTAGCAAGAGAACAATTCCCCAAATATTAACCCCGAAGGCCGAAACCAACATCAGATCAATACACAGGAAACCATTCTTCTTAACTAACCTACAGTTAGTTTCTAAATTTCACATTCTTAGGGTGTAACATCCCACCTCCGCTAGGGTCACTCACAAAGGGAATGCACTAGTTTTGGTGGAGCATTATCTAGGTAAACATGCACAGAGATATCACAAGACAGAACATAAATAAAGCAGTGGTAGAAAATAAAAACCAAATCTCATTACTTTCAAGAAAAGAGTCAAAACCGTATATATCCAAAGTACAAATTGTCATTATTCCATTACATCAAGTTCTTGATAAAGAAGCATAAACTTAAAATAACAAAAGTAAATTATTCCCCAAAAATAGCAGAAGTGCAGCCATAGCATAGCTCAAGACCAAACCGTACATGAGCTGACAGAAAGCAAGCTAAATCCAAGCTAAGAGCTAGAGTTTCCTCCCTGAGAACCCGGGGGGAACAAAAGAAAAAGGGGCGAAAGAAAAAGGGTCAGTCATAAAGACTGGTAAGCCCTAGTGACTTTCAGTATAAAAACTAGTAAAGTTAACAAGACATGAATAAATGGAGAGTAAATATAAGGATGATGATAAGTCTGGTATGATAACTAAGATAACAAGATAAATCAAGTCTAGCATCGCATATTCAAGATTCGCTGCACCAACTATACCAGTATTCTAACCCATGTCAAGTATTAACCATGAAATGATCCCTTAGCCCAATATCATGAAATGACCCATTACGGGGTCCTACAGTACGATCTACTAATCGATCGGCTCCCTACAAGTTCTAGCTCATCATGTGTCTGTGTCATATGGCCCAATCACGAAATGTAGTCACCTGTGCTATGTCCACCATAGGGTGTATCAAGTCCTATGGTGCCAACCACGAAGCACGCACAGTGTAAAACTACGGGTGCATGCTTGCTTTTTCAACTCCGGACTACGTGCACGACCATAGTCTGCCTGAACCTATAATGGCGCACCTACTCAGTCGTCGTTCTGGTCGCTTACAATCAGCCCAGTAATCGTGCCCCACCCTGCCTAGTCCCAGGGTATCGTGATACATCTAAGTGGGTTACTGCTGAAAAGGACCGCGTAACTAGGGTTTCTAATGGGTTAAGTGTTGTCATTCAAATTCGTGACTTAACCCTACCAAATCATGTATCAAGTTGGTTAAGTGTGTTCAAGCGGTTCATGACTTAACCCTATCATGTGGCATTAATTCATTAATGCACCCCAACCTCTCACATTAGACTAGTTGTTGTGGTCACTGGATTTGCCGGGCGGTTCCGGGCAGATTTACACCACAACATAGTCTAACCTCGGGTTTTACGTGCGATATGACCAACTACCCACATTGGATCCTATTGTTTGCAGTCACTGGATTCGTCGGGCGGTTCCGGGCAGATTTACACTACAAACTCAACCCAAACTCGAGTTGGCCATTTTCAAATTCATTCTAGTGTCATGTCCATGTTCAAGTTTTCATGTCAAGTTCATGTCCATATCCAGGTCCAAGTTATAACAATGTTCATGTTTCAAGTTCATAGTAAATTCAGGTTTTGCCTAATCTACCCAATCGCATTCCCATCGCACGTAAACTCGAATCGATACAAACAAATCTAATTAGGGAATAACATAGAAAGAACTGGCATAAGATGGCAAAAGTGATTACAAGTCAAGCATGGTATAACTTGAGATAAATGATTACAACAATACTTGCATATGGAATAGTGGTCTCAAATATCAAATCTAGCAAAATAGGGTGATAGTCATGGTAACAGTTGACATAAGATAATAACCCCAAACTTGTGAATAACAACTGTTTCAACATCACAGGCATGAATATTATGGACATTAAGGGTTTTAGATCTACAACATGTATAGGCCCCAAATCAATTTCATGCAAATATTCCTACAAGTCAAGATTCAAGATGAATAGATCCAAGGTGAACAAATAGTAGATCCAAAATAATAGATCCAAAATGAACAATGATAGATCCAAGATATACAATGATAGATCCAAAATAATTATCATACTTAGGTTCAATCTCGATTTACAACATGTCCATATTAAGTTTAAAGTTTAGATCTAAAAGTAACTAGGGCTTACAGATCATGGTTAGAGAGTTAGAAAACAAAGAGGCGATGTTGAATCTCGAGTCTAACAGAAATTACCCAAACAGCAATACTCTAAACGTAGCCTTGTTGGAGAAGAAGCAATCCTTTTTCTCTAACTTTTCAACCAGAGTTTTAGCAGCATAAGGTCAGAGAGAATTTGTGTAGAGAGACTAGAGTTAGGGGTTGTTTATATAGGGTCAGGCCAACGAATTTAGACAGAAATCGGACTAGAAACATCAGAGTGAACTCTGACTCAAAAATGGGCTCGGCAACCAGGTCGACACCCAGGTCGACCTGGTCCTAGGCAGGTCGACACTATGGTCAACCCCCAGGTCGACCTGGTCCTGGGCGGGAAATTTCCCGCCCAGTCCGTTCTGGGGTTTGAATTTGGGATTTGAATTCGAATACTGAGTTGTTCTGAACTTGAAAATTTCTGAAAACTTCGAAGGGTCATAACTTGGTCATACGGACTCCGATTTTTGAAAACTCGGACTCGTTTCCAAGAAGAATTTCGAAACGAATGTAATGGCGTAACCCGTTGCCCTTGATTCTTAACTTAAAAATTAATTCTATCTTGATTTATGGTTATAACACGTTATAAAAATACGGGTTGTTACATTCTCCCCTCCTTAAAGGATTTCGTCCCCGAAATCTCTAAGTTAGGAAGAACGTATCCTACCATCCATCATCCATCTACTCAAAACATCATCCACAAGCAACCATTGCCCTTAAAAGATTTCTAGTGTTGTATGAACATATGCAGAAAGTGTGTGTATATGTACTTATCTAATGCAAAAGATCAGGCGGTTACTGATTCAGTAAACCTCCTTAATGCGAGATATGTTAGTGTAATGAGTCCAACATGTATGCAAATTCCTAACATAATTTATAATCTCTACATGAGTGCACATAACATTCATTCATATGCAACATCCAAGTGATAGCATAAAAAGTTTCATCCATGTATAAGTATAAGCACTCATGCATATGCAACATGAAAATGTGACTGAGCCGATCTAGTGCCTAATGTGTGTCATGCATCCACTAGCAACCACTTGCAAACATCGACCATAACATGTTTCAATCACATTTTACATCCATATGGTTCTACCTAAGGTTCTCAAGATAAGATCGAGAAGATAACAAGGCAAACATAGGTAGTAAAAGCATGATATGAAAGGTTTTCAAGTTTATAGGAAAAGAGATCGAGAATGTACCCTCAAAAAGAAATGGGTAAAGCGCGCGTATCTTCTCTTCGGTTTCCCAAGTTGCGTCTTCTTGGGCTTCACTCCACTGTACTTTAACTAGCTTGACTTCTCGATTCCTAAACTTCTTGATCTCCGTTCCTAAGATACGAATCAGAACTCGCCTCAATATTGCTTCTTTTTCCACTTCTACGCCTTCAAGAATGCTTGGCTCAACCACTTCGGCCGACTCATGTAAGCACTTTCGGAGATGCGAGACATGAAAGACATTGTGTACTCTGATCAGCTTCTCGGGTAAGTCTACCTTATAGGCCATCTGCCCAATCCTCTCAGTGATAGGGAACGGTCTTACGAATCTTGGTGCTAGCTTTCCAACCGCTCCAAAACGAACCACATTGCGTAAAGGAGAAACTTTTATAAAGACCATATCTCCGACTTCGAACTCTAGGTCTGTCCTTCTCTTGTCCGCATAAGATTTCTGTCTATCTTGGGCCATTTTCATCCATCTTCGTATCAACTCAATCTTCTTAGAAGTGTCCCTTATCATGTCGGGCCTAAGTATAAGCCTGTCTGTCGTCTCCCACCAACAAGTTGGTGACTTGCACGGTCTTCCATACAAGGCTTCGAACGGTGCCATTCCTATGCTAGATTGGTAGCTATTATTGTATGCAAACTCCACGAGAGGGAGATGGTATTCCCAAGTACCACCAAAATCAAGAATGCATAGTCTCAAGAGATCCTCTAGTACCCTATTTACCCTTTCGGTTTGACCATCCATCTGTGGGTGATAGGCCGTGCTTAAACTCAGTCGCGTACCCATTGATTCTTGCTGACTATTCCAAAACTGGCTAGTGAAAATTGGGTCACAATCACTAACTATACTAGAAGGAATCCCATGCAACCCGTACTATCTCTCGAAGGTAAATAGACGCTAGCCATGATGCGGTCCTCTTGCTTTTCACCGGAATGAAGTGAGAACTTTTCGTGAGTCTATCAACTATGACCCATATGCTAGTATTTCCCTTCCTTGACCTAGGCAGTCCATCCATGAAATCCATCGAGATACTCTCCCATTTCCATTGCCGAACCTCCAAAGGATGTAATAGCCCACCGGGCTTCTTCGACTTGGCCTTTACTTGTTGGCACACCATGCACTTCGAAACAAACTCTGCCATGTCCTTTTTCATTCCAGGCCAAAAGAAATTGCATTTCATATCCCTATCTTATCCCCTTCGGGATGTATGGTCATCTTCGAGTGATGCGCCTCCTCGAGGACTTTCCTTACTAAATCTCCCACTTGTGGGACACATAGCCTTCCATTACGTCTTAGCCATCCCTTGTCATCTATGGCATACCTACCGAGGTGACTTGACGTCTCGCCACTAATCAGCTTGTCCATGATTTCGACTATCTGTGGGTCTTCCTTCTGTGAAGTCCCTACTTGATCTAGGAGTGTAGGTCTTAACTCAAGAGATGCTAGCGTAGCAGCCAATGACTCAACAGCAGGTGTAAAATCAAAGGTTGCTATAAACTCTAGACTTTTCCTTTCAACAAACAAGGGGCTCAAGGTCAACCTTTTCCTACTTAGCGCATCCGCCACCACGTTACCCTTGCCAGGGGTATAAGCTATATCGAAGTCATATGATACCAAGAATTCCATGCACCTCTGCTGCCTTAGATTCAAATCTTTTTGCGAGAAGAGGTACTTAAGTGATTTGTGACCAGTGTACAGCTCAAACTTTTCACCAAGAAGATAGTGGCGCCAAGCCTTAAGCGCAAAAAAAATCGCGGCCAACTCCAAGTCATGTGTGGGATAGTTTTTCTCATGAACTTTAAGTTGTCTGCCCCTGTAGCATATCACTCTTCCATCTTGCATTAGGACAGCGCCTAATCCCGTGCTGCACGCATCTGTGTACACCGTAAACATCTTACTTCCGTCGGGTAATGCCAAAACTGGAGCTGTAGTAAGGGCTCTCTTAAGCCTTTGAAAAGCAACGTCACACTCTGTTTCCCATGCAAAAGCTAGGTTCTTATTTGTTAACTTAGTAAGAGGGGCTGAAATCTTAGCGAAGTCCTTAATGAACTTCCTGTAGTAGCCCGCCAAACCGAGAAAGCTTCTCACCTCCATTGCATTCTTAGGAATTTTCCAGTCTTGCACCGCAACTACCTTCGCGGGGTCCATAGCTATACCTTGCTTAGAAACTGCATGTCCAAGAAACCGAACTTCCTTTCTCCAAAAATGGCATTTGGAGAACTTAGCCTTTAACTGGTGTGCTCTAAGTGTATCCATGACTTCCTTGAGATGTCTAGCATGCTCTTCTTCATCCTTTGAGAAGATCAAAATATCGTCCACGAAAACCACTACAAACTTGTTGTTAAGGAACTCCCGAAACACCCTACTCATCAAATCTACAAAGTACGCGGGTGCATTCGTTAACCCAAACGGCATGACGAGCCATTCGAAGAACCCATCTGGAGTTCTAAATGCAGTTTTGTCAATGCTATCCTCAGCCACTCTAAGCTGATGGAATCCTGTGGCTAGATCGAGTTGAGAGAAAACAGATGCTAACACAAGCTGGTTAAACAAATCGTCGATTCTTGGCAGTGGGTGCCTATTCTTCTTCGTCAGCTTGTTTAACTCACGATAATCTACGCACATACGAAGCGAACCATCCGCCTTAGTAGCGAATACCACCGGAGCACCCCATTCAGAAATGCTTCGTCTTATGAAATTTTTCTTAAGCAACTCCTTAACTTGTTTACTGAGCTCTCTTCTTTCTTGCAGAGCCATGTGCCTAATGGGCAATGAAACTGGCTTGCCATTATCAGCAAGATAAATTCAGAAGTCTATCCCGCATTTAGGAGGTAACCCCTTCACCTCATCAAAGACATCTGGATATTCTCGGACCACTCTTACAGATTGCAAATTGTCGATGGATGAGTCAAGAGATTCAAGATAACACAACATGACCGGACCCTTAGGGTTATAAGAAATTTCAAGGGTATTACCAAGGCGAGTCATGAGCCTCACTACCCTTCGTTCACAATCAAGAATGGCTCCATAATTGGACAGCCAATCCATACCTAGGATCAAACCGTATCCCATAAATCAGAGAACATAAGCATTACACGTGAATTCTACGCTTAAGATAGAAATCCTCAAATCCACACACATCATAGATAAATGAGCGGAGCCCCCAATTAGATTTGAAACTATAACGGGATCCTCAACCAGACTAGTACTTAGGTGTATATTTTTAACAACATCAGAAGAAATAAAAGTATGCGATGCGCCAGAGTCAAATAAGGTTCGAACAGGAAATTCAGAAATGTAAACAAGGCTTTCTATAGAAATATTACTACCTCGGTCAAGAGCTGGAGTGGTGTTGAGAGCATGCAACTGCCCTCCAGAAGGTCCTGCTTGCTGGGTCTGCCCTTGTCCTTGCTTCTTAGGGCAATCCTTACTGAAGTGTCCAGTATCTCCACAATGAAGGCATTCATCCAACTTTCTCTTCTTCCTTCTACGGTCTTTAGCTAGATTTCCCGTAATACCACAAAAGTTACACTTCCTTGTCTCACGTGGTTTGTTAGCATTGTTGTTGTTGTTCTTGTTATTCTTGTTGCCTCCCTTCTTGAAGTCAACCTTCTTATTTTGAGTCTCATTAGGCTTAACCTCCTTCTTGCTATTCTTGTCTTCCTCATGAAGTAGGGCCATATCCACCAAGCTTTCAAAGGTCGCCCCATGGGTATATTAGTTATGGCCAAACTGTGTAGTGGCTCGTTCAATCCTCGAGCAAAGCGTACAGCCTTCTTCTGAGCCGTATTGACCAAGTCCAAACCGAACCGAGCAAGCTGATTAAACCTATTCACGTACTCCCTAACAGACATGTCCCCTTGCTTGAGTGCTAGGAACCTCTCCATCTGAAGGTTCTCTTCTGCTGACGATTAGAATTTAAGCCCAAACCTCTCTCTAAAGTCTGTCCAAGTCTCAACTGGCCTGGTAGCGTTGGTGACTTCCCACCAAAATGCAGCTTCCTCTTTCAACAACCATGCTGCCAACTGAACTTTCCTATGATCCTCCACATCGAAGATAAAAAACAAGTCTTCAGTCTCCTTTAGCCAGTTTCGTGCCTCAACGAAGGTTTCAGTTCCAACAAAGTTCTTGTCGCCCATTGCTTTAAAGTCTTTGCATATTTTGGCGAAGGCGGTACCAGGAGGAGGAGGAGGAACTGTGGCCACTGGGGGAGGAGGAGGAGGGATGTCTTCCGAGCCCGCGCCGTTGGCCCTAGCTTCTAAGTACCTTCGGAACCATCCAGGTACGGGTACTCCCTCAGGAAGGTTAAGGTCAGACATGCTGAAAACAAAAAGAAAAAATTCAAATGAGGAAACAAAGGAAAGTGCTAATGGCTTTTAGGGAATAGCCTTTTCTTAAAAATAAAACTTTTCTTGAAAAATGCTTCTTTATAAATGGTTTTGAAAATAGTTTCAGAAGGTTTTTGAAAATTTTGCCCAGTCTGGTAACCTTCTGCTCTGATACCAAATGTAACACCACATCTCCGCTAGGGTCACTCACAAAGGGAATGCACTAGTTTTGGTGGAGCATTATCTAGGTAAACATGCACAAAGATATCACAAGACAGAATATAAATAAAGCAGCGGTAGAAATTAAAAACCAAATCTCATTACTTTCAAGAAAAGAGTCAAAACCTTATATATCCAAAGTACAAATTGTCATTATTCCATTACATCAAGTTTTAGATAAAGAAGCATAAACTTAAAATAACAAAAGTAAATTATTCCCCAAAAATAGCAGAAGTGCAGCCATAGCATAGCTCAAGACCAAACCGTACATGAGCTGACAGAAAGCAAGCTAAATCCAAGCTAAGAGCTAGAGTTTCCTCCCTGAGAACCCGGGGGGAACGAAAGAAAAAGGGGCGAAAGAAAAAGGGTCAGTCATAAAGACTGGTAAGCCCTAGTGACTTTCAGTATAAAAACTAGTAAAGTTAACAAGACATGAATAAACGGAGAGTAAACATAAGGATGATGATAAGTCTGGTATGATAACTAAGATAACAAGATAAATCAAGTCTAGCATCGCATATTCAAGATTCGCTGCACCAACTGCACTAGTATTCTAACCCATGTCAAGTATTAACCATGAAATGATCCCTTGGCCCAATATCATGAAATGACCCATTATGGGGTCCTACAGTACGATCTACTAATCGATCGGCTGCCTACAAGTTCTAGCTCGTCATGTGTCTGTGTTATACGGCCCAATCACGAAATGTAGTCACCTGTGCTAGGTCCACCATAGGGTGTATCAAGTCCTATGGTGCCAACCACCGACACGAATCAAGCACGCACATTGTAAACCTATGGGTGCCCAATGCCTTCTTTTTCAACTCTGGACTACGTGCACGACCATAGTCCGCCTGAACCTACAATGGCGCACCTACTCAGCCGTCATTCTAATCGCTTACAATCAGCCCAGTAATCGTGCCCCACCCTGCCTAGTCCCATAGTATCGTGATACATCTAAGTGGGTTAATGCTGAAAAGGACCGCGTAACTAGGGTTTCTAATGGGTTAGGTGTTGTCATTCAAATTCGTGACTTAACCCTACCAAATCATGTATCAAGTTGGTTAAGTGTGTTCAAGCGGTTCATGACTTAACCCTATCATGTGGCATTAATTCATTAATGCACCCCAACCTCTCACATTAGACTAGTTGTTGTGGTCACTGGATTTGTCGGGCGGTTCCGGGCAGATTTACACCACAATGTAGTCTAACCTCGGGTTTTACGTGCGATATGACCAACTACCCACATTGGATCCTATTGTTTGCAGTCACTGGATTTGCCGGGCGGTTCCGGGCAGATTTACACTGCAAATTCAACCCAACCTCGAGTTGGCCATTTTCAAATTCATTCTAGCGTCATGTCCATGTTCAAGTTTTCATGTCAAGTTCATGTCTATATCCAGGTTCAAGTTATAACAATGTTCATGTTTCAAGTTCATAGTAAATTCAGGTTTTGCCTAATCTACCCGATCGCATTCCCATCGCACCTAAACTCGAATCGATACAAACAAAACTAATTAGGGAATAACATAGAAAGAATTGTCATAAGGTGGTAAAAGTGATTACAAGTCAAGCATGGTATAACTTGAGATGAATGATTACAACAATACTGGCATATGGAATAGTGGTCTCAAATATCAAATCTAGCAAAATAGGGTGATAGTCATGGTAACAGTTGACATAAGATAATAACCCCAAACTTGTGAATAACAACTGTTTCAACATCACAGGCATGAATATTATGGACATTAAGGGTTTTAGATCTACAACATGTATAGGCCCCAAATCAATTTCATGCAAATATTCCTACAAGTCAAGATTCAAGATGAATAGATCCAAGGTGAACAAATAGTAGATCCAAAATAATAGATCCAAAATGAACAATGATAGATCCAAGATATACAATGATAGATCCAAGATAATTATCCTACTTAGGTTCAATCTCGATTTACAACATGTCCATATTAAGTTTAAAGTTTAGATCTAAAAGTAACTGGGGCTTACAGATCGTGGTTAGAGAATTAGAAAACAAAGAGGCGATGTTGAATCTCGAGTCTAACAGAAATCCCCCAAACAGCAATACTCTACACATAGCCTTATTGGGGAAGAAGCAATCCCTTTTCTCTAACTTTTCAACCAGAGTTTTAGCAGCATAAGTTCAGAGAGAATTTGTGTAGAGAGACTAGAGTTAGAGGCTGTTTATAAAGGGTCAGGCCAACGAATTTAGACAGAAATCGGACTAGAAATATCAGAGTGAACTCTGACTCAAAAATGGGCTCGGCAACCAGGTCGACACCCAGGCCGACTCTATGGTCGACCTGGTCCTGGGCAGGTCGACACTATGGTCGACCCCAGGTCGACCTGGTCCTGGGCGGGAAATTTCCCGCCCAGTCCGTTCTGGGGTTTGAATTTGAAATTTGAATTCGAATTCTGAGCTGTTCAGAACTTGAAAATTTCTGAAAACTTCAAAGGGTCAAAACTTGGTCATACGGACTCCGATTTTCGAAAACTCGGACTCATTTCCAAGCAGAATTTCGAGACGAACATAATGGCGTAACATGTTGCCCTTGATTCTTATCTTAAAAATTAATTCTGTCTTGATTTATGGTTATAACACGTTATAAAAATACGGGTTGTTACATAGGGAAAGGTTCCTATTAATTTTATCAAAGATAAATTCTTTAAATTTATTCTTTAATCTTCCTTTGAATATCAATTCAAACCAAATTATGGTTTATCCAAACTAGCCGGGATTAACGAACCTTACCGAAGTAATCATTTGTTTAATTTCCTAATCCCAACCTATTCATCCCATGAAGTAAAACTGGTAATACTTCATATCTAACACCACGGTGTTATCGGTAAATTCAATTACCCTTTCACATTCAAATCTAATTAAAGATTTAACTATCGCCTGGAGCAAAACTGGTGATACTCCATTCTCGATCTTTTCAATCTAATTAAAGATTCATTAAAACTCCCCTCGGTTTTAATCTTTAACAGGGTTAAAGAACCGATGTCATTTAAAACATGGTTCACGATAAACCCCAAAATCACATCACATTTCAATCAGTCCCTAACCATAAATTAGCAAGTGAGCAATTCCCTAAGTAATAACCCCGAAGGCCGAAACCAACATCAGATCAATATCAAAGAAACCATTCAACTTAACTAATCTCCAGTTAGTTTCTAATTTTCTTAACTCCGTTGGGTCTAAGAACAGTATTATTGAAGATACCATTCACGACAACCCAAAATCACATTCCATTAATTATCGGGTTAAGGAACAAGTGTTATTTAAAACACTATTCACGATAAACCCAAAAATCAATCCCAATTAAATATTATTTAATTGGTACACTTCATTAAATCTAAATAAAAAGATTCAATCTTTTTCTCAACTGGGCTTAAGAATAGTGTTAATGAAGACACCATTCACGACAAACCTAGATCATAATTGATATTAAATACAAGGCTCTGAATAAAAAATATATCGGCTTATATTCAATATCAAATTCTGAAATCAACAAATATCGTATTGGAAATAACGATATAAATATATCTTTCAAATTCCCATAACAATATCTGTATTATCACGAAATCCAACATCGAAATATTCCAAAGACAATTTCGATTCAAATCCATTTCAAATCAATTATTGGAAATTCTGATTATTTTCAAAACCATTTCAAATCCACTTTATTTATTTTAAAAATATATAGATTATTATTCTAGCTCAAAACTAGTTCATTTCGATAAAAATCTACTTTTTTCTTTTCAAATATGGAGTTTTTCATCCCAATTCTTCCCAAATCATTTCTTATGATTTTACACAAATTATTACTATTTTTAATAATTTTATCAAGGCCCGTACAGTCGATTTCCATCAACGGCCATCGAACTGCACTTACAGCGACCTTTTCCAAATTTGATTTTGACATAATTCCAAATCCAACTGTTAGATTTCTAATTTCTAATATTCGTTAGAAAGCTCTTCTCGATACGAACCCAACGATTCCGGTTTTAGGAGAATCCGACGGTCGGATCTCCCGTAAAATCCATTCGAAGTCAATGGTCGAAATTCGCGGACTGCCGCGGCGCGATGTGTTCTATTCAGGCCATTATATTATATATATAATATATATAATATATACATCATCGATTTCCTTTTAAACCGTATTTTATAAATCGTTTTAAATTCATTTTCAAAACGATTTCAACTTCCTTTCCAAATTCAAGTCAAGATTGAATTTTTCAATATAAATACGTTTTAATTTCATTTCAAATCGATTTCAATTCAATTTCAATTTAATTCGAATTTCAATTTAATTCGAATTTCAGATCTATTCAATTTAATTCGAATTTCAAATCTATTCAATTTAATTCGAATTTCAAATCTATTCAATTTAATTCGAATTTCAAATCTATTCAATTTAATTTGAATTTCAAATCTATTCAATTTAATTCGAATTTCAATTTAATTCGAGTTCCAAAATCACTTTCAATATTCATTGAAAAATGAATAAAATCGATATAAATATCGTTCACGTCAAAATGGCGTCAATCTATTCCACACGGCTTTTATTCAACACATGAATGTTTATTCTATTCAACACATGAATATTTTCCAATTCAACACATGAATTTATTTTCAATTCAACATATGAATTTATTTTCTATTCAACACATGAATATATATTTTCAATTCAACACATGAATTTTTTTCTAAATTGGAATGAGGCCCAATCAATTACCATATAATGTTAATTATATGGATTTTCTACAACACATGTATGTAATACCAACGATAAATGATCAACCATCATCCATAGTGCACCACACAACTGCATAAGCATTAAATATAAATAATTAATGCTTGCAAAGTCTGTCAACCCATCGATTGACATACAACTAAACAATCGAGATTAGTGTACATCGAATATCATCCCAATACTCCTGTGGGGTTTCAAATCAACAAACACATATTTTATTTTGTGCAGTTGGGCGATGTGTAAAATTTATCTTCCCACTCAATATCAGTCATATCAGTGTATATAAACAAATCTCCGATTTGTTTATTACTCTTTATTTTATACACTTTAAAAATCATATTTCTAACTATAAAATATTTTCCACTATAAAATATTTTATTTCATTTCACATTACACAATCAAATTTCACACCACATCAATCAAACAAACAAGTCATCCATGGTCTGTGGACGACGGGTGTTGGGTACTACTAAACACCGTCTGGATCCTAGTATATATTTCAACTAGAAATAAAATAGAAGTGAGAAGTTCTCACCGAAAGCTAAACCAAACGCCACGACTCTTTATATGTAGAACATCTTTGCCGTGCTCGCCTTTCGTCACGTTCGCCGTCCATATTCGCTACATATATAATAAATCACATTTTTATATTGTTGCTATGCATATAAAATCATATTTTTACACTGCTACTATATAGATAAAATTCTATTTTTACACCGCTACTATATAGATAAAATACTATTTTTACACCGCTACTATATAGATAAAAATTGTATCTTTATAATGGTGTTCATATAATGAAGATTATATTTTTATCACGCTATTCTCTATATAAAAATTATATTTTTATATACAAAGATCGTATTTTGATATCACTGCTACATATGTAAAAATCACACCTTTACAACGCTACTTCCATGATAAAAATTATATTTTTATCTTGCTAGTAATATAATAAAAATTATATTTTTATTACTCTACATAAATAAAAATCATATTTTTATTCTTCCTATGATATAAAAATCATATTTTTATTCTTGTATTATTTAATTTTACCTGTAAAGACCACACCTTTATTTTCAAAATCATATCTTTATAATAAAAATTCCAATTTTATTATAAAAATCATCTCTTTATTCTATTTTAAAAACAATACTAATTATATAAACAGATTTTATAATATGTCATATATATATATATATATATATATATATATATATATATATTTCTTCAACGCTGCTTTAAATATAAAGATTATGTTTTTACTTAACTAAAACTATATTTTTTCATATATAAAAATCAGGTTTTTGACTAATAAAAAGAGAAATTGGATTTTTATAAAAAAAAAAGGAAAAATAAAGTAAAAAAGAAAAGGTCAGAGGAACTCACAGTTGAAGGGGGGTCTGCGCGTTGTTGGAGGGTGGCTTGGTGTCGAGAAATGGTGGTGCAGGCGTCGGGGAGTGGGTCCAGGTGGCGGCGGTCTTCTCGGAGGTTCGCGGGGGGGGGGGGGGGGGGTGTTCGATTTGGCAACGGGGGAGGGGGGTCTTCACGAGCAACATAGGAAAGGAGGAGGGAGAGGAGGAGCCAGGGGGCGATGCGGTGGCTCACCGCCTGGAGGCGGCGGCGGCAGTAGATGGGGGCCGGGCGACGGAAATTTTAGGGTTTTTTTTCTTTGAAATGTCGGGGAGAGAGAAACAGAAGGGGGGTTATATAATAATATATTATATTATTTTATTCAATTAATTTCAAAAAGCAACTTTCTATTTCGAACACGAAACGAAACCCAACGCCTGTCGTCCATAGCTAATTACCCCCATTCCGAACACAATGGGATATGTATCGTAGGCTGATTCGATCATTTCGATCAGTTTCCGTCAAAATCAACATATAACTCTATATATTGAATTTGAACGCGCATTTCAATTTACCGGGGCCACATACTAACTCGAAAAATTCCCGAAAAATATTTTCTAACTTCATATTGACGATACGGTCCTAACAAAACTAATTTCGTCAAATTCTGAGACCGTTTGTAAAATGTCCAATTTCTGGTCGATCGAAATTGGCTGAAACTGTTAAAACACGTTTTCCTTTGCCACGCTCACATATTGATTCAAAAAATTACGAATCTTGGAATCTAGCAATAACTTGACATCATGGATCCAACAAAAGTGGTTTCGTCGAAAACCGAGGTCGTTTGCAAAATTTCCATTTTTAAGGGCCAGAATTCCATAGCGACTATTCTGAATTTTCAACTGGGCATAACTTTTTGTTCCTGCTATGAAATTTCAATTTTTCGGATTCGTTGGAAAAATATTCGCAAATAGATTCTAATATTTTTGGTTTCACTAAAATCTGGTTTATTTGAATCATGTACATTCATTTGAAATTTGAAATCGAATTTTCGAACACCGCGCCATTTTCAATTCCTTTTATAATTATAAATATATATTTATATTCTAACGACGATTCAATTATAAATATATACGTTCGAATTCTATTCAAAATAAATTTCTCGTCTATATTATTTAAAATAATTCATTTTAAATAATCAAAATTCGCTAAAATTGCCAAAATAAAAAATTTAAATCGACACAGATTTCCGGGTTATTACAATCTCCCCAACTTAAAACTTTTCGTCCCCGAAAAGGAACGAAGCCGAAAGTTGTTTCACCAATCAACTCAACTTTCATTCTTTTCATTACGGCTTAAGTTCTTCAACTTTTCAGTTTCTAAGAACTTTTCAAAAATTTCAAAAATTTGGCTAACACTCTAAATTTTCAAAAAAATTCGCCATAACCTCCCCTGCACCGGGGACTTCGAGATATTTCTTATAGCCTCCCATGGCCTTCTTCAATCCAAAAGAAAAGGAAAAAGCCAAGCGGCTAGCCAATCGGCTCATAAAATCATCCAAAATCCAAGAAATACAATAAACATGTACCTATTTGTCGGGCAAACAATTTTATTCCTCTTCTCTAGCCTCCTTGCTATGACCTGTTCAATGAAAGTATATGTATATGCATGCAAATGCGACTAATTTTCAGTACAACTCAATATTCGGTTCAATTTGGTTAAATGGTTCAAATTAATTAATCAAACAGTAATCAAACAACACAATCAGCAATCAATTAGTTGATTAACGTTTCAAATTCATAACTTGGATATATAGTCAAAAAATCAGATTTTTGATGCCAAATCACAACGATAAGCCCTATTTAATTTTGGTTCTCATACCAGTCTATGGAAATATATAAATATCACACTTTCATCACTCAAAGATAAATTATGACGACGAGTACTCAACCATCAGAATCATCTTCGGGTCACTAGAGTATGATTTTATATCTATTCGGTATATTAAAACTTCAAATGCACGCAGATCAGACGTATACGCAAAATCTTTATATACAGGATTATCCAAATTCAATATAAAATAAATAATCAAATACGAATAATTGATTTAAACTTTCAAAACAAAAATTGTTCTCATTTTTAAAAATTTACTCTTCACACTCTTTCTAGGATACTACTGATCCCATCTCTAGCGAGTCATTCCCATTGGATATTACTAATCCAATTTCTGATGAATTCTTTCGTTTGGTTCTAACGTGTCTTGTTCTCAAGCTTTGTAGACCAAAGCTCTGATACCACGATGAAACGACCCGAAATCCCCCTTACAGGAAATCGCGGATTGAGTTGAGAACAAGCCACATCAGAACGCAGACAGAAGAACATTTCATTGTATATTACAACAATTCAATCAGATTACAAGAATATACAGAGTATTAACAAATAATATACATTATAAAATATCAGAGGTTACAATACATTACATAGCAGCGGAAAATAATACAATACATAACTAGAAGTAATACACGGATACAGAGCTTTCCGAGTATCGTTCCAGCTGTAAATCAGGATCCTGTGAATATAAATCTGCAAAACCAAAACTACTAGCTGCCCTTGTCAAAGTAAGGGCACCCAGAGTTTAGGTTGAAACAATAAACTCCAGGTCAGTCATGTGACTGGTGTAAGAACTAAAACAATTATTAATCTTTATTTTAAAGTTTGGTAAATCAAGGGACCACGCCGTATAACATGGAACGGGTTTCCTCCCAAGAATACCAGTGCATAAAACAAACAGCGCAATGCTAAATAAAGAACAATGAAGCTATTATAAGACTCAGGTCCCATCACACAATGCAACACAAGCCAGAGGATAGGGTTTTTACCTTATAATAGCCAAAGAATGCTTAATACGCTAAATTTCATGTTTTAATTCTTAATTAGACTCCAACCGTAAATTAGCAAGAGAACAATTCCCTAAGTATTAACCCCGAAGGCCGAAACCAACATTAGAATAATAACCAGGAAACCACCCATCTTAGCTCGTTTCCAGTTAGTTTCTGTTTTTATATACAATCATAAATATTAATCATAGGCGACATGAGCGTCCCATGCCACTATGTCGCCATATATATGTATACAATCAAAACCGCAATTGTCACGTATTGGAAGTTGGATTTTCATCTGTGAACCGAGGCAAAAGATAGTCCTCACCGAATTAGAGATGCTCTAGTCCGGCCCTCAGGCAAGCGCGCAGGCAAGCCTTGGATCGCGGTCCACCGATGTGGATTATTATGTCTGAGCACTGCGTTTCCCTGCCCTTTGAGGCGTAAATGAGCCAATGAATGACTCCATTGGCTTCACATAGTCACCGATATATCTGAGGCGCCTCGCAAACTAATAACCACATAAGTCAAACTCGTCAGGGCGTGTCAAACCACTGATGCCACTTCTAACTAGAAGGAAATGCATGTCCTCCCTGAGGTCCTCTCCCGTTTCTGGTTCACAATTGGGGTGTGAGGCTCGCGAACTAACGTTGCACAAAGCTGTGCCACACAGGCTGTGCTTTGATCATAAACCAAAAGACTCTGCTTTTCAACAGAAACCTTGAACATTGGCATCTTAGCATGCCACACAGGCAAACCACTCTATGCAACCGATATCAGTCACACAGAATGAAATCCAATGTCAGACACACAGTCCATCTACAAGTCCGTCCTGGGTCTGAACGAAACCGGAGGCAACTTGTGCATCGCATATCCATCGATCTCCAAGTACGTCTGGACGACCACTAACTGATTCCCTCCTCTTGGGTGTACGGCCCAATCAAGATCATCAGTAACAACCCAAACGACGTGAAGACCTCTGGTCTTCAACCACCGTCTTCATCTTCGACTCACATCGAATCAGTTGTTCAGAATGGGATAAACCCGGTCTTTCTGAATAACTCACGTATATAATAAACAAGTGTTACACAAAAACAACATACGCCTCATTCCAATTCATTAGTCGCTAACCGTAAATTAGTAAGTGAACAATTCCCCAAATATTAACCCCGAAGGACGAAACCAACATCAGATCAATGCACAGGAAACCATTTTTCTTAACTAACCTACAGTTAGTTTCTAAATTTCACATTCTTAGGGAAAGGTTCCCATTAATTTTATCAAAGATAAATTCTTTAAATTTATTTTTTAATCTTCCTTTGAATATCAATTCAAACCAAATTATGGTTTATCCAAACTAGCCGGGATTAACGAACCTTACCGAAGTAATCATTTATTTTAATTTCCCAATTCCAACCTATTCATCCCATGAAGTAAAACAGGTAATACTCCATATCTAACACTACAGTGTTATCGGTAAATTCAATTACCCTTTCACGTTCAAATCTAATTAAAGATTTAACTATCGCCTGGAGCAAAACTGGTGATACTCCATTCTCGATCTTTTCAATCTAATTAAAGATTCATTAAAACTCCCCTTAGTTTTAATCTTTAACTGGGTTAAAGAACCGATGTCATTTAAAACACAGTTCACGATAAACCCCAAAATCACATCACATTTCAATCAGTCCCTAACCATAAATTAGCAAGTGAGCAATTCTCTAAGTATTAACCCCGAAGGCCGAAACTAACATCAGATCAATACCCAAGAAACCATTCAACTAAACTAATCTCCAGTTAGTTTCTAATTTTCTTAACTCTGTTGGGTCTAAGAACAGTATTATTGAAGATACCGTTCACGACAACCCAAAATCACATTCCACTAATTATCGTGTTAAAGAACAAGTGTTATTTAAAACACTGTTCACGATAAACCCAAAAATCAATCCCAATTCAATTCAAATTAAATATTATTTAATTGGTACGCTTCATTAAATCTATATAAAAAGATTTAATCTTTTTCTCAACTGGGCTTAAGAACAGTGTTAATGAAGACACCATTCACGACAAACCCAAATCACATTTGATACTAAATACAAGGCTCTGAATAGAAAATATATCGGCTTATATTCAATATCAAATTCTGAAATCAACAAATATCGTATTGGAAATAACGATATAAATATATCTTTCAAATTCCCATAACAATATCTGTATCATCACGAAATCCAACATCGAAATATTCCAAAGACAATTTCGATTCAAATCCATTCCAATTCAATTATTGGAAATTCTGGTTATTTTCAAAACCATTTCAAATCCACTTTATTTATTTTAAAAATAAATAAATTATTATTCTAGTTCAAAACTAGTTCATTTCGATAAAAATCTACTTTTATCTTTTCAAATATGGAGTTTTTCATCCCAATTCTTCCCAAATCATTTCTTATGATTTTACACAAATTATTACTATTTTTAATAATTTTATCAAGGCCCGTACAGTCGATTTCCATCAACGGCCATCGAACTGCACTTACAGTGACCTTTTCCAAATTTGATTTGGACATAATTCCAAAACAAACCGTTATATTTCTAATTTCTAATATTCGTTAGAAAGCTCTTCTCAATACGAAACCAACGGTTCCGGTTTTAGGAGAATCCGACGGTCGGATCTCCCGTAATATCCATTCAAAGTCAATGGTCGAAATTCGCGAACTACCGCGGCGCGGCGCGTTCTATTCAGGCCATTAAATTATATATATAATATATATAATATATACTTCGTCGATTTCCTTTTAAACCGTATTTTATAAATCATTTTAAATTCGTTTTCAAAACGATTTCAACTTCCTTTTCAAATTCAAGTCAAGACTGAATTTTTCAATATAAGTTCGTTTTAATTTCATTTCAAATCGATTTCAATTCAATTTCAATTTAATTCGAATTTCAAATCTACTCAATTTAATTCGAATTTCAAATCTATTCAATTTAATTCGAATTTCAAATCTATTAAATTTAATTCGAATTTCAATTTAATACGAATTTCAATTTAATTCGAGTTCCAAAATCACTTTCAATATTCATTGAAAAATGAATAAAATCGATATAAATATCGTTCACGTCAAAATGGCGTCAATCTATCCCACACAGCTTTTATTCAACACATGAATGTTTATTCTATTCAACACATGAATATTTTCCAATTCAACACATGAATTTATTTTCAATTCAACATATGAATTTATTTTCTATTCAACACATGAATATATATTTTCAATTCAACACATGAATTTTTTTCTAAATTGGAATGAGGCCCAATCAATTACCATATAATGTTAATTATATGGATTTTCTACAACACATGTATGTAATACCAACGATAAATAATCAACCATCATCCAGAGTGCACCACACAACTGCATAAGCATTAAATATAAATAATTAATGCTTGCAAAGTCTGTCAACCCATCGATTGACATACAACTAAACAATCGAGATTAGTGTACATCGAATATCATCCCAATACTCCTGTGGGGTTTCAAATCAACAAACACATATTTTATTTTGTGCAGTTGGGCGATGTGTAAAATTTATCATCCCACTCAATATCAGTCAAATCAGTGTATATAAACAAATCTCCGATTTGTTTATTACTATTTATTTTATACACATTAAAAATCACATTTTTAACTATAAAATATTTTCCACTATAAAATATTTTATTTCATTTCACATCACACAATCAAATTTCACACCACAGCAATCAAACAAACAAGTCATCCATGGTCTGTGGACGACGGGTGTTGGGTGCTACTAAACACCGTTTGCATCCTAGTATATATTTCAACTAGAAATAAATTAGAAGTGAGAAGTTCTCCCCGAAAGCTAAACCAAACGCCATGACTCTTCATATGTAGAACATCTTCGTCGTGCTCGCCTTTCGTCACTTTCGTCGTCCGTATTTGCTACATATATAAAAATCTCATTTTTATATTGTTGCTATGTATATAAAAATCATATTTTTACACTGCTACTATATAGATAAAATTCTTTTTTTACACCGCTACTATATAGATAAAATTCTATTTTTACACCGCTACTATATAGATAAAAATTCTATTTTTACAACGGTGTTCATATAATGAAGATTATATTTTTATCACACTATTCTTTATATAAAAATTATATTTTTATATACAAAGATCGTATTTTGATATCACTGCTACATATGTAAAAATCACTCCTTTACAAAGCTACTTCCATGATAAAAATTATATTTTTATCTTGCTAGTAATATAATAAAAATTATATTTTTATTACTCTACATAAATAAAAATCATATTTTTATTCTTCCTATGATATAAAAATCATATTTTTATTCTTGTATTATTTAATTTTACCTATAAAGACCACACCTTTATTTTCAAAACCATATCTTTATAATAAAAATCCCATTTTTTTTATAAAAATCATCTCTTTATTCTATTTTAAAAACAATACTAATTATATAAACCGATTTTATAACATGTCATATACATATATATATATATTTCTTCAACGCTACTTTGAATATAAAGACTATGTTTTTACTTAACTAAAGCAATTTTTTTCATATATAAAAATCAGTTTTTGACTAATAAAAAGAGAAACTGGATTTTTATGCAAAATAAAGGAAAAATAAAGTAAAAAGAAAAGGTTAGAGGAACTCACGGTTAAAAGGGGGTCTGCGCGTCGTTGGAGGGTGGCTTGGTGTCGGGAAATGGTGGCGCAGGCGTCGGGGAGTGGGTCCAGGCGGCGGCGGTCTTCTCGGAAGTTCGGGGGGGGGGGTGGTTCGATTTGGCAACAGGGGAATGGGTCTTCTCGAGCAGCATAAGAAAGGATGAGGGAGAGGAGGAGCCAGGGGGCGATGCGGTGGCTCACCGCCTGGAGGCGGCGGTGGTAGTAGATGGGGGCGGGGCGACGGAAATTTTAGGGTTTTTTCTTTGAAATGTCGGGGAGAGAGAAACAGAAAGGGGGGTTATATAATAATATATTATTTTATTCAATTAATTTCAAAAAGCAACTTTCTATTTCGAACACAAAACGAAACCCACCGCTTGTCGCCCATAGCTAATTACCCCCATTCCGAACACAATGGGATATGTATAGTAGGCTGATTTGATTGTTTCGATCAGTTTCCGTCAAAATCAACATATAACTCTATATATTGAATTTGAACGTGCATTTCAATTTACCGGGGCTACATACTAAGTCGAAAAATTCCCGAAAAATATTTTCTAGCTTCGTATTGACGATACGGTCCTAACAAAACTAATTTCGTCAAATTCCGAGACCGTTTGAAAAATGTCCAATTTCTGGTCGATCGAAATTGACTAAAACTGTTAAAACACGTTTTCCTTTTCCACGCTCACATATTGATTTGAAAAATTACGAATTTTGGAATTTAGCAATAACTTGACATCACGGATTCAAGAAAAGTGGTTTCATCGAAAACCGAGGTCGTTTGCAAAATTTCCATTTTTAAGGCCCAGAATTCCATAGCGACTATTCTGAATTTTCAACTGGGCATAACTTTTTATTCCCGCTATGAAATTTCAATTTTTCGGATTTGTTGGAAAAATATTCACAAATAGATTCTAATATTTTTGGTTTCACTAAAATCCGGTTTATTTTGAATCCTGTACATTCATTTGAAATTTGAAATCGAATTTTTGAACTACCGCGCCATTTTCAATTCCTTTTATAATTATAAATATATATTTATATTCTAACGACGATTCAAATATAAATATATACGTTCAAATTCTATTCAAAATAAATTTCTCGTTGATATTATTTAAAATAATTCATTTTAAATAATCAAAATTCGCTAAAATTGCCAAAATAAAATTTTTAAATCGGCTCAGATTTCCGGGTTATTACATTATCGATTACTATGAAGTAGTTGATATTGGTTACTATTGTTGTTGACCATTTTGGTCAATTTGACATGGACGATGGTGTTAGGGACTGAGATGTTGGTGACGATGGTTTTGATGACAACAACCTTGTTTTAACTATTATTATTATAAAATATATACTAACACTATAATATATATATATATATATACATACAGGATGTATATGTAGTTATCTTATTCACGTGTTGATTTAAAGACTGTGTAGTTTAAAGATTCAAGATTACAAAGAAGCGGAGTTCAAAATTGAAGATATATGAGTAAAGAGTTCAAGAAATCAGGATAAGTAATAGAGTCTCGAATATTTGTTAAAGCTCTGTAATATAAAATAAATTCTTATTCGAATTTCTCACCATTTTAGCCTTATATTATTTTAAAATATTCTTAACTTCTATTTTTAAATTGATTTCAAAATTACATCCTATTATGTGTCTATTTATATCTATTAATATTTAAATTTACTTTCTTAGATTTTAATCTAACTCATGATTTAAATATTTTGTATTTCATCTTTTTATTTTAAGTTTTAATTATGTACAATTACTTAAGTTTTAATGTTATTATTTCATTATATTCGTATCTACAATTTTATATACTAAGTTTTAAAGTTTTGTTATATTTATATTAATAGTTTTATATCACTTTTATAAATTATAGATATATTTTTATTTTATATTCTTACTCTATTATACTTCTTATATATATATGTATATATATAGGAAAATAGTTTATTTAAACTCCAGAATTACCTTGAATTATTTACACATCATTTACATTGTTTCCAAACTACATTTAAATTTCAAAATTCTAAAAGACATGTCGTTATCCCCTACCCCCATGTCGACATGGTTACCGTTATTTTCAAAATTTAAATTTCAAAAGTTGTCTATTTTCTTAAAACTTTTCTTGAAGAGACATGGCTATTAAACACCTACAAATACCCATTTAAATATATAAAGAAATATAAGTTTGAATAATTTTTTTCGCTTATCAAATATTATGCTTAATATATTTTTTTAGTCTAAATTTAAAAGTGACTTTACTAAAATTTGGCACCAAAAGTTTGTATAACATTATTTTTGATATCGTGTGTGTGTGCATTACACATATAATTATGAATATATGTTTTACTCTATATGATAAATTATGTTTCTTCTCTTTAACAAATCTTCAAAATTTACAATATTATTTATAATTCAGAATTATACTTTAAATTCTTATATCTTTGCAAATTGATTTGAATATTATGTCGTGAACAAATTATAAATTTGATAGCGTCAATTATCTACACTCATCTTCAGTGCCCTTTTAATCTTATTCATTACTATCTTTAACCTAAGTCTAGAAATTAGTGTGTATTACCTTTGTTTAGTTGAATATATATATACATACACACACACGCACGATCATTAGATATAACTTATCACTAATGGTTGTACTTTGAATATTTGTTACCAAAATACATATCATTATTGTTGTATATAACGGTGTTGTATACACAATTATATGATTTTTGTTTGATGATAACAAACAAGTATATATTATTTTGAATGTGTTTGTTATTGTACTGTTATATCACATTATAGACAGGAATATAATATTCATATTTAAACAGAATGCATCTATACAGAAACTCAGATATCTACACAGTATTTTGTTTAAATATAATATTTTATTTCAAATATTCAAACAGTACAATTATTTATAACTCCACTATTTGAACACATCACATCTCATATACATTCACAGAATATAGTCTTGTAAATTCTCTCAATTATACAATCATTCATACATACATTCAGTTACACTCAATCTCATTTGTACATTTCACTTATATCACTTTGACACAATGTTTATCCACTGTCTTCTGTCTCTCCAGCCTCCTAGTCAGTCAGTAATGTCATTTCAGTCTTCATTGCTCATAGTCAGTCCAGTCATCTTCATGCTTACCTGTCATATATGGAAACACACACATAGTATCTTGAACAGAAATAATTTCTAAATTCTAGCAGATATAATTTTTAATTTTGAAAATTTTATTTGCCTCGGTTTTCTGGTGTGTTTCTCATCATTTTTCATGACTTGATCTGATCTTTGTCTAGCTAGTTTGTATATGAACAGGGACAGAAAATATTGTCTGATGGCTGCAAATACACACGTGTATAAATACACGTGTGCACTGCCTCGCCAATCAGTGTATATAGCTGTGGAGCAGTCACATGGACCAAGCTTGACACAGCACAAATGTCAAGTTCAAACAATTGTGAGTTTAACCAAAAAAAGGCAGACAATGTTTCAGCACACAAATGGTCGAGGCAACACAAAATCATGCAAGTAAAAAAAAGGTCGTGGCAGCTCAACTCAAATGGTTGTGCATGGAGCAAAACTCAAGGTAGTGTAGAGATGAAAATACAAGTCAGAATAGCCAACTCAACTCAAATAAAATACAATACATACATGATGATCAAAGTTTAAGCCAAGTAGCAAACAGCAACAACATGGGGCATGATCATGGAAATGCAAAAGCAAGCTCATTTTTAAGATGATAAGGGGCTATGTCATGGATGCAGCATAGTCGAGTCAGTAAACACAAAATGACAGTAAAGAACAAAGTCATGGTGAATGAGGATAGTGCAGCTCAACATAAATGGCTAAGCTACAAATCAAACATATTGGTGCAGCAGCGCAAAGATGTCAACACAAGGACATGCAACTCATTTCAGTTTTCAATGTGTAATGGCAAAATACATATGTGTGAACTGCCAACAAAGATCAAAGAACAAGCAAGTGATCAAGTCCAAGAACAAGTTAGCATGCAGGTATGCTCTTTCAGGTTTACACAGATAATACAAGTAATGGAAACACAATGGTGTTTCAAGTGCATGGGTAGACAAGCTCAAGATGGTATACATATGCATGAAATGTGCAAGTGCACAAGCTAGCAAAAGAGTACAGCCAAGCTCAGCTTATATGAATTCATTCAGAGAAGTCAAGGTGACAAAATGGGTGCAGTTCATAGTCATGGTACATACACAATTCAGGTGTGTATAATGTATGTAAGTGTTTCCAGAAAATACACAAAATATGGATGCAACAGTGAGGCAGCATTCATGTTATGGAACTCACATGTCAGTATACAACATCACACAGCATGGATAACATGGCAGAGCAAATATATGTAGACAGTTTGAAAGACATGGGGAGATATGGAATGTTTAGTTTCAGATATTCAAGCATGCAAGTAATTCCAGATTTGGAAATGTTTTTTTTGGAACAACTCAATCAACTTTTTAAAGACAACATTGTTTTCGACAAGAAATTATCTTCTACAATCACTACTTTCCTGTTTTTTAATCAAGGCAAGTGGTTGAGCATTTGCATAACATTTCAGCAAACAATTTTTGGGAAGGTTTCATTTTCTTTACTGAAACCAGAAAATCAGTTTTTGGGAAGTAATAAATTAGCAGAAATCATTTTTCTTTAATAAGCATTTTCTCTGGAAAATCTTTCCTGAAAGACTTTCATGGGCATTCACAAATCACATAAGGGACATTCCAGCATGTATTTTAATACCATGGAAATTGACTCAAATCAGGCAACAAAAGATTTCAGAAAATCAAATATTTTGGCAAGTGTGTAAATTCTAGAAAAGCCTCAAGCTGTTTGACCAGAAATGATTCCAGAAATGGATCAAATAGCTTTTGGGAATTTTCAAAAGAAGGCAGAAATTAAACAGCCGAGGAAATCAAGTTCACATTCTAGGCAAGTTCATTCATATTTCCAGATTTACATCAATGAATTCACGGCTGTCTATATATCAAGGGAATCATTTCATTCAAGGTAGCACAAGGAGATTAATGGCAACAAATCAAATTAAAATCGTGCAAATCAAAAGAGGAATCCACGCAAATCAGTCAGGTCATTTAATTGAAATCAGAGTGTTGATTTATAGGCTTTCAAAATCCTATTTTTCTAACACACCCATTACATCATCGGCAAGTAATTTGAAATCGAAAACCAAAAACAACTCACAAGGAATTAAAAGCAGAAAAATTCAGAAAACTCACTGTTTTCGATCGAGTAAATTCCCAAATCAAAGAGAAGCAAGCCGCAAGTTATTAAGCCATCAGAGAATTGATTCCAGAAGTAATTAATCGATCAATTTGGGGATTTGAGTAAACCCTAGGCCGCCATACTTTTCCAGAGCAAAAGAGAAAAGGGATCGGGCATTAGAAAACTAGATTACATCAACCTGAAGCCATCGCAATTGAATTTGGGGCAAGCATTAAAACCCTAGCCGCCATATTTTTTTTCTTCAGAGCAAAAGGGAGATCGGGTTGAACAAATATGAAAGGGGGGCCGGTCATTTTGTTTTGGACTAAGCCCATTTTTGCTTAAGAGCTAAAAAGGGGATGACCCCTCTTTTAAATCCTAGGGTTTCTAGTTGTTTTTAAAATTTATTTTTATTTTTATTGTTTCTTGTATTTCTTTCTGTAAACTTCTGATACAGTTTCTAGATCTGTAACAAAAAACTAGTAAATCAGTCAGGGTGTTGACTGTTAGTTTCAGAGTCTGTAAAATCTGGGTTACGGATGACGGAGTTGTAATTCGGGGAAATCTGATTGAGGAGATATCGATCAGTCTAGGGATTTGAGCGTAGGGTTAGAATAGAAGCAGGGTTTGCAAGTGTACATGGTCTTGTATGCGGGATCTGTTCTATCACCTAGTAGAAACCTTAGGATTGCAGCAGTAGGCAGGATTTTGCCGAAGCTGGGTATCTCTGTGTGTTATTTACTTTCCGCATTTACTTACTCTGCAATTATCTGTGCTGTGATTAATTTCTAATATTTAAATTTTGATAAACCCTATTCACCCCCCTCTAGGGTTAATCTAGATCCAACAAGTGGTATCAGAGCTGTTATAAGGTTACAACATGATAGGGAGTTATCGCTCTATGATCTAGTGGCGAAGTAGTGACTCTTATCCCTACATGTTCGTGGTTGGTTGTCCATGTCGAGAGGCAGGACGTGAAATCAGTCTCTGAGGTGCCATTGTAGGCCACCAGGGTGTGATTAAAATCCTCGAGAAGGAGACTACAAGTGGTATCAGAGCAGGTATTTTCATTAACTCTAGAGTCATGGGTAACCCTAGTTGTCAGTCTAGTGAGAGTCAGTCCAGTTCATCTCCCACTATTTTTAATGGCACAGATTTTTTGAATTGGAAATCTGAAATGGAATCCTATTTAAAATCTGTCAATCTTAAATGTTGGGATGTTATTGTTAATGGATTTGATAAGGTAGATATATGTTTTAATAATCGTGCTACGCATATCTTATATTCACATCTTGATGATGATCGATATTGCCTTATCTCCCATTGTTTGACTGCGTAGCTCTCAATACAATGTATGGACAAATTGATGACGACTGCTCAAAACCCCGAAGTGACAACTCAGATTCAGATCTAATCTTGAACGGAGAAACAGATAGATCTAACGATGGAGATTCAACAAACGAAGAAATAGGAAATTTCTCTTATGAAGATTTAGTTTATATGTGCGTGGACTTAACTAAATCTGTTGACAGACTCAAATTCAAAAATAAATCCTTGAAATCTAAGAATCGTGAGTTGACCAGCAAAATTTATGTTTTGGAATCACAGCTTAAATCTTTTAAAAACTCTTCAAATTCTGATTGCAAAAATTGTTTGAAATTGGAAACCAATCTTGTTCATCTCAATAAAATTATTCAAAAGTTTGAAAATGAAATTCTGATCTTAAAAAACAACAAGATTGAGTTATCAAGTTTGAACAATCATCTGCAAAAAGAATTTGAAAATTTTAAAACTAATATTCATTCTAGACTTGAAGTTGCCGAAAAGGAAAATTTGTTGAAATCGAATTCGATTTTGAAAGAACTTGAAAACGAGATTGAAAATTTCAAGAAATTTGAATCTGAAAGTCGAAAACATTTTGAATTTGAAATTGCTGAATCCCAAACCAAAATTAGATCTCTTGAATCTGAAAATTTGGTTTTGAAACAAAATGATGCTGAAAGGAAGATCACTGATAACCGCTGTTCATATTTAATAAAAGAGAACGATGATCTTAAATTCAAAATTCAACGACTAGAGTCAACTTTGACTAAATTTTCTAATAGTGAAAAGTCGTTGAATATGTTGTTGCAGAACCAAAATTCTATTGGAAATAAACATGGTCTTGGATTTGGGAAAACAAATGTTTTTGAAAAACTGAATTCAAATGATTTGAAAAATTCTTCAAACTACTTTGGAAAGAATCAACTTGAAAATTCAAACTTTGATAATCTCAGAGGATTTTTGAATCATAAACGTGATGCAAACTTGTTTTATAATAATCCATCTAAACAATCTTGGATCCAAAAAGGAAATAAAACAAACTTCGTTAAATTCAAACAGATTTGGGTTCCTAAGGGTACAAAAGTTAATTCTAATGGTTTGTTATATAAACAGATTTGGGTACCAAAAGATGTGAACAAAACTATGAGTGGTTTTACTACTTTTGTTAGACCACTCAATTCTCTTAACAGTTAGGTACCAAAGGAGGCTGAGGAACTGCATAGCTAAAGAAAAACTGGATTCAAACTACTACATATCACAGAATCATTCACAGTTCCTTAGCCACATCTGATGAGTTAGAGATTCTGGTTTACATCGTTTGCAGGTATAATTTCTAATCTCATCTTTGTAAATATTTTTTGTTGTTGCTTATTTCCTCTTCTACCTCTTCTTCTATTTTTTGTTTTACACTGCCATATTTTCTTTTCTTCTTGGGCTTTCTTAACTTCCATTTGCAGTATTCATGATCTTCTGGAAATGTAGTGTATTTGAATAAAAATTTTATGTCTTCCAGATCTTGAATTATAACTTTGTATATATCTGCAACTGTTGTGAAATTTTTCTTCTGAATTCATAACAGTGTTGATGTATTCTCGTCGTATCTTGAACACTGTTGTTTTGAATTCTAAATTTTGAAGATCTGAAAAGTTATGGAATTTCACACACCTATGCTGTTTAAGTTTCTTCTAATTCATTTTGGAAAGGCTTGTAAATTTATACTCATTACAGCACTTTACTATTTATCAGTTATGATAATTTCATTGATTTCAGATTGGCTTAGATATTCTTGAAACATTGCTTACATCTTGAAATTCTCTGTTATTCATGATCATCTGGTTTGGAGTTTTGTTTGTTTAAGATCATTTGAAATTTCTGATATTTTGAATCTCACACACCTCTCATATCTGCAATTATTAATCCTATGTGATTGATTCATTGTATCTCAAGAATTACATTTATTTCAAGTGATTTTGAATAAACCACTATTTTTGGATCATGAATTTTCTTTCCAACTTGATGTAAATATTCTGAAAAATTCTTTGTACTTGTCAGAGATACTTGTGAAAAAATTCTTTGAAAACCCAATCTTGAATTTCTCTGTTATTTCATGGTTATTTGATTTAAATATTTGTTTGTTTAAAATCATATGAAATTATTGATTTATTAAATCTCACACATATCTTGAATCAAAAAATTTATAAATTGGTGTGATTGATTTATCAAATCCTGATATATTCATATTCTATCAAATGATTTAAAATAAATGGTATTTTTAATCTTGAATCATCTTTTGTGATCTTTTGAAATAATCTATGAAACATCATTCTCTTGTCAAGTCTGATTTGAAACTGTCTTTGTAATGTCCTGATATTGATCTTGGAAATTTCCTTGTAACTGCATGCTTTGATAAATGTTTGTCTGCTGCTCTGATAAATGGAATCATCTTTAAATATGATTCTTGAAACTGCTTGTCTTTGGTCAAAACTACTTGCTGCTCTGATAAATGTGCCAAAATTTGTAATCTTGTCTACTTGGGCTTTGTGTTCAAAATTCTTTAGTCTGAGATTTCCATGATAAATCACCAGGGTGTGATTAAAATCCTCAATAACGGAGACTACAATTGGTATCAGAAGTGCTTAATTTTTTTGTATATTTTTTTTGTTTTATCCCTCTTGGTATGTATAGATCTTCATTTCCTCTAGTAATTGATTTTCAATTTTAAATTATTTATTTTTTATTCATTCAGAAATTGAAATCAATATCCAAACATAACTGTATTTATATTTCATCAAAATTGTTATTAGATTTTGGAATTGTGATGATTTGTGACTGCATTTTATTTCACAACAAGAGGAGATTTTATCTGGATTTTCATGATGGTTGAATATTTATTATAATATCTTTGAACTGGCAATAATTTCATGACCATTCTCATTATCTATCATCCGTCTACCATCCATTATGATTTTATATAAATATGGAGAGTTAATATTTTTTTTTGAATAAACAGTGAAAATATTTATGATGGAATTGTGGTTATGTTATTATTCAGAATTAGTGAAAATTGAACATTTTCAATGATCTCGGTACAGTTGGTTATATTTCATAATATTATTAATTTAGAAATTTATTTCACAGTCCATTTCTGTACCTACCGCATTTCTATCACTCACACTGCTTTAATATACTGAGGGGTTTTTCTATTTTGAAGCTGAAAATAATAAATATAATACATAAGTGTGTCTCTAACCTCATTTAAAAATCCAAGCTCTGGTTATGCATGATTATGAGACGTCTTATAATTTAAGCCGCGACTGATCCCATTTAAAAATCCAAGCTCTGGTTATGCGTGGTCAGTGTGCTCTTATATAAAAAAAAAGAAATAAAGTGCTAAAAATAGAAATAAATTTGAAATTCTCCTCTGAGTATAAAAACCAGCCTATCAATCCATCTTCTAATCTGTGAAATGTGTTGTAATCTTATGACATATTATGATTTGTTGATTGATAGGTATTCGGATTTGAGATTATTCGATTTTGTCACTTAAATTGAATTATTAATTATAGTCCAAATCCGTCACTGTTTTGTGCTTCAAGTTTTTAAAATTCCTTTGGAAAATAATTGAAAATATTTGTTTTTTAAACTCTCTCCATTTTATATAAAATTCATCGTATATTCATCATTCTCTACAATGTGAAATATGCCACATGTTCTTAGAATATTATGATTTTTGTTTGACTAATTGAAAATTATGATGACCGTTCTTCCTCTTAAGCAGAAATTATATTTTTAGTCAATTTTCATCTGTATTTTAAAATCTGTATCCTTTTGATGATAACAAAAGGGGGAGAATGAACTAGATTTTGATTTATGAGTGAATATTTTATAAATATTTTTAATTTTGAAAATTTATTATTATTCGTACATTTCACTCATGCACAGTTATAGGGGGAGTTCTTTTGTAGGGGGAGCATTTTAAATAGGGGGAGTTCAAATATTCACGAATAAACACATTTATTATATTCAAAATCTTTTATTTGTTTGTCATCATCAAAAGGGGGAGATTGTTGTATATAACGGTGTTGTATACACAATTATATGATTTTTATTTGATGATAACAAACAAGTATATATTATTTTGAATGTGTTTGTTATTGTACTGTTATATCACATTACAGACAGGAATATAATATTTATATTTAAACAGAATGCGTCTATACAGAAACTCAGATATCTACACAGTATTTTGTTTAAATATAATATTTTATTTCAAATATTCAAACAGTACAATTATTTATAACTCCACTATTTGAACACATCACATCTTATATACATTCACAGAACATAGTCTTATAAATTCTCTCAATTATACAATCATTCATACATACATTCAGTTACACTCAATCTCATTTGTACATTTCACTTATATCACTTTGACACAATGTTTATCCACTGTCTTCTGTCTCTCCAGCCTCCTAGTCAGTCAGTAATGTCATTTCAGTCTTCACTGCTCATAGTCAGTCCAGTCATCTTCATGCTTACCTGTCATATATGGAAACACACACACAGTATCTTGAACAGAAATAATTTCTAAATTCTAGCAGATATAATTTTTAATTTTGAAAATTTTATTTGCCTCAGTTTTCTGGTGTGTTTCTCATCATTTTTCATGACTTGATCTGATCTGTGTCTAGCTAGTTTGTATATGAACAGGGACAGAAAATATTGTCTGATGGCTGCAAATACACACGTGTATAAATACACGTGTGCACTGCCTCGCCAATCAGTGTATACAGCTGTGGAGCAGTCACATGGATCAAGCTCGACACAGCACAAATGTCAAGTTCAAACAATCGTGAGTTTAACCAAAAAAAGGCAGACAATGTTTCAACACACAAATGGTCGAGGCAACACAAAATCATGCAAGTAAAAAAAAGGTCGTGGCAGCTCAACTCAAATGGTTGTGCATGGAGCAAAACTCAAGGTAGTGCAGAGATGAAAATACAAGTCAGCATAGCCAACTCAACTCAAATAAAAATACAATACATACATGGTGATCAAAGTTTAAGCCAAGTAGCAAACAGCAACAACATGGGGCATGATCATGGAAATGCAAAAGCAAGCACATTTTCAAGATGATAAGGGGCTATGTCATGGATGCAGCATAGTCGAGTCAGTAAACACAAAATGACAGTAAAGAACAAAGTCATGGTGAATGAGGATAGTGCAGCTCAACATAAAAGGCTAAGCTACAAATCAAACATATTGGTGCAGCAGCGCAAAGATGTCAACACAAGGACATGCAACTCATTTCAGTTTTCAATGTGTAATGGCAAAATACATATGTGTGAACTGCCAACAAAGATCAAAGAACAAGCAAGTGATCAAGTCCAAGAACAAGTTAGCATACAGGTATGCTCTTTCAGGTTTACACAGACAATACAAGTAATGGAAACACAATGGTGTTTCAAGTGCATGGGTAGACAAGCTCAAGACAGTACACATATGCATGAAATGTGCAAGTGCATAAGCTAGCAAAAGAGTACAGCCAAGCACATCTTATATGAATTCATTCAGAGAAGTCAAGGTGACAAAATGGGTGCAGTTCATAGTCATGGTACATACACAATTCAGGTGTATATAATGTATGCAAGTGTTTCCAGAAAATACACAAAATATGGATGCAACAGTGAGGCAGCATTCATGTTATGGAACTCACATGTCAGTATACAACATCACACAGCATGGATAACATGGCAGAGCAAATATATGTAGATAGTTTGAAAGACATGGGGAGATAAGGAATGTTTAATTTCAGATATTCAAGCATGCAAGTTATTCTAGATTTGGAAAAGTTTTTTTTTTTTGCAACAACTCAATCAACTTTTTAAAGACAACATTGTTTTCAACAAGAAATTATCTTCTGCAATCACTACTTTCCTGTTTTTTAATCAAGGCAAGTGGTTGAGCATTTGCATAACATTTCAGCAAACAATTTTTGGGAAGGTTTCATTTTCTTTACTGAAATCAGAAAATCAGTTTTTGGGAAGTAATAAATTAGCTGAAATCATTTTTCTTTAATAAGCATTTTCTCTGGAAAATCTTTCCTGAAAGACTTTCATGGGCATTCACAAATCACACAAGGGACATTCCAGCATGTATTTTAATACCATGGAAATTGACTCAAATCAGGCAACAAAAGATTTCAGAAAATCAAATATTTTGGCAAGTGTGTAAATTCCAGGAAAAGCCTCAAGCTGTTTGACCAGAAATGATTCCAGAAATGGATCAAATAGCTTTTGGGAATTTTCAAAAGAAGGCAGAAATTAAACAGCCGAGGAAATCAAGTTCACATTCTAGGCAAGTTCATTCATATTTCCAGATTTACATCAATGAATTCACAGCAGTCTATATATCAAGGGAATCATTTCATTCAAGGCAGCACAAGGAGATTAATGGCAACAAATCAAATTAAAATCGTGCAAATCAAAAGAGGAATCCACGCAAATCAGTTAGGTCATTTAATTGAAATCAAAGTGTTGATTTATAGGCTTTCAAAATCCTATTTTTCTAACACACCCATTACATCATCGGCAAGTAATTTGAAATCGAAAACCAAAAACAACTCACAAGGAATTAAAAGCAGAAAAATTCAGAAAACTCACTATTTTCGATCGAGTAAATTCCCAAATCGAAGAGAAGCAAGCCGCAAGTTATTAAGCCATCAAAGAATTGATTCCAGAAGCAATTAATCGATCGATTTGAGGATTTGAGTAAACCTAAGGCCGCCATACTTTTCTAGAGCAAAAGAGAAAAGGGATCGGGCATTAGAAAACCAGACTACATCAAGCTGAAGCCATCGCGTTTGAATTTGGGGCAAGCATTAAAACCCTAGCCGCCATATTTTTTTCTTCAGAGCAAAAGGGAGATCGGGTTGAACAAATATGAAAGGGGGGGCCGGTCATTTTGTTTTGGACTAAGCCCATTTTTGCTTAAGAGCTAAAAAGGGGATGACCCCTCTTTTAAATCCTAGGGTTTCTAGTTGTTTTTAAATTTTATTTTTATTTGTATTGTTTCTTGTATTTTTTTCTGTAAACTTCTGAAACAGTTTCTAGATCTGTAACAAAAAACTAGTAAATCAGTCAGGGTGTTGACTGTCAGTTTCAGCTTCTGTAAAATCTGGGTTACGGATTACGGAGTTGTAATTCGGGGAAATCTGATTGAGGAGATATCGATCAGTCTAGGGATTTGAGCGTAGGGTTAGAATAGGAGCAGGGTTTGCGAGTGTACATGGTCTTGTATGCGGGATCTGTTCTATCACCTAGTAGAAACCTTAGGATTGCAGCAGTAGGCAGGATTTTGCTGAAGCTGGGTATCTCTGTGTTATTTACTTTCCGCATTTACTTACTCTGCAATTATCTGTGCTGTGATTAATTTCTAATATTTAAATTTTGATAAACCCTATTCACCCCCCCTCCCAGGGTTAATCTAGATCCAACAATTATCAAATCATTCTTCATATTATAATTCATATTATCGTTATACATCTTATTTCATATCACACTTCATTATATTATTTACAATGCATGTCATATTAAAATCATTTACATCGCAAGTTGCAATTCATTTTATATATTATCTCATATTGCTTTATTTATAACTTACATTTCATGTTGCATTACAAACAACATACTGCACACAGTGCATCATGTCAAACAAGTGTATCGTATGGGGAGTTCTATATTGTTGCTTAAAAAGGTATAGGGCTATTAATTAAAACATAACATACTTACTTTGACTTGATCAATTTTGTTGACTTTTTTGACTTGTTTGACATGATTGACTTGTTTGACATGATTGGATTTGATGTATGTGTTAATAAGTTTGTTTGAAATATACTTATGCATATATAGGTAGTGAATAATTATAATATAACTATACTCATCCTTTTTACATTTCATTAATATATAGTTCTTCTAGTATTAGTTTAAAAAGGGAATTTGATACTTTTATAGGTTTAAGGTTGTTTATGATAGATAGAAGTTACACGAAACGTTTGATTTTATTTGGTGTTCTTGAACTTGAATGATTGTGTGTGAAAAGTTGAATTTGAGTTTGAATTAATAGTGTATAAAAACATAATTTGAATTGGTTGTATAAATTGGTTTGGATTGATTGTATGATTGAGTGTTTAAATCCTAAAATTGCTTGTTTAAATCTAGATATTGTTTGTTTAAGTGTACCATAGTTTTAAGAGGATTAGGGTCGTTTTTTAAATCTAGATACTGTTTGTTTAAGTGTACCATAGTTTTAAGAGGATTAGGGTCATTTTTTAAATCTAGATTAAATCTTATATTAGATTAAGGGGGAGTATTATAGATTAAATATAGGTATATAGTTTTTGATTATGCCAAATAGGAAGAATTGTAAAAAAGGACTTAGATTAAGGGGGAGTTAGTAGTTTCTAAAGGATTTATTGGAGTTATGGGGGTACCTGAAGAATCAAGGTATCAGGTAAGTATATTTTATAAATAAAGATTGTCTTCATCAAAAAAAGGGAAATTCTTAGGGACTGAGATGTTGGTGATGATGGTTTTGATGACAACAACCTTATTTTAATTATTATTATTATTATAAAATATATACTAATAGTATAATAATATATACATTAATGCATGTATTGATGTGAAGACTGTACGATTTAATGATTCAAGAATACAAAGAAGAAGAGTTCAAGATTGAAGACTCACGAGAAAAGAGTTCAAGAAATCAGGATAACTAAAGTCTAGAATATTTGATAAAACTCTGTACTCACCATTTTAGGCTTATAATATTTTAAAATTTTCTTAACTTCTATTTTTAAATTAATTTCAAAATTACTTCCTATTTAAAATATATTTATATCTCTTAATATTTAAATTTACTTTCTTAGATTTTAATCTAACTCCTGATTTAAACATTTAGATTTTCTTACTTATGTATTAAGTTTTAATTATATATGATTACTTAAGTTTTAATATTATTATTTACTTATATTCATATCTATAATTTTATATATCTAGTTATTAAAAGTTTTTTATATTTATTTTTATAGTTTTATATTAAGTTTTATATCACTTTTATAAGTTATAAATATATGGTTTTAATTTATATTCTTGCTCTATATACTACTTTAAAATACAGGAAAATGGTTTATTTAAACTCCAGAATTACCTTCAATTATTTGTACATCATTTACATTGTTTTCAAACAAAATTTAATTTTCAAAATTCCCTAAGACATGTCGACATCCCCTACCCCCCATGTTGACATGGTTAGCGTTATTTTCAAATTCCAAATTTCTAAAGTTGTGTCTATTTGTTTAAAACTTCCTGAAGAGACATGACTGTTAAACACCTACAGATACCCATCTAAATTTGAATTTTTTTCAACCACTTTCATCATCTTCTTCCTCTCTTTTCTCCTCTCCATTAATACTCTTAAAATTCAAGTTTCTATAATAAACTTATAGTGGATTTCAAAGAGAATTAAACCAATTCATTTTCAGTTTGATTGTCTACCATTCTTTCTCAAAGAATCAAGCGCTATTCAGAATTATAGGAGTTTTCGTAATCAAAGATCGCAAGATCAAAGTTCTATTGAGTCTTTCTTCCGAAACTGATACTGAAATGGTGTGGTTATATCCAATTCAAATCAATTGGGTGTGATTGTATCCTGAAAATCAACTTATCTTACTGTACTCCATAAACATGTGGGGTGTACCTCGTGGCCTGTGAAATTGAGGACTATAATTTGAAGATTATACCGAAAAGAAATTTGCACAACCCAGAGTTGTGTAGGCTTGAATGTAGGGTAACTCTGAACTAGTATAAAGTCCTCATGTGTTCTTTCTTTTACTACTTTTGTTTATTATTGCATTTTTGTTTGATTTTGTGATTGATTTATATCTGATTTGCATTTGATTCTGTTAAATTCAAAAAGATTTCATAAATTTTATTAAACACTATTCAACTCCTTTATTGTTAATTTTTCCTTAAGATATTTGATCTGCATTTCCCAACAGATGTTACAATTTCGAGGAGCATGATATAATGGTTCGTTCGATAGCGATTTTGAAATGGTGACTCTTTTATTAGTAAGTTTAGATTAAGGCGAGGATATGATGTTTCAGTGCAATGATGCGTCATTCGACGATGATGATTCCACGACGGGGAGTAAGGTTGCTGCGATGGATTTCTTTTCTCCGAGACGTAGAAAAGACGATGTTAATTCATACTGAGATGGCTGTCATATGAGGAGGGGATGACACGTAGTGGTTATGACTTAGAGGGTAGTTGATGTGGTCTAACGACAGTGCAGTTTGTTAGCGATCACCCACTTGTCGATTTACTTCAACGTGGAGTATTATTGAAAGTCTAAAGATGGATTTTGCTGTGGAGAATGTATGCAAAGGAGTTATCAATATTCACCATTTTGGTACACCTTTGAGAAAGGGGGCATGTAGACGAATCAAAGCTAGAGCAGTGCGGATTGATTGGCATGGAGCCCAGAACCAAGGCAGTGTAGACTGGGTAGGGTTATCGGCTATAGACCAGAGTAGTTTGTTATAGAGATTGTTTGACGGCGATCAGGGCAGTTGGACCCACTATGACCTCGATGGATTTGGTGACCAAAGTATTGAATATCATATACTTTACGCACTGAGTGACTGAATGTGTGGTTCGTTGATGGACATTATGGTTATTTACTTGTTTATCACTATTTAGTACTTATACATCTATCACACCTTCTATATGACATTTATCATAGTGTAACATATATCGACTGTTATGTGCTAACTCTGTGGATGCAGAGGCATAGCGGGTATGACTTTTCATATCCTCCATGGCATATATATATACTTTTACAATTTTATAGTACTTTGAGATTTGTTATCACTCACACCAGACTTTTGTCTAACCTAAGGTTTTATTTCCCTCTTATTACCTTGGATACTCATCGACGATGTTGATGAGCAGAAAAGATGACAGATTCAGATATTATTCGGTGTTGTTCAAGTGGGTTCGCAAGAGGTGACGATTTATACATTTATACTTGTATTATATTTGTTTACTCCACTTTGTCACACTATGGAACCTTGACAGTGTTATATGGTCTGCTATAGATAGTGTACTAGTTGCATTTATTTATCTTATGTATAAACGCTATTGCTATTCTGTATGATTGTATAATCCTATATACTATAATTATGTGGTTTATATAGTTATTACTATCTCGCCTATTTTATATCTGTGGTTTATTTATTATATGTTATCTGATGTGCTATGAGATATATGACAGGTTCAGTGATTATGTTTATGTTCTCTTCTTTCTATTTCATTTCCTTATTTCCTTCTCTTTTCTCTTCTTCTTTAGTATTTCTTTCTCTTGACAATCGCTTTACATCAATTGGGTGCTTGTATAGCGTAGTTTTTAGTTCTGAGCACCAATGGTGTAAGGCGGGTTGTCACATTTAGTATCAGACTTAGGTTGTTTTTTTAAACCTAAGTAGTACTGAATTCGAGAGTTAATATATACTAGAGAGTAAGTATTTTTATACATTTTGTTTTTTAAATCTATATATTATTAGTATATATAATTTATGTTGTTTTGCACACAAGTGCCACAGGAATATTCTTCTCTATTAATGACTGATCGTTCTGACCACTTATTTGAGATGATCTAATAAATGAGAAATACATCTAGTTACTTTGTCCTTATGGATGAGAGTTGGGTAGAATCGAGAAATACTAGCCTCGATTTATAGTTTTTGTTTTCAATAATGGTATGATCCATTATTTGAAATGCTCTGAAATCTCTAGTTGTTTATGGGGCTCAAGTGTGGTGAGTCCACTCTGTCGCATTGTGTGGATGCTTATGTACCCATATGTCATACCATTCCTTGGAACAAAATTGACTGTGGTGGTACAAGAGTTGTTTGGGTTCTCCCAAGGGTTTTCTTCGATGACTTGGAGTAAGATGAATTAGGAGTTTACTTCAAAAAGAATCCAAGGTTGATCCTGAATTGGTCAAGAGTCGTTATCGTTTTGGGTTCTCATAATCGATTCGTTTGAGATCAGTTCTTGGTTTGCTTCAATGAGCTTTTGCATTGACTTATTAAAAGTCGATGATTAGTTCGCCGAGAGTATGGCCTAATTCGATGTGATATCTAAGTAGAGTTAGTTCTCTCCACTATCACTTGAAAGTTTGTAGTTTGTGGCTTGGTTGAGTGATCGACTCAAAAGGTGATTATTTCATCCCAAGGGGATGATTATTGGAAGAGTCGATCGAGTAAGCTAAAGATGTTCGAGCTTGCGCTTAGTGTTGAAGTTTGTCCTATTTTGTCAAGACAAATCAAGGAGACATATGTGTTGATTGTCGTTTCCATTCAATCGAGTACTTCCTCGATGAAGCGAGGAATAGAGACATCATCGCTCGATATATGTTTCCATCAGTGGTGTTTCCATATATGTTTTAATTTGGCATCGAGATTTCATCGTTCCATTTGATAGTGCAATTCAAAGGATGGAACATGGTTGAGACTTGTGAATTGATTTGTCTCTCTTGTTTGTGACTTACTGTGTGATGAGGGATTTATTGGATTATATATGTGTGTAACATCCCATGTTTGGTCACCAGAACTTAATACAGTAGGTGACTACAACATCCATAACGGTTAATTTTGGGCCTCGATGTAAGAAAGTGTTATAGCATATTTAGTCTATACTTGGCAGTATACATGATTCGTTAAAACTCAAATTCATAGTCATGGTTGCATGTTTGATAAATTGGTTGCTTGTTGATTGTTGAGCTTGCCTGGACTTAATCTTTGAGTCCAAAAGTTCAATTATAAGGAGGATATAGAATATGGGTGGTAGTGAGAGGTTTTTGGTGTCAATGATGGGCCGGGACAAGCTCTTCAGTAGTGAGTCATCTTCAATTTAGCTATAGTATGTTGATATTTAGATCTTCAGTAGTGAGTCGTCTTCAATTTAGCTGTAGTATTGCTTGAGACTCATTGTAACTAACATTTATGATGGTTTTTATTAAAGGTACATCTATTTTAAATTATTATATTTTATCCCTTCTGCTGTGTGAGATTCTGATTTCGCTTTAATATGCTCTGTTATATATGTTATACAATTTCCTTATAGGTCAAAATTTAGGCCCATTCCGGGTAGGTTGTTACATTTGGTATAAAAGAATAGGTTACCCGATTATTGGGGAATTTATATGTATGAGAGGCGTACTTGTTACTTTGAAAAAGGATTTTCAAAAGTAATATTATATATATATATATATATATATATATATTACGCATGCCTTTAGAAAATATGATTTGTAGGTCCTTCTAGGAAAGGATTAACCTTAATTTTCTAGAAAATCCCTAGAAGCCATGTAGTGATCCAATAGTTCCCTTATCGATTTATAAAAGTCTTTAAGAGCCAAGGTTAGAGAAGTGGAAAGGAACGAAACTCCCTAGTTTAATAGGTAGTAAATGGAGATAAATTGGTTATTTAATTATCGTTCATGGAAAAGATAAGGGAGACATAAGTAGTAATGATTCAGAATAGGACAAATTAACATCCATAGCATGAGGATATGTAATGGTTTCCAGAATGGAAGGATGCCTTTTATAAAATAGGATTAAAAAACTTCTGTGTTAGCAAATGTTAACCGACTTTTTCGTCTGGTTCCCAAAAGTACACCAGACACGCTCGACTAGACGCATCGCGTGACGCTACAGCCTAAAGTATCGCCAAGAAGCTAAGGGAACAAGCTTGGAAAAGGTCGTGCGAGAAAGAGTCTCATAACCCCTCAAAACTATGTGCCAATCACAATTTTGTATCCCTCTGCTTTGTTCCCCAATATTTCGAACCCCTCGGGTTTGAGCACCTCGCTTGCAACAAACCTCGGGTCCCCCCGCCTCATGTCTCTCCACCTCGTGCCCTCGGCTTCCACCAGTCTTTGAACCCCTCTTGTTTGAACCCCACCTTTCACCAAAAAACTCGAGTCATTCACTTTGTACCCAGTAGCTTTGGATCCCTCTAGCACACCATGCTTCCTGGTCCCCATAACACGTAGTAATTTCGGTCCCCTCAACCGTGCAACGACTTTAACTCGCCTTCCACAAACGAGACCTCCATTGTATCCCCAAGTAGATATGTTACCTCATATTCTAAGGGATACGAATTTCGTATCCTTGGGATACGAATTTCGTGTCACTGGGATATGAAATTCATATCCTATTCAAGGGATACGAGTTTTCCCCTATTTCTAGGAGAGGGTGTTGAAACGCAAGCACAAGTCTTCAGGGATACGAAATGTACTGTTGTGTCCCCAAATCCCACCTGCTCCCACCTAACCACTCCACTATAAATACCCCCAAGCTCACACTTCAAAAGGGTTGGAAATTGTCTGATTTAACACCTCTTAAGAGCTCTAAGTGGTCGCTTTAATGGCTTCCTTGCTTCGAGGAAGAAGAAAAAGAAAAAGAAAAGTTACTTTTTCTTAATATTCATATATGACAATTATGACATCAAAATACTTGGAAATGTTTGTAAAAGGTTGTCATGAGATAGCCCTAAGATTTTAACTTATTATTGTCAACAAAATATCATGGACTCTTCCAAAGTGGACGTAGTCCCCACATGGGACTGAACCACTATAAATTTACTGTGTTATTTACTGCTTTATGTACTTACTTTTCCCATGGGAAACATAATTCTCTAAGTAACGGAGAATATTTGGATATTACGACATTTTTTGTCGTCAACATTCTGGCATTCACTGAGAACTTGAACTCGCATCTTTATCGCACATTCCTATCTCGACTTCGACGCGCTTTAGGTTTCTTCCATAACCTGCCACCGAGTCAGTGTTAAGCAAACAAAGAATCGATGCTCGGGTCCTCTACCACAGCTAACGCTGGTACTTCCCAACAAACCCAGTCGGTAGACGATCAGGTTGAAATAGAACTTCTTCCTCGTATTGACCCCGAAGCCCCTACGACTCAAGCGCAGATCCTTGCACTTAACAAGAAGTACGAGAATACTCTTCTGGAACTCAACCAAGCGTGGGAAAACAACATCTCCCCCTACAAACCAAAGTCGAACAGCAATAAACAAAGCGGTCGCAACAACGCCCAGGCTCTTGCAGATCCTAAGAAGTATGACCAAAGACGCCTTCTTTGGACGCTCCTTCCTTGTAGAATTCTGAGTTTGCATGTCATCATGGTCCCATTTAATGAAGTTCCTGACATAAAATGGGATCCGCACCGTAAAAGGTGACCAAGCAACAACTAGAGATTGCTACCTCATAGAGTGGAAGAACGTGAGAAATTAGGAAAAATGCAAGAACGTATCACCGCCTTCTTGTGCCAAGATTGTCTCCACATAGCAATCAAAGGCGTTTGAGCCTTGGCTTAGGTGCCACTGTCGTCTTTTAGATGATCTCGATCCAAGGGAATAGGAAGAGACCAATTTCGAAAGGGATACCCCAGTAGAGCCTATAGTGGATGTTCCAGTCATCCCCGACGACCCGACAAAGGTATTGAAATTTGATCACAACTCCACCCTACAATAAATGAAGATCTTGTGGATTTCTTAAAGTCCAATCTTGACGTATTGGTTTGGACCCACCTCAAAATGTGTGGCACCGACCCCGCGGTCAGTTGTCACAGGCTAACCATCAATCTCTTGCAACCTCCGGTCAAACAGAAACGTCGATTCTTGGGAATTGAAAGATCAACTGCACCTAAAGAAGAGGTAGATAGGCTACTTAATAACAATTTCATCCCTGAAGCCTACTACCCTAAACGGATCACCAATCCAGTCCTAGTCAAGAAAGCAAATGACAAGTGGTGAATGTGTGTCGATTTCTCCAATTTGAATAAGACATGTCCTAAAGACAGCTTCCCACTTCTGAAGATCAACCAACTTGTCAATTCAACTACCGGATACCGGCTTTTATCCTTCATGGATGCCTACTCAGGCTACTATTAGATTTCAATGTACCTCCAGGCCTAGGATCATACCTCTTTCATAACCGACCTCGAGCTCTACTACTATCGTGTCGTGCCCTTTGATCTTAAGAACGCGGGAGCCACTTATCAACGACTGGTCAACTTCATTCTCAAGGACCCGATTGGAAGATCCATAGAGGTATATGTGGATGATATGCTTGTAAAATCAAAGATGTCGAATGACCACGTTCGTGACATCTCCAAAATGTTCGATGTACTCCGCCAATATGACATGGAACTCAATCCCTTGAAATGCTCTTTTGGCGTTGCATCGGGAAAATTCTTGGGTTTCATTGTCATTCCGTGAGGCATCGAATCTAATCCAGATAAGATCAAAGCTATCTGGGATATTCAGGCCCCTCGAGCATTAGGGATGTTCAAAGTTTAAACGGGAAAGTCACCGCTTTAAGTCGATTAATATCTAAAGCCACCGAAAAATGCGTCCCCTTTCTCGACTTGCTCGTAAGAGGGAAGCGCCACTTCGAATGGACCTCGGAATACATCATTACATTCGAGGACCTTCTGAATCACTTAGAGAGACCACCTATCTTGTCCAAACCTATGGATCATGAGGACTTATATGTTTATTTGGTTGTTTCCATATAGGAAATCAGCTCAGGGCTCGTACGCATTGAAGATCGTGTGCAACGACCCGTTTACTACATCAACAAGAGATTAACGGGGGAGGAAAAGAACTACCCAAAGCTTGATAAGCTAGCCTACTACTTGTTGATCTCCTCCCGGAAGCTATGACCATACTTTCAGTCTCATTCCATCAAAGTCTACACTGACCAGCCGCTACGACATGTCCTACAGCGATCCGAGGCGTTATGACGACTACTAAAGTGGAATATAAAGTTGATTCAGTTTGAGATCACATTCATCCCTTGACGAGCCATCCTTGGACAAGCCTTCGCAGATTTCATAGTGGAATTCACCGTCCCGATAGAGCCTCCTCTGGATGACATCGAAGCTCCAGACATTCGGTGGAAGATGTTCGTGGATGGATCTTCCAACAATAAGTGTTCTAACGCTGGAGTCGTGCTCATCACTCTAGAGGAGCGCCTCATATGCTCGCTTTAAAGCTCAACTTTCCCGCTACCAACAACAAAGTAGAATATGAAGCCTTGATCGCCGGGCTCAGAATTGCAATCGAACTTAACATCAAGGCCATCCAGATTTACTCCAACTCATAGCTCATCGTCCGTCGGGAGCTGAGAGAGTACCAAGCTAAGTGGTCACGGCTCTCTCCTTACCTCGCTCAGGCTCGAGAACAACTCATCAACCTCGACCACTGCATCATTATGCATATCCCCTAAGAACAAAATGAAAAAGTTGACTCTTTAGCTAAACTGGCAAGCTCTGGGGATGGGCAGCTTACGGGACTGGTCTTGGTTGAAATACTCGACTCTCCGAGCATTGATCAGATGTAGACTGTTTTGGTAACGACAACGGAAACCAAGCCCGAGTCTTGGATGACACCAATCAAGAACTACTTGCAACATGGAACCCTTCCTAGAAGCTACAAAAAAAGACGGGAACTCACTCGCCAATTGTCTCACTATACCATCTTGGATGGAGTGTTCTACCGAAGAGGTTTCTCTGTCCCATTACATCGGTGTGTAGCCAACAACGACGTCGACCGTGTGCTACTGGACATGCACAAAGGCAAGTGCGGTGATCACACTGAGGGGAAAACTCTAGAAAGAAAAATTATCAGATATGGTTATTTCTGGCCCACATTCAATCAAGATTCCGCGAACTATGCCTGCAAGTATGATAAATGCCAGCGATTCTCGAAGATCCCAAAATCCCAGCCTACCAAGCTAAAGCAATTGATCAGTCCTTGGTAATTCTCCATGCGGAGGATAGATATCATCGGGACTCTTCTAGTGGCCAAAGATAGGGCACGCTACGCCATCGTCGTGGTATATTACTTTACCAAATGGGTGGAAGCCGATGTTCTCACTACAATCTCCACCAAGAAAGTAATTAACTAAGTCGTCCGCAATATCATTACCCGCAATGGAGTCCCCCAAAACATAATTTCTGACAATGGAATCCAGTTTGAAAGCACAGAGTTCATGACTTTCTGCCGACTACACAACATCAAAAAGAGATTATCGGCAGTGGCTCATCCTCGGGCCAATGGGCAAGTCAAGGTTGTTAATAAAGTAATTAAGTATATTATCAAGAAGCGTTTGGAAAAGGCAGGAGGTTCATGGGCTGATGAACTGCCTCTTCCCCCATTGGGCCTACCGGACCATGCATAATTCAATGACCGACCACACTCCATTCACTCTTGCCTACGGATCCGAAGCTGCCATTCCCATTGAGCTAAAGCTTCAATCTCATAAAATTACCTATTATGATCCTAAGACCAACCAAGACTTACTTCTGGAATCACTTAACTTGCCCGAAGAAAAAAGAGCGAAGCTGAGCTCGGAGCTACCGCTCAGCGCCAACGAGTAGCCTGATACTTCAATTCTAAGGTCCGCCACAACGATCTCAATGTCAGAGACCTCGTCCTAAAATGGATCTTTCCTACATTGACTGGTTTCGGTCCTCATTTGAAGGGCCCGTACGTCATACAATGAAAGATCGGTGATGGAACCTTCAAGTTAGCATCCGTAAATGGCGCTGAACTCCCTAAAGAATGGAATAGCGAACATGTTCGTCACTACTTCACATAACTTATTGTATAGATTTACCGCTTTCCAATAATGTTTTGTTTTACTTTAATTCAAGGCAATGTAAAGGCAGTTACTGCCAAAGTTATTAATAGTAAAGATAGTGTTCGGTACTCTTTGCTCGTGATGTGTTTACCTTCTACATAATATGTTTGATTTATCATCACAACTAGCCTGCACGCGCAAACACATGAACACCTGGTCGGCACCTTGAGTACGGGATCAGGTACTGTCACTCGAGTCTCGAATCAACAACGAGACCAAGTATAAATAATATTGATCGAGTCTCTACTCAACTACGAGACCGAGTACTAATAACATCGGATTGGCACCCTGAGCACAGAAGCCTCTACCGTCACTCGAGTCTCGAACCAACGACGAAACCGAGTATAAATAATACCACTCGAGTCTCAAAAAAACGACGAGACCAAATATAAATCGTTCTAATCCCAAGAATCCGGACTTGGGGGAAGCCTATTAGCGAAGCTAGTGTGAAACCGACCACTCTCGCGGCTCCAATCGACCCATCGGGTCCGAATCCGAGTAACTCTCGAAACTCGAACCAACAACAGAACCGAGTATAAACCATTTCGTCCTAAGTCTTCGGACTTGGGGCCTCCCATCAACTAAGCTAGTGTGATACCGACCACTCCCGCGGCTCCATCCAACCCACCGAGTCTGGATTTGGGTACCATTTGGCTAATAAACGACGCCCTCGAGCTCTATACCCAAATGAACAACTAGAGAGTCAAAAAGGATGAATTCACGATGTCCATGCCATCTCACGACTTAGGACCAATGACCTCTGGGAGGTCCAAGAGAGAGGGCACCTAACCTGGATTCCACACGACTCGAACTCCTAAACAAAGGAAAACCCGAGAGTGCAACCAGCACACAAACTTCGCACGACTAGGGCCGCCCCCAGGGTGAAGTCTCCAATCACGTTACCTTAAATGTAACAAAAAGTATGCTTATGAAAGTACAGGACACTGGAAAGCATAAGACAAACATTCCAACACTTAACATGAAATGCGATTTAAGAAAACTTAACTAACACTTCCATTCACATAACAAAAGCAAACTACATATTTAAATATCTTTCTTTTTAACGACATGGTGTACATGAGAACCACGCCATGCCTCCTAAAAACCAAAATTGAGGGTCATACTCGTGAATACTATCGGCTTACATAACCAAAATGTCTATAATATATACGACTACCACTGATACTATTCATCCTTCTTTTTCCTTTTATTTTTCTGTACAGATTCAGCACTAGGCGGATCACCAATTATGGGCCTCTTCCTTCCAAAGCCACTTCCGTCTTTCCCTCCTTTGCCCTTCAAAGGAGTGATGGACTTGGGAGATACCAATGTACGCCTCCCTTCATCATCCTTGCCGCTTGTAATAACCGTGACCTCCCCGAGGGCTATACATTACAACGGTTTAGAGGCGATGTCAGAAGCGAGGACCAACATAGCCCTAGTTTCTCCTTAAGCCTTCTGGGCCTCTAACTCCACTTTCTTCTTAGAATCATTGGCGGCCTTCTGATCAGTTAGTTTCTTGGACTTGAGTTACGTAGTCGCGTCAGCTTTAAGCTTGTTAAAGGCCCCCTCGACCCTTTTATTGGCATCGTCAATGACTTTCTTCTTCCTGGCCTCCTCAGTGACTCTCTCCTTCTCAGCCTCGTCAGCGACTTTCTTCTTCCTGGCCTCTTCGGAGGCCCTCTCCTTCTCTGCCTCATCATCGGATTTCTTCTTCTCCACCACAATGGAAGCTTTCTCCTTGGCATCCTATTTAGCCTTTGCTTGAGCCTCCTGTATAGCAGCCTCATCCCGCCTCCTCTCCCCCTCCTGTTCCTCAGACTTCTCTGACATCTGAGCTTTCTGTGACTGCACCAAGTCATGCATATTTGGCACACTCACATCGAATGCATCCATTGCCTGAGTGCTCTGGCCATCTAAAACCTCTCCTTCCTCAAGGAGATTCTTATATACGCTGGATTCCAAGCACACATCTGAGAAAGTATCCACATGCTCTTCTACCTGTCCAAATTGTATTCCTTGTAGTCCCAATCCAAACTCAGATGTTTAAGAAAGTACGGAGGCAAAGCCAGGTGTAACTTCTGCTCTAAGAGGGGTTACAAAGCAAAAAACGCAACTATTTAGTTACGGAGGATACATCGCTCTCATCCTCTTCGGGTATTCACGATAATGTAAATTTACCTCCAGGAAGGGTGCTCTCTGCCATGGTAAAAATGGATCCCGTTAGTCCCAACTCTGGATGTGTGAGGTCGTACTTAGCCAAAACATGAGCCGGGACGGTGGGACTGCTAGCCATAGCAGATAACGGGACCAATGGCCGGTAACAGCTTCGATCTGCAAATTCGTGAGCGACTGTCACACTCTTAGTCAACACGAACTTTCCCATTTCGGCAGCACGCTTAGCCAACCTCTCTCACTCAGCATCCTCCTGTAGAAATCTCCTCACTTCCTCTAGCTTCTTATGCTCATCCTCTGTCAAGAGCTCCCCCATGAGTTTATTCTCATCCACTGTGTCCACCTGTCGCAACTGAGCCTCAAACGACACCAACCTCTCCCATGTCCGAGCCATCTCTCGGGGATAATCGTTAACCCAAGAAATTCCGTGGAACCTTAACACCATGACATACATTCCCCGGATAGGCTTCTCTAGTGATTCCTCCACCCTCGCCTTGGTGTCCTTAATTTAGTCCCTAAGCATATCCACCTCTCTTTGGTGCTCGGCCTTTAGCCCTTCCAATGAGCTCAAGACGTCTCTATTATTGGCCTCGGCTTTCTCTTTCTCCTCTTTAGCCAACTCTAGTTGTCGCCTCAACTCATCATTCTCTCCTTACAACCTATGAACCCCTCCTTCTTAGTTTTTAGCCTCTCATTCTCCAGTACCAAGGCCTTGTTGTCCTTTTTGAGTTGGTGAAAGTTTTCGTTATCTTTGGACAAGTGGATGTTCACCTTCATCAAATCAGAGTTTTCCTTCATTAGCAAACATTCTCGGTCGTCACTGAAGCCACAGTGTTCATGAAGGTCTCAAAAACGTGTGCCCTATCACTCTCCAACTTCTTGTATTTCTCCGTCAGCTCCGCTGTTTCAACGACAAGTTATTAACATTTAAGTAAGTAACTATGAGCAAAGAAACAATCACACCGCAAGAATTGGCCTTACCTATCTTTTTCTCTTGATCACGATGATGGTCCGCTCAGCATCAATGGTCAACCCCTGCTCTAGATCTCCACATTATTCTTTCTGATCAAATTTGAAAGGTTCCCAAAGTACTTTGAATTCTATAACTTGGAAATATGTATCCCTCACATTCATCCACATCTCTTCATTTTTTTCATAGTGAATCAGGTTGATATAAGGAAGGAACATGATTTCATCAAAGTAGTGATCAAGGAATTTTTGCTTCAACGGGGATTTTCTCTCCACGATAGTAAGCTCTCAGGTCTCTGGAACAGCCAAATCCTGTTTTTTCTTCTTCGCCTCCTCCTTCTTCCTCTAACGACTAGTCTCCACCCCCGTTCCTTCGGAAGAATGGGCAGGAGTCAAAGGCGCAATATGAGGGAGAATTGTAGACGAGGAATGTCTGGTGCTTGTTACGTCAAACCTAGAGGTAGCCCCCAGATGTCTGAATGGGAGGTGGAGGGTCAGAGACTGCCCGGACCGTTCTCTGTGATGGTATTTGCTGTTGCGATCACGGGGAGATGAGGGCTCATCAACCAAACTTGCACTCCTCTTAAAGTCCGAAATTAAGTTGCTCCTAGATGGTGGATGACTCCCATACCCATAGCCTAGGCCTCCTCTTCCTCGAGTCATGTCACCTGCAAAAGAAATATATCCTTATTTAAACTCAAGCACCCAGTGTACACAAACAAATGTTGTGTCATGTAGTGTTTAGGAATGTGTATCCTAAGTGTTCTCTCCATAGACCAGATAGTGGTTCGCTTGAAGAAGTGATCTCCCCTGTAGACACTGCATGACACTACATTTGTTTGTGTGCATAGAATGTCCGAGTCTAATCTTAAACTTGTTTCTTTTGTAGGTGGCATGGCTCCAGGAGGAAGGCCGAGGTTATGGATATGGGAGCCGCCGACCCTTGAGGGGCATATTTGCCTTAGATTTTAGGAAAAGTGCTAGTTCGTTAAACGAGCCCCTTTCTCCCTATGACCAGGGCAGCGAACACCACCACATGGAACGATATCGATAGTCTTCGTCTCCTCCACACTTTACCCGAACATCTGGGGAAGACACAAGTTTGACGTATCGAGTAATAGGCATTCTTCGTCGATGGTCCCTCCTTATACAACACCTTCGGATCCCGCCTATGTTCCAGAGGGAAGGAGTTGGAGCCTAGTCATTAGAGAAAGAATGAAGTGGTGAAGAAGAAGATGCAGGATCTAGTTCTTCCCGAGGCCCAAGAGCTTACTATTGAGGAGAAGAAAGCCTTGCTGAAGAAGAAATTCCCCAGGCATTACTTTGATGAGATAATGTTCCTTCCCGATATCAACCCGATTCCTTGTGCTGATACTAAGGAAGCGTGGATGAAGGTTGCTTATTACCAAATTGATGAATTTAGGAAGTACTCTGCCAACCTTTCGGATTTGATCAAACGAAAGAATGTGAAAATCAAGAGCTGGGGTTGACCATAGATGTCGAGCGGACTACTGTCAGAAATAAAGAAAAAGAGATAGGTAAGGTTGATCCTTATAGCGTGACTGCTTCTTTGTTCATTGTAACCTATTTAAATTTTGACTATATGTTGTTGAAACAGCGGAGCTAGAGGAGAAGTATGAGAAGCTAGAGAGGGAAGCAAATCATAATTCTGATACCTTTAAAGATACCATGGCCCCAGTGTTAATAGAGAATGCTTCTTTGAAAAAGGAAAATTCTGAGCAGATAGAGGTGAATATCTACTTGTATAAAGAAAATGAGAAATTACGCCAACTCCAAAAGGACACTAAGGGTTGCTACTGGAGAATGAGAGGTTGAAAACCGAGAATGAGGGGGTTCAGAGGTTGCAAATAGAGAATGACGAGCTAATGAGACAACTGGAGATGGTTAAGAAGGAGAAAGAGGAGGTCGAGGCCGGCAATAGAAATGTACTGGGCTCGCTGGAATAGCTAAAGGTTGAGCATCAAAGGGAAGTAGAGAAACTTAAGAAGGAGATTGAGGGTAATGAGGCTAGGGTGGAGGAATCACTGGAGGAGCCTAGCCGAGGCATGTATGTCAAGACACTAAGTGCCCATGGAATCTCATGGGTTAAAGATTATCCTCAAGAGATGGTTCAAACATGGGAGAGGTTGGTGCCCTTCAAGGATCATTTGTGAAAGGCGGAGGTAGTGGATGAGAATCAGCTCATGGTGGAATGCTTGACCGAGCAGAAGCGTAAAGTACTGGAGGAAGGGAGGAGATTGTTGCAGGAAGACGCCGAGATGGGTGAGGCTGGCAGAGCGTGCTGCCAAAATGGGAAAGTTTGTACCTACAGAGAGTGTGCTCATTGTTCATGTGTTTGCAAAGAGAAGATCGTACTGGTCGTAGGCTATGTTATTTACCACAATTGGTGGTCCCTTGGTTCTAACTCATATTACAGTTGAGTACCATCACGATTTCTCGGAGTTGGGACCGCAGGGCTCGTCTCTTGCCACAACAATAGGCACTTTGCCTATTGCCCATGTGCTACAAGTTTCTGGAGGTGAAGTCTTATTATTGCGAACACTTGAAAAAGACATAACCACTGAGTTAAAAGAGTCTAAGTAGCCTTCTTCTTTGTTGTGTAGCCCTTTACGGAGCGGAGACGACAATGGGCTTTGCCCCATGCTTCCGCAAATGTTTGAGTTTGGATTGGGTCTATAAGGAATTCAGTTAGGAGAGGGAGGAGGACATTTGGATATGTTTTTGAATGTGGATTTAGCACCTAGTGTTTGCAAGTATTGCTTGATAAAGGAGAGGTGATGGATGGCCAAAGTGCTTAGGTGACGGGTGCGGCAGATGCAATTGTGCAAACAATGCACGTCATGGTGGAATCTCAAAAAGCCCAGATGGTGGCAAAATCCGAGGAGAAGGGGAGAAAAGAAGAGCAGACGAGGAATCTCTATACGAGGCTCAAGCAAAGGCTAGCCAGGATGCTAAGAAGAAGGCTGTTGCTGACATAGAGAGAAAGAAAGCTGCCGATGAGGTTGAGATGAAGAGGGCCGACAAAGAGGATAAGAAGAAGAAACCCACTGAGGATGCCAATAAGAGAGGCGAGGAGGCGTTCAAAAATCTCAAGGTGTATGCGGAGGCCCAGCTCAAAGCCAAGAAGCTAGCCGATCATAAGGCCACCAAAGATGCTAAGGAAAAATTGGAGTTTGAGGCTAAGAAATCTTAGGCAGAAACTGAGGTTATGTTGACCCTTGCCTCTAATACCACTCCTAGACCGCTGCAATGCATTCCCCCTGGGGAGGTCACAATGATTACAAGCAGCGAGGATGATGGTGAAAAGTGTACATTGGTGTCTCATGAGTCCATCACCCCTTGAAAGGGCAGAGAAGGGAAAGGCTGCAGCGGCTTCGGAAAGAAGAGGTCAATACCTGGTTGTGACCCCCCAGTGCTGAGTCTATCCAAAAAAAGAAGAGAAAGAAGAATAAGAAGAAGAAGAAGAAGGATGAGACATCTTAGTGATCATCATAAATATCATAGATATTTTGGTTATGTGGGCCGATAGTATACGCGAGTACGGCCCTCAATTTTGGCTTTTGGGGGCATGGTTTGGTTTTCATGTACACCATGTCATTAGAAAGAAAGAAATCTAGATATGTAGTTTTCTTTTGGTATGTGAATGAAAGCGTTTGTTAACTTTTCTTACATCGCATTCTATGTCAAATGTTCAAATGTTCATCTTACATTTTCTAGTTTCCTGCACTTGCGCAAGCGTACTTGTCATTACACTTAAGCAAACATGATCAGGGGCTTCGTGTTGGGGGTTCCTTAGTCGTGAGGAGGTTATGTGTTGGCTTCGCTCTCGGTTTTTCCTTTGGCCAGGAGTCCTGAATCGTGCAGAGTTCAAGTTTGGTACACTCTCCCTTGGGACCTCCCGGAGGTCGTTGGTGCTAAGTTGTGAGATGGCATGGACATCATGGATTCATCCTTTAGACTCTTCTCTCATTTCGTTCATGTTAGAGTTCGTGGGCATCGCCGGTTCACCAAATGCTGCCTGGATCCAAGACCTGCCGGTCGGATGGAGCCGTGGGAGTGGTCAATGTCATACTGGCTTGGCAGATGGGTTTCCCCCAAGCCCAAAGACTTGGGAACGGGACGATTTATATTTGTTCTCGCCATTGATTCGAGACTCGACCGGTGTTATTTATACTCGGTCTCGTCGTTGATTCGAGACTCGAGTGGTGTTATTTATACTCGGTCTTGTCGTTGATTTAAGACTCGAGTGGTGTTATTTATCTCAGTCTCATTGTTGATTCGAGACTCGAATGGTTGTACTACCAGCTCCAGTGCTCCGTTGCGGATCCGATCTTGTGTGTTAGTGTGTGCAATTTATTTATGATGGTTGATCAAACATACTATGCAGAAAGTAAACACATTAAGAGCACAGGGAACTGAACACTATCTTTTACAAATAACTTTGGCAGTAACATCCCTTATAATGCCTTGAATTTAAAGAAAACAAAACATTGTTGGAAAGTGGTAAATCTGTACACTAAATTATGTGAAATAGCGGCAGAGATGTTCACTGTTCCGAGCCTTCGGGAGTTCAGCGCCATCAACGGTCTCCAGTTTGAAGCTTCCGTCTTTGAGCCTCCATTGTATGACGTACGGACCTTCCCACCGAGGATTGAAACCAGCCAGTGTAGGAAATATCCATTTTAGGATGAGATCGCTGACGTTGAGGTCTTTGTGGCGGACTTAAGAGTTGAAGTACCAGGCTACTCGTTGGCGCTGGGCGGCAGCTCTTAGTTCAGCTTCTTCTCTTTTTCTTCGAGTAAATCGAGTGATTCCAAGAGAAGATCCTAGTTTGTCTTTGGGTCATAGTACGTGACTAGATGAGAATGAGGCTTGAGCTCACTGGGAATGATGGCTTCGAATCCATAAGCGAGAGCGAAAGGAGTATGGTCAATCGCTGACTTATGGGTGGTCCGATAGTCCCAGAGGGGGGCTCATCTACCCATAAGCCTCCGGCTTTTTCCAGATGATTCTTGATGATGGATCTGGTCACTTTGGTGACAACCTCGACTTGCCCATTAGCTTGAGGGTAGGCCATGAGGGAGAACATTTTTTCAATGTGGTGTAGTCGACAGAAAGTCTTGAACTAATTGCTCTCAAATAGTGTCCCGTTGTCAGAGATGATTGGTTGAGGAACCCCATATCAAGTGATTATATTGTGAACAATGAAATTGATCACTTTTTTGGTAGTGATTGTAGTGAGGGACTCAGCCTCGGCCCACTTGGTGAAGCAATCAACCGTGATAATAGCATAACGTACCCCGCCTTTGGCCATTGGAAAGGCTCCAATAATGTATATTCCCTACATGGAGAATGGCCAGGGACTGATCATTTGCGTAAGCTAGGTAGGCAGGGCCCTTGGAATCTTTGAAATTCTCTGGCATTTGTCACACTTGCGGGCATATTTTGCATCGTCTTAATCAAGTGTGGGTCCGAAATAACCATATCTGATAATCTTTCTTGCTAGAGTTTACCCCTCAGTGTGGTTATCACACTTGCCTTCGTGCATATCCAATAACACACTGTCGGAGTCGGCGTGGGCTACACACCGGAGTAATGGAACAAAGAACACCCTTAGGTAGAGAACTCCATCTAAGATGATATAGCGAGATGATATACGATTGAGTGCTCGTCTTTCTCTGTAGCGCTCAGGGAGGATTCCGTGTTGCAAGTAGTTTTTGATTGGCGTCATCCAAGACTTGGGCTCGGATTCGGTCTCTCTCATTGCTATTGAATCAGTCTACATCTGATCGATGCTCGGAGGGCTGAGTACTTCGACTGGGGCAGGTCCATAATCTACGCATACCCGAAGCTCTCTAATTTGTCTAGTGAATTATCTTTCACGTTTTGTCCTCGGGGGATATGCATGATAATATAGTGGTCAAAGTTGGTGAGAAGTTCATGAACACAAGAAAGGTAGGGAGCGAGCCATCCCCTTTGGCTTGATACGCTCTCTACACCTACTGTACGATGAGCTATGAGTCGGAGTAAATTTGGATAGACTTGATGTTAAGTTTGGTTGCAATTCTGAGTCCAGTGATCCAGCTTCGTATTCTACATTGTTGTTGGTACTGGGAAAGTCAAGTTTCAAAGAATAGCATATCGAGAGTTCCTCCGGAGAGACGAGCATGAATCCAGCACCAGAACACCGTTGTTAGAGGATCCATCCATGAACAACTTCCATTGAATGTCTGGAGTCTCGATTTCTTCCGGAGGAGGGTCTTCCGGAACGGTGAACTCCATGATGAAATCCCCAAAAGCTTGTATGAGGATGGTCGACAGGGAATGAATGTGATCTTGAATTGGCACAGTTATATATTCCACTATAGAAGTCGCCTAAATGCTTCAGGTCATTGTAGGACCTGTCGTAGCGGCTGGTCGATGAAGACTTTGATTGGATGGGACTGAAAGTAAGGTCGTAGCTTCCGGGAAGAGATCAACAAGTAGTAGGTCAACTTTTCAAGCTTCGGATAGTTCTGTTCCGCCCTCATTAATCTCTTGTTGATGTAGTAAATGGGTCGTTGGACACGGTCTTCAATGCTAACGATCGTCGAGCGGATTACGTGCATAGAAACAACTAAGTACATGTATAAGTCCTAGTGATCCCTAGGTTTGGACAAGATAGGTGGTCACTCTAACTGATTCAGAAGGTCCTTGAATGCAGTGACGCTCTCCAATGTCCATATGAAGTTGCGCTTCCCTTTTCTGAGCAAGTCGAAAAAGGGAATGCATTTGTCAATGGCTTTAAACATGAATCAACTTAGGGCGGCGACCTTCTCGTTTAAACTTTGAACATCCTTGATGCTCTGGGGACATGGATATCCAGGATAGCTTTAATCTTATATGGATTGGCTTCGATACCCCACGATTGACAATGAAACCCAGAAATTTTCCCAATGCAACGGCAAAGGAGCATTTAAAGGGACAGAGTCTCATGCCATATTGGTGGAGGACACCGAACATTTCGGAGAGGTCACGAACATGGTTGTTTGATACCCTCATTTTTATGAGCATATTGTCCATGTATATCTCTATGGATCTCCCGATTTGGTCCTTGGACATGCGATTGACCAATCGTTGATAGGTGGCTTCAGCATTCCTTAAACCGAAGGGCATCACGAGATAACAATAGAGCCCGAGGTCAGTTATGAAAGAAGTATGATTCTTGTCCGGAAGGTACATTAGAATCTGATTGTAGCCTGAGTAGGCATCCATGATGGACAAAAGCTGGTAGCTGATGATTGAATAAACAAGTTGGTCGATCTTTGCGAGTGGGAAGATGTCTTTAGGGCATGCCTTGTTCAAGTTGGAGAAGTTGACACACCTTTTCCATTTCCCATTTGCTTTCTTGACCAGGACGGGGTTGGACACCCATTCGGGGTAGAAGGCTTCTCGAATAAATTCATTATTGAATAACCTATCCACCTTCTCTTTAACTGCTGTCGATCTTTCAATTCCCAAAATTCGACATTTCTGTTTGATCGAAAGTTGCAAGGGATTGATAGCAAGCTTATGACAAGCGACTCCTAGATCGATGCCACACCTTTTAGAGTGGGTTTAAGTGAATACGTCGAGGTTGTCCCTTAAAAATCCCATAAGCTCTACCTTTATTGCAGGGTGGAGTTGCAATCCAACTTTCAAGACCTTTGTCGGGTCATCGGGGTTGATCGGAACATCCACCACTGGTTCTACCGGGGTAGCCCTCTCAAAATTGGGCTCTTCTTCCTCCCTTGGATCGAGATCTTTGGAAAGACAACAGTAGCACCAAAGCTAGGACTCAGATGCCTTTAATTTCTATGTGGAGACGGTTTCGGCACAAGGAGGTGGAAGCACCACGTTGCCTTTATCCTTGTTGTATGCGTTCCTCCATTCTACGAGGTAGCAATCTCTCATTGTTGCTTGATCGCCTTTAACTGTGTTGATCCCATTTTCTGTTGGAATCTTCATCAGAAGGGACCATGGTGACATGCAGACTTGGAACTCTGTAAGGAAAGGATGCCCAAAGAGGACGTTGTATGGAGATATGACGTTGATGACCACAAAAGTGAGGATTCATACCTGGCTTCGATCCTCTTCTCCGAGCTCTACAGGGAGGTCAACTACGCCTACCGGTTGATTGGAAGATCCGTTGAATCCGTCGGTCGTGGAGTGACAAGGCTTCAAGTCTTTAGCCTCAAGTTTCATTTGGTCATAAACCGCCTGGAAGATGATGTTGATCGAGCTTCCTAAGTCGATAAGAATTCGTCGTTCGAAAGTTGCGCCAATCTGGGCAGAAATGACGAGAGGGTCTATGGTTGGGATCTAGTTTCCCGTAGATTCTCTCTCACGAGAAACGATATCGTCCCACATTGTTTTCTGTAGACTGGTGGGGAAAGACTTGTCCAGAGTAGAGTAAGCTTCGTAAGTGGCATACTTTATAGAGTTGACATACTCCTCCATCTTGCGGAATCTGTCGTGTATGGGTGAGGTACGCCACAGATAGTGTTAATCAAGATGCCATGTGACTTTTGATTGGACATCCCTAGGGAGGCATTAGCATGTGCTGTAAGTACGGGCGTTAGAGATCCCACAACTACTTCGGGAGGAGCGGGATCTTGAACGTAATTTTCTAGACATTTCTCGTGGATGAGCTTTTCAATAGAATCCTTGAGGTAGCGACAGTCATTGGTATTGTGCCTATAACTATCGTGAAACCTGCAATATTTGCCAGAGTTTTTCTCACGGTTGGTGGATTCTCGAATAATGGGCTTCTTATATTGGAGTGTATTACAGGTCTCTAAGTAGATTATCTCCGTATCTCGATTCAGCGGAGTGTAGTTCCAGTTATTCTGATAGCGATCGTGCTTCTTAGAATATGTCGGAGCTTGATTATTGTTACGACCGCCAGGTTTGATCTTGTTCGGCTTTGGCTTGTAGGGGGGCCATTCCCTTACCCTTGTGGAAGGATTCCCCGATCTGCTTTCCATTGGCACCGTCGTCGGTGGTGCCGGCGCGTGGATTATTGGAATGGCTACCCCGAGAAGCTTGATTGCAACTTTCTTCTTCTTGGCACATGAACTGTTTGGACTTCTCGTAGAAAGCTTCTAAAGCCTTCTTTCTGTCGATCCAAGCTCCAAATTCATAGGTAGGGAGGACAACTTTTGCAAGCTGGAAAGGACAGTGCGAGGTTTCAGGTCATCGACCTCAATGAGGGCAGTATTGAACCGCTCGATGTAACTCTTGAGGGATTCTGCAGGACCCTGGTAAAGGTTGGACAAGGTGAGGGTGTTCTTCGGGGTCAGAACACGCATCTTGAACTGTCTAACCAACTCCGTGGCCATTTGGCCAAAGGTATTGATGGATTGGAGTGGAAGGTGAGGGAACCAAAGAAAAGTTATGCCTGCTATGAAAACTGGGAAGCATTTGAAATTGACATCGTTGCCTGAGGGGAGTCCATCTGCCACTCATAGCGGCTTAGAAAGGCACAAGGGTTAGTCATCCCCTCGTAGAGTGCCATTTGTGGCATGTTGAAGCGTCGAGGCCACTCGGCCTCATGCACAGCCTAAGTGAAGGGGTTACGCCTCAAGTGGGTTTCACACGAGTCATTGGCATTTCCCCGCATATCTCTCATGATCCTTCGGACTATGTCGGGGATATATGCTGGTTGGACATCCTCCAACGGAACCCATTAGTTTGGGCGAACTTCGGAAGTCCTATTCAGTGGACGTCTAGTGTGATGCATATCGGGATCATCCTCTTCCATGTTGTCGACATCGTTCTTCTTGTCTTGGTATGGTTAGTGAGGTTGAGCGGGCTGATGTGCATTCTGATTCAGGGGAACTTGGTCCTGCTAGGTTGCCAGGAGCATGGGCCCTAAGTTTAGAGCGGGGAAAGTTTCGTTCTGTTGTGGAGGGGCTCAGTTACTTGGTCCTAATTCATCGTTGATAACTAACCGGGACTGATCGTGGTGATGCGTTCCCCCGTTGTAGGTGACGGTAGTTCTATCACCATTTCCATTTTCATTGCTACGCCATTAGTACGAGTATTAGAGCGGACAACAGAATTGTTACTGAGGCTGAACCTCCTTCTTTGATGTGTGCCCCAATACTCAGAGGGAGAGGTTTTAGAGACATTGCGCCTCACTCGAGCATTGTTCTGAACAAGTTGAAGTTTGGCGATGAGGCGTTAATTGTCCTGAAGTTGATGCATAAGGTCGATGTTGTTTTTCAACGCTTCATTAAGTTCAAGAGTCGTGTTTTCATACTTCTTATTAAGCACTTAAATTTGTGCCTGAGTTGCAGGGGCTTCGGGGTTCACAGGAGGAAGAAACTCTATTTCGTTCGGGCCTTCTGCCGATTAAGGTTACTGAGAAGTACCGGCGTCGGTTGTTGCAGAGGGACCGAGCATTTGATTCTTTGTTCGCTTAACCATCATAAGTGGACTCAGCGACAGGTTAGGAAAGAAACCTAAGGCGCATCGAAGTCGAGATGAAATTTTGTGACAAAGTGGCGAGTCTATGTTCTCAGTGAAAGCACTAGAATGTTGATGGCAAAAAATGTTGTAAGATCCAAGGATTCTTAATTACTTAAGAGTGTCATTTCACGTGGGAAAAGTAAAAGCGAAAAAGAAGTAAATGACACTGTAGATTTATAGTGGTTCAGTCCCATGAGGGGATTACGTCCACGTTGAAAGATTTTGCTGATATTTTAACAACAATGGATTACAAGCCATGATCATCATCTAAGCATTTGAATACAAGTATTTCCATATAATTTGGAGTCATAATTGTCATATATGAGTCTTGGGAATAATCATATTTATGCTTCTTCTTCCTCAAAGCAAGGCTGCCATTAATGAGTATCTTAAAGCTCTATAGGATGTCAAATCAGCAAAAATTGCAACCCCTTTGAAGAGTAGGCTTGGGGGTATTTATACTTGGATGGTTAACTAGGAGTAGGTAGGATTTGGGGACCACATAGTGTATTTGTGAATACCTGCAAGCATGTATCCAGGAATTTCGACGCTCTTTTGAGGAACACACAAAAAACTTTATCCCTTGAGATACAAAACAACATGTCCCTTAAGGGATACAGTGGCCTTGTATCTCCAGGGGATACAGATCCTTCGTATCCCCTGAGGGATACTGGATTGTATCCCTTTGGGATATGGTGATAAACAGGGTCGGTAGCTTGTGGTTGGAGGGAACCGGAACATTTTTATATGAGGTTGAGGGGTACGAAATCCTATGGAGGCAAGGGAGTCGAAACTTCGTAGAAGCCGAGGGATATGATGCTTTGGGTACGAAGTGGAGGGGAACAAAACCGGATGAGGGTTGTGCTGAGTATTCATACGTTGAGGTATTCAAAGTTTTTTTGGCACGAGGTGGAGGAAGTCGAAACTTGTGAGAGAATAGGGAATCAAAATGCAGTGTTTGGAGGGACTCGAAACACATATACTATGGGATGCGACATATGTATTTTAAGGGGTACGAAAATATGATTAATGCATGCTTTTTAAGAGTTGTGAGGCTCCTGCTTGCATGACTCCTTCCAATCTTGTATCCTTGGCTATTTGGCGACACTCCGGACTTTAATGCCACGAGATATGTTGAGTCGAGCGTGTCTGGTGTACTTTTGGGAAACAGACCAGAAGGTCGGTTAACAGATTGGTAGGGTAAAAACCTTCCAGTTTTGGCATTTGTGTGCATATATATATATATATATATGTGTGTGTGTGTGTGTGTGTGTGTGTGTATTTCATTTTTAGCCAGTTGACTGATGAATTTTTGACCAGTCGACTAACCCGACTATAATGGTCATTTTTACGAAGACACTTCCTTTCGTGAATAGTTTTCTATCCATTTCTGAATAGAAATGGCTGCTTCTTTTCTTCAAAAAATTTCGTGAAAGGTTACAAATTTTCAACTATTATTTATACATCACAAACTTGATTTCCAAATCAATGATTATTCTTCTATTTTCTGATCTTAATTTTTGAATACTCTTGCATTCTAAAAGCACTCTAAAATATTCGAATTGCTTTTGAATCAATGAATTTATTTCATATCCCTTGATTAAATAAGCATTCTACTTCCTTCAAATCTTCACAAACACATTCAAAATTTGAGGATAATATTATAGGAAGAATGGACTCAAATTGTTGGCTATTCAGTGTTTTGTAGAACACATCCAGAAGTCAAAACTCTTGTTGTATTGTTGAAGTCATGTTCGGTTGCTCAGGTGTGGTGTTAAAATCCTATTTGGTTTGTAAAGGCGTGAAATCCCCTTGTGGTTCCTCGGGTGTGTTGTTAACCTGTTCCTCCTAGTGAAGTGAGGGTGTTAATAGTGAAAAGCCAGAAGAAGTCTGAGACTGGACATAAGATGGCGCTCCGAACCAGCATAAAAATTCCTGGTAGTATTTACTTTATGTTACTACATTTACATACTGTGTATCTGTGATATCGTTATATTCAGTTTATTAAAATTTTACTTGCATAAGTTTAATATATATCACATTCTCTAATCTTCCGCATATTAATATCAATCCATATTACTTGATCCAACTCTAGCACTTTTTCACCTGGTATAAGGCAAGACATCCAATAACCGTGAAAAAATTATTTGATACTCGATAATATGGATAACAATACTAACACCAGTAATAACACAAGTCATACAGAAGGTTAATCTGCTACACGACCTCCATTCTTCAATGGCATGAACTATAATTATTAGGCTACACGTATGAGAATTTATATGCAAGCAAATGGCTTTGACTCTTGGAATATTACTCCAAAAAAATATACACCCCCACTACAAATTATTCCGAGTGGTCAACCGATGAAAAAGCAGAAACTGCAGCTAATACTAAAGCTATGAATATGTTGCATTGTGCCTTGGTTAAAAATGAGTTTAACCTAATTTGTATGTGAAATACTTCATATGAAATTAGGCGAACACTCAAAGTTACACACAAAGGAACTAGCAAGGTTAAACAAAGCAAGATATCCATGCTTAAAAATCAATTTAGAACTTTACAATAAATGAAAATGAATCGATTAATGATATGTATTCTAGATTTCAAAACATTTATCATTCATTATTGGGCTTAGGTGAAAAATACTCTGATTTTGATACAGTATCAATGTTCCTAAACTCTTTAATGGAAGAGTGGGAAATAAAGGTCCTAGCTATCGAAGAAGCTAATGATCTTTCAGCCATGAAACCCGAAGAGTTAATAGGTGATCTAATGTCATATGAAGTAAATTTGCAGGTTAAAAAGGTTCATGCATAAGAAAAAAAGAATTTAGCTTTCCATGCTGAAGAGGATGAATCAGATTCAGAGGAAGAAGAAGACTTAGCTTTCATTGCCAAAAAAATTCTGAAATACAAGAAGGGATTCAAGAATAATGGATAGAAAAATCTCAAGAATAATAGTAGTAGTAGTAAAGCTGCTCCATCTTCAGTTGAATGCTTTGGTTGTCACAAAATAGGACATTATAAAAAATATTGTCTCGAACAAAAGAAAGAACAGCACAACAAAAACAAGAAGGATAAAAAAAGAAACGTGCTTTCTCAGTAACTTGGGATGATCCAGACTCTTCATCTTCTGAAAGTGATAGTGATAATGATAACGAACAAGATAATGTGTGCTTCATGGTTAAAGAAACTGAGGTTAATGACTTTTCTTTCGAAGATATGGTAGAAACTAATATAGAAATATTAGAATCTAGAAATAGTTTTAAAATAAAATTTAAACAAGCAAATGAGGACAAGAAAAATGTATAATTTGAAATAGATTTGTTAAAAGATGAAAAAGAGATATTAGAAGATGAAATTAGAAAACTTCAAGAATCTTTATCTAATGCAAACTCTCAACTTTCTTTATTGAGTCAAGAAATTGAAACTCAAAAGGAAAAGAACAACCCGCTTGCTTCTGAAAATCATGAATTAACTACTAAAATTAAAATTATAGAATTAGAAAACTCCAGTCTTAAAATTAAACTAGATGACATCACTAGAAATGTCACTAATTTTAATAAAGGTAAAGTGAATTTATCTAAAATTATAGAGAATTCTCAACTTATATCTAGCAAAAAGGGACTAGGATATATACAGAAAACTAATATTTCTAAGAAATCCAAGGAAAAATCTATTAAACGGGTAACACTTTCTGTAAAGAAGCCAGAAATATTTTCTAGCAAGAAAAGTTTTCTAAGAAATATAGTATGTGGGTTCCTAAAACGAATAATTATTTGATTAGGAATAAATATATCAAAACATTATTAGAAACTGTTTATAGTAATAAAGATTATATTTTTAAAAGGGACACTGAATCCTCTTGGGTTTGGTTTCCTAAGACCTATCTCTTAGGACCCTAAGTGAGGAATAGGGTACCAACGTCTTTACATATTTTTTGCAGGTCCCACTCAAGAAAAGAGGAAAATGGATACTCAACAGTGGTTGTTCTGAAAATATGATAGGAGACATGGAAATGCTAACAAATATTATTTACCCAAAAGGAGGAACTATCACATTTAGAGATAATTCCAAAGGGTTTATCATCGGCAAAGGCGATGTGAGCAATTACGATACATCTAATTTACCTCTTATTATTGATGTTTTATTAGTTAAAAGCTTTAAACATAATCTGTTAAGTATTAGTCAGCTATGCGATAAATGTTTTTAAATATCTTTTTCTGAAAATAAATTTAGCATTTTTGATAAAAATCAAAATTTTGTTTTCGAATGTAATAGAGATAGAAATATTTATATTTTAAATATGAAAGTTAACAATAATCCAGATATGTGCTTACGAGCCAATGATAGCGATCCTTGGTTAATGATCCTTGGTTATGGCAGAAGAGATTTTGTCACATAAATTTCAAAACCGTTAATAAGATTTTGAAAAATGAAATCATTAGAGGTTTACCAAAAATAAAATTTTAACTTGAAGATTTATGCGATGCCTATCAATTAGGGAAATTAACAAAACCATCGCTCAAATCTAAATAGATCATTTCAACTTTGCCATTGGAATGACTACAAATAGATTTATTTGGGCCAACCCAAATTCATCCTATAAATCACAGTAGATATGTGTTTGTAATAGTTGATGATTTTTCTAGGTATCATGGACGATATTCTGAAAAATAAAAGTGATACTTTTGATCATTTTAAAATGTTTGTAAAACAAATTCAAAATTTAACAGATTTAAAGATTAAAAATATACGAAATGATCATGGAGGAGAGTGTGAAAATGAAAATTTTGATTTATATTGTAAAAAGAAAGGTAATTTTCATAAATTTTCGTTTCCTAGAACTCCTTAACAAAATGTAGTTGTAGAATGGAAAAATCGAACATTACAAGAATGTGCCAAAACTTTATTGAATCGAAGTTCGTTACCAATACATTTCTAGGTAGAAGTCGTTATAACAGCCTGTTATGTTTTGAATCATGTTTCCATTTGACCACTTACGAAAAATACTCCATATGATCTTTTCAATGGTAGAAAACCAAACATTTCATATCTTAAGGTTTTCGGTTCAAAATGCTTTATTTTAAATACTAAAGATCAACTTGGAAGTTTTGATTTGAAATCCGATGAAGGTATATTTGTAGGATATTTAGATTGAAGCAAAGCTTATCGTATTTTTAATTAAAAACAAATAAAATAATAGAATCACTTCATGTTCCTTTCGATGAATATTACATTCAAAATTCTTATAATACTGAAGTTTTGAAAATAGATTTTCTCAAGTTGAAGATAATATAATTTATAATTCTAGAGAAGATGAAAACATTTTTCATAATAATACAAATGAAAATATCACTGAAATTCGAGATATTTTCGAAAATAACAATCAACTTGAAAATATTATTACAGAAAATAATAATAATGAAAACATAGTTCAAATTAATAATGAAATAAGATCACCACCAAGAATATTACGAGATCATCCGACTCAAAATATTATTAGTGAGATAAACTCAAATGTAAGAACTAGAAGTCGGCTAAATATGACACCCCACGTCCGTTAATGTCACTCGTTAAGAGAATACATTAAGTTTCGTGAAGCGTTATAGGTAAACAGAAATAGAAACATTACAAGACAGATATAAAATAACAGCGGAATTTAAAACTTTTTATTAAGCAGAAAACATCATGGTTCAAAACATAGTTACATCATAAGTCTAAAATATATAAACCCAGTACATCATCTTAAAATTTATGTCCTGTACTTAAATCATAATCCCCAAAACATAACCATAGTAGAGAGATATGAAATCAAGCAGTACATCTAAGTAGATCCAAGCAAGATGAAAGCAGAATCCTGATTAAGCTTGAGTATTCCCACCCTGAGAACCTGGGGGGAAACGGATGAGAATGAAGAGGAAACAAAATGGGTCAGACATAAAGTCTGGCGAGTCCAGTTACTTTTTGCATATAAACAAGTAAAAGTATCATGATAGGCATATAAAGTGGATAAGAGAGATAACATCATAAAAGGCAGGTATGACAAGGTAAACAGGATAAACATGATAAAGTACATTGCGCTTCTCTAGTACTTTCCCTTTCTCTGCACCAATACTAGTGTCGTATGAACAAGATGATCCCTAACAAGTATAAGATGGTAGACTTAGGCATACTTCTAGTGAGGGTTTTACCCCCATATAATAACAGGCAGCCCAACATACCAGAGTTACCCCTAAGGATAATAATGGGCTTCAAAACATACCGGAGTCTAGATGTACCCTAATTACTACCCCAATCAATTGTCTCCCTACTCCATAGATACCCTGTGTTGGCCCCACAGTAGGATGTATCACTTTATAAAGTGGCAACCCTTCATTTTCAGGATGTGCACAACCATATCTACAAGTGTCACGACGTCTAAACCTCCTCTGTCGGACCCATGCACGCACATGTCTCCATCGGAATGCGTCGTCCACACCGTTCTCCACATTTGGGTCTCTTACAATCAACCCAGTATGCGTGCCCCGACTTCGACCTAGTTCAGAGTACTCTTTTGATACCTATATATGGGTTACTAACTGAAATGGGTCCCATACTCAAGATGATACAAGCTTCCTCTACGCTTTCATCCCCACTACTAGGTTTTCCTTAGGTTATGCCATACCATTGTAAAAAGATTGCATAACCCCACAGGCTAAGTTTGTGGGCCTATATATAAATGTTACCCACCAACCCAAGATATACTTAACCCTCCCACTGTTTCATACAATCTTACTTAACCGCTACTCAAGTTAACATATGCATCCAATCCCCATGGATTCAACTAGGTTAAGTATCCAAGTTTATTACCATATTCATTTATGGTTATAATGTACTAGACCTCCCACATTAAACCTACAACCTGTGGATACTAGATATGTCGGGTGGGTCTGGGAAGACTTCTTCCGCAAATCGGACTTAACCTCGTATCTTAGCACATAACGTGTTTATGCACTTATACCCCTCACATTAAATTCACCACATGTGGTCGCTGGTTATGCCGGTTGGTTCCGGGAAGACTTCCACCATAAGTGTAATCTAAACTTGTGTCTAAGCGCGGTTACAGTTTTTAATTACTGCAATTCTAGGCATTTCCAATATTAACCTATTATTCCTATGTCATTATAGGTTTTCATGGCCCTTTTTCCCAAATCATATTCATCATGTATCGTATGCCCCAAATTCAGATCTTTTATCAAAGTTTGGTTTATGCCCTAAATTCATATTCATGCATTTCATTTAATTTAGGCCCAAATTTTCAAATACAAGTTATGCCCTAATTTTAATGTTTTCCCCTCGTTTCCAATTTTACACGTTCGCATTTCAGCAGCATGCCTAGGATCGAAGGTAGCCTGGCTATAAAAATAAAAGGGAAAAAGAAGAAGGGAAGAGAACAGAATTGAACATAATACCAAAATTGACATATTATGGCAGAAATGGGCATAGCAACTAAAAACATACAGTGACAAAGTTGGGCATAATGACACGGTAGGCATATACGAACAGATTTGATGAACATGTGATAGTAGAACTGATTCTAACATAATAGGGACATTGTAAACAGGTATGATGAGATCAAAATAATGAATTAGATCAACAAACAATGGCAGATCTGACATGATTAATAATTATAGGCTTAGATCTAGTTCATAGTCATGTCAGAATAACTTAGATACACAGGTTATAGCAGATCTGATATGATTCAAATAGTCACAAGCTTAGATCTAAGTTATAGTCATGTCAAGATTAAATTTTAAGTATCCAGATCTAAAAATAATATAGACTCACTGTGATTGGATCTAAGAAATAGAAGAGGGATTGCAGATGTTGAATCACAGATCTCTAAACTTGAATAACTTGATTGTTGAAGAAGAAAAGACCTAATTTAATCTGGGCAGAGGCAACATCTAGTTCTCCATTGTTTTTGTGTGAATAAAACACAATGAGAATGGGGTCCTATTTATAGCATAGGGTCTACGAATTTGGTCAAGAATTCAGTCCACGTACACTAAAATGTATCAGGCCCAGATCTGGGGGTGTCGACATGGATGTCGACACCTCCTTATGGTGTCGACCCATGGGTCGACACTTCTAGGGCAGGGGTCGACCCCCAACGGACCTGGTTCTCGCGTTGTCCCACCTTTGTTTTTTAGATTGATTTTTGAATCTCTAAAATGATTATTTATATATACAATTAGCTTATATATATGAAAACTTCAAACCTTTATATCTTCTTCATACGATGTCCATTTTATGCAAACTCGGAGTCTATCTCAAGCAGAATTCCAAGATGAACGCAATGGCGTAGTCCGTTTCACTTAATTCTGAATATTTAATTAAGTATTATTTAATTTATCAATTTTAGTGTTGTTAAAATTACGGGGTGTTACACTAAATCTAGTAAATCATGTCGCTTTCTTATCTAATATTGAACCTAAAAGTCCAAAAGAAGCATCTATTGATGAAAACTGGATTATGGCAATGCAAGAAGAATTAAATCAGTTTGAACGTAATGAAGTCTGGGAATTAGTACCAAGACCAAGTGATCAGGCTGTTATAGGAACAAAATGGTTTTATAAAAATAAAGCAGATGAATTAGGAAATATAACTAGAAATAAAGCTAGACTTGTCGCACAAGGATATAATCAAGAAGAAGGCATAGACTATAAAGAGAACTTTGCTCCAGTCGCTAGACTAGAAGTAATTCGAATCTTATTAGCTTACGCACGTCATCATAATTTCAAATTATATCAAATGGACGTAAAAATTGCTTTCTTAAATGGGTCTATAAAATAAAGAGTATAAGTCGACCAACCACCTTTGTTTACACACGAGAAATATCCTGACCATGTTTATAAATGGATAAAGGTGTTATATGGTTTAAAGCAAGCACTCCGTGCTTGGTATGAACATCTTAAAAATTATTAAATTGATTTCGGTTTTCAAATTGGAAAGGTTGATCAAACGTTATTTATAAAACGTGGTAATAAAGATATTTTAATAATTCAAATTTATGTCAATGACATTATTTTTTGTTCCACTGATGTAAAATTATGTCAAGAATTTCCCAAAATTATTACTAGCGAATTTGAAATGTCACATATGGGTGAATTGTCATATTTTTTAGGATTAGAAATTAAACAACTTTCGAAAGGGATTTTTATAAATCAAGAAAAATAATGTAATAATCTAATAAAAAGTTTTTGTATGGAAAATATGTCAAGTAAACTAACACCTATGAGTACAACAACACACTTAGAAAGAGATGAAAATGTTAAAAGCAACGATAAAAAATTATACCATAGTATGATGGATCATTATTGTACTTAATAGCAAGTCGACCAGATATAATGATGAGTGTTTGTTTGTGTGATCGTTTTGAAGCCAGTCCCAAAGAATCACACTTATGAACAGTTAAATGTATATTGCATTATCTAAGCAACACCAAAGATTTTGGACTTTTCTATCTGAAAGATTGTTCTTTTGAATTAGTACCATATAACGATGCTGATTTTGGAGGATCACGTACGGATAGAAAAAGTACAAGTGGTACTTGCCATTTTATTGGCAAATCACTAATACCTTGGTTTAGCAAGAAACAAAATTGTGTTTCACTATCTACGTGTGAAGTTGAAAATATATCATCTGCATTGCATGTGCACCAGTAATATATATGCAGCAAACACTTAAAGATTTTAACGTAAATTTAAATAAATCAACTATTTATTGTGACATCACAATGCAATAAATTTATCTAAAAATCCTGTAAACCATTCAAGAACTAAACATACAGATATAAGACATCACTTTTTATGAGATAACATTCAAAAACAAATTATAAATTTAAAGTTTGTAAGTTCTAAAAATCGAATTGCCGATATTTTTACCAAACCACTTCTCGAAAATACGTTCATTAAGCTTCGACGCGAACTAGAAATCATTTCATATAAGGATTTATAAAAAATATATAACCTTATAAGAACAAAATTCAGCATTTCAAGAAAAATAAAAATTTATGATTCCAGTGGGTCTCGAACCCAAGTGTCATGATAGTAAGTTGAGTGTTCTTTCCAAATGAGCTATGTTATATTTCCTTGTGAACATAGAAAATGAAAAGTATTATAATATATGCTACATAATCTATTTTTGAACTTAACTAACTAACACGCTAAAATTAATAAAAGGCTGAAAAATGATCTACCTATCATTTAACCTTTCCTGTTGCTACTTCTAAGAATTATTTCCTTATAAATATCCTTGAGCTTTCACTTTTTCTATACAACTTTCGTAATAATATTACTATAAGAAGCAACAAAATAATGTCAAGTTCAAGCAAATCATCTCCCTTAAAGAATTCTCCATCAAAATCAAATGAAAAGCAATCCTCTGAATAAATCCAAATAGTGTCACCAAATCCGGAAAAGCAACTAGCTTGTAAATGGCAAGAATATCATACTGGTTACATGCCGGATTCAAAGAAAACCAAACGACACTTTTCTGTATCTCCGAATACGAAATACGAAATTGACGATATCCATCATTACCAGAAACAATAGTTGGACTTGCAACGTGAACTATACTTTGAACAAAAAGTAACATCAAGACGCTTAAGTTTCCTGGAACAAATTTCTATGTGAGTTTGTCGAAAATTAAACGTTCTCGAACCAAGATATCATCCACTTCCACAACAACCAACGACATCTTAGAGCTTAGGTAAGGATACCCTTACTCGACCTCAATATAGCCTAAATTCATGGGATAAGAACTACAATGCAAATGAGGGAACTAAATGTGGGTCACCTAAGAAAGACTCAACATCTTCGGACTTCGATTGAGAAATTTTTATCATCATTGTTTTTGTTCCAATATTTAAATAAACATTGCATTGGAAATAATGCAATTAAAGTAGTATTGTATTCATTGATGTTACAAGAATAAATATGTACAAGTTTCTATTTAATATATACACATATATATATAACTCCAAATAAGATAGAATAAATTAAACAAAAAGATATATATATGCACACAAAATAAAGAAATGACTCTAAAAACGCCAACCAATAATATAAGCAAGTTTAATTAACTTCTTACATAAACTAATAAATTAAAATTTTGAAATCGATAGCATAAAACTAATATTAAGTAATGTACTATTATTCAAAGTATAAAATAAAACATAAATTTATAGATTAAAACATATAAGTATATATATTCATATATATATATATATATATATAAATGGTGAACCAATAGTTCCAAAAAACTGGAACGAAAGTCACCAGTTGACTGGTGAAAACGTACCAATCGACTAGTAACCGGTAGCAGGCACAAAAACCTACTGGCTGAATTCTTTCTAATATCCCCAAAACCATTTTTCTTCCTCATTCCAAAACCTTTATATTTCCTACAAAAAATCCATAAATTCTCAGCAACAAAAAATTCGATTTTTATTCCCTAATTCAATCAAGCGATGGTTCCTCCAACCAAAGGGTCAAAAAAAGGATCTTCTTCATCAACACGAAAACACATTGATCCTTATATAGCTCAATGTTTGCACAATGACATTGCGTTGAAAGATGGCGTAAAATGGAGAAGCTAAAGTTTACTGAAGGAGTATTCGTCAAGTTTCTGGATTTTGAAGAATATGGTTTGCAAGCTTTAGCAGGGAGAGGTAGACTTGAAACTTTGATGGATCACGAGCAAAATAAATTGAAGATAAATGTGATTATGGTAAAATTATTTCTCGCTAATCTTAATTTAGATCATTATACTCCCAGAGATCCAAACAATTGTGTGTGGAGTTTAGTTTATGGCAAACCCATCTTCTTTTTTATAGCAAGTCCTACCGATGGCATAGACCTTGAAAATTTAAATTGTGAGCTTCATGTTCGTGACGAGAGAGTCACTTCTTTATCAATGATGGCTCAGATAGCTCAAGAACTACAGGCTTGAGTCCTAGTGCTCGTTTTCACACCATGCTTTAACATGCACTATCTTACCATGAACGACTACTTTGTCTTAGTATACGCAGAAACTTTCCGAGCCCTATATGCAATTTACGGTAACACACGAGTCAATTGGATGCAAACAATCATGAACCATCTATTATTATTCACTACCAGAACCCTGACTTATTTTACTACGAAGGATATCTTATGCGACTTCTTATTAATGCCGAAGTCCACCAACTGGCATCCGATAAGATAGACGTACAGGTTATGAACAACAAAAACTTGAAAATGATGAAGTTACCACCACTGGCTTGTAGCGTCATGAATTTAAAAGAATGGAAACGAATATAAACATCTGGTACTTCCTCTCATGCAAATATGGAAGATGTGTGACTTACCACACAATCTCAAACTACTCGTGAGGTTGTTGATGTTGTGGCATGGAATCAGCTCATACTAAAAGCGCGCCTTAAGCGAATGGATAGGAAGATGGATAAGAAGTTTGGCAAGATTAAGACCTTCCTTGGAAATATGTGGAATTCTATGATATGAACGACTTCTTTATCCACCCAGGCGCAACAAACAGGAAGAAGGCATGTGTCACCATTTAAGTAGACTACCTTTGAAAGCACGAGTTCAGATACCTTTGGATGATGGTCATGGTAGTAAGTTATCTTGCGTTGAACTTTATTTTATGAACTTCAAATAGAATTGTACTAAATAATCTTTCTAGTACTTCGAACTTTATTTTATTTAGTACTTGTTTGGAACATTATTATCTTGCTTTGTGAACCATATGTACTACTTGGTTATGAACTCTACTATGTGATTTCTTATTTATCGTATTACATGTTTTTTTTAATCGATGACAAAGGGGTAGAAAATGGTAAGTACACTAACAAATTACTGCAGGAATGTTACAGTCACATATTCATGGAGAGATAAGATAATGAATATACAGAACACATTCAGGGGGAGAAAATAAATTCTTCTACAAGATTGCAAAAGGTTGTCATCAATCAAAAAAAGGAGGAGAACGTTGATTCATGAGTTTTTTGATTCACGACAAAAAAGAAATGAAGATAAAATGAAGAGTTAGTTAGCATACCTATTTATGTTTTTAGTTGTGTTAGAATTTGTCAAAATCTATCCTTGTATATTCACACAAAAACACAAACACAAAAAGGGATAACAATATACATGTTCAAGGCACACAAGTGCCTTGACTGGAGGTGTTTACACCTACCAGTCGACTGGTTCAAAATGGACCAATCGATTGGTAGGGTAAAAACCTTCAAGTTTTGGCATTTTTGTGCATATATATATATGTGTGTGTGTGTGTGTGTGTGTGTGTGTTTTATTTTTAACCAATTGACTGGCGAACTTTGGACCAGCCGACTAACCCAATTATAACAGTCATTTTTATAAAAAGACACTTCCTTTTGTAAATAGTTTTCTATCTATTTATGAATAGAAATGGTTGTTTCTTTTCATCAGATTATTTTTCATGAAAGGTTACAACTCTTTAACTATTATTTCTACATCACAAACTTGATTTCCAAATCACCAAATCTTTTTCTATTTTCTAATCTTAATTTCTGAATATTCTTGCATTCTAAGAGCACTCTAAAATATTCAAATTGCTTTTAAATCATTGAATTTATTTCATATCTCTTTATTCAATAAGCATTCTACTTCCTTCAAATCTTCACAAACACATTCAATATCTAAAGATAAGATTATAGGAAGGGTGTACTCAAATTGTTGTCCAATCAGTGTTTTATAGAGCACATCCAGATGTCAAAACTCTTGTTGTATTGTTGAAGTCATGTTTGCTTGCTCGGGCATAGTGTTGAAGTCCTGTTCGGTTTGCTTAGGCATGAAATCCCGTTGTGGTTTCGCGAGTGTGTTGCTAACTTTTTCCTCTAGGTGAAGTGATGGTGTTGATAGTGAAAAGCCAGAAGAAGTCTGGGACAGGACGTAGGACGGTGCTCCGAACCAGTATAAAAATTCCCGGTGTCATTTACTTTACTTTACTACATTTTCATATTGCTTATCTGTGATATCATTATATTTAGTTTATTAAATTTTGATTTGCATAACTATTGCATAAGTTTAATATATAACAAATTATATATGCTTCTGCATATTAATATGAATCCATATTACTCGATCCTACTCTAACACTCTTTTCACTATGCTCCAACATGAAGGGGGGTTGATTTCCTTGCTTTGCTAAAGCTCTACAAAGATATTATAATGACCCGAACTTCCCCGGTAAGGAAAACACGGATTGCTTTGAGGACAAGACCAATCAGAACGCAAACAGAAGAACATTTCATTGTTTATTACAACAATTCCATCAGAATACAAGAATATACAGAGTATGAAAAATAATACACATTTGAAAAATATCATATATTTAAATTACATTTAAATACATAGCAGCGGAAAAATAATACAAGACACAACTGAAAGTAATACACGGATACAGAGCTTTCCGAGCATCGTTCCAGTTGTAGATAAGGATCCTATGAATACAAATCTGCAAAACCAAAACTACTAGCTTCCCATGTGGAAAATAGGGGCACCCAGAGTTTAGGTTAAAACAATAAACTCCAGGTCAGTCATGTGACTGGTGTGAGAACTAAAACAGTTATTAATCTTTATTTTAAAGTTAGGTAAATCAAGGGACCACGCCATATAACATGGAACAGGTTTCCTCCCAAGAATACCAGTGCATAAAACAAATAGCGCAATGCTAAATAAAGAAAAATGAAGCTATTATAAGACCCAGGTCCTATCACACAATGCAACGCAAGCCAGAGGATAGGGTTTTCCCTTATAATAGCCAAACATGCTTGGTACGTTTAAAACAAATCATTTGATACTATTATAAGTGTACAGTGTAAAAACAATTTCAATCATAAATATCAATCATAGACGGCATGGGTACCATATACCATGTCGCCATACTAGGCTCTACAAATAAAACCGCAATGTCATGTACTGGAAATTGGATTCCATCATGAGTCGAGGCAAGGGGAAAGCTCCTCCCCGATTCGAGACACTCTAGCAAATGTCTCAGGACCACACACAGCGATCCCTTGGAACCTCCAAGGTCGGTCCACTCTAAATGCAAAAGTGGATTAGTTATACATGAACACACGTTTCCCGGTCCTATAGGACCTATATATAATGGTCTGTATGTCGGCTCACATAGTGCCAGTTATCGACCATATATTCGAGGCGCCTCGCATTCAACAACCACACAGGTAAAAAGTATATAAATGTCAGGGCGAGTAGGTCACTGACATCACCCATAGCTAGAAAGAAACATCGTGCACTCCTTGGGTCCTTATCCCGTTTTTGACTCATACCGAAGTGTGAGGCTCGCGAATTCAAGTTATACACAAAGCTATGCCACACAGGTCGTGCTTTGATCATCAACCACAAGACTTTGCTTTTCAACAAAAGCCTTGATCATTTGCCACTTAGGCATGCCACACAGGCAATTCACTCAATGCGACTGATGTCCATCGATATACAACCTCTGAGCTCGTACGTCTCAGAGAAGGGCATTAAGCAAGAGAATAAATTCTCCGCCGCCAAACAGATGTATATTTAATAGAGATCAATCAACACAGAATAAAATTCAATGTCAGACACACAGTCCATTTACAAGTTCGTTCTGGGTCTGAACGAAACTGGAGGCACTTTCCTAGCATATCCATCGATCTCCAAGTACGTCTGGACGATCACCAACTGATTCTCTCCTCTTGGGTGTACAGCCCAATGAAGATCATCAATAATCATCCAAACGATGTGAAGACTTCCGGTCTTCAACCACCGTCTTCATCTTCGACATCGTCGAATCGGTTATTCAGAATGGGTATACACCCGGCCTTTCCGAATAACCCGCGCGTATAATAAACAAATGTTACACAAACCCAACATACGCCTCATTCCAATTCAGAATATTCTTTTATTCAATTTATCACATTCTTAGGGAAAGGTTTCCATTAATTTTATCAAAGATAAATTCTTCTAAATTTATTCTTTAATCTTCCTTTGGATATCTTTTCAAACCATGTTAAGGTTTTCCAAACTAGTCGGGATTAGCAAACCACACCGAAGTAATCATTTATTTTATTTCCCAATCCCAACATATTCATCCCATAGAGCAAAACTGGTAATACTCCATATCTAACACCACGGTGTTATCGGCAATTATTAATTACCATTTCACGTTCAAATCTAATTAAAGATTAAACTATCGCTTTGGAGCAAAACTGGTGATACTCCATTCTCGATCACTTTAGTCTAATTAAAGATTCATTAAAACTCCACTTAGTTTTAATCTTCTCAAAAATCAACATCATGTCTTTAACTCGGTTAAAGAACCAATGTCACCTAAAACACGGTTCACGATAAACCCAAAATCACTTTTCATTGTTAATCGGGTTAAAGAACAGGTGTTATTCAAAACACCGCTCACGATAAACCCCAAAAACCAATTTAAATTCAATTCCAATTAATTACTAATTAACTGGACAATTTCACTAAATCTTGATTAAAAGATTTATTCTTTTCTAAATTGGGTTCAAGAACAGTGTTATTTAAGACACCATTCACGACGAACCCAAAATCTCTTTTGATATTAACTACAAGGCTCTGAATAGAAAATATATCGGCTTATATTCAATATCAAATTCTGAAACCAATAAATATCGTATTGGAAATAATGGTATAAATATATCTTTCAAATTTCCACAACCATATCTGTATAATCACGAAATCCAACATCGAAACATTCCGAAGATAATTTCGATTCAAATCCACTCCAATTCGTATATTGGAAATTCTGATTATTTTTAAATCTAGTTCAAAACTAGTTCATTTAGATAAAAATATATTTTTATCCTTTCAAATGTGGAATTTTTCATCTTAGTTCTTTCTAATTCATATATTATGATTTTACACAAATTATTAATATTTTTAATAATTTTATCAAGACCCGTACAGTCGGTTTTCAGTAACTGCCACCGAACTGCATTTACAACGACCTTTTCCAAATTTTATTTGGACATAAGTCCAAATCCAACCGTTAGATTTCAAATTTCTAATATTCATTGGAAAGCTCTTTTCGATACGAACCCAACGGTTCTGGTTTCAGGAGAATCCGACGGTCGGATCTCCCACAACGTCAATTCGAAGTCAATGGTCAAAATTCGCGAACTGCGGCAGTGCAGCGCGTTCTATTCAAGCCATTCAATATATATAATATATATATTATATATATTTCGTCAATTTCAATTCAAAACGTATTTTATAAATCGTTTTAAATTCGTTTTCGAAACGATTTCTACTTCATATTCAATTTCGAATCAAAATTGAATATTCCACATCATCGATATACAAATGATAATATTTTCAAAACGTTATATTTTGAAATCACTTCCTTTTCTATATTCATTATAAAAACGAGCATAATCGATATAAATATCATTCACATCAAAATGGCGCATCTCTAATCAACACGGCTTTATATATTTCAATAACTTCGTTATTCTACTCAACAAATGAATATTTATTCTATTCAACACATGAATCTATATTTCTTTCAACACATGAGTATCGTCAACACATGACTATTTTTATTATTTAATATATTTTATAAAATTATGATAAAGATGTAAATTTTATTGTTTAAAATATTTTACTCAACACATGAATATTTTCAACACATGAATATGTATTTTATTCAACACATGAATATTCTTTATTATATTCAACACATGAATATATATTTTATAATATTTTTTGTTTTCCTAATTGGAAAGAGGCCCAATCAATTACCGTATAATGTTAATTATATAGATTCCATACAACACATGTATATAATAGCAACGATAAATAATCAACCATCCAAAGTGCACCACACAACTGCATAAGCATTAAATATAACTAATTGACGCTTACACAGTCTATCGACCAATCGATCGACATACAACCAAATAGTTGGGATTCGTGTACGCCAAATATCATCCCAACACCCGTGTGGGGTTTCAAATCAACAAACACAGAATATTATTTATGCAGTTGGGCGACGTGTAAAATTTATCGTTCCAATCAATGTCCTTCAAATAGGAGTACATAAACAAACCGTCCGGTTTGTAAATGAATATTTATTTATTCCCATTCACGATAAAAATTATATTTTAACGATAATTAATTCATTTCAATACATGAATGTTTTATTATCCATTTCACATCAGCATCACAAACAAACTTCACAACACATCAAACAAGCATACAAGTTGTCCATGGTCTGTGGACGACGGGTGTCGGGTGCTGCTAAGCACCGTCTGCACCCTAGCATATATTTTAACTAGAAAACAAGATTTAAAGTGAGAAGTTCTCACCGACTAGCTAAACCAATACATCTCGACTCTTCTTATGTAGAAATCTTCGTCGTGCTCGCCTTTTGTCAATTTCATTGTCTGTAGCCACTACATATATAAAAATCACATTTTTATATTGTTGCTATGTATATAAAAATCACATTTTTATAATCACTCTATATGGATAAAAATAGACCGCTACTACATAGATAAAAATTCTATTTTTACACCGCTACTATATAGATAAAAATTATATTTTTATACCGCTACTATATAGATAAAAATCATATTTTTATACTTTACATTACATAAAAATTATATTTTCATTCTCTATGTCTTCATATATAAAAATCTCATTTTTACTTCACCATTTCAACTTTATAAAGATTCAAACTTTTCTAATATAAAAATTCGATTTTTATACTTTAAAGATTCACTTATTTTCTTGTTTCAAAATTAAACTTTTCAAATTAAAAATCCAACCTTTCATATATGATAAATATCTTCCTCTCTCGCCATTCTCTATATAAAAATTCGATGTTTCTACTTTCTACCTTCACATAAAAATACGATCTTTCTTCTTTCTACATTCACATAAAAATACGAACTTTCTTCTTTCTACATCCACATAAAAATACGATTTTTCTTCTTTCTACATTCACATAAAAATATGATCTTTGTTTATATAAAAATCGTAGCTTTCCTAGTATAAAGATCATATTTTTAAACCGTAAAAATCAAATCTTTTTGTTTATTAAAAATCGAATCTTTTTCATTTATAAAAATCTAGGTTGTATACTTATAAAAACCTATGGTTTGTATTTATATATAAAAAAACTATCTTTCATGTTTATAAACAAAATAAAAAGAAATCAAATTACATAAATGGAAATAAAAATAAAATAAAATAAAAAGGAAACTTACAACAGGGGGGTCAGTTGTGCGTCGGAGCTCCGGTAGGAGGGCAGGGCGAGGCGGTGGTGTGCTCAGGCGGTGGTGGTGCGGGTTCGTGGGTTTTGGGGAACATAAGGGGGCGCGGTTTAATTCGAGGAGAGAGTAGGAGACGAAGGGGGAAGGAGGAGGGGAGACAGAAGAGGGCTTGGGGGGTCGCCACCATCGACGTCGGAGGGGGAGACAGCGCCTCGGTGGCGGCGCGCTAGCGGGCGCTGCTCCGTTTTTTTTTCTTCGATCGATTTTGAAATGATTTTGAACGGGGTCGAGGGGGCTTAAGAGGAAAAAGGGTTGACCAATCTATTTAATTTAATTTTTAAATTCCCAAAAAGGTACTTTTTATTTCGACCTTCAAACGAGACCCACCGCCTGTCGTCCCTTGCTAATTACTCTCATTCCGAATGCAATGGGATATGTTTCATAAACCAGTTCGGCTGTTTCGATCAGTTTTCGTCAAAATCCAAATATAACTCTATATATTGAATTTGAACGCACATTTCAATTTACCGAGGCCATATACGGACTATAAAAATTCCCGAAAAATATTTTGTAGCTTCGTATTGATGATACGGTCCTAACAAAACTAATTTCGTCAAATTCTAAGACCGTTTGAAAAATGGACATTTTCCAATCGATTAAAATCAACTTAAACTGTCAAAACACATTTTCCTTTGACACACTCACATATTGATTCGAAAAATTACGAATTTTGGAATCTAGCAATAACTTGACATCACGGATCCAACAAAAGTGATTTCGTCGAAAACCGAGGTCGTTTGCAAAATTTACATTTTTAAGGGCTAGAATTCCATGGCGACTATTCTGAATTTTCAACTGGACATAACTTTTGATCCCCGCTATGAAATTTAAATTTTTCGGATTCGATCTTTCTCAATTAGATTCTAATATTTTTGGTTTCACTAAAATCCGGTTTATTTTGAATCCTGTACATTCATTTAAACTTTGAAATCAAATTATCAAACTACCGCGCCATTTTCAATTCCTTTTATATTTAAAATAAATATTTATATTCTAACGACGATTCAAATAAATATATACATTCTAATTCTATTCAAAATAAATTTCTCGTCATTATTATTTAAAATAATCCATTTTAAATATTCAAAATTCATCAAAATTGCCAAAATATAAATTTTAAATTGGCTCAGATTTCCAGGTTATTACAGATATATATTCATTTCCAACAGCCATTACTCTTCTCCTACAGCAAAGCTTCTTCTATAGAGATAGCAAATCTTGGTCACCTTGGTTAATTATCGTGATTCTCCGAGAACCAATTGTACTAGTGGTTGACTGTTATTCTCTACTTTGGGGACCTTTGTAACCATCTATAATATATTGTACTTGGCATGGCAAGGATTATAACAATATTGTTCAAAGTGGATGCAGACTTGATCTGAGGCTGAACCACTATAAAATTGTCTTCTTATTTCCCTACTTTCTATTTCTTTCCTGTTTCATTTATTTTTGCTGCTTTATTCTGTTTCCCCATCACGGGGTGGTACTTTCGCAATTAAGCAGGTGTTATCGCCATTTTTGGAGTTAACATTTTCAAAATATGTTGTTACATAAAAAAAACTTTTGAAACATTATTCAAGGTCTATATACCTTTTTGTAATAAAGCTATGTATAATTATTTTTTGCCATGTGTATTTTAGATCTCACACCAATCTATGTTCTGAATTTGGAAAAACTTTTATTATCCATGAATGTTTCTTCTAAAAGTCATTCATTCTAATTTATTTGCATCTCTGAAGACGCTTTTCAAAATTTATTTAATAATCATAAATTACATAATTTATTTATTTGGAGTAATTAATGCTAACTTCTATCATTTTCCAATTACTTCTTGTGGAATTCTCATAATTACAGGGAAAATGTTATATATTCCATTATTTCCCTTATTCTAGTAATTCCACCCTACATTTGAATAGAGCACATTTTGCCTATTAATCCAATATTTCCTCTTATACCCAATTAATTCTCAAATAAGTCTCACATTCTAAATCACAACCACTACAAAGTCTTAAAGGAAAGAATTTATAAATCTATTAATTTTATGTGAAACTTAACATGTAAAACATAGGTAAAATAAGAAACCTAAGAATCTTGTAAAAATTTAAATTTTAGAAGTTGTTACATTGAAATTGTAACAAGTACAAAATTATCATTAAGGTTTTCATTGTTTATTGCTTTTTAAGAATTTTTATTTCTATTTATTAAAGCTCATAAATGTAAACTTTCACGGTTATTGGTTTACTATTAACCTTTTATTCTTTTAAAGAATTCATCTTTAGTTATCTCTAAAATTTATATTTATAGTTTATCTAATAGAAGAAATAGTAAACTTCTCAAAGCTTCTCCTAAAACATTTATGTTTTTAAAAATTATATTTCCAATTTCTTTTCAAATGGATTTATTACGTAACTTGAGCCTATCAATGAAATGTTCCATAGTCACATCAAAATTTCATTTTATAAATAATTCATTGGTATGTCAAAAACCATTTTTGTTGGTTTTCTAGCAAAGTTTTTTGCAATTTGGAAAAAACATATTTATTCTTTTCCTTCAAACTTTCATATTCTATGTACTATCTTTTTAACAAAGGTTGATGTCCACTTTTTCATGGAAGTTTATTTTTTATCTTAACTCCTTTCTTCCATATGCCTATATTTTTCACTTAACGTTCCTAATAGCTGCCTTAGAAAAGTCCTTTATGTCTATTTAACTCACCTTAAGCAGTGCTTGTTCTTATGGACATTTAATTTCTAATTCCGAGTTAAATATCCATACTTTCGAATAAATGGTATTAACTACTTCATTAATATTTTTCGTTTCCAATATTCTTTCACTTATTGACCATTTAGTGTTCTTTCAAATTTTGAATTTCCATATTTATTAGTATGGAAGTTTATACAATTAATAGAAATTATACTTCCGTCTTTCCTTAAAACTAAAGATATTTTTATGTAATAACATAAATTTGTCCTTATTGCTAGTTATCCTAACGGACACCTATTCCAAATCCTTTCTTTTTATTTCTCCCATACCCTCTATATAAACGATAATTAATCACCAATTTAATTTCCATTTACTGCATATTAAATAGGGAGTTCAATTTTTTCACTTTTCCAACCTTATGGTCATTGCATCCATTATGTGCTTATATTTCTAAGTCGATAAGCAAGTCGTTAAATCACTGTGTGGTTTCTAGGGTATTTCTACAAAATAAGGTCAATCCTCTCCTAGATGGACCTACAAATACTATTATATAGCGATATGTGTGCTCTAAATAAATAAATATACGTATATATATAATTTTATATAATAAAACCTTTTGAAAACACTTTTTCGAAATAACGAGTACGTTTATCATACGTATAATCTACCTATAATCCGGTAACCTAAGCTCTCATACCACTTGTAACAACATGCCCATAATGGGACTAAATCTGGACCTAGAAAAGATCCATCAGAACTTAGAGTCATTTTAAACGTGTTGTTGGTTCCTATAAGGAATATATAAATAAAGCCAAATTAAAAACGAAATCAGAATCTTATGGTGAAGGGATAAAATATAGTAATAAAAAATAGATGTACCATTATATAAAACCACAATAATGTTGATTACATCAAGCTTCAACTGTCATACAAATTACATCAATAATAATATCCCATGAATGCAATAAATTTCCAAACAAAATAATAATCTATAGAATCTCCTTCATCAGGCTCCAGTCTCCCTAACTTCATCAATCAAAGCTTTCCCACTACTAACCTATTTATCTATTAAGAGAAGGAAGGTCAGAAATAACAAGTTCTGGTGAACACAAATCACATAAGTTTAAGAAATGTCTATTTTTATACTTAGTAGTATGAATTCATCAGATTTTGTCTATGCAAATTTAAACATAATTAAATATGTTATATATGTATTAATTTTGCAGACTACCCTACAATCACTTAAGGCCAACATGTTTATATAAGGGTGGATTTCTATTATCACTTAAAACCCTATGAGGCAGACCACCAGTTGGTCGCTTAAGGTCGTTTTCTATATTTATTTATGGAAGGGTTCCCACTGTCACTTAATACCATATGGAGGACACTACTCACTTAAGACCTCGCCTTATGATCGTCATCTCTATTAAATATACTCTCAATGTAAATCGGGAGGTAGTAATCTGCCACTTAATATTGGGATTTAGATAGATACTCATCATCATTTATGACCCTCCTGGTGGATCTATCCGTTACTATCTAGTCATTATAGGTGAACTCTTAGCCACTTGATACTTCTTTTTAGACAGGCGGTCCTATTTTATGTTCTTTAGGACTCTTATTTGCCTATCTCTATGTATTCCCTCATATAGCCCCTAGATAAGAAGTAAACCACTTCCGAAGAACTACCTTACTCACACGTCTACTTTTTAATTAGGACCATTTAATACATTTTAAGAGAAAGGCAGACCCAATGACTCTTTAAAACATAATAAGTGGAGGTCCCATGATTTTGGTCCAAAACCAAGGAGTGAACCTAGTCCTAATAACTTAATGCCAAAATAAGGTAGGTCAACCATTTAATACCTTCGCTGGGAAGACCTACTGAAACACCCCACACCCCTTAATATTCCCAACGTAGGTCATACTAAGGAATATGGAGCACTGTAGGTACAAAGAAACAAAACACATAGACAAAGATTCACAAGACATAATGTAAAAGACAACGAGAGCATGTATTTCTTTGATAAACTTGTCATTACAAAACAATAATTTACATATAGTAAGTTACAAAACATATGTCTTACATATTCATAGCTCAAATCATAGTATAATAAAAACATTCCCCTCTTAAGTACAAATCCAACTCATGGTAATTAAATGTTACAAGATGGAATTAATACATCAAATGGAAGGTTAATAAGGTCGTAGACACTAATCTTCTCGAGTTGCTAGTACTAATCACTCTCTACCATGAGAACCTATTAGGAGAAAGAAAAAGGAAGGAAGAGGAGTGGGTTAGACATAAAGTTCGGTAAGCTGTATAATTAGTAGCACGATTGATAAATAAAGGCAATATGCAAAATAATAGTTCTAGTGTCATGTAAGGAAGTGTACATGCACCACTATCAAGTGGACATATATAAACGATGTACAAAGGCTAAAGGTTTAGTGCTTTCCATCACATTAGATCGCTTACTTAATTGCACTAGTCATTTGATTGTTTGCACTTTCATGATTACAGAACATGATATAATTAGGATGATTTTCCTAATACTACCCATTGATCGGCTACTAAATCATAAAGTGATAACCTATTACCACTAAGGGTCTTGGGTTTATCAGACCTGACCCATCAGCAAAAATAAATAGCATTACCACAAGCATTATAGTGTCTTATTTTCCCTAGTTGGATCAATGGGCGTACATTGTACTGTCGGAACGCACCCGTATCCACCTCTATTTGGATCATCTTACTACCTAACTCACCATGGTGCGTTCTCTAGCCTCTTATGAGACCAAACGTGATGAAAATGGTATGATGACTGGTATGGACTCCCAACCCCACTTGATTTGGACTCCCATAGAAACGATTGTTATAGATTAACCATACAATTTATGCTTATAACTTAATGTCATTTTAAGTTAAAATTTTATTAAGCCTAACTATTCATTAATTTACCATGGAAACCATAGACATAGAACTGCCTAGTCATAAGGCCACTATAGAACAATAGAATTGCCTAATCATAAGGCCACTGTAGAACAATAGAATTTCCTAATCACAAGGCCACCATAGAATTGCCTAATCACAAGGTCACCATAGAATTTCATAATCACAAGGCCACTATAGAATTTCCTAATCATAAGGCCACCATAGATTTGTCTAATCACAAGATCACCATAGAATATATGTTTTTGGCAAAGCCATCCAGTTTTTAAAACAACCACAAACACTTCTTATTACAATAAATAATAAGAGCAATTATACAGGAATTAAATTAATTACCTAACCACAACATGGTTTTTAAGGTGGACCATCCACTACTATTGGTTTTTATGGTGGACCATCCACCAGAATGACAAATTAATGCGTACATCAAGGTCATCACACAAAAACAAATTACATAGCTGAACTATTACGTATCACATGTCATGAAACAATTCCCTGAGCCTTAAGAAGGCTCGAAAGCATACACAAGGTACCTTACCCATTTTTGTAACGGCTTCTTAAAAGCTCCTTCTTCCTGTTATGTATAAGTGAAAGCTTACAGCTCTTGTCACCAGGATCTAGCATATCTTTTCCCGTAGTCTTCAAAGAAACAGGAGGAGAATATTGCACTTGAACTTTCTCCTAAGGGCTATCCAAAGTTCCAGATAGGACTTGCCTTGAGATTAAATTATTTGCATGCATATTATTTCGCATATTGGCTTCCTTACATGTCCTTTCATTACGAATAGTGGTAATTTCAAGTTGCATTTTTTCCAAAATTTTACAAGAAGCTACATAGTCAACAACAGAGTTGTCTAAGTTATTCCATTTTTTTTGAATTCCCTTCGTGATTACATTATATTGCTTGTCGGGGTTCAACTCCACATGCTTTACCCTGAATTCAACCTCATCCACATCATTTGTTTTAGATGCTTCATAGCTACCTTTTAGATTCATTAACATCAAGCCAGAGAATGTGTTATCCCCTACAATAGGCCTAACAGGACTAGATTCCTTCAACATCACTTTCTCTTCTCAAAGCTGCCTGAACTCTAACTACATTATATCCATAAACAATCTTCCTGGTCTCATGAATATCATGCAAAGTGTAATTAATTAGCAATGAAACAGCTCATAGAGCCATCAAGTTCACTTGCAGCAGAACGTAATTCTTCCTTTTGATTACACGGTGTTACCACGTCCAAAATGTCTTTTCTCTTAAGATTGGTACCAATTTATTACGTCGGAGAGCCATTTTCCTCTTAGACAATTTCCTCCGGAAAGATTTCTTATCAAGGTCATCATATTTAGCATTAACATCTGTTTCAATTGAATCCTACATCTTCACATTATCACTATCATGCCCAGTGTCTTAATGATGCTCATTTAGCTCAATAATATGTTGCTTAGTATTACCAGGATCAAAAGTAGGTTCAGTCTTACCTTTGTGGAAGTTAGTTATTGAAACATAAGTAACTTTCCCCATCAAAGTGTTGTAAGCCTTATCCAAGCAAGCTCCAAGGATGTGAAAAATGCAATTGCATTATCCAATCCACTATGATGAATACCACCTGTATCCTTATCTCCAAGCTCAATGACACTGTGTCTTAATCTCATACTATTCGAATTGACTTGCTTCCACTGCTGCTTATTAAAAGGGTCAATCTTAACTATATTGGCAGGTTGGTTATGCTCAGTAGCTTCGGGAATAGCTTTATTTTGTAAGATCTTCCCTTCACCACTACCAACTTTCACATCGATTCCCATACAAATTTTCTTCTTACCACAGCTAACAAAATTATGACCAAATTCCTTGCATTGAGTACACAAATCCAAATTCCAAAGGTATAATACTTTCACTATGTGTTCAGAACCATCTTCCAATAGAACTAGGAATGATTCAAGCATTTCATTATTTGGCATAACCTCAATCATACATTTTGCAAACTCGAGTCTCTCATGACTCTCTATATTGGAATCCATATATCTGGCTCGGGTTCAGGGGCTACTCGTCTGCCTCGAGCATTTCACCATCACCCATATCCCACGCGAGGAAAATGAAAAAGCAGATTCCCTTGCTAGAATGGCAAGCTTTGAAGACCCCCAACTTAACGGATAATCCCCGGTTAAAGTCCTCAACTCTCCAAGTATCAAGCAGGGGCAAGATTAGATAGTTATGAGCACCGAACCCAAGCCCGAGTCATGGATGACACCGATCAGAAATTACCTACAGCACGGGATCCTGCCAAAGCACTACAAGGAAAGACGCGCGCTCACTCGCTAGTCAGTCTGTTACCTTCTTATGGACGGAATACTATACCACAGAGGTTTTTCCGTTTCCCTGCTTCGATGTGTAGCTCATAGTGATGCCCTCTAGGTACTGAGCGGTGTGCATGAAGGCGAATGTGCCGACCACAGTAGGGGGCAGACCCTGGCCAGAAAAATTCTTAGACATGGTTATTATTGGCCTACGCTTGATCAAGACGCCACGGACTACACTCGAAAATGCAATAAGTGCCAGCGGTTCTCCAAAATTCCAAGAGCCCCGCCTACCGAGCTTTCTCAGATGGTCAACCCATGGCCGTTCGCAATGTGGGGAATCGACATCATCAGAACTCTTCCGATGGCCAGAGGCGGGGCGTGGTATGCCGTCGTCGTAGTGAACTATTTCACCAAGTGGGAAGAAGATGAAGCCCTCGCCACCATAACCACGAAGAAGATGATCAACTTTGTTGTCCGCAACATTATTACCCACTATGGAGTGCCTCAGGCCATCATCTCCGACAATGGCACACAATTCGAGAGCATCGAGTTTAAAACTTTCTGTCAGCGCCACGGCATCGATAAAAGATTCTCAGCGGTGGCTCATCCCCAAGCCAATGGGCAAATTGAGGCGGTTAATAAAGTCATCAAGTCCATCATCAAGAAGCGTCTGGAAAAGGCTGGGGCATGTGGGCAGATGAACTCCCTCTAGCTCTATGGGCTTACCGCACCACCCATAAGACAGCGACCAGCCATACTCCTTTCATCTCGCCTACGAATCTGAAGTCGTCATTCCCATTGAGCTCAAGTTGTAATCCCATAGAGTCACATACTTCAATCCAAATACAAACCAAGATCTACTTCTGGGATCACTCAACTTGCTGGAAGAAAAAAGGAACGAGGCCGATATCAGAGTCGCCGCCCAATGACAGCGAGTAGTTCGATACTTCAACTCCAGGGTTCGCCCCAAGGACCTCAATATCGGCAACCTCGTTATGAAGCGGGTTTTTCCCCTGCCAATAGGTCTCGCGCCTAGCTAGGAGGGCCCATACTCCATCCATTGAAAGCTCAGCAATGGAACCTTCAAGCTCGCCACCATCAACGGAGCTGAACTTCCAAGGGCATGGAACAGCGAACATCTCCACTGCTATTTACATAACTCAATTTACAGTTGTTTATTATTTTCAAACAATGTTCTGTTTTGTCAAAAATCCAAGTCATTATAAAGGCTATTACTGCCAAAGTTATTAGTAGAAATGATGTTCAATTTCCTGTCTCCCTGTTGTTTACTTCTCACGTAATGCGCCTTGTTTTCCAACAAATAACTCGATTCACGCCCACCAAAAATCGCATCGGCACCCCGGGCACGGAAGCCGGCATGGCCATCCCAATTTCTGGGTAACATTGAGTCTGAAATGCTTGGCTATGCCCGGCACCCCGAGCATGGGAGCCAGCAACCCTACTCGAGTCGTCGGCCCGTGACGCGACCGAGCCTAAACAACCACGAACTCGAACCCCAGCCCAGTGTCGAGGCCGAGGATAAATCATTCCGCATCCTAACCCAGGCGGCTTGGTGCCACTCAGCGATCGACTAAGATCGATGCAAATCTCTCTTCACAGATTGGGGGTGCCGGTCGAATCTTGGTGCAGCACCAAGACCGAACTTAAATTGTTTCTTCCCCTTAGTTCTCAAGGCTAGGGGGCAGCCCATGACCACGATCAGACCTTACGAGCTGATGATCGGGGCTGAAAACTACGTCGGCGAATTAACGATGTCTGGAGGCTCGCCTTAACCCGAAGAATGATGGGAGACCCACTCACCTGGTGGACCGCACAACGCGACGCCCTACGCCTTCGCTATATTTGGGTTTAACCCCGGGACACCCAAAACAGCAGGCGCAAAGCCTGGTTTCGCAAACTACGGGTTCCCTGAGTTGAGGGGAACTTACTTAAACCAGCGCTCTACCTCACCTCTCTGGAATAATTTACCCAGAGACGACCCCTAATCGCTTTTGTGACAAGTGTAACGATAAGTAAGTTTGTGCAAGTAGGATGCTGGAAAACATAAAAAGAACATCCGAACATTTGACATAAAAGACGATATTTACTAATTCATATTTCCTTTTTTAACACATACACATACGCTAAACAAACTACGTGTCCAATACTTTTACTTTCTAATGACAGGGTGTACATGAGAACCACACCGTGTCTTGAAAAACCAAAAGCGAGGGCCGTACTCACGTAAACTATCGGCCTACACTACCAAAATATCTGTAATCCCTCCTAGGATTGCTAACACTAACCATGCTTTCTTTTCTTGTGCTTGTGCTTGTCCTTTTTTGCAGATTCCACGCTTGACAGATCATCCTTGGTTCTGGGCTTCTTCTTGCCAGGCTCGCTGTTTCCATCTCCGCCCCTCCGGGAAGTGGTTGATTCATGAGAGGTCGAAAGGCATCTCTCGCCTATCCCTTCGCCACTTGAAATATCAGTAATGTCAATCAAGGTGGCCTGCAGCGTAGGCTTGGGGGCACCCCCAGCAGCGAGGCCGACCACAGCATCACTCGTCGCCGGGACGGCCTTGACCTCTTGCTCAGTTTTCTCCTTGGCCTCTCTGGCCGTCTTCCGGACGGAAAGCTTTTGGGACTTGTGAGGCGTGACGCCACCAACTCTGGCTTTCTCAAGGGACTCGGTGGTACTCCGTTGCGCTTCCTCATCCTCCCTCTTCTTTCGGGCCTCATCGTCGGCCCTCTTCTTCTCAGCCTCCTCATCGGCTTGCTTCTTCACAAAGGTGTCGGCAGCTCTCGCCTCGGCGTCCCGCCGAGTCTTCGTTAGGATTTCTTTCCTGACAGCCTCATCATGCTCCCGTTTCTCCTCTACCTCCTCACACTTGGCCACCATCTTAGCCTTTTGACTTGCCACCAGGGCCGCCATTGAAGCCACATCGGCTTCTACCGGGCCTTTGGCAGTGGCATTCAATCCATCGACCACCTCCCCTTCTTTGTTGAGAATGTCAACCATGCTAGAGGTTATTCTTATGTAAGAAAAGGTATCGAGTTGATCGCCGCCCTCTTCGGTTTGTGTCCCTACGGGCCCGGCCCAGTTTCAGTCATTTGAAGGATCATGAGCGGGGTCCGCTATTATCATAGACCCAGGACGAGCTGCATAAGCAAAGACATAACCTTTTTAGTCCATAAATTTGGTAATCACTTCATTCTTAGGGATGCAGGGTAAAAGGAATCTACCTAGGGTAAAGGATGGCGTAGGAATGGCAGGAAGGATACTTGCGAGGATGGGTAAGGTGAATCTAGTATCCCCCAGTGCTGGGAAGTCAGGATTATACTCAGTGGCAGTATGGGCCGTGCCCCCGGGACCACTCATCATGACAGATCTGGGGTCAAGGGATGATGAGAACTCCCCTCGGCGAATGCTTCCGGCACATCCGCGCGCCCGGTCACTACAAACTTTCCTTTCTCTTCGGCAAGCCTCGCCAACCTCTCGTTCTCAACATCCTCGTGCAACAGCCTCCTACCCTCCTTTAACCTCTCGCGTTCGTCGTCATTCGAAAGGACGTTCGCAAGTTGACGCTTTTCTAAAGTGCTCACGTCCACACTATGCAGGAAGGCTTCGTAAGGGATTAACCTCTCCCAAGTTCTAGCAAGCTCGCGGGGATGGTCGTCGACCCACGAGATCCCGCGAACCTCAAAGCTTTTACATACATGCTATTGATACTCTGCTTGAAGGAGGACCTAATGTGGAACTCTGCATCATCCAGCTATCCCTTTAGCTACTCTATCTCCCTTCCGTGTTCAGCCTTATACCCTCAGCCTCGCTCAACACATCCCTGTTGCTAGCTTCAGCATCCTCCTTCGCTTTCTTCATTGCCTCGAGCTGCCTCTTTAGCTCAGCAACCTCAGCGTTCTCAGCCCACAACCTCTCGTTTTCCTCCCTCAAAGCGGTATTGTCGTTCTGGAGCTAAGTAACCTTCCCTATTTCTTCTTCTATCTCAGCGCACACTTTGGACCACTCGTCCTTGTCATTCTTAAGGGCTGTATTTTTGAGGGTCAAGCGACTTATTGTATCACTGAAGTTCTCATGGTCATGCTTAACTTCCTACTTTAAGATCGCATAGGCTTGCTTCAGCTTCGCTGCAATAGCATAGACAAAGGTTAAAACTGGGAAACGCATGGGATTGTGGCTAACTAACCGCAACACAGCAAAGAGACCTACCTATCTCAGTTTCCAAGTGAGTAACTGAGGTCTTTTCACCATCAATAGTTAATTGTCGGTTGACTAGCTTTAGGTTTTTCTTCTTGATCAACTCCGAAAGGTGGAGGGAATACTTGGTAAGTTCGTTGGCTTGATGGTACGCAGCTTGTACATGCATCCATATCTCTCCGGATTCCCTACTGGGAGAGGGATCGAGATCAGGGAGAGACGGCAGCTCGTTGAAATGATATTGAGGGAAATATAGCTTCAAAAATGCCTTCCTCACCTCCTCAGAAAACACTCGAATATGAGATTCCGTCAAATTTTGCATTTCCGTCGCCGCCATTGTGGCATGTCTCAACTGACCAAACAACAACTCCCTCCCCCTAGCGGGCTGAGAGGGGACTGGAGGGGTGATCGATGTGGAAGCTACCAAAGGCCAAGGTCGAGAGTCACCTATGTTGAGCCGAGTATCTCCCGCGGGCACACAGACAGAAGGAGGAGGTGGTGAAGGAGATCGCCGAGATCGATCCTGGTCCCGACGACTGCTGCCTTGTTCTACCGGAGGTGGAGCACCATACAATCTGGTGGATCTCTAGAATCTCATGAAAGAAGAACTCTGGGGATGCTGACGACTCCTGCGCCCATAACTTTGTCTGCCACTTCGTCCTGCTATAACACCTGCCAACAATACAAGCCGAAGTTAGTCAAGTAACTCACATGGACCAACATCTACGCAAAGCAGTGTTATGAATGAATGCCCTAAGTGTTCTCTCAACAGACCAGATTGCCGCCCGATCAGGGAAGTTAACCCATCAGCCGCACAAGAAAGTTCCTCCAGGCTCGTCGTGTTCGGCCATGGAGTCATTACGAAGGGTAGTCTATTTAAGCCAGCAAACTAGCCCGCGGGTTTAAGCGAGGCAGTGGCCCCCGAGTGGATTGCAGGAGACTGCAGTCTATCCGACACTCCTTCCCCTTCCCCTGCCGGAGACGGGATGGGAGTGCTCGGCAACCCCTCCTCTCTGGAAACCTCTTCTTGACCATGAACCCCGCCTTTGCGCGCATCTCCATGAGGCAGAACAATCTCTTGCAATTCTCCTCCCGCGGGGGGCATTTTCCTCTTTCACCCGATAGAAGAAGGGCCTGCCATGACTCCCTCCTTTGGCACCTTGAAAGCAACCGCAGTCCTGATCACGGCTCGGTTGTCCGGCAGTTTCCCAGCGCGGCGGAGGCAGTCCTGACTTGTCACGGTATTGGTGTCACGAAGATTCTCCAGTATCGCCCGCAAGGCGATAAGGCATTGCGATATTCGTCATCAGTAGGTGCCTTCGGATTTCCTGCCATATCCCATTTCAAAACCATGAATAAGCGAGGGAATCCTAAAATTACGACAAGGAATGGAGTTAGAGAAACACTTACTTCCCTCAATCCACCTTCTAGAAAATCCAGGAGGGGAGCTGACAAAGAACCATTCATGCTTAAACACAGACAGCCTAGGCCGAGTCCCGACGAAGAATTTTGTGGCAGCTGTTGCTTCCAAAGACCACTGAGAGGGAGAGGCCGCACTTGTTTTCCTTAGATGGAAGAAGCATCGAATATCTTCCCCGGTGGGCTCCCTGTTCAAAAACTCGGGGAAGAGAACGTAAGTCCCTAAGAGAGAAGCATACGCATTGGGGTGTAGCTGCGATGGCGCAAGGCGAAAAATAGAACAACATGTCTCGGATGAAGTTATTAGCTGGGGGAACGCACCGAGACAGGCAAGCTTGCCAGTTACAAGCAGTAAGACCCTCGGGGGTATATGGGCTCTGTCATCTCTCCCGGGGCCATGGGCATCGCCCACCGGAATCTTAAAACGGGCGGCCATTTTCCTGACCGCAGCAGCATCCAGGCTCGACTGCACTGAGTTAATAGGATTCTCCAAAATTACCGCATCGGGCAGCATGTCCGGATCCACTGGAGGAACGGGGTCATCATCGCCCATGATATCTACATTCTCAACCTCTACAATCACGACCTGGGAGTGTTGTCATTCAGGTTGCTCCCCATACTCAAACGCTTCGGGCGAGCTAGTCGAATAAGAAGAAGTCGAACCTTCGGTGGTGGTCTCAAACTCGCTGCCTGACGAGCCACCCTTAGGGGTAGGATAGAATGTGCACAAGGTGAGCTGGGAAGCCTCGGATTCCACAGTCTTTCCGGTGGGTCTGCATCTTTAGTTATACTTTAATGCATCAACATTAGTACGGACTGTATAGTGACATGTACCCCTCATGTTGGTGACAATTAATACGTGCGTGTAATGTTATGCAAGGATGAGTTACATAAAGAAAGTTCAGAATAATTCGTAACAGTCCAAGTCCCAGTCCGGTTGTATGCTCTACCCTATTTGTATAGTCCTAAAGCCCTGCTCACGCGGCTAACAATATATGCATCTACGCTAAGCATGCAAATCCAGAAATGAAGATTCAGAAGTCAAAGTCCAATTGGAGTGGCGGATCAGAAGCTCGACAGCAGCCATGTCCCCGAGCACAAAAAATTGAGCTCCAGGTTCGAAGTTTCGAACCCGGAAGGGTTCGAAGTTCTGAACTAACCTGGGTTTGAAAACTCGAACCCCTCTGGGTTCAAAATTTCGAACCCAGGCCAGGCTCGAGAATTCGAACCCACGGGCTCAGAAATCCATACCTAGAAAGGTCTGAAGCTTCGAAGCCCCAGGGTTCAAAAATTCGAACCCATGAGGGTTCGAGACTCCGAACCCAATGGGTTCGAAAATTCGAAACCACTTAGGTTCAGAAATTCGAACCAAGATGGGTCCGAAAAATAGAGCCCACGGGGTCTCGATGCCTCCGCCATGGCACTTCGACCTCCTCATCCTCTCGACTCCTCGACACGAAGCCCTACCTAGGTCGGGTTCGAAATTCACTGGGTTCGAATTCGCGGGTTCGAAACTTTCAAGCAATGGCGGCGAGAGAGAGAAAAAAATAGAAGGGAAAGAGTGAAGGGGGGCCCTATTTATAAAAGAAAAAACGACCCTTCGCATTCCGCTGCAGGCTCGAAATTTCGAGCCCACTGCGGGCTCAAAATTTCGAGCCCCCCCAGATCTCGAAACTTCGAGGCCCCGGCTCGAATTCTCGAGCCTACCAGGGTCTCGAGATTTAGAGGCCCAGCCTCGAAAATTCGAGCCCCGCAGGGACTCGAGATTCCAAGGCGTCGCCTCAAAAATTCGAGCCTACCAGGGACTCGAAATTCCGAGGCCCCGCTTAGAAAATTCGAGCTCGCTAGGGACTCGAAATTCCAAGGCCCCTTGGGCCTCGAGAATTCTAGCCCCCAATATATATATAATAAAATGTATATGTATTGGCCATTCCCGCGTGCGTGCCGACTCCCATGCATTCGCGGAGGCCACGCTTGACGGGTTGAGCACGGCACGTCCTCCAACGATGGCTCGTCTGCACCGCCAGGAGGAATGGGCCTTACAGCTAACACTTATTTTACCTCTTGAATTACAGGAAAGATTAACAGCTTCGCCACTCCCTCAACCTGCGCAAAGCACATCGTGTCAAAGACAAAATGTACTTTGGGGGAAATGTTAACCAGCTTTTTGGTCTGGTTCCCAGGAGAGCATCAGACATGCTTAACTCAACGTACCTTGTGAAGATGAGGCTGAAAAGGAACACACAGGAGTGAAGGAAATAAGATCAAGAAGGGATTACACCGCCTGTGGCCTCGCAGCATGTAGAAGACGTCCGCAATCCAAGGCCTCAGACCCCGAAGGAGTTACGAGCCACGACCACCCGGTCCCGGAACCTCGTGCCCCTCGGAAGAACCGGACCCGGGCATGACGCGGAATTCGCACCCAACCGAGTGCGAATTCTCGCACCATGTCTGGGTTCGAAATTTCGAACCCGACCTAGGTTCAAAATTTCGAATCCAGTGGTGCAGGGCCTCGAGCCCAGTGGGTGCGAAACCTCTCACCCACAGCTGGGCTCGAGACCCCGAGCCCAGCGGGCATGAAATCTCGTGCCCACAGCTGGGTTCGAGATCTCAAGCCCAGCGGAACGAGATTTTGCGCTTACATCTGGGTTCGAAATTTCGAACCCACCGGGTTCAAAATTTCGAGGCGCAAGGGGTGCGGGCTCGAATTTCCTGCATGTGGTTCCCCTTTTCACCTAATCCTACCTAATCTCACTCCTATAAATAGCCCATGGCCACACACTTCAAAGGGGTTTGATTTTCTTCACTTGAGACCTTCCTAGAGCTTCATGGGCCTCATTAATGGCATCTCCTATTTGAGGAAGAAGGAGAACTGAATATTCTTTTTCCCAAATACCTAGCATAAAGCAACTGTAAAAGTGAATGTAATGAACATGGCTCTACCTTATAATTCTTGAGTGATTAATAAAAGTTCAACATCCTTCCAAAGTAGATGTAGGCCTAATCCACGGCCGAACAACTATAAATTCTCGTGTCATTTACCGCTTTCTCTTACTTAGTCTTGCGACCAAATTAACTATTCCTAGTAATAGGAATCTTTGGTGTTTAGGACATTTTTTGCCACCAACAAATTACGTTTTAATTTGTTTGAGGACAAACCTAAAATTTCAATGTTAGTCAAGAAATTTGATTTAATTCAATTTATCCTTCTCAAGGATTAATTTAAATTATCAGAATTGATGGTTATTTAATATCTACGGTAGATAATAAATAATAACTGGTTCTATAACATTTAATATAAATACAAAATTTTGATAATCAAACTTTATTTTTATATTAATGTTTAATATTAAACTAAAATATGCTCCCACTCAAATTAACATCCCTTTGTGTGTGTGTGTGTGTGTGTGTGTATTGGTATAAATATATAATGGTGTTCCAAGATCCATATCTAGTCATGGCTTGACCTAGCTTTGGCTAATCCCCAAAACACAACCTTTTAGGCAGACATCTTATGTCAATTATATCATGTATATAATTCTTGGATCGCATGTTGAACATTTTGTTCGATATTATTCATTTGCTCAAAATATAGAATAATTCATGTTGTTGTCTCTAAGCCATAATCTTATTATGCAGCTTAGTTAAGTCAGACCCAATAATACAGTTCAAGTATCACTTTTACTCCATTACATATAACCAAAATAAAAGGATGCACAATGCTTTGCCATTACCTACACCCAGTGATTTTGGACATTGATGAGTGCATTATTAGAAGACATCACCATGACTTAATATAACAAAATTAATCTGCTTTAAAGGGAATTTTATAATTCGTAATGGCGAACAATATTAGAGTTATTTACATATATCAAAATATATGTATTTTATATTCATAATAATAGTTGAATTAAAATTATATATAAAAATATATATCAAACACACACATATATATAAATGTAATATAGGAATGATGCCTATATTTCTTTTGAACATTTCAAAATTTTAAAATACAATTCAACTTTTGTACTGCCGTAAAAACTCATTACTATGTATATTAATATTACCTTTTAAAAGGAAAAAGGAAAACATGCATCTTTTAATTAGTCAGCTGTAATCATATATTAAGGCCCAATACATCATAACGAGCTGGTGTTATTATACATATATACACCTATATTTATACTCAGCTCATTGACTAACATTGGCATGTAAATAAAAGTATAACTATACATTTCATATGACAGTAATATCGAATCATACAACTCAGACTTATATATATGTGGCTGTTACAAAATTATTAACATTATAATATAAAGGAACATGTCCAGTCCAGTTATTGATACAAATACTATAATAAATTTCAGACAGCTTAATACAGCCTTCTTCCTTTGTACAACATTTTTATACAAATACATGTTTGTTTCAATAATCTGGTAATGAACAATTCATACTGTGAATCATGATAGCAACGGTTGCTACTACTAATCCAATAAATTGTGCTGCCAACTTTCAACTGAAACAATTTCAGTGTTTGGTTGCATCCCTCCTGTTTCAAATTTAAATTCAAAAAGGTCAGACTATCTTATTTATATGTATATTTATATCACATGTATGCTTTATATATAAATATATATGTCGCGATCAATATACATCGAATGTATATATTATCTGCTAACCGTTGTATGTACGTATATGAACCATGTTTTACAAACACATCAATATATGTAGTTAATTACGAATTCATACATATATATAAGTCTATCGATATGAACTTACACACAGTACATCTAAACGTATAGTGTTGTTGGTTACCTATATATATATGTATATTATACTCAGTGTATAGTTATGAACTTATATATGGTCCAGTTTAAGTGAATACGTTGTTTACATACACATATACATCTTACAAGTAATATGTACAAATATATCAATTCATGGCAGGTAAAAATATATTAATAATAACAACAGATTGTTTTGAATTGTTGTTGTAAGCATTGTATATATATATAATGATGCAGCAGACTTGGCATGACTTTAACACCAATTTTATTTTTCCAAATATTACATATCATATATGTATCTTAACGTATCAATATCAAGAATAGTGAGTAGCAGTGCATGTTTTAAACATGTAAATATATACAATGAGATCCTAGCATCAAATTTAATGCATTATTAAATGGGTCATTGTGTATATAATAAAATGAACTAATTGATAATATCGCTGTAAATCAAATTTGCAAGAAATTTAAAAAGGTTACTAGTGTGTGCAGTACATTAATGTTAATCAAGTTGAACAGCCATATCAAATATATTGTTCATTAACTTAATATTTTGTATCATGTATAACTATTATACCATCATACACAACTATTAACTTATTCAGAAGAACATAATCTAGATCCATATATGCATACACAATGAAATCAAAACAAGTCATGATTGCATTAGTTATCATATAGCGTGGATACCATATTTAAAACCCCTTTTAGAAAAAGAAACAAGGCCCATGCATACAAATATATGTTAAATTTACAGTGCAAAGATACAGCTGTTAATATATATACATATATCTATATATATACATACATATATGTCATTACAAATCTTGTTACAACCAGCATTTGTTATTAAATACAATCAATATTTTGTAAAAGTCAAGTTAAACCTATTGACGGTTTGAAATATACGTCCATCAGTTCAAACTAGTATCATTTAGATCAATCTGAACACGGCACGAGCAGTTTATGTAACGACCCAGAAAATCTGAACCAATTTAAAAAATTTAAATTGGCTAAAATAATAAATTTTAAATATTTAAAACAAATATTTTAAATAATAGAGATGAAAAGTGAGTTGAATCGACAATTGAAAATGAATATAATTAATTATAATTATAAACAAGGCCTGAAATGGCACTGCAGTTTCAAAAATTGAATTCAAACTTTGTCGGACTGTACCGGGTGCAAAACAAAACGGATTTTAGTGAAACCAAAAATATTTAAATCTGTTAGTGAATACCTTTCTAACGAATCTGAAAAATCGAATTTTCATAGCGGAAAGCAGAAGTTATGGCCGAATGAATTTTCAGAAAGGTCGCTATGGAATTTATATAGCCCGTGAAATTGGCCATTTTGCATACAACCTCGGAATTCGACGAAACGACTTTTTTTGGATCCGGGATGTGAAGTTATTGCTAGGTTTCAAATTTCATAATTTTTGAAGCTAATACGTGAGCGTGGCAAAAGAAAACGTGTTTTGGCCAATTACAGTTAAATTGGATCGACCAGAAATGGGCCTTTTTGCAAACGGTCTCAGAATTCGACGAAACTAGTTTTGTTGGGACCGTATCATCAAAACATAGCTAGATTTATTTTTCTGGAATTTTTCGAATCAGTTTGTGGCCCTGGCAAATTGAAATGTACGTTCAAATTAAATATTGAATGTTTTATATTTTTAATTTGAAGGAAAACTGACTGAAACAGTCGAATGGGCCTACGAAACATATCTCATTGTGTTCGGAATGGGGGTAAAACGCTGGGGACGACAGTCGTTGGGTTTGGACTGGTGGTCGCGTCAGAAAACCCCTTTTAAAACCCATCGGCCAATCAAAATTTTTATAAAAAAAAAATCCTTTAATTTTCTCTCTCCCCGACATCCGTTAACAGGCGGAACCCCTTCGCCACATTCTCTCCTCTTTTCTGGCCGCTCCGATCACCGAAACGCCATGGCCCAGTTGAACTTTTTGTAGATCCCTCCGAGCTCTTCAAATTCGTACATGGAGCACCCACCACCGTCGCTCCTACCTCAAGTTATTCCCTTCGAAAGAGGCGCCGTTCGAAGCCCTCTACCACCCCCTAGGCGTGCACGAGTTCATCAGGAAGGGCACCCCCTGGTGCGCGACTCCAAGCTCTTCGACGTGGTACAACCCGATCTTCGTATCGTGCAACGGATTGAGAGCAAGAATCAAACCTAGTTTTGAACATTTATTGAAGGTAACGGCTTTAATTTATTTTCAGCTGTTTTAACACCTTTAAACTGTTGCAAACTTTGAAAAAATCATATCTTTTTACTGTGTTAACGAAATTCGATGAAACAGGAAACATCGTGACCGTGTGGACGTCTTCTACATTTTAGAAGAGACCGCATATTTTTCTGAGCCTTCTGCTACTTTTGGTGGAGTGGAACCCAATATGAGATTTCTAATTTATAAACAATATGGAAAACGACGATGTATAAATTATATAGTCGATGTATGAGTTATATAAGCGTTGTACACCTCTTGTATAAGCTTTGTATAAGTTGTACGTTCGATGTATAAGTTATATATGCGTTGTAAATATTATATATGTGTTGAAATAGAAGTGAATTGCTATATATAAATATATATATATATATATACGCCCCTCGTCCACAAACCGTGGACGATATTTATTGGTTGTGATTGGTGTGAAAATTGATTGATAGCGAATGGTTGTTTGGGATTGTTTGTGGTTGATATTGATTGATTATGGTTGAAAAATACCCGTTTGTGGTTGAGAAATATTGGGTTGAAACCACATAGGATTAGTTTGTGGAAATGAAATAAATATATACATGCCGCCTGCGTGCGAACTAGATGCATGATCCCCATTGTCAAAAACCGCGAGGTTTTAAGGTAGAGCGAGGAGCCGTACTAGGGACGGTCCAGGTTTTAACTACCCTGCCGTTATGCTGTCGAAATTTTGAATAATATTCATGTGTTTGAATTATTTTCATTTGCTGAAACTATATTTATTCGTTGAATAGAAAACCTTCATGTGTTGAATCGATATTCATTCGTTGATTAGAAATTCATGTGTTGAATGGTATTCGTGTTTTAAATATAAAAATCACATTTTTATCTATTTACAGAAACTATAGAAAACCTTCATGTGTTGAATCGATATTCATTCGTTGATTAGAAATTCATGTGATGAATGGTATTCGTGTTTTAAATATAAAAATCACATTTTTATCTATATATAGAAACTATAGAAAACCTTCATGTGTTGAATCGATATTCATTCGTTGATTAGAAATTCATGTGTTGAATGGTATTCGTGTTTTAAATATAAAAATCACATTTTTATCTATATATAGAAACTATAGAAAACCTTCATGTGTTGAATCAATATTCATTCGTTGATTAGAAATTCATGTGTAGAATGGTATTCGTGTTTTAAATAAAAATCACATTTTTATCTACACATAGAAACTATAGAAAAACTTCATGTGTTGAATCGATATTCATTCGTTGAATTGAAATTCATGTGTTGAATGGTATTCATATTTTGAAATAAATTGTTTTATAAGAAAAATCCTATTTTTATCACCTTTATAAACTATATAAAATAATAGTGTTTTGAAGTGAATTGCTTTACAATAAAAATCACATTTTTATTATATGCATGAATTGTTTAAATGTGTAGTGTTATAAATAGCCACTCGTTCAAATAAACATGACTAAGATAAAATATTCATGAATTAGCTAATGATATGATTTTTGCCTTTGCATGCAACATTAGAATGAATAGTGTTTTTAAACCAAATGGAATTGTAACAACCCGAATTTTAACAACATGTGAAAACAAGAAATCAAGGTATAATTAAAAATGAAATAAAATATACAAAAATATGTTTAGGTAGGTAAATAATGGTGATGCATAAGAAGAATTAATTAATATTTGGAAGAGAAGAAAAATTAGTTCGGTAACGGTGTGTGTAACGGAAAAGATAGTAAAATAAGGATAATTAATTTAAGAATCAGGAATTAGGTAAAATGGACTTCACCATTGCGTTCCTCTCAAAAAAATACGCGAAATAGAGTCCGAGTTTTCGAAAATCGGAGTCCGTATGACCAAGATATGGCCAAAACAAGTTTCAGCAGACTTTCTGGCAGACATAACCGAGTCGACCCTAGAGTCGACCTCCCCAGGCCAGGTCGACCCTAGAGTCGACCCCCCCTGTACAGGTCGACCTAGTCGGCCTGGTTTGGCCCAGAACCCATTTTTGAAGCCCGGTATGTGTTTTGATGGTCCGGATTGACTCTGGGGTTGATCTAATGGCCCAAATGAGTTGCCTACAACTATTTAAAGACCCTAAGACCTAGCCTAAATCATACTATTTCATTTTAGCACTCATGCAGCCGCCATTAAACCTAGAACTCTAAATTAAAAATACAAAGAACAAAAATTAAAGAAGACGAAGGATGATTCTTCAAGGCTACAATTAGAAGCTACAACAACTACGACGCTTTAGACAACGGATTTGGGGCTATTTGATTTAAAGTTTTGATTTGGATTGCTTGCTTCATATTGTAAGTTCTATGTCACTTTTTAGGCAAAAACGATAAAATAACATGGACATGCTATGAATTGAAACCAGATTTAGGAACTATTGTTAATCCATGTTTATATTGTTTAACTTTGAATCATAATTTGGGAATATTGCTATGTTAATGTTGCAAGTTAAACTTATCATGATGTTGATGTTGTTATGAATCACTTGGGCTTAATTGTATGGCAAGTTGGAATAATACATGTCCATGGAATCACTATGTTTATTGAAATCTTTATGTTGATTAAACCATGCCTATGATGCTAATTAAACCATGTCTATGATGTTAATGAAACTATGCATGTGATGTTAATATACCTATCATGTTAATGACAAATTGGGAATTGCTATGTTATGATGAAAAGTTGGAATCATTATGTTTATAATGCTAGATGAGAATCATTAGGTTAAAAATACTAAATTGGAATCCACTATGCCTATTAGAATTACCATGCCTATAATGTTTCATGTTTGTAATAAAATCATTATTATGCTCGCAATGATTATTATGCCTATGATGTAAAGTTGAATTCATCATGTTGAACTAAGTTGGAACCATTACTATGCCAAGTTATCATCATGCTAGTATTGAAACCATGTGATATGTTATAGCCTGTTTATTATGCAAGTGATGGTGGAATTGTCACATATGCCTATCACATGTTTGGTGTTATTCCCCTTTATCTCTTGAATTGTTTATGCTTGTGAACGAAGTACGTTTATATACGTTGGGGATACGATTGGGTAGAATAGGCAAAACTTGAATTGATTATAATCATAAATCGTGAAATTTGGCATAAGTAGAACATGAAATATGGCACGAAAACTTGACTTGAACATGCCATAACTTGACTTGAAACATGCCTTAGATGGGCACGAAATTGACATATGAACATGCTATGAAAATAGCACGAATTTGATAAGAACATGGGCATGACTTTAGAAAACAAGAAAGTGGCCAACTCGAGGTTGGGTTGAGTTTGTAGTGTAAACCTGCCCGGAACCGCCCGACAAATCCAGTTGCTACAAATAATAGGATCCAATGTGGGTAGTTGGTCACATCGCGCTTGAAACCCGAGGTTGGCTTGAGTTCGTAGCGTAAACCTGCCCGGAACCGCCCGGCAAATCCAGTGGCTACGAACAATAGGATCCAATGTGAGTGGTTCGGTGCATTAACGATTCAATTAATGCCAATTAGGATTAAGTCATGAACATGAAAAGACAACTTAACCAACTTGAACATGATTTGTAGGGCTAAGTCATGAACTTGACACGACAACACTTAGCCAACTTGACATGATACGTAGGCGGGTTAAGTCACGAATTTAAATGACATACTTAACCATCTTGACACGACTAGACTGGAAAAGGATTAAGTCACGAATTACATGACTTAATCGGTTAGGCGGGTTAGGTCACGAATTACATGACCTAATCTGTAGGCGAAACCCTAGGCACGACCCTTTTCAGCAGTAACCCTCTAGATGTATCAAGGTACCCTGGGGCTAGGCCGGGTGGGGCACGATTACTGGGCTGATTGTAAGAGGTGAACGACGGCAGTGGGGTATGCCAGTGTAGGTTCGGTGGACTACGGTCGTGCACGTATTCCGGGGCAGGCACTGGGTATCCGTAGATTTATCTGTGCATCTTGAATCGTGTCAGGGGTTGACACCCTAGGGCTGATACACCCGAAGGTGGACCCAGCACAGGTGACTACATTCGTGATTAGTCGTATGACACTGACACTTGACGAGCTAGAACTTGTAGGGAGCCGATCGACTAGATAATCGCTCCGTAGGACCCCGTACTTGGGTCAGACCCCGTTTCAGGGTCATTTCATGATATTGGGCCGTGGGATTTATTTCGTGATTAACTTGTGACATGGGCTTAGTATACTAGTACAGTCGATGCAACGAATCTCGAACATGTGATGTTTTACTAGACTTGTCTTGACTTATCCTGATCACCTTAGTCTATCTTGTTCACCTTGACACCATTCTTAAGTTTAGTTCCAGTTCATACATGACAGGTTGTTTTAACCGTTTTTACACTGAAAGTCACTAGGACTTACTCAGTCTTTATGACTGACCCTTTTCCTTTCGCCTCTTTTTCTTTCGTTCCCCCCCCCCCCCCCCCCAGGTTCTCAGGGAGGAAACACTAGCTCTTAGCTTGGATATCACTTGCTTTGGCTCAGCATGTACGGTTTGCTATGGCTACTTCTTTTTACTGCACTTGGGGAATAAGCTGGTTTTCTAAGTTATTGCTTGTTTGGCTATTATTACAAGATAGTTGTAATGAAGTTGTTATTTGAAATGTTTGTAAGAGACATGGTTTACTTTGGAATAAAATGAAGTTCTGTTTTGCACATAAATTCTTCCGCTGTTTACTTAATTATTTATTTATGTACTGTCTTGTGATAATTCTGTGATGTTATCTCGATAATACCCCTCCAAAACTAGTGCATTCCCTTTTGCGAGTGACCCTAGCGGAGGTGTGGTGTTACATTTGGTATCAGAGCAGAAGGTTACCAAGACTGGGCAAAAGTTTTGAAAACCTTTTGAATTTTTTTCAAAACCATTTACAAAGAAGCTCTTTTCAAGAAAAGTTGGTTTATTTTAAAAGGCTATTCCCCAAAAAGCCATTAGCACAATCTTTGTTTCCTCGTTTGAATCTTTTCCTTTTTCGTTTTCAGCTTATCATGGCCGACGATCTTAATCTTCCCGAGGGTGTCAATATACCCACTTGGTTCCGTCGTTTCCTCGAGGCTCGGGCTAATGTGACAGGCCCAGCCAATCCTCCTCCTCATCCTCCTCAACCTCCGCGAGAAACTGCTTTTTCAAAGATATGCAAGGACTTTAAGGCCATGGGCGGAAAGGATTTCCTAGGAACTGAGACTTTTGTTGAGGCACGGAATTGGTTGAAGGAAACCGAAGACTTGTTTGTTATCTTTGAGGTAGAGGACAATAGGAAAGTACAGTTGGCGGCGTGGCTCAAGAAAGAGGAAGCTTCTTATTGGTGGGAAGTCACCAACGCTACTAGGTCCATTGAGACTTGGGCGGACTTTAGAGGGAGATTTGGGCTTAAGTTCTTGTCATCGGCAGAGGAGAGTCTCCAAATGGAACGGTTTCTGGCCCTTAAATAAGGAAATATGACGGTTAAATAATACATGAACCGTTTCAATCAGCTTGCTCGCTTCGGATTGGAGTTAGTCAACACTCCTCAAAAAAAGGCGCTACGTTTTGCACGAGGCTTGAACGAGCCACTACATGGTTTGGCCATGACTCATGTGCCCATGGGGGCGACCTTTGAAAGCTTGGTGGATATGGCCCTACTGTATGAGGAAGATAAGAAGGGCAAGAAAGAGGTCAAGCCCAACGATTCTCAGAATAAGAAGGTAGACTCTGGGAAAGGAGGCAAGAACGACAACTCATGTGATAAAAGGAAATGCAATTTCTGTGGTACGGAAGGGCACATAGCTAGGGATTGTAGAAAGAGGAAGAGAAAGCAAGGTGAATGTTTTCATTGTGGGGAGACTGGACACATCAGCAAGGACTGCCCTAAGAAGCAGACCGGACCTTCTGGGGGTACATCTTTAACTTCTTTTTCTAGATGCTTTGTTTTATCTTGTTTCTCTCCTCGATCCTATCTTGAGAACCATAGGTAGAATCTTTTTGGATGTAAACATGTAATTGAAACATGTTATGATTGCAAAATGGTTGCAAGTGGTCGCAAGTGGTTGCTCGTGGATGCATGAATACACATTAGGCACTAGATCGGCTCAGTCACAGTTTCATACTTGCATATGCATGAGTGATTATTTTGGAAACTTGGTTGTGCTATCATTTGGTTGTTGCATATGATTGAATGTTTGTGCACTCATGTAGAAATTATGAATTATAATAGGAAAATTTTGCATACATATTGGATTCATTTCACTAAACATATTTTGCATTTAGAAAATCAATCAGGCCTGATCATTAGCATTAGATAAGGAACATATACACACACTCTTTGCATGTGTTCATAAAACATTAGAAGTCTTTTAAGGACCATGGTTGCTTGTGGATGATTTTTTGAGTAGATGGATGATGGATGGTAGGACACATTCTTCTTAACTTGAAGATTTCGGGGACGAAATCCTTTAAGGAGGGGAGAATGTAACAACCCGAATTTTAACAACATGTGAAAACAAGAAATCAAGGTATAATTAAAAATGAAATAAAATATATAAAAATATGTCTAGATAGGTAAATAATGGTGACGCATAAGAAGAATTAATTAATATTTGGAAGAGAAGAAAAATTAGTTCGGTAAGGGTGTGTGTAACGGAAAAGATAGTAAAATAAGAATAATTAATTTAAGAATCAGGAATTAGGTAAAGTGGACTTCACCATTGCGTTCCTCTCGAAAAAATACGCGAAATAGAGTCCGAGTTTTCGAAAATCGGAGTCCGTATGACCAAGATATGGCCAAAACAAGTTTCAGCAGACTTTCTGGCAGACATAACCGAGTCGACCCTAGAGTCGACCCTAGAGTCGACCTCCCCAGGCCAGGTCGACCCTAGAGTCGACCCCCCCTGTACAGGTTGACCTGGTCGGCCTGGTTTGGCCCAGAACCCATTTTTGAAGCCCGGTATGTGTTTTGATGGTCCCGATTGACTCTGGGGTTGATCTAATGGCCTAAATGAGTTGCCTACAACTATTTAAAGACCCTAAGACCTAGCCTAAATCATACTATTTCATTTTAGCACTCATGCAGCCGCCATTAAACCTAGAACTCTAAATTAGAAATACAAGAACAAAAATTAAAGAAGACGAAGGATGATTCTTGAAGGCTACAACTAGAAGCTACAACAACTACGACGCTTTAGACAACGGATTTGGGGCTATTTGATTTAAAGTTTTGATTTGGATTGCTTGCTTCATATTGTAAGTTCTATGTCACTTTTTAGGCAAAAACGATAAAATAACATGGACATGCTATGAATTGAAACCGGATTTAGGAACTATTGTTAATCCATGTTTATATTGTTTAACTTTGAATCATAATTTGGGAATATTGCTATGTTAATGTTGCAAGTTAAACTTATCATGATGTTGATGTTGTTATGAATCACTTGGGCTTAATTGTATGGCAAGTTGGAATAATACATGTCCATGGAATCACTATGTTTATTGAAATCTTTATGTTGATTAAACCATGCATTTGATGCTAATTAAACCATGTCTATGATGTTAATGAAACTATGCATGTGATGTTAATATACCTATCATGTTAATGACAAATTGGGAATTGCTATGTTATGATGAAAAGTTGGAATCATTATGTTTATAATGCTAGATGAGAATCATTAGGTTAAAAATACTAAATTGGAATCCACTATGCCTATTAGAATTACCATGCCTATAATGTTTCATGTTTGTAATAAAATCATTATTATGCCCGCAATGATTATTATGCCTATGATGTAAAGTTGAATTCATCATGTTGAACTAAGTTGGAACCATTACTATGCCAAGTTATCATCATGCTAGTATTGAAACCATGTGATATGTTATAGCCTGTTTATTATGCAAGTGATGGTGGAATTGTCACATATGCCTATCACATGTTTGGTGTTATTCCCCTTTATCTCTTGAATTGTTTATGCTTGTGAACGAAGTACGTTTATATACGTTGGGGATACGATTGGGTAGAATAGGCAAAACTTGAATTGATTATAATCATAAATCGTGAAATTTGGCATAAGTAGAACATGAAATATGGCACGAAAACTTGACTTGAACATGCCATAACTTGACTTGAAACATGCCTTAGATGGGCACGAAATTGACATATGAACATGCTATGAAAATAGCACGAATTTGATAAGAACATGGGCATGACTTTAGAAAACAAGAAAGTGGCCAACTCGAGGTTGGGTTGAGTTTGTAGTGTAAACCTGCCCGGAACCGCCCGACAAATCCAGTTGCTACAAATAATAGGATCCAATGTGGGTAGTTGGTCACATCGCGCTTGAAACCCGAGGTTGGGTTGAGTTCGTAGCGTAAACCTGCCCAGAACCGCCCGGCAAATCCAGTGGCTACGAACAATAGGATCCAATGTGAGTGGTTCGGTGCATTAACGATTCAATTAATGCCAATTAGGATTAAGTCATGAACATGAAAAGACAACTTAACCAACTTGAACACGATTTGTAGGGCTAAGTCATGAACTTGACACGACAACACTTAGCCAACTTGACATGACACGTAGGCAGGTTAAGTCACGAATTTAAATGACATACTTAACCATCTTGACACGACTAGACTGGAAAAGGATTAAGTCACGAATTACATGACTTAATCGGTTAGGCGGGTTAGGTCACGAATTACATGACCTAATCTGTAGGCGAAACCCTAGGCACGACCCTTTTCAGCAGTAACCCTCTAGATGTATCAAGGTACCCTGGGGCTAGGCCGGGTGGGGCACGATTACTGGGCTGATTGTAAGAGGTGAACGACGGCAGTGGGGTATGCCAGTGTAGGTTCGGTGGACTACGGTCGTGCACGTATTCCGGGGCAGGCACTGGGTATCCGTAGATTTATCTGTGCATCTTGAATCGTGTCAGGGGTTGACACCCTAGGGCTGATACACCCGAAGGTGGACCCAGCACAGGTGACTACATTCGTGATTAGCCGTATGACACGGACACTTGACGAGCTAGAACTTGTAGGGAGCCGATCGACTAGATAATCGCTCCGTAGGACCCCGTACTTGGGTCAGACCCCGTTTCAGGGTCATTTCATGATATTGGGCCGTGGGATTTATTTCGTGATTAACTTGTGACATGGGCTTAGTATACTAGTACAGTCGATGCAACGAATCTCGAACATGTGATGTTTTACTTGACTTGTCTTGACTTATACCGATCACCTTAGTCTATCTTGTTCACCTTGACACCATTCTTAAGTTTAGTTCCAGTTCATACATGACAGGTTGTTTTAACCGTTTTTACACTGAAAGTCACTAGAACTTACTCAGTCTTTATGACTGACCCTTTTCCTTTCGCCTCTTTTTCTTTCGTTCCCCCCTCCCCCCAGGTTCTCAGGGAGGAAACACTAGCTCTTAGCTTGGATATCACTTGCTTTGGCTCAGCATGTACGGTTTGCTATGGCTGCTTCTTTTTACTGCACTTGGGGAATAAACTGGTTTTCTAAGTTATTGCTTGTTTGGCTATTATTACAAGACAGTTGTAATGAAGTTGTTATTTGAAATGTTTGTAAGAGACATGGTTTACTTTGGAATAAAATGAAGTTCTGTTTTGCACATAAATTCTTCCGCTGTTTACTTAATTATTTATTAATGTACTGTCTTGTGACAATTCTGTGATGTTATCTCGATAATACCCCTCCAAAACTAGTGCATTCCCTTTTGCGAGTGACCCTAGCGGAGGTGGGGTGTTACAGGAATCGAATATGAAGTTAAATGGAAAAATGATAAATGATAAGAACTGTATATATGTACATGCATATTTATTGAACAAGTTATAGCAAAGGGGCTAGAGAAGAGGAATAAAATTGTGTGCCCGACAAATAGGTACACATTTACTGTTTTGTTTGGGTGATGATTTTATGAGCCTGTTGGCTAGCCGCTTGGCCTTTTCTTTTTCTTTTTCTTTTTGACATGAGACGCCCATGTGGCTATTTGGGAATTTTCCCAGCCCCTCCCGTACAAAGGAGGTTTTGGCGAATTTTTCCGAAATTTAAAGGCGTTAGAGAAATTTTTGAAGTGAAAACGATAGTGAAATTGTTGAATAAACTATATTTATATAAATATATAAATATAAATAAAATTAAAACGAAACGTGGCAGTGCAGTTCGTGTTTTGAAACCGTGATTTCAAACAACTAGTGCGGGAAATCCGACCATTGGATTTTCCCGAAACTGCAACCGTTGGGTTCGCCTTGGAAATATCTTTCCAATGGCACCAACTTTGTAAAAATCCAACGGTTGGATTGTCTGGAATGTTTAATTCAAATCTGAAGAATAATAGCGCCAGATACGATTATATTTATATATATATATATAAATATAATTATATTTGATCGAATAACGATGCTGCAGTTCGTATTTTGAAATCGAAACTTCAAACGATTGTACCGGGAGATCCGACCGTCGGATTTTCCCGAAACTGGAACCGTTGGATTCGTTTTGAAAAGACCTTTCTAATGATGTAAATTGTGTGAAGATCCAACGGTTAGATTTTCAGATATGTGTAAATCAAATCTGAAGAAAAACAGTGCCACGGCCGCGTTATGGCCCGAAGCGTCGTTTTGAATAAATTGGCTATTTTAAAATAAATAAAAATAGCGATAAATCGTTATAAAATACCATAAACAATATGGAATGGAAATAAACTGAGTTTGCTCGATTTATGTGGTATTTGATGGTTGAATGTGTTTGGTGTGAAAATGACCTTAAAGAACAAAATTGGTGTTGTCGAATAATTTAACCATTGAAGTAAATTGATTTGAAATTCTAAATATATGTGAATTATTTGAAAAGGCCGAGTTAATTCTCATTTCAAATAATTGACCGACGATTGAAAGTCGAAGATGAAGATGGTGGTCGAAGACCGGAGATCTTCACCTCGTTTGGATGGTAACCGAGGTCCTGATTGGGAGGCATCCCGAAATATGGATAGTGAGTGGTGATCGTCCAGACGTACGTGGTGATCGACGGGTTTGCGAGGTATTTAGTGCCTCCGGTTTCGTTCAGACCCAGAACAGACTTGTAAATGGACTGTGTGTATGACATTGGATTTTATTCTGTGTTGATTGATCTCTATTAAATATACATCTGTTTGGCGGCGGAGAATTTATTCTTTTGCTTAACGCCCCTCTCTGAAACGCACGAGCTCAGAGGTTGTATAACGATGGACATCAGTCGCGTGGCATGAACTGCCTGTGTGGCATGCTAAGATGCAGTGATCAGGGCTTCTGTTGAAAAGCAAAGTCTTGTGTTGATGATCAAAGCACTGCCGGTGTGGCGTAGCTTTGTGTATAACGTAAAATCGCGAGCCTCACACCCCGGTATGAACCAGAAATGGGAGAGGACATCAGGGAGGGCCTGTGTTTCTTTCTAGCTAGGGTGGAGTCAGTGACCTACCAGCCCTGACATTTATATACTTTTCACCTGTGTAGTTGTTGCTGTTGCAAGGCGCCTCGGTTTGATCGGACGATCCGGGTCCGATGGAGTCATTCGTTGGCTCGTTTACGCCCCAAAGGGCGGGGAGACGTAGTGTTCAGGCATAATAATCCACATCGGTGGACCGGCCCTGACGATCCAAGGGGCAGTTGCGGCTGTTCCTGAGACACGAGCTAGAGCGGCTCGAATTCGGTAAGGACTATCTTTTGCCTTGGTTCATGACGGAAATCCAATTTCCAAATACGTGACTGTGCGGTTTTGATTGTGTATATATATATATATATATATATATATATATATGGCGACATGATATATGGTACCCATGCCGCCTATGATTGATAGTTATGATTTGAAATTGTTTTCAAAACATATAAACACTAGCAATAATATCAAATGCCTTTGTTTTATTCGTATCAAGCATATTTTGGCCGATATAAGGTAAAAACTCTATCCTCCGGTTTGCGTTGCATTGTGTGATGGGAACTGAGTCTTATAATGGCTTCATTTTTATAAAAAGCATTGCGATGGTTAAAAGAATGATTTGTTTTAAAGCACTGGCAATCCAATGGAGTAAAGCCCGTTCCACGAAAGTGGCGTGGTCCTGTGATTAGCCATATTATATATGTGTTGAGTAGACTTCTCATACCAGTCCCATGACTGGCTCGTAGTTTGTTTCACTTTCAAACTCGGGTGCCCCTTTTTCTACACGGGCAGCCTTGTATTCAGGTTTAGCTGGTTCTTTCTGGATAGCTGAAGATGGATTCTATTATTTATATCTTTTTATGCTGTTCAGCTCCTATTGTATATATTTTGTTTATTTCCGCTGTAGACATTTATGTATAGCTGAACTGTATTTGTACTAAGTAAGATCTTGTTTACTGTGTAACTCTGATGATTACTTTTATCCGGTATATTCTATTGTCCATTATCCGGTGTATTTATTTAATTCTGTTCTGCTATTATCTGTTTCTGTGTTATATTCCAAAGATTACCCTTGTCTCCGTCAGAACGGGATTTGGGGTCGTCACAACGTGGTATCAGAGCTTTGGTTAAGCTTAGTTTTGGTATATAACATTTGAACGAACTCGTCAGAAATAGAACCAGTAGTGTTCTAGGACGGGTAACTCTATACAGATAGGATCAGTAATATCCTAGTATAAGTAAAGCAGAATGGAATACACCCCAGTAGACACATTTACATTGAAGTATTTGTCTCTATATTTTGAAATATCTTTTCTGTTGACCTGACACTTTGTCTGCTAATTGCAGACGCACTAGAAAATGAGTGATAGGAACAGAAGAAATAATCGTATGGCTCGACCAGCTAATGAGCCAGTTGTGCTCCCGCAGTCAGAATCCGATATAGAAGTTCTATTCAAGAGATTTCGAAATCTGGGTGGATCGCCATTCTTAGGCAAGGAATCCATTATGGAAACACAAGCTTGGATTCGTTCTACAGAGAAAATCTTTGAGGGTTTAAAGCTGAGAGACGATCAGAAAAGATTGCTGGCGTCTTGGGCACTCAAAGAGGAAGCTTTGTTTTGGTGGGATTCAATTATTAAAGATAATCCAGAAGGTGATATCACCTGGGACAGATTCAAAGCGATTTTCTTAGAAAGATTTACTCCTCCCGAAGCAACCGAGAGATTATGTGATGAATTTTCTTATCTGATACAAGGTGATATGACCATCCCAGAATATCACAAGAAATTCAACGAACTTGCTCACTTTGCTCCTCATCTGATTCAAGATCCAAAGAGGAAGAATATGAGATTTATTAATGGCCTGCAAAGAAAATATCAGAACAGTGTAATGAGGAATGTGAAGCTCCCCTTTTCTGAAATGATATACATGGCCTACCAGTATGAAGATCTCGACAAAAGGGGCATGTTGCACGACGAAGAGGAAGTCAGTTCTAGCGATAAGGTTGAATCAGAAACTGGTCGTCCTAAGGCCAGTACCATGTCTGAGGTCAGTAAGGAACCCAAAGTCAATCGAAAAAGGGCCAGACCAGGAAAAGAACCAGTAACGACCACCGTATGCAATAACTGCCATCTGAAAGGGCATTTGTCGATAAACTGCGGACCTTTAAAGAAGCGATTAAAAGGTGCACTTCAATCCAAAGAAGGATTTCAAGCGAATAGAAAATGCAATCTCTGCCATCAGGTTGGTCACGTAAAGCAAGATTGCTGGAAGATGAAGAAGCCTGAAGTAGTTCAAGTGAATGAAGTAGCAGAAACTTCTGATCCCTCAGCAAGTCAAGGAAGATCTGATGTTTTAGAAGGAACGCTTACTGTCAAAAACATTCTAGTTAAATTACTGTTTGACACAGGCGCATCACGAAGCTTTATCGCAAAGAGTGCCGCTAAGAAGCTAGATTTGAATTTAAGGAAGCTCAAGGAACCAATGACTGTCCAGAATCCGGTCGGGGGTTCTATCAATCTCAGTTGGATTTGTGCAGTACATGTCTCCTTTTCTTGCTATAAATTCCCTATTATCTCTATTGTCATGAATTTTAATGAATTCGATATTATTCTGGGATTGGATTGGCTAACCAAATATGAAGCAGAGGTTAGATGCGCCGAGAGAGTTGTTAGGGCTAGGATTAAATCAGGAAGTTATATAACCATACCGTGTGAAAGTCAGAAATCTAATAGAAAAGACTTCTGGGCAGCTCTCGATGTTTCTCCAGCCCAAATAGAAAATGTCCCTAAGGTTTCAGAGAATATCCCTGACCTCATCAAAGACATTCCTGTCGTCAAGAACTATGCGGATGTATTCGAGGAAGTTGTTCGCTTACCTCCGCAGAGAGAAATAGATTTCAAAATTGCTTTAATTCCGAATGCAAGGCCGGTAGTTCACGCTATTCGAAGAATGTCCTTGAAAGAGAAAGAGGAATTAGACAATCAAACACGACAGCTAGTATGGAAAGGTCTGATCAGGCCTAGTTTCTCTGATTGGGGAGCAGTAGTGGTGTTTGTCCCAAAATCTGACGGTACTCTACGTCCATGTGTGGATTATCGTGATCTGAACAAACAGACGATAAATAACAAATATCCATTGCCGCGGATTGATGATTTGTTGGATCGACTAAATGGAGCACAAGTATTTTCACGAATGGACCTAGCTACAGGCTTCCATCAACTTCGAATTGCCGAAGAGTGTGTTCCAGTGACAACATTCAGAGGTCCCGACTTATTCTACGAGTGGTTAATAATGCCGTTCGGCTTATGTAATGCTCCAGCTTACTTCGTCGATCTGATGAATAGAGTGTTCAGAGGAGTTTTGAATAAATTTGTTCTGGTTTTCATTGACGATATTCTAATTTTCTCTAAATCAAAGCCCGAACATGAAAAGCATCTGGAACAGGTTCTAGAAATTCTGAGACAGAATGTATTAAAAGCCAAATTTTCCAAATGTATCTTCTGGCAAGATGAAGTAAAATTTCTAGGCCACGTTGTATCAAAAGAAGGAATTGCTGTGGATCCAAGCAAAATTACAGCTATTCAGAATTGGAAACGGCCCAGTACCCCCACTGAAGTCCGCAGTTTTCTCGGATTAGCTAACTATTACCGGAAGTTCGTTAAAAACTTTTCAAAGATATCTGGTCATTTAACGAAGCTTACAAAGAAGCACTCTAAATTCAAATGGACTCCAGAAAGTGAGGAGGCTTTCGAAGAGCTAAAGTTAAGACTAACGACTGCTCCAGTGTTAACCATCATCGATGGCAACCAGGATTTGAAAGTCTGGACTGATGCTTCTAGAGAAGGCCTTGGCGCAGTGTTAATGCAAAGGGGCCAAGTGATTGCTTATGCTAGCCGCCAACCGAAGCCGCATGAAATGAACTACGTAACTCATGATCTTGAGTTATTGGCTATAGTATTCGCTTTGAAAATCTGGAGGCACTATCTTTTGGGTGAGAGATTTGAACTGTTTACAGACCATCAGTCGTTAAAGTATCTGTTCACCCAGAAAGACTTGAATTTGAGGCAGCAACGTTGGCTGGAGTTTCTTGCAGCATACGACTTTGAAATTATATACACTCCAGGGAAAGCCAATGTCGTGGCCGATGCGTTAAGCCGAAATAATGAGATGATCGCCAGTTTTATTATCACGACTTCATTACTAGATAAAATATCTGCTCTTCAGGAGGATGATCAGTTCATTCAGAAGATCAGAGAGATAATTCAACAAGGCGAACCCTCGAGTTTTCAAGTTGATAATGATGGAATTCTAAGGCTCAAAGGTCGAATCTGTGTCCCTAACATTCCTGAACTTCGAAAGGAAGTACTGGATGAATGCCACAAGTCAAAACTCAGTATCCATTCGGGAGTAAGCAAAATGTATAATGACATCAAATGCACTTTCTGGTGGAAATCGATGAAAAGAGACATTTCCTTATATGTTAGCCGATGCCCTACTTGCCAGCTAGTCAAAAGCGACCAACAGAAACTAGCTGGATTATTACAACCGCTAGACGTTCCAGGCTGGAAGTGGGAACATATTTCTATGGATTTCATTGATGGTCTACCCTGAACCAGAAAAGGGAATGATAGTATTTGGGTGATCGTAGATCGCTTCACGAAGACCGCCCATTTCATACCTGTCAGATCAAACAGAACTGCTCAGAGTCTGGCGCAGATATACTTCAGGGAAATTGTTAGACTGCATGGGGTGCCGCTCAACATAGTCAGTGATAGAGATACAATATTCACTAGCAAATTCTGGGAAGCATTTCAAGTCGAGCTGGGAATGAAGTTGAACTTAAGCACCGCTTATCATCCTCAGACAGACGGTCAGACTGAGAGGGTAAATCGTATTTTAGAAGATCTATTGCGGGCTTGTGTTATAGATTTCGGTGGATCATGGGAAGACCATCTGCATTTGGTTGAATTCTCTTATAACAACAGCTACCAGGCGAGTCTCACAATGTCACCATTTGAAGCATTGTATGGTAGACCGTGCCGATCTCCTGCTTGTTGGGTCGAGCCCGGAAATAGACTTTTGTTGGGTCCTGATATGATCCGAGAAGCTGCCGACAAAGTCGATTTTATTAAGAAGCGATTACTCACCGCTCAAAGCCGACAAAAGAGTTATGCCGATAGAAGAAGAAGAGATATATCATTTGCTGTTGGCGACTATGTATATTTGAAAGTATCGCCGATGAGAGGAGTTATCTGGTTCTGTAAAACTGGAAAGTTGGCGTCCAAATTCATTGGTCCGTTCCCTATTCTGGAACGGATCGGGACTCTCGCTTATAGGGTTAAATTGCCAGATTGGTTGCCTGGAGTTCATGATGTATTTCACATATCTCAACTTCGAAAGCACATTCATGATCCAGACTTGATCGTGGAAGAAGCAGCTCAACAGGATATTGAAATTACTCCCGAATTAGCTGTGAGAAGAGAGCCGCTAAAGATCATCGACAAAGAAACCAAAGAGCTGAGGAACAAGAAGGTTCACTTAGTCAAAGTGCAATGGAGTGGAGATCCGCGAGATTGTACTTAGGAAACTGAGGAGAACATTCAGAAAGCTTATCCTAGATGTCGAGTTGATATCTCTGATTGACTCTGGTGTAAGGTACATTTACCATACTTTGCATTACCATTTAATTCTCTACTCTGTTGTTATTTTCTTTCCATGGATGTGCATTTTTAAATTCTATAGTCTGAATGATTTTAAAAAAGAGTATAGAAGTTGATCAGTATATTTTTGAAAGGTTAAAACGATTTGATTGTTGGTTGTGTTGTGTGATTGTAGATTTATCAAACCACTTTCGACTTTGTTCCTTTTCGGGGACGAAAAGTTTTAAGTGGGGGAGATTGTAACGACCCAGAAAATCTGAACCAATTTAAAAATTTTAAATTGGCTAAAATAATAGATTTTAAATATTTAAAATAAATATTTTAAATAATAGAGATGAAAAGTGAGTTGAATCGACAATTGAAAACGAATATAAATAATTATAATTATAAACAAGGCCTGAAATGGCGCTGCAGTTTCAAAATTTGAATTCAAACTTTGTCGGACTGTACCGGGTGCAAAACAAAACAGATTTTAGTGAAACCAAAAATATTTAAATCTGTTAGTGAATACCTTTCTAACAAATTGAAAAATCGAATTTTCATAGCGAAAAACAAAAGTTATGGCCGAATGAATTTTCAGAAGAGTCGCTATGGAATTTATATAGTCCGTGAAATTGGCCATTTTGCATACGACCTCGGAATTCGACGAAACTGCTTTTGTTGGATCCGGGATGTGAAGTTATTGCTAGGTTTCAAATTTCATAATTTTTGAAGCTAATATATGAGCGTGGCAAAAGAAAACGTGTTTTGGCCAATTACAGTTAAATTGGATCGACCAGAAATGGGCCTTTTTGCAAACGGTCTCAGAATTCGACGAAAATAGTTTTGTTGGGACCGTATCGTCAAAACATAGCTAGATTTATTTTCCTGGAATTTTTCGAATCAGTTTGTGGCCCTGGCAAATTGAAATGTACGTTCAAATTAAATATTGAATGTTTTATATTTTTAATTTAAAGGAAAACTGACTGAAACAGTCGAATGGGCCTACGAAACATATCTCATTGTGTTCGAAATGGGGGTAAAACGCTAGGGATGACAGTCGTTGGGTTTGGATTGGCGGTCGCGTCAGGAAACCCCTTTTAAAACCCATCGGCCAATCAAAAATTTTATATAAAAAAAATCCTTTAATTTTCTCTCTCCCCGGCATCCGTTAACAGGCGGAACCCCTTCGCCACCTTCTCTCCTCTTTTCTGGCTGCTCCGATCACTGAAACGCCATGGCCCAGTTGAACTTTTTGTAGATCCCTCCGAGCTCTTCAAATCCGTACCTGGAGCACCCACCACTGTCGCTCCTACCTCGAGTTATTCCCTTCGAAAGAGGCGCCGTTCGAAGCCCTCTACCACCCCCTAGGCATGCGCGAGTTCATCAGGAAGGGCACCCCCTGGTGCGCGACTCCAAGCCCTTCGACGTGGTACAACCCGATCTTCGTATCGTGCAACGGATTGAGAGCAAGAATCAAACCTAGTTTTGAACATTTATTGAAGGTAACGGCTTTAATTTATTTTCAGCTGTTTTAACACCTTTAAACCGTTGCAAACTTTGAAAATCTTATCTTTTTGCTGTGTTAACGAAATTCGATGAAACAGGAAACATCATGACCGTGTGGACGTCTTCTACATTTTAGAAGAGACCGCATATTTTTCTGAGCCTTCTGCTATTTTTGGTGGAGTGGAACCCAGTGTGAGATTTCTAATTTATAAACAATATGGAAAACGACGATGTATAAATTATATAGTCGATGTGTGAGTTATATAAGCGTTGTACACCTCTTGTATAAGCGTTGTATAAGTTGTACGTTCGATGTATAAGTTATATATGCGTTGTAAATATTATATATGTGTTAAAATAGAAGTGAATTGCTATATATAAATATATATATATATATATGTATATATGTATATACGCCCTTCGTCCACAAACCATGGACGATATTTATTGGTTGTGATTGGTGTGAAAATTGATTGATAGCGAATGGTTGTTTGGGATTGTTTGTGGTTGATATTGATTGATTGTGGTTGAAAAATACCCGTTTGTGGTTGAGAAATATTGGGTTGAAACCACATAGGATTAGTTTGTGGAAATGAAATAAATATATACATGCCGCCTGCGTGCGAACTAGATGCATGATCCCCATTGTCAAAAACCGCGAGGTTTTAAGGTAGAGCAAGGAGCCGTACCAGGGACGGTCCCGGTTTTAACTACCCTGCCGTTATGCTGCCGAAATTTTGAATAATATTCATGTGTTTGAATTATTTTCATTTGCTGAAACTATATTTATTCGTTGAATAGAAAACCTTCATGTGTTGAATCGATATTCATTCGTTGATTAGAAATTCATGTGTTGAATGGTATTCGTGTTTTAAATATAAAAATCACATTTTTATCTATATACAGAAAATATAGAAAACCTTCATGTGTTGAATCGATATTCATTCGTTGATTAGAAATTCATGTGTTGAATGGTATTCGTGTTTTAAATATAAAAATCACATTTTTATCTATATATAGAGACTATAGAAAACCTTTATGTGTTGAATCGATATTCATTCGTTGATTAGAAATTCATGTGTTGAATGGTATTCGTGTTTTAAATATAAAAATCACATTTTTATCTATATATAGAAACTATAGAAAACCTTCATGTGTTGAATCGATATTCATTCGTTGATTAGAAATTCATGTATTGAATGGTATTCGTGTTTTAAATATTAAAATCACATTTTTATCTATATATAGAAAATATAGAAAACCTTCATGTGTTGAATTGATATTCATTCGTTGATTAGAAATTCATGTGTTGAATGGTATTCGTGTTTTAAATAAAAATCACATTTTTATCTATACATAGAAACTATAGAAAACCTTTATGTGTTGAATCGATATTCATTCGTTGAATTGAATATCATGTGTTGAATGGTATTCATATTTTGAAATAAATTGTTTTATAAGAAAAATCCTATTTTTATCACCTTTATAAACTATATAAAATAATAGTGTTTTAAAGTGAATTGTTTTACAATAAAAATCACATTTTTATTATATGCATGAATTGTTGAAATGTGTAGTGTTATAAATAGCCACTCGTTCAAATAAATATGACTGAGATAAAATATTCATGAATTAGCTAATGATATCATTTTTGCCTTTGCATGCAACATTAGAACGAATAGTGTTTTTAAACCAAATGGAATCGAATATGAAGTTAAATGGAAAAATGATAAATGATAAGAACTGTATATATGTACATGCATATTTATTGAACAGGTTATAGCAAAGGGGCTAGAGAAGAGGAATAAAATTTTGTGCCCGACAAATAGGTACACATTTACTGTTTTGTTTGGGTGATGATTTTATGAGCCTGTTGGCTAGCCGCTTGGCTTTTTCTTTTTCTTTTTGACATGAGACGCCCGTGTGGCTATTTGGGAATTTTCCCAGCCCCTCCCGTACAAAGGAGGTTATGGCGAATTTTTCCGAAATTTAAAGGCGTTAGAGAAATATTTGAAGTGAAAACGATAGTGAAATTGTTGAATAAACTATATTTATATAAATATATAAATAAAATTAAAACGAAACGTGGTCGTGCAGTTCGTGTTTTGAAACCGTGATTTCAAACAACTAGTGCGGGAAATCCGACCATTGGATTTTCCCGAAACCGCAACCGTCGGGTTCGCCTTGGAAATATCTTTCCAACGGCACCAACTTTGTAAAAATCCAACGGTTGGATTGTCTGGAATGTTTAATTCAAATCTGAAGAAAAACAGCGCCAGAAACGATTATATATATATAAATATAATTATATTTAATCGAATAACGACGCTGTAGTTCGTATTTTGAAATCGAAACTTCAAACGATTGTACCGGGAGATCCGACCGTCGGATTTTCCCGAAACTGGAACCGTTGGATTCGTTTTGAAAAGACCTTTCTAATGATGTAAATTGTGTGAAGATCCAACGGTTAGATTTTCAGATATGTGTAAATCAAATCTGAAGAAAAACAGCGCCACGGCCGCGTTATGGCCCGAAGCATCGTTTTGAATAAATTGGCTATTTCAAAATAAATAAAAATAGCGATAAATCGTTATAAAATACCATAAACAATATGGAATGGAAATAAACTGAGTTTGCTCAATTTATGTGGTATTTGATGGTTGAATGTGTTTGGTGTGAAAATGACCTTAAAGAACAAAATTGGTGTTGTCGAATAATTTAACCATTGAAGTAAATTGATTTGAAATTCTAATTATACGTGAATTATTTGAAAAGGCCGAGTTAATTCTCATTTAAAATAATTGACCGACGATTGAAAGTCGAAGATGAAGATGGTGGTCGAAGACCGGAGATCTTCACCTTGTTTGGATAGTAACCGAGGTCCTGATTTGGAGGCATCCCGAAATATGGATAGTGAGTGGTGATCGTCCAGACGTACGTGGTGATCGATGGGTTTGCGAGGTATTTAGTGCCTCCGGTTTCGTTCAGACCCAGAACAGACTTGTAAATGGATTGTGTGTCTGACATTGGATTTTATTCTGTGTTGATTGATCTCTATTAAATATACATCTGTTTGGCGGCGGAGAATTTATTCTTTTGCTTAACGCCCCTCTCTGAAACGCACGAGCTCAGAGGTTGTATATCGATGGACATCAGTCACACGGTATGAACTGCCTATGTGACATGCTAAGATGCAGTGATCAGGGCTTCTGTTGAAAAGCAAAGTCTTGTGTTGATGATCAAAGCACTGCCGGTGTGGCGTAGCTTTGTGTATAACGTAAAATCGCGAGCCTCACCCCCCGATATGAACCAGAAACGGGAGAGGACATCAGGGAAGGCCTGCGTTTCTTTCTAGCTAGGGTGGTGTCAGTGACCTACCAGCCCTGACATTTATATACTTTTCACCTGTGTGGTTGTTGCTGTTGCGAGGCGCCTCGGTTTGATCGGACGATCCGGGTCCGATGGAGTCATTCATTGGCTCGTTTACGCCCCCAAAGGGCGGGGAGACGTGGTGTTCAGGCATAATAATCCACATCGATGGACCGGCCCTGACGATCCAAGGGGCAGTTGCGGCTGTTCCTGAGACACGGGCTAGAGTGTCTCGAATTCGGTAAGGACTATCTTTTGCCTTGGTTCATGATGGAAATCCAATTTCCAAATACGTGACTGTGCGGTTTTGATTGTATATATATATGGCGACATGATATATGGTACCCATGCCGCCTATGATTGATAGTTATGATTTGAAATTGTTTTCAAAACATATAAACACTAGCAATAATATCAAATGCCTTTGTTTTATTCGTATTAAGCATATTTTGGCCGTTATAAGGTAAAAACTCTATCCTCCGGTTTGTGTTGCATTGTGTGATGGGAACTGAGTCTTATAATGGCTTCATTTTTATAAAAAGCATTGCGATGGTTAAAAGAATGATTTGTTTTAAAGCACTGGTAATCCAATGGAGTAAAACCCGTTCCACGAAAGTGGCGTGGTCCTGTGATAAGCCATATTATATATGTGTTGAGTAGACTTCTCATACCAGTCCCATGACTGACTCGTAGTTTGTTTCACTTTCAAACTCGGGTGCCCCTTTTTCTACACGGGAAGCCTTGTATTCAGGTTTAGCAGGTTCTTTCTGGATAGCTGGAGCTGAAGATGGATTCTATTATTTATCTCTTTTTATGCTGTTCAGCTCCTATTGTACATATTTTGTTTATTTCCGCTGTAGACATTTATGTATAGTTGAACTGTATTTGTACTAAGTAAGATCCTGTTTACTGTGTAACTCTGATGATTACTTTTATCCGGTATATTCTATTGTCCAATATCCGGTGTATTTATTTAATTCTGTTCTGCTATTATCTGTTTCTGTGTTATATTCCAAAGATTATCCTTGTCTCCGTCAGAACGGGATTTGGGGTCGTCACAGTTTATTTATGTTACAGATTTCCAAATGTATGATCGTATCATATAATGGTGGATGACCCACAAGTTAAAATCAAAATGGTTTTGATTTTCTAATAGCTTAGCCCAACATATATAGATTAATACACTAGAAATTCTAAATGATGCAACAGATGTGTACCATTGTTTATCTAATATAAATGAGATTTACAATTATAGATTAAATATATATTATCCATATTAAAAGTTTAATTATTATATATGCTACTCAAGAGCCTAACAATTAAGCTAGCAGCAGCATATATAGATTCAATAGGATTTTCTAACATATATACATCAGCAGTGTAGATATTAATATATACCAATATATACACACACACACACACACACACATGTATATCTAATGCTATATGTGTTCCTTATAATGATGAACATCAGTTAGTTTTATATATAGTATCATACTAAAGCAAATAAAAGGACAAACCAAGTGGAATTATGGTAGTACAAAGATTAGTAATCAAATGTTTTGATTCACTGTCCAACATATATACAAGGATCCAAACATATACATATATATAAATAAACATAGGCAATCTCAGTTCAGATAGTCAAATTTTACTATTATAAACAAGTCATACTTGTTTTATCTTAAACCATATATTCAGCGGTGATTTAAACACATAAATTTGTATATCAAATAACCCAAAAAACTTCAAGTTTTCTTAACAGGTTAGATTCAGATACAAATTTAAATTTGACTGTTTTAGATTATTTAATAGCTAGACAGGATTAGCAGATGATATAAAATTGTGTTAATGTTGAAACAACTTTTATATCATACAAAATCCATATTACAATCCTGATTTGTTGCTACAAAATCAAATTCATGCGTCAAATCTACTGATCTAGTAATACAATGTTTTAATAAATCAGTATCCAAAATTGACTTTCAATTTTGATCAATCAGACTGGTTTCTGAAAAAAATGTATGACGGGGTCAGAATTTTAATTCACAAAATTCAAACAAACTTTGATTACAATTTCAGCAATTTTATTCATATAAACAGATACAAAATCATGTACTGTATAAATAGAATCAATATCAAATATTAATTTCTATTTAAAGAAAAAAAATTTATTTCAAAAAAATTGTCAAAGCTGGGCAGATTAGTCCCGAAAGTGCCAAATACGTAACGCAGAGCCAAAACAAATCTCGTAGTGATTCTAACTATTCAAATATCAACAAATATATGAGCAATCGGAATGCATGGATTCATACTGTAATGTGGTTTATAATGTTAAATCCAAACATTATTCGAATTTAGTGATGTTTGAACTTCGAACATAGGAAGTATGAATTGGCAAATTAAATGCACATAATCGATTCAATATCGAATGTGATATTGGGCTCACAACAGTTAACAAAACAAATTTTGTTAATCTTGTAACAATTTCAAATTTGAATCTTGTTTCTATTATATATATTTATATAATGTATCAAACATATAAAACAAATCAAGATTCAAAATATAGTAAATTCGATTTATCACTACAGTATTAAAACACAACAGTTTTAGTAATATTCGATTATCCAATGAATTAAACACGAACAAAACAAAATCAGAGTTCAATTTACTATATCCTGCAAGCCCTAAGCTTTGATACCACTGTAAGGGTTCAGTGATTAAATCAACGATGGAATGAAACAATTTCTAACCCTAATTAAAAAGGATCTATGCTAAAATATAGTAATCGAACAAATTAATACCTTTCACGGATTTCCTTTTGGCAATATTGATTTTGGATCTGAGTTGTATTGATTCGAGCATGACTGGAGAAGCCGCCGCCTCTAGAGGAGTCCATGAACGCCCATTTCTTCTTCGTCGAACGAATTGAAATTTGGTGAGATCTCGGTACTAGCCTATTGGAATTTCTAGGGTTTTATCTCCATTTCTATATCTCGTCATTTTTCATCTGCATGGCCTAAAGTTTTTTATAAGGGTTGTACCCTACCTTTAAAAACGAGATATTTAATTTGGAGATAACTTTAAATTCCTTTACCAATTCTAAACCAAAGAAAATGTCAACAATTTAATTTGTTTTCTTTTATAAAGAATTGTTCTTATCCTTTTAAACGTTCTTCTGTGTGACCCTACATGTTACTATAACATTGGCAATAATTTAAATCATATTTAAAATTATAAACAGTGAGCAGCATCTAGTAATACATCGCTGCTACCCAAGTTATAATAAGATCAATTAACGATTCGACACAACCTTTTGTGACCAGTGTCCCAATGTAATATAATCCTTTTAACTGTTATATCCAGGATTAAACTCGAGGCATGTAACGTATAACCCTCATTAAATTTAATTCGTTTATCTTGATTGATGAGTAGACTGTTTTAAAACAAATCAATATTTGAGCAAGACCATGCATTTCACAGTCTGACTCAATCAAGAGGCCCATGGATATCACTACGAATATATCGTAGGGTTAAATTCCATCTAGATCATTTATAATTTTCATTCGATTTGAGATGCATCCAATAATCACGGTTATCGTTACTCTATTACAAATAACTTTAGATGATATCAAAACAAAAATATCCTAGAATAAAATTATAATGATTTCAGGTCTGAGGACCATTACATCACTGTCACTATGAGAATAAATTATGATACTGTTAATTATATTCCATGTAGTTATGTCAAGGTGGGTCAGCCCAATACGATATTCTCCAATATGTATTTATGTTTTGACATTAACATCACGTATATTAATGATCAATCAGATGTGATCATCAGTTAATCAACATACTAGTCTTAACGTTTTTATTGTTGTCCTTTATATAAACAATAAAACTTGACTAGGGACATTTAAGAACTATAATGCTAAGTATATCATATAATCTCAAGTTCAAGTCACTTACTTGAACTATATAATTCTGTATTATAATTTTAAGGACTCTAATATATCAATATTTATATTAAGCAGTAAATATAATATAATAGAATTTTATTTTATTCCAAATAAAATAATAACATTAGCAGTGTTATCAATCTCATCAAATGGATTGCCCTTAGGGCATAAACTCTAACAAAATGATGGTTAGATCAGTATACTTTCGAGATGAGGATAGATGACAATTTTTAGGGTTGTCATGGATTCGGTCGACCGAGATGTGTTTGGATGTGGTCGCTCCACCCTAGTAGGGATAGGGCTTATACCTGATTCCCGGATGGATATAGTAAGCGGTGTTTTCCAGATCCTTGGACGTAAGCCACAGTGATACTTGTTTCCTGGATATAGTGCGAACGTGCATTACGGTGTTTTCCAAAATCCCTGGACGTAACCTGTGGAGTATTGCACTACGTGATCGGTCTTTCAAATCAGTAGCCATCATGATAGAAATCCAACTTTCCAATACGATCTTTGCGGTTTTTGTTGTATACCTATATATATATGGCGACATAATAGGATGGGGTATTATGTCATTTAGGATTGATACATTTACTTTCGAAGTTGATTTATACACTATGCACTTATAGTAATAAAAGATGAATTTCACGTATCAAGCTTATTTGGCCACTATAAGGTAAAACTCTATCCTCCGGCTTGTGTTGCATTGTGTGATGGGACCTGAGTCTTATAATTGCTTTACTGTTCTTTTATTTAGCATTGCGAGTTTTGTTTTATAGTATTCATAGGAGGAAACCCGTTCCGTGTCATACGGTGTGGTCCCGTGATTTATCTAACTTAAAAAAAAAGTTTAATAACTGTTTTTAATTCTCACACCAGTCTCATGACTGACCTGGAGTTTATTGTTTTTGCATAGACTCTGGGTGCCCATAATTTTCACATGGGCAACTAGTAGTTTAGCTTTTGCAGTTATACTATTTTGCAGGGTCTTGGATTATGGCCGGATCTATTCTCTGGATTATTTTACAGTCTTCCGCTTATTATATTTATGTATTATATTTCCGCTATGTATTATTTATTTGTACTCTGATGTAAAATTGTTGTAATAAGCAATGAAATGTTCTTTTGTGTTCTGTTCTGAAGTGTTGTATTCCCATAACAATCTGAGGATTTCTGACTTTTGGATCGGACTTGTGTGGTTTATAGTCGATTCGAAGGGCGGCGATTTTCGGGTTGCTACAACAGCTAACAAACTTCATCAATAAAGTATATGAGAATGGGTAAATAAACAAACTAATCTACCCAAATCACTAGAGAAGAACTTAACTCACGTCTTCCCCACATCGAACAGTGATAGCCTTTACATAAAACACTTCAACATTCATTCATGGAAGCCAGAACAAACACCATTAGCACTCATAACATCTAGATTATATGTATCTCACGTAAACCATCCTAATCAAATTTAAAATTACTCAAGCAAAAGCCCCAGAGGCCTAAACTAATATCAGACAAGCACCTAAGAAACATTTCCTTCGACGTTGAATAATATATGTGAGACGGTATGAACAAAACATCCAGCATGCATGACAGACTATGGCTATCAGCGCCAATCCTACTTAGAAACTATCGTTAATCGTATGACGGCCAACCTTGCCATACGTCAAGGGCTAATGGTAATCCCAATTTTAGCATAAACTTCATACGCCTTTCAATGATATGTATGTTTGTACAACCTTGACAACTAGGCCTTTCAACGATACCCAGGGTACTCGACCTACGACCGGTCTTTTAGGTGCCCCTATTGTACCCCTACTTTGAGCCTGCTAGAACTTACGACAACGATAATCCCTCTACCTTCACATCTCTAGTCATCTAACCCGAAGACTCTTCATAACTCAAGCAACCTTCTCAAGCAACCATTATCCACCAACTCATGACCTTTGAGTTGTCACACCACTCGTTGTTCTACACCGATCAACGAACACATTTCAACACTTCGAATATTCCTACTTGAATTTACTTCTAAGTCACCACATCACTGGGCCAAATTACATCACCACATCACTTGAATTTATTTCAAGATCTTTTGTTTAAATCTGGGTCATACCCAAATTTTTTTCTTTTCAAGAATGACTGACCCGTACTTTTGGAGACACCGACCGACCCTTCATGCCTCGATCGACCGATCTACATCTAAGTCTTGGCCGACCGACCTCCTCTGCACCATCCGACCTGACCACAAGAGCACCGATCGCCCAACCACGACAACACCAATCGGACCAACCACAAGAACACCAATCGATCCAACCAAGGAACACCGATCGGCCCATCCAAAGAACACTGATCAGCACATTGCTTCAGGACCGACCCGAACACCATTTGACTGATCGACCCTTGTGTTGACCGATTCACCCTGACTTGCTCCCCAAGCCATAAAAAACCGACCGATCACCTCCATACCGACTGATCCAAAACCTGCACTACCCCAATCCAACTCCGATTTCGATCAAAACTTCGCCAAGCCTCGAATTCGACAAAACCAACTCATCTAATTTACCAAACATAATCATAAACATGTTATGAAATCACTAACAACATGAATATGACGACTATCACTAAAATTATGCAAATTCACCAAAAATAATGATAAATGATCATATGAACCAGTTTATGGATCTAAATTGCATAAACATATGAAATAGCATAGAAATTACCGGTTTGAAACTCGCTAAATTAGTCCTATGGTGATTCATATGAAAATAAACTTACCATGATGTAGATCTAAGAGAAAACATTCGAATTTGGTTTAAAACATGATCAAACATTCATATACTTGATTGAATCCATGTGAGCGATTCATATCACTCACCAATTCTCCAAAACAAGCTAAAAGAAATGAAATATGATTCCGGAAAACGAAGAATTCAATCCAAACTCTTCAGTTCGATGCTCTCTCTCTTTGATTTGTGTAGATCTAGCCTCAAATTGTGTAGATCTTCGATTATCCAAACTTTAATGGTGGAAAGGATGAAGGAATAGAGGATCCCTTAGCTCTTCCAAATGAGAGAATGGGGAAAGTAAACTATTTCCCATACCTCCCACCCCCTATTTATAGCCTTCCACCAGCCCACTAATGGGCCTCTCCAAATTAGCCCATTATGGCATTATAAATCTGAACAGCCAACTGTTAAACTTTAAAACAGCGATTCGTCCCAAATTGCTGAGCCAAAACTTTAATGTAACCACTCTATGGAAAGGCAATCATTATTTCATTTCCAATGGCACAGGTCTCAACACCTGATTCGACCTGATTCAAAAGTTATTCCCGATACAAGACTGACAGGGGGAAAATGGTCACAAACAAAATTGGTAAAAATTAAGGACATGTCTCACATCCTCATAAGCAACATATTAAAATATGAGAATTATTCAACCCTCAAAAAATAAAATAAAAATATTTTATGATCTTATGATATGTAAAATGTGGGCTGTTACATATTGTCTACCCAAACCTAAAAACTAATAACGTCAAATATGGCTACCTACCCTACGGGAAGTAGCAAGCGACTAAGGGTGTAACAACCCGTATTTCGATAACATGTTAAGACGAGAATCAAGGCAGAATTTAATTTTAAATTCTGAATCAAGTAAAACGGTCTTTGCCATTGCGTTCGTCTCGGAAAAATACGCGAAATAGAGTCTGAGTTTTCGAGAATCGGAGTCCGTATGACCAAGTTATGGTCCGACGAAGTTTTCAGAAAATTCAAGTTCAAAAACGAGTTCTAATTTCGAAAATTTGGCCTAGAAGGCTAGGCGGGAAAATTCCCGCCAGCCACCCCAAGTCGACAGGGTTGTCGACTTGGGAGTCGACATGGCATGACCCAAGTCGACAGCCCTGTCGACTTGGGTGTCGACTTATGGTGGCCGGGCAGTTTTGCCTGGTGCACCTGTTTTCTGTTTTGGCTAGGTTTTTGGGCCTGGTTCGAAATCTGATGGTTCAGTTTGATCCTATGGTTAATCTAAGGGTCCTAACTAATCCTAATCTCTATAAATAAGCCCCTAACCCTCTCCTGAAATCCTCATTATTCATTCATGCAACTAAACTATGCCAAAATTGCTCCTCTCATGGCCTCCACTCAAAACCCTAGCCTCCATCCTCTTGCCCAAAGTTTCTATCTTCATTTCTATGAGAGGTTTCATGATCATGTGAGTGTTAGAGAGTCTCTATGTTAGTATGAGAGCTTCTCAAGTTGATTTCAAGGCTAAAGCTTTGATCTTTGTTCATCAAGATGGGGTTTTTATTGATTTGGAGCTTTCATCTTTGGGTTTTTGGATGATGGCATGCATAGGCTTTGTCTCAATCTTTAATTTAATCGATTTGTGCCTTCATAGCAATGTAAGCCCTTTCCCTACTCTTAGATATTAACTATGAAGTTAAATGTTCATGTTGCAAGTTTGGGTTTGATCATTAAGTATGATACATGCTATCATGTCATGCAACTTTATGAAGTCATTATCTTGATCTTGTGGGCTAAAAGCTACAACCTTTATGTTGAAATGTTGCATTATGCAACATGAGAACCCTCATAACCTTTATGTCAACTTGCATATGAAGTCATAACCCTTATATGATGATATATGCGAGTTACTAGTCATCATTCCATGTCTTTTGTCACCATGATTCGCTTATGTGCCAAGTTTGGGTTTATGCATGTTTTTGAGGCTTAAGAATGTAACATGCAAGTTAATGAACACATTTGTGCCTCATTTGCCACCATGATTAACTTGTGGCTTAATATCCATTTTTGTCATGCCTTTGCCAAGTCTCTTCTTTTAATCCATTACGTTGTTGCGAACGTATATGCGAGTTTAAAAGCGTTGGGTTATGTTATGGGTAATTTCTAATGACATGAAAATATAACTTAAAAACATGACTTGAAATATAACATGGAAGTTGACATGTAAGTATGCTTGAAAATATGAAATTGGGAATTTACCTATTAAGTTAGGTCTACCCATACTATGGAATTGGGAATTTACCTATTGAGTTAGGTCTACCCATATTCTTAAGAAAACTTGAATATGAACATGACACTAGACTAAACATGAAAGTGACCAACTCGAGGTTGGGTTGAGTTTGCAACATAAAGCTACCCGGAACCAACCAGCCTAACTAGTAGTTGCAAACAATAGGACCCAATGTGAGAAGTTGGTCATGTTGTGCTTGAACCCGAGGTTAGACCAAGTTGTGGTGTAAAGCTACCCGGAACCGACCGGCTTAACTAGTAACCACAACAAAGTCTAATGTGAGAGGTTGAGGTGCATTAAGTAATTAATGCCACATGATAAGGTTAAGTAAGTTTCCTTAATGACACTTAACCGTATAATACAGTTAATGGATGGGGTTAAGTTAACTTAGACTTAACTAATCTAAACATGGAAATCGGATGGGGTTAAGTTAGCCTAGACTTAATTAATCCAACTTGGTAGTTTAAGGGGGTTAAGTTAAACACTTAACTAATCTAACACGATGATTTGATGTGGTTAAGTGACATATACTTAACCAATCTAACTCGTTAATTTGACGTGGTTAAGTTAACCAATACTTAACCAATATAACGTGAAAACATGATAAGGCTAAGTCATGAATCGCTTGAAACACTTGACCGATTTGACTAAGTAAATTGATAGGGTCAAGTTAATATATACTTAACCAATCTAGAATGATAATTGGACGAGGTTAAGTCGTGAATTGCTTAATATACTTAATCAACTTGACACATGGTTTGTAGGGTTAAGTCTTGAACTTGGATACTTAGCCAATTTTGACATGATTTGTAGACGGATTAAGTCATGAACTTAAGTGACACTTAATCCATTATATAAACCCTAGTTCAGAGAATTAGGTGGATAACCGTAATTAACAAGAATAACGGGAATAAGCTAAGTGGTAAACTTTAGTTGGAGAATAGCTAAGTAATAATTCTTAGTCAAGGAATTTTGGACCAGTTCATAAATTGGATGAGTAACCCGATACGGTAGGTCATCGTTTAAGCACACGAGTAGGAGCAAGTTATCTGATTTAGATAAAGGCTCCAGCGAACTGGGTAACGAAGCAGCGGCTTCGGGGAACGTGAGGATATTCTTGGTATCCCTCTGTGAGCTGCCAGGTGATCATACTAGGCTCATGAGAGGTTAAGGTCTGCGTCAGAAGAACCAAGAGTATGCCTTGGTTGCTATACGAGCGACCTAAAGACGGGGATGGATAGGGGATAGTCGACGATACACGGTAGTGCCCTAGATAGCATTTCGTCAGGCTACCTACCATCTTTGGTCAAGCGTGTACGTACGGAAAGGCAGAGAACACCCAAAAGACCATAATTGCTATCTAATTATGGTTGCGGTAAGGCTAGGATTGTGGGTTGGCCAGTAGTGTGTTCTCATACAGGATTTATCCTGTCTTGTCTTTCACTACTTGAGGGAGTGGTCTCGTGGGACCATAGCCACGTATAGGAAAAACAGACCTTAGCATCTGCATCGGCAGATAAATCGAAAGCTCCCGACCGAGTCCTGTATTTCTTGATCTGCCCTGTGACAGGACTCGGATGGCACGATGTGATACATGTGCATACAGTCATGGAAAAATGATTCACGATGAATGCGTGGGAAAAAGGGCGCGGTTGACGGTTAGCGTAATTCCTAGTGGCCCTGGGTGGTTGAACCCAAACCGAAATACGAAAACGTGCAATAGGTAAGCATAATCACTAGTGGTCCTAGGTGACATAAGTCCTAGTTGCACAAACGATGATTCATGTTGGGAAAGCCTAGCTACGTCTAGGATAACAGTCCAAACGAGCTTAAGGATCATGGAATTACATTGGAGTAGTATAGAACCTCATGGGAAAGCCCGTACGGTCTACGGCAAGGAACTGAACATTTACATGGAAAGAAACATACGAGTTGAGTAACCTATAAATGCGATATATTAGGTTGACATGAACCATTACACGACTTTTGAGTAAGGGTCATTCATGGTTAACACATGATACGGTGGGGATACTAGTATGGTAGGTGCAGAGCTAAAATACAGGATAGATACCATGGGACGTTATACGTGATAGATATCTTGGGGATATTATACTTGATAGGAACCTGACGATGGGATACCTTGTTTTATCTTGACATCGTAATTTATCATGACACCTTAGTTTATCTGAGTTCAGTAGTTCATCCTGTTATTTTGATTTAGCTTATCTATTTTGTCATCATGCTTATGTTCATCTCAGTTTCTCATGTCAGTTAACTTTATTAGTTTTTATGCTGATAGTAGATAGGGCTTAGTCAGTCTTTTTGACTGACCCGTTTTGTTTCGCTTCTTGTCTTCCGTTCCCCCCCCCCCAGGTTACAGGGAGGAAATACTGTTGTTTAATTCAGACTTCTTCTGCTTGAAGGTCATCATGGATGGCTTGGACTTTTCTTGGCTATGGCTACTTTACTGTTTTACTTGGGGAATAATTTTCGAAAATGTCTTTATGCTTCTTTACTATTGCAAGACAGGTTTTGATGTACTCTAATGTAAAAGGCTTTTGACCTTATTTATTCATGTTATGAAAGTTTGATTTTACTTCCGCTATTTTATATGTTCTGTCTTGTGATATTTCTGTGCATGTTTACCAATAATGCCCCTCTAAAGCTAGTGCATTCCTTTGCGAGTGACCCTAGCGGAGGCGGGGTGTTACACGTGGTATCAGAGCAGAAGGTTACCAGACTGGGCAAAAGTTTTTAAAGACCTTCTGAAAACTATTTGAAAATCGTTTACAAAGAAGCATTTTTCAAGAAAATTTTCTTTTAAAAGAAAAAAGCTATTCCCCAAAGGCCATTAGCACTATCCTTGTTTCCTTAATTGAATCTCTTTTCCTTTCTTTCCTCCATCTGTAGTCACAGTGGTTTTAACTGCGACTAGTCTTTTCTATCTACGAAAGTGCTTTCCATACGATGGAGGTGGTTCTCGAGAGACCAGTGGCCGCGTTATAAGAAAGGATAGTGAGAAAGAGGATAAAGGATACGAGCTTAAGGATGAGCAACTTGTTGGTATGACTTAGTCCTCAAAGGAGGGAGAAAGATGAACAATGAAACCCCTGACGAGAGAGTGCCTTTGGCATGGTAAAACGGGGCGGATAGTTAAGTATTATGGGACAAGGACAAGATCATCGGGAGGGCAATAGTATGCTCTCATTTCTAGGGTACCTCGGAAGGAGGGTAACGATCTTGTTAAAGGTTTAGCTTTTCTTCTCTATCATCCCGTTAGGACTTCGTTTTTCATATCATTTAAGCTGTTTCGATAGTTGAGTCTCTGCACCTTAAGTACTAGCGTAATAGAGAATCCCATTTTTGTCTCAAAGTCCTATTGGAGAATCAGTCCATTTATACATGACTTGTTTGGATTTGAGAATGTCTATGCCAAGTGTTGAGTTTGGAAATAATGCTTATGTTTATAAGCTATGGATGGATTCTAGGGTTGAAGTGGTTATCCAGTAGGGGGTGCCACTCTCGGTTTTGATAGGAGGGTAGTTAGACCTTTTGACTAGCCTTGGTAATACCCTCGAAGTATCGTGTAACCTTTTTGAGGTTCTGTCATGACTAGTTACTTAGAATCCCTTGATGCCTTTATTGGAAATTTGAAGCCCGATCGAGTGGTGTTCGCCGATAAGACGGATGGTTTACTTCATTTATGCATGGGTTATAGAGATCACCCTAGTAAGTGCGCTTGATAACCTGGTTGACATCTGTTTACTTTCAAGAGAAAGTTCTTCTACATGGAATACCTTATAGTATATAAACGAGATCCAAGATTCACTAGTGAATTTTGGAAAGCTTGCATGAGATCATGAGTACGCAGTCATGTTTGCGCCAAGTATTCTAGAAAAAGGATAAGTGCAAGTGGAACGAGAGGCGACGAAGAAATGAGTTCCAACTCATGTTATGGAAACAGGAAATAAGAAGCTACGAAATCGCGAAGTTAAAAGACGGTCAAGGCACAATGGAATTAAGCTCAAGGAAATACGACTTTGATGGTCAAAGACTAGATACGCGCATGATATCTCTTTTTGGGAGTATATCCTTGATCCCTGTTTTCTGTAGAGCTTACTTGTAGGCTATCTTTTGTGGACATCCTCTCGGTCCTATTTTCTGTTACAAACCCCGTAAGGAGTTTGTCTTGTTTATCTTCTCGACCCTGTTTCAGGGAATCCTAGGTAGAACCCTATGGATGTAAACATGTATTTGAAACATGTTATGATTGATATGGTTGCAAGTGGTTGCAAGTGGTTGCTCGTGGATGCGCGAATACACATTAGATACTAGCTCGACTCGGTCACATTTCATATTGCATATGCATGAGTATTTATACTTGTTTATGGATGAAATCGAATGTATTATCATGCGGTTGTTTCATATGAATGAATGATTGTGCACGCATATAGTATTTATATGACAAGGACTATTTGCATACATGTTGGATTCATGGCACTATACATATTTTGCATTAGAAAGATTATTCAGGCCTGATCATTAGCATTAGCTAAGGAACATGTACACACGTGTTTTGCATATATTCATACAGCATTAGAAATCATCTAAGGACAATGGTTGCTTGTGGATGATGTTTTGAGTAGATGAATGATGGATGGTAGGATATGTTCTTCCTAACTTGGAGATTTCGGGGACGAAATCCTAAAAGGTGGGGAGAATGTAACAACCCGTATTTCGATAACATGTTAAGACGAGAATCAAGGCAGAATTTAATTTTAAATTCTGAATCAAGTAAAACAGGCTATGCCATTGCGTTCGTCTCGGAAAAATACGCGAAATAGAGTCTGAGTTTTCGAGAAACGGAGTCCGTATGACCAAGTTATGGTCCGACGAAGTTTTCAGAAAATTCAAGTTCAAAAACGAGTTCTAGTTTCGAAAATTTGGCCTAGAAGGCTAGGCGGGAAAATTCCCGCCAGCCACCCCAAGTCGACAGGGCTGTCGACTTGTGAGTCGACATGGCATGACCCAAGTCGACTGCCCTGTCGACTTGGGTGTCGACTTATGGTGGCCGGGCAGTTTTGCCTGGTGCACCTGTTTTCTGTTTTGGCTAGGTTTTTGGGCCTGGTTCGAAATCTGATGGTTCAGGTTGATCCTATGGTTAATCTAAGGGTCCTAACTAATCCTAATCTCTATAAATAAGCCCCTAACCCTCTCCTAAAATCCTCATTATTCATTCATGAAACTAAACTATGCCAAAATTGCTCCTCTCATGGCCTCCACTCAAAACCCTAGCCTCCATCCTCTTGCCCAAAGTTTCTATCTTCATTTCTATGAGAGGTTTCATGATCATGTGAGTGTTAGAGAGTCTCTATGTTAGTATGAGAGCTTCTCAAGTTGATTTCAAGGCTAAAGCTTTGATCTTTGTTCATCAAGATGGGTTTTTTATTGATTTGGAGCTTTCATCTTTGGGTTTTTGGATGATGGCATGCATAGGCTTTGTCTCAATCTTTAATTTAATCGATTTGTGCCTTCATAGCAATGTAAGCCCTTTCCCTACTCTTAGATATTAACTATGAAGTTAAATGTTCATGTTGCAAGTTTGGGTTTGATCATTAAGTATGATACATGCTATCATGTCATGCAACTTTATGAAGTCATTATCTTGATCTTGTGGGCTAAAAGCTACAACCTTTATGTTGAAATGTTGCATTATGCAACATGAGAACCCTCATAACCTTTATGTCAACTTGCATATGAAGTCATAACCCTTATATGATGATATATGCGAGTTACTAGTCATCATTCCATGTCTTTTGTCACCATGATTCGCTTATGTGCCAAGTTTGGGTTCATGCATGTTTTTGAGGCTTAAGAATGTAACATGCAAGTTAATGAACACATTTGTGCCTCATTTGCCACCATGATTAACTTGTGGCTTAATATCCATTTTTGTCATGCCTTTGCCAAGTCTCTTCTTTTAATCCATTACGTTGTTGCGAACGTATATGCGAGTTTAAAAGCGTTGGGTTATGTTATGGGTAATTTCTAATGACATGAAAATATAACTTAAAAACATGACTTGAAATATAACATGGAAGTTGACATGTAAGTATGCTTGAAAATATGAAATTGGGAATTTACCTATTAAGTTAGGTCTACCCATACTATGGAATTGGGAATTTACCTATTGAGTTAGGTCTACCCATATTCTTAAGAAAACTTGAATATGAACATGGCACTAGACTAAACATGAAAGTGACCAACTCGAGGTTGGGTTGAGTTTGCAACATAAAGCTACCCGGAACCGACCGGCCTAACTAGTAGTTGCAAACAATAGGACCCAATGTGAGAAGTTGGTCATGTTGTGCTTGAACCCGAGGTTAGACCAAGTTGTGGTGTAAAGCTACCCGGAACCGACCGGCTTAACTAGTAACCACAACAAAGTCTAATGTGAGAGGTTGAGGTGCATTAAGTAATTAATGCCACATGATAAGGTTAAGTAAGTTTCCTTAATGACACTTAACCGTATAATACAGTTAATGGATGGGGTTAAGTTAACTTAGACTTAACTAATCTAAACATGGAAATCGGATGGGGTTAAGTTAGCCTAGACTTAATTAATCCAACTTGGTAGTTTAAGGGGGTTAAGTTAAACACTTAACTAATCTAACACGATGATTTGATGTGGTTAAGTGACCTATACTTAACCAATCTAACTCGTTAATTTGACGTGGTTAAGTTAACCAATACTTAACCAATATAACGTGAAAACATGATAAGGCTAAGTCACGAATCGCTTGAATACACTTGACCGATTTGACTAAGTAAATTGATAGGGTCAAGTTAATATATACTTAACCAATCTAGAATGATAATTGGATGAGGTTAAGTCGTGAATTGCTTAATATACTTAATCAACTTGACACATGGTTTGTAGGGTTAAGTCTTGAACTTGGATACTTAGGCAATTTTGACATGATTTGTAGACGGATTAAGTCATGAACTTAAGTGACACTTAATCCATTATATAAACCCTAGTTCAGAGAATTAGGTGGATAACCGTAATTAACAAGAATAACGGGAATAAGCTAAGTGGTAAACCTTAGTTGGAGAATAGCTAAGTAATAATTCTTAGTCAAGGAATTTTGGACCAGTTCATAGATTGGATGAGTAACCCGATACGGTAGGTCATCGTTTAAGCACACGAGTAGGAGCAAGTTATCTGATTTAGATAAAGGCTCCAGCGAACTGGGTAACGAAGCAGCGGCTTCGGGGAACGTGAGGATATTCTTGGTATCCCTCTGTGAGCTGCCAGGTGATCATACTAGGCTCATGAGAGGTTAAGGTCTGCGTTAGAAGAACCAAGAGTATGCCTTGGTTGCTATACGAGCGACCTAAAGACGGGGATGGATAGGGGACAGTCGACGATACACGGTAGTGCCCTAGATAGCATTTCGTCAGGCTACCTACCATCTTTGGTCAAGCGTGTACGTACGGAAAGGCAGAGAACACCCAAAAGACCATAATTGTTATCTAATTATGGTTGCGGTAAGGCTAGGATTGTGGGTTGGCCAGTAGTGTGTTCTCATACAGGATTTATCCTGTCTTGTCTTTCACTAGTTGAGGGAGTGGTCTCGTGGGACCATAGCCACGTATAGAAAAAACAGACCTTAGCATATGCATCGGCAGATAAATCGAAAGCTCCCGACCGAGTCCTGTATTTCTTGATCTGCCCTGTGACAGGAATCGGATGGCACGATGTGATACATGTGCATACAGTCATGGAAAAACGATTCACGATGAATGCGTGGGAAAAAGGGCGCGGTTGACGGTTAGCGTAATTCCTAGTGGCCCTGGGTGGTTGAACCCAAACCGAAATACGAAAACGTGCAATAGGTAAGCATAATCACTAGTGGTCCTAGGTGGCATAAGTCCTAGTTGCACAAACGATGATTCATGTTGGGAAAGCCTAGCTAGGTCTAGGATAACAGTCCAAACGTGCTTAAGGATCATGGAATTACATTGGAGTAGTATAGAACCTCATGGGAAAGCCCGTACGGTCTACGGCAAGGAACTGAACATTTACATGGAAAGAAACATACGAGTTGAGTAACCTATAAATGCGATATATTAGGTTAACATGAACCATTACACGACTTTTGAGTAAGGATCATTCATGGTTAACACATGATACGGTGGGGATACTAGTATGGTAGGTGCAGAGCTAAAATACATGATAGATACCATGGGACGTTATACGTGATAGATATCTTGGGGATATTATACTTGATAGGAACCTGACGATGGGATACCTTGTTTTATCTTGACATCGTAATTTATCATGACACCTTAGTTTATCTGAGTTCAGTAGTTCATCCTGTTATTTTGATTTAGCTTATCTATCTTGTCATCATGCTTATGTTCATCTCAGTTTCTCATGTCAGTTAACTTTACTAGTTTTTATGCTGATAGTAGATAGGGCTTACTCAGTCTTTTTGACTGACCCGTTTTGTTTCGCTTCTTGTCTTCCGTCCCCCCCCCCCCCCCCCCAGGTTACAGGGAGGAAATACTGTTGTTTAATTCGGACTTCTTCTGCTTGAAGGTCATCATGGATGGCTTGGACTTTTCTTGGCTATGGCTACTTTACTGTTTTACTTGGGGAATAATTTTCGAAAATGTCTTTATGCTTCTTTACTATTGCAAGACAGGTTTTGATGTACTCTGATGTAAAAGGCTTTAGACCTTATTTATTCATGTTATGAAAGTTTGATTTTACTTCCGCTATTTTATATGTTCTGTGTTGTGATATTTCTGTGCATGTTTACCAATAATGCCCCTCTAAAGCTAGTGCATTCCTTTGCGAGTGACCCTAGCGGAGGCGGGGTGTTACAAAGGGGGTTATCAAATAAGGTCGGTTAGAAAGTACAACGAGCAATAAAATACCATCTCTCACCTTATGCGGAGCAAGGGTATATGCGTGAATGACGGAAGCCTTAACTAGTAGTGCCTTCTAGTTTATAAAAATGTGGAACAAACTATCGAGAGGTATTGAGTAATCAATAAGTCCGCCAACCAATAAGTCCGCTTATGGTCTTAAAGTTTTGGGAGAATCCACCCTATCTATCATTAATAGTGAGGCAGAAACAATAAATGAAAAGTGGATGGAAATGTATATATGTATGTAAGGACTCCACAGTTGGGGGTTCACTTCTCGGCTTAATAATAAATTAAATTATAATTTAAAGGGTTTCCTAAATATATGCGTAAACGTTCTATCTTGGTATTATATCTTAGAATACTACTTTGAGGAAGAGTGTTAGAGTCGTGCGTAAACATCTACAAGGTTATGCTAGAATCACTAATCTTGATAGGCATACATCTTGGATTGAACCAAACAGGATACATTTATGTATTATAATCTATGTTATACATTTCCTATTCACTAGAATCTTATTGTTCTGACCCCCTCCCCCTCCCCTCATTAAACCACCCAGGTTCTCTAGAGAAAGTCGGGTTCTCATAGGTGTTTAAGTTTGGCTTTCTGTTCTCGTTCTCTCTCATGCTCGGTTTTGGCAAAGTGACTTACTTTGAAAAAGGTAGTTACTTGAGTTAATACAAGTTTATCCTTTTTTTTTCCTGCTATGAGTTATCTTATTGTACTCTGATTATGCTTATGTTGATGCTCATTTATTTTCAGGTACCAGATTTACACATTCCATGCTCGGATGTGTTCAAGTTTTGATTTTTGTCGAAATTTGGGAGCAGAGAATTGTGGGGTGTTACAATGCTAGACCCATAGCTTTGTCATTGAGGAATATGACACCACTACAACAAAAAACAATTTTCACAACAGGCAATATTTGTTGTAATAGACTAATTGCAATAGGCCCGCGCCCATTGGTATAGCCGGAGTTTTAAAAAGTCACGCAACATTTTCCGCCTGTTGCAATAAGATGTTGTGGTGTACTTTTTTGCAACAGGCCTTTGTTGTTGCAACTGATTCTTCTGCAACAACAAAAGACAATTGCAAAATAGTCTTATACAATCTTGTGCCTGTTGCAAAAAAAAACTTTTCCCAATTGTTTTTGTCTGTTGCAATCAAATCTTTTACAAAACATTTTGCAATTTCAACAATTATAAAATCATGATTTTGTAAATAAAAATACATGCAATTTAAATATCAACTCAAAGATAATACAACTCTAAAATATTTCATTAAATATTCACAAAAGTTCAATTTTCTTTACAATATATGTAAATTCAAGCAAAAACAATACATTGACAAAGATGGTTGCAAATATATATCAACATTTCTCGTCAGGATTACAAGTTATTTCTCGTCCGCATTAATCATACAATCATTTCTCTCCCACATCCAAATTCAATGACGCAAATTCTATATCTCGACCATCGTGCCTTTCAATCTAATACATTGTGTCTTTCATCCACTCACCGCGTTTTAACCTATTATCAAACAAAGCCACCAATGCACTTGCTTCTGCTCTTTCAAATACATCGAAGCAATGGCCCCTTGATAGAAAAAAACTTATCTAAAAGATACATTGTGCAAATTGTATCTGAGATGATTAAAAGGTAAGAATTGATTTGAACATTTAAATTGGCAAAAAAAAATTCTCTATAGAATATAAGGTTGTGTAGTTCTAACTTCTAAGTCAGAAATGAAAGCATAATGAACCTACAATAAACAGGATGGATTGCCAAACTTATCTCGAAGCACATAAATATAGGAAATTGAAGTCAAAAATGAAAACATAATGAACCTGACTATGCAATAAAGAACCCAACTGTCAAAAATGAAAGCATAACTTCTAATTCAAAAAAGAAAGCATAATGAACCTAACTGTGCAATAAAGAGTTTTCCAAACTTATCTCAAGCACATAAATATAAGAAATTGAAGTAGCGGCATAGGAACCAACTAGAATATATCAAAGATAAACCTGCAATATACATGATGGATTGCCCAAAAAGGGGATTTTTAAAGGTTAGGTCTGAGAATACAATGTTGGTTGAATACATGAACTCGATTAGATGAGGTCTGATGTAGTCCAGAGTCTTATTTCTAAACGAATCCCACCAAACTTTACCTTGCCCATTAACTGTTCCGTTATCACCTGCAATATGAAAATTATATTGTGAATATGATATATATATATATATAACCTGAAGTTCAGCTACGTAAAAAGTGCCAGGTAAATACATGATAATTCATTTTGGACTAAAAGAATATACAATTATAAATCCAGGTTAAAATGCAGAAAATTAAATGAATAGCATCACTAACATAGATATAACATTGCGCATATGAAAATAAAGGATTAAATGAATTATAAATCCAAAAGTATGTAAACGAAATTGGCTGACTAAAAACTATCAAATATCCATTTTCCTTCGGACCAAAAACTATCGAATATTCATTTCCTTCGGGTAAGGAGTTAAATCAAGTTAATTGCAGAATTAAAGTAATGGAATAGACTATGCTACAACATCACTAAGCAACTAGAAAATGCAATAAAGGAATGCTTGTTGACTAAAATCACTTATAACTACATCAACGGCAGTAATAAAATATGTCAATAGACAACATTTTGGTTCCATGCCACAACCCGTAAAAAATATACAATAAAACCATGTGCAAGAAAACATTAAAAAATTGAAGAATTAAAACGTTTCTATTTAAACCTAAACGAACTAAACAGTTCTACTTAAAATGAAAATGAATAAACTAAGAAATAAAGAAAAATCAAGTACATTTCCTGCAAAGCTAGATTGAAGCTTATGCTAGCTATCATTACACCATATTGGGAAACCGGTTTATTGACCATGATGAGTGCTATCTAGAATGTGATGAACTTACAGTTTGACTGTGATAACTGCTTGGAAGAGTGAGGCAAAATTGTTTTTGCGAAAATTTATAGGAGTATAAAAAATGCGATGGGTTTGATAATTGAAATTCAGATTATAACTGAATATGTTATGGATTAGGGTAAATACTTATTGGTGTAACCAAACCGCCCATCACAGTAATTCAGCATCACATGCCTTCACCAAACATTTGTACTGCAAACCTTACATATAGAGCTGTCAATAGGTCCGGTTGGGTCGGGTTCGGGTCAGGTCAAGTCGTGTTCGGGGTTGAGTTCAGGCGGGATCAGCTCAATCCGTTTATTAAACGGGTCGGTTTCAGGTTGACCCATTTATAATCGTGCAGGTTTTGGGTTTGATTCGTGTAACCCGTTAAGATTTTTTTTTTGTATAAAGAGATATGAATGAACATGAAAACATGAAAGAAGGGTATTGTCGTCATTCACTTGTTGCAAGCTAAGATGAGAATAAAAATGTAAAAAGTTGTTAGTGTGGGAATAAACATGAAAACGTGAAAAATTGTTAAGTGCTAGTGTGTATGAATAATTGAATAATGACAGCATCCTTCATTTTCAAGCTATGATTAGAACTTAAAATAATATAGAGCCCATAAACGGGTTAGTCAGGTCAAATTTGGGTTTCGCGGGTCAACCCTAAACCCACCCGTTTATAAATGGATCAAAGTCGGGTTGACCCTAAAATGACCCATTATTAAACGGGTCGGGTCAACTCTCTAATTTCCCGAGCGGGTCTCGGGTCGGGTTTCGGGTCGTGTTGGAAATTGACAGCCCTACTTACATACATCCTCTTCTCTCCTTATCGAACGCATTAGATCCAATCAATGCCATCCTTGATTCAAACCCTATTTTCATAAAAGCTCATAACCCATACCACAAATCTAATCAATATTGCTATACCAACTCAAATCTGTCGCCTTTTCCAGATCCAAATAGTCAGACACTAACACTAGTCTTAAGTTGCCTTAAACTGCCCAATCCAAACCCATCAACTCACAACTTCCAATATCCATATCGCCTCGTTAAATCCAGAACCTTACTCAAATCCGTAATAAAAAAGGGCAAATGGTGGACAGAGAAGCGAAGGGGGACTGGGCGGAGAAGCGAAGGGGGATTGGACGGAGAAGTGAAGGGGGACTCAAAAGGAAGGCAGCGAAGGAGCAACGACGAGCTAGGAGGAAACTGGTTGCTTGGAAAACGTTGGTTGAGGAAATTATGAATTGTGATGGGAGCGACCATGGGGAAGAAAATAAAACGAGATTCGAAATTAAGAGTCTGGGATCTGGAAATTTCAATAAATTGTGAATCGTGAAGGTGGAAAAGGGGATCTGGAAATTTCGGTGGAATTGGATTATCGGGTCTGGGAGGGTGAAAGCGGGAAATGAAATTTTCATGGGAAAGGGGGCGCTAATATACAGCTACAAACCAAAATGTAAGATTTGGAGCCACAAAATTGGGTTTAACCATAAAAATTTGGTACTATTTTGTGTAATCCAAAGTTGTAAACTTTTTTGCTAATAGTATGTTTTTTGCAACTGGCCTTACCAGTTGTACTACATACAGTTATTGCAAGAGGCGAAAACAGTTGCTAAAGATATTTATTCACAACTTGCTTGGAAGCACAGTTGCAAATAATATGTTTGTTGCGACGGTTATGGAAGCACAATTGCTAAAAGTATGTTTTTGCAATGGGAAGAGAAGCACAATTACTAAAAATATGTTTTTCGCAATAGAAAAAAGGCATGTTGCTAAATCTCACCTATTGCAACTGCTATAATAGGTATGTTGCTAAATATTATTTACTACAAATGTCATTTGTTGCCTGTTGCAAATAGCTTGTTGCAATATGGTATTTTTCTTGTAGTGAACCTAAGCAAATGAGAGAATTGGACAAGAATTTTTGAATTGCTACAGAAATGGTTTATTCGATGGAGTATTTCGGAATTGGGGACACCCATAGTTTTCGCCATGATGGTAGATGGATCTTTGAGGCCATGCACTGACTAGAGGGAGCTAAAAAAATTAACCAATAAGAATAGGCACCCCTTATCTAGGATAGACGACCTATTCGACCACTTGAGAGGTGCCCAAGTCTTTTCTCAGCTGGACCTAGTGACGGGATCCCATAAGTTAAATTTTTTTGAAGAAAGCAAATGTAAGACAACATTTAGGGTGCTTGATGGGTTATTTGAGTGGGAAGTGATGTCGTTTGAATTAACAAATGCCCTTGCCTTTTTGTGGATCTAATGAGTAGAGTATTTAGGAGCATTCTAAATAAGGCAGTTGTTGTATTTGTGCAGACATTCTCATATTTTCCAAGGAATTTAAAGAGTGTGAAGATCACCTAAGGAAGGTCTTAGTGATTTTGAGAGAGAATATACTCAAAGCTAACTTTTCAAAGTGCCACTTTTGGAAAAGGGAAGTTAAGTTTCTTGGGCACATAGTTTCGAAAAAAGGATTGGTCGTGGATCCTGTAGAGGTAGGAGCTATTTAAGAATGGAAGGTTCCCCGTAATGCATCAGAGATTAGAAGTTTTCTTTAGTTAGCGGGCTATTGTAGGAATTTATTGAGGACTTCGCAAGGATTGCAGCCCCTTTAACCTGCTTAATGAAGAAAAATCTTGAGTTTGTTTGAAGTGATAAGCGTAGTAGAGCATTTGAGAAATTAAAGAAATCTCTTACAAGTGCGCTTTGCCTTTGTTATTACAAATGGTGTTATGGTTTTACCGATGTTTGTAGGAAAAGATTCGGAGCAGTACTCGTGCAAGAGGGCACGGTAGTTGCCAACACAAGTGAACAATCGAAAGATCATGAGAAGAGGTACCTATGCAAGACTTGGAGCTTGCAACTGTGGTATTTGCTCTTAAATTTGGAGATATTACCTTTTAGGAGAGAAGTGGATATGGTTTGTAAAAAGATTAAACTTCTCTGAGATATTACCTTTTAGGAGTTACTTGAGTTAAATCAAGTACTTGATTTCTCAGAGAGATTTAAACCTTAGGAAACAAAAATGTTTGGAACACATATCCTCGTTTGACTTCGCTTTTTAGTATACCTCAAGGAAGGGTAATGTTGTCGCATACAGTTTAAGTCATAGACATGTCGCCCTTAATGTGATTGCCATGTGGAAGCTATAAGAGTTTTCTTTCTAGTTTTAACCTCCAACCATTGTTTGTACCATTTTAAGAATTTTTTGGAGTTATGGAAGTGAAACCAGCTTTAGTAAATAGAAATAAGCGTGAGCAAGGTCTCGATGAAGAGCTGAGAGTGTTGAAGGAAAGGATTGCTAGAGGAGAGCACCTTCCTCATTCTGATAGATATTCTGTTAATCGAGATAGGAGTTTGAGAAGGGACAACCGACTTTATGTTCTTAAGAACAAGAATCTGCAAGAACAAATTTTAAAGGAGTATCATCGTTCGAAGATGACCATATGTCACAGAGAGGATAAAATGTTTAAGGACATGAGAATGAGTTGTTATTGGGAAGATCTGAAAAGGGACGTTATTGAGTTTATGGTAAGATGTTTGACTTGTTAAAGAGTTAAGGAATACCAACGTTGGCTGGAGTATTGTTGTTACCTTTAGACGTTCCCATTTGGATGTGGGAACGTATCTCAATGAATTTCGTTGATAGGTTACCCAGGAGTTAGAAAGTGAATGAAGCCATTTGGCTTATTAGGATCGTTTGACGAAGAGGGTTCATTTCATCCCTGTGAAGAAGAGTAGGACCGCAACTTCGGTAGCTCAATATCAAGGAGATCGTGCGCCTATATGGAATTCTGACAAGCACAGTAAGTGATAGGGACCCTTTATTTACAAGTGGTTCTGGAGGAGCCTATAAGAAGCCTTAGGGACAACACTTAATTTAAGAATTGTGTACCACCCGTAGACCGATGGATAGACGAAGAGAATTAATCGAGTTCTTAAAGATTAACTTAGAGCTTGCATCATTGATTTTGGAGGATATTAGGAGCAACGTTTAGCGTCAGTGGATTTTTCATATAATAATAGTTTACAAGCGATGATTGGTATGGCCCCTTACGAAGTATTGTATGGGAAGCCATGCAAATCGCCTAATTGTTGGTGAGAAACTACTGACAAAGTTTTACTCGGACCCAACCTTATTTGTGATTCTGCGCACAAAAATATTTTGATACGGCAAAGGATGAAGGCAACCCAAGACCGGTAGAAATATTACTCTGATAGAAGGAGGAAGGAATCTGAATTTAGCGTTGGCGATTTAGTTTTCCTAAAAGTTTCTCCTCTTAAGAAGTCCACCCAATTTGGAAAGACTGGGAAGTTAACTCCCAGATTTATTGGGTCATTCAAGATTGCTGAAAGAACCGGGAAACTGGCTTACCATGTGGGTCTTCTCGAGCGCTTATCGAGAGTCCATAACGTTTACTAGGTTTCTCACCTTAGGAAATGCCTTCATGACTCTGCCGTTAGACTCGAGCTTGATCAGATTGGGGACATAGGGAGCTTTGACTTGGAGCCTAGGGTGCTATGTGCCGCTGCAAGGAATATGGAGCACATAATCAAAAGGCTTCGCAACAAATCCATCAACCTCATCCGAGTATAATGGGGAGATAAACCTGCGGAAAGCACATGGAAAATGGAAGAAAAGGTGAAGCAAACTTATATAGAACTTTTCACATGTAATTATTTCCTCTAAATTTCCTTTATGATTGCATTGTGGCTGCTAGATTGGACGTTAGGAATTGTCTCAACACGAATGTACCAAACACTCATATAGAAATTATATGCAATTAGGGTGTTTTGCATACATATAGCATCACTTGTTACACTTTCACGCTAGGACTGAGCTCACTTTAGCAAGTCTACAGTGCATAACCAAATTAAGTATGGATGTTTAGTAAATAACTAGGGTGTGTAATAATTTGTAAGAGTGAGTTGACCAAATTAAGTATGGATGTTTAGTAAATAACTAGGGTGTGTAATAATTTGTAAGAGTGAGTTATGTTTTTCGACCCTTTGAAAAGATTTCGGGAAGAATTTTCTTTTAGTAGGGGAAGAATGTAACCCCCCGTAAAATATACTCTAAATAGACATAGATAATTAAATCAAAATAAAAACAATAAGTTAATAAAATACAAATGGGCTGAAAATACGAATTTTGGATAATTGAGAATTGTAATTGAGAATTGGGCCACGAAAATATTACCATTGTATTCGTGGCGAGGTTCAAGTCCGTTTTGATATTTTATTTATCGAAAACGGAGCCCATATGAAAAAGTTATGAATAAAACAAGTTAGATGTAAGTAATATACACACAGGATTTGAAATTCAAACTGACTGAATATATATTTGGAATAAAAACAAATACTGATGGCATAATAGAATATTCCTTGGAATTTCAATTTGTGTGTGTATATTTATATATAAGAAGGGACAAGAATAAAGAAATAACGAAAAGAATAAATTCCATTAATTGACGTATTAAACAAAAATTAAATGGCTAGGAAACATATCTTCATGCGCCAACCCAAGAGGGGGGAGACCGCTCCCTAAGAAGGGGGTCGACCAGCTGGGCAACCTCCTTCCTATAGAGGAGGTTGACTGCCCTCCAAGTCGAGTGTGGGAGAGAGGCAACTTTAGTTAAGTGTTTTTTTCCCTCAAACAGTCTGTCTTGATTTTATGTAACTAATCCTATGGTCCATATATACTCTAAAAACTATAAATAAACCCTCAGCCTCTCCCCTATACCCTATACTTCATTTCTTTATGCACCTCCGCTCTGGTTCTCCACCATTGTCCTAGATTCTAGAAACTACACAGGTAAGGATTCGTCTTATTCTTAACCTAATTCTCTACATTTCTAATCTATTTTCTTATAAAAATCTGGAATTAGAATATATATGTATAAGACTTTAATTAAATTCTTATATGTATATAATGGTTTAGGAGGAAGTTTGGAAAATGTTTATTGTAAGGAAACAATCTACAAACTAATTCTACATAGCATCTTCATCCTTCTCCTTGTGTTAATGTGAGTGGAAATTTTATGAGTTTACTCTTTTCTATACCCTGATAGTGTAAATTTGGATTGTTATGGTTAAAAGGGTTTGGATTTGCATGAAAATAAAATATGAATAAATACTCCAAATCCCTTATAGTTTATTGAAATTGTCAATCATTTGATGTATACTGGGTTTTGGTTATGAATGTAATAAAAATTATTTTTTGGGGTGTCGTATAGTTTTGATATTAGTGCAATTCACTTCCTTTAAATTGTAAATCTCATATATGTGCAAAAGCATAAGATTTGGGTGGTTATAATTCAAATAGGTTTAAGCATCTATTTTAAATAGATAGTTTGAACGTATTATAAAACAAGTCACCAAAGTATTAATTTTTTGTATAAATTCATCTGAAGAGTGAAGCAGTACCAAAAAAAGGATTATACGTATGTTTGGCATATTTCACCTTATCTTCCTTTTATTATTGAAGTAATCTTTTAAACCTAGGTTACAATAATTATGTATATGCTATTATTTCCCCGTCATTGATTGAATGTGAATATACATTTTTATGCTATATTGATGAAGCTAGGTAAATAAACCTGTAAACCTTAATTATGATGTTAGGAATGACATTTCTACAATTTATGATGTTTCTTTGCACGCACTTTATTTACATTTTATTTATTGCTATTTATAGCATAATTAACGTATTATAAATGCTTATTAAATGTGTACTAAATGCGTTAAAAATAGGAAATTAGAATTTGAAATGTTCCTGTGGGAAATTGTATGCGTGTTAGTATTAATAGTTATTAATTAATATTAATGACACATAGCTACGTGGTTGACCCCAACTTATAGTAGAAGCCTGCCCAGAACCAACTGGCATATCTGGTATCCATAAGTAAGTTGGGCTAATGTGAGACGGCTAGGTTTTATGGGCCATTTTAATAATTACACAGAGTCACAAGATTAAGCCCAACTTGTATTAGAAGCCTGCCTGGAACCGCTCGACAAATCCAGCATCTATAAGTGGTCGGTTTAATGTGGCATGTCTTATATGTGTATGTATATAAACATTTATATGTATATATATGGGTGTGTGTGTGTGTGTGCAAAGTAGGCCTGCCATGAGAAGGTGTTATGTGGCTAAACTATCTTGTTTGGGTATCAAGTGGTCAGGAATAGGTATGTTCCTAAGGTTCACTACTCGGTTCTAGAACAAAGTCATGAGACCCAACCTTATTAGGTCTTAAGTAATCATTAGGTTCGCCTTTCTCTAACATTCATGAGGTATTAAATGGTCTTAAATGATTGCGAATGAGTGGGGTTTTCTACATATCTACTTCTTATCTAGGGGCTATGTGAGGGAATACTTAGGGATAAGCAAAGAAGTGTTCCTAAGAAAATTAATGGGACCACCTGTCTAAGGTAAGTATTAAGTAACTAGGAGTTCACCTGTAAATGACAGTTAGATAGTAACGCATGGGTCTGCCAGACCAGTCATAAATAGTGATAAGTGTCCAGCTAAACGTAGTATTAAGTAGACGATTACTATCTCTCAATTTACATTGAGCATATATTTAATACTGTTAGAAATTTAAAAGACGATGTCTTAAGTGGCTAAGGTCCGCCATATGGTATTAAATGATATAATGGGGATCCACCCTTGAACAAATTTAGATAATGGCCTTAAGTGACTAAATGGTAGTCCACTCATAGGGTATTAAGTGATGATAAGCATATGCCCTCATATGAAAATATGGGCTATAAGTTAATTTAGAGCAGTCCGCCTAACTAGTACATGTATTTTTATTTACATAGACATTATTTGATGAATTCATACTGCCAAATATAAGAAATCGACATTCCTTAACCTTATGTGATTTTCATTCACCAGAACTTATTGTTCTAACCTCCCTCCTCATAACAATTAAACAAGTTAATAGGCGGGAATGCTTGAGTAATGGAGTCATGGAGAATGAAGCCTGGAAAAGGAGACTTTATAGTTTATTGTTACTTTTAGCAGTTTATTGTAATCATGGGATATTATTATTGATGTATCTGGATATGACAGTTGGGATTTGATTTATTTGACATTATTGTGATTTTATATAATGGTACATATATTTTCAATTATTATATTTTTTTCCTTCCGTTGTGAGATTTTGATTTTCGTTTTTAGTCTAGATCTATTTGTATAATCCTTGTAGAAACCAACGATCCGTTTAGAATGACTCTAAGTTCCAATGTACCATTTATGGGTCGGGATTTAGGCTAGGTGAGTTGTTACAAATAGATTCTTAAACATATTTAAATCACAGCACCCAAATCTTATGCTTTTACACATATATGAAATTTACAATATACAATAAATTAAATTAGACTATTACAAAACTTACAACACCCAAAAGTCCAACTTTTATTACATTCATAACCAAAACCCAATATACATCAAATGATTGATCATTTCCAAAATTTATTTTGATTACGAGAATTTATTAATATTTTTCTTTCGTGCAAATCCAATCCCCTTTAGAGTAACAATCCAGATGTACACAATCAAGATATAGACACTACAAGTGTAACAACCCAGAATTTTGGAACCAATTTAATTTTTTTATTTTAGAAATATTAATGGATTTTGAATAGTTAAAATAATTTATTTAAAATAATAACGATTAAAAATTTATTTAAACCGAAGTTAGAATGAAATTTTTTAATTTAATTATAAAAGGAGTTAGAAATAGCGCGGAAGTTTGAAAATTCGAATTTGAACTTTGGTTGACTATACACGATGCAAAATAAATCGAATTTTAGCGAAACCAAAAATATTAGAATCTATTTAAGATTATCTTTCCAATGAATCCGAAAATTTAAAATTTCATAGCGGGAATCAAAAGTTATGCCCAGTTTAAAATTTAGAAAAGTTGTTGTAGAATTTAATATAATATATAGCCCTTAAAAATAGCCATTTTTCAAACGAGCTCCGTTTTCGACGAAACCACTTTTGTTGGAACCGGAATGTCAAATTATTGCTAGGTTTTAATTTTCATAATTTTTAGAATCAATATGTGAGCGCAGCAAAAGAAAACGTGTTTTGTCAAATTTAATCGACTTGAAAATGACCATTTTTCAAACGGTCTCGGAATTCAACGAAATTATTTTTGTTAGGACCATATTGTCAAAACATAACTAGAAATATTTTTTCTGTAATTTTTAGAGTCAGTATGTGGCCCCGGTGAATTTAAATGTATGGTCAAATTAAATAAATAAATGATTTATAATTTAAAATAAAGAAAATCGGGCTAAGATGATCAAAAGGGATGACCGGACCTAGCCCAATAGGTCCGGAACAGGGGTATTTGGGTACAAACAACTTTCGTTGGACTGAATTTAGAGTTAATATCAGTTAAGGTTTTTTTTTTTTTCAAAATTCACAAATTAAATATTATAAATAACACTAAATATTCAAAAACCCGAATCAGAAAACTAACGCAACCACCACCTTTTATTTCAATGGCCGGAGTCTTTAGATTTTCTCCCTCCTTTTTCTTCTTGATTATTCAATGATTTACAAAACTTATAAAACGAATGTTAAAGAGCTCGATGAGATCTTCATGACCAACAGTCATGGTCGTTTTTAGAGCAACGGAGCGGGATAATTTCTCCCTGGAAGCAGCGATGGTCAGGCACAATTTCCGAGGTCGTCGGAGGGTCGAGCTCGGCGCAAGGATAAGCGGTGGAAGCTCTGGAGGTGGCCTTTGTCGTGGAGTAGTTAGATCGGGTCCTAAACCCTACAGGTGGCGTGCTTTTTGGAAAGAGGGAGGCAAGGTAATGGATTAGAACGCCCTGAAGGCTACAACGAGAGGGAGAAGAATACGGTAGGGATAATGATGTAATTAAAAACTTAATTATGTTTTAATTATATTATTTATATAATCAAATCTATGAATGTCCGTAACTTTGTCATATTAAATCAAAATCAAACGAAATCAGTGGCGTTGGACTCGTAGTGATCAGATCTACGTGATGAAACTGACCAGATCTGAAATGGAGCACTTTGAAAATTCAGACCAAAAAATCGATATGAGATTTCTGATTTAAATAATTAATTATAATTTAATTATTTTTCTCGCTTTTAAAATCATTGTATGTAGGTTGATGATTTAGATCTGCGATGTTTGTGATTTAGAATTTATTGATTGTTGCTTGTGGTATATTTTGATGTTCATAATTTGCTAGATCTACGATGAAATTTCATTTTTGTTGAATCTCTAGTTGCAGTTAAATACAGACCTAAATAAAATCATATTTTATTTTAGATCTATGGATACGGTTATATTTTACAGTAAAATCATTCTTCTATTTTCTAGAGTTACATTATGTCATTCAGATCTATGCCTTTCATTTTAGATCCATGCGCACAGATTTGATTGAAATAGAAATTTCAACTTTTATTTTTAAATCCATTAATATTGATGTGATTTATTCATAAAAATATAGTTTCTATTAAATACATAAACTTAGGATTGTGAGTTAGAATAAAGATTTCATCTTTATTTTGATTAATGAACATGGGATTATTTTTAGAATAAAGATTTCATCTTTATTTTAATTCATGAACATGGGATTATTTTAGATTAAAGATTTCATCTTTATTCTGGCACGTGAACATTTGAATTTTACAATAAAAATCTCATTTTTAGTTTTACATGAAATATGGTTCTTGTAAATGAATTAGAGTTGAAATAAAAGATTTCATTTTTATTATTTTTTCAATTAGTTAAAAGGTAAAAAGAACATATTTTGCTGCCATTTTCTTTTTAGATAAAAATAACATATTTTTAACATCAAAGTTGCACATTTTTAGTGTCGAATTTTTTCAACTAAAAAGATCATATTTTTAGAGTTTAATTGTTTCAAATGAAAAGAACATAGTTTTAAAAGTTACATTTTTATTGTCAATTTAGACGTAACAAAATAGTAGAAATAAAAGATTCATTTTTATTGTCATTTTAATTGCAATAAAAAGAGTAGAATCAAAAGTGACATTTTTATTGACATTTTAGTTGTAATAAAAAGAACAGAAATTAAAGTTACATTTTTATTGTCATTTTAGTTGTAACAAAAAGAGTAGATTTAAGTGTCACATTTTATTGTTATTTTAGATGCAATAAAAATAGTAGATTTAAAATAACATTTTTACTGTCATTCTAGTAATAATATAAAAAGCGTAGAATTAAAAATCATGTTTTTATTGTCATTTGGTTTCAATAAAAAGAGTGAACATAAAAAAAATACATTTTCAATGTAATATAGTTTCCATTGGAAAGAATGAAACAATTTTGTTCATTAAAAATGATTAAACAAAAATATACATTTTAGTTCATTAGAAAGAATGAATACATTTTTGTTCATTAAAAAGGAATAAATAAAAAAATAAACATTTTTGTCAAACATGTAAGTTGAAATAAAAATAAACACTTTTGTCAAACATGTTAGTTGAAATAAAGATACTCATTGTTGTCAAACACATTAGTTAAAAACAAAATATCCATTTTTGTCAAATTATCAAAGTTAAAACCAATTTGTCACTTTTGTCAAATTATCATAATTAAAACAAATTTTCCACTTTTGTCAAAATGTAACGGTTGAAAACAAAATTGGCATTTTTGTCAAAATATAATGGTTAGAACAAAATTTACATTTTTGTAAATTAGAATTGAGTTAGAATTATAAAAAAACATTTTTGTTAAATAGATTTGTGTTAAAAAAATAATATCACTTTTGTCAAATAGAAATTGTAAACAATTAAAATTATCATTTTTATTTGTTATGTTGAATAGAAAAATGTAAACAAAACAAACATATCATTTTATTTGTTTTGTTGAATCAGAATTGTCGACAAAACAAACATATCACTTTCATTTGTTTTGTTGAATTAGAATTGTCGATGAAACAAGCACATCACTTTTATTTGTTTTGTTGAAATAGATTTGTTGACAAAACAAAGTCATCATCTTTATTGTTTTGTTAAAATAGATTAGTTGAATCAAAATATATATTTTTGTCAAAATATTCACTTTTGTCAAAATAGATTAGTTGAATCAAAATGCACATTTTTGTCAAAATGAACATTTTTGGCCAAATAGATTAATTGAATAAAAATATTCATTTTTGTTAAAATATAATAGTTGAAACAAAAATTACATTTTGTTAAATATGATGATTGAAGACAAAAATTACATTTTTGTTAATTAGATTTGGAATAAAACAAAAATCACATTTTTGATAAATAAAAGAGTTAAAACACCAATAGCATTTTTGTTAAATAGGATTGTGTCAAAACACAAATATCATTTTTGGTAAATAGATTTGTGTTACAACAAAAATATTCATTTTGTTAAAATAGGATTGTCAACAAAATGGATACATCACTTTTTATACATTTAGTTGAAATATAATGTGTATGCAATTATAAGAATCTTCCTTATTTGCAAAACATACATTAGAAATTGTATGATTAATAAAGAATCATTTTATTGCCACAACATACATTAGAATGTGTAGGGAAGTTAAAGTGACCTCTTTATTTGTGAATGCATACATTAGAATTTGTATGCAATTTAAAATAAACATTTTTTATGTGTTAGGTTAAACATTGAAACATATACAAATAAGATTATTTTTTATGTGTTAAAGTTAAGAATATTTGCATACAAATAAAAGAAAATAGAAATCATCTTTCTATTTGTCATCAGCAATAAGGTCATATGAATAAATTATAGTTTATTAGACATTAGGAATGTACAGGGAAATTATACGAGTAAAATATATTTTTATTCGGCGCTAGAAATAAAATAACACGTTTGTTCATTATCGACAACATGTTAGCAGAATTAAAATTGGTTAAATTCGTTAACCAATTATTTATTTATATGAACTGTTGTTGGCTGAAAACCCCACACGGGTATTGGGATGATAATTGACATACACTTGTCCCAATATTTAGTTGTATGTCAATCGATGGATTGACAGGCTGCGATGAGAGTTATTTATTCATTTTAATGCTCACACAGTTATAAATTTCACTCTGGATGTGAATTGATTGTTTAATGATTATTTATCATTGTTGTTGTGTTCACGCGATGTATGAAATTCATATAAACAAAATTATATGGTAAATGATTGAGTCACATTCCGATTCAAAATATCTTTTAAATAAAGAATATTTTTAAAGGACATTGTAATATAAAGAATATTTTAATATAAATAATATTGTACTATAAAGAATATTTTACATAAAAAATCTTTTTATACATAAAGAATATTTTTAAATAACGAATATAATAAAACAATATTCAACGTAGAATAAAATGATGATTTCTATGTCCGTTTTTGGATGGACACAAAAGATAAAAATATATTTTTATCGAATTAAACTAGTTATTAACTAGGATAAATCTTTTAAATTAAGATTTAATGAAGTCTTCCAATTAACTGATATTTACTTGGAATTAAATAAAAGAATTAGATTTTGGATTATCGTGGATAGTGTCTTAAATGATACTGTTCTTAAACCCCGTATGAAAGAATAAATCTTTTAATTAAGATTATTAGAGTTTCCAATTATAATTACTAAGGGGAATAAATTGATATGTGAATTGGGTTTACTGTGAACTATGTTTTGAAATGACATTTGTTCTTTAACCCAATCGACAGTGATAATATGATTTAGAATTATAAATCTTTTTATTAAAATTTAAAAAGAAATTTTCCAAAGTCAAGTTTTTCCAATTTAATATATTAAATTTGAATTGAATGGAAATTCGATTTGATAATAATCGAGATGGGCTTCTGTAAAAGAAGACTATTACTATATATGGAATTTAAAAGGCTTTGTCATTATTCCATTTATATTAACGGTCTGATATGGAGATTTATATCAATTATATATTGATTTGATTTCTGTGAAATTCCATATTTAATGGAAGATGATTTTGGGTTTATCGTAGGCTATGTTTTAAATGACATTGGTTCTTTTACCCAGTTAATGACAAGATTAATTTTTTAAAAGTTGAATAATCATAAAGTAATGATTTTGATATTAAAACTAAATTGGAGTTTTCATAAATCTTTAAAAAGAAGATTAAAGAATGAGTTTTTAAAAGAATTTATCTTTGATAAAATTAATGGGAACCTTTCCCTAATAATATGAATATTTTATTAAAAGATTATTCTGAATTAAAATGAGGCGTGTGATGTGTCTTTAAAGCACTTGATGTTTAATTATAAAATACACGAGTTATTCGGAAAGACCGGGTTTAACCCATTTTGGGTAATTATTGCGACGATTAAAAGTCAAAGACATTGAAGACGGCGGATGAAGACCGGTGATCTTCACATCGAAAAGGATAACTACTGATGCCCGACATTGATTAGCTACCAATAAAGGGTTAAAGTGGTAGTTGTCCGGACGTACTTGTTGATTGTCCGGATATGCGAGCACCTCTCTTCCGTATTGGACATACGGGACGAGGAATAAGGTGACTCTGGTTTCGTTCAGACCCATAACAGACTTGTAATTGGATGTGCGTCTGACATTGGATTTCATTCCATGTAAATAAATCGATTTTTATTTAATATATATCTGTGGTGGCGAAGAATTTATTCTCTTGCTCAACACCCTTCTCTGAGACGTGCGAGCTCGGAGGTTATATATTGGTAATTATCAATCGCATGACGTGAATTGTCAATATGGCATGCCAAGATGCAAATGATCTAGGCTTTTGTTGAAAAGCAGGGCCTTGTGGATGATGATCAAAGCATAGCCAATTTCGGCATAGCTTTGTGTATTACGTTTCATCGCGAGCCTCACACCTCGGTATGAGTCTGAAACGGAGCAAGGGAACGCAGGGAGTGCACACGTTTCTTTCTAGCTAGAAGTGGTGTCAGCGTTTACAAGCCCTGACATTTTTTACTTATGTGGATGATGGATTTTGAGGCCTCGGATTTATTAGTCGATTGTAACCATTTTATAGGTTCAATAGGACCGGGAAGCGTGTGTTCAGGCATAACTAATCCACTAAAGTATTTGTGGACCGGCCATGCAGTATCCAAGGGTTGCCCGTAGGTGTGATCCTGAGACATTGCTAGAGTGTATCGAATCGGTAAGGAGATCGTTCCTAACCTTAACTCATGATGGAAATCCAACTTCCAATACGACACCATGCGGTTTTGATTGTAGAATTAGTATGGCGACATAGTATATGGTAGTTATGCCATCTATGATTGATACATTATGATTGGAATGTTTTTAAAACATATATACACTAATAATAATATCAAATCCGTTTTTATCGTATCAAGCATTTTTGACCATTATAAGGTAAAAATCCATCCTCCGGCTTGCGTTGCATTGTGTGATGGGACCTGAGTCTTATAATGGTTTCATTTTTCTAAAAAGCATTGCGTTGTTTAACGATTTACTTTATTTCATGCACTGGCAATCCAATGGAGTAAACATGTTCCACATTGGCAGCGCGGTCCTATGATTAGCCTTATTACTAGTTAAGTTAAGTAAAGATTTCTCATACCAGTCACATGACTGACCCGTAGTTTGTTTCACTTTGCAAACTCGGGTGCCCTCTTTTCCACACGGGCAGTCGAATAGTTTATTTTGCAGATATGTTGAGCATGATTCTAGATCGAAGCTTGAAGTTGTGTCCAGAGCATTGATAGCCTTCCACCGTGTTATTTTATTTGTTTCCGCTGCACTGTATTTAATTCACTGTAAATTTACCTTCCGCTGTATTATATTCAATGTACTCTAATATTCTGTACTCTAATGTAAAATTATTATGATGTTTACAAAAATCTGCTGTTATTTGTTCTGATGTGTTGTATTCCCAGAGTTAACATATTCGGGTTTTGAGCGGTCTTGGTCGGTTTAGCGATCGATTAGGTCCGGGCGAAATCCGAATCGTTACAACAAGAAAAGTGGTTATCAAAAATACCAATAGACAGCTTTTTCTCCTCTTTGTTTTCAAAAACGGTTCTTGAACACAGGAAAAACCAAACACGACAATGCAAAACGCTGAGATCTTTATTCAGATATTTCCCAAAAGCGCAGCGCCCTGAAATTTTCACTGCCGCACAACATTCATTTCCCTCTTCAACAAAAAATCGCGGTCCCTTTCTATATAAAATATCATGACCCTTTTCTCAAAATTCTTTTAAACCTAATTAATCTCATTTGAATCTCTGATGAAATTTTCTTCATGTCGTAGTTCCACCACCAACACTCAGGTTTCTCGATCCAATTTTGAGTTCAATCGATAACTAGGAGTGCCTTGTCGATCGATTCTCTTTTGAAAGCCGATTTGAGGTTATTTTTTAGTATTTGTATTCAATACTGTATTTGAATTTGTGTGAAATGAGATCTGGGAATGTTATTGCAATTATTTGTCTGAAAGCCAATAATGTAATTGCAGAGGGATGTCTGGTCTCTCAGATGCCGAATCAAGTCTACCTAGTCATCTTTTACTTGTTATCTCATATTTAATTCTGTATTTTTATGTTAGTGTACTGCAATTATTTGAGCTGATAGTTAATGCATTTGATGTCTTTGATGAACAGAAGGCTACATTTTGCAAGAGATTAGTTGAAATTGATAAGGTCTATTTTTTATTCTATTTTTGAATCTATTTTCAATACATATTTAACAATGGTGAACATAAAGTGAGACCTTATAAGTGATAACCTGCAGTTAGATCATATACATAAGCAGCTTAATTTTGTGAAATGTTATTTTGGTGGTCTTCGTGGTTTGTGTTAGGTCCGTTAAAATTTGATGAATACATTTAAAGTTAGTTTGGATCCACATACTTGCAGTCATAACCATGGTTTGACTAAATATTTTTTCCTTGTAGAACAACACAGCTTATTTTAGCGCCAATTGTTTTTGCAGAAAATTTTGTTTCGGCAATGTCTACCTTTTGTTGACAAAGTATCTCTTGATTGGAGTTTATCTTACTATTGTCTGTCTTATCCAATTATATATCTCGTTTGGTTATCATTTATGTGATGGTTCTTGGTTTAATTTTGTTCAATAAAGACCGTAGCATCCTCCATTTCAAATTTCATGAACACCCCTCGTAGTTCTTAATTGAGTTCAATATTGAACTAAAGAAAATGATGAAATTGATTAGTTGGGTTGTTAGTTGTTCTTAATCCTCTATTCATACATCTGCTTTCAAGTTTTTACTACTATCGGGATAAGAATGATTTCTGTTTGATTTCAAGCATTTATATTTTAGGATTTTTTTTCCCCATCTCTGAGGTTAGATTATGTGATGGCATTTCTAGAGTCTTAACAAATATGTTTTGTGCAAATAGCTATTTCTATGGTTGATCATATTCAGTTCTGCAGGTGATCATGAGTGCTCAAAAATGTAGATGAATTGACAACTTGAGGATAATAGATTCAGAGAATTGAAAAAAGAAATAAGAATAATCTTTCGCTATGGTCTGGGTAAAAGTTGATGCTAGTTGGCTTCTCTTTTCACTCTCATCCTCTTAAATTAGGTACAAGACAGCAAACAAGGGAAAATAACTTCTTATAATTATGCTTATTAATTATTAGTACATGAAGGTGATTTAATGCGGCTGTTTTTGCACTTGTACTTTTTAGATTGCAAGCTTGATTCACTTGCTTCAGACGTTCTATTCACTTGTGTTTTCCAGTTGCTGCTACTGTTCAAGCTATGTTGTTCTACAAATTTCATTCACGTGTAACTGGGTAGTCTTGGTGGTGTTGTTATTGGAGTTCCAGCTGCAAATGTTTCATATGATACTGAAGTACCAATGACAGAGGGAGCTGGATCTTTTTGTGATTTATGTCATGACTGCAAACAAGGTAATTGAAAAAATTTCATTCATTGATTTTATAGAAATATCTTTACTTTCATTTGAGCTTTGAGCATATTATTATTTTGTTACAAATGAAGTATTAAAATCTGCAGGGCTTTTAAATTGTTAGGATATTATGAATTCAATAAATATACAGAATAATGTATTTGTTAGAAGATCTTTTTGTCAATACACAATTGTATTACAAAGTTAGATCCTTTTGTCAATACACAATTGTATTGCAAATAAATAGTAACAATATCAATGTTACTCAATAATGCCACAATTGTCAAGTCAAACTGTGATTGCAGAAAAGACAGTAAGCAAGACGGATTGTGCACTGGATTGGAGCGGTACAGAACCGTCACCAACCGTAATGTCCGAGTCCAGAAATAATTCTGTTTCCTTAAAACAATATTGCCGTCGTATGCACTGATTGACGTGATCGCAATTTGTTTCCCAGGATAAAACGGACCAGCCCCGTAGTGCAGTGCCAGCAAACGGAGCTCCGACGAACTTAAGTAGATTATAGAAACTTGAACAGAGGAATGCTTTGAAGAGGGAGTAACAATTGAGAATAATAATTAATATTTATTCTCTCCTTTTGGGCTATGTATTTATAGGCTGGAGGAAATGCCTATACGAACATTAATGACCTTTGGAAAGGTTGCGACCCTTTAACCAAGCGGTGCTTAAATGTGCGTGCGCATTTATGATGAAACGGTTGTATCCCTTCAATAGAAGGGACATACCAGATCATAAAATGATCAAAATAACTCGTTTCAGCACAATAGGCCCAAACTGAAATCAGCGGCCTATTTAACCATGAGACCTCAAGAGTCCCAAGGTCCAACGCCCAATTATTGACACTAATATCGTGTCATGGACTCCAAGAGTCCCCAAATCACTAAGCCCACATTTGACATCAATATAATATTGTGTCATGGACTCCAAGAGTCCCATAGAACTAAGCCCACATTTGACATCAATATAATATTGTGTCATGGACTCCAAGAGTCCCAAGGCACTAAGCCCGATTTGACATCAATATAATATTGTGTCATGGACTCCAAGAGTCCCAAGGCATTAGGCCCAAGTTGACATCAATGTAATATTGTGTCTTGGCTTAGCCACACCTGATATGAGCTCTCTTCTCCTTTATTTATATAAGATTGTAGAAGAGTTGGTACTCATATTTCATGATGTGGGACTAAAAGTTGTTTTCCTTTCTCTTCTTCCAAAATCCCTCTTTCTCATTCATTTCCAACAGTATTTTTCTTCTTAAAAAAAGCAGTTGGCACTCACTTTTGCTTAGTTCAATCTGTTGCCTATACACTTTTAATTTCATACATCATACTGCAAGAATGATGAACTAGCTTGCTATAGGCTTCTTTGATTCACACATTATACTGCAAGAATGTTGAGAAAATTTAGTTTTCGGTTTGGAACCAAGCCTCAAACATTTTTTTGTAACAGGTTTAGAATCTAAAGGCAAAATGCTACTCTTCTTTGTTACCTTGTTGTAGAAACTTGGTTTTGTTGTCACAATTCTAGAATTGTCAGCATGCTTGAACGGCTTTCTAGAATTCAGGCTTTTATTGCTCTAATTTGCTGACTTAGGTGGATTTTCTTGTTGACCATTAAAATTTGGTTTTATACTTGGTGGGGTTACTAGGGTACCCTTCTTTGTTTTGCTTGTGGTTGTTGGAGTAGGAAATGGTGTCGAAATAGGTTTTCTTCTATTATCAGCACTGCTTGTTGAGACAACCACTGGAGTTATAGGTGCAACATTTCAACTTGATTTTGGTGCTGGAATTTGTGACCATGATTTTCTTGTAGCAGGAGGAGGTGTTGGCTTTGGAGAAGCGTATTTTTTGGCTTCAAAACATCCTTCTTTGGTAGGACAGGTGGAGCGGAGTTTCTATGTGGTTTGTGAGTAGTGCTATATGTGTAACAACCCGTATTTTCAATAACCTGTTATAACATAAATCGAGGCAGAATTTAATTCAAAAATCTGAATCAAGGGAAACGGTCTGTGCCATTGCGTTCGTCTCGGAAAAATACGCGAAATAGAGTCCGAGTTTTCGAAAATCGGAGTCCGTATGACCCGATTAAGGCCCAACGAAGTTTTCAGAATTTTTTTTAAGTAAAAACAGATTTCAAATTCAAGTTTGAAATTGGAAATTGGGCCAGTTTGGGCCAGGCGGGAGAATTCCCGCCAGAGCACCCAAGTCGACAGCCCTGTCGACTTGGGAGTCGACTTGGTTGGACCCAAGTCGACAGCCCTGTCGACTTGGCTGTCGACTTGGTCCAGCCGGGCTGTTTAGCCTGGTGCACCATTTTGAGAATGTGTTGAGCTTGGGGGCCAGATTCGGTTTTAAGGGCTAAGATTGCAACTAGGGTTTAATCCTATGGCCTAAAACACTTGCCTAATCTATAAATAAGACCCTAACCTAGCCCTAAATCATCATTAATCTATCCTACAACTAAACTATGGCAAAATCAATCCTCTCATGGCCTCCACTCTCTTCATAAAATTCCTAAATAAATTCCTAAGTGATTTTCCATGCATACAAGTGTTTTTAAACTTGTATGAGCATTATTAGCTTTCATTCAAGTCAAGTTCTTATATTAGCATCATAAAGGAAGAGTTTTTGATCATTTTGGCTTGCATTTTGGGTTTGATTGATTTCATAAGGGCTTTGTCATATTTTTGTGACTTCTTAAGCATTGTAAGCCCTATTCTACTTTCATACTTAAACTCTAAAGTTAAATGTATGATATGCAAGTTTTCTATGATGTTATGCAAGTTTATCATGTTATGCAAGTTTTCTATGATGTAATATGCAAGTTTATCATGTTATGCAAGTTTTCTATGATATAATATGCAAGTTTATCAAGTTATGCAAGTATGCTATGATGTGATATGCAAGTTCATCATGTTATGTTATGCAAGTTTGATATGCAAGTTGTCACATGATAGGCAAGTTGTGTTATGCAAGTTTGGGTTGATCCTTTGGTTCATGTTATCATGTTATGCAAGCTTATCTTGAGTATATGAACATAAAGCTTCAAGCTTTATGCCAAAGGTTGCATTTTGGCAACATGTAAGTTATCATATCTCTTATGATAACTTGCATGTGAGGCTAAATGCGAACTTATGGCCATTTCTACATGTCATTTATCACCATGTATCACCAATATGCTAAGTTTGGTTTTATGCATGCTTTTGAGGCCAAAATATGTAATATGCAAGTATATGAACACATGAACATTTCATATGCCACCATGTTAAACTTGTGGCTTCAACACCTTTATGTCATGATTATGCCAAGTTCCCTCTTTCTATCCTTTATGCGCTATTGCGATATGTAAGCGATGGGATTGCGTTTGGGGGTTGGGTAAACTTAAAAGACATAAAACATAAGCTTGGGAATTTACCTATTAAGTTAGGTCTACCCATTGGGAATTTACCTATTAAGTTAGGTCTACCCAATTGCTTGAAAATTTGTAACATGTTTTGGAAACATGATGGACATGACACTTAGAAAAGATAAGTGTGGCCAACTCGAGGTTGGGTTGAGTTTGTAGCGTAAACCTACCCGGAACCGACCGGCTTAACTAGTTGCTACAAACAATAGGACCCAATGTGAGAAGTTGGTCATGTTGTACCTTGGACCCGAGGTTAGACCAAGTTGTGGTGTAAAGCTACCCGGACCCGCCCGGCTTAACTAGTAACCACAACAAGGTCTAATGTGAGAGGTTAAGGCGCATTAAATTAATTAATGCCTCGTGATTAGGGTTAAGTCATGATCCACTTAGTACTTAACCAATTTGGGCTCGGTAGATTAATCGGGGTTAAGTCGTGAACTCATCGTTACACTTAACCAAGTTAATCCATGATTAGCAAGAAGGTTAAACCGTACCTAACCCACTAGAAAAATCCTAGCAATGGGGGCCCACTCCAGCAGTAATCCCAATTTAGTATCATCATGACCCTAGGGACTAGGCTAGGGTGGGGGCACGATTACTGGACTGGAGGTAAGTGACCAAAAGCGACGACAGAGGGTACGCCGGTGTAGTTCCGGGCGGACCATGGTCGTGCACATAGTCCGAAGCCCGGGAAATCATGCACGGGTACCAGTAGATCGAGACTGTGCACTCATGTTTATAGTGTCTAGGGGTTGCCACCCTAGGGCTTGATACACCCGACGGGAGACCCGGCACAGTCTGACTACAATTATGTTTGGGCCGTATTGACACCAACACGTGACGAGTTAGGCTTAGGGAGCCGATCGACTAGACCGTTGGGTTGGACCTCGTATTAGGGTCATTTCATTGGACCGCGGGTTAGGGTCACTTCATGTTAATGGGCCAAAGCTTGGGCCAAGGGATCAATACTTGTTTATTCAAGTCATGTTAGTTTGCTAGTACACCTGTGGTGCAAAACCTTAATCCTGATTATGCGATGACACCTTTATCTACCTTGTTAGTTAACCATCATGCCAGTATGTAGTTATCCTTATGATCATACCGCTACTCATGCCAGTTAACTTTATTAGTTTACATTGATTGTAGTAGGGCTTACTCAGTCTTTTTGACTGACCTGTTTTCTTTCGCCTCTTTTCTTCCGTTCCCCCCCCCCCCCCCCCACCAGGTTCTCAGGGAGGGAATATTGGAGCTTAGCTGGATTTTCTGACTGCTTGCTTGTGGGATTTGGCTCATGTAAGGTTTGACATGAAGCTAGCTGTGGCTATCATTTCTTTTGGGGATTAGTATTTATGTATTTCAGTTTTCAGTTGATGTTGTTTTATCTAGACTGGTTTATTGGGAAAGTTGACATTATGATGTAACAGACTTGTTTGAAATGGTTTAAAATCTTCCGCTGTTTTATCTATGATATTTACTCTGTTTACCTATATACATATGTTCTTGTTCTGCCTTGATATATCATTATGCATGTTTACTTGATTCAAACGCCCCTCCAAAGTCAGAGTGCTTGCAAGAGACACCCTGGCGGAGGCGGGGTGTTACATTTGGTATCAGAGCATATGGTTTGGAAAACTATTTTCAAAACTAAGTATAAAGTATTTTCCAAAGAAAAGTCTAGTTTATTTTAAAAGGCTATTCCCCAAAAAGCCATTAGCAAAATTCCTTCGTTTTTCTCCATTCTGAATCTGTCTTTTTCTTCGTTTTCAGTATGGCCGATAACTTTGCTATTCCGGAGGGAGTACACGTACCTGTTTGGTATAGGAGACTTTTGGAGGCTAGGGCGACCGAAGCCGGCCCCGCAGATGTCCCTCCTCCTCCTCCGGTAGTTAATATTCCTCCTCCTCCTGTCGCTAATGTTCCTACTCCACCTGTCACTGAGGTTCCTCTTCCTCCTCCCCCTCAGCATCCTCAAGCTGACTTCGCAAAGACTTGCAAAGATTTCAAAGCAATGGGTGGCAAGAACTTTCAAGGCACTGAGACTTTTGTAGAGGCCAGAAATTGGTTGAAAGAGACCGAGGATTTGTTTGCTATCTTTGGGATAGACGATCAGAGGAAGCTCTTGTTGGCGGTTTGGCTTATGAAGGATGAAGCCGCTTATTGGTGGGAAGTCACCAATGGTACTAGGCCTGTTGAGACTTGGGCCGATTTTAGGGCAAGGTTCATGCTTAAGTTTCTATCTTCTGCTGAGGAGAATCTGCAAATGGAGAGGTTCATAACTTTGAGACAAGGAGATATGTCTGTCAAAGAATATGTGAACAAGTTCAATCAGTTAGCTCGTTTTGGCTTGGATATGGTGAATACTCCTCAGAAGAAGGCTCTTCGTTTTGCTAGAGGATTGAATGAGCCGTTGCAGGGATTGGCTATGTCGCATATTCCCCATGGGGCCACGTTTGAGAGCTTGGTTGATATGGCATTACTTCAGGGAGATGTCAAGAAGGAGATCAAGGTGAATGATACTCAAGCCAAGAAGACTGATTCCCAGTGGAAAGGAAATCAGGGTAATCCAAGTAGTCAGAACAGTCAAGGCAATCAGAACAATAACAAGAGTCAAGGCAACAAGGGGAATAACAACAAGGGCAAGAACAACAAGGGGAAGTGCCATTATTGCGGTTCAGTTGGGCATCTTATTAAGGATTGCAAGAAGAGGAAAAGGAAGAATGGAGAATTCTTTTTCTGCGGTGAGACTGGACATTTCAGTAAGGATTGCCCGAGGAAGCAAGGGCAAGGCCAGGGCCAGACTCAGCGTGCTGGACCTTCAGGAGGGCAAGTTCATGCTCTCAATGTCGCTCCAGTTCCCGATCGAGGTAGTATTTCTGTTGAGAGCCTTGTATATATTTCTGATTTTCCAGTTCGTACCTTGTTTGATTCTGGTGCATCGCATAGCTTTATCTCATCTAATTTCGTTGATAGTTTGCACCTTAGTACTAGCTTGGTAGATGATCCCATTTGTGTCTCAAATCCTATTGGGGGTTCCGCCCATTTGTCTATGATATGTGGGGATTTGAGGATCTCTATACTGAGTGTAGAGTTCTTGTGTAGTGCTTATGTTCTTGGTTTTAGGGGATACGGATTGATATTGGGCATGGATTGGCTGTCTAGATATGGAGCCATCCTTGATTGTGAGCATAGGGTTGTGAGGCTCGTGACTCGCCTCGGAAACACCCTAGAGATTTATTGTGATCCGAGAGGTCCCGTCATGTTGTGCTATCTTGAATCACTCGACTCGTCAATGGAAACTCTTCAGTCTGTGAGAGTGGTTCGAGAGTATCCGGATGTTTTTGATGAAGTTAGGGGGTTGCCCCCTAAGCGAGAGATTGATTTCCGCATTTATCTGGTGGATAATGCAAAGCCGGTTTCTTTGCCCGTTCGGCACATGGCTCCGATTGAAAGACGGGAGCTAAGTAAGCAAGTGAAAGAGTTGCTTGAGAAGAACTTCATTAGGCGAAGTATATCTGAATGGGGAGTGCCTGTGGTATTTGCTACCAAGGCAGATGGTTCCCTCCGACTATGTGTTGACTATCGAGAGTTGAATAAGCTGACTAAGAAGAACAGACACCCGTTACCGAGGATAGATGATCTCTTTGACCAGCTTATCGGTGCTTCTGTTTTCTCTCAGCTTGATCTTGCTACGGGTTTCCATCAGCTCAGGGTAGCTGAAGATAGTATAGACAAGACTGCGTTCAGAACTCCAGATGGATTCTTCGAATGGCTTGTCATGCCGTTCGGCTTGACTAATGCACCCGCATATTTCGTGGACTTGATGAGTAGGGTGTTCAGGGAGTTCTTGAACAAGTTTGTCGAGGTCTTCGTAGATGATATTCTGATCTTTTCTAAGGATGAGGAAGAGCACGCAAGGCACCTCGTGGAGGTGATGGATACGCTTAGAGCGCATCAGTTGAAGGCCAAGTTCTCCAAGTGTCACTTTTGGAGAAGGGAAGTTAGATTCCTTGGGCATATAGTATCTAAGCAAGGCTTAGCGGTGGATCCCGCTAAGGTAGTTGCAGTTCAGGATTGGAAGACTCCAAGGAATGCAACCGAAGTGAGAAGTTTTCTAGGTCTTGCGGGTTTTTACCGGAAGTTCATCAAGGACTTCGCAAAGATTTCCGCTCCTCTCACTAAATTGACGAAGAAGAATTTAGTTTTTGCTTGGAGCATAGAATGCGAGCTTGCTTTTCAGAAGCTCAAGAGAGCTCTCACATCAGCACCTGTTCTAGCTTTGCCCGATGGAGGGAAGTTATTTACAGTATACACCGATGCATGTGGCACAGGGTTAGGAGCTGTTCTTATGCAAGAAGGAAGAGCGATATGCTTTGGCGGTAGACAACTCAAAGTGCATGAGAAGAATTATCCCACTCATGACCTAGAGTTGGTAGCAATAGTATATGCACTCAAGGCTTGGCGCCATTATCTTCTGGGAGAAAGATTTGAGCTTTATACCGATCACAAGTCATTGAAGTATCTCTTTTCTCAGAAGGATCTGAATCTGAGACAACAAAGATGGATGGAATTCTTGGCGTCCTACGATTTTGAGATAGCTTATACCCCTGGCAAGAGGAATGTGGTAGCTGATGCATTGAGTAGAAGAAGGTTGACCCTAAGTCCTCTATTCGTTGAGATGAAAAATCTAGAGTATGTGGCAACCTTTGATTTCTCTTTGGCGGTTGAGTCGATGACCGGTTCTTTAGCATCTCTGGAACTCAGACCTACCCTTCTTAATCAAGTTGGGGCTTCGCAGAGAGAAGACCCTCAGATAGTTGAGATTATGGATAAGCTGATTCGAGGAGGGGCGTCTAGTCATCTCGCTCGATATTCTATTGATGACAAGGGTTGACTAAGGAGAGACGGAAGGTTATGTGTTCCAATGGTAGAAGATCTAGTAAGAAGAGTTCTTGAGGAAGCGCATCGCTCTAAGTTGACTATACATCCAGGTGGAGATAAGATGTATAAAGATATGAAGCGCATTTTCTTTTGGCCTGGGATGAAGAAGGATGTGGCAGAATTTGTCTCTAGATGTATCATTTGCCAGCAAGTTAAGGCCGAGTCAAAAAAGCCCGGTAGGCTATTGCATCCTCTAGACGTTCCACTTTGGAAGTGGGAGAGTATTTCCATGGATTTTATCGATGGGCTACCAAGGTCAAGGAAAGGGAATACGAGCATTTGGGTTATTGTGGATAGACTTACGAAGAGTGCTCATTTCATTCCGGTAAAGAGCAAGAGGACCGCATCTTGGCTAGCGTCTGTATATCTTCGTGAGATTGTGAGACTTCATGGAGTCCCTTCTAGTATTGTCAGTGACCGTGACCCAATCATTACAAGTCAATTCTGGAATAGCTTGCAAGAAGCCATGGGCACGAGGTTGAATCTAAGTACGGCTTATCACCCGCAGACGGACGGTCAAACCGAAAGGGTGTATAGGGTACTCGAGGATCTGTTGAGGCTTTGTATTCTGGATTTTGGTGGTACTTGGGAAGACCATCTTCCTCTTGTTGAGTTTGCATATAATAACAGTTATCAGGCAAGCATAGGGATGGCACCATTTGAAGCTTTATATGGGAGGTCGTGCAAGTCGCCTACATGTTGGTGGGAGACTACAGATGAGCTTATACTTGGGCCTGATATGATCAGAGATACATCCAAGAAGGTCGAGTTGATTCGGAGATGGATGAAAGCGGCCCAAGACCGTCAGAAATCCTATGCTGATAAGCGAAGAACGGATTTGGAGTTTGATGTTGGGGATATGGTTTTCGTGAAGGTTTCTCCGTTGCCGAATGTGGTCCGATTTGGAGCCATTGGTAAGTTGACACCGAGGTTTGTTGGACCATTCCCTATTATAGAGAGGATCAGGCAGATGGCTTATAGAGTAAAGTTGCCCGAGAAGCTTGCCGGAGTACACGATGTTTTCCATGTCTCGCATCTCCGGAAGTGTTTACATGAATCAGCAGAGGTTGTTGAGCCAAGTGTTCTGAAAGATGTGGAAGTGGAGAAAGAGGCTACCTTGAGGAGAGCTCCGATTCGTATCTTGGGGACGGAGACCAAGAAGCTAAGGAATCGAGAGGTCAAATTGGTGAAGGTTCAATGGGGTGAAGCCGAAGAAGACGCAACTTGGGAAACCGAGGAGAAGATGCGTGGGCTTTATCCATTCCTTTTTGAGGGTACACTCTCAATCTCTTTTCTTTGTTAGCATATCTTTCTCTTTGCTATCTATGTTTATCTAGTTTATCGTGTTAATCTTGTCATGAGAACCTTAGGTAGTAACCCTTTGGATGAAACATGTGTTTGAAACATGTTATGCTTGATGGTTGCAAGTGTTTGCAAGTGGTTACTCGTGGATGCATTATACACGTTAGGCACTAGATCGGCTCACACACTCCTCATATTGCATATGCATGAGTGTTTACGCTTATTCATGGATGAAAATTTTTGTGTTATCACATGGATGTTGCATAAGGATGTATGTTATGTGCACACATATAGATGTTATACATTATGTTAGGAATTGCATACATATGGATTCATTTCACTAACATAATTTGCATTGAGGATATTTGCATTAGATAAGGACATATACACACAACTTTGCATATGTTCATACAACATTTAGAATCTTGTAAGGACAATGATTGCTCGTGGATGATGTTTTGAGTAGATGGATGTTGGATGGTAGGATACGTTCTTCCTAACTTGAAGATTTCGGGGACGAAATCCTTTAAGGAGGGGAGAATGTAACAACCCGTATTTTCAATAACCTGTTATAACATAAATCGAGGCAGAATTTAATTCAAAAATCTGAATCAAGGGAAACGGTCTGTGCCATTGCGTTCGTCTCGGAAAAATACGCGAAATAGAGTCCGAGTTTTCGAAAATCGGAGTCCGTATGACCCGATTAAGGCCCAACGAAGTTTTCAGAAATTTTTTTAAGTAAAAACAGATTTCAAATTCAAGTTTGAAATTGGAAATTGGGCCAGTTTGGGCCAGGCGGGAGAATTCCCGCCAGAGCACCCAAGTCGACAGCCCTGTCGACTTGGGAGTCGACTTGGTTGGACCCAAGTCGACAGCCCTGTCGACTTGGCTGTCGACTTGGTCCAGCCGGGCTGTTTAGCCTGGTGCACCATTTTGAGAATGTGTTGAGCTTGGGGGCCAGATTCGGTTTTAAGGGCTAAGATTGCAACTAGGGTTTAATCCTATGGCCTAAAACACTTGCCTAATCTATAAATAAGACCCTAACCTAGCCCTAAATCATCATTAATCTATCCTACAACTAAACTATGGCAAAATCAATCCTCTCATGGCCTCCACTCTCTTCATAAAATTCCTAAATAAATTCCTAAGTGATTTTCCATGCATACAAGTGTTTTTAAACTTGTATGAGCATTATTAGCTTTCATTCAAGTCAAGTTCTTATATTAGCATCATAAAGGAAGAGTTTTTGATCATTTTGGCTTGCATTTTGGGTTTGATTGATTTCATAAGGGCTTTGTCATATTTTTGTGACTTCTTAAGCATTGTAAGCCCTATTCTACTTTCATACTTAAACTCTAAAGTTAAATGTATGATATGCAAGTTTTCTATGATGTAATATGCAAGTTTATCATGTTATGCAAGTTTTCTATGATGTAATATGCAAGTTTATCATGTTATGCAAGTTTTCTATGATGTAATATGCAAGTTTATCATGTTATGCAAGTATGCTATGATGTGATATGCAAGTTCATCATGTTATGTTATGCAAGTTTGATATGCAAGTTGTCACATGATAGGCAAGTTGTGTTATGCAAGTTTGGGTTGATCCTTTTGTTCATGTTATCATGTTATGCAAGCTTATCTTGAGTATGTGAACATAAAGCTTCAAGCTTTATGCCAAAGGTTGCATTTTGGCAACATGTAAGTTATCATATCTCTTATGATAACTTACATGTGAGGCTAAATGTGAACTTATGGCCATTTCTACATGTCATTTATCACCATGTATCACCAATATGCTAAGTTTGGTTTTATGCATGCTTTTGAGGCCAAAATATGTAATATGCAAGTATATGAACACATGAACATTTCATATGCCACCATGTTAAACTTGTGGCTTCAACAACTTTATGTCATGATTATGCCAAGTTCCCTCTTTCTATCCTTTATGCGCTATTGCGATATGTAAGCGATGGGATTGCGTTTGGGGGTTGGGTAAACTTAAAAGACATAAAACATAAGCTTGGGAATTTACCTATTAAGTTAGGTCTACCCATTGGGAATTTACCTATTAAGTTAGGTCTACCCAATTGCTTGAAAATTTGTAACATGTTTTGGAAACATGATGGACATGACACTTAGAAAAGATAAGTGTGGCCAACTCGAGGTTGGGTTGAGTTTGTAGCGTAAACCTACCCGGAACCGACCGGCTTAACTAGTTGCTACAAACAATAGGACCCAATGTGAGAAGTTGGTCATGTTGTACCTTGGACCCGAGGTTAGACCAAGTTGTGGTGTAAAGCTACCCGGACCCGCCCGGCTTAACTAGTAACCACAACAAGGTCTAATGTGAGAGGTTAAGGCGCATTAAATTAATTAATGCCTCGTGATTAGGGTTAAGTCATGATCCACTTAGTACTTAACCAATTTGGGCTCGGTAGATTAATCGGGGTTAAGTCGTGAACTCATCGTTACACTTAACCAAGTTAATCCATGATTAGCAAGAGGGTTAAACCGTACCTAACCCACTAGAAAAATCCTAGCAATGGGGGCCCACTCCAGCAGTAATCCCAAGTTAGTATCATCATGACCCTAGGGACTAGGCTAGGGTGGGGGCACGATTACTGGACTGGAGGTAAGTGACCAAAAGCGACGGCAGAGGGTACGCCGGTGTAGTTCCGGGCGGACCATGGTCGTGCACATAGTCCGAAGCCGGGGAAATCATGCACGGGTACCAGTAGATCAAGACTGTGCACTCATGTTTATGGTGTCCAGGGATTGCCACCCTAGGGCTTGATACACCCGACGGGAGACCCGGCACAGTCTGACTACAATTATGTTTGGGTCGTATTGACACCAACACGTGACGAGTTAGGCTTAGGGAGCCGATCGACTAGACCGTTGGGTTGGACCTCGTATTAGGGTCATTTCATTGGACCGCGGGTTAGGGTCACTTCATGTTAATGGGCCAAAGCTTGGGCCAAGGGATCAATACTTGTTTATTCAAGTCATGTTAGTTTGCTAGTACACCTGTGGTGCAAAACCTTAATCCTGATTATGCGATGACACCTTTATCTACCTTGTTAGTTAACCATCATGCCAGTATGTAGTTATCCTTATGATCATACCTGCTACTCATGCCAGTTAACTTTATCAGTTTACATTGATTGTAGTAGGGCTTACTCAGTCTTTTTGACTGACCTGTTTTCTTTCACCTCTTTTCTTCCGTTCCCCCCCCCCCCCAGGTTCTCAGGGAGGGAATATTGGAGCTTAGCTGGATTTTCTGACTGCTTGCTTGTGGGATTTGGCTCATGTACGGTTTGACATGAGGCTAGCTGTGGCTATCATTTCTTTTGGGGATTAGTATTTATGTATTTCAGTTTTCAGTTGATGTTGTTTTATCTAGACTGGTTTATTGGGAAAGTTGACATTATGATGTAACAGACTTGTTTGAAATGGTTTAAAATCTTCCGCTGTTTTATCTATGATATTTGCTCTGTTTACCTATATACATATGTTCTTGTTCTGCCTTAATATATCATTATGCATGTTTACCTGATTCAAACGCCCCTCCAAAGTCAGAGTGCTTGCAAGAGACACCCTGGCGGAGGCGGGGTGTTACAATATGATTTTACTTTACTAATAGGATGGACATTTTTTGAGATCATTTTTAGTTTGCTTACCTCCAAATTTTCATTGATTGCTTTAATTTGTGCCTCCTTAACAATACGCTTATCCAAGGTCTCGGTTTGGGGCTCCTGATCTCTCTTTTTTCGATACTCACTGTAGAAGCTACCTCTGTGCTCACTGGCTGCACCTTATGCAGAATTATTGCTACTACGGATTTTTTTTAACCATTTTACTCTCCATCATCTTGATTAACATCTGATTCAGTTGGGCTTCCTTTTCTCTATTCCATTCGGCAGAAGCTATAACTCTTTCATTAGCTTCTTCAACCTTAGTTTCAGTATCATTACTCTCAACCTGATGAGTGCTACTCTCTTGTATGTTCTGTTAAATAAAATGTGGTATGGATTGTGGACATAACATATAGCACAAAAGTTGTGACTGTGCTTTACAAGTGCAGTAGAGTCTTATATTTTGAGTTAGTTTTTGTGTTTATGAAATCGTATTTGGTCAAACAAAGCCGTATGAAATTCACTTCTCAAAGCCAAATTCTGTGTTATTGAAATATGACATTGTGCTTTGATATCAGTCTTAGAAGCAATATAGCATGAGATTAATTTGTTTACATAGTCTCAAAGCAGAACCTACAATTTCTTTGGTTTGTATTTATGCAAAATTTTCACATAGGTTTACTGTTGTGATAACATATATTTTCTTTATACAAAAAAAAAAAGACACCACTTAGGAAGGCAACAGAATCCGCTTATCCAAGTTTAAATTTGCAACTACTTTTTTCATTTTAGAAGTATTTTGACCTCGGTTTTTAATTAAATCTCTATAATGTAATATAATATTGTCAAATTTCTTACCCACATGTAGTTTTTGCTTCACATTATAATATAATGTTGTCAAGTTACTATGCTGTACTGTATAAGCCGCGAGTTCACGTTTTGTCGTGACTTGAAGGATAGAACATTGATCACCCTTAATATCAGAGCAGGTCAGACGTCTGAAATAAATTTCAGACGTATGAGCCAGACCTAGGAACTGCCCGAGAACGTTTTCAGACGTTTGAAATAAATTTCAGACGTCTGAAACAAATTTCAGACGCCTGAAATGGTCTCAGGGCATTGTCCGAAATCCATTTCAGATGTCTAAAACCTATTTTCAGACGTTTGAACTAGGTCAGACATCTGAAACCTATTTTTAGACGTCTGAACCAGTTCAGACGTTTGAAATTTGATGTTGTTTATGATTTTCCTTCTATCGAACGGTTGGTTGTATGCGATGTCAATTATTATTTGATTTTCTTGTGCAGCTTATGGCCTTTTCGTTAATGAGACATGCCTTCAGCCTTTCCAATGGCGACGACGATGACAATGCTTCTGCATATTTTTCTGTAAGTAACTATATTCATCACACTACATGTTCATGACATTCATGTACTACAATGTGTCACAGTTATTCCGTTAGTTTATAAAAGTTCACTAAGTATATAAAAATATAAAATATTACCAAGTATTCTATAATAATAATAGCAATAATTAAAACTAACTAAGTATTATAAAAATTAACTGATTATTATAAATAATTAACTAAGTTTACTAATTTTATAAAAATTAAGAAATTTAGTTTATAAAAGTTAACTAAGTAAATAAAAATATAAAATATTACCAAGTATTCTATAGTAATAATAGCAATAATTAAAAATTAACTAAGTATTATAAAAATTAATTAACTATTAGAAAAAATTAACTAATTTTACTAATTTTATAAAAATTAAGAAGTTTAGTTTATGAAAGTTAACTAATTAAGTATATAAAAATATAAAATATTACCAAGTATTCTATAACAATAATAGCAATAATTAGAAATTAACTAAGTATTATAAAAATTAACTAACTATTATAAAAATTTAACTATGTTTACTATTTTTATAAAAATTAAGAATTTTAGTTTAAAAAAGTTAATTAAATATATAAAAATATAAAATAGTACCAAGTATTTTATAACAATAATCAACAATTAACTGAGTATTATAAGAATTAACTAACTATTATAAAAACTTAACTAAGTTAGCTAATTTTATAAAAATTAAAAAGCTTAGTTTATAAAAGTTAACTAAGTATATAAAAATATAAAATATTACCAAGTATTTTATAATAATAATAATAGCAATAATTAAAATTAACTAATTATTATAAAAATTAACTAACTACTATAAAAAAATTAACAAAATTTACCAATTTTATATAAAGTAAGAAGTTTAGTTTATAAAAGTTAACTAATTATACACAAATATAAAATATTACCAAGTATTTTATAACAATAATAGAAATAATTAAAAATTAACTAAGTGTTATAAAAATTAACTAACTATTATAAAAAATTAACTAAGTTAACTAATTTTATAAAATTTAAAAAGTTTAGTTCATAAAAGTTAACTAAGTAAATAAAAATATAAAATATTACCAAGCATTTTATAATAATAATAGCAATAATTAAAAATTAACTAATTATTATAAAAATTAACTAACATTCATAAAAAATAAACAAAGTTTACTAATTTTATAAAAAGTAAGAAGTTTAGTTTATAAAAGTTAACTAATTATACAAAAATATAAAATATTACCAAGTATGTTATAATAATTATAGAAATAATTAAAAATTAACTAAGTATTATAAAAATTAACAAACTATTATAAAAATTAACTAAGTTTACAAATTGAATAAAAATTAAGAAGTTTAGATTATAAAAGTTAACTAAGTATATAAAAATATAAAATGGTACCAAGTATCTTATAATAATAATAACAATAATTAAAAATTAACTAAGTATTATAAAAATTAGCTAATTATTATAAAAAATTAACTAAGTTTACTATTCTTATAAAAATTAAGAAGTTTAGTTTATAAAAGTTAACTAAGTATATAAAAATATAAAATATTACCAAGTACTCTATAATAATAATTAAAATTTATGAAAGCATGACCAAATGCTAACATGAACACATGTGTATAGGTATTGGAGATGGACATCGTTGTGCATTCGGCTACAATCAGAATATAGTTAGGCACTTCTGAAGATCCCTCAACAATAAGACCGCTTGTGGCAACTGATTACGGAGAAAGCGGTAACTTTTAGATGTTCATTTTGTTGGTATTCGTCTCAAACATGTGTAACGACCCGCCTTTTTGCCCGGTTCTTGCCAGTAATTAAACCAACTTAAACCGTTCAGAGAGACGAATTGTTATGGGTACATACATACATTGAATAAAATAACAGAACCTTTCATTGAATAATTCAATATTACATCAGAGTTACATGAATATCAGAGTTACAACATAAACGTATACAGCGGGAGAAAGAAAATATATTCTCAGGGGAAGATCAAAATGATAAAGCGGAAGCTTCAGACTCTAGCGTGAACTCCAATCCAGAAAGCGCTTCGAATCTTGCTCCAATGATCTATAACTGCAAAACTAAACTACTAGCTGCCCGTGTAAAATTAATGGGCACCCAGAGTTTAGGAAGGAACAATAAACTCCAGGTCAGTCATGGGACTGGTGTGAGAACGTAAAACAGTTGTCTTTATGATTTATTTTAAAGTTGGGAAATTCACCGGACCATGCCGCTAACGCGGAACGGGTTTACTCCATGTGAACACCCATGCACATAAATACGCAATGACTTTTATAAAATGAAGCGATCATAAGCTCGTCCCACATCACACAATGCAGCGCACACCAGATGGGCGAGTTTTATCTTATGATAACCAAACATGCTTTCATACGTGAAAATCCTCTTTTCATATTATATATATAGTGTGGAAAACAATTTCGCAAATAAATGTATTAATCCTAGACGACATGATACCCCATAATATATGTCGCCATATATATACAATAAAAATCGTCTGGCTCGTATTGGAGATTTGGATTTCCAACTTGATGATTCCTGGCACGAAAGATCAATCGGAACTCAAGCGAAATGTAATCATGGGTTTTTCATCCAGACGCGGACACCAATACAAATCACGAGGCAGATCAACGGTTTTCGACCAGACGCGGCCCCCCGAACATACCCTATTCCAGTTCATAAGTGGTATTACCCACTGCTGCAGCGGTCATCATCAATTCATATATATATATATATACACAACCTAACCGCCAGTTTCTCATCATCCGGGGTGTGAGGTTTGTCGATGTCACGTCATACACAAAGCATGCCTAGAAAAGCAATGTCTTGATCATCACTAGCTCGTTCATAACTCGGGTATGTCACATTAACAATTCACGACATATCACTGATTTCAACCAATGCATACCCTCTAAGTTCATATGACTTAGAGATGAGGATAAAATATGTGCCACAAATCCGATATATATTAACGGAGATCAGTGCTATGTGGTCAATTTCAATGTCAGACACACCATCCATACAAGTCCGTCCTGGGTCTGAACGGAACGAAATCCAAAAGTTCCCCCCATACGTTCGGACATCTTGCCACTCCGAAAATAGGGGCATCTCTCTACTGTAGCTATCAGTAAAGAAACCAATCGGCAATCAGTCCGTTCGATGTGAGGAACCACGGTCTTCATTTGTCGATTCCAAGTCTTACTTCTGCTTCATGCGTCGTATTATTACTTGGAATGGTTTTCGAACTTAAATCCATTCCTGGTCTTTCCAAGTAATAAGCGTATTCATAAAACAATGGTTATGGACCACACAGAGTTTCCATTCAAATTTCCTTCCAATCAATTCATTAAAATGTCAAGGTTGGATTTGTCATAAATTCTGCTATCATTTAACTTCTCTTTGAAACCAAATATTTGATTTACCAACCCTTTTTATTTCAAACATACCTTCAATTTATATATTCAACATAATCCTTTGGTTCCTTAAGTCTTAAGTTTACCAAATCTTTATTTTGATTACAATTCCAGTTATGATAATCCAAACAATTTATATTCGAACATAAGTTGAATCGAGTTAAACGACCTATATTCGATATAAATTCTCAACTCAATCAAACACTATCAGAGTCCTGAGGTAAATTTCTTCAAATGGTTCTTATAGTATTTGTTCGACCTTGCAATTATATGTCGAATATTCGGCACAAACTCCATCTAACTCATTTCCTTTAAATCCTAATATTTAGAATTAATAAATAGTTCCAAGTTCAATTATTTAAAATCCTTCTGAACCATTTTCAATCTTTTTAACTATTTAAATAATGGCTTACAAAAAAATAAGTTCAAAACCCATTTATCTTTGGAATTTAGATAAACACGTTGAACGTTATTAAATGCTGCAATAGCCATTAAATTTTAATAGATTCCAAATAAATGAAAAATTCAAATAATTCAGCTCAAGTCACTCTAAATTAATAAAGTAAGATTTAAATAAAATTTCAAAACAACTAAAATTTCAAAACCGATCAAAAGTCGTTTCTAAATCTTAAATTAAAATAAAAAAAATTATTAAACAACTAGATTTCAATACCAAGTATTCACAATTCCAGATCTTAAATTTAAATTTAAATAAGTGGTAACCTTTGAAAAGAAAAACCTTTATATTTAAGTTTAAATTTAAATTTAAACTTTATGAATGATCCCTACACGACATTCATTACTTAAATCCTAATTGGTTATCTGAGTTTAAACAACTTTCAAATTCAAATTTCAAATTATATTTGAATTAACCGTCCCGTCCATCGGACCAGTTAGGGATAGCCAGGGAGAGCAGGAAACTGGATTTCCAGACCCAAGCCTAGACACCATCCTCTCTGTCATCCTAGAGCGGTCTGGTATAATATTATAAAATATTATATTGAAATTTCCAAATTCCTTTCCAATTAAACTGGACTTTAAATAAAAGAAATTTTAAATGCTCGAAAATCGATTTTCATTTATATGGAAGGAAGACTAAATCGATCATTTGTATAATTCACAACCAAGGTATTGTGTGCATCATACAAACAAATAAATCAACCATGTACATCAGTTGATAATGAATTATCATCATCATCAATAACAAACAATTCAGCTGTGCACAAGCGTTACGGTCAATAACGCTTTCAGTGTTCAGTGTCATCTAACTACATGCACATCCATTCACACAAAACATCCATATCCAAACAATTCATCACATCATATTTTAATCACTACTAATTAATGTAAAATGATCTAAATTAATTGTTCTCACCAGCTAGCTCTCCAACGTTGGATCTGCTTCTCTGTTTTCAGGTTACGGTGTTCTGGTCTCCGCGTCCCTTCTTCTTGCGCCCTCTCTCTTTTCCGTTTTTTCCTTCTTGCGTATCTCTCCTTTCTTTTATCTTTAGTTCTTCTTCTTCTTCTTCTTTTTTTTTCAGTTCTATTTTCTTATTCTCTCTCTTTTTTTTTTTTTTTTTTTAGAAAAAGGCTTTCAACTGCAAAGAGATATTCGCGCATGCATGTGAATGCATGAAGTGAACATGTTTGGCATCCGGAAGGTTATATGCGAGTGGGAAAGGTGAGATGTATGTGCGTGGTGAGGCTGATTTCTGGAAGTGAACACGTCTGACAATCTTCCTTTTTTTTATTTTATTTTTATAAGTGGCGGGTGCCTTTTTTTTTTTTTGTGAGAAGGAGCTGCTTAAATGTGGAGGAAGGATAACCGCGAACGGAAGGACATGCACAGGTTTCACTTTTTTTTCTTTATATAAGAATGGCCGAACTCGACTTCACAGGAAAGAAGAGTATGGTTGCGGTGGAAGTTTGGGTTGGGTTTCAGGAGTGGGCAGTAGTAAGGTTAGTGCATGCACAGGAGGAAAGGAAATGGCGGACGTATTTTTTTGAGGAAGATGGACACAAAGTGGAGTGTGCTTGACAGTAGGACTTGCGGTGATAAAGTGAGGTTGGCAAATGCTACAAGACTTCCAATTTTAGTGCGAGAATAGTGCAGGAAAATAAGGAGAGGATGCAACGTGGTGCACGGTTCAGAAATGAAACGCCAAATGTAAGAAAAGAAAAAGAGAAAAAGGAACGGTAACAAAGTGTACGCATATATAACGTTATTATTATTTCTTTTATGCAAACTTGTAGAAGAAGACACGAGGAAAAAGATAGGGAGCAACACGGGTTGTTCGAATTGTTTGGACATGTGTTGTTTAAGGTCCCAAAACCGAACGGGTGTCATAGAAGTTGGTTTAGTTTAAAACAAGTGTGACTTAAGTATTGTTTTACATTGTTGTCTTAAATATTTTCCCAAACCAACGTCAGCTAATGTGTGTGTGTGTGTGTTTTTTTTTTTTTTTTTTTTTTTTTTTTTTTTTTGAATATGGTTCCATATTTTGAAATTGCATGTACATGCATTTCATTTGCACGTGAGTCCCCTTTTTGCTTACTTCATTTGCATGGCAAGTAAGCCCTTCCCCAATACAAAATGTTGCGTTCTATTTCTATTTAATTTACTCTTTTTTTTTTTATATATTACTGTAACCTTTTGGGCTTAAAAAGGAGATATACATTTCATGTGCACGCATGGAAAAAGAATTGAAATAGTCCATGCATGGGTACCAAACAAGGAAAGTGTACATGTCTTTTTTTTTTTTTTTTTTGTCAACAGATTGTACAAATCTTGTAATTTCTTTTATTTTAAGTTATCCAAAACCAATAACAATAAACTAACCATATAATCATGTACAATAAAGTGTCACGACTCCAAAATAGAAATAAAACAGACCGGTTGATTAGTTCTGTAAAGTGACAAAAGGGACCACAGTTACCCTAAAATATGTCAGAAAATTATATGCTTATTTTTCCGAAATAAAAATCATAGTAAATTTCTATAAAATATTTTAAAATGACACGAACTGAAACTGAACAAAAATTTGCGACGCATATTAAATTATAATTTAATTTCAAATTCTGACCGTTTGCAACAACTCAATTACAACTTGCTTCGATATTTCAACTTACAATGAACCGTTTCTCCAAAACAAACATTGTTTTAACTGATTTCACAATAAATAAAATTTTCAATCTTTAAAAATACTATTATCACCCTAAAATTTTTGATTCAACAGTTATTTGAACCTTCCAAACTTTATTAAAAATTCATATTAAATTCAAATTTGGTTTTAAAAATTTTGGATCGTTACATTCTCCCCCACTTAAGAACTTTTCGTCCTCGAAAAGAAGAGTTCGTAAAATTATCCATATGTAAAATAAATTTTTACTTATAAAAATTAAAATTTGAAATCTCAAGATGATTTCTCGGACTTAAAATCCGATTTTTCATCTCAAACCATTGAAATACTACATATTCCTTTTATATGGAAATTCATGCTTCACTTCGGGACTTTAAAAATCAAACTTGCTTTCAAAATTTCCAAATATACAATGACGAAATCTATATGTTATTATTTCGAGAAGTTCATCCTCGTGACAGGGGAACTGAGTATCACCCATCGCACAAAATCCATTACTTCCTCACAACCCAGTTTTAGTCACGGTTACTCGAACAAACCAAATCATTTCATATCCCGAAGTTGTAAGTCATTTTGCGACCATAATTTACAAATACTTGTCGTTTCAAAACATTTCAAAATATCGGGATTCCAGTCGTCGAAATCTCTTTTATAAACTATTCATCATATCAAAACTAGTTGGAAACCAAATTCATCCAATTGAAAATAAAATTTTCAACTTTCTAGAATGCAATTTATGTTCCGTATTTCGAAATCCATGATCGTATTTAAACTATTCGAACCTTTCAAATCTGATTTCATACGAATTCAAGCCTTTCTATTTCCTAAAGTTTTTGAAAATCGTTTATACTTCATTTCTAATATCTTTGTATATCACAAGATAGAGTATTTCAAGAGCCATAAGTCGAAATCTCAGAAATCTCTTTACGATTCAAATAGTTGCACCCTTTTTTTTTCTCTTTTCAAACATAACTCATTTTAATCATACTATAGGGCTTTATTCATTCCTTATTCAAATATACCATCACGCTTTCGCTGCGCACTCTAATTAAGTACGCGCATGTTTCAAACCATCATTATTCAAAACATTAGAAATAAGTTTCAAAAAATTTAGAACCAATCCTTAAAATTCATCTTTAAAAATCCATTTTCCTTGCATAAGTTAAACCTTTTTATTTCAAACTTTTCAACAACCATTCGACGTTTATTTATTGAGATTTTGTTAACAAAATATTTGGATGGATCACCATCTCTAGTTTGAAATTTTAAAACTTGGCTTCGTTTGACGAATCAAATTGCATAAGTTCAGGTCAAGTTATAGATAAAGTTCAATATCAGTGTGAGGTTTCGAATCAAATTTCTTGACTAAGTTCATAAGATGAATGATGCCTTCAATAACAAAAGGTTCGAAAAGGAACTAGCGTAGGTCGAGATAGAGAAATCGTGTGCACCTAGCGATACGACTACGGATAATTCAATTAAGGTAAATCGTATTTTAATATTTCCTTTGTGTCTTAGGCAATTTCTTGTTAGATAATTCAAATTGGCTTACTCATACTGTCTCAATAGGGAAGAGTAGTTTTCTCCCCCATTTAGAAGTTAATTATAATTTAATCATCTTTTAAACAAAATCTTACTTAAGTCAAATTTACCTTTATATTTCTTAAGGGTTTTGCTTTGCTGATCTACTTCCAAACAAAATAATTTAACCTGCATATTTACAGTTCATGCTAGTTATCGATTTAGATCTGCTGCTTATATTAACTTATTCTAACATCCATCAGGAAGTATAATATCTTTTCTGATTACGAATTATTAGACTACAAATTCATATTCAAATGTTCGTTGTAATTGATCCATTATTCTTCTCACTTTGGGATATGGGTAAATTATCTTTCTTACTTGCATTTCAACAATTCATTACCCAATTCTTTAAATGAGATTTAGTCCTAAGATATATCTTTAATTATTCTAGTACCTATTGTTTAGCATATTCAAGGTTTAAGAGTTCAAAATCCTGAAGTATTTTAAGCTAATATCAGTTTTCCTTCTTTTCAACACTTCTGGTTCTGTCTTTTCCAAATTAAATTCCTATATTAATTTAGCAAACCATTTATTAAGATTTATTCATTAAAACACTTAGTTAGATGATTTAAGTATTCCTCGACGTTTAAATCGGAATTATATAGTCATCCCACCTTCAAAACTCGAAAATGAATATCGATGATGCTGCAGTCATCAACATAATCGTCTTCGAGCGACTAGAGTGTGATTCTATGTCTATCTAGTATATAACGGACTTCATATATACGTTGATCAGACATATATTCAAAATCCATACACACTCGGTAGTCCAATTACGACGTCGAATATAACACTCAAAATCCTTATCTTCAATTATATTTCAAAATAATAGTGATTTCCAAGATGATTACCTAGTTTCAAAATAATTTATATAGATTTCAAAATACGCTCTCTCAAAGGGATATTCCAAAATCTCATTCTAGGGCATTTCTAACCCTATCTCTAATGAGATATTTTAACTCTGATGAGTCCTACCTTTTGTTCAAAATATGTCGTACCCAAAGCTTTGTATAAACCAAAGCTCTGATACCAACTGTAACGACCCGCCTTTTTGCCCGGTTCTTGCCAGTAATTAAACCAACTTAAACCGTTCAGAGAGACGAATTGTTATGGGTACATACATACATTGAATAAAATAACAGAACCTTTCATTGAATAATTCAATATTACATCAGAGTTACATGAATATCAGAGTTACAACATAAACGTATACAGCGGGAGAAAGAAAATATATTCTCAGGGGAAGATCAAAATGATAAAGCGGAAGCTTCAGACTCTAGCGTGAACTCCAATCCAGAAAGCGCTTCGAATCTTGCTCCAATGATCTATAACTGCAAAACTAAACTACTAGCTGCCCGTGTAAAATTAATGGGCACCCAGAGTTTAGGAAGGAACAATAAACTCCAGGTCAGTCATGGGACTGGTGTGAGAACGTAAAACAGTTGTCTTTATGATTTATTTTAAAGTTGGGAAATTCACCGGACCATGCCGCTAACGCGGAACGGGTTTACTCCATGTGAACACCCGTGCACATAAATACGCAATGACTTTTATAAAATGAAGCGATCATAAGCTCGTCCCACATCACACAATGCAGCGCACACCAGATGGGCGAGTTTTATCTTATGATAACCAAACATGCTTTCATACGTGAAAATCCTCTTTTCATATTATATATATAGTGTGGAAAACAATTTCGCAAATAAATGTATTAATCCTAGACGACATGATACCCCATAATATATGTCGCCATATATATACAATAAAAATCGTCTGGCTCGTATTGGAGATTTGGATTTCCAACTTGATGATTCCTGGCACGAAAGATCAATCGGAACTCAAGCGAAATGTAATCATGGGTTTTTCATCCAGACGCGGACACCAATACAAATCACGAGGCAGATCAACGGTTTTCGACCAGACGCGGCACCCCGAACATACCCTATTCCAGTTCATAAGTGGTATTACCCACTGCTGCAGCGGTCATCATCAATTCATATATATATATATATACACAACCTAACCGCCAGTTTCTCATCATCCGGGGTGTGAGGTTTGTCGATGTCACGTCATACACAAAGCATGCCTAGAAAAGCAATGTCTTGATCATCACTAGCTCGTTCATAACTCGGGTATGTCACATTAACAATTCACGACATATCACTGATTTCAACCAATGCATACCCTCTAAGTTCATATGACTTAGAGATGAGGATAAAATATGTGCCACAAATCCGATATATATTAACGGAGATCAGTGCTATGTGGTCAATTTCAATGTCAGACACACCATCCATACAAGTCCGTCCTGGGTCTGAACGGAACGAAATCCAAAAGTTCCCCCCATACGTTCGGACATCTTGCCACTCCGAAAATAGGGGCATCTCTCTACTGTAGCTATCAGTAAAGAAACCAATCGGCAATCAGTCCGTTCGATGTGAGGAACCACGGTCTTCATTTGTCGATTCCAAGTCTTACTTCTGCTTCATGCGTCGTATTATTACTTGGAATGGTTTTCGAACTTAAATCCATTCCTGGTCTTTCCAAGTAATAAGCGTATTCATAAAACAATGGTTATGGACCACACAGAGTTTCCATTCAAATTTCCTTCCAATCAATTCATTAAAATGTTAAGGTTGGATTTGTCATAAATTCTGCTATCATTTAACTTCTCTTTGAAACCAAATATTTGATTTACCAACCCTTTTTATTTCAAACATACCTTCAATTTATATATTCAACATAATCCTTTGGTTCCTTAAGTCTTAAGTTTACCAAATCTTTATTTTGATTACAATTTCAGTTATGATAATCCAAACAATTTATATTCGAACATAAGTTGAATCGAGTTAAACGACCTATATTCGATATAAATTCTCAACTCAATCAAACACTATCAGAGTCCTGAGGTAAATTTCTTCAAATGGTTCTTATAGTATTTGTTCGACCTTGCAATTATATGTCGAATATTCGGCACAAACTCCATCTAACTCATTTCCTTTAAATCCTAATATTTAGAATTAATAAATAGTTCCAAGTTCAATTATTTAAAATCCTTCTGAACCATTTTCAATCTTTTTAACTATTTAAATAATGGCTTACAAAAAAATAAGTTCAAAACCCATTTATCTTTGGAATTTAGATAAACACGTTGAACGTTATTAAATGCTGCAATAGCCATTAAATTTTAATAGATTCCAAATAAATGAAAAATTCAAATAATTCAGCTCAAGTCACTCTAAATTAATAAAGTAAGATTTAAATAAAATTTCAAAACAACTAAAATTTCAAAACCGATCAAAAGTCGTTTCTAAATCTTAAATTAAAATAAAAAAAATTATTAAACAACTAGATTTCAATACCAAGTATTCACAATTCCAGATCTTAAATTTAAATTTAAATAAGTGGTAACCTTTGAAAAGAAAAACCTTTATATTTAAGTTTAAATTTAAATTTAAACTTTATGAATGATCCCTACACGACATTCATTACTTAAATCCTAATTGGTTATCTGAGTTTAAACAACTTTCAAATTCAAATTTCAAATTATATTTGAATTAACCGTCCCGTCCATCGGACCAGTTAGGGATAGCCAGGGAGAGCAGGAAACTGGATTTCCAGACCCAAGCCTAGACACCATCCTCTCTGTCATCCTAGAGCGGTCTGGTATAATATTATAAAATATTATATTGAAATTTCCAAATTCCTTTCCAATTAAACTGGACTTTAAATAAAAGAAATTTTAAATGCTCGAAAATCGATTTTCATTTATATGGAAGGAAGACTAAATCGATCATTTGTATAATTCACAACCAAGGTATTGTGTGCATCATACAAACAAATAAATCAACCATGTACATCAGTTGATAATGAATTATCATCATCATCAATAACAAACAATTCAGCTGTGCACAAGCGTTACGGTCAATAACGCTTTCAGTGTTCAGTGTCATCTAACTACATGCACATCCATTCACACAAAACATCCATATCCAAACAATTCATCACATCATATTTTAATCACTACTAATTAATGTAAAATGATCTAAATTAATTGTTCTCACCAGCTAGCTCTCCAACGTTGGATCTGCTTCTCTGTTTTCAGGTTACGGTGTTCTGGTCTCCGCGTCCCTTCTTCTTGCGCCCTCTCTCTTTTCCGTTTTTTCCTTCTTGCGTATCTCTCCTTTCTTTTATCTTTAGTTCTTCTTCTTCTTCTTCTTTTTTTTTCAGTTCTATTTTCTTATTCTCTCTCTTTTTTTTTTTTTTTTTTAGAAAAAGGCTTTCAACTGCAAAGAGATATTCGCGCATGCATGTGAATGCATGAAGTGAACATGTTTGGCATCCGGAAGGTTATATGCGAGTGGGAAAGGTGAGATGTATGTGCGTGGTGAGGCTGATTTCTGGAAGTGAACACGTCTGACAATCTTCCTTTTTTTTATTTTATTTTTATAAGTGGCGGGTGCCTTTTTTTTTTTTGTGAGAAGGAGCTGCTTAAATGTGGAGGAAGGATAACCGCGAACGGAAGGACATGCACAGGTTTCACTTTTTTTTCTTTATATAAGAATGGCCGAACTCGACTTCACAGGAAAGAAGAGTATGGTTGCGGTGGAAGTTTGGGTTGGGTTTCAGGAGTGGGCAGTAGTAAGGTTAGTGCATGCACAGGAGGAAAGGAAATGGCGGACGTATTTTTTTGAGGAAGATGGACACAAAGTGGAGTGTGCTTGACAGTAGGACTTGCGGTGATAAAGTGAGGTTGGCAAATGCTACAAGACTTCCAATTTTAGTGCGAGAATAGTGCAGGAAAATAAGGAGAGGATGCAACGTGGTGCACGGTTCAGAAATGAAACGCCAAATGTAAGAAAAGAAAAAGAGAAAAAGGAACGGTAACAAAGTGTACGCATATATAACGTTATTATTATTTCTTTTATGCAAACTTGTAGAAGAAGACACGAGGAAAAAGATAGGGAGCAACACGGGTTGTTCGAATTGTTTGGACATGTGTTGTTTAAGGTCCCAAAACCGAACGGGTGTCATAGAAGTTGGTTTAGTTTAAAACAAGTGTGACTTAAGTATTGTTTTACATTGTTGTCTTAAATATTTTCCCAAACCAACGTCAGCTAATGTGTGTGTGTGTGTGTTTTTTTTTTTTTTTTTTTTTTTTTTTTGAATATGGTTCCATATTTTGAAATTGCATGTACATGCATTTCATTTGCACGTGAGTCCCCTTTTTGCTTACTTCATTTGCATGGCAAGTAAGCCCTTCCCCAATACAAAATGTTGCGTTCTATTTCTATTTAATTTACTCTTTTTTTTTTTATATATTACTGTAACCTTTTGGGCTTAAAAAGGAGATATACATTTCATGTGCACGCATGGAAAAAGAATTGAAATAGTCCATGCATGGGTACCAAACAAGGAAAGTGTACATGTCTTTTTTTTTTTTTTTTGTCAACAGATTGTACAAATCTTGTAATTTCTTTTATTTTAAGTTATCCAAAACCAATAACAATAAACTAACCATATAATCATGTACAATAAAGTGTCACGACTCCAAAATAGAAATAAAACAGACCGGTTGATTAGTTCTGTAAAGTGACAAAAGGGACCACAGTTACCCTAAAATATGTCAGAAAATTATATGCTTATTTTTCCGAAATAAAAATCATAGTAAATTTCTATAAAATATTTTAAAATGACACGAACTGAAACTGAACAAAAATTTGCGACGCATATTAAATTATAATTTAATTTCAAATTCTGACCGTTTGCAACAACTCAATTACAACTTGCTTCGATATTTCAACTTACAATGAACCGTTTCTCCAAAACAAACATTGTTTTAACTGATTTCACAATAAATAAAATTTTCAATCATTAAAAATACTATTATCACCCTAAAATTTTTGATTCAACAGTTATTTGAACCTTCCAAACTTTATTAAAAATTCATATTAAATTCAAATTTGGTTTTAAAAATTTTGGATCGTTACAACATGTTATATGGATATTTTGTTTTATTTATATATATCGTGACTTTGTTCGACAGATATTGTGTAAATTCAGTTTATGATGTTAATTTTTTATGGAAATCATGTAAAGTTGGTTTATTGATGATATCTTTGTGTATGAATATTGTGTTATATAATTAGTTGGTTGATATATATTTACATGTTGTTGATATGTATGTGCATGAATATTTTGATACTACAATATGTAAATGCTATGATAGATGCAGAAAAACGTTGTGATATGTGGCGAAACGCTGTAGAAAAGGGAAGATGACAATCTTTCTGAAACAATATAAATGCTGTATAAACATAAGAACAACACCATTTGAAACGCAGTAGTATGTCAATTTTCTACAGCGTTTTGGTATGTCTTGTGATATTTCCATGGCCTATAACAACTTGCTGGTAGACAACGTTCATTAAAACGCTGTAGCATGTCATTTTTCTACAGCGTTTTGGAATATATTGTGATATTTCCATGAACTATAACAACGTGTTGGTAGACAACGTTCGTCAAAACACTGTAAAAGGATATAACAATGTTTTTTCAACGCTGTCAATGGGCATATTTTTTGTAGTGAGAAACTAGTAAACTCATAAGATTTCTACTTACAATAATACAAGGAGAAGGACGGAGATGCTGTGCAGTTTCTGGACTATTTCCTTGCAATTTCCATTTTTTAAACTTCCTCCTAAACTAATATACAGATATAAGAATTCAATTAAAGTCTTATATATATATATGTTATAATGCAATATTATTATAAGAAAAATAGATTAGAAGAGGTAAATAAGAGGTTAGAGAATAAAAAGAATCATAACCCGTCTATTATTTGTAATTAAGAATATTGGTGGAGAAATAGAGGGAGGCACAAAAGAGAATTGATTTAGGGTATAGGGGAGAGGCTAAGGATTCATTTATGGTTGCTAGAGTGTGTGTGGACCATATGATTAATTATATAAAATCTGGACAGTCCCTTTGAGCAAAATATAATAAAACCCTTTTATAAAATGAGCCTCTTCCCTCCCCTCGACTAGGAGGGCGGTCGACCTACTCCCTAAGAGGGTGGTCAACCACCAGGTTGACCCCCCGTAAGGGGGGAGCAGTCGACCACTCTCCTATTTTGGGAGTGGGAAGATTTGTTTCGTTTGTCGTTATATTTCAATTAATACATTAATTAATTCCATTGATTTTTTTCGTTATTTCTTTATTCTTTTCCCCTCCTATACATATACACAAACTTATATTCCCAAGATATATTCCGTTATGCCCAAAGTGTATTATTTTATTCTTAATTTTATATTCTTACAGTTTGAATTTCAAATCTACGTGTATACAATTTCCGTATAACTTATTTTGTTCATAACTTTTTCATACGAACTATGTTTTTGATAAACAAAATATGTAAGAATCCTAAACAACCTTATTTATTAAAGTTCTGTTGCTATGGCGGCGTGGTGCTTAGTTTTTAGGATTTCGTGTTCCTTATCGATTTGGGTGTAACTTCCTCGTCCTCTATCTTCGCAGTGCTTTATGGGAAAGAGGAAGAACAAATGTCGCTTTCTTCCAGATAAGGCTCTCCGTGACTACTTATTTGCTGGTGGCGGTGCGTTGGCTCAAGCTCTAATGAAGGCTCCGATCCCCTTTCTGTCTCCGATCGTTCTGCTAATGTTGAGGATCGACCTGTTATGTGTGGCTCTTTGATTTTTGGTCCTCCCGCTATTAATCTTCATCCAGCCTCTGCCAAGTGTTTGCGCTCTTCTCCTGCTTTGTAAACAGTGGTAAGACCGCGCCAGCTCCTTCTACGTGTTTGTTTGATGCTTCTGCTATTGCTCAGTCCGATGCACGTCCTGGCTGTTTGTCCTGGCTTGAAGCGGCCAAGCAAAGCAACACCGCCTCCTCTTCAGTCCGCAAATCCCCTCTTCTCCACTTCATTGATCCTCATATGGTTTCTGGATCTTTTCGGGCTTTTATCTCCGCATCCACGTTGCAGTCTTTGATAGTTAGATAGAGCCAGACTTTGGTGTTGTTTGTTGTTGGCGGTAAGCCTTTTTATTTCCATTTCTCTGCTTATATTCGTCGGTCATGGGGTTTGGTTGGCAAGTTTAAATTGGTCTCCAAGAAAAATGGTTTTTTATTTCTGAAGTTAGAGCTAGTTGAGGAATTTGAGCATATTTTTCCTGGTGGTCCTTTCATGTTTGATTCCCGCTTTGTAGTTATTCAAAAGTGGAAGCCTGACATTCATTTATCCATGGACTCTTTTTCTTCTCTTCCGGTTTGGGTTCGTTTGGAGATGGATATTGATTATTGGGAGCCAGAGATTACTTGTTCTATTTCAAGTGTGCTTGGTTCTCCGATCACATTGGATAAATTTACGGAAAATCTTTCCAGACTGGATTTTGCTCGTGTCCTTGTGGATATGCATGCGTCTTCGTCCTTCCCATCATCGGTTTTGGTTGATACTTTTTATGGCCATACTATTTCTACTCCGGTTGCCTATGAATTTATGCCCCCGAGATGCGAGCATTGTATTATTTTCGGTCATCCCTCTAAGCATTGTCCCATCTTTACTATTTGTTGTTTGTCATCCAATGCGTTGGGTATCGCTGGTCAGTCCTCTTCCTCTGGTTGTTGTAGTCCTGGTTCTTTGGGTGCGACTTATTCATCGACACCTTTAGATTTTTTCGGCCAGCCATAATTGTGTTGCACTTTCCTCTAAGAAGTCTAATCCTACGCTGGGGTTGGATCGAGCTACAGTTTTTATTCCTAAATCTTGTCACGTCAGCATGGAGTTTGTTCAGACAGTTGCATCTTCACCTACTGCCAGTGCATGTAATATTGCTGCTGATGCAGCACTTCCAGATCTCACTACCCATTCTGATGATTTGTTGCTCCTCACTCAGCTGCTTTGTCTACTGTTCATGCTCCGCTCCATGTCGATGTCCTAAATTCTTTGGAAGCTGATGTACTTGATGCGGGTACCCTTGGTATTTTTGTCCCTACATGCACGCTTGTTTCAGCCTAAAATCCTATGGTACCTTTTTTTACTTGCTCCTCTTTATTTCCTGCCCCGCAAGATCTGTTGATTCGCGATATTTTCGATTCATGACAATAAAGGAATGAAGATCATATTGAAGAGCTAGGCGTCATACATACATACATACATATATATATATATAATTGTGTTAGAAAAATGTTAAAATCTATCCTCATGGTATAACACAAATGCACATACTCATATATGTATATGTATATAAATATATATATATGGCTAAGAAAGTAGCCATTACTGGACTGGTTTTTACTAACCAGTCGACTGGTGAAAACCAGATCAGTCAACTGGTGAAAACCAAATCAGTCAACTGATCAGTGAACCAAAGCCCAGTAACAGCTAGTTTCTAATCATATTTATATATATATATACACGATTTTATTTAATCAACCAGTTGACTGGTGAAATACAGATCAGTCGACTGATTCGAAAAAACACCTATTTATATGAAGAGTCACCTCCTTTCATGAATAGATATCTATTCATTGTTGAATAGAAATGGCCATATATCTTCATTGCAATTATCCATGAAAGGTTGTTGCTCTTCTACTATTATATAAACGACTTAATCTTCAATTCCAAATTACTGATTTTCAGTCTACTCTTACTTATTATATCTATACTGTCTTGCATTTGGAAATCTCTCTAATATTCAAGTTACTTGTTTAATCATTGAAATTATTTCATATCTCTTGATTCAATAAGTATTATACTTCCTTCAATTTTCACATACACATCACATACTTGAGGATAGGATTATAGGAAGGGTGTACTTAACCGTCGGCTATTCAATGTTGGCACAAGAACACATTCAAAAGTCTAAATACTTTGTAGTTGTGAAGTCCGGTGTTGGTGCTCAGGTGGGGACATCCTTATTGGTGCTCAGGTGTATTGTGACCTATTCCTCCGGGTGAAGAGAGGGCGTTGTTAGTGAATTCCGAAGAGGAGCTTCGGGACTGGACGTAGGACGGGAAGTCCGGACCAGTATAAAATTCCTGATGTCACTTTACTTACTGCTTTTATTTGTCTGTTGATATATCAATATTGCTTAGTTTTATTTGCATAACTATTGTACGAGATAATCTAGTATATCATAGTCAATTTCGCTTAATTTCATGTATAAAGATCATTAAGTCGTTCACGACTTTTCATTTGGTATCAAAGCCTGGTGTTCTAGAGATCGTAACAAAAACCTAAAACAAATAGCAATAAAGAAGTCTAGTCAAGGGATTAGAAAGTGGAGGGGTAACAAAGCAAAATCAGTAGAGCAAGAGAGCAAATGTCTCATGGCTAAAGTTAGATCACAATCGGTATGTAAAGATTCATTATATAAACATCTTTTGTTAGACCATGAAAAATTATTGAAAGATTTTAAAACTTTGGGTAAACTCAATACAATAATTTTAGCTAAGTTAAAAAATTGTGAGCACAAAATTCCAAATTAAAAGAATAAAACATTTTTCTAGTAAAACAAGCCAAATGTTTGGAAAATACCTTAGAAGAGATTGATTTTCAAAAAGATTTCCTTCAAAAAGAAAATGAGCGACTAGAAGATAAAAACAATGGTCTTTCAAAGGAAATCGATCTTTTGCAAAATAAAAATAAATCGTTAGAAGATTCTTTAAATAATTCTAGTTCTTTAATTTCGTCTCTTGAAAAAGAGACAGAGATTTAACTGAAAGGATTTAAAATTATCTAAAGAATATGAGTTTTTAAAAGTGAATAATATTTTGCAAAATTAAATTTATGACTCAAAAGCAAATTTTGAAAAATTACAATCTTCTTTAGATAATTCAAAATCTCAAATTTTTGGTCTCAAAACTGAGAATGGTACTTGAAAAAGGAAGAATTCTGAATTAAATAAGGAAATTGATAATAACAAAATTTCTTTTGAAAATGTCAATCGCGACTTTGGAATAAAATTTGATAAATGTACAAGTAAGTTCGCAAAATTCTATAGAAGTCAAAATGATTTAAATATGATTTTATCTAGATCTCGACCTTTACATGACAAAAGTGGTTTAGGATATAATAAAACCAATCATAGAAATGGTACTAGATATGCTTTTATATACAATAAGAATGTCACTACCGGTACTAATGCACATCCAAGATCCAGTATTATAGAAATTCGACTACTTCTATGACTAGAGATGTTTACAATAAATCCAGAAGTACAAAAAGAAATATCAATAGAGATTACTTAAGTATTTGGGTTCTTGTAAATTGAAGAAATAGAGAAAAATATATCGATGATTATTTTAATTCAGTAGTTAATAATGAAATTTTTATCTTTAAAGGTTCCATTAAACCCTCTTGGGTATGTTTACCTTCCATCTAACCCCTAGACCCAAACAAAGCATGTAGGTACCAAAGTATATACATCATATTTTTTGCAGGTACACCACAACAAAAAGAAGGCTATTTCGGTATCTCTAAATATGTGTGAAAACTCAGCTCATCGAAAAAGCACATGATTCAATATATCCTAAAGGTGCTATAATTATTTATAGTCTTTACTATTCTCAATTACTGATATCACATAGCATTCATTCTTTTTTATTAATGACAAAGGGGGAGAATAGTATATAAAATATATCATATATACTATCTGTGTATGCTACATGCTAACATTTTGTTACAGGAAGTCGCACGGTAAGTATATGTTATATTATGACTAACAAAATGATGCAGAAATTCAGGGGGAGCTAAATATATATACAAGCATACATTCAGGGGAAGAAATTCAATATTTCAACAAAATGCAGGATGTTGTCATCAATCAAAAAGGGGACGAATGTTGATTCACAATATTTTCGATTCATGACAACAAAGGAATGAAGATCATATTGAAGAGCTAAGTGTTATATATACACACACACATATATATATATATATATATATAGTTTTGTTAGGAAAATATTATCTATCCTCATGGTATAACACAAATGCATATATATATATATATATATATATATATATATATATATATGTGCGTGTGTGTGGCTAAGAAAATAGATATTACTGGACTGGTTTTACTAACCAATCGACTGGTGAAATCCAGACCAATCATCTGGTCAGTAAACCAGTGTCCAGTAACAACTAGTTTCTAATCATATTTAAATATATATATATATATACGATTTTATATAATCAACCAGTTGACTGGTGAAATGCAAATCAGTCGACTAATTCGAAACAACGCCTATTTATATGAAGAGTCACCTCCTTTCATGAATAGATTTCTATTCGTCTTTGAATAGAAATAGTCATATCTCTTCATTGCAGTTATTCGTGAAAGGTTACTGCTCTTCTACTATTATATAAATGACTTAATTTTCAATTCCAAATTATCGATTTTCAATCTGCTTTTACTTATTCTATTTATACTCTCTTGCATTTGAAAAGCTCTCTAATATTCAAATTACTTGTTGAATCATTGAAATTATTTCATATCTCTTGATTCAATAAGTATTATACTTCCTTTAATCTTCACGTACACATCACATACTTGAGGATAAGATTATAGGAAGGGTGTACTTAACCGTTGGCTATTCGGTGTTGATACATGAACACGTTCAGAAGTCAAAATACTTTGTAACTGTGAAGTCCAATGTTGGTGCTCGGGGGAGGGGGGACATCCTTGTTGGTGCTCGGGTGTATTTTGACCTATTCCTCCGGGTGAAGAGAAGGCGTTGTTAGTGAATTTCGAAGAGGAACTTCAGGGCTGGACGTAGGACGGGAAGTCCGAACTAGTATAAAATTTCTGGTATCACTTTACTTACTGCTTTTATTTGTTTGTTGATATATTTATATTGCTTAGTTTTATTTGCATAACTATTGTATGAGACAGGCTAGTATATAATAGTCAATTCCGCTTAATTCCATATACAAAGATCCTTAAGTCGTTCACGACTTTTCAAGATCTGGTGTCCTTTGTCTTGCTCACTCGTCTTAATAGGTCCCTCGCCTGCGCCTTTGGCTCTCATGGTCCCGGATCCTATCTCAGTGCGTGACGTCGTTACTGATGCTTCTCCCGCTTATGCTCTAGCAACGAATATACCAAGGAGGAAATTCTTGTAAAATTTGGTAGGGCTATGGACCTAAAATATAGCTCGGTCACTCGTAACTACGCCATGGAGCATCGACGTCAACACAATTTGGAGAATCAATCTTTTCTGTGCATTCTTGATTCTGAATTAGGATCCTTTGAGCTGTTGGCTGCATTTATCTTTAGATGTAACCAATCGGTTGGTTGCTCGATAGTTCATTTGTCGCCTGACTGTTTTCAGATTCGGTTGTACTAGGTTGAGTACCATGTGTTTGCTTGACTTTTGGTGGTGATCATAGTGTTTTTGTGTTCTTTTGGTGCCCTTTGTTTTGTTTTCTCATATGTGTTGTTTTCTTTTGCTTTGTTCCCTTAAGTCGGAAAGCTCCTTTTCTAGTTTTATATATCTCTTTCTTCTAAAAAAAGATAAATGAAATATGAAAATGGACTAGAATCTCACTGTGAATACTATGGTAATATTTTCGTGGCCCAACTCTCAATAATAAAATATTCATAGTTTTAAAACATTAATTATTATTAATTATTAATTTAATTATTTATGTCTATTCAAGATATATCTTTACGGGGTGTTACAGTAAACCTTCACCAAGGTCCATAGAGATGTTTTTCTTTTCCACTATGATATATCCAATGGATGAAGTAATCCTTTGGGCTTCTTTTGCTCTATCTTCACCCTTTGACGAGTCATATAGTTTACCACAAATTCTACCACTTGTTTTTCATTTCAGACCAAAATGATCCATGTTCATATCCCAATGCATCTTATCTCCGCTGGGGTGAATAATCATCCTAGAATGACGTCGCTAACATCACATTCATCAAATCTGCATTGTAGGGTACACAAAGACTATTATCCCTCCTCGACAATCTTCTAAAGTATATAGCATAACGCCTTAGGTGTCTTGATGACTTACTTCAACCAAGCATCGTCTTCTCGTTTCCTAGATCTCTGCTCTAATAGATCGCTTGAACATCAAAGGACATTGATAATCCTGAAGTAATGTCCAATGAGGGTTTAAAATCAAATGTAGCTACGTACTCCAAATGTTTTCACTATAGAAATAACTATCTTAAAGCCACCTTCCTCTTACTTAAAACAACAGTTATTACATTACCCTTTCCAAATGGTATAGGAAATCCTAAAACCATAAGGGGTTAAAGAATTCATCCATCTTTGTTGTCTTAGATTTTATTCCCTGTGAGTGAATAAATACTTCTATAACTAGTGATTAGTAAAAAAGCTCAAACCTTTCTATCAATAGATAATGACTCCATGAATTAAGGGGAAAACAATGGTTGTTATCTCAAGATCATGAGTAAGGTAGTTCTTCTCGTGGGTCTTCAATTTCCTACTAGCATAGCACACCACCCTGCTCTCTTACATCAGAATTGCTCCTAACCTCGTTCCAGATGAATCGACATTAACCGTGAAGGGCTTAGTATTATCCGATAATACTAATACCACTACACTGGTCAAAGCTTCCTTCGATCTCCTAAAAGTTTTCTTACACTTCACATCCCAATAGTAAACTAAATTCTTATTAGTAAGGTAGGTCAAGGGATCTGATATCTTAATGAATTCTTTAATGAACTTCCTAAAGTAATCCGCAATGCCAAGGAAACTTTTTATCTCATGATATTCATAGGGACTTGGTAATCCTGAAAACAAGGACTTGGATGGTTTCAAAAGTTGGCTCGTGGACTTGGGAGATGAATACAAGGCTACGTGCAAGATATTGAAGCATTTGGATGGATAGAAGTATGATCGCTCGAGCATTGGTTGATGGACTGGCAGCAGAATTTGTCGAAGAAGGAATTTGGCTTTGAGAATGGACTGGTAGGAAGAGCTCGGGGACAGGATTGGAGGGATCCAACACTTACACGATTTTCGACTAAATGTATGGATCGATACTGATTAATAGCTGATAAACCGGTACAAATCCATCATATGAGGCAATGAGGAGCTCATATTTTGTGAGTGTGATGTCTTCTGGAGGCTGCTGGTGAAGTTTGGTGACTAATGGACTTCAGATGGTTGATGTGCAACTCAAGGACGATTAATACTTTGATTGGGAACTCAAGGCGGAGTGGTCGAAGTTGGGCTGATGGGATACTGGTCTTGGGATGATGCATAATGCAGTAAAACGATAGATTGACTCCGATGAGAGTTGATCATGGATAATAATGGAATTGGTTTGAGAAATGGCTTGAATTAGAAGATGAAATCTCCAAGGAATCATTGGTTATCGAAGGTTCTAGCGGGCTAAAAGCAGGGGTACCGTGGAGACGCCATTAGGATCAGATGGATCGTGTGCCCTGGATCGAGCTCTAGGAGTGATCTAGTTGTCTCATAGGAGGAAAACATACATAGATGACATATGTTAGTCTGACTCGAACCAGTTTTTTCCATTAGCCATTGACAGACGGTAATGACTAGTCATTCGATTATTGATGTATTCAAGGCTTTAGTCGATGATAACTAGGATATTGGTTGCTATGGATGTTATGGTTGATTTTGTGCTTTCTTCTTTATTTCTATGGATAGCCCATCACCGTAGATCATTGAAAAAAAGTGAGAATGGGAGTCCTTTTCCTATTTTGAAGTGACATATGATAGATGATTATCCTGTGCTAATCCTTTGGCTGCTGAGACAGATCAAATGGTTGAACTGTTTAGACTCATAAATTCTGTGTAACTGTTGATTGTTAATTTATCGCTCACTAAGACTGTTGTCCGACTTAAGGTTTTATGTTTTCTCTTATTACCTTAGGATGCTCATCAATGTTGTTCGTGAGTAGATTGAGATAGCATGTGACATGTTTTGAGGCCGATGATGTTGTCCGACGATGAGTTGAAGACTGACGTATTATTTCCATACTATATAAATACTTGTTGATTTCGTTGTATGTTGATGACTGTTGATACTCTGAAAGATATGTAGCGAGGCTTGATGTACAAATATTCATTTACACAACAGTTTTGTATTGGTGACTCTGAGATGTTATAGAGATTGGATTTTCTATTATGTTATGCTTCACTACTATATCTTGTTGTATGATCGTCTCATATCATCCTGGCACGTCATACATCGCACTTTCTCCTTGGTTTGGTGCAAGAGTTATGGGGCAATCGTCACGTATATCAAGAAAAATGTTATTATTATGAAAATTGTACTATTTCTTCATTCATTTGATTTGTGAAAATTGTACTATTTTTTTTCTTTATTTAGGTTTTACTCCATTGAGTTTTGATAGAAAGGTTTTAATATGACAATTATCCCTATGTAACTTCCAAAAAGGTGCTATATATAAAAAATTGAACGACTAATCAAAGACAACGACGAACCGTCCATCTTAGGGGATGTGGGGCAACCTAGTCCGCACTTACATGTTAACGCAGTCCGCTTAGACCTCCACCACACCGGGTTAATTTTGCTTGGGGATAGGTGCTTAGGGCAGACCTCGAACCCTTGACCACTTACTAGGTAGGGGAATGCCTTTCCATTGAGCCACTAACACAGACAAAAGGTACTATACATACATACATACAAACATACATATATACATACATGCATATATACATATATATATATATATATATATATATATATATATAGACACACACACACACACATGTACAAGCGACTGTTGGAACATAAAATTATACACAAAGTTAAATACACAAAGTAAGGACCATTGAATTTGTTTGTCTTTACATGGAAGTGGAATTCAAAGGGAGATACAATGGTTAATATTTCTTGTGTCTAATTTTGAGTCAACATTTTATGTTCAAATAGACTTTCCAATTATATATATATATATATATATATATATATTCATTATACTCTTATTTCTCACAAGGGTTTATTTGGATAAGTTTTACTAATAAGATATCAATTAGCACATATAACTTTCACTGCGACATCAAATTATTTTCCATTATTTAATTTTTATTAGTTATTTTTTCATAGCAAGGTTTTAACTGGGCAATCAATACAATGGGGTGCTCAAGACATACCTTTATGGATCGACCCCAAAATTTCCACATTAGGGACAAATGTTGTGACGACTCGCCTTCCTGCCGGATTCAAACCGACAATTAAACTGACTTAAATTGATCAACAAGACGTATCGCTTGGGGTTACAACGCACAAGAACTAAACACAACAACTTTTTATTATCATTGCAATGACTTTTACATTAGAGTACAGTTTGTATTAGAGTACAATAATAAATACATGCACAGCGAAAATAACTATATCATAGTGTAATATGTACATGACGAAAACCACAAACTCTCAACGGAAGAAATAAATAGCTCTGAACACACCTCTATCTTCAATCCAGCACCTGCTCTATAAAATATCTACAAACCAAAGTTACTAGGCTGCCCATGTTGAAAATACGGGCACCTAGAGTTCAGGTGGAAGAACAGTAAACTCTGGATCAGTCATGGGACTGGTGTGAGAACTAAAACAGTTGTTTACTTTATTTTAAAGTTAGGTAAATCAAAGACCACGCCATATAACACGGAACGAGTTTCCCCTTATGAATACCAGTTATAATATACTCGTAATGTACTATAAGACTCGCATCCCATCACACAACGCAACATGCATCAAAGGAGCAAGTTTTGCCTTGTGATAACCAAATATGCTTAGTATATGAAAGTCTTTTTTATTGTTACTAGTGCATGGTGTTAAAATCACTTTCAAAAGTAAATGTATAAACCTTAGAAGACGTAGGTGCCATATATTATGTCTACATACATAGGTTACAACTAAAACCGTAAAAGTTCATATTAGAACTTGGGTTCCATCAATGACCAAGGCAAAGGATCTTCCTTAATCACATTCGGGCACACCTCCAACAGGATGTCCCAGGAGTCAACAAATGAGTCCTTCTATAACGGAAAAGTCAGCCCACTTATACCAGGTGTAGTTTGGGTTTCTCCTAAGCATAACATCCCCCGGTTATTACCGACCATTATCTGAGTAGCCTTGATCTATCATCCACTAAGTAAATTGCCTGGGCTCTATACCATGGCATCACTTCCTCAACTAGAAGGAAACGTTAGTCCTTATCTCTTTTGTACTTCATCCTCTTTCGGCTCATTACCGGTTGTGAGGTCTTGAAGTCACATTTTACACAAAGCACTGATTTTCAACAAAAAACTTTGATCATCAATTGCTCATCACTTAACATGCCACACTGTCTATTCACAACATATAATCAGTGTCTATTAATATATAACCCTATGAATACATAAGCCCTAAAGGAGGGTGTTAAGCTAAAAGGATAAAACCTCCACCACCAACTGATATATCATTAATAAAAACTAATTGGTTATGTCATAAAATACAATGCCAGACATGCATCCATACAAGTCCGTTCAGGGTTGTGAACGAAACTGAAGGCACCTTATTCCTCATCCAAGAAAGGAGAGAGGCCCTTGCAAATCCGGACAATCAACAAGTATGTCCGGACCACTGACACTTATAACCTCGTCTTGGATGCACACCCCAATCTAGACATCAGCAATCAATCCAAATGAGGTGAAGATTCCCCGTCTTCAACCACCATCTTCAATATCTTCAATACTCATCGTATAGTTATTCAGAATGGGTTGAAACTCGGTCTTTTCGAAATAACTAGCGCTTCTTTACAAACCATAATTGATATATAAAAATATCATGAGTCTCATTCCATTTTGGAATATTCTTTCACTCAAATCTTTCTTATATTGGGTATACCCATTTAAATCTTATCAAAAATTTACATTCTTTAAACTCTTGTTTAAATCTTTCCTTGGAAATTATTTCCAAATATTATAAAATCTCATTTCACAAACTTAACTTAAATCAAGTTTTCTATGCTTTATCGAGATTATTGAATCGCGCGAAAAAGGTAATTTGTGATGACCGCCCACAATCCCTGCACTAAACAAGAGAGATTATGCGGTGAAAGGTGTGCCAAGCAGCTATGGACGATCATCAAGGCATGAACACAATGGTAATTGTCGTAAAACTCACAGCGCAAGGATAAAATATAATAGAAGATATATAACAAGCAATATTAGTGAAGCAAAAAACACTAAACTTTCATAATGACTAGAAAGTAATATCCATACAATTGGATTCAACAATAGTGTTTATACAATTTTGCCTCACTACAGCACTCGGAGAAGAATAACAAACAACGGAAAACAAAGGTACTAGATAGTAGTAAAACTGGTACGTAAGCCTCCAGCTCGCCTCCAAACTGCAACATCGTCCTCACTAAGCTATCAACTGTCACCTACCACCTAGTCTACCCATCCACAACCGGATGAACAACCCAAGATAATAAGAGGGAAACATAAAATCTTGAGTCAGACAACAGTCTTAGTGAGGGATAAACAGCTAACAAACATCAACAATAAAGTATGAGAATGGATAGATAAACATACTAATCTACCCACAATACCAGAGAAGAACTCAACCCCATCTTACCCACATCGGATAGTGATAGCCATTACACCAAACACTTCAACCATTCATTCATGGAAACCAGAACAACCATTCATTCATGGAAATCAGAAGCAAACACCACTATCTTTTATAGCATCCAAATTATACGTACCTCATGTAAACAATCCTAATTGAATTCAACATCTCTCAAGCACAAACCCTAAAGGCCTAAACCAATATCAGACAAGCACCCAAGGAACATCTCCTTCGATGTTGGACAATCTACATGAGACGGTTCAAACAAAGCAACTAATCAACCATGACAGACTCTGGCTATCACCGCCAATCCTGCTTCGAAAATATTGTTAATCGTATGACAACCAACCTTGCCATATGTCAAGGGCTAATGGAAACCCCAGTTCTAGCATAAACTCTACACGCCTTTCAACGAAACATATGTTTGTCCAACCTTGACAACTAGGCCTTTCAACGATACCCAAGGTACTCGACCAACAACTTTCCGGTGTTTTAGGTGCCCCCATTGTACCCATGCTTATAGCCTGCTAGAACTTACGACAATGTTAACTTCTCGGCCTTCGCATTTCTAGTCATCTACCCCAACGACTTTTCATAGCTCAAGCAACCATTATACACCAACTCACGACCTTTGAGTTGTCACTTCATTCGTTGTTCTACAGCGATCAACAAACTCATACAACACTTCAAATATTCCCACTTGAATTTACTTCAAAGTTACAACATTACTGAGCCAAATTACATCGCTGCGCGACCGACCCATCCTCTTGGAGCTGACCGACCCAAACCTTCCAGACCGACCGACCCATCCCTCAGCATCCAGGCCGACCGACCCAACCTCTTGTGGAACACGACTGACCCAATATCTGAAGCAAGGACCGACCGACCCACATCACGCCCGATCGACCCACTTATGCATGATCCAACTCCTGAAATGATGACCGACCGACCCATTTCCGCACGATCTAACTCATGAAATGATGACCGACCGACCAATATCTGAAGCAAGGACCGACTGACCCAACCATTACGCTCGACCGACCGACTAGCCTCTGACTTGTTCCCCAAGACAAGGATTTCGGCCGACCACGTTCATGACCAACTCGTAGCCTGTACAACCCCTATCTAAGTCCAAATTTGACCAAAACTTTGCCAATCAACAAGATCGATGAAATCTACTCATCCAATTCATCCAAACTACAAACATGTTATGAATTCACTAATAGCATGAATATGACGATTTTCACCAAAATTATGCAAACTTCACCAAAATCATGATAAATGAAAATATGAACTAAATTATGGATCTAACTTGCATAAACAAATGAAATAGCATAGGAATTACCGGTTTTAAGTTGCTAAATTAGATCCTATGGCAATTCATATGAAAATAGACTTACCATGATGTAGATTTAAGGAAAACGACTTGAATTTGATGAAAAACAAGATCAAACACTCATACACTTGATTGAATCTGTGTGAGCGATGCATATCACTCACCAATTCTCCAAAACAACCCAAAAACAATGAATTATGATTCCGGATAGCGAAGAATTCAATCCAAACTCTTCAATTCGATGATCTTTCCCTCTGATTTGTGTAGATCTAGCCCCAAATGTTATAGATCTTTGATTCTCTAAGCTTTAATGGTGAAAAGGTGTAGGCAATGGAGGAATGGAGGACCTCTAGCGCTTCCAATTGAGAGAATGGGGAAAGCAAATTATTCTCCATGCCTCTTACCCCCCTATTTATAGCCTCCACCAGCCCGCTAATGAGCCTCCCCAAATCAGCCCGTTCTGGCTTACCAAACCTGAACAACCAACTGTAAAACCTTAAAACAACGATTACTCTCAAACCGCTGAGCCGAATTTTTAATATAACCACTCCGCGGAAAGGGAAACATCATTTCCTTTCCAATGGCATAGCTCTTAACACCTAATTTGATCCGAGTCAAAAGTTATGCCCTATACAAGACTAACAAAGGCAAAATAGTCACAAACAAAATTGGTAAATTTTTTGGACATGTCGCACATCCCCATAAGCAAGGTATTAAAATATGTGAATGATCCAACCCTCAGGGAATAAAATAAAAATATTTTACGATCCTCCGATACGTAAAATGTGGACTGTTACATAATTTCTCAAATCATTATCCCATTCCCATCCTATTCATCCCATAGAGCAAAACTGGTGGTACTCCATATCTAGTACCCCTCATATTCTGGTAAGTTCAATTACCTTCTTTCATTTCAAATATGATTAAAGATTTTGATTATCTTTACGAAAAAACACATTTACCTAAACCAAACCCACTTATTGATCACTGATTATGGTTAATTACTTTATCTTTACTTGATCAGATTTCTAGCCCAAAATCGTTCTTATGATTTCTTAATCTTACATCACACGAAAACACACTTATATTCTTTTAAGCGATATTTAAACTGTTCCCATTATCGTTTGCTAGGGAAAACTCTTTCATTATATCTTTATAATTAAATTAAATAAAGCTTTCCTTTCAACTTAACTTGAGAAATCATCTTTCCTTTAACTGTGTTAAAGAATAAACCTCATTTAAAACATCGTTCACGATAAACTCAAAATCATACTTCCATTAGAAATGTAATCTTCACAGAAGTCATATCAGCTTATAATCGATATGAATTCCTGTATCAGACTAATACTATGAGTGGAATAACGGCAAAACCTTTTAAATTCTTTAACCAATAAAGGTATTCATCCACGGAGACCCATCTCAATTATCACTACATCAATTTCCATTCAATTCCAATTTAAATTGTTAATTGGAAAACTTCATTAAATCTTAAAACAAAAATTCAATTAATCTCGACGAAGATTATAACTTCCAAAAATTCTAAACATAACTTCATCTTTACTAGGTTAAAGAACGATGTTGTTGATGACACCATTCACGACAAACCCCAAACTAATTGATATTAAAAATAAGATTTAAACAGAACTTATATCCACTTATATTCAACACCAATTCTCGTATCAACGAATATTATAAGTGGAATAACGATAAAACATCTTCCAAATTCCTCAAATAATAAACGTTTGCACAACGGTAATCAATACAAATATTCGAAGATCATTTCCATCCAAATCCATATTCTAATTAATCTTAATTAAAAGATTTCTCAAAACTCATCTTTCAAATCCAATAAACTAATATTTGGAAATCTGACTAATTACGGTCATCGAACTGCGTTTACAACGACCTTTTCAAAAATAGATTTAAACATAACTTGAAATCTATAAGTTGAAATCGGAAATTTCTTCTTTCATTTGAAAGCTATTATCAATAGAAGACAAACGTTTTTCATTTCGGGGAAATTTGATTTAAATTGCATTAGTTATGCTCGTTTGAATTTCGTGGTCGAAATTCGCAAATCGTCGCTACGCGACACGTCCTATCAAACCATAATATTATTTAAGATAAACTTGTCCGATTCAATTCCAATATATTTTAGAAAACGTTTATAAACTCGTTTAAAGACGATTCCAACTTCAAATTCAAATTCAATTATAAATCAAAATTGAATATTCTATATTACTATAATATTATAATAATAATTTTTTCGAAATTAAATCTTTTGAAATCTAAATTTTGCTGAAATCCATTATAAAAATAAATAAGATCATTGGAACAATCATTTCGAGTTAAAAACGTTGTTTATATATCTAACTCGAATTCACTTTTGAATTTACTATTCAAAATCTATTTTTAATTAGAACAAGTCATTTCTAATTCAAAACTCTTTCAAATCCATTTCAACCTTTTCAAAAGTTGTTCGAAATCATTTCAATTTCATTTCCAAATCATTTCGCATATAAAAATCCAATTTCCATTTTTACGCCTCATTTCATTTAAATGAATATATTGTTCATTTAATATTCCAATGGAACTCGACTCAGTCAATTCCAAAACATTTCCATATTTGTGGTGTGAATCGTGTGAACGATTATAATAACAACCACAACAGTTATCGTCCATCAAACAACAGTCATTAGATAAGTGTTATAATTATTAACGCTTAAATGTACATAAACAGTATAAATAAAACTATAATAACATCCATCATCCACGAAGCAATCATAGCAACCACAAGCAATCAATATACAATCAGTTGACGATTACAAATAACTATTCAAGTTAAAAAGAGTTCTCACAGTGATTTTTGACCGTTGCAATAATGATCGCATTTAAATTAAATGTGGGTTTAATTTAATTCAAAATTCCAACTAGCTCCAATTTCGTTCAAATCAATTTGTATATACAGCCTGCGTCCATATGATCCCAACGGATCTTGTTTCGTCAGATTCTGAGTTCATATAAAAAAGATATAATGGTTCGAAACTTTAAATACATTAATAAATTAACCTTTAATCTCTTCTTCCCCAACTTGTTCGTTCTTGCTACACCGTCCTCTCTCCACGTCACACGTGCCACAGGCCACCGGAAGCTTCAACCAACCCACCACCATGACCGCCGTCACGAGGCGCACCACCACCAGAAACCGTCACCCCCAGTTCGTCGCCATCACCTCGTAATTCATGCTCGATCGTAACCCACGTCGCATGCAATTCCGGCCGCCTTGAGGCACCAACCATCACCAAACTTCACCTGCACCTTGGCCTCACCACCAGGAACACTTCTCCAATTGGAGTCTCAACCTGAGTCGCATGTAGCGCACGCAAATCGATGCAATATGATCGCTTCCCTTTAAATCTGTTCACCTTCGATTCACTCCACGCCACAACCACCACGGTCACTTTCAGGCCAACCTCCCGATAAAGAACTTGTCGACCATCCTCTCCTCTCCAACTTCCTAATTGACACCATCACCTAATTCTCCCTTGTTTATACGCAAAACCATGAAATTCGAAAGTGAACAGTTCATAGTTGTGGGTGACTTCCGCCACCTCGGATGTCGTTGGCTACCAAATTTTGCAGTAGGTTCCCCTCAACACGATCTACAACTTTCATATTGGACACTTCCTCTAATTCTCATTTGTTTGGAAGATAAAATTAAAAAGGTTTTTACAAATATTGAATCGTTTGGAGGGTGGTGGCTGCAAAATATGGAGATGAAGAAGTGAAGGAGGGTTAGGAAGATAAAGATATTATATAGGGAAGATATTTTGGGTTTATAATATTTTATTTGATTATTATATTATTTCTTACCTATTGCTATCCCCGATCGACGTTTATCAACTCAGACGATCACATATGAACTCCGTTGGCAGTGAAAATTGACATACAATTATAGTTTGTCATTACGGTCCTAACAAAACTTGTTCATCGAAACACGAGTCCGTTTGCTCAAATATCGCTAGTTTGAGCTTAAATTATTGATTAATTATACATACATATTTACATTGAACGTTTATAGCTCGCACGATCGCATACTAACTACGATTGATCCAAAATTTGGAATCTTACAATAATTTACTATTCCAGATTTAATAGAATTAGTTTCGTTGAAATCCGAATTCATTTGCAAAATGGCTATTTTCCAATATTCGATTAAATCAATATAACATAATTTAATTTTAATACATTCAAATCTAATAATAATAAAATATTATTATCTTATATATATTCAAACAGAATTCTATATAACTTCCAAAATAAGCTTTATTGGATTTTAAACTCAACACTTCTAGTTTTAAGCTAAATCTATATTCAGTTTATAACAAAATCCTTTTGTTTTATTAAATAAATAGTTATGGTTTATAAACGATTCCATAGACTTTCTAAAAATTTGATTTGGACATAGCTTACAATATATAATATAAAATCTCGAATTTTCTCTTTTGTTAGAAAAATATAGTTCACTAAATTCGAACGTTTCTTGTTTCAACGAATTCTGACTTATATTCGATCCTATACATTCATTTAAATTCAAAACGTAATATTATGAACTAACGCGCCGTTGCGAGCTCGTTTTTAATTATATTATAAATTATATGTTCAAACTTTAAATTAAATAAATTCCAAGTTGTTAATTCTTAAAATAAATCTTTTTTACTTATTTAAATTAATTTAAATATTACTTAATAAATTTTGGGTCGTTACAAATGTGTTTTCACCTCAATCATTAAAACTTGGTACATTTCGTTACTTTATCTCCGGTATATACATGTTGAAATGTTATGGAAGCAAACCTTATTTCAGCCCTAGGCTGACCAGAAGGTCACCTAGGGCAACCCCTCAGATGAGGGAAACAAGGTGAAAGAAGGCGGAGGAGACCAATCTTTTTACTAATTATTATGCTTACCGTTCAAGATGGGTTAGTGCAATGGTAGCATGCTTGCACCTTGACTAGGAGACTACATGTTCAATCCCGAATTATCCAAAAAAAAAAAAAAAAAAAAATCTGTTCAACTCCTCGCTAGGGCAACATTTTCCTAAATAATTTTTCCAACAAATTTCAGTTACCTAAGGCAACCCGTGTATTTGAGTCGACCTCGTATGCAAGTGGCAGTGAAACACAAGCGACTCACATCTTGCATCACTATTCATCTTGTCAAATAAATCATGCACACAAATCCAATTTTGAACTAAATCATTCTCAAATACGATACAAGAATCATATCTATCGGATTCCAAATTTGCGTTGGACTCGACCCGTTTTATAAACATAACCGATCAAATGAGTCGTAAGTTGGATATAGCCAGAATATCATGCTTTAATTCAATAATCGATCGTGTTTTGTGATATTTGTCTTTTATTGAACGATCAACGACATTGTTGAAGGATCTAGGAAGTAAACATATTTTTTTGTGTGGTGCTAAGGGCACCTCAATATGTTCTTCCTAATAACGCGACTAAAAAATACCACAACAATTAATATTACACTCTTCTTAATACCACACACTTAAAAAATAGGGGCTACCACACTGTTTTACTCTATTTTTGTTTCGTTCGATAATCGTTCGTCCTCATTTCTAAAACCGATCAACGAGCTAAACCCTAAATCTATAACCGATCAGCGAATTCGACGCCACAATGCCGGGGAAGAAGACAGCTGCTGATACATTGAATTTGAATTAAGCAAACTAGAAGAGGAAATAAGAATTAGGGTTTTCAAATCATCAAACAATTGAGAGATTACCATATGAATTTGAATTTTCCCGCGAGAGATGCGAAGAAGACAACGATTACAAGAGATTATGGTTTTTATATGTGTAAATCGGTCGGACCGGACCGGACGGAGGTGTGTTCAGTTTCTGTCCTAAAAAAAATCGGACCGAACACGGACCGGACCAAATTTTTTCTCGGACAAATTTCGTTGTCCTATTTCGTGTCCTAAATAAAATCGGTCGGACACGGACACGGGCGGACTAGGTCGGACTCGGTCGGACATGACTATTTATATTATATTTTGTACATTTTACTAGTCTTTTTCTCAACTATATGCCGAATTTCTAGTAATTCGGACGAATTCGGACGAGCTCGGACCGGACATTATTTTTTCTCGTACAAATCTTGTTGTCCTAACTCGTGTCCTAAATGAAAATCGGACGGACTCGGACGGACGTATTTCGGTCACGGACACGAACGGACGTCGGACATTCGGACAAAATTTACAGCCCTAATGGTTTTCAGATTAGCTTAGTACGTGATTAATTCAGCGAATGATAATTGAGTGAGAGATTAGAATGAGGAGGTAATGTGGTATTAGGAAGCATAAAAAATTTAATAAGTTTTATTTTTTTATTGGGAAGAACAGCTGCGTTTAAAATGGTAATTTTAAAGGGTCCTCCAGCTATCCAAGCCCTCCTCGATAACCTTTTGTGCTTCCGGCTTACAATCTTCTTCGAATAATGGCTGTACCGGAACCAGTAATAGATTCAATCAAAGAGACGCTGGCTTGCGTCGCCGACCTCGAAGCTAATCTTCTCCACTTTGTTTCAACGGCGGAGCCTGACGTCATCGCGGTGCTTCCCTCTCTCCAACGCGCACGTGCTTTTCTCACGCTCTCTAAAGCCGCTTCTACTCTATTATCAGGCATGCACTTAAAAGTTTTATTTGTTTGAACTAAGATTACTTTTTACCGCTCTTTTTGATTGTCTACTGTAAATAGTGAGATTGAGATGCAATGGAACTCGGCCTGACGATCATGCAATTAACACTGAGCTGGTAAGCCTTTACAGGTGGTAATTATTAAATCTTTCTGTGAGGCGCTTTTTATTGGTTATATTTGTTTTGATTCTTTACATCTGGATTTTGATTGCAGGAGAGATTGAGCTTATGTCAGGGAAAATTGGAGCGATTTAAAGATTGGAATGATGGTAACGAGTCTTAGTTTGTTGATTAAATACATACCTTAATTGTTGCTTTACAATTATATTTGAATTGAGGACTAGCACTCTGTTCTGTAAGCCGAACCCAATTTATAATTCCATGCATGTTGCGAGATAGCTGATAATCTGATTGCTACCTGAAGTGAACGTGTCTCATTTATAAGGATTTTGCCACTTTTACTGGCTGGGCATAGGCTTAATTAAGAGCAAACTCGTTAGCTTAATATTTTATAAATGACTACATTCAACACATTCATTCGTCAGCATATGGAATCATATATGTTTTTACTTCTTGGATGTTCCACTGTAATTCATTAACTTGAAGATATATAGACATAAGGATAAGTTAAATTGGTGATGTTGGGATGATAATATATAAATTTAGGCTATAAAGAAGAAGGAAAACCGACAAGATAATTGATGTTTGATAGAATCATATGTTTTACCGTTAAATCAGAGGTTCTCTGTCGATGGAAGATGTTAAATAATATCCTAGAAAGTAATAGTTCGACATTGCAAACATTAATGCTAGAGTGGATGTATGTGTTTGTATATGCTTTACATATCAAGCTATCAATTCAAATAAATTTTTGGGGAACAAAACCCAACACCTCGACTTTACTTGATGAGTGTGGTTAAATTGGAATCAATATTGTGTTGTTTGCGGATACATGTAATGCCATGTGGTTTTAGATCTGTTTCCAAGAAATTTAGGGTTGTGACTCATAACTAATGTGTGCTGATATGAAGCCTACACTGGTTGCGAGCTACCACATTGGTGTTACATGTTGTTACAAATACTTGAATGAAATGTGCCATTTAGCTTGACTAAAGAGGATGTTGAGCAGTTTAAGAATAAAAGCAACGGTGCAGTATAGAATAATATTTGAACACATAGATAGTAATGGCTACACATACTCATGTTTCATACAAAATTTGCCGACAACTACATATTGAACAAAGCTAATAAAATTGAAGCAACGCTTCATTTGCATATTAGAATATTAGATTTGTTACATACTCTTTACTTGGTGCAAACCATTAACCGAGGTTGCTATTTCAGTTGTCTGCTCATGTTCAGTTGGTTGATATATTTTGATTTTCGTGATTCAAAAGTCATTCAAAAATACTCGATCTAACGTCGGTGCTCGTAACAATGGTTTGGTAGTTCAATCAGTCCTGACATTTCATTATCAATATCCTTTCATTTTAATTAGGTTTACTCGCCACTGAATTTTTTTTCGAGAAATATGTGGCTACCTCTTTTATCCACTCGATCGCTGCTTATAAAGCTATTATACACTTGTCTTTCTACTATATATTATTTTTCTATCATGTTAAGGTTTTAATCAAAATGGTTGACTAGTTTGTTTCTTTGATTGCTGTTATTTTTAAAATCCGATTTAATCATTTATGGCGATCATCGAGTAGTATTTCAATTGTGCTCTCATTGTTGTCAAAAATCTTAAAATCCTACGATTTGAATCCTGTTTTGAATCGAATCTCTCCCTTTCCGATTCAATTTATATTCCGATTCAAATATAGCTAATACCACATATTCGAATAAGCATTCAATCCAAATTGATGTATTCAGTATGTTTATTTGGATTTACAATCCCAATTCTACTAACTTCCAGAAAAATAAAATTGGAACAAGAGAGAAAATAAAATTTTAGGTTTAGACATAGAGGTTCAAACATCAAAATAAATTTCAAACCGTGTGCAAGCCTTCAAAATATGAAATTCCTGAAACTACGATTTACGATTTAAATCTTGATTCGATTTAAAGTTTGAATTTTACGATTTACGATTTGAATCTTATTTTGAAAACCTTGTGTGCTCTTACATTATACGTCTTTGCATTTGGTGTTAGGGCTCGTTGGCTCATGAAGGTTGCACAGATTTCCTGTACAGTTGACGAGAGGAACGATCAGTTGTAACATTTATAGCCATTGTACCATACAGTAGTGTTAGAACTTAATATGCCACTAAGGAATTGGACGAGGATCCCAAATTTGGAAAATGGCAAATAGTTCGAAGATGAATTTCTGCATCTTATCTTATACGACCTTAGTTATTTACAGTGCACAAAACTCAAAGGTGCTAAAGCTCCTTGGAGCCTTTTAAACATATTACTTGTCTTTTGGAATACCATGCATTTATTCAAGCAATAACTGAATAGTTTGTTATACTTCATATTAATGGAAGAAAAAATCATTATTTTGTAACTAAGGGTGCGTTCTTGACGAACGGAAACAGTGCATTTGAGCGGGGAATTTGAGCGTGGTACCGTAGCGAACGGAGAATGTGTTTTTAGCTGCGAACGGGGTATTTGAACGGTGTATTTAATTGTTAAATTAATTTTTTTGAATTAATTTATATGTTTAATTTTAATCTGTGTATTAAGTGAATGACAACATTGTAGTATTAGCCCCACATTGCCAAAATTTTTTGAGTAGTTTGGTATATATATGAGAATGCACACTATATACACAATTGAAATAAAACTAAATGGCTTGAGTAGATATGAATGCTTGATATTCACACATATATATATTAAAAGTGTCAAAGATGGGCACTTGGTCACTTGGGGCACGTCTGCGTACGATGGGTTAAACTGGCATCTCTCCATTAATCATCTCCGTTAACCAATATTTCGTTTTTCCAACGAAGGCAAATTAGAGGAAAATACGCATCCGCGTACGATGGTTAAACTGACATCTCTCCATTAATCATCTCCGTTAACCAATATTTCGTTTTTCCAACGAAGGCAAATTAGAGGAAATTAACTGCCAGTGTTGAGGAAATGTTCCTTTTGAACAGGGTAAAAGTTGTCGGCGTCCGACGCGAACAGAAGTCCGAGCGTTCCAAAAAATGACTGCGAACGAGCCCTAAAAGTTACTCAGCAAAGATCTCTGGATCGTTATGAAAAATATTAATGCTATCAATGTAGTCAGTTGCGAATAGCGCAAGGCTTGCGCTATAGCATGCACTATTTGGTCCACTTTTTTTTTTTTTTTGCATTTTTTAATAACTAATCAAGTAAATTATATCTAATTAAAATTTAATTCTATGTTTTTGCATATTTCATGTCATATCCAAACCCTTCAATACTCCAAGCACAAAGACTATCATACTTTATGACTGTACTAAATATTTGTTGATGTAAAATGCAATTATATTAGAGAAAATTTAAATATTTTATATTATACATTAAAAATAACTGATAGCTCATAATATATTTGTCTTATAGAATTTAAAATCTAGTCTTAAATGTGTGAATTATGATAAAATTTATTCTTGTTTTGTGAGTAATGATGATAAAATTATACAAACAAAATGCATGAAAAATACAATTTTGCATAAACTGTAAAATATTTTCTAATGACAAGAATTAAGTAAGATTATAAACAACAAGAAGAAACAAAGTAAAAATAAAAAAGTCAAAAACTATAATTACAAGTAAATTATTTTGTGTTTAGAGATCTCACTTAGAAGAGAAGGAAATATTTTGATATTTTAAGGGTAGCAAAAAAAATTGTTGTCCAACATACTAGGCATATTGGAATTGCTTTTAGATATTGCATGCATCTTTTTTCTAATGATGCTTAAACAAACAAAAGAGTCTATTGTTTCTAGATATTGGATCTAATAGCCTGAACCAAAGAACATAGATATAGCATGGTGTATCTGGACAACGGTCCAACCAAGTCAAGTTCTCAATAAAAAAAATTGTGAAATGCATTGATAAAACTTGATGGAACACTAGCTAAAGCAATATGCAAACAATAGAAGGAAAAAACATGCATGCCAGAATCATAAAACATTGTAGATATGGTTGCATCTCAATGGGTCTGGGCTTTAATTACTATACAAAATAAAAATAAAAAATCAAATAGTGCGCTATTCTGCGCTTCCATAAAATAGCGCGCTATTTATGCGCCATAGGGAACCCCTGCTCTATGCGCTATTTGCCGCTATAGTGCGTTATAGTGCACACTTTGATAACACAGAATGCTATAATAGTAAAATTCAAAACCAGTATAAATAAAATGGCAATATTGATTAGACTGAGTTCACATCATAGAAGCACTAATATAAAACACTATGTATAACACAGATATTAGATAATATAATACAAATGTTTGTAAGCATGAAATATTTCAGTCTAAGTGCTAATATGAATATTTCCAGATGTAAATATTACATGTTTTAAAACAACACAGTTATGACACAAAGTACTTATTTGTTAAGCCTTTTGGATCTTGAAATGAGAATCAAATAAATCTGTGAACAACTAATTATTTAATTTAATAAAAACCATCTTTTATTTTAATCATGGACCTTTTGATTAAGGCATAAAGTGTGCCATTTTGTGTAACATTTTATTAAATCTTGCTAGAGAGAAACAACGTTGATGCCACGTTACACCATGCACCATGGCCTGCGAAATCACCATGACTTGTGTGTGCAATCATCATGTGAGCATGTTATAGCATCATAGAATACCGCATGCAATCACGATTTCTTGGTTTGTGCTAATGGTTGTGCCATATCATGATGCTTTTGGTGCATGCCATAATCCATTTTTTGTTACACTTTTTGATTCACACAAAATACATGATAATCAAAATTAAATGATGAAGTGCAAATGAATGGATTTTCTGCTTCACTAAAACCTACAATGAAAAAGAAACTGGTCTTGAAATCTGTAGTGAATAAACCACCGAGGATCTTAGAACTAATTCGAGGAGTTACAATTTGACAATGACCAAACAATCTAATTCTAATGAATTTATTTCTCATCAACAAGGTCTTCACGGAAAGTGCAACTAGACAATTTTGACAAAATCATGGTTATCACGACGATAAGTCGAGTCGAGTCGATAGAGGTCCAATTAGTTGACTAGTGGACTAGTCGATAAATAAATATATACATATATAATTTGAAATTTCTAACTAATACATATGGATAAAATTCAAATATGTACTGACATACCTCATTGACCGCAATATGAAGTGATTATTTCGCTTGTACCTGGTTGCAAAATGGTAAATCATATTTAACATGTTGAACCTAGTTGCTCAACTTTTATTTTTTCCACTTGTACTTGGCTACATATATGCAGATCCAAAAATATTATATGAAAACTATACTTCGAGACTTCCAAAACGACTTCCAGTACAGATCGAGTTCGAGTTCAACGTTTTAGGTTCTAAATCGACATCGAGACTTCGATTTAGGGTTCCGATTTCTAGGGTTTCAGTTTCAGTCGACGTTTCATGTTGAGGCTTCAATCTTGACTAGTCGACGACTAGTCGAGAGCCGTAATAACAATGGACAAAATTCAAACGAAGATAAGGGTTGTATAGTGGTCGGTCATTGATGAATAAGAGGCGATAGAATTATTGTTTGTATTTGTGGATATCATGATAAAGATACTACAGTTAAGGGCATCGAAGCGGATCTTTTTAATCGTAGCATTGTGTTTAAAAGGACACGACCTTTAAAGTAGGGTTGTTAATGGGTCATGTCGGGTCGGGTTCGGGTCAAGTCGGGTTCGAGTTGATTTATAAATGGGTCGGTTCAACCCGTTTATTAAATGGGTCATTTTTTCTCAATCCTAATCCGACCCATTTATAAACGGGTTGACCCGATCCGATCCGTGTAACCCGTTTAACTAAACAGTTCGTGTTGGGTCGTGTTGGGTTTTTATCCGTTTGACCCATTGACAAATGTTGCCCACTAATATAAACAACAAAAGAACCATATCACCACCATGCATCAAGTTACAAAATCATCAACAGACAATAAGTTGCAAAATCACCAACAGACAACACATATATAAAGCATGAAATCACCATAAACAAATATCATTCTCATACATAAGAATATATGAGCTTACTGCATACATAAATTACCAATAATATGGAGGAGATACAGTTGTTATAAGTATAATATAATTGACAACATACGAGAATAAATTAGTAAAATATAACAGCTTACACAAGAATATATGAGCACACTGATTACTGCATATATAAAGACAAACACTAACAACATACACAAAAGACTAACGGTATGGAAGAGATACAACATATAATCGGGTTAGCAGGTCAACCCTAAACCCACCCGTTTATAAACAGATCAAATTCGGGTTGACCCGAAAATGACCCGCTAACTAAACGGGTCGGGTTGACCTGCTAATTTCATGCGGGTTTCGGATCGGGTTTCGAGTCGTATAGGAAATTGATAACCCTACTTTAAAGGGTAGCAACTGAGATTCTTTTCTTTAGGAGCGAGATAAATAAACGCGTAAATATGGAAATATCTTAAAATATTTGGCTGAATATATCAAGATATAATATGTGCTTTGTTTGTGGTAACTTGGCCATTAAAAAACAAGTATTCGAAAAAAGCGAATAAGAATCATCTTCATCGGTAGTAGTGAAGAACACTCGATATAATAGTATTTTATTGATGACATACGTTGGAAATATTGATTCTTACCAGATCTTGGATTTTGTATCATATCAGATGTATTCGTTTGGTAGTAATTTTTAACTTGCATAGATAAGAAGGGAAATACATTTTCTTGTTATAAATAATGATGCATCGTGCATGTTTCTAGATGTATTTGTGTGAGTGAATGCTTGACAGTAATCTACACCTCACAAACATGCATTATGCTAATCTCATTAGACGAACAACATCAACGGCGTGCACAATCACTGTAAAGAGTGATAGTTTGAGGATATTGAGCAAGGTTTTAAATCTCAGATTTTGATTGTATCTCGTCTCAAGAATTTCACACAGTATCTCGTATCGGACGAGATTCTGTACAAGTGTATCTTGAGTACAACTCGGAATGACATATTTGATTTTAAAGTTCATCTCAAGCCTATCTTGAAATAACTTAAGGATACATGTGATCGGCGTTTGAAAGCTTTTTATGATTCGAAATATTTTTTTAACAAATTATATATATAAAGCAATATTTTTTTTAAAGGAGAATGGTAGCACGATATATCTGGTATTGATTGAATAGATTCTACAAATCCGAGCATTAAATATAAATAATAAATAATAATTAAAAAGTCTTATTTTGCTTACTATAAGAAAATAAAACCATAATTAGAAGTCTAATGAAAATTCATTAGAGTGGAAGTTTTTTAGCCCACAGAAGTAAATGAAATATATAAACAAAAAACATAAATTCATATGATATCTTTTTGCAAATTTCCATTGAGATCTTAATGTTTTGACGAGATATGTGTAAAATAGGACATAAACAATATTTGATGTCTTATTTTGCTAACTTACTCAAGTTTGAAAACGAGATCTCGAGCAAGATCTCGGGTGAGATAAATGAGATTTAAAACAATGATTTTGAGAGAAGACTTAACGTTGATCAAATATTCTATGATTAGACCTTGTATTTTCAAAAAGGACTACTAGGCGCAATATACAATGTTGGAGGTGAAATTTTGTAGGATGCTAACTTCATTTGGGTATTGCATCTTAAATTTATTCATATCGCGGAAAGGGCTTTGAAAATTTTGAGGTGGAATGTGATTTTTCTTAAGATGTAAACTTCAATTTATGTTTTGTCGGGAATGTAAATCGAAGAAATAAGTAATGAGAATATCCAAAGGAAGCATGATGTGATAGAAGCTTTAGGCATTCACACGGAAAGGTTCAAGTATTGACATTGAGTGCTTTATACCGGCAGGTCATAGGCTTTTATGAACATTTGGTTAGAGTCGAGGTATGTATCATGGTTCAAGGTGTCGTCTGGTACAACGGAATTCCAGCTATGCCAGTGTTGATCCATCCGAAAATGAGCTAAAAATTCTGTTTCGGAAACGGGTAAGAGAGAGCAAAAGTAAGGAATCGAGGATAAAGAAGAATCAGAGGAAAAATAAATAAACCTCAAATCATAAAGCAAGTTATGTCCTAGCTTGAAATTAACTACCTAGTTACCTACCTTTGCCCTAATCTTGAATTCAAGACGATTTTGCTATCGATTTTTTTGTTCGTGTTCAGTTGTGAGCTGAAAGAAGTCGACAAAGTCGAGAAGCATCATTTTTCCTCTGATTCTTGTGACTTGAAAGAAGTTGACAAAGCAAGATGCATCGTTCTTTTTTAATTCTAGAGCGACATTTGTGTTTTTCTTTGGTCCTAGCTTTGGAATTGTAGTGGACGAATCAAAGTTTTAAATCCTGGATATTGGTCGTGTTTCGTCTCAGGAATTTTATAGACTTAATCTCGTATCGGGGGAGATCTCAGACGAGATGAGTCTAACTCAGGAGTGTTAGGGATTGCGGAATGGATCGTTAAGGCAAAACCAACACTAGAGGGGGGGGGGAGTGAATAGTGTTTTTGAGAAATTAAACAAAATCTAAAACTTATATGATCTATTATATGAATCACACACCACAGAAACAAACACAGACACATAATCAAACACAAAGATAAACAGAAATAAAATGCAGAAAATGAAAGAACACACCGGATTTTATACTGGTTCGGATTACTGCTACGTCCAGTCCCACGCAACGCTGGATTGCACAGAGTTTTATTACTATATCAATATCCAAGTACAACCCTTTTGATTTCACGGCTACAAGGCTAACACCGATTCCACACACTTGATCAAGTATATTCCCCTTGATTTCACGACTACAAGATTAAACCGCTCCCGTTCGTTGATTACACGACTACAAGGAAAACACTGATTCCCAAACACTACCCAAACAATTGCAATAACCCTATAACTCTTCAATATCACTTTGATTCAGAAAGTAATTAGTAGAGAGTAAGAAGAGAAGAAGTTTTATGTAAATAGAATTGAATTCGACAGAGTATAAGTGCAGAAATCCTAAAAATAAGAAAATATAATGGTGTAAAGAAATGCTATGAAGATGGAGAAGAATAATAATGAAAAAATTCGAAATTAGCCCCTATTTATAAGATTTGAAAGGTTGCAATGCTTATGGAACGTTACAAATAGTGAAAAGACACTTCCTTTGAAAATAAAAAATATGACAGTTATATGTCGACATAGGCATAAATGTATGTTGACATAAGCATGTGTAAAATTGAATTTTGAGCATTTTTGAAGTGTTTTGATATATATATATATTTTGATATATATATATATATATATAAAATTCTGGAAACTCTTGAATTAAAATCATAGTGTTGTAAATGAATATTATAAAGTAGAAAATCATTTGAAACCATAAGTATAAACTATGTAAACATATTTACAAAATTATAAAGTTTAAAACTATATAAATATGCAGTATGTAAAGTATAAATATATAAAACTTATAAAGCTTGAGTTTAAAATCAAAAGTATAAGAGAAAGTAAAATAAAGAGGGTAAAGATAGAATTTGAAAATAGAATTTGAAATCAAAATTTGAAAATCAAAATTTGATTTTGAAATTGAATTGGAACCCGGAGTGCTATTCGGAGTCTTACATAAACTAGACTCTATTATATTTATGTTGAATTCTTGAAATCTTGATTACTCATGAGTCTTGAATTATCTCTGAATTCTGAATCTCTGGTATCTTTAAACTGTACAGTCTTCGATATTAATTTATGTATATAAATCCTGTATATATATATATTCTAGATAAAAGTGTTGGTATATATTTTATAATCAATTAATACTGAATGAAGGTTGTTGTCATCAAAACTCTATTCTCCAACAATCTCCCAGTTTTTGATAATGACAATCTTAGTTTATAAAATATCATACTTGTACATACCTGTTGATGATGATCTTTCTAATACTCTCCCTGTCCATATGAATCCTATATACTAATTCTGTATTTTATAATTTCTCCCCCTTTGGCATTATCAAAACGAAATTCTAAAACTACTCCCTTTAAATCCTATAATTTTCTAAATAATTCTATATATACAAGTAAAGTACTCCCCCTAAATTCGATATCCGTTTAAAATATATTACTCTGTACTAAGATTTATAATAGTGTATAACTTATTATAATACTTAATGTATACTTATGATAATATAAACAAACATTATATTAAACTTGATTTTTACAAACGATGATATACGGATTTCTATAAACACGATACATCGTATGAACGCAAAGAGATGTAAACAAAGAAAATCCTAAATTCTAATTATTTTTGATGATGGGAGACTTATGGATTGGACAATTTGGGTAATAGAGACAAAAATCCCCATTTCGTTCAATCACATTATCATTTTGATCAAACAGGACATCTTCTACACATACGACTTGATCGTCTTCTTCAGTATCTGGTTGTTGGGTCTCATTAGGTTCTTCTTCCTCCATCATTTTTTCCTCTTCCTCTTCCTGTTCTTCCTCTTGTTCCTCTTCTTACATGGCATGATTATCATCTTCTATGATAATTGGATTTGCCTGATTATTCGTTATAAACTTAAGAAGACTCCTTACTACTTTTCCTTGCCTATTTTGTTCTTGGTTCATCCGAATTTGAAGCACTTGTATTTCAGCGAGCATTTGAAGAGTATATTCCATCTTCTCTTCAATTTTGATGACGCGTGATAGGGTAGAACATTGAAAAGGACCTTCGGATGGTCCAGCGGATGATTCAGGATTGATTTGATTCTCAAAATTGGTGGAGGCCATTGCTTATTTTAGTTTAGAGTTTTTACAGAAGTGAGAAATGAGAATGAAGAAGAAAATTCGAAGTGGAGAGTTTAAATAATTATTGTAACTAACTTTTGGTGGGAATTAATTTTTAAAAACTGGCAGTTTATGTTGGCATAGGCATTAATGTATATCAACATAAGCATGTGTAAAATTGAATTTTGGGCATTTTTGAAGTTTTTTGATATGTATGTGTGTGTGTGTGTGTGTATATATATATATATAAAAAAAAATTCTGGAAACTCTTAAACATAGTGTTGTAAATGAATATTATAAAGTAGAAAATCATGTGAAACCATAAGTATAAACTATATAAACATATTTATAAAATTATAAAGTTTAAAACTATATTAATATGGAGTATATAAAGTATAAATATATAAAATTTATAAAGCTTGAGTTTAAAATCAAAAGTAAAAGAGAAAGTAAAATAGAGAGGATAAAGATAGAATTTGAAATCAAAATTTGAAAATCAGAATTTGAACTGGAACCCAGATTGCTATTTAGAGTCTTACATAAACTAGACTCTATTATATTTATCTTGAACTCTTGAAATCTTGATTACTCATGAGTCTTGAATCATCTCTGAATTCTGAATCTTTAATATCTGTAAACTGTACAGTCTTCAGTATTAATTTTTGTATATAAATCCTGCATATGTATATATATATATATATTATAATCAATTAATATTGAATTATGGTTGTTGTCATCAAAACTCCATTCTCCAACAGGGAGTTCGTCTCGGATTTTAATCTCGGGTCTGAAAGTCCATATCGGAATAATCTTGGGGTACATGATATGTTAAAAAATGATATGTTTACATAATGATTTTTATGAAATATATTAAAAACATAGCAACTTGAACATGAATGACAAAATAACTTTATTATTCTTTATTTTGCGAAAGTTCATTCATACTTTAAATCGTAATATGCTTAAAACAGAAATATTGTTAGACATAAAACATTAATTTTTTTAGCATAAATAGACCATAAAATACATAATTTCATAGGTAACATGTATGTATAAAAGACGAATATGAAAATTATAAGCATTGTAGAACATATATGAACATATAGTGTGGTTATTTAACATGCAAAATGAAATAACAAAGATTATCATGGCTAGATTTGAGTTTTTTAATTATTGTTCTAGTTTAGGCACAGATTTATATTTTAAACAAAAAAACTGAAATCTCGGACCATATTCCAGTATTTCATCTCGGTCGATCTATCGTTCGATATTGCAATATCTCGGGCGATATATTCGAAAGAAGATTTAGAGTGATATTTGCTGTTTTTTTTTTCCGGAATGAGCCCAAAACGAGATCGCGGAGGAGATCTCGAGCGATATTTGCGAGATTTAAAACAATGAGACGAATATAGAAAGAACATAACATATGGGTTGTTTTCGCTGTTGTGTGGGCTGTTTTCATTCATCTTCTCTTTTAATTGGTTTTGTAACTTAAGTTGGGCCAAAACAATAGGTTTCTAATTAGTGTTTTGTTCAAATTATTTAGGGTTTTGCATAATTTAGATAGAATTTTGGACAATTTGAATTAGCTAATTGCGAATTGCACATTTAATTAAGTTTATTTTAGTTCAGTCAAGTTTAACACAATTCATTTCATTAAAAATATGAATAACCGAAATGAGGACTGAAACCGAAATTAAAACTGGAACTATTTAGATTTGCGAAATTAACCGAAACTGAGGAAATTTCAAGACATCGAAACCAGGACTGAAATCGGGTTCTTAAACCTTGTTATGTGTAGCAAATAAGGTTTGTGAAAAAGCGAACTGTATCATTCGAGAAAATCATATTGTGCGCAAAGTAAAAATACATAGATTTGAGCTATCGTTGTAACTTTAAAAGCTCAATTTATGTGCATGACGAGCTTATAAATTATTTATACATGGATATACAAGGGTTATCAAGTGTGAAAATGGAAACAAAAAAGCAAATTTTGGGATATTTTTAAGGAAATAGTCATGTTGATGCTTATGATTCAGATTTAGTAGGTTATGAATCAAAGAAGATCGAGAAGTTTTTGCTACATTTATAATATTTTCAAATCAAACAAAATGCCAGATGAGTGGAGGAGAAACATTTTAATTTCGATCTTCAAGAATAAAGGAGATATTCAAAGTTGCATAAACTATAGAGGAATTAAGCTTATGAGTCATACAATGAAGCTTTGAGAGAGAGTTTGCGAGCAGCGTTTGAGGAGGTTGACAAGTGTTCCTGGGAATCAATTTGGTTTTATGCCTGGAAGGTCAACCACTGAGGCGATTTTCTTGGTTATACAACTTATGGGGAGATACAAGGAGTAGAAGAAATATCTCCACATGATTTTTATTGACTTGGAGAAAGCTTATGACAGAGTGTCGAGGAGGGTTATGTGGTGGGTGCTAGAAATGAAGAGGGTGCCATCAAAGTATATTACCCTTATCAAGGATATGTACGAGGGGGTTGTGACTAGTATCAGGGAATGCGATGGTGAGACCAGAGACTTTCCAATTAACATAGGGTTACATTAAGGTTCGGCTTTAAGCCCCTATATTTTTGCATTAGTGATGGATGAAATCACAAAAGATATACAAGGGAAGATTCCTTGGTGTATGCTTTTTGCTGATGATGTCGTGTTGATTGATGAAAGTAGAATAGATGTTAATCGACTACTGGAGTTGTGGAGGGAGACCTTGGAGTCAAAGGGTTTCTGGTTTAGCAGATCTAAAACAGAGTATTTGAAGTGTGAGTTTACGGTGTCAGTTCAGATGACGGAGAGATCACCCTGGCCGGTAGAGTAGTACCCAAGAATGAATCGTTTTGATACTTAGGATCTATGTTGCAGTTTGATGGAGAGATCGATAAGGATGTTAGTTTTAGAATTCAAGCAGGATGAGTGAAATGACGTCTAGCATCTGACATTATCTGTGATAGGAAGATTCCTCAGAAGCTTAAAGGAAAGTTCTATAGAACGACAATTAGGCCTGCAATGTTATATGGTGCAGAATGTTGGCCTACTAAGAGGCAACACGTCCAGAAGATAAGTGTGGCAGAGATGCGGATGCTGCGCTGGAGCCGTGGGCATACCAGATGAGATCGGATTAGAAATGAGGGTATTCGGGAAAAACTTGGAGTTGCACCTGTTGAAGAGAAGTTAGTTCAACACCGCTTAAGATGGTTTGGACATATCCTACGTAGACCATACGATGCATCTGTGCGTGTTGGAATTATAAGCCGTGCCGAAGGCCCAAAGAGAGGTAGATGTCGACTTAAAATGACATGGGAGGAGATAATAAAGAGAGATTTAAGTAATTGGAGTATATCTGAAGAGCTGGTAGTGGATAGAGTGCATGGAAGTTGGCAATCCATGTACCAGAACCTTAAGTTTTTTTTGTAAAGACTTTATTGAACCTTTTTACTTTTTTGTATTACTATTTTGGACTATATTTCACTTTTACTGAACCTTTTTTACTTTATTATTATTATTTTAAAAAAAACCTATATTAGACGACTTTTTATCTGTTTGGTTATTTTAAACCCTTTTTTATATATGTATTATTACCATTATTATTTATTTTAATTTTGGGTTCCATATCTAGCCAACCCCAACTTGTTTGAGATACATGACTTTGTTGTTGTATATGTTGTGAAGAATGTTCATGTTTTAGTAAAAAGAAGGCAGTTGATAAGGCAATATACAATAGTTTATGTGAGTTTACAATATAAAATTGTGGCATGCACAATAGAAAAGAATTTTTGAAGATAAAGTCGAGCATGTTTAATAAGGATAACATAGTTGGACAGATCGTTAGACTATTAGGTCATTTAAGTAAGGTGGTGATTTGATTATGCAAGGTTGAAACTTAATAATTAATTCTGTAATAGATTACATATATTCTAAAGATGAATCAATAAGCGTGGATGAAGTAATCGAGTTAAGTGCGTGTCTTGTAGGAGCAGATATTAGGGTGTGGTTGTTTTACTCTTTAATTTTGGATTTTCACCTATTCGAAGATGCGCATGACGCATGTATTTTTATGGGAAACAACTAATTTTAAAAAATAAGTCAACACACAAAAAAATCTTTTATTAATTATTTTTTTGGTGTTTTGAGAAATAACGAATGAGCGAGAAACAATCCATCATTTCCCTCCATTCTCTTTGTTATTCACTTCATTTTTACTTCCGCCCTCTTCGTTGTTCCTTCGCTCTTCTCATATTTTGTAATCAATGTCGAAAATTAAAAATAGAAAATAAACTAAATAGCCTCTTAACTTCTAATAAAGTAAGATATAAGAGAAGCATAGTTTTAGATTCACAGGCGAAGCTGTACTGGAAATGGCATCATGAACCATCCCCTCCTCTTCGATTTTTTCTTATTCCTCTTCTCTTTCAACTTCCCCTGTCTTCAGCTATTCTTCTCCCACCAATTAGTTCATGCTTACGTCCTATCGGGTATGTTGTCGCTTCCCACCTGAAACTACGACCCAACTCTCAGATCTGCGCGTCTTTACATTCCCGTCCCCATCTACTTTTTGATGATCCTCAAGCTCGGTTATTTGCGCGGGTTCACAAATTTCTCAGGGACCTACAAGGCCTTTCGAATGCCCTTACCCTCACATATGAGACTGATATCAGCTGCCGTGGTTTTGGTATGATCTGTTGGGTAGGTTTCTTGTGCTTGTTTTGGGTTAATTGTGATTTTCTGAGTCTTGTGGCTTGCATCTGCTTAGATTTGGATTTGGGTTGTTTTGTTTGAGCCAGATCTATATTTTGATCGGTAACGATTGGGTGTTTGATGATGTTTTTGCTTGTGCCTCTCTTGTTCTTCGCTTGCAAGCTTAGTAAAAAATGTGAAGCTTTGCTCGAGATCTTATTAGGTTTGTTGTGATGATGTTTTGCTTCCATGTTCTCATCTCCAAGCAGTGTATAGGTTATGTATCAGGTTATATGTTCATGTTAGTCTGTTAAGTAATTTTCTATGTCAATGCTCTAACCCTTGTGCCGAAGGTTTTGTGCATCTCAATTTTGTTGGGTGTGCTAGTGAAGATCTACCAATGTTGCTGCTAACTGGTTTTACTGGTCGTTCTATCTTGGATGGTCATGTTCTGCTTCGTTGGCGATTGGGCAATGCCCTTAATGTAATGTTGTCATCCTCTGGATCCTCTGCGTTTTCCTTATGGTACCGGTTTTTCTTGGTTTTGTTGTGAAGACAGTATCTCTCTCCTGTGATTTGATTAGGTGCGACCGATGATGGTTTACTGTGTTGCTTTGCTCTACAGTGACGTCCTTTGTCTAAGGGATGTACTGTTGAGTACACCGTAACTGTCCTTAAGTTGGGCAACTCTGCATAAAAGTTTAAATCAATGTAATGTGGTACTGGCTACTCCAGTACCGTTGTTTGACTGCTTATTTGTTTAGGCATGTAATGTAACATTGACTCCCTGCGTGGATACGTAATTTTTTATAGTAGTCTAAAAAAAGTGTCAAACTCCTGTATTGTAACCTAAATAGGATAACGATGGACAGTCCACCATTAAAATTAAAATTGTAGTTGACTGGTAACCACCAACCTCCTGTATTAATTATTGGTTATAAAAAAATGTTTGCGGTCACCTTAAAAATCGGTCGGTTTTGCCAAAAGAAGAAGATATAATATTTAATCCTTAATTTCTTAGATAAATTGAGCAAGCAAATTTTCGGAATAAAAAATGATAGCGTATATAAGATAGTTTTAGAAGTAAATGATACATGTTAGAAAAGTAAGATACCGTTTGATTTACGAACTGGTCAGTTAAAATTCGCATCTGCGTCGGACGCATCTACAGTGGGGTCCACACGTTGCCCCTTCAAGACGAACGGTTGAAAATGTGGCTTTCGCGTCCGACGCGACGGACGCACGTCTGACGCGGCGAAATTTCTAGAACAGCCGATTCCTCCTTCATCTATATATTTAATGTGTTTCATTCTCCTTCCATCACCAAAACAACTACAAACCCGAAAATAAAAGCTCCAATTGCTGTCTACATGTCGATCTTTTCAGGTTTTTGCTTTTATATTTGTATTTTTTAGCTTCTTACTCCCATATATATTTTATTCGTGTCAGTACGCCATGAGGATGATGACTATCAAAAGTGAGAGGTGACGGTTATTCTGTCAGAACATGACAGATTGGGCCACAACCCTTTTTATTCTCTGCTTGACAAGCCCGCACAACTTAGGGGTTATGTTATTTATTTTGTTAGGAAGCTTAGGGCTAGACAGATGTGATGTTTTCTTTTGTGATTGTGTTGTACTTGTGTTTTATTTTGTGGTTGTGTTGTGGTGGTGTTTTCTTTTGTGGTTGTGTTGTAATGGATGTGTTGTAATGCGTATTTCAATTCAGTATTTTTTATTTTGCAATTTGTATTCTGCATTCAACTATCCTGTTCGACAATATAACCACAAAAACAAAAACACTAACACTAAAATAAAATAAAAAAACAATTAAAATTATAAATTTGTCTCTTCCAATTAGTCCCTTTCGTAAAAAAAACACATTCCCCGTTCGTAGTAATTCCCCTTTAAATACCGCTTTCAAATTTCCCTTTCAAATAACTCTTTCCGTTCAAAATCAAACGGACCCTAAGAAGGACGATAAAAGAATTTGTGTTGTGTGTTAGAAAAATCATTGTTGTATGATATACGATGATACAAATTATTTTGATAGTGGTCGCTATCTATGACAATAAATGAGAACAATTTGCTCTGAAAATTGACAGTAGACTCTTTCTACACGTTATTTATACTAAAATATATTTGTGAAACAGGTAGTAAAGCGGTGCAGTAGTTATGAAGTTTTTGTAAGTCAAACCTATTTTACGTTTAATACAATTTTTTGCCCGATTAGTATTTAGAAGTGATTTGACTGAAAGATTAATGATGATGTACAAATTTTAATATATTAAAGAACATCAATTGAATGTATTTAATCAAGGTTTGAGATTACCATGCGAACAACGAATTTTGTCACCTTGGATCGGTTCTAGTCGGTTTTGGTATATAAATAACAAGATATTTACAGTTTGGGATGGATCCATTAGAAATGTGCAGAGTACGTTATTATCTTAGATTTAATGTGACGTCAGTGTAATAAAGTAAATTTAGTTCTTGTACAACATATTCAAGCTATATCTAACTTACAATAAACAAGCAATGGTGTGAAAAATAATAATGAAGTAAATGCTTATCTTGAATTAGAGAATTTTTTTTAACAGAGCAACTTTTTTGCAGTTAAAGCCCTGCAAAATCCCCGTTGTAGCTCGTAGCACTCTTCAATCGCTACGCTATTTCAATTTAGCGCTGATGAACAATAAATCCGTTTTTAGCTCTGTTATTTTCCGCTGCATCCACTAAATCAAGTATTTTTACTATCCGCTTTAGCAATATTAATACACAGAGCTTGATTTGACTAGTTCTCTTTATAAAAAGATCAATAAAGATAGATTAAAGAGCTAATTTTAATGCACAAATATCTAGTATATTATAGAAATCTATTATATCATCAAATCTAGTGTGCATAGCCATGATATTCTCTGGTTTTGTTATATAAGATTAATTAATATTTGTTTCTTCTACACATATAATGTGTTAATGATAATTATCTAGTTTTAAATATTTGGTTTCAATGTCTGATTAACCGTTTTGCGCTTCCGTTATATCCCTGTTTTATCCCCGTTGTACATTTTTGTACCTCCACCGCTATAGAACCGCTAAGCGCTTTAACTGCACAGCTTGTGAGTTTGTTATTTTTTGTTTTGTGGAGAACCAAAGAGAAAAAAATAATGTCATAAAAATTGAGACATGGGTTGGTATATAGGTTTAGTTTAGGGTTTTCAATAAGTTACTATATCAATTCTTACTCGAAATTGTTGTGTTAAGTTTAGTTAATCAGTTGATTTTGACATTGAAGTAAAAAAATAATCAAAACCAAGATCAGATTGAGATACTCAACCTTGATTTCTTCTGTATGTGAGTATCATGCTACTACATCCAAGGATAGAGCAAAGATCGGATGTTGAAATTGTACTTAGAAGTAATTTTCGATATTAAAAGAATCTTAAAGAGGCAAAGGAAGCTAATGCATCTGGTTTTTTCCTATAAACATAGCTTAATGCTACAACAACAGCAGCAACTGCTACTGCTAAGCCATAAATCCCAAACAAGTTGGGATTGACTAAAGATGGAGCAAAAAAAAAAAAAAAAAAAAGAGTTAAAAGCTTCAATGAAAGTAAAATAAAGTTTAAAATAATTAAATAGAAGCAATTGTAATGTGGCAAAAAAAGGAAAACCTAAGGTTCTGGTACATTGATTGCTAACTTTCATGCATTCCTATTTGATACTAGCTCTTCAGATATACTCCAATTTCTTAAATTTCTTTTAACTATCTCTTCCCAAGTCATTTTAGGTCGACCTCTACCTCTTTTTGGGCCTTCGGCGCGGCCTATAATTCCAATGCGCACATGTGCATCATGCGGTCTACGATGGAGATGTCCAAACCATCTCCAGCGGTATTGGACTAACTTCTCTTCAATAGGTGCAACTCCAAGTTAGCCCCGAATATCATCATTTCTAATCCGATCTCTGCTGATATGCCCACAGCTTCAACGCAACATACGCATCTCTGCTACACTTATCTTCTGGGCGTGTTGCCTTTTAGTAGGCCATCATTTTGTACCATATAACATCGCATGTCTGAATGCTGTTCTATAGAACTTTCCTTTAAGCTTTCGAAGAATCTTCCTATCACACAGAATGTTAGATGCTAGTCTCCTTTTCACTCATTCTGCTTGAATTCTAAAACTAACATCCATATCAATCTATCCATCAAACTGCAACATAGATTCTAAATATCGAATGTATTCCTTTTAAGGTACTACTCAACCTGCCAGGGTGACCTCTCCGTCATTTGATCTGACACCGTTGAACTCACACTTCATATACTCTGTTTTAGTTCTGTTAAGCCTGAAACCCTTCGATTCTAAGGTCTCCCTCCACAATTTCAGTTGTCTATTAATCCCTATTCTACTTCATCAATCAACACAACAACATCATCAAAGAGCATACACCAAGGAACCTCCCCTTGTATACCTTTTGTGATTTCATCCATCACTAATGCAAAAATATAGGGACTCAAAGCCGAATCTTGATGTAACCCTATGTTAATGGGAAAATCACTGGTTTCACCATCACATGCCCTGACACTAGTCACAACCCCCTCGTACATATCCTTGATAAAGATAACATACTTTTATGGCACCTTCTTCCTTTCTAGCGCCCAACACATAACCTTCATCGGTACTATCATAATCTGTCTCTGAATCAATAAAAACAATGTGAAGATCTTTCTTCTGCTCCATGTACCTCTTCATAAGTTACCTAATCAAGAAAATCGCCTTAGTAGTTGACCTTTCAGGCATGAAACCAAATTGATTCCTAGGGACACTTGTCAACCTTCTCAAACACTGCTCGCAAACTCTCTCCCAAAGCTTCATTGTATGACTCATAAGCTTAATTCCTCTGTAGTTTGTGCAACCTTGAATATCTCCTTTATTCTTGATGATTGAAACTAAAATGCTTCTCTATCACTCATTCGGCATTTTGTTTGATTTGAAAATATTATTAAACAACTTAGTTAGTCAGCTTATCCTTGCATTTCCAAAGCATCTCCATACCTCAATAGGGATGTCGTTAGGCCCTGCCGACTTGCACGTTTTCATCCGTTTCAACGCCCTTTTCACCTCAACCTCTTGAATTCTCCAAACAAAATATTTATCGATGATGTCGGCGGAGTCTTCCAACTCGATCGAGGAGCTATCACTTTCTTTGTTGAAAATTTTATCGAAGTATTCTCTCCATCTATTTTTTATCTCATCGTCCTTTACCAATAGTCTATCGTTCTCATCCTTAATGCATTTAACTTGGTTGAATCTCTTGCCCTCCTCTCGCGTAGCCTAGCAATTATGTAGACATCTCTTTCACCATCCTTCGTACTTAGCCTTTGATACAAATCTTCATATGCTCGACCCCTTGCTTCACTCACCGCTCTCTTTGCAGTCTTCTTTGCCATTTTGTATTTGTGCATGTTTTCTTCGCTCCTATGATAGTGCATGCATTTGTAGCATTTCTTTTTCTCCTTGATAGCCTTTTGCACATCGTTGTTCCATCACCACGAATCCTTGTGTTCACACTTATTTCTTCTTGTTATCCCAAACACCTCAATAGCCACTTTTCAAATGCAAGTTGTCATTGCATTCAACATGACTTTTGTTTCTCCTTCCACATTCCAAGTCTCTTCTCTCATCACTCTATCTTTAAACATCCGTGAGGCATCTCTTTTGAGTTTCCACCATCTCGTTCTACTAATATTCACTCTCTTATCTTTCATTATCCGAAGGCGAAATACGCATACCAAGAGCTGATGTTGTGAGATGACACATTTTCCAGGTATGACCTTGCAATCAACACAATCTATTCTAGTTAGGACAAAGTCAATCTGACTAGAATGTTGACATCTACTGAAAGTGATCAGATGTGATTCTCTTTTTCTAAAGAAGATATTAGCAATCATGAAATCATACAAAGAAGCGAAATTCAATATATCTTCACCCTCTTAGTTCCTACTGCCAAAACCAAAACCACCATGCACTCTCTCAAATCCCCCTAGATGAGCCAACATGACCATTGAAGTCTCCTCATATAAAAAGTTTCTCGCTATTAGACACATCTCTAACCATGACATCTAAGTCTTCCCAGAACTTCCTCTTGGCTTCTTCACTTAGACCTACCTGTGGGGCATATGCACTAATGACATTCAGAACCTCAGCACCAACTACTAGCTTAAATAGGTTGATCATGTCCCCATGTCTTTTGACGTCGACCACTTCGTTATTAAGGTTCTTGTCGATCAATATGCCTACCCCATTTTTGTTACGTACTTCTCCCGTGTACCACAATTTGAAGTCGGTGTTCTCCACCTCCTTCGCTTTCTGATCCATCCATTCAGTTCTTGGACGCACAAGATGTTTACGCGTCTCCTAATCATAGCATCAACTATTTTTCTTAACTTTCCTGTTATGGACCCTACATTTCAACTACCTAACAGGACCTATCGTCGACTAGCTTCCTTGCTCCTCGCATCCGCCGAGAAAGATGCGAAGACCCTTGCCCACTTATCACTACACCGGGACATCGATGTAGCGCGCCAATAAGAGAATGACGACCCAACCCTTGCATATTTAACGCTATACCTAAGTCACGATATGACACACCACTAAGGGAGCGACAACCCAACCCTTGCCTATTTAACACCATACCCGAGCCTCGATATGGCGCGTCGCTAAGAGGGTTACGCCCCAACGAAAAATCATAAGGTTTCATATCCATAAGAGAAACTAAGTTTTTACATTGGCTCGCCAAGCCTATCACAACCCTCCTCCTTTACTCTGGCCTGGGACAGACTGCATAGAAAAGTACACAGGCGGAGTTAACATAGTTCAATGCTAATTCTGAAAAGAAAAAAGAAAAAAAAAACATCCATGCATTTGTACATGATCCTTTGAATGAAAATTCTTTGATCAAGAAAGAAGACAAATCATATATATGGTAAGGATTCCATATGCAAATGTGGTAAATAGATGGTAAATGGCATGAAGTTATTTGAACTTAGGGCGACGTGAAGTTATTCCAAATGACAAAAATGCAATCCACTTAACCAAGATTTGTGGGCCAAGTATTTATGATGAGGGGGTTTTCTTGGTAGCTATGGATGATGATAAGCTTGTATTCTTCAAAACGATCCACACAGAACAATCCAACAAACGTTCGTAAAAGTATTACCAACTGGAGTCATGGATTGATGTAGTTAGCTATTCTAGGCTTTCTATTGATGGATTAAACCAAATTCTGAACTTACATGGGTGCTGCTGTATTTCTTTGCTTAGGTATTGACTTTTGATTCTAGTTATATTTGCTTTGAGCATTGTAGCTACTCAAGTGTTTAATTATTTATCTTCTAATTCAAAGTCTCCCGACGATCAGTTTTGGTTATAATAATTCCTAATAGCCCATCATTAGCATCGTTGCTCCTATAAGGTGTATTAACCCTTAAAATTGCTTGAAATTTCTCCAGATCATTCAGTCTCTTTCAACAACGGTGATTTATCCAAAATGTCTGTACTCAATTACATTGATTGAACAACCACTCTATATCTCTTGTTTGTTTTGTTGCACATTTTCGTTTGTGTTTATTGTGTTGAGTTGAGTAGGCTGATTTCTGTCTGAATTATTGAAAATTTGCAGTATTTATGAAAGTTGTTGGGCAGTGTATTTCCACAGCCTTTCCACATCAAAAATCCTTTAATGTTTAACCATTTATAATTTGCAAGATCAACACAGTTATTGAGCCTGTTGTCTAATCTATAATGATTAGTTGACTATGTTCGAAGTGGCAATGCTAATATTGGAGTGCCATCGTATAATCATTCTGCATGGAACTAAGTTGCTACTCTGTAGAGAAGACCTTAAATTATTATAAATTGTCAGTCTGGATGGACTAAGTTGCTCATAAATTTCTATACTGATATATGCGGATAAGGGGAGGACAAAAATGAGTTATCCTCTTTTTTTGGGACAACTCTCAGATTCCAATGCCTGTATACTGTAGGCAATAATGTCTGTAAGGCATTTGCACCACAGATGCAGTGTATGAATAAAAATGTAATAGGACATTGGTATATTTTTGCCATCATTGATTGCTAGCTAATTTTCTTTTTTAAACACACTTCCGCCATCAATTTTTAAATCCAAATTTGAAAGAAGATTGAAATTTTGTTCATCATGTTTATTTTGTTCTTCCAAAACTCTTGGGCAAATGAAATACAATATTAAAAGTACTCGACTTGTCAACGAAGTTTCAGTGCCTTACCATCAAAAGCTTTCACTAGGTAGAGCATATGAACTTTTAGCTATTCCAGGAATACATTTCATATCCGTCTTTTTTCTCTGCTAGAAACTCAGTCCTTCAATCTTTTGAGAAGTACATAGCCTTGTTTGTTTCTTTACTCTTTTGGATGTCAGATTTCCGTAATACAGTGTTTTCAAATGAAGTAAATTTTGGAGATTTTTAAAGTCAAGATGGAATTGTGACTCAAATATATTATCTTTTCTATGTATATATAAATTTTGTAGATTTTAGGGGTTGATTGTAGAATGTTAATTGCCTTTTTTATTGCATTACAGAAAATGTAAGTAATTATCTTGATGAAAATGAATTATTTTGGGAGACGAAAACAATCAATCAATTCCTTAATCAGTTGTTTAAAAGAGACATTTTATCAAGATTATTGTAAATAGGCATGTAAAAGGTTATTGTGATTAGAAAGAAGAAGAGACATTGTAAATAGGCATGTAAATGGATGTAAACTGCTAGGTAACTTGCTTTGAAGCGAACAATTTGTTTAAGATGTTAATTTGGTCTTGTTTTTTGTTTAGATCGATTAGTTTCTTATTTTGGATGTTGCATCTACTCTCATATAGTATATATAAAATTTAGGATCTCTTGCTAATGTGATATCGATATGATAATTAAGAAAATGAACATACAATAAACATCTCAATATGACTATCCTTTTCCAAATGCAAAGAAGCCGATCTTCTAACAATGTATGTGATCGCAACCAATAACCATGAATCTATTGCACGTTTTAATTACCATGTTTTTCCACATTAAGGAATTCAATTGATTATTTGTCTCTGCTCATTTGTATCTTTTTAATTTTCTTTGAAGCACCATTGAAGCCGTCAACTACATTAAATCGCCAAGCAGCAGCACGATTTATTGGACATTCTCTTCCAGGCTTATCACCAGGTATAAACTACATCTTATTAAAAATAATCTAGTTTCATTTCCATTGGACGTTATAATTTTATTTTTCAGGACAGAGACAAAGCATAAAGGAAATTAGTAGTGGCAAAAGGAGCAAATTTTCTGATAACCGTGGAATTCCAAAGAAACAAAAACAGTCAGCACATGAGAAAAAATCTGCACGTGCAGCTGCACAAGAGTTTCTTGAGAAAGCTGCACTTGAGCTTCTTGGTTCAAGTAATAGAGTGAAAGGTCCTTTGCAAATTGAAAATTGCAGCGACGAGGAGGAAGAATGAGCTGGTTGATTAACCTAGTAAGTTTCTTGTTCATTTTGTCCGATTTCTTGCTTTATTGATACTGCAAATTGCATTTTGTGTTTTATACCCATATACTGATTGGCTAATAATTCAGTATACCGGGGCCTCGTACAGTCTGCCTCATAGGAATCACTGAGGTGATTTGTTCACAAAAAATTTCTTCAGCACTTCAATGTCTGTTCTTCACTTCTTGAAGTATCATTGCTAACTCTTTCAATCGTGGACTACAACCTTTTTTTCTTTTTGAAAGTAAAATAAACGATCGTGCCCCGTTTAGCCAAATCGAGAAGAAAAAGCCCTTGGCCATGTTGACAAAGGCAAGCGCCATTGAAAAATGCCAAACCAAAATAGGAAACATAATTACTTATATCGAGTAAAAAAGGAAAACGTTACCAAAGTAATTGTATGATGACTAGTATGAAATAATTACCAATAGTTTTTATGATCCTACACAAGGACCAAGCTTAAGTTTTATTCTACACTTGATGCCATGAATGTGAGCCGAATTCCATGAGAAGTTTACAAGAAGAGACTTTAAATTTGGGTGTGCAGGAACAGTCGTGGCTTTGTTTATGCAGTGGGCAAAATGGCTTTGGTATGAAATGAAAAGAGATTGTTCGTTGACAAGAGTAGCAGGACTGGAACAAGTAGTTTTTCCATATGATAATTGCAAGCTGATAGAAATTGATGACGTAGGAGCACTATTTTCTAATAACTGGCACTTACTAGTTAATGCATTGGACATCTCTGATATTTTAAAAGAAGAACTTGGCAAACGATAGTTCACTAGTACATTTTGAAAGAAAATTGAGTGGGCACGTATAAGTTTGGTACTTAACATTGTTTGTTTTTACTGTTTACTGATTCATCATTTAATAACAAGGATATTCTGGATTTGAAGTATTCTATGTCAAAGAAAAAGAGGCAGGTCCCTGTTTTTGATGTGGTATTGATAAAAGTCCATGTGCCAATCCTTTACTTCTTACCATGCTAACAAATATGTTATGTTTTGAAGTTACATTCGCTTCTTGATCTCAAACACACCAATGGATCCTCTTGTAAATATTGTATAAAAACTAATGTTTTATTGGAAATTCAACTGGTTTGCTTTAGTCAAGGGTACGTAATGAAGTAATGAACCAATTTTAAGTTGATGGAAAATAAGTCGGTTTGAAAAACAAAACGAATGCCAGCCTTGGGTTCGGTTAAAAGAATTGTTTCTGACGAAACTATGGTGAAAAAAGCACACATGAAGAATCATGGGTTAAAACAAATATAAGAGTTGAGGAGAGATAATGTGATGGTTTTGAGACACACAAAAGTACACAAGTTTTAAATATGATGGAGATCCACCATTTGAAATCAGTTTTATCTAAATTTGTATTTCAATGGATGGACGCTTTAACGTACGTAAGCCAAGGTTCGAAAATTCGGTTTTGGTCTCGGTTTCGCTCATTTGAAATTCACTTAGTTTTGGACGATTTCGGATGATTCGGTTATGGTTTCGGTTTCGGTCCCAGTTTTAATTTTAATGGGTCTGTCAATCAACATGCAACAAAAATCTATAAAAAAAATTAAATAAAACAACAAATTAAATTTCGCTAAATCCTAGTCAGATTAAAGTTAACAATAAATTCAATTTAATAATAACTTAAGCTTAATTAAACAAGAATTTGGACTTAATAAAATGTCCTGCCTAACACAAAATGACCTTACCCAGAATAGTTTGACTTAAAAGATACAGCCCAGTCAACTTAATAATAATACAAGTCCTGTTCTCCCACTCTCGTGGATTTCTTCCCCTCTCAAATTTGATTGCCACTCTCAAAACTGAGCGCCAAATCTTTTTATTTTAAAAAAGAAGATATTTATGAAAATCGACTGCCGCTTTCAAAATGGACTGCCTCAATAGATAGCCAAAAACAAAGCTTCTACCCTCAAAATCGCGTCGACATGTTAGGGCAAGAAGAAATCGCGTCGATTATGCTAGGGAAAGGATAGATGATTTTCCAATTTTGAATTTTGAATTTTTTATAAAAAACCTAACCAAAACAGATTTTTGGCGTCGCTTTCAGCTCGGTTGCCCTCAATATGTTTACAGTACTGTCGAAATTTTGGCGTACCGTCCGATACCTCAAATTATGACATAAACAAAGTTTTTGCCGCAACATTTGCATGGTTTTTAATGCTACACTATTTGAGATCAAATGAAACGTAAGGATATTAGTCTACAGTACTGTCGAAATCATGTTTACCAATTTTTTTTAAAAAGGGAGGTCTATTTCAGGAACATTTCCAAATTGTTAAATCAGTACTATCATTTAAAACAATCATTTTGACCATTAGTAGAAATACTATTTTGAAAATGTTAGGATTATACAAATCAACTAAAATTCGGTGGAGGCGTTCTTGAGGCAAATAAAGAATATATATAAATTCTCGTTCGATTTTGAATTTTGTGGTTTGCCAACCGTAGGATTTAATCAATTAATTTGTAGATTCGATTTGTGTATTCAATACTCATCATTTATTAATATTCTCTTCACGCCATCCTGGAATCATTAATTTCATGAATCCATTGTTCGATATGAATGGGCTGAGAAAGGATTAAATTTAGTGGATGGACTTCTAATGTATACGCATATAAAGTACATCTTGTAACTATTTAAGTTCTGTATGGGTAATGGTTGCAAGCCTAAGAAAGGGAATATGTAACTAGGGAGATGAATATGTAACTACGGGAATTTTCTTCTGCATTTTTTTTCGATTTGACCACCTTTCAAAAACTAATCACTGAATTTGCCCGGTTTTAAAACTTATTACGGACGTAGTTTGGTTTTGTGTGTTTACAGTTGTTCATAATGTCGGGGCGGCATTCAAGATAGCGCACACTAGCGCTATATCAAATGCCGCCCACTGATTAAAAAAAAAAAAACTGTGCGCTATTTGAAATTTCGCGTTCTTGCGCGATCTCGAATGTCGCTAGTTATAACTGTTTTTGCTTCCGTGGTCAAAACTGGGCTACGTCCGTAATAAGTTTTAAAACCGGGCTAATTCAGTGATTAGCTTTCGAAAGGTGGCCAAATCGAAAAAAAATCCTTTTTTTTTGGGGGATATGTGGATAAAAAGGAACAGTGTCATGTCCATTCTCAAGGACGAAAATTCCTCTTTAAATATTAGGAAATTTTGGCATACATCGTTAACCTCCAAATTTCCTTTTATAAAATGAGTTACTTATTTTTGTAATGCGTGCTATTTACCACCTTTGTAAGCTTTTAACATGTGCTTATGTTATCATTTTTCGTAAACCATAACTGCATGCAATACATACCTTGGCAACCGCTCTTTGGAAATGAGATGCACCAGAGAAAATTTTAAAAAAGATGTATGTATAAAATAGTTTTCAAAAGTAAGGGATATAAAATAAAATAAATTTTAAAAAGGAGGATACATCTCTTATTTCCACTATAATATTATTCCATGTCATTTTCCGAATCCCCAAATACTTAATAAATTTGGTTTCAGTTTTGTATATTAGCTTCAGTTTAAAATTGGTTATCCTCTAAAACTACATATGTCATGCACTTTTCTGTTTGGATCAAAATTCAAAAATAGAAGTAGTAAATGAAACAAGGCATAAGATTCTCAAGGGTTTGAAAGGAAATCTAAATTAATCTAAGGTTGTTATAGAATTTTTCTTTTAATCTTCTTTCCCTCTGTCTTCACATGAGCCATAGTATTCAAGTTACCTATATGTTCTAACTGCTTGACTTGCATGAAATTGAGATGTAAAATGTAACTTATTTTCTCTCACGGTTCTCTTTTATAAATGTTTACATTTAAGACTTTTGGATATTTTTTTTTAACTCTCGTTTTGTTTTCTTGCACAGGTACTTTTTGCCACGCGCTGCCAGAGCTACTCCTACCAATCGATATTTCATACATCTTTGTCCAAGCAGCGCAAAATATTATTAGAGTAGCTTTATAATTATTTCATTTATGCAGAAGACTATATAATCTTGTAATTTCTTTGAAAGGCCTTCCTTGATAGTGTTGGGAGGGGGGAGGTTATGAGCGTTTAAACCAATTCATTTTGGCTTTTACAAAATCAAAAAACGACTTATATAACTCGTTCTTAATGGTAGATATTTTCTCTAATTACTTTTTATTCTAGAAAGGTGAGGAGTCTAAATTTGGCAGATTATATATATAGTTGTTTCTCGACCGGACTAAGTGAGGTAACAATATGTTTAGCGGTGTGGTGTTTGATAATTGGATTTTATAGTCGAACATAGAAATCGATGGAGACTTAGGTTAATTATAGTGTGTTGGATTAGAGCGATGGTAGATCTTGATTTTGGGGTGATGGAGACTGTATGCTAATTTGGTTTTGAGAGGGGGGGGGGGGGGGGGGGGGGGATTAGCGAAATATTATCGTATTTTTAGGTTCATCGATGGCGATAAGCAAAGGTCGGTTGGGTAGGCAACGGTGAGATGGAGTCCGTGATGTTTGCCACGGTGTTTATTTGACTCTTGATGACAATGATGAGGGTCGAAGGTGGTATGTGAGTTTGATTGGGCACTAACATGCTAGCAAAGAAGACACATATTTTTACATTTAGACCTTCGTGAGTTAATCAATTGTGTTTAGAATGTTTTAAACGTTGTTCGTTTTGAATACCTCAATTTCACACATGGTTTATTACATTGGAATTCTGGCAATATCTCATGTGTTGGCACAGGGTTTGCTTTCGAGTTTCATAGCAGAGAGCAAAGATGGTAAGTGTGTGTGTTTTGAATATACATTTCTTGATATGTTAAACTACATTTTAGGGTCGGTAAATCATAGTAAACAATTTATATTATCTAAACTGAATTACTAATGATTGGATGTGTGATGATAGAACGATTATTTCCACATTTGAGAATGAAGTATAATCGTCTATTATTGTCCACTTGTTGCATGCGTTAGTGTTTACCATTTATTGGTATACGATATTTAGATGAATACATGCTATTTATGGTGACACACTTATCTGTATTTACCATGTGAGAGAATTGTTATTGTTTATTGGTGGTTAATTGCAGTATAACAGTTAGTATTACCATATGGTCATATGTGTGTTGGTAGGATTTTGTGGTGTTATTGTTTTTAAGGGTGGTGTAGCGATTACTTATGGATTTGTGCGTGCATTTCTACGTTAAACGCTATTTATTCAGTATAAGGTTTACATGGTTTTTATTTGTATACGTATATGAAATATTTGTGTCATCAATTATTACAGTGGCGTGTGAATTGTTGGATATAGAGGCTATTAACCCGCCTTTTTTTACAAGATAGCCACGTTTTGAAGTTTTGGTTATCGAAGTGCTTAGGACTTGAGCATGGACTTGGGAAAATTCGGAAAAACTCACACGGACTTAGTCGAAGTTGTGGAGTTCACAAAAACTAAAATTTTAGATTAAGTATCCTGGGATCGGTATAAATCCCTATGCAGGGTCAGTGTGAATCCCTAAGTATTTTGGGATCGATGTTACTCCCCAAGACCATGCGCATCGGTAGGAATCACGAGACACTTCGGGATTAGTGTACATCCATGTGTCTTCGAGGATCGATATAACTCACAATAGCTCCAAGATTGGTGAAAACCACCAAGTGTTGAGGGGTTGGTATTATGAAATTTGTATCCCTGGATCGATATTTGGGATTTCGTATCCTTGGATAGGTGTAACCCACGGGGATATTGGATTTGGACTCGACAATCGAATTTTGGACCCCGGCGTACGAAGTTGGGATCAAAGGGCATGAGGGATCGGTACTGCCTTCGGGTTCGGTACCGATCCCGGTACATATTTTTTGGCCTCTTGGGCCATGTTTCTATTGGGAAATGCGGATACAGATCTTAAGTCTAACGTAACACTAGCGGGGAGGTGAATAATGTTTATTGGAAATTATGAACTTTTTGAATTTAACAAAATTAAATGCAAATCACAGCCTCACAGGTATGAAGCAAACACAAAATTAGAGACAGATGCAAATAACAAGTAAAAGTAGTAAAGGAAAATACACACCGAGAGTTTATACAGGTTCGGAGTTACCCTACATGCAGTCCCACAAAACCGTGGGTTATGTAGATTTTTTTTTCAAATAATATCCAATCTTACAATCCTCCATTTCAAGAGCCACGAGGTCCACCCTCAGCTGCTTCTGAGCACAGGGCGCTCTCTTGATATAACCAAGCTACAAGATCACCTAATTGATTAACGAGCTACAATCACACCCAGTTGATTTGAACGGGCTACAACTACACCTTTTTAGTATCAGTATGGAAGAAGACTAAATAGAATTTTGATCTTGCAATCTTTGATTACAAATACGTTAAGGACTGGAAAGTTGATGATGATGGTTTTAATGACAACAACCTTGTCTCTTCTTTGTTTCAATTATTATTATTATAAAATATACACTAACAAAATTTTCTTAAATATATATAAATATGTATATATAGGAAAACTATGCAGGTATCTACTATTGAAGACTGTATAGTTCACAAGAATCAAGATTTCAAATAGAGGAGTTCAAGTTTCAAGACTCATGAGTATTAAGAAATCAAGAGTTCAAGAATTATAGAGTCAGTTTGTCTAGAAATCTGTTAAAACTCTGGTTAGCACTTGATTCTATTTTCAAATTCTGATTTTAAAATTCAAATCTAGATTTTAAACTTGATTTAAAAATAATTTCAAATCTTGTTTTCAAATAATTTCAAAATTACTTCCTTATTTAGACTATATTCTTCTTTGCTTTAATAAATATTTTAACTCTTGATAATTATTTTCTAAACTCTTGAAAACCAAGTTTATATTCAAATTTATGTTTTAGATTTTAAACTTAAGTTATACTTGTTTTATAATTACTTACGATGTTTAATCTTCTAATTTATATTAATTTTTTAATATATATATAGTTTTATATACTCTTATATCATTTTATATTTAATTTCTTAATTATATCTAGTATATCTTTATATATGTGTTAAAATAGATTTTCTACTTTGAAAAGAATGTTTAAATATAAAGGAATATAATTTGTTTTAACTCTGGATTCGCCATCATTTATTTAAACATCATTTACTTTGTTTTAAAATATAATTTTTGATTTTACACTAGCATATGTCGACATATGCTTTTATGTATGTCGACATACTAGCCGTTAGGGTGTTTTTTAAAATTTGAAAAGAGATGTCTTTTGAATTCAAATCCTTTCGGAAACGTTGTCACCATTGGAAACCTATAAATACCTTCTATAATTCGGGTTTTTTTTAACTTCTAATCATCTTCTTCTTCCTTTCTTAACATCCTACCATTATATTACTTTAATTCTTGATTTTCTACACTTATACTCTGCCGATTTCAATAGAAACCATATCATTCTTCTTCTCTTTCAATTTTAAATCAAAATCTCTCTAAATTCAAGTGCTTCTCAAGAGTCATAGGCTGTTTGTAATCAAAGATCTCAAGATCAAGTCCTATAGAGTCAATACTGCAAAAACTGATAAGAGAAGGGTGTGATCATGTCCTGTATAAAGTGACTGGGTGCGATTGTGTCTCAGAAATCAATTAGGTGTAAAGTTGTGGCTCGGTGAATCAACTGAGCCTCACTGTACTTGGAATCGGTTGGGGTGTGCCCTTGTATCCTTGATATGAAGGATTGTAATTGGATTTGTTGAATAAAAATCCACATCAACCCAGCGTAGTGTGGGACTGGATGTAGGAGAATCTTGAACCAGTATAAAATCCTGGTGTGTACTTTCCTTTTATTGCTTTAGCTTTTACTTTTTACATTTTGTGATTGATTTTGTGTTTGTTTGTTTCTGTGATCTGTGTATTGTGTGTTTAATTCAAAAAGTTTTCAAGAATTTTAGTAAATTCCATCAAACACTATTCACCCCCTCTGGTGCTTAACTTGTCTTAAGATCCTTAATCCACATCTCCAACAATCGGTATCAGAGCATTGGTTTTCAAAAATCTCATAATATGAATTTTGGGAAGTTTAAATGGAAACCAACACTTGCATTGTCACTGATGGTAGTTCATACGTTGAGGGTCAGTCCATTGTTAGATCACCATATTTCAACGGTAGTAACTATGCATATTGGCATGTAGAATGAAAATTTATTTACAATATGTAGGATTATATACTTGGAATATCACACAAACTGGATATGTTGAACCCACTGTTAATTTTGCACAATGGACTAATGATCAAAAAGCCACTGCGCAAAATAACTCTAAGGCTATGAATATTTTTATTTTGTTCACTAGATAGGAATGAATTTAATAGGGTGTCTATTTGTAAATCTGCATATGAAATCTGGAAAACTCTGCAAGTAACTCATGAAGGAACATGGAATATTTTATAGACCAAAATATTCATGTTAACAAATCAATTTCAGTTATTTAAAATAAATCAGAATGAGTCTATCTCCGATATGTACTGTTGATTCCAGGAAATCGTGCATTCACTATGACTTTGGGAAAATATATTCTGAGGAAAGTCAAGTCAAAAAAATTTCGAATTCATTAACTTTCGGCTGGGATCAAAAGACACTTGCCATCGAAGAAGCCAATGGCATCAATACAATGAAAATTGAGGAATTAATCGGTAATCTAATGTCTTTTGAAGTTCAGATGCAAGGAAAAAAAAGAAAATAAGTCGTCAGAAAAGAAATCAATAACATTTAAAGCATTAATTGAAGATTTAGACTTAGATAGTGATGATGATGAAGAGACAACACTAGTGACAAGGAATTTTAGAAATTCTTGAGACACATAAAAAAGAACAATTTCAAAAGGAATGACTAGAGAAATCAGGCGAAAAATAATGAAAATTTGAGTAACATCAGATGTTATAATTGCGACGAATTAGGCCATCTGAAAATCTTCAGTCCATATCCGGGGAAACAAAATCAACCTTTTAATGACAATTCATTGAAGAAAAGGAAAAGAGTGTACGTAACAATTTTAGACGATTCAAATTCATCTTCAAGCGATGAAGAGCAGGAAATGAATAATTCAAATATGTGATTCACAACAATTCACGAATCAGAAGAAATCGAAGAACGGATCTAAAATAGGTACGCCTCAATAATTATGAATTTTTTGATTGCTTGCTTTATTGTGTGATTATTTGTTTGGTTTGGAAATTGGATTTTCAATTCAAAATTCAAATTTAAAATTTAAAATTCAAGATAATAATTATTTATTAATAAAATAATATTATAAAAAATATTTTTATAATAAACATTGCTCTAGGAAATAATTAAATAAGAATATATGATTATAAATAATTCAAATAGTCAAAATTCAAAAGTCACCTTGAAAATGTAAAGGGATATGTCGATATGCTCTTTTGGCTATGTCGACATATACCAGAAATGTCAAATTTGAAATTCAAAATTCAAAATTTGAAATTTGAAATTCAAACTTTTGAAATTTCCACCAACTTTTCACCAACTTCAATATGACCAGAATGGTGTCCTTAAAACCAACGAATTGTCCTTCGATTCTATATATTTACTACATATTACTTTCATTTCTCTTCCATCTTTGTTTCAAAATTCAAAACTACTCTTCATTTTCCTATACTCTTCATAACCAATCTAATGGCTTCCTTAAGCATCACAAAACCATGAGATTAACCAAGACTATCAAAGGTTTTCTCTTCAATAGCCCGGATGCTATCCAATATTACATTAGCTATGTAAATTTTGGAAAAGTAGACACGGAAAAAGTTTCTATCTTTAGTGATTTTGCTTCTTATGAACTTGAACCTCTCTTTTATCAAAATGGAATTTTGAGTCTTATTGATTCTTGGGATAATGATGAAGTTTCTTGTCCTAGTCTAATGAAAATGTCTTATGGAAATTTGATTCACGACTTTTAACAAGGAAGCAAAGATGAAATTTGGAGTAGTGTTAAAGGAAAACAAATTGTTTTGGATTGTGATGTTTTAAATACTATTTTGGGTTTTAAGAATATGGGGATGGATCTTTTGGATTTTAATATCAATGAAAGTGATTTGAAACCTTTCATCACATTTTTGAAAACGATGAACATTTGAAATTCAAAAATCGTTTTTATCGTCCGAAAGCAAGAATCATCAATTTATTACTTGAACATACCATCACCCATCGATCCGGAAATTTCAATAACCCTACCATAGAAGTTAACAAGGCCCTTTTTTCTATCTTTGGAAATTATGAAATTAGTTGGGCTAAAGTGATTTTAGGTGACTTTCAACCAAAGAAAAATTCGACAAAGGAAAATGCGTTATATCATGGAGTTTACCTTACACGTATTTTCAAATATTTTTGAGTCGATTTCAAAATAAAAGAGTTCATTTCTAGAAAAGTTTTCAATACGGGAAATATTTCTCTTGTGAAGATTCCAATTGTATTTCATTCATATGAAACATATGCAGAAAAATGAGCAAGAATTGAACAAGAAGAAGAAATGGATATTGAAGAAGAGGAAGAAGATACCTCTTTAGAAGCATTAAAGTTCCTACCAAGCCCTCCAAGAAAACCATTCTCCAAAATCAAAAAAATTTAGCCAACAATCAAAAGATACTTAAGAGATCATTTAGTAAGAAATTTGAAAAGAATTCTACTAAAATGAGTAAATTCTTTGGAAAAGTTGGATGAAAAATTGGCTTGTCATCCTCCTCCTCCACTGAATTCTAAGTTTAATTTCGTATTGTGTTTGCTTGTATTTCTATTTCCGTATTTCTATCTTATGTTATGTAATCATTTCATGTATCGTTATCGTTAGACTAAAATGAAGTTCTTTCTATTGAATACTTGTTTAAACATCTCTGGAACTACTATTAAAACAATAAAAATAAGTTTATATAAGTCAAAACGAATCACAAAACATCAAAATTCTTCAAATCTTGAAATAATACATGTGTATGTCGACATACACTTTTACCCATGTCGACATAACATTACAATTTCCAAAATTATTTGAATCTGAAACTACTCTAACTAACTCATGCCTATCCAGTTTAAACAAATTTTAGAGCCTATTTATACCCTTCCCTTCTAGGAAAACATGTCCATTCATTTCTCATATACTTACTTTCATTATTTCTTAATTTAATCAAAACTATTGCTACTCAAATCCATAATCTTAGTGAAAATCTTGAAGAAACTCTTAATTCCTTCAAGGATATCCTTTCAATTATTCTCCGTAATCAACGTCATCTAGAATTGAGTCAAATATAGACGATCAAACAACCAGAGAAACACTTTGATGCAATTCGATGGATGATTTCTTCTCTTTCAAAAGAAGACCACATCACTGGAGCGCCTCTCACCAAAGACAACGAAGACTGGGATGCTATAAAGGCTGATCCAATCTTCTATAGAGATGGTTGGGTTGAAATTCCTCGAAATATATGAATTTGTTTTAATTTGTGTGTTTTGGTTGATTTATTTTCAAATTTGTAAATAAAATACGGTGGTGTGGCTTGATTTGATTTGATTGGATAGATGTATTAACAAATATTGATATATGTACACACACACACACACACATATATATATATATATATTTGATTGGTTTGGTATGATGGTAACTATGGTTTCTAATATTTCAAGATATGATAGTTAGAATATTATAGTTATTTAGTTTAAAATATTTAGAATATATCTTAGTTTTAAGGACTAGTATTAGAAATTAGATTTTGTCTTAGATTAGATTAGTTATATTACTCTCACTTTTAGAATTATGTCTTAGTTTTAGGATAATAGACTAGTTTTGTGACACCCCGCGTCCGTTAATGGCACTCACTAAGGGAATGCATTAAGTTTCGTGAAGTGCTATAGGTAAACAGACACAGAATAATTACAAGACATATATAAATAAGGCAGCAGCAGAAAATTTAAACTTTTATTTCAAGCATAAGTCATAATACCGTGGTCCACAATTTAATAAGTTACAAAACCATTACAATAAAATAACTTCTGTCTTGCACCATCAGAGTACATAAGTAAATAAAAAGCATCATTCCCCAAATAAAAGGAGTTAAGCCATAGTAGAGACAAGAAGAGCCGTACTTCAGAAGTAGCTCCTAGCAAGATGATATCTAATTCCTGATTAAGTCTGAGTGTTTCCTCCTTGAGAACATGGGGGGGGGGGGGGGGAACAGAAGAAAGAAGGAGAAACAATAGGGTCAGACATTAAGTCTCACGAGTCTATTACTTTTATCTAGTAGATAAATGAAAGCAACATGACAGGCATATAAAGTGGATAAGAGAGAGATCACTACATAAATGGCAGGTGTGACAAGATAAGCAAGTTAAGATGTATGTGCTTTACTAATGATTACTCTGCACTATTACCAGTATAACTGAAATGTGATGATCCCTTCCACTATAAGTTGGTAGGCTTAGGTCATACGTCCAAGTATATTCTAACCCCTACCTTAATCAATCAGCTTTCTACCCTATAGATATCCTGTGCTGGCCCCACAGTAGGAGGTATCACTTCCTAAAGTGGCAACCCATGGTGTGCACAACCATATCCACCGGTGTCACGGTCGTCTAAGCCCCCTCTGCCCGACCCATGCACGCACATATCCCCGGTCGGTTTGCGCCGCCCACACCATCCGCCTCGTTTGGATCTCTTACAATCAATCAGTAAGCATGCCTCTTCTCCACCTAGTACGGAGGACTGTACTTGATACTGTAACGAACCAGTGAATTTTGACATCTTTAGATGCAAAGTTAATTAATGGTTTAATGTTTAATTGAATTTTTGCAACTGTAATTTGGATTTGTTACTTGGAATTTTGATTTGCGTTGAAGCACAACTTGGAATTTTGTTTGGAATATAACTCAAAACGATAAGTTACATTTGTATTTATCCATTGAGATAGTTTTTATAATAAAACATCCTGGTTTGTTCGCTCAGTCTAGAAAATTTATATGGTTGCGAGCGGTAACGGCAACTGACATATTTCCATTTATATTTAAAATTTAAGGTTTATGTGCATGAAGAGAAAATACATATAAACTAAATTAAAATTTATTCAACTAGTCAATACACTTGTAAAATCCTTCAGCATGCAAACGACACGTTTAAGAAGGGCAGAGAAGGATTACACGCGTTGTTTCTTCGGAGCTTCTCCCTTACTCTCTTTAGATAAGAACGGTGCCTTCCTTACAAAAATATACACAGAAGATAAAAACGTTTATTTTCCCCCAAATCTACATTTCGTTCTTCCTCTTCCTAAATCGAGATGGCCACCGTCCGTTTGAGCGCCGCTTTCTTCAACCACCGAGAACCCCTCCTAACCCATCGCACGCTCCATCTTTCTCAACACTGTGCGTCGCCACCTATGTCGCACCACCACTGGCGTTCACTAGTCCATCTTCCATCTCTCCTTTGGCCTTCGTCTCCTTCTCAATGCCTGCGAACCGAACCTAATAGCTCAAACTAGAAATCCGCTCCCTTCAACTTAGAGCCTTACCTAGTGTTGCTCCTCGTTGTCACCACCTGCGGTTCACCATGATTTCCACGCCGTGCCTCTGGTCTCCAATCTAGAACTGGCCACGTTGCTTTCTGACATCCTGTAATCTAAGCCCTCTTCAAAAGAAAAATAAAATCAAAGAAGGATCGGAAGTTAGTGCTCTTGTCGTCAGTTCACCAGAGGTCTTCGGCCTCTGCTACACCCATACGAGAGTCCATTAATGCCCTAAACAAACTGTTAATGAATCATCGCATTCAAGTACTTCAGGTGCTTGTGTAAAAGCCCCATTGACTGATGAGTTGGCTTGAGACTCACCTATCCGGAGCAGAAAGTTTAGATACCGTTTTTGAGTCACGTATGTTGTCCGCTTCGCTGGTCTGTCAAGATCTAGGCAAAAGTCTAGGTATATTTCTTAAACCCTTTTGTGTTTAATGAATAAAAAAAAAGGAATATATATATATATATATATATATATATATATATTAGTATGTGCTCAGCTTGGATTTAACATGGAAATTCTCGTTGTTGTTTAGGTTTCGTAGTTAGTAGGATTTTGTCATGCTTGGAAATCCCCAAATTTTATTTATGTACATATGTATACGTATGTGCATATGTATACAAATGATTTGGGTGTGGATTCGTCACTTTGGATATCAAGTCATGCCGCAATTATGTGTTGGTTTCATAAGTCATCTTCTTCGCCTCGGAAGGTGAGTTTTCTCACTCGCGACTAATTGATTATTAAGTGAATCAAACATTTGAAATGTTGAATGAAATGTTAGGGTGCTCTAGAGTTGGTTGCTTTGTGATTGTGCACGTGCGACACACACGGTTATTTCATATGACACATATGGATGTATGCTTGACATGTTATGTTTATTTTCTCACCATGCAAGTTCCCTTTAGATTAGAAAACCATTACGGGTTGAAATGATACATACCCGAACCCCTGTATATTCGAATCAATTTGGGATGCGGGTTGAAATGATACATACCCGAGATTCGAATATTTTAAGGAACGGATTGAAATGATAAATATCCGTATCACTTGACCATAGGATAAAAATTTATATATGGACACCGTGGTCAATAAAATAAAATAAAATATTTTAAAATATTTTATCGATTTGGTAGTAGAAATTTTAATGAAATTTTTCCATATAGCATGAAGAAGGTTTTAAAGAAATTTTGTTCAAAATTTTTGTTTGAATTCTACAAGGAATCCATTTTGTATGAAAATAAGTTTTAAAGGCGATTATGCGAGTTAACACGTAAAGTTATATTTGTTTAAATAAATTCTACATAACTTTATGTTCATATAATGAATTTAATAACATGACAAATTTTAAAATTTGATGATTTAATATAAAAAGATTTGCAAAGACTTGTAAATGTTTTAGAACTTAATTTGACATATGATTGTCAAATGAACTTTCGTCATGCGAATGTAAGAAGAATTTGGTCAAAATGGGAAGGGTTCAAGTGTAAAAGAATATGATTATCTAAATCATGGTGAATACGGGTTTAGTTAACAAGTTAGAATTTAATGGATCATATTTTAATTTACAACTAGTATTAAAGTTGTTTGGGGTTTATTATAAAAAAAAAATGGATATGTAAAATCCAAGGCAAACAATGATTGGAAAATCTTTAATCGTGGAGCATTGAATTTGAACTAAACAAAGGGAATTTGATCTAAAGGTGAAATTTTGATGAGGAAAGAAATTGTGGAACTTGGATTTAGGTTGGATTGGATTAATATTTTTAATAGTACAATAAATTTTATAAAGGCAAATTTTCCGCATTACTTTATTTTATAAGTATTCTTTTATAAAATAAATTTGATTTCTTTAACTATATACACTTTATAATAGTTTTCTACTACATATATATATATACATATACATTATTTTCAAATTAATTATACCTATACTATTTTTCAAAACTTAATTTTTCAATTTTTTTTTTAATCCGAATAAAAGCTATGTCCAATCCAGTCTAGTAATCCAAATGTTGAAATAAAGAAATTCGAGCAATAGCGATATTTCGAGGAAGTTGAAACTTTGAAATCAATGGTTGACAAAGGAATTTTTGAATAGTAGATTTGCAACCTTAATCGAACCCACTATTTGAAGAATTGATTTTTGGGCAATATTTGAAATAAATTGATTTGCGGTACTCGAAATATGATTTCAAAGCTAATGGCCACGGTGTGAAAATGAAAACGTTTGGTTGTTAAAGAGACCGGAGTCGGCAAGTGGCATACTCTCTGTCAGTGCCGATACCACTTTAACAACTGTGTACGTGATGACGTATCCGGAATGAAGCATGATGACTTGAAGGTGATCACTGGATTGAAGAAGGCAAACGATAACGAAATGGCCTTGACCTTCGGGTCATAATTGAAATGACTAAAACAGGAGCTATACCGTGACTAATTGAGGTAGCACCTTTGATCGGACGCACTTCTTCGATACCATTTCTATGATTTTTGTTGATGATTTTGGCGCCCTTTTTGATTTGGGAGTGTGTTCCGAGGTGGGCGGTAGTGGCTGCTATGCGTTACCACCGGTCCGGGAGTGCAACTGGTAGAATCCTACCCTGGGTATTGCCTCGAGTACCTTGTCATATTTATCCCATACGAGCCCCTACGATTTTGATTTAGTGTTGCTTTCTATGGAGTGCCCTCTGATAACACCAGTACGGTGAATTTACGGTACTGTATAGACTGTTGATGCTTATAAACGGCGTAAGGGTAATATGGTAATCCCGCTTACGCTATTTTCATTATTTATACTTTACTGAATAGACATTACAATAATAGCGTACTATTATATAGATATTAGTTTCGCGGATCCTTAGAGGATGGAAATCCCAAACATCCTTTAGGTTATTGTACATTTCAGTGGACACTTCATTTGAGTTAATTCACTTATATGAGACTGTTAGTCCTGACTCGAGTATTTTGTTTGTTTTATTTCTTGCAAAATGCCCGGGTCAGACCGAGTATTCCAGTTTGGAGATTTATCTATTGGAGCATGAAATTCGTTGGAGTTCCAGTCATCCACCTGTTATTTCCGCGGCAGTTAGACCCATCTCTACTCATTACTGATGTTAGTAATATTCTTCGTTCAGTCTTCCGTTGGTTCTGTAATATATCTTATGTACTCTGATATCATGTAAATTTAATGATTTTGTATTATCGTATAAATTTTTGCTTCCGCTGTGAGATACCCTATGTTCTGTGTCTGTGATTCTGTGATGATTTATATTTCAACTTCATAAGCAATAACAAATCTGTCGTTTTGAACGGTTCGAGTTGGTTTAATTATCGACTTGGAGCGGTCAAAAATGTCAGGTCGTTACAGATACCAACTCCAGATTACTGACTGAAATGGGTCCCACACAATATAATACAAGCTCTCCCCCTTGCTTGTACCCCCCGCTAGGTTTTCCACTGACTATGTATACCCTTAGGTGTCTTTAATTACATAGCCCTATACTAGTTATGCTTACCCTAAAGGTGTCTTTAGTTACACAACTTCATTACATTATCTATCGGTTATGTATACCACTAGGTATCTTTAATTACATAACCCTATATCATTATCCATTGGTTATGTATACCATTAGGTGTCTTTAATTACATAACCTTATTAGGTTAAGTTCGTGGGCCTATATATACATATTACCCACCCCCTCTAATTTACTTAGCCCCCCACTACCCATCCAATTTTACTTAACCCTAAATTAAGTCCATAGTCATATTAAATTATGTCAAGTAGTCTATTTCATTACCATGTCCAATTATGGTTATAATGGGCTAGACCTCCTACATTAGGCCTACAACGTGTGGATGCTGGATATGCCAGTCGGGTCCGAGCAGTCTTATTCCACAGTTGGGTCTAACCTCGTGTCTTAGCCCGATTCGTATTTGCGTACTTAGACCTCCCACATTAGGTTCAACATTAGTGGCTGCTGGATATACCGGTCGGGTCCGGGCAGACTTCCACCACTAATGTAACCTAACCTCGTGTCATAAGTACAATTTACAATTCCTAATTGTAAATTACTAAACGTTCCAATTTAATCCAAATCTACCTATGTCATTATAGGTAACTATTTTTATGTTTTCCTTATTTGAATTACATGTCCCATTTCATATGAACATTACATGATTCATGCCAATTATAATCCCTTTTTCCTCGTTTCCTCTCTAACGTATTCGTACGTATTTTGACGGCATCTAGGCTACAAAGTAGCCTAGCTATAACAATAAAAAGGGAGTATGACAAGGGTGATAGTTTCAACATGTCTTGGCATAAACATGAACATAAACTGGCATAATAACAAAGTGAATGGACATGTGATTAACATCATAATAAAGTGGACATCAAACTGGTAACTTGTGGCAATCACTATGATGTTCAAGTAAGCATAATGAGATCTAGATTAAATGTTAGGTGTCCAATTACTTAGATCTAGCATAGTTAGGGTGACATAATAAAATGTTTAGATCTAAAGGTGGGTTCACATGTCAAGTTTACAACATATCTCAATGGATCACAATATGATAGGTGAAAGGTGATTAACATAAAGATCTAGATCCAAGTAATGTCACAATTATCCAAATTAATAGATGTACATCCACCATAACATGGTTACAAGTCAAGATCCACATAAGCATCATAATCGAATCAACACAATTTTATTAGATTTAGGAAAATAGATCTGTCATGACATAGTATAGAATTTCACATTAACACAGAATCATGTTTTACAACATATCCAATTCATAGTCTTTCAAAGTATACTTTTATTTATCTAAACCTAAAAGTAATCTAGAAACTCACAGCGTTAGGTTTAGAGAATTTAGGAAGAATGGATCTAGAATTTCTGAATTGGATTTGTAGAATATGTTGTTGTAGAAACGGTTCAGCTCGCTCTCCTGTAGCATATGGTCTCCATTGCTCCCAATGAAGAGAATATGAGAAATGTGACACATATATATAGTTGCCAGACCCCCTGAAACCGAGTGCCACCTCAGCCCTAGGGGTGTTGACACCCCTGTAGGTGGGTCGACCCCTAGGTCGACACCCCTCTAGGGGGTCGACCCCCTAGAGCGGGAATTTTGCCGCTCAGAGGAATTTTTCGAATTTGAATCCTATGGATAGGATTCCGACTCACCTCTAACTCATGCGTATATATAAAATATTTATGTGCGTATACAAACTTGAAACCTTCATAACTTCTTCATACGGTGTCCGTTTTACGCAAACCAAACATATATCTTGACCATAATTTCGAGACGGACGCAATAGTGCAGTCCGTTTCCTCTAATTATTAACATTAAATTAATTATTATTTAATTTATTCTCTTTAATGTCGTTAAAAATTCGGGGTGTTACATTCTCCCCTACTCAAAGGATTTCGTCCCCAAAATCTCTAAGTTGAGAAGAGTGCATATCCTACCATCCATCATCCATCTACTTATCCATCAATAACTGGCATCCATCATTCTTAAAGATTTCTAATGCTTATATGAATATATGCAAAGGTGTGCATATGTCCCAATACTAATGCGAAGATCAGGCAGTCTACTAATTTAGTTGACCTCCTTAATGCAATGTATGTTAGTGCCATGAATCCAATATGTATGCAAATAGACCTATTGTATCATATAAGCTCTATATGTGTGCACACCCATTCGTCCAAATGCGACATCCATATGCTAGTTCATCCATTTCCATCCATAAAAGAAAAGAAAATGTACACACATCCATATGCAATATGAAAGTGATTGAGTCGATCTTAGTGCCTAATGTGTGTATATGTGTCCACAGGCAACCACTAGAAAACACTTGCATCCACTTGCATCCATCAAACATAACATGTTTCAAACACATGTTTACATCCATAGGCTTCCTATCTAAAGGTCGAAAATACGATGGATCAGACATATTCTATTGGCAGAAACAAGTACCGATAAAACTTAGGAAAGGAGTTAAGAACATAACCTCGAAAAGAAAAGGGTATGAAGCACGAATCTTATCTTCGGTCTTCCAAGTCACATCTTCTAGGTTATCTCCCCATTGAACCTTTAGCAACTTGATTTCGTTATTGCGCAACTTCTTAACCTCTGATCCAAGAACACGGGTAGGGACTCGTTTGACTATCGCCTTCTGTTCCACTTCGACTTCTTCCAATATGCTCGGCTCAACAACTTCCGTGGTGTCATGCAGGCACTTCTGCAGATGAGAGACATGGAAAACATCATTAACACCAGATAGATTTTCTGGGATCTTTACTCTGTAGGCCATTTAGCCAATCCTCTCGGTCATGGGGAATGGTCCCACACACCTAGGTGCCAATTTCCCTACTGGTCCAAAGCGAACCACATTCCTTAGAGGTGATACTTTGATAAAAACTAAGTCTCCTACTTCGAATTCGATGTTAGTCCTTCTCTCGTCTGCATAGGATTTCTGCCTATCTTGAGCTGTCTTCATTCACCGTTGAATAAGGTCAATCTTTTTGGACATTTCCCTAACCATATCTGGTCCAAGTAATAATCTTTATGTAGATTCCCACCGACAAGTTGGCGATCTACAGGGTCGTCCTTACAATGCTTCGAAGGGTGTCATGCCGATGCTAGCTTGGAAACTGTTATTATAGGCAAACTCTACTAAATGAAGATGCTCTTCCCAAGTCCCTCCGAAGTCTAGGATACACAGCCTTAAAAGATCTTCTAGAATCCTATTCACCCTCTCCGTCTACTCATCGGTCTGAGGATGATAAGCAGTGCTCAAACACAACTGTGTACCTAATGCTTCTTGCAATAAAGATGGGGGTCACAATCGCTCATGATGCTAAGAGGAACTCCGTGGAGACGAACTATATCACGAATATAAATTGTTGCCAACCATGATGTCGTTCTCTTACTTTTAACTGGAATAACTTGAGTGCTCTTAGTGAGTCTATTCACTATCACCCAAATACTGGTACTACCTTTCTTCGATATAAGCAAACCATCTATAAAATTCATAGAGACGCTCTCCTATTTCCACTGCGGAACCTCTAATGGATGAAGCAATCCACCGGGCTTCTTTTGCTCAGCTTTGACTTGCTGGCAAACCAAACATTGAGAAACAAATTTGGCCACATCCTTCTTCATCCCATCCCAAAAGAAAACCCTCTTCATATCCCTATACATCTTGTCACCTCCTGGATGAATGGTCATCTTAGAATGGCGGGCTTCTTCTAGGACTGCCTTTATCAAGCTTCCAGTTTGAGGAATACAAAGCCTTACATCTCATCGCAACCACCCCTTTTCATCTATGGCATATCTACTGAGGTGATTAGAAGTCTCCCCTCTTCTGAGCTTATCCATGATGTCTAGAATCCGTGGGTTACCTTGTTGCGAAGCTCCTATCTGATTCACAAGATTTGGTCGTATCTCTAAGGACGCAAATAAATCAGGCAACATCTCGATGGAGGGTCTAAAATCAAAAGATGATATGAACTCCAAGTTCTTTCTTTTCACAAACAGAGGACTCAGAGCCACCCTCTGCCTACTTAGTGTGTCTGCCACCACATCACCCTTGCCCGGGGTATAAGCAATCTCAAAATCATATGAAGCTAAGAACTCCATCCACCGTTCTTGCCTTAAGTTTAGATCCTTCTGTGAGAATAGATACTTGAGAGATTTATGATCGGTGTATAACTCAAACTTCTCTCAAAGTAAGTAATGACGCCATGTCTTTAACGTGAATACTATGGCAGCCAGCTCTAGATCATGGGTGGGGGTAGTTCTTCTCATGAACTCTCAACTGTCTACCCCCATAACATATTACCTTCCCTTCTTGCATCAGTACCGCACCAAGCCCCGTACCGCATGCATCAGTGTAAACAGTAAACACTTTACTTCCATCGGGTAAGTTCAAGACTGGGGTTGTTGTCATAGCCCTCTTCAGTTGTTGGAAAGCAATGTCACAGTTTATGTCCCATGAAAATGCCAAATTCTTCTTTGTCAGCCTGGTGAGAGGTGCTGATATCTTTGCGAAGTCTTTAATGAACTTCCTATAATAACTTTCCAACCCAAGAAAGCTTCTCACCTCGGTTGCGTTTTTAGGAATCTACCAATCTTGTACTGCAACCACCTTTGCGGGATCTACAACTATCCCTTCTTTGGAGACTACATGCCCCAAGAATCTCACCTCCTTTCTCCATAAATGGCATTTGGAGAACTTTGCTTTTAGTTGATGGTCACAGAGAGTTTTCAAAACTTCTTCCAAATGCTGGGCATGCTCTTCTTCACTCTTGGAGAAGATCAAAATATCATCAACGAACACTACGATAAATTTGTTTAGGAACTCCTGAAACACCCTACTCATCAAATCAACGAAATAGGCGGGTGCATTTGTCAACCCAAAAGGCATAACTAGCCATTCAAAGAAACTATCTGGAGTTCTGAATGCAGTCTTATCTATGTTGTCCTCAGCCACCCTCTGCTGATGGAACCCCGTAGCCAAGTCCAACTGAGAAAATACCGAGGAACCAACAAGCTGATCAAATAAATCATCAATCCTCGGAAGCGGGTGCCTATTCTTCTTGGTGAGCTTACTTAACTCTCTATAGTCAACACACAAACGAAGCAAACCATCCGCTTTAGTTGCAAATACTACTGGAGCATCCTACTAAGATATCCTTCGTCTGATAAACCCTTGTTCAAGTAGCTCCCCTACTTGCTTACTCAGCTCCCTCCTTCCCCTTGAAGCCATGTGGCGTACTGGTAATGCAATTGGCTTTGCATTGTCCACCAGATATATGCGGAAGTCAATTTTGCGCCTTGGAGGTAAACCCCGTACCTCATCAAAAACATCTGAATAATCTTGAACCACTAGAACAAATTGCAAATTATCCACGAATGCGTCTAGAGACTCTAGGATGCTAAGCATAATAGACACTTGGGGGTCATAAGTGTAATGACCCGTATTCTACACATCATAGGATCGTAGGATATTTATTTCTTTCCCATGTGAAGTCGTTTGGTCATGTAACTTTGGGAAACATCTATTAGAGTCATTTCCCATGCTTATGATTTTTGTCGATTTTTAAATGACCATTTTGCCCCTAGTCGGTACTGTTTTGGCCATAACTTTTGATTGGAAAGGAATTTTGACCTGAAACCACTTCCATTTGATTCGTTTGATGGTTTCTCTTTCCGTAGAGTGGTCACAATAGCCAAACGGACTTACCGTTTGGGAGATATGGCTGAAACAAGGTTTGGAGGGTGAAAAACTGCTTAACCGGGCCAAATCGGGTGATTAGTGAGTAGGCCCATAACCCATTTCGGGATTAGGGTTATGGGAGGGCTGAAATGAGATGGAGAATCATTCCATTTCATTTTTCTAGCCTCCACTTATCACCAAGGATCCCTAAAAATGGCCTCCAACCTCTAAATCACCTCCAAATCAACTTTAGGTTAAGGATTTGGCTTAGCAACCCCTAATCAAGAAGGATCTTCACCAAATCAACAAAGGAGCTGCTGTTTGGTATTGAAATTCACACCAAATCAGAGAATCATTTCAGATCTTAGTTTATTTTGTGGCTAAGGTGAATGATTTGCTTAGTTTTGCACTAATTATGGCTAATTAGGGTTGATTAGTGTTAATTAGCGAATTTAAACATGATAAAATTCTGGAAAAATATTTATAAAATTCGGAATGATGTTTTAGACCTCTGATATGAATTTGGGTTAATTTGGTTAAGTTTTGATAATCCTATTATTAGTTTCACCTAAATATGCTTAAGGGGAAGTTTGGGATTTTGGGTATGTTTGATCCCTTTTTACCTATCATATTGATGTTTTGATGTTTGTGGTTGATTATGTATGTTGCTATGACTGTATTAAATGCTTTGTGACTGTTTAGAATAGTTGGAATGGTCGAAAACGCCGTCGAGGGGCGTAAACAGCTCGCTGGACAAGGTGCAGGGGTTCGGATCGCATAAGGGGTTGAGGGACGATCGGATCGCCCTATGGGATCGTGGGACATCACCACGAGTCGAGTCACCTCCTCCGAACCGAACCGTCTGTGCAAGGCCACGAAGCGAATCGATGCAGTGTCGTTCCAAACTGAAGTACTCCGGTCCGGATCGTGAATAAAACATTACGACCCGATCTGATCCACTCGTGCTTCATATCACGATCCGAATAGAGGAAGGTAGCGTCCACGATCCGATGCATAACGAGACGATGGATGAGCGCGATTCGATCCGCATGGGGTATTCACGATCCGATCAGAAGTGGAGACTGGATTCACGAGACGATGGGGAAGTGCGACCTGATCACCTGGAGGACCACGACCCGATCCGACGTAAGAGGCGCGACCCGATCCGATGAAGAATGCTGAAGGCGACCCGATCCGATCTGATGATGACCAATAACCCGAGATGCAAAGGTAGTCCAATAGGGGAAGTTAGAACTCAGGATCCCGGAACCAGTTGGGAACCAATGAGTTCACTTCATGGTTGGGCTTTGCTGCGGGACGTGTGCTAAGGAGTTGTCGATGTTCATAACTTCGATTCACCACTAAAAAGGAATGATGGGCTACTTATCAGTGCAGTAGGGTCATTATGACCTGAGGGGCAAAGTGATGGTAGCAAGACTACGTTATCAGTGCAGTAGGGTCATTATGACCCGAGGGGCAAGGTGATGCGTAGTAAGACTATAAGCCAGTGCAGTGGGGTTCTTGTAACTCCATGGGGCAGAGTGGACATAGTAAGGATTGGTAAGGCTATGAGCCAGTGCAGTGGGGTTCTTGTGACTCCATGGGGCAAAGTGGACATAGCAAAGGATTTGTGGCTACGTTATCAGTGCAGTGAAGCCATTTATGACTTCATGGGGCAAAGTGATCGTAGCAAGGAATGTTGGGTGATCGAAGTGGTGAATATCGTATACTTTACGCATTGAGCGAGAGATGTGAGGATGGATGCTATGCTTGATTGTTTGCCATCATTATGACATGCACACCTCCCCCACCTCCGTATCTTTATACCGTTTGATATGATACCTTAGAGTGTTGTACAGTATGTAGTGCTAACTCTTTGGTTGCAGGTCCAGGTTCAGGTATGTTTTAGTCTACCTGTTATTGTTCACTTTAGATGCTTATCGCTCATACCAGGCCTTATGTCTGACCCAGAGTTTTATGTCTCCTCTTATTACTCTGGGTGCTCACACGAGCAGACTAGAGACAGGATAGCTGGTGATGTGCGAGTAGCTGATTCGGAGGCGGGCAGGAGGCTTCCACGTATTATATATATTCACACATTCTCCCTGTGTCGTTGATGGTCGCTACTTGGGCATTAGTAGTGTACCTCATTTATCTTACTTTGCTTTGAGACAGTTTGAAATTTGTAATAAGCTGTATTTTGGATTTCCGCTGCTATGATGTTTAGTTCTGATTTTCAGCTTATGCACTGTCTCTCCTGTTTTATGTCAAGTATGTTATTATTATATTTTGTTCTATGCGCTGTGAGACATTCTACAGGTTCTTTGTATGTTCATTTCCTTCTTCCTTTTTCCCCTTCTGGCGACCCGTTCCGTGCTAACTGGACATGTGTACAGCGCACTTTTGGAGTAAATGTCGGTTGGTGCGGGGCGGGCCGTCACACTTGGTATCAGAGCTCTAGGTTGCGTAGTTAACCTAGGGAAAGACACCAGGGAGAGTTAGTACGTATATGAGAGCGCGTATTTGTGATTACTTTGGTTTTCAAAAGCTATGTATATATATACTATTAGTAGTATAAGAATGAAGTCGCACTGCACTAGCACCACTATGGGGTCGTTAATCGTTTCCCTTTTTCAGATTGACGATGAGCCGAGAGACGAGGGGTGCTGGTAGAGGGACCAACCAAGGGAATGCCGCTGACATGAGGGCTATGTTTACTAACCTCATGAGAGACATGCTTAGATAAGTGAAAGGGGCAATTCCCAATCCCGGAGTTGGTGCTGGCCCAGTAGTGCAGGCACCTAGGGTCGATTTCGCCAAGTTGTGCAAAGATTACACTAATCTTGGTGGGAAGCCGTTCCACGGAACGGAGTCGGCCACAGATGTTCAAGACTGGATGGATAGCTGTGACCGTATCTTTGATGACTTGGGTCTCGAGGATGCGATGAAGAGAAGGCTAGCGTCTCGTCAGCTACAAGGACGAGCGATGAATTGGTGGAATGCCATTAGAACAGCTACTCCAGAAGATCAAGTTACTTGGGATCAGTTCAAGGCTCGCTTTAGCGAGAAGTTTATCCCAGCTGCCCAGAAGTCAGTGTTGTTTAAGAAGTTCTTGGAACTCAAGCAGAATGGGAGGGCAGTTTATGATTATATTGCTGAGTTCGACACTTTGTCGAAGTATGGACTGTCTCTCATCGATACTCCTGAAAAGAAGAATGAGAAGTTCATTACTGGTTTGGATGGGTACTTGGGGGAAAGGCTTATCAACCACATCGATGAGACTTTTGAATCAATCGTGGGGAAAGCTTTGAGATCAGAGAGCCTTTACCCTAAGTCAAAGACTGAGGCTGCATCTGCAGAAGGGCCAAAGTCGCGAGCGGGCGGTGGAGGCAAGAATAACTCTCAGAATAAGAGGAAGCAGGACCAATCTAAAGGTGGCCAGAAAAAGAGCAAGAAGGATGTTGAGTGCTTCAGCTGTGGAAAGAAGGGCCATTATGCTAAAGAATGTCGGGCCAAGCCAGCGGAAAGGAAGTGCTACAACTGTGGTCAAGTGGGACATCAGAAGGATAAGTGTCCGCAACCTCTTAAGGAGAAGCAGATTGTGAAAGCATATGCTATTGATGCTGTTCCTTCTTCGTCGAATGCCCCAACTGCGGCGGAGAAAGGAAAGAATGTTGTTATTCAAGGTATGCTTTCTATTTATGATATACCAGTTCGAGTTTTGTTTGATACTGGGGCTTCCCGTTCCTTCATATCTAGTGACCTGGTAGATAGGTTGGGACTGGAACCCGAGATAGTCGATAGAACATTAGTTGTGATGAACCCGATTGGTGGTTCGACTAACCTTAGTATGATTTGCAGGAATTTGGTCTTATCGAGTCATGGATGTATGTTTGTATGTGATTGCTTTGTTTTGGGCTTTACTGGGTATGGCATTATATTGGAAGTCGATTGGCTCCAAAGATACGGGGTGGTGGTAGACTGTGAGGGCTTTTTGGTGACAGTGAGGGCGGATGATGGGCGGAGGGTAGTGTTTGGTAGCCTACCTAGTGATGGGGTTATGGCTAGTTTTGTAAATTCCCTCGACATCCCGCAAGATGAGTTGTCAGATGTGCCCGTGGTTGGCCAGTATCCGGACGTCTTCGAGGAGGTGACCGGGCTTCCACCACACCGAGAGATTGAGTTCCATATTGATTTAGTGAAAGATGCCAGACCTATAGTGATGCCACTTCGTCGTATGGCACCAAGGGAGCAGCGAGAGCTTGGGGTGCAAGTCAGCAATCTTTTGAAGAAGGGATTTATTAGAAGGAGTGTCTCCGAGTGGGGAGCACCAGTTGTGTTTGCCACTAAGGCAGATGGTTCCCTTCGTTTGTGTGTGGACTATCGCGAGTTGAATAAGGTGACGAGGAAGAATAAGTATCCTCTACCGTGGATAGATGATTTGTTTGATCAGCTGGAAGGAGCTAGAGTGTTCTCCCAGTTGGACCTCGCGACAGGATTTCATCAGCTTCGAGTAGCAGATGAGAGTGTTCCGAAAACGGCATTTAGGACGCCGTCTGGATTTTATGAGTGGTTGGTTATGCCATTTGGGTTGACCAATGCACCAGCCTATTTTGTGGATCTTATGAATCGAGTATTCAGAGATCAGTTAAATAAGTTTGTTCTTGTGTTTGTGGATGATATCCTTGTTTACTCAAGGACAGAGGAGGAACACAAGGGGCACTTGAGGATAGTGATGGAGGTGTTGAGGAAACACCAATTGAAAGCAAAATTCTCTAAGTGTCATTTTTGGAGAAGGGAAGTAAGATTCTTGGGTCATGTTGTTTCAGAGAGTGGTATTGCCGTGGACCCTGCGAAGGTGGCTACGGTACAGGATTGGCCTACACCCAAGAATGCTACAGATGTGAGAAGTTTCTTGGGATTAGCTGGATATTATCGTAAGTTTATCTAGGACTTCTCCAAGATAGCAGCACCGTTGACTCAGTTGACTAAGAAGAATCAGTCCTTCGTCTGGGACGGAGTGTGTGAGGATGCCTTCAAAAGTCTAAAGGAGAGGTTGACGCGTGCGCCGGTGTTAGTCATTCCTAAAGGGAATGAAGAGATGACGGTATACACAGATGCTTGTGGTACCGGATTGGGTGCTGTATTGATGCAAGGAGGTAGGGTTGTAGCTTATGCTAGTCGACAGCTAAAGCCGCATGAGAAGAAGTATCCTACCCATGATTTGGAATTGGCAGCGATTGTATTTGCGCTGAAGATGTGGAGACACTATCTCTTGGGAGAAAGATTTGAGTTGTTTACTGATCATAAATCGTTAAAGTATCTTTTCTCTCAGAAGGATCTGAATCTCCGTCAGCAGAGATGGTTAGAGTTCTTGGCTTCGTATGATTTTGATATCGCATACACACCTGGGAAAGGTAATGCAGTAGCCGATGCCTTGAGTAGGAGACATGCCAGCTTAGGGGCAATGTTTCTTGAATGGAAGCAACTGGAGTTTATCGCGGGGTTTGATTTCAGACCAAAGTGCGAATTGGATCCAGTTATGCTAGCTAGTTTGACGATCAGACCTACTTTGATAGAGCGGATTGGTTCCAGCCAGAGGGACGATCCTAATCTACCAGAAATCATCTCCAAGTTAGAAATGGGAGTTGATGAGGAGATGAATGTGTATGGGCTTGATCGAGATGGATGGCTTCGAAAGAATGGAAGACTAGTTGTGCCCAACGTAAATGGTTTGAGAGATGAAGTGCTTAGAGAATGTCATCACTCAAAACTGACTATACATCCAGGTGGTAATAAGATGTATCGAGACATGAGACAGACTTACTACTGGGAAGGGATGAAAAGAGACGTTGGGAAGTTTATATCCAAATGCATGAATTGTCAACTAGTTAAAGCCGAGCAAAAGAAGCCTAGTGGGTTGTTACAACCATTAGAAATTCCCGAATGGAAATGGGAGCAAGTTTCGATGGATTTCATCGATGGCTTACCAAGGACTAGATCGGGATATGATAGCATTTGGGTAATTGTGGATCGATTGACTAAGAGCGCAAGATTTATACCAGTCAAATCGACCACAACGGCAGCCAAGTTGGCAGAATTGTATATGAAGTGGGTAGTGAGATTTCATGGAGTACCCAAAAGCGTTGTGAGTGACCGAGACCCGTTGTTCACTAGTGGGTTTTGGAAGAGCTTACAAGAGGCTCTAGGGTCAAGATTACATCTCAGTACCGCATATCATCCTCAGACCGACGGTCAGACGGAGAGGGTGAATCGTATATTGGAAGATCTCTTGAGAGCTTGTATATTGGATTTTGGTGGATCATGGGATGATCAATTGCATCTAGTAGAGTTTGCATATAATAATAGCTACCAATCCAGTATCGGTATGGCTCCATATGAAGCTTTGTACGGAAGACCGTGCAACTCACCATCATGTTGGATAGAGACTGGCGAGAAGTTTGTGCTTGGACCAGATGTGGTGAGAGAAACGTCGGATAAGATTAAGGTCATTCAACGACGAATGAAAGCTGCTCAAGATAGGCAGAAAAGCTATGCCGATAAGAGGAGAAGAGACTTGAAATTCTCCGTTGGTGACTTGGTGTTTGTCAAGATCTCTCCGTTGAAGAGCGTGATACGGTTTGGCAGGAGAGGAAAATTGGCACCAAGATTTGTTGGGTCATTCCCTGTTCTTGAACGAGTCGGGAATTTGGCGTATAAAGTTGGCTTACCAGAGAAGATGGCAGGAGTTCACAATGTATTTCATGTTTCCCAACTAAGGAAGTTCGTTCACGACTCGGATGTGACTATTTCACCTGATCAGTTAGAGGACTTCGAAGTAGAACCCGAGGCGGTTGGGAACCGCAAGCCGATTCGTATTGTGGGGTACGATACGAAGCAACTTCGAAGGAAGGCGGTGAAGCTAGTCAAGGTTCAGTGGGGCGAGAACGAGAATGATTGTACTTGGGAGACAGAGGAGAGCATTAGGAAGGCTTATCCAGAACTCTTTGCCTGGTAAGATTTACTTTGCAATTTAGTTTTCCGCATGCTAGGATAGATTTGCTTTGCTTGTTTGCATGTTTGATTATTGTTTTATGATTGATAGGCATGCGGGAACCTTTGTGTATGTTTGGATTAGGGAATTTCGGGGGCGAAATTTCTTAAGGGGGGAAGAGTGTAATGACCCGTATTCTACACATCATAGGATCGTAGGATATTTATTTCTTTCCCATGTGAAGTCGTTTGGTCATGTAACTTTGGGAAACATCTATTAGAGTCATTTCCCGTGCTTATGATTTTTGTCGATTTTTAAATGACCATTTTGCCCCTAGTCGGTACTCTTTTGGCCATAACTTTTGATTGGAAAGGAATTTTGACCTGAAACCACTTCCACTTGATTCGTTTGATGGTTTCTCTTTCCGTAGAGTGGTCAAAATAGCCAAACGGACTTACCGTTTGGGAGATATGGCTGAAACAAGGTTTGGAGGGTGAAAAACTGCTTAACCGGGCCAAATCGGGTGATTAGTGAGTAGGCCCATAACCCATTTCGGGATTAGGGTTATGGGAGGGCTGAAATGAGATGGAGAATCATTCCATTTCATTTTTCTAGCCTCCACTTATCACCAAGGATCCCTAAAAATGGCCTCCAACCTCTAAATAACCTCCAAATCACCTTTAGGTTAAGGATTTGGCTTAGCAACCCCTAATCAAGAAGGATCTTCACCAAATCAACAAAGGAGCTGCTGTTTGGTATTGAAATTCGCACCAAATCAGAGAATCATTTCAGATCTTAGTTTATTTTGTGGCTAAGGTGAGTGATTTGCTTAGTTTTGCACTAATTATGGCTAATTAGGGTTGATTAGTGTTAATTAGCGAATTTAAACATGATAAAATTCTGGAAAAATATTTATAAAATTCGGAATGATGTTTTAGACCTCTGATATGAATTTGGGTTAATTTGGTTAAGTTTTGATAATCCTATTATTAGTTTCACCTAAATATGCTTAAGGGAAAGTTTGGGATTTTGGGTATGTTTGATCCCTTTTTACCTATCATATTGATGTTTTGATGTTTGTGGTTGATTATGTATGTTGCTATGACTGTATGAAATGCTTTGTGACTGCTTAGAATAGTTGGAATGGTCGAAAACGCCGTCGAGGGGCGTAAACAGCTCGCTGGACAAGGTGCAGGGGTTCGGATCGCATAGGGGGTTGAGGGACGATCGGATCGCCCTATGGGATCGTGGGACATCACCACGAGTCGAGTCACCTCCTCCGAACCGAACCGTCTGTGCAAGGCCACGAAGCGAATCGATGCAGTGCCGTGCCAAACTGAAGTACTCCGGTCCAGATCGCGAATAAAACATTACGACCCGATCCGATCCACTCGTGCTTCATATCACGATCCGAATAGAGGAAGGTAGCGTCCACGATCCGATGCATAACGAGACGATGGAGGAGCGCGATTCGATCCGCATGGGGTATTCACGATCCGATCAGAAGTGGAGACTGGATTCACAGACGATGGGGAAGTGCGACCTGATCACCTGGAGGACCACGACCCGATCCGACGTAAGAGGCGCGACCCGATCCGATGAAGAATGCTGAAGGCGACCCGATCCGATCTGATGATGACCAATAACCCAAGATGCAAAGGTAGTCCAATAGGGGAAGTTAGAGCTCAGGATCCCGGAACCAGTTGGAAACCAATGAGTTCACTTCATGGTTGGGCTTTGCTGCGGGACGTGTGCTAAGGAGTTGTCGATGTTCATAACTTCGATTCACCACTAAAAAGGAATGATGGGCTACTTATCAGTGCAGTAGGGTCATTATGACCTGAGGGGCAAAGTGATGGTAGCATGACTACGTTATCAGTGCAGTAGGGTCATTATGACCCGAGGGGCAAGGTGATGCGTAGTAAGACTATGAGCCAGTGCAGTGGGGTTCTTGTAACTCCATGGGGCAGAGTGGACATAGTAAGGATTGGTAAGGCTATGAGCCAGTGCAGTGGGGTTCTTGTGACTCCATGGGGCAAAGTGGACATAGCAAAGGATTTGTGGCTACGTTATCAGTGCAGTGAAGCCATTTATGACTTCATGGGGCAAAGTGATCGTAGCAAGGAATGTTGGGTGATCGAAGTGGTGAATATCGTATACTTTACGCATTGAGCGAGAGATGTGAGGATGGATGCTATGCTTGATTGTTTGCCATCATTATGACATGCACACCTCTCCCACCTCCGTATCTTTATACCGTTTGATATGATACCTTAGAGTGTTGTACAGTATGTAGTGCTAACTCTTTGGTTGCAGGTCCAGGTTCAGGTATGTTTTAGTCTACCTGTTATTGTTCACTTTAGATGCTTATCGCTCATACCAGGCTTTATGTCTGACCCAGAGTTTTATGTCTCCTCTTATTACTCTGGGTGCTCACACGAGCAGACTAGAGACAGGATAGCTGGTGATGTGCGAGTAGCTGATTCGGAGGTGGGCAGGAGGCTTCCACGTATTATATATATTCACACATTCTCCCTGTGTCGTTGATGGTCGCTACTTGGGCATTAGTAGTGTACCTCATTTATCTTACTTTGCTTTGAGACAGTTTGAAATTTGTAATAAGCTGTATTTTGGATTTCCGCTGCTATGATGTTTAGTTCTGATTTTCAGCTTATGCACTGTCTCTCCTGTTTTATGTCAAGTATGTTATTATTATATTTTGTTCTATGCGCTGTGAGACATTCTACAGGTTCTTTGTATGTTCATTTCCTTCTTCCTTTTTCCCCTTCTGGCGACCCGTTCCGTGCTAACTGGACATGTGTACAGCGCACTTTTGGAGTAAATGCCGGTTGGTGCGGGGCGGGCCGTCACAATAAGAAACTTCGAGGGTCTTCCCATGACAACTCGGGAGTCTAACAACCCTCCTCTCACAATCCAGAATGGCCCCATATGTTGTAAGCCAATCCATTCCTAGAACCAACCCATAGCCCATAAACCCAAGCACATATGCGTCACATTCAAATTCGACTCCTAACACATATTTTCAAACCCCGACAAATCATCGATAAATGAGCCGAAGCACCAATGGGGTTTGAAATAACTACGGGATTTACTACCATACTAGTAATTAAGTGAAGAGTTTCAACCACAAAACTAGATATAAACGAGTAAGAAGCACCAAAATCAAAAAGTGTTCTAACTGGATGGTTTGAAAGAGAAACTAAACTTTCTACGGAAATTTTTCTACCTCTTTCAGGAGCACTGATCGCGAGAGCATGCACCTGCCCTCTAGAAGTCCCTGCTTTTTGACCTTGTCCCTGCGATCCCTGTTTCTTCGGGAACTCTTTAGAGAAGTGTCCGATCTCTCCGCAATTAAAGCATTTGGTCTTCCTTCTCTTACAATCTTTAATCAGGTTGCCCTCCTTTCCACAATTGTAACATTTTCTCATATCCTTGCCTTTATCATCTTTCCCCCTTTCTTTTGTTGTTGCTGCCCTTTCGTGGGCCATACCTTCTTATTCTGCGATGTCCCCTCAGCTTTTGTTTCCTTTTTTTCTCCCTTGTCCATCTCATGCATTAAGGCCATATCAACAAGCTTTTCAAAGGTGGCCCCCATTGGAAGATGGGACATAACTAAACCATGCAGAGGCTCATTTAGCCCCTTAGCAAATCGTAAAGCCCTTTTGTGCAGTGTGTCTACCAACTTTAGCCCGAATCTTGCCAGTTGGTTGAACTTGTTCACATACTCCTTCACCGTCAAATTTCCTTGTTTGAGTGTTAAGAACCTCTCCATCTGTATGCTTCTCTACGCTTGGGAAAGAAATTTCATTTCGAACCTCTATCTAAAGTCTTCCCAAGTTTCTACCGGACGTCCAGCTTGGGTGACTTCCCACCAAAATGAGGCTTCGTCCTTTAACAGCCAAGCAGCTAATTGAATTTTCCTTCGAACCTCCACTTCAAAGATTATGAACAAGTCCTTGGTCTCCTTAAGCCAATTCCGAGCTTCTACGAATGTCTCATTCCAATGGAATGGCCTTCCTTCCATAGCCCTGGCAAAGTTGTCAGCTTTTTGGAGGGGAAGGAGGAGGAATGACTGGTGCAGTTGGGGGTGAAACGTTTTCTTGGCCTTCAGAAGGCGCCATGGCCTCCAAATACCTATGGAACCATCCAGGTATTGTGACGCCATGCGGGATAGTTCCTCAGACATGCTGAAAATGGAAAAAGGAAGAAATTTAGATAAAGGACTGAAGGATACTACATATGGATTTTTTGGGAATTTTTTTCAAAATAGACTTTTCTTTTGAAAATTCTTTTCTTTTAAAACCTTTTTGAAAATAATTTCCAAAAACTTTTATCTAATCTAGTAACCTTCAGCTCTGATACCAAGTGTGACACCCCCACGTCCGTTAATGTCACTCACTAAGGTAATGCATTAAGTTTCGTGAAGTGCTATAGGTAAATAGACATAGAATAATTACAAGACAAATATAAATAAGCCAATAGCGGAAAATTTAAACTTTTATTTCAAACATAAGTCATAATACCGTAGTCCACAATTTCATAAGTCACAAAAACCATTACAATAAAATAACTTCTGTCTTGCACCATTAGAGTACATAAGTAATTAAAAAGCATCATTCCCCAAATAAAAAGAGTTAAGCCATAGTAGAAACAAGAACTTGATCCATACTTCAGAAGTAGCTCCTAGCAAGATGATATCCGATTCCTGATTAAGTCTGAGTGTTTCCTCCCTGAGAACCAGGGGGAATGGAAGAAAGAAAGAGAAACAACAGGGTCAGACATTAAGTCTGGCGAGTCTTGTTACTTTTAGCCAGTAGATAAATGAAAGCAAAATGATAGGCATATAAAGTGGATAAGAGAGAGATCACTACATAAATAGCAGGTGTGACAAGGTAAGCAAGTTAAGGTGTATGTGTCTCGCTAATGATTACTCTGCACTATTACCAATATAACTGAAATGATATGATCCCTTCCACTATTAGTTGCTAGGCTTAGGTCATACATCCAAGTATACCCTAATCCCTACCCTAATCGATCGGCTCCCTACCCTGTAGATATCTTGTGTTGTCCCCACAATAGGAGGTATTACTTCCTAAAGTGGCAACTCATGATGTGCACAACCGTATCTACTGGTGTCATGATCGTCTTAGCCCCCTCTGCCTGGCCCATGCACGCACATATCCCCGGTCGGTTTACGCCGCCCACACCATCCGCCTCGTTTGGATCTCTTACAATCAATCAGTAAGCGTGCCCCTTCTCCGCCTAGTACGGAGGTCTTTACTTGATACCAACTCCAGGTTACTGACTGAAATGGGTCCCACACAATATGATACAAGCTCTCCCCTTGTCTTGTATCCCCCGCTAGGTTTTCCACTAACTATGTATACCCTTAGGTTTCTTTAATTACATAGCCCTATGCTAGTTATGCTTACCCTAAAGGGTGTCTTTAATTACATAACTTCATTACATTATCTATCGGTTAGGCATACCACTAGGTGTCTTTAATTACATAACCCTATTACATTATCTACTGGTTATGTATACCACTAGGTGTCTTTAATTAGATAACCTTATTGGGTTAAGTTCATGGGCCTATATATACATATCGCCCACCTCCCTCTAATTTACTTAACCCACCACTACCCATCCAATTTTACTTAACCCTAACTTAAGCCGATAGTCATATTAAATTAGTTTAAGTAATCTATTTCATTACCATGTCCAATTATGGTTATAATGGGCTAGACCTCCCACATTAGGCCTACAACGTGCGGATGCTGGATATGTCGGTCGGGTCCGGGCAGTCTTATTCAACAGTTGGGCCTAACCTCGTGCTTAGCCCGATTCATATTTGCGTACTTAGACCTCCCACATTAGGTTCAACATTAGTGGCTGCTGGATATGCCAGTCGGGTCCGGGAAGACTTCCACCACTATTGTAACCTAACCTCATGTCATAAGTATAATTCACAATTCCTAATTGTAAATTACAAAACATTCTAATTTAATCCAAATCTACCTATGTCATTATAGGTAACTATTTCTATGTTTTCCTTACTTGAATTACATGCCTTATTTCATATGAACATTACATAATTCATGCCAATTATAATTACTTTTTCCCCGTTTCCTCTCTAACGTATTCGTATGTATTTTGATGACATCTAGGCTGTAAAATAGCCTAGCTATAACAATAAAAAGGGAGTATGACAAGGGTGATAGTTTCAACATGTCTTGGCATAAACATGAACATAAACTGGCATAATAACAAAGTGAATGGACATGTGATTAACATCATAATAAAGTGGACATCAAACTGGTAACTTGTGGCAATCGCTATGATGTTCAAGTAAGCATAATGGGATCTAGATTAAACGCTAGGTGTCTAGTTACTTATATCTAGCATACTTAGGGTGACATAATAAAACGTTTAGATCTAAAGGTGGGTTCACATGTCAAGTTTACAATATATCTCAATGGATCACAATATAATAGGTGAATGGTGATTAACATAAAGATCTAGATCCAAGTGATGCCACAATTATCCAAATTAATAGATGTACATCCACCATAACATGGTCACAAGTCAAGATCCACATAAGCATCATAATCGAATCAACACAATTTTATTAGATCTTGGAAAATAGATCTGCCATGACATGGTATAGAATTTCACATTAACACAAAATCATATTTTACAACATATCCAATTCATAGTCTTTCAAAGTATACTTTTATTTATCTAAACCTAAAAGTAATCTAGAAACTCACAGCGTTAGGTTTAGAGAATTTAAGAAGAATGGATCTAGAATTTCAGAATTGGATTTGTAGAATATGTTGTTGTAGAAACAGTTCAGTTCACACTCCAGCAACATATGGCCTCCATGGCTCCCAATGAAGAGAATATTAGAAATATGACACATATATATAGCTTCCAGACCCCCTAAAACCGAGTGCCACCTCAGCCCTAGGGGTGTCGACACCCCTGTGGGTGGGTCGACCCCTATATCGACACCCCTCTAGGGTGTCGATCCCCTAGAGCGGGAATTTTGCCGCTCGGAGGAATTTTTCGAATTTGAATCCTCTAGATAGGATTCTAACTCATCTCTGACTCACCTTTGACTCATGCGTATATATAAAATATTTTTATGCGTATACAAACTTAAAACCTTCATAACTTCTTCATACGGTGTCCATTTTACGCAAACCAAACATCTATTTTGACCAGAATTTCGAGACGGACGCAACGGTGCTGTCTGTTTCCTTTAATTCTGAACTCTAATTCATTATTATTTAATTTATTCTCTTTAATGTCATTAAAAATTCGGGGTGTTACAATTTTAATATGTCTTAGATTAGATTAGTTATATTATTCTCACTTTTAGGATTATGTCTTAGTTTTAGGATAATAGACTAGCTTAGTATAGTTTATTTAGGAAGTTTAGTATAGTATATTCAGGATTATATAGTTTTTGTTGATGACAAAGAGGGAGAATTATAAAATAGTGCTTAGATTAAGGGTGACCTAGTAATTTCAGGGGGAGTTAATGAAGTATAAGGAGTAATTGAAGAATCGTGACATCAGTTATGAATATTTTATAACCAAGGTTGCCATCATCAAAAAGGGGGTGATTGTTAAGGACCGGGATGTTGATGATGATGGTTTTAATGACAACAACCTCGTTTCTACTTTGTTTCAGTTATTATTATAAAATATATACTAACACAATTTTCTAGAATATAATATAAATATGTATATACAGGAAAATAATGTAGCTATCTATTATTGAAGACTGTACAATTCACAAGAAACAAGATTTCAAATAGAGAGTTCAAGTTTCAAGACTCATGAGTATCAAGAAATCAAGAATTCAAGAATTATAGAGTCAATTTATCTAGAAATTCTATTAAACTCTGGTTAGCACTTGATTCTATATTAAAATTCTAATTTTAAAATTCAATCTAAATTTTAAACTTGATTTCAAAATAGTTTCAAATCTTGTTTTCAAATAATTTCAAAATTACTTATTCAAAATATGTTCTTTTTGCTTTAGTAAATATTTTAGCTCTTAACAATTATTTTGTAAACTCTTAAAGACCGAGTTTATATTTAAATTTATGTTTTAGATTTTAAACTTAAGTTTTACTTGTTTTATAATTACTTGTGATGTTTGATCTTCTTATTTATATTAAGTTTTTATAATATATATATATAGTTTTATATACTCTTATATCATTTTATATTTAATTTCTTAATTACTTTTAGTATATCTTTATATATGTTTTAAAATAGATTTTCTACTTTGAAAAGAATGTTTAAATATAAAGGAATTTAATTTATTTTGACTCTGGATTCACCATAGTTTATTTAAACATCATTTACTTTATTTTAAAATATAATTTTTGATTTTACACTAGCATATGTCGACATATGCTTTTATGCATGTCGACAGACTAGCCATTAGGGTGTTTTTTAAAATTTGAAAAGTGGTGTCTTTTGAATTCAAATCCTTTCAGAAACGTTGTAACTATTGGAAACCTATAAATACCTTCCAGAATTCAATTTTTTAACTTATAATCATCTTCGTCTTCATGTCTTAACATCCTACCATTATATTTCTTTAATTTTTGATTTTCTACACTTATACTGCCGATTTCAATAGAAACCATATCATTATTCTTCTCTTTTAATTTTAAATCGAAATCTCTCTGAATTCAAGTGCTTCTCAAAAGTTATAGGCTGTTTGTAATCAAAGATATCAAGACAAAGTCATATAGAGTAATTACTCCAAAAACTGATAAGAGAAGGGTGTCGTCCTGTCCCATATAAAGTGACTGGGTGCGATTGTGTCTTGGAAATCGATTAGGTGTAAAGTTGTGGCCCGATAAATCCACTAAGTCTCACTGTACTTGGAATCAGTTAGGATGTGCCCTTGTAGCCCTGAAATCAAGGATTGTAATTGGATTTGTTGAATAAAAATCCACATCAACCCAACGTTGTGTGGGACTGGATGTAGCGGAGCCCTGAACTAATATAAAATCTAGGTTTATACTTTCCTTTTATTGCTTTTACTTTTACTTTTTGCATTATGTAATTGATTCTGTGTTTGTATGTTTCTGTGATCTATATACTGTGTGCTTGATTCAAAAGTTTCAATAAATTTAATAAATTCCACTAAATACTATTCACCCCCCTTTGGTGTTTAACTTGCCTTAAGATCCTTAATCCGCATCTCCAACAAAATACACTTATAACTCTGAATACCACTGAGATCTTTGAGAGGGAGTGATAGAGAATCAAACTAGATAATATTTGGTTTGATTCTTTTTGAACTTCGGCAGAGTTTGATTATTGAAACTTGGAATTTAAGAGTATAAATGGAGAGGAGAAAAGAAGAAGATAATGTAGAAAATGTTAATTTTTTTGAATTTAGATGGGTATTTATAGGGAATTAGTAGTCATGTCTCTTCAGGAAACGTTTTAAACAAATAAACACTTCTTTTGAAATTTGAATTTTGGAAATAATGGCTATGATGTCAACATGTGGGGTAGTACATGTCAACATGCCCTTTATATTCTTGAAATTTAAAATTACTATAAATGATGTTTAAATAAATCAAAGTAATTCTGGAGTTTAAACAAACTATTTTCCTATATATCAAAATAGTATAGTGAAGCAAGAATATAAATTGAAAACATATATTTATAATCTATAAAAGTGATATCAAAACTTAATATAAAACTACAAATATAAATATGTGAAACTTAAAACGTAAGATATAAAACTATAAATATGAATATAAGAAAATTAAAACTTATGTAATCATAAAAATATAAATAAGAAAATCTAAAGTATTTAAATTAGGGGCAAGATTAAAATTTAAGAACTAATTTAAATGATAAGGAGTTATATATATTTAAAAAAAAAATTGAAATCATTTGAAAATAGAATATTTTTGAAATATTATAAGATAAAATTGGTAAGAGAAATACACTAAAAAAATTAGTGCTATTACGGATTTTTAACAAAAATTCTAGAATCTATTACGTATCTTGATTTCTTGAACTTTTATTACTCATGAGTCTTCAATCTTGAATTCTTCTTCGTTGTAATATATAATCTTGAATCTTTAAATTGTATAGTCTCCAAAATCGATATCTACATAAGGTACCTGCATATACATCCTGCATATATATATTTCTATACAATAGTGTCAGTATATATTATTTAATAGTTAAAAAAAAAGTTGTTGCCATAAAAACCATCATCTCATTCCCTAACAATCTCTCCATTTTTGATGATGGCAACCTTTGTTTACAAATACTTACATGATACCTTCAGCCTTTGGTTATCCCTTCTTAATCTAAGCCCTATTTTATAATTCTCCCCCTTTGTCATCAACAAAATCCATGTACCTATGTTTAATCTATAATACCCCCCCTTAAACTGATATAAAACTTATTCTAGACTAAAAATGACTCTAATACTCCCTCTTAAACTATGGCTCCACTTATGCTAACAATAAACAAGAAAAAATAATATTAAAGGAAACAATATCAGGATTAAATCAAGATCAAACTAAAATAATGTTAACAATCAATTAATCCAAACCATTTAGTTATAAAACCAATTTAAATCATGTTGTCACACCATTAATTCAAATTAAATCAAACATACCAAGCACACAAAATTCAAACATAATTTCAAAGGTTTCTCGGAACTTCTACCCATCCTTCTTCTCCAAAGATTGGATCAACCTTTAAAGCATCACACTTTTCATTTTCTTTGCTAAAAGTTCCTTTTGAATCGTTATTTTTTTCTTTTTTGTTAAGTGTAGAGATCATCTAACGAATGTTATCGAAATGCTTCTATTGGTTCCTAATCATATGCATTGACTCAATTCTAAGTGTCGTTGATTACAGAGAATGATATAGAGGATATTTTTGAAAAGGTTGAGTGTTTCTTCAAGATTTTCACTCAAATTGTTAATTGGAGAAGCCATGATATTGATAAAATGAGTGGATAGTGAATGCAGACTAATGAGAAATGAAAAGATAACGTTTCTATAAAAGATAGATATTTATAGGCTCCGAAATTCGTTTAAAAATGAATAGACACAAGTTGGCGAAGTCAAACTTTGAGTTCAAACGATTTTGAAAATTTGACAGTTACCTGTCAACATGAGTGGTAGTACATATCGACATGCGTACTTCAAAGTTTTTGATTTTGCAATTTTTGTTTTTATGTTGAGTTTTTGTTTATATATAATCTGTAATGTCCCATATTTTTTGTAGTCAGATATTTAAATTATTTTATTGTTTTAATATTTAGTTAGAATATTAATGGATTTTTATATTTAATTCATTTTTTAAAAATGAAGTTTGGACGTTATATATATATAATTTAAAACGAGCTTGAAATGGTGCAGTAGTTCGTAATATTGAGTTTTGAACTTTAATTGAATATACAGAATTCGATATAAGTAGGAATTCTATAAAATAAGAAGCGTTTGAATCTGGTTGATTATAATTTTCATTTGAGAAAGAAAATTTAGGTTTCATGTTATAGGTTGTTAGTTATGTCCAATTAAAATTTTGAAATAGTCGCTATGGAATTCGTTAATAAACGATAACGTTTATTTAAAAAATTTAAAACGGTTTTCATATAATTTGAACAACGTTTAATTCGAATTTTATGATATTAAGTTGTATAATTTATATTTGAAGCTATATGATATTTCCATTTGGGTATTTGTGATAATAATAATTTATTATTATTTTATTTGATTATTTTGGATTTTCATAATGTTTTAATCGATATTGTTATAAGACTTAAAAGTGGCCATTTTGCAAACAGAGTCTGTTTTGAACGAAATTAATTTTATTAGAACCATAACGTTAAATTATTGTATGATACTAAATTTCATGGCAAATCAATGTCGTATGTGACAACGGCAGCCATAAACACCCAATCATTTTATATAGCACGTAATTAAATTAAATTAAATTAATAAAGGGATATTTGTGTATAACTTGAGCAGATGATTGAATTAAGCCACAAAACCAATTCCGTTGAGTTCGTATCGACGTTTAGAGTTAGAATAGGTAGGTAATTTGTTATTTTTGGACATTGGGTATTTTGGTGTCCAAAATAGCGTTGTTTGACATAGAAAAATAGCGTACCGGGAAACAGTCTCAGAATACAACGAAATTTGTGTCATTTGATTTGTATTAATTAATTTTTATAGGATTTCAATTTTCGTGTCAATCAGACTTACTATTTGATCGTGGCAACAATAAACGCCTTAATCATTTATATTACTTTGGCCAATTTAGACAGGGGTAATTTTAAAGGAATAAACGACTAGCCAAACAAACTTCGATTTTAACGAAACAAATATCATTTGATCCGTAAGGAAAAGGTCCAGTAGATTGTCAAAATTTCAAGTTGATTGAATTTATTTTGTGATCGTGGGAAATTTAAACGTGTGATTTTTAGCTTGTGATCTATAAAGAACTTTTTATAAAAGATCTCAGAATTTGACAAAACAAAACCTGTCCCATCAGGTCCGAAATATTTTTTTATGCTAGGATTAGGAGTTTCATTTCAATTGGAGGTCATACGTGCTTGTTTTGGAGTATTACTGAAACACCCCACCTCCGTTAAGGTTACTCGCAAAGAGAATGCATTAACTTTGGTGAAGCATTTTAGGTAAAAGACACAGATAATTTACAAGACAGACATATAAACAGCGGAAAACTAAAATCATTTCATAAATAGCGCGGTTCAGTCAAAACATTACAAGAATTGTCTCAAAACCCAACTTCTAAATTACTGCAATAAGACATCTGTCTTGATTTAAAACTCCAAGTACATAAAGAAGCATAAAACAGTAGTAAAGCAGCATAAATCCCCAATAAAAGTGCAACCACGGCCATAGCCCAAGAAAAGAGAATCCAAGCAATACATCTACTCTCTTTAAGCTGGAAAAGGTCTGCACTAAGCTGAAGTATTCCCTCCCTGAGGACTTGGGGGGAGGGAACGGAAGAAAAGAAGGCGAAAGAAAAACAGGTCAAACATAAGTCTGGTAAGTCAAGTGATTATTCAGCATGTAAACAGGTAAAAGGATCATGACATAAATAAATTGAACATAGGACAATACCATAGCAATAAGATAATACAAGATAAGGCAAGATAAACTGAATATACTATCGCACTCATTTCCATTTCTCTGCACCTACTAACGAATGTTTCAACTACCATCATGTGCTCATAACAAAGTGATCCCTTTTCCGATCGGCTTCTACTCGCATGCATTTATTTCTTGTGTCATTCGGCTCCGCTTGATTGTAGATACCTGTGTTGGTTCCACCATGGGGTGTATCAATTCCTGTGGTGGAAACCCGATACAAATTCAAGATGCACAGCGTACACTACTGATGCCTAGTGCCTGCTTTTTCCAATTCGAAGTACATGCACGCCCATACTACGCCGGAACCTACACTGCTGCACCACCCGCCGCTATTTTGACCACTTATAATCAGCCCAGTAATCGTGCCCCAACCTGCCTAGTTCAGGGTACCGTGATACATCTATGTGGGTTATTGTTGAAACGGGTCCCCGTTACTAGGGTTTCCTAATCAACATGTTATAACAGTTAAGTGTTCTCAAATTAACCTAACCCCACCCATCTATTTAATTAACATGTTGTATTGGTTAAGTGTTGCCTTAATTAACTTAACCCTACCATTCTTAGCCTGTCCGTCTCTTGGCTTTAATTTATTCATTAAAGCACCAACCTCTCACATTAGATCTATATTGTTGTAGTTGCTGGATGTGCCGAGCGATTCCGGTCAGTCTTACACCGCAACTCAATCTAACCTCGGGTTTTTGGGTTTAATGAGCTAACCTCTCACATAAGATCTATGTTGTTGCGATTGCTGGATTTGTCGGGCGGTTCTTGGCAGTCTTACACCGCAACTCAATCTAACTTCGGGTTAGGCATGTTCATCTTTAACCAATTTACATATTTATCATATGTGTCCAATTTTAGGTCTTTTCATGTCAATATTCCCCAAGTGTAGTCAGTACAAGTTTTATTCCACATTCACTTGTTATGCCCAAGATTTACTTAATTAAATTATACCCAATTTTTCCCATGTTATAATCGCACATACAACGAGATTCAATCTCAGTTCCAAATGAACCTAGTATTCATAAAAGAAAATAAAAAGGGAAAAATAGAGAAGGAGCATAAGAATTGACATAAGGAAAAACAGGCATGTAAAGGTGTACCCAATTCAAGAATCATATTTCCAATAGGCATGTTAAACATTAACAAAAAGTGTGGGCAAGCTAAGCAATTTACACCATAGGTATAAAGATTAGAAAGAATTGGACTAAAGAGAATCACTAATTTTGATGTACAACATGATAGGTTCCATCGTATCGATCACAATAGCCTCATAGTTATGATAGGTTCCATTATGTCAATCACAACAGTCTCATAGGCATGATAGGTTTCAATCACAATAGTCTCACAGGCATAGGCAATTCATATTTGACAAAAGGATAAGCACGAATCAGAATTAGGCATAGTTCTAGATCCGATTATTACAGTCCTGATTTCTATTAGGTGTTCAAATCTGAATAATAACTGAACTTACAGAAAAGGAATGGATCTTGTATTCTGGGATCTGATTTCTAAATTTGTTAAGCTTAGCCCTTGATGTAGACGTTTGATTCTCTAGTTTGGATTTGGTTTGGAGCTTTCTAACTTGATTTCTAGTTTGGAGAAGATGGAGGCTAGGCTAGCTTAGGCATGGACAACATGATGGCTTCATAGAATAGGGTTATGAGGTCTAGGGTTGAGGTTTGGGGTGATTATATAGAAGTTTAGGATTAATATGGGCCTTTAGATCAACCTAGGAGTCATCAGAGCCGTGTAGTCCAAGAAAATGCATCATCAGGAAAATCAGAAGTCGCCACATAGCCCTATGACTCAGAAAATCGTCACTGTCCAGCACAGTTGGCAGGGGTCGACCCTTAAAGAGGGGGGGTCGACACCCATGTCGACACCCCTTGTAAGAACCCGTAACTTCCCCGGTAAGGAAAGAGCGGATACTTTGAGAATAACATACAAAAGAATGCAGACAAAAGAACATTTCATTGTATATTACAACAATTTCATCAGAATACAAGAATATACAGAGTATGAACAAATATTACACATTATAAAATATCAGTGATTACAATACATTACATAGCAGTGGAAAATAATACAATACACAACTAGAAGTAATACACGGGTACAGAGCTTTCTGAGTATCGTACCTGCTGTAAATTAGGATCCTGTGAATATAAATCTGCAAAACCAAAACTACTAGCTGCCCGTGTGGAAATAAGGGCACCCAGAGTTTAAGTTAAAACAATAAACTCTAGGTCAGTCACGGGACTGGTGTGAGAACTAAAACAGTTATTTATATTTATTTTAAAGTTAGGTAAATCAAGGGACCACGCCGTATAACACGGAAAGGGTTTCCTCCCAAGAACACCAGTGCATAAAACAAACAGCGCAATGCTAAGTAAAGAACAATGAAGCTATTATAAGACCCAGGTCCCATCACACAATGCAACGCAAGCCGAAGGATAGGGTTTTTACCTTATAATAGCCAAAGAATGCTTGATACGCTAAATTTCATGTTTTAATTCTTAATCAGACTCCAACCGTAAATTAGTAAGATGACGATTCCCTAAGTATTAACCCCGAAGGCCGAAACAAACATTAGACTAATACCCAGGAAACCACCCGTCTTAGCTCATTTCCAGTTAGTTTCTGATTTTATATACAATCATAAATATCAATCATAGGCGACATGAGCATCCCATGCCACTATGTCGCCATATATAGGTTTACAATCAAAACCGCACATATCGTATTTGGAAATTGGATTTCCATCTGTGAACTGAGGCAAAAGATAGTCCTCACCGAATTCGAGACAATCTAGCCCATGTCTCATGTAACACCCCGCATTTTTAATATAATTAAAAATGAAATAAAATTTATGAAAATATGCTTATATAGGTAAATAATGGTGATGTATAATGAGAATTAATTAATACATGGAAGAGAAGAAAAATTAATTCGATAATAGTGTGTGTAACAGAGAAGATAGTAAAATAAGGATATTTAATTTAAATATCAGGAATTAAGTAAAATGGACATCACTATTGCGTTCCTCTCGAAATTTTACATGAAATAGAGTCCGAGTTTTCGAAAACCGGAGTCCGTATGAAGGAGTTATGACCTCCCGAAGTTTCAGTGAAAAAAAAGAAAACAACCCGGCCCAGAACAGAAAAAAAAATGACCAGGTCGACCATAGGGTCGACCTCCCAAGGGGAGGTTGACTATAGTGTCGACCCCCCCCCCCCCCCTTGTGGAGGTCGACCTGTAGTGACCTGGAGCGGGAATTTTGGTCCAGAAGCAGGAAATTCGCCCCAGAAGCTGTGCAGGTTCATTTTTGAGCACCTGGATGAGTTTTTGGGCCTGGTACGTGGGTTTAACACCTATATAAACACCCTAGGCTCATTGTAATCTCCACAACAATTCATGGCAAGGCCATGGCTCTCTTCTAACTTGATTTCTTCTTCCTCCTCAAGCTATTGATCTAAATATATCTTAGATCTATTCTTCTCTCTTTTCTCTACAACATCTATTCTTAAAATTAAAAAGAATGAGATCTAGAATTACTACAACCATGAATAAAAAGAAAAGAGGCTTAGATCTAAATCATTGCGCAAAGAGAAGGAATTCAGATCTGCAACCTACGCCGCATATGAAATCAAAGATAAATTGAATTGGACATGAATCAATCAAAGATGAATCAAAAGCAACAAAAAGGGAAACGGGGAAATCAGTTCAAGGATTAATCCAATTCATAAAGGGGCAATCGAGGATCTACATTTTTGAAGATGACAAACACTGTGAGTGGAGTTATAATGCACTTTTTGTGTAAAATTATTATTTATCATTCAAACATTCCCTATGTAAACATGAAATTATTGAATCCATAGTGTTTAATATTATCATGTGCTCGATTTTAATTATTATGCCTATGATTATGTGCCTCCTTTTATTCTTTCCCTTTTTGATTTCTATTGGCTAGGCGATCTTGAGCCTGGATATATCATAAAATAAATACGATTGAATGGTTATTGCAAGCGAAAAAGGGAAATGCTCGGTTGTGGGCGACATGAACTGGAGGGTTTGGTTATAAATTACAAAGAGGGTTGGGCGTAATATAACATTGACAAAACCTGAATGCGTAAACCAAATTTAGAATTATACGCATGAACATGATTTGGTGTTTGGCGTAGGATTGACATCATTGATTTAAGCATGAAATTGACTTATGGATTTGTTAATGGGCACATGTCTTTAGAATAAAACCTGTATTATAACTTGAATTTGGATAAGAACACAAACTTGATATGAATCGACATCTGGAATTTGACATGAAGTTTACATCTAAAACTTGAACATGAAATTGACATGAATATGAATTATGAATTTAATTATAAACGTAACCTGTTAATGGGATTACAAGCATGAATATAAATTGGGGTTTTTTAGGTAAAGCTTGGATTTGGGGAAATTGACACTTGACATCTAGATTGAACTTGATACTCGAATTTTGGCACTATTGAAATACATTGAACATGAATATGGTTGAGTAATTTGTGTAATGTACATAGGGAAAAGATTATGAAACTTGAAATATGACATTTAGAATATGCTTATGAACTTGACATCTAAAACGAACACGAACATGGCATGAATTGGTAAACATGCTTGTAAGTTGGGTAATTGGCATAACATGAACTTAATATTCTTTGACATGATTATGAACTTGACATATGCCAATTAGAATAGACATGAACCAAATATGAAATGTGGCTAACTCGAGGTTAGGATGAGTTTGCGATGTAATCCTGCCCGGAACCGGCCGGCCTAACCAGTGGTCGCAAACAATAGGTCCTAATGTGAGAAGTTAGTCATATCACGCTTAAAACCCGAGGTTAGACTGAGTTGTGGTGTAATTCTGCTTGGAACCGCCTGGCATAACCAGTGACAACAACAACAGGTCTAATGTGAGAGGTTGTGGTGCATTAATAATTAATTAATGACACATGATTCGTAGGGTTAAGTCATGAATTCAAAGACAACACTTAACCAAATTTGTGAATGAACGTTATAAGGAGATGGGGTTAAGTCGACACGAACATATGAACAAAACTTAACCAAAAATGGAAATAGGGAATGTTAACTACCTATTATAAATCGAAGTTGAAATAGTCGAAGGGTTAATTAGGGGGTAAACCTGTCCTAGGGACAGAGAAAGACTATGACTTAAGATGTAATGTAAGACCTGAAGGGTGGGATAACCTATAATATGGGGTAAGCTAAGCAAGAACTGTTGGAAAACACCCATGCGCTATCACCGAATAAAAGAGAACTTAAGTGGGAAAACCTTAGTCAACAAGTTGAATTATAAAGCGAGAATATGTGGTCTAATGTCTAAGGTAACGAGAATTGACTAAGTAAAATAACGAGAATGATAACTAAGTAACAAGCCTTAATTAATAGGAATTAAGCAGTAAACCTTAGTTTAGAAAACGGCCGAGAACGGGAACGAAGTTGTAATCCTTAGTTAAGGGGACTAAGTGGTAAACCTTAGTTAACAAGATTAACGGGAAAGGAAACTAAGTGGTAAACCTTAGTTAAGAACAACTAAGCAATAATTCTTAGTCAAGGAAACTGAGCCAGTCCATAAATAGATGAATAACTCGATACGGTAGATCATCGCTTAACAAACACACGAGGAGGAGCGAACGTTTATCTGATTTCGAAAAAGGCTCCAGCGGACTGGGTTACGAAGCACGTAACTTCGGGGAACATGAGGGTACTCTTGGTATCCCTCTGTGAGGTTGCAGATTGTCTGTCTGGGCTCACAGAGGTTAAGGTCTGCGGTAGGAGAACTAAGAGTATGCCTTGGTTGCAATATAAGGCAACCTAAAGACTAGGATGGACCAGCATGAGGCGGCGATATCTTGTTTAGCCCTGTGATAGCACTCGTCGTCTACCTACCATCTTCAGTCAATCGTCGTACGTATACGGAAAGGCAGAGAACTCCCAACAGACCATATACTTGCTATCTAGTTATGGTGAGGCTGGCCAATAGGAAAGTGGGGCATAGGTGGCAGGAGTACAGTTCTCGTGCTTGATTTTCTTGGATTGCCTTTCATTAGTTGAGGGAGGGGTCACGCGGGACCATAACCACTGGTAGAAAAACAGACCTTAGCATCTGCATCGGCAGATAACTTAAAGATCCCGACCAAGTTCCGTATTTCTTGATTTAGCCCTGTCACGGGACTCGGACCGCACATATAGTGTACATGTGCACCTAGACATCGGAAACGATTCGCGATACATACGTGGGAAAAGGGCGCTGTTCGACAGGTAGCATAATCCCTAGTAGTCATAGGTGGCATAAACCCGAATCGAATCTAGAAAACGTTCAATAGGTAGCATAATCCCTAGTGGTCCTAGGTGGCATAAATCCTAGTTGAACACTCGATAGTTCATGATAAGGAAACCTAGACAGATCATGGGTGGCAGTCCAAACGATTTCAAGAATGGTGGCACTACATTGAAGTAGTATAGAATTACGTGATAAAGCTAGTACGATATATGGCAAGGGATTGTACGTATACATGGAAAGGATTATATGAGTTGGGAAAAATTACATATACGATGTATTAGGTTAAGTCTACTAGTAAGTGGACGAGAATAACATAGGTTTGGCCTTGGGTGCTAATATTGTGAATAACCTAATAAACAAGAAATTATAACTGAACGGTATATGTAGGGTTACACAAGGGTTTATTATAGTCCAGTCACACAGAACTTATGTTCTGCCCCCCCCCCCTCTTCACAACATGCGTAGGTTAGGTTCATGACAGAGATATTATTGCTTGACTACTGGCTTGGCAGTATTATTATTAAGGTAATGCTATTTTGAATAAATTATATTTTATTCCTTCCGTTGTGAGCTACTTTTCGAACCCTGACATGTTTCTTTCTCTCTGTCTTTTCTGCAGGATACCAGAGCACCCAACTCGGGGTCCGATGGATTGGATTTTGAAAAATTCGGTCTGTCGAAACCCGTGTTGTTACATCTGGTATCAGAGCTTCGGTTTAGTGGTCTTAGGGCGATAACGGGTGAACGTATTTGTATTTTCTAAAATATAAATATATTATATATATAAACCTAAATCCATATAGTAGCCCATTAGACATGTAAAGTGTTGGGATATTGGTTTGTACACTAAAGGCATGGACATAGAAATTTTGGAAACAATTAGGTGGTTGGGAAAGTGTACAATATGACTTGGAGCTAGAAAGTATCCCATAGAATGGAAACTGAAATATTAGTATTTCAGAGAAGTGGGTCTAGAAGTAAAACCTTAGAAATTAGAAAAAAAGGTTAAAGTGTGAAAATGGATTAGGAATATATATAGTTGAGAAAATTGAATTTGTGAAAGTATCTAGGAAAGCGTAGTTGAGTGGAAAACCCGCTTTGAGTCTGACCCAATAATAAACTTTTAAGAACTTGAATTTGTAAAAGAGTTTGTGGTATTTTCTGAGTTTTGATCTTAAAAGTATCTTGATGTTTGAAAAGTGCATATTGGGTTTTAAAATAAAGTGGGGTATATTATGTAAAACAACGATTTCTTGTTTTGAAAGAATTCTCTCATGAAAAGGAGCATATATATATATAGCTCACTAGTTCTCATATATGAAAATCTTGAAAGGAAAATGTTGTATTTTGTAAAAGGAGTTTTTGAAATCTCTATTCTATTAAATTATGATTATTGAAAAAAAAATTGGGTAAACAAATTTCCCGTAGAATGCATAAGCATTGAGACCTAGAATTGTTGCTTGAGAAAAAGAAAAGGATAGGCTAGTAATACACAACATGGACTAGTAGTGACTACTAGGTGATGAAGGGCAAGCAATTATATAGACCCTGTTAGGTGGACTCGCGATTGTCAGAGGTAATAAAGTCTTAAGATCCTTGGCCCATAGTTGTAGCTGTGTAGGATATTGTTTGACTAGAAAATGGAAAAGCTTATTTGAATAGATAAATAAATAATATAAACATTAGAAATTGGACTAAGCCAAATAAGCTAAAGAATAGCCTAACTAACAAGAAAACAATAAATTCAGTAAAGACGCAAAACAAGACGACGGAAAGAAAATGAAAATCTCAAGAAAAAGATGAATAAATATGAAATTATTTCAAGATAAAGTCGAAAATACGAGAAAGAATTTTTTTTATGTGGTTGTGCTTGGATAAGAAAATAGGAAATCTTAACAGAATAGTTATATAAAAATCCAAGTACAAGTAGAAAAGAAAAACGGAGGATGTGAATTTTTCCGTTTTATACCTTTCCGTAACATAAGAAATCGAATTTGGAAAATTAGATTTTTCTAAATCTCGAATTAAAAGATGGTTGGTAGGGTTTTGGATGCGAAAATTGGATGAACTATGCTCTTATTCTATAAGTGTATGGGAAAATTTGAATGGAAAATGTTTTGATTTTTCAAAAATATTGCATCCATATAGAACTGCAAGTATATTTAGGATGTGAGCATCATATTTTGAAAAGTTTTTTTTTGCATACATATAGGTGGATCCAAATTAGGCATACATTCTTTACTGTAATGTATTTCACTTTGCACATGTGCACAATGTTTCAATAATTGGATGAACACTAATTGGATGTTGCGAGGGATTATCTATTTTACACTTATCGAATTTCGGGGACGAAATTCTTTAAGGGTGGGAGAATGTAACACCCCGCATTTTTAATATAATTAAAAATGAAATAAAATTTATGAAAATATGCTTATATAGGTAAATAATGGTGATGTATAATGAGAATTAATTAATACATGGAAGAGAAGAAAAATTAATTCGATAATAGTGTGTATAACAGAGAAGATAGTAAAATAAGGATATTTAATTTAAATATCAGGAATTAAGTAAAATGGACATCACCATTGCATTCCTATCAAAATTTTACAACAAATAGAGTTCGAGTTTTCGAAAATCGGAGTACGTATGAAGGAGTTATGACCTCCCAAAGTTTCAGCGAAAAATCAGAAAACAGCCCGGCCCAGAACAGAAAAAAAAATGACCAGGTCGACCATAGGGTCGGCCTCCCAGGGGGGAGGTCGACCATAGTGTCGACCCCCCCTTGGGGAGGTCGACCTATAGCGACCTGGAGTGGGAATTTTGGTCCAGAAGCGGGAAATTCGCCCCAGAAGCTGTCCAGGTTCATTTTTGAGCACCTGGATGAGTTTTTGGGCCTGGTTCGTTGGTCTAACACCTATATAAACACCCTAGGCTCATTGTAAACTCCCAACAATTCATGGCAAGGCCGTGGCTCTCTTATAACTAGATTTCTTCCTCCTCCTCAAGCTATTGATCTAAATAAATCTTAGATCTATTCTTCTCTCTTTTCTCTACAACATCTATTCTTAGAATGAGATCTAGAATTACTACAACCATGAATAAAAAGAAAAGAGGCTTAGATCTAAATCACTGCGCAAAGAGAAGGAATTCAGATCTGCAACCTACGCCGCATATGAAATCAAAGATAAATTGAATTGGACATGAAATCAATCAAAGATGAATCAAAAGCAACAAAAAGAGAAAGGGGGAAATCAGTTCAAGGATTAATCCAATTCATAAAGGGGCAATCGAGGATCTACATTTTTGAAGATGACAAACACTGTGAGTGGAGTTATAATGCACTTTTTGTGTAAAATTATTATTTACCGTTCAAACATTCCCTATGTAAACATGAAATGAAATTATTGAATCCATAATGTTTAATATTATCATGTGCTCGATTTTAATTATTATGCCTATGATTATGTGCCTCCTTTTATTCTTTCCCTTTTCGATTTTTAATAGCTAGGCTATCTCGAGCCTAGATCTATCATAAAATAAATACGATTGAATGGTTATTGCAAGCAAAAAGGGAAACGCTCGGTTTTGGGCGACATGAACTGGAGGGTTTGGTTATAAATTACAAAGAGGGTTGGGCGTAATATAACATTGACAAAACCTGAATGCGTAAACTAAATTTAGAATTATACGCATGAACATGATTTGGGGTTTGGCGTAGGATTTACATCATTGATTTAAGCATGAAATTGACTTATGGATTTGTTAATGGGCACATGTCTCTAGAATAAAACTTGTATTATAACTTGAATTTGGATAAGAACACAAACTTGATATGAATCGACATCTGGAATTTGACATGAAGTTTACATCTAAAACTTGAACATGAAATTGACATGAATATGAAATATGAATTTAATGATAGACGTAACCTGTTAATGGGATTACAAGCATGAATATAAATTGGGGGTTTTTAGGTAAAGCTTGGATTTGGGGAAATTGACACTTGACATCTAGATTGAACTTGATACTCGAATTTTGGCACTATTGAAATACATTGAACATGAATATGGTTGAGTAATTTGTGTAATGTAAATAGGGACAAGATTATGAAACTTCAAAAATATGACATTTAGAATATGCTTATGAACTTGACATTTAAAACGAACACGAACACGGCATGAATTGGTAGTTGACATCTATAAGAACATGCTTGTAAGTTGGGTAATTGGCATAACATGAACTTAATATTCTTTGACATGATTATGAACTTGACATATGCCAATTAGAATAGACATGAACCAAATATGAAACGTGGCTAACTCGAGGTTAGGATGAGTTTGCGATGTAATCCTGCCCGGAACCGGCCGGCCTAACCAGTGGTCGCAAACAATAGGTCCTAATGTGAGAAGTTAGTCATATCGCACTTAAAACCCGAGATTAGACTGAGTTGTGGTGTAATTCTGCCCGGAACCGCCTGGCATAACCAGTGACAACAACAACAGGTCTAATGTGAGAGGTTGTGGTGCATTAATAATTAATTAATGACACATGATTCGTAGGGTTAAGTCGTGAATTCAAAGACAACGCTTAACCAAATTTGTGAATGAACGTTATAAGGAGATGGGGTTAAGTCGACACGAACATATGAACAAAACTTAACCAAAAACGGAAATAGGGAATGTTAACTACCTATTATAAATCGAAGTTGAAATAGTCGAAGGGTTAATTAGGGGGTAAACCTGTCCTAGGGACAGAGAAAGACTATGACTTAAGATGTAATGTAAGACCTGAAGAGTGGGATAACCTATAATATGGGGTAAGCTAAGCAAGAACTATGGGAAAACACCCATGCGCTATCACCGAATAAAAGAGAACTTAAGTGGGAAAACCTTAGTCAACAAGTTGAATTATAAAGCGAGAATATGTGGTCTGATGTCTAAGGTAACGAGAATTGACTAAGTAAAACAACGAGAATGATAACTAAGTAACAAGCCTTAGTTAATAGGAACTAAGCAGTAAACCTTAGTTAAGAAAACGGTCGAGAATAGGAACTAAGTTGTAATCCTTAGTTAAGGAGACTAAGTGGTAAACCTTAGTTAACAAGATTAACGGGAAAGGAAACTAAGTGGTAAACCTTAGTTAAGAACAACTAAGTAATAATTCTTAGTCAAGGAAACTGAGCCAGTCCATTAATAGATGAACAACCCGATACGGTAGATCATCGCTTAACAAACACACGAGGAGGAGCGAACGTTTATCTGATTTCGAAAAAGGCTCCAGCGGACTGGGTTACGAAGCACGTAGCTTCGGGGAACGTGAGGGTACTCTTGGTATCCCTTTGTGAGGTTGCAGATGATCCGCCTGGGCTCACAGAGGTTAAGGTCTGCGGTATGAGAACCAAGAGTATGCCTTGGTTGCAATATAAGGCAACCTGAAGACTAGGATGGACCAGCGTGAGGCGGCGATATTTTGTTTAGCCCTGTGATAGCACCCATCGTCTTCCTACCATATTCAGTCAATCGTAGTACGTATACGGAAAGGCAGAGAACTCCCAACAGACCATATACTTGTTATATATTTATGGGTGAGGCTGGCCAATAGGAAAATGGGGCATAGGTGGCAGGAGTACAATTCTCGTGCTTGATTTTCTTGGATTGCCTTCCATTAGTTGAGGGAGGGGTCATGTGGGACCATAACCACTAGTAGAAAAATAGACCTTAGCATCTGCATCGGCAGATAACTTAAAGCTCCCGACCGAGTTCCGTATTTCTTCATTTAGCCCTGTCACGAGACTCGGGCCGCACATATAGTGTACATGTGCACCTAGACATCGGAAACAATTTACAATACATATGTGGGAAAAGGGCGCTGTTCGACAGGTAGCATAATCCCTAGTAGTCCTAGATGGCATAAACCCTAATCGAATCTAGAAAACGTTCAATAGGCAGCATAATCCCTAGTGGTCCTAGGTGGCATAAATCCTAGTTGAACACTCGATAGTTCATGATAAGGAAACCTAGCCAGATCAAGGGTGGCAGTCCAAACGATTTCAAGAATGGTGGCACTACGTTGAAGTAGTGTAGAATTACGTGATAAAGCCCGTACGATATACGGCAAGGGACTGTACGCATACATGGAAAGGATTATACGAGTTGGGGAAAAAATTACATATACGATGTATTAGGTTAAGTCTACTAGTAAGTGGACGAGAATGACATGGGTTTGGACTTGGGTGCTAATATTGTGAATAACCTAATAAACAAGAAATTATAACTGAACGATATATGTAGGGCTACACAAGAGTTTATTATAGTCCAGTCACATAGAACTTATGTTCTGACCCCCCCTCCTCACAACATGCGCAGGTTAGGTTCATGACAGAGATAGTATTGCTTGACTACTGGCTTGGCAGTATTATTATTAAGGTAATGCTGTTTTGAATAAATTATATTTTATTCCTTCCGCCGTGAGCTGCTTTTCGAACCCTGACATGTTTCTTTCTCTCTGTCTTTTCTGCAGGATACAAGAGCACCCAACTCGGGGTCCGATGGATTGGATTTTGAAAAATTCGATCTGTCGAAACCCGGGTTGTTACATGTAAGGCAAGTACTCAGTCAAGCCTTTGGATCGTCAGGGCCGGCCCACCGATGTGGATTAAAATGCCTAAACACTGCGTTTCGCTGCTTTTTGGGGTGTAAATGACCCACTGAATAACTCCATCGGCTTCACATAGTCACCGATATATCCGAGGCGCCTTGCAACAACAACAACCACATAAGTCAAACTCATCAGGGCATGTAAAACCACTGACGCTACTTCTAGATAGAAAGAAACGCATGTCCTCCCTGAGGTCCTCTCCCGTTTTTGATTCACCACCGGGGTGTGAGGCTCGCGAATCAACGCTACACAAAGCTATGCCACGCAGGCCGTGCTTTGATCATCAACCACAGGACTTTGCTTTTCAACAGAAGCCTTGATCATTTGCATCTTAGCATGCCACACAGGCAAACCATTCCATGCAACCGATATCCATCAATCACACAGAATGATATCCAATGTCAGACACACAGTCCATTTGCAAGTTCGTTCTGGGTCTATACGAAACCGGAGGCACCTTGTACCTCGCATATCCATCGATCTCCAAGTACATCTGGACGATCACCAACTGATTCCATCCTCTTGGGTGTACGACCCAATCAAGATCATCAGTAATTACCCAAATGACGTGAAGACCTCCGGTCTTCGACCATTGTCTTCATCTTCGACTCATCGTCGAATCAGTTATTCAGAATGGGATAAACCCGGCCTTTTTGAATAACTCGCGTATATAATAAACAAGTGTTACATAAACACAACATACGCCTCATTCCAATTCATCAGTCACTGACCGTAGATTAGCAAGAGAATAATTCCCCAAACATTAACCCCGAAGGCCGAAACCAACATCAGATCAATACCCGAGAAACCATTCTTCGTAGCTAACCTACAGTTAGTTTCTAATTTCACATTCTTAGGGAAAGGTTCCCATTAATTTTATCAAAGATAAATTCTTTTAAATTTATTCTTTAATCTTCCTTTGAATATCACTTCAAACTAGTCGAGATTAGCGAACCACACCGAAGTAATCATTTATTTTATTTCCCAATCCCAACCTATTCATCCCACGAAGTAAAAATGGTCATACTTCATATCTAACACCACAGTGTAATCGGTAAATTCAATTACCATTTCACGTTCAAATCTAATTAAAGATTTAACTATCGCCTAGAGCAAAACTGGTGATACTCCATTCTCGATCTTTTCAATCTAATTAAAGATTCATTAAAACTCCACTTAGTTTTAATCTTTGACTGGGTTAAAGAATACATGTTACTTAAAACACAGCTCATGATAAACCCCAATATCATATCACATTTTAATCAGTCCCTAACCGTAAATTAGCAAGTGAGCAATTCCCTAAGTATTAACCCCGAAGGCCGAAACCAACATCAGACGAATACCCAAGAAACCATTCAATTTAACCAATCTCCAGTTAGTTTCTGATTTTCTTAACTCCGTTGGGTCTAAGAACAGTATTATTGAAGATACCGTTCAGGACAACCCAAAATCACATTCCATTAATTATCGGGTTAAAGAACAAGTGTTATTTAAAACACCGTTCACGATAAACCCAAAAATCAATTCAAATTCAATTCCAATTAAATACCATTTAATTGGTACACTTCATCAAATCTAAATAAAAAGATTTAATCTTTTTCTCATCTGGGCTTAAGAACAGTGTTAATGAAGACACCATTCACGACAAACCCAAATCCCATTTGATATTAAATACAAGGCTTTGAATAGAAAATACGTCGGCTTATATTCAATATCAAATTCTACGACCCACAAATATCGTATTGGAAATAACGATATAAATATATCTTTCAAATTTCCATAACAATATCTGTATAATCATGAAATCCAACATCAAAATATTCCAAAGACAATTTCGATTCAAATCCACTCCAATTCAATTATTGGAAATTCTGGTTACTTTTAAAACCATTTCAAATCCACTTTATTTATTTTAAAAATAAATAGAATTATAATTCTAGTTCAAAACTAGTTTGTTTCGATAAAAATCTATTTTTATCTTTTCAAATATGGAATTTTTCATCCCTATTCTTCACAAATCATTTCTTATGATTTTACACAAATTATTGATATTTTTAATAATTTTATCTAGGCCCGTACAGTCGATTTCCATCAACGGCCATCGAACTGCACATACAACGACCTTTTCCAAATCTGATTTGTACATAATTCCAAATCCAACCGTTAGATTTCAAATTTCTAATATTCGTTAGAAAGCTCTTTTCGATATGAACCCAACGGTTTCGGTTTTAGGAGAATCCGACGGTCGGATCTCCCGCAATATCCATTCGAAGTTAATGGTCGAAATTCGCGAACTACCGCGGCGTGGCGCGTTCTATTCAGTCCATTATATATAATATATATTATATATATTTTGTCGATTTCCTTTTAAAACGTATTTTATAAATTGTTTTAAATTCGTTTTCAAAACGATTTCAACTTCCATCTCAAATTCAAATTAAAATTGAATCTTCCCAATATAAATTCATTTCAACTCGATTTCAATTCAAATCCATTTTAGTTCAAATCGGTTTCAATTCAAATCGATTTCAGTTCAATTTCAATACGTACTAAATTCAATTCAAAACGATTTCAATTCTATTTCAATCTAATTCGAATTTCAATTCATTTCAAAATATCAGATTTTGAAATCACTTCGGATCTTCATTATAAAATGAATAAAATCGATATAAATTTCGTTCACGTCAAAATGGCGTCAATCTAATCAACACGGCTTTTATTCAATACATGAAATTATTTTATTTCAACATATGAAATTATTTTATTTCAACACATGAATTTATTTTCTAAATTGGAATGAGGCCCAATCAATTACCATATAATGTTAATTATATGGATTTTCTACAACACATGTATATAATAGCAACGGTAAATAATCAACCATCATCCAGAGTGCACCACACAACTGCATAAGCGTTAAATATAAATAACTAACGCTTACACAGTCTGTCCATCCATCGATTGACATACAACTAAACAATCGGGATTAGTGTACGTCTAGTCTCATCCTAATACCCGTGTGGGGTTTCAAATCAACAAACACAGATTTTTATTTGTGCAGTTGGGCGATGTGTAAAATTTATCATCCCAATCAATATCAGTCAAATCAGTGTGTATAAACAAATCGTCTGATTTGTTTATAAATATTTATTTTATATACACGTTAAAAATTATATTTTTAACTGTAAAATATTTTCCACTATAAAATATTTTATTTCATTGCACATCACACAATGCAAATTTCACAACATAGCAACCAACCAAACAAGTCATTCATGGTCTTTGGACGACGGGTGTCGGGTGCTACTAAACACCGTCTGCATCCTAGTATATATTTCAAACTAGAAATAGAAATAAAAGTGAGGAGTTCTCACCGATAAGCTAAACCAAACGCCACGACTCTTCTAATGTAGAAATCTTCTCCGTGTTCGCTTTTTTCCAATTTCACTGTCCGTAGCCACTACATATATAAAAATCACATTTTTATATTGTTGCTATGTATATGAAAATCACATTTTTACACCGCTACTATATAGATAAAAATTCTATTTTTACATTGCTACTATATCGATAAAAATTCTATTTTTACACCGCTACTATATCGATAAAAATTCTATCTTTACATAGCTACTATACCGATAAAAATTCTATTTTTACATAGCTCCTATATCGATAAAAATCCAACCTTTTCTATTCGATTAACCATATAAAAATCCGACCTTTTCTATTCGATTAACTATATAAAAATTACCTTTTCTATTCGATTAACTATTTAATAATCCGACCTTTTCTATTCGATTAACTATATAAAAATCCGACTTTTCTATTCGATTAACTATATAAAAATCCGACCATTTTTATTCGATTAACTATATAAAAATCCGAACTTTTCTATTCGATTAACTATATAAAAATCACATTTTTATTTCGCTGCATATATTATAAAAATCTAATTTTTATTTCAATGCTATTCGAATAAAAATCACATTTTTATTCGGCTCTTGTATATATAAAAAAAATTGATTTTTTTACTTCGCTAATGAATATATAAAAATCGAATTTTTACTTCGCTAATGAATATATAAAAATCAAATTTTTACTTTGCTAAAAATCGCATCTTTATATAGCTACACATAAAAAATGATCACATTTTTATGAAGTCACTCACACGATAAAAATCAAGTCTTTACAATGTTCAAAATCTAAACTTTATCAATGTAGAAATCTAACTTTTATTAGCTATAAAAATCTAATTTTTAATAACAAAAATAAATAAATAAATGAACTTACATTTAATTAAAGAAAATTGGGTCTTCACTGCAGGGGGTTCCACGTCAGCTTTGTGGGAGGTGAGGGAAAAGCCGGAGCTTGGAGGTGGCAGCTGGAGGCGGCGCAGGGCACACGGTGGTCTAGGTTAGGTTTTTTAGGCAATTTGGGTGTGGAGTTTTACGGTGGAAAGAGGGGAGGCAGGCAGATCGGAGGAGGAGGAGAACGTGAGGGAGGGGCGGAGGTCCGATGCCTTGGGCGGCAGAGGAGGGAGGGGGGTCGTGGTCAACGGAGGATCGGGTTTTTTTCCTTTTCTTTACAGAACGATTTTGAAAGGAGAGGAGAGAGGGAGAGAAATAGGAGAGAGAGGAGGTATATATATATATTTAATTTTATTTTAATTCCCAGAAGTAGCTTTTTCAATCAAATTCAAAGTCAAACCCACCGATTGTCGTCCCTAGCTTATTATCCCCATTCCGAACAAAATGGGATATGCATCGTAAGCCAGCTCGGCTGTTTCGATCAGTTTTCGCTCAAATCAAAATTTAAATCTATATATTCTATTTTGAGCGTACATTTCAATTTACCGAGACCACGTACTGACTCTAAAATTCCAGAAAAATTATTTCTAGCTTCGTATCGACGATACGGTCCTAATAAAACTAATTTCGTCGAATTCTGAGACCGTATGAAAAATGGCCATTTTCCAGTCGATTAAAATTAACTAAAACTGGTCAAACACGTTTTCCTTTGCCACGCTCACATATTGATTCGAAAAGTTATGAATTTTGGAATCTAACAATAACTTGACATCGCAGATCCAACAAAACTAGTTTCGTCGAAAACCGAGGTCGTTTGCAAAATGGCTATTTTTAAGGGCCAGAATTCCATAGCGACTATTCTGAATTTTCAACCGGACATAACTTTTTATCCCTGCTATGGAATTTCCGTTATTCGGATTCGTTGGAAAGATATTCTCAATTAGATTCAAATATTTTTGGTTTTACTAAAATCCGGTTTATTTTGAATCCTGTACATTCATTTGAACTTTGAAATCGAATTTTCGAACTACCACGCCATTTTAAATTCCTTTTATAAATATAAATAAATATTTATATTCTAACGATGATCTTATAAATATATACGTTCGAATTCTATTCAAAATAAATTTCTCGTCGTTTTTATTTAAAATAAATCATTATAAATATACAAAATTCGCTAAAAATGCCAAAATTAAAATTTTAAATTGGCTCAGATTTCCGGGTTATTAAAATCTCCCCCACTTAGAACTTTTCGTCCCCGAAAAGGAATAAAGCCGAAAGTTGTTTGACTAATCAACTCAACTTTCACTATTTTCTTTATGGATTAAGTTCTTCAACTTTTCAGTTTCTAAGAACTTTTCAAATTTTTCAAAAATTTGGCTAACACCCTAAATTTTCGGAAAATTTCGCCATAACCTCCCCTGCACCAGGGACTTCGGGATATTTCGTATAGCCTCCGATGGCCTTCTTCAATCCAAAAGAAAAAGAAAAAGCCAAGCGGCAAGCCAATCGGCTCATAAAATCATCATCACCCAAACAAAACAATAAATTATGGTTAACATGTACCTATTTGTCGGGCAAACAATTTTATTCTTCTGCTCTAGCCTCCTTTCTATGACTTGTTCAATGTGTACATGCATGCAAATGCAATAAATTTTCAATACAACTCACTATTTGATCAATTTGGCTAAAGGGTTCAAATTCTAATTTATCAACCAATAATCAAACAACTCAACCAGCAATCAATTAGTGAATTATCTTTCAAATTCATAATTTTGATATATAGTCCAAAAATCAGATTTTTGATGCCAAATCACAACAATAGGCCCTATCTAGCTTTGGTTCTCACACCAGTCTAATGGAAATATATAGACATCTCACTTTCGAAGCTCGAATATAAATTCTGATGATGTACGTACTATAGCGATCATCAGAACCATCTCCAGGCGACTAGAGTGTGATTCTTTTTCTATCCAGTATATTAAAACTTCGAATACACGTGGATCAGATGTATACATAAAATCTTTATATACTGGACTGTCCAAATCCAATACAAATAAATGTTCAAATACGTATAAAACGATTTAAATTTCAAAACAAAATTTGTTTTCATTTTCAAAAATGTACTCTTCACACTCGTTCTAGGATACTACTGATCCCATCTCTAACGAGTCATTCCCATTGGATATTACTAATCCAATATCTGATGAATTCTTTCGTATGGTTCTAATGTGCCTTGTTCTCTGAGCTTTGTAAACCAAAGCTCTGATACCACTGTAAGAACCCGTAACTTCCCCGGTAAGGAAAGAGCGGATACTTTGAGAACAACACACAAAAGAACATAGGCAGAAGAACATTTCATTGCATATTACAACAATTTCATTAGAATACAAGAATATACAGAGTATGAACAAATATTACTCATTATAAAATATCAGAGATCACAATACATTACATAGCAGCGGAAAATATACAATACACAACTAGAAGTAATACATGGATACAGAGCTTTCCGAGTATCGTTCCAGTTGTAAATCAGGATTCTGTGAATATAAATCTGCAAAACCAAAACTACTAGCTGCCCGTGTCGAAATAAGGGAACCCAGAGTATTGGTTAAAACAATAAACTCCAGGTCAGTCATGGGACTGGTGTGAGAACTAAAACAGTTATTTATCTTTATTTTAAAGTTAGGTAAATCAAGGGATCACGCCGTATAACACGGAACGGGTTTCCTCCCAAGAACACCAGTGCATAAAACAAACAGCGCAATGCTAAGTAATGAACAATGAAGCTATTATAAGACCCAGGTCCCATCACACAATGCAACGCAAGCCATAGGATAGGGTTTTTACCTTATAATAGCCAAAGAATGCTTGATACGCTAAATTTCATGTTTAAATTCTTAATCAGACTCCAACCGTAAATTAGTAAGAGGACGATTCCTAAGTAGTAACCCCGAAGGCCGAAACCAACATTAGACTAATACCCAGGAAACCATCCATCTTAGCTCGTTTCCAGTTAGTTTCTGATTTTATATACAATCATAAATATCAATCATAGGCGACATGAGCGTCCCATGCCACTATGTCGCCATATATAGGTTTATAATCAAAACCGTACATATCGTATTTCGAAATTGGATTTCCATCTGTGAACCGAGGCAAAAGATAGTCCTCACCGAATTCGAGACAATCTAGCCCATGTCTCTGGCAAGTACTCAGTCAAGCCTTTGGATCGTCAGGGCCGATCCACCGATGTGGATTAAAATGCCTGAACACTGCGTTTCCCCGCCCTTTTGGGCGTAAATGAGCCAATGAGTGACTCCATCGGCTTCACATAGTCACCGATATATCCGAGGCGCCTTGCAACAGCAACAACCACATAAGTCAAACTCGTCAGGGCGTGTAAAACTACTGATGCCACTTCTAGCTAGGAATAAACGCATGTCCTTCCTGAGGTCCTCTCCCTTTTTTGATTCACCACCGGGGTGTGAGGCTCACGAATCAACGCTACACAAAGCTACGCCACACAGGCCATGCTTTGATCATCAACCACAAGACTTTGCTTTTCAACAGAAGAGTTGGTCATTTTCATCTTAGCATGCCACACAGGCAAACCACTCCATGCAACCGATATCCATCAATCACACAGAATGATATCCAATGTCAGACACACAGTCAATTTGCAAGTCCGTTCTGGGTCTGAACGAAACCGGAGGCACCTTGTACCTCGCATATCCATTGATCTCCAAGTACGTCTGGACGATCACCAACTGATTCCCTCCTCTTGGGTGTACGGCCCAATCAAGATCATCAGTAATTACCCAAACGACGTGAAGACCTCCGGTCTTCGACCACCGTCTTCATCTTCGACTCATCGTCGAATCAGTTATTCAGAGTGGGATAAACCCGGTCTTTCTGAATAACTCGCGTATATAATAAACAAGTGTTACACAAACACAATATACGCCTCATTCCAATTCATCAGTCACTAACCGCAGATTAGCAAGAGAATAATTCCCCAAACATTAACCCCGAAGGCCGAAACCAACATCAGATCAATACCCGAGAAACCATTCTTCTTAGCTAACCTAAAGTTTGTTTCTAATTTCAAATTCTTAGGGAAAGATTCCCATTAATTTTATCAAAGATAAATTCTTTTAAATTTATTCTTTAATCTTCCTTTGAATGTCACTTCAAACTAGTCGGGATTAGCGAACCACACCGAAGTAATCATTTATTTTATTTCTCATTCCCAACCTATTCATCCCATGAAGTAAAACTGGTCATACTTCATATCTAACACCATGGTGTAATCGGTAAATTCAATTACCATTTCACGTTCAAATCTAATTAAAGATTTAACTATCGCCTAGAGCAAAACTGGTGATACTCCATTCTCGATCTTTTCAATCTAATTAAAGATTCGTTAAAACTTCACTTAGTTTTAATCTTTGACTGGGTTAAAGAATCAATGTCATTTAAAACACAGTTCACGATAAACCCCAATATCATATCACATTTTAATCAGTCCCTAACCGTAAATTAGCAAGCGAGCAATTCCCTAAGTATTAACCCCGAAGGCCGAAACCAACATTAGATCAATACCCAAGAAACCATTCAACTTAACTAATCTCCAGTTAGTTTCTGATTTTCTTAACTCCGCTGGGTCTAAGAACAATATTATTGAAGATACCATTCATGACAACCCAAAATCACATTCCATTAATTATCGGGTTAAAGAACAAGTGTTATTTAAAACACCGTTCACGATAAACCCAAAAATCAATTCAAATTCAATTCCAATTAAATACCATTTAATTGGTACACTTCATCAAATCTAAATAAAAAGATTTAATCTTTTTCTCAACTAGGCTTAAGAACAGTGTTAATGAAGACACCATTCACGACAAACCCAAATCCCATTTGATATTAAATACAAGGCTCTGAATAGAAAATACATCGGCTTATATTCAATATCAAATTCTACGACCCACAAATATCGTATTGGAAATAACGATATAAATATATCTTTCAAATTTCCATAACAATATCTGTATAATCACGAAATCCAACATCAAAATATTCCAAGGACAATTTCGATTCAAATCCACTCCAATTCAATTATTGGAAATTCTGGTTACTTTTAAAACCATTTCAAATCCACTTTATTTATTTTAAAAATAAATAGAATTATAATTCTAGTTCAAAACTAGTTCATTTCGATAAAAATCTATTTTTATCTTTTCAAATATGGATTTTTTCATCCCAATTCTTCACAAATCATTTCTTATGATTTTACACAAATTATTGATATTTTTAATAATTTTATCTAGGCCCGTACAGTCGATTTCCATCAACGGCCATCGAACTGCACTTACAACGACCTTTTCCAAATCTGATTTGGACATAATTCCGAATCCAACCGTTAGATTTCAAATTTCTAATATTCGTTAGAAAGCTCTTTTCGATATGAACCCAACGGTTCCAGTTTTAGGAGAATCCGACGGTCGGATCTCCCGCAATATCCATTCGAAGTCAATGGTCGAAATTCGCGAACTGCCGCGGCGCGACGCGTTCTATTCAGGCCATTATATATATATATATATATATATATATATTATATTATATATATTTTGTCGATTTCGTTTTAAAACATATTTTATAAATCGTTTTAAATTTGTTTTCAAAACGATTTCAACTTCCATCTTAAATTCAAATCAAAATTGAATCTTCCCAATATAAATTCGTTTTAAATTCATTTCAACTCGATTTCAATTCAAATCCATTTCAGTTCAAATCGGTTTCAATTCAAATCGATTTCAGTTCAATTTCAATATGTTTAAAATTCAATTCAAAACGATTTCAATTCTATTTCAATATAATTCGAATTTCAATTCATTTCAAAATATCATATTTTGAAATCAATTTCAATATTCATTATAAAATGAATAAAACCGATATAAATATCATTCTTGTCAAAATGGCGTCAATCTAATCAGCACGGCTTTTATTCAATACATGAAATTATTTTATTTCAACACATGAAATTATTTTATTTCAACACATGAAACTATTTTATATCAACCCATGAATATATTTTCTAAATTGGAATGAGGCCCAATCAATTACCATATAATGTTAATTATATGAATTTTCTACAACACATGTATATAATAGCAACGGTAAATAAACAACCATCATCCAGAGTGCACCACACAACTGCATAAGCATTAAATATAAATAATTAACGCTTACACAGTCTGTCAATCCATCGATTGACATACGACTAAACAATCGGGATTAGTGTACGTCAAATCTCATCCTAATACCCGTTTGGGTTTCAAATCAACAAACACAGATTTTTATTTGTGCAGTTGGGCGATGTGTAAAATTTATCGTCCCAATCAATATCAGTCAAATCAGTGTATATAAACAAATCGTCTGATTTGTGTATAAATATTTATTTTATATACACATTAGAAATTATATTTTTACCATAAAATATTTTCCACTATAAAATATTTTATTTCATTCCACATCACACAATGCAAATTTCACAACATAGCAACAAACAAACAAGTCATCCATGGACTGTGGACGACGGGTGTCGGGGGCTACTAAACACCGTCTGCATCCTAGTATATATTTCAAACTAGAAATAGAAATAAAAGTGAGGAGTTCTCACCGATAAGCTAAACCAAACGCCATGACTCTTCTTTTGTAGAAATCTTCGCCGTGTTCGCCTTTTGCCAATTTCACTGTTCGTAGCCACTACATATATAAAAATCACATTTTTATATTGTTGCTATGTATATAAAAATCGCATTTTTACACCGCTACTATATAGATAAAAATTCTATTTTTGCACTGCTACTATATCGATAAAATTTCTATTTTTACACCACTACTATATTGATAAAAATTCTTTTTTTACATAGCTACTATATCAATAAAAATTCTATTTTTTACATAGCTACTATATCGATAAAAAAATCTATTTTTACATAGCTACTATATCGATAAAAATCTGACCTTTTCTTTTCGATTAACTATATTAAAGTCCGACCTTTTCTTGTTCGATTAACTATATAAAAATCCGACCTTTTCTATTCGATTAACTATATAAAAATCCGACCTTTTCTATTCGATTAACTATATAAAAATCCGACCTTTTCTATTCGATTTACTATATAAAAATCCGACCTTTTCTATTCGATTAACTATATAAAAATCACATTTTTATTTCGCTGCATATATTATAAAAATCTAATTTTTATTTCAACGCTATTCGAATAAAAATCACATTTTTATTCGGCTCTTATATATATAAAAAAAATCAAATTTTTACTTCGCTAATGAATATATAAAAATCGAAATTTTACTTAGCTAATGAATATATAAAAATCGAATTTTTACTTCGCTAAAAATCGCATCTTTATATAGCTACACATATAAAAAGATCACATTTTTATGAAGTTATTCACGCGATAAAAATCAAGTCTTTATAATGTTCAAAATCTTAACTTTATCAGCGTAGAAATCTAACTTTTATTAGATATAAAAATCTAATTTTTAATAATACATATTAATAAATAAATAAACATACATTTCATTAAAGAAAATTGGGTCTTCACTGCAGGGGGGTCCATGTCAGCTTTGCGGGAGGTGGGGGAAACGCCGGAGCTTGGAGGTGGCAGCTGGAGGCGGCTCAGGGCACACGGTGGTCGAGGTTAGGGTTTTTTAGGCAATTTGGGTGTGGAGTTTTATGGTGGAAAGAGGGGAGGCGGGCAGATCAGAGGAGGGGGAGAACGTGAGGGAAGGGCGGAGGTCCGACGCCTTTGGCGGCGGAGGAGGGAATGGTGTCGTGGTCAACGGAGGATCGGGTTTTTTCTTTTCTTTTCTTTTCTTTACAGAATGATTCTGAAAGGAGAGGAGAGAAGGAGAGAAATAGGAGAGAGAGGAGGTATAAATATATGTATTTAATTTTATTTTAATTCCCAGAAGTAGTTTTTTCATTCGAATTCAAAATCGAACCCACCGACTGTCGTCCCTAGCTAATTACCCCCATTCCGAACTCAATGGAATATGCATCGTAAGCCAGTTCGGCTGTTTCGATCAGTTTTTGCTCAAATCAAAATTTAAATCTATATATTCTATTTTGAACGTACATTTCAATTTACCGAGGCCATGTACTGACTCTAAAAATTCCAGAAAAGTTATTTCTAGCTTCGTATCGATGATACGATCCTAACAAAAGAAATTTCATCGAATTCTGAGACAGTATGAAAAATGGCCATTTTCCAGTCGATTAAAATCAACTGAAACTGGTCAAACGCGTTTTTCTTTGCCACACTCACATATCGATTCGAAAAGCTACGAATTTTGGAATCTAGCAATAACTTGACATCACCGATCCAACAAAAGTGGTTTCATCGAAAACCGAGGTCGTTTGCAAAATGGCTATTTTTAAGGGCCAGAATTCCATAGCGACTATTCTGAATTTTCAACTGGACATAACTTTTATCCCCACTATGGAATTTCCATTATTCGGATTCGTTGGAAAGATATTCTCAATTAGATTTAAATAATTTTGGTTTCACTAAAATCCGGTTTATTTTGAATCCTGTACATTCATTCGAACTTTGAAATCGAATTTTCGAACTACGCGCCATTTTCAATTCCTTTTATAAATATAAATAAATATTTATATTCTAACGACGATCTATATAAATATATACTTTCGAATTCTATTCAAAATAAATTTCTCGTCGTTTTCATTTAAAATAATTCATTTTAAATATTCAAAATTCGCTAAAATTGCCAAAATAATTTTTTTAAATTGGCTCAGATTTCCGGGTTATTACAATCTCCCACACTTAAAACTTTTCATCCCCGAAAAGGAATGAAGCCGAAAGTTGTTTAACTAATCAATTCAACTTTCACTATTTTCTTTATGGCTTAAGTTCTTCAACTTTTCAGTTTCTAAGAAGTTTTCAAATTTTTCAAAAAATTGGCTAACACCTTAAATTTTCGAAAAATTTCGCCATAACCTCCCCTGCACCGGGGACTTCGGGATATTTTATATAGCCTCCCATGGCCTTCTTCAATCCAAAAGAAAAAGAAAAAGCCAAGCGGCTAGCCAATCGGCTCATAAAATCATCATCACCAAAACAAAACAGTAAATTATGGTAAACATGTACCTATTTGTCGGGCAAACAATTTTATTCTTCTGCTCTAGCCTCCTTGCTATGACCTGTTCAATGTAAGTACATGTACATGCATGCAAATGCGATAAATTTTCAATACAACTCACTATTTGATCAATTTGGCTAAAGGGTTCAAATTCTAATTTTTCAACCAATAATCAAACAACTCAACCAGCAATCAATTAGTGAATTATCATTTCAAATTCATAATTTTGATATATAGTCCAAAAATCAGATTTTTGATGCCAAATCACAACAATAGGCCCTATCTAGCTTTGGTTCTCACACAGTCTAATGGAATTATATAGACATCTCACTTTCGAAGCTCGAATATAAATTCTGATGATGTACGTACTATAGCGATCATCAGAACCATCTCCGGGCGACTAGAGTGTGATTCTATATATATCCAGTATATCAAAACTTCGTATACACGCGGATCAGACGTATACGTAAAATCTTTATATACTGGACTGTCCAAATCCAATACAAATAAATATTCAAATACGTATAAAACGATTTAAATTTCAAAACAAAATTTGTTTACATTTTCAAAAATATACACTTCACACTCATTCTAGGATACTACTGATCCCATCTCTAACAAGTCATTCCCATCGGATATTACTAATCCAATATCTGATGAATTCTTTCGTATGGTTCTAATGTGCCTTGTTCTCTGAGCTTTGTAAACCAAAGCTCTGATACCACTGTAAGAACCCGTAACTTCCTCGGTAAGGAAAGAGCGGATACTTTGAGAACAACACACAAAAGAACGCAGACAGAAGAACATTTCATTGTATATTACAACAATTTCACTAGAATACAAGAATATATAGAGTATGAACAAATATTACACATTATAATATATCAGAGATTACAATACATTACATAGCAGTGGAAAATAATACAATACACGACTAAAAGTAATACACGGATACAGAGCTTTCCGAGTATCGTTCCAGCTGTAAATCAGGATCTTGTGAATATAAATCTGCAAAACCAAAACTACTAGCTGCCCGTGTCGAAATAAGGGCAACCAGAGTTTAGGTTAAAACAATAAACTCCAGGTCAGTCATGGGACTGGTGTGAGAACTAAAACAGTTATTTATCTTTATGTTAAAGTTAGGTAAATCAAGGGACCGCGCCGTATAACACGGAACGGGTTTCCTCCCAAGAACACCAGTGCATAAAACAAACAGCGCAATGCTAAATAAAGAACAATGAAGCTATTATAAGACCCAGGTCCCATCACACAATGCAATGCAAGCTGGAGGATAGGGTTTTTACCTTATAATAGCCAAAGAATGCTTGAAACGCTAAATTTCATGTTTTAATTCTTAATCAGAATCCAACCATAAATTAGTAAGAGGACGATTCCCTAAGTATCAACCCCGAAGGCCGAAACCAACATCAGACTAATACCCAGGAAACCACCCATCTTATCTCGTTTCCAATTAGTTTCTGATTTTATATACAATCATAAATATCAATCATAGGCGGCATGAGCGTCCCATGCCACTATGTCGCCACATATAGGTTTACAATCAAAACCGCACATATCGTATTTGGAAATTGGATTTCCATCTGTGAACCGAGGCAAAAGATAGTCCTCACCGAATTCGAGACAATCTAGCCCATGTCTCAGGTAAGTACTCAGTCAAGCCTTTGGATCATCAGGGCCGGTCCACCGATGTGGATTAAAATGCCTGAATACTGCGTTTCCTCGCCCTTTGGGGGCGTAAATGAGACAACGAATGACTCCATCGGCTTCACATAGTCACCGATATATCCGAGGCACCTCGCAACAGCCACAACCACATAAGTCAAACTCGCCAGGGCGTGTAAAACCACTGACGCCACTTCTAGCTAGAAAGAAACGCATGTCCTCCCTGAGGTCCTCTCCCGTTTTGGATTCACCACCGGGGAGTGAGGCTCGCGAATCTGCGCTACACAAAGCTATGCCACACAGGCCGTGCTTTGATCATCAACCACAAGACTTTGCTTTTCAACAGAAGCCTTGATCATTTGCATCTTAGCATGCCACACAGGCAAACCACTCCATGCAACCGATATCCATCAATCACACAGAATGATATCCAATGTCAGACACACAGTCCATTTGCAAGTCCGTTCTGGGTCTGAACGAAACCGGAGCCACCTTGTACCTTGCATATCCATCGATCTCCAAGTACGTCTGGAAGATCACCAACTGATTCCCTCCTCTTGGGTGTACGGCCCAATCAAGATCATCAGTAATTACCCAAACGACGTGAAGACCTCCGGTCTTCGACCACCGTCTTCATCTTCGACTCATCGTCGAATCAGTTATTCAGAATGGGATAAACTCGGTCTTTCTAAATAACTCGCGTATATAATAAACAAGTGTTACACAAACACAACATACGCCTCATTCCATTTCATCAGTCACTAACCGCAGATTAGCAAGAGAATAATTCCCAAAATATTAACCCCGAAGGCCGAAACCAACATCAGATCAATACCCGAGAAACCATTCTTCTTAGCTAACCTATAGTTAGTATCTAATTTCACATTCTTAGGGAAAGGTTCCCATTAATTTTATCAAAGATAAATTCTTTTAAATTTATTCCTTAATCTTCCTTTGAATATCACTTCAAACTAGTCGGGATTAGCGAACTACACCGAAGTAATCATTTATTTTATTTCCCAATCCCAACCTATTCATCCCATGAAGTAAAACTGGTCATACTTCATATCTAACATCACGGTGTAATTGGTAAATTCAATTACCATTTCACGTTCAAATCTAATTAAAGATTTAACTATCGCCTGGAGCAAAACTTGTGATACTCCATTCTCGATCTTTTCAATCTAATTAAAGATTCATTAAAACTTCACTTAGTTTTATTCTTTGACTGGGTTAAAGAATCAATGTCATTTAAAACATAGTTCACGATAAACCCCAATATCATATCACATTTTAATCAGTCCCTAACCGTAAATTAGCAAGTGAGCAATTCCCTAAGTATTAACCCCGAAGGCCGAAACCAACATCAGACGAATACCCAAGAAACCATTCAATTTAACCAATCTCCAGTTAGTTTTTGATTTTCTTAACTCCGTTGGGTCTAAGAACAGTATTATTGAAGATACCGTTCAGGACAACCCAAAATCACATTCCATTAATTATCGGGTTAAAGAACAAGTGTTATTTAAAACACCGTTCACGATAAACCCAAAAATCAATTCAAATTCAATTCCAATTAAATACCATTTAATTGGTACACTTCATCAAATCTAAATAAAAAGATTTAATCTTTTTCTCATCTGGGCTTAAGAACAGTGTTAATGAAGACACCATTCACGACAAACCCAAATCCCATTTGATATTAAATACAAGGCTCTGAATAGAAAATACATCGGCTTATATTCAATATCAAATTCTACGACCCACAAATATCGTATTGGAAATAATGATATAAATATATCTTTCAAATTTCCATAACAACATCTGTATAATCACGAAATCCAACATCAAAATATTCCAAAGACAATTTCGATTCAAATCCACTCCAATTCAATTATTGGAAATTCTGGTTACTTTTAAAACCATTTCAAATCCACTTTATTTATTTTAAAAATAAATAGAATTATAATTCTAGTTCAAAACTAGTTCATTTCGATAAAAATCTATTTTTATCTTTTCAAATATGGAATTTTTCATCCCAATACTTCACAAATCATTTCTTATGATTTTACACAAATTATTGATATTTTTAATAATTTTATCTAGGCCCGTACAGTCGATTTCCATCAACGATCATCGAACTGCACTTACAGCGACCTTTTCCAAATTTGATTTGGACATAATTCCAAATCCAACTGTTAGATTTCAAATTTATAATATTCGTTAGAAAGCTCTTTTCGATATGAACCTAACGATTCCGGTTTTAGGAGAATCAGACGGTCAGATCTCCCGCAATATCCATTCGAAGTCAATGGTCGAAATTCGCGAACTGCCGCGGCGCGGCCCGTCCTATTCATGCCATTATATATATATATATACATATATATATATATATATTATATTTCGTAGATTTCCTTTTAAAACGTATTTTATAAATCATTTTAAATTCTTTTTCAAAACGATTTCGACTTCCATCTCAAATTCAAATCAAAATTGAATCTTCCCAATATAAATTCGTTTTAAATTCATTTCAACTCGATTTCAATTCAAATCCATTTCAGTTCAAATCGGTTTCAATTCAAATCGATTTCAGTTCAATTTCAATACGTTTTAAATTCAATTCAAAACGATTTCAATTCTATTTCAATCTAATTCGAATTTCAGTTCATTTCAAAATATCAGATTTTGAAATCACTTTCGATATTCATTATAAAATGAATAAAATCGATATAAATATCGTTCACGTCAAAAGGGCGTCAATCTAATCAACATGGCTTTTATTCAATTCAAGAAATTATTTTATTTCAACACATGAAATTATTTTATTTTAACACATGAATTTATTTTCTAAATTGGAATGAGGCCCAATCAATTACCATTTAATGTTAATTATATGGATTTTCTACAACACATGTATATAATAGCAACGCTAAATAATCAACCATCATCCAGAGTGCACCACACAACTGCATAAGCATTAAATATAAATAATTAACGCTTACACAGTCTGTCAATCCATCGATTGACATACAACTAAACAATTGAGATTAGTGTACGTCAAATCTCATCCCAATACCCGTGTGGGGTTTCAAATCAACAAACACAGATTTTTATTTGTGCTGTTGGGCGATGTGTAAAGTTTATCGTCTCAATCAATATCAGTCAAATCAGTGTATATAAACAAATCGTCCGATTTGTTTATAAATATTTATTTTATATACACGTTAAAAATTATATTTTTAACCATAAAATATTTTCCACTATAAAATATTTTATTTCATTCCACATCACACAATGCAAATTTCACAACATAGAAACCAAACAAACAAGTCATCCATGGTCTGTGGACGACGGGTGTCGGGTGCTACTAAACACCGTCCTTATCCTAGTATATATTTCAAACTAGAAATAGAAATAAAAGTAAGGGGTTCTCACCGATAAGCTAAACCAAACGCCACGACTCTTCTTATGTAGAAATCTTCGTCGTGTTCGCCTTTTGCCAATTTCACTGTCTGTAGCCACTGCATATATAAAAATCACATTTTTATATTGTTGCTATGTATATAAAAAATCACATTTTTACACCGCTACTATATAGATAAAAATTCTATTTTTACACCGCTACTATATCGATAAAAATTCTATTTTTACACCACTACTATTTCGACAAAAATTCTATTTTTACATAGCTACTATATCGATAAAAATTCTATTTTTACATAGCTACTATATCGATAAAAATTCTATTTTTACATAGCTACTATATCGATAAAAATCCGACCTTTTCTATTCGATTAACTACATAAAAATCCGACCTTTTCTTATTCGATTAACTATATTAAAATCCGACCTTTTCTATTCGATTAACTATATAAAAATCCGACCCTTTCTATTCGATTAACTATATAAGAATCCGACCTTTTCTATTTGATTTACTATATAAAAATCCGACCTTTTCTATTCGATTAACTATATAAAAATCCGACTTTTCTATTTGATTAACTATATAAAAATCCGACCTTTTCTATTCGATTAGCTATATAAAAATCACATTTTTATTTCGCTGCATATATTATAAAAATCTAATTTTTATTTCAACGCTATTCGAATAAAAATCACATTTTTATTCAGCTCTTATATATATAAAAAAATCGAATTTTTACTTCGCTAATGAATAAATAAAAATCAAATTTTTACTTCGCTAAAAATCGCATCTTTATATAGCTACACATATAAAAAGATCACATTTTTATGAAGTCATTCACACGATCAAGTCTTTATAATGTTCAAAATCTAAACTTTATCAGCGTAGAAATCTAACTTTTATTAGCTATAAAAATCTAATTTTTAATAACACAAATAAATAAATAAATAAATTTACATTTCATTAAAGAAAATTGGGTCTTCACTGCAGGGGGGGTCCACGTCAGCTTTGCGGGAGGTGGGGGAAACGCCGGAGCTTGGAGGTGGCAGCTGGAGGCAGCGCAGGGCACACGGTGGTCTAGGTTAGGTTTTTTTAGGCAATTTGGGTGTGGAGTTTTACATTAGAAAGAGGGAAGGCGGGCAGATCGGAGGAGGGGGAGAACGTGAAGGAGCAGCGGAGGTCCGACGCCTTTGGCGGCGGAGGAGGGAAGGGGGTCGTGGTCAACGGAGGATCAATTTTTTTTCCTTTTCTTTACAGAACGATTTTGAAAGGAGAGGAGAGAGGGAGAGAAATAGGACAGAGAGGAGGTATAAATATATATATTTAATTTTATTTTAATTCCCAGAAGTAGCTTTTTCATTCGAATTCAAAATCAAACCCACCGACTGTCGTTCCTAGCTAATTACCCCCATTCCGAACACAATGGGATATGCATCGTAAGCCAGTACGGCTGTTTCGATCAGTTTTCGCTCAAATTAAAATTTAAATCTATATATTCTATTTTGAACGTACATTTCAATTTATCGTGGCCACGTACTGACTCTAAAAATTCCAGAAAAATTATTTCTAGCTTCGTATCAACGATACGGTCCTAAATAAACTAATTTCGCTGAATTTTGAGACTGTATGAAAAATGGCCATTTTCCTATCGATTAAAATCAACTGAAACTGGTCAAACGCGTTTTCCTTTGCCACGCTCACATATTGATTCGAAAAGTTACGAATTTTGGAATCTAGCAATAACTTGACATCACAGATCCAACAAAAGTGGTTTCGTCGAAAACCGAGGTCGTTTGCAAAATGGCTATTTTTAAGGGTCAGAATTCCATAGCGACTATTCTGAATTTTCAACTGGATATAACTTTTTATCCCCGCTATGAAATTTGCATTATTCAGATTCGTTGGAAAGATATTCTGAATTAGATTCAAATATTTTTGGTTTCACTAAAATCCGGTTTATTTTGAATCCTGTACATTCATTTGAACTTTGAAATCGAATTTTCGAACTACCGCGCCATTTTCAATTCCTTTTATAAATATAAATAAATATTTATATTCTAACGACGATCTATATAAATATATACGTTTGAATTCTATTCAAAATAAATTTCTCGTCGTTTTTATTTAAAATAATTCATTTTAAATATTCAAAATTCGCTAAAATTGCCAAAATAAATTTTTTAAATTGGCTCAGATTTCCGGGTTATTACACCCCTATAGGGGGGTCGACTCCCATGTAGACACTCCTTGGGGAGGTCGACACCCCTAAGCGGGAGATTTCCCGCTCAGCCGATTTCTGAGTTTTTGAATTTCGAACTGAATTGATTATTTTTAATTTATTTTATGCTTACACTAGAAATCTTCTAACATCCATAACATCTTTATACGGAGCCCAATTCATGCAAACTCGGACTCTATCTCAAGCAGAATTCCGAGATGAACGCAATGATGTAACCCGTTTCACCCAATTCTTCTTCTAAAAATTAAGTGTTCTTAATTTTGTTAATTTTAATATTCACGGAAAATACGGTGTGTTACATTCTCCCCTCCTTAAAGGATTTCGTCCCCGAAATCTCTAAGTTAAGAAGAATGTATCCTAACATCCAACATCCATCTACTCAACCATCAATCACATGCATCCATTTTCCTTTAAAAGATTTTCTAGTTCTTTCATGATCATATGCTTTGTGTGTGTATATGTCCTTATCTAATGCAAAATCAGGCGGTCTACTGATTCAGTTGACCTCCTTGATGCGAATCATGTCGGTGCTATGAGTCCATCATGTATGCAATTATTCCTAATCATATTTTGTAACTTCTACATGAGTGCACAATCATTCATACAAATGCAACGTCCACATGATAACACATCAAGTTTCAATCCATATATAAATACATATATGCATATGCAATATGAAAGTGACTGAGCTGATCTAGTACCTACTGTGTGTGTGTGTATATGCATCCACGAGCGACCACTAGCAACACTTGCAACCATCAATCATAACATGTTTCAAATACATTTTTACATCCATTGGTTTCTACCTAAGGATTAAGAATAGGACCGGGGAGATATACTTAAGAGATAGATACAAGCATGCATAAACTTATGGAAAAAGAGATCAAGAATATCCCCTTAAAAAGAAAAGGGTAGGATGCACGTATCTTGTCTTCAGTCTCCCAAGTCGCGTCTCCTTCAGCGTCACTCCACTGTACTTTAACTAGCTTGACCTCACGATTGCGTAGCTTTTTAACTTCTGTACCCAAGATACGAGTTGGAACTCTTCTCACCGTTGCTTCTCGCTCCACTTCTACTTCCTCTAGTATGCTCGACTCCACAACTTCCGCAGACTCATGTAAGCACTTCCGTATTTGAGAGACATGAAAAACATTATGAACTCCAGCCAATCATTTGTGCATATCTATTTATTAGCCATCTTCCCAATCCTCTCAATAATAAGAAATGGCCCTACAAATCTTGGTGCCAATTTTCCTACGAACCCAAAGCAAATGACATTCTTCAAAGGAGATACTTTAAGAAAAACTCTATCTCCAAACCTCAAACTCAAGGTCGTTCCTTCTTTTATCAGCGTAGGACTTCTGTCTATCTTGTGCGGTCTTCATTCGTCTTCATATCAAGTCCACCTTCTCTGAAGTTTCTCTGATCATGTCAGGCCCAAATACGAGCTTGTCTGTAGACTCCCACCAACAAGCTGGTGATCGACATGGCTTCCATATAAATCCTCAAAGGGTTCCATGCCTATGGTGGCTTGGTAGCTATTATTGTAGGCGAATTCCACCAAAGGAAGATGATCCTCCCATGTTCCTCCAAAATCAAGAATGCACAATCTCAAAAGATCTTCTAATACCCTGTTCACCCTTTCCGTCTGACCATCGGTTTGAGGGTGATAGTCAGTGCTTAAGCATAGCTGTGTGCCTACAGCCTCTTGTAAATTCTTCCAAAACTCGCTCATAAAGATAGGATCCCGATCACTTACTATGCTAGAGGGTATTCCATGCAGTCGAACCACCTCTTTAAGATAAATGGATGCTAATGATGAGGCAGTCTTCCTACTCTTAATAGGTATAAAGTGAGCGCTTTTAGTGAGCCTGTCCACTATTACCCAAATACCGGTATTGCCCCTTCTTGACCTAGGCAACCCATCAATAAAATCCATCAAAATGCTATCCCATTTCCACTATGGGATCTCTAGAGGATGAAGCAGACCACCAGGCTTCTTCTGCTCTGCCTTGACTTGCTGACATATCAAGCATTTAGAGACAAACTCATCTACATCCTTCTTCATGCCATTTCAGAAGAAAACTCTTTTTATGTCTTTATGCATCTTGTCCCTTCCTGGGTGTATGGTCAACTTAGAATGGTGTGCTTCTACGAGAACGGTTTTCACCAAATCCCTTGCTTTTGGGACGCATAGTCTTCCTTCCCGTCTCAACCAATCCTTGACATCGATGGAGTATCTATTTAGGTGACTAGAAGTCTCACCTCTAATTAGCTTATCCATCACATCAACTAGCCGAGGGTCTTCACGATGCGCGGTTCCTATTAAGTCCAAAAGAGTAGGTCGCACCTCTAGCGATGCTAACAAACCAGGTACAAATTCAAAGGAGGGTCTAAAGTCAAAGTTTTCCATGTACTCCAAGCTTTGCCTTTCTACAAAGAGAGGACTTAAGATCAGCTTTTTCCTACTTAAGGCGTCTACTACCACATTGCCCTTGCCAGGGGTATAAGCAATCGCAAAATCGTATGAGGCAAGAAATTTCATCCACCTTTGTTGTCTTAAGTTAAGATATTTCTGTGAGAAAAGGTACTTTAACGATTTATGGTCCGTAAACAATTCAAACCTTTCTCCTAGTAGATAATGACGCCATGACTTAAGAGCGAAAACAATGGCAGCAAGTTCTAAATCGTGAGTTAGGTAGTTCTTCTCATGTACCTTCAACTGCCTTCCCCCATAACAAACTACCTTGCCTTCTTGCATCAAGGCAGCGCCTAGTCTGGTACCACATGCGTCTATGTATACTGTAAACATCTTACTCCCATCAGGCAATGTCAGAACTGGGGCCGTTGTCAAAGCCCTTTTCAGTCGTTGGAAAGCAACATCACAATCCAAATCCCAGGCAAAAGTTAGGTTCTTCTTCACCAACCTAGTAAGTGGTGCTGAGATCTTTGCAAAGTCCTTAATGAACTTTCTGTAAAAGCCTGCTAGCCTGAGAAAATTTCGTACTTCGGGTCCATTCCGTGGAACCTTCCAATCTTGCACTGCAACTACTTTTGCAGGATTCACAACTATCCCCTCTTTGGACACTACATGTCCAAGAAACCGTACTTCTTCTCTCCAAAAATGGCATTTGGAGAATTTTGCTTTCAGCCGATGTGCTTGAAGAGTATCCATAACTTCCCTTAAATGCAAAGCATGTTCTTTCTCACTTTTTGAGAAAATCAAGATGTCGTCCATGAAGACCACTACAAATTTATTAAGGAACTCTCTGAACACCCTACTCATCAAGTCTATGAAATAGGCGGGTGCGTTTGTCAAGCCGAAAGGCATGACAAACCATTCGAAGAAACCATCCGGAGTCCTGAACGCAGTCTTATCTATGATGTCTTCAGCCACTCTTAGCTGATGAAATCCAGTGGCCAGATCTAGTTGGGAGAAAACCGAGGCACCTACGAGCTGGTTGAACAAGTCGTCTATTCTAGGAAGTGGGTGCCTATTCTTCTTGGTCAGCTTGTTTAGCTCCCTATAGTCCACACACAGGCGAAGTGAACCATCCGCTTTGGTTGCAAACACCATTGGAGCACCCTATTCAGAAATACTCTACCTTATGAAACCCTTTTCAAGCAACTCTTTAACTTGCTTGCTAAGCTCTTTCCTTTCCCTTGGAGCTATGTGTCTAATGGGTAAAGCAATAGGTTTTGCATTATCAACAAGGTATATGTGGAAGTCTATCTCTCGCTTCGAAGGTAAACCCTTCACCTGTTCAAAGACATCCGAGTACTCACGGACTACTCTAACAGATTGCAAGTTTTCAACGGGCGCATCAAGAGATTCTAGATAGCTAAGCATAACAGAATTCATGGGATTACAAGAGATTTCAAGAGTGTTACCGAGGCGAGTCATAAGTCTAACCACTCTCCTTTCACAATCGAGGATGGCACCATTACTGGATAACCAATCCATGCCTAGAATCCACCCATATCCCGTGAAACCCAAAACATAAGCATCACATCTAAACCCAACGCTTAGTATAGGAATTTCCAAATCCAGACAAATCATTTACAAATAAGCCAAACCCCTAATTGGATTTGAAACAACCATGGGATCCTCTACTATACTGGTATCTAGGTGCAGAGATTCAACTAAAGCAGTAGATATAATAGAGTGCAATGTGCCAGAATCAAAAAGAGTATGAACTAGATGATCAGAAAGATAAACTAAACTCTGAACAAATATATTTCTACCTCTTTCTTGTGGAGGTGCAATGAGAGCGTGAATCTTCCCTCCAGAAGTAGATCCAGTCCCCTTTTCCCTTGCCTTCTTGGGCAATCCTTAGCCATATGTCCTGTCTCGCCGCAATGAAAGCAACCACCCATCTTCCTTTTCTTCTTTCTGCATTCCTTAATCATATGTCTAGGTATGCCACAAAATTTACACTTCCTCTTGTCACCGGGTTTGTTATTTTTCCCGCCTTTCTTTGAATCCATCTTCTTATTCTGCGATCCCTCCAATTTCTTGTCTAGAGGTTCTTCCACCTTTGCCTCTTTCTTGCCATCCTTGTCTTCCTCCTGTAACAGTGCCATATTCACCAGTCTCTCAAAAGTTGCACCCATAGGTATATAGGACATAGCTAGGCTGTGCAGTGGCTCATTTAACCCTTTAACGAATCGGAGAGCCTTTTTATGTGGAGTGTTTACTAACACCAGCCCGAATCTAGTCAGCTGATTGAATTGGTTGACGTATACCTTAACTGATAGGATTCCCTATTTGAGTGCTAAGAACTTCTCCATCTGTAGACTTCGTTCAGCTTGCGAGAGGAACTTCATTTCAAATCTCATTCCGAAATCCTCCCAAGTTTCAACTAGTCTCTCAGCATTAGTAACTTACCACCAGTAAGAGGCTTCGTCCTTAAGTAACCATACAGCCAATTGTATCTTCTTCCTATCGTCCACTTTGAAGATAACGAACAAATCTTCTGGTTCCTTGAGTCAGTTTCTTGCTTCCACAAATGACCCAGTCCCATTAAATTTCTTTCCACCCATAGCTCGAAAGTCTCTACATATCTTCAAGAAAGCATTCACATGCGGAGGAGGAGGAGGAACGTCTGCTGGGCCTGCGTCACTAGCCCTAGCTTCCAAATACCTTCTGAACCAGCCAGGTATCATTATGCCCTCGGGAAGATTAAGATCTCCAGACATGCTAAAACGAAAAGAAAAGTTTCAAAACAAAGGATAGAAAGATAGTGCATATGGATTTGGGGATTACGCCTTTAAAATAAAACAACACTTTTCTTGAAAATGCTTCTTTAAACTTCTTTTTGAAAAATAGTTTTCAAAAACTTTTATCTGATCTGGTAAACCATCGCTCTGATACCAAGTGAAACACCCCACCTCCGTTAAGGTCACTCACAAAGGGAATACATTAACTTTGGTGAAGCATTTTAGGTAAAAGACACAGATAATTTACAAGACAGACATACAAATAGCAGAAAACTGAAATCATTTCATAAATACCGTGGTTCAGTCAAAACATTACAAGCATTGTCTCAAAATCCAACTTCTAAATTTTTATATAAGACATCTGTCTTGATTTAAAACTCCAAGTACATAAAGAAGCATAAAACAGTAGTAAAGCAGCATAAATGCCCAGTAAAAGTATAACCACAGCCATATCCCAAGAAAAGAGAATCCAAGCAATACATCTACTCTTTTCAAGCTAAAAAAGGTCTGCACTAAGCTGAACTATTCCCTCCCTGAGGACCTTGGGGAGGAGAGGGGACAAAAGAAAAGAAGGCAAAAGAAAACGGGTCAGACATAAGTCTGGTAAGTCCAGTGATTATTCAACATGTAAACGGGTAAAAGGATCATGACATGAATAAACTGAACATAGGAAAATACCATAGCAATAAGATAACATAAGATAAGGCAAGATAAACTGAATATATTATCGCACTCATTTCCATTTATCTGCACCTACTAACGAATATTTAAACTACCATCATGTGCTCATAACAAAGTGATCCCTTTTCCGATCAGCTTCTACTCGCATGCATTTTTTTCTTGTGTCATTTTGTAACAACCCGGAAAATCTGGGCCAGTTTAAAATTTTTATTTTGGCAATTATAGCGAGTTTTGATTATTTAAAATGAATTATTTTAAATAATATCGGCGAGAAATTTATTTTGAATATAATTCGAACGTATATATTATACGCGTCGTCGTTAGAATATAAATAATTATTTATAATTATAAATAGAATGGAAAATGGCGCGGTAGTTCGATAATTCGATTTCAAACTTCAATTGAATGTACCGGGTGCAAAACAATCCGGATTTTACTGAAACCAAAAATAATGGAATCTAATTGATAATATCTTTCCAACGAATCCGAAAAATCAAAAGTTCGTAGCGGGAATCAGAAGATATGTCCAGTTGAAAATTCTGAATAATCGCTATGGAATTCAGGCCCTTAAAAATGGACATTTTGCAAATGACCTCGGATTTCGACGAAACCAGTTTTGTTGGGTCCGTGATGTCGAGTTATTGCTAGATTTCAAATCTCATAATTTTTCGAATCAATATGTGAGCGTGGCAAAGGAAAACGCGTTTGACCAGTTTCAGTTGATTTCAATCGACTGGAAAATGGTCATTTTTCCAACGGTCTCAGAATTCGACGAGACTAGTTTTGTTAGGACCGTATCGTCAATACGAAGCTAGAAAATATTTTTCTAGAATTTTTAAAGTTCGTATGCGACCCCGGTAATTTGAAATGTACGTTTAAAATTCAATATAGTGATTTAAATGTAAATTCAAAGGAAACTGATTGTAACGGTCGATTCAGCTTGCGGTACATATCCCATTGTGTTCGGAATGGGGGTATTTCGCTATAGACGACAGGCGGTGGACCTCGTTTCGAGGTCGTATGTAAAAGTCAACTTTTTAATAATTAAATAAAAAAAAAATATTCTCTTCCCCTTTATTACCCTCTGGCCCCCCCTTTTACTCGATTCATTTCCAGAAGAAAAAAAAAAAAACAACCCAAAACCCGATCCCCAAATCCCCAGTCGCCCCCTCGATCGACGCCTCCACTTCGATAGCCGGACCCCCCTCTCGCCTGACGCCAGACCCCGACGAACCTCCCTAACCACCCTCCGACTTCCTCGCGCCTCCTCCCTCTCCTCTGGAGACAACCGACGCCCCCCCCCTGATTGAAGAAACCGAAGCCCACGCCACCGCAGGTCAGACCCCCCCCCCCCCGGTAAGTTTTTTTTTATTATTTTATTTATTTTTACTTTAGTTTAAAAAAACTGTATTTTTATAAGTTTAAAAACTGTATTTTTATAAGTTTAAAAACTGTTTTGATTTTTTAATTAGCATCTAAAAACTGTTTTTATAAAAGAATTATTAAACTGATTTCTTTTAAGGAATTTTAAAACTGATTTTATAAAAGTATAAAAAAAAAACTGAATTGATTTATTTTTTATAAAGATAAAAACTGAATTGGTTTTTATAAGCAAATAATAAACTGATTTTAAAAGCAAAAATCATATTTTTATATGTGAAAGCAAAAGGTAAAAAATCATATTTTTATATGTGAAAGCAAAAGGTAAAAATCATATTTTTCAATATTGAAAGCAAAGTCAAAATCATATTTTTATATATTGAATAGCGAACTAAAAAATTTGATTTTTATATATTGAACTTTGAAATAAAGATTCGATTTTTATATATTGAATAGCGAAGTAAAAATTCGATTTTTATATATTGAACTTTGAAATAAAAATTTGATTTTTATATATTGAACTTTGAAATAAAGATTCGATTTTTATATATTGAATAGCGAAGTAAAAATTCGATTTTTATATATTGAATAGCGAAGTAAAAATTCGATTTTTATATATTGAATAGCAAAGTAAAAATTCGATTTTTATATATTGAATAGCGAACTAAAAATTCGATTTTTATATATTGAATAGCGAAGTAAAAATGTGATTTTTACATATGTAGAGGATACGGGCAAAGAAAGTGAAAGGAGGCGAAACGACGAAGACTTCTGCAAAAGAAGTGCTGTGGAGCTAGGATAGCTATAAGTGAGAATTTCTCACCTTTCAAATTTATTTTCTAGTTATATATATATACTAGGATGCAGACGGTGTTTAGTAGCACCCGACACAACCGTCCACAGACCATGGACTTGTTTGTTTGGTTGCATAGATTAGAGATTGTTTGATTGAAATTGAATTGTGTGGTGAAATGGATTGATTTGATGATGTGTGAATGGCGTGGGCCTTCACTAGACCGGGGATAAGGCTAGGCCTTGTCCCGTTTCTAGTATCGTGCCGTTATGCCGCCGAAATTTTCTAAAATGTGTTAGAAAAATAAAAATATCATTTTATTTAAAGAATGAACTGAATAGAAATTCATATGTTGAAATAAAATGTTTTATCGTTAAAAATATAATTTTTAACGTGAATGCGAATAAATAAATTATTCATTTACAAACCAGACGGTTTGTTTATGTACACTGATTTGACTGACATTGATTGGGTCGATAAATTTTACACATCGCCCAACTGCACAAATAAAATATTTGTTTGATTGTTTGAAACCCTACACGAGTGTTAGGATGAAATATGCAGTTCACTCATCCTGATTGATTAAATATGTCGATCGATTGATTGACCGGCTGTTATAAGCGTTGAATATCTATATTTGATGCTTATACGGTGTAGTGCACTTTGGTTGATGGTTGATTATTTTTCAATGCTATGATATACATGTGTTGTATGAAAATCCATATAATTAACTTTATATGGTAATTGATTGGGCCTCATTCCAATTTGAAAAATAAAGAATATTATAAAATAAAAGTTCATGTGTTGACAGTACTCATTCATTGAGATTGGTCATGTGTTGAACGAAATATTTCAATATTAAAATTTACATCTTTATCGATATAAAATAAAAGTTCATGTGTTGACAGTACTCATTCATTGAGATTGGTCATGTGTTGAACGAAATATTTTAATATTAAAATTTACATCTTTATCGATATAAAATAAAAGTTCATGTGTTGACAGTACTCATTCATTGAGATTGGTCATGTGTTGAACGAAATATTTTGATAATAACAACTATTTTGAAAATAGAAATTTATGAAGCCGTGTTGATTAGATTAACGCCATTTTGACGTGAACGATATTTATATCGATTTTAAACGATTTCGAAATGAATTGAATTGAAAACGATTTCGAAATGAATTGAATTGAAAACGATTTCGAAATGAATTGAATTGAAAACGATTTCGAAATGAATTGAATTGAAAACGATTTCGAAATGAATTGAATTGAAAACGAATTCAAATTGAATTGAAATCGAATTGAAATGAATTCAAATTGAATTGAAATTTGAATTGAATTGAAATGAATTTTAAAACGAATTTATAAGGAAGAATTCAATTTTGATTTGAATTGAAATGGAAGTTGAAGTTGCTTTTGAAACGAATTTAAAACTATTTATAAAATTCGTTTTAAATAGAATCGACGAAATATATATTATATATATAATATAATGGCCTGAATAGAACGCGCCGCGCCGCGGCAATTCGTAAATTTCGACCATTTATTTCAAACGGACATTACGGGAGATCCGACCGTCGGATTCTCCTAAAACCGGAACCGTTGGGTTCGTATCGAAAAGAGCTTTCTAACGAATGTTAGAAATTTGAAATCTAACGGTTGGATTTGGAGATACGTCCAAATCAAATTGGAAAAAGGTCGCTGTAAGTGCAGTTCGATGGCCATTGTTGGAAATCGACTGTACGGGCCTTGATAAAATTATTAAAAATAGTAATAATTTGTGTAAAATCATAAGAAATGATTTGTGAAAGTTTGGGATGAAAAACTCCATATTTGAAAAGATAAAAATAGATTTTTATCGAAATGAACTAGTTTTGAACTAGAATTATAATTCTATTTATTTTTAAATAAATAAATTGAATTTGAAATGGTTTTGAAAATAACCAAAATTTCCAATGATTGCATTGGAGTGGATTTGAATCGAAATTGTCTTCGGAATATTTCGATGTTGGAATTCGTGATATTACAGGTGTTGTTATGGAAATTTGAAAGATATATATTTGTATCGTTATTTCCAATACGACATTTGTTAGTCGTAGAATTCGATATTGAATATAAGCCGATATATTTTCTATTCAGAGCCTTGTATTGAATATCGAATGTGATTTGGGTTTGTCGTGAATGGTGTCTTCACTAACACTGTTCTTGAACCCAGTTGAGAAAAGATTAAATCTTTTTACTTAGATTTAATGAAGTGTACCAATTAAATAATATTTAATTGGAATTGAATCGATATTGATTTTTGGGTTTATCGTGAACAGTGTTTTAAATAACACTTGTTCTTTAACCCGATAATTAATGGAATGTGATTTGGGTTTGTCGTGAATGGTGTCTTCACTAACACTGTTCTTGAACCCAGTTGAGAAAAGATTAAATCTTTTTACTTAGATTTAATGAAGTGTACCAATTAAATAATATTTAATTGGAATTGAATCGATATTGATTTTTGGGTTTATCGTGAACAGTGTTTTAAATAACACTTGTTCTTTAACCCGATAATTAATGGAATGTGATTTGGGTTTGTCGTGAATGGTGTCTTCACTAACACTGTTCTTGAACCCAGTTGAGAAAAGATTAAATCTTTTTACTTAGATTTAATGAAGTGTACCAATTAAATAATATTTAATTGGAATTGAATCGATATTGATTTTTGGGTTTATCGTGAACAGTGTTTTAAATAACACTTGTTCTTTAACCCGATAATTAATGGAATGTGATTTGGGTTTGTCGTGAATGGTGTCTTCACTAACACTGTTCTTGAACCCAGTTGAGAAAAGATTAAATCTTTTTATTTAGATTTAATGAAGTGTACCAATTAAATAATATTTAATTGGAATTGAATTGATATTGATTTTTGGGTTTATCGTGAGCAGTGTTTTAAATAACACTCGTTCTTTAACCCGATAATTAATGAATGTGATTTTGGGTTTATCGTGAACCGTGTTTTAAATGACACTGATTCTTTAACCCAGTCGAAGATTAAAACTAAGTGGAGTTTTAATGAATCTTTAATTAGATTGAAAAGATCGAGAATGGAGTATCACCAGTTTTGCTCCAGGCGATAGTTAAATCTTTAATTAGATTTGAACGTGAAATTTAGAAACTAACTGTCGGTTAGCCAAGCAGAATGGTTTTCTGGATATTGATCTGATGTTGGTTTCGGCCTTCGGGGTTAATATTTGGGGAATTATTCTCTTGATTAATTTACGGTTAGTGACTAATGAATTGGAATGAGGCGTATGTTGTGTTTGTGTAACACTTTTATAATATATACGCGAGTTATTCGGAAAGACCGGGTTTATCCCATTCTGAATAACTGATACGACGATAAGTCGAAGATGAAGACGATGGTCGAAGACCGGAGGTCTTCACGTCGTTTGGGTAATTACTGATGATCTTGATTGGGCTGTACACCCAAGAAGATGGAAACAGTTAGTGATCGTCCAGACGTACTTGGAGATCGATGGATATGCGGGGTACTAGGTGCCTCCGGTTTCGTTCAGACCCAGGACGGACTTGTAAATGGACTGTGTGTCTGACATCGGATTTCATTCTGTGTGACTGATATCGGTTGCATAGGGTGGTTTGCCTGTGTGGCATGCTAAGATGCAAATGATCAAGACTTCTGTTGAAAAGCAAAGTCTTGTGGTGATGATCAAAGCACGACCTTTGTGGCGTAGCTTTGTGTAACGTTTACCTCGCGTGTTTCACACCCGGTATGAACCAAAAACGGGAGAGGACATCAGGGAGGACTTGCGTTTCCTTCTAGCTAGAAAGTGGCGTCAGTGGTTTTACACGCCCTGACGAGTTTGACTTATGTGGTTGTTGCTGTTGCGAGGCGCCTCGGATTGATCGGTCGTTCTCGAACCGATGGAGTCATTCGTTGTCTCATTGACACCCCAAAGGGTGGGGAAACGTAGTGTTCAGGCATTTTAATCCACATCGGTGGACCGGCCCTGACGATCCAAAGGCTTGACTGAGTACTTGCCTGAGACACGGGCTAGAGCGTCTCGAATCGGTTGAGGACTATCTTTTGCCTCGGTTCATAGACGGAAATCCAATTTCCAAATACGTGACATTTGCGGTTTTATTTGTAAACCTATATATGGCGACATAGTGGCATGGGACGCTCATGTCGCCTATGATTGATACTTATGATTTAAAGTTGTTTTATACACTATGCACTTATTATAGTATCAAATGATTTGTTTTAAACGTATCAAGCATTCTTTGGCTGTTATAAGGGAAAACCCTATCCCCCGGCTTGCGTTGCATTGTGTGATAGGACCTGGGTCTTACAACAGCTTCATCTTTCTTTATTTAGCATTGCGCGGTTTGTTTGATGCACTGGTATTCTTGGGAGAAAACCCGTTCCGTGTTATACGGCGTGGTCCCTTGATTTACCTAATGATTTAAAATAAAGATTAACTGTTTTAGTTCTCACACCAGTCCCATGACTGACCTGGAGTTTATTGTTTTAACCTAAACTCTGGGTGCCCCTATTTTGACACGGGCAGCTAGTAGTTTTGGTTTTGCAGATTTATATTCACAGGATCCTGGTTTACAGCTGGAATGATATCCGGAAAGCTTTGTATCCGTATATCTCTTCTAGTTGTATATTGTATTATTTTCCGCTGCTATGTATTTAAATGTAATTTAAATCTCTGATATTTCTGTGTAATATTCATTTATACTCTGTATATTCTTGTAATCTGATGCATTGTTGTAATATACAATGAAATGTTCTTCTGTATGCGTTCTGTTTTGTCGTGTTCTCAAACGATAGGGCTTTTCGAACGGCCTGGATCGGTTTAACGACTGGTTCGGACCGAGCGAAATTCCTTCTCGTCACAGTTGGTATCAGAGCTTTGGTTTACAAAGCAGAGAACAAGGCACATTAGAACCATACGAAAGAATTCATCAGATATTGGATTAGTAAAATCCAATGAGAGTGACTCGTTAGAGATAGGATCAGTAGTATCCTAGAACGGGTGTGAAGAGTATATTTTTCAAATGAAAACAATTTTGTTTTGAAATTTAAACCATTTTAAAACGTATTTGATTATTTATTTATTTTGAATATGGACAATCCAATATATAAAGGTTTTGTATATACGCGTCATGAACGTATATTCGAAGTTTTAATATACTGGATAGATATGGAATCACATTCTAGTCGCCCGGAGATGGTACTGATGATTGTCATGACATCATCAGTATTTATGTTCGTGTTTCGAAGGTGTGATTTTCTATATATTTCCATTAGGCTGGTGTGAGAACCAAAACTTATACATAGCTAGAATACATTGTTGTGAATTGGCATCAAAAACATGATTTTTGTATATGTATCGAAATTATGAATTTGAAACTCTAATTCACTAATTGATTGATGTTTGTGTTGTTTGTTTATTTGTTTGCTAATTTTTAGCCATTTAGCCTAACTGAATCACATAATGAATTATATTGAAAATTGGTCGCATTTGCTTGCATATACATATGCTTATATTGAACAGGTCATGGCAAGGAGGCTAGAGCAGAGAATAAAATTTGTTTGCCCGACAAATAGGTACATGTTTACTACATAATTTCCTGTTCTGTTTGGGTGATGATGATTTTGTGAGCCTATTGGCTAGCCGCTTGGCTTTTTCTTTTTCTTTTTGAGATCTGAAGGACCGGGGAAGCTATTTGAAATTCCCCGATGCTCCCGGTGCAGGGGAGGTTATGGCGAAATTTTTCAAAAATTTAGGGTGTTAGCCAAAATTTTGAAATTTTGAAAATTCTCAGAAACTGAAAAGTTGGAGAATGAAAGCCAGATCGAACGTAGAGTTGGTTAATCAAACCACTTTCGACTTTGCTCCTTTTCGGGGACGAAAAGTTTTAAGTGGGGGAGATTGTAACAACCCGGAAAATCTGGGCCAGTTTAAAAATTTTATTTTGGCAATTATAGCGAGTTTTGATTATTTAAAATGAATTATTTTAAATAATATCGGCGAGAAATTTATTTTGAATATAATTCGAACGTATATATTATACGCGTCGTCGTTAGAATATAAATAATTATTTATAATTATAAATAGAATGGAAAATGGCGCGGTAGTTCGATAATTCGATTTCAAACTTCAATTGAATGTACCGGGTGCAAAACAATCCGGATTTTACTGAAACCAAAAATAATGGAATCTAATTGATAATATCTTTCCAACGAATCCGAAAAATCAAAAGTTCGTAGCGGGAATCAGAAGATATGTCCAGTTGAAAATTCTGAATAATCGCTATGGAATTCAGGCCCTTAAAAATGGACATTTTGCAAATGACCTCGGATTTCGACGAAACCAGTTTTGTTGGGTCCGTGATGTCGAGTTATTGCTAGATTTCAAATCTCATAATTTTTCGAATCAATATGTGAGCGTGGCAAAGGAAAACGCGTTTGACCAGTTTCAGTTGATTTCAATCGACTGGAAAATGGTCATTTTTCCAACGGTCTCAGAATTCGACGAGACTAGTTTTGTTAGGACCGTATCGTCAATACGAAGCTAGAAAATATTTTTCTAGAATTTTTAAAGTTCGTATGCGACCCCGGTAATTTGAAATGTACGTTTAAAATTCAATATAGTGATTTAAATGTAAATTCAAAGGAAACTGATTGTAACGGTCGATTCAGCTTGCGGTACATATCCCATTGTGTTCGGAATGGGGGTATTTCGCTATAGACGACAGGCGGTGGACCTCGTTTCGAGGTCGTATGTAAAAGTCAACTTTTTAATAATTAAATAAAAAAAAATATATTCTCTTCCCCTTTATTACCCTCTGGCCCCCCCCCCTTTTACTCGATTCATTTCCAGAAGAAAGAAAAAAAAAAAACAACCCAAAACCCGATCCCCAAATCCCCAGTCGCCCCCTCGATCGACGCCTCCACTTCGATAGCCGGACCCCCCTCTCGCCTGACGCCAGACCCCGACGAACCTCCCTAACCACCCTCCGACTTCCTCGCGCCTCCTCCCTCTCCTCTGGAGACAACCGACGCCCCCCCCTGATTGAAGAAACCGAAGCCCACGCCACCGCAGGTCAGACCCCCCCCCCCCCCCCCGGTAAGTTTTTTTTTATTATTTTATTTATTTTTACTTTAGTTTAAAAAAACTGTATTTTTATAAGTTTAAAAACTGTATTTTTATAAGTTTAAAAACTGTTTTGATTTTTTAATTAGCATCTAAAAACTGTTTTTATAAAAGAATTATTAAACTGATTTCTTTTAAGGAATTTTAAAACTGATTTTATAAAAGTATAAAAAAAAAACTGAATTGATTTATTTTTTTTAAAGTATAAAAAAAAAACTGAATTGATTTATTTTTTTTAAAGTATAAAAAAAAACTGAATTGATTTATTTTTTTTAAAGTATAAAAAAAAACTGAATTGATTTATTTTTTTTAAAGTATAAAAAAAAAAACTGAATTGATTTATTTTTTTTATAAAGATAAAAACTGAATTGGTTTTTATAAGCAAATAATAAACTGATTTTAAAAGCAAAAATCATATTTTTATATGTGAAAGCAAAAGGTAAAAAATCATATTTTTATATGTGAAAGCAAAAGGTAAAAATCATATTTTTCAATATTGAAAGCAAAGTCAAAATCATATTTTTATATATTGAATAGCGAACTAAAAAATTTGATTTTTATATATTGAACTTTGAAATAAAGATTCGATTTTTATATATTGAATAGCGAAGTAAAAATTCGATTTTTATATATTGAACTTTGAAATAAAAATTTGATTTTTATATATTGAACTTTGAAATAAAGATTCGATTTTTATATATTGAATAGCGAAGTAAAAATTCGATTTTTATATATTGAATAGCGAAGTAAAAATTCGATTTTTATATATTGAATAGCGAAGTAAAAATTCGATTTTTATATATTGAATAGCGAACTAAAAATTCGATTTTTATATATTGAATAGCGAAGTAAAAATGTGATTTTTACATATGTAGAGGATACGGGCAAAGAAAGTGAAAGGAGGCGAAACGACGAAGACTTCTGCAAAAGAAGTGCTGTGGAGCTAGGATAGCTATAAGTGAGAATTTCTCACCTTTCAAATTTATTTTCTAGTTATATATATATACTAGGATGCAGACGGTGTTTAGTAGCACCCGACACAACCGTCCACAGACCATGGACTTGTTTGTTTGGTTGCATAGATTAGAGATTGTTTGATTGAAATTGAATTGTGTGGTGAAATGGATTGATTTGATGATGTGTGAATGGCGTGGGCCTTCACTAGACCGGGGATAAGGCTAGGCCTTGTCCCGTTTCTAGTATCGTGCCGTTATGCCGCCGAAATTTTCTAAAATGTGTTAGAAAAATAAAAATATCATTTTATTTAAAGAATGAACTGAATAGAAATTCATATGTTGAAATAAAATGTTTTATCGTTAAAAATATAATTTTTAACGTGAATGCGAATAAATAAATTATTCATTTACAAACCAGACGGTTTGTTTATGTACACTGATTTGACTGACATTGATTGGGTCGATAAATTTTACACATCGCCCAACTGCACAAATAAAATATTTGTTTGATTGTTTGAAACCCTACACGGGTGTTAGGATGAAATATGCAGTTCACTCATCCTGATTGATTAAATATGTCGATCGATTGATTGACCGGCTGTTATAAGCGTTGAATATCTATATTTGATGCTTATACGGTGTAGTGCACTTTGGTTGATGGTTGATTATTTTTCAATGCTATGATATACATGTGTTGTATGAAAATCCATATAATTAACTTTATATGGTAATTGATTGGGCCTCATTCCAATTTGAAAAATAAAGAATATTATAAAATAAAAGTTCATGTGTTGACAGTACTCATTCATTGAGATTGGTCATGTGTTGAACGAAATATTTCAATATTAAAATTTACATCTTTATCGATATAAAATAAAAGTTCATGTGTTGACAGTACTCATTCATTGAGATTGGTCATGTGTTGAACGAAATATTTTAATATTAAAATTTACATCTTTATCGATATAAAATAAAAGTTCATGTGTTGACAGTACTCATTCATTGAGATTGGTCATGTGTTGAACGAAATATTTTGATAATAACAACTATTTTGAAAATAGAAATTTATGAAGCCGTGTTGATTAGATTAACGCCATTTTGACGTGAACGATATTTATATCGATTTTAAACGATTTCGAAATGAATTGAATTGAAAACGATTTCGAAATGAATTGAATTGAAAACGATTTCGAAATGAATTGAATTGAAAACGATTTCGAAATGAATTGAATTGAAAACGATTTCGAAATGAATTGAATTGAAAACGAATTCAAATTGAATTGAAATCGAATTGAAATGAATTCAAATTGAATTGAAATTTGAATTGAATTGAAATGAATTTTAAAACGAATTTATAAGGAAGAATTCAATTTTGATTTGAATTGAAATGGAAGTTGAAGTTGCTTTTGAAACGAATTTAAAACTATTTATAAAATTCGTTTTAAATAGAATCGACGAAATATATATTATATATATAATATAATGGCCTGAATAGAACGCGCCGCGCCGCGGCAATTCGTAAATTTCGACCATTTATTTCAAACGGACATTACGGGAGATCCGACCGTCGGATTCTCCTAAAACCGGAACCGTTGGGTTCGTATCGAAAAGAGCTTTCTAACGAATGTTAGAAATTTGAAATCTAACGGTTGGATTTGGAGATACGTCCAAATCAAATTGGAAAAAGGTCGCTGTAAGTGCAGTTCGATGGCCATTGTTGGAAATCGACTGTACGGGCCTTGATAAAATTATTAAAAATAGTAATAATTTGTGTAAAATCATAAGAAATGATTTGTGAAAGTTTGGGATGAAAAACTCCATATTTGAAAAGATAAAAATAGATTTTTATCGAAATGAACTAGTTTTGAACTAGAATTATAATTCTATTTATTTTTAAATAAATAAATTGAATTTGAAATGGTTTTGAAAATAACCAAAATTTCCAATGATTGCATTGGAGTGGATTTGAATCGAAATTGTCTTCGGAATATTTCGATGTTGGAATTCGTGATATTACAGGTGTTGTTATGGAAATTTGAAAGATATATATTTGTATCGTTATTTCCAATACGACATTTGTTAGTCGTAGAATTCGATATTGAATATAAGCCGATATATTTTCTATTCAGAGCCTTGTATTGAATATCGAATGTGATTTGGGTTTGTCGTGAATGGTGTCTTCACTAACACTGTTCTTGAACCCAGTTGAGAAAAGATTAAATCTTTTTACTTAGATTTAATGAAGTGTACCAATTAAATAATATTTAATTGGAATTGAATCGATATTGATTTTTGGGTTTATCGTGAACAGTGTTTTAAATAACACTTGTTCTTTAACCCGATAATTAATGAAATGTGATTTGGGTTTGTCGTGAATGGTGTCTTCACTAACACTGTTCTTGAACCCAGTTGAGAAAAGATTAAATCTTTTTACTTAGATTTAATGAAGTGTACCAATTAAATAATATTTAATTGGAATTGAATCGATATTGATTTTTGGGTTTATCGTGAACAGTGTTTTAAATAACACTTGTTCTTTAACCCGATAATTAATGGAATGTGATTTGGGTTTGTCGTGAATGGTGTCTTCACTAACACTGTTCTTGAACCCAGTTGAGAAAAGATTAAATCTTTTTACTTAGATTTAATGAAGTGTACCAATTAAATAATATTTAATTGGAATTGAATCGATATTGATTTTTGGGTTTATCGTGAACAGTGTTTTAAATAACACTTGTTCTTTAACCCGATAATTAATGGAATGTGATTTGGGTTTGTCGTGAATGGTGTCTTCACTAACACTGTTCTTGAACCCAGTTGAGAAAAGATTAAATCTTTTTATTTAGATTTAATGAAGTGTACCAATTAAATAATATTTAATTGGAATTGAATTGATATTGATTTTTGGGTTTATCGTGAGCAGTGTTTTAAATAACACTCGTTCTTTAACCCGATAATTAATGAATGTGATTTTGGGTTTATCGTGAACCGTGTTTTAAATGACACTGATTCTTTAACCCAGTCGAAGATTAAAACTAAGTGGAGTTTTAATGAATCTTTAATTAGATTGAAAAGATCGAGAATGGAGTATCACCAGTTTTGCTCCAGGCGATAGTTAAATCTTTAATTAGATTTGAACGTGAAATTTAGAAACTAACTGTCGGTTAGCCAAGCAGAATGGTTTTCTGGATATTGATCTGATGTTGGTTTCGGCCTTCGGGGTTAATATTTGGGGAATTATTCTCTTGATTAATTTACGGTTAGTGACTAATGAATTGGAATGAGGCGTATGTTGTGTTTGTGTAACACTTTTATAATATATACGCGAGTTATTCGGAAAGACCGGGTTTATCCCATTCTGAATAACTGATACGACGATAAGTCGAAGATGAAGACGATGGTCGAAGACCGGAGGTCTTCACGTCGTTTGGGTAATTACTGATGATCTTGATTGGGCTGTACACCCAAGAAGATGGAAACAGTTAGTGATCGTCCAGACGTACTTGGAGATCGATGGATATGCGGGGTACTAGGTGCCTCCGGTTTCGTTCAGACCCAGGACGGACTTGTAAATGGACTGTGTGTCTGACATCGGATTTCATTCTGTGTGACTGATATCGGTTGCATAGGGTGGTTTGCCTGTGTGGCATGCTAAGATGCAAATGATCAAGACTTCTGTTGAAAAGCAAAGTCTTGTGGTGATGATCAAAGCACGACCTTTGTGGCGTAGCTTTGTGTAACGTTTACCTCGCGTGTTTCACACCCGGTATGAACCAAAAACGGGAGAGGACATCAGGGAGGACTTGCGTTTCCTTCTAGCTAGAAAGTGGCGTCAGTGGTTTTACACGCCCTGACGAGTTTGACTTATGTGGTTGTTGCTGTTGCGAGGCGCCTCGGATTGATCGGTCGTTCTCGAACCGATGGAGTCATTCGTTGGCTCATTGACACCCCAAAGGGTGGGGAAACGTAGTGTTCAGGCATTTTAATCCACATCGGTGGACCGGCCCTGACGATCCAAAGGCTTGACTGAGTACTTGCCTGAGACACGGGCTAGAGCGTCTCGAATCGGTTGAGGACTATCTTTTGCCTCGGTTCATAGACGGAAATCCAATTTCCAAATACGTGACATTTGCGGTTTTATTTGTAAACCTATATATGGCGACATAGTGGCATGGGACGCTCATGTCGCCTATGATTGATACTTATGATTTAAAGTTGTTTTATACACTATGCACTTATTATAGTATCAAATGATTTGTTTTAAACGTATCAAGCATTCTTTGGCTGTTATAAGGGAAAACCCTATCCCCCGGCTTGCGTTGCATTGTGTGATAGGACCTGGGTCTTACAACAGCTTCATCTTTCTTTATTTAGCATTGCGCGGTTTGTTTGATGCACTGGTATTCTTGGGAGAAAACCCGTTCCGTGTTATACGGCGTGGTCCCTTGATTTACCTAATGATTTAAAATAAAGATTAACTGTTTTAGTTCTCACACCAGTCCCATGACTGACCTGGAGTTTATTGTTTTAACCTAAACTCTGGGTGCCCCTATTTTGACACGGGCAGCTAGTAGTTTTGGTTTTGCAGATTTATATTCACAGGATCCTGGTTTACAGCTGGAATGATATCCGGAAAGCTTTGTATCCGTATATCTCTTCTAGTTGTATATTGTATTATTTTCCGCTGCTATGTATTTAAATGTAATTTAAATCTCTGATATTTCTGTGTAATATTCATTTATACTCTGTATATTCTTGTAATCTGATGCATTGTTGTAATATACAATGAAATGTTCTTCTGTATGCGTTCTGTTTTGTCGTGTTCTCAAACGATAGGGCTTTTCGAACGGCCTGGATCGGTTTAACGACTGGTTCGGACCGAGCGAAATTCCTTCTCGTCACAGTTGGTATCAGAGCTTTGGTTTACAAAGCAGAGAACAAGGCACATTAGAACCATACGAAAGAATTCATCAGATATTGGATTAGTAAAATCCAATGAGAGTGACTCGTTAGAGATAGGATCAGTAGTATCCTAGAACGGGTGTGAAGAGTATATTTTTCAAATGAAAACAATTTTGTTTTGAAATTTAAACCATTTTAAAACGTATTTGATTATTTATTTATTTTGAATATGGACAATCCAATATATAAAGGTTTTGTATATACGCGTCATGAACGTATATTCGAAGTTTTAATATACTGGATAGATATGGAATCACATTCTAGTCGCCCGGAGATGGTACTGATGATTGTCATGACATCATCAGTATTTATGTTCGTGTTTCGAAGGTGTGATTTTCTATATATTTCCATTAGGCTGGTGTGAGAACCAAAACTTATACATAGCTAGAATACATTGTTGTGAATTGGCATCAAAAACATGATTTTTGTATATGTATCGAAATTATGAATTTGAAACTCTAATTCACTAATTGATTGATGTTTGTGTTGTTTGTTTATTTGTTTGCTAATTTTTAGCCATTTAGCCTAACTGAATCACATAATGAATTATATTGAAAATTGGTCGCATTTGCTTGCATATACATATGCTTATATTGAACAGGTCATGGCAAGGAGGCTAGAGCAGAGAATAAAATTTGTTTGCCCGACAAATAGGTACATGTTTACTACATAATTTCCTGTTCTGTTTGGGTGATGATGATTTTGTGAGCCTATTGGCTAGCCGCTTGGCTTTTTCTTTTTCTTTTTGAGATCTGAAGGACCGGGGAAGCTATTTGAAATTCCCCGATGCTCCCGGTGCAGGGGAGGTTATGGCGAAATTTTTCAAAAATTTAGGGTGTTAGCCAAAATTTTGAAATTTTGAAAATTCTCAGAAACTGAAAAGTTGGAGAATGAAAGCCAGATCGAACGTAGAGTTGGTTAATCAAACCACTTTCGACTTTGCTCCTTTTCGGGGACGAAAAGTTTTAAGTGGGGGAGATTGTAACAACCCGGAAAATCTGGGCCAGTTTAAAAATTTTATTTTGGCAATTATAGCGAGTTTTGATTATTTAAAATGAATTATTTTAAATAATATCGGCGAGAAATTTATTTTGAATATAATTCGAACGTATATATTATACGCGTCGTCGTTAGAATATAAATAATTATTTATAATTATAAATAGAATGGAAAATGGCGCGGTAGTTCGATAATTCGATTTCAAACTTCAATTGAATGTACCGGGTGCAAAACAATCCGGATTTTACTGAAACCAAAAATAATGGAATCTAATTGATAATATCTTTCCAACGAATCCGAAAAATCAAAAGTTCGTAGCGGGAATCAGAAGATATGTCCAGTTGAAAATTCTGAATAATCGCTATGGAATTCAGGCCCTTAAAAATGGACATTTTGCAAATGACCTCGGATTTCGACGAAACCAGTTTTGTTGGGTCCGTGATGTCGAGTTATTGCTAGATTTCAAATCTCATAATTTTTCGAATCAATATGTGAGCGTGGCAAAGGAAAACGCGTTTGACCAGTTTCAGTTGATTTCAATCGACTGGAAAATGGTCATTTTTCCAACGGTCTCAGAATTCGACGAGACTAGTTTTGTTAGGACCGTATCGTCAATACGAAGCTAGAAAATATTTTTCTAGAATTTTTAAAGTTCGTATGCGACCCCGGTAATTTGAAATGTACGTTTAAAATTCAATATAGTGATTTAAATGTAAATTCAAAGGAAACTGATTGTAACGGTCGATTCAGCTTGCGGTACATATCCCATTGTGTTCGGAATGGGGGTATTTCGCTATAGACGACAGGCGGTGGACCTCGTTTCGAGGTCGTATGTAAAAGTCAACTTTTTAATAATTAAATAAAAAAATATATATTCTCTTCCCCTTTATTACCCTCTGCCCCCCCCCCTTTTACTCGATTCATTTCCAGAAGAAAGAAAAAAAAAAACAACCCAAAACCCGATCCCCAAATCCCCAGTCGCCCCCTCGATCGACGCCTCCACTTCGATAGCCGGACCCCCCTCTCGCCTGACGCCAGACCCCGACGAACCTCCCTAACCACCCTCCGACTTCCTCGCGCCTCCTCCCTCTCCTCTGGAGACAACCGACGCCCCCCCCTGATTGAAGAAACCGAAGCCCACGCCACAGCAGGTCAGACCCCCCCCCCCCCCCGGTAAGTTTTTTTTTTTTATTTTATTTATTTTTACTTTAGTTTAAAAAAACTGTATTTTTATAAGTTTAAAAACTGTATTTTTATAAGTTTAAAAACTGTTTTGATTTTTTAATTAGCATCTAAAAACTGTTTTTATAAAAGAATTATTAAACTGATTTCTTTTAAGGAATTTTAAAACTGATTTTATAAAAGTATAAAAAAAAAACTGAATTGATTTATTTTTTTTAAAGTATAAAAAAAAAACTGAATTGATTTATTTTTTTTAAAGTATAAAAAAAAACTGAATTGATTTATTTTTTTTAAAGTATAAAAAAAAACTGAATTGATTTATTTTTTTTAAAGTATAAAAAAAAAAACTGAATTGATTTATTTTTTTTATAAAGATAAAAACTGAATTGGTTTTTATAAGCAAATAATAAACTGATTTTAAAAGCAAAAATCATATTTTTATATGTGAAAGCAAAAGGTAAAAAATCATATTTTTATATGTGAAAGCAAAAGGTAAAAATCATATTTTTCAATATTGAAAGCAAAGTCAAAATCATATTTTTATATATTGAATAGCGAACTAAAAAATTTGATTTTTATATATTGAACTTTGAAATAAAGATTCGATTTTTATATATTGAATAGCGAAGTAAAAATTCGATTTTTATATATTGAACTTTGAAATAAAAATTTGATTTTTATATATTGAACTTTGAAATAAAGATTCGATTTTTATATATTGAATAGCGAAGTAAAAATTCGATTTTTATATATTGAATAGCGAAGTAAAAATTCGATTTTTATATATTGAATAGCGAAGTAAAAATTCGATTTTTATATATTGAATAGCGAACTAAAAATTCGATTTTTATATATTGAATAGCGAAGTAAAAATGTGATTTTTACATATGCAGAGGATACGGGCAAAGAAAGTGAAAGGAGGCGAAACGACGAAGACTTCTGCAAAAGAAGTGCTGTGGAGCTAGGATAGCTATAAGTGAGAATTTCTCACCTTTCAAATTTATTTTCTAGTTATATATATATACTAGGATGCAGACGGTGTTTAGTAGCACCCGACACAACCGTCCACAGACCATGGACTTGTTTGTTTGGTTGCATAGATTAGAGATTGTTTGATTGAAATTGAATTGTGTGGTGAAATGGATTGATTTGATGATGTGTGAATGGCGTGGGCCTTCACTAGACCGGGGATAAGGCTAGGCCTTGTCCCGTTTCTAGTATCGTGCCGTTATGCCGCCGAAATTTTCTAAAATGTGTTAGAAAAATAAAAATATCATTTTATTTAAAGAATGAACTGAATAGAAATTCATATGTTGAAATAAAATGTTTTATCGTTAAAAATATAATTTTTAACGTGAATGCGAATAAATAAATTATTCATTTACAAACCAGACGGTTTGTTTATGTACACTGATTTGACTGACATTGATTGGGTCGATAAATTTTACACATCGCCCAACTGCACAAATAAAATATTTGTTTGATTGTTTGAAACCCTACACGGGTGTTAGGATGAAATATGCAGTTCACTCATCCTGATTGATTAAATATGTCGATCGATTGATTGACCGGCTGTTATAAGCGTTGAATATCTATATTTGATGCTTATACGGTGTAGTGCACTTTGGTTGATGGTTGATTATTTTTCAATGCTATGATATACATGTGTTGTATGAAAATCCATATAATTAACTTTATATGGTAATTGATTGGGCCTCATTCCAATTTGAAAAATAAAGAATATTATAAAATAAAAGTTCATGTGTTGACAGTACTCATTCATTGAGATTGGTCATGTGTTGAACGAAATATTTCAATATTAAAATTTACATCTTTATCGATATAAAATAAAAGTTCATGTGTTGACAGTACTCATTCATTGAGATTGGTCATGTGTTGAACGAAATATTTTAATATTAAAATTTACATCTTTATCGATATAAAATAAAAGTTCATGTGTTGACAGTACTCATTCATTGAGATTGGTCATGTGTTGAACGAAATATTTTGATAATAACAACTATTTTGAAAATAGAAATTTATGAAGCCGTGTTGATTAGATTAACGCCATTTTGACGTGAACGATATTTATATCGATTTTAAACGATTTCGAAATGAATTGAATTGAAAACGATTTCGAAATGAATTGAATTGAAAACGATTTCGAAATGAATTGAATTGAAAACGATTTCGAAATGAATTGAATTGAAAACGATTTCGAAATGAATTGAATTGAAAACGAATTCAAATTGAATTGAAATCGAATTGAAATGAATTCAAATTGAATTGAAATTTGAATTGAATTGAAATGAATTTTAAAACGAATTTATAAGGAAGAATTCAATTTTGATTTGAATTGAAATGGAAGTTGAAGTTGCTTTTGAAACGAATTTAAAACTATTTATAAAATTCGTTTTAAATAGAATCGACGAAATATATATTATATATATAATATAATGGCCTGAATAGAACGCGCCGCGCCGCGGCAATTCGTAAATTTCGACCATTTATTTCAAACGGACATTACGGGAGATCCGACCGTCGGATTCTCCTAAAACCGGAACCGTTGGGTTCGTATCGAAAAGAGCTTTCTAACGAATGTTAGAAATTTGAAATCTAACGGTTGGATTTGGAGATACGTCCAAATCAAATTGGAAAAAGGTCGCTGTAAGTGCAGTTCGATGGCCATTGTTGGAAATCGACTGTACGGGCCTTGATAAAATTATTAAAAATAGTAATAATTTGTGTAAAATCATAAGAAATGATTTGTGAAAGTTTGGGATGAAAAACTCCATATTTGAAAAGATAAAAATAGATTTTTATCGAAATGAACTAGTTTTGAACTAGAATTATAATTCTATTTATTTTTAAATAAATAAATTGAATTTGAAATGGTTTTGAAAATAACCAAAATTTCCAATGATTGCATTGGAGTGGATTTGAATCGAAATTGTCTTCGGAATATTTCGATGTTGGAATTCGTGATATTACAGGTGTTGTTATGGAAATTTGAAAGATATATATTTGTATCGTTATTTCCAATACGACATTTGTTAGTCGTAGAATTCGATATTGAATATAAGCCGATATATTTTCTATTCAGAGCCTTGTATTGAATATCGAATGTGATTTGGGTTTGTCGTGAATGGTGTCTTCACTAACACTGTTCTTGAACCCAGTTGAGAAAAGATTAAATCTTTTTACTTAGATTTAATGAAGTGTACCAATTAAATAATATTTAATTGGAATTGAATCGATATTGATTTTTGGGTTTATCGTTAACAGTGTTTTAAATAACACTTGTTCTTTAACCCGATAATTAATGGAATGTGATTTGGGTTTGTCGTGAATGGTGTCTTCACTAACACTGTTCTTGAACCCAGTTGAGAAAAGATTAAATCTTTTTACTTAGATTTAATGAAGTGTACCAATTAAATAATATTTAATTGGAATTGAATCGATATTGATTTTTGGGTTTATCGTGAACAGTGTTTTAAATAACACTTGTTCTTTAACCCGATAATTAATGGAATGTGATTTGGGTTTGTCGTGAATGGTGTCTTCACTAACACTGTTCTTGAACCCAGTTGAGAAAAGATTAAATCTTTTTACTTAGATTTAATGAAGTGTACCAATTAAATAATATTTAATTGGAATTGAATCGATATTGATTTTTGGGTTTATCGTGAACAGTGTTTTAAATAACACTTGTTCTTTAACCCGATAATTAATGGAATGTGATTTGGGTTTGTCGTGAATGGTGTCTTCACTAACACTGTTCTTGAACCCAGTTGAGAAAAGATTAAATCTTTTTATTTAGATTTAATGAAGTGTACCAATTAAATAATATTTAATTGGAATTGAATTGATATTGATTTTTGGGTTTATCGTGAGCAGTGTTTTAAATAACACTCGTTCTTTAACCCGATAATTAATGAATGTGATTTTGGGTTTATCGTGAACCGTGTTTTAAATGACACTGATTCTTTAACCCAGTCGAAGATTAAAACTAAGTGGAGTTTTAATGAATCTTTAATTAGATTGAAAAGATCGAGAATGGAGTATCACCAGTTTTGCTCCAGGCGATAGTTAAATCTTTAATTAGATTTGAACGTGAAATTTAGAAACTAACTGTCGGTTAGCCAAGCAGAATGGTTTTCTGGATATTGATCTGATGTTGGTTTCGGCCTTCGGGGTTAATATTTGGGGAATTATTCTCTTGATTAATTTACGGTTAGTGACTAATGAATTGGAATGAGGCGTATGTTGTGTTTGTGTAACACTTTTATAATATATACGCGAGTTATTCGGAAAGACCGGGTTTATCCCATTCTGAATAACTGATACGACGATAAGTCGAAGATGAAGACGATGGTCGAAGACCGGAGGTCTTCACGTCGTTTGGGTAATTACTGATGATCTTGATTGGGCTGTACACCCAAGAAGATGGAAACAGTTAGTGATCGTCCAGACGTACTTGGAGATCGATGGATATGCAGGGTACTAGGTGCCTCCGGTTTCGTTCAGACCCAGGACGGACTTGTAAATGGACTGTGTGTCTGACATCGGATTTCATTCTGTGTGACTGATATCGGTTGCATAGGATGGTTTGCCTGTGTGGCATGCTAAGATGCAAATGATCAAGACTTCTGTTGAAAAGCAAAGTCTTGTGGTGATGATCAAAGCACGGCCTTTGTGGCGTAGCTTTGTGTAACGTTTACCTCGCGTGTTTCACACCCGGTATGAACCAAAAACGGGAGAGGACATCAGGGAGGACTTGCGTTTCCTTCTAGCTAGAAAGTGGCGTCAGTGGTTTTACACGCCCTGACGAGTTTGACTTATGTGGTTGTTGCTGTTGCGAGGCGCCTCGGATTGATCGGTCGTTCTCGAACCGATGGAGTCATTCGTTGGCTCATTGACACCCCAAAGGGTGGGGAAACGTAGTGTTCAGGCATTTTAATCCACATCGGTGGACCGGCCCTGACGATCCAAAGGCTTGACTGAGTACTTGCCTGAGACACGGGCTAGAGCGTCTCGAATCGGTTGAGGACTATCTTTTGCCTCGGTTCATAGACGGAAATCCAATTTCCAAATACGTGACATTTGCGGTTTTATTTGTAAACCTATATATGGCGACATAGTGGCATGGGACGCTCATGTCGCCTATGATTGATACTTATGATTTGAAGTTGTTTTATACACTATGCACTTATTATAGTATCAAATGATTTGTTTTAAACGTATCAAGCATTCTTTGGCTGTTATAAGGGAAAACCCTATCCCCCGGCTTGCGTTGCATTGTGTGATAGGACCTGGGTCTTACAACAGCTTCATCTTTCTTTATTTAGCATTGCGCGGTTTGTTTGATGCACTGGTATTCTTGGGAGAAAACCCGTTCCGTGTTATACGACGTGGTCCCTTGATTTACCTAATGATTTAAAATAAAGATTAACTGTTCTAGTTCTCACACCAGTCCCATGACTGACCTGGAGTTTATTGTTTTAACCTAAACTCTGGGTGCCCCTATTTTGACACGGGCAGCTAGTAGTTTTGGTTTTGCAGATTTATATTCACAGGATCCTGGTTTACACCTGGAATGATATCCGGAAAGCTTTGTATCCGTATATCTCTTCTAGTTGTATATTGTATTATTTTCCGCTGCTATGTATTTAAATGTAATTTAAATCTCTGATATTTCTGTGTAATATTCATTTATACTCTGTATATTCTTGTAATCTGATGCATTGTTGTAATATACAATGAAATGTTCTTCTGTATGCGTTCTGTTTTGTCGTGTTCTCAAACGATAGGGCTTTTCGAACGGCCTGGATCGGTTTAACGACTGGTTCGGACCGAGCGAAATTCCTTCTCGTCACACATTTGGCCCCGCTTGATTGAAGATACCTATGTTGGTCCCACCATAGGGTGTATCAATTCCTACGGTGGCAACCTGACACAAATTCAAGATGCACAGTGTATACTACTGATGCCCAATGCCTACTTTTTCCACTCTGGAGTATGTGCATGCCCATACTTCGCCGGAACCTACACTGTTGCACCACCCACCGCTATATTGACCGCTTATAATCACCCCAGTAATCATGCCCCACCTTGCCTAGTTCAGGGTACCGTGATACATCTATGTGGGTTACTGCTGAAACGGGTCCCTGTTACTAGGGTTTCCTAATCAACATGTTATAACAGTTAAGTGTTCTCAAATTAACCTAACCCCACCCATCTGTTTAATTAAGATGTTGTATTGGTTAAGTGTTGCCTTAATTAACTTAACCCTACCATTCTTAGGTTGTCCGTCCCTTAGCTTTAATTTATTCATTAAAGCACCAACCTCTCACATTAGATCTATATTATTGCGGTTGCTGGATGTGCCGGGCGGTTCCGGGCAGTCTTACACCGCAACTCAATCTAACCTCGGGTTTTTGGGCTTAATGCGCTAACCTCTCACATTAGATCTATACTGTTGTGGTCGCTGGATGTGCATGCCGTTTCCGGGCAGTCTTACACCGCAACTCAATCTAACCTCGGATTAGGCATGTTCATCTTTAGCCAATTTACATATTTGTCATATGTGTCCAAGTTTAGGTCTTTTCATGTCAATATTCCCCAACTGTAGTCAGTACAAGTTTTATGCCACATTCACTTGTTATGCCCCAAATTTACTTAATTAAATTATACCCAATTTTTCTCGCGTTATAATCGCACGTACAATGAGATTCAATATAAGTTCCAAATGAACCTAGTATTCATAAAAGAAAATAAAAAGGGAAAAATAGAGAAGGAGCATAAGAATTGACATAAGGAAAATTAGGCATGTAAAGGTGTACCCAATTCAAGAATCATATTTCCAATAGGCATGTTGTACATTAACAATAAGTGTGGGCAAGCTAAGCAATTTACACCGTAGGTATAAAGATTAGATAGAATTGGACTTAAGAGAATCACTAATTTTGATGTACAGCATGATAAGTTCCGTCATATCGATCACAATAGTCTCACAGGCATGATAGGTTCCATTATGTCAACCACAACAGTCTCATAGGCATGATAGGTTTCAATCACAATAGTCTCATAGGCATAAACAATCCAGATTTGACAAAAGGATAAGCACGAATCAGAATTAGGCATAGTTCTGGATCTGATTATTATAGTTATGATTTCTATTAGGTGTTCAAATCTGAATAATAACTGAACTTACAGAAAAAGAACTGATCTTGTATTCTGGGATCTGATTTATGAAATTCTGTAGTTTGGATTTGGTTTGGAGATTTCTAACTTCATTTCTAGTTTGGAGAAGATGGAAGCTAGACGTGGACAACATGACGGCTTCATAGAATAGGGTTATGAGTCTAGGGTTGAGGTTTGGGGTGATTATATAGAAGTTTAGGATTAATATGGGCCTTTAGATCAACCTAGGAGTCATCTGAGCCGTCTAGTCCAAGAAAATGCATCATCAGGCAAATCAGAAGTTGCCACGTAGCCCTATGACTCGGAAAATCGTCACTGTCTAGCACAATTGGCAGGGGTCAACACCTACAGGGGGGCGACACCCATGTCGACACCCTATAGGGGGGTCGACTCCCATGTCGACACCCCTGAGCAAGAGATTTCCCAATCAGCCGATTTATGAGTTTTTGAATTTCAAACTGAATTGATTATTTAATTATTATTTTTAATTTATTTTCTACTTACACTACAAATATTTTAACCTCCATAACTTCTTTATACGAAGTCTGATTCATGCAAACTCGGACTACTATCTCAAGCAGAATTCTGAGACGATCGCAATGGCGTAACCCGTTTCACCCAATTCTTCTTCTAAAAATTAAGTGTTCTTAATTTTAATATTCACGGAAAATACGGGGTGTTACAATTACTTTATGGTAAAGTTTCATGTATATTAAAATAATATTAAATCTTTCCATCTCTATATATATATACACACACACACATGTATACACACACACTCTCTATCATAACTTAACGTTTGCGTCAAACCCTAGTTGTGTGGTCAAAGGCCATAAGCCGCCACTTGACTAAATGAACGGCTGAGAACCTCCTAAACCTTTCCTCAAATTTCTTGTAATATATCGATCGAATCCAATATAAATCAACTGCAAAAGTATAGATCTACGAGAGGGAATTCTAACCAACAGCTATGATCTGTAAATACGTGTCGTTGCGACCGAGATTCCATCAGAAGTCAGTGGCGGTAATCGGTGAATTGGGAACGACTGGGAGCTCCGATTTGCGAGGCGTATCGGGAGATGGACGTTGGCGAGGTGGCATAAGGATCGACGCCATCTGATAGGTATCTGGTGATCGAGTTTTGGTGTGACGGTCGGGTGTTGGGGTTGAATTTAGGAGGCTTATCGGTGTAGCAAAATTATTTTGGGAAAGTTTGTTTCGAAGGAGCAGTTGTCGGGAAGCTTGGAATGAACAGTGAGGCTTATCGGCTTAACCGTCTCTAACCAACAGTAATTTGATTAATTAGTTAACTTAACTGGTTAATTGATTTATTAATTTAGGGTTGTTATTGAATTAAAACTTCCATATACTAAGCCATGTGTGATGCGGGTTTCTGGATAGGGAGTATGCATGAGCAAAAGGGAACGGAGAACAGTTGAAATTAAAAACAACAATGCGTAAAGAATAGACATCGTAAATTGGCCGTAAGTTTTAATTAGAATCTTTAGTTTAGTAAATAGTTAAATATAATTAAGGGATTTAATTTTCTAATTAAATCATATACCTATAATATTTTTAATTCATGTGTAGGGTTTTGTTCAAGGAAAGGAATCAACGTTCCTGGAATAATATAACAAACAAAAGAGAATGAATGTAAACAGCCGTGATTGGATAATTAGAAAGTAGTTAGATTAATTATAATTTTATAATTAAATTATTTGTCCTAATTTAAATTGTAGGGTTATAATAGTATAACTCATGCTTATGTTGACTGAATTGAACGATACAAATTGCAACGGGGTCGTGATGAAGAATACAACATCATGGAACTGTTTTAGACAAAATAGAGACACCTGGAATTTACAGTTAAATTAAATGATTGTTTAATTTAACTATAATTAAACTGTTTCAATGCATCAAATCAAGGTGAGTTAAACTCACTCAGTTCTCGCACTTATATTTTATATTAGTTAGGTTTTATAATTATGTGCTATGGTTGCTAATGGTTGATTGTTAGTTAATTATATATTCATATAATGATTGAACCCATGAAATTAAACATTGTTTAATTTCAATGAAAAACAAAATAGTTATTTTGTAACAACCCGAATTTTAACAACGTGTTAAGACAAGAATCAAGGCAGAATTTAATTATAAAACCTGAATCAGGATAAACGGGTTGCGCCATTGCGTTCGTCTCGGAAAAATACGCGAAATAGAGTACGAAATTTCGTAAATCGGAGTTCGTATGACCGAGATATGGCCTCGCAAAGTTTCACGAAAATTCAAATCCTCAGATTTGAAATTCAGCCCAATTAAGACACCACTCCATTTTTAGGCCTGGTTAAGACACCACTCCATTTTTTAGACTTGACTTCTTCCCCAAGACATGCTTTGGATGGCTAGGATCTAAACTAGGGTTTATCATATGGCTAAAACTATCATAGTCTTCTATAAAAAGACCCCTAACCCTCTCCTAAAACCCTCATAAATTGATCCTACAACTAAACTATGCCAAAATGATTCCTCATCATGGCCTCCACTTCAACCCATGACCTCCATCTTCTTCTTCATGATAGCTTAAGTGTTCTAAGCTAGTTTCAAAGTAAAGGAGCCTCTTTTCTTCATTCATGAGAGATGCTATGATCATTTGAGTGATTTCATGTTTGTATGAGAGTTCATAAGTTGCATTCTAGCCAAAGTTGCAACCTTTTCTTGACCAAAAAGCAAGGATCTTGCATGAGAGCTCATAAGCTTCATTCAAAGCCAAAGTTGAAACCTTTCTTCTTCAAAGCAAGGATTTTTATTGATATTTGCTCAAGGGTTTCATTTGGAGCTTGTTCTTTTGGGGTTTTTGGGTGATAGCATGAATGGCTTCGTCTCAATCTTTGTTTTATATGTTGATTTGTGCCTTCATAGCATTGTAAGCCCTCTTCCTGCTCTTAGATATTAACTTTAAACTTAATGTGACATGTTGTAAGTTGGGTTTGAACATTAAGTATGTTGCATGCTATCATGTTATGTATCCTATCATGACTAAAAAGTCATTATCTTGATCTTGTGGGCTTAAAGATATAAACTTTATGTTGAATGTTGCATTTTGGCAACATGAGAACTATCATGTCCCTTATGGTAGCTTACATCTAATGCCATATGCGAACTTCTAGTCATCTTTCTATGTCATTTATCACCATGATTCACCTATGTGCTAAGTTTGAGGTTGTGCATGTTTTTGAGGCCTAATAATGTAATATGCAAGTTAATGAACACGTTTATACCTCGTTTGCCACCATGTTTAATTTGTGGCCTTATACCTCTTTTGTCATGTCTTTGCCAAGTACCTTCTTTTAATCCATTATGCGTGGTTGCGAATGTATATACGAGTTTAAAAGCGTTGGGTTACGTTATGGGTAAAACTTTAATGACATGACATGATTTGGGTAAATGGGTATAAACATGACAACATGTAACTTTGGTTATGAGCATGGGACTTGAAAACTTGACACGTATGGGTTGTAAGTGTAATAAGACACTAGACCAAACATGAAAGTGGCCAACTCGAGGTTGGGTTGAGTTTGTAGCGTAAATCTACCCGGATCCGCCCGGCTTAACTAGTGGCTACAAACAATAGGATCCAATGTGAGAAGTTGGTCATGACGCGCTTAAGACCCGAGGTTAGACTAGGTTGTGGTGTAAATCTACCCGGACCCGCCCGGCTTAAGTAGTAACCACAACAAAGTCTAATGTGAGAGGTTGAGAGTGCATTAATTAAATTAATACCACATGATAAGGTTAAGTAAGTTTGACTAATGACACTTAACCGACATGACACGAATGGGTAGGTTAAGTGGGACCGGGCTTGATTTCTTAATGACACTTAACCATACAAGACAATTAGGGGATGGGGTTAAGTGATTTACGCTTAACTAATCCGACTCGGTAATTAGATGGGGTTAAGTAACCTTCACTTAACTAATCTAAACACGGTAATTCGATGAGGTTAAGTTAAACACTTAACCAACTTAACACGGTAATTCAATGAGGTTAAGTAACCAGTACTTAACCAACTTAACACGGTAATTTAATGGGGTTAAGTAACTTATACTTGACCAATTATACATGATGATATGATGAGGTTAAGTTACCTATACTTAACCAATCTAATAGGTGGACCTGATAGGGTTAAGTCACAAGGCCTTTTAAAATTAGGCTTAACCATTGTAATACGATTAGTGGATGGGGTTAAGCTAACCCATACTTAACCAATCCGACTCGATAATCTGATGGGATTAAGATAATATATGCTTAATCAATCTAACATGATAATCTGATAGGGTTAAGACAAATAAATACTTAACCAATTTGACTTGATAGGGTTAAGTCACGAGCTTCTTGGTACACTTAACCAACTTGTAGGGCTAAGCCTTGGACTTGAGTACTTAGCCAATCTTGACATGATTCGTATGCGGGTTAAGTCATGAACTTGGATAACAACACTTAACCCATTTGACAAAACCCTAGCTCAGGGGACTAGGTTGGAAATCGTAGTTAACAGGGATAGCGGAAAGAGGGGCTAAGTGGTAAACCTTAGTTAAGGATAACTAAGTAATAATTCTTAGCTAAGGACATGGGACTAGTTCATAAAGAGATGAGTAACCTGGTACGGTAGGTCATCGCTTAGTATACGAGGAGGAGCAAGTTATCTAACTTGGATAAAAGCTCCAACGAACTGGGTGACGAAGCGGAAGCTTCGGGGAACGTGAGGGTACTCTTGGTATCCCTCTGTGAGGTGGCGTGTGGTCCATGAAACCCGGCCTCACAGGGGTTAAGGTCTGCGGTAGAAGAGCCAAGAGTATGCCTTGGTTGCTATGCGAGCGACCTAAAGACTAGGATGGGTTAGCGTGGAGTCGACGATACTTGATTTTGCCCCGGGATAGCAGGTCGCCGACTACCTACCATCTTTAGTCAATTGTGTACGTACGGAAAGGCAGGGAACTCCCAAAAGACCATATACTAGCTATCAAGTTATGGGTGAGGTTGGCTATCTGGAAATGGGCATCGATGGGCCGTAGTGTAGTTCTCATACATGATTTTTCTTGGATTGTCTTTCAGTAGTTGAGGGAGGGGTCACGTGCGACCATAGCCACAGGTACAAAAACAGACCTTGATATCTGCATTTGTAGACGAATTAAAGCTCCCGATCGAGTTCCGTATTTCTTGATTTGCCCTGGCACGGAACTCGGATGGCACATTGAGGAACATGTGCGCCTAGACATGGAAAACGGTTCACGATACATACGTGGGATAAAAGGGCGCGGTTGACGGGTGGCATAATCCCTAGTGGTCCTAGGTGGCCAAAACCCAAACCGAGACATAGAAACGTTCATTAGGTAGTATAATCCCTAGTGGTCCTAGGCGGCATAAATCCTAAGGGAACGCGCGATAGTTCATGGTAAGGAAACATAACTAGATCAAGGGTAGCAGTCCAAAATAACCTCAAGGATAAAACGTTTACAAGGGAAAGCCCGTATGGCCTACGGCAAAGGACTGAACCTATACATGGAAAGAAACATACAAGTTGGGAAAACCTACATATGCTATATATTAGGTTGACATGGACCATTACATGACATTGGGCAAGGAACATTCATAGTTAACACATGACGCGGGTTGGGATACTAGTACGAGAGGTGCAGAGCAAATATACATGTTAGAACTAGGGGAAATATACATGATAGATACCGTGGGATGTTATACATGATAGATACCTTGGGATAGTATACTTGATATAAACCTAACAATGTGATACCTTGATTTATCTTGACACCATAGTTTATCATGACACACTCGTGTATCTTGGTACAGTAGTGCATCCTGTTATTTTGGTCTAGCTTATCTATCTTTTCATCATACTTATGTTCATCTCAGTTCCTCATGCCAGTTAACTTTACTAGTTTATATACTAATAGTAGATAGGGCTTACTAGTCTTTATGACTGACCCCGTTTTGTTTCGCTTCTTGTCTTCCGTTTCCCCCCCAGGTTACAAGGAGGAAATGCTATTGTTAGTTTGGACTTCTTCTGTTTGAAGGTCATCACGCATGGCTTGGACTTTTCTTGGCTATGGCTACTTTACTGGTTTACTTGGGGAATAATTAATGAAATGGTTTTATGCTTCTTTATTATTGCAAGACAGGTTTTGATGTATTTTGATGTAAAAGGCTTTTAGACCTTATTTTATAAGGTAATGAAATTTGTTTTACTTCCGCTGTTTTATATATATATGTTCTGTCTTGTAATATTTCTGTACATGTTTACCAATAATACCGCTCTAAAGCTAGTGCATTCCTTTGCGAGTGACCCTAGCGGAGGTGCGGTGTTACATTTGGTATCAGAGCAGAAGGTTACCAGACTGGGCAAAAGTTTTTAAAAACCTTCTGAAAACTATTTGAGAAACCGTTTACAAAGAAGCATTTTTAAAGAAAAGTTTTTAAAGGCTATTCCCCAAAAGCCATTAGCACTATCCTTTGTTCCCTTGATCGAATCTCTTTTCCCTTTCTTTCCTCCATCTGGAGTCACAGTAGTTTTAACTGCGACTAATCCTTATCTAGCTACGTAAGTGTTTTCCCGTGCGATGGAGGAAGTTCTCGAGAGACCGGTTACCGAAGTTATAAAAAGGGATAATAAGAACAAGGATAAAGGACGCAAGCTTAAGGATAAGCAACTATTGCTATGGCTTAGTCCATCAAGGAGGACAAGGACAAGATCATCGGAGAGGGCAATTGTACGCTCCCATTTCTAGGGTACCTAAAAGAAATGGTACCGTTTCTGGTAAAGGTTTAGTCGTTCTTTTCTATCATCCCGTCCAGACTTTGTCTTGACCATCGTATCATTTAAGTCTGCTTGGATAGTTGAGTCTCTGCACCTTAGTACTAGCATGGTAGAGGATTCCAGTTTTTGTCCCAAAATCTGGTTGGAGAGTCGGTCCATTTATTCATGACTTGTTGGATTTGAGAACGTCTATGCCAAGTGTTGAGATTAGAAGCAATACTTCTATTGTTGAGCTATGGATGGATTCTAGGGGTAAAGTGGTTATCCAGTAAGGGGTACCATTCTCGGTTTTGAAAAGAGGGCAGTCAGACTCTTGGCTTGCTTTGGTAATACCTTCGAAGTCTCGTGTAACCTTTTAGGTTCTGTCATGGTTAGTTACCTAGAATCTCTTGATGCATTTATCGGAAATCTCTGATCCAATCGAGTAACATCCGCCAATAAGACGGATGGTTCATTCCGCTTAAGCATGGGTTATATGAATCACCCTAGTAAGTGCACGTGGTAACATAAATTGGCATTGGTAAACGAGATCCAGAATTCACTAGTGAATTTTGGAGAGCTTGCATGAGTACGTAGATATGGTTGAGCCAAGTATACTAGGGAAAGAATAAATGAAAGTGGAACGAGAGGCGACAGTGAAAAGAGTTCCGACTCATACCTTGGAAATAGGAATCAAGGAGCTACGAAACCATGAAGTCAAAGGCGGTCAAGGCACAATGGAATTAAGTTCGTGGAAATGCGGCTCAGACGCGCGCATCATGTCTCTTTTTAAGAGTGTATCTTTGATCCTTGGTTCACCTGTAGAGCTTACTTGCATGCTATCGCTTGGTGGATATCCTCTCGGTCCTGTTTCTGTTGCAAACCCCGTAAGGAGTTTATCTTGTTTATCTCCTCGATCCTATCTTGGGAATCTTAGGTGGAACCCTATGGATGTAAACATGTATTTGAAACATGTTATGATTGATATGGTTGCAAATGGTTGCAAGTGGTTGCTCGTGGATGCGCGAATACACATTAGACACTAGATCGACTCGGTCACGTTTCATATTGCATATGCACGAGTATTTATACTTGTTTATGGATGAAATTGAATGTGTTGTCATGCGGATGTTGCATATGAATGAATGTTTGTGCACGCATGTAGTACTTATATGACTAGGATTATTTGCATACATGTTGGATTCATGGCACTAAACATACTTTGCATTAGAAAGATCATTCAGGCCTGATCATTAGCATTAGCTAAGGAACATATACACACACTTTCTGCATGTGTTCATATGGCATTAGAAATCGTCTAAGGACAATGGTTGCCTGTGGATGATGTTTTGAGTAGATGGATGATGGATGGTAGGATACGTTCTTCCTAACTTGGAGATTTCGGGGACGAAATCCTTAAAGGAGGGGAGAATGTAACAACCCGAATTTTAACAACGTGTTAAGACAAGAATCAAGGCAGAATTTAATTATAAAACCTGAATCAGGATAAACGGGTTGCTCCATTGCGTTCGTCTCGGAAAAATACGCGAAATAGAGTCCGAAATTTCGTAAATCGGAGTTCATATGACCGAGATATGGCCTCACAAAGTTTCACGAAAATTCAAATCCGAAAACAGATTTGAAATTCAGCCCAATTAAGACACCACTCAATTTTTAGGCCTGGTTAAGACACCACTCCATTTTTTAGACTTGACTTCTTCCCCAAGACATGCTTTGGATGGCTAGGATCTAAACTAGGGTTTATCCTATGGCTAAAACTATCCTAGTCTTCTATAAAAAGACCCTTAACCCTCTCCTAAAACCCTCATAAATTGATCCTACAACTAAACTATGCCAAAATGATTCCTCATCATGGCCTCCACTTCAACCCATGGCCTCCATCTTCTTCTTCATGATAGCTTAAGTGTTCTAAGCTAGTTTCAAAGTAAAGGAGCCTATTTTCTTCATTCATGAGAGATTCTATGATCATTTGAGTGATTTCATGTTTGTATGAGAGTTCATAAGTTGCATTCTAGCCAAAGTTGCAACCTTTTCTTGACCAAAAAGCATGGATCTTGCATGAGAGCTCATAAGCTTCATTCAAAGCCAAAGTTGAAACCTTTCTTCTTCAAAGCAAGGATTTTTATTGATATTTGCTCAAGGGTTTCATTTGGAGCTTGTTCTTTTGGGTTTTTTGGGTGATAGCATGAATGGCTTCGTCTCAATCTTTGTTTTATATGTTGATTTGTGCCTTCATAACATTGTAAGCCCTCTTCCTGCTCTTAGATATTAACTTTAAACTTAATGTGACATGCTGTAAGTTGGGTTTGAACATTAAGTATGTTGCATGCTATCATGTTATGTATCCTATCATGACTAAAAAGTCATTATCTTGACCTTGTGGGCTTAAAGATATAAACTTTATGTTGAATGTTGCATTTTGGCAACATGAGAACTATCATGTCCCTTATGGTAGCTTACATGTAATGCCATATGCGAACTTCTAGTCGTCTTTCTATGTCATTTATCACCATGATTCACCTATGTGCTAAGTTTGAGGTTGTGCATGTTTTTGAGGCCTAATAATGTAATATGCAAGTTAATGAACACGTTTATACCTCGTTTGCCACCATGTTTAACTTGTGGCCTTATACCTCTTTTGTCATGTCTTTGCCAAGTACCTTCTTTTAATCCGTTATGCGTGGTTGCGAATGTATATGCGAGTTTAAAAGCGTTGGGTTACGTTATGGGTAAAACTTTAATGATATGAAACATGATTTGGGTAAATGGGTATAAACATGACAACATGTAACTTTGGCTATGAGCATGGGACTTGAAAACTTGACACGTATGGGTTGTAAGTGTAATAAGACACTAGACCAAACATGAAAGTGGCCAACTCGAGATTGGGTTGAGTTTGTAGCGTAAATCTACCCGGACCCGCCCGACTTAACTAGTGGCTACAAACAATAGGATCCAATGTGAGAAGTTGGTCATGACGCGCTTAAGACCCGAGGTTAGACTAGGTTGTGGTGTAAATCTACCCGGACCCGCCCGGCTTAACTAGTAACCACAACAAAGTCTAATGTGAGAGGTTGAGAGTGCATTAGTTAAATTAATGCCACATGATAAGGTTAAGTAAGTTTGACTAATGACACTTAACCGATATGACACGAATGGGTAGATTAAGTGGGACCGGGCTTGATTTCTTAATGACACTTAACCATACAAGACAATTAGGGGATGGGGTTAAGTAATTTACGCTTAACTAATCTGACTCGGTAATTATATGGGGTTAAGTAACCTTCACTTAACTAATCTAAACACGGTAATTCGATGGGGTTAAGTTAAACACTTAACCAACTTAACACGGTAATTCAATGAGGTTAAGTAACTAGTACTTAACCAACTTAACACGGTAATTTAATGGGGTTAAGTAACTTATACTTGACCAATTATACATGATGATTTGATGAGGTTAAGTAACCTATACTTAACCAATCTAATAGGTGGACCTGATAGGGTTTTGTCACAAGGTCTTTTAAAATTAGGCTTAACCATTGTAATACGATTAGTGGATGGGGTTAAGCTAACCCATACTTAACCAATCCGACTCGATAATCTGATGGGATTAAGATAATCTATGCTTAATCAATCTAACATGATAATCTGATAGGGTTAAGACATATAAATACTTAACCAATTTGACTTGATAGGGCTAAGTCACGAGCTTCTTGGTACACTTAACCAACTTGTAGGGCTAAGCCTTGGACTTGAGTACTTAGCCAATCTTGACATGATTCGTAGGCGGTTTAAGTCATGAACTTGGATAACAACACTTAACCCATTTGACAAAACCCTAGCTCAGGGGACTAGGTTGGAAATCGTAGTTAACAGGGATAGCGGAAAGAGGGGCTAAGTGGTAAACCTTAGTTAAGGGTAACTAAATAATAATTCTTAGCTAAGGACATGGGACTAGTTCATAAAGAGATGAGTAACCTGGTACAGTAGGTCATCGCTTAGTATACGAGGAGGAGCAAGTTATCTAACTTGGATAAAAGCTCCAGCGAACTGGGTGACGAAGCGGAAGCTTCGGGGAACGTGAGGGTACTCTTGGTATCCCTCTGTGAGGTGGCGTGTGGTCCATGAAACCCGGCCTCACAGGGGTTAAGGTCTGCGGTAGAAGAGCCAAGAGTATGCCTTGGTTGCTATGCGAGCGACCTAAAGACTAGGATGGGTTAGCGTGGAGTCAACGATACTTGATTTTGCCCCGGGATAGCAGGTCGCCGACTACCTACCATCTTTAGTCAATCGTGTACGTACGGTAAGGCAGGGAACTCCCAAAAGACCATATACTAGCTATCAAGTTATGGGTGAGGTTGGCTATCTGGAAATGGGCATCGATGGGCCGTAGTGTAGTTCTCATACATGATTTTTCTTGGATTGCCTTTCAGTAGTTGAGGGAGGGGTCACGTGGGACCATATCCACGGGTACAAAAACAGACCTTGATATCTGCATCTGCAGATGACTTAAAGCTCCCGACCGAGTTCCGTATTTCTTGATTTGCCCTGGCATGGAACTCGGATGGCACATTGAGGAACATGTGCGTCTAGACATGGAAAACGGTTCAAGATACATACGTAGGATAAAAGGGCGCGGTTGACGGGTGGCATAATCCCTAGTGGTCCTAGGTGGCCAAAACCCAAACCGAGACACAGAAACGTTCATTAGGTTGCATAATCCCTAGTGGTCCTAGGCGGCATAAATCCTAAGGGAACGCGCGATAGTTCATGGTAAGGAAACATAACTAGATCAAGGGTAGCAGTCCAAAATAACCACAAGGATAAAACGTTTACATGGGAAAGCCCATATGGCCTACGGAAAAGGACTGAACCTATACATGGAAAGAAACATACGATTTGGGAAAACCTACATATGCTATATATTAGGTTGACATGGACCATTACATGACATTGGGCAAGGGACATTCATAGTTAACACATGACGCGGGTTGGGATACTAGTACGAGAGGTGCAGAGCAAATATACATGTTAGAACTAGGGGAAATATACATGATAGATACCGTGGGATGTTATACAGGATAGATACCTTGGGATAGTATACTTGATATAAACCTGACAATGTGATACCTTGATTTATCTTGACACCGTAGTTTATCATGACACACTCGTGTATCTTGGTACAGTAGTGCATCCTGTTATTTTGGTCTAGCTTATCTATGTTGTCATCATACTTATGTTCATCTCAGTTCCTCATGCCAGTTAACTTTACTAGTTTATATACTGATAGTAGATAGGGCTTACCAGTCTTTATGACTGCCCCCGTTTTGTTTCACCTCTTGTCTTCTGTTTCCCCCAGGTTACAGGGAGGAAATGCTATTGTTAGTTTGGACTTCTTCTGTTTGAAGGTCATCACGCATGGCTTGGACTTTTCTTGGCTAGGCTACTTTACTGGTTTACTTGGGGAATAATTTATGAAATGGTTTTATGCTTCTTTATTTATGCAAGACAGGTTTTGATGTATTTTGATGTAAAAGGCTTTTAGACCTTATTTTATAAGGTAATGAAATTTGTTTTACTTCCGCTGTTTTATATATATATGTTCTGTCTTGTAATATTTCTGTACATGTTTACCAATAATACCCCTCTAAAGCTAGTGCATTCCTTTGCGAGTGACCCTAGCGGAGGTGGGGTGTTACATATTTTAACGGTTGGAACCAACGAAGGTAACTTACCTTGTTGGTCACATTTATAAAATAAACATGTTTAATTGTTTGAATTGGTCTGTTAATTAGTTGATGTTAAATAATCGTTATTTACTATTATAAAAATTATCAGTTAAATTGAACTAAAATGAATCTATGTGAGATAATCTATTTTAATGCAGAGAAGAACAGGTTGGAGGGATCCAGCTGGATTCCTCAAATATATATTAGATGTTATTTACTTTCATATCAACATTATATGAACTGTTTTGACTGGATGATTGATTTGGTTGTTGAGCGTTGACCTGAAATTCAACATATGTTTTGTTTAAACCAATGGGTAATATTAATTGAATAATTGGCAGTATATGTCCAATAAATCAATCATTTTGTAAACATCAATTTACCGTCGGGTAAATCGATAGAAGTGAAGTTATAAATTTTATTTGATAACTGAAGATAGATTTTCCCATCTATTATTTTGAATAAAAGTTTGTTAAAAGGAAATAAATATTAATTATTTATTATTTAAGTTTATATTTAATTGTTCATTTATTTTATGAAGTAAATTCTTATGTTAATCAGATTTATAAATAAGAGAGTATAAAATTAACCTAACAGTTAAGAGTTGGTTAATTGTTTTTGTTAAGAAACAATTAAATGGAATTATTTAAATTAATTATAATATTAATTAATTTAAAGGAAGGACCAATTAAAATTGGTTAACGAATTAATCGTGTATTAAGTTGATTAAATCAACTGTTTTTAACTGAGAATAATTATTAAATTAATTTGTTTTGAATTAATTTAATAAATTAGTTTAACGAATAATTGTTTTAATTATAATAAGATTTTAAAAAGGAATTTAATATTTATTTTAGTTAATTAAGAAGTTAGCTACTATTACATTAGTTAATGATTGAACTAAATTATTATTTTAATTAATAATAATTTAAGAGATTAGTTTTTAATTGAAATTCATTTAAAAAGTAATTGAAGTTGAAATGAAATCTAATTGAGTTGTGAAAGGAGTTTGTGAACGAGTTTTATATTAAAACTGAGTTTTTATAACGAAGTTGTAAAAATAGATTTTTAAGCAAATATGATGGCTTAAATTAATTGTTTTCTTAATATTTGATGTTAGGAAAAGGAAATTGAAGTTGGAAAATGGTATGAAATTACTAAGTAAGATTTATTCTGAGGTTCGGAATATGATATTTAGAAGTGGTTAACGAAGTGAGATTTATTCCGAAGTTCGGAATGTTATGTTCTGAGGATTAGAATGTTAATTGAAGGCGGAAGTATAAGCTAAGTAAAGGGTTTTGGAAATGGCAACGAATATAAGTTGTCGTAAATGATGTACAAATGATTCTGTAAATGGAACTCAAAGAGTTTAGAAATGTAATCAAAACATTAGTCGTCGATAATAATTTACAAATGGGATTTGTAAACGAAGTAAGAATTCTAGAAAAAAATGAATGTATAACAATTGTTATAAATAATATATTGAACCATTTGATTTATAAACTGAAGATCGTTAAGGAGATCGCTATGTGATTTTATACAACACATAAGTTGTCGGAATGATTTGAAAACGGTATAATATAAGAAAATAAAAAAATTTGAAATGAAATCTGTAACATTTGTTATAGATAATAAGTGAACTGTTTTGATAAAAATAAATATAAGGATTCACACGAGATGTCAATTATAAAAGTTGTAAAATATAAATGTAAGATTTCTAAAGTTATTTATATAATATTTATAAAGGTATTTATATTAGATTTGTTAAAGACAGTTATATATGATCTAAAGTAAAATATAGTATTGTTGTTGAAAACAAGTTGAAGAATATTTATAAAGATATGTTGAAGCATTTTTTGAAGGATTCTATATAAAATGGGATCAAAGCTCGAGTATATCATTATAAAGGATTATTATGGATTAGTAGAGAAGTATAATAATAATTTACTTAATGATTAGTTAAGTAAACGCTATTGAGATTTAAATAAGATTTTCAAAGGAATATGGATGGTTAATAAACTACTATCTATTTTGAAGATATGAATGTTGTTGGTCAAGGTCTGAGAGGTAAATAAAATACCCCAACTTGAACAACTTCATGATTATCCAAGCATGGTATTAGTTATAAACGGGAGTAATTGAGGGAAACATAAGTTATGATTTCCGTAGATAATATTGGAAGCTGTATTCGAAAAAGTTTGTAAGTGAATGAAATAATTTTTAAGAATATTCTTATTTCTAATAAGAAGTAAAAGATAAACTCCAAGTGTCGGAAGATTTATAGAATATAATTATAGAATATAATTAACCGCTGTTTAATTAAAAAGGCCATGTAATGCTGGTACTGAACTGGTAAACTCTTTTTATTCTCATGATTATTTATTTGATAGTTAAATAACTGACTATCAAAATCTGACCTATACAATTGTTGGTAGGAAAGACCGGGATCGAATTTATATTCGAAAACCATTCCGAATCAGCAAATACATGAAAAATACTGATTGAAGATGGAGCAATTGAAGATCGTTGATCTTCATGAGCGGAAGAACCACTTGTTGAATTTCTCTGGTTTAGCGGCCAGAGATATTTTGACAGTGATTCCGTCATGAGTGAAATCTTTGGATTGCAAGGACTACTCGCTACTAATCCTTGGGGTGATACCTATATAGGATGCGGTAGGAGGGTGCCGTCGGTTCATCCTATTCCTGGATGTCTTGTATGGACGAGTGTCTGACAAAGTATTTCTGAAGGGACCACGTACATTGATTTCTTCAAACGTACCATGTTGATAGCGGAGAAGTGCACACTTCTCTTAGCTTAACCACTAGAGTATTTTTGGAGGCGTCAGTTAGTGATTTTCTAGAGGATCTGACGATGTGGCATTTAAAATGAATGGTGGCTAGATGTTCTAAAAAGTAAGTATGACCTCAAACCTCATCAACCAGGAAATGTCACAAAATCAGGTAGGTCGCATGGCCATGTGGGTTGCACCATCAAAAGGGTATATCATTACCTAATTTAGAGAAATAAATGCCTTTGGTTGTAAGTTTTTATTCCTCTGTGTGATTGTATATGAGGACAGATTAATATAACTGTCTAGATTGTTGATGTACTCTGATGATTGTAAGTTTTTATTTCAATTTCTCTATAAATATTTATTTCTACATTATATTTTGTTTCGCTGCGATGTGAGACTCTGTGTTGTGTGGGTTCTTCTTCTATTTTATTCAATTATTTCTTTCTTTCTTATCTCTACCTCTAATTTCTTTGTAATAACGTTTCTGTGTTTACGATGCTTGAATGTTCGACATGGTGTTTTTGTGTCTTTTCGGGGTCGAAAATCTATGTTCGTTCCATAATCATTCTTAACACAATAATGATCATTCCAGATATGTTTTAAAGATACTGAACAAAAATAGAAGAACTTTATTGATAATTTTAGATAATGATACATTTGAAATGATATATAGCACAAAATTAAAATATGATAGAAATAGAAGCTACTACGACTTGAAAACAAAATTAGAATTCAACAAAAATGATGAAGATGATGATGATACTATTCTGGGACTCACTTTTCCAAAGAATTTGTTCATCTTTATGGGGCTCTTTTCCATTTTCTTACTAAATGATCTCTTTAAAATCTTTTAATTTTCTGCTATAATCTTTTGATTCTTAAGAAAGATTTTATTAGATGGATTAGACGTACTAACAAGATAGTATGTTTTCTAAGGAAGTATTTTCACTTTCTTCATCTTCTTCGATTTCCATTCCTTCACCTTCTTCTTCCATTTCACGAGCTATCTTTTTCCGAAAGCGATTCATATGGTCGAAATATTAGCGAAATATTCATAAGAGATATACTTCTGAAATTAAAGATGTTTTTGGAAACAAACTCTTCTCCTTTGAAATTAACTCCAAAATTTTCACGTAAGGTAAATTCTACTATATAACGTATTTTAACACATTTAAAAATCTTTGGCTCGAAATTGATCTAAAATAACTTAAGCCCAATTAATGTTGTAATTTACGTAAATGGCAAAAAAGATTTTTGCAAACTTTTATTATTGGCTTATTGAAATTTCCCAAATGAGGTGTAATGTTGTGTTGAAGAAGTAGATTTATGATTTTGGCCTTTGGTCGAAAATAACGGTTTTTGAATTAAATTGTCATCTCCTTCAAAAAAGTGGTGAAAGATCTCTCGGTCATATTCATTCATTTTGGAGTCCGAGAGATCCATTCCCTTGCTCTTACAACTCAAAATATTTCCTAGAACTTCACAATCCAAAACAATTTGAGTGTTTCTTACACTACTCCAAATTTCGTTTTGATTTCCTTTGTAAAAACCAAAATCTAAATTCGCATAAAAAACTTTTATAAGATTCGGATAGCACAAACAATTATTTTTCCGAGAATCGATCAAACTAAGGATTTCATTTTGATTAAAAAGAGATTCAAGCTCTTAAGTTTCAAAATCTTGAAAGATAGAAAATTTTCCTATATCGACTTTACAAAAGTTTACGTAGTTGATATAATTGTTAATAACTTTTAGGTTATTGAAAAGAAATCCTTTGATCGCCTTAGATAGATTCATAGTGCTTGGAATGTTCGAGAAAGCATTATTAAATTTTTGTGAAGAGTAAAGATAATGATGATAGGTTGAATGTTAAAATAAAGGTTGAAATTGATGATAAGGGTAGAGAGATAAATAGAGAACCTACAGACATGATCTCTGGTCAATAGACACATTTTTAGTATATTGGAGATGGTGAAAAGCTGGAGGGAATTTAAAAAGTTTGAATTCAAAATTTGTAGGAGGCATGTCGACATATGTCAAATTTTTTAAAGGACATGTGTATTTCTATTTCAGTTGTTTATATATGTATATCTTATATTCTTATTTTTATAATTCGTGAGATAATATTTAATATAATAATACTTTTATATTAATGTTTTATAAATAGTTTATTAAAATAATGTTACTTTAAATTTTAAAATTCAAATTTTAAATGATGAATTTTGAATTTAAAACTCAAAAAGTTTCAAACAAAGCAAGCAATCAAACAACCAATTTCAACCAAATTAATATAAACACGTACCTATTTTTAGATTCAATTTCTAATATCTTCTGATTCGTGAATAACCATGAAACTCATATTTGAATTGTTCATTTTTCATTCTTCATTGCTTGAGGATGAATCAGAATCATCCACTGTGACATTATAAGCCCATTTCCTTTTCTTTGAAGTATGTTTATGTAGAAATTGATTCTATCTAACTGGATATGGACGGTCTCTTTTCAAGTGATCTGGTTCATCATAGTTGTAACATCTAATGTTGTTTGGAATCTCGTTATTTCTCACAGAATTCTTATGCTCATTCCTTTTAAAGTTATTTATCTTCCTAGAATTTTTCTAAAATTCCTTGTCATCGATGTTATATCTTCATCCTTAGCGCTATCAGAGTTTGAATCTTCTGTTATTGCATTGAATGCTATTGACTTCTTTTTCGGTGACTTATTTTCTCTCCTTTCTTTCATCTAACTTCAAATGACAATAGATTTTCAGTTAACTCCTCAATTTTTAATCTACTGATATTATTAGCCTCTTCAATTGTCAAAGCCTTTTGATCCCTTTCTGGAGTTAATGAATTTAAGATTTTTCTGACTTGGTTTTCTTCATATAATATCTTTCTCAAGGCAATTAGTGAATGTACAATATCCTAAAACCTGCAGTACATATCAAAGATAGATTCATTCATATTCATTTTAAATAAAAAAACTGGTTAGTTAACATGGATATCTTGGTCTATTAAATTTTGCTTGTTCCTTTATGAGTCACTTGCAAAGTTTTCCAGAATTCATATGTAGACGTAGAAATGGACACCCTATTAAATCCATTTCTATCAAGTGAATGGAATAAAACATTCATGGCTTTTGAATTATTTTATGTGGTAGTCTTTTACTCAACGGTCCATTATGCAAAATTAGCTGTAGGTTCAACATACTCAGTTTGAGTGATGTACCAAGTGTCTAATCCTATTGTTCGTAAATATATTTTCATCCTACAAGCCCAACATGCATAATTACTACCATTAAATAGTGGTAGTCGGGCAGCGGAATAACACTCTATAAATGAACTAGAATAACTAGTGTTGACATTAACTGTAACAACCCGTATTTTCAATAACCTGTTATAACGTAAATCGAGGCAGAATTTAATTTATAAATCTGAATCAAGGGAAACGGGCTATGCCATTGCGTTCGTCTCGGAAAAATACGCGAAATAGAGTCCGAGTTTTCGAAAATCGGAGTCCGTATGACCCGATTAAGGCCCAATGAAGTTTTCAGAAAATTTCAAGTTCAAAACAGATTTCGAATTTCGGGTTCAAAATTCGAAAAACGGTCAGATTGGGCCAGGCGGGTAAATTCCCGCCAGAGCACCCAAGTCGACAGCCCTGTCGACTTGGGAGTCGACTTGGTTGGACCCAAGTCGACAGCCCTGTCGACTTGGCTGTCGACTTGGTTCAGCCGGGCAGTTTTGCCTGGTGCACCGTTTTGGGGTCTTGGTTAGGTTTTGGGGCCAGATTCGGTTTTGAGGGCTGAGATTGGAACTAGGGTTTAATCCTAAGGCTAAAACTAATCCTAATCTCTATAAATAAGACCCTAACCTAACCCTAAATCATCATTATTCATTCATACAACTAAACTATGGCAAAATCATTCCTCTCATGGCCTCCACTCTCTTCATAAAATTCCTAAATAAATTTCTATGAGAGATTTTCCATGCATACAAGTGTTTTCAAGCTTGTATGAGTGTCATTAGCTTGCATTCAAGTCAAGTTTCCATATTTACATCATAAAGCAAGAGTTTTGATCATTTTTGCTCAAGGGTTTTTCTATTGGAGCTTGCATTTTGGGTTTATTTGATTGCATAAGGGCTTTGTCTCAATCTATATATATTTTTGTGCCTTCATAAGCATTGTAAGCCCTTTTCTACTTTCATATTTAAACTCTAAAGTTAAATGAATGATGCAAGTTGGGTTGATCATTATGATATGCAAGTTTGCCATGATATGCAAGTTTACTATGTCATGTTATGCAAGTTTGATATGTTATGATATGCAAGTTTACTATGTCATGTTATGCAAGTTTGATATGTTATGATATGCAAGTTTACTATGTCATGTTATGCAAGTTTGATATGTTATGATATGCAAGTTTGCCATGTTATGTTATGCAAGTTGCCATGTTATGATATGCAAGTTGTCATGTTATGTATGCAAGTTTGGGTGGATCATTTACTCATGTTATCATGTTATGCAAGCTTACCTTGAGTATATGAACATAAAGCTTCAAGCTTTATGCTAAAGGTTGCATTTTGGCAACATGTAAGTTATCATATCTCTTATGATAACTTGCATGTGAGGCTAAATGCGAACTTATGGCCATTTCTACATGTCATTTATCACCATGTATCACCAATATGCTAAGTTTGGTTTTATGCATGCTTTTGAGGCCTAAAAATGTAATATGCAAGTATATGAACATATGTACATTTCATATGCCACCATGTTAAACTTGTGGCTTCAACACCTTTATGTCATGATTATGCCAAGTTCCCTCTTTCTATCCTTTATGCGCTATTGCGATATGTAAGCGATGGGATTGCGTTTGGGGTTGGGTAAACTTAAAAGACATAAAAACATAAGATTGGGAATTTACCTATTAAGTTAGGTCTACCCATTGGGAATTTACCTATTAAGTTAGGTCTACCCAAATGCTTGAAAACTTGTAATATGTTTTGTAAACATAATGGACATGACACTTAGAAAATATAAGTGTGACCAACTCGAGGTTGGGTTGAGTTTGTAGCGTAAACCTACCCGGAACCGACCGACTTAACTAGTTGCTACAAACAATAGGACCCAATGTGAGAAGTTGGTCATGTTGTACCTTGAACCCGAGGTTAGACCAAGTTGTGGTGTAAAGCTACCCGGAACCGACCGGCTTAACTAGTAACCGCAACAAAGTCTAATGTGAGAGGTTAAGGCACATTAATTAATTAATGCCTCATGATTAGGGTTAAGTCATGGTCCACTTAATACTTAACCAATTTGGGCTTGGTAGATTAATCAGGGTTAAGTCGTGAACTCATCGTTACACTTAACCAAGTTAATCCATGATTAGCAAGAGGGTTAAACCGTACTTAACCCACTAGAAAATCCTAGCAATGGGGGTCCACTCCAGCAGTAATCCCAAGTTTGTATCATTATGACCCTAGGGACTAGTCTAGGGTGGGGCACGATTACTGGACTTGAGGTAAGTGACCAAAAACGACGGCAGGGTGGTACGCCGGTGTAGTTCCGGACGGACTATGGTCGTGCACATAGTCCGTAGCCGGAGAAAACATGCACGGGTACCAGTAGATCGAGACTGTGCACTTATGTTTATGGTGTCCAGGGATTTACACCCTAGGGCTTGATACACCCGAAGGGTGGACCCGGCACAGTCCGACTACAATTATGTTTGGGCCGTATTGACACCAACACGTGACGAGTTAGGCTTAGGGAGACGATCGATTAGACCGTGTTATTGGACCTCATATTAGGGTCACTTCATGTTATTGGACCTCGTATTAGGGTCACTTCATGTTATTGGACCTCGTATTAGGGTCATTTCATGTTATTGGGTCAAAGCTTGGGTCAAGGGATCAATACTTGTTTATTCAAGTCATGTTAGTTTGCTAGTACACCTGTGGTGCAAAAACCTTAAACCTGATTATGCGATGACACCTTTATCTACCTTGTTAGTTAATCATCATGCTAGTAAGTTGTTATCCTTATGTTTATCCCTGCTTCTCATGTCAGTTAACTTTATCAGTTTACATTGATTGTAGTAGGGCTTACCCAGTCTTTTTGACTGACCTGTTTTCTTTCGCCTCTTTTCTTCCGTTTCCCCCCCAGGTTCTTAGGGTGGGAATATTGGAGCTTAGCATGGATTTATGATCGCTTGCTTGTGGGATTTAGCTCATGTACGGTTTGACATGAAGCTAGCTATGGTTATCACTTATTTTGGGGATAGTACTTATGTATTTCAGTTTTTTTCAGTTGATGTTGTTTTTATCTAGACTTGTTTATTTGGAAAGTTGACATTATGGTGTACCAGACTTGTTTTGAAATGGTTTGAAATCTTCCGCTGTTTTATCTATGTTATTTACTCTGTTTTCATATATACATATGTTCTTGTTCTGCCTTGATATATCATTATGCATGTTTACCCGATTCAAACGCCCCTCCAAAGTCAGAGTGCTTGCAAGAGACACCCTGGCGGAGGTGGGGTGTTACATTTGGTATCAGAGCATATGGTTTACGAGAAGGAACAAAAAGGTTTTTAAAACTTTTGGAAAACTATTTTCAAAACCAAGTATAAAGTATTTTCCAAAGAAAAGTCTAGTTTATTTTAAAGGTTATTCCCCAAAAAGCCATTAGCAAAATTCCTTCGTTTTTCTCCGTTCTGAATCTGTCTTTTTCTTCGTTTTCAGCATGGCCGATAACTTTGCTATTCCGGAGGGAGTACACGTACCTGTTTGGTATAGGAGACTTTTGGAGGCTAGGGCAACCGAAGCCAGCCCCGTAGATGTTCCTCCTCCTCCTCCTCCAGTAGTTAATGTTCCTCCTCCTCCCGTCGCTGAGGTTCCTCTTCCTCCTCCCCTTCAGCATCCTCAAGCTGACTTCGCAAAGACTTGCAAGGATTTCAAAGCAATGGGTGGCAAGAACTTTCAAGGCACTGAGACTTTTGTAGAGGCCAGAAATTGGTTGAAAGAGACCGAGGATTTATTTGCTATCTTTGGGTTAGATGATCAGAGGAAGATCTTGTTGGCGGTTTGGCTTATGAAGGATGAAGCCGCTTATTGGTGGGAAGTCACCAATGGTACTAGGCCTGTTGAGACTTGGGCCGATTTCAGGGCAAGGTTCGTGCTTAAGTTTTTATCTTCTGCTGAGGAGAATCTGCAAATGGAGAGGTTCATAACTTTGAAACAAGGAGATATGTCTGTCAAAGAATATGTGAACAAGTTCAATCAGTTAGCTCGTTTTGGCTTGGATATGGTGAATACTCCTCAGAAGAAGGCTCTTCGTTTTGCTAGAGGATTGAATGAGCCGTTGCAGGGATTGGCTATGTCACATATTCCCCATGGGGCCACGTTTGAGAGCTTGGTTGATATGGCGTTACTTCAGGGAGATGTCAAGAAAGAGATCAAGATGAATGATACTCAAGCCAAGAAGACTGATTCCCAGTGGAAAGGAAATCAGGGTAATCCAAGTGGTCAGAGCAGTCAAGGCAATCAGAACAAGAACAAGAACAAGAACAAGAGTCAAGGCAACAAGGGGAACAACAACAAGGGCAAGAACAACAAGGGGAAGTGCCATTATTGCGGTTCAGTTGGGCATCTTATTAAGGATTGTAAGAAGAGGAAAAGGAAGAATGGTGAATGCTTTTTCTGCGGTGAGACTGGACATTTCAGTAAGGATTGCCCGAAGAAGCAAGGGCAAGGCCAGGGTCAGACTCAGCGTGCTGGACCTTCAGGAGGGCAAGTTCATGCTCTCAATGCCGCTCCAATTCCCGATCGAGGTAGTATTTCTGTTGAGAGCCTTGTATATATTTCTGATTTTCCAGTTCGTACCTTGTTTGATTCTGGTGCATCGCATAGCTTTATCTCATCTGATCTTGTTGATAGTTTGCACCTTAGTACTAGCTTGGTAGATGATCCCGTCTGTGTCTCCAATCCTATTGGGGGTTCCACCCATCTGTCTATGATATGTGGGAATTTGAGGATCTCCATACTGAGTGTAGAGTTCTTGTGTAGTGCTTATGTTCTTGGTTTTAGGGGATACGGATTGATATTGGGCATGGATTGGTTGTCCAGATATGGAGCCATCCTTGATTGTGAGCATAGGGTTGTAAGGCTCGTGACTCGCCTCGGAAACACCCTAGAGATTTCTTGTAATCCGAGAGGTCCCGTCATGTTGTGCTATCTTGAATCACTCGACTCGTCAATGGAAACTCTTCAGTCTGTGAGAGTGGTTCGAGAGTATCCGGATGATTTCGATGAAGTTAGGGGGTTGCCCCCTAAGCGAGAGATTGATTTCCGCATTTATCTGGTGGATAATGCAAAGCCGGTTTCTTTGCCCGTTCGGCACATGGCTCCGCGTGAAAGGCGGGAGCTAAGTAAGCAAGTGAAGGAGTTGCTTGAGAAGAACTTCATTAGACGAAGTATATCTGAATGGGGAGCGCCTGTGGTATTTGCTACCAAGGCAGATGGTTCTCTCCGACTTTGTGTTGACTATCGAGAGTTGAATAAGCTGACTAAGAAGAATAGACACCCGTTACCGAGGATTGATGATCTCTTTGACCAGCTTATCGGTGCTTCTGTTTTCTCTCAGCTTGATCTTGCTACTGGATTCCATCAGCTCAGGGTAGCTGAAGATAGTATAGACAAGACTGCGTTCAGAACGCCAGATGGATTCTTCGAATGGCTTGTCATGCCGTTCGGCTTGACTAATGCACCCGCATATTTCGTGGACTTGATGAGTAGGGTGTTCAGGGAGTTCTTGAACAAGTTTGTCGTGGTCTTCGTAGATGATATTCTGATCTTCTCTAAGGATGAGGAAGAGCACGCAAGGCATCTCGTGGAGGTGATGGATACGCTTAGAGCGCATCAGTTGAAGGCCAAGTTCTCCAAGTGTCACTTTTGGAGAAGGGAAGTTAGATTCCTTGGGCATATAGTATCTAAGCAAGGCTTAGCGGTGGATCCCGCTAAGGTAGTTGCAGTTCAGGATTGGAAGACTCCAAGGAATGCAACCGAAGTGAGAAGTTTTCTAGGTCTCGCAGGCTTTAACCGGAAGTTCATCAAGGACTTCGCGAAGATTTCCGCTCCTCTCACTAAATTGACGAAGAAGAATTTAGTTTTTGCTTGGAGCATAGAATGCGAGCTTGCTTTTCAGAGGCTCAAGAGAGCTCTCACATCAGCACCTGTTCTAGCTTTGCCCGATGGAGGGAAGTTATTTACAGTATACACCGATGCATGTGGCACGGGGTAAGGAGTTGTTCTGATGCAAGAAGGAAGGGTGATATGCTTTGGCGGTAGACAACTCAAAGTGCATGAGAAGAATTATCCCACTCATGACTTAGAGTTGGCAGCAATAATATATGCATTTAAGGCTTGGCGCCATTATCTTCTGGGAGAAAGATTTGAGCTTTATACCGATCACAAGTCATTGAAGTATCTCTTTTCTCAGAAGGATCTGAATCTGAGGCAACAAAGATGGATGGAATTCTTGGCGTCCTACGATTTTGAGATAGCTTATACCCCTGGCAAGGGGAATGTGGTAGCAGATGCATTGAGTAGAAAAAGGTTGACTCTGAGTCCTCTATTCGTTGAGATGAAGAATTTAGAGTATGTGGCAACCTTTGATTTCTCTTTGGCGATTGAGTCGATGACCGGTTCTTTAGCATCTCTGGAACTCAGACCTACCCTTCTCGATCAAGTTGGGGCTTCGCAGAGAGAAGACCCTCAGATAGTTGAGATTATGGATAAGCTGATTCGAGGAGAGGCGTCTAGTTATCTCGCTCGATATTCTATTGATGACAAGGGTTGGCTGAGGAGAGACGGAAGGTTATGTGTTCCAATGGTAGAAGATTTAGTAAGAAAAGTTCTTGAGGAAGCGCATCGCTCTAAGTTGACTATACATCCGGGCGGAGATAAGATGTATAAAGATATGAAGCGCATTTTCTTTTGGCCTGGGATGAAGAAGGATGTGGCAGAGTTTGTCTCTAGATGTATCATTTGCCAGCAAGTTAAGGCCGAGTCGAAGAAGCCCGGTGGGCTATTGCATCCTCTAGACGTTCCACTATGGAAGTGGGAGAGTATTTCCATGGATTTTATCGATGGGCTACCAAGGTCAAGGAAAGGGAATACGAGCATTTGGGTTATTGTGGATAGACTTACGAAGAGTGCTCATTTCATTCCGGTGAAGAGCAAGAGGACCGCATCTTGGCTAGCGTCTGTATATCTTCATGAGATTGTGAGACTACATGGAGTCCCTTCTAGTATAGTCAGTGACCGTGACCCAATCTTTACAAGTCAGTTCTGGAATAGCTTGCAAGAAGCTATGGGCACGAGGTTGAATCTAAGTACGGCTTATCACCCACAGACGGACGGTCAAACCGAAAGGGTGAATAGGGTACTCGAGGATCTGTTGAGGCTTTGTATTCTGGATTTTGGTGGTACTTGGGAAGACCATCTTCCTCTTGTTGAGTTTGCATATAATAACAGTTATCAGGAAAGCATAGGGATGGCACCATTTGAAGCTTTATATGGCAGACCGTGCAAGTCGCCTACATGTTGGTGGGAGACTACAGATGAGCTTATACTTGGGCCTGATATGATCAGAGATACATCCAAGAAGGTCGAGTTGATTCGGAGACGGATGAAAGCGGCCCAAGACCGACATAAATCCTATGTTGATAAGAGAAGAACTGATTTGGAGTTTGATGTTGGGGATATGGTTTTCGTGAAGGTTTCTCCTTTGCGGAATGTGGTCCGATTTGGAGCCGTTGGGAAGTTAGCACCGAGGTTTGTTGGACCATTCCCTATTATAGAGAGGATCGGGCAGATGGCTTATAGAGTGGAGTTGCCCGAGAAGCTTGCCGGAGTACACGATGTTTTTCATGTCTCGCATCTCCGGAAGTGTTTACATGAATCAGCAGAGGTTGTTGAGCCAAGTGTTCTGAAAGATGTGGAAGTAGAGAAAGAGGCTACCTTGAGGAGAGCTCTGATTCGTATCTTGGGGACGGAGACCAAGAAGCTAAGGAATCGAGAGGTCAAGTTGGTGAAGGTTCAATGGGGTGAAGCCGAAGAAGACGCAACTTGGGAAACCGAGGAGAAGATGCGTGGGCTTTATCCATTCCTTTTTGAGGGTACACTCTCAACCTCTTTTCTTTGTTAGCATATCTTTCTCTTTGCTATCCATATTTATCTAGTTTATCGTGTTAATCTCGTCATGAGAACCTTAGGTAGAAACCCTTTGGATGAAACATGTGTTTGAAACATGTTATGCTTGATGTTTGCAAGTGGTTGCAAGTGTTTGCAAGTGGTTACTCGTGGATGCATTATACACATTAGGCACTAGATCGGCTCACACACTCCTCATATTGCATATGCATGAGTGTTTACGCTTATTCATGGATGAAATTTTTTTGTCTTATCACATGGATGTTGCATATGGATGTATGTTATGTGCACACATATAGATGTTATACATTATGTTAGGAATTGCATACATATGGATTCATTTCACTAACATAATTTGCATTGATGATATTTGCATTAGATAAGTACATATACACACACCTTTGCATATGTTCATACAACATTTAGAATCCTGTAAGGACAATGATTGCTCGTGGATGATGTTTTGAGTAGATGGATGTTGGATGGTAGGATACGTTCTTCCTAACTTGAAGATTTCGGGGACGAAATCCTTTAAGGAGGGGAGAATGTAACAACCCGTATTTTCAATAACCTGTTATAACGTAAATCGAGGCAGAATTTAATTTATAAATCTGAATCAAGGGAAACGGGCTATGCCATTGTGTTCGCCTCGGAAAAATACGCGAAATAGAGTCCGAGTTTTCGAAAATCAGAGTCCGTATGACCCGATTAAGGCCCAATGAAGTTTTCAGAAAATTTCAAGTTCAAAACAGATTTCGAATTTCGGGTTCAAAATTCGAAAAACGGTCAGATTGGGCCAGGCGGGTAAATTCCCGCCAGAGCACCCAAGTCGACAGCCCTGTCGACTTGGGAGTCGACTTGGTTGGACCCAAGTCGACAGCCCTGTCGACTTGGCTGTCGACTTGGTTCAGCCGGGCAGTTTTGCCTGGTGCACCATTTTGGGGTCTTGGTTAGGTTTTGGGGCCAGATTCGGTTTTGAGGGCTGAGATTGGAACTAGGGTTTAATCCTAAGGCTAAAACTAATCCTAATCTCTATAAATAAGACCCTAACCTAACCCTAAATCATCATTATTCATTCATACAACTAAACTATGGCAAAATCATTCCTCTCATGGCCTCCACTCTCTTCATAAAATTCCTAAATAAATTTCTATGAGAGATTTTCCATGCATACAAGTGTTTTCAAGCTTGTATGAGTGTCATTAGCTTGCATTCAAGTCAAGTTTCCATATTTACATCATAAAGCAAGAGTTTTGATCATTTTTGCTCAAGGGTTTTTCTATTGGAGCTTGCATTTTGGGTTTATTTGATTGCATAAGGGCTTTGTCTCAATCTATATATATTTTTGTGCCTTCATAAGCATTGTAAGCCCTTTTCTACTTTCATATTTAAACTCTAAAGTTAAATGAATGATGCAAGTTGGGTTGATCATTATGATATGCAAGTTTGCCATGATATGCAAGTTTACTATGTCATGTTATGCAAGTTTGATATGTTATGATATGCAAGTTTACTATGTCATGTTATGCAAGTTTGATATGTTATGATATGCAAGTTTACTATGTCATGTTATGCAAGTTTGATATGTTATGATATGCAAGTTTGCCATGTTATGTTATGCAAGTTGCCATGTTATGATATGCAAGTTGTCATGTTATGTATGCAAGTTTGGGTGGATCATTTACTCATGTTATCATGTTATGCAAGCTTACCTTGAGTATATGAACATAAAGCTTCAAGCTTTATGCTAAAGGTTGCATTTTGGCAACATGTAAGTTATCATATCTCTTATGATAACTTGCATGTGAGGCTAAATGCGAACTTATGGCCATTTCTACATGTCATTTATCACCATGTATCACCAATATGCTAAGTTTGGTTTTATGCATGCTTTTGAGGCCTAAAAATGTAATATGCAAGTATATGAACATATGTACATTTCATATGCCACCATGTTAAACTTGTGGCTTCAACACCTTTATGTCATGATTATGCCAAGTTCCCTCTTTCTATCCTTTATGCGCTATTGCGATATGTAAGCGATGGGATTGCGTTTGGGGTTGGGTAAACTTAAAAGACATAAAAACATAAGATTGGGAATTTACCTATTAAGTTAGGTCTACCCATTGGGAATTTACCTATTAAGTTAGGTCTACCCAAATGCTTGAAAACTTGTAATATGTTTTGTAAACATAATGGACATGACACTTAGAAAATATAAGTGTGACCAACTCGAGGTTGGGTTGAGTTTGTAGCGTAAACCTACCCGGAACCGACCGACTTAACTAGTTGCTACAAACAATAGGACCCAATGTGAGAAGTTGGTCATGTTGTACCTTGAACCCGAGGTTAGACCAAGTTGTGGTGTAAAGCTACCCGGAACCGACCGGCTTAACTAGTAACCGCAACAAAGTCTAATGTGAGAGGTTAAGGCACATTAATTAATTAATGCCTCATGATTAGGGTTAAGTCATGGTCCACTTAATACTTAACCAATTTGGGCTTGGTAGATTAATCAGTGTTAAGTCGTGACCTCATCGTTACACTTAACCAAGTTAATCCATGATTAGCAAGAGGGTTAAACCGTACTTAACCCACTAGAAAATCCTAGCAATGGGGGTCCACTCCAGCAGTAATCCCAAGTTTGTATCATTATGACCCTAGGGACTAGGCTAGGGTGGGGCACGATTACTGGACTTGAGGTAAGTGACCAAAAACGACGGCAGGGTGGTACGCCGGTGTAGTTCCGGACGGACTATGGTCGTGCACATAGTCCGTAGCCGGAGAAAACATGCACGGGTACCAGTAGATCGAGACTGTGCACTTATGTTTATGGTGTCCAGGGGTTTACACCCTAGGGCTTGATACACCCGAAGGGTGGACCCGGCACAGTCCGACTACAATTATGTTTGGGCCGTATTGATACCAACACGTGACGAGTTAGGCTTAGGGAGCTGATCGATTAGACCGTGTTATTGGACCTCGTATTAGGGTCACTTCATGTTATTGGACCTCGTATTAGGGTCACTTCATGTTATTGGACCTCGTATTAGGGTCATTTCATGTTATTGGGTCAAAGCTTGGTTCAAGGGATCAATACTTGTTTATTCAAGTCATGTTAGTTTGCTAGTACACCTGTGGTGCAAAAACCTTAAACCTGATTATGCGATGACACCTTTATCTACCTTGTTAGTTAATCATCATGCTAGTATGTTGTTATCCTTATGTTCATCCCTGCTTCTCATGTCAGTTAACTTTATCAGTTTACATTGATTGTAGTAGGGCTTACTCAGTCTTTTTGACTGACCTGTTTTCTTTCGCCTCTTTTCTTCCGTTTCCCCCCCCCCCCCAGGTTCTCAGAGTGGGAATATTGGAGCTTAGCTTGGATTTCTGATCGCTTGCTTGTGGGATTTAGCTCATGTACGGTTTGACATGAAGCTAGCTATGGTTATCACTTATTTTGGGGATAGTACTTATGTATTTCAGTTTTTTTCAGTTGATGTTGTTTTTATCTAGACTTGTTTATTTGGAAAGTTGACATTATGGTGTACCAGACTTGTTTTGAAATGGTTTGAAATCTTCCGTTGTTTTATCTATGTTATTTACTCTGTTTTCATATATACATATGTTCTTGTTCTGCCTTGATATATCATTATGCATGTTTACCCGATTCAAACGCCCCTCCAAAGTCAGAGTGCTTGCAAGAGACACCCTGGCGGAGGTGGGGTGTTACATTAACAGTGTTGGTTGCCATTTAAATTTTTTCAAAAAAATCAAATTATGAAAATTTTAAAAACAATTACTATGATACCAGCTGTTCAGAAGTACGGATCATGGATCTCAATGCTAACTTAACACTAGAGGGGGTTGAATAGTGTTTAATGGAATTTATGAATTTTTGAAATATGTAACAACCTAAAATTTTTGTCAATTTAAAATTGAGAATTGAATGAATTTTTAAGTATATATATGATTTTAATTAGAAAAATGTACCATTTTATTTTAATTTAATTTAACATTGAATTAACAAAATATTCAACTTTGAAAATATTTGTCGGTAATGAAATTTTGATGTAGTAAGTAGCTAAGTATTTTAGTTAGTAACATTTGTATTTAAATTAAGTCAAGATTAAGCTAAACAAAATAATTTCTAAGCTAATTTAATATAAACACATCCATGTGCTTACTTTTAGAGTGTCACTTTCTTCCACTTCCACCTCCTTCCCTTCTCTTTACACATCATTTTCCACCCACTTTCCATTCATTATTAACTACTTTTGAGTTATATTCTTTTGCATGCATACTACTTTTGAATTGTCAAGTCCTTATGGCATTCCATTCCCATAAAATAACTCTTTCTCTTCTCTCTCATTTCACTTTTCTACTTCTTTCTTTTTTCTTCAAAACCTCCTTTGATGAATTCTCCTCCTTCCCTCTTTTAGGTCGGACTCTTTTCCCTCTCTCCACTTAGTTTTATACAACCAAAACACTTCAAAACGCCTCCACCTCCTCCTCCTACTACATGCATAAAGCCTCTCCCCCAATACCCCCTAGGCCATGTGCAATATCTCCTAGGCCGAGCCTCATTTCGCATAAAAACTCCACATTTCCACCTTTAAACTACTCACACACTTCATTCCTTCATAGATCAAAGCCTTAAGCCACCAAAGTTCCAACCTTTAACACTTTAAACTCAGAAAGATGCCTTTTTTAAAGTTTGTTTAAAATTAGTAATTGTAGAAAAGTTTTGTTGAAATCTTGAATGAAAAATAATTTGTGATGCTGAAATATCGTCTGTGTGAAGTCGATCAAAATCACTTTCAAGTAGGAAAGCTAGGACCTTTAGCCTTAAAGAAAGAAGAAATGGAACCCTTGGTGAGAAAAGTAAACACTTAAGGGCTAAGTTAATGTAAGGTAGCTTATATATGCTTGAGTTTGATTTGATGATGAATAAATATTCTATTTGGTTGCTATTGGATGTTATGTGGTTTATGCGATGATATTGGGTTGGTTTGATTTGATAATCAAGTGTTAGTCAAGTAAACACTTAAGTTAGTAAGGTGAAAATGTGATCTTTAAGCGTTAATTATGTGAACACTTAAGCTAAAAAGGCAAAAATATGATATATTTTTTTAAGTGTTAATGATGTAAACACTTAAGTTAGTGAAGTAAAAATGTGACCTTTAAGTGTTAATCATGTGTACACTTAAGTTAAAGAGGTAAAAATATGATTTCCAAGTATTAATGATGTAAACACTTAAGTTAGTGAAGTAAAAGTGTGATCTTTAAGTGTTAATGATGTAAACATTTAAGTTAGTAAAGTAAAAATGTGATTTTTAAGTGTTAATGATGTAAACACTTAAGTTAGTGAAGTAAAAATGTGATCTTTAAGTGTTAATGAGGTGAATCCTTAAATTAATTACACACTATGTTGATTTTGTGGTTAATTGATGTGGATTTTATTGACGTCGGACCTTAAATGGTTATTGGATGCTGTATTGAATAGTAAATGGTTAATGGATATTTGTTCGTTAAGTTAATGGCAATTTAATGTGGTGTAATGACTAATAAAGTTGAAAAGTAATAATGATGGAAACTTGATGTGATGTTATGGCTAATAAAGTTAAAAAGTAATAATGATGGCAACTTTATGTGATGTGATGGCTGATAAAGTTGAAAAGCAAGAATGATGAAAATTTGATGTGATGTGATTGAATGATTAAGTGTTACCGACCTCAACACTTAGGCATATAATGTCATTGAATGGTAATTAAATGTTAACGATGTTTAACACTTAGTTAAGGATGATATGTTATGGTAATTAAGTGTTAGTGACCTTAACACTTTGCAAATGTTGTTATTTTGTGATAATTGAATGTTAATGGTTGTTAATAATTGTTAATGAATGTTAATGATGTGTTACCCCATATAAGTTGGATTACATGGTCACTGATTAAGTCTTATTCCAAATCGAAACTAAATTAAATATTTTATTAATTAAATAATAAGTGAAAAATAAAAGTTTGTACTTCATATCTGACTTTTTATAGAGATGAAACTAAAGTCATTACGATAAACATTTGTAAAAGAAAGAAATTTATTTGACAAAGTTAAAAACAAGTTATAGCATGTTAAAGCTTTAAAATTGAAAATAAACTGATTTCAATTTAATAGAAAAGTGAAGTTTGGTTTTCTATACGAGTATAGTCGATGTAACAACCCGGATTTTTAGAACGAATTTAAAATTTTCATTTTAGCTATTTTAATGGATTTTGAATATTTTAAATGTTTTATTTTAAATAGTAATGACTAAAAATTTATTTAAATCGAAGTTAGAACGTATAAATTTATTTTTATTATAAAACGAGCCTGAAATGACGTGATAATTTGAAAATTTGATTTTAAATCTCAATGAATGTATAGAATTCAAAATAAATCGGGTTTCAGTAAAACTGGAAATATTTGAATTTGTTTAATTATATCTCTCTAACGAAAGTAAGATACTGAGATTTCATAATGGGAATTAAAAGTTATGTCCAGTTTAAAATTTAAAATAGTCGCTATGGAATTTGTATATATTTTAATATATATATGGCCCTTAAAAATAGCCATTTTGCAAACGACCTCCGTTTTTAATGAAATCACTTTTGTTGGATCCATAATGTAAAATTATAGTTAGGTTTCAAATTTCATAATTTTTGGAATTAATATGTGAGCGTTGTAAATTTAAATGTGTTTGGAAATTTAAATTTAAAATGGATCGACCAGAAAAAGGCCATTTTTCAAACGGTCTCCAAAGTCGACGAAATTAATTTTGTTAGGACCATATCGTCAAAGCATAGTTATATTTTTTTGGGAATTTTTAGAGTCAGTATATGACCCCGGTAAATTAAAATGTACGTTTAAATTAAATATACATTGATTTATATTTTAATTTAAAGAAAAACAGACTAAAACAATAAATCGGGCTTACGAAACATAGTCCAATTTTCCGAAATGGGGGTAATTAGCTAGGGCCGACAGTCGTTGGGCTTGATTAGGAGTTCGTATGGATTAACGGGCCTATTAGAAATTAAAGAATTAAATATTATAAATATAGGCCAATAGAATAATTAAAACCTTAATTTCATTAAATCAAAACCCTAGCCGCCGTTTTCAGAAATCAGTGGCAGAAAGCCTTCGAATTTCCTTCAGCAAAATCTTCCAATCCTTACAATAAATTTTGAAATTTTCTAAGGCAAGATTGAAGAGCTCAACAAGCTCTTCGCGATCAACGGTCAAGATCAGAAATCAATGTTTCTAATGGCCAATTTTCCAGCTGAAAACTGCAAGGTTCGAGCTTTATTTTCGAAGCCCTAGGGTGTTCGAGTTCAAACAAGTCGCGGGCATGGGGAGGTGTTTCCAAGGAGGAGAGGATGGTCATCGTTGATCGACGCCAAGTGGCCCTGACGTGCGTGCAAGATGGAGGATCGAGGGCGAGCAAATGGTTTACGAACATCGGCTTTGGGAAATCACCTAGAACAAAATGGAGTTTAATTAGAAAAGGTATTTAATTAAATTAATTTAATTATTAATTACTTAAAAATGTAATTAACATATATAATGTCATATCTATTTCATACGAGGTCGGGATTCAGCGATTTCAGTCGCTTTGTGATCGTGGCAGAATACACTACAACATGGAATAACCAGAACTGAAACAGAGGCCGTTTGGATTTTTGATAAAATTAAACATCCGTTTAATTTTATTAAAAACAATCGTGATTAAAACGATTTCTGAGACCGACCAAGGTGAGAGTTCTCTAACTAAAATATTTTTACAGTTATTTATTTTATAACTGCATATATATATATATATATATCGATTTTCAATGTGGATTTTTATCTGTTTTAATTATCATAAAATGTTGTACGGTGCCTGTTAGTTCACATTCACCGTTGTTTGAAAACTATGGATGATTTCATTGACTGTATTTTGTTGTGATTGTAGTGTTTAACATATTAAAAGTAATGTTAACATTAATGTGGTTGCTGAAATTAAATTATAAATATCCATTTATAATTTACACTTTGAGATCTCTAATTTAAAATAAAATTAATTGAGATTGCGATGTGAAATTTATATATATTCGCTATATAAAATTCATATATGGGTTGTATAAAATTTGTGTTGATTGATTGTGATTGCACTGAATGGCTGGATTGAATTGTGTATGTTAAAAATCTGATTATGTTTGATTAAAAATTTATCATGTTAGGAATAAAATATATTAACAATAAAAATTATAATTTTATTGTTTATGAATGGCAAAAATGTTCATGTTAGGAATAAAATATTTTGAAAAATATAAAAATCATATTTTAATTGTATATATGAAAATAAAATGTTCATGTTAGGAATAAAATATTTTAAATAATATAAAAATCATATTTTTATTGTATATATGAATCAATAAAATGTTCATGTTTGTTAAAATATGTTTATACCGTAAAAATCATATATTTATTGTATATATCAATCAATAAAATATTCATGTTTAAAAGATAAAAAAAAATTACAACAAAAAAATCACAATTTTATTGTATGTTTAAATCATAAAAAATATTCATTGTTTTGAACAAAAAATGTTTATACAATAAAAATCACATTTTTATTGTATGAATGAAGAAACAAAAATATATATGTGAAAAATAAAAAGATATATGCAAGAAATAAATTTTTTATACAATAAAAATTACTTTTTTTATTGTATATATATGAATCAAAAAATTTGTCATGTTGGAAATAAATTGTTTATACAATAAAAATTATTTTTTTATTGTATATATGAATCACAAAATTGTCATGTTGGAAATAAATTGTTTATACAATAAAAATTACTTTTTTTTATTGTATATATGAATTACAAAATTCGTTGTATTGAAATAAAATGTTTATACAATAAAAATTATATTTTTGTTGTTTATGAATCACAAATTTGTCATGTTTTAAATAAAATGGTTAAACATTAAAAATAACATTTTTAATGTATGTTTGATTCATTATAAAAAAGAATTATGTTTTAAAGAAAATGGTTAAACATTAAAAATAACATTTTTAATGTATGTTTGATTCATTATATAAAAAAAAAATCATGTTTTAGAGAAATTGGTTAAACATGAAAAATAACATTTTTAATGTATGTTTGATTCATTATAAAAAACAATCATGTTTTAGAGAAAATGGCTAAACATTAAAAATAACATTTTTAATGTATGTTTGATTCATTTTAAAAAATTAGAGAAATTGGTCAAACATTAAAAAATAACATTTCTAATGTATGTTTGATTCATTATAAAAAAGAACCTTGTTTTAGAGAAAATGGTTAAACATTAAAAACAACATTTTTAACGTATGTTTGATTCATTATAAAAAATAATAATGTTCTAAAGAAAATGGTTAAACATTAAAAATAACATTTTTAATGTATGTTTGATTCATTATAAAAAAGAATCATGTTTTAGAGAAAATGTTTAAACATTAAAAATAACATTTTTAATGTATGTTTGATTCATTATAAAAAGAAACATGTTTTAGAGAAAATGGTTAAACATTAAAAATAACATTTTTAATGTATGTTTGATTCATTATAAAAAAGAATCATGTTTTAAAAAAAATGTTTTAAACATTAAAAATAACATTTTTAATGTATGTTTAAATATGACATTTTCAATATGTTAGATTAGAATAGAAAGAAATATATGATTAGCATGTTTATTATTAGAAATGACATTTTCAACAAGTTAGATTAGAATAAAAAGAAATATATGATTAACATGTTTTGTTATTAAAATGACATTTTCAACATGTTAGATTAGAATAAAAAGAAATATTTGATAGACATGTTTTATTATTAGAAATGACATTTTCAATATTAGATTAGAATAAAAAGGAATATATGATTAACATGTAATGTCATTAAAAATGACATTTTTAACATGTTAGTTAGAATAAGAAGAAATATATGATTAACATGTTTTGTCATTAAAAATAATATTTTTACCATGTTAAATTAGAATAAAAGAATCATATGTTAGAATATGATCCTGTTTAATTAAAACACTATTTTTAACATGCTAGTTAAAATCGTCGAACGAATTATATATATATATATATATATATATATATATATATATAAATTAAAATAAAACGAATCGCGCGTGGTAGTTCGCATTTCAGAATCATGACTTTGAACGATTATACCGAAAGATCCGACTATCAGATTTTTCCAAAACTGGAACCGTTGGGTTCACTATGGAAAGATCTTTCCAATGATATCAAATTTATAAAGATTCAACGGTTAGATTTCGAGAAACATGTAATTCAAATTTGGATAAAAACAGCGCCAGGGCAGCGTAACGACCCGAAACGTTGTTCGAATTAAATGGTCTATTTTTATATAAATAAAAATAGCAATAAATCGTTATAAAATATTATTAACGATATGAAATGATTTAAATTATATATATTTGAGAATTATTTGTAAAGGCCGAGTTAAATCTCATTTTAAATAATTATACGACGGTTTAAAGTCAAAGACATTGAAGACGGTGGTTGAAGACCGGCGATCTTCACATCAAATGGACAACTACTGATGCCCTGATTTGGGTAGCTCTCAGTGAAGGGTTAAAGTGGTAGTTGTCCGGACGTACTTGTTGATTGTCCGGATATGCGAGACCTCTCTTCTGTATTGGACATACGGGATGAGGAATAACGTGTCTCCGGTTTCGTTCAGACCAAGAACGAACTTTTAAGTGGATGTGTGTCTGACGTTGGATTTCGTTCTATGTTGGTTGATTTTTATTAAATATATATCTGTTTAGTGGCGGAGAATTTATTCTCTTGCTTAACATTCTTCTCTGAGACGTACGAGCTTAGAGGTTATATATCGATAGATATCAATCGTATTGCGTGGATTGTCAGTGTGGCATGCTAAGATGCAAATGATCAAGGCTTTTGTTGAAAAGCAAAGCCTTGTGGTTGATGATCAAAGCACAACTTTAATTAGCATAGCTTTGTGTATAACATTACTCTGCGAGCCTCACACCCCGGTATGAGCCAAAAACGGGATCGTGACTGCAGGGAGTGCATGCGTTTCTTTCTAGCTAGAAGTGGTGTCATGGTATGGAGCCCATACATTTTTACTTATGTGGATTATGGATTGTGAGGGCCCTCGGATATTTCTACTGGCCAAGTGATAGATCCTATGGGACCGGGAAACGTGTGTTCAGGAATAACCAATCCACTAAAGTATGTGTGGACTGGCCCTGAAAATCCAAGGGTTCGCCAGCGTCCGAGCCCTGAGACGTTTGCTAGAGTGTCTCGAATCGGGAGGAGCCATCCCTAGTCTCGACTCATGATGGAAACCCAATTTCCAATACGACATTATAGATTTGATTGTAAACCTATATATGGCAACAATGTATATGGTAGCTATGTCATCTAGGATTGATACATTTACTTTGAAAGATGTTTTAAATGACTAGACACTAATAATAATATCAAATAATTGTTGTTTTATACATATCAATCATGTTTGACCATTATAAAGTAAAACTCTATCCTCCGGTTTGCATTGCATTATGCGATGGGACTTGAGTCTTATAATGGTTTCATTTTTCTAAAAAGCATTGCGTTGTTTAAAAGATTTACTTATTTTATGCACTGGCAATCCAATGGAGTTAACCTATTCCACGTTAGCAGCGTGGTCCTGTGATTAGCCTTATTATTAAATAAGTTAAGTAAGATTTCTCATACCAGTCCCATGACTGACTCATAGTTTGTTTCACTTGCAAACTCGGGTGCCCCTATCTCCACACGGGCAGTCGAGTGGTTTGTTTTGCAGATATTTATTTATTGAGCAGGATTCTGGATTGAAGCTATTAAAGCTATGTCTAGAGCTTTAATAGTCTTCCACTGTGTTATTTTATTTATTTCCGCTGCATTGTATTATATTTATTGTAAATTAATCTTCCGTTGTATTATTATTTTTGATGTTCTCTGATAAATTCTGTACTCTGATGTAAAATTATTATGATGTTTATAAAAATCTTTTTTTATTTGTTCTGATGTGTTATATGCCCAAAGTTAGCATATAGGGGTTTTGAACGGTCTTGGTCGATCTAGCGATCGATTAGATCCGAGCGAAATCCATATCGTTATAACTAGTATCAGAGCTTTGGTTAACTCAAATCTTTAGGGTGCAACTCGTTAGAACTGAACAAAAATGTAAAGACCCGTAACTTCCTCTATAAGGAAGTCTCGGATAATTTGAGGACAAGCCACATCAGAACGCAAACATAAGAACATTTCATTGTATATTACAACAACTTCATCAGACTACAAGAATATACAGAGTATGAATGAATAAAATACATTCGATAAACATCAGAGATTACAATGAATTACATAGCAGCGCAAAATAATACAAAACACAATTGAAAGGAATATACGGATATAGAGCTTTCCGAATATCATTCCAGCTGTAAACCAGGTTCCTATGAATATAAATCTGCAAAACCAAAACTACTAGCTGCCCGTGTCAAAATAGGGGCACCCAGAGTTTAGGTTAAAACAATAAACTCCAGGTCAGTCATGTGACTAGGGTGAGAACTAAAACAGTTATTAATCTTTATTTTAAAGTTAGGTAAATCAAGGGACCACGCCGTATAACACAGTACATGTTTCCTCCCAAGAATACCAATGCATAAAACAACAACGCAATGTTAAAATAAAGAATAGTGAAGCTGTTATAAGACCCAGGTCCCATCACACAATGCAACACAAGACGGAGGATAGAGTTTTACCTTATAATAGCCAAAGAATGCTTGGTACGCTAAATTTCATGTTTTATTATTACTATAAGTGAATAGTGTCAAAACAATTTCAATCATAAATATCAATCATAGACGGCATGGGTACCATATATCATGTCGCCATACTAGGCTCTACAATCAAAACCGCAAATGTCACGTATTTGGAAGTTGAATTTCCATCTGTGAACCGAGGCAAGGGATCGTCCTCTACTGAATTCGAGACGCTCCAGCCCGACCCTCAGGAAAGCGCGCAGGCAAGCCTTGGATCGTCAGGGTTGGTCCACCGATGTGGATTAAAATGCCTGAACACTGCATTTCCCCCCCTATGGGGTGTCAATGAGTCCAACGACTCCATCGGTTCCACACAGTCACCGATATATCCGAGGCTCCTCACAACCCAACAACCACATAAGTCAAACTCGTCAGGCCGTGTAAAACCACTGACGCCACTTCTAGGTAGAAGGAAACACATGCCCTCCCTGATGTCCTCTCCCGTTTCTGGTTCACAACCGGGGTGTGAGGCTCACGAATCAACGTTACACAAACCTATGCCACACAGGCGGTGCTTTGATCATCAACCACAAGACTTTGCTTTTCAACAGAAGCCTTGATCAATTGCCACTTAGGCATGCCACACAGGCAATTCACTCCATGCGATTGATATCCATCAATATATAACTCCTGAGCTCGTACGTCTCAGAGAAGGGCGTTAAGCAAGAGAATAGATTCTCCGTCGCCAAACAGATATATATTTAATAGAAATAAATCACACAGAATAAAATCCAATGTCAGACACACAGTCCATTTACAAGTTTGTTCTAGGTCTGAACGAAACCGGAGGCACCTTGTACCTCGCATATCCATCGATCTTCAAGTACGTCTGGACGATCACCAACTGATTCCCTCCTCTTGGGTGTACAGCCCAAGCAAGATCATCAGTAATCACCCAAACGATGTGAAGACCTCCGGTCTTCGACCACCGTCTTCATCCTCGACACCACGTCGAATTAGTTATTCAGAATGGGATAAACGCGGCCTTTTTGAATAACTCGCGTATATAATAAACAAGTGTTACACAAACACAACATATGCCTCATTCCAATTCAGAATATTCTTTTATTCAAATATTCTTATACTTTGGGAAAGGTTCCCATTAATTTTATCAAAGATAAATTCTTTAAATTTATTCTTTAATCTTCTTTTGAATATCAATTCAAATTAGTCGGGATTAGCGAACCACACCGAAGTAATCATTTATTTTATTTCCCAATCCCAACTTATTCATCCCACGAAGTAAAACTGGTCATACTTCATATCTAACACCACAGTGTTATCGATAAATTCAATTACCATTCCACGTTCAAATCTAATAAAAGATTTAACTATCGCCTGAAGCATAACTGGTGACACTCCGTTCTCGATCATTTCAATCTAATTAAAGATTCATTAAAACTTCACTTAGTTTTAATCTTCCCAAAAATAATATTAATGATTGTTTAACTTGGGAAATCATACCCTGACTTTAAATGAGTTAAAGAACCAATGTCACTTAAAACACGGTTCACTATAAACCCAAAATCACATTCTAATTCAATTCCAATTAAACATCATTTAATTGGTATACTTCATCAAATCTAAATAAAAAGATTTAATCTTTTTCTCAACTGGGCTTAAGAACAGTGTTAATGAAGACACCCTTCACGACAAACCCAAATCCAATTTGATAATAAATACAAGGCTCTGAATAGAAAATATATCGGCTTATATTCAATATCAAATTCTACAACCAACAAATATTGTATTGGAAATAACGATATAAATATATCTTTCAAATTTCCATAACAATATATGTATAATCACGAAATCCAACATCAAATATTCCAAAGATAATTTCGATTCAAATCCATTCCAATTCAATTATTGGAAATTTTGGTTATTTTCAAAACCATTTCAAATCCACTTTATTTATTGTAAAAATAAATGGGATTACAATTCTAGTTCAAAACTAGTTCATTTCGATAAAAATATATTTTTATCTTTTCAAATTTCGAAATTTTCATCCCAATTCTTTCCAAATCATTTCTTATGATTTTACACTAGTTATTGATATTTTTAATAATTTTATCAAGGCCCTTACAGTCGATTTTCATCAACGGCCATCGAACTGCACTTACAACTACCGTTTCCAAATTTGATTTGGACATAATTCCAAATCCAACCGTTAGATCTCTAATTTCTAATATTCGTTAGAAAGCTCTTTTTGATACAAATCTAGCGGTTCCGGTTTTAGGAGAATCCGACGGTCGGATCTCCTGTAATATCCATTCGAAGTCAATGGTCGAAATTCGTGAACTGCTGCGGCGTGGCGCGTTCTATTCAGGCCATTATATTATATATATAATATATATAATATATACTTCGTCGATTTCCTTTTAAAACGTATTTTATAAATTGTTTTCAAAACGATTTCAACTTCATGTTCAATTTCTAATCAAAATTGAATATTCCATATCATCGATATATAAATGATAATATTTTCAAAACGTTATATTTTGAAATCTCTTCCTTTTCTATAATCATTATAAAAATGAATAAAATCGATAAAATATCGTTCACGTCAAAATGGCGCATATCTAACCAACACGGCTTTATATATTTCAATAACTTCGTTATTCTATTCAACGAATGAATATTTTCTTCAACACATGAATATATATTTTTATTCAACACATGAATATATATTTTTATTCAACACATGAATAGTTATTTTTCTATTCAACACATGAATTTATATTTCTATTCAACACATGAATATATATTTTTATTCAACACATGAATATATATTTTTATTCAAAACATGAATAGTTAATTTTCAATTCAACACATGAATTTATATTTCTATTCAACACATGAATATATATTTCTATTCAACACATGAATATTTATTTTTATTCAACACATGAATATTTATTCTATTCAACACATGAATATATATTTTATTTCAACACATGAATATATATTTTATTTCAACACATAAATATATATTTCATTTCAACACATGAATATATATTTTATTTCAACACATGAATATATATTTTTATTCAACACATGAATATATATTTTATTTCAACACATGAATATATATTTTATTTCAACACATGAATATATATTTTATTTCAACACATGAATATATATTTTTATTCAACACATGAATATTTATTCTATTCAACACATGAATTTATATTTTTATTCAACACATGAATATTTATTCTATTCAATACATGAATTTATATTTTATTTCAACACATGAATATATATTTTATTTCAACACATGAATATATATTTTATTTAAACAGATGAATATATATTTTACACGTCACAATCAATAGTCAAATTTCACAACACAAACAATCACACAAGTCGTCCATGGTCTGTGGACAATGGGTGTCAGATGCTGCTAAGCATCGTCTGCATCCTATTATATATTTCAACTAGAAAATAAAAATAAAAGTGAGGAGTTCTCACCTAGAGCTAAACCAAATGACGCGACTCTTCGTAGGTAGGAAATCTTCGTCGTGCTCGCCCTTTGTCACTTTCGTCGCCCGAGTTTGCTACATATATAAAAATCACAATTTTATATTCTCTATTATATAAAAAAGATTTTATTTTTACTTCTCTAAAAATTAGATTTTTACTTCGCTAAAATTAGATTTTTACTTCAAACCTAATAAATAAAAATCGTATTTATATTTTTCTCGCCTTCTTATATATATATATATATATATACATAAATCTTATCTTTCCATAACTAAAAATTATATTTCTCTATATTAAAAAATCTAAGCTTTTCTATTTTTAAAAACTAAGTTTTTCTATTTAGAAAAATTCAATCTTTTCCCATTTAACCTATATATATATATATATATATATATATATATTTCATATTAAAATCATGGATACATATAAAAATTAGAAGAAAACTATATTATAAAAAGAAAAACTGATTTTTTTTTTAAAGTAAAATAAACAAGATAACTCACCAATTTCGATTTTTATTGAAGGGGAGAGGGGCGCCGAGCTGCTACTGGAGGGAGGGGAGGTCGCTTGTGGCTGCGTTAGGTGGTGGCAGGTCCAAAGGGGGGTAGTGGGGCCGGAGCTGGAGGGTGCGGTGGGCCTAGGGTTTGGGGGCCTGGGGGTCTCGTTCGAGCTTTGACAGAGAGGGAGGGGAAAGAGGGTGAGGGCGCCGGAGTGGGAGGGGTTCGCCGGAGCATGGCGGCGCTGGGCGCGATGGCCGGAGGCCTGGGCGGGGTCGGGTTTGCGATGGAGGCTCCGTTTTTTTTTCTTTATTCGATTTGAACTGACAGGGTAGGGTAGAGAGAAAGAGGGGTGTGGGGTTATATAATAATTTAATTATTTAATTATTTTATCCTCCTTAAAGTTAGATTTTTATTCGAACCCCAAATCGAACCCAACGACTGTCGTCCCTAGCTAATTACCCCCATCCCGAACACAATGAAATATATATCGTAAGCTGATTCGACTGTTTCGATCAATTTTCGTCAAAATCAAAATATAAATCTATATATTGAATTTGAGCACGCATTTCAATTTACCGAGGACACATACAGACTCTAAAAATTCCCAAAAATATTTTCTAGCTTCGTATTGACGATACAGTCCTAACAAAACTTATTTCGTCAAATTCTGAGACCTTTTGAAAAATGGCCATTTTCCAGTCGATTAAAATCAACCAAAACTGGTCAAATGCGTTTTCCTTCGCCACACTCACATATTGATTCGAAAAATTACGAATTTTGGAATCTAGTAATAATTTGACATCCCGGATCCAACAAAAGTGGTTTCGTCGAAAACCGAGGTCGTTTGCAATATTTCCATTTTTAAGAGCCAGAATTCCATAGCGACTATTCTGAATTTTCAACTGGGCATATCTTTTTATTCCCGCTATGAAATTTCAATTTTTCGGATTCATTGGAAAGATATTCCCAAATAGATTCAAATATTTTTGGTTTCGCTACAATCCGGGTTATTTTGAATCCTATACATTCATTTGAATTTTGAAATCAAATTTTCGAACTACCGCGCCATTTTCAATTCCTTTTATAAATAAAAATAAATATTTATATTCTAACGAAGATCTATATAAATATATACGTTCTAATTCTATTCAAAATAAATTTATCGTCGTTATTATTTAAAATAATTCATTTTAAGTATTCAAAATTCACTAAAATTGCCAAAATAAAAATTTTAAATTAGCTCGGATTTCCGGGTTATTACAATCTCCCCCAGTTAAAACTTTTCATCCCCGAAAAGGAACGAAGTCGAAAGTTGTTTTACAAATCAACTCCACTTTCATTATTGAAGCGATCCGAACTTCCCCGGTCTCCGAAGAGAAGAGAAAGAACGAATTACTTTGAGGACAAGATGAATCAGAACGCAGACAGAAGAACATTTCATTGCTTATTACAACAATTCCATCAGAATACAAGAATATACAGAGTATGAATAAATAATATACATCACAAATTATCAGAGATTTAAATTACATTTAAATACATCGCAGCGGAAAAATAATACAATACACAACTGAAAGGAATACGCGGATACAAAGCTTTCTGAGTATAATTCCAGCTGTAAATCAGGATCCTATGAATATAAATTTGCAAAACCAAAACTACTAGCTGCCCGTGTCAAAATAAGGGCACCCAGAGTTTAGGTTAAAACAATAAACTCCAGGTCAGTCATGGGACTGGTGCGAGAACTAAAACAGTTATTAATCTTTATTTAAAATTAGGTAAATCAAGGGACCACGCTGTATAACACGGAACGGGTTTCCTCCCAAGAATACCAGTGCATAAACAAACAGCGCAATGCTAAATAAAGAAAAATGAAGCTATTATAAGACCCAGGTCCCATCACACAATGCAACGCAAGCCGGAGGATAGGGTTTTACCTTATAATAGCCAAAAAATGCTTGATACGCTAAATTTCATCTTTTATTACTATAAGTGTATAGTGTCAAAAACAATTTCAATCATAAGTATCAATCATAGACGGCATAAGCGCCCCATCCCACTATGTCGCCATATATAGGATTATAACTAAAGCTGAAACGTCACGTATTGGAAGTTGGATTTCCATTTGTGAACCGAGGCAAAAGATAGTCCTCACCGAATTCAAGACGCTCTAGTCCGCCCCTCAGGCAAGCGCGCAGACAAGCCTTGGATCGTCAAGGCCGGTCCACCGATGTGGATTATTATGCCTGAACACTGCGTTTCCCCACCCTTTGGGGTGTCAATGAGTCAAAAAATGACCCCATCGACTTCACATAGTCACCGATATATTCGAGGCGCCTCGCAACAACAACAACCACATAAGTCAAACTCGTCAGGGCGTGTCAAACCACTGATGCCACTTCTAACTAGAAGGAAACACATGCCCTCCCTGATGTCCTCTCCCATTTCATGTCCACTACCGGGGTGTGAGGCTCGCGAATCAACGCTACACAAAGCTATGCCACATAGGCTGTGCTTTGATCATCAACCACAAGACTCTGCTTTTCAACAGAAGCCTTGATCATTTGCATCTTAGTATGCCACACAGCAAACCACTCTGTAACAACCCGCAAAAATCCGCAAAAATCAGGACCAATTTAAAATTTTTATTTTAGGAAATTTTAATGAATTTTGACAATATAAAATTATTTATTTAAATAATAATGATCACAAATTTGATTTAAATCGAAGTTAGAATGAATGATTTAATTTTAATTAACAAAAGAGTTAGAAATAGCGCGGTAGTTTGAAAAGTCAAACTTGAACTTTGACTGACCGTACAGGATGCAAAATTTAACGGATTTTAGTGAAACAAAAAATATTAGAATCTATTTAAAAATATCTTTCCAACGAATCCAAAAAATTGAAATTTCATAGCGGAAATCAAAAGTTATGGCCAATTCAATATTTAGAAAGGTCGCTATGAAATTTATAAAGGCCAAAATGCTACTTTTTGCATATGAAGGAATTTGAACTCGAAACCACTTCCATTGAGTCCGGAATGATGTTTCTGCATTTAATAAGTATAAACACTTATATATTTTGAATTTCAAAAATTATTTGTTTAAAAATGTATTTTTAATATTAAATATATAGCCCTTGAAAATAGATATTTTACAAACGACCTCCGTTTTCGACAAAACCACTTTTGTTGGATCCGGAATGCCAAAATATTGTTAAGTTTAATTTTTCATAATTTTTGGAATTAATTTGTGGCCGTGGCAAAAGGATTTCTATTTTGTCAATTTACGGTCAAATTTTAATCGACTTAAAAATAGATATTTTTCAAACAGTCTCAGAATTCAATGAAATTAGTCTCATTGGAACCGTATCGTCATAAGAAAGCTAAAAATATTTTTTTTAGATTTTTCGGAGTCCGTATGTGGCCTCGGCGGATTTTTGATTGTGTCCGAATTAAATAATAAAAAGAATTAATTTTAAATTCGAAAAATGAGGGTTTAGACAACCTTTTGGGCCTGCGGGACATGGCTAGGTGGATCCGGATTAGGGGTTATTGGGTAGGGTAGCTTTTGTTGGACTGGATTCTAAATAATTTGAGAGGAATGAGTTTTTTTATGTAAAATCAACAATTACATAATATAAAAAAGAGGAGAACCCTAACTAAATCATTATTCATCTTCTTCAATTAGTAGCCGCCGCCCCCTATTCTCTTCATGGCCGAAAATTCTTGTGCCACTTTCTCCCTCTTCTCTTCAAATTAAATCCTAACTCCTATACCAAATCAAAGAGCATATTCTCCTCTCCATTCTCATAAGGTTAGATCTTCTCTGGAGCCACCATCTTCTCCTCTCCATTCTCATAAGTACGGCCGATCCTATTTGAGGAGGAAGAAAGGTAATTATCTAAATTAATTAACTAATTAATTAATTTAAATTATTTTAAAAACATGTTTTGACCATGACTCGTTCATTTCAACTTAGAATTTGACGATTTCAAAAACATTGGAATCGTAACAGCAAATAGAACGGTTTGAGACTGATCGGAACATTTTCTGGACTGTTTGAATCTTGAGATCTGAATTAACGGAAGGTGAGATTTCTTTAATTTAAATTAATTAGTTGATTAATTTATTTATTATAATATTTGTTCAGATCTGAATTGTATAGTATGTTATGTTGATTTTCTGTTTGATGAATGTATTGTTGTATTGGTTGTTGTGCGAACTTGGATACGTTTATTTCAGATTTGGTTTTTATTGAATTGGGTTTGATAATCAATTCAATATTCATATTGCGATGGAAAAAAAAATTATTTATTTTATTTTTGTGTTCCAACACAAAAATACACATGAGAAAAAAAGATTGTTTATTTTTGTGTTCCAACACAAAAATTATACATAGAAAAAAAGATTGTTTATTTTATTTTTTGTGTTCCAACACAAAAGTATACATGAGAAAAAAAATGTGTTTATTTTATTTTTGTGTTCCAACACAAAAATCTACAAGAAAAAGTGTTTATTTTATCTTTGTATTCCAAAAGGACCGGGGAGCGTGTGTTCAGGAATTGCCAATCCATTAAGCGTTAACGTATGGACCTGCCCTGCAGGATCCAAGGGTTGGACAGAGTACCAATCATGGGGCATTTGCTAGAGTGTCTTGAATCGGTAAGGATCTCCTCCCTAGCCTTGACTCAGATGGAAACCCAAATTCCCAATACGACATCACGCGGTTTTGATTGTATACCTATATATGGCGACATAGTGGGATGGGGCACTCATGCCGTCTAGGATTGATACATTTACTTTGATGTATTTCAAATTGGTTGCACACTATTATTATATAATACCGTGTTTATCGTATCAAGCATCTTTTCATCATTATAAGGTAAAACCCTATCCTCCGGTTTGCGTTGCATTGTGTGATGGGACTTGGGTCTTATAATGGTTTCATTTTTCTAAAAAGCATTGCGTTATTTAACGATTTACTTTAGTCTTGCACTGGCAATTCATAGGAGAAAACCCGTTCCGCGAATGTGGCGTGGTCCTGTGATTAGCCTTATTATATTATATAGGTTAAGTAGAATTCTCACACCAGTCCCATGACTGACCTATAGTTTGTCCACTGGCAAACTCGGGTGCCCATATTTTCCACACAGGCAGTCGAGTAGCTATTTTTGCAGATATATTAAGCAGGATTCTGGGTTGAAGCTTAAAGCTGTGTCCAGAGATAGAGAGTCTTCCGCTGTGTTCTTCCGTTGCAGTATATTACATTTTTTTGTATTTATCTTCCGCTGTAATTATATTCCAATGTACTCTGATACGTACATTCTGTACTCTGATGTAACATTTATTATAGTGTTATAAAAGTCTTCTGTTATCTGTTGTAATGTGTTGTATGCCCAAAGTTAAAGTATTCGTAGGTTTCCACTTTTTGGATCAGACCTGTGTGGTTTATGGTCGATTCAAAGGGCGGGGATTTGCGGGTCTTTACAGTTGGTATTAGAGCCAGGTTAGCTCAAATCTTTGGGGTACAACTTGTTAGAACTGAACAAAAGACTCATCAGAGATTGGATTAGTAATGTCCAATAAGAATACTCGTTAGAGATAGGATCAGCAGTATCCTAGAATGAGTAAACTCGTTAGAGATGGGGTTAGTAATGCCCTAGAACGAGTTAAGAGTTACGAATTTATAATTAACGTATTTTTGATATTTATAATCTATTCTTTGAAATATGATTTTTATATATATTTTGAAAAGATAATTAACCATTAAAATTTAAAATTAAGATAGTTAATTTTACAATTTTTAGCTACGTTCCTTTTCGAGGACGAATTTTTTTTAAGTGGGGGCGATTGTAACAACCCGCAAAAATCCGCAAAAATCAGGACCAATTTAAAATTTTTATTTTAGGAAATTTCAATGAATTTTGACAATATAAAATTATTTATTTAAATAATAACGATCACAAATTTGATTTAAATCGAAGTTAGAATGAATGATTTAATTTTAATTAACAAAAGAGTTAGAAATAGCGCGGTAGTTTGAAAAGTCAAACTTGAACTTTGACTGACCGTACAGGATGCAAAATTTAACGGATTTTAGTGAAACCAAAAATATTAGAATCTATTTAAAAATATCTTTCCAACGAATCCGAAAAATTGAAATTTCATAGCGGAAATCAAAAGTTATGGCCAATTCAATATTTAGAAAGGTCGCTATGAAATTTATAAAGGCCAAAATGCTACTTTTTGCATATGAAGGAATTTGAACTCAAAACCACTTCCATTGAGTCCGGAATGATGTTTCTGCATTTAATAAGTATAAACACTTATATATTTTGAATTTCAAAAATTATTTGTTTAAAAATGTATTTTTAATATTAAATAAATAGCCCTTGAAAATATATATTTTATAAACGACCTCCGTTTTCGACGAAACCACTTTTGTTGGATCCGGAATGTCAAAATATTGTTAACTTTAATTATTCATAATTTTTGGAATTAATTTGTGGCCGTGGCAAAAGGATTTCTATTTTGTCAATTTACGGTCAAATTTTAATCGACTTAAAAATAGCTATTTTTCAAACAATCTCAGAATTCGATGAAATTAGTCTCATTGGAACCGTATCGTCATAAGAAAGCTAAAAATATTTTTTTTTTAGATTTTTCGGAGTCCGTATGTGGCCTCGGCGGATTTTTGATTGTGTCCGAATTAAATAATAAAAAGAATTAATTTTAAATTCGAAAAATGAGAGTTTAGACAACCTTTTGGGCCTGCGGGACATGGCTAGGTGGATCCGGATTAGGGGTTATTGGGTAGGGTAGCTTTTGTTGGACTGCATTCTAAATAATTTGAGAGGAATGGGTTTTTTTTGTAAAATCAACAATTACATAATATAAAAAAGAGGAGAACCCTAACTAAATCATTATTCATCTTCTTCAATTAGTAGCCGCCGCCCCCTATTCTCTTCATGGCCGAAAATTCTTGTGCCACTTTCTCCCTCTTCTCTTCAAATTAAATCCTAACTCCTATACCAAATCAAAGAGCATCTTCTCCTCTCCATTCTCATAAGGTTAGATCTTCTCTGGAGCCACCATCTTCTCCTCTCCATTCTCATAAGTACGGCCGATCCTATTTGAGGAGGAAGAAGGGTAATTATCTTAATTAATTAACTAATTAATTAATTTAAAATATTTTAAAAACTTGTTTTGACCATGACTCGTTCATTTAAACTTAGAATTTGACGATTTCAAAAACATTGGAATCGTAACAGCAAATAGAACGGTTTGAGACTGATCGGAACATTTTCTGGACTGTTTGAATCTTTAGATCTGAATTAACGGAAGGTGAGATTTCTTTAATTTAAATTAATTAGTTGATTAATTTATTTATTATAATATTCGTTCATATCTGAATTGTATAGTATGTTATGTTGATTTTCTGTTTGATGAATGTATTGTTGTATTGGTTGTTGTGCGAACTTGGATACGTTTATTTTAGATTTGGTTTTTATTGAATTGGGTTTGATAATCAATTCAATATTCATATTGCGATGGAAAAAAAAAATTATTTATTTTATTTTTGTGTTCCAACACAAAAATACACATGAGAAAAAAAGATTGTTTATTTTTGTGTTCCAACACAAAAATTATACATAGAAAAAAAAAGATTGTTTATTTTATTTTTTGTGTTCTAACACAAAAGTATACATGAGAAAAAAAATGTGTTTATTTTATTTTTGTGTTCCAACACAAAAATCTACAAGAAAAAATGTTTATTTTATCTTTGTGTTCCAAAAGGACCGGGGAGCGTGTGTTCAGGAATTGCCAATCCATTAAGCGTTAACGTATGGACCGGCCCTGCAGGATCCAAGGGTTGGACAGAGTACCAATCCTGGGGCATTTGCTAGAGTGTCTCGAATCGGTAAGGATCTCCTCCCTAGCCTTGACTCAGATGGAAACCCAAATTCCCAATACGACAACACGCAGTTTTGATTGTATACCTATATATGGCGACATAGTGGGATGGGGCACTCATGCCGTCTAGGATTGATACATTTACTTTGATGTATTTCAAATTGGTTGCACACTATTATTATATAATACCGTGTTTATCGTATCAAGCATCTTTTGATCGTTATAAGGTAAAACCCTATCCTCCGGTTTGCGTTGCATTGTGTGATGGGACTTGGGTCTTATAATGGTTTCATTTTTCTAAAAAGCATTGCGTTATTTGACGATTTACTTTAGTCTTGCACTGGCAATTCATAGGAGAAAACTCGTTCCGCGAAAGTGGCGTGGTCCTGTGATTAGCCTTATTATATTATATAGGTTAAGTAGAATTCTCACACCAGTCCCATGACTGACCTGTAGTTTGTCCACTGGCAAACTCGGGTGCACATATTTTCCACATGGGCAGTCGAGTAGCTATTTTTGCAGATATATTAAGCAGGATTCTGGGTTGAAGCTTAAAGCTGTGTCCAGAGATAGAGAGTCTTCCGCTGTGTTCTTCCGTTGCAGTATATTACATTTTTTTGTATTTATCTTCCGCTGTAATTATATTCCAATGTACTTTGATATGTATATTCTGTACTCTGATGTAACATTTATTATAGTGTTATAAAAGTCTTCTGTTATCTTTTGTAATGTGTTGTATGCCCAAAGTTAAAGTATTCGTAGGTTTTCACTTTTTGGATCAGACCTGTGGTTTATGGTCGATTCAAAGGGCGGGGATTTGCGGGTCTTTACAGTTGGTATCAGAGCCAGGTTAGCTCAAATCTTTGGGGTACAACTTGTTAGAACTGAACAAAAGACTCATCAGAGATTGGATTATTAATGTCCAATAAGAATACTCATTAGAGATAGGATCAGCAGTATCCTAGAATGAGTAAACTCGTTAGAGATGGGGTTAGTAATGCCCTAGAACGAGTTAAGAGTTACGAATTTATAATTAACGTATTTTTGATATTTATAATCTATTCTTTGAAATATGATTTTTATATATATTTTGAAAAGATAATTAACCATTAAAATTTAAAATTAAGATAGTTAATTTTACAATTTTTAGCTACGTTCCTTTTCGAGGACGAATTTTTTTTAAGTGGGGGCGATTGTAACAACCCGCAAAAATCAGGACCAATTTAAGATTTTTATTTTAGGAAATTTTAATGAATTTTGGCAATATAAAATTATTTATTTAAATGATAATGATCACAAATTTGATTTAAATTGAAGTTAGAATGAATGATTTAATTTTAATTAACAAAAGAGTTAGAAATAGCGCGGTAGTTTGAAAAGTCAAACTTGAACTTTGACTGACCGTACAGGATGCAAAATTTAACGGATTTTAGTGAAACCAAAAATATTAGAATCTATTTAAAAATATCTTTCCAACGAATCCGAAAAATTGAAATTTCATAGCGGAAATCAAAAGTTATGGCCAATTCAATATTTAGAAAGGTCGCTATGAAATTTATAAAGGCCAAAATGCTACTTTTTGCATATGAAGGAATTTGAACTCGAAACCACTTCCATTGAGTCCGGAATGATGTTTCTGCATTTAATAAGTATAAACACTTATATATTTTGAATTTCGGAAATTATTTGTTTAAAAATGTATTTTTAATATTAAATATATAGCCATTGAAAATAGATATTTTCCAAACGACCTCCGTTTTCGACGAAACCACTTTTGCTGGATCCGGAATGTCAAAATATTGTTAAGTTTAATTTTTCATAATTTTTGGAATTAATTTGTGGCCGTGGCAAAAGGATTTCTATTTTGTCAATTTACGGTCAAATTTTAATCGACTTAAAAATAGCTATTTTTCAAACAGTCTCAGAATTCGATGAAATTAGTCTCATTGGAACCGTATTGTCATAAGAATGCTAAAAGTATTTTTTTTTAGAATTTTCGGAGTCCGTATGTGGCCTCGGCGGATTTTTGATTGTGTCTGAATTAAATAATAAAAAGAATTAATTTTAAATTCGAAAAATGAGGGTTTAGACAACCTTTTGGGCCTGCGGGACATGGCTAGGTGGATCCGGATTAGGGGTTATTGGGTAGGGTAGCTTTTGTTGGACTGGATTCTAAATAATTTGAGAGGAATGGTTTTTTTTTGTAAAATCAACAATTACATAATATAAAAAAGAGGAGAACCCTAACTAAATCATTATTCATCTTCTTCAATTAGTAGCCGCCGCCCCCTATTCTCTTCATGGCCGAAAATTCTTGTGCCACTTTCTCCCTCTTCTCTTCAAATTAAATCCTAACTCCTATACCAAATCAAAGAGCATCTTCTCCTCTCCATTCTCATAAGGTTAGATCTTCTCTGGAGCCACCATCTTCTCCTCTCCATTCTCATAAGTACGGCCGATCCTATTTGAGGAGGAAGAAGGGTAATTATCTTAATTAATTAGCTAATTAATTTAAATTATTTTAAAAACTTGTTTTGACCATGACTCGTTCATTTCAACTTAGAATTTGAAGATTTCAAAAACATTGGAATCGTAACAGCAAATAGAACGGTTTGAGACTGATTGGAACATTTTCTGGACTGTTTGAATCTTTAGATCTGAATTAACGGAAGGTGAGATTTCTTTAATTTAAATTAATTAGTTGATTAATTTATTTATTATAATATTCGTTCAGATCTGAATTGTATAGTATGTTATGTTGATTTTCTGTTCGATGAACGTATTGTTGTATTGGTTGTTGTGCGAACTTGGATACGTTTATTTCAGATTTGGTTTTTATTGAATTGGGTTTGATAATCAATTCAATATTCATATTGCGATGGAAAAAAAATATTTATTTTATTTTTGTGTTCCAACACAAAAATACACATGAGAAAAAAAGATTGTTTATTTTTGTGTTCCAACACAAAAATTATACATAGAAAAAAAAGATTGTTTATTTTATTTTTTGTGTTCCAACACAAAAGTATACATGAGAAAAAAAATGTGTTTATTTTATTTTTGTGTTCCAACACAAAAATCTACAAGAAAAAAATGTTTATTTTATCTTTGTGTTCCAAAAGGACCGGGGAGCGTGTGTTCAGGAATTGCCAATCCATTAAGCGTTAACGTATGGACCGGCCCTGCAGGATCCAAGGGTTGGACAGAGTACCAATCCTGGGGCATTTGCTAGAGTGTCTCGAATCGGTAAGGATCTCCTCCCTAGCCTTGACTCAGATGGAAACCCAAATTCCCAATACGACATCACGCGGTTTTGATTGTATACCTATATATGGCGACATAGTGGGATGGGGCACTCATGCCGTCTAGGATTGATACATTTACTTTGATGTATTTCAAATTGGTTGCACACTATTATTATATAATACCGTGTTTATCGTATCAAGCATCTTTTCATCATTATAAGGTAAAACCCTATCCTCCGGTTTGCGTTGCATTGTGTGATGGGACTTGGGTCTTATAATGGTTTCATTTTTCTAAAAAGCATTGCGTTATTTGACGATTTACTTTAGTCTTGCACTGGCAATTCATAGGAGAAAACCCGTTCCGCGAAAGTGGCGTGGTCCTATGATTAGCCTTATTATATTATATAGGTTAAGTAGAATTCTCACACCAGTCCCATGACTGACATGTAGTTTGTCCACTGGCAAACTCGGGTGCCCATATTTTCCACATGGGCAGTCGAGTAGCTATTTTTGCAGATATATTAAGCAGGATTCTGGGTTGAAGCTTAAAGCTGTGTCCAGAGATAGAGAGTGTTCCGCTGTGTTCTTCCGTTGCAGTATATTACATTTTTTTGTATTTATCTTCCGCTGTAATTATATTCCAATGTACTCTGATATGTATATTCTGTACTCTGATGTAACATTTATTATAGTGTTATAAAAGTCTTCTGTTATCTGTTGTAATGTGTTGTATGCCCAAAGTTAAAGTATTCGTAGGTTTCCACTTTTTGGATCAGACCTGTGTGGTTTATGGTCGATTCAAAGGGCGGGGATTTGCGGGTCTTTACACACTCCATGCAACCGATATCCATCAATCACACATAATGATATCCAATGTCAGACACACAGTCCATCTACAAGTCCGTTCTGGGTCTGAACGAAACCGGAGGCACCTTGTACCTCGCATATCCATCGATCTCCAAGTACGCCTGAACGACCACAAACTGATTCCCTCCTCTTGGGCGTACGGCCTAATCAAGATCATCAGTAATTATCCAAACGACGTGAAGACCTCCGGTCTTCGACCACCGTCTTTAACTTCGACTTATCGTCATATCAGTTATTCAGAATGGGATAAACCCGGTCTTTCCGAATAACTCGCGTATATAATAAACAAGTGTTATACACGCCTCATTCCAATTCATCAGTTACTAAACGTAAATTAGTAAGGGAACAATTCCCTAAATATTAACCCCGAAGGCCGAAACCAACATCAGATCAATACCCAGGAAACCATTCAGCTTAGCTAACCTACAGTTAGTTTCTATATTTCACATTCTTAGGGAAAGGTTCCCATTAATTTTATCAAAGATAAATTCCTTTAAATTTATTCTTTAATCTTCCTTTGAATATCACTTGAAACTAGTCGGGATTAGCGAACCACACCGAAGTAATCATTTATCTTAATTCCCCAATCCCAACATATTCATCCCATGAAGTAAAACTGGTAATACTTCATATCTAACACCACGGTGTATTTGGTAAATTCAATTACCATTTCACGTTCAAATCTAATTAAAGATTTAACTATCGCTTGGAGCCAAACTGGTGATACTGCATTCTCGATCATTTCAATCTAATTAAAGATTCATTAAAACTCCACTTAGTTTTAATCTGTAACTGGGTTAAAGAATCAATGTCATTTAAAACACGGTTCACTATAAACACCAAAATCACATTCTACTCTATCAGCCTTTAACCGTAAAATAGCAAGTGAGCAATTCCCTAGGTATTAACCCCGAAGGCCGAAACCAACATCAAATCAATACCCAAGAAACCATTCAACTTAACTAATCTCCAGTTAGTTTCTGATTTTCTTAACTCCGTTGGGTCTAAGAACAGTATTATTGAAGATACCGTTCACGACAACCCAAAATCACATTCCATTAATTATAGGGTTAAAGAACAAGTGTTATTTAAAACACCATTCATGATAAACCCAAAAATCAATTCAAATTCAATTCCAACTAAATACCATTTAATTGGTACATTTCATTAAATCTAAATAAAAGATTTAATCTTTTTCTCAACTGGGTTTAAGGACAGTGTTAATGAAGACACCATTCATGACAAACCCAAATCCCATTTGATATTAAATACAAGGCTCTGAATAGAAAATATATCTACTTATATTCAATATCAAATTCTACGACCAACAAATATCGTATTGGAAATAACGATATAAATATATCTTTCAAATTTCCATAACAATATCTGTATAATCACGAAATCCAACATCGAAATATTCCAAAGACAATTTCGATTCAAATCCATTTCCACTTTATATATTGGAAATTCTGGTTATTTTCAAAACCATTTCAAATCCACTTTATTTATTATAACTAGATTTATAATTCTAGTTCAAAACTAGCTTATTTCGATAAAAATCTATTTTTATCTTTTCAAATCTGGAATTTTTCATCCAAATTCTTCACAAATCATTTCTTATGATTTTACACAAATTATTACTATTTTTAATAATTTTATCAAGGCCCGTACAGTCGATTTCCATCAACGCCCATCGAACTGCACTTACAGCGACCTTTTCCAAATTTGATTTGGACATAATTCCAAATCCAACCATTAGATTTCAAATCTCTATATTCGTTAGAAAGCTCTTTTTGATACAAACCCAATGGTTCTGGTTCTAGGAGAATCTGACGGTCGGATCTCCCGTAATATCCATTCGAAGTCAATGGTCGAAATTCGTGAACTACGGCGGCGTGGCGCGTTCTATTCAGGCTATTATATATATAATATATATATTATATATATTTCGTCGATTTCATTTCAAAACGAATTTTATAAATCGTTTTAAATTCGTTTTCAAAACGGTTTCAACTTCATATTCAATTTCAAATCAAAATTGAATATTCCATATCATTAACATATAAATGATAATATTTTCAAAACGTTATATTTTGAAATCACTTCCTTTTCAATATTCGTTATAAAAATGAATAAAACCGATATAAATATCGCTCGCGTCAAAATGGCGCAAATCTAATCAACACGGCTTCATATATTTCTATTTTCAAATATTCTATTTTCAAATATTTCTTTATCAAATATTTCTATTCAAATATTTATTTTTCAAATATTCTATTCAAATATTTCTATTCAAATATTCTATTTCATATATTTCTATTCAAATATTTCTATTCAAATATTCTATTTCAAATATTTCTATTCAAATATTTTATTTCAAAACTGGAATGAGGCCTAATCAATTACCATATAATGTTAATTATATGGATTTTCTATAACACATGTATATAATAAAAACAATAAATAATCAACCATCATCCAGAGTGCACCACACAACTGCATAAGCATTAAATATAAATAATTAACGCTTACACAGTCTGTCAATCCATCGATTGACATACAACTAAACAATCGGGATTAGTGTACATCAAATCTCATCCCAATACCTGTGTGGGGTTTCAAATCAACAAACACAGATTTTATTTGTGCAGTTGGGCGATGTGTAAAATTTACCGTCCCAATCAATGTCAATCAAATCAATGTATATAAACAAATCGTCCGATTTGTTTATAAATATTTGTTTTATATCCATGTTAAAATTTATATTTTCAACTATAAAATATTTTCCACTATAAAATATTCTATTTCATTCCACATCACACAATCAAATTTCACAACATAGCAATCAAACAAACAAGTCATCCATGGTCTGTGGACGACGGGTGTCGGGTGTTACTAAACACCGTCTGCATCCTAGTATATATTTCAAACTAGAAATAAAAATAAAAGTGAGGAGTTCTCACCAATTTGCTAAACCAAACGCCATGACTCTTCATATGTAGAAATCTTCGTCGTGCTCGCCTTTTGTTAATTTCATTGTCCGTAGCCACTACATATATAAAAATCACATTTTTATAATGTTGCTATATATATATAAATCACATTTTTAATCACTCTACATGGATAAAAATCACATTTTTATACCGCTACTATATAGATAAAAATTCTATTTTTACACCGCCACTATATAGATAAAAATTCTATTTTTACACCGCCACTATATAGATAAAAATTCTATTTTTATACCGCTACTATATAGATAAAAATTCTATTTTTATACCACTACTATATTGATAAAAATTCTATTTTTATCCCACTACTATATAGATAAAAATTCTATTTTTATCCCACTACTATATAAATAAAAATTCTATTTTTATCTCGCTATATATTTTTTATTACTCTACATATATAAAAATCATATTTTTACTCTTCCTATGATATAAAAATCATATTTTTACTTCGTTAAAAGTCATACCTTTATAGTGTTAAAAATCTTAACTTCATATGAATAAAGATCTAAACTTTATGTCGATAAAAATCTCGCCTTTTTACTTTATAAAATCTGAACTTTTTCCATATAAAAATATGAACTTTTCTATATAAAAATATGAACCTTTCATTTGCTATTACATATAGTTTGAAATTGATTTTATTTAATTCACAAGAATTTACTTAAGCTAAATAGATAAAATTCACCTTGAATCGGAGGAGAAGGGAGCAGCTGCTGTGCGTGAGGGAGGGGTTGGAAGTGGCGTAGTCGATTGCAGGGCGGGGGTCTTCGTGTTGGCGGGCTGAACAAGGCAGGCGACTGCTCAGGGGATGAGGGCTTGGGGGAATCGCGGCAAGAGGGAGAGGGATCGAGCGTCGCCCGGGGGGAGGGGGAGGGGGGCATCTCGGTGGAGGCGATGGCTGCTCTGACCGGGGGGGGGGGGGGCGACGCACGATTCGATTAGGTTTTTTCTTTGTTTTTTCTTTTGAAAAGTAACAGGGGGGCTGAGAGTAAAGGAAGAGAGGGGTAGAGGAGAGAGAGTTTTTTTATTTAATTATTTATTTCAAAAGGTACTTTTTATTCTGACCTCGAAACGAGACCCACCGCCTATCGTCCGTAGCTAATTACCCCCATTTCGAACACAATGGGATAGGTATCGCAGGCTGATTCAATCGTTTCGATCAATTTTCGTCAAAATCAAAATATAACTCTATATATTGAATTTTAAACGTACATTTCAATTTACCAGGGTCACATACGGACTCTGCAAATTCCCAAAAAATATTTTCTAGCCTCGTATTGACGATACGGTCCCAAGAAAACCAATTTCGTCAAATTCTAAGACCGTTTGAAAAATGGTCATTTTCCAGTCAATTGAAATTAACTGAAACTATCAAAACACGTTTTACTTCGCCATGCTCACATATTGATTCGGAAAATTACGAATTTTAAAACCAGCAATAACTTGACATCACAGATCCAACAAAAGTGGTTTCGTCGAAAACTGAGGTCGTTTGCAAAATGGCTATTTTTAAGGGCCAGAATTCCATAGCGACTATTCTGAATTTTCAACTGGGCATATCTTTTGATTCCCTCTATGAAATTTCAATTCTTTAGATTCGTTGGAAAGATATTCTCAAATAGATTCTAATATTTTTGGTTTCACTAAAATCCGGTTTATTTTGAATCCTGTACATTCATTTGAATTTCGAAATCGAATTTTCAAACTACCGCGCCATTTTCAATTCCTTTTATAATTATAATAAAATATTTCTATTCTAACAACGACGTATATAAATATATACATTCTAATTCCATTCAAAATAAATTTCTCATCGTTATTATTTAAAATAATTCATTTTAAATAATCAAAATTCACTAAAATTGCCAAAATAAAATTTTTAAATTGGCTCAGATTTCCGGGTTATTACAATTATTTCTTTATGGCTTAAGTTCTTCAACTTTTCAGTTTCTAAGAACTTTTCAAATTTTTCAAAAATTTGGCTAACACCCTAAATTTTCGAAAAATTTCGCCATAACCTCCCCTACACCGGGAGCTTCGGGATATTTCAAATAGCCTCCCATGGCCCTCATCAATCCAAAAAGAAAAAGAAACAGCCAAGCGGCTAGCTAATCGGCTCATAAAATCATCAAAACCCTTAGAAATACAATAAACATGTACCTATTTGTCGGGAAAACAATTTTATTCCTCTTCTCTAGCCTCCTTGCTATGACCTGTTCAATGTAGGTACATGTATATGTATGCAAATGGGACAAATTTTCAATACAATTCACTTTTGGGTCAATTTGGCTAAAGGTTCAACATTTAAATTAACCAAACCATAATCAAACAACACAATCAGCAATCAATTAGTTGATTATCTTTTCAAACTCATAACTTTGATACATATACAGAAAATCATGTTTCTGATGCCAAGTCACAACAATATATTCTAATTATATTTTGGTTCTCACACCAGTCAATTGGAATCATATAGAAATCCCACTTTCGAAACTCGAACATATATACTGATAACGCTGCAGCATTATCAGAATCATCCCCGAGCGACTAGAGTCTGATTCTATATCTATTCAGTATATTAAAACTTCGAATACACGTGGATCAGACATATACGCTCAATCTTTATATACTCGATTATCCAAATTCAATATAAAATAAATATTCAAATAATATGATTTAAATTTTCAAAACAAAACTTGTTTTCATTTTTAATTATAAAAAAACAACACTCTTCACACTCATTCTAGGATGCTACTGATCTCATCTCTAACGAGTCATTCTCATTGGATTTTACTAATCCAATCTCTGATGAATTCTTTCGTTTGGTTCTAATATGTCTTGTTCTCAAGCTTTGTAAACTAAAGCTCTGATACCAAATGTAAAGACCCGTAACTTCCCCTGTAAGGAAGGCCCGGATACTTTGAGGACAAGCCACATCAGAACACAAACAGAAGAACATTTCATTGTATATTACAACATTTTCATTAGATTACAAGAATATACAAAGTATGAATGAGTAAAATACATTCGATAAATATCAGATATTACAATAAATTACATAGCAGCGGAAAATAATACAAAACACAACTGAAAGGATTATACGGATACAGAGCTTTCCGAATATCATTCCAACTGTAAACCAAGTTCCTGTGAATATAAATCTGCAAAACCAAAACTACTAGCTGCCCATGTCAAAATAGGGGCACCCATAGTTAGGTAAAAACAATAAACTCCAGGTCAGTCATGTGACTGGTGTCAGAACTAAAACAGTTATTAATCTTTATTTTAAAGTTAGGTAAATCAATGGATCATGCCGTATAACACAGAACGGGTTTCCTCCTAAGAATACCAGTGCATAAAACAACAGCGCAATGCTAAAATAAAGAACAATGAAGCTATTATAAGACCCAGTCCCATCACACAATGCAACACAAGCCGAAGGATAGGGTTTTACCTTATAATAGCCAAAGAATGCTTGATACGCTAAATTTCATGTTTTATTATTACTATAAGTGTACAGTGTCAAAACAATTTCAATCATAAATATCAATCGTAGATAACATGGGTACCATATATCATGTCGCCGTACTAGGCTCTACAATCAAAACCGCAAATGTCACGTATTTGGAAGTTGGATTTCCATCTGTGAACCGAGGCAAGGGATCGTCCTCTACCGAATTCGAGACCCTCCAGCCCGCCCGTCAGGAAAGCGCGCAGGCAAGCCTTGGATCATCAAGGCCGGTCCACCGTTGTGGATTAAAATGCCTGAACACTGCATTTCCCCACCCTATGGGGTGTCAATGAGTCCAACAACTCCATCAGCTCCACACAGTCACCGATATATCCGAGGCTCCTCACGACCCAACAACCACATAAGTCAAACTCGTCAGGGCGTGTAAAAACACTAACGCCACTTCTAGCTAGAAGGAAACACATGCCCTCCCTGATGTACTCTCTCGTTTCTGGTTCACAACCAGGGTGTGAGGCTCGCGAATCAACATTACACAAACCTATGCCACACAGGCGGTGCTTTGATCATCAACCACAAGACTTTGCTTTTCAACAGAAGCCTTGATCAATTGCCACTTAGGCATGCCACACAGGCAATTCACTCCATGCGAGCGATATCCATCAATATATAACCCCTGAGCTCGTACGTCTCAGAGAAGGGCGTTAAGTAAGAGAATAGATTCTCCGCCGCCAAACAGATATATATTTAATAGAAATCAATCACACAGAATAAAATCCAATGTCAGACACAGAGTCCATTTACAAGTTCGTTCTGGGTCTGAACGAAACCGAAGGCACCTTATACCTCGCATATCCATCGATCTCCAAGTACGTCTGGACGATCACCAACTGATTCCCTCCTCTTGGGTGTACAGCCCAATCAAGATCATCAGTAATCACCCAGACGATGTGAAGACCTCCGGTCTTCGACCACCGTCTTCATCCTCGACACCACATCGGATCAGTTATTCAGAATGGGATAAACCCGGTCTTTCTGAATAACTCGCGTATATAATAAACAAGTGTTACACAAACACAACATACGCCTCATTCCAATTCAGAATATTCTTTTATTTAAATATTCTTATACTTTGGGAAAGGTTCCCATTAATTTTATCAAAGATAAATTCTTTAAATTTATTCTTTAATCTTCTTTTGAATATCAATTCAAATTAGTCGGGATTAGCGAACCACACCGAAGTAATCATTTATTTTATTTCCTAATCCCAACCTATTCATCCCATGAAGTTAAACTGGTCATACTTCATATCTAACACCACAGTGTTATCGGTGAAATCAATTACAATTCCACGTTCAAATCTAATTAAAGATTTAACTATCGCCTAGAGCAAAACTAGTGACACTCCATTCTCGATCATTTCAATCTAATTAAAGATTCATTAAAACTCCACTTAGTTTTAATCTTCCCAAAAATCAATATTAATGATTGTTTAACTTGGGAAATCATATCCTGTCTTTAACTGAGTTAAAGAACCAACGTCACTTAAAACACGGTTCACTATAAACCCAAAATCACATTCTAATTCAGTTCCAATTAAACATCATTTAATTGGTATACTTCATTAAATCTAAATAAAAAGATTTAATCTTATTCTCAACTGGGTTTAAGAATAGTGTTAATGAAGACACCATTCACGACAAACCCAAATCCCATTTGATATTAAATACAAGACTCTGAATAGAAAATATATCGGCTTATATTCAATATCAAATTCTACAACCAACAAATATCGTATTGGAAATAACGATAGAAATATATCTTTCAAATTTCCATAACAATATCTGTATAATCACGAAATCCAACATCGAAATATTCTAAAGATAATTTCGATTCAAGTCCATTCCAATTCAATTATTGGAAATTCTGGTTATTTTCAAAACCATTTTAAATCCACTTTATTTATTGTTAAAAAAATGGGATTATAATTCTAGTTCAAAATTAGTTCATTTCAATAAAATATATTTTTATCTTTTCAAATTTGGAATTTTTCATCCCAATTCTTTCCAAATCATTTCTTATGATTTTACACTAATTATTGATATTTTTAATAATTTTATCATGGCCCGTACAGTCGATTTCCATCAACGGCCATCGAACTGCACTTACAGCGACCTTTTCCAAATTTGATTTGGACATAATTCCAAATCCAACTGTTAGATCTCTAATTTCTAATATTCATTCGAAAGCTCTTTTCAATACGAACCCAATGGTTCCGGTTTTAGGAGAATCCGGTGGTCGGATCTCCTGTAATATCATTCGAAGTCAATGGTCGAAATTCGTGAACTGCCGCGGCGCAACGCGTTATATTCAGGCCATTATATAATATATATATTATATACTTCATCGATTTCCTTTTAAAATGTATTTTATAAATCGTTTTAAATTCGTTTTCAAAACGATTTCAACTTCATATTCAATTTCTAATCAAAATTGAATATTCCATATCATCGATATATAAATGATAATATTCTCAAAACGTTATATTTTGAAATCACTTCCTTTTCTATAATCGTTATAAAAATGAATAAAATCGATATAAATATCGTTCACGTCAAAATGGCGCACATCTAACCAACACGGCTTTATATATTTCAATAACTTCGTTATTCTATTCAACAAATGAATATTTTCTTCAACACATAAATATATATTTTTATTCAACACATGAATATATATTTTTATTCAACACATGAATAGTTATTTTTCTATTCAACACATGAATTTATATTTCTATTCAACACATGAATATATATTTTTATTCAACACATGAATATATATTTTTATTCAACAGATGAATAGTTATTTTTCTATTCAACACATGAATTTATATTTCTATTCAACACATGAATATTTATTTTTATTCAACACATGAATATTTATTTTTATTCAACACATGAATATTTATTCTATTCAACACATGAATATATATTTTATTTCAACACATGAATATATAATTTATTTCAAAACATGAATATATATTTTTATTCAACACATGAATATATATTTTATTTCAACACACGAATATATATTTTATTTCAACACATGAATATATATTTTATTTCAAAACATGAATATATATTTTTATTCAACACATGAATATTTATTCTATTCAACACATGAATTTATATTTTTATTCAACACATGAATATTTATTCTATTCAACACATGAATTTATATTTTATTTCAACACATGAATATATATTTTATTTCAACACATGAATATATATTTTATTTCAACACATGAATATATATTTTACACATCACAATCAACAGTCAAATTTCACAACACAAACAATCACACAAGTCATCCAGGGTCTGTGGACAACGGGTGTCGGGTGCTGCTAAGCACCGTCTGCATCCTAGTATATATTTCAACTAGAAAATAAAAATAAAAGTGAGAAGTTCTCACCTAGTGCTAAACCAAACGCCGCGACTCTTCGTTTGTAGGAAATCCTCGTCATGCTCGCCCTTTGTCACTTTCGTCGCCCGTGTTCGCTACATATATAAAAATCACATTTTCATTTTCTCTATTATATAAAAAAAGATTATATTTTTACTTTGCTAAAAATTAGATTTTTACTTCGCTAAAAATTAGATTTTTACTTCGCTAAAAATTAGATTTTTTTACGTCAAACCTAATAAATAAAAATCGTATTTATATTTTTCTCGCCTTCTTATATATATATATAAATCTTATCTTTCTATAACTAAAAATTATATTTCTCTATATTCAAAAATATAAGCTTTTCTATTTTAAAAACTAAGCTTTTCTATTTATAAAAATTCAACCTTTTCCCATTTAACCTATTTATATATATGTATTTCATTTTAAAATCATGGATACATATAAAAATCAGAAGAGAACTATATTATAAAAAGAAAAACTGATTTTTTTAAAGTAAAATAAACAAGAAAACTCATCAATTTCGATTTTTATTGAAGGGGAGAGGGGCGTCGAGCTGCTGCTGGAGGGAGGGGGAGGTCGCTTGTGGTCGCGTTAGGTGGTGGCGGGTCCAAGGGGGTGGTGGCGCCAGAGTAGGAGGGTGCGGTGGGCCTAGGGTTTGGGTTTGGGAGCCTGGGGGTCTCGTTCGAGCTCTGACGGAGAGGGAGGGGAGAGAGGGTGAGGGCGCCGGAATGGGAGGGGCACGCCGGAGCGTGGCGGCGTTGAGCGTGATGGTCGGAGGCCTGGGCGTGGTCGGGTTCACGATGGAGGCTCCGATTTTTTTTCCTTTATTCGATTTGAACTGGCGGGGTAGGGGAAAGATAAAGAGGGGTGTGGGGTTATATAATAATTTAATTATTTTATCCTCCTTAAAGTTAGATTTTTATTCGAACCCCAAATCGAACCCAACGACTGTCGCCTCTAGCTAGTTACCCCCATCCCGAACACACTGGGATATATATATCGTAAGCTGATTCGACTGTTTCGATCGGTTTTCGTCAGAATCAAAATATAAATCTATATATTGAATTTGAGCGCGCATTTCAATTTACCGGGGACACATACAGACTCTAAAAATTCCCAAAAAATATTTTCTAGCTTCATATTGACGATACGCTCCTAACAAAACTAATTTTGTCAAATTCTGAGACCATTTGAAAAATGGTCATTTTCCAGTCGATTAAAATCAACTAAAATTGGTCAAACGCATTTTCCTTTGCCATGCTCACATATTGAATCAAAAATTTACAAATTTTGGAATCTAGCAATAATTTGACATCCCGGATCCAACGAAAGTGGTTTCGTCGAAAACTGAGGTCGTTTGCAAAATTTCCATTTTTAAGGGCCAGAATTCCATAACGACTATTCTGAATTTTCAACTAGGCATATCTTTTTATTCCCGCTATGAAATTTCAATTTTTCGGATTCGTTGGAAAGATATTCCCAAATAGATTCAAATATTTTTGGTTTCGCTACAATCCAGTTTATTTTGAATCCTGTACATTCATTTGAAATTTGAAATCGAATTTTCGAACTACCGTGCCATTTTCAATTCCTTTTATAAATAAAATAAATATTTATATTCTAACGACGATCTATATAAATATATAGTTCTAATTCTATTCAAAATAAATTTATCGTTGTTATTATTTAAAATAATTCACTTTAAGTATTCAAAATTCACTAAAATTGTCAAAATAAAAAATTTAAATTGACTCGGATTTCCGGGTTATTACAAAAGGACTCATCAGAGGTAGGATTAGAAATATCCTATAAAAGAATACTCATTAGAGATAGGATCAGTAGCATCCTAGAATGAGAAAACTCGTTAGAGATGGGGTTAGAAATGCCCTAGAATGAGTTGAGAGTGATAAGTTTATAATTAACGTATTTGTGATTATATATATAATCCGATCTTAGAAAATATGATTTTTGAATATATAAAAGTTATATATATTTGAAAAGCTAATCAACTAACTAATTGATGATTGTGTTGTGTGATTATTAGTTCAACTAATAAAATTATTGAAACCAATAAAAGAATGAAAGTTGAGTTGGTTAGTTAAACAACTTTCAACTCTGTTCCTTTCCAAGCACGAAAAGATTTTAAGTGGGGGAGATTGTAACAACCCGAATTTTCAGAACCAATTTTAAATTCTTATTTTTTCTATTTTAATGGATTTTGAATATTTTAATGATTTATTTTTAATAATAATAATTAAAAATTTATTAAATTGAAGCTAGAACGTATAAATTTATTTTAATTATAAAACGAGCCTAAAATGGCGGGGTAGTTTGAAAATTCGATTTTAAATCTCAAATGAATGCACATAATTCAAAATAAATCGAATTTCAGTAAAACCAGAAATATTTGAATCTGCTTAATTATATCTTTCTAACGAGTGCAAGAAAATGAGATTACATAATGGGTATTAAAAGTTATATCCAGTTTAAAATTTAAAATAGTTGCTATGGAATTTATATATATTTTAATATATATACATATATGGCCCTTAAAAATAGCCATTTTACAAATGACCTCTGTTTTCGATGAAACCACTTTTGTTGGATCCGGAATGTCAAATTATAGTCAGGTTTCAAATTTCATAATTTTTGAAATTAATATGTGAGCGCAGTAAATTTAAATGTGTTTGGTAATTCAAATTTAAAATGGATCAACCATGAAAAGGCCAATTTTCAAATCCAAATTCGACGAATTTTTTTTTTAGGACTGTATCGTCAAAACATAGTTAGATTTATTTTTTGGGAATTTTTGGAGTCAGTATGTGGCCCCGATAAATTAAAATGTATGTTTAAATTAAATATACATTGATTTATATTTTAATTTAAAGAAAAACAGACTAAACCAGTCAAATGGGCTTACGAAATATATTCCATTGTGTCTGGAATTAAAGAATTAAAACCCTAATTTCATTAACGGGCAACAGTCGTTGGGCTTGATTTGGAGTTCATATGGATTAACGGGCATGTTAGAAATTAAAGAATTAAATATTATAAATATAGGCCAATAGAATAATTAAAACCCTAATTTCATTAAATCAAAACCCTAGCCACCGTTTTCAGAAATCGATGGAAGAAAGCCTCTGAATTTCCTTCAGCAAAATCTTCCAATCCTTACAACAAATTTTGAAACTTTCTAAGGCAAGATTGAAGAGCTCAACGAGCTCTCCGCGATCAACGATCAAGATTAGAAATCAACGTTTGTAGTGGCTAATTTTCTAGCTGAAAACTCCAAGGTTCGAGCTTGATTTTCGAAGCCCTGTGGGCGTTTGAATTCAACCTAGTCATCGGCGTAGGGAGATGTTTCCAAGGCGGAGAGAATGGTCATCGTTGATCGGCGCCAGGTGGCCCTGACAAGCGTGCGAGATGGAGGATCCAGGGCGAGCAAATGGGCTACGAACGTCGGCTTTGGGAAATCACCTAGAAGAAGATGGAGTTTAATTAGGAAAGGTGTTTAACTAAATTAATTAAATAATTAATTATTTAAAAATGTAATTAACATATATAATGCTATATCTATTTCATACGAGTTCGGAATTCAGCGATTTCATTTGCGTTGCGATCGTAGCAGAAAACACTACAACATGGAACAGACCAGAACTGAAATATTTTTACAGTTATTTATTTTATAACTGCATATATATGTATATATATATCAATTGTCAATGTCGATTTTTATTTGTTTTAATTAACATAAAATGTTGTACGGTGCCTATTAGTTCACATTCACTATTGTTTGAAAACCATGGATGATTTTATTGACTGTATTGTGTTGTGATTGTAATGTTTAACATATTAAAAATAATGTTAACATTAATGTGGTAGTTGAAATCATAAATATCCATTTATAATTTACACTGTGAGATCTCTAATTTAAAATAAAAGTAATTGAGATTGCATTGTGAAATTTATATATATTCGCTATATAAAATTCATATATGGGTTGTATAAAACTTGAATTGATTGATTGTGATTGCGATGCATGGATGGATTGAATTGTGTATGTTAAAAATATGATTGTGTTTGATTAAAATTTTATCATGTTACAAATAAAATATATTAACAATAAAAATTATACTCTTATTGTTTATGAATGACAAAAATGTTCATGTTAGGAATAAAATATTTTAAACAATATAAAAATCATATTTTTATTGTATATATGAAAATAAAATGTTCATGTTAGGGACAAAAATTTTTAAACAATATAAAAATCATATTTTCATTGTATATATGAATCAATAAAATGTTCATGTTTGTTAAAATATGTTTATACCATAAAAATCATATATTTATTGTATATATCAATCAATAAAATATTCATGTTTAAAATATAATTTTTTTTACAATAAAAAAAATCACATTTTTATTGCATGTTTAAATCCTAAAAAATATTCATTGTTTTGAACAGAAAATGTTTATACAATAAAAATCACATTTTTATTGTATGTATGAAGAAACAAAAATATATATGTGAGAAATAAAAAGATATATGCAAGAAATAAATTTTTTATACAATAAAAATTATTATTTTTATTGTATGTATATGAATCACAAAATTTGTCATGTTGGAAATAAATTGTTTATACAATAATTTTTTTATTGTATATATGAATCAAAAAATTGTCATGTTGGAAATAAATTGTTTATACAATAAAAATTACTTGTTTTATTGTATATATAAATCACAAAATTTGTGCTATTGAAATAAATGTTTATACAATAAAAATTATATTTTATTGTTTGTGAATCACAAATTTTTCATGTTTTAAATAAAATGGTTAAACATTAAAAATAAAAATTTTAATGCATGTTTGATTCATTATAAAAAATAATCATGTTTTACAAAAAATGGTTAAACATTAAAAATAACATTTTTAATGTATATTTGATTCGTTATGAAAAAGAATCATTATTTAGAGTGTGACGGCCTGCAAATCCGTACTATCTGAGTTGACTAATAATACCACATGCCCAACCCAAATTGCACAGAAATACGAATCATTATTAGAAAGAAGTTAGAGGATGAGAAATAGAAAGAAAGAAATATTAGAATAGAGGAAAAACAGAACGAATAAAATATATTAGGTAACATAAACTTTGAAATACAATTCGGTAACTTTATATACATACCATTATCAGAGCACAACAGTTATTCCTGGAACAGTTATAAACACCTGTTTCCAGATACAACATAGTACACAGCAGAAATATGATACTCTATAGCTAACTGGTAAAGCCTCCTGCTTCCAACTCTTCCATGTGAATCTGTAAAATCCCGACTACTTGACTGCCCGTACAAATTTGGTCACCCAAGAGTTTAGGGAAAACAAAACAAAATAAACTCTGGGTCAGTCATGGGACTGGTGTGAGTAAACTCCAACAATTTGTTTAACTTTCAAAATACTTTCGAAAGAAAGGATAATAGTAAGACCAACCCACACATAAACATGGATGGTTTTTACCTTACTATAAACCAAAACACTTTGATACGAAAATCCAGTGATAATATAATAGTGTCTAAATCAAATAAATAACAATCTAGCGGAACGCTTGCATCTCACGCTCCATATATATAATATAAAATCAAAAACCGCAGGGCGCTTATTGGAGATTGGATTTCCAACATGACAAGGTATGGAACCACCTTCCGATTAGTGTATTCTAGAGGGGATACACTGGGTTCAACAAGAACATCTTGCAACCCGGCCCACACATGACCGACCACTCATTTCACTTGAGTGTATCGAATGTATATCACCAACGGTTAGGATCAACAACCGTTTCCCAAATGGAACGACATCGATAGATTAAAGAAATAAAAGGAATTTCTCTAGATATGTGATTATACACCCTAATGGGAGCGACCCACATAGCTTTGCTGCCTGCCCGATTTTTGTCATTTCCCGGTTGTTGAGGCTTGAGGCTACGATTTCTCATCATTCATTGATAGCACAATCACTTTGAATGCCACATTGTTAGATCCGTTAATCACTAATTGATTTGCACAAGTATATTCTGGATATTATGCTAAGAGAATAACTTCTCCGTGACCATATATATCTATACAGACCAACATATGTGATCATTGGAAATACTCTGTCAGGCATTCGTCCATATACGTTCGTTCTGGGATTGAACGAAACCGAAGGCACAATTTCTATTAATAGAAAAACTCCTTGCACTTTACTCCGTCTTCGATTATCTTCATATAATCTGATTCGCAACGCTATTGCCAATACGGAGTGGTTCACGGATAATAATCCAACCGGTCTCTCCATATTGACAACAATATTAGCAAACACTTCGATAGTCGGTTATTTAACTATCGAAGAAAAACAAACATCCATTAAAGCATCAAACAAATCGCTGGGCCTTTTAATTAATATTTCATTAATTAAAACACTTCTCCATTTCCTTATCCTTATTTGTTAACCAAATATTTTCAATAATCATCTTGCCCTTTTTCGCTATTTGGAAAACATTTCCATATATCGACTTCTTTTATTTTCTATATGTAGAAAATATCTTCTATTTATAACTGGAAAACATTCCAATTACTTTTCTCTTTCATGCTGTTCATTTCTACACTCAGGAAATATTTATTTATTATACTCCACAATTCCACTTCCTTGGGTTAAAACGAATGTTGTATAAAACATTGCTACAACAACCCGAAATATTTCATTCAACTAATTTCTTTAAACATCTCTCTTCGAGATTGAATCTTGTAACTTATCGGTTAATAATGGAATCAATCAAGTTGGGGTATAACTACCTCTCAGACCTTGACTAAAAACATCGTTAACTTCAAAACAGACAAGACCACTTACCTCGAATAAACACACCATAAAAACCAATTATTCATTTTAAAAACATGTATATGGTGCGCTTTCTATTTTTAACAAATCTAATTTGTAGATTTCCTTTTTGTTTACAATATTCTATTTTTAATTTCATTTCCTTATCGACTTCTATATATATCGATACATTGATTTCTTACTATCAAATTTTCTTAAAAATAATCTAACTCCTTAAATTTCCAGAAAAATTCGCCATAACCTCCTTTGAACCAACAAATAGTTCAAACCTCAACTCGCCTCTCTAGGCCCTTTCCATTCAAAAACAAAATCAAAAAGCCAAGTGGCTTGCCGATTCGGCGCATAAAATCTCATATGAAATTTAAACGTGTACCTTTTTGTCGAGCACATGAATTTAAAATCTTCAAACACTTTATTCCATACCTGCCTAACACATCCAAATATTTCCATTTGGTTTCAACTCAATCCACTCATCTTAACCCAATTCGCTAATTTATTTTCTAATTAGCTATATTTTCCTGTTTCACTTTTTATTTGAACATATCACATTCAAATATATTTAAAAAAAAATAGATTTCCCCTTTAAATCTCAAATATCTTTTCACGATATTTTTATATATCAAAAATTTGGCCCCAGTGATATTTAAACAATCCAACTACTCAATTATCCATCAACACATCATATACGATAATATAAGTGAAACTAACAAATAATAATATTTTTTTGAGGAATCCAGTCAGATTCCTCCAACCTGTTATCCTGCATCCATAGACGTTAGTCAAAAAAAAAAAAAACCATCCTGCTTCGAGGTAGAATATCGGGTATAGAAGGTCATCCACTATCATAGCGTAGGGCGAATAGGGTCATCCGCTAATGATACTACGGGCATCCGCTAATGGTACTGCGGGAATCCAACCAATCACCAATATATATATATATATATATATATATATATATATATATATATATATATAAAATAACCACAACAAGCCTAAATAACTAATATATAATAACCACAAAAATATTTAAATGCATCCAAGCAACCAACAATTATTTTTAACGATAAAAATAAATTTGAATAAATTTCTGAATGAGAATTACTCGCTGTGATTTTAAATCTGCACTTGTACCAAATTTCAATTTCTTTTCATTAATTACCGAGTCTTCAAACTCCACACGAATGGTTTTATTCGATTTTCCCTTGCCTAAGAAAAATCCAAATTTTATAATTAAGCAAATGGAGTTTCTTTTAATGTCAAGAATATATTTAAAGTAATTTTCTATTTTCTAACTCCTTGGGTTTGAATAGCTAACGATTTTAAATTTAAATACTTCACTTATCTAATTTAAAATTTATGTAATGATCCCCTAAATAAATTTAATTAACTAAAATTTTACCTTAATCCTCTTATGTAGTTTACAAATTCGGACTCCCAACAACACCCTTCTCTTTGCTACACCTGAATAGGTTCAAACCTGAACACAGTGAACAAAATCCATTATCACAATGTTTCCCCTAATCACCACTACCATTACCCAATGTCTTTTCTCCTCTTTCGATCAACACGAAACATTTGGAGCCCAGTATGCCATTGTTAGTTCAATGACTAATCCCCGACTTCATCGAAATATCGCGCCCTGCCCTAACCATCCTTTCATCGCTTCTATCCCAGACCCATGAGCCAGTTGCCAATTGAAGACCCCAGATTGACCAAGAATCGTACCCTGCTCCAAATCGCGATTTCCAAACACAGTTCGCCCCCTCCTAAATCAACATCTCGAGAACCCTATTAAACTCCAAACTATTCTAATCCTCACCGCATTCAAGCACAGTGCACGATTCGAAGACCCTGCGACAAAAGAAGGATTGATATTTGGGATTTTAATGGAACTTGAAGCTTCCGTTCGACCTTGACTTTGAGACAGAAGCCATTTCAGTTTTTTCGTGACCAAGAAGATGGAATAAATGAAAGAAGGCGGAGGACTTAATAGTTCAGATGATTTTATATGAAGGATCTGAGTTGAGAAAAAGAGGAGCAATTAATTTTCCCTGGAGCTTTTATCAGTTTCTTTTAAGAACTGAAATTGAAAAGAAAAAGGGGTGTTCGCATTTTAAATAGAGGAAGAAGCTTCAGATTGAAGGAATAGGCATGTGCATGGTACAAGGTAGCTGGTGTAATTTAGGGTAGCTTATTAATTTGATTTGACATAAAGAGATTTTTATTTTATCTAAATCGATTCTGATTTGATATCGGGCTTATCCACAAATCGAATATCCCGGGGTTTATCGCTTTACATCACGAACCGCTATTTTAACGTAACCACTGTTGTTTCAACAGTGTAACACTATTATGAACTAACTGAATATATTTTGAAATTTAATTTCAACATATATACCATATTAAATTAATATAATATAATTTAAATTCGAAAACCACAAATTCTTTGATAATAAATTATTAAATCGATAACTCAATATAAAAATATATTTATGTTATCAACTTTATATTTAAAACCATATTAAATATTTAAAATAAATAGACCAAAAATCTGGGTCGTTACATAGAGAAAATGGTTAAACATTAAAAATAATATTTTTAATGTATGTTTGAATCGTTATAAAAAAGAATCATGTTTTAGAGAAAATGGTTAAACATTAAAAATAACATTTTTAATGTATGTTTGATTCATTATATAAAAGAATCATGTTTAGAGAAAATGGTTAAACATTAAAAATAACATTTTTAATATATGTTTGATTCATTATAAAAAAGAATCATGTTTTAAAGAAAATGGTTAAACATTAAAAATAACATTTTTAATGTATGTTTGATTCATTATAAAAAAGAATCATGTTTTAGAGAAAATGGTTAAACATTAAAAATAACATTTTTAATGTATGTTTGATTCATTGTAAAAAAGAATCATGTTTTAAAGAAAATGGTTAAACATAAAAAATACATTTTTAATGTATGTTTGATTCATTATAAAGAAGAATCATGTTTTAGAGAAAATGTTTAGATATTAAAAATAACATTTTTAATGTATGTTCGATTCATTATAAAAAGAAACGTGTTTTAGAGAAAATGGTTAAACATTAAAAATAACATTTTTAATGTATGTTTGATTTGTTATAAAAAAGAATCATGTTTAAAAGAAAATGTTTTAAACATTAAAAAAAAAAAAAAATTAGTGTATGTTTAAAAATGACATTTTCAACATGTTAGATTAGAATAAAAAGTAATATATAGTTAACATGTTTTGTTTTTAGAAATGACATTTTCAACATGTTAGATTAGAATGAAAAGAAATATATGATTAACATATTTTGTTATTAGAAATGACATTTAGATTAGAATAAAAAGAAATATATGATAGACATGTTTTGTTATTAGAAATGACATTTTCAACATGTTAGAGTTGAACAAAAAGGAATATATGATTAACATGTAATGTCATTAAAAATGTGACATTTTTAACTTGTTAGTTAGAATAAGAAGAAATGTATGATTAACATGTTTTGTCATTAAAAATGACATTTTTACCATGTTAAATTAGAATAAAAAAAAATCATATGTTAGAATATGATCTTGTTTAAGTAAAACATTATTTTTAACATGTTAGTTAAAATCGTCGAACAAATTATGTATATATATAATATATAAATATAAATTAAAATAAAACAAATCGCGCGCGGTAGTTAGCGTTTTAGAATCGTAACTTTGAACGATTATACTGAAAGATCCGATGGTCGGATTTTCCCAAAACTGGAACCGTTGGGTTTGCTTTGGAAAGATATTTCCAACGATATTAAAATTGTTAAGATCTAACAGTTAGATTTCGAGAAATGTGTAATTCAAATTTGGATAAAACAGCATCAAGGCCGCGTAACGACCCGAAATGTCGTTCGAATTAAATGGGCTATTTTTATATAAATAAAAATAGCGATAAATCGTTATAAAATATTATTAATAATATGAAATGATTTGAATTATATATACTTGAGAATTATTTGAAAAGGCCGTGTTAAATCTCATTTCAAATAATTATACGACGATTTAAAGTCGAAGACATTGAAGACGGTGGTTGAAGACCAGCGATCTTCACATCGAATAAATGACAAATAATGCCCTGATTTGGGTAGCTCCCAATGAAGGGTTAAAGCGGTAGTTGTCCGGACGTACTTGTTGATCGTCCGGGTATGCGAGAACCACTCTTCTGTATTGGACATATGGGACGAAGAATAAGGTGTCTCCGGTTTCCTTCAGACCCATAACGAACTTTTAAATGGATGTGTGTGTGATGTTGGGTTTCATTCTATGTTGATTGATTTCTATTAAATATATATCTGTATGGTGGCGGAGAATCTATTCTCTTGCTTAACACCCTTCTCTGAGACGTACGAGCTTAGAGGTTATATATCGATAGACATCAGTCGCATGGCGTGGATTGTCAATGTGGCATGCTAAGATGCAAATGATCAAGGCTTTTGTTGAAAAGCAGAGCCTTGTGGTTGATGATCAAAGCGCAACTTTAATTAGCATAGCTTTGTGTATAGCGTTACTTCGCGAGCCCCACACCCCGGTATAGGTCAAAAACGGGACCGTGATTGCAGGGAGTGCATGCATTTCTTTCTAGCTAGAAGTGATGTCATGGTATGGAGCCCAGACATTTTTACTAATGTGGATGATGGTTTGTGAGGTCCCTTGGATATTGGTCGCTACTGGCCAAGTGATAGATCCTATAGGACCGGGAAACGTGTGTTCAGGAATAACCAATCCACTGAAGTATGTGTGGATTTCCCCTGAAGATTCAAGGGTTTGCCAGCGTCCGAGCCATGTGACATTTGCTAGAATGTCTCGAATCGGGAGGAGCCATCCCTAGCCTCGACTCATGATGGAAACCCAATTTCCAATACGACATTATGGATTTGATTGTAAACCTATGTATAGCGACATAGTATATGGTAGCAGTGCCGTCTTGGATTGATACATTTACTTTGAAAGATATTTTAAAATGACTAGACACTAATAATAATATCAAATAATTATTGTTTTATACGTATCAATCATGTTTGACCATTATAAGGTAAAACTCTATCCTCCGATTTGCGTTGCATTGTGCGATGGGACTTGAGTCTTATAATGGTTTCATCTTTCTAAAAAGCACTGCGTTGTTTAAAAGATTTACTAATTTTTTGCACTGGCAATCCAATGGAGTAAACCGATTCCACGTTAGCGGCGTGGTCCTGTGATTATCCATATTATTAAATAAGTTAAGTAAGATTTCGCATACCAGTCCCATGGCTGACTCGTAGTTTGTTTCACTTGCAAACTCGGGTGCCCTATTTCCACACGGGCAGTAGAGTGGTTAGTTTGCAGATATTTATTTATTGAGCAGGGTTCTGGATTGAAGCTTAAAGCTGTGTCCAGAACATTGATAGTCTTCCGCTGTGTTATTTTATTTGTTTCCGCTGCATTGTATTACATTTATTGTAAATTAATCTTCCGCTGTATTATTATTTTCGATGTACTCTGATAGATTCCGTACTCTGATGTAACATTATTATGATGCTTATAAAAGTCTTCTATTATTTGTTCTGATGTGTTGTATGCCCAGAGTTAGCGTATCCGAGTTTTGAAAGGTCTTGGTCGATTTAGCAATCGATTAGGTTCGAGCGAAATCCGTATCGTTACAGCCAAAATGTCAATCTTATTATTTAGATAGTCTTATATATTATTTAATTTGAATTCAACAAAGTTTGGGTTTCAAAAATAAAGTTAAAAAATAATATTATTTTAATTATTTAAATAATATTACAGTATTCAAATAATATTATAATATTATTTTAATGAGTTTTTTCTATATTTAAATTTATAATATTGAATATGATTTTTTCTCAATACTGCATATTAGACATGTATTTTTATAACTCTTTGTTTCTAGTGTGAATAATAATACTTGCCTTTCAAAAATATTCAAATAATGGAACTTTTGAATGTAAAGTTAAATATTGTAAGTATAGTTTCTAAAAGTTATTATATATGTTTTATATAATTAATAAACTATTCTGGAGGCAGTTATGCTTAATTTTAAATATAAGTCGAAGTTTGGTCTAAATAGATCTAGTATTGTAGCGGTTGTTCGAAAGTTTCAACCGTTAACTTCAAATTGACGTACCGGGAGATCAGACAATCAAATTTCCCATAACAAAAAATGTTTGGTTTGAAATGACATGAGTTTTTAAATGCAAAAGAAAATTTTATAATCCAACGGTTAGATCTTGAAATAAGCCCAAATCAAATTTGAATAAAAATCGTGCAAGTGCATTCGGGACCCGAAATTGGATTTATATGTAAGAAGTTATTATTGTTAAAAATAAGGATAAATTGTGATAAATCAAAATATATGATTTAAAAGTAATTTGTATTTAATATACTAAGCTTTAAAAAGATAAAAACTATTTTATGAAAATGAGTTGTTTCAGCAATGTTGTTTGCGACGATTTATAGGACTTGTTGAAATAAAAAGGTTCTAGCTATAACCAATGTTATCCAAAGATTTTGTAAACATATCTAAAGGATTAAAATTAGGATTTTAAGATGTTTTGGGATTTGAAAAGTATGTAACAAAGTTAAGTTTTCCAATTAATGAATTACATTAGAGTTGAATGGGAGTCGATTTGGTGATAATTGAGGTGAGTCTTTATGGACGAAGAACTTTATTATTTAAGGAATTTAAAAGGCTTCGTCGTTATTTTGCTTATAATATTAGTTAGATACATGAATTTATATTGATTATAAGTTGATATGATTTCATGAAGATTTTTTTTGGAATGAAAGTATGATTTTGGGTTTATTGTGAATGACGTCTTAAAAAACATTTGTTCTTTAACCCATTTAATGGAAAAGATAATTTTCCAAGTTTAGTCGAAGAGAAATATTTATTAACTTTGAATATAAAGATTAAATGAAAGAGTTTCCCTTAACAAACGATAATGGGAACAATGTTTAAAGATCGTTTAAAAGATAAGCGGATTTTCCCCTGACGATAAGATTAAGAAATTACAATTTTGCACGAAAGATATGATCAGGGAAAGTTAAAAGTTAATATACCATAATTATTGTTAGCCTATTTTGTGAACTAGGCTACACAAAGTTAAAGGATTATTTAAGTGAAGAATATTGACTAAGAAATGCACCCTTTTTGAAATCTGGTTCGGATCGGATCCCAGTTGTCAAGCCCGGATGATTGTGAAGCAGAAGACAAAGCCACGGGGGCATAACCGGATCGGAGCGGAAAGACCCGATCCGCTCCTTCCTCTTTTTATACTTAATCCTCCCTTCCATTCTTCCACCAAAACTGATCCGATCCCTTGGTTGCTAACACCCCCGATTCAAACCCAGAGTCACGACAGCTTCACCCCACGTTCCCTTGAAATCCGAAGCGGTTAAGCTTACGTTCTACCCATGTTTGCCACTAAACTGATGTGTTGTCACACCCATATCCCATCCGAACCTGAGAGTGATGGGATGGAGGCCATGTGGATCTGAACCAAAGCCATCCCAGGAGAATTTTTCACCTATAAATACACCATCAAGAGGCATTTGGAAGGATCTTTTGGCATTTTCAGAACCAAAACTCCTTTACTATCCGAATTTCATCAACTTATTCAGATTACAATCATCTTTTTAATCATATTGTGAAGGAAATTGAGTGAATCAATGTATTGTATAAGTGAGAATTGAGTGAAAACCATTGTTGTACTTGCATTCAAGACATCAATTCAAAGAGTAGAAAGTGGACATATGATATTTAACGCCTAACCACTATAAATTGTGTGTTTTCTCCGTTTTTTGATTTCATTTCAGTAGAATCATTACTCATTTGGGTGTTCGAGCCAATTTTGGATCTAACATTTTGGTGCTTTCACTGAGAATTTTTTGAATTCTCTGCTTTTTGGGATTATCATTCTACTATTTTGACCTTCAAAGTTCAAAGAAGTTAATCCTCCGTTTTTGACATCTTTAAGTACCTGTTGGTTAATCACTGAAGAGTTGGAAATTATGGCCAAAGGAAAAGGCAAGGAAATCTAAAGTAATCGAGAGAATGAAGTGAATGAAGATCAGGAAACAATGGTTGTGACGAGGTCATGTGGTTAAGATTCTAGAGCAGGCCGCTTCGGTCTGGATTGACTGATCCAAACCGATGACCCTGATCCGTTCCAGCGATGTTGAAGCCACCCACTCTCCCCATCTGAACTGGTCCGACCGTATCACTGTGCTCCGATCCGACCTGAATCAAAGTGAAGCTGGAACTTCTACTTGAGCTCCTGCCAATGCTCTGATTCCAGCCGCTAGGACCAATGATCAGCCTGACCCATCTGCACCCGTCACACAAAGAGATTTTTCACGCTTTCTTGAAATGCTCCAGAGTACTAAGGAGGCATTGGAAGCCCATAAACATGACAGTCCTCGCATGCAAGAGAACATGATCACCATGATTAGGGAACTCAAGGAGCTCCGGAGGCAAAAGACACCTTCCCCAACACGTCGCCTTGCTGCAGATTATTCATCTTCTTCAGATGAGGGACGTCCTCGTGAAAGAAGGCCGCTTGAGCGACCTTAGAATCTTGATCAGTTAACTTTTGGATCTTTAGGATCCCACAAATATTGTTCTCGTGTGTTAGGGCCTGATGACCCGAGCTTGAAAGAGCATATGTTGTTGCCCATGCGTGGATCCCATGTTCTACTCAAGGATCCTAACATTACTAATCCTACGCAATAGCAACTTCTTCAGCCCCTTCCTCCCGAGATCGACCGGGAGCGTAGGGAGCAATGTAGAGCAGCCGCCGCTGGAAACATGAGGTTATCCCCTAATCAGGAACCCAGGGGTAATCCGAATATCAGACCTAGAGAACCTGTGTAGACATTAACAAATGCCGATGTGTGGGCGATGGTGCGTTAGATTATGTCAATAGCCGATGATACACTAATGAGGACTGGGGCATTGAGCAAAGTCATACCCCCTTCACAGATGATATATTAGACTTCCAGTTTCCTCGGCGATTCAACTTGCCACAAATGGATTGATATTTAGGGAGAACGAACCTGGGACAGTATTTGATGAGGTACGCATGGTTCATGAATGCCGCAGCAGCTCCAGATGCTATAAAATGCAAGGCCTTTCCAATTTACCTAGAAGACGTGGCATTAATGTGGTTCGCCCGACTCCCTCCACGGTCAGTGTCAAACTTCACAGAATTAAGTGAGCGCTTTATGAACCAGTTTTGACTTCATGCCTGCAAATCCAAAAGCGTCATAGAGTTGTCAAGGATTAAACAGGCTCCAAGCGAATCTCTAAAATCATATCTGGACCGCTTCAACCTGGCCGTCACCAAAGTTAGTGACCCTCATGAACCCACTATCCTAATGGCTTTAATAGAAGGAGTTGACCCAGACATAGAATTTGGGGATTATCTATCTGGGAAACCGCCCCTACTAGGGAATTATTCTACGAAAAAGCTAACATTCGCTTAAGGAGAGAAGAAGCTCATGTAAATAGGAAGAGAAAGTCCGAAGGGGCCTTAAGGGAAGGTGTCCAAAGTAATGTTGCTGTGAAACAATCTGGTGATACTTCAGGGAAGGTTGAAGTGGACGTCGGTAACTAAAACGGAGGCAACAAGAACAAGAATGGAAACGACAATAGGAGGAGTAGGAACCGAAGGAACAATTTCAGCAAAAGACCTCGATTCGAAACTTTTGAAAACTATTCGCCATTGAATGATACCTTGGAAAACATTTATTTGGACACATACAGCATATTGCAATACAAAAAACCACCACATAGAGACTCCACTGAAAAAGAGATCACAACGGGAAAGTTTTGTTTGTTCCATGGAACCCACGGTCATTCCACCAATGAATGCCATCATTTGAGAGATATAGTTGAAATATTGCTGCGAGAAGGGAAGTTAGACGAGTACAAGGTTGCCCCAAGGGACAAGGGGCAAGGGGGACAAGCCCCGAACCAAAATCAGCCTACTTCAAAACCCACAGCCCAGCAGAAAGGTAAGGGGATCGTTATCAATACCATTATAGGCGGACCCCACCTGATTAGTCGCAGTTTCAAAGCGATGGATCAGTACGTCAATGCCGCCAAGCACTTTGAGGTAGGAGAATGCAGTAACCTCGAAGATATTACTCCAGTAAAACAACAAAAGACGATGTCAGACGACGTCATATTCCGTAATAGAGATGATTCCGGAGTTCAATCCCCAACTAAAGATCCACTGGTAATTACCACGACTATCGGCCCTGCTTTAGTCCATAAAGTGTTGGTGGACAACTGGAGCTCGGTCAATATCCTCTTCAAGAAAGCTTTTGAAATGAGACTTGAAGCAGAAGATCTAAAGCCCTGCGAAGGATGGAAACGTGGCTTCAATGGGGCGTCAACGGCTCCGATGGGCTACGTAGAATTACCTGTAACATTAGGACAAGGAGATCGCCAAAGAGTGAGGATCCTGCCATTTGTATTTTTGGATGTAGAGTCAACCTACAACGCTTTCCTAGGCCGACCGACCCTTGCCGAGTTTAGGGCATGTATTGCACCTTGGTGTTTGCTGCTTAAATTCCTGTCTGACACAGGAATTGGGGTGATGAGAGGCGATCAAGCTACGGGACGAGCTTGTTACATGATGGAGTTGAAGATGCTAATAAAGGGTTGAATATAGAAACTAAGGACGATTCTCCCCCTTCGAAGGAAAACTCAGCATAGCAACTAAGGGGTCCAGCCCCAAGAGAGTCGCCCTTAGATGTGCTCGAGGATATAGATCCCAGAGAGGATAGAGAACCCGATGATAGAAAGGCGACTCCCAATGAGACAACAATTGATATACCTATTGATGAGAAGATTCGACAAAAGTAATAAAGATCGGCTTGCAACTAGATCTAGTTCGAGCGAAAGAGTTGGCTGATTTCTTAAGGGCAAATATGGACGTGTTTGCCTGGACTCACGCTGACATGTGTGGGATTTCGACTGCCATTATGAGCCACTCTTTATGCATTAATCCTAAGCACCCATCGGTCAAACAGAAGAGACGGATGTTAGGCCTAGAGCGGTTAGCAGGTTTGAAAGAAGAGGTAGAGAAATTAAAGGATAATGGATTCATTAAGGATTCAAAATATCCCGACTGGATATCAAATCCTGTCCTGGTCAAAAAATCTAAAGGGAAGTGGCGTACATGTATCGACTTCTCTGACTTGAACAAGGCTTTCCCGAAGGACAACTTTCCTCTTCCCAGAATTGATCAGCTAGTAGACTCGACGGCTGGACACGAGCTTTTATCCTTTATGGATGCCTATTTGGGTACAATCAAATTCCCATGCACATACCAAATCAGGAGCATACAAGTTTCATCACAGACTTGGAGTTATATTATTATGTGGTAATGCCATTTGGATTAAAGAACGCAGGAGCCATGTACCAGCGTTTGATCAACCGCATGTTCTATAATCAAATCGGGAAAACCATGAAGGTTAACGTGGATGACATGCTTGTGAAGTCTAAACAATATTCCGATCATACAAGGGACTTAGCTAAAATGTTTGATATTCTTTGAAGGTATGGAATGAAGTTAAACCCCCTAAAATGCTCATTTGGGGTCGCATCTGGAAAATTCCTTGGGTTTATCGTGAGTTCTCGAGGAATCGAGATAAATCCTAGTCAAATAAAGCAATAAGAAATATTGAAGAACCACGAAAGATCAAGGATGTTCAAAGCCTAGCCGGAAAGTAGCCGCATTGAGCAGGTTTATCTCCAAAGCCACAGATAAGTGCGTACCTTTCTTCGATCTAATAAAACGAGGAAAACGAAATTTTGAGCGGACCCCTTACTGTGTGGAGTCTTTCCAGAATTTATTAGACTTATTAGAAAAGCCTCCAATATTATCAAAACCCGTGGAACATGAGGATTCTTTTGTCTATCTAGCGGTATCATCTCATGCCGTCAGTACAACATTGGTACGTGAAGAGAATAAAGTCCAGAGGCCAATATACTACGTAAGCAAGAAGCTAGCTGCTGCATAACGTAATTATCCAAAGATAGAAAAACTTGCGTACAGCCTCATGATTGCTTCCCGCAAATTTCGTCATTACTTTCAGGCTCACCCGATAGTTGTATACACCGATCAACCTTTAAGGCAAGTGTTACAAAAACCCGAAGCATCGGGGCGCTTACTTAAGTGGAACATCGAGTTGAGTTAATTCGATTTAAATTTTCAGCCATGGAGATCAATAAGGGGGCAGGCATTGGCCAACTTTATAGCCGAATTCACAATTCCCAAAGAGGAAACGGTGGGTGACAAGGTGGTTACTTTGGACCAAGAGTTAGAGCTTAGTCCGTGGAAGCTATATACGGACGGAGCCAAAAATGATCGAAGGTCCGGCGCCGGAGTTGTTTTAATAACTCCTGAAGGACGATCTACTTACTATGCATTGCGATTAGAGTTTGCTGCTACCAATAACGATTCCGAGTATGAAGCCCTGATTGTCGGGCTGAAACTCGCCAAAGAACTAAGGGTGAAGACACTGGATATATGTTGCAATTCCAAGATAGTTGTATGCCAGGTTCGGGAGGAATTTATTGCTAAAGGGCCTCAACTCGTTACTTATCTCAAAAAGGTAAAGGAGTTGCTGGGTAGTTTGAAGCATTACAGCATAACGCATATTCCAAGAAAAGAAAATCAGAAAGCAGATCGGTTGGCAAAACTAGCAAGTTCTGATAATCCCAAAGAAACTGAAATGGTTCCGATAGAGGTTTTGGATCACCGAGTTTCGACCTGATGGAAGTGGAACTAGCCTTGGAAGTTGATCCAGAGAGAGAATCATGGATGACACTGATCAAGAATTTTCTCAAGAATGGAACCCTCCCGTTGAAGAAGAGCGAAAGACGAGCTGTAAGACGTAAGGCTGCAAGAAACGTTTTACAGGACGATGTCCTCTATCGCCAGGGGTTTTCAATGCCCCTACTACAGTGTATCGCACACGACGACATCAAACATGTACTGCAAGAAGTACATGAAGGTCAGTGTGGGGACTACACCGGGGGCCAAACCCTTGCAAAGAAAGTATTACGGTATGGATATTTTTGGCCTACCGTGAATAAAGACGCAACTGATTATTCACGATGCTGCGACAGATGTCAAAGATTTTCCAAGATTCCTAGAGCACCTCCGACTCAGCTCAAGTCGATGGTAAGCCCATGGCCGTTTGCCATGTGGGGGATTGATATTAGGGGGGGAAAGTACGCAATCGTCGTCGTGGACTATTTCACGAAATGGGTGGAAGCTGAACCTTTGGCAACGATCACGGCAAGAAAGGTGATCAGTTTTGTGGTCAGAAACATTATCTGTTGATTTGGGATATCGAAGACCATCGTAACTGATAATGGGACACAGTTTGACAGGGTCGAATTCAGAAACTTCTGCCAGAAGTACAAGATTGATAAACGGTACACTACTGTAGCTCACCCACAGTCAAATGGCCAGGTTGAAGCAATAAACAAGGTCATTAAATTTATTCTCAAGAAGCGGTTGGAGCGGGCCGAAGCCAAGTGGGTAGATGAGTTGCCACTAGCTTTGTCGGCCTACAGGACAACCTTTAAGACGGCCACTGGCCGTACTCCCTATTCACTTTCCTTTGGGTCAAAAGCAGTAATCCCGGTAGAATTGGAAGTCCCTTTTCATCGAGTCACATACTATGAACCGATGACAAATAGAACACTCCTCCTAGAGTCTCTTGATATGGTTGAAGAAAAAAGAGATGAAGCAGACTTGCATGCCTCAAGACATCGACATCAAGTAGCACGTTATTATGACCGGAATGTTCGCTTCAAAACCTTTGAACCAGGAGACTTGGTATTGAAACGAGTCTTCCCGCCTTCAACCCAATTGGGTCCAAAATGGGAAGGGCCATACACCATCCAATGGAAGCTTGATACATGAGCATTCAAGCTAACGACCGTGGACGGTGAAGAGATTCCCAGAGCTTGGAACGCTCAACACTTGCGACGATACCTGAGCTAAATATGAAATGTCTTCCTTTTTGTTTTTATAAGCTATGTAAAAAGGCACGACTTGCCTTAAAAAGTTTGTTTATATGAACAAAGGATTATGAAATGGATGTAGGCTACGACTTAGCTGAACCACTATAAAAATATCGTGTGTCATTTATTTTCCTGCATTATTTATATCTTCAGCCATTATTCTGTCATGACATTGAAACACAAAACATTAAATTAAATTTCAAAAATTGGAGATAACCTATGTGCAGGAGTAAACAAAATGTCCGTTTGCATGATAAGATGCAAAGAATGGGAAGATGAAATTCTTAACTCTAACTCTCATGAAACAAGAGAGAGTATCAAGGACGGGAAGTCGACGTCCCTTGAGGCGTGAAGGTGTACCCCGATAAGAGACCGCCTTAGTAATACTCTAACCTAGTCATGAGACAGGAGAGTATAAAGATGCTAAAAAGAATAAGCATCAATGACGAAAAGAATATGGCCCCGTCAGAGAATCGGGGGCAGCTAAATTTTGAATTTAATCAATCTTGAGTAAGTCTTAACCAGTTATCCAAGATGGATTGGGGGCATATTTTTATATATACATGTTCCCCTTAATAATGACTTTATTATATAACTGTGATATGACATGCAGTTCATTTGCATTTTTACCTAAATGTTAAATTTACGAATATCAGACATTGTAGGGAACAAACCACTTTATTCACAAACATGTGAGTTTATACAGGAAGGTTAAGCAAAAGATGCGAGGGCTGCACTCACTACAATAATAGCGGACCAGTGGAATATCAAAATAAAATAAAACAAAGCGCATTATCACTTGGGCTTTAGAGCAGACTTGGATTTTTTGGCAGCCTTAAGAGCATTTCTAGCTTCTTTTTCAGCATTAGACATGAGACGCTTTGGCCTTCTTCTTTATAGTTAAAGTACCAAAATCGGTAGATTTCTTCCCAGGAGTCGGAACATCAGAATCAAGAGAAGATTTTTTAGCAAGCTCTTCTGTAATTGACCTAGTTGAAAGCTTAACAACTAACCTCGATCCAGGATCCACCACTGCAAGGGGCTTAAGGCTTTCTTGGTTTAATTCCTCGACTTTCAGCTGCATGCGCTTGTCTTGTTCGGCTTTCATTTCAGCCAAAGTCATGTCATCAACATTTTTTGAATCCCCAGTTATAGCAAAATCAGGATCTTCTTCATGCCCCTCATTACCATCGTCGTCTTTCAAATCATCTATCATTTCGTCATCATGAGAAATGTCGGCCTTAGGCAGTTCAGCTCCCTCTCCGGATTCGACGATGGTAGCCTTATCCAATCCTCCATGAGCATTTTCCACAGATTCTTCCCCAATGGTGGTTCCCCAAGTCTCATCAGTCTTTTCGGCTGGTTCAGCACCTACAGAATGAGAAGCAACAGTTATCAACTTAGGGGAAAATAAAGGATCCTCGATCGATTGCCCAATGATGTGATGAAAGGTGGAGACGGCCTTGACGAATTAGGGTGAAAAGGTGGAAATACCTTTTGATGATTTCTCAATTGGGGTGGCTACCGTCTCTGACGCTAATTCGGGTATATGAGATAAAAGAGACGCTCTAGGAATTCCCAAATTCTCGGGATCATATCCCTCGAATCAAGTAGCTTCGGCGGTAGTAGAAAAAGAACTAACTTCAAGGATATTCTTTTGTTTGGCCTGGCGTTTCTCCTCCTCCATGGCAACAGCAATAAGGCGTTGCCCCTTGGCCAGACGTGCCGGTTCATCATCTCTCTGATACTTCTCCATGAGTTTGTCTTCATCAACGATGTCTAACTTAAGTTCCTCTTTTTCCCATTCGATGATTTGACTCCATACGTGAACTAGGGTAGTCAGATAGTCTTTGATCCAAGAGATGTTTCGGTGACGGATTATGTGTGCAAAGAATTCAATCATTAGTTCGCCAAAGCCATGCAATTCTTCTTGAGCCTCTGATAGCTATTTATGAGTTTCTTCAGTAAACTTAATAGCGCTATCCACATTCCCCTCAGCTAAGGCAGCCCTAGTCTCGGCTTCCATTAACTTGGACTCCAAATCAGCAAACCCGAATCTGAAGCCAGGCTAGCATGAGCGGGCTCTTTGGCCTTCACGGGAGTAGTCTCCTCTGAAGAAGTGAAGGTTAAAGGATTCATGCCAAATTCCTGGGAAGATTTCCTAAACCCTTAAATGTGGAATCGTCGGTAGTAGGAGCATCTCCTTGAGAAGCGTATATTGGCAGCTCTATAGGGGATGTTGACCTCTCAGGAGAAATAGCGTCGTCAGGGATGGTATACCCTTCTCTGTGATTTCCAGCTATGTTAGCTAACTCATCATCCTGAGTTGAGGATGGAGAAGGTGGAGTCCGAAGAGGTATTGTTGGACCTTTCGAGCCTTCGCCCGTCTCAGGAATAATGTCGACCGAGGGTATGTACACATATGGATCCGTCCCATGACCTAGACTACGGCTAATAGATAGTAACCCTTGATGATGGAGATACTCATCCTTAAGAACTTCGTCGATGGTTAGGAACTTTTAATCGCCATTGAGAAGCCGATGCAAACGATCAAAGTATAATTGATCCGATATTTGCTTTGGGTTATCGACTGCAAATGAAAAAGAAAGCAAATCAATGTGTTGGCATGAGCATTTAAAATTGAAATATAGAAAGTCAGTGCTTTACTTGATTTTCTCCATCTCCTGGTGCACCCCGGCTGTTGTCTGATATAAAACCATTCAAGTTTGGAATCGCCAGCCTTGCTGCTAAATGGAACAGTAATAATTTTCCTTTTTGGGACTGATTCAAAATACGAGAAGGAAGGAGTTTCTTGAGTCTGATGCTTGAAATTATAAAAAAAGTAGACATCATCGAAGGTAGGATCTATACCTAAAACATCTTTGTATGCTATATACAAGGTGTATAAATAAGCATAAGAGTTGGGATGTAATTGCATGGGGGCAATCTGCATATGTCTCAGAAAATCGACGACAAAAGGCGGAAACAGTGGAATAGCCCCAACCAGACACATCAATCAGGTAATTGCCATAAATCCTTCCGGTGGATTGTGGGGACGATCTGTTTTCGATGGCACTAGGGTATCTCTTTTTAATATTCCATGCTTTAGACATATTCCGATGAGTCTATCATCATTGATCGTCGACTCAACAAAATCTTTGGGTAACTCCAATATAGTGGCAATTTCAAACTCATCGGGAGCACGATCATCTCCTATCCCTCCTTCCTCTTCATCACCAAGAGAAACTTCACTATCAGAAGATATTTCACTATTGTGTGCTTCCACTTCATAATCTGGGCCCTCATCATCCCATTCAGGGTCTGAGGGAGAGGATATGTCATCTAGAGTGAGTTTCTCGGAAGTTTCTACGACTTCTCTTTTTCTGCTAACCTAGATGAACGTCTCTCTACCATGGTCGCTAAACTACTAAAGGAGCAATAACATAAGTTAGAGTAAAATAGCCCGTATCCCCCCTGTGCACGTGTGTGAGCTAAAGTGTACAATTGTGTAAAGAAATGCAACGTAAAGACGGACAATGCCATTATTTGTGCATACGAACATTCTGAAAAGTACAGTAATAAGGGCTCTATCCTAACTGTCCATGGAGATGGAAGTCATGTTTAGTATTTGTTTAGTTAATTATGGTGTGGTTATGTTTCAAAACAAAGCTTAATGGTTCGGATCAGTTATGTAGTGTTGAACCGGACCAGTTCGGAGCATGCACTTCCACGGCAGATCGGAGCGGACCAGTGTTAGAAGTGGATCGATTCAGAGCTCTGGGTTCAGGTGTATCAGATCGGTTCAGAACCTTTGGGGAAATAGAGCTAGCTTTGAGATAGTGAATCTATTCGGATCGGCTAACTCCGGACCGAACCGACTCAGTAAACCCCCAAAAAATCCTAAGCTTATCTACTCTATCCATCGCCTTGTTTCCCGATCCGATCCAATACTCCATGCCCTATCCCCAGCGCTCAGGCACCAATCAATCCACCTCTTACCGATCCCTTTCCTTTCTCTCTTCTCCTTCTTCATCTCCTATATTCCTTCATTGGTACCAAACCCAGTTTCATGCCAAAAACAAAATCAAAGATAAAGTGCCTATGTGTTGGCATAACCTACGTTAGCTTCAATCCTCCTCCACAACCGCCTCGAGATGATGACGAGGCCATCAACGATGGTGGCGAAGAGGAGAAAGACGCGACGTCGACTAAACCCCACGCTGAAATCGTTCAAACGATTCGTGAATTCGAACCGAAATCAAGTCAAAAAGGAGTTAATCGAAGTTTTTGACTCACCTAAGTAATTGATTTGAGAATTAAAGGAGAATTCCTGAGATATTAGGAGCTAGGGTTTTGTTTTTCTTTGGTGCAGATTTCAGAAAAAACGATAGAAATAAAAGAAGGGAGAAAGAAATGAAAATGATGAATTATATAAAAGTGGAGTGGCCCTTTGTATTCCTGCCACATGTCCCTTCATTCCGATCGGACTGGAAGACAAGCCCACGATGATCTGGCACACTGACGTAACGACACCGATACTAGGAAAAACCATGTGAATCGGATCCGAACTCCAGCATAACTGCAAGTATTGATTTAATAAAGGAATGAAAACTCAAAGAAAAATATATGTACTAAAGTTTACCTGGAAGAGCTATTGGACATCAAGCGGAGCTCTCAGAGTTATTTGAAGCAAAGGAAGAAATTGAAACGTTCTATGGTGTATATATAGGCAACAAGAGATATGACTTTAAGAAGCAACGCGTTTCTACAAACGAATGGGAGCGACCATTCAACGATTCCAACTTAGAAACAATGGTCAGATAATGTCAAAGCACACTCCATCTTCAATAGAAGCGTCCTTCGAGGGGGAAAAATGTTAGCCTACTTTGTGAACTAGGCTACACAAAGTTAAAGGATTATTTAAGTGAAGAATATTGACTAAGAAATTCACCCTTTTAGAAGTCCGGTTCGGATCGGATCCCAGTTGTCAAGCCAAGATGCTTGTGAAGCAGATGACAAAGCCACGGTGGCATAACCGGTTCAGAGCGGAAAGACCCGATCCACTCCTTCCTCTTTGTATACTCAATCCGCCCTTCCATTCTTCCACCAAAACTGATCCAATCCCCTGGTTCCTAGCATGCCCGATCTGAACCCAGAGTCACGACAGCTTCACCCCACGTTCCCTTGAAATCCGGAGCGGTTATGCCCACGTTCTACCCATGTTTTCCACTAATCTGATATGTTGTCACACCCATATCCCATCTGAACCCGAGAGTGATGGGATGGAGGCCACGTGGATCCGAATCGAAGCCATCCCAGGAGCATTTTTCACCTATAAATACACCATCAAGAGGCATTTGGAAGGATCTTTTGGCATTTTTAGAACCAAAACTCCTTTACTATCCGAATTTCATCAACTTATTCAGATTTAAAGAGTAGAAAGTGGACGTACGCTATTTAAGGTCGAACCACTATAAATTGTGTGTTTTCTCCGTTTTTTGATTTCATTTCAGTAGAATCATTACTCGTTTGGGTGTTAAAGCCAATTTTGTATCTAACAATTATGGTTAATGAATGATCTAGATTTGAGTAAGCATCTTTCACGTAAAGGTAAGATTTAATCTTTAATAAGGTTTTGATTAAAGTTTGGGATTAATAAAGTAATAAAACTTACCAAAATATGAGGAAAATTAGATATGGAGTATTGCCAGTTTTGCTCGATGGGATGAATAAGTTGGGAATGAGATAATGATTTGGGTAAAAGAATATTCCAAAGTGGAATGAGCCTCATGATATCCTTCTTAATCTATATTGGCTTTAAAGATGCGCTAGTTATGTCAGAAAGACCGGATGTAAGCCTTTCTGAATTACTATACGACCAACATTGAAGATATTTGAAGATGGTGTTGAAGACTGGTAATCTTCACATTGAAAGGATTGGCCTGTTGATTTTCTCTTCATTGGGTTGCTTCAGCATTGAGATGTTTATTATGGTATCACGCTCGGATGTATTTGGAGAGTTTCCGGATTGCAAGGACCTATCTCCTTTATTGGACGAGGAATAAGGTGCCTTCAGTTTCGTTCAAAGCCTAGGAAGAACTTGTAAATGGATATATGTCTGACATTGTATTTTACATCATAATGAATTGGTTTCTATTAATGATATATCAGTTGGTGGGGGAGGATCCATTCTCTTAGCTTAACACCCTCCCTTAAGACATATGTACTCAGAGGGTTATATATAATGGATACCGATTATATGTTGTGAATTGACAATGTGGCATACTAAGTGTTAATGGTTGATAAATCAAAGAATTTTTTGAAAAGTAGAGCTTTGTGGGACGTGACTTCGGAGCCTCACAACTCGAGAATGACCAAACTGGATGTGTGCGGCAAAGTTATAGATGTAACTTTCCTTTTGGATAGAATGTGATGCTATAGTATGGAGCCCTAGAAATTTACTTATGTGGATAATAAATAAAGATGATTGATTAAGAGCCCTCAGATAAAGATCGATTAGGACTGGGAACTCTATGTACTAGGAGTGACCCGAACTCCACCCAGTTAAGGGGTGGATTGGCTTTGTAAGCACATGGGTGGTTAACTCCTATGGACATCCCAATAGAGATGTACCCACCTATGTAAAAAGGAAGATCATTTGCCTGATCGTTGTTGGAAATCCAATTCTCGATACGGGCCTTTACGGTTGTAGTTGTAATCAATGCATGTAGACGTAATATATGGTATCTACATTTGTTAAGATTTATACATTTATTTTGAAAATGTTTTCAATGATATACATTAATGATAATATCCAAATGACTTATGTATGAAAGCATTTTGGCTATCATAATGTAAAACTTGCTCCTAATAGTATGCCCTTTCATTGCGTGATGGGATGTGAGTCTTATGGTAGCTTCACTTTCCAAAATACATTATGGGTTTTTGTGCACTGGTAGTCATGTGGAGAAAACCCGTTCCGTTTTATAAGGCATGGTCCTGTGATATACCTTACTTTAAATTAAACCTAAATACAACTATTTTAAGTTTCGCATACCAGTCCTACGACTGACCTATAGTTTTGTTTTTTCCTTGCAAAATCGGATTTCCATATTTTCCATACGGGCAGCCTAGTATTCAGGTTTGTTGTAAATCTATTTTGAGAACAATAGCTAGAGCTAGTTTTAGTTTGGAGCAAAGAGCAGATGCTGGAGATTTTGGATTTTCTTTGAGGACTCGTTCTCTTTATGTTTTTTCTACTGTGTATTTTTCCGCTGTTTATGTATTTGTTATTGTACATGTTATTTACCGTTGTACTCTAATATTTAATGTTGTACTCTGGTGTATCTGTTGTACTCTGATGTAAAGTTATTGTAATGATAATATAAAAGTTCTTTTGTTCGATTCTTATGTGTTGTAACCCTCAACGATATGGAATCAAGTGTTTGACTCTCTGACGTTTGATGCTTGAGTTGTGTCAAATTTTAGTCTTCGAAGGCTGAAATTCCGGGACATTCACATTTGGCATTAAAGCTTTGGTTTATTCAAAGCTTTGGGTGACGACTCTTTAGAACAGGAGGAAAGAACTCATCAGAGCGAGGATTAGTAATATCCTAGAAGTGAAGCTCATTAGAGAGAGGGTTCGTAATACCATAGAATGAGTTCAGAGTGTTAATGTGAGAGAGCGTAATTTGAATATAAAAATGAATTTTAAAAAATTTGTGTTTAGAATATAAAAAAGATAGTTTATGGTAATCATTAAGAATTTGGATTTGAAATGGAAATTATGGACGATTTTGGATAGGCATAAGTTCTAAAACTCGTTAGGTATTCGCTTTCGTTTCAATTTCGAGGGCGAAATTCTTTTAAGTGGGGGAGATTGTAAAAACTTGAATTTTTTTCAATTTGAAAATAATAATTGAATGGATTTTTAAATATACACATATAGATTTAATTAGAAAATACATCATTTGAATTTCAATTTAATTTAATATTGGATTAATAAAATATTCAGCTTTGAAAATATTTGTCGATATTGAAATTTGATGTAGTAAGTAGCTAAGTATTTTAATTAGTAACATTTGAATTTAAATTATGTACTCATGTCAAGATTAAGCTAAACTAAACAATTCCTAAGATAATTAAATAAAAACACATCCATGTACTTATTTTTGAGGTGACACCTTCTTCCACCTCCTTCCCTTCTCTTTACACGTCATTTTCCACCCGCTTTCCATTCACTATTGCCTACTTATGAGTTTTCTTCCTTTCCATGCATCCTACTTTTGAGTAGTCAAGTTCCTATGGCATCTCCATTTTTATAAAACAACTCTTTCTCTTCTCTCCCATTTGACTTTTCTACTCTTTTCGTCAAAACCTCCTTTAATGAACTCTTCTTCCCTCCTTTAGTTCGAACTCTTTCCCCTCTCCCCTTTGGTTTTACACCACCAAAACACTTCAAAACTTCCTCCTCCTACTACACGCCTAAAGCCTCTCCTCCTCTACCTCCAAGGTTGTGTGCAATAGCTCCTAGGCCGAACCCCATTTCACATAAAAACTCCACCTTTCCATCTTTAAACCACTTACACACTTCATTCCTTCAAAGATCCAAAATTTAAGCCACCAAAGATCCAACATTCAACAATTTAAACTACAAAAGATGCCTCCTTTTAAATTTTGTGTACAACTAGTAAGAGTAGAAAAGTTTTCTTGAAATCTTGGATGAAAAATAATTCTTGACACCGAAATACCGTCCATGTGAAGTCTGGAAGCAATCAAAATCACTTTCATGTAGGAAAACTAGGACCTTTAGCCATAAAGAAAGAAGGAGTGGATCCCTCGGTGAGAAAATTAAACACTTAAGGGCTAAGTTAGTGTATTGTAATTTATCAAACCGACCATTAGGGAGGTTTCCCTATTGTAAGAGCCAAAAACAAATTGTCTGAGCCAATAAATTTAGGCATAATTTTCATTCAACAATAATGTTTTCTCCGTCGTTTCCTTCTTTCTCGACTCTTTCTCCTTACAAAAATTCCTTCCTGCATTTTCCTTCTTTTCATTTTATTTCCTACAACTTCTTTCTTCCTTAAATCTGTGTTTTCCTTAAATACGAATTCTTTCTACCTATTCTTAAATACGACTTCTTTTATTATATTTCCTACGATTCTACCTATTCTTAAATACGAATTCTGTGTTTTCCTACTTTATGGTTGATATCTTATCCAGACGAAAATTATGTGGCATATTAAAATTATTGCCATTGTAACGTAATCCACATGTCAATCTTTTCCAGTGTAAATTGACATCTGCAATTGTATGCATTCCATTACAAATTTTTGAAAACTTCAATTGAAGGGTTGACTGGGAGTGGTGATTCTAACTGGGTGATTACCATGGCATCAAAAAACTCTTTGTATATGGAAACTTCTGCTCCTTTATATCATAATTATAGTAGACCATTCTATCCACATGAATTCTGTTTATGGCACAATTTTTATTCAGGTGGACAAAATCAAATTATATAACAAGGTCACTAGGGTAACTTTAGAAATCATTATTACCTTATGAGTAGGGAATGCTCCTATCCGGCTGATAACAAATTTTAGTGTGCTCCATTCAAGACGTGTTATCATAGTAGTTCAAACTAGTTTGAGTTCTAGGATTTCCATTATTTCATAGTTATAGATTTTGAAGAAACTTGTGACAAAAAAGAATCCTCATCCTCAAGAAATTATTGAGTTTCCATCTATTGTTAATGGTGTTACTGGAAAAATTGGATCCTTCTTTCAGACATATGTACGGCCTTCATGTCATCAACATCTTACTGATTTCTACAAGGAACTTACTGGCATTCAGCAATTTCAGGTTATATTGTCTTCACAGATTCTTATTTTAATGTTTTAATTAGAACATAGTCATGCATTTTGCTATAAATAACAATCAGTGTTCAATCTGCTTTTGTATGCTATTACTTAGTAAGAACAATTCTTACTATCCAATTACTCAACAAACTACCATAGTAATTTGTAAAATATGAAGTTCGATTATCTACAATCTAAATATATTTAGATAACTCAGTTCACTCTTTTCCTGACATTTTTGAATTTTTTTAAATGTTTTGCATTTTCAACAGTGTATATTATAGTTGCATTTCAAAAAAAAAAATTATTGTCTATCCATGAAGTGGGATATTCAGCTACTTAGTGTGGATTAAACAACAAGCACCAAATGCATTTAATAAGTAACTTCTATCTAGTGGCACATTTTAAGTCGATAAAAGTCTTGACTTGTGAATATACTTCAAATTGACTGATACTAACCCGCATTTGTGTTTCATATAGCAAATCAAACTGGAAAAGAAAGCAAAAGCAGAAAGGGAGTTCCAGAAGCAGTCGACACAAATGAATATGACGGTAAAAATCATGTTCAACAATTTTAAGAACCATATTATATGCTCTTATTCAATTGTCCCGATCTTTGGCATAGTATTAACTTATTTTTCATAAAATTTCATTTTAATCAAATTTGTTAAAACTTCACCATGAATATATACAAATATGTCATGTTAAAATTTTGGAGTTACTGTATGTCCATGTCAACTAGCTTATTTGTAAGCCTAAGATATTCTATGCAAGCATGCTTATTTGTAATACCAAATGATATATACATATAAAAGATACTTGATATTTTGACAACACATTGAAATGTATATAAAATGAATAATATTCATATAAAAATTGGATACGTGATTGGAGAATACTTTACACTGAATTTAAACTTGTAGTCCTGCTTTCATTTTCTAGACATCCTATTTGCTTCTTCACTTGTTGAGCTAGAGCAGTATATATGTCAATTTTGTGATTGATTGCAAAATCTTTCATCAATCATATGTAAAGCATAATATACCTAAAAAATAACGTGTCTGCACTCCTTGAACCTTATTTTACCACACAATTATATCCGTGGCTTGTAATTTATGAATTAGTTATGTATTTTTAACCAAATCATTATTTTTTGCATACATCAAGTCTTGATATACAATACCGTCAGACTTCTATAAGTAAATAATCAACAGACCCGACGAATACAAAGATACAAGATGATGGAACACCTCCTCCGTAAAATAGCATAATGTGTAGTGCCAGATTTATTTATTTTTCAACAAATTTCAAGAACTTCATTTGTATTTGTCCATTATTTACATAAAAAAAATTTATGACTGATCCGAGTTATTAAGTGGTATACTCATAGCAAGGAAAATTTTAAGACAAATAACTATGAACTTGTTTATCAGGCAAAGATTTAGGACAAAGATGTTAATTTATTTTACACTGAGTGTTTGATAACACATGATGTTCAGCTTACACTGAGTATTAATTTTACATTGAATGTTTTGCTTTACAGTATTTTACATTGAACTATAGTCATTTGAAAAATAATAAAACTGCAGACTAGAATATCACGTGGACAAATAAATGCCTGAACTGAGGTTGCAAGCTTATGCATATGCAATTGGGCTTGAGACTTGAAACATATTCGATGTTATGGCGATCATGCGACAACTAGCATTGGTACCTTGGATACAACTGACTCAAGCAGCACCATGGATTCATAAATGATGGAAAGGATGAGCGTATGCATCTTTGGAGTCTAAATGTTTGGATCTACAACACATATGTGAATAACAAAATAGATAAAGAGTTCAGACTTATGGTTCTGTCTTCACTTAAATGGAAGTAAGAAGTAGAATTGACATAGGAGAAACGTCATTATTTTGAACATGTATTGCTTATTTGATTGTTTTTAATATGTGTCAGTTTCATTAAGGTTTGGAAGAATTTGTGTAATATATGGATAGTGATTATGTACATTATTTTTGTTTTGGCATTTAATTCTGTGCAATTTGTAGCATATACTTTCTTTATTTGTACAAAAAATGTGTTATTGTTTCATTTGTTATTATTTTTAGGAAGAATGTCATGTTACTCATTTGTTTTAAAAAAAGGTGGTGTTATAATTCTTTCATTTGTTTCAGAAAAATGTGTAGTCTTTCAGAAAAGCTGCATCTATTTGTGCCATTAGAGGAATTTATATTTGCTTTGAGGATCCCTTCCATAACCTTTATTGTTCACCTGTCCTTGGAGGTTTTTGAAAGAAACTGAAATCAGTAATAACAAATTATTATTTGTCCTAGAGAATATTCATACAAAAATTTGAAGGAATAATTAGGAAGTAGGACAAACTGATTTAAGAAAAAAGGTTGAATAAATTTCAGTTTTGGATTAAAAAAAAATCTTTTTAGTACTGACCATGAAACATTTAAAATATCAATTTTGTTAGTTAACGATAGTCACGATTTTTGATTCATGTAGATAGAAATAATCTTTATAGATAATGGAATGACTCAATTTATTTATGTATCTATCCTTATATATGTAATAACTCAAGCCAATTATTTCATATGCATACCTCATTTTTGCAAAGTAAAAGTTATGAAAATCCACTAAACGCAACCAAGCGGTCCAAGCCTTGTCATGATCAACACATGCATAAGAGTAATCTTACACATAAAATATTATATTTATTTTCTAAATTTTTTGCAGATGTAAAAATTAAATTCAATATGAATACCAAAGATTTGAAGAGGAAAAAAGAAAAATCCTTCAAATCGCCCCTACTAAGAGCATCTCTAGCAGTGGATAGAAATGCTCAAATGGGGCGTTAGTGTAACAATCCGGAAATCCAAACCAATTTAAAATATTTTTTTGGCAGTTTTGATGAATTTTGAATATTTAAAACGAATTATTTTAAATAATAGTGACAAGAAATTTATTTTGAATAGAATTAGAATGTATATATTTATTTGAATCGTCATTAGAATATAAATATTTATTTTTAATTATAAAAGGGATTGGAAATGGCGCGGTAGTTTGAAAATTCGATTTAAATTTCAAATGAATGTACAGGATTCAAAATAAACCAGATTTTAGCGAAACCAAAAATATTAGAATCTGATTGAAAATATCTTTCCACGAATCCGAAAAATTGAAATTTCATAGTGGGAATAAAAAGTCATGCTGAGTTAAAAATTCATAATAGCCACTATGGAATTTTTGGCCCTTAAAAATAGCCATTTTGCAAATGACCTCCTTTTTCGATGAAACCACTTTTGTTGGATCGGGGATGTCAAATTATTGTTAGATTCCAAAATTCATAATTTTTGGGATTAATATGTGTGCGTGGCAAAGTAAAACGTGTTTTGACAGTTTCAGTCAATCTGGATCGATCGAAAAATGGCCATTTTTCAAATGGTCTCCAAATTTGACGAAATTAGTTTTGTTAGGACCATATCGTTAATATGAAGCTATAAAATATTTTTTGAGAATTTTTAGAGTCCGTATGTGGTCCCGGTAAATTGAAATGTGCGTTCAAATTTAATATATAGATTTATATTTTGATTTTGATGGAAACTGATCGAAAAAACCAAACTGGCTTACAACACATATCCCATTGTGTTCGGAATGGGGGTAATTAGCTAGGGACGACAGGCGATGGGTCTCGTTTGGAGTTCGAATTTAAAAGTTACCTTTTTGAAAATAAAATAAAATAATTAAATAACCCCCCTCCTTCTATCTTCTAAGTCAACCCCCCCCCCCCCCCCTCATTCACTTTTTTTCAAATCGAATAAATAAAAAATGTAGAACGATGGGTGGAAATTCGCCGCCACCGCTGCCAGCGTGGGCCTCCGCACCCCCTCCCCTAGCTCCTCCTCCCTCCTCGAGCGAACCCCCTTCCTTCTCCAATCAGCATGCAACCCCAAACCCCCCTTTCTTCAAAGAAAACAGCGCCGCCAGTCAATGGGGGGCCCGCCTCTGGCCATCCGCCACCACACCGACCCTCTGCGCGCCCTCTGCTCTCGCCCTTCCCTTCGAAGCAAGCGCCACCATCCCCCTTTTTTTGCCGCCTGACAGCCCCCTCTTTAAAATCCAAATTGTAAGTTCATCTTCTCCTTTCTTTTAGTTTTCTTTATGTATTCTATTTATACAAGAATAACAATAGAAAAATGTGATTTTCATCACATATGTAGCGAGATAAAAATATGATTTTTGTTAATAAGAAGTAGTGTTAAAAATTGGATTTTTATTGTATGAAGAGCAATATAAAAATATGATTTTTTATATGTATGTAACAATATAAAGATTCTATTTTTAGAAATATAAAGAAGCAATTTTTATATAGATTACATGGTAATAAAGATGTGATTTTTATATTGAACGTGAACAAATAAAAATATGATTTTTATAATGTCTTCATTATGATAAAGATACAATCTTTATATGGATATCATTAAGATAAAAATTTGATTTTTATATAAGAAGTAGAAATATAAAAATATAATTTTTATATAGAAAGAAGCATTGTAAAAATATATGAAGTGACGATATAAAAATGTGATTTTTATTATATATGTATCAAAATCAAAATATGATTTTTATCGTTAGAATGGCAATGTAAAAATGTTATTTTTATATATTCATTAGCGATAGAAAGATTTGATTTTTATCTATGTAGCGTTGTTATAAAAATATGAAATTATTTTTAGAAAGGTAAAAATATATTTTTTAGCCTATGTATGTTATTTATAAAATAATCATACAAAGAAATAATTATTGATTAGTTGGAAATATATTTTTTAATGTAGGTATACTACATAGATCGACAATCAAAGCACGGCGGAGTGGAATCCAGAGGTGAGAACTCCTCACTTTTAATTTATTTTCTAGTTGAATTATATACTAGGATGCAGATGGTGCTTAGCAGCACCTAACATCTGTCGTCCACAGACCATGGACGGCTTGTTTGTTTGATTGATTGTGTGGTGAAAATTGATTATGTGATGTGGAATGGAGTAAAATATTTCATAGTTAAAAATATATTTTTTAACATGTATATGAATAAAATATATATTTATAAACAAATCGGATGATTTGTTTATGTACACATATTTGACTGATATTGATTGGGACGATAAACTTTACACATCGCCCAACTACACTGATCCCAATAATTAGTGATATGTCAATCTATGGGTTGACAGACTGTATAAGCGTTATTTATTTATTTTAATGCTTATACGGTTGTAGAATGCACTCTGGATGTTGTTTGAATTTTTAATGATTGTTTATCATCATTGTTGTATACATGTGATGTTAAAATCCATGTAACTGAAATTATATGATAATTGATTGAGTCTGATTCCAGTTCAGAATTAACGAACATTTTAAAACAGTATTACGTGAATATTGAAAAGTGAAGCCGTGTTAAGTAGTTAAACACCATTTTAACACGAACGGGAATTTGGTCGATTTTATTCATTTTATAATGAAAGTCGAAAAGTGATTTCAAAATCTGATATTTTGAAATGAATTTGAATTAAATTGAATGGAAAATCAATTGAAATTGAAATTGAATTCGATTTAAAGTGAATTCAAAATGAATTGGAATTGAAATTGAATTGAAATCGATTTAAAGTGAATTAAAAATGAATTGGAATTGAAATTGAAATCGATTTAAAGTGAATTCAAAATGAATTGAAATTGAAACTGAGTTGAAATCAATTTGAAATGAATTTAAAACGAATTTATAATAGAAAATTCAATTTTGATTTGGAATTGAATACGAAGTTGAACATGTTTTGAAAATGAATTTAAAACGATTTATAAAATATGTTTTAAATGGAAATCGGTAAAATATATATTATATATAATATAATGACCTAAATAGAACACACTGCACTGTGGTAGTTCGCGAATTTCGACCATTGACTTCGAACGGACATTACGGGAGATTCGACCGTCGGATTCTCCTAAAACAGGATCCATTGGGTTCGTATCGAAAAGAGCTTTCTAACGAATAATAGAGATTTGAAATCTGACGATTGGATTTGGAATTATGTCCAAATCAAATTTTGAAAAGGTCGCTGTAAGTGCAGTCCGATGGCCGTTTATTGAAATCGACTGTACGGGCTTTGATAAAATTATTAAAAATATCAGTAATTTGTGTAAAATCAAAATAAATGATTTGGAAAGAATTGGGATGAAAATTTCCATATTTGAAAAGATAAAAATATATTTTTATCAAAATGAACTAGTTTTGAAATAGAATAATAAATCCAATATTTTTAAAATAAATAAATTGGATTTGAAATGGTTTTAAAAATAACCAGGATTTCTAATATATGAATTGGAATTGATTTGAATCAAAATTATGCTCGGAATATTTCGATATTGGATTTCGTGATTATACTAATATTGTGGAGGAATTTGGAAGATATATATATATATATATATCGTTATTCCAATATAATATTTGTTGGTTTCAGAATTTGATATTGAATATAAGCCGGTATATTTTCTATTCAGAGCCTTGTATTTAATTTCAAATTGGATTTGGGTTTGTCATGAATGGTATCTTTAATAATACTGTTCTTGAACCGAATGTAGACAAGAAAATTAGAAACTGATTGGAGGTTAGTAAAGTTGAATGGTTTCCTGGGTATTGGTCTGATGTTGATTTCGGCCTTCGGGGTTAATACTTAGGGAATTGTTCTCTTAATAGTTTACGGTCAGATACTGATTGGATTTTGGGTTTGATGTGAATTGTGTTTTCAACGACATTCATTCTTTAACCCGATTTACATTGAATGAGATTTGGAATTTATAAATCTTTTTACTAAGATTTAACGGAAATTTTCCAAAGTAAAGTTTTCCAATTTAATATATTTAATTGGAATTGATTTGAAATTGATCTTTGGGTTTATCGTGAACGGTGTTTTAAATAACACAGGTTCTTTAACCCGATTAACAATAGAGTTAAGAAAATCAGAAACTAACTGGAGATTAGTTAAGTAGAATGATTTCTTGGGTATTGTTCTGATGTTGGTTTCCGCCTTCGGGGTTAATACTTAGGGGATTGTTCACATGCTAATTTATGAATATAGGCTAATGGAATGGAATGTGATTTTAGGTTTATCGTGAACCGTGTTTTAAATGACATTGGTTCTTTAACCCAGTTAAAGACAGAATACGGTTTGAATTGAAATCCAAAGGGAGATTGAAGAATAAATTTTAAAGAATTTATCTTTGATAAAATTAATGGGAATCTTTCCCAAAGAATGTGAATATTTGAATAAAAGAATATTCAGAATTGGAATAACGCGTATGTTGTGTTTTTATAACACTTGTTTAATATATAAGCGAGTTATTCAGAAAGGCCAAGTTTATACCCATTCTGAATAACTGATTTGACAATATGTCGATGATGAAGACGGTGGTTGAAGACCGGAGGTCTTCACATCATTTGGATGATTACTGATGTCTTGATTGGGCTGTACACCCAAGAAAAGGTAATAAGTGGTGATCGTCCAGACGTACTTGGAGATCGACGGATATGCGAGGACCTCTCCCCTGTATTGGACATATGGAGGAGGAATACGTTGCCTCCGGTTTCATTCAGACCCAGAGCGGACTTATAAATGGATTGTATGTCTGACATTGGATTTTATTCTATGCTGATTAAATATCTATTTGGCGGCGGAGAATTTATTCTCTTGCTTCACGCCCTTCTCTGAGACGTACGAGCTCAGAGATTATATATCGATAGATATCAATCGCATGCCATGAATTGCCTGTGTGGCATGCTGAGATGCAGTGATCAAGTCTTTTGTTGAAAAGCAGAGTCTTGTGGTTGATGATAAAAGCATGACTTTAATACAGCGTAGCTTTGTGTATAGCGTTGATTCGCGAGCCTCACACCTCGGTATGAGTTAAAAACGGGATAAGGACCGCTGGGAGAACACGGCGTTTCTTTCTAGTTATGGGTGGTGTTAGCGTTTTACTAGCCCTGACATCGTTGATTATTATACCTTTATGGATGTTGGAATGCGAGGCGCCTCGGATATAGGTCCGATAGGACCGGGAAACATGTGTTCAGGAATAACCAATCCTCAAACGTAATGGAGGACCGGCCGAGCCGATTCCAAGTGCTACCCAGAGTGTGTAGTCCTGGGGCATTTGCTATAGTGTCTCGAAGCGGTGAGGAGCTTTCCCCTGGCCTTGACTCATGACGGAAATCCAATACGTGATATTTCAGTTTTATTTGTAGAGCCTAGTACGGCGACATAGTGGGACGGGGCACTATGTTGTCTATGATTGATACATTTATATTTGAAGTTGTTGTCATACACTTTACATTATAATAGTATCAAAATGATTTGTTTTAAATGTACCAAGCATGTTTGGCTATTATAAGGTGAAACTCTATCCTTCGGCATGCGTTGCATTGTGTGATGGGACCTGAGTCTTATAATAGCTTCATTTTTCCAAAAAGCATTACGCTGTTTATTTTATGCACTAGTACTCTTAGGAGGAAACCCATTACGTATTATACGGCATAGTCCCTTGAATTACCCTCTTTTAAAGTAAAGTTCTAAATAAGTGTTTTAGTTCTCACACCAGTCACATGACTAACCTGGAGTTTATTGTTTTAACCTAAACTCTGGGTTCTCCTATTTTCCACACGGGAAGCTAGTAGTTTTGGTTTTGCAGATTTATATTCACAGGATCCTGATTTACAGCTGGAACGATACCCAGAAAGCTTTGTATCCGTATATCTCCTTCAGCTGTGTTTTGTATTATTTTTCCACTACTATGTAATGTAATTTAAAGCTCTGATATTTCTCTGATGTATAATATTTATTCATACTCTGTATATTCTTGTATTCTGATGGAATTTTTGTAATACACAATGAAAATGTTCTTCTGTTTATGTTCTGAATTATCGTGTTCTCAAGGCAATCCTTTCCTCCTCTTCCCCTCGGAGACCGAGGAAGTTACGGGTCCTTACAGTTAGCCCCATCTAAATTGTTTTTCCCATGCTTGAGCAATGTGAATTCGAACATGAGAAGGCGAATCTAATGGGAGCAACAACACTTTCTTAATTTGAAGCATGAGTTCGTAAATGAGGTTCTAAACTTCATTAATGATTTAAATGAGATTTTAAACCCCGTTACCTCATCTTCGTTGTGTTTCTTATTCAGATACCCAATCTTACTAATAATTACCATCATTTTTAATTTCAGATTTGTTCTGGAATTCCATGTTAATTATATAAAAAGACTTTTAAGCATTATAATAAATAGGTTTAAAGTGTGATTCAATTCCATAGTCCATGTATATGTATTTATTTATTTACTAATATCTAACTTATAATAAATTTTAATAAATAATTTTATATTTTATATTGAACACTTTAACGGTTGGTTTTTTCCACCGTTGTGCGGTAATACTTGGTTTGATGATGGATGGTTATGATATTTGGTTGTTATTGGATGCTATGTGGTTTATGTGATGATATTAGGTTTGTTTGACTTGATAATCAAGTGTTAGTCATGTAAACACTTAAGTTAGTAAGGTAAAAATGTGATCTTTAAGTGTTTATCATGTGAACACTTAAGTTAGAGAGGTGAAAATATGAATTTTTTAAGTGTTATTGATGTAACCACTTAAGTTAGTGAAGTAAAAATGTGATCTTTAAGTGTTAATCATGTGAACACTTAAGTTAAAGAGGTAAAAATATGATTTTTAAGTGTTAGTGAAGTAAAAATGTGATCTTTAAGTGTTAATGATGTAAACACTTAAGTTAGTAATAAAAATGTGATTTTTAAGTGTTAATGATGTAAACACTTAAGTTAGTGAAATAAAAATGTGATCTTTAAGTGCTAATGAGGTGAACCCTTAAGTTATGACATCCTATGTTGATATTGTGGTTATTGGATGTGGATTTTGTTAATGTCGGGCCTTAAATGGTTATTGGATGATGTATTTAATAGCTATGTTGTTAAAGCCCCGCTAAAGCCCCACAAAATCCCTGTTATAGCCCATATCACTCTCCAACCGCTACGCTATTTCTATTTAGGGCTGATGAACAATAAATCTGTTTTAAGCCTCGCTTTTTTCCGTCATACCCGCTAAATCAAGGCTATTTAGCACCCGCTTCAGCAATATTAATGTATAGAGGATGATTTGACCTATTCTCCTCTAAAACAACTAAAAAGTTATTGTAAAGATCTACTTTAATGCAAAAATACATCATATAAAGTGAAAATCTATAATAGTTGTCAAGTCTAATGTGCAAAAAATATGATATTCTTTGATTTTGTCATATAATATTAATTAATGTTGGTTCCTTCTACAAAATGATGTGAGAATGGTAATTAATTGATTTTAACTATCTATTTTTACGTTTAGTGAACCTTTTTACACATCAGCTCTATCCCCGCTTTGTCCCCACTGCTTTTGCACCTCCACCGTCATAGAATCGCTAAGCGCTTTAATTGCACTGTTGAATAATAAATGGTTATTGGATATTTACTCATTAAGTTATTAACAACTTGATGCTATGTGATGACTTATGAAGTTGAAAAGTGCTAATGATGACAACTTGATGTGATGTGACGGCTAACAAAGTTGAAAAGTAATAATAAAGACAACTTGATGTGATGTAATGGCTAACGTAGTTGAAAAGTAAAATAAAGACAACTTGATGTGATGTGATGGCTAATAAAGTTAAAAAATAATAATGATGACACGTTGATGTGATGTGATGACTAAAAAATTTGAAAAATAATAATGATGACAACTTGATGTGATGTGATTGAATGATTAAGTGTTAATGACCTTAGCACTTAGGCATATAATGCCACTGAATGGTAATTAAGTGTTAACGATGTCTAGTGCTTAATTAAGGATGGTATGTTATGGTAATTAAGTGTTAATGACATTAACATTTATGCTAACGATGTCATTTCGTGATAATTGGATGTTAATGGTTGTTAATGATTTTTAATGGATGTCAATGATGTATTAAAACCATATAAGTTGGATTATATGGTGATTGATTAAGTCCCATTCCAAATCGAATCTAAATTGAGTATTTTATTATTTAATAAATGTAAAATAAAAATTCGAATTTGATATTCAACTTTTTATAGAAATGAAATTAAAATCGTTATGATAAACATTAGTAAAAGAAAGGAATTGATTCAACAAAGTTAAAGACAAGTTATAGTATGTTAAAGTTTTCAAATTGAAAAGAAATCGATTTCAACTTAATAATAAAGTGAAGTTTGGTTTGCGATACTAGTAAAATAAAAATTTCGCTTTTATTGTTTCGACAGTCTTATATATTGTTTAATTTGACATCAACAAAGTTTGGGTTTCAAACGATAAAGTTTGAAAAATAATATTATTTTAATGATTTAAATAATATTATAATATTCAAATTATGGGACATTTGAATTTAAAGTTAAATGTTGGAAGTATAGTTTCCAAAAGTTATTTTATATGTTCTATATAATTAATAAACTATTTCGAATGTAATTCGAATTGATTTTAAATATAAGTCGAAGTTTGTTCCGAATAGGGTTAATAACGAAGCGATAGTTTGCAAATACCAATTGTTGACTTCAAATTGACATACCAAGAGATCCGATCTCCGACCATCGGATCTTCCCGAAACAAAAAATGTTTGGTTTGAAATGACAACAGTTTTTAAACGCAAAAGAATGTTTTATAATCCAATGGTTAGATCTTGAAATAAATCAATTTTGAATAAAAATCGCGCCATTGTAGTTCGGGACCCGAATTTGGATTTTTATGAAACAAACTATTTTAAATTATTAAAAATAAGGATAAATTGTGATAAATCATAATAAATGATCTAAAATTAAATTGGATTAAATATACTAAGTTTTGAATGGATAAAAAACTATTTTATGAAAATGAGTTGTTTTAGCAACGCTGTTTACGATGGTTTATCGAGCATGTTGAAATAAAAAGGTTTTTGATAACCAATGTTGTCCAAAAGTTTTATAAACATATCTAAAGGATTAAAATGGGGATTTTAAGATATTTTGGGACTTGAAAAGTATAAAACAAAGTTAAGTTTTCCAATTAATGAATTAAATTGGAGTTGAGTGGGAGTCGATTTGGTGATAATTGAGATGAGTCTCTGTGGACGAAGACCTTTACTATCTAAGGAATTTAAAAGGATTTGTCATTATTCTTCTTATAGTATTAGTTAGATACAGGAATTTATATTGATTATAAGTTGATATGATTTTCGTGAAGATTTCTTTTGGAATGAAAGTATGATTTTGGGTTTACCGTGAACGACATCTTAAATAACATTTGTTCTTTTACCCATTCAAAGAAAAATATAATTTTCCAAATTTAGTCGAAGAGAAATCTTCATTAAATTTGAATATAAAAGATTAAATGAAAGAGTTTCCCTAGCAAACGATAATGGGAACAAAGTTTAAAGATCGTTTAAAAGATAAGCGAGTTTACCCATAAAGATAAGACTATGAAATTGGAAGTACGATTTTGCTCCAAAGATATGATCAGGTAAAGTTAAAAGTCAATTTACCATAATTATGGTTATTTGAGTAAGCGTCTTTTCACACAAAGGAATATTTAATATTTAATAAGGTTTTATTAAAGTTTGGGATTAATAAAGGTAATAAAACTTACCAAAATACGAGGGAAATTAGATATGGGGTATTGTCAGTTTTTCTCCATGGGATGAATAGGATGGGGACAGGACAACGATTTGGGTAAAAGAATATTCCAAGGTGCAATGAGACTCATGATATCCTTGTTTATCTATATTGGTTTTAAAGATGCACTAGTTTTGTCAGAAAGACTGGGTGTAAGCCATTCTGAATAACTATATGACGAACATTGAAGATATTTGAAGATGGTGGTGAAGACCGGGAATCTTCACATCGAAAGGACTGGCCTGCTGATTTTCTCTTCATTGGCTTGCTCCAGTATTGAGATGTTTATTGTGGTGGCACGTCCGACATATTTGTAGAGTTTTCGGATTGAAGAGACCTCTCTTCTTTATCGGACGAGGAATAAGGTGCCTTCGGTTTCATTCAAAACACAAGATGAACTCGTAAATGGATGTATGTCTGACATTGTATTTTACCGTATATTAAATTGGTTTCTACTAATGATGTATCAGTTGGCATAGGAGGATCTATCCTCTTAGCTTAACACCCTCCCCTAAGACATATGTACTCATAGGGTTATATATTAACAATTACCGATTATATGTTGTGAATTGACAACGTGGCGTGCTAAGTGTTAATGTTTGATAGATCAAAGCTTTTGTTGAAAAGCAGAGTTTTGTGGTATGTGACTTTGGAGTCTCACAACACGAGAATGAAAAAATCAGGATGTGTGCGACAAAATTATGGATGTAACGTTCCTTCTAGATAGAAGGTAATGCTATGATATGGAGCCATGGAAATTTACTTATGTGGATGATGGATCGAGGGCCTTTGGATAAAGGTTAGTCACGACCAGGAAAGTTATATACCAGGAATAACCCGAACTCCACCCAGTTAAGGTGTGAACCAACTTTGTGAGCACAAGATGGTTAGCTCTTAGGGACATCCCTCTAGAGGTGTACACACCCATGGAAAAAGGAAGATCCTTTGCCTGGTCATTGCTGGAAATCCAATTTCCAATATGAGTCTTTACAATTTTTGTTGTAACCTATGCATATGGACATAATATATGGTACCTACACCTGTTAAGATTTATATATTTATTTTGAAAAAGTTTTCAATGATAGGCGTTAATGATAATATCCAAATGATTTATGTATGAAAGCATTTTTGGCTACCATAAGGTAAAACTTGCTCCTAATAGTGTGCGCTTGCATTGTGTGATGGGATGCGACTCTTATGCTAGATTCACTTTCCAAAAAGCATTGCGGATTTTTGTGCACTAGTACTTATGTTGAAAAAATACGTTCCGTGTTATACGGCGTGGTCTTGTTATATTCCTCACGTTAAATTAAACCTACATACAACTGTTTTAAGTTTCTCACACCAGTCCCATAACTGACCCGTAGTTTTTTTCCTTTGCAAACTCAGGTGCCTCTATTTTCCACATGAGCTATTCAAGTATGTAGTAAGTCTATTTTGAGAACAATAGCTGGAGATGGTTTTGGTTTAGAGCAAAGAGCAGAAGCTGGACATTTTGGATTTTCTTTGAGGACTCACTCTCATTATGTTATTTCTACTATGTATGTATTTGCTATTATACTCTGATATTTACTGCTGTACTCTGATATATCTGTTGTACTCTGATATTTACAAATGTACCATGATATATCTATTACACTCGGATGTAAAAGTTACTGTAATGATAATGAATTCTTTTTTGTTTAGTTCTTATATGTTATTATCCCAAATGGTACGGAATCCGACGTTTGATTCTCCAATGTTTGTTGCTTAAGTTGTGTCAAATACTGATCCTTAATGGTCGAAATTTTGGGTTGTCACAAAATATTTTTGAATTTAACAGAATCAAATGCATTTCATATATATGAATTAAAGATAAAATCAAATACTTTTGCAAATAATAAGTAAAGGCAGTAAAGGAAAAAAAAATTAGGATTTTATGCTGGTTTGGTGTTATGCTACATCCAATCCCACACTACTCTTGGTTATGCAGTTTTCTTTTCAAATTATATCCAATCTTACAATCCTCGATTTCAAGTGCCATGAGGTCCACCCCCAACTGCTTTCGAGCACAGAGCGCTCTCCTGATTTAACCGGGCTACAAGATCACCTAATTGATTTACGAGATATAATTACACCCAGTTGATTTAAACGGGATACAACTACACTTTTTCAATATCAATTTTGAAGAAACACTCGATTGAACTTTGATCTTATAATATTTGATTACAAATACTCCTATGACTCTGAATACCACTTGGATCTTTTAGAGAGAGCGGTGATTATGGAAACTTTAAATTTAAGAGTATAAAGGGAGAATAGAAAAGGAGAGAAGAAGATAATGAAAAAGTAGTTAATTATTTTGAATTTAGATGGGTATTCATAAGGAATTAATAGTCATGTCTCTTTAGGGGAAGTTTTAAACAAATAGACACTTCTTTTGAAATTTGAATTTCGGAAATAACGGCTATGATGTCGACATGAGGGGTAGTACATGTCGACATGCCCTATATATTTTTGAAATTTTAAATTTTAAAAACAATGTAAATGATGTTTCAATAAATCAGGGTGATTCTAGAGTTTAAACAAACTATTTTCCTATATATTAAAGTAGTATAACGAAGTAATAATATAAATAAAAAACATATATTTATAATATATGAAAGTGATTTCAAAAGGTAATATAAAATTCTAAATATAAACATGTGAAAATTAAAACGTAAGATATAAAACTGTAAATATGAATATAAGAAAATTAAAACTCATGTAATCATAAAAAATAAGAAAATCTAAAGTATTTAAATCAGGAGTTAAATTAAAATTTAACAAATAATTTAAATAATCAGGAGTTATACACACTAAAAAAGAAAGTAATTTTGAATTCATTTGAAAATAGATATTTTTTTTGAAATTGTTAGACCGAAATCTAGGCCTAACACCGAAATATGGTGTGAAATCCTCACAATCACAGAATAAATGCAGAAAAAGCAGTAAGTAACAGGAGACACACGAGATTTTTATAGTGGTTCGGCTCAAACTAGGCCTATGTCCACTTTATCTCTTCTTAAATCCTAAGAAGTTACAAGTACAATTCTCTTGGTTTATACACGAAGTCCTCGTGTTTACAATGAAAAATGAAGTGAGAAAAAAGAAGTGGTCATCGGGTCGGAGGTTCCGAATCGAACCGGCCCTGGCTCTCTACACCAAGCTGCTTCCTGTTGTCGTTGAGCTGGAGTTAACGGCTGGTTGTGTATCCGAACCGGAGCAGAGTTTGGCCGAACCTGTCCTGAGTCCCTCATGATTCTAGCGTTCTCATCCAGAACATTGAGCAATGCTTGCTGCGCATTTCCAATGGGAGGCAGATTGCCCCCAGCTCCTATAGCTCGAATCTGATCTGATCCGATCCTGTTTGGTGCACCTGCAGGTGTTGAGTTCGTTGCATTATTTCCATCGAATTGAGTGTTTTTGCTTGGGTTTCCATTCATCCGAGCGAAGAATTCATCCATCATCTCCTGCTGCTTCTAGAGGAGTTCATCTTGCCTTGCCATCTGGGTTCTCAATTCAGGAGAACGCCATCCATTTCGTCTCTGGTTAAGTATGCTGATAGATCACCATGAGAGGAAGCCTCCTGGCTCGCCTCAATCCTCGCACCTTCTGTGCCAACGTCCTCAGTACGAGAGAAGGTTCCATCTTTCTTTCGTTTAACCATTGATCCAATAGTCGAGCAATCTGATTCCTTGGAGGCTAGAAATTGAAGTAGTATCGTGTGCCCCCTACCTGGCGCGCCAAAATGTTAGACCGAAATCTGGGCCTAACACCAAAATACGGTGTGAAATCCTCACAATCACAGAATAAATGCAGAAAAAGCAGTAAATAACAGAAGACATACGAGATTTTTATAATGGTTTGGCTCAAACCAAGCCTACGTCCACTTTATCTCTTCTTAAATCCTAAGAAGTTATAAGTACAATTCTCTTGGTTTATACACGAAGTCCTCGTGTTTACAATGAAAAAGAAGTGAGAAAAATGAAGATTATACATGAAATCCTCATGTTGTAGTGTGGAATTTGGCTTCTTTGCTGTTGAAAATGTTTTGCAAAGAGCAATGGTGGAAGACGCAAGGGGTTAGAGCCAAAAGATCCCTTCATTTTACCTTCGAGTGTTGTATTTATAGCTGTAGAGAGGCTCTACGGAGATCCGATTCGGATGCCATGTGGCGGGAATCCTTTAATCTCAAAATGTTATGGAAAAGGTGGAGAATGCCTCTCCAGATCGTGCTATGTGAGGTGGCGTTCATCCCATGCAAGTAGGAGTAGATAATGCCTCAAGAATTGGTCAAACAAGTTGTTTGTGTAGGAGATGCCAGGCGGGTCGGGTCGGATGAGGCTAAACCGAACCGAGGTGCTATTGGGGATCGCGTTCTCTTCCTCCTATCCAAACCGGAAGTGCCAGAGTGAATGCCAAGCTGTACTGATGTATGCAGGGTCGAAACCCGACCCGATCCAGTTGTCCGACCCAAACCGGTGACGACGATCCGATCCGAGGGATTATATGCTCCAAATCAATTCCCAAAATCCAAGTTTCCGTTCTGCATGCATTCACGGAAACGGGCGAAACTTTCAAACCGTAGGTCCGTTTTAGCCAAACGAAAGCTCAACCTGAAGCTAATTTAGAGGGCTACAAGATTTCCGAACTCATTTCCGTAATTGATGTTTTCGGGCCCAAAAGAGGTCATCTGATAGAAGTTTCGGGTTAATCTTTATTTGTGATGCGACTCCAACCAAATCGCTTCCAGTCTTCTGACGATATTCCCCATACTTGTGCGTATTGTTAACCAAAGATTTCATGTGTGATGGCCTTGACTAAAAAGCAAGTCAACATTTTGGCCCCTAGAACATATCTTGCTAGTTAAAGGAAGATGTGTTCTGGATAATCCAAGGCCACACCGGGCCTGCTAGCTGCAAGTATAATCCATACCTGCAAATAAAAGGGAGCAAAAAGGTGTGTCAAATCCTGAAAAAACTGATTACACTTTCGAGCATAAACCATGCTTGGGCGTTTGTTTGAGCATAAACCATACTCGAGGGACGTTCGAATCATCCTTCCAAAACCTACCGAGGACCTAACGCTCTGGGTATAAGCCATACCAGGAAGTTCAAACTGAGCATAAGCCATACTCGAGTTTTATTGAGTTCCTTTACCCAATCCTAACAAGATCGTTCATCGTTCCTGAGTATAATCCATACTTAAGAATCCTAGTGAGTATAATCCATACTCATGTCGAGATAGAGCTATACTTGCCAAAACCTGACAAGGCAGTCTGTCCTTAGGCATAATCCATGCTTAGGGGTCCGAGATAAGTATAAGCCATACTTTAATTGAGATTGAGAATCCTACCACAACCTGAAAAGATACTTAAATTCGCCAAACATAATCCATGTTCGGAAAGTCCTTCCTTATTCAATTCAAAGTACAAAACCTAAGCAAATCCTGATTGGTTTGCCCTCGAGTGCAGAGCACACTTTGGAGCTAAATCCTAATCCCGAACGTGTGTACTCCGATTTAGCCAATCGGAAAACCTAAAGAAATAAAAGAGAAATATATTAAATCCTAAGAAATGCTGAAAATGCAGAGTGATCCAATCCAGATCAGTTGAAGATGAGTGCACGGGAGCTCGATCCAGGGTCATTCTCTCTCCGGGGAGCAGGTGGTGGCAGCGCGGGTGCAGGCGCTGTAGGTTGTTTCACATACTCGGGTAGCTCTTCACGTCTAACCCGTTCCTCAATCAAGTCTCGTAAGTGCCTACAGTCATTTGTGTCATGACCGTCCATATCATGAAATATGCAGTATTTTCCAGAAACGCGTTCTCTTTGCGATGGTCTCTCCTGGGAGGATTTGGATATGAGACATCACCGTTTGTGTTCATGTTGATGTCAGTCAAGGTCGAATTGAGTTCGGTGTACTTCTCATACCTAGGCCCTCTCCAGGGTTGAGTGTTGCGGTCATTCTTGACGGTAGTTTTTCCTTTGCCTTTTCATAATCAGACGGTCCTCCATCTTTGAGCATGCTGACATCGAGAATTTTCTTTTTAGACGTTGTGTCTTCTTTACGCAGAAATCTATCTGATTCAATGTATAATTCGCTGAGATTCCGTGGTGGGTCTCGGTACCAGGATTTTTTGAACTCCGAGTTGTCCAAAACGCCGGAAACTACCGTCATTAGTACCATATATGGCTCAGGTCGATCAACTGATGCTGCTGCAACGTTGAACCATTCCAAAAATGAGCGCAGAGTTTCTCTGGGCCTCTGCTTGATTGTATTGAGTGACATTACATCTTGGGTCGAGCGATGTGGACCCAAAACTGTTCAATAAAGCGAGCGACCAACATGTTCTAGTTGTTGATCTATTCAGATTCCAGCTGCTGAATCCACATAGCAGCTATATCGGTCAAAAAGAGAGGAAAACATTTAGCCATTACGTTTTCCAATGCCGATTGAACTTCCATATGCCGTCTATAGCGCATCAGATGCACAGTAGGATCCGTCCTTCCATTGTAGGGCTCCAGTTGTGGAAGTTTGAAATCTGGAGGATTACGAGAATTCCTGATTTCCTTTGTGAATGGATTGTGATTGACATCATCCATGTCATTCTGATAAGTCCGGCCTCTCGAGAGGCGTTTAATCAAATTGGCGAGTCGGTTGCATTCAAAGAGATATTGCAAGTTGCCTAGGGCAGAGCTGGTGCCCCCAGTGTTAATTCCATAAGAGTTTGGAAATGCATGGGCCGCTTGGAGTGTGATCTGGCTAGGATCGGTGGTCGTCGGGTCGGAGGTTCCAAACCGAACCGGTCCTGGCTCTCTGCTCCGAGTTGTTTCCTGTTGGCATTAAGCTGGATTTGACGGCTGTGTGTCCATCCGAACCGGAGCAGAGTTTGGCCGAACCTGTCTTGAGTCCCTTACGATTCTAGCATTATCATCCAGAATATTGAGCGATGCTTGCTGCACATTTCCAATGGGAGGCAGATTGCCCCAGCTCCTGCAGCTCGGATCCAATCCGATCCTGTTTGGTGCACCTGCAGGTGTTGAGTTCGTTGCATTATTTCCAACGAATCTAGTGTTGTTGCTCGGGTTTCCATTCATCCGAGCGAAGAATTCATCCATCATCTCCTGCTACTTCTGGAGGAGATCGTCTTGTCTTGCCATCTGGGTTCTCAATTCAGTGAGAACGCCATCCAATTTGTCTCTGGTTAAGTATGCCGATAGACCACCGTGAGAGGAAGCCTCCTGGCTCGCCTCAATCCTCGCACCTTCTATGCCAACATCCTTAGTGCGAGATAAGGTTCCATCTTTCTTTCGTTTAACCATCGATCCAATAGTCAAGCAATCCGATTCCTTTGAGGCTAGAAATTGAAGTAGTATCATGTGCCCCCCAACTTGGCGCACCAAAATGTTAGACCAAAATCTGGGCCTAACATCGAAATACGGTGTGAAATCCTCACAATCACAAAATAAATGCAAAAAAAAACAGTAAACAACAGGAGACACACGAGATTTTATAGTGGTTTGGCTTAAATCAAGCCTACATCCACTTTATCTCTTTTTAAATCCTAAGAAGTTATAAGTACAATTCTCTTGGTTTATACACGAAGTCCTTGTATTTACAATGAAAAAGAAGTGAGAAAAATGAAGATTATACACGAAATCCTCATGTTGTAGTGCGGAATTTGGCTCCTTTGCTAGTGAAAATGTTTTGCAAAGAGCAATGTTAGAAGACGTAAGGAGTTAGAGCCGAAATATCCCTTCATTTTGCCTTCTAGCGGTGTATTTATAGTTGTAGAAAGGCTCTACGGAGATCCGGTTCGGATGCCACGTGGATGACAGCCCTTTAATCTCGAAACGTAGTGGAAAAGGTGGAGAAAGCCTCTCCAGATCATTCTATGCGAGGTGGAGTTTATCCCATGCAAGTAGGAGTAGATAATGCCTCAAGAATCAGTCAAACAAGCTGTTCGTGTGGGAGATGCCTGGCCGGTCGCGTCGGATGAGGCTAAACCGAACCGAGGTGCTGTTGGGGATCGGTTCTCTTCCCCCGATCTGAACAGGAAGTGTCAGAGTGAATGCCAAGCTGTACTGATGTATGCAGGGTCTAAACCCAACCCGATCCAGTTGTCCGACCTGGACCGGTGACGACGATCCGATCTGAGGGGTTATATGCTCCAAGTCAATTCCCAAAATCCAAGTTTCCGGTTCTGCATGCGTTCACGGAAACGGGAGTAACTTTCAAACCGTAGGTCCGTTTTAGCCAAACGAAAGCTCAACTTGAAGCTAATTCAGAGGGATAGTGGAATCATTGAGCTCAGCTCTGTACCTGATGTTTTCAGGCCAAAAAGAGGTCATCTGATAGGAGTTTCGGGCCAATCTTTGTTCGTGATGCGACTCCAACCAAATCGCTTCCTGTCTTCTGACAATATTCCCCATACTTGGGCGTATTGTTAACCAAAGATTTCGTATGTGACGACCTTGAGTAAAAAGCAGGTCAACATTTTCCCCCCCAGAACATATCTTGCTGGTTGAAGGAAGATGCGTTCTGGATAATCCAAGGCCGCACGGGGCCTGCCAGCTGCAAGTATAATCCATACCTACAAAGAAAAGGGAGCAAAAAGGTGTGTCAAATCCTGACAAAACTGATTACAATTTCAAGCATAAACCATGCTTGGGCGTTTGTTTGAGCATAAATCATACTCAAGGGACGTTCGAATCATCCTGCCAAAACCTGGCGAGGACCAAACGTTCTGGGTATAAGCCATACCAGGAAGTTCAAACTGAGCATAAGCCATACTCGAGTTTTATTGAGTTCCTTTGCCCAATCCTGACAAGATCGTTCATCGTTCCTAAGTATAATCCATACTTAAGAATCCTAGTGAGTATAATCCATGTCGAGATAGAGCTATACTTGCCAAAACCTGACAAGACAGTCTGTCCTTAGGCATAATCCATGCCTAGGGGTCCGAGATAAGTATAAACCATACTTTAATTGAGATTGAGAATCCTGCCACAACCTGACAAGAAACTTAAATTCGCCAAACATAATCCATGTTCGAAAAGTCCTTCCTTATTCAATTCAAAGTACAAAACCAAAGCAAATCCTGATTGGTTTGTCCTCGAGTGTAGAGCATGCTTTGGAGCTAAATCCTAACCCCGAACGTGTGTACTCCGATTTAGCCAATTTGAAAACCTAAAGAAAGAAAAGAGAAATATCTTAAATCCTAAGAAATGCTGAAAATGCGGAGTGATCCAATCCAAATCAGTTGATGATGAGCCCACGGGAGCTCGATCCAGGGTCATTCTCTCTTCGGGGAGCAGGTGGTGGCAGCGCGGGTGCAGGAGTTGTAGGTTGTTTCACATACTCAGGTAGCTCTCCACGTCTAACTCATTCCTCAATCAAGTCTCGTAAGTGCCTACAGTCATTTGTGTCATGACCGTCCATATCATGAAATATGTAGTATTTTCGAGAATCGCATTCTCTTTGCGATGGCTCCCTCCTGGGAGGCTTTGGATAGGAGACGTCATCATTTGTGTTCATGTAGATATCAGTCGAGGCCGAATTGAGTTTGGTGTACTTTTCATATCTGGGCCCTCTTCGGGGCTGAGTGTTGCGGTCATTCTTGACGGCAGCTTTTCCTTTGCCTTTTTCAGAATCAGACGGTCCTCCGTCTTTGAGCATGTTGACATCGAGAATTTTCTTTTCAGACGTTGCATCTTCTTCACGCAGAAATCTATCCGATTCAATGTAGAATTCACTGAGATTCCCTGATGGGTCTCGGTACAAGAATTTTTTGAACTCCGAGTTGTCCACAACGTCGGATACTGCTGCCATCAATACCATAGATGACCCAGGTCGATCAACTGATGCTGCTGCAACGTTGAACCGTTCCAAAAATGAGCGCATAGTTTCTTTGGGCCTCTGCTTGATTATAGTGAGTGACATTTGTTGGATCTATATTAACCCTAGAGGGGGGTGAATAGGGTTTATCATAAATTATCGCAGAGTTTAAATATTACGGGATATTAAAATATTCACAGATCACCAAATGCAGCAGAAATAGAAATAAAAATACATAAAGTAAATAACACACGATATAGCCAGCTTCGACAAAATCCTGCCTACTGCTGCATTCCTAAGGTTTCTACTAGGAGTTAATAACAGATTCCGCTTATAGACACTGTAAACTCGCACTCCCTTCTCCTGTACTAACCATACGCTAAAAACCCTAGACTGACCGATATCCCCTCGACCAGATTTCCTTGGATTACAAACCCATAACCCGTATCCCTAGTTTTTACAGACTCTAGTAAACTGCTAGTTAAATCCATAACTAGATCACCTAGTTTTTACAGACAAAAACTAGAAAACAAATACAACGGGGTTTAAACAAAATTAAGACAGCAAAAACAATAAATAAACAAATAAAACCCTACTTTAAAACAGGGCTTAGCCCTAATGTAAAATAGGGGCCCTCTTTAGTTTTAGCTATTGAAATCAAGAGCTCCCCTTTTTTCTCAATGTCGGCCGCCCCTAGAAGAACTAGGGTTTTCTCAAAATCCCAAATCAGATAGCGATTGATAAATTGTGCTCTGGAAATTTCTTTGTAGGCTCGAAGCTTTCTTGCTCTCCTCGATTGATTTGGATGGAAATCAAGTCCCTTAAGAAAGTAAGTTTCTCTAAATTTTCTTCTATGCTTGAAATTGATTGAGTTGGATTCGATGCCTTGCCTATGATGAAGAGGGTGTAATTTATATAGGATTTGTAACACCCCACGCCCGCTAGGGTCACTCACAAAGGGAATGCCATAGCATCGGTGGAGTATTTTAGTTAATATAGAACAGAAAAATTACAACAAGACAGATATAAATAGTACTTGAAATTTTAAAACATCATCTCATAACAGCGGAAATAAACATGTCTGGTTACATCATAAAACCACGATAAAAGTCAAGTACAATATCCATCAAAATAAAGAAGTACATAATCCCACTCTCTCATGCAATAGCCATAACAAAAGAAAAGATAACTGGATAACTGGAGCTTTACATCTATCCAAGCTCCTCAAGACTGGAACAGCAATCCGATCAAGCTCTACTACCACTAGGATCCACCGTAGGACCTGAGGGTTGGGAAAAAGATAAAAACAACGGGGTCAGACATAAGTCTGAGTGAGTCCTATAACTTTAACAATACAATCATTAAGATAACCAGAGAAGACATAAACTTGACCTACGGTAATATCTGGGGATGAATGGCTACACTAAGCAGCTTGGTAGACTTAGGATAAACTAAGATAACCGTCAGGACGCATCTACCCACCCAAGGATAATTACTAACTGCACCACACCAGTCATTCCTACTTAAAGGTTGATCCCTTCCAAAGACTTAGAAAATTTCCCCAGTAATTTCATGTACCCCCAGCCCACTACATAGGTGCCGTCTGCCCCTATCTCCACTAGGTGTACCCGGTAATTCTTACCCAGTAGTTTCGTGTACCCCTACATACGTGCCGTCTGCCCCTATCTTCATAGGGTGTACCCACTACTCCCCATCGATCGGCTCCCTACCGTAGATACCCGTGCTGGTCCCACAGTGGGGTGTATCACTCCCCTAAAGTGGCTACCCAATACTAACGGTGCACGGCTTTATATCTACACGATGCAACAACGGCTTATCTACCAGCCCGGGCCCACACACGCATATGAAACCCGTTGGACTTGCGTTGCCACCGCTAACCCGTTTTGGCCTCTTATAATCAAGCCCAATATGCGTGTCCCGTCACTCGACATGGGTCGAGCCCACAAAGATACGTTTGGGATATTGGTTGAAATGGGCCCCCACAAGCTACCCACTTAAGCTTGTCAATTATCTAGTGTATCCCACTTAACCCTTTAATCATGTTTAATTACATGTTTCCACTTGGTTAAGTATTCTAATCGTATTTTCTATTGCCACCCAAGGCAACCCACTAGATTCCACATGCCACCCAAGGCAACCACCAAATTTCCTCATGCCACCCAAGGCACCCACTTAACCCCTCATGTCCCACTACATGCTATTATGGTTAAGTGTTTCTTAATTAATTAAGACCGTGATCTCCCGTAAAGACCTCCCACATTAGACTGGCTGTTATGACCGCCTGGTTAAGCCGGTAGAATCCGGGCAGTCTTACGTCATAACAGAGTCTAACCTCGTGTCTTTACCTTAATCACGTATTTAGTTTATGGCTAAGACCTCTCACATTGGGCTGACATTTGTAGCAACTGGTTAGGCCGGTCGGGTCCGGGCAGTTTTACACTACAAATGAGTCCAACCTCGTGTCTTAGTCGATTAATTACACCTAATTAATCACCCCCATATTAATTATCCCTAATTAATATCAAGTTTTCCATAACATGGGTAGACCTAACTCAATAGGTAAATTCCCATGGGGTAGACCTAACTCAATAGGTAAATTCCCACTTATGGTAATTTATTTTTATGGTATGCTTAATCATACCCAAACATTCATTTATTTACATATTTACCAACCCCATCGTTCCCCACGTAAATTGTTCTCGTTACATGACATAATAAGGGGAAGATCATCACAAATATCATGGGTTTAACATACAACTTTGTCATGGGTTAAGAGGATGTCAACTTGCATATATGAGCATATATTAACCCAACTACATATAACCCAAACTTGCATATTATCATACACATGATTTGCATAACATGTTGCATATGAGCTTGCATATTATCACACACATATCTTGCATAACATGTTGAACTTGCATATAGGCATTCTCATAACTTGCATAACATGTTAAACATGCATTTAAGCATACACATAACTTGCATAAGCATTCACATACTTGCATAAGCATTCACATACTTGCATAACTTGCATATCATGTCATTTAAGCATATACATATCTTGCAAAAGCGTTCATATACTCGCATAAACATGCATAACTTGCATATCACATAAATCTTGCATTTAAACATATCCATGACTTGCATAAGCATTCACATACTTGCATAAGCATTCACATACTTGCATAACTTGCATATCATGTCATTTAAGCATATACATATCTTGCAAAAGCGTTCATATACTCGCATAAACATGCATAACTTGCATATCACATAAATCTTGCATTTAAACATATCCATGAGTTGCATAAGCATCCATACACTTGCATAAGCATGCATAACTTGCATATCACTTTCAACTTGCATTTAAACATATACTTAACTTGCATATCACTTTCAACTTGCATAACTCACTTTGCTAAACATGCATAATTCCACTTTTTAAATATGCATAAATCCACTTATTAAACATGCATATATCAACTTGTTAAACATGCATAAATCAACTTATTAAGCATGCATAAACCAACTTATCAAATATGCATAAACATAGAACAACATAGAGTAACATATCATTATACATGATTCAAACTCACTAATCCGCATTTAAGACCATAGATCTCATTACACCCAATCTACTTACTTTAACAATTGATGTTAAAGTGATAGAAACTCACCAAACTCAAGATTAGCAACCTTATGAAGTAGAATTAGTTGCTAACTATGAAGATAATGAAGATTAAAGATTGATTAGAGAGGAATTAGCTTGCAACTTTCTTCTTAGATTAGTGGAGGCTTCTCTTAGGATTTAGTTTGGCGGCATGAGGCCATTATTTCTATTTTTGGTAAGGATTAAGGTAGGTTTAGGGTGTATTTATAGATTAAGAGAGTGTTTTAGGCCCTTAGATTAACCCTAGATTGATTTAGGACCCTTAGATTTAGGAAATCTCTAGAACCAGCCCTCCTAGCCAGCCTGAAACCCAACCTGGTGCAACCTGGTGCACCCAGGTTCACAGAACGGTGCCACCCTGTCGACAGGCAAGTCGACAGGCATGTCGACACCCCTGTCGACAGGCCTGTCGACAGCCCTGTCGACATGGGTTGGGCGGGAAGCTTCCCGCCTGACCCCGCCTGGCCCATTCCAAATCTGAATATTTAAATTTTTATATCTGTTTTAGATTTGAATTTTCTGCAAACTTCATCGGGCCATAAATGGGCCATACGGACTCCGATTTTCGAAAATTCGGACTCTATTTCGCGTATTTTTCCGAGGCGAACGCAATAACGCAGCCCGTTACCCCCAATTCCCACATCTGAGATTATTTATCCTATAATTAGTGAATTCTAGTATTAACTAAAATTCGGGGTGTTACAGGATTACATAATCCTTGAATTGCTCTGATTCCACAAAATAATGACTTGGCTTATTCGTATTGTTTCCTCTTTTGATCCCTAAATGAATTTGAATTCCTTTGCTTTACTGGATTTACTGATTTGTTGTGATGAACTTTCCTGAAATGTTTATGGCCCCTTGAACATTTATTTGCACATCTTCATCTCGGCATTAATTGAATAAATCAATTATGTAAATCAATATATATTTGTGGTTTTGAAAACTTTCCATAGAAGTCTGAATTCACTGTCCCTTGCTTGATTGAAGCACTGTCCACTCTTGTAAAAGCATATATGCTCTGTTGGTTAATTTCTGGAAGCATTTTGAAATGATAAAACTGGAAATATTTTGAAATCCCTTTGTCGAATAATCTTGCATTTATAACTTGACTTGTTTGCTGCATGTAACATGCTACACTGTTTTTATACTTGCATGGACATTTCTGATTTGGACTTGCCATATATGTACACTGAAATTTCTGGAATTCTAGAACCATTAAGACTTGGCAGATATTCTGTGCCCATTCATGCACAATTGAATTGATATTCCTTTTTGGTGATTGTTTGATTAATCTGCATTTCTATTCATGCATACTATATTTTGCCAAAAAATTGTTCTTCTCTGGAAATAATCTTTGACCCAAATTTAGCTTACGAGAATTTGAGGAAAGACCATCAATACATTACTGTAGTGATTCATTTCTCTGCCCATGCTGCTTCACCATGAAAAATCTGCCTTTTGTGAATTTGTTGAGTTGGTTGTGTTGAAGTCAGTCTTGATTTGATGTATGTATAAATACACTTAGGCTTTGCTAATCCAGATTGTGTTTCATTTCACCCACACTGGCTTGAATTGCCTTGTTCCAACTTGATTACTTTCTTGTTGCTACTTTGTAAGTCAAACATGCTGACTACCATTCACTACTTTGTCATCACATGTCATATATACATTGACACCCATTTAAATTGTTGTGCATTCATGTGAATATGACGTGCATGTAACATCATTTCTTATGAGCATTTGCATATAGCATTTTCTTCAGTCTTTTGTGCATCATGATGTAACATGAGTGTGTGTAGTCTCCACTTGAATTTGATCGGCCTTGACAAATGCTGTAACTTGTTTTCACAATGTTGCTGTCCATTTTTGACTTTGCTCGACCATATATACCTGTACATTCGTATATGTGTATATATACACAACAGTGTATGTATACATATATCGTGCACGTGTAATTTATTTATCAGCAGACAGCAACACTGAGTTATGGCTGTTCAGAATCAGCCAGTGATGACGCTGGTTCTGATCAGCAGACCAGGGTAGTGTGTTGCGACAGATTACAGTTGGATGGATATATATATAAATCTGATCAAGTCATGAAAAATGATGAGAAACACCGAAATTCTGAGGCCAAAAAAAATAATTATATTTCCTAGAATTAAAAATATTTCTGTTCTAGATACTGTGTGTGTGTGTTTTTGTATGTGACAGGTAAGCATATGGTGACTGGACTGACTGAGCTGTGCATAGGGCTGTCAATGGGTCGTGTCGGGTCGGGTTCGGGTCGGGTCAAGTCGGGTTCGGGTTGATTTATAAACGGGTCGGGTCAACCCGTTTACTAAACGGGTCATATTTTCCCAACCCTAACCCGACCCGTTTATAAACGGGTTGACCCGACCCGACCCGCGTAACCCGTTTAACTAAATGGGTCGTTTCAGGTCGTGTTGGGTCGGGTTTACCTGTTTGACCCATTGATAGATATTGCCTACTAATATAAGCAACAAAAGAGCCAAATCACCAATATACACACTGTTATATAATCACCAACATGCAACAAGTTGCAAAGTCACCAACAGACAACACATATATAAAGCATGAAATCCCCATATTCAAAAATCATTTTCTATACATAAGTATATATTCACATACTACATAAGACTACCAGTATGCAAGAGATATAGTTGTTATAAGTAAAATATAACTAACATATAAGAATAAATTGGTAAAATATAACAGCTTATATATACGAGCATACTGATTACTGCATACATAAAAGACTAACACTAATAGTATACATAAAAGACTAATAGTATGAAAGAGATACAATATATAATCGGGTTTGGCGGGTCAAAATCGGGTTAGCGGGTCAACCCTAAACCCACCCGTTTATAAACGGGTCAAATTCGGGTTGACCCGAAAATGACCCGCTAACTAAACGGGTCGGGTTAACCTGCTAATTTCCGTGCGGGTTTCGGGTCGGGTCACGGGTCGGGTAGGAAATTGACAGCCCTAGCTGTGCAGACAGAAGACTGAGGATGACAGACACATGTATATAAGAATATTTGTATATGAGTGAGTGTGTATGTTTGTACAAAAGAAACTGTAAACAGTGTATGTAACAATGTTGAGTGAACTGTAGTAAGGAGTTCTGTATAAGATTAAATATCAGTGAATTTGAGTTGTATTACAGAAATGTACAAATAGTGGAGTATAAAACTTGTACTGTTTAAAATGTTGAAATAAAATATTCTACTTGAATAAAATATTGTGTGAATATTTAAATTTTTGTACAATTGTATTTTATTTAAATAGAAATATTATATTCTCTTCTGTTGTGTATTATACCAGTACAATTACAAACACATTTAATAATAAAATATATTTGGTTGTTATCATCAAACAAAAATCATATAATTGTGTATACAACTACGTTATATACAACAATCTCCCCCTTTTTATGATGACAAACAAATAAAAGATTTTGAATATATTAAATGTGTTTATTTGTGAATAGTGGAACTCCCCCTAAATGTGTGCTCCCCCCTGCAACTAAACTCCCCCTTGCTCTGATACCATATGTGCAAGAGTGAATAGAATAAATCGAATGATTTTTCAATGATAAAAATATTTATAAAAAAATTCACTCATAAACCAAAATCTCAACAATTCTCCCCTTTTTGTTATCATCAAAAAGATACAGATTATAAAAGAACGATGAAAATATGACTAAAAATCAGCTTAAGAGAGAATGTTCACCATAAATCTCAATAAATCAAACCAAAGTCACAATATTCTAAGAATCAGTGGCAAATTTCACATTTGAGAATGAAGGATTTATGATGAAATTATAATAATGGAGAGAGCTTTTAAAAAAATGAATTCTAGTTATTTTCAAAACACATACCTTTTTTTTAAATTAAGCACAAAAATAGTGATGGAATTGGACTATAATTATAAGTTCGACTTAAGTGATAAAATTGAATAGTCTCAAATCCCAGTAGCTATCAATCAACAAATCATAATACGTCATAAAATAGTAACATATTTCACAAGTTAGAATATGGATTGATAGGCAGGTTATTATACAAGAGGAGAATTTCATATAAGAATTTTTTATTTATTTCAAATTATTTTTCATTTCTTTTCTTTTTATTTAAGAGTGCACCGACCATGCATAACTGGAGCTCGGATTTTTAAATGAGATCAGTCGCCGCTTAAATTATAAGTTGTCTCTTAACCACGCATGACCAGTGCTTGGATTTTTAAATGAGGTTAGAGACACACTTATGTATGTGTATCATTTTCAGCTTTTAAAAGAAAAATTCCTCGGAATATAAAACCAAAATGGATGATAGAAAGGTGGTAGATACAGAGATGATTTGTAAAATAAATTTCTAAATTAATCATATTATGAAATATGCTCGACTGTACCGGGATTTTCGATAATTTTCAATCATCACTAATTCTAAACAATAATGTAGTCACATTTCCATTACCAATATTTTCACTATTTACATAAGATGATTTTTTTTAAAATAATAATAAACTCTCCTCATTAATATAAAATCGTGATGGGTGACAGAAGGATGATAGGCATAAAAGATGTTCGTGAAATTAATGCCAATTCAAAGATATTATAATAACTGTTCAATCATCATGAAAATTTAAATAGAATCTCCTCTTGTTGTGAATTATGTAGTCATAACTCATCACAATTTCAAAATCTGATAATAGTTTTAATGAATTTAACTACAGTCCAGTTTGGTTATTAATTTCAATTTCTGAATGAATAATCAATAAATAGTTTTAAAATTGAAAATCAATTACAAGAGGAAATTGGAAGATTTATACAAGATATGAGGGTTTTTAGAAAATATGTACACAATGAGAATAGATCAAAGAGAACAGCACATCAAAACGGATACCACATGTTGATGTTACTACAATCGAGGATTTGAAATATGACATGTGTGACTAACACGGGTATCCTAAGCATCCAAGTACAATCATTAGGCTCAAGTAGACAAGACAAACAAATTAGGCATATTCATCAGAGCAGCAAACAGTATATACTAAAGCAAGCAATCATTAAAAAAAAATTCAAATCAGTATCAGAGCAGCACAAAAAAATCAAGTCAAACTGGTCAAGATGATGGTAAAAAATTAATAATTCAGGATCCAAGAATACGATTTATTTGAAATTACTTGAGGGAATGTGAAAATTTCAAGATTAAATGAAACGATCACACAAGTTTGTAAAATTCAGATTCAGGAAGTGTGTGAGATTCAAGAAATCAATAATTTTAAATGATTTCAAACAAATATTCAAGCCAATTGAACATGAAATAACAGTGAGTTACAAAATCAGATTTTTGACAAAATTTTCACAAGAAATCTCTGACAGGAACAAGTGAAATATTCAGATCATTTACATCAAGTTTGAGAATTATTCATGAACCTAAAATTAAGAAATAATTTATTTGAAATCACGTGAATCAATGTCGAGTTTTGATATATAATGAATCTGTCACACAAGATTGATATTTTTAAATTTAAGAGGTGTGTGTGATTCATAATATCAAGAATTTCAGATGATTTCAAACAAACAAACTTCGACCATAATGATCACGAATAAAGATGAATTTCAAGATGTAAATAATGTGATTCAAGAAAATTCTAAAATATCCAAGCCAATATGAAAATCAATGAAATTTTCATAACTGAAAAATAGTAGTGTGCTGTAATGAGTATAATATTTCAAGCCTTTCTAAAATGAATTAGAATAAACTCAAAACAGCAGAGATGTGTGAAATTTCTTTAAATTTTCAGATCTTCAAAAAATTTAGAATTCAAATCAACAATGTTCAAGATATGACAAGAATACATCAACACTGTTATGAATTCAAAAAACAAAAAATAAACTTCAAAACAATTGCAGATATTTACAAATTTATATTAAAGATCCAGATAAGATTAAAACATAAGATTTTCATTCAAATGAAGTGAATTTTCAAAAAAATATGACTACAATTGGAAGTTAAAGAAAGTACAAAAGAAAGACAAAAACTATATGGCAGTGACAATAACAGTACAGAAGAGATAAAGAAAATAAACAGATAGAGGAATAAGCAAAGAAAATAAAAGCAAAGAATATACAAAAAAATTGTGAGTTTAGAGATCATACCTGAAAATGATGTAAGCAAAAGAATCTCTAACTCAACAAATCTTGGCTAAAGGAACTGTGAATGATATAGAAGTATAGACAGTTTTGCTTCACAATTCTTTTTGCACAGCAGTTCCCCAGCCTTCTCTGGTACCTAACAGTTTAGGGGACTGAGTGGTCTAACAAAATTAGTAAAACCACTCACGGTTATGTTAACATCTTTTGGTAACCAAATCTATTTGTATAACAACCCATTTGATTCTATCTTTGTGCCTTTAGGAACCCAAACTCGTTTAGTTTTTCCAAAAATCATTTTATTTCTTTTTGGGATCCAAGATTGTTTAGATGGACTATTATAAAACAAATTTACATCATGTTTATGATTCAAAAATCCTTTGAGGTTATTAGAGTTTGAATTTTCAAATAGATTCTTTCCAAAGCAATTTGAAGGATTTTTAAAATCATTTGAATTTCGTTTTTTCAAAAATAATATTTTTCCCTAATCCAAGACCACATTTATTTCCAACAGAAACTTGGTTTTGTAATAGCATATTCAACGATTTTTCCCCATTAGAAAATTTATCCAAAGTTGATTCTAATCATTAAATTTTGGATTTTAGGTCGCTATTTTCTTTTATTAAAATTGAGAAATTATTTATAGTGATCTTCTGTTCAGCAATGGATTGTTTCAAAACCAAATCCTCATTTTCAAGTAATTTAATTTTGGCTTGGGATTCGGAAATTTCAAGTTCAAAATGATTTTTTTTCAGATTCAAGTTTTTCAAAAGTTTTGAATTTTTCAATCTCAATTTCAAGTTCTTTCAAAATAGATTCAGTTTTCAACAGTGTAACACTCCACCTCCGTTAAGGTCACTCTCAAAGGGAATGCCTTAACTTCGGTGGAGCATATTAGGGTACAAGATACTAATAAATTATAAGACAGAAAATTTAGGCAGCGAAAAAAGATCAATATTATTTCATAAATACTTGTTCAACACAACAATTCAACAACTATTTCAACCTTCCAAATTATTACAACTTTTCATCTGTCTTGAAAACATAAAGAAGCAATACTGAAAATAAAATGACATAAATCCCCAATAAGTGCTTGACCATAGCCATAGCTCAAAAAGGAAAGTCCAAGCCTTACATCTACGATCTTCAAGTGTTTCCTCCCTGCGGACCGGGGGGGGGGGGGGGGACGGAAGAAAAGAAGAGAAAGGAAAATGGGTTAGACATAAGTCTGGTAAGCCAAGTTATTTAATAGCATGTAAACAAGTAAAAGACTATGACATGAATAAACTAAACTTAGAATGATACCACAAGGATAGGGTAGTCCTAAAACAAGGTAAAGTACGATTTAACCAGATTTGGCTATCGCACCCACTTTTACTTCTCTACACCCACTAAGAGCTGTTTAACTAGCAATGTATGTTCATGATAAAGTGATCCCACTCATGTATTGATCGGCTCCTACTCGCATTCATGTATACCCGGTGTCATGCGGCCCCACATGATTTTTAAGTACTTGTGTCGGTTCCAGTATATGGTGTATCAAGTCCTATAATGGAAACCCTGACATGATTCAAAGATGCACAAGTGTACGCCTGGTGCCCGGTGCCTGCTTTACCACTTCGGACCCCGTGCACGCCCGTACTCCGTCGGAACCTACACTGACGCACCTAACCGCCGCCCTTTTGACCGCTTATATTCAGCCCAGTAATCGTGCCCCACCCTGCCTAGTTCAGGGTACCTTGATATATCCATGTGGGTTACTACTGAAACGGGTCCCCGTTATAGGGTTTCTCTAGTCAACATGCTAAATTGGTTAATGTCCTTGGTTTGACTTAACCCCTATCAATCTTGTCTAGTTAACATGTTAAGTTGGTTAGGTGTTTCCTCAATTACTTAACCTCACCATTTCTAGCTTGATTGTTCATGAGTTTTAATTAATTAATTAAAGCACCAACCACTCACATTAGACAGGTATTGTTGTGGTTACTGGATGTGCCAGTCGGTTCCGGGCAGTTTTACACCATAACTCAGTCTAACCTCAGGTCTTTCTAGGCTTGATGCACTAACCTCTCACATTAGACAGATATTCTTGTGGTTACTGGATGTGCCGGTCGGTTCCGGGCAGGTTTACACCACAACTTAGTTTAACCTCGGGTTAGGCATATTCATCTTTTACATTTTATATATGTGAATTTTCTACAAGTGTTTCATGTCACATATTTTAATTATGTTCAAGACTAATGGTATAAATTATACCATTCATGGCCTTAACCATTTACACGGTTTTGGGCCCACCTACATTATTATCATGTTTTGATTTAATAACTATCCCAACGTTACCCCCGTTTGTTCATTCGTATTAATCACATAAAGTCATTGGGCCAGCATATTAGCCCAATTTATAAACAAGAGGTAAAGAAGGGAACATGCATAATATAGATTCAACCAAACATGTAAATTTTGCATAAAACTTTATTCATATAATTTAACATGTCACATGAACTTGCATATAATTTAGACTTAGATAATCGTAAGCCTAAAACATGTTAATATGTAGACCTAGGCATGTATGAACATAACCTCAATTATAAACTAGCATATGACATAATCATGACATGTCCAATCCCAAGGCATGTATAATGTTAACATTAGCATATAGGTGTGAACTAGATCTAACAAGGTGAACTTGCGTAAGTCCACTTTACAAACATGCATATAAATATAGATCTAGTTTTAGATATAACATGTAACTTGCATATGAACATATGTATAATTAGATCGTGACTTGAATCTATCATAAAACATATAACTTGCATTAATCATATGAACCTAGATAGGTCTTGACATGGATCCAACATAAAACTTGTAACTTGCATATGAACATATGAACATATATATAGGCATATGGATCTAACATAAAGCATATGAATATATATATGTAGATCTTGACTTGGATCTAACATAATACATACAACTTGCATTAATCATATAAACATATATACTTAGATCTTAACATGAAACATATAGCTTGCATATGATATTGATAGTTTCATTCTCAATCTTTAATAGATCCAACACCAAGTCCAATAAGCCACAAGCATTCCAAGACAATTCATGATAAAATCATCTCAAGAAACAAACATGAATTAGCATCGTCAATGTTATACAACATGGTATAATTCTATTTTTCACTTTATATCAAATCACATCTTAAATTTATTTACATATAAAAGATAACTACACTTACAAAAGACAATCTTGATTTCTGGAATCTGTATTCTAAAGTTGAAATGCTCGCCTTTGATGTAGACAATCGTTGTTTTAGTTTAATTTTGTTTTGATTTGGTTTGTCTCTTTTAATTTGCTTCAAGTTGAACGGCGGCTACTCGAGGTTGTCTAATGGCAGCATGACGGCTCTTGGTTTGATTTTTAATATGATTTAGGGTTGAGGTATTAGGTTGCTTATACAGAAGTTTGATTTAATAGGAACCGTCAGATTAACCTGGAGCAAATCAAAGCCATTCAGACAAGATAGAATAGCCACATCAGCCCTAATGACTCAACAAGGAGTCCATTAGAACCAATCAGATGCCACATCTGCCTTTGAGTGAATCGGCCTATGGGTTGATAGTCAAACACCCTTAATCAACCCCTAGTCGACCCAGTCGAGCTCGAGTCGACCCAGTCGAGCTCGGGTCGACCTCAAAAATGGGCCAGTTCGGTTATTCCCCCTCCCGATTCGTTGTTTTGAACTTTTTTGCATATTTATTTATTTAATTTTCATATATATATCTATATATATATATTTTTCTCATATGCATACAAACTTCAAGGCTTAATAACTTCTTCACAAGGTATCCGTTTTATGCAAACCAAACGTCTATCTTGACCAAAATTTTGAGACGAATATATTAACGCAACCTACTTCATTTAATTCTTCTTCTAAAAATTAAGTGTTCTTGAATTTGTTAATTTTAATATTCTCAGAAAATTCGGGGTGTTACATTCTCCCTTCCTTAAAGGATTTCGTCCCCGAAATCTTCATGTTAAAAAGAATGTATCTTAACATCTAATCATCTATCTACTCATCAATCATCAACAAGCATCCATTGTCCTTAAAAGACTTCTAATGCCATATGAACGTATGCAGAGTGTGTGTATGTCTAGTGCAAAATCAGTTGGTCTACTGATCCAGTTCACCACCTTAATGCGAGTCATGAGAGTGCCATGAGTCCATTATGTATGCAATTTTTCCTATTCATAATTCTACATGAGTGCACAATCATTCATACAAATGCAACGTCCATATGATAACACATCAAGTTTCAATCCATATACAATTTCATGCGTTCATATGAAAATGCAATTTGAAAGTGATTGAGCCGATCTAGAACCTAATGTGTATGTGCATATGCATCCACGAGCAATCACTAGCATCCACTTGCAACCACTTTGCAACCATCAACCATAACATGTTTCAAATACATGTTTACATCCATTGATTTCTACTAAGGATCAAGAAATAGGACCGAGAAGATAACTAAACATGAATAAACTTATGATAAAGGAGAGATCAAAGATGTACCCTCAAAAAGATAAAGGTAGGCTGCGCGTATCTTGCTTTCGGTCTCCCAAGTCGCGTCTTCTTCATTGTCACTCCATTGTACTTTAACAAGCTTGACTTCACGGTTGCGTAGCTTTTTGACTTCCATTCCCAAGATATGAGTTAGGATTCTTCTCACTGTTGCTTCTCGTTCCACTTCTACCTCTTCTAGTATCTTTGGTTCCACCACTTCCGCATACTCATGTAAGCACTTCTGTAGGTGAGAAACATGAAAGATATTGTGAACTCCAGCCAACTTTTCAGGTAGCTTTAATCTGTAGGCCATCGTCCCAGTTATTTCAATGATAGGAAATGGTCCTATGAATCTAGGTGCCAATTTCCCTTTGGATCCAAAGCAAACAACATTCCTCAAAGGAGATACTTTAAGGAACACTCTGTCTCCAACCTCAAACTCAAGGTTGGTCCTTCTTTTATCTGCATAGGACTTCTGTCTATCTTGAGCAGTCTTCATTCGTCTTCTTATTAGGTCCACCTTTTTTAAGGTTTCCCTAATCGTGGCTGGCCCAGGTATAAGCTTATCTGTGGATTCCCACCAACAGGTTGGTGATCGACACGGTCTCCCGTATAAGGCTTCGAAGGGTGCCATTCCTATTGTAGCTTGGTAGCTATTGTTGTAGGCGAACTCCACCAGAGCAAGATGATCTTCCCATGTCCCTCCAAAGTCAAGAACACACAATCTCAAGAGGTCTTCTATGACTTAGTTCACCCTTTCCGTCTGTCCATCGGTTTGGGGGTGGTAGGCTGTGCTTAAAAATAGTTGTGTGCCTGCAACCTCTTGCAAACTCTTCCAGAACTCGCTTGTAAAGATAGGGTCTCGATCGCTTACTATGCTGGTAGGTATCCCATGCATTCGAACTATCTCTTTAAGATATAGAGATGCTAGAGATGAGGCAGTCCCTCTACTTTTGACAGGTATAAAGTGAGCGCTTTTTGTGAGCCGGTCCACTATTACCCAAATACTGGTATTACCCCTTCTTGGCCTAGGCAGCCCATCAATAAAGTCCATCAAAATGCTATCCCATTTCCACTGTGGGACTTTTAGAGGATGAAGCAAACCACCAGGCTTCTTCTGCTCCGCCTTAACCTGCTGGCATATCATGCACTTAGAAACGAATTTAGCTACGTCCCTCTTTATGCCATTCCAAAAGAAAACTCTTTTGATGTCTTTATACATTTTGTCTCCGCCTGGGTGTATGGTCAACTTTGAAAGGTGTGCTTCTTCTAGAACCGTTTTCACTAGATCTCTTACTCGTGGGACTCATAGCCTTCCATCCCGTCTTAACCATCCCTTATCATCGATGGAGTATCTATTGAGGTGACTTGAAGTCTCACCCCTAATCAGCTTATCTATCACATCTACTAGCTGAGGGTCTTCACGTTGTGCGATTCCTATTGAGTCAAAAAGTGTAGGCCGCACCTCCAGTGTTGCTAACAAGCCAGGTACAAATTCAGAGGAGGGTCTAAAGTCAAAGTTGGCTATGTACTCCAAGCTTTGCATTTCTACAAAGAGAGGGCTTAAGGTCATCTTCTTTCTACTCAGAGCGTCTGCTACCACATTGCCCTTTCCAGGAGTATAGGAAATCTCAAAATCATATGAGGCAAGAAACTCCATCCATCTTTGCTGCCTCAAGTTGAGATTTTTCTGCGAGAAAAGGTACTTCAACGATTTATGGTCAGTAAACAATTCAAACTTCTTACCTAGCAGATAATGGCGCCAAGACTTAAGAGAGAAAACGATGGCCGCCAATTCTAGGTTATGGGTTGGGTAGTTTTTCTCATGTACTTTCAACTGCCTTCCACCATAAGCTACTACCTTCCCTTCTTGCATCAGGACAGCGCCTAATCCTGTACCGCATGCATTCGTGTATACAGTAAACATCTTGCTCCCATCAGGCAATATCAAAACTGGAGCTGTTATTAGAGCCCTTCTCAAGCGTTGGAAGGCAATATCGCAATCCAAATCCCAAGCGAAAACTAGGTTCTTCTTCGTCAACCTTGTAAGTGGAGCTGAGATTTTCGCAAAGTCTTTGATGAACTTTCGGTAAAAGCCTGCTAGCCCGAGAAAGCTTCGGACTTCAGTTGTGTTTCGTGGAATCTTCCATTCTTGCACAGCAACCACTTTTGCGGGGTCGACAGCTAACCCCTCTTTGGACAACACATGTCCAAGGAATCTAACTTCTTCTCTCCAGAAATGGCACTTGGAGAATTTGGCTTTCAACTGATGTGCACGGAGAGTATCCATGACTTCCCTTAAGTGCTGAGCATGCTCTTCCTCACTCTTCGAGAAGATCAAAATATCGTCCATGAAGACCGCCACAAACTTAATGAGGAATTCCCGGAACACCCTGCCCATCAAGTCCACGAAATAGGCAGGTGCGTTTGTCAAGCCGAAAGGCATGACAAGCCACTCGAAGAAACCATTCGGGTCCTAAATGCGGTCTTGTCAATGCCATCCTCAGCCACTCTTAGCTGATGAAACTCGGTAGCTAGATCTAGTTGGGAGAAAACGGATGCACCTACGAGCTGATCAAACAGATCGTCAATTCTTGGGAGTGGGTGCCTATTCTTCTTGGTCACCTTGTTCGGCTCCCTATAATTCACGCATAGGCGGAGTGAACCATCGGCTTTGGTCGCGAACACTACTGGAGCACCCCATTCAGAAATACTTCGTCTTATGAACCCCTTTCCAAGCAGCTCTTTAACTTGCTTGCTGAGTTCTTTTCTCTCTCTTGGAGCCATGTGTCTAACGGGTAAAGCAGCAGTTTTGCATTGTCAACGAGGTATATGCGGAAGTCTACCTCCCACTTCGGAGGTAAGCCCTTTACCTCTTCAAACACATCTGAGTATTCACGGACCACTCTAACAGACTGCAAATTCTCAACAGACGCATCAAAAGATTCTAGATAACTTAGCATAACAGAATTCATGGGATTACAAGAGATTTCGAGAGTGTTACCGAGGCGAGTCATGAGTCTAACCATTCTCTTTTCACAATCAAGGACGTCACCATTACTGGATAGCCAGTCCATGTCTAGAATCAGCCCATAGCCCGTGAAGCCCAAAACATAAGCATTATATTTAAACCCAACACTTAAAATAGAGATTTCCAAATCCAAAGAAATCATTGACAAATAAACTGAGCCCCCAATTCGATTTGAAACAACCAAGGGATCCTCTACTACATGGGTGTTTAGGTGCAGAGATTCAACTAAAGCAATAGATATAAAAGAGTGCGATGCACCAGAATCAAAGAGAGTACGAACAGGATTATCAAACAGATAAACTAAACTCTCAACAGAAATATGTCTACCTCGTTCCTGCAGAGGTGCAACGAGAGCATGAACCTGCCCTCCAGAAGATGATCCAGTCCTCTGTCCCTACCCTTACCTTATTGGGCAGTCCTTAGACAAGTGTCCAGTATCCCCGCACTGGAAACAAGCGCCCAACTTCCTCTTTTTCTTTCTACAGTCCCTAGCCAAGTGTCCAGGTATCCCATAGAAATTGCACTTCATCTTCTTACGGGATTTGTTATCCTTCTCGCCTTTCTTGGGGTCCATCTTCTTGTTAGGAGATCCGTCTCCTTTCTTATTTTGAGGCTCTTCCTTCTTCACCTCCTTCTTGCCATCTTTGTTCTCCTCTTGCAATAGAGCCATGTCCACCAGTCTCTCGTAAGTCGCTCCCATAGGTATATGGGACATTGCCAAACCTTGCAGTGGCTCATTCAGTCCTTTGGCAAAGCTTAGAGCCTTTTTGTGTGGAGTGTTTACTAACTCCAGTACAAATCGAGCAAGCTGGTTGAATTTATTAACGTATTCTTTGACTGACAAGCTGCCCTGTTTATGTGATAGGAACTTCTCCATTTGCAGACTTTGCTCAGCTTGTGAGAGGAACTTCATTTCAAACCTCGCCCTGAAGTCCTCCCAAGTCTCTATCGGTCTTTCAGCATTAGTGACTTCCCACCAGAAGGAGGCCTCGTCATTGAACAACCACACCACCAACTGTAGTTTCTGCCTCTCATCTACTTCAAAGATAACGAATAAGCCCTCAGTCTCCTTGAGTCAGTTTCTAGCTTCCACGAATGATTCGCTCCCCTTAAAGTCTTTTCCACCTATGGATCTAAAGTCTACAGATCTTTGAGAAAGCATTTCCTCTCGAAGGAGGAGGAGTAGCAGCAGCTGGGGGAGGAGGAATGTCTGCTGGGCCCACGTCATTGGCCCTAGCTTCTAGGCATCTTCTGAACCAGCTAGGTAACGGTACACCCTCTGGAAGGTTAAGATCCCCAGACATGCTGAAACAAAACGGAAAGATTCAAAACGAAGAATAGAAAGATAGTGCATATGGCTTTGGGGATTATGCCTTTTTAAATTAACACTTTTTCTTGAAAATGCTTCTTTATGACTTCTTTTTGAAAAATAGTTTCAAAATTTTTATCTGATCTGGTAACCTTTAGCTCTGATACCAAGTGTAACACCCCACCTCCGTTAAGGTCACTCTCAAAGGGGATGCCATAACTTCGGTGGAGCGTTTTAAGGTACAAAATACTAATAAATTATAAGATAGAAAATTTAGGTAGCGGAAAAAGATCAATATTATTTCATAAATACTTGTTCAGCACAACAATTCAACAACTATTTCAACCTTCCAAATTATTACAACTTTTCATCTGTCTTGAAAACATAAAGAAGCAATACTGAAAATAAAATGAAATAAATCCCCAATAAGTGCTTGACCATAGCCATAGCTCAAAAAGGAAAGTCCAAGCCTTACATTTACGGTCTTCAAGCTTTGGCTAACCTGGACTAAGCAGAAGTGTTTCCTCCCCGCGGACCTGGGGGGATGGAAGAAAAGAAATGAAAGGAAAATGGGTCAGACATAAGTCTGGTAAGCACAGTTATTTAATAGCATGTAAACAAGTAAAAGACTATGACATGAATAAGCTAAACTTAGAATGATACCACAAGGATAGGGTAGTCCTAAAACGAGGTAAAGTAAGATTTAACTAGATTTGGCTATCGCACCCACTTTTACTTCTCTGCACCCACTAAGAGTTGTTTAACTAGCAATGTATGTTCATGATAAAGTGATCCCATTCATGTATTGATCGGCTCCTACTCGCATTCATGTATTCCCGGTGTCATGCGGCCCCACATGGTTTTTAAGTACTTGTGCTGGTTCTAGTATAGGGTGTATCAAGTCCTATAATGGCAACCCTGACACGATTCAAAGATGCACAAGTGTACGCCTGGTGCCCAGTGCCTGCTTTTTCCACTCTAGAGCCCATGCACGCCCGTACTCCGTCGGAACCTACACTGACGCACCTAACCGCCGCCCTTTTGACCTCTTATATTCAGCCCAGTAATCGTCCCCACCCTGCCTAGTTCAGGGTACCTTGATATATCCATGTGGGTTACTGTTGAAACAGGTCCCCGATACTAGGATTTTTCTAGTCAACGTGCTAAATTGGTTAAGTGTCCTTGGTTTGACTTAAACCCTATCAATCTTGTCTAGTTAACATGTTAAGTTGGTTAAGTGTTTCCTCAATTACTTAACCTCACCATTTCTAGCTTGATTTTTCATGGGCTTTAATTAATTAATAAACTAAAGCACCAACCACTCACATTAGACAGGTATTGTTGTGGTTACTGGATGTGTCGGTCGGTTCCGAGTAGTTTTACACCACAACTCAGTCTAACCTCGGGTCTTTCTAAGCTTGATGCACTAACCTCTCACATTAGACAGGTATTGTTGTGGAAACTGGATGTGCCCGTCAGTTCCGGACAGGTTTACACCACAACTAAGTCTAACCTCGGGTTAGGCATATTCATCTTTTACATTTTATATATGTGAATTTTCTACAAGTGTTTCATGTCACATATTTTAATTATGTTCAAGACTAATGGTTTAAATTATACCATTCATGGCCTTAACCATTTACATGGTTTTGGGCCCACCTACGTTATTAACAAGTTTTGATTTAATAACTATCCCAACGTTACCCCCATTTATTCGTTTGTATTAATCACATAAAGTCATTGGGCCCGCATATTAGCCCAATTTATAAACAAGAGGTAAAGAAGGGAACATGCATAATATAGATTCAACCAAACATGTAAATTTTGCATAAAACTTTATTCATATAATTTAACATGTCACATGAACTTGCATATAATTTAGACTTAGATAATCGTAAGCCTAAAACATGTTAATATGTAGACCTAGGCATGTATGAACATAACCTCAATTATAAACTAGCATATGACATAATCATGACATGTCCAATCCCAAGGCATGTATAATGTTAACATTAGCATATAGGTGTGAACTAGATCTAACAAGGTGAACTTGCATAAGTCCACTTTACAAACATGCATATAAATATAGATCTAGTTTTAGATATAACATGTAACTTGCATATGGACATTTGTATAATTAGATCGTGACTTGAATCTATCACATATAACTTGCATTAATCATATGAACCTAGATAGGTCTTGGAATGGTTCCAACATAAAACTTGTAACTTGCATATGAACATATGAACATATATATATAGGCATATGGATCTAACATAAAGCATATGAATATATATATATATATATATGTAGATCTTGACTTGGATCTAACATAATACATACAACTTGCATTAATCATATAAACATATATATATATATATATATATATATCTTAACATGAAACATATAACTTGCATATGATATTGATAGTTTCATTCTCAATCTTTAATAGATCCAACACCAAGTCCAATAAGCCACAAACATTCCAAGACAATTCATGATAAAATCATCACAAGAAACAAACATGAATTAGTATCGTCAATATTATACAACATGGTATAATTTTAATTTTCACTTTATATCAAATCACGTCTTAAATTTATTTACATCTAAAAGATAACTACACTTACAAAAGACAATCTTGATTTCTGGAATCTGTATTCTGAAGTTAAAATGCTTTCCTTTGATGTAGACAATCGTTGTTTTAGTTTAATTTTGATTTGATTTGATTTGGTTTGTCCCTTTTAATTTGCTTCAAGTTGAACGGCGGCTACTCGAGGTTGTCCAACGGTAGCATGACGGCTCTTGGTTTGATTTTTAATATGATTTAGGGTTGAGGTATTAGGTTGCTTATATAGAAGTTTGATTTAATAGGAACCGTCAGATTAATCTAGAGCAAATCAAAGCCATTCAGACAGGATAGAATAGCCACATCAGCCCTAATAACTCAGCAAGGAGTCCATCAGAACTAATCAGATGCCACATCTGCCTTAGAGCGAATCGGCCCATGGGTTGACAGCCAAACACCCTGAATCAACCCCTAGTCGACCCAGCGGAGCTCAGGTCGACCTCCAAAATGTGCCGGTTCGGTTATTCCCCCTCCCGATTCGCTGTTTTGAACTTTTTTGCATATTTATTTATTTAATTTATATATATATATATATTTCTGATATGCATACAAACTTCAAGGCTTAATAACTTCTTCATAAGGTATCCGTTTTATGCAAACCAAAAGTCTATCTTGACCAAAATTTTGAGACGAATGTAATAGCGCAACCCATTTCACTTAATTCTTCTTCTAAAAATTAAGTGTTCTTGAATTTATTAATTTTAATATTCTCAGAAAATTCGGGGTATTAAAAATAGGCTCTCTCTTTCAAAAATTTCAAATTTGGAATTTTCAGATGTCTTGAGATTATCTAATTCCTTTTGCAAAATATTCTTTATATAAATTAATTCTTTCTCTTTTTCTTTTAAAAGCATGATTTCATTTTCCAAGTTTTTCAGATCTTTATTTTGATGAACTAAATCAGATTTGAAATTGAAACTATTTTTGCAGTCAACATTTTCTAAATTTCTGACATTTTCAAGCTTTAATTCCAAAATGTTATTTTTGGTGCTCAACTCAAGTTTTTCAGATTTCAAGTTTTATTTTTAGATTTGAGACTATCAACAGCATTTGTTAATTCAGTACAAAAATGAACCAAATCTTCATATGAGTAATCTCTTATCTCATTGTCTGTTGAGTCTCCATCTTCAGATTCATCCTTGGTAAATCCAGTCAGGAAAAATTCTGAACTTGAGTTGTCCTTATGGGGTTTTGAGCAATTTTTGTCATTTCGTCTGTATTTTGCATCAAGAGTTCTCCATATTTCCTACGTAGTTAAACAACAGGAGACAAGTTTATATTGATCAATACTAAGGCAAGAAAAAATAAAGTTCATAGCATGAGTATCGATAGCTTTACACTTTTTATCTGATAGATCTCCTCCATTAATAATAATATTCCAATATTTAATATGAACAGGTTTTAAATAAATTTTCATTTTTAATTTCCAATTTAAAAAATCTGTTCCATTGAAAATAGGTGGAATATTACCGGACTGACTCTCGGTGGACTGATAACTAGGGTTACCCATGACTCTAGAGTTAATGAAATTACCAGGCTCTGATACCACTTGTTGGATCTAGATTAACCCTAGAGGGGTGAATAGGGTTTATCACAAATTATCATAGAGTTTAAATATTACGGGATATTAAAATATTCACAGATCACAGAATGCAGCAGAAATAAAAATACAGAAAGTAAATAACACACGATATACCCAGCTTCGGCAAAATCCTGCCTACTGCTGCATTCCTAAGGTTTCTACTAGGAGATAATAACAGATTCCTCTTACAGACACTGTGAACTCGCACTCCATGCTCCTGTACTAACCCTACGCTCAAAAACCTATACTAACTGATATCCCCTTGACCAGATTTCCTTGGATTACAAACCCATAACTCGTATCCTTAGTTTTTACAGACTCTAGTAAACTGCTAGTTAAATCCATAACTAGATCACCTAGTTTTTATAGACAAAAAATAGAAAATAAATACAATGGTTTTTAAACAAAATTAAGACAACAGAAACAATAAATAAACAAATAAAACCCTCGTTTAAAACATGGCTTAGCCCTAATGTAAAATAGGCCGGCCCACTTTAGTTCTGGCTATTGAAATCAAGAGCTCCCCTTTTTCCTCAATGTCGGCCTCCCAGAAGAACTAGGGTTTTCTTAAAATCCCAAATCAGATCGTGATTGATAAATTGTGCTCTGGAAATTTCTCTGTAGGATCGAAGCTTTCTTGCTCTCTCCTCGATTGATTTGGATGGAAATCGAATCCCTTAAGAAAGTAAGTTTCTCTGAATTTTCTTCTATGCTTGAAATTGATTGAGTTGGATTCAATGCCATGCCTATGATGAAGAGGGTGTAATTTATATAGGATTACATAATCCTTGTATTGCTCTGATTCCACAAAATAATGACTTGGCTTATTCGTATTGTTTCCTTTTTTGATCCCTCAATGAATTTGAATTCCTTTGCTTTACTGGCTTTCCTGATTTGTTGTAATGAACTTTCCTAAAATGTTTATGGCCCCTTGAACATTTATTTGCACATCTTCATCTCGGCATTAATTGAATAAATCAATTATGTAAATCAATATATATTTGTGGTTTTGAAAACTCTCCATAGCAGTCTGAACTCATTGTCCCTCGCTTGATTGAAGCACTGTCCACTCTTGTAAAAGCATATATGCTCTGTTGGTTAATTTCTAGAAGCATTTAGAAATTATAAAACTGGAAATATTTTGAAATCCCTTTGTCGAATAAACTTGCATTTATAACTTGACTTGTTTGCTTCATGTAACATGCTACACTGTTTTTATACTTGCATGGACATTTCTGATTTGGACTTGCCATATATGTACACTGAAATTTCTAGAATTCTGGAACCATTAAGACTTGCCAGATATTCTGTGCCCATTCATGCACAATTGAATTGATATTCCACTTTGGTGATTGTTTGATTAATCTGCATTTCTATTCATGAATACTATATTTTGCCCCAAAAATTGTTCTTCTCTGGAAATAATCTTTGACCCAAATTTAGCTTACGAGAATTTGAGGAAAGACCATTAATACATTACTATAGTGATTCATTTCTCTGCCCATGCTACTTCGCCATGAAAAATCTGCCTTGTGTGAATCTGTTGAGTTGCTTGTGTTGAAGTCAGTCTTGATTTCATGTATATATAAATACACTTAGGCTTTGCTAATCCAGATTGTGTTGCATTTCACCCAGACTGGCTTGAATTGCCTTGTTCCAACTTGATTACTTTCTGTTGCTACTTTGTAAGTCAGACATACTGACTACCATTCACTACTTTTTCATCACATGTCATATATACATTGATACCCATTTAAATTGTTGTGCATTCATGTGAACATGACTTTCATGTAACATCATTTCTTATGAGCATTTACATGTAGCATTTTCTGCAGTCTTTGTGCATCATGTTGTAACATGAGTGTGTGTAGTCTCCACTTGAATTTGATCTGCCTTAACCAATGTTGTAACTTTTTTTCACCATGTTGCTATCCATTTTTAACTTTGCTCGACCATATACACCTGTACATTTGTATATGTGTATATATACACAACAGTGTATGCATATATATATATCGTGCACGTGTAATTTATTTATCAGCAGACCGCAACACTGAGTTGTGGCTATTCAGTATCAACTAGTAATGGCGTTGATTCTGATCAGCAGACCAGTGTAGTGTGTTGAAGCTGATTACAGTTGGATGGATACATATAAATCAGATCAAGTCAAGAAAAATGATGAGAAACACACCGAAATTCTGAAGCAATAAAAAAATATATTTCCTAGAATTAAAAATATTTCTGTTCTAGATACCATGTGTGTGTTTTTGTATGTGACAGGTAAGCATATGGTGACTGGACTGACTGAGCAGTGCAGATAGAAGACTGAGGATGACAGAGACAGGTATATAAGAATATTTGTATATGAGTGAGTGTGTATGTTTGTAAAAAAGAAACTATAAACAGTGTATGTAACAATGTTGAGTGAACTGTAGTGAGGAGTACTGTATAAGATTGAATATCAGTGAATTTGAGTTGTATTACAGAAATGTACAAATAGTGAGTATAAAACTTGTACTTTTTAAAATGTTGAAATAAAATATTCTATTCAAATAAAATACTGTGTGAATACTTAAATTTATGTACAGTTGTATTTTATTTAAATAGAAATACTATATTCCCTTTTGTTGTGTATTATACCAGTACAGTTACAAACACATTTAATAATAAAATATATTTGGTTGTTATCATCAAACAAAAAACATATAATTGTGTATACAACTACGTTATATACAACAACATTACATTCTTGGGTCGAGCGATGTGGACCTGAAACCATTTAATAAAGCGAGCGACCAACATGTTGCAGTTGTTAATTGATTCATATTCCAGCTGTTGAATCCACATAGCAGCTATATCGGTCAAAAAGAGAGGAAAACATTTAGCCATTACGTTTTCCGATGCCGATTGAACTTTTATATGCCATTTATAGCGCATCAGATGCACAGTAGGATCCGTCCTGCCGTTTTAGGGCTCCTGTTGTGGAAGTTTGAAATCTGGAGGATTGCGAGAATTCCCAATTTCCTATGTGAATGGAATGTGATTTACATCATCCATGTCATTCTGATAAGTCCGGCCTCTCGAGAGGCGTTCAATCAAATTGGCAAGTCGGTCGCCTTCAAAGAGCTGTTGCAAGTTGCCTAGGTCAGAGCTGGTGCCCCTAGTGTTGATTCCATAAGATTTTGGAAATGCATGGGCCGCTTGGAGTGTGATCCGGTTTGGATCAGTGGTCGTTGGGTCGGAGGTTCCGAACCGAACCAGTCCTGGCTCTCTGCTCCAAGCTGCTTCCTATTGCCGTTGAGCTGGAGTTGACGGCTGTGTCTCTATCCGAACCGGAGTAGAGTTTGGTCGAACCTGTCCTGAGTCCCTCGCGATTCTAGCGTTCTCATCCAGAACATTGAGTGATGCTTGATGCTCATTTCCAATGGGAGGTAGGTGACCCCCAGCTCCTGCATCTCGGATCGGATCCGATCTGATCCTGTTTGGTGCACCTGCAGGTGTTGAGTTCATTGCATTATTTCCATCGAATTGAGTGTTGTTGCTCGGGTTTCCATTCATCCGAGCGAAGAATTCATCCATTATCTCCTGCTGCTTCAGGAGGAGATCGTCTTGCCTTGCCATCTGGGTTCTCAATTCAGTGAGAACGCCGTCCATTTCGTCTCTGGTTAAGTATGTCGATAGATCACCATGAGAGGAAGCCTCCTGGCTCGCCTCAATCCTCGCACCTTTTGTGCCAACGTCCTCAGTACGAGAAAAGGTTCCATCTTTCTTTTGTTTAACCATTGATCCAACAGTCGAGCAATCCGATTCCTTTAAGGCTAGAAATTGAAGTAGTATCGTGTGCCCCCCACGTGGAGCGCCAAAATTCTAGACCCAAATCTGGACTTAACACCAAAATACTGTGTGAAATCCTCACAATCACAGAATAAATGTAGAAAAAAACAGTAAGTAATAGGAGACACATGAGATTTTTATAGTGGTTCGGCTCAAACCAGGTCTACGTCCACTTTATATCTTCTTAAATCCTAAGAAGTCACAAGTACAATTCTCTTGGTTTATACACGAAGTCCTCGTGTTTACAATGAAAAAGAAGTGAGAAAAATGAAGATTATATACGAAATCCTCGTTTTGTAGTGTGGAATTTGTCTCCTTTGCTGCTGAAAATGTTTTTCAATGAGCAATGGTGGAAGACGTAAGGAGTTAAGGCCGGAAGATCCCTTCATTTTGCCTTCAAGTGGTGTATTTAAAGCTGTAAAGAGGCTCTATGGAGATCCGGTTCGGATGCCACGTGGAAGGCATCCCTTCAATCTTGAAACATAGTGGAAAAGGTGGAGAAAGCCTCTCCAGATCGTGCTATGCGAGGTGGCGTTCATCCCATGCGATTAGGAGTAGATAATGCCTCAAGAATCAGTCAAACAAGCTGTTCGTGTGGGAGATGTCAGGCGGGTCGGGTCAGATGAGGCTAAAACGAACCATGGTGTTGTTGGGAATCGGGTTCTCTTCCTCCGATCCGAACCAGAAGTGCCAGAGTGAATGCCAAGCTGTACTGATGTATGCAGGGTCAAAACCCGACCCAATCCAGTTGTCTGACCCGAACCGGTGACGACGATCCGATCCGAGGAGTTATACGCTCCAAGTCAATTCCCAAAATCCAAGTTGTTCTGCATGCGTTCATGGAAACAGGCGTAACTTTCAAACCGTAGGTCCGTTTTAGCCAAACGAAAGCTCAACTTGAAGCTAATTTAGAGGGCTATAAGATTTACTGAGCTCAGCTCCATAATTGATGTTTTCGGGCCCAAAAGAGGTCGTCTGATAGGAGTTTCGAGCAATCTTTGTTTGTGATGCAACTCCAAACAAATCGCTTCCTGTCTTCTGACGATATTCCCCATACTTGTGTGTATTGTTAACCAGAGATTTCATAGTGATGGTCTTGACTAAAAAGCAGGTCAACAGAAATATTACGTGAAACATGTAACAACCCAAATTTCAACGAGCTCGAATTTTAGCAAAATGCTAAAATCCAGGTCCGCTGAAACCCGAGTTTGTTTATCTAGTATCCTGCAGAAAGGCTAAGATAGAATATACCAGAGCTCACAATAAAGTATCTCACAGCAGAGTGGATAAAATATAATAGTAAGTAAATACTCACATTAATTATCACATTGTCTAAAAAGTGTCTCTAAGATGTATAATCTCAAACATATGTCTAGTCTGCGGGTTTGTTATGAGGAGGGGGTCAGAACAAAAGTTCTAGTGAATGGACAATTTGTAATTTCCATAAATAACACTACATATACCGCTTAATCACTGGCCTACTTTTATTAAGTTATTTTTGTTTATTACACTTCCGATTTCACGCATAAATCGTACCCATCTAATCCCAAGTAGATTAACCTACTAAATTATATATATGTAACAATATACCCCTCATATCAAGTTACTCCCCATAGTACCCTTCTTGAATGGTCTTCATCATCGTACTGCGAAAACATACTAAATCTCCATCGCCACACTACGAAAGCATACTAGACCACGATATGAATGCGTATTATGTCTCCATCACTACGCTATGAAAGCATACTAGGTCTCGCCACAAAAGCGTACTTAGCCTCCATCGTTGCGCTAAAAAGCGCCCTAAACTTAAGTTCCCTTGCAGAACTCAATTGGGGGATTTCTATATTTGTAAAGGACAACTTTGTTAGGCCTGCAATATAGATATCCAAAGATTGGTATGTCTCGACATAAATGGGCGTCGATGTATGAGTTTAATTTCTTGAGTCTTCACGGAATGAACATTCGCTTGAAGAACATCATGGAATTCCTGTCTGAGCAATAAGAATTCTTAAAAGCATTGGAATTTCGTGTTCCATCAAAAACATCAGGGAATGAGAAGGTCACGACAAGCCATCCTACATGGCTCTTCTCAAAGCACGTCATGCTATCGCAACATATCTTTTGAGGGAAAATGTTAACCGACTTTTTGGCTCGGTTTCCAAGAGTAGTTAAAGACCACCTGACTCGGCCCATTATGTAGCATTGCCGAGACTTCTAGAGCCAAAGTGTGGATATAATCGTGAAAAGATTTCGCCGGACTCAATCAAACTGCTCGATAATGAACCGATGTTGTAGGATTAGGCTTCGACCTTGCTATCAACCTCCTATTGGTATCACCACTCCTCGAACTCGCGTCTCTCACAAATATTGTATCCCATATGGGATAGGAATTCGTATCCCGCTATAGGATACGAATTCGTATCCCGCGATATGTTAAGGGATGCGAATTCACCCCCTCCCCCCGAGGGATGCAAATTAGCATCCAACACATATTGAGGGATACGAATTCGTATCCCTTTACGGGGTATGAATTCATATCTCGCCTCTGCATATAGGGTACAAATTGCATCCCCTCATGGGATGCAAATTCATACCCCTTCACATCACTCAAATGCGATCTCGCATCCCAACGCGGGATGTGAATTCGTACCCCATATGCGGGATATGAATTCATATCCGACCCTTAGGATGCAAAATTCGCATCCAACATGCGGGATACAGATTTCACTACTACACACTCCATCTCCCTGCTTCACTTCTAGCCCACTCCTATAATAACCTTTTACTTCCAATGTGAAGGTGGTTGGTTCTTGCTCACCTCCAAACTCTAATGGCTTCCTAAGAAGGAGATAGCCTTCCTAAAACCTCCCTAGTAGCTTCCATCATCCTAGGAAGGATAAAAAGCATATTCTTGGACGAAAGAACATGTATGTTCTTGGACATTTTGACCACAATTTTGAATGTTAGACCATTTTAGGTTATTTTGGCATACAATAAGAAGATAAAGAAATCACCTTTTGACCTCTTTATCACCATGGCCATGGTTGCAACATGAAAGCTTCATACCCATGTCATCCGCACTAAGCTAAGCTTGGAACCTACGGACACTTGAAGACTCATCCTTCCAAATCCAAACATTCGGGTCACGAAGAAGGGACTCCCTCCTCCACCAAGCATAGCACTCGGAAAACACTCAATTATGTATTAGAAATTGTCAAAACTCACGTATACTTGGAAACATTTTTGATCCAATGTATTAACTTGTACCAAGAACATAATAAAAGGGAAAAACCATTCAAAGTGGATGTAGGCTCCGACGAGCCGAACCACTATATATTCTGTGTGATCGTTTACTTGCACTTTTCCCTATACATTAAATTGCTACTTTATTTTCCACTGCTGAACGTTTGTTATCACTCACATGGAAATCACGAGGGTTGACGACCACTTTTCGGCATCAAAGACAAGTATTCGACGACTTACTATCCTTGTTGGGTAATGACCACGAAGCCTACTCTCAAAGTCGAGGCAACCTCCAAGTCATCTCATCAGTCTTCTGGCTGCTCTCAACCTAAATGCTTCCAAGGCCTACTCTACGGATGTAATTGTATAGACCAACTCTAGGGGTACTGCTTCATCAAGCCTACCCCAGAGGGTCATCTCAGAGTATCCTCACATCCTGTAGAAGTCCCGCACTTCATTTCAACCCCGTCAAATAATAAGTTGGACGTGCTACCTCTGCGTCTCTAGATACCTTCGATGATGCCTCTTTGGGTTCTTCATCACTTCAGACTGGACCAAGTACATATCGTTATTTTATTAGATCCTATAGCTAATTTACCATTATGTGTTTCACTTACTTTTCTTATTGTTGATTTACAACATCCTTTAATCTATTTAATCTGAATTTTCATTAATTTTCAATCAACTTTATTAGTTATGATAGAACCATTTAATAATCATAGAATTTTAGGCTCATAACTTAATATGTTGTAAGTCAAAATGTTCATATTAAAGCTTAACGCCTAATTACAAGGCTATCATAAAAATTTAGGCTGATAACTTAACACCTTTTTAAGTCAATATGTTTATATTAAAGCCTAATTGTCCTTTCAATCATTCCCTGTCGTATTCATATTTGCAAATAAACCATCTCTGTTTATTATGATTTCACAATTATCATATTTATGCAAATAAAGGTAATAGTTCATTTTTCCGTCACAGTCTGCACTATAGTCGTGGAATATTCTTATTGAACTTATTCTACACTTTTAATTTAATTTAAAATAAGCCTTTATTTCACATTTAAATATAACCTTCATTTTTGTGACCTAAACTGCCTATTATGATCCATCTTTGCAAATTTATTTCTTTAGAACATTAGGCACGTTCTTACTTGAATTGTTATTAAAACTGCATGAAATTCATTTCCATAGTTTAAGGTAATTGCTATAATAAGAATTCATAATACCAGGACATTCATTTTAATCATTTTAGGCTATTGGAAAGTGTGCAATACTGCTACATCCATATTTCACACTAATCCATGCATTGTTTCTACTTATTCTTGCAACTATGTTTTCCCTTTTTCTTACAAACCAAGCTATGGAAATATATTCCCTTTTTCCTAACTAATTAGTTTAGGCTTTTTCTAACTTCCTATTTTTAACTGTTATACATTAATTCCTGTTTTTAACTTATTTTTTCCATTTTGACATAGGTACATTAAATTTGAACACAATTGGGTTTATACCCTTTTCTTTTCTTTCAATCCCTACACTTTCTATACTTCTTACATTCTAAATCTAAAAGGTAATTTTAACAGATATTATGGAAATTCTCATATTTACCATTTAACTACAAATTTATTGTACATAATATTAATTATGCCATGTCAACTTTTGTCATAGTTATTCGGAAAATTTTATTAAGTTTTCCTATTTTTAGTCCAATATTCTCTTTTTGTTACAATTTAACATTTATCCCTAAATCACCAAATTCTATTTCTTATAATTACAATTGAATCATAATTTCTTCATGCGTGCAATATAAAAGGAATTTTAATCAATCGTATACATATATGCCAATATTGCATATTTATACATATTTTGCGCGTAATTAAAATTTAACTTAAAACAATAAAATCTGACGTAGAAAGAGAAGAAGGGGATTAAGAGAATATCTTATTAATTTAACAGGAATCAAACGATTTCATATACCATTATATATATAATATAAATTAAATCCACTCACATGTAATTTGCGCTCCAAATTTTGAATTTGATTCGTATCTAGGCTTATTATCTATTTGGACAGGAAATTTGGATATCTAAATTTTGAATCCATTGCTTTTTCCTTCAAATTTCAAATCAGATATCCTAAATCTAATTTATTTTGTTTTTGAAGAATTTGGAGGAGGAAAAAAAGGCAAAGCTCTAGTGTCCTCTCAGAAAATATGAGTTCAAGAGCTAGGCCATGTAAGTTTATTTGTTGACGTTCAGACAAACCATATCCGTCAGATTTATATTAATATAAATCCCTCCGTTCAAATCAAAGTTGGTTGAGAAATCACGTATAAAAAAACGCTTCAAGCCGACATGGGTCGACCCATTTGATTTAATTTAAGTCAATGGGTCGCCTGTTTTATGCGTGATTTACTCCTTGCTTGTTTTGTTCCATTGAATATTTATTTCTGGACCCTTTTTGTTTGTTTCTATATTTTATTACATTCTTTTCCATTTTGACATGCATTCAAAATTCAAAACCAAACGCATAATTAATATACACGTATACTTTGAGATTTATTTATGCATATTCACATAAGATTTCAAACGTTATTTTTAGCATTATGTTTATTTCTTGTTTTAATACTTACACATTAATTTTATATCTTTTTCAATACATGTTTAATTTAAATTTCAAATGCGTACCATTTCTGGAATTAATACACGCATACTCGTTTTAAATTAGAACGTTACTTAACATCATTAAATTCCCTATAATTTAACTCTATTTGTGACGCACATTAATTTTCAAATTCAAACGCACGTCACCTCTGATATTTATGCACATATGCGTTCACATGCATGTCAACATTCTAGAATTAATTATCTACTTCCAACTTTGATGTTATTTTCATTTATTTCTCTTTTAATGCATTAATGATGCATACTGTTAATTAAAGGAACATTGCAATTTTTAATTACCTTCCCTTTCTTAATTTAATTCATTTTATAACACGCGTTTGATTTTGATTTTCAAAAGCACATTACTACTGTAATTATTCTGATAATTTTAGTACTTAAAATGCGGGGTGTTACATCCTCCTACCCTTTAGGAAATTTCATCCCCAAAATTTAGTAAGGGAAAAATTATGTAATTTCTTGCATAATTAACAACCATCATACGTACATTCAATTTTGCAATCATCTGTATACTTGTGCAAAGTGCAATACATCATAATAATTCATGAATGTAATGAATGCCTAAGCGATACCTCCTATATGAATGTATTTTTCATTCAAAATGTTTTGAAAACATGATGCACACAACTTAAATACACTAGCAATTTCTACATGAACGCAATAATTTAAAAATAAAATATCTTTTCATCCATTTTTTCCCATGCCCTAACTGAATAAGGGGATAGCTCAATCAAATTTTACATACCAACCAACTTTAAATTTGTGAATTTCAGAAAAATAAGACTTTCTGAATTCGATTTCTTATGTTGAATAAAAGTAGAAAGTGGGAAATTCTGTATTTTCCACCTCAATTTTACTCACCTTTTACCCTATACTTGTAAACCTTTATCGCTAATCTTACAAAAATTCCTATTTTCTATTCCAAGCACAGTTTATACAAGAACAATTTCTTTTTTAATTCCTTAAACTTATTTTAGAAGAAAATATTTTCTCTTGTTGTTTTCATTTATTATTGTTACTTTCTTGGTTATTTTCTGTAAATTTTGTTTGGTCTTCTTTTATCTTTTGCTTTCATTTTCATTTTATTTGCAATATCCTATGTCTTTATCCTTTTCTAGTGAACATCATAAACAATTAGAAAAGTAATATCATGCTAAACTATTCTATTTTCCATAATAAAATAGAACATTACATAGGAGTGCAAATTTATACTAAAAGAAAACATGCTCTACTGCAATCACTACTAGGTAAAAAATACAATGGTTAATGTGGATATCCACATGGACTAGGAGGCCTTAGACCACGTCCTCTAACCTAAAAAGGTCCTCATCACTGAATCTAGATAACCATAGTTCCCCTCGTTTCCATCTACCACTCCCTACAAAATCATGTTGTGTACCCCTAGTTATCAACCGTCATAGATAGAGACAACATGTCTAATCTTCCTATTTACTCAAGAAGGCCTAAAAAAGGATTTCCATTGATTACAAACTATGTCATAATTTTGCTTATAAAAATCTGAAGCTTGCTCTTTCGTGTTCATTTACTCTTTATCTTCTTCACATAAACTATGCAAGTTTTAAAATTACCTTTAACTTCATTCTATTAAACAATAACCCCTTGAAACATCTTTACAAACTTTTATTTTTCTCAATTCTTTTACGTCACTACATAGCCTTTTAAGTGTTTACCATTTTTCATTCTTATGTCTCAATTTCTCCCTTAAGACTTTTTATGATTTCCACTCAAGTTTAAGGTTAAATCACATACCAAAATAATTCCTCATATCTTTACCAATAGTTCATGCACACTACTGGAACCATTCTTACTAAATTATCCTTAATTATATAAAAATTTATATTCTTAAAAAAATTCCCAAAAATAAAAAAAGAGGATTATTGTAGTGAACCGACATTTTCATGATCCTGATTATCGATACAAATACCATGTTGACTATCGAAACACCAGAAATTACCAGATCATTAATAGAAATATGTTAGAAGATGAGAAATAGAAAGAAAGAAAATTAGAGCAGAAAAAAGTAGATAGGATACAGAACTGAGCAACAACACAATCTCACATCGCAGCGCAATAAAATATAATATATATATATATAACAACTTTTGGAATACAAAATTTTAACTGTATATACATAGTATCATCAGAGTACAAAACTTATTCATCACAGTGGAAATAACAATAACTAAATAACTGTGAAGCCTCCTGCTCCAAGATCCTCTAAGTATATCTGCAAATACCTGAACTACTTAAATTCCCATACAAATTTGGACACCCAAGAGTTTAGGGTAAAATAAAACAAAATAAACTCTATGTCAGTCATGGGACTAGTGTGAGTAAACTCCAACCACTTGGTTTAACTTTTAAAAATCCTTTTTAAAAGAAAGGATTATCGTAAGACCAATCCACACATAAACACGGATGGTTTTTACCTTACGATAACCGAAAACATTCTTTGCAATCAATAATTTTCTGATATTATAGTAGTGTCTAAAACAAATAAATATCAATCTAGTAGAACACTTGCATCTCACGCTCTACATATATAGTATACAATCAAAACCGCGGAATCTTATTGGATAATGGATTCCAACCGGCAAGGTATGAGACCACCTTTCGACAGTGTATCTTTAAATAGGAATACATCTGGTTCAACAAGAACATCTTGTAACCCAGGCTAAACATGACCGGACCCTCACTTTGCTTGAGAGCACCGAATGTATTGTCACCAAGGATCGGGATCAACAACTGTTTCCTGAAAGGGATAACATCGAATGATTAAAGAAGCAAATGTAATTTCTCTAGATTAGGTGACAATACACCTTACTTGGATGCGACACACTTAGCCATGTGACCTACCCGATTTTATACCATTTCCTAGTAGCGAAGCTTGAGGTTACGATTACTTATTCATTGATAGCACAATCACTTTGAATGCCACATTGACAGATCCATTAATCACTAATTAATTTGCACAAAGATAATCTAGATGTTATGCTAAGAGAATAAATTCTCCACCACCATATGTATATTTGTATAGACCAACATATGCGATCTTTGAAAATACTCTATCAGACATTCGTCCATATATGTTCATCCTGAGATTGAACGAAACCCAAGGCTCAATTTCCATTAATCCATCTTTGGAAATTACTACCTAGGATTAATAGAAAAGCCCTTGCACTTTACTTCATCTTTGATTTGTCTTCATACAATCTGATTCGCAACGCTACTTCCAGTACGGAGTGGTTCTTGGATAATAATCCAACCAGTCTCTCCATATTGACAACGATATTGTCTAATACTTTGATGGTCGGTTATTTAACTACAGGAAAAAAACAATCATTCACCAAAAGCATCAAAAAATCACTAGGCACTTAATTAATATTTCATTAATTAAATCACTTCTCCATTTCCTTGTCAGTATTTGTTAACCCAATATTTTCAACAAACGCCTTGGACTCTTACGCTATTTGCAAAACATTTTCATATATTACCTTCTTTTGTTTTCTATACTTAGAAAATATTTTGTGTTTATAATTGGAAAACATTCGAATTACTTATCTCTTTCACTAACTCGTTTATTTCTACACTTAGGAAATATTTATTATTATATTTCCAAAATTCCACTTACTTGGGTTAAAAAGAATGTTGTGTGAAACGTCATTACAATAACCCAAAATAATGCATTCAGCTAAGTCTTATTCAAACATTGTCTTCGAGACTTAATCTTGCTATTTATCGTTTAATAATGAAATCAATCGAGTTGGGGTATAATTACCTCTTAGACCTTGACTGAAAGCCCCCTTAACTTTAAAACAGACAAGACCACTTACCTCAAATAATCAACACCATAAAAAACAATTATTCATTTTAAAATGAGTATACGCTTATCTTTCTACTCTTACCCGGTTTAAATTTATAGATTTTTGTTTTGTTTATAATATTCTATTTTTAATTTTATTTCCATTCCAAATCAAACCCAACGAAAGCATACTAGACCACGATACGAAGGCGTATTATGTCTCAATCGCTATGCTACGAAAGCATACTAGGTCTTGCCACAAAAGCGCCTTAATCTTGAGTTCCCTTACAGAACTCAGTTGGGGGATTTCTATATTTGTAAAGGACAACTTTGTTAGGCCTAAAATATAGATATCCAAAGATTGGTATGTCTCGACATAAACGGGGGTCGATGTATGAGTTTAATTTCTTGAGTCATCATGGAATGAAAATTCGCTTGAAGAACATCATGGAATTCCAGTCTAAGCAATCAGAATTCTTAAAAGCATTGGAATTCCGCGTTCCATCAAAAACATCAGGGAATGAGCATGTCACGACAAGCCATCCTACCTGGCTCTTCTCAAAGCACGTCATGCTATCGCAACACATCTTTTGAGGGGAAAATGTTAACCGACTTTTTGGCTCGGTTTCCAAGAGTAGTTAAAGACCACCTGACTCGGCCCATTATGTAGCATTGCCGAGACTTCTAGAGCCAAAGTACGGAAATAATCGTGCAAAGATTTTGACCCGACTCAATCAAACTGCTCGACAATGAACCGATGTTGTAGGATTAGGCTTCGACCTTGCTATCAACCTCCTATTGGTATCACCACTCCTCGAGCTCATGCCTCTCACAAATATTGTATCCTATATGGAATAGAATTCGTATCCCGCGATATGTTAAGGGATGCGAATTCACCCCCCGTCCCCCCGTGGGATGCAAATTAGCATCCAACACAAATTGAGGGATACGAATTCGTATCCCTTTACGGGGTATGAATTCATATCTCGCCTCTGCATATAGGGTAAAAATTGCATCCCCTCATGGGATGCAAATTCATACCCCTTCGCATCACTCGGATGCGATCTTGTATCCCAACGCGGGATGCGAATTCGTACCCCATATGCGGGATACGAATTCATATCCGACCCTTAGGATGCGAAATTTGCATCCAACATGCGGGATACAGATTTCACTACTGCACACTCCATCTCACCTGCTCCACTTCCAGCCCACTCCTATAATAACCTTTTATTTCCAATGTGAAGGTGGTGGGTTCTTGCTCACTTCCAAGCTCTAATGGCTTCCTAAGAAGGAAATAGCCTTCCTAAAACCTCCCTAACAGCTTCCATCATCCTAGGAAGGATAAAAAGCATATTCTTGGACGAAAGAACATGTATGTTCTTGGACATTTTGACCACACTTTTGAATGTTAGACCATTATAGGTTGTTTTGGCATACGACAAGAAGATAAAGAAATCACCTTTTGACGTCTTTATCACCATGGCCATGGTTGCAACATGAAAGCTTCACACCCATGTCATCCGCACTAAGCTAAGCTTGGAACCCGCAGACCCTCGAAGACTCATCCTTCCAAATCCAAACATTCGGGTCACGAAGAAGGGACTCCCTCCTCCACCAAGCATAGCACTCGGAAAACACTCAATTATGTATCAGAAATCGTCAAAACTCACGTATACTTGGAAACATTTTTGATCCAATGTATTAACTTGTACCAAGAACATAATAAAAGGGAAAAACCATTCAAAGTGGATGTAGGCTCCGACGAGCCGAACCACTATATATTCCGTGTGATCGTTTACTTGCACTTTTCCCTATACATTAAATTGCTACTTTATTTTCCACTGCTGAACATTTGTTATCACTCACATGGAAATCACGAGGGTTGACGACCACTTTTTGGCATCAATGACAAGTATCCGACGACTTACTATCCTTGTTGGGTAATGACCACGAAGCCTACTCTCGAAGTCAAGGAAACCTCCAAGTCATCTCATCAGACTTCTGGCTACTCTCAACCTAAATGTGTCCAAGGCCTACTCTATGGATGTAATTGTACAGACCAAACTCTAGGGATACTGCTTCATTAAGCCTACCCCAGAGGGTCATCTCAGAGTATCCTCACGTCCTGTAGAAGTCCTGCACTTCCTTTCAACCCCGTCGAATAATAAGTTGGACGTGCTCCCTCTGCGTCTCTGGATACCTTCGATGATGCCTCGTTGGGTTCTTCATCACTTCAGAATGGACCAAGTACATATCGTTATTTTATTAGATCCTATATCTAATTTACCATTATGTGTTTCACTTGCTTTTCTTATTGTTGATTTACAACATCCTTTAATCTATTTAATCTGAATTTTCATTATTTGTTAATCAACCTTATTAGTTATGATAGAACCATTTAATAATCACAGAATTTTAGGCTCATAACTTAATATCCTGTAAGTCAAAATGTTCATATTAAAGCCTAACGCCTAATTACAAGGCTAACATAAAATTTTAAGCTGGTAACTTAACACCTTTTTAAGTCAATATGTTTATATTAAAGCCTAATTGTCCTTTCAATCATTCCCTGTCATATTCATATTTGCAAATAAACCATCTCTGTTTATTATGATTTCACAATTATCATATTTATGCAAATAAAGGTTATAGTTCATTTTTCAGTCACAGTCTGCACTATAGTCATAGAAGTATTCTTATTGAACTTAATCTACACTTTTAAGTTAATTTACAATAAGCCATTATTTCACATTTAAATATAACCTTCATTTTTGTGACCTAAACGGTCTATTATGATCCATCTTTGCAAATTTATTTCTTTAGGACATTAGGCACGTTCTTACTTGAATTGTTATTAAAACTGCATAAAATTCATTTCCATAGTTTAAAATAATTGCTACAATAAAAATTCATAATATCAGGACATTCATTTTAATCATTTTAGGCTATTGGAAAGTTTGCAATACGGCTACATTCCTATTTCACACTAATCCATGCATTGTTTCTACTTATTCTTGCAACTATATTTTCCGTTTTTTCTTACAAACCAAGCTATGGAAATATATTCCCTTTTTCCTAACTAATTAGTTTAGGCTATTTATAACTTCCTATTTTTAATTGTTATACATTAATTCCTGTTTTTAACTTATTTTTTCCATTTTGACATAGCTACATTAAATTTTAACACAGTTGGGTTTATACCCTTTTCTTTTCTTTCAATCCCTATACTTTGTATACTTGTTACATTCTAAATCTAAAAGATAATTTTAACAAATATTATGGAAATTCTCAGATTTATCATTTAACTTCAAATTTATTGTACATAATATTAATTATGCCATGTCAACTTTTGTCATAGTTATTTGGCAAATTTTATTAAGTTTGCCTATTTTTAGTCCAATATTCTCTTTTTGTTACAATTTAACATTTATCCCTAAATCACCAAATTCTTTTTCTTATAATTCCAATTGAATCATAATTTCTTCATGCACGCAAAATAAAAGGAATTTTTATCAATCGTATATATATGCCAATATTACATATTTATACATATTTTGTGCGTAATTAAAATTTAACTTAAAACAATAAAATCTGACATAGAAAGAGAAGAAGGGGACTAAGAGAATATCTTATTAATTTAACAGGAATTAAACGATATCATATACGATTATATATATAATATAATTTAAATCCACTCACATGTAATTTGCGCTCCAAATTTTGAATTTGATTCGTATCTAGGCTTATTATCTATTTGGACAGGAAATTTGGATATCTAAATTTTGAATCCATTGCTTTTTCCTTCAAATTTCAAATCAAATATCCTAAATCTAATCTATTTTGTTTTTGAAGAATTTGGAGGAGTAAAAAAAAGGCAAAGCTCTAGTGTCCTCTCAGAAAATATGAGTTCAAGAGCTAGGCCATGTAGGTTTATTTATTGATGTTCAGACAAACCATATCCATCAGATTTATATTAATATAAATCCCTCCGTTCAAATCAAAGTTGGTCCAGAAATCACGTATAGAAAAAACGCTTCAGGCCGACATGGGTCGACCAAGCCCCTATATCGGTCGACCCATGGGTCGACCCATGTGATTTAATTTAAGTCAATGGGTTGCCTGTTTTGTGCGTGATTTACTCCTTGCTTTTTTTTTTCCATTGTATATTTATTTCGGGACCCTTTTTGTTTGTTTCTATATTTTATTACATTCTTTTCCATTTTGACACGCATTTAAAATTCAAAACCAAACGCATAATTAATATACACGTATACTTTGAGATTTATTTATGCATATTCACATAAGATTTCAAACATTATTTTTAGCGTTATATTTATTTCTTGTTTTAATACTTACACATTAATTTTATTTCTTTTTCAATACATGTTTAATTTAAATTTCATATGTGTACCATTTCTGGAATTAATACGCGCATACTCGTTTTAAATTAGAACGTTACTTAACATCATTAAATTCCCTATAATTTAACTCTATTTGTGACGCACATTCATTTTCAAATTCAAACGCACGTCACCTCTGATATTTAAGCACATATGCGTTCACATGCATGTCAACATTCTAGAATTAATTATCTACTTCCAACTTTGATGTTACTTTCATTTTTTTCTCTTTTAATGCATTAATGATGCATACTGTTAATTAAAGGAACATTGCAATTTTTAATTACTTTCCCTTTCTTAATTTAATTCATTTTATAACACACGTTTGATTTTGATTTTCAAATGCACATTACTCTTGTAATTATTCTGATAATTTTAGTACTTAAAATGCAGATTGTTACATCCTCCCACCCTTTAGGAAATTTCATCCCCAAAATTTAGTAAGGGCAAAATTATGTAATTTCTTGCATAATTAACCATCATATGTACATTCAATTTTGCAATCATCCGTGTACTTGTGCAAAGTGCAATACATCATAACAATTCATGAATGTAATGAATGCCTAAGCGATACCTCCTATATGAATGTATTTTTCGTACAAAATCTTTTGAAAACATGATGCACACAACTTAAATATACTGTAAATTTCTACATGAACGCAATAATTTAAAAATAAAATATATTTTCATCCAATTTTTCCTATGCCCTAACAGAATAAGAGGATAGCTCAATCAAATTTTACATCTAGACCCTACCAACCAAATTCAAATTTGTGAATTTCAGAAAAATAAGACTTTCTGAATTCGATTTCTTATGTTGAATAAAAGTAGAAAGCGGGAAATTCTGTATTTTCCACCTCAATTTTACTCACCTTTTACCCTATACTTGTAAACCTTTATCGCTAATCTTACCAAAATTCCTATTTTCTATTCCAAGCACAGTTTATACAAGAAGAATTTCTTTTTTAATTCCTTAAACTTATTTTAGAAGAAAATATTTTCTCTTGTTGTTCTCATTTATTATTCTTACTTTCTTGGTTATTTTCTGTAAAAAAAATTTGGTCTTCTTTTATCTTTTGCTTTCATTTTCATTTTATTTGCAATATCCTATGTCTTAATCCTTTTCTAGTGAACATCATAAACACTTAGAAAAGGAATATCATGCTAAACTATTCTATTTTCCATAATAAAATAGAACATTACATAGGAGTGCAAATTTATACTAAAAGAAAACATTCTCTACTGCAATCAGTACTAGGTAAAAAATACAACGGTTAATGTGGATATCCACATGGACTAGGAGGCCTTAGACCATGTCCTCTAACCTAAAAAGGTCCTCATCACAGAATCTAGACAACCATAGTTACCCTCATTTCCATCTACCACTCCCTACAAAATCATGTTGTGTACCCCTAGTTATCAACCGTCATAGATAGAGACAACATGTCTAATCTTCCTATTTCCTCAAGAAGGGCTAAAAAAGGATTTCAGTTAATTACAAACTATGTCATAATTTTACTTATAAAAATCTGAAGCTTGCACTTTCGTGTTCATTTACTCTTTATCTTCTTCACATAAACTATGCAAGTTTTAAGATTACCTTTAACTTCATTCTATTAAACAATAACCCCTTGAAACATCTTTTCAAAATTTTATTTTTCTCAATTCTTTTACGTCACTGCATAGCCTTTTAAGTGTTTACCATTTTTCATTTTATGTCTCAATTTCTCCCTTAAGACTTCTTATGATTTCCACTCAAGTTTAAGGTTAAATCACATACCAAAATAATTCCTCATATCTTTACCAATAGTTCATGCACACTACTGGAACCATTCTTACTAAATTATCCTTAATTATAAAAATTTATATTCTTAAAATTTTTCCCAAAAGTAAAAAAAGAGGATTATTGTAGCGAATCGACATTTTCCCGATCCTGATTATCGATACAAATACCGTATTGACTATCCAAACACCAGAAATTACCAGATCATTAATAGAAATAAGTTAGAAGATGAGAAATAGAAAGAAAATTAGAGTAGAAAAAAATAGATAGGATACAGAACTAAACAACAACACAATCTCACATCGCAGCGCAATAAAATATAATATATATATATATATAACAACTTTTGGAATACAAAATTTTAACTGTATATACATAGTATCATCAGAGTACAAAACTTATTCATCATAGTGGAAATAACAATAACTAAATAACTGTGAAGCCTCCTGCTCCAAGATCCTCTAAGTATATCTGCAAATACCTGAACTACTTTAATTCCCATACAAATTTGGACACCCAAGAGTTTAGGGTAAAACAAAACAAAATAAACTATATGTCAGTCATGGGACTAGTGTGAGTAAACTCCAACCACTTGGTTTAACCTTTAAAAATCCTTTTTAAAATAAAGGATTATCGTAAGACCAATCCACACATAAACAGGATGGTTTTTACCTTACGATAACCAAAAACATTCTTTGCAATCAATAATTTTCTGAGATTATAGTAGTGTCTAAAACAAATAAATATCAATCTAGTAGAACACTTGCATCTCACGCTCTACATATATAGTAGACAATCAAAACCGTGGGATCTTATTGGATAATGGATTCCAACCAGCAAGGTATGGCACCACCTTCTGACAGTGTATCTTTAAATAGGAATACATCGGGTTCAACAAGAACATCTTGTAACCCAGGCTAAACATGACCGGACTCTCATTTCGCTTGAGAGTACCGAATGTATTGTCACCAAGGATCGGGATCAACAACTGTTTCCAGAAAGAGATAACATCGAGTGATTAAAGAAGCAAACGTTATTTCTCTAGATTAGGCGACAATACACCCTACTTGGATGCGACACACTTAGCCATGCGACCTACCCGATTTTATACCATTTCCTGGTAGTGAAGCTTGAGGTTATGATTACTTACCTTTCATTGATAGCACAATCACTTTGAATGCCACATTGTCAGATCCATTAATCACTAATTAATTTGCACAAAGATAATATAGATATTATGCTAAGAGAATAAATTCTCCACCACCATATGTATATTTGTATAGACCAACATATGCGATCTTTGAAAATACTCTATCGACATTCGTCCATATATGTTCATCCTGAGATTGAACGAAACCTAAGGCTCAATTTCCATTAATCCATCTTTGGCAATTTCTACATAGGATTAATAGAAAAGCCCTTGTACTTTACTTTGTCTTTGATTTGTCTTCATATAATCTGATTCGCAACGCTACTGCCAGTACGCAGTGGTTCTTGGATAATAGTCCAACCGGTCTCTCCATATTGACAACGATATTGGCTAATACTTTGATGGTCGGTTATTTAACTATAGAAAAAAAACAATCATTCACCAAAAGCATCAAAAAATCACTAGGCCCTTAATTAATATTTCATTAATTAAACCACTTCTCCATTTCCTTGTCAGTATTTGTTAACCCAATATTTTCAACAAACGCCTTGGACTCTTACGCTACTTGCAAAACATTTTCATATATTACCTTCTTTTGTTTTCTATACTTAGAAAATATCTTCTGTTTATAATTGGAAAACATTCGAATTACTTATCTCTTTCACTAACTCGTTTATTTCTATACTTAGGAAATATTTATTATTATTATATTTCCAAAATTCCACTTACTTGGGTTAAAACGAATGTTTTGTGAAACGTCATTACAACAACCCAAAATAATGCATTCAGCTAAATCTTATTCAAACATTATATTCGAGACTTAATCTTGGTATTTATCGTTTAATAATGAAATCAATCGAGTTGGGGTATAATTACCTCTTAGACCTTGACTGAAAGCCTCCTTAACTTTAAAACAGACAAGACCACTTACCTCAAATAATCAACACCATAAAAACCAATTATTCTATTTTTAATTTCGTTTCCTTATCGAATTCTATATATATTGATATATTGACTAATAGTTATCAAATTTTCTTAAAAATATTCTAACTACTTAAATTATTGGAAAATATCGCTAGCACGTCCTTTGTACCGGTCAATAGCTCAAACCCCAACCCGCCTCTCTAAGCTCTTTCCATTCAAAAAGAAAATAAAAAAGCCAAGCGGCTTGCCGATTCGGTGCATAAAAACACATATGGAATTTAAACATGTACCTTTTTATCGAGCACTTGAATATTAATCTTCATTCTATTCATTCCATACCTATTTAACATATATACGTCCATTCCCAATTTATTCCAACTCAATCCAATCATTTTTAGCTCAATTCGCTTATTTTTTCCTCTTATTTGCCCATTTCACTTTATATTTGAACATATCACATTCATATACAATTTTAACTTACTTATAAACCAATTGAATTCCATTTTTAATTCAAGTTTCATATTCGATTTCGAATATAAATTTACAAGCCCTTTTTTCTTATCCAAAGTCTAATTTCGATTCAAATTTTCATTGACTAATTATTTTTCAAATTAGTTAATTCTGTTCAGTAATTAAAATCTGATTTTTGTTTCAAAAGTCAATCCATTTACTCCACTTGAGTTCAAATTTATTTATAACTGAAACCTGGATTTTTCTAATGGAAATTCAAGTTTTATTTGCTTAAAGCCCTTTTATCAATTTAAATAAACCGTTATGGTTTAATAGTGGTTTTGGTGTTGTTTTTCTGAAAATTTGATTTTGACATAACTCAAAATCTGTAAAACGAAATCCATATTTTTCTCTTCTATTAGAAAACTATTAATCAGTCGGTTCCGACGATTCTTGTTTCAAAGAATTCTGACTTAAATTGAGTTTTATATACTCAATTGAAGTCTGAAACGTCAAATTATAAACTACTGCGCTGCGAAGAGTTCATTTTAATTATATTTACTATAAACCTTTAAGCTTTATTTATTTCAAAAATTTCAACTCTATTGTTATATATATATATATATATATATATTAAACCAGTCTTCCCAATCCAACATAACATTTCTGATTTTTCCCTAATCGTTGATTATTTCATAATCAAGTTATAAATTTATTTATAACTCAAATTTCTATACTTAATTCCAATTCCCTTTGAAATAAATTATTTTATAAAATTCGGTATAACCGAATTTCAATTTTAACTTACTTGGATCTAACTTAATTTAGTTTATATTCCAAATTCCAGAATAAAATCTATCGTTTCTTTTTCGAAACATTTTCCACTTCACTTACAAATTAATTGAGACGACCCCAAACCCCGTTCCACGTGGAAAGGGTAAGCTTTGGAATATAACACATAAACAAATAACAGCAGAATAAAAATAAATAAATACACCAGATAATGTATAATAGAATACACTGGATAAATATAAACATCAGAGTTACACAGTATACAGGATCATACTTAGTACAAAATACAGTTCAGCTTTACATAAATGTCTATAGCGGAAACAAAACATAATATGTACACTAGGAGCTGAACAGCATAAAAAGAAAGAAGTGCCAGAATCCAGCTTCAACTCCCGCTATCCAGAAAGAGCCTGCTAAAAACTGAATACAAGGCTTCCCGTGTAGAAATAGGGCCACCCGAGTTTGCAAGTGAAACAAACTACGAGTCAGTCATGGGACTGGTATGAGAAATCTACTTAACTTACTTTATAATATGGCAATCACAGGACCACGCCGCTAACGTGGAACGGGTTTACTCCATTGGATTGTTAGTAATTTAAAACAAGTAAATCTTTTAAACATCGCAATGCTTTTTATAAAAATGAAGCCATTATAAGACTCAGTTCCCATCACACAATGCAACGCAAACCGTAGGATAGAGTTTTACCTTATAATGGCCAAATTATGCTTGATACGAATAAAACAAAAGCATTTGATATTATTACTAGTGTTTATATCTTTCAAAAATAATTTCAATCATAAGTATCAATCATAGACGGCATGGGTACCATATATCATGTCGCCATATATAGGTATACAATCAAAACCGCACAATGTCGTATCTGTAAATTGGATTTCCGTCATGAACCAAGGCAAGAGATCGTCCTTACCGCTTTGAAGCTCTCTAGCGTGAGCCTCAGGATCAGAGCTCGAGTGACCCTTGGATCGTCAGGGCCAGTCCACACTAAGTGGATTAAAATGCCTGAACACTGCGTTTCCCCACCCTATGGGGTGTAAACTGGTCATATACCAACCAAAACCATCGGACCAGGAGCGACCGATATAACCAAGGCGTCTCGCTATCCATCATCCACATAAGTAAAATTCCCAGGCGTGTCAAACCCAAAACACCACTCCTATCTAGAAAGGAACGCAGGTCTTCCCTGAGGTCCTCTCTCTTTTCTGAATCATACTGGGGTGTGAGGCTCGCGAAACAACGTTAAACACAAAGCTAGCTATTTAAAGCCCTACTTTGATCATCAACCACAAAGCTCTGCTTTTCAACAAAAGCTTTGATCACTGCATCTCTGTATGCCACGTTGTCAATCTATAACGTCAGACACACATCCATTTACTAGTCCGTTCTGGGTCTGAATGAAACCGGAGGATCTTTATTCCTCGCACATCCGAACGATCAACAAGTACGTCCAGACAACCACCACTGTAACCCCTTCAGGGCAGCAACTCCCATCCAAGGCATCAGTAGCCATCCATCCGACCTGAAGATCATCGGTCTTGCACCGTCTTCATATCTTCGACTTCTAACCGTCGATTAATTATTTGAAATGAGAATTAACTCGGCCCTTTCAAATAACTCACGTATTTTTAGAATTCAAATCAATTCATTTCAATGGCTAATTTATTCGACATCCATAATTCAGTTCATTAATGTAATTTTCACGTCAAACACATTCAACCATCAAATATCCAATAAACAGAGTAAATTCAGTTTATTTCCATTCCATATCATTTATATTATTTTATAACGATTTATCGTTATTTTTATTTATTTAAAAATAGCCAATTCATTCAAACGACACTTCAGGCCATAACGCGACCGTGGCGTTGTTTTTCTTCATATTTGATTTACACATATCTGAAAATCCAACTGTTGGATCTTTACAAATTTTAGATCATTGGAAAGATCTTTTCAAAACAAATCCAACGGTTCCAGTTTTGGCAAAATCTGACTGTCGGATCTCCCGGTACAATCGTTTGAAGTTACGATTTCAAAATACGAACTGCAGCGTCGTTATTCGATTTATTTTAATTATATTTATATAAATATATATATATATATAAATATAATTGATTCTGGCGCTGTTTTTCTTCAGATTTGAATTAAATATTCCAGACAATCCAACCGTTGGATCTTTACAAAGTTGGTGTTATTGGAAAGATATTTTCAAAGTGAACCAACGGTTTCGGTTTCGGGAAAATCCGATGGTCGGATCTCCCGTAATCATCGTTTGAAATCACGGTTTCAAAATATGAACTGCAACTTCGTTATTCGATTTATTTTAATTTTATTTATATATAAATATAAATATAATTCATTCTTCGATTTCAAAACCATATTCATTTCATATATTTGATAAAAACGATATTTTTATCCAACAGATATTTATTTCAACACATCACTATTTTTAACAATTCATATATATATATAATAAAAATGTGATTTTTATTGTCAAACAATTTATTTCAAAACACGATTATTTTATATACTTCATATAGATGATAAAAATGTGATTTTTTTAATTGTAAAACAATTTGTTTCAAAACACGGTTATTTTATATACTTCATATAGATGATAAAAATGTGATTTTTATTGTAAAACAATAAAAATGTGATTTTTATTGTAAAACAATTTATTTCAAAACACGATTATTTTATATACTTCATATAGATGATAAAAATGTGATTTTTATTGTAAAACAATTTGTTTCAAAATATGATTATTTTATATACTTCATATAGATGATAAAAATGTGATTTTTATTCTTCAAACCATTTCTATTTCATTCATTCGATAAAATGTTATTTTTATCGTTCAAACCATTCTATTTCATTCATCACATGAATATATTTCAATATATAAAAATAAATCAAAACAGAAATATTTCAGAAAATTTCGGCGGCATAACGACAGGGTAGTTAAAACCGGCACCGTCCCTAGTACGGCTCCTCGCTCTACCTTAAAGCCTCGCAGCTTTTATCAATGGGGATTTCAATATCTAGTTTGTACGCAGATGAATTTATTTTTCTTTTCCACAAACTAATCCTATGTGGTTTCAACCAAAATAATTATTCTCAACCACAAACAACCATATCAACCATTTGCATTTATCAACCAAATTTCACGCACAACTCAAACAAGTTGTCCATGGTTTGTGGACGACGGGTGTCGGGAGTTTCTAATCTCCGTCTACAACCTAATATATTTTATTTCTAAATTAGATTGAATTTAGAAATCTCACATTGGATTTCGTGATGCCAAAAATTATAGCAAGCTCTAAAAAATCTCTGATCTCTTCTAGAATGTAGAGGACGTTGTCACGGTCCCGGTGTCTCTTGTTTCACTGAATTTCAACAACAAACGAAAAAGATACGATTTTTATAAGTTTGCAACGCTTTAAAGTGAGGAAATCAGTTTAAAATCACCAACCCGTTACCTTTCAGGAATGGTTCGAATCTAGGGTTAGGTTTTCCAGCAAATCCGTCGAGCGGGGTGATGATCGGGCCACATGACGTCGAAGAGGGGGATGAGGCGCAGGTTCGCCGTCGGCGGCGTCCAGATCGGTGCTAGGAGGAATGGGCGGTGGCGCTTTAAAGGTCTGAACTTTGGCGAGGTGATTCTCCTCGTACAGGCGACGAGACGGAGGGTGGTGAGTATGGATTTGAAGCTCAGGTCGAGATCTACAAAAACCCTAACTGGAGGAGGGTCTGAATTTGTGTGTAGGAGGCACAATCGGGGGAGGAAAAAAAGAGGTGGTTTCCGCCTTCGATCTGGAGGTTTTATGGGGAGAGAGAAAATACTTAGAAAATGAATTAATATTTATAAAAAATCCTATTGGCCCATCTATATATTTAAAATTTTAAAGGTATTTTCACATCCGAACTCCAAATCAAACCCAACGAGTATAACCCCTAGTTAAATAACCCCATTCCGAACACAATGGAGTATGTTTCGTAAGCCCATTCGACTGTTTCAGTCAGTTATTCTTCAAATTAAAGTATAAAACATTCAATATTTGATTTGAACGTACATTTTAATTTGCTGGGGCCACATACTGATTTGAAAAATTCCAGAAAAATTATATCTGGCTATGTTGGGATGATACGGTCCCAACAAAACTAGTTTCGTCGAATTCTGAGACCGTTTGAAAAATGGTCATTTTCTGGTCAATCTAATTTAACTAAAATCAAATAAACACATTTTCCTTCGCCACGCTCACATATTAACTTCAAAAATTCTGGAATTTGAAACCTAGCAATAATTTGACATCCCAGATCCAAAAAAAGTGGTTTCGTCGAATTCTGAGGTCGTTTGCAAAATGTCTATTTTCAAGGGCTATATATTCTCTATAGCTATCTTTCTGAAAATTCATTTGGCCATAACTTTTGATTCCCTCTATGAAACTTCGATTTTTCAGATTCTTTAGAAAGATATTCATAAACAGAATTAAATATTTTTGGTTTCACTAAAATCCGTTTTATTTTGCACCCGGTACAGTCGGTCAAAGTTCGAATTCAAATTTTGAAACTGCCGCGCCATTTCAGGCCTTGTTTATAATTAAAATAAATATATTTATTTTCAAACATCGATTCAAATAGAATTTTCATCATTATTATTTTAAACATCCAAAATTCACTAAAATAGTTAAATTAAAAATTTTAAATTGGTTCAGATTTTCCGGGTTGTTACAATAATACTTGGATTTAAAATTTCATATTTATCCCATGGTAATTGTGCCACCTTATTATAAACGTCGTTTATAAATTTAACTTCCTTGTTTTATATATATTAAAAAAAATCATTTTAGATTCCATTTGAAATCCAATTCCTATCTTGGAATATTTTATTATAACTTATATAATTATAGAATCTAATTTTATATTTAATTTCAGTTTCTATCTAATACCATCTAAATACCCTTTCTGGAAATAATTTATTTTTAATAAATCCAATATAGTCGAATTCATATCATAAATCCATATGGATTTATTTAATTCTATATATATTCTGAACATCGGAATAAATTTCATTGTTTCCCTTTTTAACACAGTCCCAAATTTTCATTATAAATTCATATTTGAATTTAAATATTTAAATTATCCAAATGATCATTTTTCACCTTTCTTTATAACATCATTTGTATTACTTGTTAATATATTTTAACGAGTCTCGTTTTCAAATTCATTTGAAATTAAATATCTACTTTGGAAAAAAATTCCCTTTATAAATTCACACTTGTATTTACATTTCCCGAGTTATCCAATGATAATTCATTTCACTTCATTTACAAACATTGTTTGTAAATGAACTGCTAGTTTTTATTGTTTAAAACAAGCTAATATTTCCTAACCCATTCGAAATTCAAATTCTATTTTAGAAAAATAGATTTCCCCTCTTTTCACTATATTTTATATATTAATATTTAGTCCCAGTGATATATAAACATCCCACGCAATTATTAATCACAGGTTTTCTAACACATCATATATGCTTATATATATAAAAACAAATAATAATAAATTTTGAGGAATCCAGTTGGATCCTTCCAACCCGATTTCTTGCATCCACAGATGTTAGCCAACATAAATAACATCCATCCTGCTTCAATGTAGGATATCGCGGTATAGAAGGTTTTCCACTATCATATTGTGGGGCGCATAGGGTCATCTGCTAATGATATTGCGGGCATCCGCTAATGGTACTGCAGGAAAAATCCAACCACCAATATATATATATATATATATATATATATATATATATATATATATATATATAATAGCCACAACCACCAAGCCTATATAACTAATATATACGATAACCACAATTTGTCAATAAATAGCAATGCAACCAATCAACCAACATATAAATATTTAAATTAAATAAAAAAATTCAATTATAATAAATTATAATCGAACTAGAGAGTGAGTTTACTCACCATGATTTATTGTCGAAATATCGATTTGTTTTCGATTAAATTAAATAATTGTTTAATTTGATCGAAAATTCCCATTGGCTCCAGAATCACTTCAAATCCATTTCAATGTCCGTTCAAATCCTGCTGACTTCATTTTGTTTGGTTCTGATTTTGTTTAAATTAAAATTTCGTTTAATAAACAATCGAACCGTTCGAACAAAAAAATAAAACAAAAACTCAATTATTAAAACAAGATAATTACCTAATTAAGAATGATTATTTCTGCTCCTAAACCCTCCTTCCTAGTTCGATAATGCCTGTACCCAATCATTGCCGTGAACTTCACCTATATGCAGTTCCTCCACAGAGCATTGAACAGCATGAATCCACTGTCGTCCTCTTCCTCCTTAAGTCCTCTTCAATCTTACTACCCCAAGTGGAAGCTCGATGTCCTCGCCAAAATTCACTTTCATGTCTTCCTCACAAGCAATAGTGAAAATCATGATTCCCATTTCATCGCACTTTCTCATCACGCGCGCCTCCCACTGAACTCAGCTGCGACATCGAACTGTACTTCGCTCCTCAAAAATCGACAACCCTAGCCTATTTCTACGATGAAGTCGACCTTGAATTTTGTCGAATTGGAGGAAATATCATAAGCAAAATAAACGAGGCCGTGCTTTAGGCAACTCGCGATTTTGAATGGCCATTTTTATTGCAAAGCTCTCCTTTTTTAAACAAAATTAAGTTTGACTGAGGAAGAAATTCAAATAAAAAAGGGGAAACCCGTGATTTTAATTCGTTTAGAAGGGACCATAAATAGAAGACAAGCAATTTTGAATTTTGAAAAAAATTGAGAAGGGGGGATTTCGATCTATTTTGTTCGTGGTTTCTAAGAGAAAGGGGACTGGTTTATTTATAAACTTCATAGCAGCGTTCTAAGGAAGGTTCGTTGAAGTGTATTTAACAAGCTAAGAATTTTATAATATTTTATTTCGTGAAACTTATGTCTGCAGTAATATGCTAAAACTACTGCAGATGAGCTCCGATTGCAATGAGAATTTACACCCTGCAATGGTTTGATGTTGCGGACCCAATAAAATTGGTTTCATTTAAAACGAGGTGATATGTAAATTAGTTATTCTTAAGTACCATATTAAATCAATAAAATTTAATTTTAAATTCAAAACAAACAACTCCCAGATAATAAATTATTATTATCGTTTTTATTCAAATAGAAGTTATATTGATCATCTGAATTGCTACAGTTCAGTTTTATCTTCGGATTCATTTATATTTCGTTTTCGTATTGTAATAATCCGATACACTCGAAATTTATTCGCATATCGATTACTAAATCGATAAACTCCATATAAAAATCTATTTATAATTTCTAGCTCAACATTTAAAATAATATTAAATGTTTAAAATTAATTGACTTAAAATCTGGGTCGTTACCTTCTTCCTTCCTTAAAAGAATTTCGTCCCCAAAATTACTGAGGCAGGAAAAGGCTACAAACCCATTAACTTTTCAAAATTCACTTATGTTGAAACTCGACTCTTCACATTTCAATAATTTTAGTTCCCACCAAACTTTTGGTTTTCATTCATATTATGCATCATATATGTTTACATTGATTTACAATCAAGATAGTCACATCTAATTCCTATTCCATTCATATGCATTCAGATTCATTCAAATTGATTCTAAATCAATTCATTTACTTCGATCCATTTAACTTGCTTAAGTTAAATTTTAGTTTCGAAATTTGAATTCCAGGTCTTTATTCCAAATCTTTTAGGAATCATATAAATATACATATATACTTATTTCCATTTCAAATTCGAAACATTCGAGTTTTCCAAAACAACTTGTTTTCTTTCAAACAAATTTCCATAAAAACTCTTCTAAGATAGCAATTCATCACTTAGAAAATCAAAAACGAACACTGATGATGTTGTAGTCATCATCAGAATGATTTTCCAGCGACTGAAGTGAGTTCAGTGTTTGTCACTTTGTAAAACCATCAAAAATGACTTTTATTTAAAAATCATTTCAAAACAAATCTATATTATTTTAATATACTTCAAAAAATATTTTTTCCAATCCCCGGGATTCAAGTTCCAAATTCTAGTTTGAATCCAAATTTGATTCGTCTCATTTGTATAATTCATTATTATAAAAATTCTATTTAGTTATATATATAACCACTTCTATTTTATAATCTCATTTGATTATAATAATAACAATCAACAGATCCATATTTTATAATAATTTCAGAAAATTATTCCTTTTACATAAAAATATGGTTTTGGGTAAAATTATTTCATTTACCCACTTTAAAACAATATTATGCCAAGTTACTTTGTTCAAGTGTTTAAATTTTTCTATCGACTTCGTGGTGTCCATGATTCGACCAGAATTCATAAATCACTCAACAGACAAGCCAACAAAATATATATAGAAAATTAATATCAATTTACAAATATGCACTCTCATATATATACACTCAACTCATTCAAGGATACCGCTGACCTTATCTCTAATGACTAATTCCCTACTAAAGCCTAGGTATTCGCTCAACCTAAGATCTGATACCACTGTAGCGAACCAACATTTTCCCGATCCTGATTATCGATACAAATACCATATTAACTCTCCAAACACCAAAAATTGCCGGATCATTAATAGAAAGAAGTTAGAAGATGAGAAATAGAAAGAAAGAAAATTAGAATAGAAGAAAATAGATAGGAGACAGAACTAAACAACAACACAGAATCTCACATTGCAGCGGAATAAAATATAATATATATAACATCTTTTGGAATACAAAATTTTAACTGTACATGCATATTATCATCAGAGTATAACACTTATTCATCACAACGGAAATAACAATAATTAAATAACGATGAAGCCTCCTGCTCCAAGCTCCTCCAAGTATATCTGCAAATATCTGAACTACTTGGCTTCCCATACAAATTTGGGTACCCAAGAGTTTAGGGTAAAACAAAACAAAATAAACTCTGGGTCACTCATGGCACTGGTGTGAGTAAACTCCAACAACTTGGTTTAACTTTTAAAAATCCTTTCTAAAAGAAAGGATGATTGTAAGACTAATCCACACATAAACACGGATGGATTTTACCTTACGATAACCCAAAACATTACGTGAAATCAATACTTTTCTGATATTATAAAAGTGTCTAAAACAGATAAATATCAATCTAATAGAACGCTCGCATCTCACGCTCTACATATATAGTATACAATCAAAACCACGGGCTCTTATTGGATAATGGATTCCAACTGGCAAGGTATGAGACCACCTTCCGACAATGTATCTCTAGAGAGGAATACCTTGGGTTCAACAAGAACATCTTGCAACCAAGGCTAAACATAATCGGCCCCTCACTTCACTTGAGAACACCGAATGTGTTGTCACCAACGATTGGGATCAATAACCGTTTCCCAAAAGGGACAACAACAAAAGATTAAAGAAGCAAATGGAATTTCTTTAGATCAGGTGACAATACGTCCTACTTGGGTGTGACCCACTTAGCCATGTGACCTACCCGATTTTATACCATTTCGTGGTTTCGAAGCTTGAGGTTACAATTACTTACCTTTCATTGATAGCACAATCACTTCGAATGCCACATCATCATATTCGTTAATCACTAATTGATTTGCATAAAGATAATCTAGATATTATGCTAAGAGAGAAAAATTCTTCACCGCCATATTTATATTTGTACAGACCAACATATGCGATCGATGAAAATACTCTGTCAGACATTCGTCCATAAATGTTCGTCCTGGGATTGAAGAAAACCCAAGGCACAATTTCCATCAATCAATCTTAGGCAATTTCTAACTAGGATTAATAGAAAAACCCCTGGCACTTTTCTTCATCTTCGATTTGTCTTTATATAATCTGATCCGCAACGCTACTGCCAATACGGAGTGGTTCTTGGATAATAAGCCTGTCGGTCTCTCCATATTGACAACGATATTGGTCAATACTTCGACAGTCGGTTATTTAACTATCGAGGAAAAACAAACATTCACCCAAAGCATCAAACAATCACTGGGCTCTTAATTAATATTCATTAATTAAATTACTTCTCCATTTCCTTATCAATATTTTTTAACCCAATATTTTCAACAAGCATCTTGGCCTCTTACGCTATTTGCAAAACATTTTCATTTATCACCTTCTTTTATTTTCTATGCTTAAAAAATATCTTCTATTTATAATTGGAAAACATTCCAATTACTCTTCTCTTTCCCTAACTTGTTTATTTCTATACTTAGGAAATATTTATTATTATATTTCCAAAATTCCACTTAATTGGGTTAAAATGAATGTTGTGTAAAATATCGTTACAATAAGCCAAAATAATGCATTCAGCTAAATCTTATTCAAACATCGATCTTCGAGACTGAATCTTACTATTTATCGGTTAATAATGAAATCAATCAAGTTGGGGGTATGATTACCTCTCAGACCTTGACTGAAAGCATCCTTAACTTTAAAACAGACAAGACCACTTACTTCGAATAATCAACACCATAAATATCAAATAATGGTTTTAAAATGAGTATACGTTTCTCTTTCTATTCTTACCGGATTTAAATTTATAAATTTTCTTTTTGTTTATAATATTCTATTTTTAAGTTCGTTTCCTTATCGAATTCTTTATATATTGATATATTAATTTCTAATTATCAAATTTTCTTAAAAATATTCTAACTCCTAAAAATATCGCCAACACCTCCTTTGTACCAATTTTGTGGCTCAAACCCTTACTTGCCTCTCTAAGCCCTTTCCATTCAAAAAGAAAATAAAAAAGCCAAGCGGCTTGCCGATTCGGTGCATAAAAACTGATATTGGATTTAAAGATGAACCTTTTTACCGGGCACTCGAAGTATAATCTTTATTCTCTTGATCCATACCTATTTAACATATATAAGTCCATTCCCAATTTATTCCAACTCAATCCAATCATTTTTAACTCAATTCATTAATTTTTCTCTAATTAGCACATTTGCCCATTTAACTTTATATTTGAACATATCACGTTCATATACAATTTTAACTTGCTTATAAACGAATCGAATTCATTTTTAATTCAAGTTTCATATTTGATTTTGAATACAAATTTACAAACCCTTTTTTCTTATCCAAAGTCAAATTTCGAATCAAAATTTCATTAACTAATTATTCTTCAAATTAGTTAATTCTGTTCAATAATTAAAATCTAATTTTTGTTTCAAAAATCAATCCATTTACCTTACTTGAGTTCATATTTATTAATAACTCAAATCTGGATGTTTCTAATGGAAATTCAAGTTTTATTTGCTTAAAATCCTTTTAATTTTGACAAAACTCAAAACCTATGAGATGAAATCCATATTTTTCTCTTCTATTAGAAAACTATTATTTAATCAGTCCCAACGATTCTCGTTTCAAAGAATTTCAACTTAAATTGAGTTCTATATACTCAGTTGAAGTCCAAAATGTTAAATTACAAACTATCACGCTGCGACGAGTTTGTTTTAATTATATTTAAATATAAATATTTAAGCTTCGTTTATTTTAAAATTTTCAACTCTATTCTTATATATATGTGTACATATATTAAACTAGTCTTCCCAATCCAACTTAATATTTCTGATTTTCACTAATCATCGATTATTTCATAATCAAGTTATAAATTTATCTATAACTCAATTTTCTATACTAAATTCCAATTCCCTTTGAAATAAATTATTTTATAAAATTTGATATAATCGAATTTCACTTTTGACTTACTTGGACTTAACTCAATTTTGTTTATATTCCGAATTCCAAAGTAAAATCTACCATTTCTTTTTTGAAACGTTTTCCACTTCACTTTTAAATTCATACTTGAATTTAAATTTTCAAATTTATCCCATGATAATTATCCCTCTTTATTTATTAACTTTGTTTATAAAAATAAATTGCTTGTTTTATATATATTAAAACAAGTTTTAATTTCAAATTCCATTTTAAATCCAATTCCTATCTTGGAATATTTTATTATAACTTACACATATAATTATGGAATCTGTTTTTATATTTAATTTCAGTTTCTATCTAATACAATTTAAATACCCTTTCTGGAAATAAATTATTTTTGATAAATCCGACATAGTCGAATTCATATCATAAATCCATATGGATTTATTTTAATTTAATTTATATTCCGAACATCGGAATAAATTTCAATGTTTCCCTTTCTAACACAGTCCCAAATTCTCATTTTAAATTCATATTTGAATTTAAATATTTAAATCATCCAAATGATAATTTTTCACCTTTTTTTATAACATCGTTTATATTACTTGTTTGTATTTTTAAATAAGTCTCGATTTCAAATTCATTTGAAATTGAATTTCTACATTAGAAAAATAAATTTCCCCTTTTTAAATTCACACTTATGTTTACATTTCTGGAATTATCTAATGAGAATTCATTTCACTCCATTTATAAACATCATTTATAAATGAACTGCTTGTTTTTATTGTTCAAAACAAGTTAATATTTCCTAACCCATTCGAAATTCAAATTCTATTTTAGAAAAATAGATTTTCCCTTTTTATCTAAATATCCCTTTTCATGATATTTTATAAATTAATATTTAGACCCAATGATATTTAAACATCCAAAACACTTAACTATCGATCACAGGTTTTCTAACACATCATATATGATCATATATGAAAACAAATAATAATAAATTTTAAGGAATCCGGTTGGATCCCTCTAACCTGTTTTCCTGCATCCACATATGTTAGCCAACATAAATAATACCTATCCTACTTCAAGGCAGGATATTGTGGTATAGAAGGTCATCCACTATCATATTGTGGGGCGCATAGGGTCATTCGCTAACGATACTGCAGGAATCCGCTAGTGGTACTGCGGGAAAAATCCAATCACCAATATATATATATATATATATATATATAATAGCTACAACCACCATGCTTATATAACTAATATATATGATAATCATGATTTATCAATAAATAGAAATGCAACCAATCAACCAACAAACAACATATAAATATTTATATTAAATAAAAAATTCGACTATAATAAATTTTAATCGGACCAGAGAGTGAGTTTACTCACCGTAATTTGTTGTCGAAATACTGGTTTGATTTCGATTAAATTAAACAATTGTATAATTGGATCGAAAATCCCCATTGGCTCCAGAATCACTTCAAATCCAATTCAATGTGAGGTCAAATCCTGCTAACTTTGTTTTGTTCGGTTCTGATTTTATTCAAATTAAAACTTTGTTTAATAACCAATAGAACTATTTGAATAAAAAAACAAAATAAAATAAAAACTTAAGTATTAAACCAAGATAATTACCTAATTAAGAACGATTATTTCTGCGCCTAAACCCACCTTCCTAATTCGACATTGCCTGTACCCAACCATTGCCGTGAACTTCACCTATACGCAGCGCCTCTACAGAGCATTGAACAACATGAATCCACTTCCATCCTCTTCCTCCTTAACTCCCTTCAATCTTACTACCCCAAGTGGAAGCTCGATGTCCTCCCCAAAATTCGCGTTCATGTCTTCCCCGCAAGCTATAGTGAAAATCGCGATTCTCATTTCATCGCACTTTCTTAACATCACGCGAGCCTCTCACTGAACTCAGTTGCGACATCAAACTGTACTTTATGCCCCAAAAATCGACAACCTTAGCCTATTTCTACGATGAAGTTGGCCTTGAATTTGTTGAACGTGAAGAAATATTACACCCCTTATATTTTTATTTCAATTGAGCAAGATAAACGAGGTCGTGCTTTAGGCAATCGTGATTTCGAATGGCCATTTTTATTACAAACCTCTCCCTTTTTTATACGTAATTAAGTTTGGTTGAGGAATAAGTCCAAATAAAAAAGGAAAACCCATGATTTTAATTCATTCATAAGGGACCAAAAACAGAAGACAAGTGATTTCGAATTTTAATAGAATTTGAGAAGGGAGGATTTCGATCTATTTTGTTCGTGGTTTCTGAATGAAAGGCTGACTAGTTTATTTATAAATTTCATAGCAGCATTTTAAGGAAGATTCATTGAAGTGTATTTGACAAGCTAAGAATTTTATAAAATTTTATTTTCATGAAACTTACGTCTGAAGTTGTAACGGCCTGCAAATCCATACTATCTGAGCTGACTAATACAATACATGTCCAACTCAAATAATACAGAAATATGAGTCACTAAGGTTAAAGAAATAGAAATAGACAGAAGAAGAACTAAAGAAACATCAGAATCTCACAGCGGAACTGAACAAAATATAATATCATATATCATAACCTTTAAAATACAAATTTGTTTTGTATATACACACCACATTATAGTACAATCCATATACATCACAGCGGAAATAACTTTAAATAACTAACGATGAAGCCTCCTGCTTCAAGCTCCTCCAAGTGTATCTGTAAAATCCTAAAACACTTGACTGTCCATACAAATTTGGGCACCTAAGAGTATAGGGAAAATCAAACAAAATAAACTCTGAGTCAGTCATAGGACTGGTGTGAGTAAACTCCAACCATATCGTGTAACTTTGAAAAACATTTTGAAATAAAAGGATAATAGTAAGACAAACCCATACATAAATATGGACGGTTTTTACCTTACTATAACCCAAAACATTTCGATATCAAATTCCGGTGATATTATAATAATTTCTAATCAAATCAATAACCAAATAGTAGAACGCTTGCATCTCACGCTCTACACACATAGTATAAAATCAAAAACCGCAGGGCTCTTATTGGAGATTGGATTCCAACTATGAGAAGGTATGGGACCACCTCCCAATCAGTGTACTCTAGAGGAAATACACTGGGTTTCAGCAAGAACATCTTGCAACCCGGCCACACATGACCGACCACTCATTTAGCTTGAGTGTACCGAATATATTGTCACCCACGGTTGTCGACCGTCCAATCGTAATTTTTAAGACACAGAATCAAAAGAGGAATAGATAATGAATTTTCTCTAGATTGATGACAAATATACCATGCTTGGGTATGACCCAACTTGCCATGCTGCCTGCCCGATTTTTGTCATTTCCCTGTTGTGAGGCTTGAGGCTACGTTAATATTTAAGAACATCTGGCCACCATTCATTTTGAATGCCACATCGTCAAACCCATCAAATCACTATTTGATCTTCTCAAATATATTACGATATAAAAGCTAAGATAAACGAATTTCTCCACCACCAAACGTAATACCTTGAAAAGATTGTCTTATGTGATCCGTTAGGAATACTCTATCAAATATTCGTCCACACAAGTTATTCTGGGACTGGATAAACAGAACAACCCTCGAATTTCACTTCGTCTCCAATTTCTTTAGCATAATCTAATTCGCAACGCCTATGCCTTTACGGAGTCGGTTTCAAATATTATATCCAACCAGTCTCTCCGTATTAATATCGATGGTCCAAAAATCTTTGATAGCCGGTGATTTAACAATCAAAGGAAAACTAACATCCATCAAACAGTCACTGGCCCTTTCTAATATTAATTAAACTACTTTCCAAATTCCTTATCGAATTCTATGTATTGATATATTGATTTCTAGTTATCCAAATTTCTTAAAAATATTCTAACTCCTTAAATTTCCAGAAAATTTCGCCACTCTAAACCCTTTCCATTCAAAAAGAAAACTAAAATGCCAAGCGGCTTGCCCAGTAGACTCATAAAATCTCATATGGAAATTTAAACTTGTACCTTTTTGTCAGGCACTTAATATAAAATCTTCATTCTCTTCATTCCATACCTGTTTAATATATATATACACATATTCCCAATTTGCTTCAAATCAAACCAACGCTTTTTCATTAATCGCTTTCCACTCGCTAATTAATTAATTTCTTTGTTGAATCTATTTTAATTTGAACATATCATGTTCAAATATATTTGTATTCACTTATACAAAAATCAAATTCAAATTCCTGGCTCGCTTCCAAAATCTATTCCAAGTTTCATACGCAAATTCCCAATTTTAATTAACAAGTCCAATTCACTTAAACAAAGTTAAATTCGATCCAAAACTTGATTAACTAATTTCCTTTGGAATTAGTTAACATCATTCGATAAATATAAATCTGATTTTTGTTCCAAAAATCAATCCATTTACTCGATTGGAGTTCATATTTATTTCATACTCAAATCTGGATTTTACTAATGGGAATTCGGATTTTCATTCGCTCAAAACCCTTTATTTTATTCAATAAACCATTATGGTTTAAAAGCGATTACGGCGTTGTTTTTCTAAAAATTTGATTTTGATATAACTCAAATTTATAAGACAAAATCAAGATTTCTCTCTTCCATCAAAAAATTATCATTCCATAGGTTTGAAAGTTTCTTGTTTCATCGAATTCCGACTTATATGAGTTTTATAAACTCAATTGAAATTCGAATCGTCAAATTACGAACTATCGCGCTGTGGCGAGTTCGTTTTAATTAAATTTAATATAAATGTTTAAACTTCATTTACGAAATAAATTTCAACTCCATTTTCAATATTTTAAAATAATTGAGCCCGTTATCCAAATCTAACTTAACAATCCTGATTTCTCAAACTCGTCGATTTTTTTATTCCAAATTCAGAACTCAGTTATGAATTAATTAAACTCCAATTTTCTATATCCAATTCCAATTCACATGGAATGGGATCATTTATAAAATTTGATATAATTGAATTTCAATTATAAATTCTTTTATGGGAAAAAATAAATTTATTCAACATCCTTTACCATTACAAACTAATATCATCGATAATAGTGAAGTCATTCAAGTTGGGGTAAGTTATTTACCTCTCAGACCTTGACCGACAATGTTCTTATCTTGAGATAGATAAAAGCTTGTAATATAAAAACTCTACTTAAATCTTAACCTTTATTCCACTAAAAATATGGTTTTATAAACCATATTTACTATGGAAAAATCCATTCCCAAATTATGTGAGGAAAATTATTTCATCACTCTTATAAACATTGTTTATAAATTAACTTCCTTATTTTATATTAAACAAACTTATATTTAAAAAAAAATTCTATTTGAGCTTTATTCTCATTTTGGAGTATAACTTTTATTTAAAAACTTAGCATCTATTTTCATATTAAATTTTAAATGTCTATTTAATATAATTCCAATATCCTTTCTCAAATTAATTATTTTTATAAATTCGACATAGTCGAATTTTAATTCTAAATATACACTGATTATTCCAATTCAATTCATATTCCGAACATCGAAATAAATCCATCGTTTTTCCTTTTAAGTGATTCTCATTCCCCCTTTTTAAATTCATATTTGAATTTAAATTTATAAATTATCCAATGATAATTTTATTTTTCCATTTAAAACATCGTTTAGAAGTTCAGGTACTTGTTTTTATTATTAAAAGTAAATATTTCATACCTCGTTCAAAATTACATTTCTATTTTAGAAAATAAAATTTCCCTTTTAAGATCTAAAAATGCCTTTTATGATATTTTAAATATAAAAATCTAGGGCCAGTGATATTCAAACATCCAAGTCACCCAATTATCAATCACAGGTTTTCGAACAAATTATATATGATAATATATATGGAAACAAACAATTATAAATTTTGAGGGATCCAGTTGGATCCCTTCAACCTGTTTTCCAACATCCACATATGTCAGCCAACATAAATAATACCAATCCTACTTCAAGGCAGGATATCGCGGTATAGAAGGTCATCCACTCATATATCGTGGGGCGATATGGTCATCTGCTAATGATACTTTGAGCATCCGCTAATGGTACTACGGGAAATATCCTATATATATATATATATATATATATATATATATATATATATATATATATATATATAACAGCCACAACCACCAAGCCAAAATAACTAATATATATAATCTCCACAATTTGTAAATAAACAGCAATGCAACCAATCAACCAACAAACAACATATAAATATTCGTGTTAAATGAAAATTTGATTATAATAAATTATAATCGAACCAGAGAGTGAGTCTACTCACCTGATTTTCGTTCTTCGAATATCCAATTAAAATTCCACACCTTGCGACAACAATTTAACTTGAGTGAATTATTCCTACGATTATTTGATTTTAATTTACCGATTAAACATTTATTTAAATTAACAACTAAAGTACACAAATAAATTAATGTATGAATTTTAAATTTTGTAGCAACATTTACCTTATCGCCTTTGTACATCACTCGACCAACCACGAAGCTCACTCAATAAACGTTGATATTCTTCTACTACAATCAGCTCGAAAAAAATTCTTCTACCACTTTGGTAATTTCTCGAAAAATTCACTGTCCATTCTACATTCTTTGCTACCACCTCTATCAACAAAAGACCGTCCTCCCGAACCCGGATCTCCACCAAACAACTACTTCTGATTCCCAATCATGCCAGCATCGTATGGCACTCCACACTTCACTGCATCGTCCATTCAAAAACAAAAGCCCAACTTCCTTATTTCCATCATCGAACTCAAACTCATCCCCAAAAACATATCGTACTCCCTTCTGAACAACAACCAATGCACGTCTCCCCTCTAGTCTGTCCATACCTACTTCGCACTCTCTAACATATCAAACTAGTTTGTCCCGACTCCACTTCAGTCTCCCCTTCGAAACCCCACTCCAGCCTTCAACATCGACCTCAACTTTACCCCTCAGGTTGCTACCGATGCCAACAAATCCCACCTTAATTACACCATGTAAAAACCTAATTCCAGACACTCCACCAACCAAGAAAGCCATTACAACCAACCCCGACTCTAACGCCGCCCATGTTGTGCTCTATCTTTCCCTGAATTGAGGTTGCATCTCAGCCCAAGCTCGCGATGCTATGATCCTGTGCGAGCGCCTCTTTGTTGCTCACAGATCATTACATCAGATGTGAATTCAAAATTAAATTCGATTTCTTTTTTTTCGGTGGAATTGGATTTCTAATGTCTGAGTAAAAGGAACGAGGATGAATGGTTTATTGGGTTTGAGAAGTAAAATAAGGAAGGCATTGGGATTAATTTATGGATGAACGAGGCGAGCATTCATACCAACCATTTATTCGTTGTTTTCCTTTGAACGAAAGGAAGGAGACCAATTTTACAGCTCGAAGAAGAAGGTAAGATGTGCGATAGGTCTGCATAATTAATTCTTAGGGTGGTAAAAATTTATTTGATTTGATTATGTAGAAGATTTGATTAGAATATACAATATATAATAACTCAAAATATCCCGTGGTCCCTGATTTTCACCCGTGAACTCCTATTTAACTGTAGCGACTGATGTTCTCATATTATAACGTTATTCTGAACCCAAGGGAACAGATTCTAAATTTTAATTTGATCATATGGAGAAGATATTAATTTAAACCAACGAGTTAAACTAAATCTAAATTGGTTTCAAACAGTTAAATTCATCGATAATAAATAATATTATCGTTCTAATTTAATATAGACTTTATATTTATCGATAGAATCATTTCGATTCAGTTTTAACTCTGAATTCAATTGTTTATTGTTTCCATATTCGATAATTCAATATATTCAATATTAAATTGTATATCGATTATTAAATTAGTAAATTCAATAAATATCCGTTTATTATTCCAATTCAACATTTAAAATAAATTTAAATTTTTATTATAAAATAGCTAAAAAATACGGGACATTATAGAAGTAATATGCTAAACTACTGCAGATGAGCTCCAATTGCAATGAAAATTTGCATACTGCTACGGTTTGATGTTGCGGACCTAATAAAATTGGTATCATTGAAAACCGAGGTAATTTGTAAATTAATTATTCTTAAGTGCCAAATTAAATCAAGATAATTTAATTTTAAATTCAAAACAAACAATTCCTCGATAATAAATTATTATTATTATTATCATTTTTATTCAAATAGAAGTTATATTGATCATCTGAATTGCTTCGATTTAGTTTTATCTTTGAATTCATTTATATTTCATTTTCGCATTACGATAATCCGATATACTCGAAATTTAATAGTATATCAATTACTAAATCGATAAACTCCATATAAAAATCTATTTATATTTTCTAACTCAACATTTAAAATAATAATAAATTTTTAAAATTAATTAACCAAAAACCCAGGTCATTAAAATTATGCACTTCAACTCAGTTGGAGCTTTTATTTTTCAAGAGGAATTAATACGATTAAGTTTCTATGAATCTTTTCTAAAGAAGACTTTTATATTCTATGTAATGTAACAAGCAAACTTCAATTTTTTTTTCATTTCTTTTTTGAATTAGGTGGCAAAAATATGGTGTTTCACCTATATTTTGTACACCTCTTTCGTTCTATATTACCTGTCACTTGTACAAAACATGTTCACTTACAAATCTATTGATTCATAATAACTTATCCTATAATTCTTTTTGTTTCAGTAAGTTAAAGTGTGTCCCAATCCTTTTTTAATGAAAAACCACCATATGTCTTTCACTTAAGATCACTTATGCACTACATATGTCTAATTCATTTATATTCGTGATTTGTCTTAACCACTTATATCGCTTAACCGCACAACATGCATACGCACTTTTTTTCAAAAATTGTATTAATGTAACTCTTAATATTACAAACCAGTATATTTCTAAAATTGTAAACTTTAAACTTGAAAACTTTTCTAGAAATCTTTTTCTGTATATTTTTTAAGTTCGTTTTAAAAGTTCAACAGTGGGGCTAAGTATAAAGTGGTTTCTTAACTATCATTCCCAAATTATTTATGCGAAACTATATTTCTTTATCCAAAATTTCTCTCTCTAATTCCTCTAAACTACGTCAGAACTGAAAAATGAGACTAGCACCACTTTGGTGCCAAATGTGTGTGTGTGTGTATTGAATCCATTTTCTCTTTCTTACTCTTTCTAAATTTCCAAGGCTTAACTGCCCAATCCGTTAATCTGAAATATCAAAATTTGGGATATTAACACATGAAATATTCTCTGCTTTTTTAAAATATATTGTACACTTTTCACTTTAGCCAGTCATGGACCTACCTTTTCACCAAATTTCTATAACAATTGCCTTTAGTGTACAAAACTGATATCCCAGCTTTTTCCATGCCACTTTACTTAATTAGTGGGCTCCTCTATAGATCTAGATATATATATATAATATTTATATTTTATAAAAGTACAAATATGATCACTCACTATCTATGTAGGGATCTTAAACCTATGCGATGATACCAGATGTAACTACCCTAATTTCAGCAAGCCGAATTTTTTGCAAAATGCTAAAATCCAAGTTTACTGAATCCCGAGTTGGTTTGTCTGGTATCCTGCACAAAGGCAAAGATAAAATAGATCAAAGCCCATAGTAAAATATCTCACAATGAAAAAAATAAAATATAATAGTTAGTAAATACTTACAATAATAATGATACTATCTAACAAGTATCTCTAAGCTATATAATCTCTTCCACCTATCTAACCTGCGGGTTTTTTATGAGGAGGGGGTCAGAATAAAAGTTTTGGTAAATGGAAAAATTATACTTTCTACAAACAACACTACATATACCGCTTTATAATTGGACTACTTATATTTAGTTATGTGGGTTTATAATACGTTACATTTCTGATTTCACGCATAAATCGTACCCACCTGCTCCCAAGTAGATTAACCTAATAAATCATATATGTAGCTATATACCCCTCATCTTAAGGTACTCCTCGTAGTACCTTTCTTAAGTGGTCTTAATTTCCATACTGCAAAAACGCACTGAATATCCATCGTCATGCTACGAAAGCGTACTAGACCACGCTACGAACGTGTACTAACTCTCCATCGCTACAGTACCAAAGCATACTAAGCCACACTATCAAAGCATACTAAGCCTCCATCGATGTGCTACGAAAGTGCCCTAATCCTGAGTTCCCCTACAGAATTCAGTTAGGGAATTTATATATCTATAAAGGACAGCTTCGTTAGGCCTACAGTACAGATATCCATATTGGTATATCTCTTTTCTCAGTGGTTGTGGCCTCAGTCGCCTCTTTAACTAATGAAATACCATTCAAAAAGCTAAGTGACTGTGCCCTGACCATACAATTTAAACATCCAGTTGGTGTTATCCCTCATCCAATGTCTTGATAGAAAATATGATTTGCCTGTTGGTTTAGCCCACGTTTTTTCCGTACTCGCTCCAACTGATGATGATAGGTATCTGAAGACTTACTAGCCTTATTGGGTCCTAACCATGAAGCCTGCTCTTAGAGTCAAGGCAGCCGCCGAATCATCTGAAAAATCATCCCATCGCTCCTATTGTTGCTTTTAATGTAAATTCAGCCAAGGCATACTCAATGGATGGAACCGTACTGAGATGCCTCAGGGGGTCTAGCTTCGTTAAGCCAACCTCAGAGGGTCATTTAAGAGTATCCTCACGTCCCATAGAAGCCCCGTCGAATAATAAGTTGGACGAGCTCCTACCGTATCTCCGGATACCTTCGATGATGTGCCCTATTGGACACTTCAGACTGGACCAAATGCATATCACTATTTTATTAGCCATTGTGTCTAATTTACCATTATGCATTTCATTTACTTTTCTTACCGTTGATCCTTTAATCCATTTAATCCGAATATTCATTATTTGTTAATCAATTTTATTAGTTATCATAAAACCATTTAATAACCATAGAATTTTAGGCTCGTAACTTAATACCTTGTAAGTCAAATTGTTCATATTAAAGCCTAATGCCTTCTTCAATAAAAAAGAAAAAGAAAAAGCCAAGCGGCTAGCCAATCGGCTCATAAAATCATCCAAACTCAATAAATTTGTAAACATGTACCTATTTGTTGGGCAAATAATTTTATTTTTCTGCTCTAATCAAAAAATGGAAAGTACCAGAAATTCGGCATACCATCAGAGAAACTTCCTTGACCAATATGATAGATCAAGAAAATAGCAGTAGCAGCTGCAACAAGAGCTGAATATGCAACAGCAATCCAAGGACGCATACCCAGACGGAAACTAAGTTCCCATTCACGACCCAGTACATGTATATGCATGCAAATGCGACTAATTTTCAATACAATCCACTATTTGGTTCAATTTGGCAAAAGTTTCAACATTTAATTAATCAAACAATAATCATTCAATTATTGAATTAACGTTTCAAATTCATAATTTTGATATATATACAGAAAATCATGTTTTTGATGCCAAATCACAACAATAAATCTATATAGTTTTGGTTCTCACACCAGTCTAATGGAAATATATAGATATCACACCTTCGAAACACGAATATAAATGTTAATAATGCTGCAGCCTTATCAGAATCATCCCCGGGCAACTAGAGTGTGATTCTATATCTATCCATCATATTAAAACTTCGAATATACGTTCATGAAGCGTATATGCAAAACCTTTATATAGTCGATTGTCCAAATTCAATACAAATAGAATATTCAAATACGTATAAACTGGTTTAAATTTTCAAAACAATATTGTTTTATTTTTAAAATATACTCTTCACACTCATTCTAGGATACTACTGATCCCATCTCTAACGAGCTATTCTTATTGGACATTGCTAATCCAATTTCTGATGAATTCTTTCATATGGTCCTAATGTGTCTTGTTCTCGAGCTCTGTAAACCAAAGCTCTGATACCAAATGTGATAGCCCGTAACTTCCCCGGTAAGGAAAGCCCGGATTATCTTGAGAACACGACAAAATAAAACGCAAACAGAAGAACATTTCATTGTTTATTACAACAATTTCATCAGAATACAAGAATATACAGAGTATGAATAAATATTACACATTTGACAAATATCAGAGATTACAATAAATTACATAGCAGCAGAAAATAATACAATACACAACTAGAAGTAATACACAGATACAGAGCTTTCCGAGTATCGTTTCAGCTATAAACCAGGATCCTGTGAATATAAATCTGCAAAACCAAGACTATTAGCTACCCGTGTCCAAAATAAGGGCACCCAGAGTTTAGGTTAAAACAATAAACTCTAGGTCAGTCATGTGACTGGTGTGAGAACTAAAATAGTTATTTAAAACTTTACTTTAAAAGAGAGTAATTCAAGGGACCACGCCATATAACACGGAATGGGTTTCCTCCCAAGAATACTAGTGCACATAGCAAAACAGCGCAATGCTTTTTGGAAAAATGAAGCTATTATAAGACCCAGGTCCCATCACACAATGCAACGCAAGCCGGAGGATAGGGTTTTCCCTTATAATAGCCAAACATACTTGGTACGTTTAAAACAAATCATTTGATACTATTATAGGTGTATAGTTTCAAAACAATTTCAATCATAAATATCAATCATAGACGGCATGGGTACCATATATAATGTCGCCATACTAGTCTCTACAAATAAAATCGCAATGTCACGTATTGGAAATTGGATTCCATCATGAGTCGAGGCAAGGGGCAAGCTCCTCTCCGATTCGAGACACTCTAGCAAATGTCTCAGGACCACACACAGCGATCCCTTGGAACCTCCAAGGCCGGTCCTCTCTTACTTTTGAGGATTGGCAATTCCTGAACACATGTTTCCCGGTCCTATAGGACCTATATATAATGGTCTGTACGTCGGCTCACATAGTGCCAGTTATCGACCATATATTCGAGGCGCCTCACATCCAACAACCACACAGGTGAAAACTATATATAAATGTCAGCCAGTTTAAGCACTGACACCACCACTAGCTAGAAAGAAACGTCGTGCACTCCTTGGGTCCTTATCCCGTTTTTGACTCATACCGAGGTGTGAGGCTCGCGAGTTCACGCCATACACAAAGCTGTGCCATACAGGCCATGCTTTGATCATCAACCACAAGACTTTGCTTTTCAACAGAAGCCTTGATCATTTTCCACTTAGGCATGCCACACAGGCAATTCACTCCATGCGACTGATGTCCATCGATATACAACCTATGAGCTCGTACGTCTTAGAGAAGGGCGTTAAGCAAGAGAATAAATTCTTCGCTGCCAAACATATGTATATTTAATAGAGATCAATCAACACAGAATAAAATCCAATGTCAGACACACAGTCCATTTACAAGTTCGTTCTGTGTCTGAACGAAACCGGAGGCACTTTCCTCGCATATCCATCGATCTCCAAGTATGTCTGGACGACCACCGACTGATTCCCTCCTCTTGGGTGTACAGCCCAATCAAGATCATCAATAATCATCCAAACAATGTGAAGATTTCTGGTCTTCAACCACCATCTTCATCTTCGACTTATCGTCGAATCGGTTATTCAGAATGGGTATAAACCCGGCCTTTTCGAATAACCCGCGTATATAATAAACAAATGTTACACAAACACAACATACGCCTCATTCCAACTCAGAATATTCTTTTATTCAAAGTTTCATATTCTTAGGGAAAAGTTCCCATTAATTTTATCAAAGATAAATTCTTCTAAATTTACTCTTTAATCTTCCTTTGGATATCATTTCAAACCATATTATGGTTTTCCAAACTAGTCGGAATTAGCGAACCACACCAAATTAATTATTTATTTTATTTCCCAATCCCAACCTATTCATCCCCTAGAGCAAAACTGGTAATACTCCATATCTAACACCACGGTGTTACCGGTAAAATTAATTACCATTTCACGTTCAAATCTAATGAAAGATTTAATTATTGCTTTGGAGCAGAACTGGTGATACTCCATTCTCGATCACTTTCCAAATTTGATAATTTAAATTATCAATTCACATTTCAATCTAATTACAGATTCATTAAAACTCCACTTAGTTTTAATCTTCTCAAAAATCAATAATCTGTCTTTAACTGGGTTAAAGAACCAATGTCATCTAAAACACGATTCACGATAAACCCCAAATCACCTTCTATTGTTAATCGGGTTAAAGAACAGGTGTTATTCAAAACACCGCTCACGATAAACCCAAAACCAATTTAAATTCAATTCCAATTAATATTATTTAATTGGTACACTTCATTAAATCTAAATAGAAAGATTTAATCTTTTTCTCAATTGGGTTTAAGAACAGTGTCAATGAAGACACCATTCACGACAAACCCAAATCACATTTGATATTAAATACAAGGCTCTGAATAGAAAATATATCGGCTTATATTCAATATCAGATTCCACGACCAACAAATATCGTATTGGAAATAACGATATGAATATATCTTTCAAATTTCCACAACCATATCTGTATAATCACAAAATCCAACATCGAAATATTCCGAAGACATTTTCGATTCAAATCCATTTCAATTCACGTATTGGAAATTCTGATTATTTTTAAAACCACTTTCAAATTCAATTTATTTATTTCTAAAATAAATTGATTTTAATTCTAGTTCAAAACTAGTTCATTTCGATAAAAATCTATTTTTATCTTTTCTAATGTGGAATTTTCACCCCAGTTCTTTCCAATTCATTTCTTATGATTTTACACAAATTATTAATATTTTTAATAATTTTATCTAGGCCCGTACAGTCGATTTCCATCAACGGCCATCGAACTGCACTTACAACGACCTTTTCCAAATTTGATTTGGACATAATTCCAAATCCAACCGTTAGATTTCAAATTTCTAATATTCATTGGAAAGCTCTTCTCGATACGAACCCAACGGTTCCAGTTTTAGGAGAATCCGATGGTCGGATCTCCCGCAACGTCAATTCGAAGTCAATGGTCGAAATTCGTGAACTGCCGCGGCGCGGCGCGTTCTATTCAGGCCATTATATATATTATATATATTTCGTCGATTTCCTTCTAAACGTATTTTATAAATCGTTTTAAATTCGTTTTCGAAATGATTTCAACTTCATATTCAATTTCGAATCAAAATTGAATATTCCACATCATCGATATACAAATGATAATATTTTCAAAACGTTATATTTTGAAATCACTTCCTTTTCTATAATTATTATAAAAATGAATATATTCGATATAAATATCGTTCGCATCAAAATAGCGCATCTCTAATCAACACGGCTTTATATATTTCAATAACTTCGTTATTATATTCAACAAATGAGTATTTATTCTATTCGATACATGAATCTATATTTTTTTCAACACATGAGCATCGTCAACACATGACTATTTATCCTACTCAATATATTTTATAAAATTATGGTATCTATCATTTGATTTTTAATCAGACTCCAACTGTAAAGTAGTAAGAGAATGATTCCCTAAGTATTAACCTCGATGGCCGAAACCAACATCAGATCATTACCCAGGAAACCACTCCATCTTATCTAGTTTTCAGTTAGTTTCTAATCTTAAATATGATAAAGATGTAAATTTTATTGTTAAAATATTTTACTCAACACATGAATATTTTCAACACATGAATATATATTTGCTTCTGTTCAACACATGAATATATATTCCTTCTATTCAACACATGAATATATATTTCTTTTCCAAATTGGAATGAGGCCCAATCAGTTACCATATAATGTTAATTATATGGATTCCATACAACACATGTATATAATAGCAACGATAAATAATCAACCATCATCCAAAGTGCACCACACAACTGCATAAGCATCAAATATAAATAATTAATGCTTACACAGTCTGTCGACCAATCGATTGACACACAACTAAATAATTGGGATTAGTGTACGCCAAATATCATCCCAACACCCGTGTGGGGTTTCAAATCAACACACTGAATATTATTTGTACAGTTGGGCGATGTGTAAAATTTATCGTCCTAATCAATATCCTTCAAATAGGTGTACATAAATAAACAGTCCGATTTGTAATTGAATATTTATTTATTCACATTCACGTTTAAAAATTATACTTTTAATGATGAAATATATTTTTAACTATAAAATATTTTACTTTATTTCACATCACACAATCAATTTTCATCACAACAAACAATCAAACATACAAGCCATCCATGGTCTGTGGCCGACGGGTGTCGGTGCTACTAAACACCGTCTGCATCCTAGTATATATTATAACTAGAAAAAGAAAATTTAAAGTGAGAAGTTCGCACCGACTAGCTAAACCAACATCACGACTCTTCTAGTGTAGAAATCTTCGCCCTTCTCGCCTTTTGTCAATTTCATTGCCCGTAGCCACTACATATATAAAATCACATTTTTATATTGTTGCTATGTATATAAAAATCCTATTTTTATACCGCTACTGTATAGATAAAAATTCTATTTTTACACCGCTACTATATAGATAAAAATTCTATTTTTACATCGCTACTATATAGATAAAAATTCTATTTTTACATCGCTACATGAATAAAAATTATATTTTTATATTCTCTGTTATATAAAAATTCTATTTTCTATCCGCTACCTATATAAAAATCGAATTTTTACTTTACTACACATATAAAAATTATATTTTTAACCTTTCTATAATATAAAAATTATATTTTTATCCTTGCCATAATATAAAAATCCCACCTTTCATTTATTTAAAAAAATATATCTTTACTATCTCAAAAATCTGATCTTTCCTCTATTAAAAATCCGATCTTTTCTCTATTAAAAACTGTATCTCTTCATGACTAAAAATCACATATTTACCTAGCATAAAAATTAGATTTTTATTGAACAAAATAAAATAAAATCAGAAAACTTACTGATTTTTGAATGGGGGGAGAGTCTCACGTCGGGTCAGTGGGCGCCGGACTTGGATGGTGGCAGGGGAGGTGCGCAGGAGGTGGAGAGGCGGCGGCTTGCGGAGGTTGGCTAGGGGGTTCGAGGGTTTGGGTTGCTTGGGGTTTTGAAGCGGCGGATGGGGATGAGCTGAGGGGTGGAGCAGGTGGGGAGGAGGGCGGCGGTCCGCCCCGGTGGCGGCGCCGGGGGCGAGCCGGCCTCCGTTGGCCGCGTCGGCGGAATCCCCCCCAGTCGCGTTTTTTGTTTTTTTTTCTATCAGGGGTTGACTGATTTTGAAGAAAAGGGGGGAGCTAGGGTTTTTATATTTTTTTATTTAATTAATTAATTTCAAAAAGCAACTTTTTATTTTGACTTCGAAATCGAACCCACCGTCTGTCGTCCATAGCTAATCACCCCCATTCCGAACACAATGGGATATGTATCGTAGGCTGATTCGATCGTTTCGATCAGTTTTCGTCAAAATCAAAATATAACACTATATACTCAATTTGAACGCACATTTTTATTTACCAGGGCCACATACAGACTCTAAAAATTCCCGAAAAATATTTTCTAGCTTCGTATTGATGATACGGTCCTAACAAAACCAATTTCGTCAAATTCTAAGACCGTTTGAAAAATGGTCATTTTCCAGTCGATTAAAATCAACTAAAACTGGTCAAACGCGTTTTCCTTCGCCACGCTCCCATATTGATTCAAAAAATTATGAATTTCAAAACCTAGCATTAACTTGATATCGCGGATCCAACAAAAGTGGTTTCGTCGAAAACCGAGGTCGTTTGCAAAATTCCTATTTTTAAGGGCCTGAATTCCATAGCGACTATTCTGAATTTTCAACTGGGCATATCTTTTGATTCCCGCTATGAAATTTCGATTTCTTGAATTCGTTGGAAAGATATTCTCAAATAGATTCTAATATTTTTGGTTTCGCTAAAATTCGGTTTATTTTGAATCCTATACAGTCATTTGAAATTTGAAATTTGAAATCGAATTATCGAACTACCGCGCCATTTTCAATTCCTTTTATAATTAAAATAATATATATATATTCTAACGACGATTCGAATAAATATATACTTCTATTTCTATTCAAAATAGATTTCTCGTCGATATTATTTAAAATAATTCATTTTAGATATTCAAAATTCACTAAAATTGCCAAAATAAAAATTTTAAATTGGCTCTGATTTCCGGGTTATTACATTGTGCTTATTAAACTTCAGTTTATTTATAATAAGCCTTTATTTCACATTTAATTATAACCTTCATTTTGTGACCTAAACTGCCTATTATGATTCATCTTTGCAAATTTATTTCTTTAGAACATTAGGCACGTTCCTACCTGATTAGTTATTAAAACTGCATAGAATTTATTTCTATAGTTTAAGGTAATTGCTGTAATAAGAATCCATAATTGCAAGACATTCATTTATTCATTTTTAGGTTATTGGAAAGTGAACAATACGGCAACATCCCTATTTGCACCAATTCACGCAATTATTTCTTTTTATTCTTGCAATTATGTTTTCCATTTTTCTTACAAACCAAACAATGGAAATATATTCTTTTTTCCCACCAATCAATCTCCTATTTTAGATAGTATACATTAATTCCTATTTTTAACTTATTTTCCCTATTTTGATAACTACAGTAAATTTGGCCACAATTGGGTTTATACCCTTTTCTATCAATCCTAACAATTTCTATATTCCTTATATTATAAATCTGAAAGGTAACTTTAACAAATACTATGGAAATTATCAGATTTACCATTTAACTACACATTTACTGTACATAATATTAATTATGTCATGTCAACTTGTATCATAGTTATTCAGCAAGTTTACCAAGTTTGCTTGTTTTCCATCCAGTATTCTCTTTTTGTTACAATTTATCCCTAAGTCACCAAATTCTTATTCTTATAATTCCAATTGAATCATAATTTCCCCATGTGCGCAAAATAAAAATTAAACAGTCATATACATACGTTAATATTGCAGATTTATACATATTTTGCACTTAATCAAAATTCAACTTAAAATTGTAAAATCCGATGTAGAAAGGGGAGAAAAGGACTGAGAGAATATCTTATTAATTTAATAAAAATCAAACGATATTATATACCATTATATACAAAAATATATAATTTAAATCCAGTCACATGCAATTTGCGCTTCAAATCTGAATCTGATTCGTATCCAGGCTTATTATCTATTTTGACAAGAAATCCAAGTATCTAAATCTTGAATCCATTGCTCCAAATATCAAATCAAATAAATTTAATCTAATCAATTTTGTTATTGAAGAGTTTGGAGGAGAAAAGGAATGATAGAGCTCCATCATCCTCTCGGAAAATATGCGTGATTTATTCCTTTCTCGTTTTGTTCCATTGCATATTTATTTTTGGACCATTTTGTTTATTTCTATATTTTATTATATTCTTTTTCGTTTTGACGCGCGTTTTTGTTTCTATATTTTATTATATTCTTTTTCATTTTTGGCACGCGTTCAAATTATAAATTCAAATGCATAATTAATATGCGCATGTACTTTGCGATTTATTTCTATATACTTACACAAGTGTAACAACCCGCATTTTACGCATCGGAGGATCGTAGGATATTTATTTCATTTTCATATGAGATCGTATAGTCGTGTAACTTTGGGGAACGACTATTGAGGTTATTTCCCATGTTCACGATTTCTGCCGATTTTTAAATGACCGTTTTGCCCCTGGCGAATCATGTTTTGCCCATAACTTTTCATTGGTAACGAGTTTTGACCTAAAACCACTTCTATTGGATTCAGATGATGGTTTACCTTTCCCTAAAGTGGTCACACTAGCCAAACGGATTTACCATTTGGGAGATATGGCTGAAACAAGGTCTATAAGGTGAAAAACAGCTTAACCGAGCGTAATTAGAGTGATTAGCAGCTAGGTCCATAACCCATTTTGGGATTAGGGTTATGGGAAGGCTAATAGGGTTAGGGAAAACATTCCATTTCAGTTTTCCAGCCGCCATTTACATCCTTAAAACCATAGAAATGGTCTCCACCTTCTAAATTCATCCCAAATCGCTTTCTAATCGCGTATTAGTTTAATCTACAGCAAATCAAGGAAGATTAGTGCCAAATCAGAGTTGGAGCTGCTATGTTGCATTGGAAACCGCGCTTAAACAGTAGAGTTTCAGATCTAGTATATTATTTACGGCTATGGTGAGTGATTTGCACATTTTTACACTAATTATGGCTAATTAGGGGTGATTAGTGTTACTTAACGAAATTATGCATGCTAAAATTATGGAAAAATGTTTAGAAATTCCGAAATATTATTTTAGTGCTCTGACAAAAATTTGGGTTAATTTCGACATTTTTTGCTAATCGTATGATTAAAACATGATTAAGGAGATTAAGGGGAAAACATGAGTTTTTGGTGTGTTTGATCCATATTAACATGTTATAATCGTTGTTTTGGTGTTTATGGCTGATTCTATATGTTGCTATTACTGTTTGGAATGTTTTATCATTGCCTAGAACTGTTGGATTGGTCGAAAACGCTGTCATATGGCATAAACAGTTGCTAGAAAGAGTTACAGGAAGTTGTGCAAGGACCCGTTCGTGACCATCCCCCCCCCCCCCCAATCCCCCATTCGTGAGGCATGTGTCACGAGCCAAGGTAGGAGGTGAGCCACGAACCGGATAGACCCACGCACATCCCATGAACTATCTTCACGAACCAGCACGAGCCGAACCACTTTCGAAGCCAAGACGCCACGAGCAGAGGACTAGGTGCACCCATGAACCGCTCCAGCACCACCATCACAAACCGGCCTCATGAGCTGGAAGACCCACAAACCGGGTCCACATGGGGACCACGAGCCGGCCGAAGATGTAACACCCCGCATTTTTAATGAAATTAAAAATGTGGATATATATATATATATATATATATTGTATGCATAGATGTATTTGAGAGAGAAATTAAATAATGACAATAAGATTGCATGTAATAAGTTAATGCAGTGAAATGAAGAAAAAGATAAATAAAAGAAATTACATGCAATACACGAAATGCGAAGAAATGCATGCGAACATTTAAAAAAGAAATAAGAAGGAGAATTTGAAGAGCCTCCAGAATTTGGTCATGAAATTAGCGTCATTGCGTTCGTAGCGATTTTCTAGCCAATTTAGACATATAGTTTGTAGAAAACTGATTTAAAATAAAGAAGATATCTTTAAATTAAATATTGCAGCAAAACATGAAAAAGAGGAATGAGAGAATAATGTGTAGCATTGTCCTGAGTCTTGTTAGCAAAAGACTTAGTAGCTTATTTGGTTAGTACATTTGACTTGTACGCAAGAGGTTCTGAGTTCAATCCCCGCCAGTGCCATATTTTTGTTTTAGGGGAATGGCTAAAAAGTGGCCAAGTGTGAACGCGGTTCAATTAAAAAGCGGTTTAGTGTGAAAAGGGCCAATTGGAGGATTAATTGAAAAGATGGTTAAAAAGAAATGTATATATATATATATATATATAATGATATATATATATATATCTGTGTGTGTGTGTGACATGTGGGTGTCAACACCCCTGCTGCTGCGCATCATATTGCATACATGGCGCATTTTTATTGGTTAATGACGATTTTTGAGTTTTAGGGCTGACGTGGCCACTTCTGGTTTGCTGAGTGATGTGTCTTTTTAATATGAATGGTTTAGATGAATTCTAGTCAGATCTAAAGGCCTTTATTCATCTAATACCCCTATATAATCATACCTAGACCTAAACCCTAATCTCATTACACAAATCCATGGCTTCCTCATGCTTTTCATATCTAAATTAAAAATAAGTCCTTCTTCTTCAAGTCAGCTTAGAATTAAAAGAGAATAGACCTACAACTGCAACACCTGTTTAGATCCAATCGAGGTGATTTCATGTTACTTTCAAAAATGAAATTTAATTGTGATCCTGGCATTGTTAATAAATCTGAATCTGAGATTATGCCTATTTTTGTTTAGATCTATCCTTCTATACCCATTGGATCTAGTGTATTGTTCTATGCCCGCTCATACTTCATATGTCTATTTTATGCCCGTTTTGATGACTCTCTTCCCTTTTTTTTATGAGATTAGGCTAACTTCGAGCCTAATTATATTTTATGTTGAATTATGCGTATGAATGACATGGGAAAAGTTTGGGAAAATATTAAATGATATGCAAATGGGGCATAAATTGAATTGTAAACATGTAATTGATTTGGGGGCATAACGCATGTTGTAATTTAAGACCTAAATTTGGGGCATACTATATATGATGGTTGGTTTATGACTTGGAAGAAGGGGATTATTGTGTATAGTGATATATGACTTAGGCATGAAAACCTATATTGAAATAGGGATAACTGTTAAATATGAACACGTCTAAATTGTGATTTTGGGTAATTGGCATACACTATAATCAAAACCGATGATTTGGCATAACTTGTATTATGAATCATGACTGGGGTTTTTGGAGCATAGCCGTACTGTGTAATTTGACTAAAACTTGGGGCAAAAGTTATATTGAGAATTATGACCATAATTTGGGGTATGTAAATTTGTAGGCTTAATCTATGGTTAAGCGAAATATGTTAATGGAATGGTAAAGAGTCTGTGAAGCCTGTTTAATCTGTTGAAACTTAATACTGTAATTGGAAAGCCTACGATGTAAATGAATAAAATTGGCTAAGATAAGCATGTTGAGACATGAGGTTAGACTCCATTTGCGGTAGAAGCCTGCCGGGAACCAACCGGCCTAACTAGCAACCGCAAACGGTTAGACTAATGTAAGAGGTCGTAGACATAACAAAAGATGCTTAGACACGAGGTTAAGTCTGGCTTGTGGCAGAAGTCTGCCCGGAACCACCCGGCACATCTAGCAGCCACAAGCTATCGACTTAATGTGAGAGGTCTGTGCATTAATAACTAATTAATGTTGATCAAAGATGAATATGATACATAAAGCATGTTAGGTGGGTAGGGTTAAGTTAACCTGAGTAAGATGACAACTTAACCAATATTACATGAATAAGTGGATAGGGTTAAGGCAAGCTTAAGCAATCATACATATTGATTTGATAAGTGGATGGGGTTAAATCAACAAGGCGGATGAATCTGATAAACCCATTTCGTAAATCTATAGGCTTAATGCAAGGTTAAGTGAAACATGTTAATCTGTAAGTATGTTAATCCGTTCATCTGATCTATTAATCTGAAAGTCTGTTAATCCGTACATCTGATCTGTTAATCTGTAAACCTATTAATCTGTATGTCTGATTTGTAAACTAGTTAATCTAAAATCTGTACATCTGAAATCTGTTAGTCTGAGGGCACAATGTTATGAGGGGTATTTACTTGTGTCATCTGTTGTGTGGGACCCATATTAGTCAGTAACCCTTTCTGGTATCAAAACGGTGACCCAACACTAGGTAGGGGCCAGGGCACGCTTACTAAACTAATTATAAGAGGTTCTTTCTAATAATGGCGAGGGGTGTTGATGGAACGTTCCAACCGGGTCATGTGCGTGCATGGATCCGGTATGCTCTGGGGAAGTTAAGACGCCGTGACATCTGTAAATAGGTTTATGTCTTTCTGTATACTTTAGGGAGTGATACACCCTTCTTTGAGGCCGACACATGGTAATTATGTAGTAGGAAGCCGATCGCCTGAGGTAGAATTTAGGGTACAACTAGTTCTGTCTGTTTCAGTGAGGTACCGTCTGTTCCTGTTGGGTGTTACCACCTATCTGTTTCTGTGTGGTACCGTCTGTTGGGGTGGTAAAGGCCCGTCACTAGTGTACACCTAATACTAGCATTATGTTTATGTACTGTCTGTCTCTGTTCGGGTGGTAAAGGCCCATTACTAGCGTTCTGTTTTTGTACCGTCTGTCTCTATTAGGGTGGTAAAGGCCCATTACTAGAATCCTATTTTTGAAGATATCGTTTAGTTTCTGTTTAGACATTAGGACAACACCTAATTCTGTTATACTAGTATTAGTGCAGAGAAGTGAAAATTAAGTAAGAAGCATAGCTTGGTCTAGATTATTCTGTTATGTTCCGTTTACCCTGTTTATACCAGTTATTCTTGTTCCTGTTATCTCTCATCCAGTTTTATTTTCCTGTCATGTTACTATTATCTGTTTATATGCTGAAAGTCACTGGACTCACTAGACTTATGTCTAACCTAGTTTGTTTCGCCTCTTTTCTTTCGTTCCCCCCTCCCCCCGCCCCCTTAGGTTCTCAGGGAGTAAATACTCAAGCTTAGTTCAGATATCTCTTTCTTCCAACTTGAAGTTGAAAGATGTATTGCTTGGATTTGATTCTGCTTATTTATGGCATTTTCTGTTGGGGATTATGGCTTTAAAATTTTGTACTTTAAAGGCTTCTGTAAAAGACTGATATTATGTAGTTGGTTTTGTTGTTTTGAAGATGTAACCAAACTTATTTCTGTTACCGCTGCAATAAAGTTATAAAATTTTCAAATACTACTTTATCTATCTTGTAATATTCTGTTCTGGTTACTTATAGCGCTCCACTTAATGCATTCCTTTTGTGAGTGACATTAATGGACGTGGGGTGTTACAGAAGATCACGAACCGGAATGAGGAGAATAGGACAATGGCTACGAACTACAAGTAAGATCACGAACCGGAAACCCAAGATGCAAAGGTAGTCCAAAATAGGAAGTTAGAACTCAGGATCCAGATGGGAACCAACGAGTTAACTTCATGAGTTGGACTTTGCTACGGGACGTGTGCAAAGGGGTTATCGATGCCTATAGCTTTGACTCGCCACTGAGAGACGGATATTGGCTATGGATCAGTGCAGTGGAGTTGTCACGACTTCATGGGGAAAACTGATCGTAACATGGCTATGAGCCAGTGCAGTGGAGTTGTCATGACTCCATGGGGCAAAGTGGACATAGCAAAGGATTAGAGGCTATGGATCAGCGCAATGGGATCATTATGATTCCCAAGGGTAAGTGATCGTAGCAAAGGATTTGGTGAACAAAGTGGTAGATATCATATACTTTACGCACTGAGTGAGAGATGTGAGGATGACTGCTATGTTTGATGTTTGCTATCACCATGACATGCACACCCCTTCCCCATTATTTTCATACCATGTGCTAGTATCACCTTAGAGTACTGTATACCCTGTTGTGTTAACTCTTTGATTGCAAGCCCAGGTTCATGTATGGTTATGTATACCAGTTATTGTTTTGTTTTTGCTGCCTATCGCTCATACCAAACTTTTGTCTGACCCAGAGTTTTATGTCTCTTCTTATTACTCTGGGTGCTCCTATACGAGAAGACTAGAGACAGGTTAGTGATTATGCACGAGTAGCTGTCCGAAGACGAGGCTTACACGTATCATTCCCATATATTCTCCCTATGTTGTTGCTGGTCACTACTTTGTGCATTAGTAGTGTACCTTCCTATTTTGCTTTAGTGATAGTTTTAAAAGTTGTAATAATGATGGTTTAGATCATAAGATGTATTTCAAATTTTTCCGCTGCTATGATGGTTTAGTTTTCAGCTTATGCACTGTCTCGCCTGTTTTATATCAAGTTATATTATTATTATATTTTACCCTATGCGCTGTGAGACATACTACATGTTCTTTGTGGATTCATCGTTTCAAACCCCTTTTATTTTGATGACCGTTCCGTGTTGATTAGACATCGACACAGCACATTTTATTGGAAACGTCGACTAGTGCAGGGCGGGTCGTCACATTTGGTATCAGACCGCTACGTTGCGTAGTTAACCTAGGGGAAGACATTAGGGAGAGATAGTACACGTATATGAGAATTCGTATTTGTGATATTTTGGCTTTTAAAAGCTATATATATACTATTAGTATATCTAAGGATGAAGCCGCACTGCACTTGTGACAATCCCAAAACCCCGTACACGGTGTTAAGGATAATCATTGGAATATAACACATTAATCATCATTAGCAGATCACGGATAATAGCATAAACAAAAAATATAATAATTTACACACATATGACAGCGAAATCATATAGATATCATCACATCAGAGAAGCACAGTACAGGATACAACTTAGTGCATAATGATACATAATCAGTCACCATCGCCTGAGGCGGAATCATACATAAAGAGTACACAAAAGGAATATCAGTCTACATCGCCAATGGCGGAATCATAATATAGATACAATAATGGCGGAGAAAATCCAAGTCAGCACGGTGTAGTCAAGCCTCGCCATGAGCCAAAAGGTGCGTCAGAAACCTGTAACTAGGCTGCCCGTGTGAAAATGAGGGCACCCGAGTTTGCAAGGTGAAACAAACTACGAGTCAGTCATGGGACTGGTATGAGAAATCTACTCAACTTATTAACAACAGTAATAAGTCAAATCAAAGGACCACGCCACTTTCGCGGAACGGGTTTACTCCAATGAGTGCTGGTGCATGATATAAAGTAAACGATTAAATCATGGCAATGCTTTTTATAAAATGAAGCCATTATAAGACTCAGGTCCCATCACACAATGCAACGCAAGCCGGAGGATAGAGTTATCCCTTATAATGGCCAAAAATGCTTCATATGTATAAAACAAAAGTGTTTGATATTATTATTAGTGCATATATGTTTCAAAAGCAAATTCAGTCATAAATATCAATCCTAGACGGCATGGGTACCATATATCATGTCGCCATACTAGTAATACAATCACATTCGCATATTTCGTATTGCAAATTGGATTCCTTCATGAGTCGAGGCAAGGGGCAAGCTCCTCTCCGTTCGAGACACTCTAGCAAATGTCCCAGGACCCCACTATGATCCTTGGAATCGGCTGGGCCGGTCCTCTCTTACTTTTGAGGATTAGTTATTCCTGAACACACGTTTCCCGGTCCTTACAGACCTATAATCGAGGCGCCTCGCATTCCAACAACCACACAGGTGAAAAGTATATATATAATGTCAGAGCTGGTAGGTCATGACACCACCATAGCTAGAAAGAAACGTCGTGCACTCCCAGTGGTCCGTCTCCCGTTTTTAACTCATACCGAGGTGTGAGGCTCGCGAATTCACGTTATACACAAAGCTACGTCACACAGACCAGGCTTTGATCATCAACTACAAGACTTTGCTTTGCAACAGAAGCCTTGATCATATGCCACTTAGGCGTGCCACACCGGCAATCCACTCCATGCGACTGATTTCTGTCAATGTATAACCTCTGAGCTCGTACGTCTCAGAGAAGGGCGTTAAGCAAGAGAATAAATTCTCCGCTGCCAAACAGATATATATTTAACAGAGATCAATCAACACAGAACAAAATCCAATGTCAAACACACAGTCCATTTACAAGTCCGTTCTAGGTCTGAACGAAACCGGAGGCACCAATTCCTCGCATATCCGTACAATCAACAGTATGTTTGGACGGCTACTACTTCAATTCCTTCATGGTAGCTACTCCAATCACGAGCATCAGTAGCGCCCATCCATCCAATGTGGAGATCGTCGGTCTTCAGCCGTCTTTGACTCTTCGACTTCTCAACGTCGATCGATTATTTGAAATGAGATAAACTCGGCCTTTTCAAATAACCCACGTATATTTAGATTTTCAAATCAATTAATCACATGGTTGGACCATTCAACATTCACTTTTCAGTTGTTTAGTTATAATTTTCATGTCAAATACATTCAACCATCACATCTCAAGCAAACGCAACAAAACTGGCTTATTTCCACTCTATATCGTCTATAGTGTTTTATAACGATATATCGCCATTTTTATTTAATTTAAAATGGCCATATTTAATTAAACGACGTTTCAGGTCGCGTCGATGCATTGGCGCTGCTTTTCACAAATTTTGTTTTACACATATCTGAAAATCTAACCGTTGGATCTTCACAAATTTTACATCATTAGGAAGGTCATTTCAAAACGAATCCAACGGTTTCAGTTTTGGGAAAATCCGACGGTCGGATCTTCCACACTAGCCAATTGAAGTTATGATTTCAATTTACGAACTGCAACGTCGTTATTCGATTTAATTTAATTATATTTATATATATATATAAATATAATCGTTTCTGGCGCTGTTTTTCTTCAGTTTTGAATTAAACATTCCAGACAATCAAGCCGTCGGATCTTCACAAAGTTGGTGCCGTTGGAAAGATATTTCCAAGGCGAACCCAACGGTTGCGGTTTCGGGAAAATCCAATGGTCGGATTTTCCGCACTAGTCGTTTGAAATCACGGTTTCAAAACATGAACTGCACGGCCACGTTTCGTTTTAATTCTATTTATATTTATATATTTATATAAATATAGTTCATTTAAAAATTCTTATATCGTTTCCACTTCAAATATTTCACTAACGCCTTTAAATTTCGAAAAATTTCGCCATAACCTCCTTTGTACGGGAGGGTCTGGGAAAATTCCCAAATTGCCACACGGGCGTCTCATATCAAAAAGAAAAAGAAAAAGCCAAGGGGCTAAACAACAGGCTCATAAAATCATCACCCAAACAAAGCAGTAAATGTGTACCTATTTGTCGGGCACAAAATTTTATTTCTCTTCTCTAGCCCCTTTCTTTAACCTGTTCAAATAGATATGCATATACATATATACAATTTCTAACATTTATCATTTTCCATTCAATTTCATATTTGATTTGCTTTGGTTTAAAAACACCATTCATTCTAATGTTGCATGTATAGGCTAAAATCATATCATTAGCTAATTAATGTATATTTCAACTCATGCACGTTTATTTGAACACGTGGCTATTTTTAACATTTCACATTTCAAAGATGATAATTTTGGCGAACTAAAATATATTTCAACACATGACTATTTTATTTAGTTCCTATGCATGTTAAAAATAATATTTCTACCACAAATATTTATTTCAACGTCCGCATATCTTTAGCATATCACAAATATGATAAAAATGATATTTTTATCGTTCAAAATATTTATTCAACAAATGGATGTTTTCAACACTTCATAGTTTCAATAAAAATGTAATTTTTATTGTTCGATCTTTTTATTCAACACATGAACTTTTCCACTACACACACTTCTCAACAAATGAGCATTTCCACACATGGACATTTTATTTATGTTGTTCATATTGGAAAGATGGGATTTTTATTGTTGAAACTATTTATATAAGGCGAATATTTTTCATACTTCATATATATATAAAAATGTGATTTTTATTGTTTAAACACTTCGTTCATTCACAAATGAATTTAATTTTCACACAACACTTTTCAACACATGAACATTTTCCACACATGGATGTAATTTCAGCATATGGCTTTAATTTCAACGCATGAAAAATAATTTCAACATATGAAAATAATTCTAACACACAAAGATTATTCAAAATTTCGGCAGCATAACGGCAGGGTAGTTAAAACCGGCACCGTCCCTAATACGGCTCCTCGCTCTACCTTAAAACCTCGCGGTTTTTTACAATGGGGATTCATGCATCTAATTCGCACGCAGGCGGCATGTTTATTTTTATTCCCATAAATATTTCCAATTCATTTCAATCACCAATGGGTATTTTTCAACCACAACCAAACAATATCAACCACAAACAATTATTCAACCATTCGTATTTTTCATCCAATATTTCACACCAATTCACCACAATAAATATCGTCCATGGTTTGTGGACGAGGGGAGTATATATATATATAATTGCTATATTTCACTTGCATTTCGACACATATATCAATTATTCTATGCATGTAAAATTCATACTTCGCTTATATAGCTTACACTACGTATGTACATGAGGTATACAACACGTATGTAATTTATATTTCGCTAATATAAATTATACACGACGTTTTCCATTCAATTTCACGTTAATTTAGATTTCTCACCTTGGTTTTCGGAGTGCTAAAAATCGATACGATGTCAGAAAAATCCGCGGCTTCTTCTATTGGGTAGAGAGCTTCCTTGCGGTCCCGATGTTTCCTGTTTCATCGAATTTCGTCAACACACCAAAAAGATATGATTTTTCAAAGTGTAAAGATCAAAGAAAAACTCACTTTCACGAAGCTTCAAAACTAGGTTTACAGTTTTCGTGAGAATCGAGGCACGAGGGGATGATCGGCGAGTTGGACGTGGAAGAGGGAAGAGAGGGCTTCCAGTCGATGGTGGTTTGGTGGCGTTCGGTGGTCTAGATCGGCAGCGGCGGCGGTGGAAAGGTCGGGACTTTGGGGCTTCGATACGGGCGGCACAGGCGACGAGGGGCGGCGATGGTTAGTCGGATTTGAAGAGGGGACGGAGGCGCGTCGAGGGGTGGCGATGGCGAAGCCTGGAAGCGGCGGCGGCGGAGGAGAGAAGGTCAGGAACGGGTTTCGCCGTTGATTTTGGGGGGTTTTCTTTTTTTAAAAAAAAAATTTATGAATGGAAAATTCTGATTGGCCGAGGACTATATTAAATTTTTAAATAGTGTTTTCTCAAACGAACTCCTTTTTAAACCCAACAACTGTCGCCCCTAGCTAAATACCCCCATTCCGGACACAATGGGATATGTTTCGTAGGCCAATTCGACTGTTACAGTCAGTTATTTTCCAAATTAAAGTATAAAACATTTAATTTTTAACTTTCAACGTACATTTCAATTTGCCAAGGCCACAAACTGATTCGAAAAATTCCAGAAAAATAAATCTAGCTATGTTTGGATGCTACGGTCCTAACAAAACTAGTTTCGTCGAATTCTGAGGTCGTTTGAAAAATGGCCATTTTCTGGTCAATCCAATTTAACAGAATTTGACCAAACACATTTTCTTTTGCCACGCTCACATACTAGCTTCAAAAAATTTTAAATTTGAAACCTAGCAATAGTTTGACATCCCGGACCCAACAAAAGTGGTTTCGTCGAATTCCGAGGTCGTATGCAAAATATCAATTTTCCAGGGCTATATATTCTATATACCGACCCTTCTGAAAATTCATTCGGCCATAACTTTTGATTCCCGTTATGAAACTTCAATTTTTCAGATTCGTTAGAAAGGTATTCACTAACATATTTAAATATTTTTGGTTTCGCTAAAATCCGTTATAATTTCCACCCTGCACAGTCAGTCAAAGTTTGAATTCAAATTTTCAAACTGACTCACTATTCCTAATTCACTATTTTATTGAAATGTTCTATTTCAATGGTTCAAATTCCTTTGAAATCACCAATTTAAAAATTTTAAATTGGCTCGTATTTTCCGGGTTATTACAATCTCCCCCACTTAAAACTTTTCGTCCTCGAAAAGGAAACAACAGTAAAGTAGGAAATAAAATGTAAATGCAAAGTATTGTAAAGGTACCTTGCACCGGAGTTAGTCAGAGATATCCACTCTGCATTCGGGGTAAGCTTGCTTAATGCTTTCCTCAGTTTCCCAAGTACAGTCTCTAGGATCACTGCTCCACTGCACTTTAACTAAATGAACCTTTTTGCTTCTGAGTTCTCTAGTTTCTTTGCCAACAATCTTTAATGGCTCTCTTCTGAGTGATAATTCTGGAGTTATCTCCACATCCCGTTGCGCTGCTTCTTCTACAACAAGATCCGGATCATGCACATGTCTTCTAAGTTGAGATACGTGAAATACAATGTGCACTTCAGGCAACCAATCTGGTAATTGAACCCTATAAGCAAGAGTTCCAACTCGTTCAAGTATAGGAAAGGGACCAATAAATCTCGGTGCCAACTTCCCAGTCTTGCCAAATCTGATTACTCCTCTCATTGGAGAAACCTTCAAATAAACATAATCACCAACATCAAATGTCAAATCTCTCCTTCTAGAGTCTGCATAACTTTTCTGTCGGCTTTGGGCGGTTTTCAAACGCTTCTTGATGAAGTCGACTTTATCGGATGCTTCTCTAATCATATCGGGTCCTAGTACAAGTCTGTTGCCAGGTTCTACCCAACATGCTGGAGATCTGCAGGGTCTGCCATATAATGCTTCAAATGGTGACATTCTCAAACTTGCTTGATAGCTATTGTTATATGAGAATTCGGCCAAATGCAAATGATCTTCCCATGACCCACCAAAATCAATTATACAAGCCCGCAATAAATCTTCTAGAATTCTATTCACCCGCTCAGTTTGGCCATCTGTTTGTGGGTGATAAGCGGTGCTCATATTCAGTTTTGTTCCCAATTCTATCTGGAAAGCCTCCCAGAATTTGCTAGTAAATAGGGGATCTCTATCACTGACTATGCTGATGGGAATTCCATGCAGTTTAACAATTTCTCTGAAATATATCTGTGCTAGACTTTGAGCAGTTCTATTGGACCTGACAGGTATAAAATGGGCAGTCTTCGTGAAGCGATCTATGATTACCCAAATGTTGTCATTACCTTTCTTGGTTCGCGGCAAACCATCTATGAAATCCATGGAAATCTGTTCCCATTTCCAACCTGGGACTTCCAACGGTTGCAACAGTCCAGCTAGCTTCTGTTGGTCACTCTTGACCAATTGACAAGTAGGGCATCTGCTAACATACAAAGAAATATCTCTTTTCATTGCCTTCCACCAAAAAGTGCGTTTGATATCGTTGTACATTTTACTCACACCTGGATGGATGCAAAATTTGGATTTATGGCATTCATCCAACACTTCTCTTTTGAGCTCAGGAAGGTTGGGAACACAAATTCTCCCATTCAGCCTCAGAACTCCTTCTTTATCTACTTGAAAGCTTGAGGGTTCTCCTTTCTGGATTCTTTCTTTGATCTTTTGAATGAAATAATCATTCTTCTGGAGAGCACATATCTTATCGATCAAGCTAGGTGTAATTATAAGATGGGCAACGATTGCGGTTTTTCTACTAAGTGCATCCGCTACAACGTTAGCCTTCCCCGGCATATACAGGATATCAAGATCATACGCTGCAAGAAATTCTAGCCAACGCTGCTGTCTCAGATTCAGATCTTTCTGGGTATATAAATACTTCAACGATTGATGATCTGTGTACAGTATAAATTTCTCGCCCAATAAATAATGCCTCCAGATTTTCAAGGCAAAAACGATGGCTAGCAACTCAAGATCATGAGTCACATAATTCTTCTCATGCGGTTTCAGTTGGCGGCTTGCATAAGCGACTACTTAGCCTCTTTGTAATAACACTGCACCAAGACCTCTAATAGAAGCATCTGTCCAAACCGTTAAATCCTGATTGCCATCAATAATAGTTAACACTGGAGCGGTGGTCAGCTTCGATTTCAATTCCTGGAAAGCTTCTTCACAGTCGGAAGTCCACTTAAACTTCTCATGTTTCTTTGTGAGCTTCGTTAACGGACCGGATATCTTTGAAAAACCCTTAACGAACTTTCGATAATAACTAGCCAACCCCATAAAACTTCTAACTTCTGTGGGGGTCGTGGGTTGTTTCCAGTCTTGAATCGCTGTTATTTTGCTTGGGTCAACAGAAATTCATTTCTCTGACACAACATGGCCAAGAAATTTGACTTCCTCTTGCCAGAAGACACATTTAGAGAATTTGGCTTTGAAGACGTTCTTCCTTAGAATCTCCAATACTTGTTCTAAGTGTTTTTCATGCTCGGGTTTTGATTTGGAGTAGATTAAAATATCATCGATGAATACGAGGACAAATTTATTCAGAACTCCCCTGAACACTCTATTCATTAGATCGACAAAGTATGCTGGAGCGTTGCATAGGCCAAACGGCATTACTAACCATTCATAAAATATGTCTGGATCTCTGAAAGCGGTCAAAGGAACACACTCTTCTGCTATTCTCAATTAATGAAAACCTGTAGCTAGGTCCATTCGGAAAAATACTTTCGCCCCATTCAATTGGTCTAGCAAGTCATCAATGCGGGGTAATGGATATTTGTTTTTAAGCGTCTGTTTGTTGAGGTCTCGGTAATCAACACATAATCTAAGAGTACCGTCTGACTTTGGGACAAACACAACAGCTGCACCCCAATTAGAAAAACTAGGTCTGATTAAACCCTTCCACAACAGTTTACGAGTTTGAACGCCTAATTCTTCTTTTTCTTTCGGAGTCATTCTGCGAATTGGATGTACCACTGGTCTGGCATTAGGAATTAGATCGATTCGGAATTCTATTTCTCTTTGCGGAGGTAAGTTTTCAACTTCTTCAAACACATCCGCATAGTTTCTAACAATCGTAATCTTTTCCATGGAAGTGGGGATAAGTTCTAATGCTGACCAAAATTCTTCTCTATTCGGATTCGAACCATGACAAGGAACCGTAATATATCCAAGCTTCGTTCGAATTTTAACGATTCTTTCCGCACAATTCACTTCGGCTTCGTATTTCGCTAACCAATCTAGCCCGAGAATGATATCGAATTCGGGAAAATCCATAACGATTAAATTGAAAGGAAACTGGTATCGGGAGAAGGAAGTAGAAACCTTACAACACGAACTGAGGGTAATAGAACCTCCTATCGGGTTATGAACTTCCACTGATTCTTTGAGCTTTCGCTGTTTTAACTTTAATTTGTGCACTGTGTTTCTAGCAATAAAACTACGTGATGCACCTGTGTCAAACAATACAGAAACAGGAATATTTTTAATTGTAAGGGTACCTCCCAAAACATCAGGTTTACCTGCTCCGTCGGAAGCAGCTGACGGGCTCGACCCGTCATAGACATGAGCTACTGTAGCTTTCTTCAGCAAAGGACAGTCTTTGGCCAGATGATCGGTCTTTCGACAATTGAAGCACGAGCGAGGGTTCTGAGAGCCTTGGCTCGAGCCTTGAGAATTTGTCTTCTGTCTCTTCGGAGCTGTGCAGACGTTTGAGTAGTGCCCCGGCTTACCACAGTTAAAGCGATTTCCTCTTGGCGGCTTGCCAGTCTGAGGTTTTGAAGATGCTGCTTGGCTTGACTCGCCTTGATTTACAGCAGGCTTGCGCTTGTTTCCGGCTTGGCTTCTAGCGCGATCCTGATCCAGATGCCTTTGATCAAGGTCTTCATAGTTGCATGTCATTTCCACCAGCTCGTTGAATTCCAGCTTGACATGGGCCATGGCCCTATCATGATATTGTCGTCTTAGTCCAAGGATAAACCTCTTATTTTTGGATTTCCCAGTGGCGACGAGTTCCGAAGCATAGGGCGACAACAGTGTAAATTTATTCAGGTAATCTTGCACGGAAAGATCCCCCTGCTGGAGATTGGCGAAGTCGTCGTGCATTCTTTCTAGAGCTTGTTAGGGGACATATTTTTCCTTGAAGAGCTCTTTAAATCCATCCCATGTTCTTCCGGCTTCTCTATTCCCGGCGGTAAGAGATTCCCACCATAATTCAGCTTGTTCCTGCATAAGCCAGGCGCCCATAATAGCTTTGTCTTCGTCTCCAAGCCTTAGGCCTTCAAGAATTTTCTCGCATGTTTTGAGCCATGCAAGGGCCTCTATTACGGTGCCAGTTCTCGAGAAGGTCTTGCCTCCTAAGTTCTTATATCTCTTAGCTACACGGTCAAGCTCGAAGTGTTGAGCTGCCGGAGGTTGTATCAAAGGTCCTTCTTGAGCTGGGACTTCTCCCCTTCCTCGGCCTCGGCCTGCACGGCCACCTCTAGCGGCGGATGCTCTGGTAGCCATTTTTCAAATTCTGTATAAGCAACGAAAAAGTCAGCTAACAGAAATGATAGTCTATTGCATAGTTAAGCAGAAAATTTACGAAAAGATAATGATGGATTGATCAAATTGTTTTTGCTATTCTGCTCGGCTCATTCTAGGACTTTACTAGTCCTATCTCTAATGAGCTACTCGCCTTAGAATACTACTGATTCTATGTTGACGAAGTGTTTAATGTGTTAGACTCCAGAACTAAGGTTAACCAAAGCTCTGATACCAGCTGTGACGATCCCAAAACCCCGTACACGGTGTTAAGGATGATCATTGGAATATAACACATTAATCATCATTAGCAGATCACAGATAATAGCATAAACAGAAAATAGAATAATTTACACACATATGACAGCGGAATCATATAGATATCATCACATCAGAGAAGCACAATACAGGATACAACTTAGTGCATAATGATACATAATCAGTCACCATCGCCTGAGGCGGAATCATACATAAAGAGTACACAAAAGGAATATCAGTCTACATTGCCAATGGCGGAATCATAATATAGATACAATAATGGCGGAGAAAATCCAAGTCAGCACGGTGTAGTCAAGCCTCGCCATGAGCCAAAAGGTGCGTCAGAAACCTGTAACTAGGCTGCCCGTGTGAAAATGAGGGCACCCGAGTTTGCAAGGTGAAACAAACTACGAGTCAGTCATGGGACTGGTATGAGAAATCTACTCAACTTATTAACAACAATAATAAGGCAAATCAAAGGACCACGCCACTTTCGCGGAACGGGTTTACTCCAACGAGTGCTGGTGCATGATATAAAGTAAACGATTAAATCATCGCAATGCTTTTTATAAAATGAAGCCATTATAAGACTCAGGTCCCATCACACAATGCAACGCAAGCCTGAGGATAGAGTTTTCCCTTATAATGGCCAAAGATGCTTCATACGTATAAAAAAAAGTGTTTGATATTATTACTAGTGCATATATGTTTCAAAAGCAAATTCAATCATAAATATCAATCCTAGACGGCATGGGTACCATATATCATGTCGCCATACTAGTAATACAATCACATTCGCATATTTCGTATTGGAAATTGGATTCCTGCAAGAGTCGAGGCAAGGGGCAAGCTCCTCTCCGTTCGAGACACTCTAGCAAATGTCCCAGGACCCCACTATGATCCTTGGAATCGGCTGGGCCGGTCCTCTCTTACTTTTGAGGATTAGTTATTCCTGAACACACGTTTCTCGGTCCTTACAGACCTATAATCGAGGCGCCTCGCATTCCAACAACCACACAGGTGAAAAGTATATATATAATGTCAGGGCTGGTAGGTCACTGACACCACCATAGCTAGAAAGAAACGTCGTGCACTCCCAGCGGTCCGTCTCCCGTTTTTAACTCATACCGAGGTGTGAGGCTCGTGAATTCACGTTATACACAAAAGCTACGTCACACAGACCATGCTTTGATCATCAACTACAAGACTTTGCTTTGCAACAGAAGCCTTGATCATATGCCACTTAGGCGTGCCACACCGGCAATCCACTCCATGCGACTGATTTCTGTCAATGTATAACCTCTGAGCTCGTACATCTCAGAGAAGGGCGTTAAGCAAGAGAATAAATTCTCCGCCGCCAAACAGATATATATTTAACAGAGATCAATCAACACAGAACAAAATCTAATGTCAGACACACAGTCCATTTACAAGTCCGTTCTGGGTCTGAACGAAACCGGAGGCACCAATTCCTCGCATATCCGTACAATCAACAGTATGTTTGGACGGCTACTACTTCAATTCCTTCATGGTAGCTACTCCAATCACGAGCATCAGTAGCGCCCATCCATCCAATGTGGAGATCGTCGGTCTTCAACCGTCTTCGACTTCTCAACGTCGATCGATTATTTGAAATGAGATAAACTCGGCCTTTTCAAATAACCCACGTATATTTAGATTTTCAAATCAATTAATCACATGGTTGGACCATTCAACATTCACTTTTCAGTTGTTTAGTTATAATTTTCATGTCAAATACATTCAACCATCACATCTCAAGCAAACGCAACAAAATTGGTTTATTTCCACTCTATATCGTCTATAGTATTTTATAACGATATATCGCCATTTTTATTTAATTTAAAATGGCCATATTTAATTAAACGACGTTTCAGGTCGCGTCGATGCACTGGCGCTGCTTTTCACAAATTTTGTTTTACACATATCTGAAAATCTAACCGTTGGATCTTCACAAATTTTACATCATTAGGAAGGTCATTTATAAACGAATCCAACGGTTTCAGTTTTGGGAAAATCCGACGGTCGGATCTTCCACACTAGCCATTTGAAGTTACGATTTCAATTTACGAACTGCAACGTCGTTATTCGATTTAATTTAATTATATTTATATATATATAAATATAATCGTTTCTGACGCTGTTTTTCTTCAGTTTTGAATTAAACAATCCAGACAATCCAACCGTCGGATCTTCACAAAGTTGGTGCCGTTGGAAAGATATTTCCAAGGCGAACCCAACGGTTGCGGTTTCGGGAAAATCCAATGGTCGGATTTCCCGCACTAGTCGTTTGAAATCACGGTTTCAAAACATGAACTGCACGGCCACGTTTTGTTTTAATTCTATTTATATTTATATATTTATATAAATATAGTTCATTTAAAAATTCCTATATCGTTTCCACTTCAATTATTTCACTAACGCCTTTAAATTTCGAAAAAATTAGCCATAACCTCCTTTGTACGGGAGGGTCTGGGAAAATTCCCAAATAGCCACACGGGCGTCTCATATCAAAAAGAAAAAGAAAAACCCAAGCGGCTAGCCAACAGGCTCATAAAATCATCACCCAAACAAAGCAGTAAATGTGTACCTATTTGTCGGGCACAAAATTTTATTTCTCTTCTCTAGCCCCTTTTCTTTAACCTGTTCAATAGATATGCATGTACATATATACAATTTCTAACATTTATCATTTTCCATTCAATTTCATATTTGATTTGCTTTGGTTTAAAAACACCATTCATTCTAATGTTGCATGCATAGGCTAAAATCATATCATTAGCTAATTAATGTATATTTCAACTCATGCACGTTTATTTTAACACGTGGCTATTTTTAACACTTCACATTTCAAAGATGATAATTTTGGCGAACTAAAATAGATTTCAACACATGACTATTTTATTTAGTTCCTATGCATGTTAAAAATAATATTTCTACCACAAATATTTATTTCAACGTCCGCATATCTTTAGCATATCACAAATATGATAAAAATGATATTTTTATCGTTCAAAATATTTATTCAACAAATGGATGTTTTCAACACTTCATAGTTTCAATAAAAATGTAATTTTTATTGTTCGATCTTTTTATTCAACACATGAACTTTTCCACTACACACACTTCTCAACAAATGAGCATTTCCACACATGGACATTTTATTTATGTTGTTCATATTGGAAAGATGGGATTTTTATTGTTGAAACTATTTATATAAGGCGAATATTTTTCATACTTCATATATATATAAAAATGTGATTTTTATTGTTTAAACACTTCGTTCATTCACAAATGAATTTAATTTTCACACAACACTTTTCAACACATGAACATTTTCCACACATGGATGTAATTTCAACATATGGCTTTAATTTCAACGCATGAAAAATAATTTCAACATATGAAAATAATTCTAACACACAAAGATTATTCAAAATTTCGGCAGCATAACAGCAGGGTAGTTAAAACCGGCACCGTCCCTAGTACGGCTCCTCGCTCTACCTTAAAACCTCGTGGTTTTTGACAATGGGGATTCATGCATCTAATTCGCACGCAGGCGGCATGTTTATTTTTATTTCCATAAATATTTCCAATTCATTTCAATCACCAATGGGTATTTTTCAACCACAACCAAACAATATCAACCACAAACAATTATTCAACCATTCGTATTTTTCATCCAATATTTCACACCAATTCACCACAATAAATATCGTACATGGTTTGTGGACGAGGGGAGTATATATATATAATTGTTATATTTCACTTGCATTTCGACACATATATCAATTATTCTATGCATGTAAAATTCATACTTCGCTTATATAGCTTACACTACGTATGTACATAAGGTATACAACACGTATGTAATTTATATTTCGCTAATATAAATTATACACGACGTTTTCCATTCAATTTCACGTTAATTTAGATTTCTCACCTTGGTTTTCGGAGTGCTAAAAATCGATACGATGTCAGAAAAATCCGCGGCTTCTTCTATTGGGTAGAGAGCTTCCTTGCGGTCCCGATGTTTCCTGTTTCATCGAATTTCGTCAACACACCAAAAAGATATGATTTTTCAAAGTGTAAAGATCAAAGAAAAACTCACTTTCACGAAGCTTCAAAACTAGGTTTACAGTTTTCGCGAGAATCGAGGCACGAGGGGATGATCGGCGAGTTGGACGTGGAAGAAGGAAGAGAGGGCTTCCAGTCGGTGGTTGTTTGGTGGAGTTCGGTGGTCTAGATCGGCGGCGGTGGCAGTGGAAAGGTCGGGACTTTGGGGCTTCGATACGGGCGGCACATGCGACGAGGGGCGGCGATGGTTAGTCGGATTTGAAGAGGGGACGGAGGCGCGTCGAGGGGTGGCGGTGGCGAAGTCTGGAAGCGGCTGTGGCGGTGGCGGCGGAGGAGAGAAGGTCAGGAACGGGTTTCGCCGTTGATTTTGGGGGGTTTTCTTTTTTTAAAAAAAAAATTTATGAATGGAAAATTCTGATTGGCCGAGGACTATATTAAATTTTTAAATAGTGTTTTCTCAAACGAACTCCTTTTTAAACCCAACGACTGTCGCCCCTAGCTAAACACCCCCATTCCGAACACAATGGGATATGTTTCGTAGGCCAATTCGACTGTTACAGTCAGTTATTTTCCAAATTAAAGTATAAAACATTTAATTTTTAACTTTCAACGTACATTTCAATTTGCCAGGGCCACAAACTGATTCAAAAAATTCCAGAAAAATAAATCTAGCTATGTTTTGATGCTACGGTCCCAACAAAACTAGTTTCGTCGAATTCTGAGGTTGTTTGGAAAATGGCCATTTTCTGGTCGATCCAATTTAACAGAAATTGACCAAACACATTTTCTTTTGCCACGCTCACATACTAGCTTCAAAAATTATGAAATTTGAAACCTAGCAATAGTTTGACATCCCGGACCCAACAAAAGTGGTTTCGTCGAATTCCGAGGTCGTATGCAAAATGTCAATTTTCCAGGGCTATATATTCTATATCCCGACCCTTCTGAAAATTCATTCGTCCATAACTTTTGATTCCCGTTATGAAACTTCGATTTTTCAGATTCGTTAGAAAGGTATTGACTAACAGATTTAAATATTTTTGGTTTCGCTAAAATCCGTTATAATTTCCACCCTGCACAGTCAGTCAAAGTTTGAATTCAAATTTTCAAACTGACTCACTATTCCTAATTCACTATTTTACTGAAATGTTCTATTTCAATGGTTCCAATTCCTTTGAAATCACTAATTTAAAAATTTTAAATTGGCTCGTATTTTCTGGGTTATTACAGCACTGGCACCACTATGGAGATGGATAATTGTTTTCTCTTTACGGATTGGACGATGAGACGATATACGAGGGATACGGGTGCTGGGGATAATAATAGGAATGCTTCTGACATGAGGATGATGTTTACTACCTTCATAAGGGAAATGCTCAGGGATGTTCAGGGAGCAGTTCCTAATGCTGCTAACGGTGGTGGTGCAGCGGTGCCGGCGCCTAGAGCCAATTTCGCTAAGCTCTGCAAGAATTATACTAGTCTTTGTGGAAAGTCGTTTCATGGAACGGAATCGGCTACGGATGTTCATGATTGGCTCGATAGTTGTGAGTGCGCCTTCGAGGACTTAGGGATCGATGATGCAATAAAGAGAAAGTTAGCATCGCGTCAACTGCAAGGACGGGCTATGAATTGGTGGAATGCTATTAAAGCAGCCACTCCTGAGGATCAAGTTACTTGGAATCAATTTAAGACCCGCTTTAGTGATAAGTTTATCCCAGCTGCTCAGAAATCAGAATTGTTTCGGAAATTTCTAGAGCTTAAGCAGAATGGTAGGGCAATCTCAGAGTATATTGTTGAGTTCGATACATTATCGAAGTATGGATTATCCCTTATTGACACCGTTGAGAAGAAGAACGGGAAGTTCATAACTGGCTTAGATGGGTATTTGGGGGAAAGGCTTATAAACCACATCGATGAGACGTTTGAATCTATTGTGAGAAAGACATTGAGATTAGAGAGTCTTTACCCTAAGTCGAAGACCGAGGTTGTTATTACATCTGCAGGGGAGCCAAAGCCGCAAGCGACGGAGGCAAGAATAATTCTCAAAATAAGAGGAAGCAGAACCAGACCAAGGATGGTAAGAAAAAGAAAGACAGGAAAGATGTAGAGTGTTATAGCTGTGGCAAGAAGGGCCACTATGCTAAAGAATGTTGAGCAAAGCCAGTGGGCAGGAAGTGCTTTAATTGCGGTCAAGTGGGACATCATAAGGATAAATGTCCACAACCTCCTATAGAGAAGCAGATTGTGAAAGCATATGTTATTAATGTTGTCCCTTCTTCATCGAATGCCCCAACTGCGGCGCAGAAGGGAAAGAATGTCGTTATTCAATATATGTTTTCCATTTATAATATTCCTGTTCAAGTATTGTTTGATACCGGGGCTTCCCATTCTTTCATATCTAGTGACCTGGCAGATAGGTCGGGATTGGAACCCGAGAATGTCGATAGACCTTTAGTTGTGATGAACCCGATCGGTGGTTCGACTAGCCTTATTTTGATTTGTCGTAATTTGGTCTTATCGAGTCATGGATGTATATTTGCTTGTGATGGCTTTGTTTTGGGCTTTACTGGATTTGGCTTTATTTTGGGAGTTGATTAGCTCCAAAGGTACGGATGGTGGTAGACTATGAGGATTTTCAGTGATTATTAGGGCGGGTGATGGGCGGAGGGTAGTGTTTAGTGGCCTACCTAGTGATGGCTATTTTTCTAAATTCACTCGACACTCTGCAGGACGAGTTATCAAGGGTTCACATTGTTGGCCAGTATCCGGATATCTTCGAGGAAGTGACCGAACTTCCACCACACCGAGAGATTGAGTTCCGTATCGATTTAGTGAAAGATGCCAAACCTATAGTGATGCCACATAGTCGTATGGCACCAAGGGAACATCGAGAGCTTGGGGTGCAAATAAGCGATCTTTTGAAGAAGTGTTTCCGAGTGGGGAGCACCAGTTTTATTTGCCACTAAGGCAGATGGTTCCCTTCGTTTATGTGTAGACTATTGCAAGTTGAATAAAGTGACTAGGAAGAATAAATATCCTCTTCCATGTATAGATGGTTTGTTTGATCAACGGGAAGGAGCAAGAGTGTTCTCCCAGTTAGACTTTACGACAGGATTTCATCAGCTCCGAGTCGCAGCTGAGAGTATTCCTAAAATGGCATTTCAGATGTCGTCTGGATTCTATGAGTGGTTGGTCATGCCATTCGGGTTGACCAATGCACTAGCCTATTTTGTGGATCTTATGAATATGGTATTCAGGGATCAATTGAATAAGTTTGTTCTTGTGTTCGTGGATGATATTCTTGTTTTCTCGAGGACAGAGGAAGAACACAAGGAACATTTGAGGATAGTGATGGAGGTGTTGAGAAAACACCAATTGAAAGCGAAATTTTCTAAGTGTCACTTCTGGAGGAGGGAAGTGAGATTCTTGGGCCATATTGTTTCAGAGAATGGGATTGTCGTGGACCCTGTGAAGGTGGCTACAATACGAGATTGGTCTACGCCTTAGAATGCAACAGACATAAGAAGTTTCTTTGGGTTAGCTGGATATTATCGTAAGTTCATCCAGGACTTCTCCAAGATAGCGGCACCGTTAACTCAGTTGACCAAGAAGAATCAAGCTTTCGTCTGGGACGGAAAGTGTGAAAATGCATTTAACAGACTAAAGGAAAAATCGACGTGTACACCAGTGTTAGTTATCCCCCAAGGGAATGAAGAGATGATGGTATACACGGATGCCTATGGTACCGGACTAGGTGTTATACTGATGCAAGGAGGTAGCATTGTAGCTTATGCTAGTCGGCAATTGAAACCGCATAAGAGAAGATATCCTACCCATGATTTGGAATCGGCAGCGATCGTGTTCGCATTGAAAATGTGGAGACATTATCTCTTGGGAGAAGGGTTCGAGTTATTTACTGATCATAAGTCGTTAAAGTACCTTTTCTCCCAAAAAGATTTAAATCTCCATCAGCAGAGATGGTTAGATTTCTTGGCTTTATAAGATTTTGATATCGCATATACACCCGGGAAGGGCAAGGCGGTAGCTGATGCATTGAGTAGGAGACATGCCAGTTTAGGGGCTATGTTTCTTGAATGGAAGCAACTGGAGCATATCGCAGGGTACGATTTCAGACCAAAATGCGTACTAGATCCAAAGATGTTAGCAAGTTTGACGATCATACCCACTTTGATTGAGCGGATTAGTTCCAGTCAAAGGGACGATCCTAACCTATTGGGAATCATCTCCAAGTTAAAGATGGGTATTAACAGTGAGGAGATGAACAAGTATGGGCTTGATCGAGAAGGATGGCTGAGAAAGAATGGGAGACTAGTTGTACCCAATGTCAATGGATTGAGAGATGAAATGCTTGGAGAATGGCATCACTTAAAACTAACTATATACCCCGGTGGTAATAAAATGTATCGAGACATGAAGCAGACCTACTACTGGGAAGGAATGAAGAGAGACGTTGGGAAGTTTATGTCCAAATGCATGAACTGCCAGCTAGTTAAAGCTGAGCAAAAGAAGCCTAGTGGTTTGTTGCAACCATTAGAAATTCCCGAATGGAAATGGGAACAAGTCTCAATGGATTTCATTGATGGTTTACCTAGGACAAGACTGGGCCATGATAGCATTTGGGTGATTGTGGATCGATTGACCAAAAGCGCAAGGTTTATACCGGTCAAGTCGACCAGAACGGCAGCTAAGTTAGCAGAATTGTATATGAAGTGGGTAGTGAGATTTAACGGAGTACCCAAAAGCATTGTGAGTGACCGAGATCCGTTGTTTACTAGTGGGTTTTGGAAGAGCTTACAAGAGGCTTTGGGGTCAGAATTACATCTCAGTACCGCATACCATCCTCAAACTGACGGTCAGATAGAGAGGGTGAATCGTATATTGGAGGATCTCTTGAGAGCTTGTATATTGGATTTTGGAGGGCCATGGGATGACCATTTGCATCTAGTGGAGTTCGCATGTAATAATAGTTATCAATCTAGTATTGGTATGGATCCATTTGAAGCTTTGTATGGAAGACCGTGCAACTCACCATCGTCTTGGTTGGAAACCGGTGAGAAATTTGTGCTTGGGCCAGATGTAATAAGAGAAACTTGAGATAATATCAAGGTTAGCCAACAGCGAATGAAGGCTACCCAAGATAGGAAGAAAAGTTATGCTGATAAAAGGCGAAGAGATTTAAAATTCTCCATTGGTGACCTAGCAATTGTCAAGATTTCTCCGTTAAAGAGTGAGATTCGATTTGGTAGGAGAGGAAAGTTGGCACCAAGATTTTTTGGCCCATTCCCAATCCTCGTACAAGTTGGGAATTTAGCATATAAAGTTGGATTACCTGACAAGATGGCAAGAGTTCACAACGTATTTCATGTTTCCCAGTTAAGGAAGTTCGTACACGACCCTGATATGGCTATTTCACCAGATCAGTTGGATGACATCAAGGTAGAACCCGAGGCGGTTGGGAACCGCAGGCCGATTTGTATTGTCGAGTACGATACGAAGCAACTTCGAAGGAAGAGGGTGAAACTGGTCAAAGTCGAGTGGGGTGATAACGAGGATGACTGTACTTAGGAAACAGAGGAGAGCATAAGGAAGTCGCATCCAGAACTCTTTGCCTGGTAAGATTTTAGTAGCGATGGTTGTTCCCTTGTTAGTAAACCGCATGCTAGGATAAGCTTGTAGTATTATTGTGTATGTTTGACTGTTTGTAAATGGTTGATAGGCATGCAAGACCCATTGTTATTTTCTTAGTTAAGGAATTTCGGGGGCCAAATTTCCTAAGGGGAGAGAATGTAACGACCCACATTCTGCGCATCGGAGGATCATAGGATATATATTTCATTTTCATATGAGGTTGAATAGTCATGTAACTTTGGGGAACAACTATTGGGGTCATTTCCCATGTTCACGATTTCTATCGATTTGTAAATGACCGTTTTACCCCTGGAGAATCTTATTTTGCCCATAAATTTCGATTGGCAAGGAGTTTTGACCTAAAACTATTTTCATTGGATTCAGATGATGGTTTACCTTTCCGTAGAGTTGTCACATTAGCCAAACGGACTTACCGTTTGGGGGATATGGCTGAAATACGGTCTGGAAGGTGAAAAACAGCTCAACCGGGCCTAATTAGGGTGATCAGCAGCTAGGCCCATAACCCATTTCGGGATTAGGGTTATGGGAGAGCTGATAGGGTTAGGGAAAACATTTCATTTCAATTATCCAGCCGCCGTTTACATCTTTGAAACCCTAGCAATAGCCTCCACCCTATAAATTCGTCCCAAATTGTTTTCCTATCGCATATTAGCTTAATCTACACCAAATCAAGGAAGATTAGCGTCAAATCAGAGTTGGAGCTGCTGTGTTGCATTGGAAACTGCGCCTAAACAGTAAAGTTTCAGATCTAGTATTTTATTTAAGGCTAAGGTGAGTGATTTGTACATTTTTACACTAATTATGGCTAATTAGGGGTATTATTGTTAATTAACAAAATTATGCATGCTAAAATTCTGGAACAATATTTAGAAATTTCGAAATATTATTTTATGGATCTGATAAAAATTTGGGTTAATTTGGACATGTTCTGCTAATCGTATGATTAAATCAAGATTAAGGAGATTAAGGGGAAAACATGGGTTTTGGGTGTGTTTGATCCATATTAGCATGTTATAATCATTGTTTTGGTGTTTATGGTCGATTTTATATGTTGTTATTACTGTTTAGAATGTTTTGTGATTACTTTGAACTATTAGATTAGTCGAAAACATCATCGTATGGCGTAAACAGTTGCTGGAATGAGTTGCAGGAAGTTATGCAGGGACCCGTTCGTGAGCCGCTCCCCCCTCCCATTCGTGAGGCATGTCTCACGAGCCAAGGTAGGAGGTGAGCAACGAACCGGATAGAACCACACACATCCCACGAACCATCTTCACGAGCCAGCACGAGCCGAACCACTTTCTGAGCCAAGACGCCACGAGCAGAGGACTAGGCGCATCCACGAACCGCTCCAGCACCACCATCATGAATCGGCCACACAAGCAGGAAGACCCACGAATGGGTCCACAAGGGGACCACGAGTAGGACGAAGATCACGAACCGGAATGAGTAGCATGGGTCGATGGCCACGAACCGCAAGGAAGATCATGAACTGGAAATCCGAGATGCAAAGGTAGTCCAAAATAGGAAGTTAAAACTCAGGATCCAGAGGGGAACCAATAAGTTCACTTCATGAGTTGGACTTTGCTGTGGGACATGTGCAAAGGGGTTATCAATGCCTATAGCTTTGACTCACCATTGATAGACAGATATTGGCTATGGATTAGTGCAGTGGAGTTGTCACTACTCCATGGGGAAAAGTGATCGTAGCATGGATATGAGCCAAGGCAGTGGAGTTGTCATGACTCCATGGGGCTGAGTGGACATAGAAAAGGATTAGAGGCTATGGATCAGTGCAATGATATCATTATGATTCCCAAGGGCAAGTGATCGTAGCAAAGGAATTGGTGAACAAAGCGGTAGACATCGTATACTTTATGCACTAAGTGAGAGATGTGATGATGATTGCTATGTTTGATGTTTATTATCACTATGACATGCACACCCCCTCCCCATTATTTTCATACCATATGCTAGTATCACCTTAGAGTATTGTACACCTTGTTATGCTAACTCATTGGTTGGAGGTCCAGATTCAGGTATGGTTATGTATACCTGTTATTGTTCTGTTTTTGCTGCCTATCGCTCATACCAGACTTTTGTCTGACCTAGAGTTTTATGTTTCTTTTTATTACTTTAGGTGCTCCTATGCGAGAAGACTAGAGACAGGTTAGCTGGTTATACACGAGTAGTTGTCTGGAGACGAGCAGGAGGCTTACACGTATCATTCCCATATATTCTCCCTGTGTTGTTGTTGGTCACTACTTTGGTCGTTAGTTGTGTACCTTCCTATTTTTCTTTAGCGATAGTTTTAAAAGTTGTAATAATGATGGTTTAGATCATAAGTTGTTTTTTGAATTTTTCCGCTGCTACGATGGTTTAGTTTTCAGCTTATGCGCTGTCTCGCCTGTTTTATATCAAGTTATATTATTATTATATTTTACCCCATGCGTTGTGAGATATACTACAGGTTCTTTGTGGATTCATCATTTCAAACCCCTTTTCTTTTGACGACCGTTCCGTGCTGCTTGGATATCGACACATCGCACTTCATTGGAAATGTCGTTTGGTGTGGGGCGGGCCGTCACAACAAGATTCTAAACGCTATTTTTAATGTTATATTTATTTCCTGTATTTACTTGCGCATTAATTTTCTTTCATTTTCAATGCACGTCTAATTTTAATTTCAAACACGTATCATTTTTAGAATTAATACATGCATACTCATTTTGAATTAGAACATTACTTAACGTCATTAAATTCCTCACGATTTAATTCTACTTGTGATGCACGTCTATTCTCAAATTTAAACGCACGTCACCTATGATATTTATGCCTATATATTTATACATATGCATTCACATGAATGTCAACATTCTAGAATTAATTATCTGCTTCCAACTTTAACGTTATTTTCATTTATTTCCTTTTTAATGCATTAATGACGCATATTGTTAATTAAAGGAACATTGCAATTTAATGTTAATTACTTTCCCTTTCTTAATTTAATTCATTTTATAACATGCGTTTGTTTTCAAATTTCAAACGCACATTACTCTTGTAATTACTTTGATAATTTTATTATTTAAAATGCAGGGTGTTACAAAACACCTTACATCCCTTATCATTACCCAAAATAGGATTCTTTTAAGAAATATGAAGCATTATAAGTATAAAAACATAAACACATCACAAAGACTAAGATTCACAAGATACAAATAATTCAAACACAACGGAAGAAGAAGACAATTTACACAGGTGACAAAACCATTTTTATTTCAGAAAGAAAACCCACTGTCACAAGACATCATGTCTTATGAAGATAAAATCTTAGTCATAAAATATCATAAGAGTATATAGATATCATCCCTTAATAATAGTCATAAATACAACCAAATCGTGGAAAAATATGGAATAAAAAGAGCATTACATCTGCTGTAAAGAACATCCTCCGAGACAGAATCAGCTAAATAATCCAAAACTATGCACTTCCTCCCTACAAGCCTGGGAAAAGAAGAGAGAAAGAAGAGAGAAAGAAGGAAGGAAAATGGGTTAGACAAAGTCTAGTGAGCTACCATGATTACTAGCATGATTGATAAGTAAGGGAAACAAATAGAATAGTTGCTCTAGTGTAACGAACTAGTAAATTCGACATATTAAAATATATAATTGGTTAAAGGTTTAATGTTTGAAGTGGATATTTATAAACTTAACATGAATATGAAACAAAAACGTTGTAAACATGGATTTGGATTTCTAATATACTTGAATTTATTTTTCATTCTGGAATATAAAAATTTGAACGGTAAGTCACATTTGTCGATAAAATTATAAAACAATGTTAATATTTGAAAAATTCGAATATGAAATGTAGTTCAATTGCATAACAGAAATGCTTAAGCTCACGCCATTTAAATCAATATACGTGATCGATATATAATAGCGATAACTGATATATTTAGCATTAAAAGATTTAAAGTTGAATTAAATTGTGAAATATAATATTTGAAATACGTGTAACTAGACATAGCAAAAGAATAATTTTCGTGATATAATATGTATATCTGGTTCGTTTGCTATTCAAGCCTATGTTGACTATGGGATTGACTAAAACTCTCAAGAGTCATCTCTATAATGATAAGGAAGCTATTCAAGCCTATGTTGACCATATGGCAAATGGAAAAGTCAACACGGGAGCCTTCGCTATGTTTGAAGATTTTCCCTCTTATTATCTTCATTCTCATTTTCATCAAAATGAAGTTCTAAGTTTGATTGACACTCAGGATAACAATGAAGTATGTTACTCGAATCTCATCAAAATGTTTTACGCAACTTTGAATCGTGGCTTTTAAGAAGGAGATGAGAATCAAGAATGGAGTAGCGTAAAAGGCACCCAAATCGTTTTCGATTGTGAAATTTTGGGTATGATTTTAAATTGCAAGTGTGCAGGCTCGGACTTTTCAGAATTCAAAATTGATGAAATGAATTTGGAAACTTATCATCACATTTTTTGAAAGTGACAAAAACATGGATTTTAAAAATCGCTTTTTCTACCCAAAAGCAAGAATCGTCAACCTCCACTTTCAGCATACTCTCACGCCTCGTTACGGAAATTTCAATAACCCTACCCGCAAAGTCCAAAAATCCCTCTTTGTTATTTTTGGTGTTTATGATATTAATCGAGTCGATGTGATTTTAAAAGAATTTAAGCCCAAAGAGATGTCCACCAAGGAAAACATTCTTTATCATGGAGTTTATCTTACTTAGATTTTTAAGTATTTTGGAGTGGATCTCAAGGGAGAAGAATTAGGGTCAAGAAAGGTGTTTAATTTGGAAAATATAAATCTTATGCAAATTCCATTCGTTTTTGTGCCTTATGAAACATTTGAGGATAAATTAGCAAGAATGTAACAAGAGGAAAATTCAATGGAAGTTGACTAAGAAGAAGATTTCTCTTTAGAAAGTGTAGAATGTCCCACAAATACTAGAACAATAACCAAAGAAACACTTGTTCAAAACCAAGTTAAATTAGTCAAGAACCAAAAGAAGATCAAGAAGACTTTTACCCAAATGTCTAAGTTCATTGGAAAAATAGAAAGAAAACTTGGAATATCATCTTCCTCCTCATCATCCGCTGAAATCAAAGCTTATCTAGTTCTTTCGTATTTGATTGTGTTTACTTTCGAATCTCGTATTTAGTACCTTGTATTAGTTGAATGTATTTTCTTTCAAGAAGTAGCGAATGATGTTTATTTCTATCAAAACAATCTTTAATTTAATGTAAAAATACATTAGAACTAAATAAATTAATATAATATAGTAATTTACAAATTAAAATTGTGTAAAAACTCAAATACTCAAAAGTTAACTAGGGTATGTTGACATATGCAAAATGACATACTGACATATAACTGCCAAAATTCAAATTTTGTTCAAAATTTGAATTTTAAATAAGCAACTAGGGTCTCTTCATTTTAAACGAATTCCAGACCCTATAAATACCTCTTTCTTCAGAAAACTTATTCTAAACTTTCTTCTTCTTCTCTAATCATTTATTTTCTATAATATCAAATGATGGCAAATCTTATTCACAATTTGAGTAAGAAACACTCAATTTATTCAAGAATATCCTATTTATAATACTTTGTAATCAGCGCCATCTCGAATTGAGTCAAACAAAGATGGTTGAACATCAAGAGAAGCACTTTGATGCCATTCATTGGTTAATCTCTTCACTTTTCAGAGATGAAGACAACAACCTCGCCAAAGCCCCACTCACTAAAGTAGATGAAGATTGGGAAGTCATCAAGAAGGATCCAATCTTTGGAGGATATGAATGAAAGTTCCAAGATATATTTGAATTTGTTTGAATTGGTTGGCATGATTTGTTTAATTGTTTTGTTTAATTTAGATTTGTTTGAATTTGCTTGAAAATATTGCTTGATTTGGTTGGATTTGAAACTTGTATATAATTGGATGGAAATACTTGTAAATATTGTCTGGAATACTTGAATTGTGTATACTCTTTCTTGTTAGAATAGTATAGGCATACATTTAGGGTGAATCATAAGTTTTTATCAGAATTATAAAATAGAAATATATATGTAGTAAGTCATTAGGTTAAGGGGTATAGTTAGAGATTATTTTTGTTGATGACAAAGGAGGAAAAATTATAAAATAAGGATTAGTTAGGCTTAGTTTAAGGGGAAGTATGTAGGATTCATATAGGATTCATGGTGAAAAGTGAAGTATTCGAAGAATCAGATCAACAAGTATTAACAGGTATGAATATTTTATAAATCTAGGTTTCCATCATCAAAAAAGGGGAGATTGTTGGAGAATGGAGTTTTGATGACAAAAAATTTATTTCAATTATCATTATTAATTGATTATAAAATATATACTACATCTTTATCTAGAATATATACATATATATATATATATATATGCAAGGTTTCTACACAGGATTTAATACTGAAGACTGTATAGTTTTCGAGTGCAAAAGATTCGGGATTCGAAGAGATTCGAGACTCATGAGTATCAAGATATTAAGATTTCAAAAAGCTCAAGAAAATATAGTAATTCAGTCTAGTTTATATATATGACTCTAAACAGCGCTCCATTTTCAAATTTTGTTTTCAAATTTCAAAATTCATTTTCAAAATTCAAATTCTGTTTTCAAGTTATTTCAGACTACTTTTCTAAATAATCAAATTATTATAAGTATTTACTTAATGATTTCAAATATATATGTTTATAGTTTATAAAGTTTTATAATATATATATATATATATGTTTTATAGCCTTATATCATATAAATTAAAAAATATGTTTATATTATATATCACTATGTTTTTATATGTCTCCATACTTTAGAAAATCCAATGTTGGTGTTAATTCAAGAGTTTCCAGAAAATATATATTGGTTTTAACAATTGAAATTTGATTTTAAAAATAAAAGTTCAATGCATATGTCGACATACCAAAATGAGCATGTCGACATATTACTGTCATATTTTTAATTTTCAAAGGAAGTGTCTTTTCAATATTTGAAACGTTTCAGAAACGTTAACCCCTTTAGGACACTATAAATAAGGGTCAATTTTGAATTTTTAACTACTTCTCCTTCTTCACCCCTTCACCCCTTCACTAACCACCATTAATATACATAAAATTCTTGATTTCTGCACTTGTACTCTAATGACTTCAACAAAACTTATTTCATTCTCTTTCTCTTCTCAATCTCTATCAACTACTATCTATTTAAAGTGCTATTGCAGATTTCTAGGGTTGCTGTAATCATTTGGGAATTGTTCGGTAAAGGGTGTGTTCCTTATAGCCCTAAAATCAAGGAAAGGGAGCGGTGTAAACCTTGTAACATTAAATCAAGGATGTTCGAAGTGGTGTTGACCTTGTAGCCGTGAAATCAAGGAGATTGTATTTGGATACTGTTATTAATAAAACTCTGCGCAACCCAGCATTGCGTGGGACTGGACGTAGGAGTAATCCAAACCAGTATAAAATTTGGAGTTGTTAGACCAAAAAGTGGTTCTAACACCCAAATTGATTAAAAGCAAAATGAAATGAGATCAAAAGTAAAATGAACACACAGAATTTATAGTGGTTCGGCGAAGAAATGCCTACGTCCACTTGTCTTTTACTATTTTCAATGATGTAGTTGCAAATACAATGAAATATTCACTTGATTTCTCTCACAACTCACTTACATTCACTCAACTGTCTAAAAACAAATAATGAAAGAAGATTTGGATTTTCCGGGAGTGCTGGAATTCAGATAGTTCTCAGTGAAAGCACCAAAATGTTAGACCAAAAAGTGGTTCTAACACCCAAATTGATTAAAAGCAAAATGAAATGAGATCAAAAGTAAAATGAACACACAGAATTTATAGTGGTTCGGCGAAGAAATGCCTACGTCCACTTGTCTTTTACTATTTTCAATGATGTAGTTGCAAATACAATGAAATATTCACTTGATTTCTCTCACAACTCACTTACATTCACTCAACTGTCTAAAAACAAATAATGAAAGAAGATTTGGATTTTTCGGGAGTGCTGGAATTCAGGTTATGAAGGTGGTTGAACTCTCAAAGTGTCATAAAAAAGATCCTTTTCTTTGTCTCCAGACAGGGTATTTATAGGTGATAATTTGCTCAGAACCCGATCCGGATCGGAGCCACGTGTCATCCATCCCATCAGCCTCGGGTTCGGATGGATTTCTATGTTGACAACGCATCAGAGCAGTGGACGTTGTGGGTAGGAACTGGTCATAGCCGCTCCGAATAACCAGGCGCTCATGCAGGGGGGTGACGTGGAAGACAGGCTCGGATCGGAAGGGTGTGCACAAGGGGTTCGGATCGGAGTACCCGATCCGACCCGGGTTAACTTAGGGCCAATTCTTGTTTTTACTCTGCTCCGCTCCGACTTGAAGTAGGTTGCTTTCCGATCCGACTGGAAGTAGGTTGCTCTCCGATCCGAACAGCCGAGTCTCTCTGATTCCAACAACAATAGTTCACCGATCCGAACAGAAGACATTATCTGATCCGAACCGATACACTGCTTCGATCCGACCTGCTTCGGTACTTCCCAAGTTTTTTCAATGTTTCACATCTTGACTTTGTGTTGCCCAGTTCACAAAGTGGGCTAACAGGAGTGTTCTTTCCTTTTCTGCATTTTATATTTACTTATTTCTTCTGTGACTGTTTCTGTGTTTATGATCATTTCTAGTGCGATAATCATTGTGTTATTCATATAGTAATTATTGTTAGTTTAAGATTTCTATAAATTCCTCATAAACACTATTCACCCCTGTCTAGTGTTAATTCTGCCTTAAGATCCGTATTCCACATCCTTAACGAGCCTGGCCATTTGCTAAACTCTTGTACTTACTGTTATTATTATTTGTTATAATAATAAGTGTTACGGAATACTATAAAAACCGGTCGGTTTTGCCAAGAAAAGGGAAATCATAATAAAAAAAACAAAGTTCATTGCAAATACGAATATGAAAAGAAATGGTTAAAGAGGACAGTTAGCTTTAAAATGGGCATAAATGGTTAAGTTATGAGCCTAAAAGTCGTTAGGCTTTAATATGAACATATTAATTTACAAAGTGTAAGTTACGAGCCTAAGATTTTATGGTAACTAGTAAAGTTGATTTATAAATAAATAATATTCAATTAAATAGATTAATGAATATTGTAAATCAATGAAATGGAAAGTAAATAGAACACATAATAGTAAATTAGACATAGAGTCTACTTAATATAACAATATGAGTCCGTGGGGGATAAAGATCCCAACGGGGAAAATCATCGAAGGGTCGGGAGGCACAGTGGGAGCACATCTGTAACAACCCGCATTCTACATATCAGAGGATCGTAAAATATTTTTATTTAATTCCCTGAGGGTTGGATCATTCTCATATTTTAATATGTGTTTATAGGGATGTGAGACTTGTCCATAATTTTTTTTACCAATTTTGAGACTTGGGTATAGATGTTGCAACGAAGAGGAAGCTTGCATCAAGATAACTGCAGGACAGAGCCATGGATTGGTGGAACTCTGTTACGCTTGAGACTCTAGAGGATGAGATCATGTGGGATCAGTTCCGAGTCAAGTTCGAGACAAAGTATATCTCTACTGCTCAGAAGTCAATTCTGTTCAAGAAGTTTATGGAGCTGAAACAGAATGGTCGACTAGTGCTAGAGTATGTTTTTGATTTTGAGGCCTTATCCAAATATGCTCGTTTGTATATTGACTCTCCTTATCATAAGAACGAAAATTTTGTTATAGGTTTGGATACCTATATTGGGAAGCCACTGGTGGATTATCTTGATGATCCATATGAAAAGATAGTGGAGAAAGCTGTTCGACATGAAAGCTTGTTTCCTAAATAAGCAAATGTTGTTACTGCAACCAAGGAAACTTCGAAACTCCAACAGGGTGGTAATAACAATAAGAAAAGGAACCAGCAACAACAGAAAGGGAAGGATGGCAAGAAGAAACCTAAAAGTGAGGTGGTTTTCTTTAAATGCCAATATAAAGGCCATTACTCCAACGAATGTAAGAATCCGAAAGCTAAGAAGAAGTGCTTTCAGTGTGGAAAGCCTGGGCATGAAAAGAAGGATGGTCCAGAATCAGCTAAGGGTAAGCAAATTGTGAAGGCTTATGCTTTGGAGGTCGTACCATCTTCTTCAAGAGATCCTACTACAGAGGATAAAGGAAAGGGTATCGTCATTCAAAGTACTCTTTCAGCTAAAGGTGTTTTAGTTCTTGTGTTGTTTGATACTGGAGCATCGGATTCATTCATTTGTAATGAGCATGTGTGCCTCTTGGGTTTGGAACCCGAGATTTGTGATAGACCTTTGGTTTGAACTAATCCATTTGCGGGTTCGTCCAGCCTTTGTATGCTTTTTCGTGATCTAGTGTTATCAAGTCATGCTTGCTCATTTGTGTGTGATTGTTTTGTTTTAAACTTCGTTCGGTTTGGGATCATCTTGGGTATGGATTGGCTCAAGAGGTATGCGGCAAGAGTGAATTGTGAGAAGCTTGAGGTGAAAGTCGAGGATGTGGAAGGGCGAAAGGTTTTGATTCGATGTTAGTCCGAAGATGGTGTCTTCGTGAGATTTTTATATTCGCTTGTGATTCCACAAGAAGACTTTCCATCTGTGCTGATCGCTATTGAGTTTGAGGATGTCTTTGAAGAAGTCAAAGGATTGCCACCGCATCGTGAGATTGAGTTTAGATACGATTTGGTCTAGGGTGTTAGACCTATCGTTATGCCTCTTAGGCGGATGGCACCTAAGGAACAACGAGAGTTAGAAGTGCAAGTTCATGACCTTTTCGGAAAAGGATTCATTTGGAGAAGTGTATCCGAATGGGGAGCACCAGTTGTGTTTGCAACCAAGGCTGATGGGTCCTTGAGATTGTGTGTGGACTATCAGGAGCTGAACAAGGTGACCAAGAAGAACAAGTATCCATTGCCGAGAATCGATGACTTGTTCGATCGGCTTCATGAAACCGATGTATTTTCCCAGATGGATTTGGCAACGGGATTCCACTAGTTGAGGGTGGCAAAGGACAGTGTGTCAAAGACTCCTTTTAGGGCACCATCTGGTTTATTCGAATGGTTGGTGATGCCATTTGGGTTGACTAAAGTGCCAGCGTATTTTTTGGATCTTATGAATAGGGTTTTCAGAGATCAGTTGAACAAATTCGTGCATGTGTTCGTGGATGATATTCTGGTTTACTCTCGGAATGAGGAAGAGCATAAGAAGCACCTAAGAGTTGTTTTGGAAATCTTGCGAAAGCATCAGCTGAAGGCTAAGTTTTCGAAGTGTCACTTCTAAAAGAGAATAATGAGGTTCTTAGGCCATGTAGTTTCTAGAAATGGAATAGCGGTTGACCCCGCTAAAGTGGCAGTAATCCAGGATTAAGACAGACCTAAGAATGTGACGGACGTGAGAAGTTTCCTTAGATTGGAAGGTTATTACCGATGGTTTATCAAGGATTTCTCCAAGATAGCTGCACCATTAACAAGACTAACAAAGAAGAACCAAGTGTTCACATGGGATACAAAGTGTGAGAAAGCTTTCAGAATCCTGGAAGAGAGACTGACGAGTGCTCCTGTTTTGACGATTCCAAGTGGGAATGAAGAGATGGTGGTATACGTCGATGCATGTGGCACTGGACTAGGAGTAGTACTAATGCAGAAAGATAGAGTTGTGGCCTACACAAGTCGACAGCTAAAGCCGCGCGAGAGGAATTATCGAACTCATGATTTGGAGTTGGCAGCGATCGTGTTTTCTCTAAAGATGTGGAGACATTACTTGTTGGAGATTCGATTCAAGTTGTTCACGGATCACAAGACATTGAAATATCTTTTCTCCCAAAGGGATTTGAATCTTCAGTAGCAACGATGGTTAAGGTTTCTGACATCGTATTATTTTGGTATAGCCTATACTCTTGGTAAAGGTAATGTAGTTGCAGAAGCGTTGAGTCGAAGACATGCAAGATTAGGAGCGATGTTTTCGGAATGGAAAAGCCTCGAGTACTTGGCAGAATTTAATTTTAGACCACGGTGCGAGTTAGAACCTGAAATGTTGGCAAGCTTATCGATAAAACCTACTCTCATCAGAAGGATTGGCGAGAGCCAAAAGCGGGATGCAAAGCTTGTTGAGATTAACCAGAAGTTGGAACCAGAAGATAAAGAGTTCGAGGTCGATCGAAAGGGTTGAAGCAAGAACGAATGGTTGTTCCTGAGATCGACGGATTGAGAGATGAGGTTCTGAGGAAATGTCATCAATCGAAATTGACGATTTATCCTGGTGTAATAAGATGTATCAGGACATGAAGCGAGCTTACTACTGGAAAGGGATGAAGAGGGATATTAGAAAGTTCATTTACAAGGGTATGAACTGTCAGTCGGTGAAAGCTGAACAGAAGAAGCAAAGTGGATTGCCTCAGCCATTGGAAGTTCCTACATGAAAGTGAGAGCAGATATCGGTGGATTTTATCAATGGACTACCTAGAACCAGGGCAGGAAACGAAGGAATTTGGGTCATCGTGAATCGCTTGACCAAAATTGCAAGGTTTATTCCTATCAAATCGACTAGGGCAACATCGAAGTTAGCTGAGCTTTATATAAAATGGATAGTTCGTTTCCATGGTATCCCGAAGAGTAAGTCAGTGATTTAGATACATTGTTCACGAGTGGATTTTGGAAGAGTCTGCAAGAGACTTTGGGAACCGAGTTGTGTTTAAGTATGGTTTATCATCCCCAAACTAATGGTAAAACCGAGAGGGTTAACCGAGTTTTGGAAGATCTCCTGAGGGCTTGCGTATTGGACTTCGGAGGTCATGGGAGGACCATCTACATTTAGTTGAATTTGAGTATGAAAATAACTACCAGTCAAGCATTGGGATGGCACCATACGAGGAATTGTATCGAAGACTGTGTAATTCTCCGCCATGTTGGTTAGAAACTGGAGATAAGTTGATACTTGGGACTGGGATGATTAGAGAAATTAACCTCGGTTGTATCGAGATCGTTAGGCAACGAATGAAGGCAGCCCAAGATCGTCAAAAGAGTTACATCGATAAGTATCGTAAGGATTTGGAATTCGACGTTGGAGACATGATTTTCGTGAAGATTTCATCGTTGAAGAATGTTTTTTGGTTTGGAAGCAAAGGAAAGTTAGCTCCAAGGTTTGTTGGATCGTTTCCGATAATCGAGCGGACTAGAAAGCTCGCATATGATTGGATTTACCCGAGAAGATGTCGAGTGTGCATAATATTTTCCATGTGTCATTTCTGTGGAAGTGTGTGCATGATTCGAATGTGGTGGTATCTCCAGAACAATATAAAGACCTAGAAGTCGAGTCCGTAGTTTCAAAACCTCATAAACCGCTTCGCGTTGTGGGGAATGACATGAAACAGCTTAGGAGGAAGACGGTTAAGTTAGTCAAGGTACAATGGAGTGAGGATGATGATGATTGTGCACGGGAAACGGAAGAGAGAATGAAGGCAACCCATCCAGAACTCTTCGTTGGTATAACCTATAAATGTCATGTCACTTTTGCCCCATTGTAGCTTATACTATTGTCATTATTATTGGTAGAATTATGCGTACTAGGGTAGGGCTATGGATGCATGGCTTGATGGATGCTAGTTTAGATGGTAAATTTGCTGCTCATGGGTGGTAGGCATGCAGAATTGTTTCTGGTTGCTTGTGTTCGCTTGGGATTTCAAGGGCGAAATTCCTAAAGGGGGAGAATGTAACGGCCCGCATTTTACGTATCGGAGGATCGTAATATATTTTTATTTAATTCCTTGAGGGTTGCATCATTCTCATATTTTAATATGTTGTTTATGGAGATGTGAGACATGTCCATAATTTTTTTTACCAATTTTTGTTGTTGTATGGATATTCTTTCTAGTTGCTAAGTGCAGGAGTTATGGGTGGTCGTCACGACATCCAACTTATTCGACGAGACTGGAAGGAAGTGCAAGACTTCGATGGGATGTGAGGGTACTCCGTGATGGCCCTTTGTGGTAGGCCTAACAAAGTTGCACCCACAGAGGCATGGTATCTACGGTTCCATCCAATGAGTATGTCTTTGCTGCATTTATGGTTCTGGGAAGCCCAAAGGCCGATTGGGATGATTTTAGGATGATTCAACAGTTGCCTCAGCGTGGGAGCCTTCGTGGTCAGGACCCAACAAAGATAGTAGGTTGTCGGAGACATGGCATCGTCAGTCGAAGCGAGTATAGGAACTGGAGCTAAACCAAGAGGCCAATGATCTTTTACTATAGGAACATTAAATGAGGGACAACGACAATTTGGATGCTTATATTGTTTATTAGGGGCACAGTCACTTAGCTCTTTGGATGGTCTTTCATGAGCTAGGAGACTGGGTGGGGACATAGTCACCGAAAGAGATAGACCAATCTTCGATATCTATATTATGGGCCTAACGAGGCCATTCTTAATAGATATAGAAATCATTCGACTGAGTTTCGTGGAAGAACTCAGGTTTTGGGTGCCTTTATGGCATAGCGGTAGAAGCTTATTCGCTTTCGTAGCCCAACTTAGTACGCTTTCGTGGCGTAGTGATGGAGACATGGTGTGCTTTTGCAGCATGGTCTAGTACACTTTCGCAATTTGGCGATGGAGGTCTTGTACATTTTTGTAGTACTGCGGTGGAGACTACATAAGGAGGTACTATGGGGATTACCTCAACATATTGGGCATATATATATATATATATATATATATATATATATATATATATATATATATATATATATTATATATGATTTGTTAGGTTAATCTACTTATGAGGAGACAGGTACGATTTATGCATGAAATTGGAAGTATAATGTGTAATAAACCCAAAATAACTTAATAAAGGTAAACCGGTGATAGAACAATATATGTAGTGTTATTTATAGAAAGTATAATTTTTCCATTTACCAAAACCTTTGTTCTGATCCCCTCCTCATAGAAAACCCGCAGGTTAGATAGGTGGCAGAGGTTACAACTTAGAGACACTTGTTAGGCAGTGTTATTATTAGGGTAAGTATTTACTTACTATTATATTTTATTCATATCGCTGTGAGATATTTTATTATGAGCTATGATATATTTTTATCTTTGCCTTTCTGTAGGATACTAGACAAACCAACTCGGGTTTCAATGGACTTGGATTTTAGCAATTTACGAAAAATTTAGGTCTGCATAAATTTGGGTTGTTACAGGACATCTTCATTTGTTGTTCTAGGGATATTTTTTAATAATTATATTTCTCTGAACGTGGATTGCGCATGGAGATATGTAATGAAAGATGTTAATTAAAAAAAATGAGTTTTATGGTTTTTCATATATTTCTTCATCTGTGATGTTTTAAGATAACAACGGATCTCATTCTGTCACCAAAGAATAATACTATCGATGACTACAGCTTCAGTAGCGGGTTAGATACTGGAATATGTTCTGGTTGAGTTTCTCTCTCCATCTTTTTAAAATGATAGACTTTCCATTTACGAATCAAGAGGCCCTATTTATTGTTTATCAAGTCTGATGCATTTGAAAATCTAATAATGAAAAAGCTGGTATCTTAAGTATAAATGTTGAACATAGTAGAAGTTCTTGCGGTAAAATCTTGAAGTGCTGACATGGGGGTTTATTGTCAAATACATTGGCAATTAATAAATAGCTCCATTTACTTTTTATTCTCTTGTTGGTCTCTTCATTCACAACAGCAATTCGTTTCTTTTTGATGGGGAGTGGAGCAACAAACTTGGGATCAAAACTGAGTTTAGTCCTCCTTTTTTGATTAACGCAACCCAAAAGGAGGCTTTATTTAGGTTAGTTTTGAAAATTTTTTCTAGCTTCCAAACCTGATCTGTAGCTTCGGTTACCTGGAAAATAACAATTTCCTGCTGCTTGCTTGATTTCTGTTGCGTTTCTTCAATACAGATTAACCTTGCTCGGGCCAATTCCTGTTGGCTAAGTACACTGAGTTGCAGATCCTTAATTCTAATGCTAATGCTTATTATGATTATTTCAAACAAGATGAAATCGCTCTTCACTAATAGATTTATCAATGAATGAAGATTGTGACTAGACGAAGAAGAGGAGGAAGATACATTTTAATCTTGGCATTTAAAGATAGGATGATCTTCAATCTCATCTATTGAATAATAGTAAAACAGAATAAATTGAAGCTCTCTTATTAATTTTTTGAGTTTTCTCTACTCTCCTTATTTCTCTCTCTAGATATTTTACTTTTAATTATTTTTATAATTTATCACTTTACGACCATTATACTAGACTTATGATGCCAATTTATAATCAAATACACTTTTTTTATGATTATTCATGAATGTCTTATTTGTTCTTCATTAATATTTTACATTTAAGTTTATGCATTTAAGTTAGTTACGCAATTCAAAGTTCTAAACATTCGATAAACATACTTAACTAATATTTGATACATCATGTAAATTCTACAATATGACAATTTCGGTATTATACCGCAGTAGCATCAACAAACAGGTAAAACAAAAGATCATTTGCATATATGAAAATCACATAGTATATATCATTTACATACAAAATAATAACTGTTTTATTTTATAATTCATTAATACCTCAATGAAGTTACCATGCATTGCACTGAATTTTTTTAATTTTTATCTTTCAACACCTATATTTTAAAACTTCACAATTACTTACAAACCCTTCTTCATTCTCAAAATAAGTTTAGAAAAAAAAGGATGTGTCCCTAATTTCCACTATTTTTAACCATATCCATGTATTTTTGTAATCTATGTTTTAAATCATTCAAAAGAATTAAATTAACTAATATATAGTAATTCATCTATTAAATGTTAAAATATATCAATTTAAGAATGTATATAAAACAAATATCTATTAGCGAAGATGATAAAATTATTACTTTTGTTCACATATGTATAAAGATATGTGAAACAGATAACATAAAATGTAAACTTTAGCAATAATATTTTTAATTGTAATTCATTTATCTCAAAAAATATCATACATCGCATTAATTTAGTTTTTTACAACATTTAAAGGATAAATTATTATTTTACAACATTAGGATGTGGAAGCACGTACGACCCTAATAAAACTATGTTATGTTGATATTCCCATTATTAATATGATGATGATATTAAAACTTACCAAACTCATAACTCAAATTAACACTATAGGAGTTTTTTGGCAATTATTGAAGTTGTAAACATGGCACTCCTTACTCCGTCAACAATGTAAAATTTATTATGCAAAAGTTAAAAAATAGGTTTACTAATTGAAACCTCATATAATGAATAACAGTTCATATGCAAATAAGTTGATCATAAGATGTTCTTACAAATTATGGTTACATACAAAGTCGTGCGTTAATACCCCGCTATATCATATAGCGAATTTTTACCTCTATGGTTTTCCCCAATAACCCTAAAGTAGTCTTTACACTTTAAGCCCCGCTATATCCCGCTATTCCCAATATTTCCCGTTATTTCAACTATATTCCACTGTTTCTGCCATATTTTCTATAAAAGAAACAAATTTAAAATTGAGATTTATATGTTATAAAATTTATTGAATTAACTTTTATAATTGAGTTTTTTAACGTATATTTTTCAAAACAAAAACACTCATTGTTTTGTTAAATTTTATTAAGTAAAATAAAAGTTTACATTTATTTATATACATCTGCAAACATTTTTATTTAAAATTAAGAATGTATTGATTAAATTAAGTTGATGTTAATTCTGCATCTATATATTTGCAGAGACATTAAGAATGAGTTTTATATGTTATTTTAGAGTCATCTGTAGTATCCGGCTATATCTAGCTTTATCATCGCTATGACTTTTTACACCTCCGACGCATTGAATCCGATGAGCGCTTTAACTGCACAGATACAAAGTTGTTCTAAATTTTTCCCCTACTACCATTCAACTCCATATTTCTAATCGATTTCATAGATAATTGATTTAAAATATCTAAATATATCCAATTACATATTTTAAATCAATTATCTATGCAATCAATTAGATATGTTTAGCTCCTCTAAGTTATTTTCTTCTATAAATGGTGTCCTTTGCTCAGCTCCTTTAATCTATTTTCTACCCGAATTTTACTCACTTGCCCTTAGGTTTCTGTCTTCGCTCTTATTCCTTTGGTGATTTTCTCCACCAGTGTGTTTCGCGCTGTGCTGCCTCGTTGTAGCCCGTATCCCATTTTTGTCTAGTTAGGGCTTCATGACTTCGATAGGGAACGGTTACCGTTTTAGTGTTCTTGCTTCTTCCGTTGGTTTATGCCCTACTATGTAGAGGGAAGCGGAGGCGATTTTTGCCTCAACCGGTTCTTCGGTGGAAGTTGTGCTTCTTTGTATCTTGTGGAGATGATTTCTCTGGCGTCCGTTGTGGTGGTCTCGAGGCACCGGTTTGTATTAGTTAGAGATGTATTCATGGAATTAGTTCCTTGTTATTTTCAATCGAGGTTTTCCCATTATGTGGCTTCTCCTGCTTGTGTTGCACATCCTTTTCTGGTTGGATCTGGACTTGGAGATTTGATTCCCCTATCCGGTTCTTACCTCATTCGATAGTAGGTTGGGTGGTTCCTTTTGTTGTCTGGCCGCAGTGTGGATCTTCTTCCTTGTTGGGTGTGGTTGAGAGTGGTGTTGGTGTTGGTGGCCTTGTTACAGCGCTGTTGTACCGGCTTCTGAGGGAGGTAATGGACCATAGGTTTAATCCCCCCTATCGCGACCTTCCTAAAAGTTTTTCATATTTGGCTCTGCCTGTTTCGAAGTGGCCAGTGGTTGGTGTGTCTGGTTGTACACCAATGTGCCACCGTCGTCATCGACAACCGCGTCGACTGGTTGATATGCCCGGGGCTGCTACCACATCTCATTCTGCTAGTGCTTGTATGAGGTATGTTGTTTCGGTTATTGAGGGAGGTACACTAGCTCGTACACTTCCTCCCCTTTTTACTAGCAATTGTTTTGAAGCTCTTGTGCTCGAATCGATTGTTATTGAAGAGTCCGTTTTTGTTTGTGTTGAGGATGCACCTCTTGAGCTCAGTCATCACTGGTTGTGGGGTGGCAAGTATAGAAGGTGGCTAGCTTCGTGCCATTTGAGTTTGGTGGAGAAATGGGATGTATCAGTCTCCATATACAACCATTCTATGCCGCAGATGGCATGACAGCAGAGACTACATCTTCAGGTGGTTATGTTTCTTTGGTGGTTGGCCTTCTTCATTTTGAGTTTGCTTTGCGATTATATCGACAAGTACGACCTCCCTTTTTAGACTCTTTCTTTAGTGTTTTTTTACTCCCTGTTTATGTTAGCTGTGTTATGACCGGTGTTGTTGGGGCTATGTATGAGTGGTGGGGTTCCTAAACCTTCGTTGGTGGTTGTTTCACCTGTGGAGTGTGTGGTTTTTCATGTTGTGTTGCCTTTGGCTCCTTTGTGTGTGTTGTTCCCTATGTATCTAGTGCAGTTCTCGCTGTGCATTGGTTATCCAGTAACCGAAGCACTGCGGTTTGTGGTTTTCTTCTTCTTTCAGTTTGGCTCTGGACATACTGTCCACTTTCTGAATGTTGTGGAGTTCGGTTTGGGAATTCAATGCATGTGCTCTACATTTGTGAGGGCATCAGGCTCATGCTTTTTAGATTCACCCGATTTGGCTTCTCTGCTTGTGTATCTCTTGTCCTGTCCTTTGATTCGTTTTAGATTGTGTTGTTTTGCCATAACAAAGCCTTAAGGCTTTGTTTGTGATGGAGGCTTCCTGCTGTTGGTTGTGGTGACTAGGTTGGTTTGTTTCTCGTTTTGCCTAGCTTTATGCATTTTGGATCTTCGGGCATGGCCGTATAGTGATCACGTCTGCAGATTTATATATGACTATCACCGGAGCTCATCAATCTTGCTCGGTTTATGAGTTAGAAGGATAGTTTTACTCTCCTCTTGGTCATCTTTTTCCTCGGATTTTTAGTCCCGTTGTTTATAGAATGCTTTTGCCAGTGTGGTTGTCAATTTGATGACAACTCAACATTGAGAGAGTCCTCACAGCAAGGTCAAAGGTATAAAGTTGTTTTTCTACATGTATTTCTTCTTCTTTTCCTTCTTTTTATCTGTCCAATTCTCTTTAGAGGGTGGTATTGTTGCTTATGTCTCATTGGATTCTTCCTCTTCTTATTCGCATTATTTACCTCTTCTCAGTAAGGCCGTGAATTCGGTCATTTATAATCGGTTATATCGCCTAGCTAAGAACTCCCACGTTGCTATATTAGAAGCTTTATCTTCTATCTTGCCTTTCGCCTTTTCCGATCTGACTCCTTTGGTTTTTGCTGAAGGGGGATCTCCCATTCAGTTGTTGGTTTCATCTTTCTTCCCTTCGAGTGGGAGATCGAGGGATGTACCTCAAACTCCCTACACCATTCACACTCGCTTTATAACGGCCGTCGAGAAGATTGTTATATCTACCCGACATACTCTTTATATTATATGATTTTGATTTTGGTTTTTGAGCTCATATATTTTCTCGTTTCTCTATCTATCTATCTATTATTATTCTTCTGCTTCTGTAGGTATGGCGAACATATTGTTTTGGAACATCTGTAGAATCGGAAACGTTTCTTTCCTTGCTCGGCTTTGACATATCATCAAGAAACATTCCATCAGTCTGGTGGCATTTATAAAGCCTTTTATGGGATCTAAGGTAATCTCTTACTCTATTCTTTCTCTAGGTTTTGGAGGAGGTTTATCTGACGTATCCAATAAGATTTGGATTCTTTGGGCTATGGACGTCTTTATATGTCCCATCTTCGACTCCTCTTAGCTGCTTACGGTGGAATGTTCGCTCTCTTCTTTTCCTTCATCTTTCCTTTTTTTCGTTGTTTACGCCAAGTGTGATCGCGTCGAGCGCTTGTGCTTATGGTCCAAAATACTGTCTCTCTGTGGCCTCAGTCATCGGTGGCAATTTCAATGTCGTTTCATGCCAAGTTGAGAAGCGCGGGGGATCCTCAATTAACCGCATAGCAGTTGGGGATCTCAACTCATTTATCATTGAATCAGGTTTGTTAGAGGTGTCTCTTGTTGGCCCGGCTTTTACTTAGTGTAATAACCAAGAAGGACCAGTTGAATCCTTTCGTGCCTCGACTGGGTTATCAGATCGAAGGGATGGTTTAACATACCCTTCTCCTTCTCGGTCGCTCATTTCCACTGCACTAACTCGGACTATGCTCCGCTGTTACTGCACTGTTCCCCCTTCGCCTTAACATGACCTTCCTCGTTCCGTTTTCAATCCATGTGAAGATCTCATCATACTTTCATTTAAGTGATGGGCGATTCTTGGGCTGCACCAGCAACAGGTGATCATATTGTTGTTTTCTCCGTTAAACGTCTTAAATCTTGTCTAAAGGAGTGGAACACTTTGGTTTTCAAGAATTTCTTAGATAGGGTTTTTGCAGCGGAAGACTTCTAATTTTGGCTTACGACGAAGATCCTTTAGCTTCTAATAAGGAGGAATGGATTCAGGCCCAACTCGCCTTTTCTTCCGAGTTACGAGTCGAAAACTATTTCCTTCGTCAGAAGGTTAGGCTCAAACAAGTTGTCAATGGCGACTCGAACTCCAAAAATATTCATTCTTCTATCGAAAAAACGAATAATCTCTTATCTATCAGCCAGATTTTTCGTCCAGACCTTTCTTTGGCATCATTTCACGAGGAAGTCAAAGAGACTGTCATGTCTCACTTTCTATCCTTTCTAGGTTGTCCCTCTGTTTCTGTTTCTGGTTCGACTCTTTTAGCTTTTATCCCCCGTGTGGTTCTCCCTGATGAGTTTGTAGGTCTTTTCTCCCCTTCGGTCTTGTGTATTTGCGCTAAATAAGGATAGTGCGAGTAGTTTGGATGAAGGAAACCGGATTATTTACCGAAGTGATTGGCCGATCATTCAAATGAACTTCTACTTAGCAATCCAATTTTCCATTTCGCGTGTTGAACTTCCTAAGGGATGGGCTTCCACCAATCTTATTCTTATCCCAAAACGTGAACCCTCGGTTGTGCTCTGATTTCAGACCTATTAGCTCTGGAAACTTTTCAAACAAGGTCGTCTCTAAGGTGTTGCCCGCTAGACTCGCTCATATTCTTGTTCGTGTTATATCATCTTCCCATGCAGGTTTCGTTAAAGGGAACTCGTTACAAACAATGTCCTTCTAGCTCAAGAACTTATCTCTCAAATTAATCGCAAGGTTAGAGGATCCAATATGGTTATAAAACTCGATATGGCAAAGACTTAAGATCGCATGTCCTGGTTTTCCATCATAAGGGTCCTCCATGCTTCTGGTTTCCCTTATCCTCTTATTGACCTTGTTTGGAGGCTTATCTCATACTGTTGTTTCTCTGTTCTTATCAACGGTTCGATCAACAGTTTTTTCCTCTCGGGTAGGGGACCCCGTCAAGGATATCCCTTATCTCCGACGCTGTTCATCATCACCGTGGAGGCTTTCATGCGAGGTGTACACTCGCTTATGATAGTGGGTCAGATCCATCGTGTCAGTATCCCTAGTGGTTGTCCTATTTTTTGTCTTTATTGTCTGCGGATGACATCATTATTTTCTCTAACAAACACCATCGCTCCATTCGTCATCTTCTAGTTTTGGTTTAGCTATACGAGAGGTGTTTGGGCTAACTCATCAACTCTTCAAAAAGTTTCTTTGTTCCCGCCAAGTCTATGTCCCTAGTACAGATTTCTTAGATCGAATCCTTCTCCCGTTTCCATGTTGCATCGCTGCCATTGCCTTACCTTGGTATTGTTTTGTATCGAGGTCGCAAGCTCAATGCGATCATCGATCCTTTGACTGATAAAGCTAGGGGAAAGATTTTTCTTGAAATTCTTATCTTCTTTCCCAGACTAGTAGAATTGTTCTCATAAAATCGATGCTTAATTCTATTGGGTCTCATGTCTTCGCATCCATGACACCCACCTCCTCTTTTTTCCGTTCATATTGGTCATTGGTATCGTCCTTTTATTGAGGGAAAAAGGATAATGCTAAGCAACACCATTGGGTTTCTTGGGAGGTCATCTATCGTCCCAGACGTGAGTGTGGTTTGGGCCTTTAAAATCTCATGGATGTTTGCAAGGCTTACGCGTGCAAGCTTTGGGTTAGATTCCGCTCGAACGGCTCTCTTTGGGCGTCGTTTCTGCATGCCAAGTATCGTCGTCTTTTGTCGGTGGATTTCTCCAAAGTTCCATCTTACGCTAGTGAGACGTGGAAACAGATGTTATCCATCAAGACCTTTTTTGACTCCTACGGTGGAGGTCAAGGGTGGAATGGAGGTCCGTTCTCCCTGAGGGCTGCATGGAATTCTGCAAGACTTTCGGTGCCTAGGATTCCCTCTTTTTCTTTCATTGGGACGTCCGCATCCCTCATAAGGTTTCTATTCTCATATGGAAAATTTTCCATAAGGGCTTACCACTGGATGAAAATATGAAGAGTATCAGTATCCCAATTGTTTTTCCTTGTAGGTGTTGCAGAGCAGTAGATGTGGGATCGACAACTCACTTGTTCTTCGTTGGGGTATGTGCTCGTGCAGTCTGGTCTTTCTTGGAGATTGTGGTTTCTTTTTCGGGGAACACCATTTCCCTTCCTGACTAGTTCAGGCTCTAGTGGGAAGGAATGACCGAAACTCTTCTCGGTCAATCCTTTTCCGTCTTATTCCATGTTTGATTGTTGCCTTCTTTGATCCTCTCGAAATAAGACTATGTTCGATGAGGTTCCAATGGCGTCTGCTTCCATCATTCGCAAGGTTTCTACCTTGTATTTCATGGTAGGCCTTTCTTGGTTGTTCTTCGCTCTCGTTCCTTAGCATTGGCTCGTGTTTTCGTTGTTGCTACGGGTCCTCTACCCCATGCTTGTGTTGGGTGACTTTTTTTCTTCTTCAAGTTTTTAGGGTTTCTCCTTTCTTCTAGTGGTAGCTGTTTGGAGCTTGGAAGGTAGGCATGTTCAGATTACTGAGGAGCAGGATTGGAGTGAGTGTTTGGTTGGTTTGGTTTATCCGATAAAGAAAATGATCAAACCGAACTAAAACCGATAAAAATGAAAACCAAACCAACCAAGTTAAGTTTGGTTGGTTTGGCTGGTTATCCAATTTAAAGAAACTAAAAGTATTTTAGACCTTATGTTTGTAATATTAACTATAATTTGGAATAAATCATGAATATATGATTAGAGTATTGTTATTTATGATTCTTATGCTTTTTTAAAGTAACTTCGACACACATGTGATGATTAAAATTTACTTAAACTAATCTAACTTAAAATATTTACTATAATATCAATAATTTTGAAAATATAATAAAAGTTCGATTAATTTGGTTAAATCAATAAACAAACTAAATATTTTTCTGAACTGATTACAAAACCTATCTAATTTCAAAACCAAACCAAACCGACCAAAATAAATTGGTTTGGTTCGTTTATTTAGTTTAACCAAATAATGCTCACCTCCAGAGTAGGAGTTTGCTTGCTAGTTTCTGTTGTGCTCTTCATTAGTTTGGAGCTCAAGTTAGTTTAGGGTGCTTTGTTTTGAGCTTGCTATCGGTTCCGTTAGTTAGTTTTGCGTCGCTTTGAACTTTTTGAGAGGCTTGTTTGGGGTGGTCTGTATGGTCGTATTGGTTTGGTGTTTGTGTTGGTGTCTGGTTTTACAGTATTAGTAGTCGCTTTTGAATTACTAAACTGTTTTTGTATGCCACCAAAAAATGGCTTTCTCCTCCTTTTTGGTTTATGTATTGTTTCTTCTTAGGAAAAAAAAATGTTCATTATTTTTATTATAAATCCTTAATATATATATGTATATATGTATGTATGTACGTATATGTATATATATGTATATATATGTATGTATATATATATATATGTATATGTATATATATGTATGTATATATATATATGTATATGTATATGTATGAGGCAGGTTCGAGAGCACCCCAAACAGTGCAGCACCCCAAATGCCCCTCAATCTCCACTAAGTATTTTTCCCTTCTCTCTCCCTCCACTCACTCTCTCACTTCTCACTCACATTCTTTAATATAAATGGGTGGTGGAAATCAAGAGGCATTTGGGGTGCAACCGAACGCTTGCATATATATATACATACATATATATATATATATATATATATATATATATATATATATATATATATATGTATGTATATATATATGTATATATATATATATACACGCGCGCATAATGCTCGTTTTAACATAAATGAAAAATTATTTTTTTTATTCCCCTTCCACACACGTGTGTGCGCGGGCACACATACATACATACACTGCAATAATTTCGATAAGAATATGTGGTTTCTACCTTATATTTGAGTATCATCTTAAAGTTCCTTTATTTTAATAAATTTATCAAACCGTACTTGAAAAATGCAAACTTTTAACAACAACTAAACTATTTTTAAAATATTATTTTTGATAGCATTACCGCATGCAGTTACACACTAGTATTAGTAAAAGTTCATAACATAAATAAGCAAAAAGGTCTATATTCAGGCAGACAAAATGATAAATAGATAATATAAACACCCATGTTTTAATACTATGGGTACGTTCGCAGCAAAGTTTTGGCACGCTCAACTTTATGTTCGCGTCCGACGCGTCGGACGCGAGCACTTTTTTCCACTTCCAAATGGAACGATCGCTGGATGTTGGAAATCAAGCCGTTAGCGTCCGACGCATCGGACGCCAACGGCTTTTTTTCCAACTTCTCTTCCTCCCTATATATTACCCCCTCTATCTTAACACCTTACACAATACTACTTCTTCAACTCTTTTTACTTATTCGACTAATGTCAAACTCTGATTCATCCTCCGAGAACGACGATTTGATGGAGCTCTACGGGGTTTATCTGGTTCAGAATGAAAGGAGAAATCATATGACGCGGATTAATACTTCGGAGTTCACTGGCTTATCTTGGATCAACGAAATTTTGAATGGCCATCAAAGCCGTTGTCAAAATAATTTTCGGATGAAAAGGCTTTATTTCTACGCATTATGTGAAAAACTGCAACATCATGGTCTCGCTTCCAGACCAGAAATCTGTGTCGTCGAAATGGTTGGAATATTCATTTATACAATGGCTACTGGGCTTTCAAATAGACAACTACAAGAAAGATTTCAACGATCAGGTAGAACAATTTCCGTTTGTTTTCATGATGTCCTAAACGCTTTTCAATTACTCGCTGCTGATGTAATAAAGCCAGCGGAACAACAATTTAATATTGTACCACATCACATCAGAACTTCCACCCGGTATTACCCGTATTTCAAAAACTGTATTGGCGCTATAGACGGTACCCACGTATCTGCACATTTACCCGCTGATCAAATTATCCCTTATATTGGAAGAAAAGGGTTTGCAACTCAAAATATATTAGCGGTTTGTGATTTCGATTTACAGTTTACGTATATTATGGCTGGTTGGGAAGGGACTGCACATGATAGCAGAATTTTTAATGCTGTTACAAACGATAGAAACTATAACTTTCCTTACCCTCCAGCTGGACAGTATTATTTAGTTGATTCGGGCTATCCACTACAGACTGGATATTTACCGACATATCGAAATATGAGATATCATATTCCGCATTTCCATGATACAATGAATCAACCAAAGTCGGCCAATGAAGTGTTTAATTACTACCATTCGAGTTTACGGATGGCCGTAGAACGAACATTTGGCATTTGAAAGAAAAAATTTACCATTCTCAACAAGATGCCTACATATCGGTTTCAAACTCAAGTGAAAGTTGTGGTGTCTACAATGGCCTTACACAACTTCATACGCAAATACAATAGTGGTGACCCAGATTTTATGGCTTTTGATGATGATCTTGAACGAATACCCGATAATTACTTGACGGAATATTATAGTATGAGAAATACGACGAACAGAGGCACGGAACGTGTTCAAGCAGAAGGATCCCGAGAAATGTCATTAGTTCGAGATACCATTAGAGATCGGTTGGTTGCTGCGGGTCTGCACTAATTTGTGTTCGTATTTGTAACTGTACTTGTATCTGTATTAGAAACTGTATTTGTATTTGTATTTGTACTTGTATTCGAATTTGCCAAACCATCTCTATTTAAATCTTATTTTAAAAATACCACGCTCAAATACCCCGTTCGTAGCTAAAAACACAATTCTCCTTCGCTACAGTACCACGCTCAAATGGCACGCTCAAATGTCACGCTGACGTTCGTTAAGAACGCACCCTATATACTGTTTGTTGACCATATGTACTTCTTAAGAGTTAATAAACTGCATAATCCAATGGCATCTTTTGATCCAACTTTTATATTCCACCTCAAACATGCATCCACGCAGTATCATTACATTAAAGGCTATGGTATATCAGAAATGGTAAAACAATTCGCTAAATTTGACCATATGCTCTTCCTTCAATGCAAATACCAGCAACAAACTCACATCTCCTTCTCCACCAGGCAGCAGATAACCAAACCCATCACAGGGCATCCAACCAGGTCCCATAAAAACTGGCTTACCCCACCCGAAATCCGCATCACGAACCTTCAACCTCTGCCAACTAACGATCCCAATGTTCGGATTCAAAATCCTCCGATCCATACCGTTCACATATTCCATCTCCATCTCCAAGTAATCCAACCCAGACTTCAAGTACTCATTGTCCATCCTCTTAGTGGACTCCTGGATCCTACCCGCTGCAGCTTCCAACCCGCCCACACCCGTTAGGCCACCCACATCCATCACAGCCACTGCGTTGAATATCACATTACCAAAGTAGCCTTGAGGCAGTGCAGGCAAAAGACGAGAACGCCCGTCGGTTGGGAACTGGATCGAGGTCAGTTGACCTTTCTGGAGGCCGCGTGCGATGCAGGTGCATATCCAGATGTGTGCGGAGAGCAACGCGAAGGTGGTGGGGTTGACCGTAGGGGACTTGATTTTTGACTTTAGCAAGGATAGGTTTTGACTTGTTATTTTGAACATGTTCACTTTGACTTTGTCGGGACTGGGGGTAGGCGTGATAGGGGTGGGTTGGGGGTGGAATTCATGGTGTGGGTAGGAAGGGCAGGGTGGGTGGCGGGAGCGGACGAGGGTGCGGTCGAAGATCGGTTGGAGTGTGATGTTTGGGAGTCCACGGGCGATCTCGGACAACGAATTTATGAAGTGGAGTCCAGATGTGCCATCCGCAATTTGGTGGTGTACGCCGATGCCCAGTACCACTCCCCCACATTTGAAATGAGTAACCTACAATATTAACATAGAACTTTATATCAGAGTTAAATGTATTAAGCATGTGCATATTTTAATTTTGTATAGGTAAATTCCATAACTAAACAAGTCCTCTTATCAACTCGTGTGTGTTATGTATGTATGTATGAATGATGTCCTATTAGGATGAATGAATATAAGGAGATGAGTGTATGCATAACCTGCAGCAACAGCAGAGGCATATCTGAAAGATCACTGGTGTAGTGCACACTAGGAATAAGGGGAGAAGGACTCGTGCAAGGCGTGAAATACTCCCCGAAATCATCAATGGTGGAATCATTGCATTCAGCTACAACAAACAAAGCCCCCTTTCGGTTGCAGTCGATCTCGATTCTTCCATCTTTGTCCTTTGCCAATCTTCCGGCTACTGGATGGAAAGGCACAAGAACTCGACTCAGTGCATTTTTCAGCAAATCTGCATTGAAGAAGCTTGTCCTTGTTGCATTTTGTGGACGTCTGTAGATGTACACGCTGGAGGTGTGTATGTTGAATGCTAACAAATCCAAATTTGAGCTCCATATTTTCTTACGTGGTGTTGCTTCAGCTGGCTGTACTGTTGATGTTTCTCTCACGTTGATTTTCATTTTTTTTTCTTTTTCTTAACTTGAACTGGTCTACAATTTTTGTGATTTTGAAGTCTTTGGTTCTCATGAATATATATAAGCAGCACATATCAGTATGATAGGTCTGATCCAGGGCGTATGCCAAGGTGATTTTGTCACACAAAAGATATGAGTGATATGGAAATGCGTCTGGGCTTAGCTGTAAGCATCAAAAAGCATGATCTTCAAACAAGTACAATATTTCCGTAAAAACAATATACATCAAACCCTCATTTTATATGTACAAAACTAACGATTGAAATGACATGAAAATCGTCGACCAATCTAATATTTTGTCAATTTTCAGGAATGCCAAATTCTGAATAGAACCTGCTTAAAAAATATAATGTACTGTACAAAAGTAGATTTCCAACAGTTCTGGGGTGTCTAAATAGATTAGCTACATCAAACCTATTAAGAGCAATCTTGCTTTAGGCTCGATCAAGACTTTAGATATTGCTCAAAACTTATTTACCAAAATAGGTTTTTTTTTTTTTTTCCTCCATGTAACGGCCGCGGTTCACACCTGCGCAATTCAAAGTTGTACAAACACAAATTTGATCAATCTAATATAAGTTGTCAACTTTGAATTGCGCAATTCGGGGTTGGCTAGATATGGAACTCAAAAATAAAATAAAATAAAAATGATAATAATATATATAAGGGTTTAAAATAACCAAACAGATAAAAGGTTCAATAAAAGTAAAATAAAGTCTAAAATAGTAATGAAAAAAAAAGAGTAAAAAGGTTCAACAAAAGTGAAATAAAGTTTTTTTTTGAAAAAAAAAAAAAAGCCTAAGGTTCTGGTACATGGATTGTCAACTTCCATGCCCTCCTATCCACTACCAGCTCTTCAGATATACTCCAATTACGTAAATCTCTCTTTATTATCTCCTCCCATGTCATTTTAGGTCGACCTCTACCTCTCTTTGGGCCTTCTGTGTGGCCTAAAATTCCAACGCGCACAGCTGCATCGTATGGTCTACGTTGGATATGTCCAAACCATCTCAAGCAGTATTGGACTAACTTCTCTTCAATAGGTGCAACTCCAAGTTTTTCCCGAATATCCTCATTTCTAATCCGATCTCGTCTGGTATGCCCACAACTTCAGCGCAGCATCCGCATCTCTGCTACACTTATCTTCTGGACGTGTTGTCTCTTAGTAGGCCAACATTCTGCACCATATAACATTGCGGGTCTGATTGTTGTCCTATAAAATTTTCCTTTAAGCTTCTGAGGAATCTTCCTATCACAGAGAATGTCAGATGCTAGTCGTCATTTCACTCATCCTGCTTGAATTCTAAAACTAACATCGGGCAAAATTGTTTAAAAAAAAATTACGCTTCTGCGATCCAAATTTAGCGAAAACTAGACATTCTTGCAATCTAATAGATTTACTCACTGATTTCTTCAGGCGATTTTTGAAAAACTGCTAACTTCGGGCAATTTTTCAAAAATGGTCAACTAGGTTATACCCTGTCACCGCTGGCATAGTCAAAATTGGCTTATATTTGTAATTACTTTCGAAATAGACCTAAATTTGTAGTAAGTTTACAAAAATGGTCCAATTACGCAAATTTCTCCACAAAAAAAAAAAAAAAAAAAAAAAAAAAAAAAGCACAAATGCGCTCATCTGTTTGCAAGTAAGTGCATTTGCACATTCTATTTGCCTGGAAATGCGTAGAATGGCATAGATAAATTTATGAAACTCCAAATTTTGCACTTTTAAGATGGTATACGGAAGTTGTAAGCACATCGGGAAACAACTGTGTAGGAGATCCATACATATGATGTTGGCAATATATGCATAGAAAATCCATAAATATGGTATCCAAAGAGTTGATATTAGAAATCTGCAACGATGAGGTCGAAAACATAAACATGGAAAATCCGCCTATGTGTGGTTGGAAACTCTAACATGGACACGCTGTCCTAAATCGTAGAGAGGGTATCGGTAATGGCCTCATGAACTACATGGAGAAAAAGAAACCACGGAAAATAATTCAGTTATGCACTTTTTTCCCCCAATTCTTAGTTGGTCTAAGCATGCTATCAAAGTTATGCCTTCCGATGCCCCAGTTACACGATTTTGTCTTAGGTAAAGCTTGTTTCATTTGTAGTGTATGTACACATATGTATAGGATATATATGTATATTAACTAATACTTTTAATATTACATTAACACATATTTGCAGTGTGAATAATAATTGTCTTATAACATATAACAGGTATACTATAATACAAAATAAGTAGGTTATATTTAACATATCAATCTACATAATAATATCTTTTGTGTTATAATACAAAATAAATAGGTAAACATATAACATATTGCTCTAGTTTATAGTATCTTTTGTGTTACGCTATAGCTCATTGTTAGAGGGATTCCTCATTTGAATATGAGGAGAATTTTCTAAAAGACTTACCTAAAACAACCGGAAATAAACAGTGAAATTATGTGGATCTAGTAATGACCTGGAGGAATTCAGGAAGACTAAATAATCTAACAGTGGTCGACACTTTCCCATAAAACGACGTACTCATTTTCAGTCTATCCAGCATTTTCGTTTTCTAGGAGGTATTAAATAAAACAATAAAGACAAACAAAATTTTGAACATTCCTTCGATTGAAATTGGTAAAGTAGCATAAAAGTGCATACTCAAATTTTCTAATTGAAATAAGCATAAATTTCACCACATTTTTATGGTATAATATTGTGCCCCTCTCGAATACACAAAAAATAAAAAAAAAGTATAAATATATAATAAGGGAAGAAAGAGGGGGAGAAGGAGGAGAACAGATTGCTCGTAATCAAATATGCAATCCCTTAACCGATATTCCTTGAAAATAATCATCTGTGTTAGTAAAATGAATAAGAGAAAAGTAGAAAACATAGAGATAAAAGTAAAACAATTATCTTCAAAGAAAATCTCTAAGCAATTTATTTTGATAACTTTGCTTATGCATATAAATGAATCATATTTGCTTTTATTACTTAGTTTGCTGCCACACATACAGACAATTAAGAACATGAGGTGGAGGCTGGAGGGTAATGTTATAGCTCAAAGGTGGAGGTTTGAAACACGTGTCCATATTCAACCGACTTGCAAACACATTTATCTTATAAAAATAGCGCATGGTTATAACATTATAAATATAAAAATAATGAATAATACCATGGCGGGGAAAAGAAATATCCAATTCAAAAAGGAAAAGTCAGTAGCTTGAGAAAGGTGATACATATCTTCCTTAATTTGCCAGCAATGGAGACTCTGCAACAAAAAGAAGCAATCCAACTCCTCTGCAGCAACAAACCAAACAACCAATTAGGTAATAGAATAGGACATGCAACCTATCTTCTCTCCAAAATAACCCAGCACTTTCCTACGCATTTCTTCACAATACTACAAAACCCCCCATATCAATCTCTCTTCCCTCTCATTCACATCTCTTCCTCATTGTCAAGCAATGGAGGCAAGTTCTGGTTTGGTCGCAGGCTCTCATAACCGTAATGAGCTTGTTCTCATCCGTAACCATGAAGAGGTATGTATATAGTCAACCCTTGCTATGTATAGCTGCAAAGTTTGTAGTGCACAATTAATTGCATTTAGCTGATGTGTACAATATTTATTTCAAAAAGATGAATAGGTTCGTCAATGAATACTTGAAATATTCGAACTCCGTCCACATCCATATTCGAAAACGGATAAATATCCAATATCCAACAAAACATACGCAACATCCGAAAATTATCCGTCTAGTTTTTGTTAGGATTATAGTTAAAATTTCGTGTATTTTAATACAACAATGCATGTGTTTATTTATTTTTATTAAATTAATAGTTTGTATTATATGAATTTAATGCATGTTACTTGCTCAAAACTACTAATTATTTTTCTATTTGTGTATTTCTCACACTTTAATAATTAACAGGATCGAAAAAAGTTTATGATAAACCAAGAATGTCTATTTATTTTTTTCCATTTATCGATCGTCAGCGGGTATGATAAGTATAACTATGCAATATTTGTCTATATCCATGTTTGCGGATATCCGAAATTGATTTTTGATGTGAATGCGTATATGACATTATTCGTATATGATATTATTTGTCATGAGTTTCAATCTCATATATGATATCCGGTGTGCAAACAAAACAAAATTAATCAATATTATGCCTTGTCTATGTATTTATAAATTTAAAATATACGGATGATGCAGCCGAAGGCGATACAAGCTTTGAATGGGCAGATGTGTGAGATATGTGGGGACGAAGTAGGGACGACTGTGGATGGAGATTTGTTTGTGGCATGTAATGAATGTGGATTTCCAGTTTGTAGACCATGCTATGAGTATGAGCGAAGAGAAGGCAGCCAGAACTGTCCACAGTGCAACACTCGATACAAACGCCTCAAAGGTAATAATCCCAATATATCCTTATCTAGATGAGAGACAAAAAACACAAAGATCAAACATACGATCATAATGCTATGCTTTTAAATGTGAAGGGAGTCCAAGAGTGGCAGGCGATGAAGACGAAGAAGACGTTGATGACTTGGAATACGAGTTCAATACTGATGAAAGAAACGAGCAGGAACAATCACAAAACCAACCAATGCAAAACAACAAACAAATTGTGGAAGCCATGCTGTATGGAAAGATGAGCTATGGGAGAAGTACCGAGAATGCTGATACGAGCCTCACTCACTTCCCTCCTATTCTAACTAGTTCTCGGCCCGTAAGTTAGCAATAACTGCTCTGTTAAAGAAAACCATAAAATCAATTAATATGTATACATATGTAAACAGGTAAGCGGTGAGTTCCCGATATCAAATGGTCATAACTATGTAGAACATTCTACATCTTCTGTGCACAAACGAATTCATCCTTACCCCTTGTCTGAGCCAGGTAAGTGTACATACAGTTCATATCTTGTTACCATTGGGAGTAAAGAAGATAACCTTCTAAATGGCGTAAATCTGATGATTATGCACAAATATGCAGGGAGTGGAAGGTATGAAGATAAGCAAGGTGATGGGTGGAAAGAGCGAATGGAAGAGTGGAAAACTAAGCAAGGATTCAATGGTGGCGAACAAGATGAATTCGATCCTGACATGCAAATGTAAATAACAAAAACTAATATACTAATATTTCTCTTGAAAGTCAAATTATAATTTAAAACGTCAAAATTTGGTATAGAAATGACGAGGCAAGGCAGCCATTATCACGAAAAGTATCGATTGCCTCAAGCAAAATCAACCCCTACCGGATGGTGATTGTCATACGTCTAGTGGTTCTATGCTTCTTCCTTCGATATCGAATTCTAAACCCTGTGCATGATGCCATTGGTCTTTGGCTCACTTCAGTTGTTTGTGAGATTTGGTTTGCTGTATCCTGGATTCTCGATCAATTTCCTAAATGGTTCCCCATTGATCGTGAAACCTACCTTGACCGCCTTTCTCTTAGGTAACTACAGAACTTGTACATCATATTACGAACTCCAAGGCACAAAAGTGCAACAGATTCTTTATAGGGAGAGTCCACATCTTTCGTCTATTATTTCCACAAGATTCTCTGACTTTTTCATATGATGAAGTTTCACATATGGCTATTTTTGTATATATTGTTTTTATTATGTAGATTGGTTATACAAAAAAGGATTCCTTTTTTAAAACATCTAACCTCTGTGAAAATTATATTTTAAATCAACGGTTGAAATCTTTTCGAAACATTTAACCGCTACAAATTTATATTTTAGATCAATGATTGAAAATTTCCAGACTGCGCAAGTTCATTTATTATTTTTAAAAGGTTAAAAAATTTGAAATGATAAAAAAAATTATGAGGGTTATGTATATCCAAAAAAAATTTACTCAATCTAAACTACATAAATATGAATTTTAACAGGTTGACCTTAAAGGAAATATCAGTTTATATGTTTACACAACTGCTCAAATTCGCTAACGATTTTTGAAGGTTAGATGTTAAAAATAATAAAGGGGATAACTTATATAATACAAATATTATATCCATGAAAAATCAGCTCAATTTGAAACTGTATGAAATGAAAATTTTGATGGGGAATAATGCAAAACTAAAGTGACGGGATGCTCACTTTTATATAACTATTTCGATATTAGTTATTACTATTCGCTAACCTTGTGCAATATGATAGATATGAGAGAGAGGGAGAGCCTTCGATGCTTGCCTCTGTAGACATATTCGTGAGCACAGTCGATCCACTGAAAGAACCTCCACTTGTAACTGCAAATACAGTATTGTCAATACTTGCAGCCGACTATCCAGTAGACAAGGTATCATGTTATGTATCGGATGATGGGGCTTCCATGCTTACATTTGAATCGCTCTCAGAAACAGCAGAATTTGCTAGGAAATGGGTCCCTTTTTGCAAGAAATTTGGCATTGAGCCACGTGCACCTGAAATGTATTTCTCTTCAAAGATTGACTATTTGAAAGATAAAGTACAACCAACTTTTGTGAAGGAACGGCGAGCAATGAAGGTACATTACAAGATGTTTCTTTTTTACACAAGTATCTACACCATACCACATTATCTATAACACTAGCATATTAACTGTTAGTTGTTTTGTACTAACAGAGAGAGTATGAAGAATTCAAAGTTCGAATAAATGCAATGGTAGCAAAGGCACTTAAAGTACCCGTTGAGGGATGGATTATGAAAGATGGGACCCCATGGCCAGGAAATAACACTAGAGATCATCCAGGCATGGTACAAGTATTTTTGGGACATAGCGGAGGCCATGATGTTGAAGGAAATGAGCTTCCTCGCCTTGTTTATGTCTCTCGTGAAAAGAGACCTGGATTCCAACATCATAAGAAAGCTGGTGCAATGAATGCTCTGGTAAATGGGTGCCCAGGGGTGGGGGGTTCGGGTTCATATTCATAATTTTAACAGTATAATTGAATATTATTGCTGTAGGTACGAGTTTCTGCAGTGCTCACTAATGCTCCATTCATGTTGAACTTGGACTGTGATCACTACATAAACAATAGCAAGGCTGTTAGAGAAGCAATGTGCTTTCTTATGGATCCACAAATTGGAAGAAAGGTGTGCTATGTGCAGTTCCCGCAAAGATTTGATGGCATTGATACAAATGATCGATATGCAAATAGAAACACCGTCTTCTTTGACGTAAGCCTAACATTTGAATTTTACATTTCTTTATAACATAACATGGGAAAACTCAACCGTATGCTATACATTTATTTTGCAGATAAACATGAAAGGTCTAGATGGAATTCAAGGCCCAGTATATGTGGGGACTGGCTGTGTATTCAGAAGGTATGCTCTCTATGGCTACAACCCGCCAAAAGGTCCAAAACGCCCAAAGATGGTAACATGTGACTGCTGTCCATGCTTTGGACGGAAAAAGAAGCTTGAGCTAGCTAAGATAGGGGAGAACCAAGTATCAAGTGCGGGTATGATTCTGATTTCTATCCCCATATTATTTATTCTATATTTGAACTCAAATTAATGTCAGTTCATTTTTGTCAATTAGGATTTGAGGATGACCAAGAGAAACTAATGTCTGAAATGAATTTCGAGAAAAGATTTGGACAATCTGCAGCATTTGTTACCTCTACTTTAATGGAAGAAGGAGGAGTGCCTCCCTCATCAAGCCCTGCTGCTCTTCTTAAAGAGGCCATACACGTAATAAGTTGTGGCTATGAAGATAAAACTGAATGGGGTTTAGAGGTAGTACATAATAACTATTTGTAACTGCCTAATCTTTTGAAGTAGTACTTTTTTTAAAAAAAACAAATAATAATATTAAGGAGTTTTTCTTTCAAAATTCATAGTTGGGATGGATCTATGGGTCGATCACAGAAGACATATTAACAGGATTTAAGATGCATTGCCGAGGCTGGAGGTCAATATATTGCATGCCAAAGAGACCAGCTTTCAAGGGATCGGCTCCAATCAATTTGTCCGATAGACTGAACCAGGTTCTTAGATGGGCATTAGGTTCAGTAGAGATATTCTTTAGTCGACACAGTCCATTGTGGTACGGCTATAAAAAGGGACACCTGAAATGGCTAGAACGTTTTGCCTACATCAACACTACGATATATCCTTTTACTTCCCTTCCTCTCCTTGCTTATTGTACTCTTCCTGCTATTTGCCTCCTTACTGGCAAATTCATCATGCCCACGGTTAGTAGTAACTCGTATAGAGTCGGTGTAACTGGAAACTATAAAACTATTGTCATTCTATAAACAAAAAATTGATATCTTAATCGTTCATTTACAGATCAGTACATTTGCCAGCCTTTTCTTTATCTCTCTTTTCATTTCAATCTTTACAACTGGTATACTAGAGCTGAGATGGAGCGGAGTAAGCATTGAAGAATGGTGGAGAAATGAGCAGTTCTGGGTCATTGGTGGAGTCTCTGCTCATTTATTCGCAGTCGTTCAAGGTCTTCTCAAAATCCTTGCAGGCATAGATACAAATTTCACTGTTACTTCAAAAGCCTCAGATGATGAAGACTTTGGCGAGCTCTATGCAATTAAATGGACTACGCTATTGATCCCGCCTACAACTCTATTGGTCATCAATCTTGTTGGAGTAGTGGCAGGAGTATCAGATGCCATAAACAATGGATATGAGTCATGGGGGCCATTGTTTGGGAAGCTATTTTTTGCATTTTGGGTAATTGTTCATTTGTATCCTTTCCTCAAGGGGCTAATGGGAAGGCAGAATAGAACTCCTACTATCGTGGTAATCTGGTCAGTGTTGCTTGCATCCATTTTCTCATTGTTGTGGGTTAGGATTGACCCTTTTGTCCTTAAAACTAAAGGGCCCGATGTGAAGCAGTGCGGAATCAACTGCTAACTGATTCGGGAATTGGTTGTTTGTATAATATGTATGGTTTAAAGAGTGAAGATGATTTTACAGGAGTTTTGGAACTTAATTTTTGTCTTCTTTATTTTGTAAATTTCTGGAAGTTCAAGTGAAAAGAATACATGTAAGTCATATTATTGTTTTGAATAGTCTTTCCAATCACAGCTCCCCATCTTGTGTACTCGTGCTACTGTGCTCTATGAAATTAATTTGAGACACAAGTCCAGTAGTCATTCATAAATCAACATGTATGTTTGTTTGCATGTGCCTGTTATGTGTGCATCCCCCCCCCCTCCCCCCCCCCCCCCAAACCACGGGCGCGCACACACATAAGTAATGTTCCGCTGCAGCTCAAACAATGCACCACCACTAAATGTCACATGAACTTAACCACATATCACCCATTTTTTTCTCTATCCACGGATTCTCTCTCCCCTCAAACTATTATTTAAAAGCAAATTCGTGGTTCAATATAAGGGGCTTTTAGGATGCTATATATATATATATATATATATATATATATATATATATATATATATATATATAGGGATAGGATCAGGGAGCCCCTGAATTTCAACCCCCCATTTGCATCCAAATTTCAGCCACTCATTTATATTAAAAAAAAATGAATGAAAAGTGAGTAATAGGTGAGAGAATGAGTGAAAGGAGAAAGGGAGGAAATGTGTGGTGGAAAAGTCGTAGACTAAAGGGGTGCTCACTATTTGGGGTGTCATTGAACCTGTCATATATATATATATATATATATATATATATATATATATATATATATATATATATGAGAAGCGTTCTGCAACACTTCTGTTTTGCAGCATCCCCCTGCACTTCTAACCTACCGTGAGCTACACTAATCCAAATTCAACAAGATTTTGTGGATGTTCAATCCACATATATATTATCCTCTATCCAAAATTTGAGCTCGTTCCGACATTTGTAACATTTTCAGAATCTTAGCTCAATTATTCACCGTTCAGACATTTATTCAAACCGTTAAATTTAAACATCAAATATATTATTCTACGAATATCGGAATGAGCTCAAATATTGAATAGATGATAATATATATGTGGATTGAACATCTACAAAATCTTGGTTGGATTTAGATTAGTGCAGTTTACGGTAGATTAGGAGTGTCAAGGAGACGCCGCAAAAATGGGGTGCCACGGAACATTCCTCTCACTCTCTCTCTCTCTCTCTCTCTCTCTCTCTCTCTATATATATATATATATATATATATATATATATATATATATATATTTGTGTGTGTGTGCGCGCGCGCGTCTGCTATTTGGACACAAAATTAGACACAAATTGGGGGACACAAAATCTTGACCATTGGATCTTTTCGAGCAAGGTGGAAATCAGAGGGTGATCTAATGGTGCAGATTATTTGTGTCGTCAATCGTGTCTATTTTCTGTGTCTAAGTAAACTATATATATATGTATATATATATGTGTATATATATATATATAATTGTTCTTTAGCCATACAGTTTTCAATCAAAGTTAGAAGACCAAAATGAAGACGAAACAATTCACCAATTTAGAAATATGTTGGAGGAACAAGAGTGAATTCAAAAAAGTTTGAAAAAAAAAGTAGGGTTAATAAACCATTCGGTATCAAGGTAAACCACTCTGTTCAAAGAGATATTTTCTTGCGTTCAACAACTTCGCATGCTACTTCAACATACCGTCATAAAGTGCATTTCTAGAAAAATCGACAAGCAACACAAAGGATTTATGGTAAAAAGTCAAAGAAAAAAGGAAACCACAAATGATATCAAGTAAATCATTAGAAAGACTTGATCCACGTGAAAAAGAGTCGGATATGCATTGAATTAAAGATAGAAGTGCAAAGCAAGTAAAAAACGACCCAAATGAAATCACTCGATACCAAGAGTCTTGATATTGGGGTCAGTATACCCTTTCCTAAACACTTGGTCTTTGCATCTGGATTTCATTCTACGTATACTTCGAACTCCATTGATAAGTTTTGCTATCAACACTGCAGTCGCTAAAGGAGGCCTCTCTTTGATCTTTCATAGAGTTTTTCTTGATTCATACTCTGATCTTCTTCTTCAACCTCATATTCTTCTCCAAACACTCTAAAAAACTTTATTGTAAATCTAAGATCGATTATAGTATAATTGAATCTAATATCACAAGTTGTAATCCAAAGAAAAAACAACTAATAAAAAAATTAAACTGAAGGTAGGAAGGAGAAATAGTTGAACCACTATAAAAATCGTCTTATGTTCTAATTTTTTATTTATTTTACTAGAACTAGTGTTTTTAATTGACTTTGGGGTGTTTGTGTCATTTTTGGTACAAACATTCCACTGAAAAGAATATAGATTTGACAAACCTAAAGCTTAGATATGAAGTTTGGAAAAGATGAAGAGACTTAACATTGAATCTAAAATTAGAGGAAGTCAATCCGAGTATAGGTTAGATAGAAGGTGTCTTCAAACTTTAATCAATCCATCTATGTTACTAGAGAAAAGATAAAGAAAATGATGAAGGAAATGCAACGTAGAATAATGGTCCGACAATGGGAAATGCTAAAGGGATTTGTTCGAAGGAATAGGACAACAAGGAGCTATTGGGATTCAGAACAACAAACTAGAACAATGCCCCTACGACCTAGATCACTCGATATTGAACTCAATCCTCTCGGTAATGAGAATATTTTAGTCGGGGACAGCGTTGGAACAGACTTAGGGCTAGGGTTGTTATGGTAATGGTTACCGTTGTCGTTTGGCAAATACCGTTACGTACTGTTTTTACTGGTAAATCAGAATTACTTACCGTTACCGATCGACTGATATACCGAAGACTTGCTATACCGATAATCCGGTAATTGTTAAACTAGTAATCGTAAATTACCGTTTATCCATCAAAGTTTGTATCTTGATATGTTTTTTGTATACATTGCATCTTTATTATATTATATGTAGTGTTAGTTAATAAAAAGCATAAATGAAAAAGAAAATAAGTGTACTCAAAATTATTACACCTTATTGTTGAACCAAATTTAATCATTTATTTGGTTTTAAATGCATGCAATAAAGAACATCAGATGAATATACATATGGTTTAAATTGACTGTAAAATTATCGTTACCGCTAGTATTCAAGAAATGTACCAATAATTTACCGTAAAAAATGGTAAATTTACTGTTACCATACCGTTTTAACTATTATACCGATTTCAATCCAAAATGGTTACCGATGGTATGGTAATGGTAAATTTATCGTTACCATAACAGCCCTACTTAGGGCAATGCTTTGATGTCAAGAATGAATGACGTTGGAGGCAGAATCGCAAGACAAAACGCAAACGCACAACTAGAGGAACATACGCCTGAATTTTCATGTTAGAACGAAGGACAAAACGAAGTAAGAGATGCGGAACAGAAAACAAACGAACAATCAAAGAAGCATGTGCTAGAATATGTGTTGGAAGTTCTCCGGGGGAAAAATGTTGGTAATCGAAGACTTTCATTGGACGACAACAGAATGACAGAGACGATGAGGAAGATAGTTGAATGTGGACCTCCAAACTAAAGTTTGGAAGACATAAAGATGAATCCATTCACCGCTAATGTTCCGAATGCAAGAAATCTCTTTGAATTCAAACTTTCGCAAGACATCTGACTTACAGAGGTGATGGGTGCTTCTGAGAAAGTGATGGATCTGCTTTTGATTATGTATTAACAGATTTAGCAGCATCAGATAGCTCAACAATGGATTCATAAACACGTGGATCGAGTTGGTGAATAAGTTTATAAGATAGTTAATAGTTCATATCTCTCGATCAAAGAATGTGATGACATTATCAAGTGTGAAGCAAAGGTCGGAGAGACCATTACGAATTACTTGATTATATTTAATGCGATAGCCGCTGCAATCCACAAGTTGTATCCATCGATGATTATAACAGGGGCAATTTCAGAAGTTGCAAGTAAGACCGATTTAAAAATTGCTTTGATAATGGTTCTACCAATGAACCTTAAGGAGTTTCTTCGTTAAGCTGAGAGATATTTGCGTTAAGAAGATGTCGAAATGGAGAACGTTGAAATTAATACCTTGGATGATGGAGGATTGTCTCGAACGGGATATGGTAAAGACTAAGCGAAGGAAAAGCAAAGAAATATTGATAACTTCGAAGATTCAAAGCAACAAAGGAGGGAATCGAAGTTCTCTTAATACACTGATCTAATCGAGACCTCGTAGAGAATATACTTATATAGTAGGGGTAAATCCCCTACCCAAAGCCAGCTAAGAGAGAAGCCATTGATTGAGAGAGAATGTTTATAAAGTTTTGCATTTTCCATAAGTTGGATGAACATGAAATGAATGAATGCCGACATTAGCTCATTCAATGGATACTTTCGAAGGCAAATAAGGTCATACTCATGTCTGTACCCGCTAATACGAACGAATATCAAATAATTATTTTATCTGCTAATGAACGATTAATTGAGAAACATAAATGAAAAGGTTTAGTTCAATATAAACTTTTTTTAATCTTATTCATTATTAGTGTTAAAAATACACAAATTTAATGATAATAAATAGCTTTAAGCAGTAAATATGTATTTAATGCGTATAATATGAACTTCTAAATAGACAAAACCATAGATAAATAGAATTTTTGTAGTAAAATACACATAACTTAAACTATAGTCTATAAAAAATAAAAAACCAAATGAATAATTTTTGAATGTAGATGTCTTCGTATATGCATCTGCATCGATTTTTCTATAAATCAAATATTTATCCACTTTTTGAATACGGATACAGATGGATTTCGAATTTTTCGTGTATTCATTGACAGCCCTAGCTGACACTTTGTGATTCGATAGAAGAATTAGTTCAGAGTAACTAGTTACGACAGTACGTAAGAAAACAAACTACAATGATTTTTTTAAAAAGCCAAGGCACTTTATTTACTTCCGAAAAATTATAGATAAAATATTCGTGTTCCAAGCAGGTGTAGGAGTTTCACAAGATAAAATATTCGTGTTCAAAAACACCCACATGACAACATAAAACATATACATCAAAATATGTTGTAGCAAAAACTACAAGTTCAAAAGCTAAACAACTACCATACACATTAAAAGACCAAAATAAAATAAATCAAACCAAAACAAGTCCCTCGAACCCATACCACAGTTTAAATAATTCAACTAACACTTCTTTTGAAGATTGCTTTAACGGCGAGCTCAATCATCGTCACGTAGGCTCCCACTGTTCGAGATAACACTAGTCAATCACCTTCATTCAACTCCTTCCCGAGGTCTACAATCATACCCATCACGCCATCCTTTTGCTGCTAGTTGAGGAAGCAATTAATGAGGTTGGAGATATTCCAGATCGTCTGCACAAGTCGGATCTAGTACGGAAGTTTAATCCCCTTGAAGATCATGTTCTTCCCCTTGAAACCATCATCCGGAGGTGTTTTTTTTTTTTTTTTTTTTTTTTTGGAAGAAACCAGTCTAGGATCAGCTGAGGGAGAAGGATCTGACAAGGGTGGCAGAGCAACCCTGGCCACTGTTAGAGAAAAGAAAACCATAGCTTCTTTTTTTATTACAAACTACAATGATATAATTGGAGCAACCACCATCTGCAACGAATGCTTCAATACGTGACTAAAAACCTGATTTGAGAATCACAATCTTATGATTGGAATGAATGAGAGTCACGTTCTTTTTCCACACTCTGTTTATCGTTTTGAATAATTATGATAATAATAACATCGAACCGTTTACATGTGTACAAGATCTCGATCAGTCACTAGGAATCTTTAAGTTGGGTGTCCGAGATAAACAGATAAGATAATAACAACCTCAGACTGCTTACATTTTATCGGATCTCGATGGGTCTCTAAGCACGCTCTAAGTAGGATGCTTAAGGTGGATGATTAGGATTGTTTGCTTCTTGTCTTTGATTTGGATATATGATTTTTGAAGAAACCACTTGAACATGATGATTGGTGTTGATTGTGGTAGTACCGTTCGAAGAGACGGGACGACTGAAAGGTGCATGTTCCCTTGCCAGAGTGTAGGTGGATAGACTTGTACAAAAAAGTAAGTCCCCTCATCAGACAAAAGCGGATGAGCTTGCTTGAACATCGCATTATCGCACTCACCACCCGAAAACATGAGCTGGTGCGACAAGGATCGGAAGAGGTTAAAAGTAAGCCCTCTCAACGCAGAGTGAGTGGATAGATTAGCTTGGACGTTGGGTCCTTTTGATTGAGAGCAAACGGATTGCACTCAAGGATCCAAGGAGATCAAACCCTAGATTGAAAGACAAACGGTTCGAAGACAACAAACCATAAATTAAAAGCCAAACGGTCCGAAGAAACCAAAACCCAAAATTGGATGGTAACGATCCGCAAAAATCAAACCCTGAATTGAATGTTAAATGATCTGACAAGATAAAACCTAGAATGGGCGCAGATATGATAAAATGATTCGAACGTCATGCAGTCAGAGTGAAATAGAAACCCTAAGCGAACAAGGGCTTAATTTTTTGTTAGATAAAGACAAGATGATCGTAAGTTACGGCTAACACTTGAATGTCCTTAGCTGTAACAAGCCTAGAACGACATTTGCAGAAGAATCTGAAGGAATTAGATGATTCAGTAAGATTGGAATCAATGGATGGCCACAGAGCTCAAGTATTGAAGACTCACAGCTGCTAAAACTTGTTCTAGAGCAAAACACGCCTTATTCATAAGATGTGCTTTCAAGAGTAAGTGTTAGCCTACTTTCTAGTCAAATAGATTTCAATCGAAATTAGAAGGCCAAAATAAAGACAAGAAAATTCATGAAGTTGGAAACATATTTAGAAAAACAAGAGAAATGAACTCAAAAAGTTTGAAAAGAAAACACGATAAGTAAACCACTCAATACTGAAAGGTATTTTCTTGTGTTTTGACCCCCGACAACTCCATATACTTTGTACACTACTTCAACCAATCATCATCAAGTATTTTCCTTGGAGAATTGACAAGCAACAGAAAGGATTTATGAGAAGAAAGAAAGAAAAGACAGGTGACATCAAGTGAAGCATCATAAAGGACTTGATCCTCATGGAAAAGAGCTAGAGATGCACTGAATTAAAGATAGAAAAACAATACAAGTGAAAAAGATGGGCTTTCACCCTAAAGAAACTACTCGGTACCAAGAGAAACCTCCAGATACCGAGAAGTTTTTCTTGGTGTTTGGGCCGGCATGCCCCTCCTAAATGCTTAGGTTTGCATTTGGATTTCGTTCTACATGTACTTCTAACTCTACTGACAAGTTTTTCTGTAAATGTTAACACTGTAGCAGTTAAAGGGGGCTTCTCTCTGGTCTTTTCCAAAGCACTTCCTGATCCTGGCTATGATCTTCTTCAACTTCTATCTTCTTCCCCAAACATTCTAAAAACTCCATTGTAAATCCAAGATTCACTAGATGATACAAGAAGTTCAAATCTAGAAAGAAAACAACTAATAAAAAAAATAAAGTGGACACTGGCCAGAAAATTCGCCGAACCACTATAAAATTTGTGCCGTCTCTTCTTATTTCTCATTTATTTTACTAGAACCGGTGCTTTCACTTGACTCTGGAGAGTTTTTTATGCAAACTGTATATATGTGTGTATGCATCTAAATGTTTATGTGATATGGCGACAAATTCCTATTTTGAGTTTAAAACAGTGAAAGAGAGAAGAAGAAGAGGAACAAAGAAGACGCAAAGAATTAGTTATCTAGTCCCTACCGTTTCCATTTAATACGTTCATATTTAGAGCAAGATTATAAATTCATATATGGACAGCTGTCCACTATGCATGACAACTTGTACAAAAATGATAAAATTTAAAAAAGAAGATCCTCCGCTAAGCTTTTGTCTCGTATGCTAAATTTTCTACACTATTTCTGTAATCTGTGCGACATACGTTGAAGCAATATTTGAAGAAAGCCTAGGACACATCAATCGTGGTCGCTACACGGCCTAGCCAGTGGGTAGAGATGTATCAATGTGTATGTTTTCATGTAAAAAACAATGGATTATATAAGGGGTCAAAATTTAGACAGGCATGATAAAAATCAAACATGAACATTGTTGTCAGAAGAAACATTCAAAAAATCACAACAGGAAACAAAAATAATATCCTGACTTACCAACTTGAAAACATGCACCTGAGATTGGACATCTAGCCAGCATAGCAGCCATTTGGTAGTAAGACATTTTCACAATGAATCAGGTGGGATATAACAATCATGAAATCTTTATACATCTGCAAGATAATTGATCAGGCATTAAAAAAATATAAGTAAATACAGTGAAAGAGCACATGCATGAGCAATTAACTACCTACTTATGTGAAAGGAGCTGCATACCAGACCTTGCTTAATTTATCAATGACAGTAACATTGTTGATGTTCCTATGAAATGGGCCTTGCATTGTTTCCTTCCTGAAGTGAGATGCATAATAATCTTACCTCAAAATTAAGCAACTGATGCCCAGTGATATAAGCGTTCATAAAACCATTTCTAGGGAAGAACCAAAGTTCGATCAGTATGTGTTTCTTGGTACAGATGCATTTGTTTTGCCAAAGACATGAAAGCGGTTCATGCAAATCGACCACCATACATAAACATCACCATATGTGTGTGTGCCCACGCGTGTCCAAATCAAATAATCAAAGCAGCATGACACCATGAAATAATGCAAAAATAAAATTCACCATAGCAGTAATATCTTTTGACCACCATACTACCCCCAGTTAGTACAAGTAGGGCTCTTGAGCATGGTTCGCAGATAACTGATGATCACTGCAAAGTTAGTATAGGAAGAGAAGGATACGGGATGCATATACAATACGCACATTTTACCATCCATGTGGAAACAAAAATTGTTGGAGAATTTTTGACATAACCCTGGATATTAGGCTTAACCCAACAGTATTCATTTATTTGACTTGCTCGTTTGATAGCATTTTACATACACAAACATGCATACACACTCGCAGACATACATGTATGTATGTGTTCGTGTAAATGTATGTATATGTATGCATGTGTGTGTATAGAGGCCGGCCATTTGAGCACATAATAATACACAATTGATGAGGCAATAGATCTAAACCGTTGAATTCTATTATGCTTATATCTAGGGTTGAAATCGAGGGACAAGCCACCGAGATTCATTGTGTCAGTAAATTGCACCAACAAGAACGTAGATTGAAGGGTTTCTCTGCACAATGTTTTAAGCATTTAGGACAACACTTTAGAATAATTAGCTCTAAGAACAAACCAAAAAACAAAAACAAAAAACAAAAAAAAAGAATTTTTTTTTTTGAAGTAAATGATAGGTGATAGAAGATAAAAGATAAAAGAAATGATCGTTTTTCTAAAATGATAAACATCTGGGAAACAGATTATTTTGAAATGCTGCCTAAATAATCAGTTTCAATGATATTTATCATTAATTTCTGTTATCACTTATCATTTTACTTCAAACAAAGCGTGTCCTAGAAACTTAATACCCTGAAGTATGAAGTCCTTTAAGAGTGTGTGTGTGTGTGTGTGCGCGCGCGCGCGTGCGTGTGCACGCAAGTGTGTACATACATATATACATTGTACAAAGCGTACATACGTATTCACACAAAAGAATTGAGATATAAACGAAGTTGAATAAAATTGACCTATATGTCAATTAAGTATACAGTTGCATAAAGAAAACGAGAAATGTACAAAATTGACCTAGGCAAGAAGTTGCACGCGTATATGCACATGAGTAACAGCCGTGGGTAGCAAAATAGTGTAACTATTACGTGTTGACATATTAATTATATACATTATCGCTAATACCTATTTTTCATCGTACAAAACTGTCTGGCTTTCAGATGTATAATGGAACTGCAGGTTGAGGTACTTTTTTTATACCTAAACCCAAAAAAAAAAAAAAAAAAAAAAAAAAAAAAAAAAAAAATGTACTGCTCTGGGAGTTCGTTGCGCCATGTCATATAAAATTTAAGGGAGTAATGAACAGTCAAACCAATACTCAGAGCCACTATAAAAGCATCCAGAGTTGTCCAAATTGTCAATAGCATCAATGATCAGTCCATGTGATTCTACAAGTTCCTTGCCAAACCTATTTCCACGTCCAGGCCTTAGATGAGTTGCTTCCAAAAATCATACAAACAATAAAAAAAGTTACAAATTGGGCATTTAGGATATCACATTAATCTCAACCAATGCGATAAATGCATAAAACTAGACTGTAAGATTAAGGATTTTTAAAATGAGTGAAAATAGTGGAGAATGGTAATCTATTAGTCGTGGATATATGCTGAACAGCTTGACATGATTTTTTTTATAAAAAAAATATTAAAAAATATATGAGTACTAGCGGTTTAAAAAAAAATTAAGAATTATTGGTGATGAACCGAAGATAAATAGTGGATGTCAGTCAAAAAGACATTTGTATATTAATTAATTAATACGAAAAGAACAGTAGCTCAAGATGAAGTAAACTGAATTATACGAGCTACAAACATACAAGTATATAACATTACAGAATAAAATATATATACCCGGATAATAACTCAAGACTATCATACTAGCACAAGCAAATTGCTTAACTTGAGATTTCCATCTGTTTCATCCAAAGTGACCACTTAACCGCTTCCAAAAAATTCTCGTTTCTTTGAAGAGCGGAAATAAGGCTAGCAAATGTTATTCGATCTGGCTTAATCCCTTTCATCCTCATTTCTTGCACTACATTAACAGCCTCCTCAGCCATTCCAGCGATCCCATATGCCTTAATCAAACAATTATAGCTATATATATCAGGTTCCATTCCTCGCTCCTTTAGTTCATCAAGCACGTTAGCAACTTCTTCTATCCATCCCTTTTTCCCATAAATATCAATCATAATATTATATGTATAATGATCAGAAGAGCATCTTGATTCCTTCATCTTTTCTAGCACTCCATTAAACTCTGCTACTAAATCATTTTTCCCATAAGCATGCAACATGCAATTGTATGCTTCGAGAGATACTGGAAAACCTTCTTGTTTCATTTGATTAACAATGGATCTCATTCTTTTGAAATCTTTGTTATTACCATATGCTGCAATTATTGTATTGTATGAAATCACATCTGCTACACCTTGTTTTCTAGCCATCCAAAATAATTTCCTGGCCTTTGTAAGAAGCCCTGCTTTTCCATAGATATCAATCATGATATTGAAAGTGATCGTATTAGCGGCATAACTACATTGTATCATTTCATCAAATAGTCTAGAAAGTTCATCCACAGGCAATGCACGTCCACAGCAGTTTATAACACAGTTGTACATGGCCTCATCCCACACAACTTCAGATCTTAGTAGTCGATAGTAGACACTTGCCAGATTTTCATGCATGTTACACTGTTGGTAAGTTCTGAGCATATCGCGAAATAGATATGTATCAGGAATTATATCTTTCTGTTTCTCCATTGTTTCAAAAACCAAACACGCATTTTCCAAAGATCCTGATTTTATGTACATTCTAACTACTATACTGTAAGCAATCATATCAAGTTTCACCCGAGAGTTTTTCAGCATCAGATATAGATTTTCAGCATCAGAGAAGTTGCTCAAGGCACAATAGATATCAATCATTGAACATGTAATATGAAGATTAGGATTGTCCACCGATTTTGGCATTTGGGAGAAGATACTTACTGCATTGTGATAGTTACCAGCTTCTTTGCACGAACAGATTAATAAATGGTAGAGGTTCCCTTCGAAATCTGGATCTTTCCATGTCTTCTCCTGCATAACTTGTATGGCTTCATCCAACATAGAATTTTGCACATAGGTTAAAACTAAAATTGAGCAAGATGTTGGATCAAGTAGTATGTTTTCGTAAAACGAAGCTTTCAAGATTAGTGGAATTTCATATATTCGTCCAGCTCTTTCATATGCTTGTAAAAGTGTACTTAGAACTGAAGAATATTGGCACTGAATTCCCCTCATATCCTCTAGAGTTCTAATGACACCTTTATCATCCTTATGCCTAGCTTGTAAATTTATCATGGTGTAGAAATTGGACGAGTTTGGCTTAAAGCCTTTACTTATTAGTTCTTTGTAGTAAAATAATGCTTCTTGGTAATTGTCAGTCCTACCAAGTCCCTCAATCATAGATCTGTAAGTTGTCTCATCCGGCTCTAGGCCTCTACTACCTAAATTTTGGAACAAAGCATTTGCACGTTCCATATCAGATATCTTTCCATACCCTGTGATTAAAGTATTGTAAGCCACTATATTTGGTGAAATTCCAGAATTCATCATGGATCTCAATGTCAATTCTGCCTCATCCAGCTTACCTCGCTGGCTAAATGCGTTGATACGAACTAACCAGTTCTCCAAATTAGGAATTACTTTATCTTCTTCCATCAAGATGATAATCTTTGCAGCCTTATCATACAATCCCAAACGTGTGTAAATGGTAATTAGTGAAGAGTATGCACTAACGCATTGAATTTTGAACTTTTTCATTTGATCAAATGTGAATTCAGCCTGTGACATACTCAAATTTTTCTGGTACAGTTTCATAAGCATGCCAATAGTAGCAATATTAGGCTCCACTCGTTTTTCTAACATCATAGCAAACCACTTATCAGCCCATTTAACTAACCCTCTTTTAGAGCATACAAAAATCAAGGCATTAAATGCTTGAGAAGTTAGCTTACAGTTAGAGACCGAAGTCATTTCTTCAAGCAACGACTTAGCTATATCCCATTTCTCTTTCCTAGCCAATGCCCTTAATGTCAAATTGTATGCAGTAGCATTCCCCTTCAATTTACCATTGGTCTTCATCCAAGAAAAGAATTCAATTGTCTTGTCAGTGTTGCTAGTTTCAAGAAGCCTTAGAATAGAATTACAATGTTCTACACTCCGCTCAGGCTTTATCATAGAAACAACATTGTCAAATCTATCGTGTTCATCTCTTCTATACCCGGTTTCCTTTACTTTTCCATTCTGTTTGGAAGTTTGCTTTTTCTCTCTTCCATGTACAGTTTTATTCATAGCGGTTACTCGTCTCCAAATTTTTCTTTCATTCTTTCTAACTAAACTATCCTTGCTAGTCTTACTTATTACTTCCGCTAAGCTAGAATCAGGACCCTCCGAGTTCAAATTCTCAGCAATTAACCCTGCATTGTAACTTTCATTTGAATGCAACTCCTTCACCAGCCCATTCACTTCTAACTCATCAAAAACAATAATTTGTTTTGATTTATAAATAGAACTTGGATTACAAGATATTTGAAATAAGTTCCTCCTGTTTAATGGGTAGTCTTTAAAATTACCAACGTGTGAATCAAAATTTCTGACAAGTTTACACCTTTTCGATTCGTAAATATCAGGAACAGCGGAAAACCTTAATAAATCCATTGTACTTATTTTTACAACCTCATTAAATTGTATGCCCCGCAGATTTTTCCATCCAATATGTTAAAGTACATCGCAATCGAAGAACGGTTATATGACATTTACAACTGGAAACGAAAAGTAAAACGCAGATCAAAAGTATTTCGTCAGAGCTGACCTGTTAGCACTTAGCAGGGGCTAAAGAACCGGGAACTATGACCGCAGCGAAGGAGGAAAAGAAAAATCTCAAGCGTTATGGGTTCAAATCACAAAAGAGCAGTAGTTATTTTTAGAGCTTGAAACAGCACCACAGACCTACCAATGTAATCCTAGTTGGATTGACGTCACAAAGGACATCCTGCTCTCACGTTTATTTTGTAATAGGAGGTTGTTAGTTGTTAGAGCAACTCCAGTGGGTTCAGAGTTGAATATTCAGGGCACTGAATACTAAGTACTGAATCGATGGGATTTAGCCAGTGGTCTGACGTCTATTTTATTGCTGTCAAATCCTGGCACTTATTTTATAAGCGTCAGAATCTTGGCGCCTATAAAATAAGCGACTGGATTCTGGCCTTATAATCTCCCCTTCCTCCCTCCCCTCTCTCTCATTCGCCATTTTTCTTCTTTTGTTTCCTCTTCAAGCTCTCGATTTAATTTGTTTTTAATAGAAATTTGAATTGAAATGCCGCCGCGACTCACTAAAATTGCAAGGAGAGTTGCTCGGAAGTCGTCAGACGAGCAAGCGGGTCCATTACACACACCTCTGGCTCTTGGAGTAATAGTTGATGAGCTTCGTGTCTTTCATGATCTTCCGGAGGGCTACCGGCACCGAGCCGATACTGCATTGTCCACGATACAGGTATAATATAAACGTTAATGATCTCTAGTATTACGCGAGTTATATCTTTGTATGCGCTAAATAGGTGTTATTGAATTAAAAAACATTGCTTATTTCGTTATGTATAGGACAAATACATTCATTGCCGAGGTAGTTGGCCAAAATGTATTACATTTTATGACGCACTTCCACCGCCTACTAAGGATAGGCTGCAGCACAGTCCCTTTGGTCAGTTTTTATCTATTAGACCTATTCAGTCATTCGACAGACCCCTGTTACAGGCACTATGTGAGCGGTGGTGGCCGACCACACATATTTGTCATTTTTCTGACTTTGAGCTTGGTATCACTCCTGTTGATTTCTATATGCTGACCGGTATAGAGATTGGTCGTCTTGATCGTAGACTGGTTTCTTTTGATGATTTGTATGAGTCACCCCACGTGTTTTCCGTCTTCTTACCCCTTTTTGAAGCTACCAAAATTAGTAGTGGTGCAGTTACGTTGACTTACCTGCAGCAGTACATCACCTCGTATTCGAGTCGACTAGATATGATAGATGGGGTGACTAGGGCATTTTTATTGTACTTGTTTGGTTCGACCTTTTTTTCGAACTATAAAAGTACCGTTCGTTTGGGTTATCTAACTTCGATTACTATGTTGATCAGCTTGATACAATAGATTAGGGCACAATTATACAGGTACTATGTACATCGCTTTAGATTCATATGCGCTGGGAGACGTCAGAGAGATGCAGGCTTTTTGGTATATTTTGCCCATTTGGTATTATGAGTCCACAGCTAACATGCATCCACACGTGGTAGAGATGGTTGCTCAGGTAGGTGAACAGTTCTTTCCGCGGATGAGACGGAAGAGTATTCATTACGTACCTCATACTCCATTGGGTGTACGTCATGATTTGATGGAGTTTAGAGCATAGCTTGACATGCGGAGTCGGTGAAATCTCCCATCTGACAGCAGCGGGTCTTATGGTCGACGATCACCCGATGGTGATTGCATATGCACTCTCTACTGGTAGGGTGGCTTTACACACACCCGCATATATGTCCATGTGGTATTTGGGCGATAGGTGTGCGTATTAGATCAGCGAGGATTTGCGTATACCAGGAGATCTGTTATCTTGCGAGGACATGTTTGGAAGACGTGGGTTGATTGGGGTGCAGTACATACAGGCCCTATGGGAGGCTGGTTGGGTTGATATTAGCCCATTCTTCATTGATGGATATTATGATTCTTATTGGGCTAGAGTTGCTCCACGTAGACTGATATGTCCTGATTATGCCCAGGGGTTAACTCCGATCATTTAGGACCTCATATGGCAACCGGTAGAGTTCAGGTATCTCAGGTTTCATTTGACACTATTCCCTCCCAATTTACACAGCCTCCGATGCAGATAGAGCTTGATTGTGCTTTCAGAACGTACGACATTACGGGTACCGTTATTGAGCAACCCGTAGTGTTTCCAGATCCGCTGGACTTTCCTGGAGTACCCTCAGCCGGCTTGTGCCCTCCATACCAGATATCTTTAATACAAATGTCTATTTATGTACAATTTTTATTTATGGTACTTTACGTAACGCTCATCACGTGTCTTTATAGTACGCACATTGGTTGGACCAGGCCAAAGCTAACCTTGGCGTTTATCGTGATATGACTCTTGCACACACTCACACGATGCATGGTATGTACCTTAGTCATACGCAGATGTTAGAGTCTTAGAACGATTAGTTATCAGCCAGACTTGCCGTAAATGAGCCTTTTGCACCCGCCGATGTTGGGCCCAGTGGTTCTACGACTAAAGATGTTGGTAAGGACATTGGTATCGATGATATGTCGATCCATGATGTCGATGAGTATGACGCTGTTGATGAGGACGATGATGTTGATGATGATGGTGGTGATGGTGAAGTTGGTGATGAGGACGACGACGGAGCTGACGGCGACGATATTGATGATCATGACGGAGATGATGATGGGAGTGACGATGATGGAGACACTCCTTTGTAGTGGTATTGACGTATTATTAGCGGACTATGATTTATTTGTATTATTAATGGGACTGTTGTAGTTTGTCTTTATATTGTCATGTATTTTCTAGTTGTACTTTCAGTGGACTATAGTATTGATTTGTAGTTGTTTTGATGTATTATTAGTGGATTGTAGTACTTCTTCAGTGGACTGTAGTATTGTCATGTATTTTCTGGTTGTACTTCTTCAGTGGACTGTAGTATTGATTTGTAGTTGTTTTGATTGCAGTACGCATGATTGTTACTTGATCTTGATTTTCTTGGTCAAAATTATCATAATGTTCTAGTACGACTCCATACCAAGTTAAGTTGTGCTTATAACTAATTGTATTATTTTGGATAAATGTCGTTTAGTCAAAACCGGGACAACATACAGCATACAACTACGATAAAGGATACATCATTATAACAAAATATAGGATACATCATTATTATAACATACAACATACAGCCTACAACATCATTATAGCTAAATATACGATAAAGGATACATTCCGCATTCGACCCAACATACAACTACGATACAATATGGCAGAATGACCGAACATTCCAGATTACTAGTACTCTTAGTCTCGGGAAGAACCGTAGCACCCATACAACATTTCTGCTTTTGTTGCAATGTTCAGTCTTTCCAAGCGACCTACCTCTGCTTGCATTTCCAGTGCATACCGGACACCCTTCTTAGTCAAAGGTGGATCGAACCCGAAAAAAATTACAATGTTGCAACCCTTGTCAGTTCTGTGCATCAATGTACGCCTTGCACCCATAAAATCGACGATCGGCATTGGTTTGACTTTTAGAAACAACCACATTGCATTCCACTCCGCAATAGCAAAGAACAGTCTGACCCGTAATGCTAGAGATTGACCTATCGGGGTTCTGGCAAGCAATTACTTCCATCAACCGAGCATGATGGGTTTTTTGAATTGGTCCAATTTGTGGGACAGGAACGTTTGGTTGCGTGGCACTAAAAAGTTCAGACCCTACTTCTCCAGCTTCGAATTGGACATCCGATTGTGTTTGGGGCACAATCTCTACATATTCGATTGGTTGCTTATTCCTTTCATACTCATCGTACAGTTGAACCATCGTTTCATCACCGTATTCCCAACTAGACATTGTATGTAGAGCACATGTGGATAGCAGAAAATTATTAGAGAGTTTGAAATAATGAAGACAAGAAGAAGATGCAGGGTCCTCTTTAATAAATCAAGTCCACTTCCCGATATATTAAAGCATTAATTGGGGCTACTTGTCAACTCATTTGTATTTTTCCATGGCGCGTTTTTTAAGAATGATGGACAAGTAGCAAAGATTCCCTGTCTCATTTGTACTAGTGATGTCGACTTTATTCTGAAGCTAGGCCTTAGCAATGATTCGTTGCCTCGCTTCTAATGTGGATGGTGACCATACCATGTTGCTTGGTATACAACAAAGATTCCTTGTCTAGTTTGTACAGTTGACGGCGACTTTACCCTGCCACCTGGCCCTTGGTAAAGACATCTGCAATCATTTATAATGTTGTTAACGACTTAATTAGCTTTTCTTGTAAATTAGACACTTGAGAACATACAGGACACATATACTATTTCGCATAACGATACAATTAACAATAAGCATAAAACCACAACAGATCATAAAGATACATCAATTACTGATACAAGATGCCAACTAAAACATCAAAGCAGGAAACATAGGAAATAGTTTGCTAAGCCAATGTTTCATTACGTTGAAACTCAAGGGAGTCTCATTACGTTCAATCGCAACTGCTCAATTTCATTTTCGAGGCATCTAATCTCTTGTTCGAGTTTGTTTGCATATTCTATTCCCCTTGGGCAAAGAGGCTCATCTATCCATTCCGTGTAATTGCATCCATTAGGATACGATGGAGATTTCTGCATGCGGCGACCTATATTGTTTCCCTCTGCTCGAACAATGACTTCAATCGCAATAGCAACAAACTGGATAAGATTCAACTTCCTGTTCAGAAGCTGGTACTCGATACACCTCTACTTCTTGTCGTGGTTGAGGGACCGACTACTCGTACGATGGTTGAACATGGGGTACTTGAGCTTCAGGTGAAAATTGAACATTCCCCGGTTTGTACGGTGCTTGAGCCTGAGGTCCTAGCTGGTTTAGAAACTGGAATTCATCTTCCATCTCCTGAAGTCTCATCTCTTTGTACGCCTGTTCCTCGGAGTCTGTAGTTGATGGCCACGAAGGCATTGTTGTGGGAATGGGAAGAGGAGTTGGAAACAAGGTTGTTTGAGTGAGATAAGTTAGGAGTAATTTGGGAGAGTTATATAGCTGCTCGCCACAAAATAATGTAACCGGTCAATGCTCACGTGGAAGAGTACGACCCCTATTTTTAAACTCCTATGTGTATTGAAATATTTAATGCACCCGAGGTCGACCCCTATTTTTTAATGTCTACGTGTATTGAATTGTTTAATGCATATGAGGACGACCCATATTTTTTAACTCCTACGTGTTTTGAATTGTTTAATGCACCCGAGGACGACCCCAGTTTTTTAACTTCTACATATATACAAACTTGACACGGTGACAATACAACTCACAATAATGTTTCCAAAGCCTGCTACAGTCATTGAAATGACTTGACACAGAGATATTTCATAATCAATGTAGAAAGGAAGTATGAGAGACCACATGTAAAATAAAAGAATTAACCACAACGATGCAGAGCAAACAGCTAATGTTGTAACACAAACCAACATAAATAGTAGCACATACACCTCTACACTATGATAATACAAAGCACAATAAAGTTTCCAAAGCCTACTACAACCATTGACAAGACTACACACTGCGACATAGTACATGAACACTGTTGAAAGACAGTACAAAATAACACATAGTAAAAAGAGGACTTAACCACAACTGCTGAACGATAGTACGATACAGCTAACATTGTAACACGGACTAACATAAATAGTAGCAGCACATACACCTCTATCAATCATAACCAAAGCGCGTTAGCCAGCTGTAATGAAGTTCATAAGCTTCATGGCCTATGAATTCCGTTCCATGTTCGAAAAGGTAACGCGAATCGAAAGCGGCACGATTAGCTTTGAAAATATCTTCCTCTTGTACCGTCTCGGTTATTTGGCGGTATCAGGCACAATCATCCCAGAAGGTCCTACGTTTGTAATGAATATCTTCTTTAGACCTCCACGGCAGACACTTGGGGTTGTCGTTGTATTTTTTTCAATTAATTGCCAGTACATTTCATGGGTTACTCACCCACCTCCTTGCAGCATTTTGTCATGCATTTCTTGGAAATCAATATACAATTCCACAAGTATAAGTAACTCAAATGGAGACCAACTACCATTGGACATGGATAAAGGAGGGTAAAGGGGAATGAGATAATTTTTATTGTGTGAAACTAAGGACCCAAAGCACCCTTTATTTGTAGCCCAAGATTTGGCAATAGTTCTGTGCTTTTATTAAGAGTCACGTGTATTTAGAACGTACCATTTACATGGGTGTATGCCATGATTAGACCGTACACTAAATAGAAAACAGGAAGGTTACTGTGCTTGAATTGACCCAACACTGAGGAGATCAACAATAAGGATATTGTGCTTGATTTGACATAAGCCGGCACAAAATTGAATAACCAGACAATTTACAATAATCGAACATGGCTACAGTGGCTGATTTAAGATAAGGAGAGTAAAGTCCTAACATTGATTACAGTGCCATAACATGGCTACAGTGCCCGTTCCTGTCCATTTTGAGCAAAAGAACACGATTACAGTGTTTTATTTAACAAAAGAAGAGTGCAGTCCTAACATTGAATACACTGTTTGATTTGACGTAAGGAGACCCAACATTTAATAACCAGACAATTTACAGCAATCGAACATGGCTATAGTGCCTGATTTAACATAACGAGGGTAAAGTCCTAACATTGAATACAGTGCCATAACTTTTTCAAACCATATAAGGACGTGAATATCATACTTCACCTCCACAATTCAAAATTAAATTACAACTTCTCAATAAAAATGTCTGGCCATTTACTAAAAGTTGTATTGTTATGCGATGGCGACTCAGAGGATGAAGCCTACGCATTAGCACACTAACAAGAAGAAGAGGAGCTTATTGAGATCTACCATGAAGCTTACAGTTCATCTAGTGGGCAACACAATGGTTCAACAATGGGTCGAAGATACTTTCACCGGGATCATGCAGCATTTCATAAAACACCGATGAAAGATTATTTCGTTTCTGATCCGACTTATGGTCCTACGATTTTTCGCAGACGTTTTAGAATGAGTTGACCCTTATTCTTAAGAATTCTTAAAAGTATTCAGGCAAATAATAAGTACTTTGTTTATAAGCAGGATGCTACCAAAAAACAAGGTCTGACTGGACATTAGAAGACGACCGCAACTTTGAGAATGTTGGCATATGGCGCACCCGCCGACGCTCTTGATGACGCTTATCGTATTGCAGAGAGTACTGCTTTGGAAAACCAAGATGAATTCTGCCAATCAGTGATGGACATATATGGGGATGAATATCTTCGTTCTCCAAACGAGGCTGACGTAGCTAGGTTGCATGAAATGCACGAAAGTAGAGGGTGGCCTCGGATGTTAGGGAGTCTAGATTGCATGCACTGAGAGTGGAAGAACTTTCCTAGAGCTTATCATGGAGTGTACAACGGTAAAGAAAAAAGGCCAACCATCATCTTAGAAGCAGTTGCATCTCATGATCTTTGGATATGGCATGCTTTTTTTGGTATGTCTGGTTCGCTTAACGACTTAAATGTTCTTGAACGATCACATTTGTTCTATGATTTGGCACAGGGTAAATCCACCCCTATATCATTTGTGATTGGACATAACACATACGACCACAGATACTATCTAGGGGATGGAATTTATCCAAAATGGAGCACGATTGTAAAAAAATTTGCAAATCCACTGACCCAAAAACAGAAAAAAATTGCTTCTATGCAGGAGGGTCAACGGAAAGATGTGGAAAGAGCAATCGGAGTTCTTCAATCTAGATTCGCAATGGTTAGTAGTCCATGTAGGTTATAGAAACAGTCGAAAATGTCAAAAATTATGTTCTGCTGCATAATTCTGCATAACATGATAATCGAAGATGAACGAGACATCGTTCAACTAGATTACGAATACGAAGGATCCAGACAACCCCCACAAATTTACCGAATTTCCGATGATGAAATTGAAGGACAATTCGATATGTTTCACGTGGATCAACATGAAATATATCGTAATTCAGCTCTGCATAACTGGCTTCAAAAAGATCTAATGGATCACATTTGGAACACTTACGACAACCAGTAGATTATATTTCAAAGGCTATGTTTTATTGCATTTGTTTCCATTTATAATTCTGAATGTTTGTTTTATTACGTATTTTTGCATTGAAGTGTGTTTGCTTTATCGTACGTACTACATTCAATTATTTTTATGTGGTATAAGCATTATGCGATACATACAAACAGTCTAAAAGAAAATAAGATACCAATGTTTAATTCAAACTAGAAAACAATACATAGATGAAACCAGTACAAGCAGTAAAACACTACATAAGTAAACTACATACGCCTAGATCCAGCACGACTATCAACAGTATGCTGTTTATAATCCATCCAATACTGCGTCGATAGTGGATCCATTCCGGTGACATCCTTTTCCATTACTAAAGTCTTTTGCTGTTTCCACTCCAACTCAAACCTACCGCATTCAATCTCGGTTAACTGTTTTAAGAAATCAAGTTTTTCTGCACTATTTCTTAGACGTTCTTCATTTTCTCTGGCAGCATTTGCGCCAACCAAAAACCAAGTTGGGCTTGCTTCGCAGCATGCTGGCCCTTAGGTCTTGCATCTTCATCAAATTAGGGAGTTGCATCTTCATCCGCATTAGAATCTCTCTGCGAAGATTCTCTTAGACTTGAAGTATAGGAATTTCGGCTTGCTTTTTTTTTCTTTTGCCTTCGTTTGAACATCTCTTAAGCTCTTCGCATTGCTAGAAGTCCATTTCGGATGACTAACGAGCAATTCATAGCAATTAGCAAAGTGGCAGTAATGCGGTTTTTTCGCACCATTTTCTCTAGGAAATAATTTCAAGAATCGGTCGTTCGCCATCCGCTTCAACAAATGATAAAATAAAGAATATTGGTATACTTTCATGGTAGGTAAATAAAATATCGACAAGCAAATTAGAGAGTTACAAATTATTACCAATTTGGCTTTGCCACCCATTCCGCTTGGATTTGCGGTTCTTATTTTGTGAACTCGAGACTCGAAGAATTGGGTTTGTCGATTAATCTTCCCAAATCGACCTGAAAGTGTAGACATTGATCTCGTCCTATCTACGTGCTATTTGTTGTAAGCAGCCATAACTTTTCCCCAGAATACCTCCCCACTTTGATCATTTCCCTTAACCGAATCGTTAGAAAAGTGAATGTACATTAAACAGAGATCTTTATCTTCGTCCACTACAACAAAAACACCATATTACATCTTTAATTTTACAACGGTGGTAAAAGCACCGTTGTAATAAATGTTTTTACAACTTTTTCCAGAAAAGTTGTAATAAACTTATTTTTAACAACTGTGTTATTTTGACAGTTGTAATAAAAGCCTATCACAACTTTTATTTTTTAACTGTTGTAATATATGACTATATTTTAATATAATTAACAACTAATAATTAATATTTAATACATTTATATTGATTATTTATAATTAATAACTAATAATTACTATTAATAATCAATTAGGAAGTAATAATTAATAATCAATCTGTAATATTTAATACTTAGAAATTAAGAAGAATAATTAAAAAATATAGTTAATATTACATAATTACTATTAAATAGCTAATAATTAAAATATAATAATTAATGCTATGAATAATCAATGGTTGCTATTGATATTTAAGAAGAAGAGATTAATAATTAAGAAGAAGAGATTAATAACTAAGATTATATTTAATAATTAATTTATAATAACGAACGATTAATAAGAAATCTTTAATAATTAAAAAGTAATACTTCTTATTAGTATTTAATATTTATTAGTTATGGGTAATAATTATATTTAACATCTAATATTTCAAAAGAAGTTTAAATTTTTCTAGACAAAACTTATAAAAATATTGAAATTTTCACAAATTAATTTAAAAAAATCAATGAACTAGAACTTTTATAAAATATCCAAATATTCAATTATTAATAACTAATCAATAATAATAATTAAATAATTGATAATTAGAAATTCATTTTTAATAATGAATCGTTAATGTTAGTAATTAAGAAGTAGTGAAAAATATTTACGAATTAAGAAGTACTAGCTAGAAAGTAATATTTAATATTTGGTTACTAACTTTGATAATTCGTAAAAAACTAATAATAACAAAAAAATGATCAGTAAATAATATTTTGGTAAATTATACTTAAATAACAATAATTAAATATTAACAATGGTAATTAATAACTATTATATGTTGAAAGGCAAACAAATATTCACGGGCTCCAAAATGAAATTATGCAGAATATTACATGTTGAAAGGCTAACAAATATCCACGGGCTCCAAAATGAAATTTCATTTGGCTCCAAAGCCAAAATTTTGGCTCGTAAACTGTGGAAGCTGAAACCAAACATTGTTAAAGTGCGCAGTACATAATGAAGGGATAAAAAAACACCAGTAAATTTGAAGTTTGTGTTACCATTGTATCCACTAAATCAATTACAAAATCTCTATAAATTTTAAAGATGTCAGCACATGTCATGATTGCAGTTCGGCAAACAACACTTCTTGGATTCTTCAGGGATTTTACTAGCAGTGAAATCACTTGTTCACTACAAGATGTATGAAAATGTACTGAGGGTAAGATAAAATACATATGCACCTCGCCAAAAGAATGTATTGACTAAGAACTTACATTGTCCCAAGTAATTTTTCCTTGTGGTATAAGGAAATTGGCGTACATTATTCAGTGCCTCACGAACAAAAATCCAGTCTTTCAAGTCCAGTCTTAATAACAGTGTCTAAATAAAGTCAAGCAAAATCAATCAGACAATTATGGTTGTAACTATAATGAAAGACCCAGGAAGTAACACAGTATTAAATCAAAGCTCAACTTTTCTATGCTAACCAAAATTTTTCAGAAGTCGAATGCTGAAGTGTCATAAAATTTCAAATTTACAACCTTACATCAGAAAATTATCAAAATGAGATACTGAACTTATACAAAGAATTCATTGTACCTTTTTATTAATTGTACCTTATTATTAAAAAAATTCAAATAATTCAAATGCACTACTTCAACCTAACCAAAATGGTTATACTCAATTTTCCCTTCCTTGGGTCATGCATTTATGTGTACTAAACTGCATTTTTGTATCCTAACTACGCATACATATACTCTTTCCAGCATATGTGCATTTCAAAGTAACATTTGACATATGATGATTAGCAGTAAAATTAAATATATGACTTCATATTAGGACGATGATTAAAATAAATCAACAGCACATCCTCTGTAATAAATATATGGCTTCGCATTTTTTTATATCAGTACTTTCCGCAGTAATGCTTTGATTTGCTTGGTTTTCTGTTTGTACATATTTATGTTTTCTTTTGAACTATCAAATACAATCATTGCAATGTTTTTTTTAATGAAGTACCAAAGAATGACCACTTCGCCCTACAGTTGAATAAACAAAATTTGGTAAATCATCACCATGATTTATACGAAATTGGTAACATTTTGAACTTTTAATATCAACCAATTACATAATCTATAAATAAACAGATATGAATACCGAAATCCAATTTACCTAGAATTCGTTTCCAAAACCGATATTAAACACTGAAAACCAATTCATTGTTAAAACAATTCATCCAGATTTGACGAAAGTATTTTAAATAGATAGAACCACGATACAACATTAAAATACAATAAGCCCAAATTAGTTTTCTGAAGATGTATAGGCCTTTACTAATGTTAATTGCTCAAATCTTATAAGTTAAATTTGCATGAATCTTACCCATTATTAACAGAAGTTGGTTCTCAGATCCGAACAAGTAAAGACGATCAAATCAGATGTTTGAATAATGTTTGAATGGTCGATTTAAAGGAATCTTGTACCACCATTGTTGATCGGAAACGAATCTCAGGTCCGATGGAAGGTAGACGGCCGGAGGGAGGCGGAAGCAAATCTAATCGTGGATCAGCTCCATCGTCATAAACACGCCAAAATCAGTAGATTTATTCATGTTCGGCTGCACCAGTTGGACGTAGCAGAGACGCAAATTTTTTCGAAGGATGAGATTGGGGATCGACATTGATTTAGGGAAGCGGAGAGGTCGGCCCACACAGGGAGTATACAATGAGGTACACTGGAGCCAAATTTTCGTAAACCGCCTAAATTTCATCTTTTGCATCAAGAGCACAACCGTTTTTTTTACAAGGCATAACCAGTTTTTATTGGTTATAATTAAAATTTTATCCAAATTTATAAAATCAAATATAACAATTCAGAATTAACAAATAGAAAACTGATCTGTAGAAAATAAGTTTTTATAAATTTCTAATAAACACGTTTTAATTGCTAATCATAAAAAAATTAATTACTAAATATTATATATTGCTTCTTGATTATTACTTCTTAATTATTAATATTAATGATTAGTTCTTAATTATTTATTGTTAAAATTTAATTATTAATTATTTAATAATAATTATTTTTACATATTACTTATTATACTAATAATGAATGTTAAACATTAATCATTAGAAATTATTTGTTGATTATTAATTATTTAATGAAAATAATTAATATTATTTATTAGTTATTATTGTTATATCTATTATTACTTTTTTAATGTTAATTTTCAATAATATTTATTTAAAATTTAAATAAATTATTATTATTTAATAACAATTATGTTATAATATTAAACTTTTATTTGTTAATGAGTATTAATATTTAATATTAATTATTAATTTATTATTACCATGGGCAAGTGAAAAAGATATTAACAGACGTCTATTGTAACACCCCACATCCGTTAGTGTCACTCACAAAGGGAATGCACTAAGTTCTGTGGAGCATTTAAGGTAAAAGATGCAGATAAATTACAAGACAAACAAAATTAAAACAACGGAAAATAAAACTTTACTTTATTGATAAAATAGTTTGTACTAGAACTATTTTCCAATACCAGAGTATCATCTGCCTTACAAAATAAAGAAGCATAAAATAACATTTATATTCCCCAATGTAGCATTAGCTAGCCATAGCGGTGGAAAAGAGAGTCCAAAGCAGCACATCAAAGAGTCTTCAAGCTCGGAAAGAATAATGGTCCAAACTAAGCTGAGCAATTCCCTCCCTGACTACCTTGGGGGGGGGGGGGACGAAAGAAAAGAAGATGAAAGAAAATGGGGTCAGATATAATGTCTCGGTAAGCTCAGTTATTTTCTAGCATGAGAACAAGAACAAAGACCATGACATTCATAAACTGAGAATAGGACAATACCAGAAAAACAAGATAACTTATGCAAGATAAGCATAAGATATTATAAGGCAAGATAAACTAAATGCACTGATAACTGAATGCGCTTCTACTCTTTCTCTGCTTCACTACTACTCTGTTGTTCTGATTTCTATATCTTTGCACCACCTAACTAGTGTCCCAACCAGTAATCTGTATAAAACGATAACGTGATCCCAATCCCTGTAATTGTGGTTGCCTTTAGGCGTACATCTATTATTTATTGCCTAGATCTAATCTAGGGTTTTCCTACCGAGCGCTTCCCAGATTCAACTAGGGTTTACGCGACTTATTTAATGCTTCTCGGATTCAGGGTTTATGCGACCTAGGTCCAACTAGGGATTATGCTACCTGTCGAACGATGCCCCTTAGTCTAGGACACACTACCTAGAGCGGTATATGTTCCTAGACTTTCCCCCACGTATGTGTCGTGAATCGTTATCGCCGTCTAGATGCACATGTCCTGTATATGTGTGACCCGAGTTCTATGGTAGGGCTAATCAAGAAACACAAAACTCGGTCGGGAGCTTTCAGATATCTGCCGATGCAGATGCTAAGGTCTGTTTTTCTAGTGGCTACGGCCCCACCTGACCCCTCCCTCAACTAATTGAAAGGCACACCTTGAAAAATGAGAACTATACGCAGGCCCTCTATGCCCCCACTAACCTATGGCCATCCGCACCCATAACTAGATAGCAAGTATATGGTCTGTTGGAGTTCTCCGCCTTTCCACTTTACGTATCTCGATTGACTCAAGATGGTAGGTAGACGACGAGTTGCTATAACAGGGCTACTGGTCTCATCGAATCACGTTGGTCCATCCTAGTCTTTAGTTTGCCTTATATTGCAACCAAGGCATACCCTTGGTTCTTCTGACATAGACCTTAACCTCTGTGAGCCCAAGAGGATCATCTGCAGCCTCACAGAGGGATACCAAGAGTACCCTCACGTCCCCTTGAAGCCGCATGCTTCATCACCCAGCTCGTTTGAGCCTCCCTTACGATTACATGGACATTCGCTCCTTTTTGCATTCCATTAAGGATTACTACTTAGTTCTCCAAACTATGGTTTACCAATTAGTTTCCTGAATTGTGGTTTTCCTTTAACCAAGGTTTATTACTTAGCCCCCTTTAACTAAGGTTTACTACTTAGTTATCTTTTCTCGTCAATTTGGATTGGTTAAGTGTCATCAGTCAATTCAAGTTAACTTAACCCATTCATTTGTCCTGTTAAACTGGTTAAGTGTTATCAGTATTTCATGTTGACTTAACCCTACCACAAATCAAGTTATATTGGTTAAGTATTTCTTATTACTTAACCCCACCCCTTCATCTTGTATTGGTTCAGTGTTCCTTTTAACTTAACCCTGCCCATCTGTTTAGCTAACATGTTATAACGGTTAAGTGTTCTCTTGGTTAACTCAACCCCAACATCTGTTTAATCCACATGTTCTAATGGTTAAGTATTGTCCCTTCATGTTTTAACCTTGTTCATTTGTCACACTATGATGGCTAAGTGTTCTAAGTTTACTTAGCTCCACCTTCTAGTCTAGTTAACATGTTAAATTGGCTAAGTGTACTTTACTTAACCCTACCTTCTAGTCTAGTTAACATGTTATAACGGTTAAACCTTCTCTTAACTTCACCCACTTGTCTAGTCAACATGTTATAATGGTTAAACCTTTTCTTAACCTTACCCACTTGTCTAGTCAACATGTTATAATGGTTAAACCTTTTCTTAACCTTACCCACTTGTCTAGTCAACATGTTATAATGGTTAAACCTTTTCTTAACCTTACCCACTTGTCTAGTCAACATGTTATAATGGTTAAACCTTTTCTTAACCTTACCCACTTGTCTAGTCAACATGTTATAATGGTTATTTAACCCCTACGAGTCTTGTTTTGTTAACATGTTAAGTTGGTTAAGTGTTCAGATTAACCTAACCCCACCCATCAGATTTAGTTAACATGTTGAATTTGGTTAAGTGTTTCCTTAATTGACTTAACCCTACCAATCCTGACTTAGCTTTAATTTATTCATTAAAGCACCAACCACTCACATTAGACAGGTATTGTTGCGGTTACTGGATGTGCCGGTCGGGTCCGGGCAGGTTTACACCGCAACTCAGTCTAACCTCGGGTCCTTATTGGGCTTAATGCTCTAACCACCCGCATTAGACAGGTATTGTTGTGGCTGTCTGTATGCCGGTTGGTTCTGGGCAGTCTTACGCCACAACTCAGTCTAACCTCGGGTTAGGCATATTCGTATTTTCTAAATTTATATTTTATTTATGTAAATTATCCATAAATTCATGTCTTGCCCAATTTCCCTCTAAATCAAGTTCATCATTTTGGGTATATAATTTATACCGTTTCATGCCATAAATCACTTATGTGATTATAAGCCAACAATGTCAATTTTCCTATAATCAAGTTTTTACCCAACGTTACCCCCGTCTAAATATTAGGCTAACAACTCAGCCTAATTTACCGTTCGCATGATTTCACATAAAGTATTAGGCTAATAACTTAGCCTAATTTATCGTTCACAAAATTGGCATAAAATCAACATTAACTATGAACTTGAATTTTTTTATAATCAACATAAACATGTACATAGGTGTGAACTTGCAACTTTAACATAATCAACAATAACATGTACATAGGTGTGAACTTGCAACTTTAACATAATCAACATAAACATGTACATAATTAACAATTTGCATAGGTTCATGATCCTCAACATAACAACTTGCATAGGTTCATGAATTAACAACATAATTAACAACTTGCATGGGTTCATGAATTCATCACACATTAACTTGCATAGGTTCATGAATCTCAACATAATAACTTGCATAGGTTCATGAATTAACAACTTAATTAACAACTTGCATAGGTTCATGAATCTCAACATAATAACTTGCATAGGTTCATGAATCTCGACATAATAACTTGCATAGGTTCATGAATTAACAACTTAATTAACAACTTGCATAGGTTCATGAATCTCAACATAATAACTTGCATAGGTTCATGAATCTCAACATAATTAAGTTAACATATATAAACATGTATGAACTTGCAATTGAACATAATCAAGTTAACATATATACATAATCATGTATAAATATGCAATTTAACATAATCAAGTTAACATATATACATAAACATGTATGAACTTGCAATTTTTGTGATATGATTTGTAACCTAAAACTTGCATAATAACATGGCATGATAATTCACCAAACTTGTTACAACATGTTATTTCTATTTCCCAACTTTCTATGCTTATGAATTGGTTTATTCACCAATTCCTAACTAGCATGATAATCACAATAGAAACACAGGCATGATAGAGTTGTCATAAGAAAACATACATGAATCATCATAAATTTAATATAACATAACAGGTAAGGTTCTATTGTCACTTTATTTCAAATCATGATTTTGATTTCATTCACATCTAGAATATAGCTGTACTTACAAATCAAAAAGGAATTCTTGATTTGAGTTGTAGCTTTAATCTCTATTTTGAATTAGCTTTGAATTGGTTTTGTGTTCGTCTCTTAGCTTTCTACAAATGGAGGCTACTCTTGGCTTGCTCCCAGCAGCATGACGGCTACAAGTCTTATTTTCTTATGAACTTTAGTAGGGGACCTAGGTTGTTTATATAGAATTGTATTTTAATTTGTGTCGTCCGATGATGCTAGGGTTAATCAAGGCCATCAATTTCAAAAGAGGCCAATTTTGTTCATAATAAAGGACTGTAAATTACTCCTATTTTAAATTATGTCACAATTACCATGCATGTAATTTACCCCCATTTAAATTATGTCATAATTACTATGCATGTAATTTCGCGTTTTAGCAAATATATATATATATATATATATATATATATATATATATGTTTTCTACAATGTACACATTTCTCATTTAGGACAAATTCTATATGTAAATAATTCCTAATTTACTTATGCCATAATTACTGTCTAAATGTACATTATCAACATTTATTATTTATTGCCAATCCATCAAACATAAATACGTATTTAATAGATACATCTTCCCTTCACCGTATATATATTCTTCCTCTTTAAAAAAACAAATCCTTGACAACCAAAAATGTGCAACGTACGCTATATGATGCGTACACGTCATATATATATATATATATATATATATATATATATATTTGCTTGTATATATATATAATTTCTTTTTCTTTTTATCTATCTTCCCAAATACCCATTTTCATACTAAACCACTTTTTGAACTGCGTTCACACTAGGCCATTTTTGAGTCATTCCCCTAAAACAAAAATATGGCGCTGGCGGGGATCGAACTCTAAACCTCTTGTATGCAAGCCACATGTTCCAACCAAATGACCTACTAAGTCTTTTGCTTACAACCCTTAGTACAATGCTAAATATTTATTCTTTTCTCATTCCTCTTTTTTTTTCATGTTTTGCTGCAATATTTAATTTAAGGATATCTTTTTTACACGGAGTCCAATTTACGTAAACTCGGACTCTATCTTAAGCAGAATTCCGAGACGAACGCAATGACGTAATCCGTTTCCATTAATTCTTAAGTTTTGAATTAAGTATACTTTAATTTATCAATTTACTGTTAACCGAAAAACTCGGGGTGTTACATTCTCCCCTCCTTAAAGGATTTCATCTCCGAAATCTTCAAGTCTGGAAGAACACATATCCTACCATCCAATCGTCCATCTACTCAACCATCAAACAAAGGCAACCATTGTCCTTAAAAGTCTTCTAATACTTCATGATTATATGCATAGTGTGTGTATATGTCCATATCTAATGCAAAATCAGGCGGTCTACTGATTCAGTTGACCTCCTTAATGTGAATTATGTCTGTGCCATGAATTCATTATGTATGCAAATTTTTTCTTACTCAAGATTTTCTACATGAGTGCACAATCATTCATACAATTGCAACGTCCATATGATAACACATCAAGTTCCATTCATAAACAAATACATATTTGTAAATGCAATATGTAAGTATCCGAGCTGATCTAGTGCCTAATATATGCATCCACAAGCAGCCACTTGCAACCATCAATCACAACATGTTTCAAATACATGTTTACATCCATTGGCTTCTACCTAAGGATCGATGATACGTCCTAGAGGATATACCTAAAAAAAAAATATAGATGGAGGTTGGGAACTTCTTCGCCCTTTGACCGGTGTCGTAGTTTCTTCAAGCCTACGAAACCATGCTGCGATGAGGTTACCTCCCAGAAAGCCAGGAGCCCCGGAGACTCAGGAAAGAAGGAAACAAGGACTCAAACAGAGGATCAAAAGATAGTGCGTATGGCTTTGGGGAATATGCCTTTAAAACAAAACTTTTCTTCTGAAAATGCTTCTTTTAAAACCATTTTGAAAACAATTTTTCAAATCTTTTATCTGATCCGGTAACCTTCAGCTCTGATACCACGTGTAACACCCCACATCCGTTAGTGTCACTCACAAAGGGAATGCACTAAGTTCTGTGGAGCATTTAAGGTAAAAGATGCTGATAAATTACAAGACAGAAAAAATTAAAACAGCGGAAAATAAAACTTTACTTTACTGATAAAATAGTTTGTACAATAATTGCTTTACAATACCAGAGTATCATCTGCCTTACAAAATAAAGAAGCATAAAATAATATTTATATTCCCCAATGTGGCATTAGCCAGCCATAGCGGTGGAAAAGAGAGTCCAAAGCAGCACATCAAAGAGTCATCAAGCTCAGAAAGAATAATGGTCCAAACTAAGCTGAGCAATTCCCTCCCTGACTACCTGGGGGGGAACGGAAGAAAAGAAGACGAAAGAAAACGGGGTCAGACATAATGTCTCAGTAAGCTCAGTTATTTTCTAGCATGAGAACAAGAACAAAGACCATGACATTCATAAACTGAGAACAGGACAATACCAGAAAAACAAGATAACTTATGCTAAATAAGCATAAGATATTATAAGGCAAGATAAACTAAATGCGCTGATAACTGAATGCGCTTCTACTCTTTCTCTGCTTCGCTACTACTCTGTTGTTCTGATTTCTATATCTTTGCACCACCTAACTAGTGTCCCAACTAGTAATCTGTATAAAACGATAACGTGACCCCAATCCCTGTAATTGTGGTTTCCTTCAGGCGTACATCTATTATTTATTACCTAGATTAAATCTAGGGTTTTCCTATCGAGCGCTTCCTAGATTCAACTAGGGTTTACGCGACTTATCTAATGCTTCTCGGATTCAGGGTTTATGCGACCTAGGTCCAACTAGGGATTATGCTACCTGTCGAACGATGCCCCCTAGTTCAGGACACACTACCCAGAGCGGTATATGTTCCTAAACTTTCCCCCACGTATGTGTCGTGAATCGTTATCGCCGTCTAGATGCACATGTCCTGTATATGTGTGACCCGGGTCCTATGGCAGGGCTAATCAAGAAACACGGAACTCGGTCGGGAGCTTTCAGATATCTACCGATGTAGATGCTAAGGTCTGTTTTTCTAGTGGCTATGGTCTCACCTGACCCTTCCCTCAACTAATTGAAAGGCACACCTTGAAAAATGAGAACTATACGCAGACCCTCTATGCCCCATTAACATATGGCCACCCGCACCCATAACTAGATAGCAAGTATATGGTCTGTTGGAGTTCTCCGCCTTTCCGCTTCACGTATCTCGATTGACTCAAGATGGTAGGTAGATGACGAGTTGCTATCACAGGGCTACTGGTCTCGTCGAATCACGCTGGTCCATCCTAGTCTTTAGGTTGCCTTATATTACAACCAAGGCATACCCTTGGTTCTTCTAACGCAGACCTTAACCTCTGTGAGCCCAGGAGGATCATCTGCAGCCTCACAGAGGGATACCAAGAGTACCCTCACGTCCCCTTGAAGCTGCATGCTTCATCACCCAGCTCGTTTGAGCCTCCCTTACGATTAGATGGACGTTCGCTCTTTTTGCGTTCCACTAAGGATTACTACTTAGTTCTCCTAACTAAGTTTTACCACTTAGTTTCCTGAATCGTGGTTTTCCTTTAACCAAGGTTTATTACTTAGCCTCCTTTAACTAAGGTTTACTACTTAGTTCTCTTTTCTCGTCAATTTGGATTGGTTAAGTGTCATCAGTCAATTCAAGTTAACTTAACCCATTCATTTGTCATGTTAAACTGGTTAAGTGTTATCAGTATTTCATGTTGACTTAACCCTACTACAAATCAAGTTATATTGGTTAAGTATTTCTTATCACTTAACCCCACCCCTTCATCTTGTATTGGTTCAGTGTTACTTTTAACTTAACCCTGCCCATCTGTTTAGCTAACATGTTATAACGGTTAAGTGTTCTCTTGGTTAACTCAACCCCAACATCTGTTTAATCCACATGTTCTAATGGTTAAGTATTGTCCCTTCATGTTTTAACCTTGTTCATTTGTCACACTATGATGGCTAAGTGTTCTAAGTTTACTTAGCTCCACCTTCTAGTCTAGTTAACATGTTAAATTGGCTAAGTGTACTTTACTTAACCCTACCTTCTAGTCTAGTTAACATGTTATAATGGTTAAACCTTCTCTTAACTTTACCCACTTGTCTAGTCAACATGTTATAATGGTTAAACCTTTTCTTAACCTTACCCACTTGTCTAGTCAACATGTTATAATGGTTAAACCTTTTCTTAACCTTACCCACTTGTCTAGTCAACATGTTATAATGGTTATTTAACCCCTACAAGTCTTGTTTTGTTAACATGTTAAGTTGGTTAAGTGTTCAGATTAACCTAACCCCACCCATCAGATTTAGTTAACATGTTGAATTTGGTTAAGTGTTTCCTTAATTGACTTAACCCTACCAATCCTGACTTAGCTTTAATTTATTAAAGCACCAACCACTCACATTAGGCACGTATTGTTGCGGTTACTGTATGTGCCGGTCGGTTCCGGGCAGGTTTACACCGCAACTCAGTCTAACCTCGGGTCCTTATTGGGCTCAATGCTCTAACCACCCACATTAGACAGGTATTGTTGTGGCTGCCTGCATGCCAGTTGGTTCCGGGCAGTCTTACGCCACAACTCAGTCTAACCTCGGGTTAGGCATATTCGTATTTTCTAAATTTATATTTTATTTATGTAAATTACCCACAAATTCATGTCTTACCCAATTTCCCTCTAAATCAAGTTCATCATTTTGGGTATATAATTTATACCGTTTCATGCCATAAATCACTTATGTGATTATAAGCCAACAATGTCAATTTTCCTATAATCAAGTTTTTACCCAACGTTACCCCCGTCTAAATATTAGGCTAACAACTCAGCCTAATTTACCGTTCACATGATTTCACATAAAGTATTAGGCCAATAACTTAGCCTAATTTAACGTTCACAAAATTGGCATAAAATCAACATTAACTATGAACTTGAATTTTTTTTATAATCAACATAAACATGTACATAGGTGTGAACTTGCAACTTTAACATAATCAACAATAACATGTACATAGGTGTGAACTTGCAACTTTAACATAATCAACATAAACATGTACATAATTAACAATTTGCATAGGTTCATGATCCTCAACATAACAACTTGCATAGGTTCATGAATTAACAACATAATTAACAACTTGCATGGGTTCATGAATTCATCACACACTAACTTGCATACGTTCATGAATTAACAACTTGCATAGGTTCATGAATTAACAACTTGCATAGGTTCATGAATCTCAACATAATAACTTGCATAGGTTCATGAATTAACAACTTGCATAGGTTCATGAATCTCAACATAATAACTTGCATAGGTTCATGAATTAACAACTTAATTAACAACTTGCATAGGTTCATGAATCTCAACATAATAACTTGCATAGGTTCATGAATCTCAACATAATAACTTGCATAGGTTCATGAATTAACAACTTAATTAACAACTTGCATAGGTTCATGAATCTCAACATAATAACTTGCATAGGTTCATGAATCTCAACATAATTATGTTAACATACATAAACATGTATGAACTTGCAATTGAACATAATCAAGTTAACATATATACATAATCATGTATAAATATGCAATTTAACATAATCAAGTTAACATATATACATAAACATGTATGAACTTGCAATTTTTGTGATATGATTTGTAACCTAAAACTTGCATAATAACATGGCATGATAATTCACCAAACTTGTTACAACATGTTATTTCTATTCCCCAACTTTCTATGCTTATGAATTGGTTTATTCACCAATTCCTAACTAGCATGATAATCACAATAGAACCACAGGCATGATAGAGTTGTCATAAGAAAACATACATGAATCATCATAAATTTAATATAACATAACAGGTAAGGTTCTATTGTCACTTTATTTCAAATCATGATTTTGATTTCATTCACATCTAGAATATAATTGTACTTACAAATCAAAAAGGAATTCTTGATTTGAGTTATAGCTTTAATCTCTAATTTGAATTAGCTTTGAATTGGTTTTGTGTTCGTCTCTTAGCTTTCTACAAACGGAGGCTACTCTTGGCTTGCTCCCAGCAGCATGACGGCTCCAAGTCTTATTTTCTTATGAACTTTAGTAGGAGACCTAGGTTGTTTATATTGAATTGTATTTTAATTTGTGTCGTCCGATGATGCTAGGGTTAATCAAGGCCATCAATTTCAAAAGAGGCCAATTATGTTCACAATAAAGGACTGTAAATTACTCCTATTTTAAATTATGTCACAATTACCATGCATGTAATTTACCCCCATTTAAATTATGTCATAATTACTATGCATGTAATTTCACGTTTTAGCATATATATATATATATATATATATATATATATATATATATTCTACAATGTACACATTTCTCATTTAGGACAAATTCTATATGTAAATAATTCCTAATTTACTTATGCCATAATTACTCTCTAAATGTATATTATCAACATTTATTATTTATTGCCAATCCATTAAACATAAATACGTATTTAATAGATACATCTTCCCTTCACCGTATACATATTCTTCCTCTTAAAAAAAAACAAATCCTTGACAACCAAAAATGTGCAACGTATGCTATATGATGCATACACGTCATATATATATATATATTTGCGTATATATATATATAATTTCTTTTTCTTTTTATCTATCTTCCCAAATACCCATTTTCACACTAAACCACTTTTTGAACTGCGTTCACACTAGGCCATTTTTGAGCCATTCCCCTAAAACAAAAATATGGCGCTGGCAGGGATCGAACTCTAAACCTCTTGTATGCAAGCCACGTGTTCCAACCAAATGAGCTACTAAGTCTTTTGCCTACAACCTTTAGAACAATGCTAAATATTTATTCTTTTCGCACTCCTCTATTTTTTTCTTCATGTTTTGCTGCAATATTTAATTTAAGGATATATTTTTCACACGGAGTCCAATTTACGTAAACTCGGACTCTATCTTAAGCAGAATTCCGAGACGAACACAATGACGTAATCCGTTTCCATTAATTCTTAAGTTTTGAATTAAGTATACTTTAATTTATCAATTTACTGTTAACCGAAAAACTCGGGGTGTTACATTTATTACAACTTATAAAGCATGAGATTTGTTAAAAATAGGAATCTGTTACAACTGATAAAAAATAAAGGTTGTAATAGACATCTAATACAAGTGGCAAAATAAAACAATTGTTGAAAGTATGTTTATTACAACTTTTGTAAAAAGACAGTTGTAAAAACCCTTTATTACAACTGTCACTTTATGACCGTTGTAAAATTACAGTTGTAATATAGTATTTTTGTTGTATTGAAGGATGAAGGGAAGCAAAGTTCAGACACTTTAGAGAAGAAACACTCGAGTTCGAGAAGCTTCCATGTGATTATAGAGAAGCTACAACATTTTTTAGGAACTTTAACAACTAGTAAAGTGATAAACTTTACCTTGAACGACCCCAATTATCCACATGCTATGATTAATTTTAATGACAAATATGGTTCCTATGATGATTTTAACAACCTACCTGTGAACGAGCCTAAATTTTGATCCAGAAAGGCCAACCTTAACCATAACTTGAACTAACTTCTCCTTTTGGCTAACTGAAGTTGTTTAGTAGTTTTACCTTTCATGTATTTGAGATAGAGACTCACATGTGTACATATTCATTTGTGTAATAAATGTATCTATAATTTTATGATATAGTGGATCTTGCATGACCACTTATATTATGTTTGCGCTTAGGTATTATATTCATATCTATTATCCGCCTTAATGATGTGAACATCTGTGTCTGACTCTGATTATATTATTATGTATTTTATTTTGATTCTAAATTATATATAACCACTGTGTAGATAGTTTGAACTTGAATTAGATGTGTTGGAATTCCTCACGCGATATTAAAAATAAGACCACATTATCCAATATGTTTAACACTCATTCAAAGTTATTATACAGATGGTCGATCCTCAACAACCTTATTCTTCAGGTTAGTTGACATCATTTCTTGCAATGACTTTGGTTAACATGAGTATAGAGTAGGGGCGTTACAGACAGACATTCGTAACTTTTAGGTTATGGGCTACTGATAACATGTTAAGCTAAGGTTTTGTATATCTACTTAGATCGAGGCTGCTTATGCATTGAAACCCGGTTCCTTTTGGGAGATTATCGATGCTTCTGGGTAGGCTTTTTTTTAGAACTTAGTAATATGATGTCGTGAATCTCAGTAGTGGGGAAACATGATCTTTCAGCAGTAATCCACCTTATTCTACAAGGATAAGTGTTACTATTTTTGGACCCAATTGTATTATCCCTTCTCATGTGCTTCACTACATGGTTCCAATTAATACTAAGGAATTTAAAGTTAAAATAATGTGCAATTAGGTATTAAATATATTAATAACCAAAAATGATTAAGGCCCTCTCTCTTAAAATTAAACTCCATGAGTCAAGATCTTTAATCCTCATTCGTTTATTAGAAATTGCCGAATAAGGTTACAAGAATAAGATAAAATCCCCAAATTGATTTATAAATTAGGGTTACACTCCACAAATTTATGATTATAATTTTTGGAATTAATTGTTTATCCTGATTCTGGACCTTTAGGATCATATTCATGGATACAGTTGAAAGGCTTCGTATGGGTGCTTTTCCAGAGGCTCCTCTGAGAGCTTTAGCAAAAGCGCGGGTATTGCTTGTTGTGCCTTTGGAGTATACCTTCCGGGCGTGGGTTTGGTTTGCTACGGGAGACATATATTCATGTAAACTCCCGACTTGTCATAGCAACATATCTTTGTGCGAATGGTCTTTCGGTATGATGGACCTTTCATTTGGTTTATGGTTTTTTCCTCGTGGGCTTCTTCTAAAACATCCTTTAGGGTTCCTTTGGAATCTACATTTTGATGCTTAAACCTAAAATATGCTTACTTGAGGGACATGCCCTCTGGTATAACCGAAGGGGTCTTTTCCTTTACCGCACCAGAAGCATATCTTTCACTATTTCCTTTCTTATCGATAGTAGTACTTCCGGTGGTCTGCACGAACCTTTGCTTTATCTTTAAACTTTTGCTTTAGATAACTTTTCATGGCGCTTGACCTTTCCCTACTTCTTTCAGATACTTTTCCTTCTACCTCGGCCTTCTTTCACCATATTATCTAGAAGGAGTGAATTTTTCTAGGACATAATTAAGTTAAATTTTAGATTTCTAATTCTGAAATTACTTATGTTTAATTAATTTTAGGTTTAATTTGATGATTCTAACATAAATCACCTATTTTTAACATATAATCAATCATAAACTAGTGAGAAATCGCCACTACCAATCAAATCAACTTAATTAAATAGAACAAGGTGAGATCCAATATGGATAACAAGAAATTAGATGAAAATGCAATTAAAATAATGAGATCTGGCCAATTGATATAAATCCAGGCTCTAGTTTGCTATTAGAGACGATTAGAGATGAAATTAAGTAAGAATTGACGAATTAATTGGAGAACTAGGGTAGGTCTATAAAATGAGAGAAAAACTTTCAAATGGTTCCTCATATTCCATATTTATTGTCAAACCTGATTAGACTTACGAGCTTGTTGATTTATCCCACCAATTTTCTTCTAATTCTAGCTAGTAGTTTCCAAAATTTTAAACGGCCATAGTTTTCTATCTACCTAAATGATTTACCTATATGACCATTCCATGGAATGGGAAATCGTTGTCCTGGTATAATGAAATAGGCTAGAGCATCTAATTCAACATCTATCAAAAGTTATAACAAAAATAACATTTTCAAGGATAATTTGGTTCCATAAAAATTCAGAAAAAAATATGAATGTGCAGGATATTTCTAAGAACTATAACAAAAAATATTACAACCACACGATCTCAAACAAATTAAATAGAATTACTTTATGACTATCTGATATATAAAATATAGGTCGTTTTAGGTACTTTATAACATACAAGTATGTTGGATAACAAGATTGTATAACGGTCATGTTGGAATTTTCTTTATTATTCGTGATTAATAATGTACAATTCAATTGAATAGTCCCAGGATCACCAATACCGAATATTTCACAAACAAAAGGGAGAAACTTAATATGATATATTGTCTAAGATGACGTAACGTGATTAGCAGTGGAAGATGTAATGGCTGTCAAATTCTTTCTTTGACTTCTAATGTTTACTCTTCTTCTCAGAATTCGGTTTCTTTCTATTACCCTATTTCGTTATGTGTTTCTAGATGGAGAAGAACAAAACTCTTTTCTTGGGGAGAGAAATGGCCCAATCCTTTATATAACATTTAACTCTAAATCTGGTGCGTCCATCATATACCAATTCAACGCTTAAAATTAATCACAGACCTAACGGTCTAAATATGAACGGCCTATTTATGTCCTAATTAATCGGGTCACACTAAGATTAAAAAATGCATAATGGAAAATAAAACGTTCTACTTATGACCTAATTAATAGGGTTCCATTAAGATTAGAAACCACATAACAGGTAAATGAAATGTTTTATTGCAATTTCTAATAGCATATTTCTAACATTCTCCCACTCGACTCGATTATTCACAATATCAAGCGTTGAACATCATACTATGATAAATTGCTGAGTGTTATGGCGGTTGTGCATTATTAATTCAATGCATTCCCTTATATACTACAATACCAGCAATCCATCAATTTACATTCATAATTTATATAAAACAGCATAATGGTCCGCATAATGTCTTATATCATAATAATTAAACATAATATCTTTATAAGACTCTTTCTTGTTTAAAATTACATAAAGTACGTACTACCACATTAAAACAGGAGACTCATAATTGTATACCAGAAACTCATAAATGAGCTCAGAATGTCACACATCAATCATTGTTAATACAACCAAAGACCCATTCTTTGAACATTTTCCTCAAATTGTTTTGGATGTAACTCTTTCGTCAAAGGGTCTACAATCATAAGTTTTGTCCTGATGTGCATGATCGACACACTTTGTTTTTGAATCTCATATTTTACAACAAGATACTTTAATTCCATATGTTTGGCACCTTTAGAGTACTTGTCGTTCTTTGAGAAAAATACCGTTCTAGAGTTATCACAGTAAATTTTCAGCGGCTTGTTAATGGTGTCGACAACCGCAAGTCCTGAAATATGGTTCCGCAACCATAATGCATGAATTGTGGCTTCATAACATGCCACAAATTCTACCTCCATAGTAGATGAAGCAACGATAGTTTGCTTCACACTTTTCCATGATATGGCACCTTGAGCAAACATAAACAGGTAACCAAAAGTCGATTTTCTAGTATCGATGCATTCAGCAAAATCTGAATTGCGATATCCAATTACCTCCAATTCATTGGATCCACTATACATGAGCATGTAATCTTTCTTGCCTTGTAAGTATCTCAAAACTTTCTTTGCAGCTTGCCAATGTTCCCTTTCTGGATTACTTTGATACCTCCCTAACATACTTGCCGCAAAACTGATATCCAGCCTAGTACAGGTTTGAGCATACATTAGGCTACCAACTACAGATGCATATGGAATTGATTTCATTTCCTTTCGTTCAACATCATTATTAGGACAACGTATGAGATTGAATTTATCACCTTTCTGTACAGGAACTTTTCCAGGTGAACATTTACTCATTCCAAATCTCTCTAGAATCCTTTCGATATATCCTTTCTGAGACAATCTTAATATTCTTTGTGATCGATTACGAAATACTTCTTTTCCAATCACATATGATTCATCTCCCATATCTTTCATTTCAAAGTTCATTGAGAGAAATTTCTTAGTCTCATGAAACATGCTTAAATTATTTGCAGCAAGCAAGATGACATCAACATAAAGGACTAGATAAATAAACTTGCTCCCACTAATCTTTTAGTATAAACAGTGACCAACCGTATTTTCCTTAAAACCAAAAGACGTAATAATGGTATTGAACTTTATATACCATTGACGGGATGCTTGTTTAAGTCCATATATTCACTTCTTAAGTTTACACACCAATTAATATACCATTGTCGGTATGCTTGTTTAAACCATATATTCACTTCTTAAGTTTACACACCAATTGTTCTTTACCTTCTACAGAAAAATCCTCACGTTGATCCATATAAACTTCCTCATCAAGATCTCCATTCAGAAAGGCTGTTTTCACTTACATTTGATGCAATTCCAAATCAGAATGAGCTGCTAATGCCATTATAATTCTTAGTGAATCCTTTTTCGAAATGGGAGAAAATGTTTCCTTGTAGTCAACACCATCTTTCTGAGTGTAACCCTTAGCAACAAGTCTAGCTTTGTACCTTTCGATATTACCACTACAGTCGTGTTTGGTTTTAAAAACCCACTTGCAGTCAACTCTTTTACACCCATGTGGTAACTCAATGAGATCCCAAACTTCATTTTGTTGCATGGATTTCAGTTCTTCTTTCATGGTATTAATCCATTCCTTTGACTCTTTACTTTCTATAGCATGTGAAAACAAAACTGGGTCCTTATTAATTCCTATATCATAATCTGATTCTTGCATATAGACCATATAATCATTAGAAATAGTTGACTTACGATCTCTTTGAGATCTCCTTAATGCTACTTGTTGTGGTTCATGCGTATCAGCATTATGTAAGTAATTTCCTTTATGAAGTACTTCTTTATTTATATGTTGTTCATCATGATGTTGTTCTTCAACAACTTGAACAACATTAGGGGTAGTAGTAGATGGAGGAACTATGCTAGGCAAACATTTTACCCCTGTTTCCTTTATTTCTATTATTTCTCTTCTAGTACTCCCGCTGACTTCACCAATCTCAATGAATCTAGCATTACCAGTTTCTACAATTCTTGGACTATGATTAGGACAGTAAAACACATAACCTTTAGATTTTTCAGGGTATCCTAGGAAGTACCCACTAATCATTCGAGAATCTAATTTCTTTTCATGTGGATTATAAATTTTTGCTTCCGTTGGATAACCCCAAACATGCAGGTGTCTCAAGCTAGGTTTCCTATTAGTCCATAATTCAAAAGCAGTATTTTGAACAGCTTTACTAAGAACCCTATTCAACAAATAATTAGCTGTTTTGAGAGCATACAACCACAAAATCTAAAGTAGTGTAGAATCTAACATCATACTCCTAATCATATCTATTAATGTCCTATTGCGCCTTTCTGCTACACCATTTTGATGTGGTGTACCTGACATTGTGTATTGCATACATATGCCATGACTTTCGAGGAATTTTGCAAATGCACTTGGACACTAGCTTGACTCATTATGTTTGCCATAATATTCACCACCTCTATAAGACCTTATGATTTTCACTTTTTTATCTAACTGCCTCTCAACTTCCTTTATAAACATCTTAAGGACATTCACATATTCAGAATTTTCATGAAGCAAATAGACATAACCATAACGGGAAAAATCATCAATAAAAGTGGTGAAATTCTTTTCTCCATTAAAGACTGGAGTGTCCATAGGTCCACAAACATCAGTGTAAATTATTTCAAGGAGCTGGCTGCTTCAAGTGGCTCCTTTCTTATTATGTTTGGTTTGTTTACCTTTAATACAATCCACACATAATTGTAGATCACTAAAGTCTAAATGTAACAAAATTTCATTACTTACTAATCTCATCATCTACAAGAAAAATTGCTTTCAATAGCAATATAGGACAGCGGTTGACCATTAATTGAGGTGGTTGAACCTTTCACAAATTATAAACCCAGGTAAAAACCAATGACAACATGCGAGAACGCTGAGACCCTCATGCATAGATTTACATTCATCGTTCCCTCTAGAATTTCCGTTGCCACGTGTAAATTACTTTCCCTCTTCTCCCCAAAACTTTCATTGATGCTCTTCTATCCAAAACTTTCCTTGCTGCGTAAATCAATTTCTCTCTTCTCCCCCAAAACAGAAAACCCTAAGTCATAAGCTACTACAAACCTTAATTCTAAAATTTTCATTGTTGCGCGTAAATCAGTTTCCTTCTTCTCCCCAATACAGAAAACCCTAAGTCATAAGCGACCTCAAACCTTAATCGCCTCTGATCTGCAAATATTTCAAAACAGCCTTTTTGAATCTTTGCAGCCTCTTCTAAAGTTCAAACCTTGGATTCTAGCCTAAATTTGTTTGAAGCTTCTACTTTTCACATGTTCGGTTTCTTTTCCAAATAAATTTAATTAGCAATTTTCATAGGTTCGGTTTTTTTCGGTCGTTAAATTTAGGGATTTTTGGTATGCGGTCTCGTTGTTTGTGTGGGTTATGCTTTACAGTATGGATACACATGGGAAAATGTTGGATGTTAAGTGAAAGTTGGGTAATTTGAAGCTACTTTTGTTATTGAGTTGTATAATTAAGTATTTAGTTTATATTTTTAATTCTCTTGTTGTAGGGGCACTAAATAGTTCTGAGTTCTATCTATTGTTTGCTAATATTATATTATAGATATGCTACGTGATGACCCCAAACTCTCGTAGTACGAATGCAAGGATAATCATTGGAATATAACACATAACAATAACAGCAAAACAGAAATATAGAATTACAACAGATAATGTACATTAAATTACACTGGGAATAATATATCGTCAGAGTTACACAACATAATAGGATCATACTTAGTACATAATACAATTTCAGCTTAATATAAAATGTCTGCTGGGGAATCAAACATAATATAATAAATGAAGTCTGAACAGCATAATAGAAATGATAGGATCCATCTTCAGCTCCATAGCTATCCAGAATGAGTCTGCTAAAACCTGAAGACAAGGTTGCCCATGTGGAAAGAGAGCATCCGAGTTTGCAAAGTGAAACAAACTACGAGTCAGTCATGGAACTGGTATAAGAAATCTACTTAACCTATTTAATAATAAGGCTAATCACAGGACCACGCCGCTAACGCGGAACGGGTTTACTCCATTCGATTGCCAGTGCATAAATAAAGTAAATCGTTAAACAATGCAATGCTTTTTAGAAAAATGAAACCATTATAAGACTCAAGTCCCATCACACAATGCAATGCAAACCGAAGGATAGAGTTTTACCTTATAATGGTCAAAAAATTTTGATATGATAAAACATATTTGATATTATTATTAGTGTATATATGCTTCAAAAACATTTCAATCAGAATGTATCAATCATAGATGGCATAGCAACCATATACTATGTCGCCAAATATAGGTTTACAATCAAAACCGCATGGGGCGTATTGGAAGTTTGGATTTCCATCATGAACCAAGGCAAGGAATCGTCCTTACCGAATTCGAGACATTCTAGCCCATGTCTCAGGACTCAGACTCAGGTGAGCCCTTAGGAGCGCCAGGGACGAACCATAAATATGTTAGTGGATTAGTTATGCCTGAACAATATGTTTTCCTGCCCTATAGGGCGTAAATTTGAGCCACTAGGGACTCAATATCCGAGGTACCTCGCTTTCCATCATCCACATAAGTAAAAATTTCTGGGCTCCATACCATGACAAAACTTCTATCTAGAAAGAAACGCATGCCCTTCCTGGGTCCTTCTCCCGTTTCTGGTTCATACCGTGGTGTGAGGCTCGCGAAGTAACCCTATACACAAAGCCATGCTAAATAAAGCTGTGCTTTGATCATCAACCACAAGGCTCTTCTTTTCAACAATAAGCCTCGATCATTTGCATCTTGGCATGCCATACTGACAATTCACGCCATGCGACTGATGTCTACCAATATATAACCTCTGAGCTTGTACGTATCGGAGAAGGGTGTTAAGCAAGAGAATAAATTCTCTGCCACCAAGCAGATATATATTAAATAGAAATCAATCAGCACAGAATAAAATCCAATGTCATACATACATCCACTTACAAGTCCGTTTTGGGTCTGAACGAAACCAGAGACACCTTATTCCTCATTCCATGTGTCCAATACGGAAGAGAAGTTCTCGCATATCTGGACAATCAACAAGTACGTCCGGACAACTACCACTGTAACCATTTCAAGGCAGCAACTCCAATCAAAGGCATCAGTAGTCATCCATTCGATGTGAAGATCACCGGTCTTCACTCACCATCATCAAATCTTCGACTTCCAATCGTCGATCAATTATTTGAAATGAGAATTAGCTCAGCCTTTTCAAACAATTCGCGAATATACATAATTCAAATCAATTCTTTTCACTCCATATTGTTTATAATATTTTATAATGATTTATCGCTATTTTTATTTATATAAAAATAGTCATTTTTAATTAAACGACGCTTCAGGTCATTACACGACCCTATTGTTGTTTTCATCAAAATTTGATTTACACATTTCTCAAAATCTAACCATTGGATCTTATCAAATTATATATCGTTGGAAAGATCTTTCCAAAGCGAACCCAACGGTTCCAGTTTTGGGAAAAATCCAACGGTCGGATCTCTCAGTATAATCGTTTGAAGTTACGATTTCAAATCGCGAACTACAGCAGCGCAATTCGTTTATATATATATATATATATATATATATATTAGTTCGTTCGACGATTTCAACACCATTTATTCCCTATCATATAACTTACATTATTTTAATAAATCATACTGACATTAGAAATGAAAATTTTAATGTTAGACACATCCTCATTTCAACATTGAATCTTTTAATATGAAATCATACATTTCATTAAAAATGTGATTTTTAATGTCATAAACATTTTCATTTCAACATTGAATCTTTTATATGAAACCATACATTACATTAAAAATGTAACTTTTAATGTCATACCGTTTTATCAAATCATAGTCTTTTTATATGACTCCTCTTTACGTAAAAAAGATGTAAATTTTTAATGATTAATCTTTCATCAAATTATAAATATCTTTATGAATCCTTTTCACATTAAAAATGTAAATTTTTAATGTTTAACTCTTTAATTTTCAAAAATAAATATTGCTAATGATTCATACTTTACATTAAAAATTGAATCTTGTTAATGATTCATACTTTACATTAAAAATTGATCTTGTTAATGATTCATACTTTACATTAAAAATGTGATTTTTAATGTAAAAACATTTTTACCAAGATGAATATTGTAAATGAATCATTATTTACATTAAAAATGTAATTTTTAATGTTACAACATAATTCCAAACAATAAATCTTGAATCTTTATGTATGATTCATCTATACATTAAAAATGAAATATTTTTAATGTAAACACAATTTTATGCAACTTAAATCTTTTTAATTATTCTATCTTACAAAAAAAATGTAATCTTTTTAATCTTACAATAAAAATGTAAATCTCTTTATTCATTCTTTGATTACACTAAAAATATAATCTTTTTATTCATTCTTTTATTACATTAAAAATGTAATCTTTTTATTCATTCTTTTGTTACATTAAAAATGTAAATCTCTTTATTCATTCTTTTATTACATTAAAAATGTAACCTTTTTATTCATTCTTTTATTACATTAAAAATGTAAATCTTTTTATTCATTCTTTTATTACGTTAAAAATGTAAATCTTAAATGTTAACACATTTATTAAATAATGCATCTTTTCTAATGATTCATTTACGCTGAAAATGTAAATTTCAATGTGAAATCATTTTTATTTAACAATGATTCTTTTTAATGTTTCATTTACATTAAAAATGTAAATTTAAATGTAAACACATTTTTATATAACAATGTTTATTTTTAATGTTTCATATACATTAAAAAATGTAAATTAAATATAAATACATTTTTATATAACAATGTTTATTTTTAATGTTTCATATACATTTAAAATGTAAATTCAATGTAAACACATTTTTATATAACAATGTTTATTTTTAATGTTTCATATACATTAAAATATGTAAATTCATTGTAAACACATTTTTATATAACAATGTTTATTTTTAACGTTTCATATACATTAAAAATGTAAATTCAATGTAAACACATTTTTATATAACTATGTTTATATTTAATGTTTCATATACATTAAAAAATGTAAATTCAATGTAAACACATTTTTATATAACAATGTTTATTTTTAATGTTTCATATACATTAAAAATGTAAATTCAATGTAAACACATTTTTATATAACAATGTTTATTTTTAATGTTTCATATACATTAAAAAAATTAAATTCAATGTAAACACAATTTTATATAACAATGTTTATTTTTAATGTTTCATATACATTAAAAAATGTAAATTCAATGTAAACACATTTTTATATAACAATGTTTATTTTTAATGTTTCATATACATTAAAAATGTAAATTCAATGTAGATCTCGAATTTACAGTCCCAAGGCTTCCTGTTTCATTGAATTTCGTTATTGTATGCCAAAGATATGATTTTACGAAGGTTGATAACATTTTATGGATAATTAATTAATTAATTACTTACACAAAACACCTTCTTCTTCATCTCAGTTTTTCAACCGACGTTAACCTAGTTTGAAACTAGGTCTTCACTTTGCTTACGCTAGGGTACGCCGGAATCCGATCGAAGCCCTCAACGACGTCCAGCTTCGAGAGGCACACGTGCTCCCCCTTCCTTGATGAAATCGATGGTGCTTTGGGCCCTCGGTTCTCGTGCGAATTTATTTAAGAATTACGGAATACTCAATTCATCATATCGACAAAATAAGCAGGAGCGTTGCATAAACAGAACGGCATTACTAACCACTCATGAAATATGTCTGCACCTCTGAAAGCTGTCAAAGGAACACATTCTTCGGCAATTCGCAGTTGATGGAAACCTGTAGCTAGGTCCATTCTACAAAATACTTTTTCTCCATTCAAACGATCCAAAATATCATCTTTACGGGGCAATGGATATTTATTCTTGAGCGTCTGCTTGTTTAAATCTCGGTAATCCACACACAGTCTGAAAGCACCGTCTGACTTTGGAACAAACACAACTGTTGCTCCCTAATTCAAAAAGCTAGGCCTGATCAGACCTTTCCACAAAAGCTGTTTAGTTTGATTACCCAACTCTTCTTTCTCTTTCCATGTCATTCTTCGAATAGGATGCACCACTGACCTTGCATTTGGAACTAGATCAATCCTGAAGTCAATTTCTCTTCGCGGAGGTAAGCTATCAACTTCTTCAAACACATCCGCATAATTCTTAACAACAGGAATATTTTCAATAGTAGTGGGAGAAACCTCAAGAGCAGCCCAAAATTCTTTTCTGTATGAATCTTGTAACAACCCGTATTTTTGAATAACATGTTATAACATAAATCAAGGCAGAATTAAATGTTAAAATCTGAATCAAGGGAAACGGGCTGTTCCATTGCGTTCGTCTCGGAAAAATACACGAAATAGAGTCTGAGTTTTCGAAAATCGGAGTCTGTATGACCAAGTTATGGCCCGTCAAAGTTTTCAGAAAATTTCAAGTTCAAAAACAGTTCAAATTTGAATTTAGAATTCAAATTCAGCCAAAACAGACTGGGCGGGAAAATTCCCGCCCAAATAGGTTGATAGGGGGGTCGACACTAGGGTCGACCTCCCGCCCAACCAGGTCGACACTAGAGTCGACCTGGGGGTCGACCTCCCTGGTCGGCCAGGTCGGCCTAGTGCACTTAATTGGGCTGTTTGGACCTGTTTTGTTGGCTAGTGACGTGATTTGATGGCTCAGATTTGATTTAGGGTTAATCCTATGGCTAAAACTAATCCTAAACTCTATAAAAAGACCCTAATACCTAGCCTAAATCATCATAAATCAATCCTACAACTAAACTGTGCCAAAATGTTTCTTGATCATGGCCTCCATCTTCATAACATGGCCTCCATCCTCTTCATGAAAATTTGAGTGGTAAAAGAGCCACCTTTCTTCACCAAAATAAAGGTCTTTCTTCATACAAATCAAAGGAGCTTCTTGTTTCTCAAGACAACTTGGAACTTATATTCATTTGGGGCTTTTAGTGTTGCTAGCGTGGCTTCGTCTCAATCTTATTTTATTTTATAAGTCTTCATAGCATTGTAAGCCCTATACTACTCTTATATTCTAACTATGAAGTTAAATGTGATATGTTGCAAGTTTGAGTTTGGGCCTAAGTATGATATGTGCTTTGATTCTATCATGTTATGCATAGGTTTATTCTATGCATGTTTGTAAAGCTATCACCTTGACAATGTGGGCTAAAAGCTATAAGCTTTATGTTGAAATGTTGCATTATGCAACATGAGAACTCTCATAACCTTTATGATAACTTGCATATAATGTTATATGCAAACTTCTAGTCATCATCCTATGTCATATAGGACCATGTATCACCTATTCGCTAAGTTTGAATGTTATGCATGTAACATGCAAGTTTAAATGAACATATTTATGCCTCATATGCCACCATGTTTAACTTGTGGCCAACCTTATTACCTTATGCCCTTTTGTCATGCTTTTGCCAAGTTCCCTCTTTTGATCTATGTTATGTTATGCGAAACGTACATGCGATGGGAATGCGTTGGGTTTGGGTAATATTAATGACATGAAAACATGGTTTTAAAATATGACATGAACATTGACTTGTGATTATGTTTGTAAACATAATGATGGACATGACACTTAGAAAATATGAGTGTGGCCAACTCGAGGTTGGGTTGAATTTGTAGCATAAATCTATCCGGAACCGACCGGCTTAACTAGTGGCTACAAACAATAGGACCCAATGTGAGTAGTTGGTCATGTCGCACTTGAAACCCGAGGTTAGACTAAGTTATGGTGTAAAGCTACTCGGACCCGCCCGGCTTAACTAGTAACCACAACAAGGTCTAATGTGAGAGGTTGGGTGCATTAAATTAATTAATGCCACATGATAGTGTTAAGTCATGGACTACTTGAATACTTAACCAATTAAACACGATGGATTGGTAGGGTTAAGTCATGGACTACTTGAATATACTTAACCAATTAAACATGATGGATTGGTGGGGTTAAGACCTAGACTACTTGAATATTTAACCAATTAAACCCGATGTATTGATAGGGTTAAGTCATGAACTGCTTGAATACACTTGACCAACTCAATACATGGTTAGGATAGGGTTAACCACACTTAACCCGCTTGAAATCCTAGTTACGTGGTCCTTTTCAGCAGTAACCTACTTCGAAGTATCATGGGTACCCTGGACTAGGCTAGGGTGGGGCACGATTACTGGACTGATTATAAGAGACCAAAAGAGACGGCTGAAGGGTTCACTGGTTGTTCAGGCGGACCATGGTCGTGCACATTAAGTCCGGAGTTGAACATGGGCACCAGTAGGTTTAGACTGTGCGTGCTTGAATTGTGTCTGTGGTTTACACCTTAGGGCTGGATACACCCTGGGGTGGACCTTGCACAGTTAACTACATTCCACGATTAAGCCGTATGACACCGATACACAACAAGTTAGGCTTATAGGGAGTCGATCGACTAGACCGAGTAGTTGGACCTCGATTTAGGTCATCTCATGATGTGGGCCAGCTTTAGGCCAAGGGATCATTTCTTGTTTATACTTGACATGGATTGGAATACTAGTACACACCTGGTGCAACTTAACCTTGTATATGCGATGCCACACTTGATCTATCTTGTTAACTTTTCACCATGCCAGTTATCACCCTACATCTCATCTCTGTTTTACATGTTCAGTTAACTTTATTAGTTTTTATACTAATAATAGATAGGACTTACCAGTCTTTTTGACTGACCCGTTTTCTTTCGCCTCTTTTCTTCCGTTTCCCCCCCCCCTCAGGTTTACAGGGTGGGAACACTGGTACCTAGCTTGGATCTTTAGCTGCTTTTCTGGATAGCTCATGTACGGTTTGGACTTGAGCACGCTATGGCTTTATTCTATCTTGGGGATAGTTACTTTATGATTTTCTTTCCAGTTTTCAGTTGATGTTTCTAGACTATGTTTTGTGGAAAATAATGACCAAGTACTTTGATGTAACTTGACTATGGTTTTGAAATGTTAGTTTTATCCGCTGCTTTATTTACCCTGTTTTTACTTATATGTTCTGTCTTGTGATATCTGCATGCATGTTTACCTCGTTTAACGCCCCTCCAAAGCTAGTGTGCTTGCAAGAGTGGCATTGGCGGAGGTGGGGTGTTACATTTGGTATCAGAGCATAAGGTTTACAAGATTTGAGCAAAAGGTTTTTAAAACTTACCTTTTGAAAAACTATTTTCAAAACCAATTAAGTATTTTCCAAGAAAAGTCTAGTTATTTTAAAAGGCTATTCCCCAAAATCCATTAGCACTATCCTTCGTTTCCTCGTTCTGAATCTATCTTTTTCAGTATGGCCGATCTTAACCTTCCCGAGGGAGTAACCATTCCCGGATGGTTCCGGAGGTACTTGGAAGCTAGGGCCAACGATGTGGGCCCAACAAACACCCCCACCGTAACTGAGGTCCCTCCTCCTCCTCCTCCTCCTCAGAATCCACAAGTAGATTTCGCTAAGGTTTGCAAAGACTTTAAGGCGATGGGTGGCAAGAATTTTATTGGGACGGAGACTTTTGTGGAGGCAAGAAATTGGTTGAAAGAAACTGAAGATCTCTTCGCCATCTTTGATGTGGAAGACCATAGAAAGGTTTTATTGGCAGCATGGCTATTAAAAGAAGAAGCTGCTTATTGGTGGGAGGTCACCAATGCTACTAGGCCTATAGAGACTTGGACCGACTTTAGGACGAGGTTTGGGCTTAAGTTTCTATCATCTGCTGAGGCGAATCTGCAATTGGAGAAGTTTATATCTTTGAAGCAAAGGGACATGACAGTGAGGGAGTATGTGAATAAGTTTAACCAGCTTGCTCGATTCGGTTTGGACATGGTTAATACTCCCCAGAAGAAGGCTTTACGCTTTGCACGAGGGTTGAATGAGCCATTACAAGGTTTAGCCCTGTCTCATATACCCATGGGGGCCACTTTTGAAGGCCTAGTGGACATGGCATTGCTTCAAGGAGACGATAAGAATGGCAAGAAAGAAGTCAAGCCTAATGAGACTCAAGCCAAGAAGACGGACTCCAAGTGGGGAGGAAATCAGAGCAATCAGAACAACAAGGGCAATAAGGCCAACAACAGCAAGGCAAAGGACCCAAGAAAATGCAACTTATGTGGGATTGTTGGGCACATAGCCAAAGATTGCAGAAAGAAGAAGAGGAAGTTGGGCGAATGCTTTCACCGTGGAGAGCTTGGACATCTTAGCAAGGATTGCCCCAAGAATCAAGGACAAGGGCAAGGGCAGACTCAGCGTGCAGGACCTTCTGGAGGGCAAGTGCATGCCCTCAACACTGCTCCAGTTCAGGACCGAGGTAGTATTTCTGTAGAAAGCCTTGTTTATATTTATGATTATCCTGTTCGCACCTTATTTGATTCTGGCGCATCGCATAGTTTTATTTCTTCTGACATTGTTGAAAGTTTGCACCTAAGTACTAGTCTAGTTGAGGATCCAGTTAGTGTTTCAAATCCAATTGGGGGTTCCGCCCATCTATCTATGATTTGTGTGGATTTGAAGATTTCTATCTTGACCGTGGAATTCACGTGTAATGCTTATGTTCTTGGGTTCACGGGATACGGGTTGATTTTGGGCATGGATTGGTTGTCCAGTTATGGAGCCATCCTCGATTGTGAGCATAGGGTGGTGAGGCTCATGACTCGCCTCGGTAATACCCTAGAAATTTCTTGTAACCCTAGAAGTCCCGTCATGTTATGTTATCTTGAATCTCTTGACTCGTCCATCGATGATCTGCAATCTGTAAGGGTGGTCCGAGACTATCCTGATGTCTTTGAAGAAGTTAAGGGATTACCCCCTAAACGAGAGATAGATTTCCGCATTTATCTAGTCGATAATGCCAAGCCAGTATCATTGCCCGTTAGGCACATGGCCCCACGTGAAAGAAGGGAGCTCAGTAAGCAAATCAAGGAGTTGCTTGAGAAGAATTTTATTAGGCGAAGCATTTCTGAATGGGGTGCTCCTGTGGTATTCGCTACTAAGGCGGATGGTTCGCTTCGTCTATGTGTTGATTATCGAGAGTTGAACAAGCTGACAAAGAAGAATAGGCACCCGTTACCGAGGATAGACGACCTCTTTGACCAGCTTGTTGGTGCTTCTGTTTTCTCTCAGCTCGATCTAGCCACCGGATTTCATCAGCTTAGAGTGGATGAGGATAGTATTGATAAAACTGCGTTTAGGACTCCAGATGGATTCTTTGAATGGCTTGTCATGCCATTCGGTTTGACTTATGCTACCGCCTACTTCGTAGATTTGATGAGTAGGGTGTTCAGGGAGTTCCTTAACAAGTTTGTAGTTGTCTTCGTGGATGATATTCTGATTTTCTCAAAGGATGAGGAAGAACATGCTAGACATCTCAAGGAAGTCATGGATACGCTTAGAGCTCATCAGTTGAAAGCCAAGTTCTCCAAATGCCATTTTTGGAGAAGGGAAGTTCGATTTCTTGGACATATAGTTTCTAAGCAAGGCATAGTTGTGGATCCCGCGAAAGTGGTTGCGGTTCAAGACTGGAAAACTCCTAGGAATGCAACCGAAGTAAGAAGCTTCCTCGGTCTGGCGGGCTACTATAGGAAGTTCATCAGGGACTTCGCTAAGATTTCAGCCCCTCTTACTAGATTAACGAAGAAGAACCTAGTCTTTGCATGGGACTTAGAATGTGAGCTTGCTTTTCAAAGGCTCAAGAGGGCCCTTACTACAGCTCCAGTTTTGGCATTACCTGATGGCGGTAAGATGTTTACCGTGTACACCGATGCATGTGGCACGGGGTTAGGTGTTGTTCTGATGCAGGAAGGAAGAGTGATATGTTATGGGGGTAGGCAACTTAAAGTTCATGAGAAGAACTATCCCACTCATGATTTGGAGTTGGCGGCGATCATCTTTGCTCTCAAATCCTGGCGCCACTATCTTCTAGGCGAAAGGTTTGAGTTGTATACTGATCACAAATCTCTCAAGTACCTCTTCTCACAGAAAGATCTGAATCTAAGGCAGCAAGGTGGATGGAATTCTTGGCATCTTATGACTTCGAGATAGCTTATACCCCTGGCAAGGGTAAGGTTGTGGCAGATGCACTAAGCAGAAGTAGGTTGACTTTGAGTCCCTTGTTTGTTGAGATGAGGAGCCTAGAGTTCTTGGCAACCTTTGATTTTACACCAGCTGTTGAGTCGATGACGGGTTCGTTAGCATCTCTTGAGCTTAGACCTATACTTCTTGATCAAATAGGGACTTCACAGAAGGAAGATCCACAGATAGGCGAGGTCATGGACAAGTTGATTCGTGGTGAGACGTCTAGTCACCTTGCTAGATATACTATTGATGACAAGGGTTGGCTAAGGCGTGATGGAAGGCTATCCGTTCCACAAGTAGGAGACTTGGTGCAGAAAGTTCTCGAAGAAGCGCATCACTCGAAGATGACTATACATCCTAGAGGAGATAAGATGTATAGGGATATGAAGCGCGTTTTCTTTTGGGCTGGAATGAAGAAGGATGTGGCAGAGTATGTTTCAAAGTGCATGGTGTGCCAACAAGTGAAAGCCGAGTCGAAGAAACCCGGTGGGCTATTACATCCATTAGAGGTCCCGCAATGGAAGTGGGAAAATATCTCTATGGATTTTGTGGACAGATTGCCTAGGTCAAGGAAAGGGAATACGAGCATATGGGTCATAGTTGATAGACTTACGAAGAGTGCTCATTTCATTCCAGTGAAGAGCAAGAGGACCGCATCATGGCTAGCAAATGTTTATCTTCGAGAGATAGTGCGATTGCATGGAGTTCCTTCAAGCATAGTTAGCGATCGTGACCCAATCTTCACTAGCCAATTTTGGAACAGTTTGCAAGAAGCGATGGGTACGCGATTGAATCTAAGTACAGCCTATCACCCTCAGACAGATGGCCAAACCGAAAGGGTGAATAGAGTGCTAGAAGATCTCTTGAGGCTTTGTGTTCTTGACTTTGGTGGTACTTGGGAAGACCACCTTCCTCCTGTGGAGTTTGCTTATAATAATAGCTATCAAGCTAGCATAGGGATGGCACCATTTGAAGCTTTGTATGGGAGGCCGTGTAGGTCACCATCTTGTTGGTGGGAGACAACGGATAGGCTTATACTTGGGCCTGATATGATACGGGACACATCCAAGAAAGTTGAATTGGTGAGAAGACGGATGAAAGCGACCCAAGACAGACAAAAATCCTATGCTGACAAGCGAAGGACAGATTTGGAATTCGAAGTTGGAGATATGGTTTTCGTGAAGGTTTCTCCTTTGCGTAATGTGGTTCGTTTTGGAGCAGTGGGGAAGCTGGCACCAAGGTTCGTAGGACCCTTCCCTATCATAGAAAGAATTGGGAAGATGGCTTATAAGGTGGAATTGCCCGAGAAGCTGGCCGGAGTACATAATGTCTTTCATGTCTCTCATCTCCGAAAGTGCCTACATGAGTCCGCTGAGGTGGTTGAACCTAGCATTCTTGAAGACATGGAGGTGGAGAAAGAGGCAACCCTGAGACGAGCTCCGATTCGTATCATGGAAACAGAGACAAAGAAGCTAAGAAGCAAAGAAGTTAAGCTTGTTAAGGTACAATGGAGTGAAGCAGAGGAAGACGCAACTTGGGAAACCGAGGAGAAGATGCGTGGGCTTTATCCATTTCTTTTTGAGGGTACATTTTCAATCTCTTTTCCTAGTTGGTATATCTTTCTTTTGCTATCCATGTTTATCTAGTTTATCTTGTTTCGTAAATCTTGTCATGAGAACCTTAGGTAGAAACCCTTGGTTGAAACATGTATTTGAAACATGTTATGCTTGATGTTTGCCAGTGGTTGCAAGTGTTTGCAAGTGGATACTCGTGGATGCATGATACACGTTAGGCACTAAGATCGGCTCACACACTTTCATACCGCATATGCATGAGTGTTTATGCTTATTCATGGATGAAACTTGTATGCTATCACATGGATGTTGCATATGGATGGATGTTATGTGCACTCATGTAGAGACTATAAGTTATGTTAGGGATTCGCATACATATGGACTCATTACACTAACATATTTTGCATTAAGGAGGTTTACTGAATCAGTAACCGCCTGATTTTCGCATTAGATAAGTACATATACACACACCTTTGCATATTCATACAACATTTAGAATCTCTTAAGGACAATGATTACTTGTGGATGATGTTTTGAGTAGATGGATGATGGATGGTAGGATACGTTCTTCCTAACTTGAAGATTTCGGGGACGAAATCCTTTAAGGTGGGGAGGATGTAACAACCCGTATTTTTGAATAACATGTTATAACATAAATCAAGTCAGAATTAAATGTTAAAATCTGAATCAAGGGAAACGGGCTGTGCCATTGCGTTCGTCTCGGAAAAATACGCGAAATAGAGTCCGAGTTTTCGAAAATCGGAATCCGTATGACCAAGTTATGGCCCGTCAAAGTTTTCAGAAAATTTCAAGTTCAAAAAAAGTTCAAATTTGAATTTAGAATTCAAATTCAGCCAAAACAGACTGGGCGGGAAAATTCCCGCCTAGACAGGTCGACAGGGGGGTCGACACTAGGGTCGACCTCCCCCCCAACCAGGTCGACACTAGAGTCGACCTGGGGGTCGACCTCCCTGCTCGGCCAGGTCGGCCTGGTGCACTTAATAGGGCTGTTTGGACCTGTTTTGTTGGCTAGTGACGTGATTTGATGGCTCAGATTTGATTTAGGGTTAATCCTATGGCTAAAACTAATCCTAAACTCTATAAAAAGACCCTAATACCTAGCCTAAATCATCATAAATCAATCCTACAACTAAACTATGCCAAAATGTTTCTTGATCATGGCCTCCATCTTCATAACATGGCCTCCATCCTCTTCATGAAAATTTGAGTGGTAAAAGAGCCACCTTTCTTCATCAAAATAAAGGTCTTTCTTCATACAAATCAAAGGAGCTTCTTGTTTCTCAAGACAACTTGGAGCTTATATTCATTTGGGGCTTTTAGTGTTGCTAGCGTGGCTTCGTCTCAATCTTATTTTATTTTATAAGTCTTCGTAGCATTGTAAGCCCTATACTACTCTTAGATTCTAACTATGAAGTTAAATGTGATATGTTGCAAGTTTGAGTTTGGGCCTAAGTATGATATGTGTTTTGATTCTATCATGTTATGCATAGGTTTATTCTATGCATGTTTGTAAAGCTATCACCTTGACCTTGTGGGCTAAAAGCTATAAGCTTTATGTTGAAATGTTGCATTATGCAACATGAGAACTCTCATAACCTTTATGATAACTTGCATATAATGTTATATGCGAACTTCTAGTCATCATCCTATGTCATCTAGGACCATGTATCACCTATTCGCTAAGTTTGAATGTTATGCATGTAACATGCAAGTTTAAATGAACATATTTATGCCTCATATGCCACCATGTTTAACTTGTGGCCAACCTTATTACCTTATGCCCTTTTGTCATGCTTTTTCCAAGTTCCCTCTTTTGATCTATGTTATGTTATGCGAAACGTACATGCGATGGGAATGCGTTGGGTTTGGGTAATATTAATGACATGAAAACATGGTTTTAAAATATGACATGAACTTTCACTTGTGATTATGTTTGTAAACATAATGATGGACATGACACTTAGAAAATATGAGTGTGGCCAACTCGAGGTTGGGTTGAGTTTGTAGCATAAATCTACCCGGAACCGACCGGCTTAACTAGTGGCTACAAACAATAGGACCCAATATGAGTAGTTGGTCATGTCGCACTTGAAACCCGAGGTTAGACTAAGTTGTGTTGTAAAGCTACCCGAACCCGCCCGGCTTAACTAGTAACCACAACAAGGTCTAATGTGAGAGGTTGGGTGCATTAAATTAATTAATGCCACATGATAGGGTTAAGTCATGGACTACTTGAATACTTAACCAATTAAACACGATGGATTGGTAGGGTTAAGTCATGGACTACTTGAATATACTTAACCAATTAAACACGATGGATTGGTGGGGTTAAGACCTAGACTACTTGAATACTTAACCAATTAAACCCGATGTATTTATAGGGTTAAGTCATGAACTGCTTGAATACACTTGACCAACTCAATACATGGTTAGGATAGGGTTAACCACACTTAACCCGCTTGAAATCCTAGTTACGTGGTCCTTTTCAGCAGTAACCTACTTCGAAGTATCATGGGTACCCTGGACTAGGCTAGGGTGGGGCACGATTACTGGATTGATTAAAAGAGACCAAAAGAGACGGCTGAAGGGTGCACCGGTTGTTCAGGCGGACCTTGGTCGTGCACATTAAGTCCGGAGTTGAACATGGGCACCAGTAGGTTTAGACTGTGCGTGCTTGAATTGTGTCTGTGGTTTACACCTTAGGGCTGGATACACCCTGGGGTGGACCTTGCACAGTTAACTACATTCCACGATTAAGCCGTATGACACCGATACACGACGAGTTAGGCTTATAGGGAGCCGATCGACTAGACCGAGTAGTTGGACCTCGATTTAGGTCATCTCATGATGTGGGCCAGCTTTGGGCCAAGGGATCATTTCTAGTTTATACTTGACATGGATTGGAATACTAGTACACACCTGGTGCAACTTAACCTTGTATATGCGATGCCACACTTGATCTATCTTGTTAACTTTTCACCATGCCAGTTATCACCCTACATCTCATCTCTGTTTTACATGTTCAGTTAACTTTATTAGTTTTTATACTAATAGTAGATAGGACTTACCAGTCTTTTTGACTGACCCGTTTTCTTTCGCCTCTTTTCTTCCGTTCCCCCCCCCCCTCAGGTTTACAGGGTGGGAACACTGGTACCTAGCTTGGATCTTTAGCTGCTTTTCTGGATAGCTCATGTACGGTTTGGACTTGAGCACACTATGTCTTTATTCTACCTTGGGGATAGTTACTTAATGATTTTCTTTCCAGTTTTCAGTTGATGTTTCTAGACTATGTTTTGTGGAAAATAATGACCAAGTACTTTGATGTAACTTGACTATGGTTTTGAAATGTTAGTTTTATCCGCTGCTTTATTTACTCTGTTTTTACTTATATGTTCTGTCTTGTGATATCTGCATGCATGTTTACCTCGTTTAACGCCCCTCCAAAGCTAGTGTGCTTGCAAGAGTGGCATTGGCGGAGGTGGGGTGTTACAAATCTGAGCCTACATAGGGTATAACAACATTGGCAAGCTTCATTTTAATTCTAACAACTCTTTCAGCACATTTAACTTCGGCCTCGTATTTAGTTAATCAGTCCAGCCCAGGAATGATATCAAATTCAGAAAAATCCATGACAATCAAATCAAAAGAAAAATGGTACCGGGAAAAGGAAATAGTCCCTCTACAATACACACCGAGAATGAGAGAACCTCCTATCGGATTATGAACTCTAATCGATTCTTTAAGGTTCCTTAGTTTTAGCTTCAACTTCTTAACTGTATTGCTTGAAATAAAGCTTTGTGACGCACCCGTATCAAATAATACTTTAACTGGAATATTGTTGACAGTGAGAGTACCTTCTAAAACATCTGGCCTTTGCTGACAAGCCGAGGGTGCTGGAGTTTCTGCTATTTTATTTAAATGAGCTACTATAGACTCCTTTAATGGCTGGCAGTTCTTCGCAATATGACCAGACTGGCAGCACTTATTGCATTTTCTGCTCTGTTGCACCTTCTTATTGGATTTAGATTCAACATTCCTTTGCCTCTTTGAAGATTTGCAATTCCTTAGCAAATTCCCTTGCTTATTGCAGTTATTGCATATGGCAGTCGTTAACGGTTCTTCTTTAGATTCAACCTTTTTCTTATCAGCTTTAGGCTTCTTACTGACCTCGGGCTTTGTGCTTGCCTCTGGGCTATCAGTTTCAAACTTCCTTTTGCTCCAAGAACTACCTTCCTCTTCATCTTCTAGACCATGTTGCTTATCAATATACTCATAGCGATAAGCCATTTGTATCATCTCAGAAAATAGAAGATTCACATGAACAAGTACTCTACCTTCGTATTTCTTTTGTAGTCCTTTGATAAATCTCAGATTCTTCCTTGTAGGGTCTCGAATTAGTTCTGGGGCAAAGGGAGAAAGTTTATTGAATTTGTTCTGATATTCCGGGATGGTCATATCTCCTTGTTTCAGATTGTAAAACTCATCATATAGTCACTCAGTTGCTTCTGGAGGAATAAATTATTCTTTGAACATTTCTTTAAATCTATCCCAGGTAATATTACCTTCTGGATTTTCCTCAGTAACGGTTTCCCACCAGATTAGAGCTTCGTCTTTGAGTGCCCAAGATGCCAGTAATCTTTTCTGACATCTCTCAGCTTTAAGCCTTCAAATATTCTCTCAGAAGAATGCATCCACGCTTGTGTTTCAATAACGGATTCTTTGCCCGAGAATTGTACTCCACCCAGATTTCGATACTTCATTACTAGAGCTTCTAGATCTAGTTCTGGTTGTGGGAGCACGATTGGATCGTTAGATTGGTGAACCATAGAATTACTTCTTCTGTTTCTGCCACTCATTTTCTACTATGTCTGCAAATAGCAGACAAAGAGTCAAGCCAACTAAAAAGATATTGTAAAGCATAGAGACATATATTTAAATGTAAATGCATCTATGGAGGTGTATTTTATTCTACTATACTCATTCTAGGACATTACTGATTCTATCTATAATGAGTTATTCGCCTTAGAATACTGCTGATTCTATTTCTGTCAAGTTTGTTAATATGTTATATTCCGAGATAAGTTTAACCAAAGCTCTGATACCAACTGTGATGACCCCAATCTCCCGTAGTACGAAAGCAAGGATAATCATTGGAATATAACACATAAACAATAACCGCAGAACAGAAATATAGAATTATAGCAGATAATGTACATCAAGTTACACTGGGAATAATATATCATCGGAGTTACACAACATAATAGGATCATACTTAGTACATAATACAGTTTCGGGTTAATATAAAATGTCTGCAGCGGGATCAAACATAATATACTAACTGAAGTCTGAACAGCATAATAGAAATGATAGGATCCATCTTCAGCTCCATAGCTATCCAGAATGAGTCTGATAAAATCTGAATACAAGGCTGCTCGTGTGGAAAGAGGGCACCCAAGTTTGCAAAGTGAAACAAACTACGAGTCAGTCATGAGACTTTTATGAGAAATCTACTTAACCTATTTAATAATAAGGCTAATCACACAACCATGCCTCTAACGCGGAATGAGTTTTCTCCATTGGATTGCCAGTGCATAAATAAAGTAAATCTTTAAACAATGCAATGCTTTTTAGAAAAATCAAACCATTATAAGACTCAAGTCCCATCACACAATGCAACGCAAATCGGAGGATAGAGTTTTACCTTATAATGGTCAAAAATGCTTTATACGATAAAACAGATTTGATATTATTATTAGTGTATATATGTTACAAAAACATTTCAATCATAATGTATAAATCATAGACGGCATAGCTACCATATACTATGTCGCCAAATATAGGTTTACAATCAAAACTGCATGGGGTGTATTGGAAGTTTGGATTTCCATCATGAACCAAGGCAAGGGATCGTCCTTACCGAATTCGAGACAATCTAGCCCATGTCTCAGGACTCATACTAAGGTGAGCCCTTAGGAGCACCAGGGACGGTCCACAAATATGTTAGTGGATTGGTTATGCCTGAACAATACGTTTCCCCGCCCTATGGGGCGTAAATTTGAGCCACTAGGGACTCAATATCCGAGGTACCTCGCTTTCCATCATCCACATAAGTAAAAATGTCTGGGCTTCATACCATGACATTACTTCTAGCTAGAAACAAATGCATGTCCTCCTGGGGTCTTTCTCCCGTTTCTGGTTCATACCGGGGTATGAGGCTCGCGAAGTAACGTTATACACAAAGCTATGCTAAATAAAGCCGTGCTTTGATCATCAACCACAAGGCTCTGCTTTTCAACAATAAGCCTTGATCATTTGCATCATGGCATACCACACTGAAAATTCATGCCATGCGACTGATGTCTACCAATATATAACCTCTGAGCTCGTACGTCTCAGAGAAAGGTGTTAAGCAAGAGAATAAATTCTCAGCCACCAAGCAGATATATATTAAATAGAAATCAATCAGCACAGAATAAAATCCAATATCAGACATACATCCATTTACAAGTCCGTTCAGGGTCTGAACGAAACTGGAGACACCTTATTTCTTGTTCCATATGTCCAATACGGAAGAGAGGCTCTCGCATATTCGGACAATCAACAAGTACGTCCGGACAACTACCACTGTAACACTTTCAAGGCAGCAACTCCAATCAAAGGCATCAGTAGTCATCCATTCGATGTGAAGATCGCCGATCTTCACTCATCGTCTTCAAATCTTCGACTTCCAATCGTCGATCAATTATTTGAAATGAGAATTAACTCAGCCTTTCCAAATAATTCGCGAATATATATAATTCAAATCAATTCTTTTCATTCCATATCGTTTATAATATTTTATAATGATTTATCGCTATTTTTATTTATATAAAAATATCCATTTTTAATTAAACGACGCTTAAGGTCATTACACGGCCCTGGCATTGTTTTCATCAAAATTTGATTTACACATTTCTCAAAATCTAACCATTGGATCTTAGCAAATTTTATATCATTGGAAAGATTTTTCCAAAGCGAACCCAACGGTTCCAGTTTTGGGAAAATCCGACGGTCGGATCTCTCGATATAATCGTTTGAAGTTACGATTTCAAATCGCAAACTACAGCAACGCGATTCGTTTAATTTTAATATATATATATATGTATATATATATATATATATATATATATATATATATATATATATATATATATATATATATTAATTCGTCCGACGATTTCAACACCATTTATTCCCTATCATATAGCTAACATTATTTTAATAAATCATACTAACATTAGAAATGAAATTTTTAATGTTAGACACATCCTCATTTCAACATTGAATCTTTTAATATGAAATCATACATTTCATTAAAAATGTAATTTTTAATGTCATAAACATTTTCGTTTCAACATTGAATCTTTTATATGAAACCATACATTACATTAAAAATGTAACTTTTAATGTCATACCTTTTCATCAAATCATAGTCTTTTTATATGAATCCTCTTTAATTAAAAAAAATGTAAATTTTTAATCTTTAACCTTTCATCAAATTATAAATATCTTTATGAATCTTTTTACATTAAAAATGTAAATTTTTAATGTTTAAATCTTTCATTTTCAAAAATGAATATTGCTAATGATTCATACTTTACATTAAAAATTAGATCTTGTTAATGATTCATACTTTACATTAAAAATTGAATCTTGTTAGTGATTCATACTTTACATTTAAAATGTGATTTTTAATGTAGAAACATTTTTATCAAGACGAATATTGTAAATGAATCATTGTTTACATTAAAAATGTAATTTTTAATGTTACAACATAATTCCAAACAATAAATCTTGAATCTTTTTGTATGATTCATCTATACATTAAAAATGAAATATTTTTAATGTAAACACAATTTTATGCAACTTAAATCTTTTTAATTATTCTATCTTACAAAAAAAAAAATTGTAATCTTTTTAATCATTCCTTTATTACATTAAAAATGTAAATCTCTTTATTCATTCTTTTATTACATTAAACATGTAAATCTCTTTATTCATTCTTTTATTACATTAAAAATGTAATCTTCTTATTCATTCTTTTATTACATTAAAAATGTAAATCTTTTTATTCATTCTTTTATTACATCAAAAATGTAAGTCTTTTTCTTTATTCATTCTTTTATTACATTAAAAATGTAATCCTCTTATTCATTCTTTTATAACATTAAAAATGTAAATCTTTTTATTCATTCTTTTATTACATTAAAAATGTAAGTCTTTTTATTCAATCTTTTATTACATTAAAAATGAAAATCTTAAATGTTAACACATTAATTAAACAATGCATCTTTTCTAATGATTCATTTACATTGAAAATGTAAATTTCAATGTAAAAACGTTTTTATTTAACAATGATTCTTTTTAATGTTTCATTTGCATTAAAAATGTAAATTTAAATGTAAACACATTTTTATATAACAATGTTTATTTTTAATGTTTCATATACATCAAAAAATGTAAATTAAATGTAAACACATTTTTGTATAACAATGTTTATTTTTAATGTTTCATATACATTAAAAATGTAAATTCAATGTAAACACATTTTTATATAACAATGTTTATTTTTAATGTTTCATATACATTAAAAAATTTAAATTCAATGTAAACACAATTTTATATAACAATGTTTATTTTTAATGTTTCATATACATTAAAAAATGTAAATTCAATGTAAACACATTTTTATATAACAATGTTTATTTTTAATGTTTCATATACATTAAAAATGTAAATTCAATGTAAAAATATTTTTATATAACAATGTTTATTTTTAATGTTTCATATACATTAAAAATGTAAATTCAATGTAAACACATTTTTATATAACAAAGTTTATTTTTAATGTCTATATATATATATTAAAAAATGTAAATTCAATGTAAACACATTTTTATATAACAATGTTTATTTTTAATGTTTCATATATATTAAAAATGTAAATTCAATGTAAAAATATTTTTAACAAATGACCATTTTTGACTTACAACAAAAATATGAATTTTTATTTTAACATATGATGATCATTTTATATATATAAAATAAAAATGTATTTTTATTATTAAACAATTTTTCTATTCATACTATGATCATTTTCATATTCAATAAAAAATGTATTTCTTATTGTTAATCAATTTTTCTATTATTAATCAATTTTTATATCATAACATGAATATTATACAACACAGGAATATTTTAGAAAATTTCGGCAACATAACGACAAGGTAATTAAAAACCGGCACCGTCCCTAGTACGGCTCCTCGCGCTAACCTAGGCCTCGTGGCGATACAAGGGTTTCATTTCCTAATACATTTTTTTCTATACAATCTATTTTCACAATATCAACCAATTTCATTTCAACCACAATCAATCACCAAAAAATCAACCAATTTTACACCACAATACAATCAAGTCGTAGATGGTCTGTGGACGACGGTGTCGGGAGTTTCTAAACTCCGTCTGCAACCTAATATAATTTTATTTATTTATTTCGGATTCAGAAATCTCACATTGCTTTTTTATTTCTTCTAAAATTGTAGAAGACTCCAAAAATTCTTCGGTCAGTTCTGAAATGTAGATCTCGAATTTACGGTCCCAACGCTTCCTGTTTCATTGAATTTCGTTATTGTATGCCAAAGATACGATTTTACGAAGGTTGATAACATTTTATGGATAATAAATAAATTAATTAATTACACAAAACACCTTCTTCATCATCTCAGTTTTTTAGCCGACGTTTTTACCACCTAGTTCGAAACTAGGTCTTCACTTTGCTCAGCTAGGGTACGCCGGAATCCGATCGAAGTCCTCCACGATGTCCAGCTTCGAGAGATGCACGTGCTCCCCCTTCCTTGATGAAATCGATGGTGCTTTGGGCCTTCGGTTCTCGTGCGAACGGAGAGGGTTTGAGCAAGAAATCCAAACCAAAAATTACACGAAACTAAATCTCGTCCGTATGAAATGGAAGCTCTCCAAAAACTCTACGATTATCACTTTATATTCATGATCCAATTCGAAGTATACTGGGGAGGATTAACAAATTATTTGGGTGCGATTTAGGCCATTCAATTTGAAGACTGGCGGCTGGTCTTTTGTGAAGAGTAGAATTAGGGTTCTGTAAAAAAATTAATATATATTTATTACTTAATGTAATTTTAATTTACAAATTATTTGCTTATCGGTCCGGACTCCAAACCAGGCCCAACGACTATCGCCCCTAACTAATTACCCCTATTCCGGAACAATGGACTAGGTCTCATCGGCCCATTTGATCGTTTCAGCCCATCTTTCTTTAAATTAAAATATAATCCATTTAATTATTTAATTTGATCGTACATTCTAATTTACCGGGGCCACATACTACATCTAAAAATTCCCGAAAAATAAATCTAGCTATGTTTTGATGATACGGTCCTAGCAAAATTAATTTTGTCGAATTCAGAGACTGTTTGAAAATGACCATTTTCTGGTCGATCCAAATTGACTAAAATTGTCAAAACACATATCCTTTTGCCACGCTCACATATTAATTCCAAAAATTATGAAAATTAAAATCTTGTAATAAATTGACATTTCAGATCCAACTAAAGTGGTTTCATTGAAAACGGAGGTCATTTGCAAAATGGCTATTTATATGGGCTATATATTATATTAAATTCCATAGCGACTATTCTGAATATTTAACTGGCCATAACTTTTTCTTCCCGCTATGAAAATTCAAATTTTCAGATTCGTTGGAAAGATATTTTTAAACAGATTTAAATATTTTTGGTTTTACTGAAATCCAATTTATTTTGCATCCTGTACATTCTGTCAAAGTTCAAATTCAAATTTTCAAACTACCGCGCTATTTCTAACTCCTTCTAAAATTAAAATAAATATATTCATTCTAACTTTGATTTAAATAAATTTTTAATCGTTATTATTTAAAATAAATTATTTAACTATACAAAATTCATTAAAATAACCAAAATAAAAATTTTAAATTGGTTCTGATTTTCCGGGTTGTTACATGCTAATGTTAAACGTATGTACCATGGAACTATGATGCCACATAGTATGGATGAAGCAATTTGTATATCCACACAGTATATATCCATACTTAAAAAATTACTGTGCATACAAATTTTGTAAATGATGCCTTGTTTTCACATGATAAAAATTGAGTTTAGAACTCTGTAGTAATTTACTGTGTGGCATCATAACATGCTTATAAAAGAGAAGGCTAATATGAAATATTTAGGCTTTAAAGCATGCTGCATTCATGTTTCTTTGTCTATATGAATGTATGTATAAGTACAATGATGTTGCATTCAAAATTCATTTGTTCTTTTACTGGTCAGTTTTTTACAGTGTTACACTTGTTTCCTTATGCACCTTGTTGCCGAATAAACGTATTGGGTAAGTTGCTTATAACATTCTTGTGTGCTATATAAGTCAGTATTACCATGGTCACTTTCCTTCGTGACGTAATCATTCTTTGTTTGCTTAAAGTGCATGTTGTTTGTTTATAAACCTATGTTTAACTCTTTTAAGCTTTTTCAGGGCTGAAGTTGGAAGCCTTGCATTGCATGCTTGATGCTTCTATGCTTTAAGTATATGTTGATGAAGCAAGGTTGAATAACATAAATATTGGCAAGATTCCTAATTTTTTTGTTGTTCAACTCTTGCCTCATCAACTCTTGCCTCATAAATATTGGCAAGATTCCAAATTTCTAAGCTTTTACTAAGCATCTTTGAATTGATTGAGTGTATATGCACATCAATTGAATTGATTGGGTGTATATGCACATCATCAGTGCTCTTAAGTATTGCACGGGCATTTTGGTTTGCCGCTCTTACGCAATTTCATTTCCCTTATAAGTTAGGAATTTTGTTTCATTTTCATATCTTTGCGAACATTATACAGTGGTGCTGATGGTGCACTGCACCACAATAATGATGCATCTGTGCACCATTGTAGTGGCGCAAATGCACCACAGTGGTGAACTGCACCAAACAGTTTTCCTTTGCTGTATAAATTTTAAGATTCATAATTAAGATCGGCTAATTAATTTTGCTTCCTTTTTGTAGTTCAAGTGTTCTGTAAGCCTTATAATAATAGGTAAATTTTATCCAGGTTTGATTGTTAGAATTGGATTTGGATTTTGATTTATTTGGAAGAAGTTGAATAATACATATCTAGATGCACAAATATATGTGAAGAAAAGAACATAATATTGGGGCGAGGTGAGATGCTATTTTCTTTTGTTTTCGTATATGTTGATGTTCAAACTTTCATTTCAGTTCACAGAATTATAGGTGTTCTGATTCAATTTGTGTTGACTGGTTGTGATTATCAGTTGGATTATTAAATGTATTATGCATTAATACTTTTGCGCCTTTTGGCAGCCAACCAGTAGTTTTACACATATGGGCTGAAACCCAAGCATCAGTTAGATCATTATAAGTGACAGCTGACTGGCTTTCAAGACCATTTATAAAACTTCAGCAGATTGGCTTTTGAGACATTCTCAATAATTATAAATGTCTCCAGCTTTGCGCTAGTTAGATCATTGGCATCATTCCAATGTGCTAATCAACCTTTATCAAAGTCCCAAGTATAATTATAAGTAACCGTGCTTTACCTAATTCAGCTATAAAATGGAATTTGATTTGACGAACAGTCTTCTCAAGGGGACCTTACATCACAATAGCCACTGTAAATGTAAATGACACCAATGATCTAACTAGTGCAAAGCTTGGTTTGCCAAATTCATCCTCTTAGTGTTAAACACGTGTGGAGCCAATGATCATTTGCTGAAATCATTATGACTATGTTCCAGGGTGGATTCTCAATCATCCCCTTATCAAGGGCATACTCAAACACATCCTTATCAAGGTCATACTCAAACACATGCACGTTATATGCATTTGAGCTGTAGCTATTTTAACCCAATTTTAATTGCTTATCTTTTGTACTATTGGCTATTGTTTTATATTTGAAGTACTGAACTAATATATGAATATTTCTTGCTAATGATGAGGTTTACTCTATAATTCTAATTACAGTCTTGACTGAAATGAAGTATAGATGTTGTCATTATGGTATATATAAGGTCTAAATGATATTGATGAGGCAATTGAGTTGAATAACATAGAAATTGGGAAGATTCCTAAATTTTATGCTATTTAACTCTTGGCTTATCAATATTATAGGTAATCTGAAGATTGTGGACTTTGGTGTAACACACTTCAAAAATGGTATGAGTCATGAAAAAGATCAACTTATTCTTAATTTGTATCGTTACATTCACATAATTCTTTTTACTTATTCATATCTCTTAATGTCACTCTAGCTTTTGATTTTTTTTACTTATTCATATCTCAACGTACTCACAGAAGTTTCTAGTTCGATGCTTAATGAGATACTGCCATTCATGTAGTAATGACGCTAGGATATATGCATGCTTATTAGAACACTCTTACTTATTATTTATGCTTTCTGTGGTTTTTTGTTGAACCTGTGGGGTGATGAGCTGAGAGTGCAATGCCATATAGGAAGGAGTCGAAGGAGGAATTGGTAAAATTAGTGGAAGGAAAGAGGCTCAAGGTTAATATCTATGGTAGCGATCAATATGGTCATTTTGTTGGCGATGTCTATTTCAATTACATTTTTATTCAGGTAATTCTGTCATGGTTCAACCCTCATGTAATACGAGAAGTTGTTAGTGTTTTGAACCGTATATGTTATAACTATGCAGTAAAACCATAATTGTGTAGGGTCTGCTGGATTGAGATTTCTATCATGGTACTTAGCAGGAAAAATCAGAGCATTTGATATAAACTTCAGGTAATATCTCGCTTTTTTCCATCCCCTCATCTCGGATATGATGTTACCGCTAGCCATATGGGATATGATTTTAACTTAAATTGAAAACACTTGTTTTCTATGTCTTTTGGGAAGTAATCATATGTACATATCCCACGTATATCACCTGTCTGAGAATAGTAAGTGCACTACTCTAGTTTAAAAACTAAAGCTTTTCAGTTTAAAACTTAAGCGCGACTTCAGTGTTAAACACGTATGGCTTTAGTTATCGAACTGAAGCATTTCTTCAGTTGTTTTAGTTTTATAACTGAGGCATTGCTTTAGTGTGTTTGGTTGTGTATCAGTGCTATTAATATTGCATGGACATTTTGGTTTGTCGCTCTTATGCAGTTTCATTTCCCTCGTAAGTTAGGATTTTTTTCCCTTTTCATCTCTTTGCGAACATTATGCATTGGTGCTAATGGTGAACTACACCACAATAATGGCGCACGGGCCTGTGCACAACTGTAGTGGTGCAAATGCACCACAGTGGTGAACTGCACCACACAGTGGTGCAAGATGCACCACAAGAGTGGTACACATGTGCACCATTACTTTGATGCAGTGCACCATTAGCACCATTGAATAATGTACGACGAAGACAATGATAATTAAAAGAAATCATCATTGTTTCGCTAATAGATAATTAATAATGAGAGCTGATTGAACTTATACTTACAGTGTTGAAGCTTAAGTGGACTTGAAGAATTACAGAGACGAACAGTGGAGCAATCGGCAATGTGGACTAAAAGGAAACAATAAACGACATGCTTAAGCAGTATGTATCAGAACCAAAGGTTGAAGGGATAAATATGTATATTTTTAACATGTCATAAATAGGTTTGTTTTCATAAGTTTCTCTAATATTATATGACATTTGTTTATGAATTCATATAAATTTTGTCTACGGATATTGTATTCATATTACTTTCTGAAAATGATGATTAATAATTATATGTTCATATGGTAGTTTCTAGTTTGATACGATGTTATGCATGTTATTTAGTTCAAATACGATGAAATGGTGGAGTGGAAATAGCAGGAACAGACAGCAGTAGAAGGAAAACGCTGTGAAATATTATTAACAACTTTTATAATGCGCTGTTGAAAATGGAAGCAATGCACACTCAAAACCCATTAACAGCTCATTATAAACACTGTACATAAAATATTAACAGCCCAGGAAAAACGCTGTGTATAAAGTATTAATAGCTCAGAACAAACACTGTGAAATTCAATTTGTAACAGCATTTATTTTCCGTTGTTGAAAAAAAGAGACCTACGACAACATGTCGTTATGCATCGTTTATCAAAACGCTGTAATACCATATAGCAGCGTTTTTGACATGTTGCTAAAAGCCCTTTTTGGTGTAATGATCATTCTTTCTTTGGATATGTGACCCGGTCTTTTATGCCATAAGAAATCAGAATTTTCATTCAACATGCAAAGTTTGCATCCAACATTATTTACTACATTCAGCAAGGAATTCACACAATTTTCATTCAGTTTCAATTTATATAGACCATCAATTAGAATACCAAAACCAACATTATCAGTATTCTTATATAAATCAAAACAACCAAATCCAAACATACATCTCAAACCAGGAATATCCATTTTACTTACGGAAATAAGGTTTCTAGATAATGAACGTACATAAAGGGTACTATATAAGTCTAATACACATCCACTTTCTAGAATTAGATGATAAGTCTCAATGCCTTCTATTGTGGATTTCATTCCATTTCCCATAAAGAGAAAGCATCCTTCATTTGGATTTATAGTTCAGATCATAAGAAATCCCAGCACATTATTGGAAACACGTGTTGTAACACCAGTATCAAGGCACCATATATTAATAGGAACTTCAACTAGATTTGATTCAAAACATACGAAAGATAGATGATTACCTTTCTTTTTGAACCAAGCTATCCTTTTCGGATAGTCATTTTGATAATGTCCTTTCTTTTTATAGAAATGACATCGAACGTCCATTAGTTCCTTCTTTTCCTTATCCTGCCCATACTTAGCAGATGCCTTTTTCTTCTTGAAATGACTTGATTTTCCATTCTTTTCTTTGCCAGCTTTATTACTCACAAAACTTACTGAGTGATTCACTTGACTTTTCAAGCGTCCTTCTTCATGAACAAGTCTACTAGCTAATTCATTAACATTCCACTTATCCTTTATAGTGTTATAGTTAATCTGAAAAGGTCCATATTCAAAAGGTAGCGCGTTCAGAATAAACTAAACAACAAAAGAATCCTCTACTGTAAGCCCAAGGGAGTTTAAGCTTGCTGCAAGATTAGTCATCTCTATAATGTTCTCTTGCATAGTTCGCGACCCATCAAACTTCTTGGTCGTGAGTTCTGCCATAAGAGTACCATCGAGTGACTTATCAGCTAAACGAAGACGCTCTTCCACAAACTACATATATTCCTTAGCACTTTCTCTTTGCGGAATTGTTGACATGATGTTGTTAGCAACAGTCATCTTGATAAACATAAGGCTCAATCTGTTACACTACAAGAAAAAAGTATATATATAGCTTTATATCATAGCATTATATTAAAGTGCTATAATAAAATAATTAAAGAAAATAAAATAACATGGATTTTGTGCTATCTAACCGAAGAAGAAAAAACAGCTATGACATTTAGTTACCTATGCACACATACCGCTATATCAACCCAAATGGTTAAAAACGCGGGACTAAAAAAGCGACGCAGGAGAAAATTAGCACATGGCCGCCCAAATAAAAATTCCCTCTTTCTCCGTATCTCCCTAAATCGCTGAAATACCACTCGCTTCTCAAATTCACAATACTAACCAATCTCCGATCCACACAAATTCCCAAAAATAACCATCTCCGATCCACATCAGCATCCTGTAAATCGACCTAATCCGATTCACTCCACCGTTAGTTGATTCCATCTTCGATTCTCTCCAATTTCATACAAAATGGAGGATTCATTCGGAGAGGTATGTATAATTTTTAATCTAACCTTTCGTTCTTAAATTCATTGATTAAGTTCACGTTTTCTTTCGCATGCTTGAAGAATGGATATTTTCGTGAAGGCAAGCAGTTTTTGGGAGATTTGTTTGTGGGAAATTACACGTTTATGCATGTTATTCCTGCTATTTAAGGACCAGCGTAAGTCAATCTTTATTATTGAGTCAGTAAAGACTCCCATCTCAGTCCTGACTATTGAGTTTCATGCGATCTTATTTCCTGTTCAATTTTTGATATGCTTCTTCTTTGATTTCTGCCGTTGAGTTTTAAGATTTTATTGATGAAGATTAGAATAATGGTACTCAGAATAACCCCAATTCTTTAAGTTTTCCTACCCACGATATATAGCTTTAAAAATTTGTATCCAAGCAAACTTAAAATTTAGTATTTTTGGAAGTATCCCTAAAAAAGCATCTGTAACATAGTAAAATATAATACTTAAATTGGTAAGATAACATGTTTAAGTAAATTTTTACTGTCAGTACTATAAATTTTTGTTATATTCTCTCCATTTGACATTAAAATTTTGTCATGTGGTGAAATTATGATACACCTGTGTGTGTGTGCGCGCGGGCACGCGCGCACGTGCACACGCGCGTGCGCATGAATATGTATGTATGAAATCATGCTAAGAGCTAAGTTGTGCAACTTTGTTGGTGCATATGTTGCGGTTTTGCAAGTCTACAGGTGTATATGTTGTAAACAGCGAAAGACTGAAGTTGAATTTTAGTTGTGCAGCGTTACCGATGGGGTTTCTTGGTGATGGCTTATCTATTGTACATCAAAGTGAAATAAATGTACCAGTATGAGGCAAATTTTGATGACAAGGTAATGGTTCCTCTTTCTTAAAATTTATAAAATGTCTTGCTTGCAGGTTATATTATTGCTTCAGGATGTGAAATGAGGTTCCTGACTGAAACTTCACTGTTTTGTTTTAAAATTTGTTTAATTAAGGGTTTTTTATATTAAAAAAATTAAGAACATTAGCTGATTGAAATGGGCTTTCATACTGAAATTAATAATTAAAAAAAATTCAAGTATGTATCTAAGATTTTGTGGCTACCTTTTAGATTGCTTGAGTTGTAGCTGCACACAAATTGGAATTGCTTGCTAAAAATTGAAATTATTGTACACATCTACAAAAGAGGGTATTACTGCTCGATGTTCTGATATATTGGCATGCTACAAAGAATAATGCAGTGTTATAGTAGATCTAACCTAGCGGCTAGCAGTGGACATAATTTATCACAGGTATGACAGAGACGGGCATTTCTTTCCCTTTGGATTTGGTATAAACAGGCATCTCGGACTGTTCTCAGGGATTAACTGGAGTAGAAGAAAGCTTTGTTGGGTAGATGGTTAGAATATTTAATCTCCTCTATCAAGAAAAATGCGACAACAAATGTCATCACATTTTGGGGCTAATCTTCAATGGATGGAAAGAAAATCTTACTGGACATAGCTAATGCTTCATGAGCAATCGATTAGACCTGAAAATGAAGCTAATGCTGCTGCTCAATCAGCAGGCTGTCAGAAGGCGTGGATAACTCGCCTCACTTTAAAGCAACAGTTATAGAACTGTAATGCTTGGTGTAGCTGCAGGTTCCCTAAAAGTTTATGCATTTAATTACATTTATATATTGATAATACTGTAAGTTGTTAGTGTCTTTTGCTATATCTGTTCCTCTATATGTAAACTTCGATTGATCTTAAAATTTCCGTGTCATGCAGATATAACGCCCTGTCAATTTTGTATGTGTACTTGCGAGGATGGAAGATCCTGCTGGACATGTATTTAACACGTATTGAGGTTAGACAAATTCATTTTTAGATTAAGTTGTTGAGTTAGCAAATCATATATCACACTTGCATGTTATCACAATAATACTCCCAAATAGGGATCAAAGACTGTCTAAAAGAAATTTTTTGATGCAAATTGAGAAAAAAATATCAATTATTGCATTGCCCCCATGATTTCCACCTCTAATAAAAAGGTAAATAGATCCAATGGTTGGAAGTCCATATTCTCTAATTTATGTCAAACGCATTCCCTATTATTTATATATACAGGTTGGTTGCAATGCAACCACATAGAAGTGATACTATGCTAAAAATCGAAATTATTTATAGCCTTTTCTAAATGGGTGATTCTTGACAACCATAAGTAGGTATTACATGGAAAATTCACATTCACGTAACTTGATCATTAAAACAAATCATCAAATCTATTCAAATTTTGTTTTATAATTTGTAAAATTTAGCTGTTGGTTCATTTTTCATTAACATAATACCATTAGAAACAACTTCAACTACAAAAAAAGTAATGAATACGTGTCAGTATCATATTAAATAAGGAAAAAAATCAGTCAAGTACAAACTTAAGAAAATTCAAAAGCAAACTAATGAAGTAGATAAATGGATAGTAATATGATCTGTGAACAGGTGCCACTCTTTCTTTTGATGATTTTCATTTTTCACTGAAGTTCACTATTGCTTTTAATTCTTGGTATTGCCATTTTTTCTAAATAAGATGATGGTGAATTTTAGTGTTTTGATTTATAGTTTCTATTTCCGAAAGCATTTTCTTATTTTTGTTTAGCTTTCTTCTAGGATCCCTTATTGCTCAGCTGCATGTGGTGATAAATGCTAATAAAGGAAGACAGCGAGTTCCCTTATATGTGTGCTGTAAAAAATCACTGATGCATAAGGTATTTGAGGGCACTACGTGAAATCACTAATATGACGTTTACCATCTCCTGCAATTCACATTAGTAAGTTTGTTTTTTTCCCTGTGTAATAATTTATATTAATATTATTCCATTTGAGAATTTAATGCTTTAGATGCTAACTTTATGCTATAATATGTGGGGTTGTATTTGTTTGCTCTTCCACAATAAATATAGTCAAGTCGCAATTTTTTTGTCAAATGTATACTTTGGCTTTGTACCTTAGTGAAAGTCACAAATACAATACCCTTTTTCAGTAATTCGCATCTGACCAAGTTTTCTCAATGAATTAAAGCAGCTACGAAAAAAATACAAGCTAGGAGTACTAAGGTTGTAAGGGTACAACATATCACATAAAATTTGCAGCTTTCTGATTCTATATCTTTAGGTTGACTTTTGCATTTGATTTTGGAAGCAAAATAACCTTAACATTGATGCTGACTACAAATAATTGTATGTCACTAATTTAAGATGGAAACTTTGTTTTTTTTCCCCTTAAATTTAATACAAACAAGAATAATCCTTCGTCAATATCCACATATACTTAAAAATAAGAAAGCCTAAAATATTTTAGATTAAATTTCCCTTTGTATTTCTTTCCCTTAACATTTCTGAAGTTATATCAACGTAATTATTGACGTTATAGCAATTACTTAAGTTAACTTTCCGTTTTAATAAAATTTCATGCAGTTACATGAATATGGAAATATATTAAAAGGATTAATGAGAGTTTTTGGCATGTAAACTCTATCAGTTTGCATTTAATTGAGAACATGATGAGTACATTGTACTAAGGCTATAATATATCACATGCAACTTATGGATTTATATTATAATATTAATAATACGTAATAATATTTGAATTCTCATTCTTTTGCTTATATCGTCGAACCAAAGTCTGATTAGAGGAACTTAGAAAGTAGCAATATATGATTTTGAGGTCAGTTTAAATCATTTGTTTGTACTATATTAATGTTTACCTCAAGTGAAATATCATTGTGTTATGTGCAGTCCTTGCACAATGAAAAAATAACATTACCAAATTATCAAATTATGTAGTTGGGTTGGTGTTCTTTCCTATGTGATTGGTTAACCAATATATATTGTTTTTACAATATGATTGTCAAATCAAATCATCCAGTACTGTTTTTACTATATGATTGGTGTTCTTTACTTGATAATTCCTATGTCATGGTTATTACGAATGTATTTATCCAAAATCATTTACTTATTTTATGTATTCTTGTGCAGTAATAATTTTATATACAAATAAGGGGGACTGGTAATAAGGCATGACATCAAGTATATGGCTATTTTACTTCAGTTTTAAAGCTTGGAAGAGATAACCTAAGGTATTTATGTCCTATTTCACATGCTTGGATTTTTTTTGAATGTCTTTTATCTCACAGTACATTATTTATAGGGCTTAAATATAACCTTAAGTTAATGGTTACCTATCATACTATTCATAAGTAAAAGTTGATCTAACACTTGATTAATAAGATTGGAGTAGGCTGGTTATTATTATTGTAATTTATGGATCTCTGTAGGTGTGTTCTGTTGAATTTGACTTAAATTTTTTTAGTTAATCAATTGTAAGTCTTTTTGGGTCATGGAAGCAAGCATTATTTTATCATGATAAACTTTAAATCATCAACCATAGAAAAAAATAGTCCAAGCCAAGTTACGGTTCTGTATTGCTTAAGAGCTTGATTTATTTTGAACTTTTAAAGAAGTGATATAAGACATGAATGGTATACCATCAACTTATCATCGAGCACAAATATTTTATATCTACATAAATACTTAGTTCTATAAATACTACTAGGCTGTATCTAATGGCATGCATTTGTTAACGCCCACTCATCAGTTTGCTTTCATGGTTATGGTTCCGTTCATTATCAAATATATTTAGTTATGTGTATGTTTAAATTTCTAATAACCTACAACTTTATAGGAAGTAAAATTATTTGTTTTTGTTTATATAATTGTTAGAAGAACATATCTAACCTTGATTTTATCTTCCATTCATATTAAAAGATGTCTGAAAATCATGGTGTGGCTCATTCTCATAGTTAAATGATAGGTCTTCCTATTGTTCCATCCGCAGTTTTAGCAAGAGTCGACGGGATGAAAGAGATCTTTGATTGAACTGGGAAATGTTGCTTGTGTGAAATGCCACCTAAAGACATTGTTTTCAATGATTCATCCATTTTTTCTTCATTGTTTCACTTGCTACTTCATTTCCTTTTGAGGTTTCGATTGTTTCGAAGGATCATTCACCATATTTTCATGATATAAAGAAGGAAAAGGTAACTAACTTCTCACTTGGACTAATCTGATTGAATTTTTTTATACCGAAAGATGGAATTGTTTTTCCCTTTTACTTCTGTAGCAACAAGGCATTTAAAGCTTGTGCTAGTCCACAAAATGCCACTGGTATTTTTACTTGCAGTATAAGAAGTACATGGTGTATTTTAATATTTATATGAACATGTAAAATAATAGGTTGCTATTTTCAATAATAATAATAATAATAATAATAATAATAATAGGTTGCTTCTTTTTAAATTAGGCAAATAATATTTGGTAAAATTTATTTACAATAAGTTACTTACCTATGCACATAGGATTTGAGGCCATTATATTCTTGAGTACTGTCATGTCCTCTATATCCTCAGTTAGTTTTTGATTTTTTTTATAATGTACAATTGAATTACTTGTACAGATGAATGATATGATCGCTTCATAATACTACCATGGTTTATAAGGAAAATGGAAAGCATTCCAAATATACACTTTTTCCTGAATCTGAGTATCCTATCTATAGTAGATAAGTATGACAATCCTTAGGAAAAAGACATAATGTTCTAATAAAAAAATTTCTTATTCAACTGTTATATGTGTGATTGTGTACGTATATCAAATATTTGTCCATGTAGTCTTCAAGAAGGAACACGGTTGTTTGTGTAAATTCCAAGACAAAAAGAAAGTAACGGTTCCACTTATTAAGCTTGCACTGCACTGTAAATATAAAAAACACACAATAGTCCGTTGTCTACTAGTTTACATTAACATTGGGTAGCTTGTAATAAAAATTATTCCCTAATTCGTTTGAACTTTTCATATTCATGGACAAAATGTAACCAATTTCCAAATGCTTCAGCTTACATTTTGACTTTCTCATCTCTAGCGTTCACTTTTGCAGATTCCAGATTTTTAGGTATACGATGTGTGTAAGCTGATGGGTGGAAGACTATGGAATTTTGATTTTTCATGTCTACCTTTTGTTTTGGAACCATATCTAAATTTATTTACTTAGGTATGTAAGAATATCAACTATGTAATAATATTAACTTTGTAAGACCGTACTTATTGCCTTTTACAATCAAATATGCTTCGGCTATGTAATAATGTTAACTTTGTAAGACCCTACTTATTGTCTTTTTCTATCATATATGCTTCTGCTATTAGATCTTTTGCCGTTAGCTTTGTCGTACTTTTTTATTTTAAAGATTTACTATTGAAATGTCTATAATATGCTGAATTCAGAAAAGATTTGTAGTGCACTACAAAAGCAGACAACATAGCAAAAATCACGGGCTATATGTTATAATAAACATATTAATAATAGAAAAATACTGCTATGGAAAATGAGGAAGAATCATCAATATGAGATAAGAAATGATGTGATAGTGCAGGAAAAGAGCTATGAAAAATGATAAACTATCAAGGAAAACTTTTTATAGCCTTTAACACGTGTTATGAAAATTTTGTTATGCTATAATTTTTTTCTGAAATTTTACTATTGCCATGGGTAAAGCGTCATGAAAACCTTTTATAGTGGTGTATGTGTGCTATGAAATGTGTGATACAATAGCCCTTTTTAAAGTGCTATGAAATTTATCAGGGCTATTATAACATGTTGTTATATAGCGTCGTCATTAATGCTATGTAAAGATATTATAGCGTTTTTCACGTGCCATCAAAAGACAAATCTGGTGTAGTGTTACTACGTTCCCATGCTTTATGATGTGATTTTTCTACCTTAGTACTAGTCGCTGTAAGAGCAACATGTTTATCCTCAAGGAGTGCCAAGTAAAGATTTTGAACACCTAAATGGAAATTGACTTGTTCTCTCCATTCAAAATTTTTAACACCAGTGAACAATGTAACAAATGAAGCATGTGCATTCATGGGAACTACTGCAAATAAAAATTGGAATAACTATAAGCTCATAACTAACGGGATTCAGATATGTACATAACAATATAATATTGCACTCCTTTGGGTAGATACTATATTATAGTTAACATAATTAAATGTCAAAACATAAGCGAGTAATAAATATATTCAATTAAATAGAACTTACATCTTTGGATGATCAATATTTATTTAATCAAAATATCTATTAAACTTCATCATGCCAACTAGGTATAGAACAAGACTTTCCTTTGGATAGGTTCTATCATTAGTGACACCATATTTTTTTTATTGGTATAATTACAACTGGAAATTTCTATCAATAATCATTATGTCACTTACGCACTAAATGATTATTCTGATTTTGACCACTTTGGTGATTAACAAAATCATAAATCTCAAATTCATAAATGACTTATTACACATACTCGATTAAACATCATAAGTAAAGCATAGAATAGATCAATTGCAATCATAGGAAATATTCAGTTATTGGTTGGCTCTGATACCACATATTGGGATTTTCTTTATTATTTGATCTTTCATGATTAATGATCTAGGATCACCAATACCGAAAATTTCACCAAAAAAAAAAAGAAACTTAATATGATCAATTAATTAAGATGATGTACCTTGATTAGCAGTGGAAGATGTAATGACTGACGTCTTCTTTTTTTGACTTCTAATATTTACTCTTCTTCTCAGAATACAATTTCTCTCTCTTACCCTATTTTCTTATGTGTTTCTAGATGGAGAAGAATACAACTCTTTTCTAGGGGAGAGAAAGGAACCAATCCTTTACATAACATTTAACTCTAAATTTGGTACGTCCATCATATACCAATTCAACGCTTAAAATTAATCACAGACCTAACGTTCTAAATATGAACGGTCTATTTATGTCCTAATTAATCGGTTCACATTAAGATTAGAGAATACATAATGGAAAATGAAACGTTCTATTTATGACCCAATCAATAGGGTCCCATTAAGATTAGAAACCACATAACAGGTAAATAAAACGTTTTATTGAAGTTTCTAATAACATATTTCTAACAGGTCATCACAAGTAAATTCCTAATATTGAACCCCAATATAATGAAAAAGAATAACCATACCATTCACTCACTTTATCTTCTTCTTCCTCACACCGCCAACTTTGAAAATTTAAGCAAAAAGTTTGAAGAAGGAAAGCATGTTTTGAGATAATTTTTGTTAAGCTATTCTTTATCTCATTTCGTCGAAGTTTGTTTTCTTATTTTCTTTACAGTTTTTGAGATAAAAATGGTTGAAGCTACTCGGTATAACCCCAATAAAAATGGTTAAAGTTAGTCCAAACTAAAAAGAATCATGATTAAGTTTTTGCATTGTGTCATTGATGATTATCAAGCATGTTGAAACAATAAATAAGGCTTCAATAAGTTGCAATGACACTAAATGAAGTTTTGGTGATTATTGAAGATGAAGTACCTATAACCTACATTCAAATTCGGTACCAATACAAAGGATAACTTAAGAATAATGGTTAGTATGACATAATCTGGGTAATTGAATGGGCTCTGGATGAGATCCGGTGAGGGGAACAGTAAAAGCGAGCAATAGTGGGCCAATCACGTGAATGAAATTTTTATATAGCTTGCTTATTTATTTTATTTGTATTTTTTAGTACCAATTTATATTCCTCTTTCCCTTTATTGTGCATGAGTTCAAAGCTTCAATTATAAATAATACGAGAGAACAACCGTGTGTAGAGTTTATTAGAAAAGATTTTCCAAGATACTACTGCTACTAGAGATGGTGTTTTTGACACATGGTGCTACAGTAGAACAAGTTAAGACCAAGTGTTATGCTCTTTTAGAACTAATTACCAATACAATTATGATTTTCGATCAAACTTGAAGGTACTATGGATTTTATATTCGACACAACCGTTGCAACAAGGTCGATCAGTATAGTTCTACGGTACTTTCCTCTGATAATGCTTATGGATTGTGATAATATTTTGTTTCCAAAAGTCTTAGCAGAAGACATCATCATATTGAGATCATAAGAATATAAATATAATATATCAAAGGAATTTGAAGAAAGCCACTTCTAAAGTAGATAACTTCACCTATGTTTCGAGTCTATATCCAACGAGAAACGATGTCGAATCTATTACGCCGTCGATGAATTTCTACGATCTGCCATGTGAAGATGTTTGAAAGAATTAATTTTGTTAAGCAGCTTCACTACTTAAGATAAAAGTGAACAAACGAATTTTCATTTTTACATATGATGATGCTTAAAATCGATCACCATTCGCAAACACACAATGAAGTACCAATAGTTTATGATGATTCGTCCATTTGTCTACCCACCAACCATCAATGTATTTCGATTTGTTCTTTGTTTTATTTTTATTCCGTTTCTATTGTTCAGTGAAAGCTATCTTTTTTTAAGGTTGCAAATTTTCTGCCATTTAAGATTATCATAGTTCATTTAGGTATCATATGCAATTTTTTAAATCTCGTTCTCCTTCGTGATGCGCCCAGTCTCTCATGAGCAGGAACATACCAATTTGCATGCTCAGATGAATGAGAAAGTTTGGTGTGTGTTAGTACTTTTAATTAAGTAAATTATTTAATTTTTATTTCTATAGTTACTTGGTTTTTTTGCGCTGTTATAGTATCATAATATTCAATATTATGGAGTTACTTTGAATTAAGTTAAAACAATTTATGATTTCTCAATTTATTTATTTATTTTCATAGATTATCGAGACGTATTGTTTATTACAAAATAAATAATTGATTAATTGATTAATAAATTAAAGTTAATTTAATCAATCATGGAAACTTAAATAACTCGGTGGTAGCCACAAATACATTTAGTGTGTTGCTAATGGCACTCGGGTTTATATTTCCTAATACCACATAAAAATAATAAACACAATAAATTTTATTTACTTCCTAATACCAATCACATTTTATGCGATAACCAACCACCATGCAAAAGCGTTTTGTACGGTGAAAAACCGTCGATCAACTACGTTTTCCACAGACATCAACCTCCAAACTACTGTTGTTAGGTGATTCATCGCCGTGAAAAACGATGTTGATCGACGGTTGTTCGCCTACAAACAAAATAAAAATGATATATTCAGTAGTCTCTTGAAAAATCAAGAATTATGAAGAATGTAGCATAAAATTACAAGAAATAACGAGTTGTTATTACCAATACAACACATTTATTCAGTCAACTTGCTCGCTTAAATGCACCATTCAAACATTACATTTTTTTGCGAAAATAATCCCCTATCCCCAAACCCCCGTCCCCCGTACCCAACCAATGAACACTCTTTGATTTCCACCTTTTACAGTTAAGCCTTTTTTTTATTGTGGACTTAATTGCAAAATTGTGAAAATCAGATACTTTGATTGGATGGGGACAGGGGTACAGGGGAATTTAGAGACAGATGATTTGGTCTCATTTTTTTGTCTCATAATGTCACTTATTTTTTAAAGGAAAGATGCACCACAACGACCACTGAGCTGCCGACCATTGCAGGCAATTGGTAAACACTGTAGAATTCACCATTTGTTAACCTCAGACGTTAACATCGCATCTTTTGGAAGCATTACCATGAATCATGCATGCATGCCCCCTAATCATATCCTCCATCAAATTCCAATCGCGCAGGCCCCGCCACAGCCGTCCCATCTTTGGCAGCATCCAGCATAATTCAACAACGCCAGCAAACACCTCATCTCTCACACTGATCATTCCTTTCTCTCCCACCAACAAACCCAACCCCCATGAACCGCATCACATCCTTCCTGCTCATCGCATCACTCGTCCACCGCACAAGCGCCATACTGTACAGGGCGACCAACAACGCAGCCAACACAACCGGAGGCGGCAGGTTCAACGCCGAGATAGGCCTGCAGTACAGCATCCAGACGCTGGTGAGCGCGTCCTCCTTCATATGGGCGACCTTCAACCAGTCCGAGACGGACCGGAAGAACGTGACGGCCATCGCGCTGACGGTGGAGACCATGGACGGGGCGGTGGCGTGCACGGATGGGAACAACGGGATACACGTGAGCGAGGGGTACTTAGGGAAGTACGGCGGGGACGTGAAGGTGGAGTTCACCGGGGTGGTGTATCATGAGACGACGCACGTGTGGCAGTGGGATGGGGACGGGAAGGCGCCGGCTGGGTTGGTGGAAGGGGTGGCGGACTTCGTCAGGCTGAGGGCGGGGTATGAGGCCGGGAACTGGGTGAGGCCTGGGGAAGGGGAGAGGTGGGATCAGGGGTACGACGTTACCGCGAGGTTTCTTGATTATTGCGAGGGGGAGAAGAGCGGCTTTGTGGCGGAGATTAATGGGAGGATGAAGGATGGATACAGCGATGGGTTTTTTGAGGAGTTAATTGGGAGTAGCGTCGATGAGGTGTGGAAGAAGTACAAGGAGAAGTATAGTAGCGGATGAGTCCGTGATTGCTTTGATTGTGTGTGCGTGAGGTGCTGTTTACTAATGTAAACCGTAAAATATAGTATACTTTACCCTAAAGATTTTATTATTACTTTATATGTCCTCCGTTTTAGCAATGTATCATTGCATTTGAGTAAACTGTCCAAAAAAAAAAAAAAAAGGTAAAAGCTAGCCACCTTAATAAGGTGGGTGGGGTTTACCTCTTAACAGTGCCGGCCCAAGCAGGTGGGTTGCTCAAGGCAACGAAGGAAGAAAAAAAAAAAATGCAGTTCGTGCCCCATGCAAGAAAAAAATACACAGCCCACACTCGAATCAGCGACCTAGAACTTATAAATACATACAGCATCACCAACCCATCCACAGCTCCTTTTGGAATCTGTTCTGTATATCTTTTATTTATCTCAGTATTGATATATCTCAAATTGCGTACACCACTGCTGTTGGTTGCCCGGCTGAGGTGGGTTGCTCGATTCGGCTGCCTCACTTGCCTGGGCCTCGGGCCGGGCCAGCCTCTTAAATTGAATTGATAATGCATGGTTTACCTTAGATTGGTATACTCATCTTAGATAATACATATAAAACTCCATTTTTTTATTTAAAAATGTACTTACTGTATTTTGTTATATAAAATTATTCATTTTCTTAGAATATATTTAGCATATTTTATTACTTCCTAACTTACTCTAAAATACATTGAAATCGTTTTGGTGATTTATAATATGTAAATTATCTCTTCTTGACATGCTTTGGAGTATCTATTGTAAATAATGGTGATAACTTGAACAATTTTATCTACCACTTACTAATGGTTGCTTTATCATAACATCGATCTACTTTGATCTTTGTTGTCATGTGCAACTTAACTCCTTAGACAAATGTCGCGGTCTAAGCTATAGTAGAACCCTTGTCCATCATATGTTGCTTCTTGTATAGATCGTCCCTCAGTATTACACTAAGTGTGACAACCAATCAATGCATTTGTCACATAAATTCCTTGAATGGTGATTGTAAAAGTACTCAACCGATAAGGAGTGGTAACCAAGATTATACTTGCAACAATCGAAAGCAGAATATGTCGTGTTTGTAAAGTCAAAAAAAAAAACTAAAATGAACGGAGTCAACATAGAAAGTAAAAGGTATCACATGAACAAGATTTTAGAATTATATATATATATATATATATATATATATATATATATAGTCGGGGTCGACCCTCATGTCAACCCATATAGTAGTTTGGACGCAGTTTGCGTCCAGTATGATGCGAACACGTAAGTTTTAAAATTTAGGCTAACATGCCTGATTTCTACTGGCTGTTTTTAAAATTGGAGAGTTGTTATTGGTTGAGTGTGGCTAGCCTGGATTTATTTATAATATCCAACAGCCTAAGATCCCTAAGCCACACTACAAATAGACCCCTAAACCTAGTTATTTCCTCACAATGCAATCTTTTCCCTATTAAGTTCCCTTTTTTGAGACGGATCTTACCTAAATTTTTCTAGGGAAATTTTTTATAAAATAAAATATTTATATAATCCTATTAAAGGCAGGATCTGCAACAGCCACAGAGATAGAGCTTATGGCCATGAGTGAATAAAGTAATTATTTAGATTATAAGTAACTTATAAGTATTGGGTTTTAAATAGTTTTATTTATAGTCTTACTCATAGTTTTTCAGACATGATCTAATGGTTTAAGGAAAACTGGGCATGCCGGGTGAAACCGTTGTATAAGAGGTCAACAAAGTTTGATTAGTGGGGTATCTTTTGTTTTCTGAGCATGCAAATTTCAATTGAAGACTATTATGACATGTGTTAAGTGTACGTGTTTTTTTGCTAATAGGTCGGACCTATTAGTGGCACGTCAGAGGTCACGAGGATGCAATCAAAGAAGTAAAAGATAATTAAAAGGGTAGAATTTGGAAGGCTAATTCAAATAATAATTATTCAGAATAGTAAAAATGCAAACAATTAAATAAGAAACTCATATATATGACTTATTGTTAGTAATTATCTCCCTTGTGCACAGACATGAAACTGTTATCAAGTCTAACCTTTTACTTACTTATCATGCTAGTAATTACTTTATTCACCAGACTTTATGTCTAATCTACTCCTCTTTCTTCCCCTTCAGGATCTCAGGGTTGATTGTAATTATATTGGATTCCTTGGAGGAGCGGCTTATTGGAGTTCTTATTCTAATGTATCTCCTTTTCTTTTATTATTTTCAGTTTGGCTGACTTGTACTGATACTTGAGACGGGATTTTGATTTCATGTACTCTGATTTATTGGCCGGACTGAATGAGACATGCGGTTTTTTGACATGGTGTAATTATTATTATCTAATGTTGACTTTCTAAGACGATGGTTATTTTACAGAATAAATAATACGCTATGTTATCTTTATATTTTTGTGGTATCTATTTTATATGTCTTGTAAACTTTAGTCTTTATGATGTTACTTAGTTATACCTACAAACTCTATGCACTCTTTAGCGTTCCTATTTTAAAGATATTAAGAGTATAGGGTGTTTCATTTGATATCAGAACCTAATGTTAGAGGATATTAAAAATTTGTTTCAAAAGTAAACGATGTCTAAAGAAAATATATTTTCAAAACTCATTATTTTCAAGATATAAAGATTATTATCCCCTCAAGTTAGTAAAACCTTACTTTTAACTCCTTTGAATCTTAATTTATATCCTTTTCTCTTGTACAGTATGGCAGACGCTCCTAGTCTTTCAATGGGTGTATAAATACCTGATTGGTTATGTAGATACCTTTAAGCTACAACACAAGTGGATCACCCATATGGACCAGTGTAAGATCCAACACTAGTTGACGAAGCCCCAGCTCATCCACCAGTAGTAGTTGATTTCCCTATATTTATAAGGATTTTTCAGTCCCTGGCGGTAAGAAATTCTTAAGAACTAAAACGTTTGTTGAGGCTCAGACAGGGCTACGTAGTGCAGAGAGGATTTTTGGCCTTATGAGACTAGCAGATCGAGAAGAGTTTAGCTTGCCTTTTTGCAGCTGAAGGAGGAGGCTTCCGATTGGTGGGAAGTCATGGAGGAGGAGGCTGGAGCTATGCATTAGGATCACTTCAAGGATAGGTTTAAGAGAAAGTTCTTATCTCAAGCAGAAGAAGGGTACAATTAGAAAGGTTCATTCAGATGAGACAGGGAGATTTATCCATCAAATAATGTAACAACCCAAAAATTTAATAAGGCAAATTAATTAAAAGATGAAAAAAGTAAATATTAATCAAAAAATATTGAAAAAATGGGCAACAGGGATTATTCCATTGAGTCCGTTATGAATTTCTGGCTAAGATAGACTTTTGTTTATTAAAATCGGACTTAAAACAAAGAGAATATAAAAGAATCAGGTTTGGAATTCGAATTTTAAAATATATAAACGTTCGAATAAAAACAGAATTAATAATCAACGTAAATCACGTAAGTTGGGCCGACTCAACTCTTAATTGGGTAGACCAGGGGGTCGATCCAGACCCCAAGTGGGCCGACCCACCCAGTTTTCAGGTCGACCCAACCTGGGCAACGTGCGCACCCTACGCGCACGTTGTCGATCGGTTTTTGATGGCTCTTGGGTGCGTTCTTCTAGAGAGTTATGAGATCTGATGGCCTAAAATCTTAACCTAAAATAGGCTTATAAAACTATTCTAAACCCCACTACTCCATTTCTCAACCTCCCTCTCTCAAATAACCATTTTCTCACATAAAATTCTAATGGAATACTGAGACTTGATTCTGCATATATTTTTGGATGATATTCATAGGTAGAGACTATCTACCGGGGATTGATTTGGATTACTTAGAATTTGTGAGTATATTTCAGTAATTGCAAGATTCAATACCAATTGAGGTTTCATCTCGGCAGTATAATAAGCTATAGATTCTTCTGATTTCTATTCTCTTTTCTATCTGTAATCTACGTAAATCTGAATCTGCTTCTATCTTCCTTTTGTTTATTTTTCAGTAAATCTATTACTGTAGTTTTATTCATTTGTCTATACCCTTTGCTATTCGTATGTAATAATTCTTTCTTGTTCATGCGCAAATTATGTTAAAACATGAAATTTGACGATAATAACGCAATTGGAGAATAATAAGAAATATGTATAAAAATGATAAATTAGGCTTAATTGAAATTGTTCAATAAAAGGGAAATTGAACTATAACTTTGATAACTGAATCAATGACATATGGATAGATGCAAATGACGGGAGCTAGGTTGTACAATTAAATTAAACAGAAGAGATGCTTATTGACAACCTATAAATTAAAGTTTACATGCAACCTGTGAAATGACAGAGAAATTACATAAAGGAAAGTAGGCTTATTAATAAACTTAAGACCGACGTTAAGTTTATTTTAAAAAAAATTAATAAGAAAGTGTAGTTGGAGTTCGTTTTGGCAGCGCTGACTGATTAGGGAAAATAAGAGCTGTAGTATTGGTATGTTTTTGCAGTGAGAGTAGATTAATTAGGGAAAATAAGAGACCAATTAAAATAGTTAATTTTCCGTGACCTAGGTGTTTGTTGACAATAGTATGGGGGTTTAGGATAGTTAGACAGTCAACAATAATTCTATGGGGGCCTTGGAGTTAGTAAATAAAATTGGACACTAAGTCTATGGGTGACTTATGTCGAATTGCATATTTTTGGTTAAGGATCTGTATCAATCAGTATTCCTTTTTATCACTACACAGAAGTCTCACGAAGAAGCGAATGCACGCTTATACTGTACTGAGTAGTAAGAGGTCCAAACATGGTGGGTACGGGTGCGTTCTGACAAGAGGATGAGCATGCATCGCGCTGATTAGGGAAGATAAGACGTTGTGACGCAAGTGATATTCACTATGTCCTTAGAGCTGATGTAACAACCTGGAATTTCTGAACCAATTTAAAATTTTTATTTTACCTATTTTAATGGATTTTGAATATTTAAAATGATTTATTTTAAATAATAACAACTAAAATTTATTTAAATCGAAGTTAGAACGTATAAATTTATTTTAATTATAAAATGAACTCGAAATGGCGCGGTAGTTTGAAAATTCGATTTTAAATTTCAATTGAATGTATAGGATTCAAAATAAACCGAATTTCAATGAAACAAGAAACGTTGGAATATTTTGAACTGTAATTTTCTATGATATGTAAGAAGCTGAAATTTCACTTTATAAATTGTAAGTTATGTCCAGTTTAAAATTCAAAATAGTCGCTATGGAATTTATATATATTTTAATATTATATATTGCCCTTAAAAATAACCATTTTGCAAACGACCTCCATCTTCGACGAAACCACTTTTGTTGGATTCAGAATGTCAAATTATTATTAGGTTTCAAATTTCTTAATTTTTGGAATTAATATGTGAGCGTGGTGAATTTAAACGTGTTTGTAATTTCAGTTTAAATTTAATCGACTAGAAAAAAGCCATTTTTCAAACGGTCTACAAATTCAATAAAATTAGTTTTGTTAGGACCGTATCGTCAAAACATAGCTAGATATAATTTTTTTTGTAATTTTTGGAGTCAGTATGTGGCCCCGGTAAATTAAAATGTACGTTGAAATTCAATATTGATCGTTATATTGATTTATATTTTAATTTTGATAAAAACTGATCAAAACAGTCGAATTGGCTTACGAAACATATCCCATTGTGTCCAGAATATGGGTAATTATCTAGGAACGACAGTCGTTGGGATCGATTTGGAGTTTGAATGCAAAATCTCATTTTTTGGAATTAAGTAATATTATTGTACACTATTAATACCCTCCCCCCTTTCACAACAAAACCCTAGTCCTCTTATAATCATGCGCTGCCTCTTATATCTGAACAGCCAAGGAGTTCGAAATTTAATCCATTAAAATCTCCTAATCCACCAAGAAAAATTCGAAACATATAAAATGAAAAAGGTGGAGATTTCCACAATCTTTGATTCCATACGGACATAATCGATTTTAGAAGAGAATTCCACTCGAATTTCTGCCTTGAACTCGCCATGTTCGAGATGCTCTCTGGCACGGTAAGGGGGTCCAAGTCTCATCAGACTCACGGCGGAGGTGAAGCACACGTAGGCGCCGCCGGTGGAAGGGTCTGATCGGATTACGATCAGCTGTAAGTCGGGCGCAGGTGAACCCTAATGGGTTGACGATGGGTTCAAATACAAATCGATGCCTGGAAAAAGAAACGACGGGGAAAGGTGATTAATAAAAATAATTAATTTATTAATTAATTGAGGTTTAAATTAATTAACGTAATTAAAACTCAAACTGTTATATCTTATGCAAACGGAAACAAAATGGGACGAGATTAGGTGTGTTGGAATCGTCTCAACGGGCACTACATTTCAAAACTGACCAGAATGAAAATGGACGTTGTTGCAATTTTTGGATAAAATTAAACGTTTGGTTTAATTTTTTTTAAAACAATCTTCAATTAAAGACTGACGGAGTGGAATCCAAAGTGAGAATTCTCTCACTAAAATATTTGTACAGTTATTTATTTTATAACTGAAATTATACGCCAGTATTGATTTTTATCTGTAGTATGTTATTTATTTTTGGAGTTCAACACACGAACTCACATAAATCATTTGAATTGAAAGCGATGTATGGATATTAGCGACACTCGCATTTCATACTCCGTGGATGGCCACTTGTGGCGCCGTAAATGGCATTAGGTAGTTGAGTATTTATTTATATGGATGATATTGGTGAATTGTTGTGTTATGATTGTGACTGTGATTTTGAAATGTTTAATACGTTAGAAAAATAATTATAAAATTACTGTGATTGCTAGAATGGACATAAATTATTTATTTATAATTTAAATAGTGAAAATTGGTTAAGTAGAAAAATAATTCAAACCGAATCTGAATTGGTATAACTAATGATTTATTTAAATCGACTATTGTTGTTTGAAAACCCTACACGGGTATTGGGATGATATTTGACATACACTGATCCCAATATTTAGTTGTATGTCAACCGATGGGTTGACAGACTGTGGTGAGCATTATTTAATTATTTAACGCTTATACAGTTGTACAATGCACTTTGGATGATGGTTGAATGTGTAATGATTATTTATCATTATTGTTGAATACATGCGATGTATGAAATCCATATAACTGAAATTACATGGAAATTGATTGAATCGCATTCCGATTCAGAATCTAAACGAATATTTTAAATTAAATTTCAGTAAAGAATTAAAATATGATTTTGATGTCCGATTTTGGATGGACACAAAAATATTGAAATAAATATTGGTTGGTTAAAAGTATTATTTTTAACATATATATAAGATATATAAAATGGTCATGTATTGAAATAAATATTGGTTGGCTCAAAATATTATTTTTAGATTATATATGAGATATATAAAATTGTCAGGTAATGGAATAATTATTGGATTGTTAAAAATATAATTTTTAATATAAGTATGCACTGTATAAAATTGTCATGTAATGGAATATTCAATTTTGATTTAAAATTGAAATAGAAGTTGGAATCGTTTTTAAAAACGAATTTATAAAATACGTGTTAAATGGAAATCGACGATATATATATTATATATATTTAATGACTTGAATAGAACGCGCCGCGCAGCGACCGTTCGCGAATTTCAACCATTAACTTTAAATTGATGTAACGGGAGATTCGACCATCAGATTCCTAAAACCGGAACCATTGGGTTCGCATCGAAAAGAGTTTTTGAATGATAATAAAAGATTTGAAATCTAAAGGGTATATTTTAGGATATGCCCAAATCAGTTTTGGAAAAGGTCGCTATGGATGCAGTTCGGTGGCCAATATTGGAAACCGACTATAAAGGCCTTAATAAAATTATTAAAAATGTGGAAAAATTGTGTAGAATCATAATAATTAATTTGAAAAGATTTTGGATCAAATATTCCAAATTTTGGGAAAGATAAAAGATATTTATCTGAATGAACTAGTTATTAACTAGAATAATAATCCAATGTTTTTAAATAAATAAATTGGATTAAAAAATGGGTTTTAATATAACCAGAATTTTCCAACGTATGAATTGGAATGGATATAAATAATCTTCGGAATATTTTGATATTGGATTCCGTTATTATACGGGTATGGTTGAGGAATTTGGAAGATATATATATCGTCATTCCCAATACGATATTTGTTGGTTTCAGAATTTGATATTGAATATAAGCCGATATGATTTCTATTTAGAGCCTTATATTTAATATCAAATTGAATTTTTGGGTTTATCGTGAACAATTTTTTTAAATAACATTCGTTCTTTAACCCGATTAATAGTGAAGATATGATTTGGAATTTATAAATCTTTTTATTAAGATTTAATGGAAATTTTCCAAAGTAAAGTTTTGCAATTTAAAATATTAAATTGGAACTGAATGGAATTCGATTTAGTGACAATCGAGATGAGCTTCTGTAAAGGAAGACTGTTACTATTTATGGAATTTAAAAGGCCTAGCCGCTATTCCACTTATAGTATTTTTTTGATATGGAAATTTATATTGATTATACACTGTTATGATTTCCGTAAAGATTCCATTTTGATGGAAAAGGATTTTGGGTTTATGGTGAAAATTTAAAATAGTGTCGATGAGGTGTGGAAGAAGTATAAGGAGAAGTATAGTGAATGAGTCCCCGTGATTGCTTTGATTGTTTGTGTGTGAGGTGTTGTTTACTATTGTAAACTGTAAAATATAGTATACTTTACCTAAAGATTTTATTACTTTATATGTCCTCCGTTATTAGTAATGTATCATTGCATTTCAGTAAACTGTCCAAAAATAAAAAGGTAAAAGTTAGCCCCCCTTAATAATTGGCCTCTAAGGTGGGTGGGGTTTACCTCTTGGATTGAATTGATAGTGCATGGTTTACCGTAGATTGGTAACTCATCTTAGATAACACACATATAAACTCCATTTTTTTAATTTAAATATTCTCAATATTTATTGTAACATGAAAATTATTATTCATTTTCTTAGAATATATTGGGATTATTTTATTACTTCCTGACTTACTCTAAAATACATCGTAATTGTTTTTTGAGATTTATAATATGTGAATTATATCTTCCTAACATTCTTTGGATTGTAAATAAAGGTGATAAATTGTACAATTTTATATGTTGCTTACTAATGGTTGCTCTATCATAACACCGGTCTCTTTCGATCTTTGTTGTCCTATGCAACGTAATTCCTTAGGCAAATGTCGCGGTCTAAACTACAGTAGAAGCCCTTGTCCATCGTCTTTAGCCTCATTTGTTTCTTATATAGATTTTCCCTAAGTATTACCCTAAGTGTGACGACCAACCAATACATCTAGCACCCAAATACTTTAAATAGTGATCGTAAAAGTACTCAACCGACAAGGAGTGCTAACCAAGATTATACTAACAACAATCGAAAACAGAATATGTCGTGTTTGCAAAGTCAAAGAAAAGCTAAAAAAGATGGTGCCAGCATAGAAAGTAAAAGGTATCACAGGAGCACTACACCAAATAAGAAAATTAAAAACAAATAATATTTTTTATTTGAAACACTGTTTTTTGTTCTAGACTTGAAACAGTTTATTGGCGTTTAATTATATTTATTTAAGTGTTTCCGTTAATTTTTATCATTTTATATATTTAATTTTATGTGGAGTAAAAACAAATCTTTACTCTGCCACTTGGTTCCCAGCAGATTTTAACATGGCCAGATATCGTTCCCACCCCCAAATCGGCCCGCGTTTCGTAAAAAACAAAATCAAGCCGTGTTCTTTTTTTATTCCTCCAAACCCTAGCTACGATTTTATCTCTTTCGTTCTCTAAAGGCGATCCAGGGTTCCCAGAAACTAAATCAAGGTGCATTCCCAATTCCAATCTCCAAAGATAACCCATCAACAAGAAATTCAAGTGAGTCATTTTCCTCCGTTGTATTACTTTCATTTTGTTGCTTCCTTAAATTTGAATCCTCTTTGATTTTCCCTGTTTTCAAATTATCTGAAGTAAGTTGAGTTTCATCATATTTTTAGCATTTTAGTTCTTAGCTTATATGTGGTTTAATCATTTAATCGACATGTTATATTTTTACATCAGTAACAATCATCTTCGTGTATTTCATATTTCCCATTATTGCTCTGGACATAAATGCAGTCATTGGCTGATTGCTTTCACTGACATCTACTCCCTTGATTGTGCATATACAGTCCACATATCGTTTGCAATTACGGTTGCTAAAATGTACTCTTCTTAAATTACTCCCCTATAACTTGCAAATGGGTAAAACTATTGATGCAAAAGGTCATGACATGCTAATCAGTCGGTATTATTGTAGAAATATTTCAAAATGTGCTAAAAAAAGTTGTAGGTGGAACAATCCAAAACGTAAGACTTTAACTTTTAGCTGATCACCCTTTACACATTTCTGAACTAGTTATTGTGATCTACATATTAACAATTTGAATTATATTGTACCTTTGCAATGAACTGCCATAATCTATATTTTATAGTTCAAACATTATATATTTTGTTATAGTGTCATACAATCACCTTATCTATACTGTTTGGTTTGGTAAACAAATCTTTACCGACGAGCATTCCAAAATTAAGACTCACATTTGATAAACTGTATTCAAGTGGTTTAACTAGTACATGCATCATGGTAACTTAATAATATTACGCCAAAATCCTTGATTCTTCTGCTAACTTCACACTGGCTATTATTATGGTTATTTTACCCATCCAATTTGAAAGCAGTTTTTATGATTTGCAGTGTTAATGAAAAAGGATTTGTTGCTGTATGAGGCTCTTTGCTATTTTCTTCCATTTTTTCCTTTTTACATGTACATTATATTACTTGCTCAGTTCTTTTATTTCTAAACATATTTATAAATATGGATACCACAAGCTTTGGAATTTTTTTCTTTGTTGGTTTAGATCGACATACTTGTTTCCCCAACACAGTCCAGTGTTGGGGCATGTATTGGACCTTGCTTGTCTACTGTATGACTAATTTTTACTACAAAAAATTTAATCCATCAACTTTATGTGTTTCTAAAGTAAATTGAAATGACTGCAAAATTGTGTTTATGTTAAAACAAGGATAGGTGTTTTTGACCAAGGTGTGCTGTTACACTTCACCTTTTATTGCTTGGTTGCTTTTTTTAAAATATGTATTGTCTGAAATATTTAACCATGCTCTGAAATTATATCATGAAAACTAATTCAGATTAAAAAAAATTCACCTGAAGCGACCAATGGAGCCATAGTTGTAGTTAAATGGGATTATGGTTACCATATGAGATTGCAGGATGACAATGAAGATCCTTTGCATAATGCTACTCGTACTGATAATAATTTGATCTCTTATCAGCTCAATAATATTATGTTATTCTCTGCTCTTTTTTATTAAAATATCTCATCCTAGTTGTTTCCTTGTTTTTTAACTCACTGAATTCTTGTGATGGAGCTCAAATTTACATGTTCTGTATTGCTCTTTTACTTAAATTATTCAGAAAATCACCAATTCATGATGTCTATTTATATTTTCTTTCTTTATTCTTCCAGATTTTTATTTATGGCCGACCGAGGACGTGATTTCTTCTCTAGCTCTTCCATTTAATGCCCTTCTCCGTCAATAAAACTTCCGTCTCTGCACACATTACAGACTTACTTCATTAGCATGTGTTAACTATTGTATGTCCTTACTTTTTATAGAATGTTATTATGTGCATGGAATCTGTTTCAATACCAGACCAGTTGCCTTTTATGTTGCATTTAGTCTGGTAGTAATGTATTATATAGGATGGTTGCAGGTAAGCCCCATCGAGTATGGTGACATCTTACGTGTGCATCTGTCTTCTAGGGAATAACATGCCACATATTACGCTTATTTCAAACACAGGAAAGAAAATAATCTTAATGTAATTGTCAACCTATAAGTTTGTTTATTGAATTACCTTGTTGTATTCTATTTGTTAGTGTCTGGGTTTTCTTTACTTCTCAGATTTTTACATGATAATCGGCTGGAATAAATTTCTAGGGTGACATTATTTGTTAGTGCTCCAAAACCCACCTGTTGTGTTCTATTCATGCATACCCATGAAGTTTTTATATTAGTGATTGCATATACTTTTTTTTGCAAGTTCATGTCCTTTCACGTTTTGTGGATCATCAAAGTAGCTACTAACCTGAAGTCGGTTTTCCTGAATTGTTAGTGGAGCCTCAGAGATGGAATTCAAATGAGGAGTTGGTGAATGATGCTTTGGATTTTGCTTCTATAATCACTATGCCATAGATTTCCTACTACAACGAAAATCCATGGTGTTTCTAGCTACAATGTTGCCATAACTATGCTGTTTGTTGTCTATTGCAACGCACGCTTCAATATGTTAATATATATATATATATATATATATATATATATATATATATATCAACATGTGTTGCAGTAGCTATAGATATATTCTAAATTAAGAAATTGAAAAACATACACCTTAACATTCCGCGTCATTGGTTTAAAAAAAAATCTCAACCATCCATCAATTATCTACCAAGTCTCCTCTATTTCCCGCTAACATTTTCATATAGCGCTTCTTTTCATTTCGTTCTCCCCCAAATCACCAAATTCTAGATCTGGACTTAGGGTTCTTTAGAGAATCAAAAATGGTGCCAATTCATCATGTACCACTGTCAAAATAAATGGTGCATCCTATTTCGTACCCTCTCGATTTCCCTTCCTCTCTTACCTTTTCCGACGAACTCCTCCTCGGCCAACCACGCCCAGCAACCACGTCCGCCTTTACCCCGTCCTTCGATCCCTCCTCCAACAGTCCCTCCTGACCCTCTCCTCACCGTCTCCCTCAATATCCCTCCTCAGATCTCAGATGGCAGATCTAGATTTATATGAGCTCATTTTTATTATTTGTTTCTAATTTTTCCCTTAATTACTATTATAGGCAACAAGATGAAGAATTGGATGAACTTACCGCCAATGTTCAAAGAATTGGAGGCGTTGGGCTTACCATACACGAAGAACTGAGCGGACAGGTAATAATTTATGGGAAAATTGCTTGTATCTTAATTTTAGAAGGCTTATAGGTTTGTTTGGTTTAAAGATTTCTTTCATTCCACTCTAAATACGGAAGAGCCCTAACCCATTACATTATTTTACGAAATGGTTTTTCTTTCATATAAGGAGGTAATAACGATTTTCTACTGTATATTGTTACAAATTTTCAAGAGACTTTCACACAATGGGTAATAGGGAATCCTACTTGAAGAGGACAATTAGTGGTCGATATGCATATCTACCCTGTTTTGACTGCAATGTGCTTCTGAGCCATCTTAACCTACCTATTCTAATTAAAATATATGACTGGTTCCATGTGACTCCATTTGTTCACTCTAAAAATTCCTGAATATTTTTTTCCAGAAAAGAATGATTAGTACCAGGGGTATCTTGTTGTAACACCCCGCCTCCGCTAGGGTCACTCGCAAAGGAATGCACTAGCTTTAGAGGGGCATTATTGGTAAACATGCACAGAAATATCACAAGACAGAACATATAAAATAGCGGAAGTAAAATCAAACTTTCATAACATGAATAAATAAGGTCTAAAGCCTTTTACATCAGAGTACATCAAAACCTGTCTTGCAATAGTAAAGAAGCATAAAGACATTTTCATAAATTATTCCCCAAGTAAAAACAGTAAAGTAGCCATTAGCCAAGAAAAGTCCAAGCCATCCATGATGACCTTCAAGCAGAAGAAGTCCGAACTAAACAACAGTATTTCCTCCCTGTAACCTGGGGGGGGGGGGGACGGAAGAAAAGAGGCGAAACAAAACGGGTCAGTCAAAAAGACTGAGTAAGCCCTATCTACTATTAGCATAAAAACTAGTAAAGTTAACTTACATGAGAAACTGAGATGAACATAAGCATGATAACAAGATAGATAAGCTAAATCAAAATAACAGGATGAACTACTGAACTCAGATAAACTAAGGTGTCATGATAAATTACGATGTCAAGATAAAACAAGGTATCACATCGTCAGGTTTCTATCAAGTATAATATCCCCAAGATATCTGTCACGTATAACGCCCCGTGATATCTATCCTGTATTTTAGCTCTGCACCTACCGTACTAGTATCCCCACCGTGTCATGTGTTAACCAAGAATGACCCTCACTCAAAAGTCGTGTAATGGTCCATGTCAACCTAATATATCGCATATATAGGTTACTCAACTTGTATGTTTTATTCCATGTAAATGTTCAGTCCCTTGCCGTAGACCATACGGGCTTTCCCATGAGATTCTATATTACTTTAACATAGTTCCATGATCCTTAAGATCGGTTTGGACTGTTACCCTAAACCTAGCTAGGGTCTTCCAACATGAATTATTGTTTGTACAACTAGGACTTATGCTACCTAGGGCTGCTAGGGATTATGCTTACCTATTGCACGTTTTCGTATCTCGGTTTGGGTTCAACCACCTAGGGCCACTAGGGATTACGCTAACCGCCAACCGCGCCCTTTTTTCCCATGCATTCATCGTGAATCGCTTTTCCATGACTGTATGCACATGTATCACATCGTGCCATCCGAGTCCTGTTACAGGGCAAATCAAGAAATACAGGACTCGGTCGGGAGCTTTCGATTTATCTGCCGATGCAGATGCTAAGGTCTGTTTTTCTTATACGTGGCTATGGTCCCACGAGACCACTCCCTCAACTAGTGAAAGACAAGACAGGATAAATCCTGTATGAGAACACAACACTGGCCAACCCACATCCAAGCCTTACCGCAACCATAATTAGATAGCAATTATGGTCTTTTGGGTGTTCTCTGCCTTTCCGTACGTACACGCTTGACCAAAGATGGTAGGTAGCCTGACGAAATGCTATCTAGGGTACGACCGTGTATCGTCGACTATCCCCTATCCATCCCCGTCTTTAGGTCGCTCGTATAGCAACCAAGGCATACTCTTGGTTCTTCTAACGCAGACCTTAACCTCTCATGAGCCTAGTATAATCACCTGGCAGCTCATAGAGGGATACCAAGAATATCCTCACGTTCCCCGAAGCCGCTGCTTCGTTACCCAGTTCGCTGGAGCCTTTATCTAAATCAGATACTTGCTCCTACTCGTATACTTAAACGATGACCTACCGTATCAGGTTACTCATCTATCTATGAACTGGTCTAAATTTCCTTGACTAAGAATCATTACTTAGTTATTCTTCAACTAAGGTTTACCACTTAGCATTGTTCCCGTTATCCTTGTTAACTACGGTTATCCACCTAATCCTCAGAACTAGGGTTTACATAATGGATTAAGTGTCACTTAAGTTCATGACTTAACCCGTCTACAAATCCTGTCAAAATTGGCTAAGTATCCAAGTTCAAGGCTTAACCCTACAAACCATGCTCAAGTTGGTTAAGTATATTAAGCAATTCACGACTTAACCTCGTCCAATTATCATTCTAGATTGGTTAAGTATATATTAACTTGACCCTATCAATTTACTTAGTCAAATCGGTCAAGTGTATTCAAGCGATTCGTGACTTAGCCTTATCATGTTTTCACGTTATATTGGTTAAGTATTGGTTAACTTAACCACAATAAATTAACGAGTTAGATTGGATAAGTATAGGTCACTTAACCACATCAATTCATCATGTTTAAATTAGTTAAGTGTTTAACTTAACCCCATTAAACTACCAAGTGGGATTAATTAAGTCTAGGCTAACTTAACCCCATCCGATTTCCATGTTTAGACTAGTTGAGTCTAATCTTAACCCCATTCGTTAACCGTAATTTTCGGTTAAGCGTCATTAAAAAAACTTACTTAACCTTACCAAGTTATCGCGTTGGATTGATTAAGTGTTGGTTAACTTAACCCCATCCACTAGTCATATAAAAATGGTTAAGTGTCATTAGGCAAATCAAGTTACTTAACCTACCCAACCTTGTCATGTTTTGTTAAGTATCATTAGCCTAATCAAATTACTTAACCCATTTGTCCATGTCATATTTGGTTAAGAGTCATTAATCAAATTAACTTAACCCTATCATGTGGCATTAATTACTTAATGCACCTTCACCTCTCACATTAGACTTTGTTGTGGTTACTAGTTAAGCCGGTCGGTTCCGGGTAGCTTTACACCACAACTTGGTCTAACCTCGGGTTCAAGCACAACATGACCAACTTCTCACATTGGGTCCTATTGTTTGCAACTACTAGTTAGGCCGGTCGGTTCCGGGTAGTTTTACGTTGCAAACTCAACCCAACCTCGAGTTGGCCACACTTATATTATCTAAGTGTCATGTCCATCATGTTTCCCAAAACATGTTACAAGTTCTCAAGCATTTGGGTAGACCTAACTTAATAGGTAAATTCCCAAGCTTATGTTTTTATGCATACTTACATGTCAACTTCCATGTTATATTTCAAGTCATGTTTTCAAGTTGTATTTTCATGTCATTAGAAATTACCCATAACATAACCCAACGCTTTTAAACTCGCATATACGTTCGCGACAACGTAATGGATTAAAAGAAGAGACTTGGCAAAGGCATGACAAAAATGGATATTAAGCCACAAGTTAATCATGGTGGCAAATGAGGCACAAATGTGTTCATTAACTTGCATGTTACATTCTTAAGCCTCAAAACATGCATAAACCCAAACTTGGCACATAAGCGAATCATGGTGACAAAAGATATGGAATGATGACTAGTAACTCACATATATCATCATATAAGGGTTATGACTTCATATGCAAGTTGGCATAAAGGTTATGAGGGTTCTCATGTTGCCTAATGCAACATTTCAACATAAAGGTTGTAGCTTTTAGCTCACAAGATCAAGATAATGACTTCATAAACTTGCATGACATGATAGCATGTATCATACTCAATGATCAAACCCAAACTTGCAACATGAACATTTAACTTCATAGTTAATATCTAAGAGTAGGGAAAGGGCTTACATTGCTATGAAGGCACAAAAGATATGACAAAGCCCTTATGCAATCAAATAGACCCAAAATGCAAGCTCTAACATAAAAACCCTTGAGCCAAAATGATCAAAACCCTTGCTTTATGATGCAAAGATAGAAACTTGACTTGAATGCAAGCTAATGACACTCATACAAGCTTGAAAACACTTGTATGCATGGAAAATCTCTCATAGAAACCATTTAGAAATTTTATGAAGAGAGTGGAGGCCATGAGAGGTAAAATTTTGCCATAGGTTAGTTGCATGAATGAATAATGAGGATTTAGGATAGGTTAGGGTCTTATTAATAGATTAGGCAAGTGTTTTAGGCCATAGGATTAAACCTAGATTCAATCCAAGCCATCAAAGCATGTCTTGGGGAAGAAGTCAAGTGTAGGAACCATCTAGGGCCTTTAGATTAAAGATGAACCATGAGAACCATCCAAATGCAAAATCTGCATTTGAGCGAATCAGCCCACGGGTTGACAGCCAAACACCCTGGATTAACCCCTAGTCGACCCAGAAGGCTTGGGTCGACCTCAAAAATCGGCCGGTTCGGTTATTCCCCTCTCCCAATTCGCTGTTTTGAACATTTTTGCATATTTATTTATTTAATTTTCAATTATATATATATATATATATCAATATATATATATATTTCTCTGCGCAACCCATTTCACTTAATTAAGTATACTTTAATTTGGGAATTTTTCGTGAAACTTCGCGAGGCCATATCTTGGTCATACGGACTCCAATTTTCGAAAACTCGGACTCTATTTCGCGTATTTTTCCGAGACGAACGCAATGGCATAGCCCGTTTCCCTTGATTCAGATTTTACAGTTTAATTCTGCCTCCATTTATGTTATAACAGGTTATTGAAAATACGGGTTGTTACACTTGTTACATGATAGATTGTTGTTTTTGGTTGGTTTTTTCATTCTTTCTGAAGTACCTTAATGTTGATTTGCATACAATAAGGGGCAGCAGCAAGACCCATAGAGTTGTACTAACTCCACTTTGTGCTTATATCGTTCTAATTTTCAAAATATAATCCAATTTTCATAATTTTCTTCTGAACGGTAATGCAGGTTATAGGCATGTAGCAATTGAATCATTGGGAGATTTATGAAGATATGAGTCTAATATCATTTTACATTATGGTTTTGGATATTGACATGTTAACCACACAAAATTGATTGCTGCTAACTCTTTTCTGATGTTTTTGTTCCCAAATACATTACCTCAAACAATAATTAAATTATAATGTTAGGTAAGATATACATATATGAATTTGGTGTTTGTTACTTTTACTTATTTCTTTATCTTATTTTACGTGTTTAAATGTTTAGTATGCTCAAAATTAAGAAATTTAGGAGCTTGATCCTATTTTCATAGGGACACGTCCATTAAGTACCCTCTGGCAGTGTGAAAGCTGGTGTAGCAAACGGTTCCTAGCTTTAAGCTTGTAGCTTTAGTGCTTGTTGCTTATGCAGAAGCTTATTTCATATTTCATAGTACTAGTTTTTATTATAATTGCATTCATGTTACTATAATTATCATTGAATGGTAAAGTAAATTCGTAGCAATTTGTTTTGTTGGTTTTGCAGAATAGAGACAGTTAAACAGACCTCAGGTACATTGTATTATTGGCCTCACATCATTTTTATTCAATTTTTCAGTAATCATTATATCATTCTTTTGATTAATTGTAGTGCAAGTATGATAAAAACTCCAGACATGTGATTTATAGTGTAAGCATTAGTCCATTTTAAACAGCTAGGTACGCAGTTAATGTTTGTGTAGAGGTTGTCAAAGAGCCCATGAGACACTTGTCTTGTTGAAGAAATTTAGCACACTTGACCTTGCTTATAACCTAGAAAGTGTCCTTGTTTTAGAAGATTAGGGAGGAGGAGAATGTTGGAGATCTTACCAGGATTTTGCTTTGAAAGGTAATTACACTGTAAGTTCTATTCTATTTTCTTTATTTTCAATTTGTGCATACCGTGAAACTGATAACATGACTGCTTGTTGTTTTGGATCGATTGTTGCTAGTGAAGAGATATGATCAGTTTGGAAGGTTTTTCGACATACAACTGGTCAATGTCATCTCATATGATCCTTGAATTTTATTACTATCTTTAATAATGTGGCGATCCTTATTGCAGGCTGCAGTAAAGCGTTTTGAATACATAATTGGCACAATCAAGTAACAACTCTTGCAAACATGGATTAACAGGTGATTTAACAGTTGCATGTGATTTTGACAAATTTTTAGTTATAACATAACTAATTTTACATTCAAAGGTGCTGACATATGCACAACAATCAAAAGAAATGGCTAATGTTGAGCAATAAAAACTTGTAAAGAGAATTCAGGAATTTTGAATGCAAGCCGAACTAGCAAGTTTAAGATCTTTGAGTAATGCAGAAGCTTCTGCTAGTGGAGACGGTATCCACATTGTTGGTCTTAATTCATATAAAAACTTAGAAGAAATTATGCAGTCAACTGCTAATGGAGAGGTATCATTTCTTGCTTTTTGTTTTTATTTGCATTGTTATTTTTTGAGTTCCAGTTTCACTTTATCTATATTTTATAATATGCTAATAGGGAGGAACCATTTTGCAATTCATCTTTCAGGTTAAAACTATTAAACAAGGCTATCTTCTAAAACATTCTTCAAGCTTGCGAGGCGACTGGAAAAGGAGATTCTTCAATCAATCAATCAATTAATACTCTATGGTTCGATATGTTATTTCATGCATTTTTTCTTGTTTATGGTTGTATGTGTGAGTCTGCATATGAGTGAATTGAGTGACAATGTAGTGAGGAATGTATGTAAATATGAATTGTGTAATATACGAGTGAATGTACAATAGTGGAGTCAAAAAATTTGTACCATTTGAAATGTTGAAATAAAATATTTATTTGAATAAAAAACTGTGTTATAATAATATTTTTTATAATATTATGAAATCTTTGATTAACAGCAGTTGAGGTGTAATTACTTTTAGTAGTTGTAAAACTAATTTTAACAACTGCTAAAACAGTTGTAAAAAAGATTGACTTTATTACAATTGCCAACTGTACTAAACATATTACAGTTGTTTTTGGCAGTTGTAAAAGTTTTTTTTTTGTTATAGTGATGCATGTGGCAACGTCTGTACCAATGTTGCCATAGGGTCGCAAAGGTGTTGCCTTTGACTCCAAGGCAACGCGGCAAAAGGCAACCTCGAAAAAGTGTTGCCACAGACCATTTTTTGCCTACAGCAACACTTTTTTGCACCTACAATGTCAGTGTGTCACTTCTCTGGGGTTGCCGTAGGCCATCTATGGCGTAGTGAATTCAGAATGCATTGAATTTTGTGATGAATGAGTATCAATTTTCAAAAGCTATGTCAGGATATCCTCATGCTCCAATTTCTGATATGGTGAGTCCTCTACCTGTCCCTACATAATTGTTTTAAACCATAGGACAACCTTTCATTCTTCCTTTCTCATTTCTTGAAAAATAGTACAATAGCTGTAAGTTAAATGTTGGGCTTGTGAAGTAAGTATGAACTATGTAGTAGATTAAACGTATTTTATTGTGCCATCTGTTTTTTTTATAGAAATAATGACTTTTATGTTCGAACATCGACAAAGCAGAACAAAAATGTTGTAAAACTGTGACGGAATAATTTGTTTCTCTTTTCTATGTATCTTTCATAATCATGTAGGTCTAAATTACACAAGACAAACCCGATATATGTGTAATCTTAGTGATAGAGGTTCACAAAATTTGTTTCAGGCCAAGAGGTCTTATACAAGGTTCCCGATATATGTGTAACCATGAACTGCACGCATCAAGAAGATGTAAACAGTTTTGATTTTGAAATAATTGGAGATAATGCTTAGGCTTAGGTAACTTGATCTTCAGAAAATTCTTGTACGCAATCACCCAAAAATTCACCTCCCAATAATAATATTAGAGGATATTTTCTTGAAAATGTCAAAGGTGAAGAATCTAAAAATGATAGTATAAGGTGGTGGAGTTCTTCCCATAAAAACACTTCAAGAAAATTTTCATTTGGTGATCTAACCTCTTCAGTGGTACAAAATGAAAGACTTCCCATGGAAAGAATATCAAAGAAACTGAGAACAACACATAGCAGGCCGGAGCTAGATAATCTTGCACATGTAATAGCCGAGAGGAAGAGTCACCAAATATATTTGTATATGGCAGGTCTTGTTCCTGGTTTGAAGAAGGTGACTAAAAGAAATTTCTATTTATGAATTTTTTTATAAATTTTAAGTATAAGGTAGACAAATTCATTTGCCACCTGAAGATTCCATTCCTTGATAGTTTTTTGCTTGAAAACACATCTGTATTGTTACATTTTTAATAGGTATGTCAAATGTCGTGGAGAGAAGGAGAGGTTGGAAATTCTATCATTCAAACACATGTAAGAATGGGGAGAGAAAGTACAGTTATTTATATTCTAAAAAGGTTCAAAATTTAAATAATAACCATTTTCATAAACATTTAATACCTTTTCTTATCTTCCTGTATTTTAAATACACGTTGATAATACAAAACATGAAACTTCTTTGCTAGTTAAATGTTATCTAGATTTTGGGATCGGACATACTTAGCACTATGTTACATTTGAATTACTGAAATTGGTAGTGGTCAAATCTACATACTTTCATCTTTGGATAATAAGAAAATGTTATATTTGTCTTTCCTGTAAATATATTACCCACTGATCTTATTTATTTATTTATTTATTTTCTTTATTTTTTAAAGAGTAGAGAGACAAGGCATCAGTGCTCACAAAAAGCAATCGAATATACGAAACAAATGCAAGTAAGAATGAAGACACTTAAAGAACAAATTGTCAAGAGCTACGCTGGAGAACTACCTATAAGTGGACAACCTAAGTTAGTTTCAGTTATGAGGCCTGAAAAGCAGTGTCCTAAAATTGAGATACAAGCTTTTGGAAGCACGTATTTAATTGAGATATATTGCTTCCACGCTAGAAAAGAAAGGGAAAGCTCTTAATATTATTGAAAATCTTTATTTGAGATTGGTTACTATGTACTCGGTGCAAATTTCAGAACAGATTCTCAAGTTGACAATTACTTCCCATGTATAGAATTATTTGAAATTTTGAGTAGAATGTTTTGTATTGAATACATGTGTAAATGTCAAGAACGGTATTATATTGAAAAAGATAAGGACTACCTAAACTTAACACATAAGCTTATTTCGAATAAACAAATTGACATTTTACCAAACCTTTTTGTCAGTTTCTATTTCTAGCATGTACCATTACATCCGTTATATTTATTTGGAGTTTATGAATTCTTTTCGCTTAGGATATTTATTATGGAACATTGTTTTATTTACGAGGTAAATTTGGGTTTACTATGTATGAACTATCTCGTGTTGCGTTAAGTTTTACTTGTGTGTCAAAGAAAACGATATCTTACCATTGTACCTATTTTTATGGGTATTCGTCTCCCTTCGCTAATTACATTCCCTTCAATATTTTTTGTTAAACATCGTTGATGAAAGTTTTTAGACATAAACATATATGTTTTTAAAGATCCATGAATATAACACATGGCACATGTATCCTTTTATTTTCTAAATATACATCCACAAAACACATAAAATAGCAGTAGGCATAAGGTGATATCTGAGACTTGGCATAATATCATGTTGAATATTCTTTTGGTTTATTTGTTCCTTTTTGAGTATATAGGAAGGTGCTCTCTATGCTAGGGTATGAACTACTGGCGTTGAAGAGGTTTAGTTTAGGTGATTCTTTTAGCTTTTATTTCAATGTTAAATTTATGGTGTAGACACTGTTTCAAATCTCACAAACATCGCCCGATATCTCCTCCGAGATCTCGTTTTGGGCTCCTTCCGAAACGAAACAGCAAATATCACTCTAAATCTCCTTTCGAATATATCTCTCGAGATATTGCAATATCCAATGATATATCGACCAAGATGAAATACTGGAATATCGTCCGAGATCTTAGTTTTTTTGGTTAAAATTTAAATTTGTGCCTGAACCAGAACTATAATTAAAAACTCAAATCTAGCCATATCAATCTTTTGTTATTTTACATTTTGCATGTTAAATGACTATATTGTATGTTCGTATATGTTTTACAATGTTTATGATTTTCATATTCGTCTTTTTACATACATGTTACTTATGAAATTATGTATTTTATGGTCTATTTATGCTGAATTTTTTAATGTTTTGGATCCTTTAATGTTTCCTGTCTAACAATATTCCTGTTTTAAGCATAATACGATTTAGAGTATGCATGATCTTTTTCAAAATAAAGAATAATAAAATTATTTTGCATTTTAAGTTTAGGTTACTATGTTTTTGATAGCATTCACAAAAATCATTTTTGTTAAAGTATCATTTTTAACATACCATGTACCCTGAGATTGTTCCGATATGAACCTTCAGACCCGAGATGAATATCCGAGACGAACTCCCGAGTTAGACTCATCTCATCCGAGATCTCCCCCGATACGAGACCGAGACTATGAAATCCCCGAGACAAAACGCGACCAATATCCAAGATTTAAAAGCTTGGGTGTAGAACAAAACATTGAAATGAAGCTAAACATATAAATCCTAGCCAAAGGATAACTTATGAGCCATTAATTTGATGTCTTCTAAAGTTAGCCTTTTGTTATGCGTTTTCTTCTTGCCATGTGTAAAGACTTGTTTTTGGTTGCTTGTTGTAGATGCTTGTGTTTTTTATTTTAGTCAATCCAGTATTTATGTACTATTATTTATGTACTATTTTCTATAAAAACCGAACTGCCCTGATCATTTAATTTGATAAATAACACGTGAACTGGACAGGATAACTTATGTTTCATCACAAAATAGTTTATAAGCTCCATCACAGCATTAGATTGCTCTGAAACAAATAATTTATTGTTGTTGAGAATTGACCATTAGGGCATCTTTAATCCGAATACCATTAGATTATAGGTACACAGAGTTAAACCAAATAATAAACAAACGTGTAAAATATTTGAATGGAATATTTGTGTAGACACATATTGCTTTAGGGGAGTGAAATGTTGAGTTACACTTAATAATTTTACCTAAATCATTCATTGTGACGGCCTTGAATTTCACTCGATCCGAATCAGTCGTTAAACCGATCTAAACCGTTCGAAACCCCTGATCGTTGAGAACAGGACAAAATAGAACGCAGACGGAAGAACATTTCATTGTTATTACAACAATTCCATCAGATACAAGAATATACAGAGTATAAATGAATAAATTACATTCGATAAATATCAGAGATTACAATAAATTACATAGCAGCGGAAAATAATACAAAGAACAACTGAAGGTGATATACGGATACAGAGCTTTCTGGATATCATTCCAGCTGTAAACCAGGATCCTGTGAATATAAATCTGCAAAACCAAAACTACTAGCTGCCCGTGCGGAAAATAGGGGCACCCAGAGTTTAGGTTAAAACAATAAACTCCAGGTCAGTCATGTGACTGGTGTGAGAACTAAAACAGTTATTAAAACTTTATTTTAAAAGAGAGTAGTTCAAGGGACTATGCCGTATGACACGGAACGGGTTTCCTCCCAAGAATACTCGTGCATAAAACAACAGCGCAATGCTAAATAAAGAAAAATGAAGCTGTTATAAGACCCATGTCCTATCACACAATGCAACGCAAGCCGGGGGATAGGGTTTTCCCTTATAACAGCCAAAGCATGCTTGATACGTTTAAAACAAATCATTTGATACTATAATAAGTGTATAATGTCAAAACATTTTCAATCATAAATATCAATCATAGGCGGCATGGGTACCATCTATCATGTCGCCATACTAGTTCTACAATTAAAACCGCAATACACGTATTGGAAATTGGATTTCTGTCATGAGTCGAGGCAAGAGGCAAGCTCCTCTCCGCTTCGAGACACTCTAGCAAATGCTCAGGACTACACACTCTGGGCAGCCACTTGGATCGGTTGGGCCGGTCCTCACTTACGTTAGAGGATTGGCAATTCCTGAACACACGTTTCCCGGTCCTTACAGACCTACAATCGAGGCGCCTCATTACAACAACCACAAAGGTGAAAAGTATATAAATGTCAGGGCTGGTAAGTCATTGACACCACCAAAGCTAGAAAGAAACGTCGTGCTCTCCCAATGGCCCGTATCCCGTTTTTAAATCATACCGAGGTGTGAGGCTCGCGAATTCACGTTATACACAAAGTTGCCATGTAGGCGTGCTTTGATCATCAACCACAAGACTTTGCTTTTCAACAGAAGCCTTGATCATTGCATCTTAGCGTGCCACACAGGCAATTCATGCCATGCGACTGATATCCATCGATATACAACCTCTAAGCTCGTACGTCTCAGAGAAGGGCGTTAAGCAAAAGAATAAATTCTCCACCACCAAACAGATGTATATTTAATAGAAATCAATGAACACACAGAATAAAATCCAGTGTCAGACACACAATCCATTTACAAGTCCGTTCTGGGTCTGAACGAAACCGGAGGCACTTTCCTCGCATATCCATCCATCTCCAAGTACGTCTGGGCGACCACCAACTGTTTCCATCCTCTTGGGTGTACAGCCCAATCAGGATCGTCGGTAATTACCCAAACGATGTGAAGACTTCCAGTCTTCAACCACCGTCTTCATCTTCGACATATCGTCGAATTGGTTATTCAGAATGGGTATAAACCCGGTCTTTCTGAACAACCCGCGTATATTAAAACAAATGTTACACAAACACAACATACGCCTCATTCCAACTCTGAATATTCTGTTATTTAAATATTCACATCTTTTGGGAAAGGTTCCCATTAATTTTATCCAAGATAAATTCTTTAAAATTTATCCTTTAATCTTCCTTTGGATGTCGTTTCAAACCAAATTATGGTTTTCTGAACTAGTCGAGATTAGCGAACCACAACGAAGTAATTATTTATTTTATTTACCAATCCCAACCTATTCATCCCATGAAGCAAAACTGGTAATACTCCATATCTAACACCACAGTGTTGTCGGTAAAATTAATTACCATTTCACGTTCAAATCTAATTAAAGATTTAACTATCGCTTTGGAGCAAAACTGGTAATACTCCATATCTAACACCACAGTGTTGTCGGTAAAATTAATTACCATTTCACGTTCAAATCTAATTAAAGATTTAACTATCGCTTTGGAGCAAAACTGGTAATACTCCATCCTCGCTCAATTTCTAAATTTGATAATTTAGGTTATAGACTCACATTTCAATCTAATTGCAGATTCGTTAAAACTCCTTTTACTGGGTTAAAGAACTAGGTGTTATTTAAAACACAGTTCGCGACAAACCCAAATCACATTATATTTATTATCGGGTTACAGAACTAGTGTTATTTAAAACACAGTTCACGATAAACCCACAAATCAATTCTGGTTCAACTCAAATCAAATATATTAGGAATTCTGATTATTTAAAACCCCTTTTTAAATCTAATTTATTTATTTTAAAAATAAAAACCTGGGTTTTAAATTGAGTTCAAACTAGTTCATTTCGATAAAAATCCATTTTTATCTTTTCAAATATGGAGTTTTTCATCCCAAATTTTCCCAAATCATTTCTTATGATTTTACACAAATTATTGATATTTTTAATAATTTTATTAAGGCCCGTACAATCGATTTCCAACAATGGCCATCGAACTGCACTTATAGCGACCTTTTTCGAATTTGATTTGGACGTAACTCCAAATCCAACCGTTAGATTTCAAATTTCTAATATTCATTAGAAAGCTCTTTTCGATACGAACCTAACGGTTCCGGTTTTAGGAGAATCCGACGGTCGGATCTCCCGTAATGTCCGTTTGAAATAAATGGTCGAAATTCACGAACTGCCGCTGCGCGGCGCGTTCTATTCAGGCCATTATATTATATATATAATATATATTTCGTCGATTTCTATTTAAAACGAATTATGTAAATAGTTTTAAATTCGTTTCAAAAGCAATTTCAACTTCCATTTCAATTCAAATCAAAATTGAATTCTTCTTTATAAATTCGTTTTAAAATTCATTTCTATTCAATTCAAATTTCAATTCAATTTGAATTCATTTCAATTCGCTTTCAATTCAATTTGAATTCGTTTTCAATTCAATTCAATTCCAAAGTCGTTTTCTATTCAATTCAATTCAAATTGGTTTTCTATTCGATTCAATTATTGGTTTTCTATTCGATTCGATTCAAATTGGTTTTCTATTCGATTCAATTCAAATTGGTTTTCTATTCGATTCAATTCAAATTGGTTTTCTATTCGATTCATATTCGAATTGGTTTTCTATTCGATTCATATTCGAATTGGTTTTCTATTCGATTCATATTCGAATTGGTTTTCTATTTGATTCATATTCGAATTGGTTTTCTATTCGATTCATATTCGTTATCGTTTTCAATTCAATTCATTTTCGTTATATATTCAATTGAAATCAAATTCGTTTTCTATTCAATTCAATTCATTTTCGTTATACATTCAATTGAAATCAAATTCGTTTTCTATTCAATTCATATCGAAATCGTTTTCAATTCAATTCATTTTCGTTATATATTCAATTGAAATCAAATTCGTTTTCTATTCAATTCAATTCATTTCGAAATGAATAAAATCGATATAAATATCGTTCACGTCCAAAATGGCGTCAATCTAATCAACATGGCTTAATGTATTTCTATTTCAAATATTCTATTTCAAATATTTCCTATTATCAAAATATTTGTTATTATCAAAATATTTCGTTCAACACATGACTAATCTCAACGGATGAGTACAGTCAACACATGAACCTTTATTTTATATTGATAAAGATGTAAATTTTATTATTAAAATATTTCGTTCAACACATGACTAATCTCAACGAATGAGTACAGTCAACACATGAACCTTTATTTTATATTGATAAAGATGTAAATTTTATTATTAAAATATTTCGTTCAACACATGACTAATCTCAACGGATGAGTACAGTCAACACATGAACCTTTACTTTATATTGATAAAGATGTAAATTTTATTATTAAAATATTTCGTTCAACACATGACTAATCTCAACGGATGAGTACAGTCAACACATGAACCTTTATTTTATAATATTCTTTATTTTCTAAATTGGAATGAGGCCCAATCAATCACCATATAATATTAATTATATGGATTTTCATACATCACACGTATATAATAGCATTGAAAAATAATCAACCATCAACCAAAGTGCACTACCCTGTATAAGCATCAAATATAGATATCTAACGCTTATAACAGCCTGTCAATCAATCGATCGACATATTTAATCAATCAGGATGAGTGAACTTCAAATTCCATCCCAATACCCGTGTGGGGTTTCAAACAATCAAACACAGATTTTATTTGTGCAGTTGGGCGATGTGTAAAATTTATCGTCCCAATCAATGTCAGTCAAATCAGTGCATATAAACAAATCGGTCGATTTGTTTATAAATATTTATTTATTCCCATTCACGCTAAAAATTATATTTTTAACGATAAAAATATTTTATTTTAACACATGGATTTTTATTCAGTTCATTTACAAAATAAAAATGACATTTTTATTTTTCTAACTTATCTTAGAAAATTTCGGCGGCATAACGGCACAATACTAGAAACGGGACGAGGCCTAGCCTTATCCCTGGTCTAGTGAAGGCCCACGCCATTCACAAATCAATCCAATCAATTTCATTTCACCAAACAATCAATTTCAATCAAATAATCTAACTAACTTTTGCAATCAAACAAACAAGTCCATGGTCTGTGGACAATTGTGTCGGGTGCTACTAAGCACCGTCTGCATACTAGTATATATATATATATATAACTAGAAAAAGAAATTGAAAGGTGAGAAATTCTCACAGATAGCTATCCTAGCTCCACGACACTTCATTGATAGAAATCTTCATCGCTATCGCATCTTCGTCATCTTCGTTGCCCGTAGCCACTACATATATAACAATCACACATTTTTATATTTTGATATCTTTAAAATAAAAATCACATTTTTATTTATTCACTTTCAATTAAAAAATCATATTTTAATAATTGCTTCATACATTTAAAAATCGAATTTTCACTTTGCTGTTCAATATATAAAAATCCCATTTTTACTATGATAAAGATTTCGCCTTTTTAAATATATCATACAAAAATCACCTTTTTTAAAAATATAGACTTCACCTTTATAAAAATCACATTTTTATTTTTCTACATATATAAAGGTGATATTTTTAATTCTCTACATAAACAAAAATCATATTTTTACCACTTCTACATAGTAAAGATTATATTTTTATTACTTTAAACATATAAAAATCATATTTTTAATTCTTTAAAAATATAAAAATCATGTTTTTATTATTGAAAAAGAAAAAAGAAAAAAACACTTCTTTTTCCCTAGCTAATGAACAAATAAAAATCTTCCTTTTACTTTTCAAATCCATGAATAAAAATTCAATTTTCATTTGCTCTTTGTTATTAAAAATATAAACATCATAGCTTATTATACTTCAACAGTTTGACCTCTTCTTCTTGCTAGAAATCCATTCTTTCATTTCTGAAAATCCATACTTTTATTTCTTTAAAAATCTATACTTTTATTTAGTTTCTAACTTTATATTATATATGAAAACAGAAAACTAAATAAACAACAGAAATAAATAATAATAATAATAAAAATAAAGACTCACTATAAAAATCAGAAGAGGAAGGGGGGGAAGAGTCTTCAGTCGAAGGAGAAGAGGGGGGCGTCGGCATCTGACAGGGCGGTGGCGGCTGCGTTGATTTTGGGGTCTCGACGGGTGGGGTGAGGCTGCGGAGGTCGCGAATTCGCGAGGAGGAGGCGCAGGTGCGGTGGGCCCTGCTGGTGGTGTCGCTCGGTGGTGAATCAGGGCGGCGCTTTGGGCTTCTGGGTGGAGAAAGGGTCGAGAAGAGGGGCGGCTGCGAGATGGGGGTTTGGGGAGGGCAGCGCCGGCCATGAGGAGGGCGACGGCGGCGGAAGTACTGGGGGGGGGGACGATCTCCTTCGTGGTTTTCTTCTTTTTTTTTCGTTTTTTAATTTTAACCTAGTTTCTGAGTGGAGAGGGAGTGTAGAGGGGTAAGGGCTTAAATATAAAAATATATTTATTTAATTTATTTTTCTAAACGTTGACTTTTTATACGAACTCGAAATGAGACCCACCGCCTGTCGTCCCTAGCGTTTTACCCCCATTCCGAACACAATGGGATATGTATCGCAAGCTGATTTGATCGTTTCAATTGGTTTCCTTTGAATTTACATTTAAATTACTATATTGAATTTTAAACGTACATTTCAAATTACCGGGGTCACATACTAACTCTAAAAATTCCAGAAAAATATTTTCTAGCTTCGTATTGACGATACGGTCCTAACAAAACTAGTTTCGTCGAATTCCGAGACCGTTTGAAAAATGGCCAATTTCCAGTCGATTAAAATCAACTGAAACTGGTCAAACGCGTTTTCCTTTGCCACGCTCACATATTGATTCGAAAAATTATGAAAATTGGAATCTAGCAATAACTTGACATCACGGATCCAACAAAAGTGGTTTCGTCGAAATCCGAGGTCGTTTGCAAAATTCCCATTTTTAAGGGCCTGAATTCCATAGCGACTATTCAGAATTTTCAACTGGACATATCTTTTGATTCCCGCTATGAAATTTTGATTTTTTGGATTCGTTGGAAAGATACCATCAATTAGATCCTAATGTTTTTGGTTTCACTAAAATCCGGATTGTTTTGCACCCGGTACATTCAATTGAAGTTTGAAATCGAATTATCGAACTACCGCGCCATTTTCAATTCTATTTATAATTATATATAAATATTTATATTCTAACGACGACGTATATAATATATACGTTCGAATTATATTCAAAATAAATTTTCTCGTCGATATTATTTAAAATAATCTATTTTAGATATTCAAAATTCGCTAAAATTGCCAAAATAAAAATTTTAAACTGGCCCAGAATTTCCGGGTTATTACATTCATAATATCATCTTTATTGTTAGCAATGTAGTTTTGTTTTGAATGAAATTAAAATTTGACAATACGCAATTGGTAGTACACTTACACTTATACATGAATGACCAGTTAGTTAAACAAAGCAATCAGTGCGTCTATAATTTGGATGCAGATGTGATGTTTTGTAGCACGTCATAATGAATTTCCCCTTTAGATGTATAGTATTTATTTGTTGCAATATTTCATGCAAAAAGGGTTAGCTCTAAAATTCATTATATATTATCGTTCGATCAAGGGTTGGTTCAATTTTGGGTTGTTAAACCAGAAAAAAGAAAAGGAAAAAGTTACAAAAAAAGTTGATGTATGTAGATAAAATTATAGACTTCGCGGTTGATTTTCTTTCTATATAAAATAAAATTTTAATGAGAAAGTGAGTGTATTTGCCCGTGTATTTGGGGAAATATTTATGTACCCATGTATAAAATTATTCCGAGTAACACAAAGGAGAGTGTTAATACAATGTACAAGAATTTGGGTAAATATTTATCTACCCACGTATGAGTGATGAAGTTTTATTGAGATATAAAAAAACATTCCAATAGCAGCATTAGATTCTGATATTTTTCTAATCATTTTTTGTGTAGATATGTATTTCAAAAGACAATATGATGAATACGGGTGCGTAGAAAGTGCTTACAAGCAAGTTTGGTTATGTTTTCTATTATTATATTATATTATTATGTTTTCAACCTTATGTTTGTGTAACTTGAATTTACTGCGTTATATTTGTATTTTTTTGTTTCTTTGAAAACATGTTTCATCTTTGTTGTCTACTAATTTGGTAATGGTAAACTTGCTATGAAATTTCTTTTCCTATTTTTTTAGCTTTTAATTTGAAGAGTGGTTGAGTCTATTTATGTTACTGAAAGTATCAATTGTATATTTTAAAATAATTTTCATATTTCGAACCCGTAACACATCGGTGGTGTCATAAATTATTAGTTTGAAACAAGCATTTGTGAGTGTTGTAGGTTATTATCTTAAAACACTCACTAAGTGTTGTAGATTATGAACTTGAAACACTCATCGAGTGCTGCAGAATATAAATTCGGAACACCTGCTGAGTGTTTTAATTCGTCAATCTGAAGCATAATACAGGTGTTCGAAAATCTGCAACATACTAATCGGCAACACCTAAAAAGTGTTTCTAAAAATTTTAGCAACATTTTATTACTGTTTCAAATTGGCCATTTAGGTGTTGTGGAATAAGATTTTTAAATATATATACATATATATATATATATATATATATTGAAAATTATATATATATATATATATAGTGGAAGTCGGCCCACACAGTAGTTTAGGCACAGTTTGCATCCAGTATGAAGCGAACACATAAGTTTTAAAATATAGGCGGACATGGCTAATTTCAATCGGTTGTTTTTTAAATTTGAGAGATGTTATTGGTCAAGTGTGGCTAGTCTGGATTTATTTAAGAAATCCAACAGTTTGAGATCGCTAAGCTACACTACAACTAGACCCTTGGAACTAGTTATTCCCTCACGATGTAATCTTTTTCCCTTTGAGTTCTCTCCTTTTTAGACGGACCTGACCTAAATTTTTCTAGGAAAATGATTTATAAAATAAAATATTTATATAATCCTATTAGAGACAGGATCTGCAGCAACTATGAAGAAAGAGCTTAGGACCATGGGTGAATAAAGTAATTATTTAGATTATAAGTAGCTTATAAGTTTAGGGTTTTCAATAGTTTTACTTAAAGCTTTACTTGCATTTTTCCAGCAGTTTTTAATAGTCTTTTTTTATAAGTAATTTACTATTTTTCCTACAGTTCCCTTTATTTATTTGAGTTATGTAAGTTCTTTTTGTTTTTGTAAGTTCTTTCTTTTCAGTCTTTTTCCTTGGTAGTTATTTTAACCAGTTATTATAGCCTTTTTGCAATCTTTTACCTTTTTTAGTGTCGACCCGCTTTTTACAAGGTAGTCACATATTGGATTACGGCTATCAAAGTATTCATGACTTGGTCATGGGCTTAGGCGAGCTCGAATATACTTGGTTGAAGTATGTTAAACTCTTGAAGACATGAATATTGATACTTGGAATTTGGATCGGTTAAGATCTCGGCTCGACTATCCTCATAACTTCTATTCGTTCTGGGTTGGCCAACGCTCCTACTCGGCTATCTCGGGTTGATCGTCCCACTTGGGTGTGGGTCCTACTATGCACAACCAAGTCATAACTTGAAGGAACGAAGCGGGGGAGGAAGTCCCTCTGGATCAGCCAATCTGGTTTGACTATGTCGAGCCGGATCCTGGATATTTCATGACCACTTGAACATGGTCAACGCACTACTCCGCAAAATCCGGATCGGTTGCCACGTGTTTTGGTCGAGCCAGATCCGTGCTCATCTATAAATACACCTCCAAGAGATCATTTCAAAGGATCAAGCTTGAACTCTCTGGCATGGTGACGCAAGGACTTTGCTGTCATTAAAATACTTTCTTTTCTCTTCTTTCTTTCATAGAAAATTAATTGTGTAGCATTCGTATGATATAATAAAAATATAGATTACACTAAGTGGACATATGTCTGTTTATTGAACCACTATAAAAATTATGTGTCTCTTTTTCGTTACTGCTTCTCTGTGATTTGAGATTGCTATGATTTATTATTACTTCTATGATTCGGGTATTGAACTTGGAAGAACCAAGTTCTAAGTCAACATTTTGGCGCGCCATGAAGGGGGGAACACTGCTCAATTTCTTGCTTAATGGAAACAGATTGCTTCAGGATTTGAAGATGGATAAAAGAAAAAAAGGGGGGGTACTTTCACTTGTTCCGAAGGCGCAAGGAATGAAGGAAGTCAGGAATCTTCCACTGTTGGTAATCCCTCCAATTACTTAACCCGAGATGAGGTGGATGATGTCATCAAGGGATTGCAAACCCGCATGAAGCAGTAGGATGAGCTTCTCTGTAGACAAGAGGAAATGATGAATAACTTCCTCGTAAGAATTGATGGATCTAAAGGCCAGGATGCCAAAATTTAGTCGTTGGGGTAGGACCCAACAACGCGGCACCAATGCACTCAAAAACTCTATTGCAACCTCGCTTGATTGCAATTTCGGCTCGGCCTGGCATGGATGACGTACCGAATAGGGCAAGGGCCAATCTCCCTGAAGATGTAGAAGTGAATCACGGCACTATGGTTCAAAATATCTTGAACAATGGGTCTGAAAACATGGCTCGACCACGTGCTACTTTGAATGTAGAAAACGATGTTGTGCGAGAAACCCGATTCAATTGTACCGAACCGGCCGGGTTTAACTATGTAGGACCGAATCTCGAGGGCATAACCGAACCGGATTTAGTCAATCTATGACAGGATTTCATGCTAAGGGCAACAACATTGGTTTGGATGGTTGGCAACAGCTGATTGGCGATGATAATCAAATCGCAGATGTGATTAAATGCTTTATGAGAGGCGAAGTATATAAAACAGATATGGATTGTGTTAATCACGACTCCCTTACTCGGGCTATCCAGAATTCTCGAAATCCGCCAAATTTCAAATTACCCATCTTGAAGGCTTATGATGGTAGGAAGGATCCTATCGTGCACATGATGCGCTATATGCATCATATGGAAGTTTTATTGGCATCGAAGAACGTCATGGATAAATGCTTTCCTCTTTACCTAACTGATATTGCTGGCATGTGGTTCAGGCAGTTGGAGTTGGAATAGGTCAATAGTTGGAATGATTCTAAAGAAAATACATTTTCAAAATTTATTATTTTTAAGATATAAAAACCATTATCCCCTTAAGTCAGTAAAATCTTCCTTTTGACTCCTTTAAATCTTAATCCCTATCTTTTTCTCTTGTACATAATGGCAAGCCCTTCTAATCTTTTAAAGGGGGTACCAATACCTGCTTGGTTCTGTAGATACCTTCAGGCTATGGCACTAGTGGATTAGCTATAAGGACCAGTGCAAGATCCAACAACAACTGATGGATCCCCGGCTCAACCACTAGTAGTAGTTGATTTCCCTAGATTTTATATTTATTTTTCTAGCCTTGGCAGTAAGACATTCTTAGGGATTGAGATGTTTGTTTAGGCTCGGACATGACTACGTAGTACAAAGAGAATTTTTGGTCTTATAAGACTAGCAAATCGAGATAGAGTACAACTTGCTTCTTTGCAGCCAAAGGAAGAGTCTTCCTATTGGTGGAAAGTCATAAGGGCGGAGGCTGGAGCTATGCATTGGTATCGGTTCTAGGATAGGTTCGAGAGAATGTTCTTATCTCAAGTAAAAGGTGCACAATTTGATAAATTCATCCAGCTAAGACAAGGAGATTTATACATCGACCAATTCAATGAGCTGTTATTGTTTGAGTTAGATCTCGTTAATGCACCCTAAAAGAAGGCTACTAAGTTCGCAAAGGACTTGAACCAACCCCTTCAAGGGTTAGCATTGAATCACGTGCAGATAAGGGCTAACTTTAAGTCTTTAGTGGAGATGGTTTTGATGTCAGATGGAAATAATTTGGAAGTCAAGGAAGATAAAGAGATTCCAATGGTGGCTGAGACCAAGAAGAAATGGCGGAAGAACAAGAAGAAAGGTGGTGGTCCGCAGAAAGGGCAGATCCAAAATGACAATAATTGCCATAATAATGGATTAGTGGACTACTATGCTAAGATTGCAAGAGAGACACCATGATAGTAAAGTACTACAATTGTGGTTTGGTTGCACATTTTAGCAGAGCATGCCCTCAGAATCTGTGCAGTTAAAGCGCTTAGCGATTCTATAGCGGTAAAGGTGTAAAAAGATGTAGTAGGGATAAAGCGGGGATATAGCGGAGGCGTAAAAATGTTAATTAGATGTAAAACTATATAATTAAAATTAACTAATAATCATTCTCGCATCATTTGTGTAAAATAAATGAATATAAATTAATATTATGTAAGAAAATAAAAGAATATCATGGTTATGCACACTAGATTCGAGGATTCGTACAAATTTTTATCTTATATAAGGTACTTATGACTTAAAATTAGCTCTTTAGATTAACTTTTTTGATGTATTTTAAAAGAGAACTGGTCAAGTCATCCTTTTTATATTAATATTGCTAAAGCATGTGCTAAATAGCGCTGATTTAGCGCGTGCAGCCGAAAATAGCGGGGATTTAAGCGGAGCTACTGTTCATCAGCGCTAAATGGAAATAGCGTAGCAGCCAAAGAGCACTATGGGCTATAACGGGGCTTTTGTGGGGCTTTAACTGCATAGCTCGGAATGGCAGTGAAGCACAGAGAGCTAGTGCACGAGTTACACAGATTCAGGCAGTGGATGCAACATCATCGAGTAGTGGACTGAATAGAGGTAGGAAGATCTCAGTTAAAGGTTTGATTACTATAACACCCCATAAAATATACCATAAATAGACATAGATAATTAAATTATATATAAATAATAATAAATTAATAAAACATTAATAGGCTAAAAATACGAATTTTGGAAAATTAGGAATTAGGCCACGTAAGTATGACTATCATGTTCGCGGCGAGATCCTGATCTGTTTTCATATTTTATTTACTGATACGGAGCCCGTAGGAAGAAGATATTAATAAAACAAGTTATCTGTTCAAATTGAATGAATAAATATCTGGAATAAAAATATATTAATTGTCGTAAAAGAATACTCTACAAGAATTTGAATTGTGTATAAATATATATATATATATAGAAGGGGTTAAGAATGATAAACTAATGAAAGAATCAATGTAATAAATTCATAAATTAATAAAAAAAGAATCGTTACAAGAGATTAAATCTCCCGGCTCGACCCTAAAAAGGTGGTCGACCACCCTTATAAGAGGGGGTCGACCACCCTTATAAGAGGGGGTCGACTGCCCTCCTGACGGAAGCGTGGTGGAGGTTGTTTTTGATAAAGGACTTATTTATAAATTGCATCAATGGATTGTCCGGATTAAATCTAACTAAGCCTACGGTTTATATACACACTTGTAACTACAAATATAGCCCCCTAGCCTCACTCTAAACCTACTCTCATTCATTTTGTGCCTCCATATTTTCCCTCTGTTATTGCTGAATTCCAGAAAAAGGTTAGGATTCTCTTCTATTCCATTCCATCTTTTCTGATATAGATTCATATAGATTTAGATTCTGGAATTTAATTATATATATGTGTGTGTGTGTGTGTTTGTGTGTGTGTGTGTGTAACGAGCCACATTTTATGTACTGAAGGATCATAAAATATTATTTAATTCTCCAATGGTCAAATCTTTCTCAATTTTTGATATGTTGTTCATGGGAATGTGGGACATATCCTGATTTTACCAAAAAAAATTATGACCATTTTGCCTCTGTTATTTTTTAAGGCATACCTTTTGAATGGGATCGAATCAGTAGCTGGGATCGATCTCATTGGATTGGGAATGGTGTTTTCAATTCCGTAGAGTGGTCACATTAAGGATTTAGCTGAGCAGTTTGGGAGAAATTAATGTTTTAGTGTTGCTTTTTTGGGGACATACTAATTAGTCATTGGTGGGATGATTAGTGAGGCCCATTAATACTAGGGGTTGTTGGCTATAAATAGGAGGGTAGGGGTAAAGAGAATTTATTAGTCTCTTCATTCCTTCATTTGGTTGGGTGCCCGTGATTCTCCGGCCCAATCAAATACGCTTCCACTTCATTTTAATTCGTAGATTTGTGAACTAGGATTGAAGATGAACATCGAGGACGGGTAGACCACATCAATTGGATTGATTCGGAAATTATTCTTTGCTATTCTTCGTTGTCCATAATTAGAGATTGTTTATTTGTGGCTATTTTATGGATTTGGTGAGTGATAATCATCTCTCACACGGATGCAATCGAGTATTTGGGTTTGTTTGATCTTAATTTCATCTATACAAGTTATATTCACCTAGATCTAATCAATGTAAGTATATTTTGAATTTGGATCACACTATAGGATCTAATTTATTTAATTATAACAACAATCTATATGTTAATATTGAAATCATTGACTTTATGCAAGTTTAGATCCAATTACTGATTTGTTTATCCTTATTTCATGATTTGGTGAATTTGGTATGACTATATAATGATTATTTGTTGTTCTAATGATTGCATGGTGATTGTTTGTTGTGCTATTGATTGTTTGGTTGAAACTGGAGGATGTGGATGAGTTGTAATCATAGACATTCATGGTTAAAGCTTAGGTTGGTTGGTCGGAGCAAATCGGAGGTTCGGCTGATCAAAATCGGACAAAACTTGGCGGAGGAGCTCCGGAGGGGGAGGAGCCGAGGAGATCTGGAAAGTTTGATCTCCAAAATCCACTTTTATGATGGGTCACATGGATTGAGTCGTGTGGCATGAATCAGGTCGCATGGCATGACTTGGGTCGGGGTGCCTAAGTCGTTTGGATCTTGCAAAGTGAGAATATCAGTCGGGTCGAAGCAGTCATGGATCAACCGAGGTCAGCAAGAAAATTCTAAGTAGTGGGTCGTATGAGCTTGGTGTGATGGATCGGGTCCAATTGTGTGCAAGGTTGTGTGTAATGACTTGAAGGAGTCAGGTCGTGGCATGCTTTGGGTCGGTCAGGGTATGGACTGTTGTTTTGTTGGATCTTTGGTTCGCGATAGTTATGATGTTGGCTTTCCCACTAGTTGATGGGTCGAAGGGTCGTGGGGACGACCTATAGATGCGTCGTGAGAGACCCAGAGATGTTTCATGAGCGGCCCATCATATATTAACTAGATGGAGTTGATTTCTAGTAAGATATTTTGGCATGGTTTAGGAAGTCTATATGTGGAGTTTTGTAGCCATTGGACCTAACATGATGAAGATGATACCGGCGAATGTTGTAGCTTCCATGTTGAATTCAGGTTGAATGTTCGAAGCCAGGTCGTGTGATTGTTGATCGTGGGATGATGAAACGAGGTTATGAAGACGACTCAAAAGGTTGTTTGAGCTCGTAGATAATGGCTTGCTCAAGAAGGCGCTTGAGCTTATGATGTAGTCGTCAGGAGGGATGCCTAGAGTTTTGAAGCGCTAAGGGATCGTTGTTAGTCGGAGGTTCTAGCGGACTCAAAGCAGGGGTATAATGGGGGAACCCAAAAGACTAAGTGATTAGTCGAGTACCATGGGCAGTCACGATGGGCCTAGATACGAGTTACAATGGCGTATGGAGTTTTGCTAGAACCGGGTTACCATTAGCCTTTGATGTATGGAAGGATAGGCTAGTCATACGATTAACAATAGATTCAAGGTAAGGCATACAGTGATATCCAGGGTTATGGATGTTATTGTTTTCTTATATCGTTTTGTGTGGATTATTCGACGTTAAGGGAGATATTTCATGGGTGCTTATCTGATGTTGGTTTCGGCCTTCGGGGTTTATGCTTGAGAGGTATTAAACTTAATTAGGACGGTCCATGCTTGATAATTGGTTGCTATGAATGTTAATGTTTGTTTCTTCTCTAATTCTCTGAGAAGGTTATCACCGTAGGTTGAGGAAGAGAAGTTGTATTGGGGAATCCTATTCTGTTGATGTATTGGGCTGATTAGATGATTGAACTACCTATTATCCATATGCTTTATTATTGATGTTGATAGTTGTTTTATCACTCATTAAGACTATTGTACGACTCAAGGTTTTATGTTTCCCTCTTATTACCTTGGGTTGTTCATCAGTGTTATTGATGGGTAGACTACGTGACAGGTAGTAGGTCACGATGAAGACGAAGCTACTGAGTAACGATGAGAAGGAGGCTGACGCATTACTGTCTACTATACATAATTGTTGTTTCCCCTGATATTGTTGATATGTTATTTTGAATGAAACTATAGTGAGGCTCTTTGTACAAATTTTATGTAATACAGTTGTTTGGTATTGAATTTTCATGGAGATATGAAAAGTTGAAATTTTGTTCTATTATGCTTCGCTATTATTTCCTGTTGTATATGTTTTATTATATTTTATCCATGCGCTGTGAGTTATATAGCCGGTTCTGTTGGTGTTATTCTACCTTGATGATCGTCCATAGCTACGTGGCACGTCTTTCAGCGCACTATTTCCTTTGTTAAGTGCGAGAGTTATGGGTGGTCATCACATTTGGTATCAGAGCTTTGGGTAATCAATTTTATCCAAAGTTTGGGGTATAATGACGTATGAGTGACGTATGTGTACTTTTGAATGGATGATTACTATATTATAGTGTATAGTATAATAGCACATTAACTCCATTGCAGCTTTTCTCATGTGTGGACTAATCATTCTATTTTCAAAGTTAGAATGATTCATCGATCTTTGAGGCATGCTGCTAGGGAAGCACTTGCTCCTCGAAGGGGATTGGGAGGAGTTTTACCTGATTAGCCAGTTATGTTCGAGGCCATGATGGTAGCGATCATGAGGAGGGAACCCTCTCTAGAATCAGCTGGGGTAGATGTTGGAGTTCAGGTACATGTGCCTAGGGTGGTTGATTTTGTTAAGATGTGTAAGTATTTCACCGCTTTGGGAGGGAACCCATTTTTGGGGATAGAGCCGACTGTCGAGATTCAAGGGTGGCTTGATACTTGTGTTCGAATATTCAGAGATTCGGGTATCGACGATGCAACTAAGAGGAAGTTTGCATCGAGGTAGCTACAGGGCAGAGCTATGTATTTGTGGAACTATGTCACTTTAGAGACTCCTGAGGATGAGGTCACTTGGGATCAGTTCCAAATCAAGTTTGAGACGAAGTTCATTTCTACCGCTGAGAAGTCAGTTCCATTCAAAAAGTTTGTTGAGCTAAAGCAGAGTGGTCGACCAGTGTTGGAGTACATTTCTGAGTTTGAAGCTTTGTTCAAGTATGCTTGTTCGTATATTAAGACTCCTCGTAAGAAGAACGAGAAATTTGTCATGGGCTTGGATGCATATCTTGGGAAGCAGTTGGTTGATCATTTGGATGACCCTTATGAGAAGATTATTGATAAGCTTTAAGGCACGAAATTTTGTTTCCCAAGGAAGAAGTTGTTGTTGCAGCCAAAGAGTATCCAAAACCATGGCAGGGTGGTAATAAGAAAAAGTGGAACGGAAAAAGGAAGCAACAACAGCAACAAGAGAACATTGGCCAGAAGAAGCAGAAAGGCTAGGTGACTTGCTACAACTGTCAGCAGAAGGGCCATTATTCTAAGGATTGTAAGAATTCGAAAGCCGAGAAGAAGTGCCATAATTGTGGTAAGCCTGGGCATTTCAAGAAGTATTTTCCAAAACCGTCGAAGGGCAAGCAGATAATGAAGGTATATGCGTTGGAAGTTGTGCTAACTTCTTCGAAAGCTCCTACGGTGGAGGAGAAAGAGAAGAGCGTTGTTGTTCAAGATACGCTTTCCATTAGGGATTTTTTAGTTCGAGTGTTGCTTGATACTAGAGCATTGCATTCTTTCATTTGTAATGAGCCTGTGTGCCGGTTGGGTTTGGAACTCGAGATTGTTGATAGACCGCCGATTGTGACTAATCGATTTGGGGGTTTGTCTAGTCTTTGTATGCTTTGTTTTAGTCTAGTATTATTGAGTCATGATTGCTCTTTTGTGTGTGATTTCTTTGTTTTGAACTTCGCAAGGTTTGGGATTATTATGAGTATAGACTGGCTCAAGAGGTATGCGGCTAAAGTGGATTGCGAGAAGCTCGAGGTGACAGTCGGGATTGTGGAAGGGCGAGTGGTTGTGATTCGATGTAAGCCTGAAGATGGGGTCTTTGTAAGCTTTTTATATTCGCTTGTGATTCTACGGGAAGGGTTTTCATCTGTGCTTATTGCTAGGGAGTTTGATGATGTCTTTGACGAGGTCAAAGGTTTGCTGCCGCATCACGAGATTGAGTTCAGGGTCGATTTGGTCGATGGAGCCATACCTATCGTTATTCGCCTTAGGTGGAAGGTTCCTAGAGAACAGCGAGAGTTAGAGGGGCAAGTAAGTGACTTTTTGGGAAAAGAATTCATTCGGTGGAGCATGTCCTAATAGGGTGTGCCAGTTGTGTTTGCAACCAGGGTTGATGGATCTTTGAGATTGTGTGTGGATTATCGTGAGCTGAACAAGGTGACTAAGAAAACAGGTATCCATTGCTGAGGATAGATGACTTGTTTGATCTGCTTCACGAAGCCAAGATGTTTTCCTAAATGGATTTGGAGATGGGATTTCACCAGTTAAGAGTGGCGAAGGATAGTGTGCCGAAGAATGTTTTTAGGACACCATCCGATTTCTTGAGTGGTTTGTTATGCCATTTGGATTGACCAACGCACCAGCGTATTTCGTGGATCTTATGAATATGGTATTCAGAGATCAGTTGAGCAAGTTCGTGCTTGTTTTCATGGATGATATCCTGGTTTGTTCCCGGAATGAGGAAGAGCATAAGACGCACATGCGAGTTATTTTGGAAATCTTCCAAAGATATCAGCTAAGAGCTAAGTTTTCAAAGTGTCACTTCTGCAAGAATGAAATGAGGTTCTTAGGCCATGTTGTTTCCGAAAACGGAATAGCGGTGGATCCCGCTAGGTGGTAGCAATCTAGGATTGGGATAGACTTAAGAATGCGACGAATGTTAGGAGTTTCCTTGGGTTGGCGGGATATTATCGTCGATTTATCAAGGATTTCTTCGAGATAGCTACACCGTTAACAGGATTGACGAGGAAGAATCAAGTGTTCACATGTGATGCGAAATGTGAGTAAGCTTTTGGAATACTAAAAGAGAGATTGACAAGTGCTCCTATTTTGACTATTCCAAGTGGGAATGAGGAAATGATGGTATATACCGATGCATGTGGTACTGGACTTGGAGCAGTGCTGATGCAGAAGGATAGAGTTGTGGCCTATGCAAGTCTACAATTGAAGTCACATGAAAGAAATTATCCGACTCATGATGTGGAGTTAGCAGCAATCGTGTTTGCTTTGAAGATGTGGATACATTACATATTGGGGGTTCGATTCGAGCTATTTATGGATCACTAGTCGTTAAAGTATCTTTTCTCCCAAAAGGATTTGAATCTTCGGCAGCAGCGATGATTAGAGTTTTAGGCATCTTATGATTTTGGTATTGCCTATACTGCTGGTAATGGTAATGCAGTGGCAGATGCATTAAGTCGAAGACATGGTGGTTTGGGAGCAATGTTTCTGGAATGGAAGCACCTTGAGTTTTTGGTAGGATTTGATTTCAGGCCTAGGTGTGAGTTAGAGCCTGAAATATTGGCGAGCTTATCGATAAGACTAACTCTCATTGTAAGGATTGGCAAAAGGCAAAAGCTGACGTAAAGCATGTCGAGATCATCCAGAAGTTGGAAGCGAGAGTGGAACCAGAAAAGGATAAGGAATTCGAAATCGATCGGAATGGCTAGTTTCGAAAGAAAGGAAGACTGGTTGTTCCTGATATTGATGGATTGAGAGATCGGATTCTGAGAAAATGTCATCACTCTAAGCTGATGATTCATCCTGGTGGTAATAAGATGTATCGGGACATGAAGCAGACTTATTATTGGGAAGGTATGAAGAGGGATGTTTGAAATTTTATTTCCAAATGCATGTACTATCAGTTGATGAAAGACGAACAAAAGAATCCGAGTGGATTGCTTCAGCCATTTGAAGTTCCAACGTGGATGTGGGAGCAAGTATCGATGGACTACCTACCAGGGCAGGAAATGAAGGGATTTGGGTCAAAGTGGATCGCTTAACCAAGAGCACAAGGTTTATTCCGGTCAGATCGACTAGGACATCGTCGGAGTTGGATAAGCTATACATTAAATGGATAGTTCGATTCCATGGTATGCCAAAAAGTATAGTGAGTGATCAATACTCGTTGTTCACTAGTGGATTTTGGAAGAGTTTGCAAGAGAGTTTGGGAACCAAGCTATGTTTGCGTACGACTTATTATCCCCAGACTGATGCTCAAACTGAGTGAGTGAATCGAGTATTGGAGGATCTCCTTAGAGCTATGTATTGGAGCTTGGGGGATCATGGTGTAACACCCCGTATTTTCTATGAACGCATAAGTAACAAATCAGAGAATAATTAATTTTTAAAATAAGAATAAAGGGAAACAGGTTGCGCCATTGTGTTCGTCTCGAAATTCTGCTTGGAAACGAGTCCGAGTTTTCGAGAAACGGAGTCCGTATGAGGGAGATATGACCCTCCGAAGTTTCAGGAATTTTCAGAACCAAAAACAGCTCGAAATTCGAATTCAAACGCCAACGTAGACTGGGCGGAAATTTTCCCGCCCAGGACCAGGTCGACCTAGGGGTCGACACTATGGTCGACCTCCCAGGGACCAGGTCGACCCTATGGTCGACCTGGTGACAGAACCCAGTTCTGAGCCTAGGTTCATTCTGATGTATCTGGTCACGTTTTCTCTCTAGATTCGTCCGCCTAATCCTATATAAACAGCCTCCTAGCCTCATTCTCTTTACACCATTTCATTATCTCCTTATGCTGCCTCTGAAATATTATAAATAAACAAAATAATGGTGTCGCTACTCTGCTGGAATCAAAACTAGAAATAGTGCATCTTCTTCCAAATCCGAATAAGATTAAAAAGAGAACAACTGCAACTCTTCTTCTATAATCCAACCAAGGCAAGCACAGTTATTTTTAGATATGAATTTTAATTATGATCGTGACATGGTTGATAATCTGAATCTGAGGTTATGCATATTCTGTTCTGTTTAGATCTATCCTATTGTAACTATTCTGTATCTCTGTTCTTTCTGTTCTATAGCCAGGCTACCACGAGCCTGAGCCAAATCTCATAAGAGATTGACGCACGAATGCCAAACTTTTGGGGCAAATAATGAATGATGCATAAATTGGGCATGACTGATCTGTGACTGATTTGAGGAAAGAATATTGGATGTAGCTAGAACATAAATCTGAGACATATGGCTGGACATGTTTGAAACATAAAGTGTATTGAACATATGACTTGAGGCATAGAAAAATATTGGACATATGACTTAGGATTTGGGCGTAAAGATTTAACTGTAAATAAGCAATTGATTTAGATGCATAGCACATGTTGTAATTCAGGACATAAGTTGGAGGCATATTATATGAGATTGTTTATGACTTAGAATATAAAGGACATAAGTTGTAATTCTAGATCTGGACATACTTTATATATTATAGTCTGTAATTTAGAAGAAGGAGGATTATTTTGTATATAACTTAGGCGTAAAGACCTATATTAAATAGGATAACCATTAATGTGAACACACCTAAAAGTGGGTTTTTGGATATGTGACATGCATTGTAATCAATGGCTATATTTGGCATAATTTATATGTAAGCTTTTTTTTTGAGAATATTCTGAACTATGCAAGTTTAACCAAAACTTGGGACATATGTTATATGGTAAATTATGACCATAACTTAGGCATGTAAGTTTAGGCTCACTCCATGATTAGGCAAGATATGTGAATAAGACTTTGAGAAATGTTTAAATCTGCTATCTGCTTAATATGTTAAATTTGCCTAACCCGCTAAATCTGTTACTTGTTTAATTGCCTAAACTGTTAAATATGTTTAATCGCCTAATCTGCTAATTATGCCTAATCTGTTAAATCTGTTGAGTTGCCTAGTCTGCTAAATCTGTTGAACCGTCTGAGCTGCTAAATCTGTTAGATCTGTTGAAAAGCTGAATGATTGTGATTTGTGTAAAACATGTCAATTTGTTTAATCTGCTGCGACTTGAAAAGAAGTCAAATTTGTTAAATTGGCATTATTAGTCTGATATTTGTAATGGAATAAACTGGTTATAATAAAAATGCTGAGACACGAGGTTAGACTCATGTTTGCGGTAGAAGCCTGCCCGGACCCAACCGGCTCAACCAGCAACCGCAAACTGCTAGTCTAATGTGAGAGGTCGTAGGCATAAATAAAATATGCTTAGACACGAGGTTAGGTCTGGCTTGTGGCAGAAGTCTGCCCGGAACCGCCCGACTTATCCAGCGGCCACAAGCTACCGACCTAATGTGAGAGGACTGCGCATTAACATTTAATTAATGCAAATCTGAGATAAATATGATGTCTAAAACGTGTTGGGTAGATAGGGCTAAACCAACTGGACTGATGAATTAATAAACCTGTTTCGTGAATCTGTAGGCCCAATGCAAAGTTAGACAATCTGTTAGTCTGTTAAAACTTTACATCTGATCCATCAGTCTGAAAAACCTGTTGACTTGATTTTTTGGTTTGTGAACTAGTTGATTGTGAACTCTGTAGGCCTAAAACTTGTTAACAAGTTAATCTGAAATCTGTTAGTCTGGGGACACAAGGTTAGGAGGGAAAATACTTGTGTCATATGTTGTTTGGGACCCATATTAGTCAGTAACCCTTTCTGGTATCGAAACTATGACCCAACAGTAGGTAGGGTCCGGGCACGCTTACTGAACTAATTATAAGCGGTTCATTCCAATAATGGCGAGGGGTGTTGATGGTGCATTCCAACCGGGTCATGTGCGTGCATGGATCCCGGTCTGCCTCTGAGGACGTAAGACGCCGTGACATCTGTAAATAGGTCTGTGTCATTCAAATGTTGCCACTTTGGGGAGTGATACACCCTTCCGTGGGGCTGGCACAAGGTATTTATGTATTAGGAAGCCGATCGCTTGGGGTAGATTTAGGGTACACTTAGTTCTGTCTGTTTCCGTTAGGGTACCGTCTGTTTCTGTTGGGTGGTAACACATGTCTGTTCCTGCGTGGTACCGTCTGTTGGGGTGGTAAAGGCCCATTTACTAGTGTACACCTAATTCTAACATTCTTTTTCTGTAAGGGTTATTCTGTTTCTGTTCCTGTACCTTCTGTTCGGGTGGTAAAGGCCCATTATTCTGTATCTGTTTAGACATTAGGGTAACACCTAATCCTGTTATACTAGTATTAGTGCAGAGGAGTAAAATATAAGTAAGAAGCATAACTTGGGCAATATCATTCTGTTTCTTCTGTTTAGCTTAAGTATATTAGTTACTCCTGTTGATATTGTCTCTTATCCAGCTTTATTTTCATGTCATGATATTATTATCTGTTCATATGCTGAAAGTCACTGGACTTGCCAGACTTTATGTCTGACCTTGCTTGTTTTCGCCCCTTCTCTTTCGTTTCCCCCCTAGGTTTGTAGGGTGGAAATCTAGGAGCTTGATTTGGACTTTCTCTATTTGAAGTATCACTTGGCCTTGGCCCTATCTTTCCATGGCAGTTTATGTTGGGGATTATGATTTTAAAAACTATGCATTCTGAAGGCTTTTGTACAAGACTGATATTTTTGTACTTGAATTCTAATATTGTGATTTGAAAAGATGTAACCAAATTTACTTCGGTTTCTGTTGTAATAAAGTTATAAAATTTTCAAGTACTGTTTTATCTGTCTTGTAAATTTCTGTTCTGCCTACTAAAACGCTCCATCAAAGTTAAGGCATTCCCTTTGTGAGTGACCTTAACGGAGGTGGGGTGTTACACTTGGTATCAAAGCTGAAGGTTACCAGATTTGATAAAAAGTTTTGGAAAACTATTTTCAAAAAGGTTTTTAAAGAGGAAGTATTTTCAAAAGTAGAGTTTATTTTGAAAAACATAATCCCCAAAGCCATAGCCTATCTTTTTATCCTTTGTTTTGAATCTTTCCTTTTTCTTTCGTTTCAGCATGTCTGGGGATCTTAACCTTCCTGAGGGCGTACCGGTACCTGGCTGGTTCAGGAGGTACTTAGAGGCTAGGGCCAACGATGCAGGCCCAGCATATATTCCTCCTCCAGCCGCAGCGATTCCCCCTCCTCCGCCCCCTCCTCGTGCGATTGCTTTCTCAAAGATCTGTAAAGATTTTAGGGCCATGGATGGAAAGGATTTCAAGGGAATTGAATCATTCGTAGAAGTGAGGAACTGGCTCAAAGAAACTGAGGATCTGTTCATTATCTTCGAGGTGGACGATAGGCAGAAGGTACAGTTGGTGGTATGGTTGCTCAAAGACGAAGCTTCCTACTGGTGGGAAGTCACTAACGCCGAGAGGCCAGTTGAAACATGGATGGATTTCAGAACAAGGTTTGAGACGAAATTCCTCCCGCAAGCTGAACGAAGTCTACAACTGGAAAAGTTCTTATCTCTTAAGCAAGGAAGTATGACGGTCAAGGAATACGTCAACCAGTTCAACCAACTGGCTAGGTTCAGACTAGATTTAGTCAACACCCAGCATAAAAAGGCTCTCCGCTTTGTTAAAGGATTGAACGAGTCACTGCATAGCCTAGCCATGACCCATGTACCCATGGGAGCGACTTACGAGAGATTGGTGGACATGGCACTACTACATGAGGAAGACAAGGGCAAGAAAGAGGCAAAGAAGGAAGAACCACAGAACAAGAAAGCATGGCCCAAAAAGGAAACACAAAAGAAGGATGAGAAGTCTGAAGATAAGAAGGAGAAAAAGTGCTTTACTTGTGGAAGCTCGACTCATCTGAACAAGGATTGCAGAAAAAGAAAGGGCATTTGCTTCAACTATGGTGAGATGAGACACTTCACTAGGGATTGCCCGAAGAAACGAGGGTAAGGACAGAGGGCAGGACCAACTTCTGGAGGGCAGACGAACACTCTCGAAGCTAGTTGATAGGATAGAAATAGGGAAACTTTCTATAGGAAGTTTAATTTCTTTTTGTTGAGTTAAAGCTCTTTTCTGATTTTGGCATTTTGATTCTATAATCGATACTCTGCACTTTAATACTAGTATTGTTTCTAATTCCGCTGTAGACTCAGACCCATAAGGGTTATGACTCATCTAATTATGATAAGTTGGGTATCTGTGTTGACCGTTAAGTTGACTATGACGCATACATTCTGGGTTTTTGTCATGCTTAGTTTCCTAAGAATCATTTGGTAATCTGATCTGTATCAGTAGTCTGTAGGTTTCTGAAAAGGATAGGAGTTTTTACTCAAGGTGTGAAACAGATTTCCAGCTGGGCATTTGTTTAACGGGAGTATTTCTCTGAGTATTAATCTGATGTTGATTTTGGTCTTCGGGGTTGATAATTAGGAGTTATTCTCTTAAACCGATGTCTAATGGGAACCTAGCTTTAGTTTTAAATATACTTGCTTCTATCACTCGACTTTATCCTTCGACCTTTAGGTAGAAACTAATGGGTGTAAACATGTGTTTGAGACATGTTATGTTTGATGGTTGCAAGTGGATGCAAGTGGTTGCTAGTGATTGCTCGTGGATGTATATACACACACTAGGCACTAGATCGGCTCAAAAACACTCTCATATTGCATATGGATGTGTGTGCATTTTTTTTATGGATGCAAAATGGTTGACTCAGCACATGGATGTTGCATATGAATTAACGGTTGTGAACTCATATAGAAATGATATGTATCAAATAGGAAAATTGCATATATGTGGAACTCATGGCACTGACATAATTCGCATTAAGGAGGTCAACTGAATCAGTAGACCGCCTGATCTTTGCATTAGATAAGGAACATATATACACACTTTTGCATATGTTCATACAACATTAGAAGTTTTCTAAGGACAATGGATGCTTGTGGATGATGGTTGAGTAGATGGATGACTGGATGGTAAGACACATTCTTCTTAACTTGAAGATTTCGGGGACGAAATCCTTTAAGGAGGGGAGAATGTAACACCCCGTATTTTCTATGAACGTATAAGTAACAAATTAGAGAATAATTAATTTTTAAAATAAGAATCAAGGGAAACGGGTTGTGCCATTGTGTTCGTCTCGAAATTCTGCTGGGAAACGAGTCCGAGTTTTCGAGAAACGGAGTCTGTATGAGGGAGATATGACCCTCCGAAGTTTCAGAACCGAAAACAGCTCGAAATTCGAATTCGAAATTCGAATTCAAACGCCAGCGCAGACTAGGCGGGAATTTTCCCGCCCAGGACCAGGTCGACCTGGGGGTCGACACTATGGTCGACCTCCCAGGGACCAGGTCGACCCTATGGTCGACCTAGGGGTCGACCTGGTGACAGAACCCAGTTCTGAGCCTGGGTTCAATCTGATGTATCTGGTCACGTTTTCTCTCTAGAATCGTCCGCCTAATCCAATATAAACAGCCTCCTAGCCTCATTCTCTTTACACCATTTCATTCTCTCCTTATGTTGCCTCTGAAATATTATAAATAAACAAAATAATGGCGTCGCTACTCTGTTGGAATCAAAACTAGAAATAATGCATCTTCTTCCAAATCCGAATAAGATTAAAAAGAGAACAACTGCAACTCTTCTTCTATAATCCAACCAAGGAAAGCACAGTTATTTTTAGATATGAATTTTAATTATGATCGTGACATGGTTGTAAATCTGAATATGAGGTTATGCATATTCTGTTCTGTTTAGATCTATCCTATTGTAACTATTATGTATCTCTCTTCTTTCTGTTCTATAGCCAGGCTACCACGAGCCTGAGCCAAATCTCATAAGAGATTGACGCACGAATGCCAAACTTTTGGGGGCAAATAATGAATGATGCATAAATTGGGCATGACTGATCTGTGACTGATTTGAGGAAAGAATATAGGCTGTAGCTAGAACATAAATCTGAGACATATGGCTGGACATGTTTGAAACATAAAGTGTATTGAACATATGACTTGAGGCATAGAAGAATATTGGACATATGACTTAGGATTTTGGCATAAAGATTTAACTGTAAATAAGCAATTGATTTAGATGCATAGCACATGTTGTAATTCAGGACATAAGTTGGAGGCATATTATATGAGATTGTTTATGACTTAGAATATAAAGGACATAAGTTGTAATTCTAGATCTGGACATACTTTATATATTATAGTCTGTAATTTAGAAGAAGGAGGATTATTTTGTATATAACTTAGGCGTAAAGACCTATATTAAATAGGATAACCATTAATGTGAACACACCTAAAAGTGGGTTTTTGGATATGTGACATGCATTGTAATCAATGGCTATATTTGGCATAATTTATATGTAAGCTTTTTTTTTGAGAATATTCTGAACTATGCAAGTTTAACCAAAACTTGGGACATATGTTATATGGTAAATTATGACCATAACTTAGGCATGTAAGTTTAGGCTCACTCCATGATTAGGCAAGATATGTGAATAAGACTTTGAGAAATGTTTAAATCTACTATCTGCTTAATATGTTAAATTTGCCTAACCTGCTAAATCTGTTACATGTTTAATTGCCTAAACTGTTAAATATGTTGAATCGCCTAATCTGCTAATTATGCCTAATTTGTTAAATCTGTTGTGTTGCCTAGTCTGCTAAATCTGTTGAACCATCTGAGATGCTAAATCTGTTAGATCTGTTGAAAAGCTGAATGATTGTAATTTGTGTAAAACATATTAATTTGTTTAATCTGCTGCAACTTGAAAAGAAGTCAAATCTGTTAAATTGGCATTATTAGTCTGATATTTGTATAATTTGTATTGGAATAAACTGGTTATAATAAAAATGCTAAGACACGAGGTTAGACTCATGTTTGCGGTAGAAGCCTTCCCGGACCCAACCGGCTTAACCAGCAACCGCAAACTGCTAGTCTAATGTAAGAGGTCGTAGGCATAAATAAAATATGCTTAGACACGAGGTTAGGTCTGGATTATGGCAGAAGTCTGCCCGGAACCGCCCGGCTTATCCAGCGGCCACAAGCTACCGACCTAATGTGAGAGGTCTACGCATTAATATTTAATTAATGCAAATCTGAGATAAATATGATGTCTAAAACGTGTGGTAGATAGGGCTAAACCAACTGGACTGATGAATTAATAAACCTGTTCCGTGAATCTGTTGGCCCAATGCAAAGTTAGACAATCTGTAAGTCTGTTAAAACTTTACATCTGATCCGTCAGTCTGAAAAACCTGTTGACTTGATTTTCTGGTTTGTGAACTAGTTGATTCTGAACTCTGTAGGCCTAAAACTTGTTAACAGGTTAATCTGAAATCTGTTAGTCTGGGGACACAAGGTTAGGAGGGAAAATACTTGTGTCATATGTTGTTTGGGACCCATATTAGTCAGTAACCCTTTCTGGTATCAAAACTATGACCCAACAGTAGGTAGGGTCCGGGCACACTTACTGAACTAATTATAAGCGGTTCATTCCGATAATGGCGAGGGGTGTTGATGGTGCGTTCCAACCGGGTCATGTGCGTGCATGGATCCCGGTCTGCCTCTGAGGATGTAAGACGCTGTGACATCTGTAAATAGGTTTGTGTCATTCAAAGGTTGCCACTTTTGGGGAGTGATACACCCTTCTGTGGGGCTGACACAGGGTATTTATGTATTAGGGAGCCGATCGCTTGGGGTAGATTTAGGGTACACTTAGTTCTGTCTGTTTCCGTTAGGGTACCGTCTATTTCTGTTGGGTGGTAACACCTGTCTGTTCCTGCGTGGTACCGTCAGTTGGGATGGTAAAGGCCCATTTACTAGTGTATACCTAATTCTAACATTCTGTTTCCGTAAGGATTATTCTGTTTCTGTTTCTGTACCTTCTGTTCGGGTGGTAAAGGCCCATTATTCTGTATCTGTTTAGACATTAGGGTAACACCTAATCCTGTTATACTAGTATTAGTGCAGAGGAGTAAAATATAAGAAAGAAGTATAACTTGGGCAATATCATTTTGTTTCTTCTGTTTAGCTTAAGTATATTAGTTACTCCTTTTGATATTGTCTCTTATCTAGCTTTATTTTCATGTCATGATATTATTATCTGTTCATATGCTGAAAGTCACTGGACTTGCCAGACTTTATGTCTGACCTTGCTTGTTTTCTCCCCTTCTCTTTCGTTTCCCCCCCAGGTTTGTAGGGTGGAAATCTAGGAGCTTGATTTGGACTTTCTCTGTTTGAAGTATCGCTTGGCCTTGGCCCTATCTTTCCATGGTAGTTTATGTTGGGGATTACGATTTTAAAAACTATGCATTCTGAAGGCTTTTGTACAAGACTGATATTTTTGTACTTGAATTCTGATATTGTGATTTGAAAAGATGTAACCAAATTTACTTCGGTTTCTGTTGTAATAAAGTTATAAAATTTTCAATTACTGTTTTATCTGTCTTGTAAATTTATGTTCTATCTACTAAAATGCTCCATCAAAGTTATGGCATTCCCTTTGTGAGTGACCTTAACGGAGGTGGGGTGTTACACATGGGAAGACTATCTACATTTGATTAAGTTTTCCTATAATAACAGTTACCAGTCAAGCATTGGGATGGCGCCATATGAGGCATTGTATGGTAGGCCCTGTAATTCTCCGGCATGTTGGTTAGAGACTGGAGATAAGTTGATACTTGGGCCTAAAATGATCAAAGAGACCTTAGATTGTATTGAGATCATTTTGCAACGAATGAAGGCAACCCAAGATCATCAGAAAAATTACGTCGATAAGCATCAGAAGGATTTGGAGTTCCACGTTGGTGATATGGTTTACATTAAGATTTCACCTTTAAAGAATGTTTTTCGATTAGAAGTAAAGGAATGTTAGCGCCAAGATTCGTTGGATCGTTTTCGATAGTCAAGCGAATTGGAAAGCTCGCGTATAGATTGGTTTTACCTGAGAAGATATCGAGTATGCACAATGTTTTCCATGTGTCTTTTATACGGAAGTGTGTGCATGATTCGAATGTGGTGATATCTCCGGATCAGTATGAAGACTTAGAAGTCAAACCCGTAGTTTCAAGGCATCATAAGCCGCTTCGAGTTATGGGAAATGACACAAAACAACTTAGGAGGAAGGTGGTTAAGTTAGTCAAGGTACAATGGGGAGAGGATGATGACGATTGTACGTGGGAAACGGAAGAGAGTACGAAGACGACCCATCCAGAATTTTTGTTGGTATGACCCATTGATATCGTATCGTCCTTATACCATGGTAACTTGTAATATTATTAGAATTCTACATGCTAGGTTAAGGCTATGGTTGCATGGCTTGTTGAATGCTAAATAGGATGGTAGATAGGTCGCTCGTGGATGTTAGGCATGCAGGATAGTTCTTGTTGTTCGTGATTGCTTGGGATTTCAGAGGCAAAATTCCTAAAAGGGAGGGGGAGAACGTAACGACCATCATTTTACGTACTAAAGGATCGTAAAATATTTTTATTTAATTCTCCAAGGGTCGAATCATTCTCTTTTTTTGATATATTGTTTATGGGAATGTGGGACATGTCCATGATTTTTACCAATTTTGTTTATGACCATTTTTTCCCTGCCATTTTTAAGGGAATATCTTTTGAATGTGATCGAATAAGGAGTTGGGATCGATCTCATTGGATCGTAAATGGCGTTTCCAATTCCGTAGAGTGGTCACATTAGGGATTTGGCTGAGCGGTTTGGGAGAAATCACTGTTTTAGTGTTGCTTCTTTTTGGGACAGACTAATTAGTAGGTTGATTAGAGAGGCCCATTAATGCTAGGGGATGTTGGCTATAAATAGAGGGTAGGGGTAAAGAGAATTGGTTAGTATCTTCGTTTCTTCATTTGGTTGGGTGCCTGTGATTCTCCGACCCAATCAAATACCCCTCCACTTCATTTCAATTCATAAATTTGTGAATTAGGATTTAAGATTAACATCGACAAAGGGTAGACCACATCAATTGGATTGATTTAGAGGTCTTTCTTCGCTTGTCTTCGCTTTCTGGAATTAGAGATTATTGATTTGTGGCTATTTTGTGGATTTAGTGAGTGATAATCATCTCTCACACGGATGCAATCGAGTATATGGGTTTGTTTGATCTTAATTTCATCAATACAAGTTATATTTTCCTAGATCTAATCAACATAAGTATATTTTGGATTCAGATCACACCATAGGATCTAATTTAGTTAATTATAAAGGCAATCTATATGTTAATATTGAAATCATTGATTATATGCAAATTTAGATCCAATTATTGATTCGTTTATCATTATTTCACCATTGTGAATTTGGTATGATGATTATTTGTTGTTCTAGTGATTGCATAGTGATTGTTTGTTGTGATATTGATCGTTTGGTTGAAATTGGATGATTTGGAAGAGTTGTATGCATAGATATTCATGGTTAAGCTTAGGTTGGTTGATCGGAGCAAATCGGAGGTTCGGTTGATTAGAATTGGACGAAACTTGGCAGAGGAGATCTGGAAAGTTTGAGCTCCAAACACCACTTTTATTATGGGTCGCATGGATTGGGTCGCGTGGAATGAATTGGGTCGCATGGCTTGGGTCGGGGTGCCTAGGTCGTTCAGCTCTTGCAAAAAGAGAATACCATATGGGCCTTGTGGAAGCAGTCATGGATTGGCCGAGGTCAGCAAGAAAGAGCGAAGTGGTAGGTCGTATGAGCTTGGTGTGATGGATCGGGTTGGCCTGGATGGATCGGGTCAAATCATGTGCAGAGCTGTGTGTAATGACTTGAAGGAGTCAAGTCGTGGCAAGCTATGGGTCGGTCGGAGCAAACCAGAGGTTCAGCTGATCAGAGTCAGACGAAACTTGGCGGAGGAGCTCCGAAGGAGGAGGAGTCAGGGAGATCTGGAGAGTTTGAGCTCCAAACTCCACTTTTATGATGGGTCGCATGGATTGGGTCACGTGGCATGAATCAGATCGCATGGCCTGACTTGGGTTGGGGTGCCTAGGTCGTTCAGATCTTGCAGAGTGAGAATACCAGATGGGTCAGGTCAAAGCAGTCATTAATTAGCCGAGGTCAGCAAGAAAATTCGAAGTAGTGGGTCGTATGAGTTTGGTGTGATGGATCGGATCGAATCGTGTGCAAAGCTATGTGTAATGACTTGAAGGAGTCAGGTTGTGGCATGCTTCGGGTCGGTCGGCGGTATGGACTGTTGTTTTGTTGGATCACTAGCTAGCGATAGTTAAGAAGTGGGCTTTCCCACTAGTTGATGGGTCGAAGGGTCGTGGGGATGACCTATAGATGCGTCATGAGCGATCCAGAGATGGTTAGTGAGCGACCCATCATATTTTAACTAGATGGAATTGATTTCTAGTGAGATTTTTGGGCATGGTTTAGAAAGTCTATATGTGGAGTTTTGCAGCCATTGGACCTAACATGATGAAGATGAGACATGGCGAATGTTGTGGCTTCGATGTTGAATTCAGGTCGAATGTTCAAAGCCGTGCCAAGTGATCGTTGGTCGTGGGATGATGCAACGAGGTTATGAAGACGACTCAAAAGGTGGTTTGAGCTCGTAGATAATGGTTTTCTTGAGAAAGCGCTTAAGCTTATGATATAGTCGTCAAGACCGATGCCAAAAGTTTTGAAGTGCTAAGGGATCGTTGTTAATCAGAGGTTCTAGCGGACTCAAAGTAGGGGTATAATAGGGGAACCCAAAAGACTAGGTGATTTGTCGAGTACCCTGGGTAGTCACGATGGGCCTAGATACGAGTCACGATGGCGTATGGAGTTTTGCTAGAACCGGGGTTACCATTAGCCCTTGACGTATGGCAGGATGGGCTAGTCATACGATTAACGATGGATTCAAGGCAAGGCATACGGTGATAGCCAGGGTCATGGATGTTATTGTTTTCATGTATCGTCTTGTGTGGATTATTCGACGTTGAGGGAGATATTTCTTGGGTGCTTATCTGATATTGGTTTCGGCCTTTGGGGTTTATGATTGAGAGGTATTAAACTTGATTAGGATGGTCCATGCTTGATAATTGGTTTCTATGAATGTTACTATTTGTTTCTTCTCTAATTCTCTGGGAAGGCTATCACCGTAGGTTGAGGAAGAGAAGTGGGAATCGGGATTCCTATTCTGTTGATGTATTGGGAAGATCGGATGATTGAACTGCCTATTATCCATATGCTTTATTGTTGATGTTGATAGTTGTCTTATCGCTCATTATGACTATTGTCTAACTCAAGGTTTTATGTTTCCCTCTTATTACCTTGGGTTGTTCATCAATGTTGTTGATGGGTAGACAAGGTGACAGGCAGTGGATCACGACGAAGACAAAGCTGCTGAGCGACGACGAGCAAGAGGCTGACGTATTACTATCTTCTATGCATAACTTTTGTTTCCCTTGATATTGTTGATATGTTACTCTGAGTGAAACTGTAGTGAGGCTCTATGTACAAATTTCATGTAATACAATTGTTTGGTATTGGATTTTCATGGAGATATGAAAAGTTGAAATTATGTTCTGTTGTGCTTCACTATTATTTCCTATTGTATATGTTCTATTATATTTTATCCATGCGCTGTGAGTTATGCGACAGGTTCCGTTGGTGTTATTCTATCTTGATGATCGTCAATAGCTGCCGGGCACATCTTTCAGCGTACTATTTCCTTTGTTAAGTGCGGAAGTTATGGGCGGTCGTCTCAATATATATATATATATATATATATATATGATTCTAAGATTTGATTCTTATATATATTAGGAGGATTGGAGTACGATAATTTCGAAGGCTAAATCCAGATCAGATTCTACACAAATTCTATTATTCTTCCTTCTCAAATCTCCGTGAGTGGAAATTTTATAAGTTGTTATTTTCTATCCTTTCTAGTGTAGATTTGGATTTTTATGCATGTATGGGATTTGTATTTTAAACGAAGATAAAAAATAATAAATCCTCTATTTTTTTATTGTGGAAATAACCAATCAAAAGTTATATTTTTGGGATTGTGTTATTGGAATGATGAAAGTTAGGCTTCGGGTGTTGTGTAATTCCTCGATTTTGGTATGGTTCACTTGATTTTCACTTTAACTATTCATATATGTTTGTGTACTAAAACATAAGATTTGACTGCTGTAAATTAATAGGTTTAAGCATACATTTAAAATAGATTTGTTTGAACGTATTATATACGATATACCAAAATCTTAAGTTTTTGTATGTGATATAAAATAAAAAGTGAAGAAGCGCTAGAAATAAGGTTTTGCATAAGCAATTGGATTATTACACCCAGACTGTACTTTTATTATTTAGATAATTATTCAAACCTGCGTTGCAATTTTTATTTATATGTGTTGTTATTACCCTTTTTATCATTGAATGTGAATATACTTGTTTGGACCATGTTAATTAATAGGGAAATTGACTTGTATACCTAAATTGTTGTTATTAGGGTTGACATTTCAAACGAATTAGATCGTAATTCACATGCGCTAAATTTATGCCTATTTATTTATATATTTATAGCATAATAAACGTAATATAAATACTTATTAATTGCGTACTAAATGCGTTAAGTTAGGAAAATAGGAATTCAAATGTCCCTATAGAAAATTTGTATGTTTGTGAGTTAATGGTTTTTATTTTAATTAATGACACATAGACATGAGGTTAACCATTGCTTGTAGTAGAAATCGACCGTCATATCTAGCATTTACAAGTAAGAAGGGTTAATGTGAGAGGTCTAGATTCATGGGAAATTATAACTATTACACTAAGACACGATGTTCAGCCCAACGTGTAGTAGAAGCCAGCCCGGAACTGCCCGACATATTCAGAATTTACAAATAGTTGACTTAATGTGAGACGTCATATGTGTATGTATATATACACACATTTGTGGGTGACATGGTCCTGCCTCTAGGAAGGTATTAAGTGGTTGAACCACCTGGTTTGGGTAGTAAATGGTTAGGACTAGGTTCATTCCTAAGGTCTGTCCCTTAGTTTAGGGCCCAAGTAATGGGACCTGCCCTTATTAGGTTTTAAGTGGACACGAGGTTTGCCTTTCTTTGGTATTTATGAGGTATTAAAGGGTCTTAGTGATCACGATGAGTTGGGTAGTTCTCCAGATGTCTGCTTCCTCCAGGGGCTATGTGAGGGATGACCTAGGGACGGTTAATACGAAAGGCCTAAGAAACCATCATCTAAGGGAATATAAAATGGCTAGGAGTTCACCCGTAAGGGCGGCTAAATAGTAATGTAGGGGTCCTTCAAGAGGATCTTAAATGGTGTCGCGCTCCTACCTAGACCTGGTATTAAGTGATTGCTTACTATCTCTCAACCTACTATAAGGGTATATATTTTATGATGTTGACAATTTCGTTTGAATTAGATCTCAAATTTTATGCCTATTTCCATCAGATTTGTTCATTAAATTGTTGTAATTAGATTGACACCCATCAAATCTAATTGTAGACATTGTTAAAACTTGTAAATTGTGAATTATGGTTAGGCATAATATTAGTTGTAGGATTCTTGAATTTGTTTATAAGTATTTCCTACAATTATGTTGTAAAATGTAACGCAGTTGTTGTAAAGCACTGTAGATCTAGAGATCAATCTCATCAAACACCATTTAGATGTAGTTACATTCCCGATCTCTATCTTCAATGTTGAATGATAAATTATGTGAATTTGGATAAAAGGTGAATTTTGTGATTGTGATATTTAAAAGAAACATGCCTGTTTGTTTTAATATTGTTGAGTTTTGGCTTAATTGTTGCAAATATGTTGTTTTCCTCTTTTTGAATAAAAAGACATTATTTTGAAATCACAAGAGATATGATAAAAAGATTGAAAAAGGGAAAAGTGGTGCAAATGCGTGTATAAATATAAATATACATATTTGTGCGTAATTTGCATCAACTATTCCAAATTATACATTAACATATATTTCTTGTGATTCAAAAATATGTCAATTCCACTAATTAGGCATAATTTACAATAACCATAGCTAACAATCTTTTTGTAAGACTTGGAACCTTTTGACAAGATTGAATGTAAAAACAGAATGTTTGGTTGTCAATTAAACCAAATCATTTAATATTAATGATAATAAGAAGAACAAAAGATAACTACGTTGACCACGCGAAAACATAAAAATAAATATATACATATTATCCGTCCAAATCAGCGTAAAACGGTAAAATATACATTGTGTTGAATGTTGGAATATTTGAATGATGTTCAAGTATGGAATTATATGAAAATGTAATCCATATTGAATTGATATATTTGTAGTGACCATTGTATAATTTATTGCTATAAATGGGACCGCAAATCAATAAATAACAATTGTAACCAATGTTGATTGGGAAAAGTAAATTTAATCGGATAACGGTTGCAATTCCTAAATTATTTAGGATAAATGTTGTAACCCAGTTAGGAAATTTAAATTATAACCGCATTTAGACACGAAGTTAAGTTCAACTTGTGGTAGAAGTCTGCTCGGAACTGACCGGTAAATCCAGCATCACAGGTGGTCAGCTTAATGTGAGGGGTCTAATGCGTAAATATAAATGTACCAAGGCACAAGGTTAAGTTCAACTTGTGGTAGAAATCTGCCTGGAACCGGCCGACAAATCCAGCATCCACAAGTGGTCAACTTAATGTGAGAGGTCTGGATCACCAAAATATATATACATATATAACAAGCAACAAGTAAATAAATAAATAAGAATAGTAATTGTCTGTTGGGGTACAACAAACAAATATCTTGGGACTGATAAATGGTTGCCTTAGGAAGATATGACCGTTATGGTAATAAAGCGCAACAAACAAAGAAATGAGAAGTAAATGGGGTCATAAGGGAATTAATGGATATTGATTGTTGTTTAAATACTAAGTCCAATTAGGTAAGTAATTAAATAAATATCCTGGGGTAAAAGAGGATATAATATTCCTTATTTATATTAATGAATATAGAACTTATAATTAAAAGTAGAATTTTACTTAGTAGGCTAATGATGTAAAAATATTATTATCCATAGGAACTCGTGGCGATAATAAATCTTAAGCAGATAATATTTATGTGGAGAGTAACTAAATGGAAATGACGCAATGACGTGGCCCACTTTATCCCAAAAGGGAAAGGTACTAAGGGCTAATGGGGTACGAACCTAATAACCTTCGCATGTAGTCCGCTTCCTGGGTCTTAAGCGGCTGGGATTGAAGAGTCTACAGGGGAATAGGTCTTTCAGTATAGGGGTCTTAAACGCATGTGTGTGTACTGCCTACCCAAACCTGGAAACTTAAAACGTCAGATATGGCTACCTATCCTACGGGAAGTAGTAAGTGACTAAGGGGGTTATCTAATAAGGTCAGCTAGAAGGTATAGCGAGTGATCAAATACCATCTCTCACCTTATACGGGGCAAGGATATATGCGTGAATAACAGAAGCCTTAACTAGTAGGGCCCGTAGCTAGTGTCCTCTAGTTTATAAGAATGTTGAATAAACTATCGAGAGATATTAAATGACCAATAAGTCCACCGACCAATAAGTCCGCCTAGGATCTTAAGTGATTGGGAGAATCCACCCTATCTGTCATTGATAGTGAGGCATTAAATAATAGAGGGTAAGTGGATGGAAAGGGGTATATATGAAAACTCTGCAGTTAGAGGTTCACTTCTCGATCTAATAATCAGCTAAATCATAGTTTAAAGGCTTCCTTAATATATGCATAAACGTTCTATCTCGGTATTATACTTAGAACAATATTGTGTGAAGAGTAATTGGGTCGTACGTAAACCTCTACAAGGTTAGACTAGAATCACTAACCTTGGTAGGCATACATCTTGGGTTGAACCAAACAGGATAAATCTGTTTATTATAATCTGTGTTGTACATCTCTTATTCACCAGAATTTTTTTGTTTTGACCCCTTCCTCATTCAACCACCCAGGTTTTCTCGAGAAGGTCGGGTTCTTACAGATGTTTTAGTTTGGCTTTCGGTTCTTGCTCTCTCTCATTCTCGGTATTGGCAAAGTGACTTACTTTAAAAAGGTAGTTACTTGAGTTAATACTAGTTTATCCTGTTTTGTTTCTGTTGTGAGTTATCTTATTGTACTCTGGTTATGCTCATGCTCATTTATTTCCAGGTACCAGATTTACACGCTCCATGCTTGGATGTGTTTGAGTTTCGATTTTTGTCAAAACTTGGACATAGAAAAGTGTGGGCTATTACACCCGCTATATCTTTGATGAAAGAAACAAACTAAAAAATGACATTTATGCATTATAAAAATTATAAAGTTAGATTTTATTTTTTAATTGAATTTTTTAATAGATATCTTTAGAAACAAAAGTACTCTTATTCCCTAAAATTTAATTAAGTTAAATAGCAATTTACACATGTTTTTATTTTGAATTAAGAATGTATTAAGTATAGTTAAATTGAGTGCTAGTTTTTCATTTAATTATCGTTTTACATTCGTAAAACATTACTAACAAGTTATATGCGTTATTTTGAAGTCATCTGCTATATCCTGCTATTTCTTCGCTTTATCCTCGCTATGACTTTTTAGACTTCTGCCACATTTAATTCACTAAGCTCTTTAACTACACAGAGTGAAATTAAAATGAATATGAGATATATTATAAGTATTCAGTTGGAATTTGTAGAACAAAGACAGTGGAACTTTTACGTAGTCAAAGGTTGGCGCTGTGTTGTTGACGAAAATTTCAACAAGTTGGGATTAGGGCTTAATAATATTATATCAGAGTTATCTCAGCTATACTATGTGCATTTAAACATCTCATATAGTATACAGAAGACATGGGTAGATACACAGATAACATGTGAATAAGCAAGGAAAAAATTGTTACTTGTCAAATCCCCAGTATAAGTTTGTGCTCCCTGTTCGATTCTTCTGTTTGCAATAGTTGCTTCCCTTGCTTGTGCAAGCCTAGCACACTGAGATTGACGTTGTGCTTCTCTTTGTTGGTAGTCCATTGCAAACCAGACGAAAGATTAATATATAACAAACATTGGAAGAAATAGATGATGTTTTACAAAGGATGTAAGAGAATAGTAGAGGAATGGAAAATGGGTGTAAGTGAAGAAAGGGTGAGCTTAGTAGTATGTATGTATATGCACGTACAATGACGGTTACTAATCAGTAGTAAACATAACTCAACGGAAAAAAGTGTTGTAATTGTTGTTTGATTATTAAAGATCCAAAAAATGGCTACTTCAAGATGTATATCCATGGGAATAGTTCGGGATTTGACTTTAGATTTATGCACATGGCATTACAATTGTAGGGAATGAAACACGTGTTTTTCAAGTTTTGGATGGTGATCATTTAAAGATGGACGATAACTGCATGTTTAAAACATAATTTATTTTATGTCTGATTAACCTCGTATAACAAAATTTATTCGTATGTTTTTTGTTTGTCTTTTGTTTTGCTGTACTTGGTCATACAGCGTGTTATGTCATGTTGATTATTCGTATTTTTTTTTTGATTTGCTGTTATAATTTGTCTTTTGTTTTGTTGTTATGATTTTTCTTTTGGTTTCCTATAGTTGGTTATATTACTTGTTCTTCTTTTGATTGCAATATTATGGAATGACGGATAAATATGTACTACGCTGATAATAGTGTGCTTTAGTCTTTTTCATAAACAGTGAACGAATGTATAACTTGAAATGATGATTGTGAAAAAAAAATAACGGAAATCAGCAGGTAAACGTACATATACATGTAATTGTGAATACTGTCCATCTGAGTATGGTACATGATGGGACAATATTGTAAGAACGATACAAATTACAACCAATAGTTTGGATAACATATATTTAATACAGGATTAGTCTGGACATAGTAATGCAACTATCATTGTAAATGATACTCAAGGACAGTCTCAATAATCATATACTACCTCCGGTTCTATATATAAGATATTTTACTTGTTTGCACTAGAATTAAGGAATCAATTAATGGTGCTTTAATCCATACTCAAACTAAGCCTCTTTCTTAAATTAACTTCTTTTCATGCACAACTAGTGCTTGAAACATAAATAAATGCGTAAAAACCCTCAGCATTTTGTAATAACCCGGAAATCTGGGCCAGTTTAAAAATTTTATTTTGGCAATTTTAGTGAATTTTGATTATTTAAAATGAATTATTTTAAATAATAACGACAAGAAATTTATTTTGAATAGAATTCGAACGAATATATTTATATAGATCGTCGTTAGAATATAAATATTTATTTTAATTATAAAAGGAATTGAAAATGGCGTGGTAGTTCGATAATTCGATTTCAAACTTCAAATGAATGTACCGGGTGCAAAATAAACCGGATTTTAGTGAAACCAAAAATAATAGGATCTACTTGATAATATCTTTCCAACGAATCCGAAAAATCAAAATTTCATAGCGGGGATAAAAAGATATGTCCAGTTGAAAATTCTGAATAGTCGCTATAGAATTCAGGCCCTTAAAATGGAATTTTTACAAACGACCTCGGATTTCGACGAAACCACTTTTGTTGGATCCGCGATGTAAGGTTATTGCTAGATTCCAAATTTCATAATTTTTCGAATCAATATGTGAGCGTGGCAAAGGAAAACGCGTTTGACCAGTTTCAGTTGATTTTAATCGACTGGAAAATGGCCATTTTTCAAACGGTCTCAGAATTCGACGAAATTTGTTTTGTTAGGACCGTATCATCAATACAAAACTAGAAAATATTTTTCTGGAATTTTTCTAGTTAGTATGTGGCCCCGGTAAATTGAAATGTACGTTTAAAATTAAATATAATGATTTAAATGTAAATTCAACGGAAACTGGTCGAAATGATCGAATCAGCCTACAGTACATATCCCATTGTGTTCGGAATGGGGGTAATTAGCTATAGACGACAGTCGGTGGGTTCGATTTAGAGTTCGTATGAAAAAGCAACTTTTGTTGGAATTCAAAATAATTAAATAAATAATTATATAATAAGGTCAACCCCTTTTACTACCCCTCCATCGTCCTTCATTTCAGATCTGAGAAGAAAAAAACGCACCGATGGCCTCGTCGCTTAGCCCCCCCTCCACTGCGCTGGCAAGTGCCGCCACCCCACATCCGGCGCCGTCCCCCTCCTTCTTCCCACCGCCTCTCCTCCTCTCTCGAGCGCCCATACCCCCGACCACTCGCCAGCAACCGACGCCACACCCAGCTCCGCTCGCCTCCATCCATCACCGCGACGACCGACGCCAGAATCCACGCCATCACCTGACGCAACCGCAGCCCCCTCTGATCCCGCCTCCATCGAACTAGCAGACTCCGATTCCCCCCTTCGAAAGACACTGTGAGTGTATTCTATTTTTAATTCAGATTTTGGTCTATATAAAATCAGTTTATTTCCAGTTCAGAAATCAGTTTTTATAAGAAAAAGGATTGAAAACAGAAATCGGTTTTCTATTTATAAAGTAAACAAGTTGATAGGGATTTTTATATATTGAATAGCGAAGTAAAAATTCGATTTTTATATATTGAATAGCGAAGTAAAAATTTGATTTTTATATATTGAATAGCGAAGTAAAAATTCGATTTTTATATATTGAATAGCGAAGTAAAAATTCGATTTTTATATATTGAATAGCGAAGTAAAAATTCGATTTTTATATATTGAATAGCGAAGTAAAAATTCGATTTTTATATATTGAATAGAGAAGTAAAAATTCGATTTTTATATATTGAATAACGAAGTAAAAAATTCGATTTTTATATATTGAATAGCGAAGTAAAAATTCGATTTTTATATCTTGAATAGCGAAGTAAAAAATTCGATTTTTATATATTGAATAGCGAAGTAAAAATTCGATTTTTATATATTGAATAGCGAAGTAAAAATTCGATTTTTATATATTGATTAGCGAAGAAAAAAATTCGATTTTTATATATTGAATGGCGAAGTAAAAATTCGATTTTTATATAGGTAGTGAATACGAATGACGAAAGTGACGAAAAAAGAAACGGCGGAGATTTTCTACATATGAAGTGTCGTGGAGTTAGGATAGCTTTGGTGAGAATTTCTCACTTTTTAATTTTATTTCCAGTTGAAATATATACTAGGATGCAGACGGTGTTTAGTAGCACCCGACACCCATCGTCCACAGACCATGGACGACTTGTATACTTGTTTGTATGATTTTGATGTGTAGTTGATTGTGTGATGTGATGTGAAATGAAATAAAACATTTATATTGTTGAAATAAAATATTTTATAGTGGAAAATATTTTATAGTTAAAAATAGAATTTTTAACGTGTATATGAAAGGAAATAAAAATAAACAAATCGGACGATTTGTTTATATACACACATTTGACTGATATTGATTGGGACGATAAATTTCACACATCGCCCAACTGCACAAATAAAATCTGTGTTTGATTGTTTGAAACCCCACACGGGTATTGGGATGATATATGACACACTAATCCCAATAGTTAGTTGTATGTCGATCGATTGATTGACAGACTGTTATAAGCGTTAAATATTTATATTCGATGCTTATATAGTGTAGAGTGCACTTTGGATGATGGTTGATTATTCATCGTTGTTATGGTATGCATGTGTTGTAGAAAATCCATATAATTAACATTATATGGTAATTGATTGGGCTTCATTCAATATTTGAAATAGAAATATTTGAATAGAAATATTTGAATAGAAATATTTGAAAAAGAAATATTTGAATAGAAATATTTGAAATAGAAATATTTGAAATAGAATATTTGAAAATAGAAATATATGAAGCCGTGTTGATTAGATTGACGCCATTTTGACGTGAACAATATTTATATTGATTTTATTTATTTTATAATGAATATCGATTTTATTCATTTTATAATGAATATCGAAAACGATTTCAAAATCTGATATTTTGAAAAGAATTGAAATTCAAACTGAATTTGAATTGAATAGAAAACGAATTCGAATTGAATTGAATAGAAAACGAATTCGAATTGAATTGAATAGAAAATGAATTCGAATTGAATTGAGTTGAAAACGAATTTGAATTGAATCGAATAGAAAACAAATCTGAATTGAATTGAATTCAATTGAAAACGAATTGAAATAGAATTGAATTCGATTTGAATTGAAATCAAATAGAAGTGAATGCAAAAAGAATTTATAAGGGTAAATTCAATTTTGATTTGAATTTGAAATAAAGGTTAAAATTGTTTTTGAAACAAATTTGAAATGATTTATAAAATTCTTTTTAAAAAGGAAATCGACGAAATATAATATATATATATATTATATATATATAATGGCCTGAATAGAACGCGCCATGCCGCGGCAGTTCGTGAATTTCGACCATTGACTTCGAACGGACATTGCGGGAGATCCGACTGTCGGATTCTCCTAAAACCGGAACCGTTGGGTTCGTATCGAAAAGACCTTTCTAACGAATATTAGAAATTTGAAATCTAACGGTTGGATTTGGAATTATGTCCAAATCAAATTTGGAAAAGGTCGTTATTAGTGCAGTTCGATGGCCATTGATGGAAATCGACTGTACGGGCCTTGATAAAATTATTAAAAATAGTAATAATTTGTGTAAAATCATAAGAAATGATTTGGGAAAAATTGGGATGAAAAACTCCATATTTGAAAAGATAAAATAGATTTTTATCGAATTGAACTAGTTTTGAACTAGAATTAAAATTCTATTTATTTTTAAATAAATAAATTTGATTTGAAAGGGTTTTAAAAGTAACCAGGATTTCCAATAATTGAATTGGAATGGATTTGAATCGAAATTGTCTTTGGATTATTTCGATGTTGGATTTCGTGATTATACAGATATTGTTATGGAAATTTGAAAGATATATTTATATCGTTATTTCCAATACGATATTTGTTGGTCGTAGAATTTGATATTGGATATAAGCCGATATATTTTCTATTCAGAGCCTTGTATTTAATATCAAATGTGATTTGGGTTTGTCATGAATGGTGTCTTCATTAACACTGTTCTTAAGCCCAGTTGAGAAAAAGATTAAATCTTTTATTTAGATTTAATGAAGTGTACCAATTAAATAATATTTAATTGGAATTGAATTGGTATTGATTTTTGGGTTTATCGTGAACAGTGTTTTAAATAACACTTGTTCTTTAACCCGATAATTAATAGAATGTGATTTTGGGTTGTCGTGAACGGTATCTTCAATAATACTGTTTTTAGATTCAAAGGAGTTAAGAAAATCAGACACTAACTGGAGATTAGTTAAGTTGAATGGTTTCTGGGGTATTGATCTGATGTTGGTTTCGGCCTTCGGGGTTAATACTTAGGGAATTGCTCACTTGCTAATTTATGGTTAGGGTCTGATTGAAATATAATGTGATTTTAGGTTTATAGTGAACCGTGTTTTAAATAACGCTGATTCTTTAACCCAATTAAAGATTAAAACTAAGTGGAGTTTTAATGAATCTTTAATTAGATTGAAAAGATCGAGAATGGAGTATCACCAGTTTTGCTCTGGGCGATAGTTAAATCTTTAATTAGTTTTGAACGTGAAATGATAATTGAATTTACCGATAACACTGTGATGTTAGATATGAAGTATTACTAGTTTTGCTTCATGGGATGAATAGGTTGGGATTGAGAAATAAAATAAATAATTACTTCGGTGTGGTTCGCTAATCCCGACTAGTTTGAAAAACCATAATTTGGTTTGAAATGATATCCAAAGGAAGATTAAAGAATAAATTTTAAAGAATTTATCTTTGATAAAATTAATTGGAACATTTCCCTAAGAACGTGAAATTTAGAAACTAACTGTAGGTTAGCTAAGAAGGATGGTTTCCTGGGTATTGATCTGATGTTGGTTTCGGCCTTCGGGGTTAATATTTGGGGAATTGTTCTCTTGCTAATTTACGGTTAGTGACTTCTGAATAGGAATGAGGCGTATGTTGTGTTTGTGTAACATTTGTTTATAATGTACGCGTGTTGTTCGGAAAGGCCGGGTTTATACCCATTCTGAATAACCGATTCGACGACAAGTCGAAGATGATGACGGTGGTCGAAGACCGAAAGTCTTCACATCGTTTAGGTGATTACTGATGATCTTGATTGGGCTGTACACCCAAGATGAGGGAATCAGTTGGTAGTCGTCCAGACGTACTTGGAGATCGATATGCGAGGAAAGTGCCTCCAGTTTCGTTCAGACCTAGAACGGACTTGTAAATGGATGGTGTGTTTGACATTGTATTCCTTTATATTGTATTCGTTGATCTCTGCTAAATATATATCTGTTTGGCGGCGGGGAATTTATTCTCTTGCTTAACGCCCTTCTCTGAGACATACGAGCTCAGAGGTTATATATTGGCAGAAATCAGTGGTACGATATGGATTGATAGTGTGGCATGCTGAGATGCAGTGATCCAGACTTTTGTTGAAAAGCAAAGTTTGGTGGATGATGATCAAAGCGCAGCTTTGATATAGCATGGCTTTGTGTATAGCGTTGATTCGCGAGCCTCACACCTCGGTATGGTGGTAAACTGATGGTTTGATCAGTATGCTTTTTAGTGGATGGGCACCTTAGTAGTGTCGTAGATTCGGTCGACCGAGATGAGCTTAGTGCCCAGGGATATATAGAGTAAGCGGTGTTTTCTCTCGCTGGGACGTAAGCCGCGGTGATACTCTGGTCCCAAAAGTGCGGATGTGCAGACGGTGTTTTCTCTTGTTGGGACGTAAGCCATGGGGAATTGCATTACGCGATCGATCTTTCGAATCAGGAGCCACCATGACGGAAATCCAATTTCCAATACGCAATATTGCGGTTTTAATTGTAGAACTAGTATGGCGACATGATATATGGTACCCATGCCGTCTATGATTGATACTTATGATTTGAAGTTGTTTTACACGCTATGCACTTATAATAGAATCAAATGATCTGTTTTAAACGTACTAAGAATGTTTGGCTATTATAAGGTAAAACCCTATCCCCCGGCTTGCGTTGCATTGTGTGATAGGACTTGGGTCTTATAATAGCTTCATTTTTTCCAAAAAGCATTGCGCTGTTTTGTTATATGCACTGGTATTCTTGGGAGGAAACCCGTTCCGTGTTATACGGCGTGGTCCCTTGATTTACCTTACTTTGAAAATAAAGATAAATAACTGTTTTAGTTCTCACACCAGTCACATGACTGACCGGGAGTTTATTGTTTTAACCTAAATTTTGGGTGCCCTTATTTTGACACGGGCAGCTAGTAGCTTTGGTTTTGCAGATTTATATTCACAGGATCCTGGTTCCGGAAAGCTTTGTATCTGTATATGTAACGACCCGGGATTTTCGACTCCGAAAATCAACATCAAACTACCATGTTGACCCTTTCAGACATCGAACATTCCAGATCATTAATAGAAAGAAGTTAGAGGGTGAGAATCGATAAGGTAGAAATATTGAATAGAAGAAGAAGAAGAAACACCACACAGAGTCTCACATCGCAGCGGAACAAAATATAATACAGAAATAATCTTTATTGAAAGCTTTAAAATACTTACAGTATCAGAGTACATCATACCATGGGACAGTTATAATAGCCTGTTCCCATATACAACACACAGCGGAATAGTAGTAATATCATACTCTGGACTCTTCCAGCTCGTCTCTTCATAGCAGTCGATAACCTGAACCTGTACAACCCGGCCTAACCCGAGCATTTACAAAACACCGGGTCAATCTGGTGAACCAGAGTGAGATAAACTCGCACAATAATAAGGGTGAACCATCCAATCATGTTTTTAAAGTTCAAAACCTTTTCAAAGGAAAAGGATAATCGTAAGACCAAATCCACACATAAACACGGACGGTTTTTACCTTACGATAACCCAAAACATTTTTGAAACCAATATCTTTTCTGATATTATAATAATGTCTAAATACAAGTAAATAACATTCTAGTGGAACGCTTGCATCTCACGCTCCACATATATAGTATACAATCAAACCGCGGGCGCTTATTGGAGATTGGATTCCAACTTGACAAGGTATGGGACCACCTGCCGATCGTGTATCTCTAGAGACGAATACACTGGGTTCAACAAGAACGTCTTGCAACCCGGCCCTCACATGACCGACCACTCATTTCGCTTGAGTGTATCGAATGTATATCACTGACGGTTGGGATCAGCAACCGTCTCCCGACAAGGGACAGCATCGAAACATAGATTAAAGAAGCAAATAGGATTTCCTCTAGATAGGTGATCATACACCCTAATGGGAGCGACCCACATAGCCATGCTGCCTGCCCGATTTTTGTCATTACCCGGTTGATGAGGCTTGAGGCCAGAATTAACTCTTGACATCTGGTCGTCATTCACTTTGAATGCCACATCGTCAAATCCATCAGATATCACTAATTGACGTCCACAAAAATACTCTAGCTGGAAGCTAAGAGAACGGCAAATCTCTGCCAACAACTATCGTACGTTTGGAGAAATCAACGTACGTGATCCTTTGGAAATAATCTGTCAGACATCCGTCCATACAATTTCATCCAGGAACAGGATGAACCGAAGGCACTCTCCTACCGCATCCAATATAGGAATCACCCCATGGATCAGTAGCGAGAAGTCCTTGCAACCCGTAGATTCCAACCACGACAGAATCACAACTTATCTCTGCTTGCCAGGCAGAGAATATTAGTGGTTCTTCCGTTTATGAAAATCCACGGTCTTCAATGCTCCATCTCGACCATCTTCTGATATCTCCACGTATTTGTTGGTCGGAATGGTTTTCGAATATAATTTCGATCCCGGTCTTTCCATACCAACAATCGTATTGGACAGGTTTGATAGTCGGTGTTTTAACTATCAAAATATACAGTGTTTTCAAACATGACACTCCAATGAGTTCACTGGTTCAGTATTCAACATCACTTGGCCTTTAATTAAACTGATTTACTTTTGTTAAATTAAAACTTCTAACTCCTTCAAATATTCAAAAATACGATATTTGAATACTTCTAATTCGATTTAACTCTAATCGATTAACTCTAATTGATTAACTAATACTCGACTTAAATCCATTCGCTTGACCCTAGATCGCAGCGATCACAATGGTTACGCCTGATTCCCCCAGGAAACATCCGACCGCCGTAGGCTATCTGCAGCCCTGCGAATTACGCTAGCAGTCGTATGAAATGGCAACTTAGCCGAATAATTATGTTTGGCTAATTCTATCTCGAATAGCTATATTCAATTCCCCACTTAACTCTTCCGTCAAATCATCCTTTGAATTCGGAAATCCATTAGTTTTAACAAAGAAATTTATAGCATATATGTTATAACAATAGCGTTATAATTACTATTTAGATTTACAAAACAACAGCGCTATAATCGCTGTTTAGGTTTACAACCCATTTACTATAGCAAAAGCTCTACAATCGCTATATTAGATTTACAAAACATATATTATAACAACAGCGCTAAAATCGCTGTTTAGATTTCAAAACATATCCACTAACGTCTCTTACGATTACCAACTAATACTATCTTCAGATAATCCCGATGTTGTTCAAGTTGGGGTATTTTAATTACCTCTCAGACCTTGACCAAACAACGTTCTTATCCTCTGATGAATATCAGTTGTAATCACAAAATCAATACTCCCATTTTCATCTCGAAATACATTCCATTATAACTGGGGTTTAGTTATACAACCCTATAACTCACTTCTTTAACCATATTCATTTATTTCCAATCTTCTTTCAAATCTGTTCGACCATTCCCCACTTTTGAAATCTCATTTCAAATTTCCCTCTTGATCTCATTTTCAAATAACGTTAATTCAATATTAACGATTTACACTTTGAAACTCATTTATAAATCCTGGTTTATCTTAAACCCCTTTCCAAAACCATATCTACATTTAAACGATATTTAATCCAAAAACACATTAATTCGAAATCAATTCAACTTCAAAATGGTCGATTTAATTCACTCAACTTGATTATCTCGTTAGCCCATTCCAAATAAATTCTCACTTTAAATTAATTAATTATATAATTAATTTAAATAAATCCCATTAATGGTTTTCTTAACAAAACGATTATCCAATTCTAGCCATGCGATTTTATTTCCTATCTCGTACTTATCAGTCTGATTTACATCGGAACTTGCTTTATAAAATCAATTAAAAATAATCTAAAGTCTTACATAAATAAAATATTTATTTGTTTCTCTTGAATAACTTTTATTAAAAATAATATGTTCAAAAATCTATCTCCAGTTATAAAATAAATTTTATAACCTCATCTTTATCGATTCACCTGACGGTGAATCAATATTTATAACACGATTGATTTTATAGGCCATACGCTGCCAAATACCCAACCAATATCACTCATTGGTTTAAACACAACACAGGTTGAATGTCCAGTCAAAATCAACAATCAAATCAATCATTCCAAACAGAACAGTTCATATGTTGATAATATGAATTAAATAATATATTGAGGAATCCGGTTGGATTCCTCCAACCTGTTCTTCCCTGTATTCAAATGGTTAGCACGAATTAGACTGTTCAGTTTTGTTTAACTGATAAACTAAATAGCCACCATTTAACATCAACCACAAACACTTCAAACAATTCAACCATTTTAAACACGTTTATAAATAAACGTGACCAACCAAGGTGAGTTACCTTTATTGGAACCAATCGTTAAAAATAACGATTTGGTAATTCATTGAAATTAAACACAGTTTAATTTCATTAGTTAAATCAACAGATAAGCAGATAACTAGCAAAACAGTCAACCATTGGCAAGCAGAGCACACAGAATAAAAACACCCAATTTATATAAAATATAAAAAGGGTAACTGAGTGAGTTTAACTCACCTTGATTCGATACGTTGAAGTGGTTCAGTTACAGTTAAATTAAACAGTCATTTAATTTAACTGTAAATCCTCATTGACTTCATTCCCGTTCCAGTCAATTCCAGAATATTGTGTCCGTCACCACAATCGTAACGCACTTGTTTCGTTCCACTCTGTTTGTAGATGTCAGAGTTACACAGCATATAAGTATGCAGTTAAATTCTAAATAATATAATTCGTGAGTTAACAATTATTTTAAGTAATTACTTTTAAATTCACGGTTATGGCTGAAGGCTTCCATCTCCTCGTTTGTCCTGTTCAGACCTGATTTCCTATACATAAGTTATAGACAATATATTATACTAGGTCACTATTTAATTAGTTAATTAAATTACTTAATTAAGGTTAACTCTAATTAATTACATCAGTTAAATAAGATGGCCGATAATCCCTTCCATGCTTCGTTCTGTCCTAAGCCACCAAACACTCCTGAGAACAAAAATACCAACCTTAGTTACTGATTTAATTAAACCAAATATAGTTTGAACTAAATTATTACATTTTATACTACCAGGCCGATCCAAGTCCTTTTATAGTCCAGGTTTGATTTTGGACCCCTACCTTTTAGATTATCTTAGTGCACTGGCTTAGGAAACAAAACAGGCCATGACTTCTTGAACTCCTACTTCGAACTTTTCTCATTAAGTTGAATAAATTTTGCTTTGATCTGCAAATAACCAAGCCGCCTTGTCTTTTATCAATTCATTCCAGGAACACTTCATTCCTTTACACAGCAGATAACCGAACCCCACTACCATTTGAACCTTCACCCACCGCCTCCTAGCCTCAACCGGACTCCGATCTGAGGGTTCCCACCTGACCGCCTCAACGACCTCCCCCTTCGGCCAGAGCCCCGTACATTCCAGCTCATCCTACGGCCAGCAAAAACCCTTCGGATTCCACCCCTTCGAACCGCCGATCCGGCCACCACTGTCCCTTAAACTCGATCACCACTGGACATATCACAGTACTCATGGGGTTAACGTTTTAGTGGTTGGAGTTTTGGCAAAACGATGAATGGATTTGTGAAAGATTGGTTGAGAAAATAGATGTACTTGGTTCGTTCATTATTTAGTGGCGGCGCAAATGTTGGTCTGTTGAGAATAGGGTTTATAACAGGGTATATATAGTGGACAAATATAAATATAATATTATAATGAAACTTCGTCCTAAAGTAGTTGATTAAAAACTCTACAAACAATTTTTGTCTACTGATAAAAAGGCTATTCTTAGTGTAAAAAGATATTCCAGATCCAATGGGACAAGTTTCGTCGAAATCCGAGGTCGTATGAAAATTTTTCCTTTATGAAACCAGAAATGAACACGCATTAAATTTTTCCACAGTCACCAGATAAGTCAAATCAACTTGAAACCTTGATATCTTGCAATAACTTTTCGATACGAACCCAATGGCACTAGTTTCATCGCATTCTGAGACTTTTTGTCCGATAGGCTGTTTTTACCCCGAACCGCTATACCCCTTTTAACACCAAATTTTCCGGTCTCTAAAAATAACAAACTATATACTTATTCTGACTCTAATCGACGATACGAACTCAACGGAACTGGTTTCGTGGCCTAATTCGATCGCCTTCTCAAGTTACACTCAAATACCCCTTTATTTAATTAAACACGCGCTATAGAAATTGAACGGGCGTTTACGGCTACCGTGGTCACATACGATATCGGTTTTCCACGCAATTCACCACCGTACAATAATTTAGCGATACGGTTCTAATGAAACTGATTTCATCGAAATCTGAGTCCGTTTGCAAAACGGCTATTTTAAAGGCCTATAATTTAATAACGATTTTCCATAGCGACTATTTCAAATTTTGATTTGACCATAACTTACTATTTATAATACGAAATCTGGATTTTTCTCTTTCATATGAAAATTATCATCAATACGGTTCCAATGTGTCTTGTTTCACAGAAATCCGACTTATATCGAATCCTGTATTCTCAGTTGAAGTTCAAAACTTCATTTCACGAACTGCACGCCATTTTCAAGCTCGATTTATATTATATATATAAATTATAACGTTCAACTTCGTTTTTAATAACGAATTAAATATTAAATTTCATTATATTCCCAATATGATATTTAAAATAAATAAATAAATTAAATTAAATATTTGACGGCCAAAAATGCGGGTCGTTACATTCTTCCCCCCTTAAAATAATTTCGTCCTCGAAATTGCTAAGGTAAGAAAGAACGTTACAAACTCATTTACTTTCAAATCCAATTTATTATAAATTGAAAATCAATTCAATATCGTAACTAAATATTTTCAAAAATATTGAAAATTTTCTAACACCTTAAATCTCCGAAAAATTTCGGCAGCACCTTCTTTGTATGGCTCAATCGGTACAACTCCAACTCGCCTTTCTAGGCCTTCTCCAATCCAAAAGAAAATGAAACAGCCAAGTGGCTTGCCAAATAGGCTCATAAATCACCAAACCCATATAGAAATAAACGTGTACCTTTTTGTCGGGCATATCATTATATCCTCTCCATCTGCTACCCTGTCAGCATATACAAATGCACTTCCAGACAAAATTCCAATTTCATCCTCAAAACCAAATCCTTCATGCATCCAAGCCGAATCTCATTCTTAACTCAATTTCCATCCATTATCAATTTCGACTTTTAACTCACCAGTCCATCACCATTTCAGATTCCTGTCTTACCATTTAAATCTGATTCTACTCGACATATTTTATCCCAATTCAATTTCCAGTTAATTGGTTTCAATTCAATTCATGTTTGCTTTCACAAGTATCTATTTAAATTTTTCCTTTGTTCAAACAATTTCTCGGGGAGTTTTTAAACAGTTCAGCTCTTTCAAGAAAATTAAATATTCCTTTTACAGGATTCAAAGCAATTTAAAACAAAATCTTTGGTAGTAATCCGTCACTTACCACTCGAAAATGAACACCGATGATGTCTGGATCATCATCGGAATCTATTTTCCAGCTATTGGAGTGAGTTCAATACTATGTCACTTTCAAAACCAGTTCTAAACACTTTCATTTTGAAATCTATTTCAAAATACCAAACACAATGCCCGTAAAACAAATTAAAATCTCCCAGGATTTTAAAATTCACATAAATTTATTCCAGATTCATTTACACACACTTTTCACATTTCCACCATTTTGATTTCATTTCTGATTTAAATTCAGATTTAATTCATCTGATTTCATATTATACGAATTTTAATTGGTTATTTATATAACCTTTTCAATTATAATCAACCAACACATCCAATATACTATAATACTCCAAATATTAATCATTCCTTTATATCAAAATATAATTTGGGTAAAATTATTTCATTTACCCTCTTTCAAAAACATACTGTGTCGAATTATTCTGTTTAAGAGTTTAGAAACACTTATCGACACAATTTGCATTACTGTATCGACCAGAATTCATAAACTACTCGACAAACCAATCAACACAATATAAGACAGTTTTTATAACCATTTACAAATACGCGCTCATATATATACACTCAAACTCAGTCTAGGGTATTACTAACCCCATCTCTACTGAGTTACACCACAGAGCCAAGGTAATTACTTAACCTTAACCTCTGATACCACTGTAACGACCCGAGATTTTCGACTCCGAAAATCAACATCAAACTACCATGTTGACCCTTTCAGACATCGAACATTCCAGATCATTAATAGAAAGAAGTTAGAGGGTGAGAATAGATAAGGTAGAAATATTGAATAGAAGAAGAAGAAGAAACACCACACAGAGTCTCACATCGCAGCGGAACAAAATATAATACAGAAATAATCTTTATTGAAAGCTTTAAAATACTTACAGTATCAGAGTACATCATACCATGGGACAGTTATAATAGCCTGTTCCCATATACAACACACAGCGGAATAGTAGTAATATCATACGTCTGGACTCTTCCAGCTCGTCTCTTCATAGCAGTCGATAACCTGAACCTGTACAACCCGGCCTAACCCGAGCATTTACAAAACACCGGGTCAGTCTGGTGAACCAGAGTGAGATAAACTCGCACAGTAATAAGGGTGAACCATCCAATCATGTTTTTAAAGTTCAAAACCTTTTCAAAGGAAAAGGATAATCGTAAGACCAAATCCACACATAAACACGGACGGTTTTTACCTTACGATAACCCAAAACATTTTTGAAACCAATATCTTTTCTGATATTATAATAATGTCTAAATACAAGTAAATAACAATCTAGTGGAACGCTTGCATCTCACGCTCCACATATATAGTATACAATCAAACTGCGGGCGCTTATTGGAGATTGGATTCCAACTTGACAAGGTATGGGACCACCTGCCGATCGTGTATCTCTAGAGACGAATACACTGGGTTCAACAAGAACGTCTTGCAACCCGGCCCTCACATGACCGACCACTCATTTCGCTTGAGTGTATCGAATGTATATCACCGACGGTTGGGATCAGCAACCGTCTCCCGACAAGGGACAGCATCGAAACATAGATTAAAGAAGCAAATAGGATTTCCTCTAGATAGGTGATCATACACCCTAATGGGAGCGACCCACATAGCCATGCTGCCTGCCCGATTTTTGTCATTTCCCGGTTGATGAGGCTTGAGGCCAGAATTAACTCTTGACATCTGGTCGTCATTCACTTTGAATGCCACATCGTCAAATCCATCAGATATCACTAATTGACGTCCACAAAAATACTCTAGCTGGAAGCTAAGAGAACGGCAAATCTCTGCCAACAACTATCGTACGTTTGGAGAAATCAACGTACGTGATCCTTTGGAAATACTCTGTCAGACATCCGTCCATACAATTTCATCCAGGAACAGGATGAACCGAAGGCACTCTCCTACCGCATCCAATATAGGAATCACCCCATGGATCAGTAGCGAGAAGTCCTTGCAACCCGTAGATTCCAACCACGACAGAATCACAACTTATCTCTGCTTGCCAGGCAGAGAATATTAGTGGTTCTTCCGTTTATGAAAATCCACGGTCTTCAATGCTCCATCTCGACCATCTTCTGATATCTCCACGTATTTGTTGGTCGGAATGGTTTTCGAATATAATTTCGATCCCGGTCTTTCCATACCAACAATCGTATTGGACAGGTTTGATAGTCGGTGTTTTAACTATCAAAATATACAGTGTTTTCAAACATGACACTCCAATGAGTTCACTGGTTCAGTATTCAACATCACTTGGCCTTTAATTAAACTGATTTACTTTTGTTAAATTAAAACTTCTAACTCCTTCAAATATTCAAAAATACGATATTTGAATACTTCTAATTCGATTTAACTCTAATCGATTAACTCTAATTGATTAACTAATACTCGACTTAAATCCATTCGCTTGACCCTAGATCGCAGCGATCACAATGGTTACGCCTGATTCCCCCAGGAAACATCCGACCGCCGTAGGCTATCTGCAGCCCTGCGAATTACGCTAGCAGTCGTACGAAATGGCAACTTAGCCGAATAATTATGTTTGGCTAATTCTATCTCGAATAGCTATATTCAATTCCCCACTTAACTCTTCCGTCAAATCATCCTTTGAATTCGGAAATCCATTAGTTTTAACAAAGAAATTTATAGCACATATGTTATAACAATAGCGTTATAATTACTATTTAGATTTACAAAACAACAGCGCTATAATCGCTGTTTAGGTTTACAACCCATTTACTATAGCAAAAGCTCTACAATCGCTATATTAGATTTACAAAACATATATTATAACAACAGCGCTAAAATCGCTGTTTAGATTTCAAAACATATCCACTAAGGTCTCTTACGATTACCAACTAATACTATCTTCAGATAATCCCGATGTTGTTCAAGTTGGGGTATTTTAATTACCTCTCAGACCTTGACCAAACAACGTTCTTATCCTCTGATGAATATCAGTTGTAATCACAAAATCAATACTCCCATTTTCATCTCGAAATACATTCCATTATAACTGGGGTTTAGTTATACAACCCTATAACTCACTTCTTTAACCATATTCATTTATTTCCAATCTTCTTTCAAATCTGTTCGACCATTCCCCACTTTTGAAATCTCATTTCAAATTTCCCTCTTGATCTCATTTTCAAATAACGTTAATTCAATATTAACGATTTACACTTTGAAACTCATTTATAAATCCTGGTTTATCTTAAACCCCTTTCCAAAACCATATCTACATTTAAACGATATTTAATCCAAAAACACATTAATTCGAAATCAATTCAACTTCAAAATGGTCGATTTAATTCACTCAACTTGATTATCTCGTTAGCCCATTCCAAATAAATTCTCACTTTAAATTAATTAATTATATAATTAATTTAAATAAATCCCATTAATGGTTTTCTTAACAAAACGATTATCCAATTCCAACCATGCGATTTTATTTCCTATCTCGTACTTATCAATCTGATTTACATCGGAACTTGCTTTATAAAATCAATTAAAAATAATCTAAAGTCTTACATAAATAAAATATTTATTTGTTTCTCTTGAATAACTTTTATTAAAAATAATATGTTCAAAAATCTATCTCCAGTTATAAAATAAATTTTATAACCTCATCTTTATCGATTCACCTGACGGTGAATCAATATTCATAACACGATTGATTTTATAGGCCATACGCTGCCAAATACCCAACCAATATCACTCATTGGTTTAAACACAACACAGGTTGAATGTCCAGTCAAAATCAACAATCAAATCAATCATTCCAAACAGAACAGTTCATATGTTGATAATATGAATTTAATAATATATTGAGGAATCCGGTTGGATTCCTCCAACCTGTTCTTCCCTGTATTCAAATGGTTAGCACGAATTAGACTGTTCAGTTTTGTTTAACTGATAAACTAAATAGCCACCATTTAACATCAACCATAAACACTTCAAACAATTCAACCATTTTAAACACGTTTATAAATAAACGTGACCAACCAAGGTGAGTTACCTTTATTGGAACCAATCGTTAAAAATAACGATTTGGTAATTCATTGAAATTAAACATAGTTTAATTTCATTAGTTAAATCAACAGATAAGCAGATAACTAGCAAAACAGTCAACCATTGGCAAGCAGAGCACACAGAATAAAAACACCCAATTTATATAAAATATAAAAAGGGTAACTGAGTGAGTTTAACTCACCTTGATTCGATACGTTGAAGTGGTTCAGTTACAGTTAAATTAAACAGTCATTTAATTTAACTGTAAATCCTCATTGACTTCATTCCCGTTCCAGTCAATTCCAGAATATTGTGTCCGTCACCACAATCGTAACGCACTTGTTTCGTTCCACTCTGTTTGTAGATGTCAGAGTTACACAGCATATAAGTATGCAGTTAAATTCTAAATAATATAATTCGTGAGTTAACAATTATTTTAAGTAATTACTTTTAAATTCACGGTTATGGCTGAAGGCTTCCATCTCCTCGTTTGTCCTGTTCAGACCTGATTTCCTATACATAAGTTATAGACAATATATTATACTAGGTCACTATTTAATTAGTTAATTAAATTACTTAATTAAGGTTAACTCTAATTAATTACATCAGTTAAATAAGATGGCCGATAATCCCTTCCATGCTTCGTTCTGTCCTAAGCCACCAAACACTCCTGAGAACAAAAATACCAACCTTAGTTACTGATTTAATTAAACCAAATATAGTTTGAACTAAATTATTACGTTTTATACTACCAGGCCGATCCAAGTCCTTTTATAGTCCAGGTTTGATTTTGGACCCCTACCTTTTAGATTATCTTAGTGCACTGGCTTAGGAAACAAAACAGGCCATGACTTCTCGAACTCCTACTTCGAACTTTTCTCATTAAGTTGAATAAATTTTGCTTTGATCTGCAAATAACCAAGCCGCCTTGTCTTTTATCAATTCACTCCAGGAACACTTCATTCCTTTACACAGCAGATAACCGAACCCCACTACCATTTGAACCTTTACCCACCGCCTCCTAGCCTCAACCGGACTCCGATCTGAGGGTTCCCACCTGACCGCCTCAACGACCTCCCCCTTCGGCCAGAGCCCCGTACATTCCAGCTCATCCTACGGCCAGCAAAAACCCTTCGGATTCCACCCCTTCGAACCGCCGATCCGGCCACCACTGTCCCTTAAACTCGATCACCACCGGACATATCACAGTACTCATGGGGTTAACGTTTTAGTGGTTGGAGTTTTGGCAAAACGATGAATGGATTTGTGAAAGATTGGTTGAGAAAATAGATGTAATTGGTTCGTTCATTATTTAGTGGCGGCGCAAATGTTGGTCTGTTGAGAATAGGGTTTATAACAGGGTATATATAGTGGACAAATATAAATATAATATTATAATGAAACTTCGTCCTAAAGTAGTTGATTAAAAACTCTACAAACAATTTTTGTCTACTGATAAAAAGGCTATTCTTAGTGTAAAAAGATATTCCAGATCCAATGGGACAAGTTTCGTCGAAATCTGAGGTCGTATGAAAAATTTTCCTTTATGAAACCAGAAATGAACACGCATTAAATTTTTCCACAGTCACCAGATAAGTCAAATCAACTTGTAACCTTGATATCTTGCAATAACTTTTCGATACGAACCCAATGGCACTAGTTTCATCGCATTCTGAGACTTTTTGTCCGATAGGCTGTTTTTACCCCGAACCGCTATACCCCTTTTAACACCAAATTTTCCGGTCTCTAAAAATAACAAACTATATACTTATTCTGACTCTAATCGACGATACGAACTCAACGGAACTGGTTTCGTGGCCTAATTCGATCGCCTTCTCAAGTTACACTCAAATACCCCTTTATTTAATTAAATACGCGCTATAGAAATTGAACGGGCGTTTACGGCTACCGTGGTCACATACGATATCGGTTTTCCATGCAATTCACCACCGTACAATAATTTAGCGATACGGTTCTAATGAAACTGATTTCATCGAAATCTGAGTCCGTTTGCAAAACGGCTATTTTAAAGGCCTATAATTTAATAACGATTTTCCATAGCGACTATTTCAAATTTTGATTTGACCATAACTTACTATTTATAATACGAAATCTGGATTTTTCTCTTTAATATGAAAATTATCATCAATACGGTTCCAATGTGTCTTGTTTCACAGAAATCCGACTTATATCGAATCCTGTATTCTCAGTTGAAGTTCAAAACTTCATTTCACGAACTGCACGCCATTTTCAAGCTCGATTTATATTATATATATAAATTATAACGTTCAACTTCGTTTTTAATAACGAATTAAATATTAAATTTCATTATATTCCCAATATGATATTTAAAATAAATAAATTAAATTAAATATTTGACGGCCAAAAATGCGGGTCGTTACAGTATATCTCTTCTAGTTGTGTATTGTATTATTTTCCGCTGCGATGTGTTTAAATGTAATTTAAATCTCTGATATTTCTGTGTAATATTTATTTATGCTCTGTATATTCTTGTATTCTGATGGAATTGTTGTAATTAACAATGAAATGTTCTCCCGTTTGCATTCTTTTGTGACTTGTTCTCGAACTATCCGCGCTTTCCTCACCGGGGAAGTTACGGGTTTTTACACATTTATTATGAATAACGGATAAAGAGGGTATTAAAATATCTTATATTTTGAAACACACCAAATTTCTTAAAACATCTTATATTTAGGAACGGAGGGAGTACTTTTTTACATCTAATATCCGAAAAGTACATAAATAATTAATATAAGCTGGGCTACAATGATAAGCACTCAGTTGCAGCAGTAAATGCACTGGAAAAGGTAAGATGCATCTATAAACGAAGCTCAATGAAAATGATGCATGTTTTAGATCAGTCGAACACATGTGCACATGGAAGACAACATTGGTTGAAGGAAAAAGTTAACATGGCACAAATTTGTTTATTCTTATAGTAATGGAAAGAAGTACAACAGTGAGAACAAAAAAACAAAATTAACATTTGGGTACAAACTTTGTTGCAAATATCAAAAAGTTGGAAATTGAGTCAAAAACATGCAACTAGTTGTAGTATTAGCACGAACGTCTTGCAAGTAAATTTGCAGCTATCTTATCACATTCTTCAAGCTGGGAGGAATTGAAAAATAAGGTGGATTACAAACCATGATCCACCACATGCAAAGCATACATATATCCACCATGAAATTTAACCAGAGTTTAAAATGAACCACGATTCATTTGCTTCCTGTAACTACGTTTGCCAAAATTCAGTTATAATGTGAATACTGAGAAACAAGTGTTAGCGTCATTTCAACGGGAAAAAGTAAAAAAAAAAAACATAAAACCCAATGCATTCATTATACATAAATTTTTTTAATATCATAAATACTAATGGGAAAAGATACAGCGATTAACTAAGCCAAATTTTATACAATTTGATTTTATGCACTTATGTTCATTGTTAAAGAGTACCCATGGACATCTATAATTGCATACATTCACATATATACTGTCATACTGTCCCATGGATTTCCATGTTCCATGTACTTTATTGCCCCAATGGTAAGTGTATCAGATGCTCCAACATCTGAATTCTATCCACCATTGCATGTAGACTTGAATGATAAAAAAAATCATTATTGCATTTGACATTGTCAAGCATGGAACCTGGCCACTTATATGATTTTGTGTTGCCGAACAGAATGGGCTAAAGATAATTATGTGTCAGCTGCATATATCACCCTTAAAATGTCTAAACTCGGTCATTTATTGATTACAACTTGGCAAACTAAAGAAGTACATGTATAAAATTTGAAGTGTAGAACTAAAAAATTGTTAGGTATAGAATCACGTTACGTACAACATAAATAATGCAAGGCAACTAAACAAATGAAGCAAGGTAACACGTCTCTAAATGCTAAACTATATATCCACCTATCTAACTTTAGAAACTGTTATAACATATAACTATTAGCCTCAGTAAAATGTCAAAGAATGACTAACTTATAAAAAGTAACATGCCTGTTTTGACCAATGCAATGACATTAGTCTTTATCCATGTTGAAAATCCATACCACGAACTATTGTTGTCGTTAATAAATATAGAATATAATATAATTTAGTCTTACCATATAAGCGAAAGATGTAATTAGGTTGGTAATGAGTCAAAGTGTCTCAAAAGCTTGTTCGTAGTCCACAGATTTTTAGGTAGCATAGCCAAAAACACAAATCTGGGTTATGTAACGATGGTCGGAACAAAGACCCCCTCATGCAAAGAGGGCACACATATAAGTTAACTATGACACCTCACATCCGTTAATGTCACTCATAAGAGAATTCATTAAGTTTCGTGAAGCGCAATAGGTAAACAGTACAGAAATTCACAAGACATATATAAAGTAAGTAGCGGAAATTTCAATTTTATTAAAAATAAAACCTTGTCTCAAATCAAGTTACACCATTAAGCCAATTACATCAAAAACCAAGAATCTCGAACCTGTATCATAATGCAAAATAACAGAGTGCAATAATATAAAACAATATCTCTCATAGCAAGCCATAACAGAGCAGAAAGTAATTCAAAGCGGTACATCTCAGAAAGTCCAGATCCAAGCTTGAAGAGAAAGTCCTATTCACTGAGGAGTTCTACCACTCTGAGGACCTAGGGGGAAAGTAAGAAAGAAGCGAAAACAAAAGGGTCAGACATAAAGTCCGGCGAGTTCCAGTGATTTTCAAATATGCATAAAATAGAGATATCAAGACAGATAAACAAGACTGAATGAGAAAATGCAGTAACTTATAAGACAACCGATAAACAAGAACATCAGAAGTAAAACAGGATAAATAGTGATTGAGTAATGCTTCTCATTTATATCCCTAAAAACAGGTTTTTCTACACCAATACTAGTATAACAAGATTAGGTGTTAACCTAATTACATTACAACAGGATTAGGTGTACCCTAATTACATAACAAGATTAGATGTTGCCCTAATTACATAATAACAGGATTAGGTGTACCCTAATTACTTCCCATGCAATCGGATTCTTAATACGTAAATACACTTTGTCATCCGCGATAGTAGGGTGTATCACTCCCTAACCCGGCAACCTGTAACACCCTGCATTTTTAATGACAATTAAAAATATGCATATATGTATATATTGTATGCATAGACAAATTTAAAGGAAAAATTAAATAATATTAATATGATTGCATGTAATAAGTTCATGCAGTGAAATAAAGAAAAAGATTAATAAAAGAAATTACATGCAATATATGAAATGAGAAGAAATGCAATGTAATGCAATTGAAATTACATGCGAACATTTAAGAGAAATAAAAAGGAAATTTTGAAAAGCTTCTAGAATTTGGTCACGAGATTAGCGTCATTACGTTTGTGGCGATTTTTAGTCAATTTAGACCTATGGTTTGTAGAAAACCGATTTAAAATGAAAGAGATATCTTTAATTTAAATAATGTAACAAAACATGAAAAAGAGGAGTGAGAAAAAAGATAATATCTAGCATTGTCATAAGGCTAGTTAACAAAAGACTTAGTAGCTCAGTTGGTTAGAACATGTGACTTGTATATAAAAGGTTCAGAGTTCGATCCCCATCAGCGCCATTTTTTTTTTATTTTAGGGGGAATGGCTAAAAACGTGGCTTAGTGTGAAAGCAGTAAAAATGTGGCTTAGTATGAAAAGGGTTTAAAAGGGGTTTAATTGAGAGAATGATTCAAAAGAGGAAAAATATATATTAGTTGGTTTGAAATTTGAAATTTGAAATTGTTCGCATATAAAAGATTAGCATACGCACAAGAGTTGAATACATATGAACGTAATTCAAAATAGAGGTTGCGCGCGAACAAAGAAGCAAGCAAAGAAAGGATGTTTGAAATTTGATTTAGACGCAAATAAATAAATCAAAATTAAAATAAATAAATAAGTAAATAAAAATAAATAAATAAATAATATATATATATGGGGGACGACACCGTTGCACGTCATACTGTATACGTGGACTGTTTTGGTTGGTGGATGCTGCGATGTAGCCAATTCCTATTGGTCGGATGACGTGGCTAGCTCTGATGGAGTTTTAAATTAGATCTAATGGACCATAGCTTGCTAGCACACCTATAAATAAACCCCTAGACCTAACCCTAAACCTCACAATTTGGCGGCTACGCTGGAGCTCTGCCATGGCTTCCTCTCTCTCCCTCCTCAAATCTCTTCTTAAAATAAAAAGATAGATCCAGGATTCCTCTACTCCAAAATAAAAGAATTCAGATGCCTAGATCTATGCTGCACAAAAAGGGAGAAAATCATGGATCAGATCTAGAATTGGGAGAGCATACAAGTGAGTGGATTTAAAATACATTTTTGTATAACAATGGATCTACGTTCGCCATTCCCCATTTACACACATAATAAACCTATTGAAAGATCTAATCTGATAAATTTCACCTATGCCTAATATTGTTGTCATATGATCAATTATGATCAGTCATTTTATGCCTACATTGGGTTTCCTCCTTTTATTCTCCCCTTTTTATTTTTATATAGCTAGGCTATCTTTAAGCCTATGCCTATTATGGATTTATGTGATTGAACGATATTGAGAATAAAAGGGAAAAGGTTGATTTGGGTATTATATGTGATTGGGAGGTTTGGGGACGTAACTTATAATGGGGTTTTGGGAATAAATTTGATTGGAATCATAAATATAACTATGGGTATATGAATCAAATTGTAATTATGAATGTAAATTGGGATTATAAGTTGAATTGGGATTATGGGCATAACTATACTTGGAATTATGAATAAAACTATGGTGGGATTTATGTATAAAAATCAAATTGAGAATATAAGACTGTAATTTAGGGCAAAATTGATGGTTGGAATTTGGGGCATTATTGCACTAAAATATGAACAATTGGAAAAGTTTGGGAAAATATGTAATAAAATGAAAGTTGGCATAAATTGTGGAAATTGATTTGGGCATAATTGGGCGTAACTTGTATATATATGTAGGATTATAGGTATAAATTGGATTAGAATTATAAGCATAAATTTGAATTGGAATTTATGGGTAACTGGAAGTCATAATAATCCAAGACTTGAAATTGGGCATGAATTAAGAAAAAGATATTGAACGCCTAAGACACGAGGTTAGATTTGGTTTGGGGTAGAAGTCTGTCTGGAACCGCACGGCATATCCAGCAACTGCAAATGGTAATCTAATGTGAGAGTTCTTAGGTGGAAATTGGACCCGTAAGGGTGTCAAGACACGAGGTTAGATTCAGATGCGGTAGAAGTCTGCCCAGAATCGCCTGACATATCCAGCAACCACAAACGGTAATCTAATGTGAGAGGTCTTGCACGTTTACAGACATCATAAATAATAATGAACACTTAACCAAGACGACACATGTAAGGTTGATATGGATATAATAAAGGGGTTAAGTGGGTAACATGGGTAGCATGGATAATTTGATAAATTAGAATACTTAACCCAATTAAATTTGTAGTGGTGTTACGAACCAGTAGAATTGAGTAAGGGTTAAGTAAACGTGTTAAAGAAGTGGGGAGGGTTAAGTTAATCTTAATTAATGCCAAAACGGGGAATGATAATAACAACCTATTATGAATGAACTTAAGAAAAGGAAACGATAATAGGTAGGCTTGTCCTATGGACAAGTGGGAGTTATAACTTATGGAATAACGTAAGTTATAATGAACGATGGAGAAAACATAATAACTTATAGAATAAGGTAAGTTATAAGGAACGATAAGGGAAGATGAAATAACTTATGTAACAAGGAAAGTTGTACTTAATTGAAGATTAAGTAATCTGTAAAGGCAAGAATAAATCTACAAATGAAGATAACATAAGTTATATGAATGACATAACAGAAGATTGGTTGAGTTGAGTAATTCTCTGAGTGTCAATCTAATGTTGATTTCAGTCTTCCGGGTTGATACTTAGGGAGTGTAACGACCAAGAATTTCGCTCGATCCGAATCAGTCGCTAAACCGATCAAGACCGTTCGAAACGCCTGATTGTTTTGAGAACACGACAAAATAGAACGCAGACAGAAGAACATTTCATTGTTAATTACAACAATTCATCAGAATACAAGAATATACAGAGTATAAACAAATAATATATATCAGAGATTACAATACATTACATAGCAGCGGAAAATAATACAATACACAACTAGAAGTAATACGCGGATATGAAGCTTTCCGAGTATCGTTCCAGCTGTAAATCAGGATCCTGTGAATATAAATCTGCAAAACCAAAACTACTAGCTGCCCGTGTCAAAATAAGGGCACCCAAAGTTTAGGTTAAAATAATAAACTCCAGGTCAGTCATGTGACTGGTGTGAGAACTAAAACAGTTAATAATCTTTATTTTAAAGTTAGGTAAATCAAGGGACCACGCCGTGTAACACGGAACGGGTTTCTTCCCAAGAACACTAGTGCATAAAACAACAGCGCAATGCTAAATGAAGAAAAAATGAAGCTATTATAAGACCCAGGTCCCATCACACAATGCAACACAAGCCGGAGGATAGGGTTTTACCTTATAATAGCCAAAGCATGCTTGATACGCTAAATTTCATCTTTTATTATTACTATAAGTGTATAGTGTTAAAACAATTTCAATCATAAATATCAATCATAGACGGCATGGGTACCATATATCATGTCGCCATACTAGGCTCTACAATCAAAACCGCAAATGTCACGTATTTGGAAGTTGGATTTCCATCTGTGAACCGAGGCAAAAGATAGTCCTCTACCGATTCGAGATTGTCTAGCCCGAGTCTCAGGACCCAGACTCAGGTGGGCCCTTGGATCGTCAGGGCCGGTCCACCGATGTGGATTAAAATGCCTGAACACTGCGTTTCCCCGCCCTTTGGGGCATAAATGAGTCCAATGACTCCATCGGTCCCGGATCGACCGATATACCTGAGGCGCCTCGCAACAACAACAACTACATAAGTCAAACTCGTCAGGGCGTGTAAAACCACTGACGCCACTTCTAGCTAGAAGGAAACGCAAGCCCTCCCTGATGTCCTCTCCCGTTTCTGGTTCACAACCGGGGTGTGAGGCTCGCGAATCAACGCTACACAAAGCTATGCCACACAGGTCGTGCGTTGATCATCAACCACAATACTTTGCTTTTCAACAGAAGCCTTGATCAATTGCCACTTAGGCATGCCACACAGACAATTCACTCCATGCGATTGATATCCACCAATATATAACCCCTGAGCTCGTACGTCTCAGAGAAGGGCGTTAAGCAAGAGAATAAATTCTCCGCCTCCAAACAGATATATATATTTAATAGAAATCAACCACACAGACTAAAATCCAATGTCAGACACACAGTCCATTTACAAGTTCGTTCTGGGTCTGAACGAAACCGGAGGCACCTAGTACCCCGCATATCCATCGATCTCCAAGTACGTCTGGACGATCACTAACTGATTCCCTCCTCTTGGGTGTACGACCCAATCAAGATCATCAGTAATTATCCAAACGATGTTGAAGACCTCCGGTCTTCGACCATCGTCTTCATCCTCGACACCACGTCGAATCAGTTATTCAGAATGGGATAAACCCGGTCTTTCTGAATAACTCGCGTATATAATAAACAAGTGTTACACAAACACAACATACGCCTCATTCAAATTCAGAATATTCTTTTATTCCAATATCCTTATACTTTGGGAAAGGTTCCCATTAATTTTATCAAAGATAAATTCTTTAAATGTATTCTTTAATCTTCTTTGAATATCAATTCAAACTAGTCAGGATTAGCGAACCACACCGAAGTAATCATTTATTTTATTTCCCAATCCCAACCTATTCATCCCATGAAGTAAAACTGGTCATACTTCATATCTAACACCACGGTGTTATCAGTAAATTCAATTATCATTTCACGTTCAAATCTAATTAAAGATTTAACTATCGCCCGGAGCAAAACTGGTGATACTCCCTTCTCGATCTTTTCAATCTAATTAAAGATTCATTAAAACTCCACTTAGTTTTAATCTTTAACTGGGTTAAAGAATCAGTGTCATTTAAAACACGGTTCACGATAATCCCAAAATCACATTCCATTAATTATCGGGTTAAAGAACAAGTGTTATTTAAAACACTGTTCCCGATAAACCCAAAAATAAATACCAATTCAATTCCAATTAAATATTATTTAATTGGTAAACTTCATTAAATCTAAATAAAAAGATATAATATTTTTCTCCACTGGGCTTAAGAACAGTGTTAATGAAGACACCATTCACGACAAACCCAAATCACATTTGATATTAAATACAAGGCGCTGAATAGAAAATATATCGGCTTATATTTAATATCAAATTATACGACCAACAAATATCGTATTGGAAACAACGATATTAATATATCTTTCAAATTCCCATAACAATATCTGTATCATCACGAAATCCAACATCGAAATATTCCGAAGACAATTTCGATTCAAATCCATTCCAATTTAATTATTGGAAGTTCCGGTTATTTTCAAAACCATTTCAAATCCACTTTATTTATTTTAAAAATAAATAAATTATTATTCTAGTTCAAAACTAGTTCATTTCGATAAAAATCTATTTTTATCTTTTCAAATATGGAGTTTTTCATCCCAATTCTTCACAAATCATTTCTTATGATTTTACACAAATTATTGATATTTTTAATAATTTTCTCAAGGCCCGTACAGTCGATTTCCATCAACGGCCATCGAACTGCACTTACAGCGACCTTTTTCAAATTTGATTTGGACATAGTTCCAAATCCAAACGTTAGATTTCAAATTTCTAATATTCGCTAGAAAGATCTTTTCGATACGAACCCAACAGTTCCGGTTTCAGGAGAATCCGACGGTCGGATCTCCCGCAATATCTATTCGAAGTCAATGGTCGAAATTCGCGAACTGCCGCGGCGTGGCACGTTCTATTCAGGCCATTATATATATATATATATATAATATTATATATATTTCGTCGATTTTCTTTTAAAACGTATTTTATCAATCGTTTTAAATTCGTTTTCCAAACGATTTCAACTGCATTTCGAATTCAAATCAAAAATTGAATTTTTCCTCATAAATTCGTTTTAAATTCATTTCAAATTGATTTCAATTCAAATCGATTTTTAATTCAATTTCAATTCGAATTCAATTCTATTCAATTTCAATTTGAATTCAATTCTTTTCAATATAATTCGAGTTTCGATTATTTTCAATATAATTCAAATTTCGAAATCACTTTCAATATAATTCAAATTTCGAAATCACTTTCAATATACATTGAAAATTGAATAAAATCGATATAAATATCGTTCACGTCAAAATGGCGTCAATCAAATCAACACGGTTTCATATATTTCTATTTTCAAATATTCTATTTCAAATATTTCCTTTTCAAATATTTCTATTTCAAATATTTCTTTTTCAAATATTTCTCTTTCAAATATTTCTTTTTCAAATATTTCTATTTCAAAACTGGAATGAGGCCCAATAAATTACCATATAATGTCAACTATATGGATTTTCTACAACATATGTATAAATCAACAATGACAAATAATCAACCATCATCCAAAGTGCATTCTACACTGTATAAGCATCAAATATAAATATTTAACGCTTATAACGGTCTGTTAATCAATCGATCGACATACAACTAATTATTGAGATTAGTGTATGTCATATATCATCCCAATACCCATGTGGGGTTTCAAACAATCAAACATAGATTTTATTTGTGTAGTTGGGCGATGTGTAAAATTTATCGTCCCAATCAATATCAGTCAAATGTGTGTATATAAACAAATCGTCTGATTTGTTTATATTTATTTCATTTCATATACACGTTAAAAATTCTATTTTCAACCATAAAAATATTTTTATTTCAATCCATATCACACAATCAACTACACATCAAAATCAAACAAACAAACAAGCCGTCCATGGTCTGTGGACGACGGGTGTCGGGTGCTACTAAACACCGTCTGCATCCTAGTATATATTTTAACTAGAAAATTAAATTAAAGGTGAGAAGTTCTCACAGAGGGTTCCACTCCGCCGTGCTTTGCTTTTGAACTGTCTGGATCTACTTGAAATTCCAATGCAGTCCTTTTCACGCTGTTCAAATAAAAATTATATTTTTATTATTTCATTCAATAAATAAAAATCGTATTTTTATTTCTACTTCATATTTTTTTTTACAATGCTTATTCTATATAAAAATCTCAATTTATATTTTAAACAAAATCACTTCTTTATATAGTTAATTCGCTACGACACATATAAAGATCGTATTTTTATAATCTCTACTATACAAAGATAATATTTTTATATTCTAAAAATATAAAAATCATATTTTTAATACTCTACATAAGTAAAAATCATATTTTTTAAACTTCACATATGATAAAAATCATATTTTTAAACTCTACATTATATAAAAATTATATTTTTATTACTCTAGTATATGTATAAAAATCACTCCTTTGATCTTATAAAAATCACATCTTTCTTAGTTATAAAAATCTAATTTTTACTTCGTCTCCTCTATAATAAAAATCGAATTTTTCCTTGTATAAAAATATAATCTTTTTCATTTTAAAAATCAAATCCTTTTAATGTTAAAAATTCCACCTTTCATGTTGTCAAAATTCCACCTTTCATGTTATAAAAATATACGATCTTTCATGTTCAAAATGCATAATAAAGTTGAAACTGATTTTACCACACTATATTGTAATTTAATTAATTAAATAAATAAGAAAACACACCTCTTCAGAGGAGGGGAGGGCTCATCTCGAACGGAGGGTCTGAAATGGAAGGTGGAGAGGCGGCGGGGGCCACCAGGGACCGGCGCCAGGTGGGGCGGCAGGCCTCCGGCGGTTTCTAGAGGATGCGGGGGTTTTAGTTAGGGTTTGGGGCCTCGTCACTTTAGAAGAGGAGAGAGAGGCCAGGGGAGCGTCGGAGGGGGCCTCCGTCGGGGGAGCGGCGGCGGCAGTCCGCCTGGAGGGCGGCGTCGCGCTCGACGAGGCTATCAGGATTTTTTCTTTCTTTTTGAATATCGGGTTTGACTTCTTTGAAGAGGAGGGGGGCTGGTTAAGAAGAAAAGGAAAGGGAGGGGAAATTATTATTTAATATATTTTAATTTCTAAAAGCACCTTTTTATTTTGAACTCGAAATCAGACCCACCGACTGTCGCCCCTAGCTAATTACCCCTATTCCGAACACAATGAGATATGTATCGTAAGCTGATTTGATCGTTTCGATCAGTTTTCGTCAAAATCAAAATATAACTCTATATATTGAATTTGAACGTGCATTTCAACTTACTGGGGCCACATACTAACTCGACAAATTCCTGAAAAATATTTTCTAGCTTCGTATTGACGATACGGTCCTAACAAAACTAATTTCATCGAATTCTGAGACCGTTTAAAAAATGGTCATTCTCCAGTCGATTAAAATCAACTGAAACTGGCCAAATGCGTTTTCCTTTGCCACGCTCACACATTGATTCGAAAAATTATGAATTTCGGAATCTAGCAATAACATGAGATCATAGATCCAACAAAAGTGGTTTCGTCGAAAACCGAGGTCGTTTGCAAAATTGCTATTTTTAAGGGCTAGAATTCCATAGCGACTATTCTGAATTTTCAACTGGGCATAACTTTTGATTCCTGCTATGAAATTTCAATTTTTCGGATTCGTTGGAAAGATATTCTCAAATAGATTCTAATATTTTTGGTTTCGTTAAAATCCGGTTTATTTTGAATCCTGTATAGTCATTTGAATTTTGAAATTGAATTTTCGAACTACCGCGCCATTTTCAATTCCTTTTATAATTTTAAATAATTATGTATATTCTAACGACGACCAATATAAATATATACGTTCTAATCTATTCAAAATAAATTCTTCATCATTAATATTTAAAATAATCTATTTTAAATATTCAAAATTCATCAAAATTGCCAAAATAAAAAATTTAAATTGGCTCGGATTTCCGGGTTATTACAGGGAGTTATTCTCCTAACCAATGTATATGTGAATTAAGATGTACTTAATTATAAATTAAGTAAAACATGTTATTATAACCATAAGAGGGATAATTATTAGATTATGAGAATAACATGTCATAGGCTTATTAATGAACTTAAAAGGATTAAGTTATAAATGGAATTAATAACCAAGGATAACTTGTTAAACTTGAAAAGGAAGTAAATGTGAATAACCAAGTTAAATGAGAAAACTGACGAGGTGGCGCAAGCGCATAATTAATGATTAGACGTAGGGTCTAATGACAAATAAAACTAAGACGCTTGAAGTAGTCCGTACATTTTAGGATGAATAGCCCAACGAGCTAGATCATCACGGTGTCATAAGGCACGAGGGGAGCACACGTTCATTATTCTGGAGGCTCCAACGAACTGGAAGGGGAGGCAAGCGGTTTTCAGAGACGTTAAAGGTAGTCCTGGTAGTCCTCTGTAGTGGTTTAACTTCGGGCTAGGATTACAGAGGTTGGGCTTGCGCAGAACTACCGGGTGGGTGGGCCTTGGCTGCACAAGAAGGGGACAGTCAGAATGTTGTACGCAGTGGCATTAAGGGTGGTTTGGCAGTTGCCTTAGGCGGGGATCGAGGGTCAAGACCAAACGATAGCAAGATCGTCGGACGCCTATCATCAGCAGCCTAAGGAATGCGAAAAGACAAGAGCTAACCCCTAGAGATCGTTAACCTTTGCTATCAAGGGACGGGTGCGGGGAGACCCCACATGGATGTTTAGATTGTTTGCTTGTTAGGGGTTGTTGCTTAGCTCGTGTGGTCTTTGCTAGTTGAGGGAGGGGATGAGGTAGGACCATAGCCACCATAGAAAATTTAGACCCGAGGGATATCTGTACATTGGACACTCTTAGAGGCGGGCCCGTACAGATATAGAAAAGCTCCCGACCGAGTTTCGTGTTTCTGGTGTAGCCCTGCCACGGAACTCAAGTGCACAATTAGAGGTTATGTGCAGTAGAAACATCGAGTACGATTGATGATACGTACGTGGGAAAGTCTAGGTACAACCATGTCTGCTCTGGGTGGTGTATCATAGACTAGAGGGCATTATTCGATGATGGAACCAAATTCGATCGAATAGTTCGAGGAAAGCAGTCAGTACGCTTACGTAGCACAACGATAGTGGTTCTATGCGAATGTAGCATTGTACGTTACTATGGCATAGGATGAGGGACTGCGCATAATACTATGGCGATACAGAGGAGACCGTGCGAGTGGGGTACCACGGGGTGTACCTCAATTAGGGGGAGCTACATATACATTATATTAGGTTAATCTACTAGGGGGTAGATGGGTGCGACGTGTGTGTGAAAGCCTTGAGTGCTAATAACACAGATAACCTAATAAATGAGAAAATGTAATTGAACGGTATATGTGTGATTATTCAAGAGGTGTAGTTTAAATTCATTCACACAGAAATTATGTTCTGACCCCCTCCTCATAAGATTCGCAGGTTAGGTTCATGACAGAGACTGTATAGCTTTGGATACTGGTTTAGCAGTATTGCTACTAAGTTAAAGCTATGTTTTAATTATATTATATTTTGTTCCTTCAGCTGTGAGATGTTTTCCGAACTCTGACATGTTTTATGTCTTTGTCTTTTTTGCAGGATATCAGAGCAAAACAACACGGGTTTCGATGGATTGGATTTTTGAAAAGAGATTCGGTCCGTCGGAACATTGGTTGTTACATTTGGTATCAGAGCTTCAGTTTAGGATCCCTATATAGATAATGAGTGAACGTATTTATATTTTCTAAAATATAAATATACTATATATAAACCTAGATCCATAAGGAAGCCTATTAGATAAAAAGAGTAAAAATGTGGAAAGAAATGGGACATCTATTTGGCACACTAAAGGAATGAACATAGAAATTTTGAGACCCTTAGGTGGTTTGGTTGGAAATTGTACAATATGTTTGGTATTAGAGAAAGATGTATCCCATATGATAGAAACTAAAATGTTAGTAATTTAGATTAGTGGGTTTAGAAGTGAAACCTTACAAGTTAGAAAAAAGGTTTAAAAGTGGAAAATGGATTAGGGGTATATATAGTCGAGAGAATTGAATTCGTGGGAGTGTCTAAGAAAGCCTAGGTAAGTTGGAAGCCCGCTATGCATCTAACCCATTTGTTAAACTTTTAAGAACTTGAAATTGTAAAGGTTTTAGCGAAAGAGTTTATGGTGTTTTCAAGTTTTAATTTTAAATGTATTTTTGCTGTTTGAAGAAAATATGTAGAAAAACATATTTGAAAATGTATATTGGGTTTTAAAGTGGGGTATACATTGTAAAATAATGATTTCTTGTTTTAGAAAGAAATTTTGTTGGGTGGACAAAATAAGTTGTAGAAAGTAAGAATAGAGTAGATGTTTGCACCTTGTAGATAGCAGCCAAATTAACATTGTAATTTGTAAGTAGAAACAAATAGTTGTCCTTACCTACTCCATTTTTGTGATTTGAAAAAAATGTTTTGCATTTTTATATTGTAACATGTTTTACGGTTTGGCAAAAGTAAGTTTTGGAAAGAAAAATAAAGTTTTAGTACTTTTTGGAAGAAAAATGTTATGAAAAAAAGAGAGGCCAAACAATGTTTTTAAAAGAGTGGAGTAGGTAAGGGTTAGTGCCTAGAAAGAACGAGAAGAAGTTTGAGGCTATGAAGTAAATAACAAGGACCATCCTGGAATAGTGGAAAATCCCTTTAGAATGCATAAGCATTGTGAGGCCTAGAGTTGTTGCTTGAAAAAAAATGTAGGCTAGTAGTACACAACAAGGACTAGTAGTGACTACTAGATAGTGGAAGGGCAAGTAAGTGTTGAGAGTTTGTGGTTGGACTTTTTTTTAGTGAAATAGTCTTATGATTCCTGACGATTAGTAGTAGCTGTGTGGAATATTGAAAGATGGTAAAGCTTATTTGAAAAAAATAAGCTAAGGAAAAAATAGCCTAACTAAAAAGAAAACAATAAATTCAGCGAAGCAACAAACATGACGGGAAAAGAAAATGAAAATCTTAAGAGAAGATGAACAAAAATGAAAATTTTCCAAGATAAGTCGAAAAAGAAAAAGAAGTTTTCTTATGTAGTTGTACTTGGATAGGAAAATGGGAAATCTTTATAAAATAGTTACATAAAATCCAAGTACAATTGAAAAAGATACATAAAAGAAAAACGGAATGTAATGACCCGCATTGGCAGGAGTATTATAATTAATTTATTTAAGTATTGAAATGGTGATTTAGAGAATTTAATGGTCGTGGAATTAAATAATGATGAATATTTAATTAAAATAGTAAATTAAATAATATATTTAATTCTGAAATAATCAGAATTGGCTGAAATGACGATATGGTGTGAACCAGATCATCTGTGATATTTAATTCAGCTTGGAATTGAATTTAAATAACGAATATATTCAATCGACGTCAGTTTGAACGTATAATTATAATATAATTAAAATAGAGCTTGAAATGGCGCTGCAGTTCGCTATTTGGCGATTTGAACTTCAACTAAATGTACATGGTTCGTTTTAAATCGGATTTCTGTGAAACAAGAAACGTGTGGAGCTGGTGGAGTATATCTTTCTAGTGGAAGGGAAAAATCGGGATTTCGTCGTGTAGATTTTGAGATATGTCCAATTCAAATTTTATAATAGTCGCTATAAAATCGTTTATCGACCATAACGGCTATTTCAAAATAACTAGATATTGGGTGTGGATTCAGACAAGGTTCTTTTGGGAAATAGTGATAATTTAATTTTTAGAATTTTACTATAATTTTTAATTAATTTAATAAGCGACTTTTTATTTGAAGTATTTCGCACCCTGAAATCAACATTTTGAAGTTTCAAAATATAAGCCAACCTACCGGTATTATTATATTTTTGGAACCGGGGCACATTGTTTAGTGTAATAATGGATTTATATCTGTCCATAGCAGCTTGTGCATGAACGAAGTCGGGTTGACTGATACCCCTTTTAAAATTCATTTCTTTTTAATAAATATTTGCGTGTTCCATCCATGACCTCACATTTTCTACGTCAGTTACGGTAAACACGTTCCCTTCTGAAATCAAAACGTGGAAGCTTATTTAACTATATACAATCCTCTGGCCTAACAGGAAACCACGTATTCAAATTAAACTCTTATAAATAATCTCCATCCTTAGCTGAACCATCGTTTTTCATTTTTCGGGTCAATGAAACCATTTGAGCCGCAACTTATAAATTCCTTCAAAAATCAAAGAAATTGTTATAAATCCCAAAGCTCTTATATTCGAATTCCTTAGACCGATAGCTTTCACCTCACACCCTTGTTATTCTACTCGACGCCGGTAATTCACTGATGGATTTTACGCAGTAGGTCCTGGGGTTTGCTATCGATGGGTTTGAGGGTGGTCATAGGTGACCGATGATGGGTTTTCGCATCGATGGTGGAGTTGTGGTTGGAATCGGGGTCATAATAGTTTGGAGGTTTACAGTATCGAGCAGTTTTGGGTGGTGATGTCGCGTTACAGGGTGAAGCTCGAGTTCGAGCTGAAGGGTAGGGACGTGAGGAGATTGTGAGGGCAAGTGTTTTGGTGATTTTTGTTAAATGAATATGGTTGTGATGAAGGAGAACGAGGTAGTTGAAGAAATCGGAATGGCCATTGTAATTTCCTGGTGTCCGCGACTTTGATTTTGGAGAGAAGCTTGAGTACGGGTTTGGTATTCAAGTTGGGTTCTGGGCCGCGAAATGGAATGTAAGGCCCGGTAATGGATTTAGTTAAAGTTTACTTTAATTTTTAGTGTATTAACTTGTAAAAATTCATAACTATTACATACGATGTCAGAATTGAGCGAAACAAGATCCGACAGGATCGTATGGACGGGAGCTACCCAATGAAACTGACTGAGAGTAGATTGGAGCTCGTTTGAATTGACGGCGAAATAAACTGTTTGATTCAAATCAAACAACAGTTTATCGTTCTTTAACGATGAACTGCAAAAGTGAGTAAATCCCACTAACTCTGAACAGTTTATAAATTCATGTTGTATTTTTAGAACTGTTAAAAATTGTTTGATTGACTGTGTGTTGACTGTTTGATTGAACTGCTAGTCAGTTAGTTAAATTTCTATATTGATTCTGTTTAACAGAATATATCATATGGAACTGAAAAGTGATGTTATCTATATTGTTTAACATCTGTGATGCAGGGAAACAGGTTGGAGGAATCCAACTGGATTCCTCAACATTTATTTTACTGTTTTCATATAGTGTGATATATGATGTGTTATATAATCTGTTATGGGTTATGGGTGTTGGAATGATGTTGATCATTGTTATTCGATATTTTAAATATCATGAAAGACCCTGGGATGTAAAGAGATTTATTTCAATGTATATTGAAATAAAGGGATTTTTATAAAATCAACAGATTTTATAAAAGGAAATATTTCGAAAATAAATAAAAGGGAAAAATGTTTTTAAAACGAATAGAGTTTTATAAAAGGGAAATCATTTGTAAAGTGAAGAACTGTTACTAAAAGTAAATCTTTATAAATGAATAGTTTATTCGAAGGTTAAAAGGAGTTAATCGATGTTAGTTAATCGATTAGTGATAAAGTTAAAAGGAGTTAATCGATGTTAGTTAATCGATTAGAGTTAAAGTAAAAGAAGTTAATCGATGTTAGTTAATCGATTAGTGATAAAGTTAAAAGGAGTTAATCGATGTTAGTTTAATCGATCAGTGATAAAGTTAAAAGAAGTTAATCGATGTTAGTTTAATCGATTAGTGTTAAAGTAAAAGGAGTTAAACGATGTTAGTTAATCGATTAGTGTTAAAGTAAAAGGAGTTAATCGATGTTAGTTAATCGATTAGTGTTAAAGTAAAAGGAGTTAATCGATGTTAGTTAATCGATTAGTGTTAAAGTAAAAGGAGTTAATCGATGTTAGTTAATCGATTAGAGTTAAAGTAAAAGAAGTTAATCGATTAGTGTTAAAGTAAAAGGAGTTAAACGATGTTAGTTAAATCGATTAGTGTTAAAGTAAAAGGAGTTAATCGAATATAGTTATTCGAACAAAGTTAGTAAATCGAATATAGTTTATTCGAAAGGGTTAAATGCATAGAGTAAATCAAAAAGAGTAAATCAAATAGAATAAATCGAATAAAGATTTATTCGAACGAGAGTTAAGTAAGGAAGTTAGTAAAAGAAATATAAAGTGAACTTGTCTATTTTCAAAGTTAGAAATGTTGTTCAGTTAAGGTCTGAGAGGTAGTTCTACCCCAACTTGATTGGCTTCGTTTTAACTAAGGAATAGTTCAGGTTCGGCAGTAAAGGAAATGGTTTGAGTTGGCATAGCGATGGTTTGTTTTAAACATCTGTCTAAGTCCAATGAAGAAGCTTTGGAAATGTTTTCCAAATAAACCAGAAATGTTTTCTAATAAAGAAAACAAGAAATGGAAATGTTTTCCATTGTTAATAACGTATATTTTCCAAATTAGAAAATAAGAAATATTGAATATAGGGAAAAAGGAGATGAAAAATGAACTAAGGAGATGAATGTTGAATGATGTTTGATCGATATAATTTCCATTTGGAAATAATATCGTTGTTTGAACACTTGTTTTTATTCGATAGTTAAATCACAGACTATCGAAGTTTTCCATTTTAACGTTGTTAATATGAAGAGACCAGTTGGATTATTATCCAAAGAACCACTCTGTATTGGCATAAGCGTTGCGAATCATATATGCCAAAGGAAATTGAAGACCGAGTTATGCAAGGGCTATCCTGTTTACAGAATAGTGCCTTCGGTTCATCTTGTTCCTGGATGACTTGTATGGATGGATGTCTGACAGAGTATTTCCAGACGATCACGTATATTGATTTCTCCAACCGTACCAAGAGTGGAAGCGGAGAAGGAGACTTCTCATAGCTAACACATAATGTATGGTTGAGGACGTAAATCGGTGATTTGATGGATTTGACGATGTGACATTCAAAGTGAATCTGGTATGATGATAAAGCGTAGCTTCTAGCCTCATCATCCGGTAAATGACAGAAATCGGGCAGGCAGCATGGCTAAGTCGGTCGCACCGAAGTAGGGTGTATAATCACCTGATCTAGAGTTTCATTTACTTCTAAAAATCTATTGTTGATGTTGTCCCATTCGGGAAACGGTTGCTGATCCCAACTGTTGGTGATATACATTCGATACGCTCAAGCGAAATGAGTGGTCGGTCATGTGTGGCCGGGTTGCAAGATGTTCTTGTTGAACCCAGTGTATTCCTCTCTAGAGGTACACGAGCGAAAGGTGGTTCCATACCTTGTCATAGTTGGAAATCCATTACCCAATACGTGCTTGCGGTTTTGAGTTGTATACTATATATGTAGAACGTGAGATGAAAGCGTTTCTGCTAGAAGATTATATATATACTGTGGTTGATAGACATTATTATAATATCAAAACGTTTTTGATATAAAGATATTTGGATTCTCATAAGGGAAAAACCCGTTCTGTTATGCGGCGTGGTCTTATGAGATATCGTTTACCTGTTCGAACTATTTTTAAACTGTTTTACTCACACCAGTCCCATGACTGACCCGGAGTTTACTTTGTTGTTTTCCCTAAACTCTTGGGTGCCTAAATTTGTACGGGCAGTCAAGTAGTCAGGATTTACAGATATACTGGAAGAGCTTGGAGCAGGAGGCTTCAGGATCATATAGCTATAGTTATTTCCGCTGTGTTGTAAGTGTTGTACTTTGATAATGATATGTATATTCAAGTACCAATTTTGTATTTCAAAGTTATATTATGAAATATATTTATTCGTTCCGCTGTGAGATTCGTGTTACTCTGATGTTGTGTTCTTCTTCTTCTTCTATTCTAAGTATTTATCTTATCTTTCCTCACCCTCTAATTTCTTTCACTAATTACCAGGATTTTTCGGTGTTTTGGTTATCGACATCGAGCTTATGTCGATAACCAAAGTCGCTCAAAACCCAGGTCATTACAGTTGGTATCCGAGCTTAAGTTAAGAATTACTTGGCTCTGTGGCGTGACTCGGTAAAGATAGGGTTAGTAATACCCTGGATTGAGTTTGAGTGTATATATACGAGTGAACGTATTTGTATATTGATATATAAAAAAATTGTTTTATATTGTGGAGATTCATTGGTTGAGTTGTTTATGAGTTCTGGTCGATCAGTTTGATCCACTGTATCGGTAGGAGTTACTAAACACTCAAATACGATGGGTCGGCACGATATGTTTTGAAAAGAGGGTAAATGAAAATAGTTTACCCAACGTATATTTTGATATATATTGGATATATTGGTTGTTATTATAATTGAGTAAGATTATAAATTAAATGGTTATGTAAATAACCAATCAGAATTCATATAAGTGAAATACGTGAAATCAGATGAGTTAAATCTGAAATTTAAACCAGGAATTGAATTTAAACTCTGGAGAATTGGATAAGTGTTTGTAAATGGATTGGGATTAAAAATAAGGAAAATTTAAGATCCTGGGAGATTTTAAATTGTTTTACAAGCAGTGTGAATTATATTTTGAAATAAATTTCAAAGTGGAAAAGGTTAAAAATGGTTTTATAGTATTGAACTCACTTCGATCGCTGGAAAATAGATTCTGATGATGACAGCTGCATCATCAGTATTCATTTTCGAGTTGTAAGTGACGAATTACTACCAAAGATACTGTTTTGAAATTGTTTTGGGAAAGACAAGTTGTGTTGAATTTCAAAATGGGATTTATAATATAGAATTTGAAATATTAACTTGTTTAAAAAGAAATAAAACGAGAAGTTCCTTTAAAAACGAAGTTTATAAATGAAGTGAAAAGAATTATCATTGGATAATTCAGAACAAAAAAATACAAGTGTGAAATTGAAAGGAAAAACCTATTTTCCAAAGGTGGAAATATCGATTTCAAAAGGAATTGAAATCAAGGCTTATTTAAAGAATAAATAAATAAAGTTAAAAGGGAATTTGAATAAAGGAGGTTCAAACTTAGAATGTGAATAAAGAAAATTCAAAGGGGATTTGAACATAGAAATTCAAATGAGATTTGAATAAAGAAGATTTAAATAATGGAAAATTGAATATAGAATTCATATAGAGTAATAATGAAAAATTGAATATAGAATTCAAATAGATTGAAATGGAATTTGAAAATAGAATTTGAAAATAGAATTTGAAATAGGAATTCGAATATTGATTTCAAATAGAGTTGAAATGGGAATTGGAATATATAATTCAATAGAGATTTCAAATATAGGATTTGAATATCGGAAGTGAAATGAAATTTGAATGTAGAGGATTCAAATAGAATTGAAAATGAAATTTAAATAAAGAGGATTCAAATAGAATTGAAAATGAAATTTAAATAAAGAAGATTCAAATAGAATTGAAATTTGAATATAGAAGATTCGAAGGGAATTGAAATGAAATAAAGAGAATTCAAATAGAGTTTGAATATAGAAATTCAAAGGGGATTTGAATATAGAAATTCAAATAGAGTTTGAATATAGAAATTCAAATGGAATTCAAGTATATAATTTGAATAGAGGAAATTCGAATATAGAAATCAAATAGAATTTGACATATGAGAAGTCGAATAGAATTTGACATAAGAGAAATCGATATAGAATTTGAATAAGAGAAGTGACATAGAAATTGAATAAAGGATTTGAAAAGGAATTTGAATATTTGTAATTCAAATTGAATATAGAAATTTAAAGGAGTTTAAATATATGAAATAGAATTTGAATTAGGAAAATTCAAATAGAGTTAAAAATGAAATTTGAATATAGAATTCAAATAGAATTCAAATGGAATTTGAATATAGCATTCAAAGGGGATTTGAGGATATATATTCGAAATTGAATATGAAGCGTAAGTTGAAAATGGAATTCAAATTAGTCAATAAGCAAGTTAAAATATATTTGAACATCTCATGTTCAAATATAAAAGTGAAATAGACTAAAGAGTTAATTAACAAAATTTAATTAACGAATTGAGTTGAAACGATCATGTATAGTTAAAATAGATTGGACAGGTATAAATATACATGACATAGGTATGGATAAGGTATGAAGGTATATAAATAGAATGCTCGACGAGAAGGTATGTATTTAATTCATATATGAGATTTTATGCGCCGTATCGGCTAGCCGCTTGGCTTTTCTTTTTTTTTTGATTGGAGAAGGCCTGTGTGGCAGTTTGGGGATTTTCCCGATGCTCCTATTACAAAGGAGGTTATGGCAAATTTTTCTGGGAATTTAAGGAGTTGGAATATTTTTAAGATAATCTGATAACTAGAAATCTATATATCAATATATATATAGAAGTCGATAAGGAAACGAACTTAGAAATAGAATAGTAAAATCAAAAAGGAAGACTAAGAATAAAATCTCGTAAGAATAGAAAAAGAAAGTGATATGTGTTTAAAAGTGAATAAGTAGTTGTATGGTAATGATTTTTTCGAGTAAGTAGTTTTATCTGTTTTGACGTTTTAAATGTTATTCAGTCAAGGTCTGAGAGGTAGTTATACCCCAACTTGATTGATTTCATTATTAACAAATAAATAGTAAGATTTCAGGCTCGAAGATCAATGTTGAATAAGAGTTAGTTGAATATAGTAGTTGGGTTGTCGTAACAATGTTTTACACAACATCCGTTTTAACCCAAATAAGTGTAAGCTTGGAGATATAATAAAGAATATTTCCTAAGTATAGAAATAAACTAGATCGGAAAAGAGATAAGCAATTGGAATATTTTCCAATTATAAATAGCATATATTTTCTAAGATTTAGAAAATAAAGGAAGGCGATATTCGGAAATGTTTTCCAAATAACATAAAAGGCCAATATGGTTATTGAAAATATTTGGTTAACAAATATTGACAAAGGAATAGAGAAGTGATTTAACTAATGGAATATTGATTATGGACTCAATTGAATTTCAAAAAGGAAAATTTGATTTTTGAAAAAGTAAACTATTTAAAATTCCCAGGGAAAGACTGTTTAAATTAAAAACAAATTTAACAGAAATTTGTGAAAGCAAATTTGAATTAAAAGTAATGCCAGTAAAGTGGTAACTGAGATTGAATTTGAATGATATCGAGACAAATTGGATTTGGGGGATTCAAATTTGAAGTGTAACTTGATAATCAAGTAAAAGAGTTTGGAATCGAGAATGGAACTAGAATTTGAAATAAATTTCGACTTAGGTATAAGCGAATGGTTGAAATTGTGGATAAAAAGCGGATTGGAGTTTGATTGGGATAACCCTGGTATATGTTGAATTGATAACAGGTGAAAGGATATAATGATATGCCGACAAAAGGTACCAGTTTATATTTCTATCGGATATAAGATTTATGAGCCGAATTGGCAAGCCGCTTGGCTGTTTGATTTTCTTTTGGGATGGAAATGGCCCAGAGAGGCGAGTGGTGGTTTGACGTATTGACCAGTACAAAGGAGGTGCTGGCGAAATTTTTCGAAGAGTTAAGGCGTTAGAAAATTTTCAGAATTTTTGAAAATTTTCGTTGACAAGAATTAATTATTATTTAATTAAAATTAAATTGGTTCAGTTGAAACTGAATTTAAGAAGTGAACAAATATGTTCTAACCAGTCGATAGGGTCGTCCCCTACTTTTTAGCAATTTCGAGGACGAAATTATTTTAAGTGGGGAAGATTGTAATGACCCGCATTGGCAGGAGTATTATAATTAATTTATTTAAGTATTGAAATGGTGATTTAGAGAATTTAATGGTCGTGGAATTAAATAATGATGAATATTTAATTAAAATAGTAAATTAAATAATATATTTAATTCTGAAATAATCAGAATTGGCTGAAATGACGATATGGTGTGAACCAGATCATCTGTGATATTTAATTCAGCTTGGAATTGAATTTGAATAACGAATATATTCAATCGACGTCAGTTTGAACGTATAATTATAATATAATTAAAATAGAGCTTGAAATGGCGCTGCAGTTCGCTATTTGGCGATTTGAACTTCAACTAAATGTACAGGGTTCGTTTTAAATCGGATTTCTGTGAAACAAGAAACGTGTGGATCTGGTGGAGTATATCTTTCTAGTGGAAGGGAAAAATCGGGATTTCGTCGTGTAGATTTTGAGATATGTCCAATTCAAATTTTATAATAGTCGCTATAAAATCGTTATTCGACCATAACGGCTATTTCAAAATAACTAGATATTGGGTGTGGATTCAGACAAGGTTCTTTTGGGAAATAGTGATAATTTAATTTTTAGAATTTTACTGTAATTTTTAATTAATTTAATAAGCGACTTTTTATTTGAAGTATTTCGCACCCTGAAATCAACATTTTGAAGTTTCAAAATATAAGCCAACCTACCGGTATTATTATATTTTTGGAACCGGGGCACATTGTTTAGTGTAATAATGGATTTATATCTGTCCATAGCAGCTTGTGCATGAACGAAGTCGGGTTGACTGATACCCCTTTTAAAATTCATTTCTTTTTAATAAATATTTGCGTGTTCCATCCATGACCTCACATTTTCTACGTCAGTTACGGTAAACACGTTCCCCTTCTGAAATCAAAACGTGGAAGCTTATTTAACTATATAAAATCCTCTGGCCTAACAGGAAACCACGTATTCAAATTAAACTCTTATAAATAATCTCCATCCTTAGCTGAACCATCGTTTTTCATTTTTCGGGTCAATGAAACCATTTGAGCCGCCACTTATAAATCCCTTCAAAAATCAAAGAAATTGTTATAAATCCCAAAGCTCTTATATTCGAATTCCTTAGACCGATAACTTTCACCTCACACCCTTGTTATTCTACTCGACGCCGGTAATTCACTGATGGATTTTACGCAGTAGGTCCTAGGGTTTGCTATCGATGGGTTTGAGGGTGGTCATAGGTGAACCGATGATGGGTTTTCGCATCGATGGTGGAGTTGTGGTTGGAATCGGGGTCATAACAGTTCGGAGGTTTACAGTATCGAGCAGTTTTGGGTGGTGATGTCGCGTTACAGGGTGAAGCTCGAGTTCGAGCTGAAGGGTAGGGACGTGAGGAGATTGCGAGGGCAAGTGTTTTGGTGATTTTTGTTAAATGAATATGGTTGTGATGAAGGAGAACTAATTTCCTGGTGTCCGCGACTTTGATTTTGGGGAGAAGCTTGAGTACGGGTTTGGTATTCAAGTTGGGTTCTGGGCCGCGAAATGGAATGTAAGGCCCGGTAATGGATTTAGTTAAAGTTTACTTTAATTTTTAGTGTATTAACTTGTAAAAATTCATAACTATTACATACGATGTCAGAATTGAGCGAAACAAGATCCGACAGGATCGTATGGACGGGAGCTACCCAATGAAACTGACTGAGAGTAGATTGGAGCTCGTTTGAATTGACGGCGAAATAAACTGTTTGATTCAAATCAAACAACAGTTTATCATTCTTTAACGATGAACTGCAAAAGTGAGTAAATCCCACTAACTCTGAACAGTTTATAAATTCATGTTGTATTTTTAGAACTGTTAAAAATTGTTTGATTGACTGTGTGTTGACTGTTTGATTGAACTGCTAGTCAGTTAGTTAAATTTCTATATTGATTCTGTTTAACAGAATATATCATATGGAACTGAAAAGTGATGTTATCTATATTGTTTAACATCTGTGATGCAGGGAAACAGGTTGGAGGAATCCAACTGGATTCCTCAACATTTATTTTACTGTTTTCATATAGTGTGATATATGATGTGTTATATAATCTGTTATGGGTTATGGGTGTTGGAATGATGTTGATCATTGTTATTCGATATTTTAAATATCATGAAAGACCCTGGGATGTAAAGAGATTTATTTCAATGTATATTGAAATAAAGGGATTTTATAAAATCAACAAATTTTATAAAAGGAAATATTTCGAAAATAAATAAAAGGGAAAAATGTTTTTAAAACGAATAGAGTTTTATAAAAGGGAAATCATTTGTAAAGTGAAGAACTGTTACTAAAGTAAATCTTTATAAATGAATAGTTTATTCGAAGGTTAAAAGGAGTTAATCGATGTTAGTTAATCGATTAGTGATAAAGTTAAAAGGAGTTAATCGATGTTAGTTAATCGATTAGAGTTAAAGTAAAAGAAGTTAATCGATGTTAGTTAATCGATTAGTGATAAAGTTAAAAGGAGTTAATCGATGTTAGTTTAATCGATTAGTGATAAAGTTAAAAGAAGTTAATCGATGTTAGTTTAATCGATTAGTGTTAAAGTAAAAGGAGTTAAACGATGTTAGTTAATCGATTAGTGTTAAAGTAAAAGGAGTTAATCGATGTTAGTTAATCGATTAGTGTTAAAGTAAAAGGAGTTAATCGATGTTAGTTAATCGATTAGTGTTAAAGTAAAAGGAGTTAATCGATGTTAATTAATCGATTAGAGTTAAAGTAAAAGAAGTTAATCGATTAGTGTTAAAGTAAAAGGAGTTAAACGATGTTAGTTAAATCGATTAGTGTTAAAGTAAAAGGAGTTAATCGAATATAGTTATTCGAACAAAGTTAGTAAATCGAATATAGTTTATTCGAAAGGGTTAAATGCATAGAGTAAATCAAAAAGAGTAAATCAAATAGAATAAATCGAATAGAGATTTATTCGAACGAGAGTTAAGTAAGGAAGTTAGTAAAAGAAATATAAAGTGAACTTGTCTATTTTCAAAGTTAGAAATGTTGTTCAGTTAAGGTTTGAGAGGTAGTTCTACCCCAACTTGATTGGCTTCGTTTTAACTAAGGAATAGTTAAGGTTCGGCAGTAAAGGAAATGGTTTGAGTTGGCATAGCGATGGTTTGTTTTAAACATCTGTCTAAGTCCAATGAAGAAGCTTTGGAAATGTTTTCCAAATAAACCAGAAATGTTTTCTAATAAAGAAAACAAGAAATGGAAATGTTTTCCATTGTTAATAACGTATATTTTCCAAATTAGAAAATAAGAAATATTGAATATAGGGAAACAGGAGATGAAAAATGAACTAAGGAGATGAATGTTGAATGATGTTTGATCGATATAATTTCCACTTGGAAATAATATCGTTGTTTGAACACTTGTTTTTATTCGATAGTTAAATCACAGACTATCGAAGTTTTGACCATTTTAACGTTGTTAATATGAAGAGACCAGTTGGATTATTATCCAAAGAACCACTCTGTATTGGCATAAGCGTTGCGAATCATATATGCCAAAGGAAATTGAAGACCGAGTTATGCAAGGGCTATCCTGTGTACAGAATAGTGCCTTCGGTTCATCCTGTTCCTGGATGACTTGTATGGATGGATGTCTGACAGAGTATTTCCAGACGATCACGTATATTGATTTCTCCAACCGTACCAAGAGTGGAAGCGGAGAAGGAGACTTCTCTTAGCTAACACATAATGTATGGTTGAGGACGTAAATCGGTGATTTGATGGATTTGACGATGTGACATTCAAAGTGAATCTGGTATGATGATAAAGCGTAGCTTCTAGCCTCATCATCCGGTAAATGACAGAAATCGGGCAGGCAGCATGGCTAAGTCGGTCGCACCGCAGTAGGGTGTATAATCACCTGATCTAGAGTATCATTTACTTCTAAAAATCTATTGTTGATGTTGTCCCATTCGGGAAACGGTTGCTGATCCCAACTGTTGGTGATATACATTCGATACGCTCAAGCGAAATGAGTGGTCGGTCATGTGTGGCCGGGTTGCAAGATGTTCTTGTTGAACCCAGTGTATTCCTCTCTAGAGGTACACGAGCGAAAGGTGGTTCCATACCTTGTCATAGTTGGAAATCCATTACCCAATACGTGCTTGCGGTTTTGAGTTGTATACTATATATGTAGAACATGAGATGAAAGCTTTTCAGCTAGATGATTATATATATATACTGTGGTTGATAGACATTATTATAATATCAAAACGTTTTTGATATAAAGATATTTGGATTCTCATAAGGGAAAAACCCGTTCTGTTATGCGGCGTGGTCTTATGAGATATCGTTTACCTGTTCGAACTGTTTTTAAACTGTTTTACTCACACCAGTCCCATGACTGACCCGGAGTTTACTTTGTTGTTTTCCCTAAACTCTTGGGTGCCTAAATTTGTACGGGCAGTCAAGTAGTCGGGATTTACAGATATACTGGAAGAGCTTGGAGCAGGAGGCTTCAGGATCATATAGCTATAATTATTTTCGCTGTGTTGTAAGTGTTGTACTTTGATAATGATATGTATATTCAAGTACCAATTTTGTATTTCAAAGTTATATTATGAAATATATTTATTCGTTCCGCTGTGAGAATCGTGTTACTCTAATGTTGTGTTCTTCTTCTTCTTCTTCTATTCTAAGTTTCTATCTTATCTTTCCTCACCCTCTAATTTCTTTCACTAATTACCAGGATTTTTCGATGTTTTGGTTATCGACATCGAGCTTATGTCGATAACCAAAGTCGCTCAAAATCCGGGTCATTACACGGAAGATGTAAAATTTTCCGTTTTAAACCTTTTTGTAACATAAGAAATCGAATTTAGAAAATTAGATTTTTTCTATAATTCGAAATTTAAAGATGGCTGGTAGGCTTTTGGGATGCAACAATTGGATGAACTACGCTCTTATTCGGTAAGTGTGTGGGAAAATTTGGATGAAAAAGGTGTTTTGATTTTCAAAATATTGCATTCATATAGAACTGCCAGTATATTTAGGATGTGAGCATCATATTTTAAAAAGATTTTTGAAGAATTTGCATACATATAGGAGCTACCGCTTAGGCATACATGTATTATTATGATGTATTGCACTATGCACATGTGCACAATGGTTGCAATAATTGGATGTACACTTGATGGATGTATATTATGCGAGTGATTATTTGATTTTACCCTTACCAAATTTCGGGGACGAAATTTCTTAAGGGTGGGAGAATGTAACACCCCGCATTTTTAATGACAATTAAAAATATGCATATATGTATATATTGTATGCATAGACATATTTAAAGGAAAAATTAAATAATATTAATATGATTGCATGTAATAAGTTCATGCAGTGAAATGAAGAAAAAGATTAATAAAAGAAAGTACATGCAATATATGAAATGAGAAGAAATGCAATGTAATGCAATTGAAATTACATGCGAACATTTAAAAGAAATAAAAAGGAAAATTTGAAAAGCTTCCAGAATTTGGTCACGAGATTAGCATCATTGCGTTCGTGGCAATTTTCTATCCAGTTTAGACCTATGCTTTGTAGAAAACTGATTTAAAATGAAAGAGATATTTTTAATTTAAATAATGTAACAAAACATGAAAAAGAGGAATGAGAAAAAAGATAATATCTAGCATTGTCATACGCCTTGTTAAAAAAAGACTTAGTAGCTCAGTTGGTTAGAACATGTGACTTATATACAAGAGGTTCTGAGTTCGATTCACGCCGGAGCTATATTTTTTATTTTAAGGGGAATAGCTAAAAAAGTGGCTTAGTGTGAAAGGAGTAAAAAAGTGGCTTAGTGTGAAAGGAGTAAAAAAGTGGCTTAGTATGAAAAGGGTTAAAAAGGGGTTTAATTGAAAGAATGTTTCAAAAGAGGAAAAATATATATTAGTTGGTTTGAAATTTGAAATTGTTCGCATACAAAAGATTAGCATAAGCACGAGAGTTGAATACATATGATTATAATTCAAAATTAGAGGATGCGCGCGAACAAAGAAGAAAGTAAAGAAAGGATGTTTGAAATTTGATTTATACGCGAATAAATAAATCAAAATTCAAATAAATAAATAAGTAAATAAAAATAAATAAATAAATAAATAAATAAATAAATAAATAAATAATATACATACATATATGGGGGACGACACCCCTGCACGTCATACTGTACACGTGGACTGTTTTGGTTGGTGGACGCTGCGACGTGGCCAATTCCTATTGGTCGGATGACATGGCTAGCTCTGATGGAGTTTTAAATTAGATCTAAAGGCCCATAGCTTGCTAGCACACCTATAAATAAACCCCTAGACCTAACCTTAAACCTCACAATTTGGCGGCTACGCTGGAGCTCTGCCATGGCTTCCTCTCACTCTCTCCTCAAATCTCTTCTTAAAATAAAAAGATAGATCCAGGATTTCTCTACTCCAAAATAAAAGAAAAAAATTCAGATGCCTAGATCTATGCTGCACAAAAAGGGAGAAAATCATGGATCAGATCTAGTATTGGAAGAGCATACAAGTGAGTGGATTTAAAATACATTTTTGTATAATAATGGATCTATCGTTCGTCATTCCCCATTTACACACATAATAAACTTATTGAAAGATCTAATCTGATAAAGTTCACCTATGTCTAATATTGTTGTCATATGCTTAATTATGATCAGTCATTTTATGCCTACATTGGGTTTCCACCTTTTATTCTCCCCTTTTTATTTTTATATAGCTAGGCTATCCTCGAGCCTATGCCTATTGTGGATTTATGCGACTGAACGATATTGGGAATAAAAGGGAGAAAGGTTGATTTGGGTATTATATGTGATTGGGAGGTTTGGGGACATAACTTATAATGGGGTTTTGGGAATAACTTTGATTGGAATCATAAATATAACTATGGGTATATGAATCAAATTGTAATTATGAATGTAAATTGGGATTATAAGTTGAATTGGAATTATGGGCATAACTATACTTGGAATTATGAATAAAACTATGGTGGTATTTATGTATATAAATAAAATTGAGAATATAAGACTGTAATTTGGGGCAAAAACTGATGGTTGGAATTTGGGGCATTATTGCAATAAAATATGAACAATTGGAAAAGTCTGGGAAAATATGTAATAAAATGAAAGTTGGCATAAATTGTGGAAATTGATTTGGGCATAATTGGGCGTAACTTGTATACGTAGGATTATAGGTATAAACTGGACTAGAATTATAAGCATAAATTTGAATTGGAATTTATGGGTAACTGGAAATCATAATAATCCAAGACTTGAAATTGGGCATGAATTAAGAAAAAGATATTGAATGCCTAAGACACGAGGTTAGATTTGGTTTGCAGTAGAAGTCTGCCCGGAACCACCCGACATATCCAGCAACCACAAACAGTAATCTAATGTGAGAGGTCTTAGGTGGAAATTGGACCCGTAATGGTGTCAAGACACGAGGTTAGATTCGGATGCGGTAGAAGTCTGCCCGGATCCGCCCGGCATGTCCAGCCATCGCAAACGGTAATCTAATGTGAGAGGTCTTGCGCGTTTACGGACATCATAAATAGTAATGAACACTTAACCAAGACGACATATGTAAGGTTGATATGGATATAATGAAGGGGTTAAGTGGGTAACATGGGTAGCATGGATAATTTGATAAATTAGAATACTTAACCCAATTAAATTTGTAGTGGTGTTACGAACCAGTTGAATGGAGTAGGGGTTAAGTAAACGTGTTAAAGAAGTGGGGAGGGTTAAGTTAATCTTAATTAATGCCAAAAGGGGGAATGATAATAATAACCTATTATGAATGAACTTAAGAAAAGGAAACAATAATAGGTAGGCTTGTCCTAGGGACAAGTAGGAAATATAACTTATGGAATAAGGTAAGTTATAATGAACGATGGAGAAAACAGAATAACTTATGGAATAAGGTAAGTTATAAGGAACGATAAGGGAATATGAAATAACTTATGTAACCAGGAAAGTTGTACTTAACTGAAGATTAAGTAATCTGTAAAGGCAAGAATAAATCTACAAATGAAGATAACATAAGTTATGTGAATGACATAACAGAAGATTGGTTGAGTTGAGTAATTCTCTGAGTGTCAATCTGATGTTGATTTCGGTCTTCGGGGTTGATACTTAGGGAGTTATTCTCTTAACCAATATATATGTGAATTAAGATGTACTTAATTATAAATTAAGTAAAACATGTTATCATAACCATAAGAGGGATAATTATTAGATTATGAGAATAACATGTCGTAGGCTTGTTAATGAACTTAAAAGGATTAATTTATAAATGGAATTAATAAGCAAGGATAACTTGGTAAACTTGAAAAGGAAGTAAATGTGAATAATCAAGTCAAATGAGAAAACTGATGAGATGGCCCAAGCGCGTAATTAATGATTAGACGTAGGGTCTAATGACAAATAAAACTAAGGTGCTTGAAGCAGTCCGTACATTATAGAATGAATAGCCCAACGAGGTTGATCATCACGGTGTCAGAAGCACGAGGGGAGTGCACGTTCATTATTCTGGCGGCTCCAACGGACTAGAAGGGGAGGCAGGCGACTTCCTGAGACATTAAAGGTGCTCCTGGTAGTCCTCTGTGGTGGTTTAGCTTCGGGCTAGGATTACAGAGGTTGGGTCTGTGCGGAACTACCAGGTGGGTGGGCCTTGACTACACAAGAAGGGTGCTGTTAGAATGCTGTACGCGGTGGCATTAAGGGTGGTTCGGCGGTTGCCTCAGGCGGAGGTGGAGGGTCAAGACCAAACGATAGCACGATCGCCGGACTCCTATCACCAACAACCTAAGGAATGAGAAAAGTCAAGAGCTAACCCCTAGAGATCGTTAACCTTTGCTATCAAGGGACGGTTGCGGGGAGACCCCACATGGATGTTTAGATTGTTTGCTTTTTAGGGGTGGTCGCTTAGCTCGTGTGGTCTTTACTAGCGGAGGGAGGGGCTGAGGTGGGGCCATAGCCACCATAGAAAAACTAGACCCGAGGGATATCTGTACATTGGACGCTCTTAGAGGTGGGCCCGTACAGATATAGAAAAGCTCCCGACTGAGTTCCGTGTTTCTGGTGTAGCCCTGCCACGGAACTCGGGTGCACAAGTAGAGGTTATATGCAGTAGAAACATCGAGTACGACTGATGATATGCACGTTGGAAAGTTTAGGTACAATCGTGTCTGCTCTGGGTGGTGTATCGTAGACTAGAGGGCATTATTCGATGATGGAACCAAATTCGATCGAGTAGTTCGAGGATAGCAGTCAGTACGCTTACGTAGCACATCGATAGTGGTTCTATGCGGATGTAGCGTTGTACGCTACTATGACATAGGATGAGGGACCGCGCATATTACTGTGGCGATACGGAGGTGACCATGCGAGTGGGGTACCACGGGGTGTACCTCAGTTTGGGGGTAGCTACATATACATTATATTAGGTTAATCTACTAGGGGTAGGTGGGTGTGACGTGTGTGTGAAAGCCTTGAGTGCTAATAACACAGATAACCTAATAAATGAGAAAATGTAATTGAACGGTATATGTGTGATTATTCAAGAGGTGTAGTTTAAATTCATTCACACGGAACTTATGTTCTGACCCCCTCCTCATAACATTCGCATGTTAGGTTCATGACAGAGACTGTACAGCTTTGGATACTGGTTTAGCAATATTGTCATTAAGGTAAAGCAATGTTTTAATTATATTATATTTTGTTCCTTCCGTTATGAGATGTTTTCTGAACTCTGACATGTTTTATGTCTCTGTCTTTTCTACAGGATACCAGAGCAAAACAACACGGGTTTCGATGGATTGGGTTTTTGAAAAAAAAAAATTGGTACGTCGGAACGCAGGTTGTTACAGAACCTATATAACTCAGACCTATTTAATGGTGTTACCGCGATGACTTAGTTTCCGTAATCGGACTCAGGTACGCTCATGACTCCGTCGAAACACACCCATACCCACCTTCCTTGTTTGAACCTCTTATTATCTAGTTCATTAAAGCATGCCTTGACCCCTACCTAGTGCAAGTATAATGTCCCGAATTTTCATACCCTTTGAGTTGACAATTTACACCACACGTCTAACCCAAATTGCATAGAAATACGAATCATTTATGGAAAGAAGTTAGAGGGTGAGAAAAGAAAGAAGGTTAAAATAGAAGAAGAAGAAGAACACAACAGAACAGAATTAGAGTAAATACAAACCTTACAGCAGAACGAATAAAATATAAAAGATAACATAACTTTGAAATACAAATCTGGTCAAACCGAAAAGATCGTCTTATGTGATATATTAGGAGTACTCTGTCATACATTCGTCCATACAAGTTATCCTCGGACTGGACAAACCGAAAGCTCAATTTTGTAAGCAGAACATCCCTTATGTTTCACTTCGTCTTCAATTATATCTAGCATAATATAATTCGCAAGGCCTAAGCATATACGGAGTGGTTTTTGGATAATAGATCCAACCAGTCTCTCCGTATTGACAACAATGGTAAAAAATCTTTGATAGCCGGTGATTTAGCTATCAAAGAAAAACAAACATCCATCCAAATTTACAACTAAGCATCAAACAACCACTGGCCCTTTTATTAACATAATTTTCTAATTTCCCATATCTTTCCAGATATTTATCGAAACCCGTTTAACACTTCACGCTTCTTGGAAAACATTTCCAAATATTATAAACACTTATTTCCCCGTATTCTAGAAAATAAACGTTATTAAAGTCCGAAAACATCTCCATCTTCTTCACATTCCTTATTTCCTGCACTTTAGGAAATATACATTATTTACATTGGAACACATTCCAGTTTCCATTATAACCATTTTAGTCTGCAAATCGTTTGCTTCCAAACATTATTCATTTTAAAATGTGAATATTATTTCTTATAGAAATCTGGTCTCGTTAAATCAATCTAAACTTGGTTTAAAAATATCATCACGGGTTAAAATTACATCTATCAAGTTATTTTCTACTTTTATATCTCAATTTCACTTCATAAACTCCATTTTCAAGTCAACTCCTCCTTAATTATAAATCTAGTTTGTAACTTAAATCTCGATTACTTATTTGATTATAAATTAGAGGTTTCAAACCAGATATTACCCATGTTGTCAAGTATATGTAATTTATAAAAATAGATTATATACATATACAATTCGACGAACTTGAATTCCAATTATGATCCTTAAGGATTTATTTCCGTTCTATTTGCATTTTGAACTCGAAATAATTCCATCGTTTCTTTTGAAACGATTTGCCATTTCCCCTTTTTAAAATCTATCCTTGAGTTCATATTTCCTAAATTTCTCAATGATATTTCTTATTCCATTATAAATATCGTTTTTAAATCAAACTGCTCATTTTATATAATTAAAACAATTTATTGTATTCTAGCCCAATCAAGGTTAAATTTCTATTATTTAAAAATAATAAATGATAGATTAACTCAAATTCATTTCTACTATATTTTTAAGGTATTTAAATACTGGTTATTTCAGGGCCAATGTTATTCAGCATCCCAAACACACAATTGTCAACAACATATTATTTATCACATCCAAAAATGCAAAATATGAAAACAATAATATAATTGCTGAGAAATCCAGTTAGATTCCTCCAACCCGATTCCCTACATCCACAGATGTTAATCAATATAAATAACCACAATTTCATATCAATATGAAATATAATAGTAAACAGAATCAGTATCCAACCAAACGATTTGTTTGTCATTCAACCAATTCATCCAAACAACCATCACATAATATTCAGTCATCATTTATCACTATTAAATGACATTTTAAAAATTATAAAACTGAACAAAATTAGTGAGTTTTACTCACCATGGTCGTTTTTTATTTTGCCACAAATTGCAATGAGTCGTAAACTGCTCCAAATCAGTTCGTACATAAAGCCTCTACAAACACGATTTCAATGAAACTCATTTTGTCTTGTTTGGACCTCCTATCACAAAGTTATACAGTTTTTAAACATTGTATATAATTTATAAAATTAATTTAACCAATTTCTTTTATTTTCAATTTACTTTATATAATTATACCTTAAACTCGGTAATCATTCTCCTTCAGCCACCTGATGTTCACTCTTTCCACACAACCAATCCATTTATTAATACCCCAATGTATTCAAACTGCAGCACGCCTCATGTGAGCACTTCCTCATCCTTTGTTTGCATGCTGAGCTCCCCTTTCCAGCTTCACGAATACAACACGCGGTGCTTAGAGTTGTTTAAACAAAAACAGATTCATGGATGCGTTTATTCAAGCGTACATTCTTGTTGTTTTTATGGTAATTAAAAATGTCGGTCTAAATAATATTGAAATGTCTAAATATATTAATCTATGGGATCATAACAGATACATGTACCATTCTTTTTTTTATGTGTAGAGCCGTCATTGTTACCTGTACTCGAGGCTTACAGGAAAGCGTCGACACCCTTTTTTCTGTTAACCAACTTCCTCATTTTTTGGGTCTCTTCTTTCATTTTATTTTCCTTTTTTTTATACGGCCCAAACCTACGGAGTAAGCCCACCCGCATCCATGATGTACAAAACTTCTTCTTCAATTCCTAAAACCGCATATACTCCTGTAACTAAAACTCACCATCCCGTACATTTTTTTCTACCCATCCTCTTATTCTACCCCACCAAAAATCCAATAAAATTCATCAATATTTCTCTACTTAGAACCTCTCCATCCCCATACCTTACTTGTTTAACTTGAAGCTTCCCATGCCACGCTTCAAGCTCACTCTTTCCGTCTCTAGTCTCCACCGTGCTACAGCACTCTTCACGCAACACTGTTGCGTTATCAGCTTGCACCTCCTACTGTGCACATGCCATGCAGAAAAATTATCCCACTGTACACTTTAAAATCCTCTTCCCCTAAAAAAATGAACTGCAATACCATACTCCATTGCCGCACTGTTAATGGTCCCTCCCTTCTTCCATACAATCACACATTTACTTCACCATCCAACTCTGCTTCTTCTAGTCTACCATCCTAGTATCATCACCACACAGTTAAGTTCGTCGTCAACCTGCACTGTCACGACTCCTAGGCGATGCACAACTACTATAAAAAGTAACTAAACCTTTATACTCCAAATCCTTCCAAAAACTTTTGTACGAATGATCCTACTCACCACTTGCACCGAATCCTTGCTGCCGATAAATTTCTGGTGCGAAATTAATCTGTGTCGAACTCGAACTAATGTCACCAGCGTGAGGCGCAGTTGATGACGAATGTATATATATACATTTTGTGAATTTAGAGAGTTTTCTTGATTTTATATGAATTCTTAAACTCACGGTTTCATCACTTCTTTCAGCAAGCTTGCGGTTTGTTTTTATCTGGAGAGAACGAGTAGCGTCTATATGAGAGGAAGCTTGCGTTGCATATATATGGTAGAAACCCCAAGGACAGGATCAACGACTTTCGAATGTATAGGGTAGGGTGGCTGCCTTCGATTTTGAAAATTCACGTATGTTGCTTGCGTGATTTCAAACAAATGCATGTGTTTCCTGTCCCTTTGTCTGCACATTTGAAAACATGGGGTGCTGCATAATTCTTTATTTTATTTTTATTTTATTTTATTTTTGGGAGAGGCTTGCGTTAGTGTGTTGTAGTTATTTTGGTTGGCAAAGGAATAGATCAGCACCAATAACGTTTGAGTCATACCTTAGTCTAATTAGCATGATATTATGTTAGCCATGATGAAGTATTACAAACATCATCTTACCCAGGAGAAGCATGCATGTGAATTAATTAAACTTAATTAACATGATATTAAGCTATGTACAATAAAAAATATATGTAATTGCACTATATAAATCAAAGGTTAATTAAATAAACATACACAATGATAATACTTTGAACAAGCATGGAGAATTCTTTAGCTTTGAGCATTGTATTAGTTTTGAGTCATGTATTTATATGTAGTTGCATTGTTGTTAATTCGTTTACTTATGGACCCCTATGGACAAGACTAAAAATATAGTCGTGTTGAAGAATGTGCCACTATCTCAATAGTATAATAAAATAGACAACTTAGCATACTTTGTGAAACCACAAAAATGCTGATTTAGGGCGCAAAATACGTTAAACAAAAAGTTGATTATTTTTCAAAAAAAAAATTCGGAAAAATCCTAAAATTAAATAAAGAATACATCTTAAAAATCTTATCCAAATTCAAAACCAATATTTAATAATATTAAATAAATCATTATGGCTTATAAACGACACCACAGTGACTTTTCGAAAATTTGATTTGAACAAAACTCACAATCTATAACACGAAATCTTCATTTTTCACTTCCACTAGAAAGATATAGTTCAATAGATTTAAATGTTTCTTGTTTTGAATAAATCCGATTTATAACGAATCCTGTACACTCATTTAAAGTTCAAAACGTTAATTTATGAACTACCGCGATGTTACGAGCTCATTATAATTGTATTATAATTAATATGTTTATATGTCGTTTAATAAATCGATTTGTTACTATAATTTAATCCCAAAACCGAATTAAACCTATTAAATTCACACGATGCTACAAAATTCACTATTTCTGATTATTTTGAAAATTAAATTTATTATTTCACTAGTTATATTAATTAAATATTCAAAATATTTGAATTCAAACAATTTAAATTATCAAACCTGTATATTAAAATAATTAAATAAATTAACTATTTAATTGTTAAAATTCTAGAACATTACATTCCTTCTCCCTTAAAAAAAAATCCTCGAAATAACTACGGTAAATAATGCTACAATCCTTATTAATTTGGTTAAAAATCATTTGTATTACTTATTAACTTCAGTTTCAGCTGAGCCAATAATTTCAATTAAAATATTAATTTTGAATATTTTCAAAATTCTGAAAATTTTCTAACATCTTAGACTTCCTAAAAAATTCGCCATTATCTCCTTTACATGGCTCAATCGGTACAACTATAACTCGCCTTTCTAGGCATTCTCCAATCCAAAAGTGAATAAACAGCCAAACGGCTTGCCAAACAGGCTCATAAGTCTCATATTCATATAAAATACTTATAACTTTTTGTCGGTGATCCAACTCTATATCTTCCATTTTCTATCACTTTAGCATATATATATATGTATCTCTAGTTGATCTCCCATCAATTTATCCTCAAACCAATAATTCTCTTATACCCAAGCCAAATTTCATTTCAAACTCTATTTCCAATCTCAATTCCAAATTCTTAGTCAGCAATCCAATACCATTTCAAAATTCTATCTCATAGTCCAATTACTTAACCAAATTAAGTTCTGTTCACATTTTCCATTAACTAGTTAAGTTTCTCCAATAAGTTATCTACAATTCAAAGTCTGATTTTATATCAATATCATTTTCATCTAATTTAATTTCCACTTAACTGGTTTCGGTTAAATTTCAATTTCTATTGGCTTTCACAAATTATTATCTAACTTGTTATTAATTCAACCAATCTTTCCCTAGAAGTTTTAAATAGCTCAGCCTTTTCCAAAATCAAATATTCCTTTCCGAAATTTAAAAACAACTTGTTTTTCTCAAAACAATTCAAAATCTTTGGTAGTAATCCATCACTTAGAAAACTCGAAAATGAATACTGATGATGTCGCAATCCATCATCGGTATTATTCTCTAGCCACAAAAGTGAGTTCAATACTATATAACTTTCAAAACTCATTCTCATATACTTTCATTTCGAAAATATATTCAAAATATCCTTCATAATGCTTGGAAAATATTACTAAATTCACTTAGATTTTAAAATTTCCATATATTTAATCCAATATTCAATTACAAAAACTTTTCCAAGTTTTTAGAGTTTTATTTCAATTCTGGTTTTAAATTTAGATTTGGTTCATCCTGATTTTATAGCTTATATTTAATAAAATTATGATTGATTATTTATAACCATCTCAACTATAATCTTATTCGATTATAATAACAACCAACACATACAATATACTATAATAATCTCAATATACATACTTTTTTAAATCAAAATATATTTGGGGTAAAATTATTTCATTTACCCTCTTTCAAAATGATATTATATCGAATTACTCTGTTCAAGAGTTTAGAATTTTTTTCGATATAGTGTGCACTACCATATCGACCGAAATTTTGAAACCACTCGATAAATCAATCAACACAATAAAAAACCATTTTTATTTAATCTACAAATACGCTCTCTCGTATGTATACATCAAACTCAATATAGGGTATTACTAACCCTATCTCTATTGAGTCACACCACAAAGCCATGGTAATCACTTAACCTTCAACTCTGATACCAAAATTAATGGCCCGTATTTCCATTCTCTTTGAGTTGACAATTTACACCACACGTCCAACCGAAATTGCACAAAAATATGAATCATCTATGGAAAGAAGTTAGGGGTGGCAAAAGAAAGAAGGTTAGAATAGAAGAAGAACATAACAGAACAAAATCGGAGTAAACACGAATCTCATAGTGGAACAATTAAAATATAATAGATAACATAACTTTGAAATACAAATATGAATTTGTATATACATACTATATCGGAGTACAACCCATATACATCACATCGGAAATAACTATAAATAGCTAATGGTGAAGCCTCGTACTTCAAGCTCCTCCAAGTGTATCTATAAAACCTGAAACACTTGACTGCCCTCCCCAATTTGGGCACATAAGAGTTTAGGGAAAATCAAACAAAATAAACTCTGGGCCAGTCATGGGACTGGTGTGAGTAAACTCCAACCATATTGTTTAACTTTGAAAACCCTTTTGGAAGAAAAGGATAATAGTAAGACCAACCCACACATAAACATGGACGGTATTTTACCTTACTATAACCCAAAACATTTTTGATAGGAAATCCGGTGATATTATAATAATGTCTAATCAAATAAATAACCAAATAGCATAACACTTGCATCTCACGCTCCACATACATAGTATAAAATCAAAAACCGCAGGACACTTATTGGAGACTGCATTCCAACTATGACAAGGTATGGGACCACCTTCCGATCAGTGTACTCTAGAGGGGATACACTGGGGTTCAGTAAGAACATCTTGCAACCCGGCCACACCTGACCACCCACTCATTTAGCTTGAGTGTAGCGAATATATTGTCACCCAAGGTTGTCGACCGTCCAACGGTAATCCGTAGGATACAGAATCGAAAGAAGAATAAATAATGAATTTTCTCTAGATCGGTGACAAATATACCCTGCTTGGGTACGACCCAACTAGCCATGTTTCCCGCCCGATTTTTGTCATTTCCTAGTTGTGAGGTTTGAGGCTACGTATACCTTTTTGGAACATCTGGCCACCATATACTATGAACGCCACATCATCAAACCCATCAAATCACGAGTGATATTTCTGTAAATATTTTGGGTATAAAACCTAAGAGAAACGAATTCCTCCGCTACCAGACGTAATACCTTGAAAAGATCGTCTTATGTGATATGTTAGGAGTACTCTGTCATACATTCGTCCATACAAGTTATCCTCGGACTGGACAAACTGAAAGCTCAATTTTGTAAGCAGAACATCCCTTATGTTTCACTTCGTCTTCAATTATATCTAGCATAATATAATTCGCAAGGCCTAAGCATATACGGAGTGGTTTTTGGATAATAGATCTAACCAGTCTCTCCATATTGACAACGATGGTAAAAAAATCTTTGATAGCCGGTGATTTAGCTATCAAAGAAAAACAAACATCCATCCAAATTTACAACTAAGCATCAAACAACCACTGGCCCTTTTATTAACATAATTTTCTAATTTCCCATATCTTTCCAGATATTTATCGAAACCCGTTTAACATTTCACGCTTCTTGGAAAACATTTACAAATATTATAAACACTTGTTTCCCCGTATTCTAGAAAATAAACGTTATTAACGCCCGAAAACATCTCCATCTTCTTCACATTCCTTATTTCCTGCACTTTAGGAAATATACATTATTTACATTGGAACACATTCCAGTTTCCATTATAACCATTTTAGTCTGCAAAACGTTTGCTTCCAAACATTATCCATTTTAAAATGTGAATATTATTTCTTGTAGAAATCTGGTCTCGTTAAGTCAATCTAAACTTGGTTTAACAAATATCATCATGGGTTAAATTACATCTGCCAAGTTATTTTCTACTTTTATATCCCAATTTCACTTCATAAACTCCATTTTCAAGTCAACTCCTCCTAAATTATAAATCCAATTTATAACTTAAATCTCGACTACTTATTTGATTATAAATTATGGGTTTCAAACCAGATATTAACCATCTTGTAAAATATATGTAATTTCTAAAAATAAATTACATACATATACAATTTAACAAAGTCGAATTCCAATTATGATCCTTATGGATTTATTTCCATTCTATTTGCATTCTGAACTCGAAATAATTCCATCATTTCTTCTGAAACGATTTCCCATTTCCCCTTTTTAAAATCTATCCTTGAGTTCATATTTCCCAAATTCCTCAATGATAATTATTTTATTCCATTATAAATATCGTTTTTAAATCAAACTGCTTATTTTATGTAGTTAAAAAAATTTATTGTATTCTAGCCCAATCAAGATTAAATTACTACTATTTAAAAATAATAAATTATAGATTAAATCGAGTTCATTTCCAGTATATTTTTAAGGTATTTAAATACTGGTTATTTCAGGGTCAATGTTATTCGACATCCCAAACACACAATAATCAACAATATATTATTTATCACATCCAAAAATGCAATATATGAAAATAATAATATAATTGTTGAGGAATCCGGTTGGATTTTTCCAACTTGTTTCCCTGCATCGACAGATGTTAATCAATATACATAACCACAATTTCATATCGATATGAAATATAATAGTAATTAGAATCAGTATCCAACTAAATGATTTGTTTGTCATTCAACCAATTCATCCAAACAACTATCACACAATATTCAGTCATTATTTATCACTATTAAATAACATTTATAAAATTATAAAACTGAATAGAGTAAGTGAGTTTACTCACCTTGGTCGTTAACTGTTGAATAACGATTAAAGATTTAATTTTCCATTGATTGCAATGAGTCACAAACTGCTCCAAATAAGTTTGTACATGTAGCCTCTGCAAACGGGATTTCAATGAAACTCATTTTGTCTTGTTTGGACCTCCTATCACAAATTTATACAGTTTTTAAACATTGCAAATAATTTATAAAATCAATCTAACAAATTTCTTTTATTTTCAATTTACTTTATATAGTTATACCTTAAACTCGGTAATCATTCTCCTTCAGGCACCTGATGTTAACTCTTCCCACACAATCGATCCATTTATCAATACCCCAATGTATTCAAACTGCAGCACGCCTCACGTGAGCACATCCCCATTCTTTGTCTGCATGCTGAGCTCCCATTTCTAGCATCATGAATACAACACGCAGTTTTTAGAGTTGTTAATTAAGCAAAAACAGATTCATGGCTGCGTTTATTCAAGCATACATTCTTGTTGTTTTTATGGTAATTAAAAGTGTCAATCTAAATAATATTTAAATGTCTGAATACACTAATCTATGGGATCATAACAGATACATGTACCATTCTTTTTTTATGTGTAGAGCCGTCATTGTTACCTGTACTCGCAGCTTACAGGAAAGTGTCGACCCCCTTTTTTCTTTTAACCAACGTCCTCATTTTTGGGGCTTCTTCTTTTTCCCTTTTTTTATGCGGCCCAAGCCCACGGAGTAAGCCCACCCGCATCCATGATGTATAGAACTTCTTCTTCAATTCCTAAGAGCACAACCAACAATGGCTTGTTCAGTTACTAAACAAGCCACGGAGCAATCAGGTGTGGCTTGTTCAGTCATCCGTGGCTAGCCGTGGCTGGTTTTGAGCTCGTTCGTGGCTAGTGAACTGAACAGAGGTTGGGGATTATAACGGCAAAGAGAAAGCCGTTATAAGTTTATAACGGCAAAGTCTTTGCCGTTTTATGTTTTCTGGTGTGTTTTATGTTTATAACGGCAAGGAGTTTGCCGTTATAAACGAAAAAAAAAAATTTATTATATTTTTTTAATGTTATTATTTAAGTAGATTCGTGGCTAGTTTTTCTCCCTGGGTGTCGTGTGGCTTGTTTAGTTGTAAAATAAGAGAGAGAATGAAGTGAACAGAACGGATGGTTGGTTATGGTCTAATACCGCATATACTCCTGTAACTAAAACTCACCATCCCGTACATTTTCTTCTACCCGTCCTCTTATTCTACCCCACCAAAAATCCAATAAAATTCATCAATATTTCTCTACTTAGAAACTCTCCATCCCCATACCATACTCGTTTAACTTGAAGCTTCCCATGTCGTGCTCCGAGCTCACTTTTTCCGTCTCTAGTCTCCACTGTGCTACAACACTCTTCACACAACACTTTGCGTTATCAGCTTGCGCCTCCCACTGTGCACGTGCCATGCACAAAAATTATCCCATTGTACACTTTAAACTCCTCTTCCCCTAAAGAAATGAACTGCTATACAATACTCAGTTGCCGCACTATTCATGGTCCCTCCCTTCTTCCACATAATCACACATTTACTTCACCATCCAACTCTGCTTTTCCTAGTCTATCTTCCTAGTATCATCACTACACAGTCAAGTTCGCCGTCAGCCCGCACTGTCACGACTACCAGGTGATGCACAACTACTGTAAAAATTAGCGAAACCTTTATACTCCAAATCCTTCCAAAAACTTTTGTACGAATGCTCCTACTCGCCATGAGAACCGAATCCTTACTGCCGATAAATTTCTGGTGCGAAAATAAATCTGTGCCGAACTCGAACTAATGGCACCAGCGTGAGGCGTAGTTGATGAGGAATGTATATATATACATTTTGTGAATTTAGAGAGTTTGCTTGATTTATATGAATTCTTAAACTCATGGTTTCATCACTTCTTTCCGCAAGCTTGCGGTTTGTTTTTATCTGGAGACAATGAGTAGCTTGCGTTGCGTATATATGGTAGAAAACCCAAGGATAGGATCAACATCTTTCGAATGTATAGGGTAGGGTGGCTTCCTACGGTTTGAAAATTCACGTATGCTGCTTGCGTGATTTCAAATAGTTGCATGTGTTTCCTGTCCCTTTGTCTGCACATTTGAAAACATGGGGCGCTGCACAATTCTTTGTTTTATTTATATTTAATTTTGGGAGAGGCCTGCGTTAGGGTGTTGTAGGTATTTCGGTTGGCAAAGGAATAGATCAGCACCAATAACGTTTGAGTCTTACCTCAGTCTAATTAGCATGATATTATGTTAGCCATGATGAAGTATTACAAACATCATGTTACCTAGGAGAAGCATGCATGTGAGTTAATTAAACTTAATTAACATGATATTAAGTTATGTACGACAAAACAAAATATGTATTTCACTAGTTAAATCAAAGGTTAATTAAATAAACATACGCAATGATAATACTTTTGAACAAGCAAGGAGAATTCTTTAGCTTTGAGCATTGTATTAGTTTTAAGTCGTGTATTTATAGGTAGTTGCATTGTTGTCAAGTCATTTATTTATGAACCTGTAACAACCCGTTATTTTTTAACGTTTTAAATTCCGATTTAAATCAATATTTTATTTTGAAAATATTCTATCGTTTTCCATAACGGAAATTTGTAATTTGAAATACGTACAGTGAGATATAGCCGTTGTGAAAATTTCATCAGAAAATTTGAATGTTTGTCGATCGCGCATTTTCAGGGCAAAGCTGGGCATATCAGTTCAAATTTTAGCGATTTTAAAATCTCTTCAGAATTTGTTCGAACAAGCATGAAAAATATTCTACTCATTGTCAGTAATCCAACGACGAAATTCGTTTTGCGAAAATCGGATGTTTTGACCTTCGTTTTTCGTCCGCATTTTTACGTTAAAGTGGTCCGTAACGCGCTTTTGAACAGAGCATCCTGGTACCGCAAATTATATACCGTTGCGTCCGTTTCATCGCACTGATCAATGAAATATATTCATTTATCAGTTTTGGTGTTCGGTTTGCGCTGGAATTTCAAAAAGGCTTGTACAGTTCATTTTTGAAACGGAGCCATTTGAGTTCGATGTGTCCCTTTTCAAATCCCTTATGTTTTCTAGACATTTTGGGTCTGAATAACCCGTCTTTTTATTTTACTAAGACACCCATTTATTATTTTTGTTTTCTAAACCTTAGTAAGTGGGTACATTACTCTCTGTTTTCAAACCATGAATTCAGGACTATTTATACATGTGATGTCCACTTCCATTTCTTTATTCTTTCTAAAGCTTGGACCCCTTTTTGCATTTCAAAAGCCAAGCATGCATGCACCTTAATTTTGTATCCAAATGACATGAGTCCATTTGCTTTCCTATGTAACAACATGCATGCGTTCCTTCCATAATTCCATGCATGCCTTCACGCCTTCATTTCCCCAACCCTTCGTTCATTTTGGTTTGCAATAATCATTCGTTAAAATTATATATTTAAACCGTTCCTCTTATATATATTTACGTATTGCCAAATACCAAAAGCCATGCATACGTTCCTTTTTATGAGGAGTCACTTTTCAAATTTTTGAGACCTTTTGGCTCACTTCCAATGTATGCATACATTCGAATATAATATCATGCCTCTTCCCAAACGTTGCATTCCATTACCAAACCGTTGCCACCATTTCTTTTGCGTATAATATATATATATATATAAAAGGAAGGGAATGAAACAAATGGACACATTTCCCATTCAATGTTGCATGTACATTAATTCAATACGTTGCTTCCTCTTCTTCCTCTTTATATTTTCTATTGCCAAACGTTTGTTCCTTTATCAAAGCCACCATTTTGTTTTCATGCCCAAGCCAGACCATATGTTACCAAAAGCCTCGTTGCCTATAATTTGCTTCTTCCCATTCCCATCCGCTCTTTTATTTTCACCGCTACGTATAAAATAAAAATGAATGAACAGTCATTTCTTTCATTCTCCGCCCACATAGGCACCATCATCAACATCCGATCAGCCCGCTAGCACCAGTATTGCAGCGCCCAAACCTCTCTGTCTTCACATACATGCATGTCCAAACATGCTTCCTGAGAAATACGTATAGCAGCACCGTTTATCCACCTTTAGCCTCCCCTGCGTTTGGCACCAGTCGGTACCCGCCAAGGACCATATCCACTCAAGCTTATGCGTGCATCTTCTGTGTGAGTTTGAGTTTGTTCGTTGTTTTTCTTTTTGTTCGCTACTTGGAAGGTTTACGTGCCTGTTTGCTCCTTGGTTGTGCCTTCCTTCTTCTCGCTTTATACACCTAAAAGAAAAAAAAGGACAAGTGATTTGCGTTGGCAACTGATGCTGGTGTTTTGCTGTATTGATGAAGAAATGATGTTTTATTGTGTTTGATGTTCACTGAAGCCTAACTATGGTAGTGTAGTCAATGGTTGAGCATATTTATCAAACTCTAGTTCCAGACGTGCTCGTATGGTAGTCCATTGTATCACATTTGTTCGCAAGTTCTCCGCCAGCTTAAAAAGTGCCCGTTCATTGTATTCATGCTTGGAATTTTGCTATTCTATTTCATAACCATTCATTTGTCATCTCCGTTCAATGCTGTTAAAGGTGAGTTTATCTCACCCCTGGCTTACATTTTTTATGGATGTTAGATCAATAATGAACTGTTATATGAAATGTATAGGATTACTGATAGAAATTGTTTGATTTGATATATATGCACATTTCATATGTGACACGATAACACGTAGTTGCACTGATGATATATATGCTATGATTGTTGCTATGTGATTGTTGATACCCTAGTTTAGGAAAAATCACTAAGGGTTGAAATGATACATACCCGAACGGACATTAGAATAGGGGAAAATCGTTATGGGTTGAAATGATACACCTGAACGATTTTTACAGAAGTTGGGATCGCGGGTTGAAACGATAGACCCGTTAAATTTTTTTAAAATTGCGGGTTGAAATGATAAATATCCGTATCACTTGACCATAGGGTAGAAAACTATATACAGACACCGTCGGTCATGTTTTCGAAGTATTTTGATTTGGGAATTCGATTTTAAAGTAATAACTTAAGATTTTATTTTTTATATATTATTTAAAGGTTTTAAAACTTAAATTTTATAAATTTTAAATTATATGTTTTAAAATGATTTTATAAGTAAATATAAAATTTAAATACTTATTTAAGATTTTACTTGTAATTTTATTTATTTTTAACTATATAATTTAATCATTAGGTATTTTAAACATTTTTATATTATTATAAATAATTATTTAAACTTATTTTCTATATTATTTTAATCTTATATATGTTTATAATCTATATTCTATTTAATTTTAGAATCTTATAAACTTATATATATATTTTCAAAAAAATTATTTTCTTATATATATTTTTATAAACTTTAATAATAAATTCAAGTTGGATAAGTTAGGTTTCGCAATTTAAATTCGATGTTTAAAGATGTAAATTTATAACGACAATTGAATAATAAATAAATTCATATTCCCAATTTATAAGTAGTAAATTTGAATTGTACGATTTGAATTATAAGATACGATACGATTTGGTTTAAATTGAAGTATATGTTTTCGTTTTGGATTATTTAAAAATGGAAGTTTGAACCTAAATGTCGGATTTTATAAATCGACTAAAACGAATGCTTAAACAGTAAAACTAGATTTTATGAACTGTTTGAATAATGATTCGAATCGTATGACTTGATTATAAATTGGTTAAATTAAAATATGAGTTTTGGATTTGAGTCGTTATATTGAATTCTAACCAAAATGTGTAATTTTATGAATCAATATAAACGAATCCTTTTAAAGGTGGTAATGAATGGTTTGAATTGTTTGAACTCGAGTTTTACAAAAATAAATCAAACTGAAATATTCTCGAAGTTAAATATTTTTGTTTTGATTTAAACAATAACTGTGACCTTTAAGATATGTTTTAATGTAAGTCGTTTGGAATTGAAAGTCATTATGTGAATATTTTCGAAATCGATGTGATTAAGCGATATAAATGAGTTGTTTTCACAATTAAATATATTCGAAGTTAGGTATTTAATTCAATATTTGAATTTGAGATTTTGTATAATTGATTTTATAAACTGATTTATGAAATAATCACGGTGTGAAAAATGTAAACGATTGGTTGTTAAAGAGATCGGGATCGGCTATTGTCATACTCTCTGCCAATACCGAAAACCACTTTAACAACCGTGTACGCGGTGGAGTTCCAGAATGAAGGGGATGATTTGGCGAACGACTCCATTTTATTTTATTTCATATTAATTACGAGACCCTGACTACCTTGAGTCAGCTTGATGTGGCTAAAACAGGAGCTACGCACGGACCAAGTGAGGTCATACCTCCTATCGAGCACACTTCTTCGATATTATTCTATTACTGTGATATTCGATTTGGGCCCTTTTGATTATGGGAGTGTGTATCGAGGTGGGCGGTAGTAGCTGCTATGCGTTACCACCAGTCCGGCTCTGCAAACGGTGAATCCACCCTGACATTCCTTGCGTGCCTTGTCACATGCCTTATACGAGCCCACTACGACTTTGTTTTGTACTATTTTATATGGAGTGCCCTCTGATCAACCTCCATTTTACGAAGGAATTACGGTACTGTATATATTATGGGAATATATAAACGGTGTAAGGGTAATCATGGTAATCCCGCTTACGCTATTTTGATATTTTTACTTTACTGATAGACACTATTGTATATAGCGTATTATACTATATAGTATTAGTTTGACGGATCCTTAGAGGATGGTGATCTCAAACATCCTTTAAGTTACTGATTGCATTTCATCGAACATTTCATTTGAGTTGAATTACTTCCATGAGAATGTTAGTCCTGATCCGAGTTGTTTTGTTTTTCATTATTGCTCGGGTCAGATTGAGTATTATAGCTTTTGAGATTCACTTTCGGAGTTGGAGTTTATATCGGATTTGCTCACCTGTATCTACCTGTTCAATTGTTCCAGACATCCAGTTATTTCTTTCATTCTGTTTCTGTATGTTGTCATTTATTTATTATATTGGTCTTCCGCTGTATTATTTGTGTAAACTCTGATGTAAAGTTCATGAACTACTATTGTATTTTAAATTTTCCGCTGTGAGATATTATATTGCTCTGTATCTGTGATCTGTGATTCTGTGATCTATTCTATTTACCTCAAAAGCTAATAAGAATCTGTTGTTTTGGACGTTTTCTGTCGACATGTTTTGTCGATTCGACATGGTCAAAATGGTGGATCGTTACAGAATCCCTATGGACAAAAATAAAAATACAGTCGTGCTAAACTATGCCCCACTATCTCAAAAGTAAAATAAAATAGAAAACTTAGCTTATTTTGTGAAACCCCAAAAATGCTGATTTAGGGCGCAAAATACGTTAAACAAAAAGTTGCTTATTTTCTAAAAAGAATTTTTTTGAAAAATCCTAAAAATTAAATAAAGAATACATCTTAAAAATATTATCCAAATTCAAAACCAATATTTAATAATATTACATAAATCGTTATGGCTTATAAACGACTACACAACGACTTTCTGAAAATTTGATTTGAACATAACTCAAAATTTCTAACACGAAATCTCTATTTTTCACATCCACTGAAAAGATATAGTTCAATAGATTTAAATGTTTCTTATTTTGAATAAATCCGATTTATAACGAATCCTGTACACTCATTTAAAGTTCAAAACGTTAACTACGAACTCTTGATTATAATTATATTATAATTAATAAGTTTAGACGTCGTTTAATAAATTTATTCGTTGCTATATTTCAATCCTAAACCGAATTAAATCTATTACATTATCAAATTCATAGGATACTACAAAATCAACTATTTTCGATTATGTTGAAAATTAAATTTATTATTTCACTAGTTATATTAATTATATATTCAAAATATTTGAATTCAAACCATTTAAATTATCAAACCTGTATATTAAAATAATTAAATAAAATAATTATTAAATCGTTAAAAATTCCGGGATGTTACAGCGAGACCCTCTAAGAAAATACCAACTGTGATACTAGCTGATATGGGTTCCACACAGCAAGATTACACAAGCCAAACCCCATAAGCTTGTGCCCCAAGTAACTAGGATTTAAGAGTCCTCAAAACCCGACACAACAACATAACGAGGGACTTCTTAGCTTATTAATAATCAGGTTTAACCTAACATGTTTAGGTTTACAAATAAGCATGGTTGTAATATTACATGTTATTATGTATGTACAACCCTCCTCCAAAACACCTACGCAGATGTATGTATAAATACTATAGTAATTTAGTTTATCTAACCTACATCTGGTACTTACATTATTTTAACATGTCCTTTACTTAATGTCTGTATTAAGTCAAATCTAACATGTTTATAGAAAAACATACTATTCCATTCAATTGTATTCCCAAATTACAGCAAGTACAAGTTTATGCATATTGCCCCTTTTTATCATATTCCCAAATTATAGCAAGTACAAGTTTATGCATATTATCCCTTTCCCAAATTACTGTAAAACAGTCCTCAATTTAACAATATGTCCAAATTCCCCTTTTCATGTCATTTCTTATTATCCCAATTTTTAACCAGACGCGGTCTTAAATCGGACATGGTCTAGGCTTCCAAAGGCTTAGGATTAGCGTAAACAAAAAGGAAAAATAGAGGGAGGAGAATAGAACCAAATCAAATCACATAAGCATATAGGCAAGACTAGAAAGAAACTAAAGAAGTAGAAATAGGGAAAAAGAAGATAGATAAGCATAACTAATCATTTGACGGTAAAAACATATATTTTACTTATAACAATGGCATAAGTGAATAACAGTGAAAGAACATGTATAACAATCATCTTGTAAACACTGTATGTTCTAAACCCAACTTTTGTTTACTGTCATGATATAGTTCTAGGTATCAGATCTGAAAATAACAGGGAAATCACAATGGGTCTTGGTGAAGAAGATTTTATACCTCTTATATATATATATATATATATATATATATATATATATATATATATATATATATATATATATATATATATATATATATAACAGATTCATGGAGGAAGAGAATATAAAGAATAATTGTGTGTATTGAAACGGGAGAGGGCCACCTATCTATGTATTACTTATACTGGAAAGCAGAAACCAAGCATTTCTTTGATTGACACGTTTTAACTTTTACGGAAAAACAAAAGACGCTATCCTCCGCTATTCCTTTCTCACGTTTTCAATCGAACCGCTTTTCCAATACCCAAATCACATCCACTACCTTTCCTTCGTACATAAAAAATTAAAAACCATCTGCTTCAAATTCATTTTCTGGCTGACAGTCTACAACCTCTGATGACGTCGGATCATCCACCCCAAATCTACTGTGGCAGAAAAGTTGGGGATGCGCTTTTGTACTGATTGCGGCAAGTTTTCTGCTACTTTGTTAAGGGGCTGGATTACTGGCAGAGAAACCAAAATCGCTGTAATGGTATGACTATTTTATCTTAATTCAGTCAAAAGGCTAATTATTTACTGTTTTTTTCACATATTCAGGACGACCTTCTATATGATTTGTTTCTGAATTTTCAGATGGATGCTCAAAATTGGATCTTGGTTTACATTTATTTGAATGTAATCATAAATAGACTGTTGCATCTGTTTTTCTAACTTCTTCGGATCTTTTACCCTGAATCTGCTGCAGTGCCAAATTCGGGGAATACACTTTTGTAGTGATTGCGGCATGATCTCTAATACTTTATCTGGTAAGGGGATGAATTACTGGCACAGAAACAAAAATCGCTGTAATGGTTTAACTATTTTATCTTAATCCAGTCAAAAGGCTAATTATTTCCATTTTTTATCATATATTTTGGATGAGCTTCTATATGATTTGTTTCTGAATTTTCAAATCGGATGCTCAAAATTGGATATTCTGTATGATTTATTTTGTGGAATAATATTTTTTTTTTTTCTCCAAATCAGATCTTCTATATGATTTATTTCCATTTCTTTCTGAATTCGCTAACTGCACTTGTCAACCTCTTCTTCCCCCCAAATCGAATGTTTTTACGCTTCCTTTTCCAAAAAACCAGTTCTGCTTCGATTTCCTTCTGCATCCAACTTCGCACGATCTATACTAGAGTTCGATTCTTTACTCTTCCTTTATTGATGGAATACATCTGGCGTAAGGGATAACACTTGAAGGCCAGGAATTGCTACCGCAGAAACAAAATTCGTTGAAGGTACAATTTATTTTTCATAACCAATCACCAATCGTTTATAGTTTTTGAGTTTATTCCCCTTTTCTTATTCTATTTTTAATCAGGTTTTTCTACAATATTTATGTACTCTGAACTGATGCTCAAAATATTGATCTCAGTTTAAACAAACCGGAAACCAGTAGATTCATTATGTGTCTACTACTTCTGTCTTCTGTAAACTGCTGATGAGTATGATAAAAATAATAAAGTCGTATAATCTATTGTTGACGTCGGTTCTGTACAATTATTTTTATATTTAATGTTTCCATTACAAATTTTTTGCATCTTTTATCGCTTAGTTTGATGCAAATCTAACTTTTTCTTACTGGTTGATAGCCTAGATTAATTTGTTTATTGAAAGTTGGTTAAACTCGGTTTCATGGAAAATATGAACTGTGTCTTTCTTAGATACGTGCAAGTATATATGTTTTTTTAACGCCCTACTGTATTTGGTTGAGAAAAAATTTACCGGAAAATAATAATTAGTGCATCACATCATTAACAATACACATCGTATACGCAATAATTTAATCTGCATCTTTACACTCTACCATCTGAACGATGCTTATTCTATTACAGTTTTACAAAAGTAAGAGTAACATATTTTCCTTAGTATATACGTTTATGCTTATATATTTGATACCCTGAAAGTCACTTCTATTGGATGTTGTTTTTGAATTTATTTGTATGTCTTTGTAATCACTATGTCTAAGTTAAGTGTAGTAACTTTAGTTATTTGGAATATTAGCCTGTGTAATGATACCTTAAATACAATTGTTGATTTTCAATATCCATGTTTTTTTTTGGTGTGTTGTATTATATCAAGAGTACTTCCAAACTGTTAACTTTAGTATATCCTAAATAATTACTTTATTTTTTGTATATGTAGATTTTACCAAGTTATTCATCTAGGATAATTGGTTAATATGAACCTTTCAGCAACACTAGCCTAAAATCTGAATACACTTCTTCTTATAAATATGGAGTTAATATATTAATTGATAAATTTTAGTGAGTGTTTCCTCTAACATACTATGATTTATGGTTGTTCCACCATCTGAACCAGTTATGTGATTATTGGGCTATACTTTTGTGGTTATACTTTGGTAATTGTACTACACCTGATATATTTTTATATCAATATATTCATATGTCTACATGATTTTGGGTAATATGTTGAATCTGAAAATTAATTCTTCATCTTTATCTTCTACCAACTCAAACATTGTTGCCCTGCGGCCAACGCATATTTTTCTATTCATCTATGGTTTAAGTTTGCAGATGTGTAGTGGTTAGAAGATGTTAGAATGGATGTTTTTTGAGTCTCTTATCTAATAGGAACGTAGAAAACACGGATACGGTGACATGTGTTACCTTCAATCAGCCCACTGGATTTTTCTATGTTAAAACGATAAATTTTGTTTTGCTAATAATTATCCACTCTATAGGTTATTAGGTACTATACGTTATCAATTAGTTTGTCACTACCTATTCAATGTCAATTTCATCTGACTGATTTCTGAATAATTCTCATGTCTATCGACAATTAACAAGTTACACCTACACACTTTAGGATCCATTTTCTTCTTCCATTTTAGTCTGTAGATCATCCTGGAAATAAAAGAGATTCAGTACTAATTTTAGAAGGATTAATATAATTTTAATGGATTATATCACTGCAACATATCCATTTAGCTGCTATGTTAAAGGATTATTATAATTTTTTTATAGGCATAAATGTACAAAAAAATACTGCAGCTTCTCTTTATAAACACTCTTGCATATAGTCATAAGATAACATTTCTCCTATTTCTTCGAGTGCCATTAATATTATTTTAGTTACCTTTTATATTCGAATATATGTTCATCTATATATCAAATCCAACTTTATCAATAATCTCATCCTGTTTAGTTTACCACTCTAATTCATTTCAATCCTTATTCCTACTGATATTACGTAAAAATAATAATTTGTTTTTGTAATCAGCATCCAGATTTGTTTAGTAGTATCATGACTATACTGTAAGTTATAAATACTTAAATAATGTTTGCAAATAGAGATATTTTATTTGCAATGATAGTTTTTAGATACGTCTATCCATAACTTTAACAAAAATCATCACTAATATTTTACAGAAAATTCTATAATTAGTGGACAATAATGTTTTCCTGTTATTATAAATTTTACCTCTCAATTTTTAGCTTTGTTTAACATATGTTATTTTGATTACTTACCTTTTGGTATAAATTTCAATTTTAGTCGAAGACAAACTTAACATAATTTTATTACATGTAGTGTTTCCGCTTTCACCTATATTAAATTTCTCTTTTTTAACTGATTTAAAAAGTTAATTGATACCTCTTAAAAAATTAAACGGCAGGTCTATGTGGAAATATTAATATTGCAAGCTTGAAGATTCATTCATTGATACCCCGAGTTAATGTTAATTTAATGTTTGAATTACAATATCTATTATTTTATTCGTCCTCTTTTTAAAATTTAGTGCAAGCATTATATTATATGAAATTTTAAGGCTTGGTTTAATAATTTTTTGTCATTACTTGCATATTAGTGCAGGATGACAGTGTACGAATCAATTTCAGTGGACATAATTAATTTTCTCTCAGATAAATATCAATGTATGCTTATGCTTTTAGGTAGGACTTCTTCATTTTCAGTTTAGTGCTAATTACTAGAATGAAGCAATTAGAATGTCGGTGACCAATAATAATTACGATAAACATTTAGTTATGGAATTATAATTGCGTAGGACATATTATTTTCGATAATGAAGAAAAAGAAACTTGAGAAAAAACAAAATTTGATGTTGCTTTGTCTTCTCTTCACCAAACATAGTCTTTCAGGTTTGTTTTGTTGGGGGTGGGTAATCACAGTTGGTATTTGGTAAACAAAGAAACGAGGTTTTGATTCTTTGAGGCGCATCTGATTGATGTTATCTTTAAGGAATCAACTGTCCCCACTACAACTGAAATTGCACAAGGGATAAACGACGGTATTCCTTCAAGATATAGCAAAAAGTGATTTTAGCAGATAGCCATTTTTTGTAAAAATTAAACAGTTTGTTCGTGTTATGTCTAATGCACTATTTTGTGCAGTTTTCATTAGTTTATTTAGCGTAATAAATGAGAATGGTTTAAATTTTATAAGTAAAAATTTCTCAGCGAGAACTAAGAAAGAAATGCATGGTAAAATCCATTGAAATTCTTAGTAAAAGTCGATTGGTGTAAGATTTAACAATTACCTGCTTCCATTCATGACTTTTTGAAACACCAACGTTAGATCATGATTGCAGTTTGTAGGATATGCATAGTAAAATTCAAGGACAGTAGATAATTCAAGACCATATATAATGGTGTCGTTTCTCATTAAATATGTAATATATGAGAATTATGAGGTGACATAACTTGAGATTTATTTATATGGTTTTTTAACGTGATGAGATCTTCTATATGTTAACTGTACTAAAAAAGGACGTTTGTTATAAGTTAGTTATGCTTAAATGTACAATTTTCTTATGCTTATTATATATTGTAAGAAAGCAGTATGTTAGACTAATCCAGTTTCAGGGTTTGTTCCAGTTGGTATAGTGTTTTTTTAGTTATCCGCTTTGTTATTGTAACCTACTTGTGGTTTTATATTATATTATTATTAAAAATAATAAAGCTCATTGAAATCGTATTAAATTAGTAATCCTGAATGGATAATAGAATCAACAAGTCATATGGTTATGAGCAAGTTATTATGGTAGTCATAATATGGGTTTCACAATATAAGGTGTTGTCAACTTAATTTTTTCATACAATCTATTCACTTCATCAAATATTTAGGAAAGTCGACAACTAAAGGTATTTCCATTAACACCTAATTATTCACTTTATTGATAACTGAATTTTGTTTAATTGTCAATTGGTTATAAACAACGAGATATGCTAGAAAGCACGAATTTTTTTTTTTGTCAAAAAGTAAGAAATATGGGTAATTCCGGAATTCATGGGTGGTAAGCATTGAATTCAGGAAGGTATTTGTGTAATTCAAGGGGTAGGCCTCCTATTTTTTTGTCTCTGGTGTACTTTTTGACAAAAACATTTTTTGTCATAGTAGCATTTTTGATAAACAATATAACAAGTAATCTTTTCAAGCTGGTTCAAATTGTGCAGGACATTTGCAGGATTATGTATTTTTTTCAGGGATGTTCATTATATTTATAGGAGGCATCTAAAATTGTAGGGTAGCATAATTTTAGGCTTTAAATACATATATAATATGCATGTTTATTAGGATGGCACTAATTGTGACAATTTATTTTTATTATGTATTTTTTTCAGGGATGTTCATTATATTTATAGGAGGCATCTAAAATTTTAGGGCAGCATAATTTTAGGCTTTAAATACCTATATAATATGCATGTTTATTAGGATTGCATTAATTGTGACAATTTATTTTTATATTGTTGAAATGACTGATCTTCTCCTAAATATTATTTATTACGATGACACTAATTGTTTATTAGGGTGGCACTCATAGCACTGGTGATGACATTTTGTATTTAAAATAATAATAATGATTACCTAATAATGTATGCTGCATTTTATTTGCAGCGGTGTAACGGGAAGGAAGTTGAAGGTTAAGAAGGATTAAAAAAATTCTCTACCTCAGTAGCCTTTATCAGTTGTTTATGTACGAAAGCTCCATGAAATGGATGTTCTCCTTTGAGCCCACGTGTTCATGAAGGTCAGGTCCTTAGTATGATATTTTTCTTCTCTTTTAACAATATTGTAATATAGCCACCCTTTGGGCTAGCTATCCTAATTGAATTTCGTGTCAATAATGTTAAATTGTGGTAATATACTTTCGTTGATGATCTCCACCCAGCCCCGATACGTTTGGCCCACCCGCTCCACTCCTCTCTTCTCAATAATCAAAACCACTCTCTTTTTCCTTAAATCCTCCACCTACATCACGTCGCGATCACCTCTGAAACCTAGCAATAACCGTGACTTTCGATCTCCAGTCACCTCCACTGCCACTATGTTCTTTGATCGATTAAGTTATTTCTGGCTTCTTGCTGGCATCATCCATCGATTGTATTTTTTGGTATTGCTTTTCCATTTATTGGATTTGCCAAGAAGAAATCGTGCACAAAAGTTGTAAGTGATTGGGTTTGTTGATGCTGACACACTCAACAATATTGCGAAAGTGATAAACAGTAGCTTTACTTGGAAAAGATGCTCGCCTTTAATACAAACTGAAAACAAAAACCAAAGTATTGTTGTCGAGACACCTGTCCTTTTTTGAGCCATCCACCTTTTTAAAACTAATCAAAATGGAATTGGGTAATACGCGGATACCGTTCCTGGGCATCGCCTCTCCTAGCAACCACATCTTTAACAACCCCCATTGTGATCAGCCGTGTGAAAATCCTGTGCTTTCCAATGTCGGTTTTCTTGTCCTCCGATCCAATAATTGCAGACATTGGTGTAATTACTCCGCTTCGATAAAGTCGATTATGAAATTAGGGATTTTCACGTTAGTCATTTTGACTTATTTAACTAATTTTGGATTTCCGCAGATTAGTACATGTAATTTTTTTTCTCCTCACAAATAGTTCGTTTCCTTCTCATCATAAGGGATATTCTAAACAGTGTTGACCGATTGTGTGTTCATGCCTCTGTATACCGCTTGATGTTTTGAGTTTACAACAAATGACCAGTGCACAAAGGCATCTAAACTTTAAACAGAAAGCATCGACCTTTGGAATAAGTGTATCTTTGTGTAATGCGAATCCATTTTTCATTGAATATTCAGCTATATTGTCTTCCACAATAACAAAAAACAAACAGCGTGCAGATTATGAGACAATGTGAGCTATGTATAAAAAGTTTTTCTTTTTAATACTTGATTGAATAAATAATCAAATTCGTGCATGTAAGCAAGTAATGGATTAGCCAGCTCAAAACCATAGTTGCAATGCATCTTCTATGTTATGCCTCATAAACAATGATGTCTTCATTTTTCATAAGTACAAAAGGAGGTTCAATTACACTTAAACTATTGTGTATTATCAGTTTGCTATGTTCGATGAGTTTAACCATCTTCTTAGCAACTTATATTAATTGAAATGAGACATTTTTCATGTCACTTTAGCAATATGCTTCATTTTTCAAACAGTGTTAGGAAAAATTAGGGAATGAAACGAAAAATAGTAAAGGCAATAAAAAGAATATATCCTCAGATGATATCAGTATTTTAGATGGCCTTGGTGCATCTAACTTTGTATTCAACAAATCTATAAACACATTATTCTCATACAAAATGTTCTTTTATGATTGTCTTGGATCTTTGTTTTCCTTGCATATGTTGGATGCTTTACTTCCATTTCATACTTGAATCTTACAGAATGTGAAGTATGTAATCTCACTTTCATGTACCATAAGTAAAATTTAAAGCTTGAAAACTGTTTCCCAAAAAAAACAACTACTTAGGGACTGAACTTTGTGAACTGCAACATTGTTAGTATTTTACCTCAATTATAATCCAGAAATGATGCTAATATAGACTGATGTTCATTAATTTTTCTAGGCCTGGTTTGTGTTTTCGATTCACTCCGTAGTTGCATAAGATTGGCAAGATGAAACCAATGTGTTTGGGGATATTCACAGCTTATTAACTAAAGGATTCAACGAAACATCTAGGCATCTTATAAGAAGGTAAATCTATTAATTATTTAGTATCTTTTTCAAGTATATAACTAATTTGCTAGATGGATCTACAAAATATTGGAATATCTCATAAGTAGGTGAATCTATCAATTCAGAATCATGATAATTAGTTATACTGTCTATTTATATTTATATGGTTACCTTTTTATGGATATATATATATATATATATATATATATATATATATATATATATGGGAAACTCTATTTAGACACAAAATGAGAACACAAAATTGCACACAGTAAATCTCAACCATTGGATCCTCCCATGAATTACACTCTCCACATAAATACAAACAAATCCAACGGTGGAGGTTTTGTGTCTCTCTCTTTGTGTTTAATTTTGTCTCCAAATAGTCGGCCCATATATATACACACACCCGTCAAAGGGTTGTTAGTGGTATATTTTTTTTACATATAACTAAACAGAAACTATGAAAATGATGTATATTTTATTTTACCAACAGCAAGGGGCGTCCGGTTAGATGTATGGACGCTTGTCTTCTGTATTCTAAGATGGCACAAGACAGTAGATGAACCTTGGATTTGCGTTGCTTGCTTACTGGAGATCTGTTCTTCGCCTGTTTTTCCCCTACAATGGCTCTGTTACAGTCTGCCTCAAAATTTCTTTTATGTTGTAGCTTCTTTTTATTTTTTATTTCTGAAATCAGTATTCAATGTATGTCTATACTAATTCTTGAATAAAAACAAAATGATTTTTATTATATTTTGTCTATTATACATTCAAATTTTTTTTAAGAAGCACACTAATAATCAGTTTTCCGCAAGTTGAGTATTGATGCAGATAGGTCCAATATGGATGCGTCTTGCTTTTAAATTACTGATGCTATTATGTAGTAAATAGGAGGATTTCATCAATCACTGCGTACAAATATTTCCCATGCCACTGGTGGTTGCTCATTAGATATACGTAGTGTTATGCATGAACAACAGTAGGTTTTTTATCACTTGGACTAGATATTCTATTTTATGGCTAAAACCTATGGCATCAGATCATTTGCAAGTGACATGCGCTCATTTGTTTAACATGTTATCATTTTTTGGGATAATATACGAACGTTTTATCTCCGTTTGTGACTTGCTCCATGTTATACTTGCACTATACTCAGTGGCAGAGCCATGAATTGAAATAAACCCAGGCTATTGTATTATCAGTGCTTCATCCAAATTGCAGAAAGACTGGAAAGTTGTTGCTAAAAAAAAAGGTTACATAAAAGTAGAAGGTAGATGAATGGAAGATTGAAGATTTTAAGAACGAAACGTGAATAAGAAAATGAACATATTATTTGATAATTTAAGCATTTGCTATCATCAAATTGAACATATTATCTCACCTTTTTTATTTTTTCAACAACATCAAAGCTTATAATTTGTGAAGTACATTTTGGTTTGTTTTTGAGCTAGAAGAACCAATAGCGTGGTTGCAATAAGATGTAATCTCTTTAGTGACTAAAGTAATATACCTATTGTATATTAATGATCCTGACTGTAGCCCAGGGTTCCACTAAAGTAGTTCCGTCCCTAACTATAATAGAAATGCGATCCATTTTGTACATTATTCAATCTGAACTGTGTAATTCAAACAACATAAATTAAGTGCCACTTGATGTAAATGTAATTCTATTTATACACAAAATAAGAACACAAAATTGCACACAATAAATCACAACTACTGGATCCTCCCATGAATTATACACTCCACATAAAGACTAACAAATCCAACGGTGGAGGCTTTGTATTTAATTTTATGTCCAAATAATCGGATACTGCTTTTACTTTGTTCTTCATTATCTTACAGAGGTTTATTCTATCTCTTTGTGCATCACCCTTCGATCATGTGGTACAATACTGTCTATTAAGAATGGTTTGGAGATTTTCCAATACCGAGATTTAATCCACTTTCTTCGGATGTAGATTAGGACAACATAAATCCTGATGTCATCGCTTCCAACTTATCAATAGGTTGAATCCCTAGGTAATGGATGATTGAATTGCAAAAAAAAATAAAAATAAAAATACTTTTGAAACTTAATCAATTTTCTCAAGTATATGATTATTCATCAACCTAACTACTCATTCATCAACTTAGTTGTTTCTACTACCATATTCTATCCAAAAGGGTGCTCACCATAGGAAGAACAATGTAAATTATGGTTACTTTCCCATATTTTATTACAAATCTTTTTTTGCTAAAATATTTAGAACCTGTTCCAATAATTTTTCCATACATAAAAATGTCAAGTGCCTACTACAAATTTCATAGTCTAACATTTCCCAAACATAATGTCAAGACTCTAACTTATAGTTATATTCACATTAATAATAATCTTCATTACATAACAATTTTTGTATGTACTAAAATGCCCGTATACGTAGCACGGGCCGCACATTTGTTTATAGATTTATAGAGCTAACCTTAACCTTTATATATTAGGTTCAATCTAAGCCATACACATAACGCTGAGTCAGCAATGAACTTATCCAACAAATCAGTCAAAATACAGAATTCGGAATCCACCCTGCATCTAGGTGGGTTGACCCACCAACCTACTGGGTCAACCCATAGGTCGACCCCACTTGACTTGGATCGACCCAAGCCCGTTGTTGGTCATCCCCAAACAGTCTATTTTGCGCATTTTTCTCGGTTTGAATTAATTTGAATATATATAACCCCCTTATGTGTATACGAACTTCTTATGCTCATAACTTCTTCCTACGTTATCCGATTTACGCAAACTTGGGGTCTATCTGAACCAGAATTCCGAGACGAACACAATGGAAAAGCCAATTTTACTTAATTCTGAATATTTAGTTAAGTAATTCCTATTTTATTGTCTTTGTTGTATGCTTATATCGTATTAAATTTTTGGATGTTACATTCTCCCCAACTTCAGGGATTTCGTCCCCCCCCCCCCCGAAATCTCCAAGTTAAAAAGAATGTTATTATCCTAACAAACACCTACAGCCATCCACTCATCCATCATCCACTGAATCCATTGTCCTTAAGAATTTCTAATGCTTGTACGAACATATGCAAAGGTGTTGTGTGTATATATCCCTACCCTAATTTAAAAATCAGGCGGTCGACTGATTCAGTTGACCTCCTTAATGCAATATATGTTTGTGCCATGTATCCAATATGTATGTAAACAGAATCCTGGTGTAACTTATAAGCTCTATACGTATGCACAAGCATTCATCAAAATACAACATCCATATGATGATTCACCCATTTTCCATCCATAGAAAATTAAAATGCACACACATCCATATGCAATATTTAAGTGATTGAGCCGACCTAATGCCTAGTGTGTGTATGTGCATCCACGAGCAACCACTAGCAAACACTTGCATCCACTTGCAACCATCAATCATAAAATATTTCAAACATATGTTTCCAATCGTTGGATTCTGCCTAAGGTCGAAGGCTCGAACGATAGGATAAACATACTTGAATGATAGAAGCACATGCGAATTTAAAGGCTTGGAAAAGAAATTAAGAACGTACTCTAAAAAAGAAAAGGGTAAGATGCGCGAATCCTATCCTTGGGTTCCTACGTCGCATCGTTGCGATCTTCTCCCCATTATACCCTCACCAATCTGATTTCTTTGTTGCGTAGCTTCTTAACCTCTGATCCAAGAATACGAGTAGGAACTCTTCGCACCGATGCTTCCTTCTCAATTTCCACATCTTCAAGTGTGCTCTGCTCTACTATCTCTGCCGCATAATGTAGACATTTCCTCAAATGGGAAACGTGAAACTCTTCATGAACGCCTGCCAGTCTGTCCGGTAGTTTGATCCTATAGGCCATCTGGCCTATCCTCTCCACTATAGGAATGGTCCTACGAATCTTGGCGCTACATCCCTACTGAGCCAAAGCGAACTACATTCTTTAGTGGTGATACTTTAATGAAGATCATATCTCCTATTTCAAATTCCAAGTCAGTCCTCCTTTTATCGGCATATGATTTCTGTCTGTCCCGAGCTACTTTCATTCTTCCGCGGATAAGATCAATCTTCTCGGAAGTATCTCGAATCATCTCAGGTCCAAGTAGAAATCTGTCTGTAGATTCCACCAACAAGTCGACGATCTGCAAGGTCGTCCATATAATGCTTCGAATGGTGCTATTAGGGGTGGCAATTAGACCCGACCCGATGGACCCGGACCCGACCCAACGGGTCTCGGTTCTAGGCGGGTCGGGTTTTGTCGGGTCTAAAGTATACATTTCCAAAATCTGGACCCGACCCGACCCGAGCTTCGGTTCGGGTCGGGTCGGGTTGAAGCTCGGGTCGGTTCGGGTCGGTTCGGGTCCGATTAAATAATAACACTAAAAATACATATATTTCAATGTTTTTTGGTCGGGTCTATGCGGGTCGGGTTTGATCGGGTCTTGATGGTATTTTTCATCACCTAGACCCGACCCGAGACCCATCGGGTTCGGTTCGGGTTCGGGTTTTTTCGGGTCGGGTCGGTTCGGGTTTTCGGTTCCCGGTTCTAATTGCCAGCCCTAGGTGCTATGACTATGCTCGACTGATAACTGTTGTTATAGGCAAACTCAACTAATGAGAGATGCTCCTCCCAAGTCCCTCCGAAATCTTGGATAAATAGTCTTAGAAGATCTTCAAGAACTCTATTCACCCTTTCAGTCTCTCCATCGGTATGAGTGTGGTATGTCATGCTCAAACGTAGTTGTGTACCTAACACCTCTTGTAAGCTCTTCCAGAACTCACTAGTGAAGATGGGGTTATGGTCGCTTACTATACTAGAAGGTACCCCATGAAGTCAGATTATCTCTCGAAGATATACCGATGCTAGCCAACTTGCCGTCCTCTTACTCTTGATATAAATAAAGTGAGAGTTCTTTGTAGGCCTGTCCAGTATCACCCAAATGCTCGTATTGCCCTTTCTCGATCAGGGCAATCCATCGATGAAATCCATAAAGACGCTCTCCCACTTCCATTGTGGGACATCAAAGGGCTGAAGCAATCCGCCAGGTTTTCTTTGTTCAGCCTTTACTTATTGGCAAGTAAAACATTAGGCTAAAATTCTGCCATGCCCTTCTTCATACCAGCCCAAAATAAAACTCTCTTCATGTCTTGATACATCTTGATTCTTGTCGTCACCCGTATGGATAGTCATCCAAGAATGATGAGCTTCCTCAAGCACTGCCTTAAGCAATTCCCCAATTCTAGGGACAGATAGTCTTCCATCTCGTCTTAGCCACCTTTTCTCGTCCACGGTATGTCTAGCTAGGTGACTAGAAGTCTCTGCTCTACCAAGCTTGTCCAAGATGTCTGATATCTGCGGGTCCTCCCATTGCATAGATCCAATACGCTCTAATATAGTAGGTCGCACCTCCAATGATGCTAACAATTCCAATGTGAAATCCGTAGATGGCTTAAATCGAAGGTTGATACAAACTCCAAGCTCCTCCTTTCTATGAATAGAGGACTCAAAATCATCCTCTGCTTACTCAACGCGTCTGCCGCTACATTGCCCTTGCCCGGGGTATAAGCTATCTCAAAGTCGTAGGACGCTAGGAACTCCGTCCCTCGTTGTTGCCTTAGGTTGAGATCCTTCCGTGAGAATAAGTATTCAAGCGACTTATGATATGTGTATAGCTCAAATCTTTCTCTAAATAGATAATGTCGCCAAGACTTCAACGCGAACACTATTGCAACCAACTCTAGATCATCAGTAGGGCAGTTCTTCTCACGAACTCTCAACTGTCTGCTACTATAACATAGTGCCCTTCCCTCTTACATCAGAACGACACCAAGTCCTATGCCACAAGCACCTGTGTAAACCGTGAACATATTGCTTCCGTTAGAGAGAGTTAGAATTGGGTTATTGTCAGAGCCCTTTTTAATTTTTGAAAGGCATCCTCGCAATCAATGCTCCATGAAAAAGCCAAGTTCTTCTTCATCAATCGGGTGAGCAGGATTGATATCCTCGCAAAGTCCTTGATAAACTTTGTATAATAGCCCGCCAACCATAGAAATTTCTCACCTCCGTCGCATTCTTTGGAGCTCTCCAATCTTGAACTGTGACGACTTTAGCGGGGTCTACCGTTATCCCGTCCTTGGAGACCACATGCCCTAGGAATCTCACTTCCTTTCTCCAAAAGTGACACTTAGAAATTTTTGCCTTGAGCTGATGTGATCTGAGTGTGCGTAGAACCTCCCATAAGTGTAGGCCATGTTCCTCCTCATTATTTGAGAAGATCAAAATATCATCCACAAAGATCACCACAAACTTGTTCAGAAACTCTCTAAATACCCTACTCATCAAGTTCACAAAATATGTGGGTGCATTGGTTAGCCTAAAAGGCATAACCAATCACTCAAAGAAATTGTCTAGGGTTCTAAATGTAGTCTTATCAATACTGTCCTCTGTTACCCTCAGCTGATGAAATCCTACGGCCAAATCCATCTACGAGAAAACCGATGCGCCTACTAGCTAATCAAATAGGTCGTCAATCCTCGGAAGCAGGTGTCTATTCTTCATAGTGAGTTTATTCAGCTCTCTATAATCCATGCATAGACGAAGTGAGTCGTCTTCCTTAGTTGTAAAAATGACTGGAGCTCCCCACTATGATATGCTCCATCTAATAAATCCATTCTTGAATAGCTCCCCTTCATGCTTGCTGAGCTCCCTCCGAGCCATGTGGCGCACCGGTAGAGCAACTAGCTCCGCATTATCTACCAAATAAATCTGAAAGTCTATCTCACGCCTCGGAGGTAACCCCTTAATCTCATCAAACACGTCTGGAAAATCTCTGACTATGGGTATAGATCGCAAATCATCAACAGAAGTATCAAGAGAATCCAGGAAACTGAGCACCACCGACCCCGTGGGTCACAGGAAATTTCGAGAGTTCTACCATGACAAGTAAGATGTCTAACTATTTTCTTTTCACTATCAGGAATGACACCATACATGGCTAGCCAATCCATTCCTAGAATCAAATCATAGCCCATAAAGCCCAGCATGTATGCGTCGCATTCAAACTCGACGCCCGAAATAGAAATTCTCAAACCCCTACATATCATGGATAAATGAGCCATACCTCCTATGGGGTTTGAGACCACTACAGGATCAGATACTATACTAGTATTAAGGTGCAGACCAGCTACTACAAAACTGGATATAAATGAATGAGAAGCGCCATAATCAAAGAGGATTCCAACATGATAGTCAAAAAGGGAAATCAAACCTTCAACGGTGACTTTTCTACCTCGACCAGGTCCACTAGCCTCAAGAGCATGTGCTTGTCCAGAAGATCCAGCCCCTTATCCTTGCTTGCTAGGGCATTACTTAGTGAAGTGCCCCACTTGAACACAATTAAAACAGGCTTTCTTTGTCTTTCTATAAAACTTCACAAAATGACCTATAGCTCAGCAACCATGACACCTGATATCTTTCTTGATCTGAGCCTTGTCAGGCTTCACTCCTTTCTTTTGTGCTTCCTTCTTGGGCCACATTTCTTTTCCTCGCCTTTAGCATGTGTCTCCTCACCCTTACTGTCTTTTTTCTCATCCTTGCTATATTCATGCATTAGAGTCATGTCAACCAGCCTTTCAAACGTCACCTCCATCGGTATATGAGATAATGCAAGTCCTTGGAGAGGTTGATTCAATCCTCTCGCAAACCTAAGTGCCTTCTTATGGGGTGTATTCACCAAGTCCCACTACAACAAAAACACCATATTACAACTTTAATTTTACAACGGTGCATAAAGCACCGTTGTAATAGATCATTTTTTACAACGGTGCAAAACGCACTGTTGTAATAAATGTTTTTTACAACGGTAAAATAATCAATGTTGTAAAGAACATATATATTACCTATCACAACTTTAATTTTACAACAGTGCATTAAGCACCGTTGTAATAGATTCTATTTTACTACGGTGCAATAATCACTGTTGTAAAGAACATATATATTACCATATTACAACTTTAATTTTACAACGGTGCAAAAGCACCATTGTAATAGATCCTTTTTTACAACCTTGCAAAACGCACTGCTGTAATAAACATATATATCACAACTTTTCATTTTATTCGTTGTAATTGAGATGCCTAGTGCAAACTTCATGTTTATAATATCTATATTTAATAACTAATTATATTGATACTTAATAATAATAATTAATAATAAACTTGGGAATCAATAATATTTATCAATTATTATTAAATAATTAATAGTTAATAAGTAGTAATTTATTTTTAATAGTTAATGTATGTTAACTACTTATTAATTAATAGTAACATAAGCTTTTTATAAGTATTAATAGTAACATAAGCCTTTTGACATCGGTTCAATCCAATATTTATTTCCTTTCCATCGGTTCGATTTCCCTTTCTCCTTTTTCTCGTATTCCACCGCAAACCCTAACTCCCCTTTCGATAATCCGGTCGCCATAGCGATTTCCTCCACTTCACATCGCCACTGTTCGATTGATCCAGATCACTATTTCTCCAGGTGCACTGCTCATCGCCGATTTTTTTTTCTTTGAAAGTCTTAATAATCATTTTTGGCCACTGCGTTGCGGCACGGGTTCGGGGGTCTTGATAATCATTTTTCTTCAAATATAGACCGTACCCGATTTTTTTTTTAAATATACTTTTTTTCTTTGAAAATCAAAACATTTAGGCTCCGAAACAAAATGCTTTTTGGCTTCAAACGAAAATCATAACACTTTCGCTCTTCTTTTCCAATTAGATCACCCTAGCATGAAATAATTAACATTAATAATTACCGTTCAATAATTAAAATAATAAATAACATTCAATAATTATAAAGTAATATCTTGTACGTACACTGCAATTTTCGTTTCCTGTACACCGATTTTTTTTTCCTCCACCAGCCCGCCTAGTATGTCCCTAAATTTTCATCTTCCCTCCACATGCCCGCTTTTCTAACTGAACGGTCTAGATAACCCAATTAAATTTCGAGATCCATCTCAAACAATAAACCCTAACTCACGATTCTTTAATGGCCGCCTCAAACAATGAAAACCCTGGCTCATGCGATCTCTACCAGCCTCTGACTCCACCGCCCTAATTAAACTTACGATACCCAACATCACCACCCCAATTAAACTCACGATACCCAACATCACTTCTAACAGCACCACCTCCTTCTTCGACGACGATCTGCAGCGAATCCGATGTTGCGCCCTTCCGATGTTGCAGCCCTTGCTGCTTTGACTCATGTCGATTTTTTTGGAGCACGGATTACAGTTGCAGGGACAAATCGCTTGAAAGGTACGTATTCTTTGATCTTTTCTTGTTCAGTTTTTTATATTGAAATACTGCACAAAATATTGCACTACTTAGATGTCACAAAAGCACTTGTATTTGCCTGGTTCGTTCTCCTTTGGTTTTGTCATGAACTGTATTAGCAATTGGCTTAATTCCCTTTTTTTGGTTCAATTAAGTCTCTGTTATACGAGTTTGAAGGATAAAAAATTGGTTGGGCTAAATATAGATATAGTTTGAAGGATAAACTTGACGGTAAAAAATAATCTTTTTGTAGCCAAGCTGGTAAGTAATTATTATGCCAGAGGCTGTCAAGTTATAGTTTGCAGCGTTACCATCAAAATTTTAAAGCAGATTCATTTTAAAGTTCCTAATCTGTCATATTATTGTTATAACAGTTACTTAATAAGTGTTTCTGGCTTGTAATTCCAAAAGTTAATGCAGTTTTACATTCATTACTATGTACAAGTACCATGGTAGAAAACAAATATCATTATTTGCTTGAAATGTAACTTAAACATCATATTTTGTCAAATTTGTGTCACTCAAAATAGACAAGATAAATGATTGTTGTTTGATTCAGAAACCATTTATACCATTGTATGCATACAGTTCCCAAATATATGACCTATATCACAACTTGGCATTGGAATGACAAGATGGAGCAACACATACAATAAACAGAAATGCATTCTAGTGCGGTTAGAACTTAGAACCATATGTTTGCTTTCTATCTGCTATGTTATGATCATGGGTTAAGCATTCAAACACCAATAGATGCACATATGGTTCAGCAAGTCGAATGCGACCAATTAACCGACACACTGAAAGCAATTTACTACAATTCAAAATCTTCAAATAAGTACTAGTAGTTTCGAAATAGAGATGATATTACAACTAAAATCCGTAAAAGCCTAGTTAACAATGTAAGCTTGTGAGAAAACAAGGATTCAGCAAGAAGGTAATAAGCCAAAAAAGTTAGTTGTAACAGAAACCATATTATATATCTTACATTACAAAAAGTCCACTGTTACGTTAGAGGGCAAAGCACATATCACAAGTTTTTGCCTTCCTTTTTTTTGATGTTTTAAGCATTCATTTGATTTCCTGGGAAACCAGCAAACATGCCATGGTCATTTCCTAGGAAACCAGTAAAGGTGATAACTTTTTGCAAATTACTATTCATTTGATGTTTTAAGTACTCTTTCTCTTCTACTTTGTCTTCTTCTTTACTTACAGACTAAGTTCTTACCTGATATTACCAGGTTCAAGAATCTCAAGTCGCTTGAAATATGCGGTGTGTTGCTCACTGATGCTGAGCATGATGTTGAAATGGATGATCGATTGGATGCTAGAGCATAAAGACTCGGTGTATGTCAGTGTGTATGTATATTTGTACGAAAGTGTGTATGTAACTGAGTGTATTGAGGATCAGTTTGTAGTGAGGAATGTATGTATTGTTATGACTGTATTATGTAAAAGTGAGTTGTATGGTAGTGGATCACAAAGTTGTACTAATTCAAATATTGAAATAAAATATTTAATTGATTATTTCAGTTCTGTGTAGTATCATTTTATTCAATATAAATATTTATTTTTATATGAAATGTAATGTATAACGAAACAAAAATCATATTATTATAATTAATTGTAGTAGGACTTACTACAACGGTGAAAAAAGTTGTAATATGTATTACTACAACAGTGCAAAAATGTTGTAATATGTATTACTACAACGGTGGAAAACAGTTGTAAAATAAACATTTAACAACGGTGTCGCAACGGTATATAAAAGTTGTAAAAGATTTCAGTCTACTACAACTTCTTAATACACGACGGTGGCTCCACCGTTGTAAAAAGTCTTTTACAACTGTTTTCCACCATTGTAATAGGGTCATTTGGTTGTAGTGTCCAGACCAAATCCTGCAAACTGATTAAACATATTAACATAATCCTTAACAAACATGTCTCCTTGTTTCAAAGGCAAGAATCTCTCCATCTGTAATCCTTCTTCCGCCTGACATAAAAACTTCATCTCAAACCTCTGTCTGAAATCTTCCCAAATAGCTACTGGTTATCCTACCTATGTCACCTCCCACCAGTACGAAGCTTCGTCCTTCAGTTTCCATGAGGCCAACTGTATCTTCCTTCTATCATCGAGCTCAAAAAGACCAAACACGTTCTCCGTTTTTTTAAGCCAGTTTCGCGCCTCAACAAAGCTCTTTGTACCACGAGACAGTTTTCTTCCCACAGTGAAAAAGTCTTTACAAAGCTTAGAAAAGTTATCTACTCGTGGAGATGGAGCTACTGCGGCTGCAGCTGGGGGTGGGGCATCAATTTGAACTCCGGTACGTGTCGTAGCCTTAGGATACCTACGGAACCATATCGGTAGTGGAATGCCCTCAGGAAGATTGGATGCCCCAGACATGCTGAAAAGAGAAGAAACAAAAGATTCAACAAGAGATCGAGAGAATATTGAATATGGCTTAAGGGGATATGTTTTATAAAAACAGAATTTTATTTGAAAATTCTTTTCTTTTGAAAATAATTTTTCAAAACTTTTCCCCGATCTTGTAACCTTCAGCTCTGATACCAAATGTCCCCACGTCCGTTAATATCACTCATAAGAGAATGCATTAAGTTTCATGAAGCGCAATAGGTAAACAATACAAAAATTCACAAGATAGATATAAAGAAAGCAACGGGAATTTCAACTTTATTAAAAAAATAAAAACTTAACTTAAATCAAGTTACTTCATCAAACCAGTTACATCAAAAACCAAGATCTCAAATATGTCTCATAATGCAAAATAACAGAGTGCAATAATATAAAACCACATCCCTCATTGCAAGCCATAAAAAAGTAGAAAGTAAGTCAAAGCGGTACATCTTAAAAAGTCCATATCCAAGCTGAAAGATAAAGTCCTAGTCACTAAGGAGTGCTACCATTCTGAGGACCTGAGGGGGAAAACAAGAAAGAAGCAAAAACCAAAGGGTCAGATATAAAGTCTGGTGAGTTCCAATGATTTTCAAATATGCATGAAATAGATATATCAAGACAGATAAATAAGACTGAATGAGAAAGTACAGTACCATATAAGGTAACTGGTACACAGGAACAACAAGAGTAAAACAAGATATATAGTGATCGAGTAATGCTTCTCATTTATATCCCAAAGAAAACAGGTTTTGTCTGCACCAATGCTAGTATAACAGGATTAGGTGTTAACCTAATTACATAACAACAAGATTAAACAGTAGGATTAGGTGTACCCTAATTACATAACAAGATTAGGTGTTACCCTAATTACATAACAACAGGATTAGGTGTACCCTAATTACAACCTATGCGATCGGCTCCCTAATACGTAAATACTCTGTGTTACCCCCGACAGCAGCGTGTATCACCCCCTAACCCAATAACATATATAACACAAATCTATTTACTGATGTTACAGTGGCTTTGTTTCCCTAATTGGACTCATGCATGCTCATGACGCCGCCGGAAAACGCCCGTACCCACCTTCCTTGTTTGAACCTCTTACTATCCAGTTCAGTATAGCGTTCCCTGGCATCTACCTAGTATGAGACCATCTAACAAAATACCAATAGGGACACTGACTGATATGGGTTCCACACAGCAAGATTGACACAAGCCAAACCGCCAAGTAACTAGGATTTAAGAGTCCCCCAAACCCGATACAACAACCGAACAAGAGACCTCTTAGCTTATTAATAATCGAGTTTAACCTAGCAGGTTTAGGTTTACTAATAAGCGTGGTTATAATATTACAGGTTATTATGTGTGTACAACCCTTCCCCAAAACACCTGCCCAGATGTATGTATAATTACTATAGTAATTTTGTTTATCTAATCTACATCTGGTACTTCCATTATTTTAACATATCCTTTACTTAATGTCTGTATTAAGTCAAATCTAACATGTTTATACATATGCATACTATTCCATTTAATTATATTCCCAAATTACAGCAAGTACAAGTTTATGCATATTACCCCTTTTATCATATTCCCAAATTACGGCAAGTACAAGTTTATGCATATTATCCCATTCCCAAATTACAATCAAACAGTCCTTAATTTAACAATATGCCCAAATTCCCCTTTTCATGTCATTTCTTATTATCCTAATTTTTAACTATACCCAATCTAAAATCAGACATGGCCTAGGCTTCCAAAGGCCTATGATTAGCGTAAACAAAAGGGAAAAATAGAGGGAGGAGAATGGAACCAAATTAAATCACAAAAGCATATAGGCAAGACTGGAAATAAACTAAAGTAGTAGAAATAGATAAAATGAAGACAGATACATATAACTAATTAATCATTTGATAGTAAAAGCATATATTCTACTTATAACAATGACATAGGTGAATAACAGTGAAAGAACATGTATGGCGACATCTTATAAACACCATATGTTCTAAACCCAATTTTTACTTACTGCCATGATATAGTTCCATGTATGAGATCTGAAAATAACAAGGAACTCGAAATGGGTCTTGCTGAAGAAGAGATTATATCTCTTATATATATATATATATATATATATATGTCGCTGTAGAAAAGTGCACTTTTATCTTTTTTATGTATACAGATCTTGAATTTTGAACTATCTCTGTAGATTCAGGCTTCAGCAGCATCTCCCCATTATATATATATATATATATATATATAATAGATTCATGGAGGATGAGAATATGAAGAATAATTGTGTGCATTGAAATGGGAGAGAGCCACCTGTTTATAGATTTACAGAGATATTATTAACCTTTAGATATTAAGTTTTCAATCTAAGCCATACACGTAGCGCTGAGTTAGCAATGAACCTAGCTGTAACACCCTGTAAAATTCATAAGTATTAATAATAAACAAATAAGTAATTAAAAACAAGTAATTACATAATAAGACAGGAAAATGAGATTTTGTAGCTTTAGAAATGTAGCTACGAAATTCTTTTATTTGGATTCGTGGAGAAATTCTATATCGTTTTGATATATAATATGCTAAAAAAGGTCAATGTATAAAGAAGTTTTAAATAAATGAATTTGGATAGTAAATGCAGAATATATATATATGTAATTACATGGATAATATATATGTGTCCAAAATGTATTCAAAACAAAGAGGGATATTTGAAATTTGAAATGAAGATAAGATCATGGGGACAAAGGATATTTTATATAAGGAATAAGAATAAGAATTTAAGAAACGTATTAATTAAATCTTAACACCTCAACAACGCACGTTTGTTGGGCGTTTCATCCCCTAGGGGGTCGACCGCCCAGGTCGCCGCGTGGCGGCTGAACAGCCCAATAAATCTATAAGGTTAGGATTTTCTAAAAGGGTTGTATACAAGTAAAAGGCCTGGATTAAATCAAAGTAATCCGACGGTCTATGCTCACGTGGACAACTATATATATCCCCTCATACCACACTATGAAACCCTAGCCATTCTCTTACTCCTGCCTCCATGTTGCCTCTCTGCCATTACTAATTTCCAGAAAATAAAAGGTTAGGAATTTCTTCTATTCCTCCAACATTATCTTATCTCCTCTCTATTCTAATTCATATAGGTTTACTATTCTGGAATTTGATATATATATATATAAATGAGATTCTAATACATGTTTCTTACACACACTGAAACAACCGAAACCCGCCCTTACAGGAAAGCCCGGATTGAGTTGAGAACACGACACATCATAACACAAACAGAAGAACATTTCATTGCTATTACAACAATTACATCAAAGTACAAGTATATAACTGAGTATGAATAAATATTACACATTGTAAAATATCAGAGATTTAAATTACTAAGCAGCGGAAAAATAATACATAACACAACTGTAAGAAATACACGGCTACAGAGTGTTTCGAATATGGCTCCAGCTATAAATCCAGGATCTTGAAAAAGAAATATCTGCGAAAACCAAAACTACTAGTTGCCCGTGTGGAAAAAAGGGGCACCCAGAGCAATAATCTCCAGGTCAGTCATGGGACTAATGTGAGAACTAAAACAATTATTAAAACTTTACTTTAGAAATAAAATAAATCAAGGGACCACGCCGTATAACACGGAACGGGTTTTCTCCCAAGAATACCAGTGCATAAACAAACATCGCAATGCTTTTTGAAAAATGAAGATATTATAAGACTCATGTCCCATCACACAATGCAACGCAAGATGGAGGATAGAGTTTTCCCTTATAATAGCCAAACATGCTTGGTACGTTTTAAAACAAATCATTTTGATATTACTATAAGCATATAATGTCAAAATTACTTCAAATATAAATGTATCAATCATAGACGGCAGAGTATCGCATGCTGCTATGTCGCCATACTAGGATCTACAATCAAAACTGAAATGTCACATATTGAAAATTGGATTTCAGTCTGTGAATCAAGGAAAGGGATCGTCCTTACCGAATTCGAGACAATCTAGCCTACCATGTCTCAGGATACAGCCGCAAATGTACCTAGAGCGTCAGGGCTAGTCCACACTTACGTTAGTGGATTATAATTCCTGAACAATGCGTTTCCCCACCCTATGGGGCGTAATGGTCAGTATGTCGACCATATCATCCATCGGCCCTGAAGTGACTAATATATCCGAGGCGCCTCGCTATCCATCAAATAATATGCAACATCCACATGAGTAAAATGTCCGGGCTCCATACCATGACACCACTCCTAGCAAGAAAGAAACGCATGTCCTCCCTAAGGTCCTCTCCCGTTTCTGGTTCACAACGGGGTGTGAGGCTCGCGAATTAACGTTATACACAAAGCTATGCTATTTAAAATCGTGCTTTGATCATCAACCAAAAGACTCTGCTTTTCAACAAAAGCCTTGATCATTTGCATCTCAGCATGCCACACTGACAATTCATGCCATGCGACTGATGTCTATCGATATATAACCTCTATGCTCATACATCTTAGAGAAGGGTGTTAAGTAAGAGAATAAATTCTCCGCCACCAAACAGATATATATTTAATAGAGATCAATCAACAAAGAATAAAATCCAATGTCAGACACACATCCATTTACAAGTTCGTTCTGGGTCTGAACGAAACCGGAGGCACCTTATTCCTCGTCCTATGTGTCCGATACAGGAGAGAGGTCCTCGCATATCCGATCGATCTCCAAGTACGTCTGGACGATCACCACTTATTACCTTGTCTTGGGTATACAGCCCAATCAAGACATCAGTAATCATCCGAACGATGTGAAGACCTCCGGTCTTCAACCATCGTCTTCATCGTCGATTTATTGTCGAATCAATTATTCAAAATGGGTATAAACCTGGCCTTTTCGAATAATCACGTATCTTATAATCAAGTGCTATAAAAACACAACATATGCCTCATTCCAATTCTGAATATTCTTTTATTCAAATATTCATAGCTTTAGGGAAAGGTTCCCATTAATTTGATCAAAGATAAATTCTTTAAATTTATTCTTTAATCTTCCTTTGGATATCAATTCAAATCAAATTAAGGTTTATCCAAAATAGTCGGGATTAGCGCACCTTACCGAAGTAATCATTTGTTTTATTTCTCAATCCCAACCTATTCATCCCATGGAGCAAAACTGGTAATACTCCATATGTAACACCACGGTGTTATCGGTAAATTTAATTACCATTTCACGTTCAAATCTAATTAAAGATTTAACTATCGCTTGGAGTAAAACTGGTGGTACTCCATTCTCGATCATTTCCCAAATTTGATAATTTAAATTATCACATTCTCATTTCAATCTAATTAAATATTCATTAAAACTCCACTTAGTTTTAATCTTCTAACAATCATTATTAATGATTATTTAACTTTGGGAAATCAAACATGTCGCATTGACAATCTACACCGCACCATTGATTTCTGCCGATATATAACCTCTAAGCTCGTACGTCTTAAAGAAGGGTGTTAAGGAAGAGAATAAATTCTCTGCCACCAAACAGATACATATTTAACAGAGATCAACAATACAGTTCGAAATACAATGTTAGACATGTAATCCTATCTTTAACTAGGTTAAAGAACTAATGTCATTTAAAACACCGTTCACGACAAACCCAAAATCACATTCCATTAATTATGGAATCTTCATGGAAAAACAGATCAATATTCATAATCGATATCAATTTCCGTATCCGACTAATAATATAAATGGAATAATGACAAAGCCTTTTAAATATATATTAATAGTATTCCTCCACAGAAGCTCACTTCGATTATTATCGAATCGAATTCCATTCAATCCCAAATTATTTTATTAAATTGGAAAATTTACTTTGGAAAAATCCATTAAATCTTAAAATAAAGATTATAAATTCCAAATCTTAACTTCACTGTTAATCGGGTTAAAGAACAAGCGTTATTTGAAACACTATTCATGATAAACCCAAAAGTCCAATTCTTAATTCAATTCCAATTAAATATTAATTAGTTGGTAAACTGCTCTAAATCTTAATTAAAAGATTTATTCTTTTCTCAACTGGGTTTAAGAACAGTGTTACTGAAGACACCATTCACGGAAAACCCAAAATCCCATTTGATATTAAATACAAGGCTCTGAATAGAAATTATATCGGGTTATATTCAATATCAAATTCTGAAACCAACAAATATCGTATTGGAAATAACGATATAAATATATCTTCCAAATTTCAATAGCAATATCCATATTATCACGGAATCCAATATCGAAATATTCCGAAGATTATTTCCATTCCAAATCCATTCCAATTTTTGCATTGGAAATTTCTGGTTATATTAAAACCATTTCAAATCCAATTTATTTCTTTAAAAATATTGGATTATTATTCTAGTTAATAACTAGTTCATTTTGATAAAAATATATTCTTATCTTTACAAATGTGGAATTTTTCATCCAAATTCTTTCCAAATCATTTATTATGATTTAACACAAATTATTAATATTTTTAACAATTTTATCAGGGCCCTTTCAGTTAATTTCCATAAATGGTCATCGAACTGCATTTACAACGACCTTTTCCAAACTTGATTTGGACATATTTCCAAATCCAACCATTTGATTTCAAATCTCTTATATTCATTGGAAAGATCTTTTCGATACGAACCCAACGGTTTCGATTTTAGGAGAATCCGACGGTCGGATCTCCCGTAATGTCAATTTGAAGTCAATGGTCGAAATTCGCGAACGGTCGGGACGCGACGCGTTCTATTCAGGCCATTAAATATATATAATATATATTTCATCGATTTCCATTTAAAACGTATTTCACAGATCCTTTATAAATTCGTTGTAAAACAATTCTAGTTTCATTTTCAATTTTAAATCAAAATTGAATATTCCTTATCATTATAATATTTAAATGATAATATTTTCAAAATATCTGATTTGAAGTCATTTCCTTTTCGATATTCATTAAAAAAAATCAATATAAATATTGTTCGCATCAAAATGGCGCAAATCTAATCAACATGGCTTCACATTTTAATCTTTTACAAAATATTATTTTAAAATATTCGTTATTTTAAAATATTCGTTATTTCTAAATTGGAATCAAACACAATCAATTACCATATAATGTTAATCATATAGATTTCATATACACATGTACTCAACAATAATTATACACAGTCAACCATCATCCAAAGTGCACTACTCAACTGCATAAGCATCAAGTATAAATAATTAACGCTTACAACAGTCTGTCAACCAATCAATTGACATACAACTAAACAATTGGGATTAGTGTACGCCAAATATCATCCCAATACCCGTGTGGGGTTTCAACCAACAAATAACGAATATTATTTGTGCAGTTGGGCGATGTGTAAAATTATCGACCCAATCGATATCACAAAAATAGGCGAGCATAAACAAGTCATCCGACTTGTAAATAGATGTGTAAACATTTATAACTATCCAATAATTATTTTATTTATCGCAGTTATAAGCTAAAAATAATATTTTCAACTAACTAAATTTTTCTAAAAAATTTTAGAAAATTTCGGCAGCATAACGACACGATACTAGAACTGGAATAAGGTCTAGCCTTATCCCTTGCCTAATACTGGATCGCGCCATACACAAACCAATTCAATCCAATTCACATCCAAATCAAATCCAAACAAATAAATCAATCAATATCCAAATTTCCACAATACAATCCAAACAACCAACCATGATTTCTACAATAAAATAGTGTCGGGGGCTTTTAAGCCCCGTCTGCATCCTAAAATATGTTTAACTGTAAAATAAATTGCGTGAGAAGGAGTTCTCACTTTGGGATCCACTCCACCGTGCTTTTCTGAAGTTCTGATACGTTGTTCTGATCCCAGAATTTGCAAACGAGCTTCAGTCTTCGCACCATCTTTTTTTCTAGCCTAAGTGCGCCATTCCGGACAACTTTCGCCTAGTGGCCTTTCTTCCGAAATTGGTCCATTTCGCAGAAATCGTGAGAAGACAGTATTTGGACAGCACACTTTGGACACATTTTCTGAACAACTCCGCAATCCAAAATCTGACTTTCATATGCTCAAATCGAAGAGAAAATCGTACTCTTCGATTTTGGTAATGTGGAGTTTTGGCCAGAAGCGCACGGTTTGGGAAATATTGGCTAAAACAGGTCAGGGTGTTTATTGCAAAAGTGGATATTATTAAAAACGGGGTTTTCAGTCAATGGGGGACCCACGATCGGAGTTGGTGGGCCAGAGGGGGCGGCGTGTGGTGTTGGGGCTAGGGGGAAGGTGCGGTGGTCGGGGTGTGGGCTCAGGGCCTCTAGCTAAATACCCCCATTTCGAACAAAATGGGATATGTTTCGTAAGCTAATTCGACGGTTTTGATTAGTTTTTCTTTAAATTAAAATATAAATCAAAGTATATCGAACTTAAACGTACATTTTAATTTATCAGCGCCACATACTGACTCCAAAAATTCCCAAAAAATAAATCTAGCTATGTTTTGATGATACGGTCCTAACAAAACTAATTTCGTCGAATTTGGAGGTCGTTTGAAAAATGACCATTTTCAGTCGATTAAATTCAAACTGAAATTACCAAACACGTTTAAATTCACCACGCTCACATATCAATTCCAAAAATTATGAAAATTGGAATCTAGCAATAATTTGATATTCCGGATCCAAAAAAAGTGGTTTTGTCAAAAATGGAGGTCGTTTACAAAATGGCTATTTTTAAGGGCTATATATTATTTAAAAATATATAAATTCCATAACAACTATTTTAAATTTAAACTGGACATAACTTTTAATTTACATTATGAAAACTCAGTTTCTTAACCTTATTAGAAAGATATTATTAAACAAATTCAAATATTTCTGGTTTTACTGAAATTCGGTTTATTTTGAATCATGTACATTCAATTGAAATTTCAAATTGAATTTTCAAACTATCGCGCCATTTCTAGTTCATTTTATAATTAAAATAAAATTATATGTTTTAACTTCGATTAAAATAAATTTTTAGTCATTATTTTATAAAATAAATCATTTTAAATATTCAAAATCCATTAAATTAGCTTAAAAAAATGGTCTAAAAATCCGGGTTGTTACACACACACACACACATATATATATATATACATATATATACATATACATATATATATGTATATGTATATTAGGAGGACGATTACTGGAGGACGTTGTCACAAAGAATTAGCGCAGATCTAGATCTACTACAGATTTCTCTTTATTCTCCCCTAGATCAGTGAGTGGAATACCGTTTACTTAGGCATATTCATGTTTTTATTAGATTATCATGTTGATAGATATGCCTAGGAGGATTTGGAGGTCGATAACATCAATACCAAACCCCCCAAATCCTATATTGTATCTTTGCATATGAATTGTCATGATTATTTGGATTTTGTGGATTTTTGATTTTAATATTGGGTTAAAGATGAAAAGGGGTGTTGCTACTATTATTTCTATTTTGTGTAATTCACCTTATCAAACATTTGATTGCAACCAAAAATGGTTTAAATTTGGGTATTTCATGATTTGGTTAGGTTTGGGTTCTATAAGGTCTCAACTAGGGATAGGATTGGTATGTAAAAGATATATGGCTATTGCATTGTCACCAATTGTCTAAGGGAAGTCTTAAGCGACATAGGTTTCCTACCGTAATATCAGTTAAGTAGTAACGTTCGCAATACCACTTCTCATATTGCAATTTAGATTATAGACTTATGAATGTTAACGTATTAGGACGGGGTCTTAAGGGGATAGGGTCAGCCTTAGGGTTATAAGAGATCATAAGAATCCTTCTTTAATAGGGCCATAAGTGGCCGAGAATGTCCACCTCATTGGGTCTTTACCCTGAAAGTAATAATGAGCGATTGACTTGGATATCCACCTCATTGGTTAGATACTTGGTGTTTGTATAAATGTTGTGTGTTGCGTACACATACCTTGACATATGTAAACTGCTAAAAATATAGGGTATGGACATTAAGTAACACCATATTTCAGTCACACAGAACTTTATGTTCTGACCCTTCTCCTTAACATATCCAACAGGTCAATAGATAGGGTAAAGTTATGGACGAAAGTTATGATGAGAGTTGAAGACGAAGACAAAGTTATTATGCTATTATTAGTAGTTATTGCTTTACTTCTTTTGGAAACTTGTGAGAATGTATTATTTGATGTACCCATTGAACAGATGTAACTTTAACTGTTGTATTTCTGTGATTTTTAATAAGTGGTACATCTGATTTCAGTATTATATTTTCTCTTTTCACCGTGTGAGATTTCCATTCGAAGTATATATATTATATGTGCAAATGTAATCCTTACAGGAACCAACAACCCATTTAGAATGGTTCTAAGTTTCGATAGGCCTTTTCTGGGTCAAAATTTAGGCCCATTCTGGGTAGGTTGTTTAAATTTTGTATCAGAGCTTAGGTTACCCAATTATAAGGGAATCATACATATGAGAGGCATATTTGTATTTTGAAAAAGATTTTTCAAGCTATATATATATAATAAATATTTACCCCAATAAGCATACACATTCATACTAGGCATCTTTATCGTTTTCTTCCTTTTTAAGCTTAAATACTATCTCAGGAGTATCCATTAAAGGATTCTTCTTTTTCTTTTCAGATAGTAGAATGGCGGAAAATCCTACTGAGCAGGGTAACCAGGCAAGACCCCGATACTTGCCATAGTGGTTCCAGCAGTATCTCCATATTGTGGAACAGGTCCCTGTTGCTAATTCTGCCCCAGCGGCTCCTGCAGCTCTTGTCGCTGAGGTAACCTTTGACTTTTCTCGCTACTATAAGACCTTTATGAATCTTGGAGGGAGATCGTTTTCTGGAAAGGAAGGCTTTGTTAATGCTCAATCTTGGATTATGGACTGTGAAAGAATTTTTTAAGCTACTGGCTGGCTCGATGAAGTGGAAAGGAGGATAAGAGCCTGACACGTGAAGGATAAATCCCTTGAATGATGGAATTTAATATCTGGAGAGAACGAGGGCCGGATTTTTACATGGGCTGAATTCAAGACCCGTTTCGAAGCGAAGTTTTTGCCAAGGGCAGAAATAATTATCCAGCTAAAGAAATTCATCCACCTCAAGCAAGGAAGTTTGAGCCTACAAGAGTATGTATCCAAATTTACTGAATTATGTAAGTTTGGAAGAGGATTAGTAGACACCCCCATGAACAAAGCCCTGAGATTTGTTAATGGATTGAACTCTCCGTTGAAAGAAACCTTATTATATCCCTTATCTCCTAATTTTAAAGGACCATCTTTGGCCTCTATAGTATGTGAGTTCTTGGATGTTTTTGAGTAAGTCACAGGACTTCCACCGCACTGAGAAATCTCCTTTCGTATTGACCTAGAGAAGGGCGCTAGACCTGTAGCACTCCCCTTGAGGCATATGGCTTCCAAGGAAAGAAGTGAGTTAGATAAGTAGATTTCAGAGTTATTACAAAAAGGTTTCATTCATCGAAGTACCTCAGAATGGGGTGCACCTATTGTGTTTGCCACCAAAGCAGATGGATCTTTAAGACTTTGTGTGGGCTATAGGGAACTTAATAAATTTACTAAGAAGAATAGGTACCCTTTACCAAGAATCGATGACCATTTTGACCACTAGAGAGGAGCCCGACTATTTTTCTAACTAGACCTTGCTACTGAATTTCAATAGTTAATAATTGCAGAGGACAACAAGGACAAAACTGCGTTTAGTACGCTAGACGGATTGTTCCAATGGGAAGTTATGCCCTTCAGACTAACGAATGCACACCACCTTCTTTGTTGACCTCGTGAGCAGAGTGTTTAGGGGCACTCTAAATAAAATTGTGGTAGTCTTTGTAGATGATATCCTTATATTTTCAAAAGGTCATGAAGAGCATGAAAATCACTTAAGACAAATGTTAGGGATATTAAGAAAGAACCAACTAAAAGCAAAATTCTTGAAGTGCCATTTCTGGAGAGAAGAAGTAAGATTTTTAGGACATATTGTGTCAAGTGAAGGCTTGGTCATTGATCCCGCAAAGATTGAGGCAATCAAGGAATGGAGAGTACCTCGAAATGCTACGGAAGTAAGAAACTTCCTTGGATTAGCCAGGTATTATAGGAAATTCATTAAAGACTTCGCAAAGATTTCTACTCCTTTAACCCAATTAACGAAAAAGAATTTGGTGTTCTCTTGGAGTAATAAATGTGATATAGCCTTTAAGAAATTAAAAGGAAGTATTAACTAGCGCGCTAGTCCTAATTATACCCGATAGTTCAAAATTGTTTACAGTTTACACTGATGCATGTGGGACCGATTTAGGAGCGGTCCTCATGCAAGATGGAAGAGTAGTTTCATACGCTATTAGACAACTCAAGGGTCCAGAAAAGAGACATCCAGTACATGACCTTGAGTTAGAAGCAGTAGTATTTGCCCATAAGATGTGGAGGCACTATCTTTTAGGGGAGAAGTTTGAACTCTTTACCGACTATAAATCCCTTAAGTATTTATTTGCTCAACGTGAACTAAACTTGATACAACAACGATGGATGGAATATATTGCCTCATTTGACTTCACAATTCGGTATACCCTGGGCAAGGGGAATGTTGTAGCAGATGCTTTAAGTAGGAAACATGCGACATTGAATGCGATCTCAGAATGGAAACAATTAGAATTCCTCTCTAATTTTAATTTGCAACCCTTACCAACCACTTCTAATGGTTTTCTTGGGGCTATGATAATTAGACCTACCCTAAGAGAGAGGATCCAAAGCACACAAGACCTTGATGAGGAATTAAGAGGCATAAAGGAAAAAGTGGGAAAGAAGGAGACCTTTCCCTATTCGGTTAGATATTCGATTGGCGATGATGAAAGTTTACTTTGGGATGGATGACTTTACATCCCTAAGGATGAAGGGTTGAGGAAAGAAATTTTTGAGGAGTGCCATAGATCAAAAATGACAATACACCCCAGTGGGGATAAAACGTATAAATATATGAAGAGGAATCTCCATTGGGAAGGAATGAAGAGAGATGTAGCCGAGATCATGGCCAAATGCTTGACGTGCCAAAAAGTCAAAGCGGAGCAAGGGAAGCTCAGAGGATTGTTGTCACCTTTAGAGATCCCTACGTGAAAGCGGGAACATATTTCCACGGACTTTGTAGATGGACATCCTAGAAGCCAAAAGGGTAATAGGGTCATTTGGGTTGTGGTAGATCGTTTAACCAAACGCGCCTATTTTATACCAGTCAAGAAGATAAGGACTGCAGCCTAGTTAGCCCAATTACATATCAAAGAAATAGTCAGGTTACATGGTATCCCATCAAGTATTATGAGTGATAGAGACCTCTTATTCACAAGTGAATTTTGGAGAAGCCTACAAGCAGCATTGGGAACGACCCTGAACTTAAGCACAACTTATCATCCGCAAACTGACGGACAGACAGAAAGAGTAAACAAAATCTTGGAAGACTTGCTCAGAGCTTGCATCATCGACTTTGGAGGAGTTTGGGAGCAGCACCTACCACTTATGGAGTTCACATATAATAATAGTTTTCAAATGACGATTGGTATGGTCCCTTTTGAAGCGCTTTACGGGAGGCCATGCAAATCGCCAACTTGTTGGTGGGAAACTACCGACAAGATTATACTTGGACCATACTTCATCCGTGATTCCACGGAGAAGATATTTTTGATTAGGCAGAGGATAAAGGCAGCCTAAGACCGTTAGAAATCGTATGCTGATAAGAGAAGAAGGGAACTTGAGTTTAATAATGGAGATTTAGTATTTGTAAAAGTATCTCCTCTTAAGAAGACTATTCGGTTTGGGAAGACTGGGAAGTTGGCTCTCAGATTTATTGGGTCTTTATGTGTCATCGAGAAGATAGGATCTTTGGCTTATCGAGCGGATCTTCCGGAGCATCTATCGAGAATCCATAATGTTTTTCAAGTATCTCATCTAAGGAAATGCCTTCATGATTCTGCTATCAGACTCGAGCTTGATGAAATTGGGGACATAGAAAAACTCGAGTTAAAGTCCAAGGTGCCCCGTGTCACTGTAAGGATTGTAGAGCACAAAATTAACATACTCTGCAACAAAACCGTTCACCTTGTCCAAGTACAATGGGGGAAATGATCATGTGGAAAGCACCTGGGAGACCGAGGACAAGATGAGACAGACTCACCCAGAGCTTTTCACGGGTAATATTTCCTCAAAATAACATTTATGGATGCATCCTGATTGCTAGATTGGATGTTAGGAAATGGATGCAACACCATTTGCACCGAGCACACATATAGAAATATATGCATATTTAGCTTGTTTTCATACATATTGCATCACTTATTACACCTACATGCTAGGGTATAGCTCACTTTAGTGGGTCTGCAGTTCATAATCACAGCAAGACATGGATGTTTATGGATGAATTAAAAATAACATGGATGTACAACATGGTTGTGTTCGTGCGAGTTGTATTTTCCTCTCCTTAAATATATTTTGGGACAAAATCTATTTTAAGGGGGGAGAATGTAATACCCCGTAAAATTCACAAGTATTATTAATAAACAAATAGACAATTAAAAACAAGAAATTAAAAAATAAGGGTGGAAAATGAGATTTTGCAGCTTTAGGAATTTGGCTACAAAATTCTTTTATTTGGATTCGTGGCGAAAATTTGTATCGTTTTCATATATAATATATTGAAAATGGTCAATATATGAAGAAGTTATGAATAAATGAATTTGGATAGTAAGCGTAGGATATATAAATATATAATTAAATGGATAATATATATATGTCCAAAATATATTCAAAATAAATAGGGACATTTGAAATTTGAAATGAAGATAAGATCATGGGGACAAAGGATATTTTACATAAGGATTAAGATTGAGAATTTAAGCAACGTATTAATTAAATCTTAACATCTCAGCAACACACGCTTATTGGACGTTTCAACCCCCGGGGGTCGACCACCCCTAAGAGGGGTGTCGACCGTCGGTCGACTACCCAGGTCACCCGCCTGACGGCTGAACAGCCCAACAAATCTACGAGATTAGGGTTTTCCAAAAGGGTTATATATAAATAAAAGGCCTGGATTAAATTAAAGTAATCCGGCGGTCTACGCTCACACAGGCAACAATATATAGACCCTCATATCACATTGTGAAACCCTAGCCATTCCCTTATCCCTGCCTCCATGCTTCCTCTCTGCCATTAATAATTTCTAAAAAATAAAAGGTTAGGAATTTCTTCTGTTCCTCCAAACTTTATCTTATCTTCTCTTTATTCTAATTCATATAGGTTTAGTATTCTGGAATTTGGTATAAATATATATATATATATATGAGATTCTAATACATGTTTCTTATATATATATATATATATATATATATATATATATATATATATATATATATATATTAGGAGGATTACTGGAGCATGTTGTCGCAAATAATAATGCAGATCTAGATCTACTACAGATTTCTCTTTGTTCTTCCCTAGATCAGTGACTGGAATATTGTTTACTTAGGCAAATTCATATTTTTATTAGATTATCATGTGGATAGATATGCCTAGGATGATTTGGAAATCGATAACATCAATACCCAAAAAACCCAAATCCTCTATTATATCTTTGCATGTGAACAGTCATGATTATTTGGTTTTTGTGGATTTTTTGATTTGAATATTGGGTTAAAGATGAAAAGGGGTGTTGCTACTATTGTTTCAATTTTGTGTAACTCACCTTATGAAACATTTGATTATAACCTAAAGGGTTTTAATTTGGGTATTTCATGATTTGAATAGGTATGGGTTCTATTTTGAATCCAAACGTATTCATACTTGAAATATGTCAAATGTAAATGTTTTTATATGCATAACAGCAAAATGGGGTGAATTAGATAAAGTGGAAAATATAAACATACATTTATTAGTGTATGTAATGCTCTATTTTTAGTCCAGTATTGAGATCATTCCATCCTAGGATGCAAGTTGAAATTTGTATGAATGTATATTTTCCATTCACTGCTATCTGGTATTTTGTTATTATGTCATCATACCCTGAATTGTAGCGATAAAGATATGGAACAGTTAACTTATATACCTTGACTTGTACAAATTGACAATTACCACCTAGTTAGAACATTTCCTCATTCATACGAATATTTAACGTTGCTATGTGATTATTACTATTTTATTAATATAACGTAATCAACGTAATAAATGGGATTAGCATAGGATTCGAATTTGAAATGTCCCCAAATATAAATATATATTGATTGCTTGTGTGTGCGTATAAACAATGGCTTTATATATATTAATAGTGACACATAGACACGAGGTTAGTTGTCATTTGTGGTAGAAGTTTGCCTTGAACCGACCGACGAATCCAACAACCACAAGTAGGCCCAGCTAATGTGAGATGTCTAGGTGCCATGGGCCATTTAAAAACTTAGTGCACTAGACACGAGGTTAAACAAACTTGTAGTAGAAGCCTGCCCGGAACCGACTGGCATATCTAGCATCTACAGGCAAACGGTTTAATGTGAGAGGTCTAGTATGTATATATATAAAACTATATGTATACAAGTCTATTGCATGTGAAAATAGGCCGGTTTACTACACCTTGAGAAGATCTTAAGTGGTTGACTCTCTTTTTATTTAGTTTGATGCTTAAGTGGTTCGGACTAGGATCCCTTCGAAGGTTTATTCCTTAGAGAGGAACCAAAGTCATGGGACCCACCCTTATTAGATTTGAAGTAAGTTTTTGGGTCCCCCTTCTATAAAAGTGGTTAGGCATAAATGGTAACGGAGTAGGGTAGTTCACGGGGATGTCCACTTCCTCTAGAAGCTTGTAAGGGCTCAACTAGGGACATGATTGGTATATGAAAGATATGTGGCCATTGCATGCTCACCAACTGTTTAAGGGAAGTTTTAAGCGATATAGGTGTCCTACTGTAATATGAGTTAAATAGTAACGTTCGCAATACTAGTTCTCATATTACAATTGAGAGTATAGACTTAAGAACGTTAACATATTAGGACGGGGTCTTCAGAGGCTAGCGTCCGCCTCAAGGTTATAAGAGATCATAAGAATCCACCTTTAATAAGGCCATAAGTGACTGAGAATGTCCACCTCATTGGGTCTTTACCCTAAAAGTACTAATGAGCGATTGACTTGGATGGCCACCTTATTGGTTAGATACTTGGTGTTTGTGTAAATGTTGTGTGTTGCGTAGACATACCTTGACATATGTAACCTGCTAAAAATATAAAGTATGGACATTAAGTAACACCATATTTCAGTCACATAGAACTTTATGTTCTGACCTCTCTCCTTAACATATCCAACATGTCAGTAGATTGGGTAAAGTTATGGACGATGTTATGGTGGGAGCTGAAGACGAAGACGAAGTTGTTATGCTATTATTAGTAGTAATTTCTTTACTTCTTTTGGAAACTTGTGAGAATGAATTATTTGATTTACCCATTGAATAGATGTAACTTTGACTGTTATATTTCTGTGATTTTTAATAAGTGGTACATCTTATTTCAGTATTATATTTTCTCTTTCCGCTGTGTGAGATTTCCATTTGAAGTATCTGTGTATATATTATCTGTGCAAATGTAATCCTTAAAGGAACCAACGATCCGTTTAGAATGGTTCTAAGTTTCAATGGGCCTTTTCTAGATAGAAATTTAGGCCCACTCCGGACGGGTTGTTACACTAGCCAACAAAACAGTAAAAATACGGAATTTGGAATCCACCCTGCATCTGGGTGGGTCGACCCACCGATTTACTAGGTCGACCCATAAGTCGACCCCTCTTGACTTGGGTCGACCCATAAGTTGACCCAGGCCCATTGTGGGTCGTCCCCTAACGGTCTATTCTGCATGTTTTTCTCGATTTGAATTAATTTTGAATTTGTATATATATCCCCCTTGTATGCATACAAACTTCTTATGCTCAGAACTTCTTCCTACGTTATCTGGTTTATGCAAACTTGGGGTCTATCTGAACCAGAATTCTGAGACGAACGCAATGGTGAAGCCGTTTGTACTTAATTATGAATATTTAATTAAGTAATTACCATTTTATTGTCTTTGTTGTACGGTTATAGTGCATTAAATTTTGGGGTATTACATTAACACACACATCCTTGTAACAAAAAGAATGCCTGATATTACGTGCCTACCAACTCATATTTGTACTTTACTCCTATAATTTATTCCATGATGTGGAACTATTTATTCAAACCGCCATCCCTACCTTAACAAGATGAGAGGCAATCGTAACAGTCTCCCCCTTAACTCGCATCTTATTAGTATCTTTTGAGAGCACTGCCTTACCTACATGGTCTAGTCCGTAACCTTCGGCTCCAATACCATTGCTATGTAATGACGGTCGGAACAAAGCTCCCCATCCTCCCGCATAGGACGCAACATGGCACACACATCCTTGTAAAAAAAAAGAATCCTTATTGTTGCATGCCTACCAACTCATATTTGTACTCACTCCTCTAATTTATTCTGTAATGCGTGACTACTTATTCGAACCACCATTGTTAATTTAGCAATATGCGAGGCAATCCCAACAATCTGAACATTTAATGAAACAAATGACCTTGTGGAAGATGAAAATTAATATTAACTTTTTTATACCAACTTTAGCAAGGGTTTAATGAACGAACGTTCAAGAGAATTATAAGTAGTAAATAAGTTAGATTAGTTGATATAAGCTGAATTTTTTTAATTATATATAAAACGTGAATGTAACGACCCAAATTTTTCGGGTATTTAAATTTGAATATTTAAATTTGTTTTATGTATTATATTTCGGATATTAATGGATTTTAATATTGAATTCGTTTATTTAATCAAAGTTTGAACGTTAAATTTATATATAATTTAAAACGAGCTCGTAATGGCATGATAGTTCGTAATATTGAGTTTTGAACTTCAATTGAATATACAAAATCCGTTTTAAGTCCGAATTTTGTAAAACAAGAAATGTTTGAATCTAGTTGATTATAATTTTCATATGAAAGAGAAAAATCTAGATTTCATGTTATAGATTGTTAGTTATGTCCAATTCAAAATTTAAAATAATCGTTATGGAAATCGTTATTAAAATACAATGTTTAAAAGGTGTTTTAATATAATTTCGATACGGTTTCAACTCGAAATTGATGATATTGAGTTGTATAATCTATATTGTTTTATATTTGAAACCATACGACGAGTATATTTGGATATCTATGATAATGATAACTTATAATTATTTAATTACATTATTTGGGAATTTATATAATATTTTATTTATATTAAATGAGCCTTGAAAATGACCATTTCTCAAATGGACTCAGTTTTCAATGAAATTAGTTTCTTTGGAACCGTGACGATAAATTATTGTATGGTATTAAATTTCGCGGTAAAGCGATGTCGTATTTGACAACGGCAGCCGTTAACGCACAGTCATTTTCTATAATTCGTAATTAAATTAATTTATTAGAGGTGTATTGGTGTACAACTTGAGCAGACGGTCGAATTAAGCCACGATACCAATTCCATTGAGTTCGTATCGACGTTTAGAGTCAGAATAGGCAGGTAGTTTGTTATTTTGGACATTGGGTATTTCAGTGTCCAAAATAGGGTTGATTGGCGTATAAAAATAGCGTATCAGAAAACACACTCGGAATGCGATGAAATTTGTGTCGTTGGATTCGTATTAATTAATTATTAAAAGATTTCAATTCTCGTGTCAATCGGACTTATCGTTTGATCGTGGCAGTGTCATACGCCCTTGTTTTTATTTAATCGTTTATATTATTTAACAGGGGTAACTTCAAACGAATAAACGACTGGCCAAATGGACTCCGATTTTAATGATACAAATTTTGTGGGATCCATAAGGTAAAGGTCTAGTAGAATTTCAAAGTTTCAAGTTGATTGGATTTATTTATGATTGTGGAAAATTTAAACGTAAGATTTGTCGCCTGTGATTTATAAAGGACATTTTATAGATGACCTCGGAATTTGAAAGAACCTGTTCCATTGTGTCCGGAATATTTTTTATGCTAAGATTACAATTTTCATCAAAAACAAGGTCTTATGGTCTTGTTTTAACTTGATACTTCGCAGTCAAGTTTCAGTTACTATTAAATAATATAATATTCCATACATAAATAAATAGCCATGCACTCAAACCCTATTCCCCGTTAAAACAGCTAACGCATGGTCAACGCTTGAAGTCGTCGCCTCCTATACAACGGATGGTCAGAATTCACCAACTCTTACTCCAATTTTCTCACAAATCCACTCATTTTTCTGAAAAACTTCAACATAAAAAGTGTTCAGCTCCTCACGATCTGAGTTTTGATCGGCTAAGATCATGTAAAACGATTTGTGCCAAACAGAATTGGTCCACAAGAGCACGGCGTCTCATCAAGTTTTGGAGGTAGCAGGGCTGATCGAATTCACCAATAATCAGAGCAAGGACAGAGGAGTCTCTAGGGAATTGTGTGGTATATTCTAATCAGAGGTCGGTACTTGGGGTTGCTCGCAGTTCGTAACCATAAGTTTTGGTTTGGGTTTGATGGAGCTAGCGTGCTAATACTGTGATTTTTGAACGAGGAGTAGTAATTGAGGAAGCGGCATAACGAGGTGAAGTAGAGGATAGGGTCGGCCATTGTTTTTCCCAAAAGTAATTGACCGACATTTCTGTTTTAACAAAATAATTTAGTTAATTAAAATAGTGATTAATTTTAAATTAATATGGGATTAATAAGTAGTTAATGTTTTTCAATGCAGAAAATTCTAGAGGAATAAGTGTCGGCCACATATTTTGGTAAAACCGTGAACAGAAATGGAATCGAAAAGCAATGGAGAGAGAAATGTTTTGGAGCCGGCTGTTTAAAATTCCTAATCAATGTAATTATTGGCCAAATTCAATTATAATTAGTTTAATTATTTTAAATAAACTTAATTTTGGGATTAATTAATAATTTAAGTTAGTGAATGCTTTAAATATTGATAACATATCCATATATGATCAGAATTGGACAATTCAAGAGATAATGGACTCACCTCAACGAGCACTACGTCATGGAACAGAGTTGGACACTTTTGGATTGAACTGGAATTTTTAGTTATATTAGACACTTGTTTAATTTAACTGAAATGAATTGTTTTAACAACGAATCAAATCAAGGTGAGTTAAACTCACTCAGTTCTTCCCACTTATATTTTATATAAGTCGGGTTTTTTATTTTGTGTGCTATGATTGCTAATGGTTGACTGTTTGTTAAATATATCTTTATATATTGATTGAACCGATGAAATCAAATGGTGTTTAATTTCACTTAAAAACTGTATCGTTATTTTAACGATTGGTCCCAATTGAGGTAACTTACCTTATTGGTCACGTTTATAAAATAAACATGTTTAATTGTTTGGTTGATGTTAAATAGTCATTATTTACTATTATGGAAATAATCAGTTAAATCGAATTGAATAAGTTTATTTGTGATAATCTATTTCGAATACAGGGAAGAACAGGTTGGAGGGATCCAACTGGATTCCTCAAATATATTAGATGGTAATTATTCTCATATTATCATCATATGAACTGTTCTGATTTGATGACTGATTTGGTTATTGACCATTGACGTGAAATTCAACATTTGTTTTGTTTAAACCAATGGATGATATTGGTTGAGTAATTGGCAATATATGGCCTGTAAATCAATTGTTTTCTAAATATTGATTTACCGTCAGGTGAATCAATAGAACTGAAGTTATAAAATTTATTTTATAACTGGAGATAGGTTTTAAATTTATTACTTTAAATAAAAGTTTATTAAAAGATAATAAATATTTATTATTCAAATTTTTAAGTAATTATTAAATGATGTTATAAAGAAAGTTTCTGATGTTAATCAGATTTACAAGCAATGGCGTAGAAATTAACCTAACGGTTAAGAGTTGGATAATTGTTTTTAAGAAAACAATTCAAATGGAATTATTTAAATTAATTATACTATTAATTAATTTAAAGTGTGAACTTATTGGAATCGGTTAACGAAATAACTGTGTTTTGGGTTGACTAAGTCAACCATTTTAAGTGAGAGTGTTTATTAGTTAATTTGTTTTTGAATTAATCTGATGAAATAATTTAACAAATATTTGTTTTTAATTTCAATAAGATTTTAAAAAGGAATTTACTATTTACTTTAGTTAATAAAGAAATTAAATACTTCTATAATGGTTAATGGTTGAAGTAAATTATTATTTTAATTAATAATAATTTAGGAGATTACCTTTAATTTGAAATTCATTTAAAAGGTGATCGAAGTAGAAATGAAATCTAGCTGAATTGTGAAAAGAGTTTATGAACAGGTTTTATATTAAAACCCGAGTTTTTGTAATGAAATTATAAAGGAGATTTTAAGCGAATATGATATTTTAAAATAAATGTTAACTTAATATTTAAATTAAGTAAAGGAAATAAAGATAAAAGGGGTTTTGTATTAAATCTGAGAGTTAAAAACGAGGTTTATAAAAAGAGATGGGAAGTAAAAGCGTTAATTTTAAATTAAAGCTATTAAATGATGGAATTGAGAGAAATGAATGGAATTGTAATGAGATTTTCATAAAGTAATGATTAATAGGGATTTTTAATGGAATTTGGTAAAGAATTTAGTAATGGGATTTGGTAATAATAATCTGAGTTATAAAATGAATTCCTTGAAATAAGTTAAGGTTATGAAGTGATGTTATTAAGAAATTATTTAATTAACATATTAAGTAATAATAAGTTATATTTAAAAAGAGATATTTACAAAAGTAATAAGGTTTCGTAAACCATAAATTAAATAAAATAGTTTAATGAGATTTGTTTGATATTAAAATAAATATCAGTTTTTGAATTACAACTCGTATCTATACTAAGATAAGAACGTTATAGATGAAGGTCTGAGAGGTAAATAAATACCGCAGCTTGAATGACTTTTGAATTATCTGAGGATGATATTAGTTTGTAATGGGAAAGAGGTTAGGAATAATTTATTATTTCCATATGTGAAATAATAATGCAACAGGATTTGAGAATTTGGAATGTAAATTCCAAAGTAACGGAAATAAAAAGAATTTGAGAATATAGAATGTAAATTCCAAAGTAACGGAAATAAAAAGGATTTGAGAATAAAGAATGTAATTTCCATGGTAACGGAAATGAGAAGATTCAAGAATATATATATATGTATATGTATAATAATTTTTCCTAAGTAAAGGAAGTTATAAAAGAGAATTATGTGGAATTGTAATGGTATTTTCAAGATAAAAGGAAACGAAAAGTGGAGTTTTGGAATGGGTTTATTCTAAAAGAATAAGAGTTGGTTAGAGTTTACAAGTAATGAAACAAAAGAGATTTCGTAACGTTGTTTTACAAGTAATAATATGAATTGATTTCCTCCTTTATAGATAATGAGAAAATGATGTAGCAAATGTTTTGAAATGATAGAACATAGAAAATTGGATAAATTATAGAATATTATCCTAGGTATTAAATTAAAATAGTTTTGAAAATAACCTTATGTTAAATAAGAAATGAAAAGCTATATTCGTTATATTAAAAAATTTAAAAGCTTTAAATTAACATTCGTTAATTTCTATTATATAAAAAGGCCAAGTAAAGCCAAGTACTGAATCAGTGAACTCATTTTATTCTCATGATTATTATTTGATATTTAAATAACCGACTATTAGGTCTGACCTATATGATAGTTGGTACAGAAAGACCAGATCGAATTTATATTCGAAAACCATTCTGAACCAGAAAATACGTGAAGATGTTGACTGAAGATGGAGCAATTGAAGACCGTGGATCTTTATAAGAGGAAGGATTACTTGTCGAATATTCTCTAGGATTGCAACCAGAGATACTCTGACGTGATTCAGTCGTGGTTGAGAATTTACGGATTTGCAAGGACTACTCGTTACTGATCCATGGGTTGTGTCCTAGGATGTTGTAGGAGTGTGCCTTCGGTTCATTCTGTTCCTGGATGACTTGTATGGATGATTGTCTAACAGAGTATTTCCAAAGGGGTCACGTACGTAGATTTCTTTAAACATATTTTTGTTGATGGCAGAGAAGAGTGCACTTCTCTTAACTTAAAAATTAAATACTTTTGTGGAAGTCAATTAGTGATTTTCTAGCGGATCTGACGATGTGGCATTCAGAGTGAATGATGATATGATGTTCTAAAGGTAATGTTGACCTCAAGCCTCATCAACACGGAAATGGCACAAAATCGGTTAGGTCGCATGGCTATGTGGGTCGCACCCATCAAAAGGGTATATCATTACCTGATCTGGAGAAATCAAATGCCATCGGTTCTCCCTTTTTATTTTTGTATGTATGCTACTGGTTCGGTTGGCTGGCCCCCAACCATGGTTATGATATATTCGGTACTCTAAAGCGAAGTGAGGGGTCGGTCATGTTCAGCCTGGGTTTCAAGATGTTCTTGTTGAACCCCAATGTATTCATCTCCTGAGGTACATTGTGGGGAAGGTGGTCCCATACCTTGCCATGGAAATCCATTCTCCAATAAGAGCCCGCGGTTTTGATTATATACTATACATGTAGAGCATGAGATTAAAGCATCCAGCTAGATTGATATTTATTTGTATTTAGACATTATATAATATCAGAATAAGTATTGTTTTTCAAAAATGTTTTAGGTTACTATAATATAAAAACCGTCCGTATTTATGTGTAGATTCGGTCTTACGATTATCCTTTTCTTTTGAAAAGATTTTGACTTTAAAATCAAGTTGGATGAAACTTTGAACTTAGTGTGTTTTCTCAATCTGGTTAACCAGACTGATCCGGCGTTTGTAATGCTCGGGTTACACTAGATTTTACAGGTTTAGATTTGGATGTTGCGAATTTCAAAAGACGTGCTAGAGGTGTTCAGACGTATGATATATCTAGTATTTTTTCCATTGTGTGATTGTATATGAGGACAGGTTAATATTACTGTCAAGATGTGTTGATGTACTCTGATGACTGTAAGTTTTATTTAAAGCTCTCAATAAAGATTTATTCTTATATTATATTTTGTTCCGCTGCGATGTGAGACTCTGTGACGTGTTGGTGGTTCTTCTTCTTCTATTCTAATATTCTTTCTTTCTTATCTCACCCTCTAATTCCTTCGTAACACCCCATATTTTAACTACACTAAAAGATGAAAAATTAAAGAATAATTAATTTAATATTCAGAATTAAATGAAACTGACTGCGCCATTGCGTTCATCTTAGAATTCTGGTCAAAACAGACACATGTTTTGCGTAAAACGGACACCATATGAAGAAGTTATTAAGGTTTGAAGTTTGTATACGCATAAGAAGAATATATATAAATAAAATATATCCAGAAAATTCAAAACAGTTCAAAATCGCGGAAATCAGGGGAGCGGAAAAAATCCCGCCAAGGGGTGTCGACCCCATCAAGGGGGGTGTCGACCCATGGGTCGACCCCCTGCTGCAAATCTGGGTAGATTAGGGTTTCGTTACAACTGTATATAGGGCCTCATTTCTCTTGTTTCTCCACACCAAAAATAATGGAGGACTAGATGCTGCCTCTGCCTAGATTAAATCAAGCCTTTTCCTCTTCAGCAATCAACTAGAGTTTAAAGATCTATAATTCAACATCTACAACCTTTCTTCTACTTTTCTTAGATCCAATCATAGTGAGTCTATGTTAAATTTAGATCCAAGTATTTAAAAAGTAAATCTTGACATGACTATAACTTGGATCTATGCCTGTGACTATTTGAATCATAACCGATCTACTATAACCTGTTTATCTAAGTTATTCTGACATGACCATGAACTAGATCTGAGCCTATACCTATTTATCATGTCAGATCTGTCATTATTTGTAGATCTAATTCACTATTTAGATCACCTCATGCCTATTCCTACTATGTTTGTGGCTAAATCAGATCAGTTATTAGCTGGATATCTAATTCATTGTTTTGATCTCATCATGCCTGTTTATGATGTCTCTATTATGTTAAGATCAGTTCTATTGTCACATGTTCGTCAGATCTGTTTCTATATGCCTACCTTGTCGTTATGCCATTATATGTTTATGCCTATTCTACCATTATATGTCCACCTTGTTAGTATGATCATTTATGTCCTCTTCCCTCTATCTTTTCCCGTTTTGTTTTTATATAGCCAGGCTACCTTCGAGCCAAGGCATGCTGTTGAAATATGCGAACGTGTTAAATTGGGAACGAGGGGAAAACGTTAAATTTAGGGCATTACTTGTATTGGGAAATTTGGGCATTACTTAAATAAATATATGAACATGAATTTGGGACATAAATCAACTTGTGATTAAAGACCTTAATTTGGGGTATATGGTTCATTATGAACATAACTTGGGAAAGGGGCATGAAAACCTATAACGGCATAGGTATAATTGGTTAATAAATGGAAATGCCTAGGATTACAGTAATTAGAAACTGTAACCGCGCTTAGACACGAGGTTAGTTTACACGTGAGGTAGAATCTGCCGGCATATCCAGCGACCACAAGTGGTGAATCTAATGTGAGGGGTCTAAGTGCATAAACACGAGACATGCTAAGACAGGAGGTTAAGTCATACTTGTGGAAGAAGTCTGCCCGAAACCGACTGGCATATCCAGCGTCCACAAGTGGTAGACTTAATGTGGGAGGTCTAGCACATTATAACCATAAATGAATATGGTAATGAATTGGAATACTTAACCTAGTTGAATCCATAGAGATTGTATGAACATATAACTTGAGTAAGGGTAAAGTAAACTTGTTTGAAACAGTGGGTGGGTTAAATAAATCTCGGATGGGTGGGTAATATTTATATATGTAGGCCCACAAACTTAACCTGTGGGGTTATGCAATCTTTTACTCTGGTATGGCATAACCTGTGGAAAACCTAGTGGGGATGCAAGCGTAGGGGAAGCTTGTATCATCTTGTGTGTGGGACCCGTTTCAGCCAGTAACCCATATATAGGTATCAAACGAGTACTTCGAACTAGGTTGAATTCGGGGCACGGTTACTGGGTTGATTGTAAGAGAATCCAAACGCGGGGGACGGTGTGCGGCGCATTCCGACGGGGTCATGTACATGCATAGGTCCGACAAAGGAGTTTTAGACGCTGTGATACCTGTAGATATGGTTGTGCACACCCTGAAAACGAAGGGTTGCCACTTTAGGAAGTGATACACCCTACCGTGGGGCCAGCACAGGGTATCTACGGAGTAGGGAGCCGATCGATTGGGGGTAGTAATTAGGGTACATCTAGACTCTGGTATGTTAGGAGCCCGTTATTATCCTTAGGGGTAACTCCGGTATGATGGGCTGCCTGTTGATTGTATGGGGTTAAAACCTCTCACTAGAAGTACGCCTAAGTCTATCATCTTATAGTTCTTGGGATCATCTCATTCTTGTTATACTAGTATTGGTGTAGAGAAATCATTAGAGAAGCGTAGTATACTCTATTTTTTTGTCATGTTTACCTTGTCATACCTGCCTTTTATGATGTTATCTCTCTTATCTACTTTATGTGCCTGTCATGATACTTTTACTTATTTATATGCTAAAAGTAACTGGACTCACCAAACTTTATGTCTGATCCATTTTATTTCCTCTTCTTTCTCTTCCGTTCCCCCCAGGTTCTCAGGGTGGGAATACTCAAGCTTGATCAGGATTTTGCTTTCATTTTTCTTGGAGGTACATAGATGTACTCCTCGATTTTATGTTTCTCTACTATGGCTATGTTTTGCGGATTATGCTTCTTTTATGATTGTACTATGATGTTTTAAGTACAAGATAGAAAATTTAATGATGTATTTGGTTTTATGCATTTCATACTTGTGATGTAACCATGTTTTGAATTACGATGCTTTATGATTAATAAAAGTTTTTAATTCTTCTGCTATTTTATATCTGTTTTGTAATGTTTCTATTTATGTTTACCTATAACACTTCACGAAACTTAATGCATTCTCTTAATGAGTGACGTTAACAAACATGGGGTGTCACACTTGGTATCAGAGCTGAAGGTTACCAGATCAGATAAAAGATTTTGGAAATTATTTTTTAAGAAGGTTTTAAAAGAAAGCATTTTCAAAAAGAAAAGTATGCTTTGAAAAATATATTCCCCAAAGCCATATGTAATATCTTTTGATCCTTTGTCTGAATCCCTTTCCTTTTCTTTTCAGCATGTCTGGGGAACCTAATATTCATGAGGGCGTTACAATACCAGGCTAGTTCCGTAGGTATCGAGAGGCCACGACGCCTGCCGGTGGTCAAGCAGACGTTCTTCCCACAGCTGCACCCGTCGTTCCTCCTCCTCCACGTGTAGATAATTTCTCCAAGATCTGCAAAGATTTCTATGCTATGGGAGGAAATCCATTCCACGGAATCGAGACTTTCATTGAGGCAAGGAATCAGCTAAAAGAGATGGAGGATCTATTTGGAATTTTCGAAGTAGACGATCGTAGGAAGATTCAGTTAGCCGCCTGGCTACTGAAAGATGAAGCTTTGTTCTGGTAGGAAGTGACGCAAGCAGGGCATCCAGTGGAGACTTGGGATGATTTTCGGCAAAGGTTTGAAATGAAGTTTCTTTCTCAAGTAGAGAAAAGCATGCAAATGGAAAGATTTCTAGCACTCAAGCAAGGAGTCATGACTATTAAAGAGTATGTTAACAAACTCAACCAACTAGAAAGATTTGGGTCGGAGCTAGTGGATACTCCGCATAAGAAAGCTTTGCGGTTTGCTTGAGGACTGAATGAACCCCTTCATGGGTTAGCTATGTCTCATATTCCAGTGGGAGCCACTTTTGAAAGGCTCATTGATATGGCCTTGATGCATGAGGAAGATAAAGCTAAAAAGAAAGAAGTAAAGGTTTAGGAAACACAAAACAAGAAAGTATGGCCCAAGAAGGGAGAACAACAACAAAGAAAGAGGGGCAGAAAGAATGACAAGGCTAAGGATAAGAAGAAGTGCCATAATTGCAGACGCGAGGGTCATTTGATCAAGGACTGCAAAAGAAGGAAGAATGCTTGCTTCAGTTGTCGAGAGGTCAGACACCTTTCTAAGGAGTGCCCGAAGAAGCAAGGACAAGGTCAAAGGGCAGGAGCTTTTGGAGGGAAAGTGCATTCTCTCGCGATCAGTGCTCTAGATTGAGGTAGGAAAGTTTCCATGGAAGGTTTGATTTCTCTTTCCAATCATCCTATTAGAACTCTTTTTGATTATGGTGCTTCGCATTCATTTATATATGATTCTGTAGTTGAGTCTCTGCACCTTAATACTAGTATGGTAGTGGATCCCATTGTTGTCTCAAACCCAATTGGTGGTTTGACTCATTTTTCCATGATTTGTCGGGGTTTGAGAATATCTGTGTTAGGCGTCGAGTTTGAGTGTGATGCATATGTGCTCTGTTTTATGGGCTATGGTTTGATTCTAGGGATGGATTGGCTAGCCATGTATGGTTCCATTCTGAATTGTGAGAGGAGGGTCGTTAGGCTTTTGACTTGCCATGGGAAGACCCTCAAGATTTCTTGTGACCCTAAGGTATCTGTCATGCTTAGTTTTTTAGAGTCTCTTGATGCATCTATTGATGATCTGCGATCTGTACCAGTAGTCCATGAGTATTCTGATGTTTTTGAGGAGGTTCGGGGCTCACCTACGAGGCTCGAGATCGATTTTCGTATATACTTGGTAGACGCAAAGCCATTCGCATTACCTGTGCGCCATATGGCTCCAAGGGAAAGAAGGGAGCTTAGCAAGAAAGTAGGGAAGCTACTTGAGAAAGGGTTTATTAGGCGAAGCATATCTGAATGGGGTGCTCTGGTGGTATTCACAACTAAGGTGGATGGTTCTCTTTGCTTATGTGTAGATTATAGGGAGTTGAATCAACTCACTAAGAAGAATAGGCACCCACTCCCGAGGATAGATGATCTGTTAGACCAGCTTGTTGGTGCATCTATTTTCTCTCGGTTAGACTTGGTCATGGGGTTTCATCAGTTGATGGTGGCTGAGGACAATATAGATAAGACTGCTTTTAGGACTCCACATGGTTTCTTTGAATGGCTCGTTATGCCTTTTGGGTTAACGAATGCACCCGCCTATTTTGTTGATCTGATGAGTAGGGTGTTTCAGGAGTTTCTAAATAAGTTCGTCCTGGTCTTTGTTGATGATATATTGATCTTCTCAAAGAGCGAGGAAGAGCATACCCAACATTTGAGAGAAGTTTTGAAAACTCTGCGTGCGCATTAGCTTAAGGCGAAATTCTCCAAACGCCATTTTTGGAGAAAAGAGGTAAGATTTCTAGGGCATGTGGTCTCTAAAGATGGGATAGCAGTAGATCCCGCAAAGGTAGTTGTAGTTCAAGATTGGCAAATTCCTAAGAATGCAATCGAAGTGAGAAGCTTTCTTGGATTGGCTGGCTATTATAGGAAATTCATTAAGGACTTCGCAAAGATATCAGCCCCACTCACCAGGCTGACGAAGAAGAATTTGATGTTTTCATGGGATATGGATTATGATATTGGTTTGCAACGATTGAAGAGGGCTCTGACAATAGCCCCAGTCTTGACCTTGCCCGACGGAAACAAAGTGTTCGCAGGTTACACTGATGCATGTGGTACAGGGCTTGGTGCGGTTCTGATGCAAGAGAGAAGGGTAGTATGTTATGGGGGTAGACAACTAACGGTTCATGAAAAGAACTACCCTACCCATGACTTAGAGATAGCTGCCACAGTATTCGCGCTTAAGACGTGGCGTCATTATTTGCGTGGAGAGAAGTTCGAGTCGTACACCGATCATTAATCTCCCAAGTATTTATTTTCGCAGAAGGATCTTAATTTAAGGTAACATAGGTGGATGGAGTTCCTAGCATCTTATGACTTCGAGATTGCTTACACCCCTGGCAAGGGTGATGTGGTGGCAGACGCACTGAGTAGGCAGAGTATGGCCTTAAGTCCTCTGTTTGTGGAAAGGAAAAGCTTGGAGTTTATATCTTTTGACTTTAGACCCTCCACCGAGTTTTTGCCTGGCTTATTTGCATCACCAGAGGTACGAACTACTCTTATGGATCAAATAGAAGCTTCCCAGCGAAAGGATCCACAGATTTCAGGCATCTTGGATAGGCTCAGTAAAAGGGAGACTTCTATTCACCTCAATAGATATTCCATAGACGATAAATTTTGGTTGTGACGAGATGGGAGGCTTTGTGTTCCCCAAATTGGGAGACTTTTGAAGACAGTCCTAGAGGAAGCCCATCATCCTAAGATGACTATTCATCCAGGTGGCGATAAGATGTATAGGGATATAAAGAGGTTTTTTTTTGGGTTGGGATGAAGAAAGATGTGGCGGATTTTGTTTCTTAATGGATTTTGTTTCTTAATGTTTGATTTGCCAGCAAGTTAAAGCTGAGCAAAAGAAGCCTGATGGTTTACTTCATCCTTTGGAGGTCCCGCAGTGGAAGTGGGAGAGTGTCTCTATGAATTTCATAGATGGTTTTCTTAGATTAAAGAAAGGCAACACCAGTATTTGGGTTGTAGTAGACAAACATACTAAGAGCGCTCATTTCATTCCAGTTAAGAGTAAGAGGACGACAACATGGTTGCCAGCAGTTTACGTTCGTGAGATAGTCTGTCGTCATGGAGTACCTTCCAGCATCATAAGTGATCGTGACCCCATTTTCACCAGTGAATTTTGGAGGAGATTGCAAGAAGCATTAGGTACACAGTTGTGTTTGAGCATCGCTTATTACCCTTAGACAGATGGACAGACTAAAAAGGTGAACAGAGTTCTTGAGGATCTTTTAAGACTGTGTATCCTAGACTTCGGAGGGACTCAGGAAGAGCACCTTCCATTAGTAGAGTTCGCCTACAACAACAGTTATCGAGCTAGTATTGGCATGGCACCCTTCGAAGCATTGTACGTACGACCCTGTAGATCACCAACTTATTGGTGGGAATCTACAGAAAGACTTCTACTTGGACCGGATATGGTTAGAGAGACGTCCAAAAAGGTTGATCTTATTAAACTGCGAATGAAGAAAGCTCAGGATAGGAAGAAGTCCTATGCAGATAAGAGAAGTACTAATATTGAGTTTGAGGTGGGAGACATGGTTTTCATTAAGGTATCACCTTTGAGGAATGTAGTTCGCTTTGGATCTGTAGGGAAATTGGCACCAAGATTCGTAGGGCCATTTCCCATAACAGAAAGGATTGGCCAAATGGCCTATAGAGTAAAGCTATCAGAGAGACTGTCCGACATTCATGATATTTTCCATGTTTCTCATTTGCGTAAGTGCTTGCATGATACTGCAGAAGTAGTTGAGCCGAGTGTACTGGAAGAAGTGGAGGTGGAACGGGAGGTGATAGTTAGACGAGTTCCTGTCCGTATTCTTGGATGAGAAGGTAAGAAACTATGCAACCAAGAAGTCAAATTATTGAAGGTTCAGTGGGGAGACAACCTAGAGGATGCAACTTGGGGGACCGAAGACAAGATTCAGGCTTCGTACCCTTTTCTTTTCGAGGGTATGTTCTTAACTTCCTTTCCAAAGCTTTTATTTATACTTGTTTCTATCATTTGATTATTTCATATCGATCGAATCTTCTACCTTTAGGTAGGAAACCCATGGATGTAAATGTGTTCTTGAGACATGTTATGTTTGATGGATACAAGTGGATGCAAATATTTGCTAGTGGTTGCTTGTGGATGCATATACACACACATTAGGCCTAGATTGGCTCAATCACTCTCATACTGCATATGGATGTGTGTACATTTTTCTTTTTTATGGATGGAAATGGATGTATCATTATATGGATGTTGCATTCGAAAGGGTGATTTTGCATATAGAACTTACAAGTTATAATAGGATTATTTGCATACATGTTGGATTCATAGCACTAACATACATTGCATTAAGGAGGTCGACTGAATCAGTAGACTGCCTGATCTTCGCATTAGTATTGGGACATATACACACACCTTTGCATATGTTCATATAAGCATTAGAATTTTTTTAAGGATAATGGATGCCTGTGATTGGTGGATGAGTAGATGGGTGTGGATGTTAGGATATACATTTTTCTTAACTTGGAGATTTCGGGGACAAAATCCTTTGAGTAGGGGAGAATGTAACACCCCATATTTTAACAACACTAAAAGATGATAAATTAAAGACTAATTAATTTAATATTCAGAATTAAGTGAAATGGACTGCACCATTGCGTTCTTCTCAGAATTCTGGTCAAAATAAACACCTGGTTTGCATAAAACGAACACCGTACGAAGAAGTTATTAAGGTTTGAAGTTTGTATAGGCATAAGAAGAATATATATGAATAAAATATATCCAAAAAATTCAAAACAGTTCAAAATCCCAGAAATCAGGGGAGCGGGAAAATTCCCTCCTAGGGGTGTCGACCCCATCAAGGGGGTGTTGACCCCCCTACGGCAGATCTGGGCCGATTTAGGTTTCGTCACAGCTATATATATGGCCTCATTTCTCTTGTTTCTCCACACCAAAAATAATGGAGGACTAGATGTTGCCTCTGCCTAGATTAAATCAAGCCTTTTCTTTTTCAGCAATCAAATAGAGTCTAGAGATCTATGATTCAACATCTAAAACCTTTCTTCTACTTTTCGTAGATCCAATCACAATGAATCTATGTTAATTTTAGATCTAAGTATTTAAAAAGTAAATCATGACATGACTATAACTTGGATCTATGCCTGTGACTATTGGAATCATACCAGATCTACTATAACTTGTTTATCTAAATTATTCTGACATGACTATGAGCTAGATCTGAACCTATACCTACTTATCATATCAGATCTGCCATTGTTTGTAGATCTAATTCAATTTTAGATCACCTCACGTCTGTTTCTATTATGTTTGTAGCTAAATCAGATCTGTTATTAGTTGGATATCTAATTCATTGTTTAGATCTCATCATGCATGTTTATTATGTCCCTATTATGTTAAGATCAGTTCTATTGTCACATGTTCATCAGATCTGTTTCTATATGCCTACCTTGTCATTATGCCATTATATGTTTATGCCTATTTCTGCCATTATATGTCCACCTTGTTAGTATGATCATTTATGTCCTCTTCCCTTTATCTTTTCCCTTTTTATTTTTATATAGCCAGACTATCTTCGAGCCTAGGCATGCCACTGAAATATACGAACGCGTTAAATTGGGAACGAGGGGAAAACGTTAAATTTCGGTATTGGGAAATTTGGGCATAACCTTAGGAAAATATATGAACTTGAATTTGGGACATAAATAAACTTGTGGTTAAAGACCTTAATTTGGGGTATATGGTTCATTATGAACATAACTTGGGAAAGGGGCATGAAAACCTATAACGGCATAGGTATAATTGGTTAATAAATGGAAATGCCTAGGATTACAGTAATTAGAAACTGTAACCGCACTTAGACACGAGGTTAGTTTACACTTGAGGTGGAATTTGCCTAGAACCGACCGACATATCTAGCGACCACAAGTGGTGATCTAATGTGAGGGGTCTAAGTGCATAAATACGAAACGTGCTAAGACAGGAGGTTAAGTCATACTTGTGGAAGAAGTCTGCCCGAAACCGACTGGCATATCCAGCGTCCACAAGTGATAGGCTTAATGTGGGAGGTCTAGCACATTATAACCATAAATGAATATGGTAATGAATTGGAATACTTAACCTAGTTTAATCCATAGAGATTGTATGAACATATAACTTGAGTAAGGGTAAAGTAAACTTGTTTGAAACAGTGGGTGGGTTAAATAAATCTTGGTTGGGTGGGTAATATTTATATATGTAGGCCCACAAACTTAACCTGTGTGGTTATGCAATCTTTTACTATGGTATGGCATAACCTGTGGAAAACCTAGTGGGGATGCAAGCGTAGGGGAAGCTTGTATCATCTTGTGTGTGGGACCCGTTTCAGCCAGTAACCCATATATAGGTATCAAACGAGTACTCCGAAACTAGGTCGAATTCGGGGCACACTTACTGGGTTGATTGTAAGAGATCCAAACGTGGGAGACGGTGTGGACGGCGCATTCCGACGGGGTCATGTGCGTACATGGGTCCGGCAGAGGAGGTTTAGACTCTGTGACACCTGTAGATATGGTTGTGCACATTCTAAAAACGAAGGGTTGCCACTTTAGGGAGTGATACACCCTACTGTTGGGCCAGCACAGGGTATGTACGGAGTAGGGAGCCAATCGATTGGGTTAGTAATTAGGTTACGTCTAGACTCCGGTATGTTTAGGAGCCCATTATTATCCATAGGAGTAACTCCGGTATGTTGGGTTGCTTGTTGATTGTATGGGGTTAAAACCTCTCACTAGAAGTACACCTAAGTCTACCATCTTATAGTTGTGGGATCATCTCATTCTGGTTGTATTAGTATTGGTGCAGAGAAATCATTAGAGAAGCATAGTATACTCTATCATGTTTATCCTGTTTACCTTGTCATACCTGCCTATTATGATGTTATCTCTCTTATCCACTTTATATGCCTATCATGATACTTTTACTTATTTATATGCTAAAAGTAACTGGACTCGCCAGACTTTTTGTCTGACCCATTTTGTTTTCTCTTCTTTCTCTTTCGTCCCCCCCCCCCAGGTTCTCAGGGTGGGAATACTCAAGCTTAATCAGGATTTTGCTTTCATCTTGCTTGGAGGTGCATAGATGTACTCTTCGATTTCATGTTTCTCTGTTTTGGGGATTATGCTTCTTTTATTATTATACTCTGATGTTTTAAGTACAAGACAGAAATTTGAATGATGTATTTGGTTTTATGCATTTCAAATTTGTGATGCAACCATGTTTTGAACTACGATGATTTATGATTAATAAAAGTTTTTAATTCCGCTGCTATTTTATATCTGTCTTGTAATGTTTCTATTTCTGTTTACCTATAACGCTTTACGAAACTTAATGCATTCTCTTAATGAGTGACACTAACGGATGTGGGGTGTCACATTCTTTCTAATAACCATCTGTGCTTTCGATACTTGAGTTTTGGCACGTAATACAGAATTTATGTTTTATTGTCAAAATTCGGACGTCAAATTCTTGCAGTTCTTTACAGTGGTATCAGAGCAATGGTTTAGTAATAACCTTGGCTCTGTAGCATAACTCGATAGAGATTGGGTTAGTAATATCCTAGAATTAGTTGAGTATATATATAAGAGAGCATATTTGTAGATTTTATTTACAAATGTTTTGTATTGTGTTGTTTGATCGGTTCAAGTGTTGAGAAGCATTAAACTGGCAATGTATATAATATTGTTTTGTAAATGGGGTAAATGAAATAATTTTACCCGACATATACTTTTGTATAGTAAAGCAATAATATTATCAAATTTTTGAGGTATTATGTATTGATTGATTTGAATGAAATTCAAATTGGATTAAAAATTTGAATTGGGACTTAACTTGGTTAAGTGAAATTAAATTAAGAATGATACTTAGATTTAATAAAATTGATTTGGAATTTGAAAATCGAATTAATAATAATTAAATAGAAATCAATCGAATATTAATTAATTGATATTCAAATATGTTAAGCCAAAATAAATATTAAATTGAATATAAATTCAATTGAGTTGATTGTGCATTGATTTTTGATTGATTATTGATTGTGTGTTAGATTGGCTGATATATATTCATCAATGGTTTAAAATAAGTTAAATGAATTGTAAACCAAGAGAATTAACTCCAATATAATAAACTGGAGTGAAACTGCATATGAGTTTAAATTAATGATTTATCCCTGTATTTACAAATGAATGGTGTTCATATTGATTTTGGAAATCAGTGTAGTTGACTTGTTGATTAATGAAATATTATTTAAGAATTTCAGATTTCTATTACTTATATGCTGAATTGAGTTGAGTATAGGTGCCACAACGCTTTGAGGATTAGATTTTGGTTGAATATATCGCTCATAAATTAAGCAAGTATGCTCAATAGCGCTCGTAAAAGGTATGCCTACGCGAAAATGTAAATTTTGGGTTTTGAATTTTGTTTTCCGACCACATGAGTCGATGTATATATATTATTTGTTCCTCCGGTAACGCAGATGTCATTCCATACATGGGAGACTCTGCCGAATTTTTACGGGAATTTAAAGTGTTAGAAAATTTTCAAGATTTTTTTTGAAAATTTATATTAATAATAATGAATTGATTTTCGATTTAATATAAATTAGATTTTTAAAAAGATAGTGGTTTGTAACATTTTTCTACCTTAGTAATTTCGGGGACGAAATTCTTTTAAGGGGGGAAGAATATAACGACCTAGATTTTTCGGGTATTTAAATTTGAATGTTTAATTTTGTTTTGAATATTATATTTGGAATATTAATGGATTTTAATATTGAATTCATTTATTTAAACGAAGTTTGGACGTTAAATTTGTATATAATTTAAAACGAGCTTGTAATGGCGTGGTAGTTCGTAATATTGAGTTTTGAACTTCAATTTAATATATAGAATCCATTTTAAGTCAGAATCCTATGAGAAAAGAAACGTTTGAATCTAGATGATTATAATTTTCATATGAAAGAGAAAAAACCAGATTTCATGTTATAGATTGTTAGTTATGTCTAATTCAAAATTTAAAATAGTCGATATGGAAATCGTTGTTGAAATATAACATTTAAAAAGGGTTTTAATATAATTTCGATAGGTTTTGACTCGAAATTGATGATATTGAGTTGTATAATCTATGCTGGTTTATATTTGAAACCATATGACAAATTTATTTGGATATTTATGATAATGATAATTTATAATTATTTAATTCGATTATTTTGGAATTTATATAATATTTTATTATGAAAATAAGCCACATATCCCAAAAAACTTTCATAATATAAATGACATCCTCCCCATCTTTTCTATTCAAAGCGGGTCCTTATTTCTGGACTTATGTGTTTTCTAAAAAAAATGTGCGCTGCTATATAAAAAAAAATCTAAAATCTACAAATATTCCCTGAAGACCACCAAAAAAAAAAAAAAAAACTTGCATACATGTATGCAAGTATACATAATAGTTGCACACATGTATGCAAGTATTCCTAAAGCAGTTTACATTGAAAATCTGCATGAATACTTGCATGCATGTATGCAGTTATTCTGTTTTCTTGCATACATGTATGAAAGTAAAAATGAACTAATATTTATGCCTACGGATTGTTGCATACATGTGTGTATTTATTCTGAATATTTGCATGCATGTATGCAAATAAAAATGAACTGATTTGCATGCCTACGAATTATGGCATGCTTGTATGCAAGAATTCTGTATTACTTGCATGCTTGTATGCAAAAAAGTCAAAACATATGCATAACTGAAATAATTGCACGTATGTATGCAAGAATTTTGAATATATGCATTAGTTGATGCAATTAACTGTTGTTTCACTGTTTTTATGTATTTATTGTTTTTGACGTGTTTTTGATGGTTTTCAACTGATTTTTTTTATGGGCATGTGTTTAATTTAAATATGGATTTACGTGATTTTTTTAATTTTTAATTTTTAATTTTTTGATCTATTTTCGAAAAACAGGGATGTAATTTATAATAAGTTTTGGACTGGATGTGAGCCTAATTTTGAAACTTATTAGGGACCTATGCCAAATGCACCCTATTTTAATTAAATTATATGAGCCTTAAAAATGACCATTTCGCAAACGGGCTCAATTTTCAATGAAATTAGTTTCATCGAAACCGTAATGTTAAATTATAGTACTATATTGAATTTCGTGGCAAACCGATGTCGTATGTGACAACGGAAGCCGTAAACGCCCAATCATTTTCTATAATGCGTAATTAATTTTATTTAATTTAATAGAGGGATATTTGTGTACAACTTGAGCGGACGATCGAATTGAACCACGAAACCAATTCTGTTATCGACGTTTAGAGTCAGAATAGGCAGGTAGTTTGTCATTTTGAACATCGCGTATTTCGGTGTCCAAAATAGGGTTGGTTGACGTATAAAAATAGCGTACCGGGAAATAGTCCCGGAATGCGACGAAATTTGTGTCGTTGGATTCGTATTAATTAATTGTTATAAGATTTCAATTTTTGTGTCAGTTAAACTTACCGTTTGATCGTGGCAGTGTCAAACCCCCTTGTTTTTATTTAATCGTTTATATTATTTACAGGGGTAACTTCAAATGAATAAAAGACTGACCAAATGGACTCCGATTTTAACAAAAAAAAAATTTATTGGATCCATAAGGTAAAGGTCTAGTAGAATTTCAAAATTTCAAGTTTATTGGATTTATTTTGTGATCGTGGAAAATTTAAACGCGTGATTTTTCGCCTGTAATTTACATGGTCTTTTACAGATGACCTCGGAATTGGCCGGAACCTGTCCTATCGTGTCCGGAATAATTTTTTATGCTAAGATTACAATTTTCATCAAAAACAAAGGTCGTATGGTCTCGTTTTAACCTGGTACTTCGAAGTCAAATTTCAATTATAATTAAATAATATAATATTCCATACATATATAAATAGCCATACGCTCAAACCCTATTTCCCCGTCAAAACAGCTAACGCGCGGTCAACGCTTAAAGTCGCCGCCTCCTATACAATGGATGGTCAGAATTCACCAACCATAACTCCAATTTTCTCATAAATCCACTCATTTTTTCTAAAAAACTTAAACATAAAAAGTGTTAAGCTCCTCACGATCTAAGTTTTGATCGGCTATGATCGTGTAAATGATCTGTGTCGAACAGAATTGGTACACAAGTATGCGACGTCTCATCAAGTTTTAGAGGTAGCAAGGTTGTTCGAATTCACCAATAATCAGAGCGAGGACAGAGGTGGCTCGGGGGAATCGTGTGGTATATCCTGATTGGAGGTCAGTACTTAGGGTTGCTCGTGGTTTGTTACCGTAAGTTTTGGTTTGAGTTTGATGAAGCTGGTGTGCTTATACCGTGATTTTTGAACGAGGAGCGGTAATTAAGGAACCAGGCAGAACGAGATGAAGTCGAGGATAGGGTCGGCCGTTGTTTTTCCCAAAAGTAATTGACCAGCATTTCTGTTTTAACAGAATAATTTAGTTAATTAAAACATTGATTAATTTTAAGTTAATATAGGATTAATAAGTAATTAATGTTTATCAATGCAGAAAATTCCAAAGGAAAAAGAGTCGACCACGTATTTTGGTAAAACCGTGAACAGAAGTGGAATTGAAAAGCAATGGAGAGAGAAATATTTTGGATCCGGTTGTTTAAAATTCCTAATCAACGTAATTATTGGCCAAATTTAATTATAATTAGTTTCATTATTTTAAATAAACTTAATTTAGATATTAATTAATAATATAAATTACTGAATGCTTTAAATATTGATAACGTATCACATATGATCATGATTGAACGATTCAAGAGACGTTGGACTCGCCTCAACGAGCACTACGTCATGGAACAGAGTTGGACACTTTTGGACTTAACTGGAACTTCTAGTTAAATTCGAAGCTTGTTTAATTTAACTGAAATGAACTGTTTTAACAGCGAACCAAATCAAGATGAGTTAAATTCACTCAGTTCTTACCACTTATATTTTATATAAGTCGGGTTTTCTTTTAATTTTGTGTGCTATGATTGCTAATGGTTGACTGTTTGTTAAATATATCTTTATATATTGATTGAACCGATGAAATTAAATGGTGTTTAATTTCAATGAGAAACCAAATTTTTATTTTAACTACTGGTCTCAATTGAGGTAACTTACCTTGTTGGTCACGTTTATAAAATAAACGTGTTTAATTGTTTGGTTGATGTTAAATAGTCGTTATTTACTATTATAGAAATAATTAGTTAAATTGATTGAATAAGTTTATTTGTGATAATCTATTTTGAATACAGGGAAGAACAGGTTGGAGGGATCCAACTAAATTCCTCAAATATATTCGATGTTAATTATTCTCATATTATCATCATATGAATTGTTCTGATTGGACGATTGATTTGGTTATTGACCATTGACCTGAAATTCAACATCTGTTTTGTTTAAACTAGAGGGTGATATTGGTTGAGGAATTTGCAGCATATGGCCTGTAAATCTATCATTTTCTAAATATTGATTTACCGTTAGGTGAATCTATAGAACTGAAGTTATAAAATTTATTTTATAACTGGAGATAGATTTTTAAATTTATTATTTTGCATAAAAGTTTATTAAAAGATAAAAAATATTTATTATTTATTATTTAAGTAATTATTAAATGATCTTATAAAGAAAGTTTCTGATGTTAATTAGATTTACAAGCAATGGTGTAGAAATTAACCTAACGGTTAAGAGTTGGATAACTGTTTTTAGCAGAACAATTAAAATGGAATAATTTAAATTAATTAAATTATTAATTAATTTAAAGTGAGAGCTAATTGGAATCAGTTAACGAAATAACTGTGTTTTGGGTTGACTAAGCCAACCATTTTAAGTGAGTGATTATTAATTAATTTGTTTTTGAATTAATCTAATGAAATAATTTAACAATTTCTTTTTAATTTTAATAAGATTTTAAAAAGAAATTTACTATCTATTATGGTTAATAAAGAAATTAACTACTTCTATAGTAGTTAATGATTGAAGTAAATTATTATTTTAATTAATAATAATTTAGGAGATTACTTTTTATTTGAAATTCATTTAAAAAGTGATCGAAGTTGAAATGAAATCTAGTTGAATTGTGAAAAGAGTTTATGAATGGGTTTTATAATAAACCCAAGTGTTTGTAACGTAATTATAAAGGGGACTTTAAGCGAATATGATAGTTTAAAATAAATGTTTACTTAATATTCAAATTAAGTAAAGGGAATAAAGTTAAAGGGAGTGTTGTATTAAACCTAAGAGTTATAAACGAGGTTTATAAAAAGAGATGGGAAGTAAAAGCGTTAATTTTAAATTAACGTTATTAAATAATGGAAATGAGAGAAATGAATGGAATTGGAATGAGATTTTTAAGAAGGAATGATTAAAAGGGATTTTTAATGGAATTTGGTAAAGAATTTAGTAACGGGATTTGGTAATAATAATTCGAGTTATAAAGTGAATTCCTTGAAATAAGTTAAGGTTATGAAGTGATGTTATTAAGAAATTATTTAATTAACATATTAAATAATAATAAGTTATATATAAAAAGAGATATTTCAAAAATTAATAAGCTTTTATAAACCATATTTTAAATAAAATGGTTTAATGAGATTTGCTTGATATAAAAATAAATATCGGTTTTTTAATTACAACTCGTATTTATCTTAAGATAAGAACGTTGTTGATCAAGGTCTAAGAGGTAAATAAATACCTTAACTTGAATGACTTCAGAATTATCTGAAGATGATATTAATTTGTAATGGGAATGTAACGTCCCGCATTTTTATCGGTTTGTATTTGAATATTTAAATCAGTTTAAATATTGAATTCTTAATATAAGTGGATTTATATATTAACTAAAACGAAGTTGAATGTATAAAAATATATATTAAATATAATCGAGCCCGTAATATCACGGCAGTTCGTAATTTAACGTTCTGAACTTCAACTGAGTGTACAGGGTTCGTTATAAATTGGATTTCCTCGAAACAAGAAACGTTTGAATCTAATAAATCGTATTTTTCTAGGGGAAGTGAAAAATCGAGATTTCATATTATATATTGCAAGTTATGTCCAAATCAAATATTCAGAAAGTCGTTATGAAATCGTATATCGACCGTAACGGTTTATTTGATATAACTAAATATCAGTTTCGAATTTAGACAAGGTTATTTTGAGACATAGTGATAAATTAATTTTTAGAATTTTACTGTAATTTTTAATTAATTAAATATGCAATTTTTTTATTTGGGGTATTTTGCACCCTATATCAATATTTTGGGGTTTCATAATATAAGTTAACCTACCGATATTATTATATTTTTGGGATCATGACACCTCACTGGATAAGACTATAATTTTATTTTTGTCCGTAACGACTCGGACGTGAATATAATTTTTCGTAACACGGTACGCTTACACTTTAAAACATAATACACACTAAACAATATTTATCATTCAAATGACACAAGCATGAATGGGTGAAAGCATTGTGTCGACTATCAAAGACCAGGCGCCTACGAAAAGCTGAACACCGTATACACTACTAACACCAAAACATGAATTCGAAGTCCAAACCAACTGGACACCATACCCAATAAATTTAATAGAATAAGAAAAACCTTAGCTACCAAGAAATGGAAATAGTACATGCTATATATATATTGTATGTCACCCATCTTTCAAGGGATTACCCTATCCTCTGTATCTAAGCTAAAACGTACCCTTCCTAATGCTTCATAACTAAGGGAAAGGAAATATCCTATATGCAGTTACCTACCACGCAGAACACATGTTACCCTACATAAAACCGAAGCTACGCAGTAATATAAAATTTAATAGCACATCACCCTAAAGATAAATATTTAAATAAACACATAGCTATTACTTTGTCTCCAAGGCTTCGTACGCTCCCCTGTTACAGACCTCAACAGCTATGCTTTCGAAATCCAAATAGCTGTGTGAAATGAAAACTCTATAGCGCCTACAATCTACCTATACCCTAATACTTCAGTGGCAAGGAATCCACCTTTATAAATACCCAGTTATATTCGCAAGCCAATCAAAACAATAGCCGCCACCCTCTGTTAAGCGCGAAGGTACCATTTTCCAGTGATTCGATCAATGGAGGGATTTAAACATTTTTGGGCGAACTGTTGTTGGGTTTAACGGGGAGTGGCATGGCGTTTCTGAGTTCGAGGCAAAGTCATTGGAATATTTTTCTTGAATTCCGGTGAAAGTTGATGCCGTAGTTTCTCTGATGGTGTGTATAGGGGCACCAACGTCGCTACTTCAAAGTGGAGGTCGCGTGTGCCAAGAGGGTGTCTAGGAGGTACGGTCTGAGATTGTAGTTTAGTGGTGATGTGATGGATGTAGTATTTTCAGTTTGAAGAAAAATGAAACAGAGGATGAACGAAGGTCTTTGCTTGCGGAGATGGTACTTGCGAGAAGGAAGGAGTGGAGTTCTGAAAATCCGCAAATGCCTGGAAAGAAGAATTTACAGAACGTGAGAATGGAGTTTGCTGCAAGTGGAGGTTGTGCATGAAGAATAGAAGCTGGAGGGTGCGGCGGCATTAGAAAGGAAAGGTTTCAACGCTTTCCTGTTGTGAACTATAGGAGCTCGTGGTCTTAATTTTTGAGAGGAATAACTTCACACGTGGCACAGTAGTAGATGACCAGTTCAAAGAAATAAATGAAGAGAAGGACTGAGGAGGTCGGTGCGTTTGTGGTTAAAACCGAGGGGAGAGAAAGGTATATGAAGTAGTGGCGTGCTTTTTGTATAAGGCGGACATGAGGATGAGCATAGGAAAAATACTGGAGTAAGGAACCATGATTTTTGTTGCATGATTTATATGAAGAAAAAAAAAATATACAGCAAGAAAAGAAACGTGGTGACTTTGTGAAAGTTTTGGTGGACTAGTAGAGCCGTGAGATGGTGAAATAATACTAAAAAATGCGGAATACTTAATACAGGAGCTTGGCGTGATATTTGTTGGTGAAGTAAGGTTTCATTTTTGGTGAAAGATAGTAAAGTGGTGGAAGGGCCTATACGGGAAGAAAAATGTGTGAGAGTAGCGGTGTCGAACAAGAAATAGATGGCGTGAAGGCGATGAGTTCAGCAACAGGGCGATGCACTAATGGCACGAGAAGCTGGACGATGGTGGTTGGAGAACAGTGCGATGTCGGGATCCATGGTGGGAGTACAACGAGTTGGAAGGAGTTGGACTGAAATATCAAAGAATTTAAAGGAAAATCCAAAAGCTTTCATATCAGAAAGAACAAAACGCGGATGGGCGAACAGGATTGGTAAGGCGATGCCACGGTGTATGTTTAGTGAAAAAAAGAGCACTACGTGTGTTAGACGGGAATGTCGAACAACATGCCAATGGATGGAGTATAGGACAACAAGACGAAGTGTTTACAAAGGGAGGCATTTTGTATTGGCAAAAGAAGGATCGTTCGAAAATGTGGCAATGGCGTGAACAATGTCTGGAGCGGTTTGGAGCTCGTCTGAATTTATGGTAGAATTGAACGTCGGGTATAATCAACTAACGCAAATCGTTATTTAACGGTTAACGCGCAAAGGTGAGTAAACTCGCTAACTTTGTTCTATTTTAAAATATTACAATTATGTTTTAATAATTGGTTGAATGCTGTATGCGATGAATGCTTGGATGATTTACTGAATTATTTGGCTGAAGTAATATATACCGTCATATATACATAAAACGGTCGATTGAAAACCGATGCCATTTACCATTATATTTCATACTGATACGAAATTGGTGTTATTTATGTGACTAACATCTGCGGATGCAGGGAAACAGGTCGGAGGGATCCAACTGGATTCCTCAACAATTATATTGTGTTTTCATATATTGCATTATATGATGCGATAAATAATCTGTTATTGGTTATTGTTTGTTCGGGATGCAGAATCACACTGGCCCTAGAATAACTGATATTGAAATATAGTAAAACATATTGGGTAAGAATTTGAGTTTTAAAGAGGAAATCTATTATTTATTATTTTTAAATAATAGAGTTTAATCGTGATTGAGCTAGAATATGGTATCTTGTTTTAATTAAAACAAGTAGTTTGATTTATAAATAATATTTAAGGTAAATTGGAATAATTACTATTTAATATTTTGGAAATATAGGAATGGATTTAAAAGAGGAAACGAGAAATCATTTCAAAGGAAACGATGAATTTCATTTCGACATTCGAAATATAAGTAGAATTGAAATAAAATCCATAAGGATTCCTAACTAGAATTCGACTATGTCAAATGTTTTAAAACGAATTTATTTTTAGAAATTATATATTATATAATTTAGAATTGGATAAGATAGTAAATTTTTTGTTTAAAGCCAATGGAGTATATTAGAATATGTAATCGAGGTTAAGTTATAAACTTGATATTACTTAACCCGAGGTTGACTTATAAACAACGTAATGAGAGGGAATGAGAATATGAATTTATAAGATAACGCGGTAAACAGGATTAAACCTGTAAGAGTATTTATTGAAAAATAATAATAAAGATATATTCGATAAACGAGTACAGATTTCTCTAAAGAAATTATATTTGTGTTTTAAAATGAATAATATTTTAGAAGTAAACGCTTGGCAAATTAGAAAGGGTACAGTGGGAACTGAAAATATTTCCAGTCTAGATAATGTATATTTTCAAAAGTGTGGGGAACAACAAATGTAAAAGAAGGTGGAAATGTTTTAGACGATAATAACATATAATTTCAGAAATATGGAAAAATAACGGTTTAAAATATTTAGAAAGGTTTTCTTAGAGCGGGAAGGGCTAAACCGGTTTTATAAATATGACTGTATAATGAAAATGAAGCGAAGAGTTAATGTTAATGTAAATAAGTATAACCGACCAAGTTTTTTCAAAGTAAGTAAATGGTGTTATAAAACCATGTTCCAAATAGAACAAGAAGTACAGTTTCATTGATATTAGGAGTAATGCGAGTTTGAGTTACGGGCTTATATCTGTTCTAAGATAAGAACGTTGTCGAGCAAGGTCTGAGAGGTAAATAAAATACCCCAACTTGAACGACTTCACTATTATCGAGGAATGGTATTAGTTTGTAACAGACAGAGACATAGAGATTAGTTAAAAAGGGGAATATGGCAGCGTATGGCATTAGTTATAAAATGGGGAATATGGCAGCGTATGGCATTAGTTATAAAATGGGGAATATTACAGCGTATTGCATTAGTTATAAAATGGGAAATATTACAGCCTATTGCATAAATTATAAATGGGGAAATATTATAGCATATTGCAAGTTTTTACTATAACGATAAATTAACATTGTTAACCAAGCTTAAGCGTGATTATTATATATAACATTATTCCCTAGAAAAGTTTGAGATTCGCTTATCCCAAGTGATAAGACGAAGTTGGAAGTAGAAGTAAATAATTGAGATCTGATATATATTACCTATACTGAAGGGAACTCTTTAAAATATGGGAATGTGATAAAAACATTTAAGTTTATATAACATGTCATTCGACATTGTTCTGGATCATATAAGAAATGGGAAAATTAATGTTAATTAAAAAGAGCCAGTGATTGTTTGATGTTTAGTTGTACTTTTGAATGGATGTTGTTTTTACCTTGATAGTTAAATAACCGACTATCGAAGAGTTTTGACCATCATTGTCAATACGGAGAGACCGGCTGGATTTATTATCCGAAAACCACTCCGTATAGGCATAGGCGCTGCGAATTAGATTATGACAAAGACAATTGAAGACGGAGTGAAATGCAAGGGTCGTTCCGTTTCAGAATTGTGCTTTCTGTTTGTCCAGTCCCATGACAACTTGTATGGACGAGTGTCTGACAGAGTATGCATAACAAATCACGTACGATTGATCTCTTAAGGGTATTACATCTGGTGGCGGAGGAATTCGTTCCTCTTAGCTTTTCATACCCGTGATATTTTTGGAAATCGATTAGTGAATTGACGGGTTTGACGATGTGACATTCAAAGTGAATGGTGATCAAATGTTCTGGAGCGATTATAACCTCAAGTCTCACAACCGGGAAATGACAAAAATCGGGCAGGCAGCATGCTATGTGGGTCATTCCCATTAGGTTGTATTGTTACCATCTAGAGAAAATTCGTATTTGTTCTTCTTTCGTTTCTGTATCTGCGGATAACGGTTATGTGGGCCCAACTGTAGGTGGTAATATATTTGATACACTCAAGAGAAATGAGTGGTCGGTCATGTGTGGACCGGGTTGCAAGATGTTCTTGTTGAACCCCAGTGTATCCCCTCTAGAGTACATTGATCGGGAGGTGGTCCCATACCTTGCCATAGTTGGAATCCAATCTCTAATAAGCGCCCTGCGGTTTTTGATTTTATATTATGTATGTGGAGCGTGAGATGCAAGCGTTCTGCTATTTGGTTATTTATTTGATTAGACATTATTATAATATCACTGGATTTTGATATCAAAAATATTTTGGTTATAGTAAGGTAAAAATCATCCATATTTATGTGTGGGTTAGTCTTACTATTAACCTTTCTTTCAAAAGGATTTTTCGAAGTTAAACAAAATGGTTGGAGTTTACTCACACCAGTCCCATGACTGACCCAGAGTTTATTTTGTTTGTTTTCCCTAAACTCTTGGGTGCCCAAATTTGTACGAGCAGTCAAGTGTTTCAGGCTTTTACAGATACATTTGGAGGAGCTCGAAGCAGAAGGCTTCACCATTAGTATTTAGAGATTATTTCCACTGTGATATGATGTTTTGTACTCTGATAATGGTATGTATATACAATACAGATTTGTATTTCAAAGTCATGTTATATAATACATTTTATTCGTTCCGCTATGAGTTTCGTGTTTACTCTGATTATGTTCAGTTGTATTCTTCTTCTTCTATTCTATTAGTTCTATATTATCTTTCTCACCCTCTAACTTCTTTCTATTAATGATCTGAATTTTCGTGCACTTTGAGTTGAATGTGTAGGATATTAGTCAGCTCAAATTGGTACGGATTTCCATGGTCGTTACAGGGAAAGAGGTTATGAATAATTTATTGTTTCCATATATGAAATAATGTAACGGCCCTGAAATTCAGAACCAATTTAAAAATTATTTTTAAGGTAATTTTGTCAGAAATGGTGTCAGATTTTAAAAAATTTGTTTTTTAAATTAGAATATAACCCTTAAAAATAGCCATTTTGCAAACGACCTCCGTTTTCGACGAAACAACTTTTATTGGATCCGAAATGTCAAATTATTGCTAGGTGTAAAATTCCATAATTTTATTGGATCTGGAATGGCAAATTATTGCTAGGTGTAAAACTCTCCGACGTGGTGAGGTCCGATCGTCGTGAAGTTGGGTGTGGTTAACGCAAAATCAAAACATAGTTTTGAAAACCTAGTTGAAAACCGCGGCCTGTGTTTATTGTGAGGAAGAAGGTATTTTTTTTTTATTAATTACTTAGTTAATCAATTTAAAATGTCATTAGCCTTTAAAAATTCACAACTTTCTCATATGGTGTCGAAAGCCAGTGAAACAAGAGACATTGGACTCGTGACAATGTATTCTACATTTTAGAAGAGACCGGAGGAATTTTAGAGATAGCTACCAATTAAGGAGGAGTGGAACCCAATGTGAGATTTCTAAATTCAAAATAAAATGGAGTAAATTATATATGAGAGTTAAAATCATTATAAATTGTATATGATGCCTATTAGCTCACCTCCCTAATCCATAGACCATGGACGATTTAAATTGACTGTATTGTGTTGTGATTGTGATTGTGATGCGATGCGAATAAAATATATATATGCGATGTGAATAAAGTATATATACGCGATGTGAATAAAATATATATATGTGACATGAAAAAGTATATAAGTATATATATATATATATAATGTATAATATATATGTGTTGTAGAAAATGTATATGCGATGTATAAAAATTGGTTATTCGTTTTATAAATTGGAAATGCAACAAAATCGATTGTGTTGTGGAAGTTGAATATAGGTTTGTCAACCCTATGATTGATTTGATTGAGATGAAATGATTATGTATGGCGCAAGCCAAGGGCAGGAGAGGGATGCTGCTAAACATCATTTTTCTGGTTCTAATATCGTACCGTTGTAATGCTAAATTTTCTGAAACTATTGTGTTAAAAATAACCATGTATTGAAATATATTTTTGTTAGTTAAAAATATCATTTTTTATTATATGTATGAAGTAATAAAAATAATCATGTGTTGAAATAAATGTTTGTTCGCTAAAAATATTATTTTTAACATGTATATGAACTATATAAAATAACCATGTGTTGAAATAAATGTTTGTTCATTAAAAATATAATTTGTATCATGCATATGAAGTAATAAATTTAAATGAAATGAAATAAATGTTTGTGTGTTAAAAATATAATTTTTAACATGAATATGAAGTGTATAAAATAACCATGGACTGAAATATATTTTTGTTAGTTAAAAATATAATTTGTATCATGCATATGAAGTAATAAAATTTACATGTAATGAAATAAATGTTTGTGTGTTAAAAATATCATTTTTAACATGAATATAAAGTGTATAAAATAACCATAGATTGAAATATATTTTTGTTAGTTAAAAATATAATTTATATCATACATATGAAGTAACAATATTTACATGTAATGAAATAAATTTTTGTGTGTTAAAAATATCATTTTTAACATGAATATGAAATGTATAAAATTACCATGGATTGAAATATATTTTTGTTAGTTAAAATATAATTTGTATCATGCATATGAAGTAATAAAATTTACATGTAATGAAATAAATGTTTGTGTGTTAAAAATATTATTTTTAACATGAATATGAAGTGTATAAAATAACCATGGATTGAAATATATTTTTGTTAGTTAAAAATATAATTTGTATCATTCATATGAAGTAATAAAATTTACAAGCAATGAAATAAATGTTTGTTCGTTAAAAATAATAATTTTAACATATATATGGAATAGATAAATTTACATGCTATGGAGTAGTTATTGGTTAGTTAAATATATTTTTTAACTAATGTATGTGATGAAAAAAAGAAATGTGATATTCAAAACAACCCGTATTGATATCATAAATTTGTGACCATAAATTGATTTATTTAAAATCAATAATATAGAACTAGATTTATTTATTAGATAGCTATGGATGTGTATATAACGAACAAGTCATAGCATGGAAGCTAAGAAGAGGAATAAAATTGTATGCCCGACAAATAGGTACATGTTTAATGTATTCATTGGGTTTGATGATTTTATGAGTCGATTGGCAAACTGCTTGGCTTTTTCTTTCTCTTTTTGATTGATGAGGGCCCAGCGAGGCAAGTTGTGGTTTTTCCAATCAGCTCGTACAAAGGAGGTTATGGCGAAATTTTCCAAAATTTAAAGGCGTTAGCCAATTATTTGAAGAATAAATGGTTTTGAAATCGTCGAACGAAATATATATATATATATTAAAATTAAAAGAATTGTGCGCAGTAGTTCGTGTTTTAGAATCGTAATTTTAAACGATTATACCGGGGGATCCGACCATCAGATTTTCCCGAGACCGGAACCGTTCGGTTCGCTTTGGAAAGATCTTTCCAACGATATTAAATTTGTTAAGATCCGATAGTTAGATTTTGAGAAATGTGTAATTCAAATTTAAGTGAAAACAGCGCCAGTGCCGCGTAGTGACCAGAAACGTCATTCGAATTAAATGGGCTATTTTTATATAAATAAAAATAGCGATAAATCGTTATAAAATATTATAAGCGATATGGAATGGAAATAAACCAATTTCACCTTGTTTATAAAGAAATATTGACGGTTAGATTCATTTGACATTAATCTATGGAATTGAATTTGACCAAGGAAAGAAATGATTTGAATTATATATATTCGATAATTATTTGAAAAGACCGAGTTAAATCTCATTTCAAATAATTGAACGACGACTAAAAGTCAAAGGAAATGAAGACGATGCAAGACCAGTAATCGTCACATCGAATGGATTACTACTGAGGTCCTTGATTGGTTAGCTCCTAGGAAGGGGTTATAGTGGTAGTTGTCGGGACGTATTTGTTGATTGTCCGGATATGCGAGGGCCTCTCTCCAGTATCGGACATACGGGACGAGGAATAAGGTGCCTCCGGTTTCGCCCAGAACGGACTTGTAAATGGATGTGTGTCTGACGTTGGATTTCATTCTGTATTGATTGATTTCTATTAAATATATATTTGTTTGGTGGCGGAAAATTTATTCTCTTTCTTAACACCCTTCTCTAAGACGTACGAGCTTAGAGGTTATATATCGATAGACATCATTCGTATGGCGTGAATTGTCAGTGTGGCATGCTGAGATGCAAATGATCAAGGCTTTTGTTGAAAAGCAGAGTCTTGTGGTTGATGATCAAAGCACAGCTTTAATAAGCATAGCTTTGTGTATAGCGTTAATTCGCGAGCCTCACACCCGGTATGAGTAAAAAAGGGGATCGTGACCGTAGGGTGAACTTGCGTTTCTTTCTAGCTAGAAGTGGTGTTATAGTATGGAGCCCAGACATTTTTACTTATGTGGATGATGGATTGCGATGCGCCTCAGACATTGGTCGCTACTGGCCAAGTGATAGGTCCGATAGGACCAGGAAACGTATTGTTCAAGAATAACCAATCCACTAAAGTATGTGTAGACCGGCCCTACCGTTCACAGAGTTGCCCAGAGTGTGTAATCCTGAGGCATTTGCTAGAGTGTATCGAACCAGAAGGAGCCATCCTTATCCTTGACTCATGAAGGAAATCCAATTTCCAATACAAAATTACGAATTTGATTGTAAACATATATATGGCGACATAGTAGGATGGGGTACTATGCCGTTAAGGATTGATACATTTACATTGAAAGTGTTTAAATTGACAAGAAACTAGTAATAATATCAAATGATTTTTATTTTATACATATCAAGCATATTTAGCCATTATAAGGTAAAACTCTATCCTCCGGCTTGCGTTGCATTGTGTGATGGGACCTGATTCTTATAATGGCTTCATTTTTCTAAAAAGCATTGCGTTGTTTAAATGATTTACTTTATTTCATGCACTGGCAATCTAATGGAGTAAACCCGTTCCGCGTTAGCGCCATGGTCCTATGATTAGCCTTATTATTAAATAACTTAAGATTTCTCATACCAGTCCCATGACTGACTCGTGGTTTGTTTTCACTCGCAAACTCGGGTGCCCCTTATGTTTACACGGGCAACCAAGTAATCAGGTAGCTGGATTTATTTTGGATATGCACCATAGCATGGGGTGTTCTTTTGGCTGAAGACGAAGACTATCTTTTATCACATATTTTGGACAATTAGACATCACCTTATGTATGCTGTATTTGATGACGCTGTAGACTTATTATCTACCTGTTGGAACCTTTTATGTACTAAGTAGTATCCTGTATCTGTGTAACTCTGATGATGATGACATTTATGATTCCGCTGTTATGATGATGTACATTATTCTATGATTTTATGTGTTATCCTATTATCTGTAATCTCCTGATGTAATTAATGTGTTATATTCCAATGATTATCCTTACTTCCATGGCTCGGGGGTTTGGGTTGTCACATATAATAATGCAATGTTAATCGCAGGATTTGAGAATGTAGAATGTAAATTCCAAAGTAACGGAAATAAAAAGGAATTGAGAATATAGAATGTAAATTCCAAAGTAATGGAAATAAAACATATTTGAGAATATAGAGTGTAATTTCCAAGGTAAGGAAATGAGAAGATTCGAGAATATATATATGTATAATAATTATTCCTAAGTAAAGGAAGTTATAAAGAGATTTATGTGGAATTGTAATGGTATTTTCGAGATAAAAGGAAATGAAAGTGGAGTTTTGGAATGGGTTTATTCTAAAAGAATAAGAGTTGGTTAGTGTTTTCAAGTAATGAAACAAAAGAGATTTTGTAACGTTGTTTTACGAGTAATAATATGAATTGATTTCCCCATTTATAGATAATGAGAAATGATGTAGCAAATGTTTTGAAATGATAGAATATAGAAAATTGGATAAACTATGGAATATTATCTTATGTTAAATAAGAAATGAAAAGCTATATTCGTTATATTAAAAGATTTAAGAGTTTTAAATTAACATTCGTTAATTGTTTTTATATAAAAAGACCAAGTAATGCCAAGTACTAAATGAGTGAACTCATTTTATTCTCATGATTATTATTTGATAGTTAAATAACCAACTATCAAATCTGACATATACGATTGTTGGTACGGAAAGACCATATCGAATTTATATTCGAAAACCATTCTGAACCAACAAATACGTGAAGATGCTGACTGAAGATGGAGCAATTGAAGACCGTGGATCTTCATAAGCGAAAGGATTACTTGTTGAATATTCTCTGGGATTGCAACCAGAGGTACTCTAACGTGATTCAGTCATGGTTGAGAATTTATGGATTTGCGAGGACTACTCGCTATTGATCCATGGGTTCACTCCTAGGATGTGGTAGGAGGGTGCCTTCGGTTCATCCTGTTCCTGGATGACTTGTATGGACGAGTGTCTGAAAGAGTATTTCCAAAGGGGTCACGTACGTTGATTTCTTGAAACGTATTTTTGTTGATGGCAGAGAAGAGCGCACTTCTCTTAGCTTAACAACTATATATTTTTGTGGAAGTCAATTAGTGATTTTCTGGCGGATCCGACGATGTGGCATTCAGAGTGAATGATGATATGATGTTCTAAAGGTAATGTTGACTTCAAGCCTCATCAACCCGGAAATGGCACAAAATCGGGTAGGTCCCATGGCTATGTGGGTCGCACCCATCAAAAGGGTATATCATTACCTGATCTAGAGAAATCAAATGCCTTCAATTGTCCCTTTTTATTTTTGTATGTATGCTATCGGTTCGGTTAGCTAGCCCCCAACCGTGGTAATGATATATTTGGTACTCTCAAGCGAAGTGAGGGCCCGGTCATGTTTAGCCTAGGTTGCAAGATGTTCTTGTTGAACCCCAATGTATTCATCTCTAGAGGTACGTTGTTGGGAAGGTGGTCCCATACCTTGCCATGGAAATCCATTCTCCAATAAGAGCCTGTGGTTTTAATTGTATACTATATATGTAGAGTGTCGGATGCAAGCGTCCTGCCAGATTGTTATGTATTTGTATTTAAACATTATTATAATATCAAAATAAGTATTGTTTTTCAAAAACGTTTTGGGTTTTCGTAAGGTAAAAACTGTTCATATTAATGTGTGGATTCGGTCTTAGGATTATCCTTTTCTTTCGAAAAGATTTTGATTTTAAAATCAAGTTGGATGAAACTTTAAACTTAGTGTGTTTTTCACACTCTGGTTCACTAGACTGATCCGGCGTTTGTAATGCTCGGGTTAGACCGGGTTTTACAGATTTAGATTTGGATGTTGCGAATTTCTGAAGACATGCTGGAAGTGTTCAGACGTATGATATATCTGGTATTTATTCCATTGTGTGATTGTATATGAGGACCGGTTGATATAACTGTCCAGATGTGTTGATGTACTCTGATGACTGTAAGTTTTATTTAAAGCTCTCAATAAAAATTTATTCCTATATTATATTTTGTTCCGCTGAGATGTGGGACTCTATGATGTGTTGGTTCCTCTTCTTCTTCTATTCTAATATTCTTTCTTATCTCACCCTCTAATTTCTTTCTAATAACTATCTGTGTTTTCGATACTTGAGTGTTGGCAAGTAATACAGAATTTATGTATTATTGTCAAAATTCAGGCGTCGAATTCTTGCAGTTCATTACAGTGAAATTCTAATGTTATGTATGTAGTTTACTTTCTTTAGGAGAACAAATCAAAAACGACTAAGGCCATCCTATTAAATACTCCAGCATGTAAAATAATGAAGACCATCCTCCTAATAACTACACGCATTGCTATTTAATGTGCAGACAAATCCATTAAAGTTATAAATGCAACACATACCATTGCTATATTGCACTTTAATATAATACTAATTCTATTAGTTAGAAAACAATCTTATAGAAAGAATTATTTTAATTTAATACCGATGCCACTAATTGTGTTTCATTTTTTCCTTCATTTATTTCATTTAACCATTAAATATGTGTTTTAAAAATACGAAAGCAAGTAGAATCAACTTTTAAATTGGGCATAACATAACCTTCCACTTTAGCTCACCTTGACGAAGGCAATACCCAATTTTCTTTCCTTTATTGCACAGAAAAATATACAAAAACCATGAGAATATATATCATACATTCAACTAAATCTCACATGTAATGAACTGGTGGATCTAAGGATGAAGCTTCAGACAAAATTTTCCTAAAGAAGAGCAATAATTTACTATGGTAGGTTGGGGATGTAATTTCTCATAGATAGGGAAAGGATTTGAAGGCAATACCTGATATTTATACGTTCTCGTGATCTTTTTATTTTTATTTAATTTTATTCATTTATGTTCACCTTCTAGATCCAGGAAATATTTTAGAATCCATAATGGGTAGTTTAAAGTGAAGTAAAATCCTTAATGTGAATAAGGTTCAATTATATAAATCTTTTTTTTTTTTTTTGCACTACTGAGATCCTTCACCACTAAAAAACGACCTTACTAATGGATATAATGATTTTACAACTTCCTGAAGCTTGGCATTAAAGTCAGGTTGGAATAATATTTGATAATTATGTGTTTTGTATAACCTTCCACTTAACTGGCTAGGAGTTCTCCATAGGGTAATAAGTGATAATAGGAATCCACCCTTAAATAAATCTATGTAGTGACCTTAAGTGACCAAGCAAAGCCCACCTCGTGGGGGTATTAAGTGACTGTAAGGATGTTCGCCCTTATATTAGCGTGTGGGGGGTATTAAGTGACTGTAAGGATGTCCGCCCTATTATTATCATGTAGGCCTTAAGTGACTGTAGGGATGTCTGCCTCATATGTTTAATTGTGTGCTTGCTTGCGATGACATAATTCGACAAGCCCGTACTGCTAAAGTATAGGAAATAGTTATTCCTTAACTTATGTGATTTTCGTTTACTATAACTTATTGTTTTGACCTCCCTCCTCTTAACACATAAACAGGTTAGTTGGTGGGAATGCTTGGGATCAGTGATGCTTTGGAGATAGAGCCCGACGATGGAGGCTTTTAGTTATTTATGGAAGTATCGTTATTGTATTATTGGGATAATTATTATTGATGTACTTATTATAACCGACTGCACTCATTGTAACCAACATTATTATGGTTTTAATTAAAGGTACATATATTTTAAGATACTATATTTTATCCCTTCCACAGTGTGAGATTCTCATTTTGTTTTAGTTTTCTCTGTTATACCTGTTTAAATATTTCCTCTTAGGAACAAACAATCCATTTAAAATGGCTCTAAGTTCCGATAGGACTTTTCTGGGTTGAAATTTAGGCCTATTCCGGTAGGTTATTACAATTGCTCTTTAAGATTTTCCCATTCGAGTACTCTTTGATTTGGGAGCATCATACTTCTTTTTTCCTAGCTCTTTAGTAGATCGTTTGCACTTGAGTATATCATTAGTTTCAGCCCCGACAGTAATCTTGAACACCATAGGAGGTTCAACACATTTATCTATGATTTTTAGGGGTTTGAGGATTTTAATTATGGTTGTTGAATTTGAGTGCGATGCCTAAATTTTGTGATTTTTTGAGCATAGGATTATACTTGGGATGGGTTGGCTAGCATCATAAGGAGTTGTACTAGATTGCAAAAGGAGAGTCGTCAGATTAGAGACTTGTAGAGGGTGTCTCTCGAAATATCTTGCAACCTACATGGGTTAGTTATGCTTAGCTTCCTTTACTCCCTTAATTCATCTTCAGTCGACATAGATTTTATCCCAAATGTGAGAAAGTTTTCCAGATATGTGAGAGGAGATTAGGATATCATTATTTTTTATCATAAATATTTATATGTTTAATCCTTCATGTATGAAATATTATGGATATCCATATTTTTATCACAAATATTTATATGTTTAATTTTTATAACAAATATTTTTATCATATATATTTATATTTATCACAGATATTTTTATCATAAACGTTTATATTATATTTTTTATCACAAATAGTCGATCCTGATTTTATATTATTAATTTTTATCACAAATATTTATATGTTTAATTCTTCATGTATGAAATGTTATGGGTATCTATATTTTGTGGTTTGGCTTATGACTCTATTTGTGTACTTACATTACAATGTGATAAATGTGGTTGTTTGAATTGGAATAATATATTATTAGAATTGAAAATCGTAAACTTGAATGTATACAACAGTAAAAAAATGCAACTGATTTTTTTTACAGTGATCTAACTATGATATGAAAAGAAAAATTGTTACTGCTTTGTTATAATATAACATTATGCTAGTGCTATACAAAATATTTTACAAGGATTAAACATCTTTCATAGAAAAAAAACAATGCTACAATAAATAGTAATGAATTTTGTATAGCGTTTTAGTGTGTCTTAAAATATCGATACAATACATTCTGTAGCGCTTTCTGATGCTACAATAATATGACGTCTCAACATGTTATAGCAACTAAATAACGTCATAAAAGTTCTACAATACGCTTTAAAACGCTACAGAAAAGTAGTTGCACCGATACAACCTGTTTAAGATGGCAACACAGATACGTTTTCCATTGCAAATTTGAAACGCTATAGTATCTATGATACTTACTACAACATGTCAATCTATGGGTTTTATAGAATCGCTATAGAAAGTTTTAATAACGGTTTATGAACGCTATAATAAGGCCCGTTTGTTGTAATGTATATGTTTTATTCCATTATTGTTTATATATGGCTTTTAGAATGATAAGGGGCTTGTCTGTCATTACATGGCTACTAGGGTATCTCTATACAATAAGGTCAAGCATTTCCCAAAGGCCCTGCAGATACTATTCTATAGAGATATGCATACTATATATATATATATATATATATATAGTAAAACTTTTTGAAAACACTTTTTAAAAGTAACAAGTACGCCTCTTATACATATAATTTTCCTATAGTCGGGTAACTTAGGCTCTGATACCATATGTGACAATCACGAGACTCGAATCCTGACCTCTTGGACACCACACAATAACCATTGTGCTAAAAGATTTTTGTGTTAGCTTTTGGAAAGGGTTGTTATACTACACCACTGACATTGAGGCATTACATACACAATTCCAGCTGGGTACAGGCTCTGATACAAAATATAACAACCTACTCTGAATGGGCTTAAATCCCAACCTAGAAAAGACCTATCAGAACTTAGAGTCGTTCTAAACAATCTGTTGGTTGCTATAAGAAATAAAAAATAATAGAGCCAAACTAAATGAAGTCAGATCTTACAACAAAATGTATAAACTATGACAATCAAATAGATGTACCATATCATAAAATATCATAATGTCAAAAACATCAAATCCAAAATGTCATAAATAACAAGTCAAGATACATCATGATAATACCGAGATACAATATTAGCAAACTAAATAATGATTGCACCGCCAAGCTCCATCATCTGCATCATCATCTAACATGTTCCATCGTCCTTCCTAGTCTGTGTTGCTAAGAGGAGGCAGGTCAGAACAAAGTTCTAGTGAATAAAATCTTTAAGCTTAAAATGTAAATCTATTTCTTTTACTTGACAGTATAAAATCTATCAGGTTTGTGTCTAAGTGAATATAAACAAATATATACAAATTTTTATGGCTACATTAAACGGAAAGAGGTGAACTCTTTATGGTGACGTATGGCCATTAGAAATGTTAGTGAATTCTTACGATCACCTAATACCCTTGGTGGACCGTAGTCACTTATGATCTCGTTTCGTAGTGGACTACACCATATTTTTTTCTTCTCTCAACGTAATGTGAGGGATAATAATTAGCCACTCAATACCGGATTTAGATATATATTTAATGTCATTTAGACCCTTTTGGCAGACCCTAAATTACTATCTAGATGTCATTACAGGTGAGCTCCTAGCAACTTAATACTTCTCTTAGATAGACAATTTCAGTGAAACTCTTAATACCCTGTCCCTAGGTGCCCTCACTTAGCTCCTAAATAGGAAGTAAACAACTTCCTTTGAACTACTTAACTCATTGAAGACCATTTAGTATCTTATAATTATTAGATAAAGGCGGACCCATAGATCAGTTAATGCCTAATAAGAGTGGACCCTACGACTTCTGTCCAAAACTCTAGGGATGAATCCTTGGAGAGGACCAAGTCCAACCACTTAATATACTAATAAGATGGATCATCGACTTAATACCTTCTCGAGGTAAGTCTATCACACGCTAAATGACCTATGGTACTAGAAGGCTTACATTAACTTGACTTCTTGTAGCTGTTAGATAACCGGGTTATCCGAGCAGATTGTTACTATAAGTAAGGGTTAACTTCGCGTTCATGTATCATCTAATATTTCTAAAGGCTATTAACTCACGCACAACACACATATTTCCTAGTTGGGACATTTAATACGAATTATCTAATTTAATGCAATAAATGCACATTAAAAATACATTATTTATGATATTTAATAATTACATAAATATAAAGACGTAAGTAGCAATGCACGTAAAAGAAAGCATACTAAATGATGAAATGTCAATCTTTCCTCCAAACAAAAGGTATACAAATCATATTTTCCAAATTTGCAATATGACACATAAATCTTCATTTCAAAGTTAAAGCAATAACAGGGAAATAAACATAGCACAACAAAAGACTTGTAATCCTAGCCTTTTAAGATTATATCAATAAACAAAATGAGACTAGATGAATAAACAATATTATATATATATATTCTTTCTAGTACTATTTTACTATCCTTCCACTTTGAATGATCTATAAAAAAAATAGGATTTTGATCACATGTGGTTTATTATGCCTAAATCCTCTATTTTATAACGAAATAGATATTTAAACATATATAAGTTATAGTATCCAAATCCACAATTTTTATATTAGTTTAGAATTTACAATAGAAAGAAGAGAAAGTAAAAGTGAATAAATTCAGAATTTGTATCTAAACAAAAACAACAAAAGTCTTTATTCACATCAGCAACCAAAAATCCAGACAATAACTTATATTGACAATTCCGAAATATTAGAGGTTTTGGGGGTTTTGTGTATTTTTATTTTCATGAATCCCAAACCCCTATAAGCATAATCAGTCCAGATTTATATTAACACGCTAAAGAAATTAGGTAAATTTAAAGAATCCTACTTACGATACAAGAGTGAGAGAAAACTACGGATTAAATCTAGATCTGCATTGTAGCTACGTACAAACACTCATCAATTCTTCTTCCTTTAAATTTACAGATGTTAGATCAGTAATTCTAAAAATAAAATAAGCAAAATATCATAAGATAGAATCACAGGGGAGAAAAAAGATCTAACTTCCACCTATACCGGATGCTAAAGTTGACCGAGACAGAGAAGAAGAGAATGGAGGTAGAAAGCCTCAAAACATGTGATTAAGAGAGCCGTGAGGCTAAGGCTCTATTTATAGGTTTTAGAGTGTGCAAAAACCGTTGGATTTAAATTGTAAAATCCAAGCCATCCATGACATCAAAATCCTAAAATATCTCATCAAAACCTAGTCATCACCATCAATTTCAGCCACATAGCGGTCGAGCTCCCCCTTAGGAGGTCGATCAACTCCTCTTCAGGAGGAGCGGAAGATCTATCTTCCATTTTGGGCGCCGTGAATTTATTTCATGCGTTGATCGATTTTATATTAAATGTTAATTAATTTCTTTCCTGTCTTTCAAACCTCATCTTCTTTTTATATGTATATATTCAGACATAACTTTGAATTTGAATACGACATATTTTTATGCCAGTTGTATTTATTTTATTCCACACTTATCCAATTAATTTCAAATTCAAATCTTTATTTATTGTTGTTTTATACTCAATCTTTGTTGTATGCTTATCTTCTTCGTATAAACTCCGTTTTCAATAAATAAAATATCAAAACGGATTATAATCTTGCTATAAACACCAAAGTTATATTTCATAACCAAATTACAAATGTGTCAAGTATCCATATTTTCAATCTATTATTATTTGCGTTAAATTATTATTATTTCAGTTTTTTATATTTAATTAGGGATTATTTTATGGGGTGTTACAACACTCGACATGGAAGTGCGCATAGCCCACGTAGAGGAATCATCATCAACTGATGGTTCTACTTGAAAATCGAGCGACAAATAGGCTATGTCTCCTATCCATGTACGGGATCTGATGAGACCTCAAGCCATGCTTTTGGATGACGACAAACCGTTATCTCTACTTTTACCTGTTCTATTAATAAGCTTATAACAAATAGGTTAAACCTCTCACTCTTGTATGAAATTCGATGGGATACCCAAGCAAGCTCTAGGAAGACGATAAATCATCAGTTTCTTTTTGATATAAAAGTAATTCCATTTTTCGCACTGCAAAAAAATATATTCGACGAGTATAAATGTAATTCCAGTTTCTGCACTGCAATGAAAATATTCAATGAGTATGGCTGATGCTCATCGGACATGAAATTGTTTACTTGCTTTTGAACTTTAACGATTCTCAAAATCATGTTGCGTGGCTGACGCACAAGGAGTAGGAAACTTCGACAAGAACTTTGTAAGGTCGTCTACCAAGAATCGTCAAGTACAAATGGTGCATGGCAAGAGCTAAGCGACCTCAATACGAGTCCTTTCAATCGGGATCGTCGAGTATGACTGATGCTCGGTAATCACCCGATGTGGTTAGGATCAACAAGTATGGTTTGTGCTTGGGAAATGTTAGGCGGTCTTGGACGCATTCCCGTTCAATCAAGATCGCGAGTATGGTTGTTACTCAGTAAGAGCTTGACGAGACCATATACCGTCAAGTATGACTGATATTTGATAAGAACCCGATGAATTATGAATCAATGAATATGGTTGACAGTCGATAAGGGCTAACATGGCTATGGATCGCTAAACATGGTCGGTGTTTGATAAGAACCCAGTGAGATTAGAGATTGCTCGATGGTTTTACACTTTGCGTAACATGACTTGAATAGTGAATTCACCTTTCAGTCAACTTCTCCGCTTAAACAACTGTTTAATTTTCTGTTCAAATCTATTTGTATTATAATTACCACTAATCTTACATTTCTTGATTTCCAATTATATCCCTGATTCATTTAATTATTTCATCCAATCAAGGTCATTTAACTATTCCATTCCCACTAATCTTACATTTCTAGATTTCCAATTATATCCCTAATTCATTTAATTATTTCATCCAATCAAGGTCATTTAATTATTTCGCTAACCAAGGTCATTTATGTGTGTCACGGAAGGAAATTGTTTTTGTCATTTTAAATTCTTACTTCCGCCTTTTTGATTTCTGTTCTCATTTTAACCTTTTTACGTTACATCATATTTTCTTCTTCAAGTTTTCCTACATATTTTCTCTTGAAAACTTTCCTGCTGCTATTATCAAAATATATTCAACAAACTTGCAATCAGCTATGGGTGAAAATCAATATACTGCTGAAGTTGGAGAAAGTACTTACTGTATCAGTTTGTTCTCTTATTTTCGTCATCAAATTTGTTATAAGTATAGAAAAATACATTTATATATGTGTGTGGTTTTGTACTGGATAAATTTGTATTGTTATATTATTATTATTTTCATAGTACAACATGGACCTAATGTGTATGTTAGATTGGTGAAACAAGTAAGATTGATTTTACAATGTTAAAGAGAATGGTTTGTAAAGAAAACCTTAAATATAAAAAAGATTTAAATTGTATTTTTTTGTTGGAAAAAATTAGGCAAGTGTGAAATATGCTTCAATGTTATGTCAGAGTTGTGCTAGGGTGAGCCTGGGAGCTTGCTGCCATTAGGTCTTAACTCAAATTAACTAAATAGATTGTGTTATATATGATCTCTAAAATTTTGATACATGTAACTATTTTTAAACTTCTTTCTTATTTTATTAAGTTTCAAGTACTATCATTTTTTTTCGTTCTCGAAATTAAATTCTAAAATTTTGAACTTTAAAAGTGGTTTTATTATTATATTCTAGTTGCTAGATTACTTATAAAAAAATATATTTGTTGCTTTAAAGGTGAAAGTTCTGGTCCGTTTCGAAGTAGAAAACGTGGAAGACCATCAAAATTAAAAGCAAATTCAGTATCTGGTACTTGGTCCATATATAACAACATCATATTGTGTTGCATTTTTTGTTCTTTATATTCACTTAAAGTTGTTAATTTACATACTCATGTATCGGCTTGTAAGAAACGAAGTGGAAGTCCTCTTGAATAGAACATTATTCCTAATACTGTTGAGACATAAATAATAGAGAAAGTATACAAATGTCACCTAAGGTCCAACGCAACGTGGGAGATAGCAAAATGCGAGATGAGAAAAAATGTGACATATTCCACTCGGTTTAATTCTTGAAATTTGTGATACACAAATCACAGCAATTTTGGGCAACAAATAATCTATGAAGATTTTGTGGAAGATTTGTTGCTATATTTGTGGGATATTTGGAATTGAAGGCTATAATTATTTGGTACTTATCCAAATAGTTTTTTAACATATATGAAGATAATTTGAGTGCCAAGTTTACTTGAGTATGAAGAAATTCATTCTATAAAAGGCCTAGTGAACATCTTCATTAGGTATGGGTGAGAGCCACCAAGAGTGATCATTCTAGCTATTCCAAATTGAGTGTTCTCCTTCAAATTATTTAGCCATTAGATATTCTCTACCTATTTCTCAGTAAGGTTATTGGTTCAAATTGTAATTGTTTGTAACGATAGTTGAGATCGATTGTAAACAATTTTTTATTGGTGAATCAATAAAGAGGGTGGTTGAGTGGAATATTTTGTGTTCGTATTTTCGATATATTTGTGTTTTTTTTCCAATCAAATTCATCTTCAAGTGATTGGGTGATAAAGATCCTGTTTTTCGGGCGTTTTGTCGAACTTCTGTTGCGCACAAAACCCCAACAGTTTGGTATCAGAGCAATTTTTGCATAATAGATTGGTATCAGAGCTCAGTTCATCGCATAGCTTGGAGTGATTTTGGATTGAAGATTGTAGATGTCGGAGATGATGTTGCTTTCATGGATGGCTATTGTGGAGTAGGAGATTTTGAGAATTTGGAATGAAGAACCTAATCCGCAGCAAGGTGGAGAGGTTGGTTTTGACCACTGCTGAGGATCCGTTGAGGATCATGTTATCGATTGTTGTCTTCACGTTGATAATTCTCGAGGGATCCATGTAAATGAAGAGGGATCAAGTGGTAGACATATATCGACAAAGAGAAGGTGTGATTGATCCTGGAAATCAATTGAGCCTGGACTTGAAGAGAAGACATGATGGTTTTATCTCGTAGCCGTTAAAATCGAGATGGTGTTAATTGAGAAAAGAAGGTTGAAATTGAGAGCTAAGTTGGCTGGTTTTGAGTGGAGGAAATGTTGTGATTTGATATCAAGGTGGAGTGTTGAAATTTGTGATGCACAAATCACAACAATTTTGGACAACAAATAATCTATGAAGATTTTGTGGAAGATCTATTATTATATTTGTGAGATATTTGGAATTGAAGGCTATAATTATTTGGTGCTTATCCAAATAGTTTTTAACATATATGAAGATAATTTGGGTGCCAAGTTTACTTGAGTATGAAGAAATTCATTCTATAAAAGGCTTAGTGAACATATTCATAAGGTATGGGTGAGAGCCACCAAGAGTGATCATTCTAGCAATTCCAAATTGAGTGTTCTCCTTCAAACTATTTAGCCATTAGATATTCTCTACCTATTTCTCAGTAAGGTTATTAGTTCAAACTGTAATTGTTTGTAACGATAGTTGAGATCGATTGTAAACAATTTTTTATTGGTGAATCAACAAAAAGGGTGGTTGGGTGGAATTTTTTGTGTTCATATATTTGTGTTGTTTTTTGTTTTTCAATCAAATTCATATTCAAGTGATTGGGTGATAAAGATCCTGTTTTTTCGGGCGTTTTCTCGAACTTCCGCTGCGCACAAAACCCCAACATTAATATCGATAAAATGATTGATAGATAACTTTTTTTGTACATTATTGTTTTCATTGTAGGTGTGGTGACACAACATGCTATTTCAAATAATGATCAGGTTAAATTGCTTCCCAAAAGGGCTTTGTTTGATATACTTATTGAGAAAGATTATGATATTTCCAATGAAAATCTTGCAAAATTTGAAAAAATAGGTATTCATTTACTAGCTTAACCTAATTTTGTGAAAAACTTGCACAAGTTAGTAGTAATGGATGATGACTTCTAATTTTGTGTATCATATTATTAACAGAAGTTAGCATCTTCATGATATTCCTGCCGAGTCAAGTTCAGGTGTGTGCATATAAGTTAGGATTATACTGTAAAATACATGTATAATCTCTCTAACATGTTTCAAACTATATCTTAATTTTATGCAATATACACTCAATATTGCTACCTTTCATGTAGGAAAATAAGAAATGCAAGTGTCACCAACTTTGATCATCATGTTACAAGTATTTATTTACCTTTTCTACAAGTATCATCATATTGAACAATTTTCTACAAGTATTTATTGCATACACAATTTATTGCATATATAATTCATTGCATGCACAATTTTCTGCAAGTATTTATTGCATACACAATTTTCTACAAGTATTTATTGCAACTCATTATGACTATTGTTTTCTACAAGTATTTATTGCATACACAATTTCTTGCATACACAATTTTCTATAAGTATTTATTGCATACACAATTTTCTACAAGTATTTATTGCAACTCATTATGACTGTTGATCCAATAATTTTTTTTATTGCATACACAATTTTCTACAAGTACTTATTGCAACTCATTATGACTGTTGTTTTCTATAAAAAAGAAAGAAAAGAGGATACCTTTTGATTTTTTTTTTAAATTAGCGTATCCCCGGGTGTTTTCAAGAATATCTCATTGCAGCATCAAATATATTTAGTCTTGTGAACATATAATTTATTAATATATAATTGGCAATATGACCATGTATTAAGTCTTATAAAAGGTAAAAAAAATGATAAAATTATGTTAGAGAAGGAAAAAAAAATTAATGCGCCAATATTCAAAATACTTGACTACAATTTCCCTTCTAAAGTTCCCTTCACTTTTATTTTATTATTTTCTCTCTCTTCTACGTTATCATTTCTCTTTCCCTTTGATTTTACAACTATTCATTCCACTTTTCTTCATAACTATATTCTACATTGTTCATATTCTAGAATATTCAATATTTTACCAATTACATCTTATCTTATAATTACTTATTTTTGGATTATAATATTTTATATTGTAATATTTTTTTTACTTTAATTTATTATTTTATTAATCTCACTTACGCATCAAATATTCATAAGGTTACTTATAAAATGAATATAAAAATCCGTGATAGTGTCACTTCCAATTTTAGTAGTTAATTACTTCATAATCCTTACCTTACATTAGCAACTAATCAATTAAATTAAATTATAGATGTGTCTTTCAATTTTATTCAAAAAAATAAAATGAATATGGACCATCATGTTTGACCAGCTAAACAGATTGTACATAGCACAATCTAAATCACTTTTGTCCCTACTTCTCCATATTGTCGCACCCTCCTCATTTCAAAGCTTCTCTATATTCTTAGGTTAGTACTTCTAAAACCTATCAATATCGCACATATATATGTATCATCTCTTTTATTTATTTTCATCCATATGTTATTGATTATCAAAGCTTAGCTAATCTTTTTTTCCATAGGAACTCATATATGAAAAGATTTGATAGCTTATGCTCTCTAAAACCTATTGATGATAAATATGACTGGAAAATCAGAGTTCGAGCTATTAGAATCTGGGAAAATTACAACAGCAAAGGTGACAAGGAATATCTAGGAAGAAATATTCTATTGTTAGATGACAAGGTAAATAATTATATTTAAACAGTTTATTCTTTATTTATATATATATATATTGCAATCTCATAATTATTCATTTTTTCAAATGTTTTTTGTTGCATAACATAGCATACCCGAATTCATGCTTTTATATGGGCTAATCATGTTGAATACTTGAAAGACAAGTTGGAAAAAGGGCAAATATACATTCTCAGCAATTTGTGTGTCAAAACCTACAAACCAGAATCTATAAAACCTATCTGCAATGATCTACAGATTTGGTTAACAAGACGTACCAAGCTAACCAAATTATTGAATTATGAGATGATGATACGGAAAAATGAATCTGATTTCTTTGATATTGCTGAAGTGAAAGAGTTATCACTAGAGAAAGACCAAGCTCAATTATTAGGTATGATCTAAGATACTTTAGACATACATACACATTTATTTTACAATAAGTAGCAAGTTTCATTTATTTATTATTATTATTTATCAGATTTTGTTGGAGTGCTGAAGTATAAGGATTGTGATATTTTAAAAGATTGTTTAAATGAGTTTGTGAATGCAAATGGCAAAGAGCAATGCAATTTTATATTTGAACTTACAGATGGGAGGTATGTATATATAGCACTTTAAATATTATGGAATTTAAATCTTTATTTTGTTATATGCATAAACAATATTTTGCTTCTTATTTTTATGTTTTGACAGTTCTCCTGTGAAATTTTGTTTTTGGGATGATTTTACCAAATTGTTTTCTACCACTTTAAAAGAAGCTACTAAGAAACCAGTTATCATCATTATGGCAGGTTGAAGGTTGAATTCATTTAAAGGTACAATTTTAGTATGACTTTTATGTTATTCATAATTGAGAAAATTTATTAAAATATGTTTTGGTATGATTTACCCATTTTCTCCATCAGTCTAGCTCAATTCTCTCATCCATCGGTCCAATTATGCTATCGACTATCAATTACTTTAATGTGTGAAAATTTAATAACATGACGTTTCTTATATTGTAGTGCAACCTAATATGATCAATGTTGGTGCAACACAGTTTTTCATCAACTACAATCGTCATAGTGTTCTTAAAATGAGAAAGAGATAAATCTGAGTTTTATTGAAATGTAATATAATATTTTTTTTAAACATAATATACATCAAAAATTAAACTTACAAAATATGTAGATTGGATATTATTGATTTCAATGAAGGAAAAGTTGATGTTAATGATATGATTACCAGAGATTATCAAATAATGAGTATTGGTGAGATAAGGAACTTGAAATCTGAATATATTGAGGTATACTCCCTAAACTTTAAAAAAAAATTATTTTTAATTTGTCGTTCCTATTCAAGTACCTAAAGTTGCTATATTTTATAAATTTTAGAAAGAAGTTATTTGTCAAGTAATCGTTAAGAATGTAAAAGAGGAACAAACTTGGTATTATGATGCTTGCTTAGCATGCAGTGATCAAGAAGTTGAGGAGAAAGATGAGAAGTATAAATGTCCTAATTATAGAAGAAGCGTACCCTATCCAGACATGAGGTAATTTTCTTCAATGCTAGAGAAAAATTTACTTACTTTCCTACTAATAGTGTGTGTGTGTGTGTGTGTGTGTGTGTGTGTATATATATATATATATATATATATATATATATATGTGTGTGTGTGTGTGTGTGTGTGTGTGTGCGCGTGCGCACGTGCGTTTGTGTGCAGATTTAGATTATGTGTTATTGTTGAAGATAATAATGGAAGTGTTGCAATTGCAAGACCGCGAGGTTTACAGAATAGTTAAGAAAAATGTTTTGTGACGTAATAGGAGATCAAGAAAAGGTATGTATAGGTCCAAATATTCTAACATAAAATTTTAATACTTTATTATTTGACAAAATTAAATAAATTAGAATATTCTTTCTAGCAAGGAAAGAAAAATGAATTTTCAACAATTTTGAAGTGTTTAGAGGGAAGGCAGTATACAATTACTATATGTGTTGGTGAGAATAATGTACACAGAGGTTCAAGTATGTACACAGCCATGCACAAACTTATTTGAAGGTTCGGAGTTGATTGAGAATTCTATGATAGAAAGTGAAGGCGGTGCAGTTGCGTTACAAAGTTCACACGTATTTTGTTGTCACACACACACACACACACACACACACACACACACACACATATATATATATATATATATATATAGTCATGTTCATAATACCAAGTTATTTCATTTCATCTATATGCAGATGTCTGTACCAAGTTTCAGCACTGAATCTAAAACTGACATCTATATGCAAAGCCCGGGTACTGAAAAATCTACAAACACTAATAGTTTGAAGAGGAAAAGCGAAGAGATTGATAATGATGTCAAACTGCCATATATTTTTGACGACTTTAAGGATAAAAAAGATGATGAAAATGGATTTATCTCAAAACTGAAAGCAATTAAAAAAGAAAAAGTAAGTTATATATATTTGATGGTTATTTTATATACGGTGTACATATTATTATTATTTTGGTAAGGAATGACTAATTAATATTGTGCATCTATTCAATTGTTTATTACACTACAGGAATGAAAAATATTCAAAAAAAGTGGAAGTCATGAAGTTATGCTGGGAACAAGATTGGACTTGAACATAATTTTCATGTTTATTTTGTTTGGAATGGAAACTACTCATGATCTTATATTTATTTTGCTCTGATTTTCATATTTATTTTGTTTGGAATGAAAACTACTCATGATCTTATATTTATTTTGCTTTGAAAACTACTATTGATTAAAGTATTTATCTATTATGGATGTTTATTTTTATGTTGTAATTTGAAATTTTAGTTAGAACGCCTCTTATACATATAAAAATATATTTTAAAACTTAACAACAAAGCATACATTGCAGCATATTATATATATATGTATATATATATATATATATATATATATATATATATATATGATGACATCATATACATTTTTTTGCTTCATAAAAAAAAGTTAACATATTGTAGTTTGTATATAATTTATATAATATTACTTGAATTGTATCACTTATATAATTTTAATGATTATTTGTTCAATTTTTTAAATTTAAAGATCATAAAATTAGTTTAAATTGTAATGAATTAAGAATATGTTTTCAAAATAAAATCACAAATAATCATTTTTTTATATCTATACCAAAAAAGAACCATTCATAACAAAAAATTCAGATGGATAACAAAATAATTAATCAGATAATCATCTACGACAAAATTATTGTTGGGTGAACAACATGGCAATGAATTATTGTTACCACATAAATTATTAGATGGATAACTGAACAATTAATCAAAATAATCATCCATGATAAAATTATTTTTGGATGAACAACAGAACAATTTATTATTGTTGCCGCATAAATTATGATATTTAAAAATATATATAACTATTTAATATTAATTATAATACTTTAGTTTTCTGTTATTTTTGATATTTAATCATTACAATTTTTTTTTTAATAACATAAATTTTAATGTCCAGCAAAACAGGCAAAAAATACTACTACATTATTAAGATTGGTGGCAAACTGAAACCTAGGTCTGTGTCAATGTGATATGTGAACTTACATTTAGTGTGCTGCTATTCAAACCCCTATTTACACTACTTGCCACCTTTAAAAAATTAATAGATTGTATTATTTTTGACCTACTTCCTACCACCACTTTATTTCTTTTCACTCAGTCAATAAAACCCGTATTGCCTCTACTTTTCTCTTCTCTTCTCAAACAATGTAAATTCTCAGATATTAAATCCTAAACCTTAAACCTCAACACCAATTTTCAGGTGTTTGCAACCGACGGTCAACAGCTTTGTTCGATTATGAAGAACCATTCACACCAATTTGCAAACTTCAACTATCAACGATTTCAAACCCATTTCTAAGCCTATACCTAGCATCGATTTCAGAAAAGAAAAAAAGTTCGAATCTTACTCGACTTAGACGACTTCTTCCCTCTTGTCATCGTGGCACGAACGTTATCAGCTAATTGGACGCTTGAAATTAGGGGTGGGCATAAACTGCACCGCAATGCAGAAACCGTCCAGACCGGACCGCTTAAACGGTGCGGAAAACCGCACCAGATTCTATCTCTAACGCTAACAACCCAAACCGAACCGACCCGCAACAATACGGTTCGGTTGCGGTTTGAACTATTATCAAACCATATTAAACCGAACTGTATAGCTACACCGGTAATATTACGATAAAAAATTAACAAATTCCTAACCATATATATTATATATTCAACGTATGTTGTAGTTATATCAATTCAAAATAACACTATGTGTTTTAACCTTCAGGTGACACATCGTCATACAATCATAAATTGATTGCTGATGGAAGTAATTCTCTAGTTTCATACTTAATACGGGTTCAAACCGGACAGAACCAAAACTGGACCGTATTACATCGAAACCAAACCGAAATCGAACCGTTTAAACGGTTAGTATAATGGTTTGTGTTTTTGATTAACCGTTTGATGCGGTGCGGAAGCGGTTTGAGCTCCAAACCGCACCGAAACGAACCGCGTCCACCCCTACTTGAAATTGCGTTGATAATTTAGAGAAATCTTCAAGCTTATAGAGCAATGGAGAAAATTTTAGAAAGAAGACGTTTTTTTTGAACGATGAAGAATTAAAGACAGAAATGGTAGCCGATTAGAAATTGAATAATTTAGGTGGTGTAAAGGAGTAGAGAGACATAAAAAAGAGGTGGTCTAGTCTAAATGGGGTGTGAACAGAAGCACACTACATTAATCTTTTTGGGATAATATCTACGAATATTTTATTATTTTAATTTGCATGACTGCTAAATGCAATAAACTTTTTCTTCATACAGTAAACGGCAATTACAGATTAACCCTTGCTAATATTAAATGATCCGTGATGATGATCCCCTTGCTAATATTAATTTGAGGGTTGAAGAGGATTTTTTGGGTTGGCAACAGAGTTACTTTCAATCGTCTTCCTCCCCGAAGCCTAGGGTTTCTGAAAATTCAGGTTTGCTGCTGTTTCTTCTTGCTATTCCTTTTTTCTTTTTCCCTCGATCGAGATCGCGATGCCGAACTAATTCTCTTTTGGTTTTGTTTCAATTTAATGTTTAAATTGAAGTCACGATACTCCAATATTTTCGTTCTGAAATGGAATCGCACATTTTACACTTATTGCGATCCAATTTAACTCTTGGATGGGAAGGTTGCGATTCCTATGAAATCGCGTTTTGGAAGTTAAGATCCCGCGATTTTTGCAATCACCGACATCAAGCACGAAACGGGAATATGATCCTGCAAGCTAACCAAAATAAAGTCTACTTTTCTTTACACGACAACAAATCTATCTCAATCCTCTCAACTTTATAACCTTTTCTGTTGTAGATGGACGAGTCTGTGAAAATGCCTCTTCAGGAAATACTTCAGGCTGTTGATAATATTAAATTACGATCTGATTGTTCATTCTTTTGAGAGTACAAATCCACTTGTCCAATATCCATGGCCATTTGGTGTAAACACAGCGTCTTTTAAGTTGTACTGAGCTGTTGTTTGAGTTAAGAATCAAGTTCGATAACAAAGTCTTTTTATTTATCTGTGGTTGGTGCATAACATTGTAGTTCATTCCATGAACATTCAAATCCTTTTGATGTTATGCTGCAACTAGGGTTGGCAATGGATACCCGAAAAATCTGATATCCGTCTGCATCCGTATCCGAAAAGCGGGTAAATATCCGATATCCGAAAAAACGGATACGAATACGGATACATAGATATCCGCATCCGAAAATTATCCGTCCGAATTTTTTTAACATTATGCTCAAAAGTATATGTATTTTAGTACAATGAAACAGATTTATTTATTGTTTTAATAAGTCAAAAGTATATATTATATGCACTAAATGCATATTAGCTACTCAAATCTATTTAATTTTATCACATATGCTTATTTTTAAGACCTTAGTGAACAAACAAATTGAAAAACATTTATGTTAAACAATAAATTTTCATTTATATTTCTTAATTTATCGAAGGTTGGCGGATAGGATAATTATCCGATATCCGTCCGTATCCGCGGATACGGATATCTGATATCCGAAAATGATTTCGGATACGGATACGGATATAACACTATCCGTATCCGAAAGTATCCGTTGACAGCCTTAGCTGCAACCAAAAGCCAACATTCGGAAAAATTATGCTACAATGGATGAAAACCATTAAACAAAATAAAAGGGTTATCATCTTTGTGCTTTAATTTTGTGCAATTTGGAAAACAAAATAAAAAACCATAGAATCTTATAGCTTGAATTTGTTGCAATTCAAAAAACGCTACCCTTATCTGTACTGCAATTCGAAAGGCAAGCATAATTCATAATGAGGTTAGTTTAGAAGTTTCTGGAACTAACAAGGAATTCTCGAGTTGAATTCACAGACTGAACTGAACTGAACTGACAAGCATAGAGACAGCTTGACTGGAAGGAAAAATGAAACTTGAGTTGCAAGGAATTTTTTGACGTAGGAAGTGAATTAAATGCGACATATTAGGCTAAATTGTGATCTATTATGGGTTTAGATTAGAGTAAAGAAGACGTGTTTCTTTAATTTTTCACGTATTTTGTTGGCCAATTCATCATTTAAGTTAAAAGTTAATCATGAAGTCGATCAAGATCTTGTAAATTAGCCTCGGCCGTTATCTTCTTGGTTGAGATGATATTCAATTCATATGAAATCCGTGCAAAGTCATCAAATGTTTTTGAATTGTTCAAGTGGCAAAATGAGAACTTGACCGAGACGAATGTGATATAAAACACTGATTTTGATCTTCTATAACTCAGGACTGTCTTAAAGTAACTTGAGAGTGTAAAATTGGTACTTTTTAAGGTATTTCAATGATTGTTGTATATCAAAATAAATTTAATATCGTAACCTATTTGATAGCATGGAAAGATCGTACATTTGGTTGAAAATGCGTAGTAGATTTTCGTGTTTGATGGAGAGCAGTAGATTAATTATTTTGGCTACAATAAAAAAAGATTTTTTACATTCGAACTCAAAAAAAAAAAAAAAAAAAAAAAAAAGGAAAAAACGAAGTCTAATCCATTGTAGCATAATTTCAGACAAGATCTTAGATTAAGAATTTGGTTGAGATTTTGATATCTTGAACGAGATGAGTGTCAAACGAGATATGAATGAGAGTCGATGTTACATCACCCTAAAGTGCAAAAATGAGTTCACCAGTGAGACAAACGGGATTTAAAACCTTTGTCAGAATCCACCAAGTTTTAAAGTAAGAGACACTGACCCATGATTATTAGACAACGAATTTTTGGTCCCTTGGAAGGTTCTGATGTTTGAGGAATGCAGTAACTCTACCATGAGACAGATTTGTATCTTTCAAAAATATACACATATGAGTGTTTTGAGGTATGTGTAGACAATGCAAATACTGAAATACATAAAATAGACATTGCCTGCATAAAACATGATGGTTCTCACCAACATTTTTGCTAATATGCATAAAATAGATATTGCCTGCGTCCGCTTTCTTTATGGACAAAAACTGGTGATTATTACAATATTGTTATACTCATGTTGGGTTATCTTCTACAGGCTAATATGCACACCATCATATTGATGCAAACATCTCATAACAGAGCAACTAGGACCTTCATGGATTTTGACTCCATTACTCAAGCGATGGATGGTAATTACCTTTTTAAATTAATCTTCAAGAAGTTGAACTGATATTGGAAATTTAATCTTGTGTGCAATTGTGCATTCATTCAATATCTTGTGGTCAAGTTTTTAAGTTTATGTTTTATGCTGATCCACGATCTATGTGATATATTTTCTTGTGGTGTTTATGTTGTTCAACATCATCTTTAAATATTTGTACTTTGTATTCTGCATCAGAAAACTTATTATCACTAATCTTCTACTATTTTTTTTCTTATGCTCTATTAAATGAACGCCGTTACATTTTATTATACTTGTTACAATTTCTTAGTGCCTAGTGAGCTGTTATTTAAATATAGGTAACATGATTTTTCTTAGAACTTTACTCACAGTGCACATGTTGGAAACCATATCTGATTGTAGAATGTCAAGTCGTCATTTACAGAGGCATGCCGTGTCTAAATGTAGGATGTCATGTGTCCATTAGATGTTAAAGTATCAAACAAAACTGCTACAACACGAATTCATGATGCAGTTGACATGAGACATTATTGGGCATTCATGATTCAGCATACATGGAGACTATCGTCATCCTTGTGCAACCACGAGTAAATTATCCAATTTTCCCTTGTACATTTCAAGACCATTAATATGCATATAAATGCACTTTCCTTTTGCACTCTTGCTAAGCTTAATCATGTTCGATTTTTCTTTTTCTTCGAGTGGTTAAAAAGCACACTAACAATTGAAATATAATTGACACCTTGTATCACCATCTTAAACTAGCTAGATATTTATTTAGCCATGTTGATTTTTTATATATTGTAGCATGTATACAATTTTGTATAACTACAAATTGTTGAATGCCAATATAAGTTTTTAGTACCCTTCCTGTATTCTTTCAATTGTCGGAACATCTTCAGTATGGTGGTGTTGTCTTTGCTGGTAAGTATGTACAACATTACAGATTATTTTGCATGCCAATTATCTAATCAACCATGCTACACTATGCCATTTTTTTAATATTTAATATTTCAGTACAAAATTTGAAGAGATATGATACATAACAAATTTCCAACTAATATTTGTTAGCTCTAGCAGCTTGATAATTATTATTCAAGTATTATCATGTAAACCGATGCAGATGAAATAATTTTTATCAAAGTTTCACTTTGATTTGATTTTTTATTCCAAAGTACCTCCTGTTTGCCTACATACTCTTAGCAATGAGCATGCATCATTTGCTTGTTCTATCAATATGATGTCATGCATGGCAAACATCGGATGATACATACTATCCAAAGTTGTATATATAAGTACCCTGTTTCTAAAAAAACAAAAATAAGATGTCATGCATGTTTCTTGATGCAAAGGCTTTGTGTTATTCATACTAACCAAATTTAATCTTCAATCTTCATACATGCAATAAGTATTTGAGTACAAAATTTGAAATGACACTCTACTTAACAATTTTCCAACTCAGCTTTAATAACATGAATACATGATATGTATCGTATTAGTAGCTAACACGTAGACCTATGCATATGGAATAAATTCGATTGGAGTATCATTATTATTATTAAATATAAACAGAACACCCCATTTGTCCACGTGCTTGTAACTATTTGTCACTTGTTTAAGCAGTAATTTGGCATACATGCCATCTAAATGCTGGCTTTGCATTATTCATGCTTATAACAGCTGACTGAAATGTATTTCACTCAATCAAAATCTGTGATGTGCGGTAGCATAGGGGAAATAGTATTAAAATACCTTTAAGATTGATTTCATAGAATTTATAAATTCGTGTGTTAGTAGTGCAAATAAGCTTGGTATTCTTTTGCAAGAACTTGTAGAACATAAGACCTAGTATAAAAAAGTCAGTATATGTATTTAATTGATCAGTTCGTAAAAATACTCAAAAGGCAAGTGCAGTACAACTCAAATGTATGTATTGCAGTACGACTCAAATGTATGTGTTAATTAACGACTTGACAACACTAAGGGATAAGGGTGTGCATTTGATTTTAACTTGGTTTCTAATCTTACTAACTAGAGGTGCCAAGTTTTTTCTAGATGATACTTGTTTTTCTATTCATCAGTGAATGTGTATTTTTCGATGTCTAATCAAACTTACGTTTACTTTGTTAACTTATGAAAAATTACTTCCAGAATAGTTATATCACAGAAGTATGCAAACAGTTGGATACATCTAAATCTATATTTTGGAAGTTTGTTCCAATAATTATTTTAAGAATAACCAAATATAAGCATATTCTATTACTAAATTTGGCTCCGATTCATGAAAAGATTGTTAAAGTGGAAAAGATGATCTGATATAAAATCCTAGAACTACAAACAATCAAAGTTCAATTTGTAATTTTCTAGAATAAACTTTGTACTTGCTGCAAATGATATGTATTTTGGGCTAAAAAGCATTTTATTATTATTTTGTTAAACCTTTGTTGTATTGTTCATGGGAGTTTTCAAATGGAATAATGTGTTAAATATTTATTTAGGCAAAATGAATTCAAGATTCTCAAAACCATATGCAAGTTTGTTTGTTTTTTGTTTCTTTTTATTTAGCTTATCTTTTTTTTTTTTTTTTTTTTTTGGGAGCAAAAAAAGGCTTGCTTGTTTGAATTTTGACTTGCATTTTTGTTTTTTTCCCATTCCATTTCATGAAAGTGATATTATATGAAGCTTTGTGCTTAATGTTTAAACTTAATTACTTTTAAGACGATTTAATAAAATGTGTTTTTTCTATTTTTTATTTTTTTCAAATCAAACAAAATGTCAGATGAGTGGAGGAGAAGCATTTTAGTTCCAACCTTCAAGAATAAAGGAGATATTCAAAGTTGCACAAACTATAGAGGAATTAAGCTTATGAGTCATACAATGAAGCTTTGGGAGAGAGTTTGCGAGCAGCGTTTGAGGAGGTTGACAAGTGTCTCTAGGAATCAATTTGGTTTTATGTTTGGAAGGTCAACCACTGAGGCGATTTTCTTGGTTATGCAACTTATGGAGAGATACAGAGAGCAAAAGAAAGATCTCCACATGGTTTTTATTGACCTGGAGAAAGCTTATGACAGAGTGCCGAGGAAGGTTATGTGGTGGGCGCTAGAAAGGAAGAGAGTGCCATCAAAGTATATTACCCTTATTAAGGATATGTACGAGGGGGTTGTGACTAGTGTTAGGGCATGCGATGGTGAGACCATAGACTTTCCAATTAACATAGGGTTACATCAAGGTTCGGCTTTGAGTTTGAGCCCCTGTATTTTTGCATTAGTGATGGATGAAATCACAAAAGATATACAAAGGGAGATTCCATGGTGTATGCTCTTTGTAGATGATGTTGTGCTGATTGATGAAAGTAGAATAGGGGTTAATCGACAACTGGAGTTGTGGAGGGAGACCTTGGAATCAAAGGGTTTCAGGCTTAGCAGAACTAAAACAGAGTATATGAAGTGTGAGTTTAGCAGTGTCATGTCAGATTACAGAGATGTTACCCTGGCCGGTAGAGTACTACCCAAGAAGGAATCGTTTCGATACTTAGGATCTATGTTGCAGTTTGATGGAGAGATTGATAAGGATGTTAGTTTTAGAATTCAAGCAGGATGAGTGAAATGGCGATTAGCATCTGACATTCTCTGTGATCGGAAGATTCCTCAGAAGTTTAAAGGAAAGTTCTATAGGACAGCAATCGGGCCTGCAATGTTATATAGTGCAGAATGTTGGCCTACTAAGAGGCAACACGTCCAAAAAATAAGTATAGCAGAGATGCGAATGCTGCGTTGGAGCTGTGGGCATACCAGACGAGATCGGATTAGAAATGAGGATATTCGGAAAAAACTTGGAGTTGTACCTATTGAAGAGAAGTTAGTCCAATACCGCTTGAGATGGTTTGGACATATCCAACGTAGACCATACGATGCACCTGTACACGTTGGAATTCTAGGCCGCGCCGAAGGCCCAAAGAGAGGTAGATGTCGACCTAAAATGACATGGGAGGAGATAATAAAGAGAGATTTAAGTAACTGGAGTTTATCGGAAGAGCTGGTAGTTGATAGGAGTGCATGGAAATTGGCAATCCATGTACCAAAACCATAGGTTTTTTTTATTTTTTTTAAAGATTTTTTCACGTTTAGTGAACCTTTTTACTTTTTATTACTACTTTAGATTTTATTTCACTTTTATTGAACATTTTTACTTATTATTATTATTATTTAAAAAAACCCTTTATCGGACGACTTTTTATTTGATTGGTTATTTTAAACCCTTTATATATATATATTATTATCATCATTATTAATTTTATTTTATTTTAATTTTGGGTTTTATATCTAGCCAACCCCAACTTGTTTGGGATATATGGCTTTGTTGTTGTTGTTGTTGTTGTCTTGTTCCCTGTATCTGATATTTTAATGGCAACTCTTTATAATTCCCTTTTTCTAAAATATGTACTCAAAAAGTTGAGCTACGTTGATGATAAAAATAAAATAAGGGAGACAAATGATGAACAATTAAATTCTGATCATATTTTAATTAATGAATTTTCCCCCCTCTAGTTCTAGCTGTAGCCGATAGATAATCTTCCAGTCTCCAGTTAGATGTTAAATTGCTGCGAAATCACCAAATTAAACTCTTGTTGTAGCTTCAGGTTAGACATTAATCTCCAATGGCATATGGTTGACATCTAATTTGATCAAACCAAGAATTTACCTTACATTAGTAAATGCCTTCTTAATTAAAATGGAAATTCGAAAAATGAAAATCATTGCCTTTTTTTAATTGATATTAAATGTGATGTTATGCAAGTACTTGATGGAGCTAAAACATGCTATCCAGTTTGATCAATTGATCACACATTGCATGCTGTGCGTGGGTGTGTGCACGTGCACACATGGTCATGCTAAATGAGCATCCTTTGGTGGGTGTGAACTGTCTCATAGTCAATATGGATATGGTTGAAGTTTCCTCCCAGCTAACTGTTTGCTTGGGACAGTAGATGATAGGTATTATTAAATTCAAGTTTAACTGATTAGTCTTAATCATATCCTGACAGTAGACAATTCATGGATGTCGAACAAATGAAACATTTTTCCTGCAGAAAAATAATTATAAGTATTCTGGTTTAACTTGAGTGATTCTATTTGTTATCTAGACAAATTTAACTAGATGCATTGGAGTATTGAAAACAACGGAATTCTTTTTTTGATTTGACGCCATACATACCCAGGAACAACAAATGTGAGATGATTTATTGTTTTGTTGTGTGTATATTTATTATTTTAATGTTTAATTTTTGTTTTTCTCGATCTGTACAACTGTCCTAATGGTTATATCAACCTCCAAGTGTTCCGTTCTATTAAGTGTTTCATTAGCTCTCCTTCTTATAGTATGTATACCAATAGACGATAACGATCATCTATATACAGTGTTACATGCATGTACATAATTGTCAATAATTGTATTTACATCTAATTATTAGGAGGATATCCTTGTTTCAAATTCTAATTTGGGCCAATAATTGTTCCAAACGTTATCTCGATGGCTTGTTCCAAATGTTTAGTCGTTGTTTCAAATTCGCAGTTGTAACAACTGTTCCGTAGATTACTCCTATATCAGTCGACTGATAGATAGTAGAAAAATTCACTGGAGTTGGTATTCATCCATCTTCTTACTACAAATCATAATTGCATGGTTGATCCTTTATTCAAGTGTGAAAAGGACCACCATTAGTTGTTAAACTGATTTTGTATAAATATGTAAGAAATTAAGGATGAACAAAAACTGAACTAGTTTGAAATTTGTTCCTTAACAATCTACTTTGCATCTACCAAAATGGAAATATTTGAGAATTGAGTTGACAGTAAGTTGACAAAAAAGGTTTGGGTATTTATATTTGTTATTTTGATATGAACAGGGCTATGCGGTTTATATGAGAGAAAGCTGAAAGAAATTAATCCAACAATCAGGAACATCACCTACGACATCGCTGATCTTTACAACTTCATGGACGGCCTTACTGATCTGAGTGCATTAGTGTATGTTAGTTATATACACATAGATAAACACACACACATACTTATGTATAAGCCAAATATTTATATATTTATGTGTGACTGACATCATGAGGTAGGTGAATGAGGTAAATGAGGAGTGTTGTTGATCCTAGCTTAAACATACACATATATGTACGTTATGCATGCGTGTGTGTGTATGTGTGTGTATATATATGTGTGTGTGTATGTATATATGTATATATACATGTACGTTATGCATGCGTGTGTGTATATGTATATATATGCGTGTGTGTATACAAGGGAGAGTTCCGCTACACCTCTTATATTGCACGTGAATTCTCCTCCTGAATCTCAGTCATTCATTCCTCCACTCGTTCTCCTCTTAGTGGAAAAGTGAGAATGAGGGGCAGAATGAATAACTGAGATTCAGGGGGAGAATTCACGTGCAATATATAGGGGGCGGCTATTTGGACACAAAATTAGACACTAACGTAGAGATACAAAGCCTCGACCGTTGGATCTTTTGTCATTTTATGGAAGAGTGGAATTCAGGGGACGATCTAATGGTGGAGATCAATTGTGTCAAAAATTTGTATCTCAATAGATTTTCCTATATATATAGACACTAACGTACAGACACAAAGTCTCGACCGTTGGAACTTTTGTCCTTTTATGGAAGAGTGGAATTCAGGGGACGATCCAATGGTGGAGATCAATTGTGTCAAAAAATTGTATCTCAATAGACTTTCCCATATATATATATATATATATATATATATATATATATATATATATATATATATACACACTAACGTAGAGACACAAAGCCTTGACCGTTGGATCTTTTGTTCTTTTATGGAAGAGTGGAATTCATGGGACGATCCAATGGTGGATATCAATTATGCCAAAAATTTGTATCTCAATATACATACATGTGTGTGTGTGTGTGTGTGTGTGTGTGTGTGTGTGTGTATATATATATATATATATATATATATATATATATATATATATATATGAGGGTTCCGCTACACCTCTTATACTGCACGTGAACTCTCCCCCTAATCTCCATCACCCATTTCCCCACTCATTCTCTCTCTTAGAATGAGTGGGGAAATGAGTGATGGAGATTAAGGGGGAGAGTTCACGTGCAGTATAAAAGGTGTAGCGGAACGCTCCTCATATATATATATATATATATATATATATATATATATATATATATATATATATATATATATTCAAAGATGCATGCAACTTACGTGCATGTGTATTCATTTCCAGGTACGATCCTATGATCCATGCGTACCTTCCAAACGATAGGCAGTGGGTGAAGCAGAGAATGTTCAATCACCTCAAGAAATTGGCGTCGCGTTCAGACTAGATTGCGAATATGTATTGCCTCTTTATGGACAGATTATTTGAAAATTTTATATTGCTCTTTAGCATACGTAGCGATGGGTAGCTTATCAGCTTTATTTCTAATATACACAATTGTGTGTTTTCTTAATCATTATTAGCATATTTGGTTTGGCTACAGTATGATATCTATCAAGGCTGCAGTGCTACCTTCAAGGGCACTGCTTAAGTGTAACATATTTTCCAATGGCATTTGAATATCTTCTCTGCATGTATCTTTTAGAACGCAACTGGAATGTCTTTATGATGAGCTTGATCCAGTTGGACTTTAGGGACAGCTTGCTCATCCAGTAACATGGTAGGATGATTTACCTTTTGGTTAGCTTGATTACTGTCAGTGTACCGTTGGTATTTAAAATTTTGTGTATCCTTTACTTGCATCGAATACAGATAATTATAAGAATATCCGTGTCTTATAATTCTAATCGGTAAATTGCCATTACTGAAGATATAAAATGCCCTAGTTAACATATCAATTACGTCAGTCGCTTGAGTTCCCTAATTAACTTGCCTACTGTATACCGATGCTAAATAATGCTAAACTAATACTCCCTCCAATCCAAAATATAGGACGTTTTGTGAAGTTTTTTGTTTTTCAAAATATAAGACGTTTTAACCTATAATAAATTGTGTCTACTTTATTGACTTGCCATAATGTATTTCTATTGGCTCATGTGTGCAGGTGGCTGCTTTGGAAACTCCAACAATCACTTTTTGTACTTGAAAATAAAGAAAGTAACTTAACTTTACATGAAAAAAGGAGTTAACCCACCAAAAAGAAACATTTGATTTTTTTCTTAATACCCGTGCAAATCTCCAAAATGACTTATATTTTGGATTGGAGGGAGTAAATTAAAAATTAAGAATCAAATACGATGCTTTTAGTTTAGCTCTCAATTTTCTTTTTCTACCTCTGTAATTTATATGAATATTTAATGACATTTCTAAGTTAATTAGATTTAAATAAATTGGATGTCTATTCATTTTTTTTTTTTTTCAGCCTTCATATTTTTCACCTGTTGTCAAAAGTTTCTTCTAACTTGAACAATGGATGGAAATAAATACGAAAATTTGAATATATTGAGTACTAAAATAAAAAAATAATGGTCATCGTTAACACAAAAAACGAGCTAACATCCAGAGGTGTGAAAAGCACCTTTCGATTGCAAAAAAAAAAAAAAAAAAAAAACAAAGCTAAAAGCAGTAATTGACAAAATAGTAAAGCAGAAAGCAGAGTTGATAGTGGTTCAACTGCTGATTAGGCCTACATCCACTTTGAATATGCACTTTAATGATTTCTCCACATCAAATTTCAAGATTTATCTTCAATTACAATGATTCGCAATGATTTACAAACTCCACAGTAGAAACACACTCGAATTCCTCGTATATCGGTGATTATCGAAGTCAGTCTCGATAATCATGTCCGGTGAATAAGTTTGGTAGTCTCTGGAGTAGAATGATGCTTGAAATCAACAACGACAGAGCTTTGGCGGGAGAAAATCTAATCTCTTTTTATGTGGGAAGTGGTCTAGTATTTATATATGGAGGTAGGAGTGTTTCAGAGCTTGTATTGAAGTGTACACGACCCATACTCAACGACCTGCGACCCATCATGATGACCAGCGACCCGCGCTACACAAGCCGGTGCTTTAAGTTCATGCATCTTTCTCCGCATGGATTGTGGGCAATCCATGCCTATGGGTCGGAGGTGACCCACGGTTGCTTTTATTGGTTCGGTCGTGTTTTTAAGTAACGACCCAAGCTTCACGCGAGCGCGCTTTGTACGAAGTGAACATATCCGACCTATGCACACTTGTTTCTATGGCCCGAATTGCTTCCAACCAACCCATTCTTCTTGCGACCCGATCGACTTTGGACTTATCCATGTCTTATTCTCTTTGGCCTTTGACCTAGTCCCTTGCAACATGCATTCTGCAACGTGCTCTTTCATATTCGGTTCGGGAATCATGGACCACGTTAACAATTGCCCCTTAGAGCATATTTTGCCGAAGAGAAAGTGTGCTCTGATATGAACGGTTCTGATGCTTGTTGATGGACCGCGAACAACCAGCTTGTGAGCGACTTAAGCTGCTTTATATTTCTTTTGGGACCCATTATTTCTTCTTCCACTTCATTTGATAACGAAAAATTTCTTTTTTAAGGGCCAGATCTCTTGAGAAAATACTTCGACCTGAATCTTCAACTTCACTATCGACCAACCTACTTCGTCGCCGCCGTCGACCATTGGAGTTCCTCAATCCATACTCGAATTCAGTCTCCCATCGCCATTTTACCAGATCCGAATCATCTTGTGCCTGTTCCTTCCAGATCCGAGCCTCATCGACTTCATTGACCTATGATTTACTTCCGACGTTTAAAATTTGATCACTTCTGACCATTGCTGATCACCATGGGTGTCAATTTTCCTTTGAAGTCCATGTAGAATTGGATTTTAGCATATCGGTTGTTTAGGACAATACATGAATTTTTCTCTTAATCGAGTAATTCGATGGATTGTGCTTCCAATTTCATGTAATGATTTACAATTTTTGTATGCCGATTGCTTTGGGTTTTAGGACGCTGTATGAATTCCTTTGTTAATTGCCTGTTTTGTTGGATTTGACAATTTGGTGTTTGGAGTGATGGAGTCTGATCATATTCTTTCGTGGGTCGCGCGTCTTGTTCGAACAATGGGTCACGACTTTCCCTAGATCGCATGCCTTGGTCGAATGGTGGATCGGGTTAGGGAGTGTTTGGTCGTTGAGCTTGCTCCGACCGTGAATTGCTAAGCTCGATTCAATGTACGACCTTCGGCCTTGAGTTTGCAAACGACCGATAAATTGCTGGTTTTTGAGTTAGTCGTTGGAGTTATTGAAGTTGACTTAATTTGAAAGTGACTGAACAAGTTGAATCAACTTCTTTTTCTAAAGTCCTATAACAAGAAAACTTTGCACCGATTTGGGCGAATATTTCGTCGTCGATTGCCCACATCGACGACAAATTAGTTTAATTATTGAAAATGGAATATAATGAATTTCTTGAATTGAATGGAGTATCTAAGCAAAGCTGTTTCGTTTAACCACTCATGACTTGTCGAACACTGTTTGCATAGACACAACATCCTAATTTGAATTTGCGACGACGCTTGAGATCCGCTAATCGACACACGCCGACTACAGATTTCAAGCTTTGTCTTTAATAACTTATATAATTTTGCACAACACTTCATACTTTTGGAGATGCGCACCTGTAAGTTATTTAAAAACGAGATTCCTTGTGTAGAATGGATACTCGACAGACGACTCGCCATCATTCTGAAGAGATAACTACTTCTGCTCAAACTAGAGCTTTTATTCAAGTGTTTGAGCTTAAAGTGACTGCAGCTTCAGCGTCCGAAGAACATCAGCCTTTTCTTGTTCCCCGTCCTCGTGATAATTCGTCGGAGAGATGCTCTTCAATGCTATTTCAACGTGCTTTTAATCAAGTATGCGCTCAATTTGGTATTCTCGAAACTGACGCAAAATTACCGGTGAAAGAGGAGTTTGTCGATCGCCGACCCTTTAGCTTTGTTGTAGTTAGTAGACATATGTGCATGAGTGCAGTCATTTCTCCTTTTAATCCGTTCCTGCAGATGGTCCTTCGGCACTTAGCGATCGCCCTTTCAGCTGCACCCGAATGGTTATACCATCTTAATGGGGTCTATGTGTGTTTTTTATGAGAATAGTTCACTATATGCCTACTTTTCAGGACGTCTGCTACTTGTGTGTATTCAAAAGGAGAAAAGACCATCGTTCTATTGTATTTGTTAAAGGGGCTCGAAATCATTGGCTTATTATTGATTTGCAAGATAGTGCTTCGGGATTTGTGAACCAATTCTTTTTTGTTCGATGCCCATAGAGCTTTTATGGAATTTGGATGGAAGGAGGTGAGCATATCCTTCCATCTAGTTTTTCTAAGTTTTTCTCATTACGCACTAAATTTCCTTTCGTAGAATTGCCATCTCCTGTCAAAGACTCTAGCGGTCAATCCACACTAGAAACTCTGAAGACTGTTAGCGACAACGCGAGGAGTAAAAAGTTCTTGATCAAGGAAGAATTCTTTTGTCGGTTTGGGTTACTCGACCCTTCTTGATCTTTTCTTCCTCGAGAGATTTCTTCTGCTTCTCGTTCTATAATCAAGGCATCAGATGCCCCATCCCGTGAAGAAGTTGTTGCACCAAAGACCTCTGTCGAAGAGACCGTATTAAAGAAGTGTTCGGGACCTGTTGATGAAGCTGGATCGTCTGCCCAGTCTAAACTGCCTTCCATCACTGAGGAGGGAGAAATTACCCATCGTAAAGGAAAAACTCTTGCGAAAAATGATGAAGAGCTTGAAGAGGGAGAGCTCGTGGGTAAGTGCGATTCTAAATGTTGAAAGAGGCGACACCAATCCCCTATGCTTCCAGTCACAACCGAGGATGAATTATATGACATATACGGGAATTTAAGCGACCTCTTTATAACCTCAGGCAATCTTTTCAAGGGTGATATTGCAACGTCCAAAATTACTACATCAGTTTCAAGGACGTTCTCTGACTTGGCCTTATTCCTCCATCTCGAAAATCCCTTTCTACTTTGTGCCTACTTCGACTCCAAAAATGACGAGCAGTTCGTTGTCTGATGCGTGTTAGATCACACATAACACTGACTTAGGGCTTTTGATATCTTGCATGCATATGTTTCTTTCCTTCCCCAGTATTTCCTGCTTTAAACACTCAACTCATGTTTTTCCTTTGTTTCAGGTCAAGCCATGAATTGTTCATATCTGGATGACTTCAACCATTACAAAGGTTCTTATAATCAGCGACGCTATGCACCATCTCGTTCTTATAGGGAGAATGATGAAGAAAGAAGGGAAAGAAAGGCCCAAGAGAAACGGAACCGACAGGATAGGGATGAGCGAGGTAGGAAAGTCTATGAAGATCGCCATGACCGGGACAGACGGGAAGAAGATGACCGGTAGAAGAGGAAGGAAATGAATGACAGGGAAAAGGATCATGGTGGGGATGATTCGCACAAACGTGCCAGAGAAAACAAGTATCTTGTTCATGCTGTTCAGACTTCCACAAGCCTTAGGCCAATTACACCTCCGGTTGTTACTTCCCCTCCTGTTGACATCCACAAATCATTCGAAGGCCACCCTACTCTCTCCCATTAGCACCTACCATACTCTCTACGCGATTTAATATTGGTTCTTAAAAGGAGTTCTCTTCGACTTGGACATAAATCCAATGGATAAAGAGGTAATGCTTAAGAATCTGGAGATAATGAAGGATGATGTTGAGAGGTTGACTAATTGGCAAAATCTAGTTGATGAACTCTAAAGAGTCAACAAACTTAATTGATAGGCCCTGCTGACTATGGAGGATGATAAGGCCGAATGGGACAGAACACTCAAGGCATGCGATACTGACATTGAATTTCTTGCCAAGAGGAGTGAGGAGCTGGAGGCTGAAAATTAGAGGATTAAGGACGAGCTTACAGATGTTGCCTCCTTCCATAAGCAGAGGGAAACCATGTTAAGCAACCAGCTTAAAGATGCTCACATAACCCAGAAGAATGCGGAAGACAGACTGGCCGTAAAACAGAAAAATGTCGAAAATTATTGAGAAAGTACTGCCAGTTTACAAGAAAAGAATAACTTTCAGGCGTTGAAAATCTGTTTGCTGAAGGCCAAAATGGAAGAAATTGAGCGAGAAATGGATCAAGCTCTTTCAGATAAGGTGACTGCTGAGCAAGCTCATGCTGAGACCAAGGCTGGATTCAGCTCTACTATATTTGAGTTTTTCATTCCAAGTGTCATGGGGCGAGGAAGTCTTTCTTTCCTGGAAGACATGTGTGCAATTACTCTGGCTGAGGTTTGAAAGGCAATTCTTGCACGGTTCGAGGGCATCGGTTATACAGAAGAGGAGCTTTTGGAACATTATTTGGATGATGAATCATGCACTTCCCTTGCCAGGGGAAAGGAGGATCTTAGGAAAGTGCGTGCTTTAGTGGTCGGAGCCGAGTCTTTCAGGGAGCATGTCCCAGATCCAACTGTTACCACTGCCGACACTACTCCCATTGATGCTAACGTTTCTGATCTCAAGCCTCTTGTTGTGCCTTCCACTGAGCCCACTACTACTTCGAGCGAAAAGGAAGAGGCTGTTAACGAACATTCCTCGGATAATGATGGGAATGGTGGCGACCCAAATGCTTATGAGATAGATGTCAGAAGCCCTCTTATTTCAGGTAAAATTGGAATTGATCTAATCCTATTGGACTTCTTACCCACTCCGTATGGGTTCGATGAATTCCTTGCTTATTATTCATTTGAATTAGGCCTGGATACCCCGACGCCTTCTCCTGTCGTGCCTGGAGGGACGGGAACTGAAGCTATCTTCACTCTTTCTATACAGGTGACGACAAGCACTTTGACTGTTACTCCTCCGCCAGGCGTCTCTTCTTCATCTCTCGAGTCTACCCCCACTTTTGCTTCCCAGCCTAGGCCACAATCAGAGAAGATTGCTGCATTTCACGGTTTAGATGACCTTACCATCTTATCTGGAGGCGGAATCGAAGATGTTGAAGATCGAGAAGACAGCCCGGAGAGAGACATTACTGACCATTTATGAACCCATCTTCGGATATCAGGTCTCCGTCGAAAAGACGCGGGAGGAAACGTAGGACCTGTAAGAAGACACATGTTTCACCTCCTCTCGATATTCCGCGAGATGATGAAGAAAATAAAGATGCGAGCCAGTCGGTCATTATAACTCCTTCGACCAGACTGCCCAAACTCCCATTAAATTCGGGCAGCTCTACAAGGCGGGAAGAAGAAGGATTGGGATGTTTGACTGCTTATTATACTTGCTTAGTATTATTATTTGTAGTTTCTTTTGACTGGATTTTGTGCGAGTGCTGGTCCTCGATTTTGAACTTCGTAAAATCTTGCTTAGTGAAATGAAACTTCTCTTTGTTGCTTTAGCTCGTATATTTCCGTGTATTCACTTTCTTTGTTGGGTGCAAGTTTTTATTTATTGCAATGTTGTGATGAGCTTATGGTATGTTTTCTAAGCATTGTTCCATCCCAATGTGGTTGTGTTGCCCCCCATAAGTTAGGGCATCATGTACTGCAAAAGCTAGATGTGATCAATTTGCCGAGCTTCTTTGATTTTTATTGATGCACTAGAAGTTTCAACTTTGTTGGGGTCTTTTTCTTCGCCAGCATATTTAGAGCTTTTGAGCTTGCCAATGCATTAGGAAACCCAACTTTATTAGCTGATCAAGTGCCTTCTCTTGGGGAGGTCTTTAGTTTTTGTGCCCCCACTTGGAGAGGTCTTTTATTTTTGTGCCCCCTCTTGGGGAGGTCTTATATTTTTTTTTCGAATATTCGCCGCAATCGGAACGAGTAAATTAGGCACTGACGATCTTATTGGATGGCCCTAGGGGAGATCTTTGGTTTAGCCCAACGTTTATCTCAATCCGGCCAAGTAAATCAGGCGTTGAAGACTTCATCGGGTTCCCCCCAGAGGAGGTCTTTGGTTTGGTCCAATGTTTGTATCAATTCGGCCGAGTAGATCAGGCGTCGGAGACTTCATCGGGTGCCTCTCTTAGGGAGGTCTTTTGCCTCACTTTGGTAGGTCTTTGCCTTTGTGCTTGCTTGCCCCGTTTTGCGACTCTTATTAACTCCTCTTTTCGATCCTCGAGGCGATGTGCTACGTCCTCACATATATGCAAAGTGATGTTTATAACACTCGACCCTTGGGATGTCTTTGTTTGAATAACATGTAGGGGTCACCTGGTCTTGTCCGGTCGTGAGTAAGCAACACTCTTCAGATAGCTTAGAATGTTAAATTGATTTTTGGCAACTTTTGAATTATTTAATAGAAATTTGCAAATATATGATCGAGATAAGAAAATGCAGACTTTTATTAATAGAGATGATGTAGCAAATGTTCAATCACAATACCCCTTTTAAGCATGGGCGACTTATATTTGCAAGAAAAATTACAACAATTTTCAAAAGAATCGAACAATGCTTTAAGTATTGATGCAGATGGTCGCTATTCCAAGCTCTCGGTATCTGAACTCCATCAACCATTATTAACTTGAATGTGCCATCCAAGAGCTTTTGGTTGATGATATAAGGTCCTTCCTAGTCAAGCCCAGATACTTCAGTGCCAGTCATCACTCGTTTTAATACGCGGTCTCCAACTTCAAAAGTTCTCTATCGGACTTTGGTGTTGAAGTGCCTAACTGTCTTTTTTGGCGTGCTGCAATCCGAATCTCGGCTTCGTCTCTTTTCTCTTCGAGCTAGTCAAGAGCTTCCTATTGTAACGGATCGTTTTCTGCTTGATTGAAGTGAATTCTTCGATGAGTGGGAACTTCCAATTTTACTGGAATCATTGCTTCGGAGCCAAATGCCAAACAAAGTGGTTTAAGCCCAGTTGCAGATTTGTGAGTCGTCCGGTATGCCCATTGTGCAAGCGGCAACTCATCTACCCAACCATTTTTAGCCTTTTCCAATTGCTTTTTGATGGTTGATTTGATAATTTTATTCACTGCCCCCACTTGCCCATTTGCCTGTGGATGGGCCACAGCTGCAAGACTCTTCTGAATTTTGTACTTTGCACAAAAATTCTTGATTTCCTCACTCTCAAACTGAGTTCCATTGTTAGTTATTATCGTTTGAGGTACACCAAACCTGTAAATAATATTTTTTAACACAAAGTTAATAACTTTCTTTGAGGTAATGGTGGCAAGTGGTTCCGCTTCGGCCCACTTAGTGAAGTAATCAACGACTACAATGGCATATTTCATGCTAGACTTGGCAGTCGGTAATACTCCAATCAAATCAATTCCCCAAACAGAAAATGGCCATGGGCTGACCATTTGAGTTAATTCGGTTGATGGGGCTCGTGGAATCTTGGCGAATCTTTATATCTATCACACTTTCTAGTGTATTTTGCAGGGTCGCGATTTAGCTCAGGCTAGAAATAGCCATACCGAAGGATCTTTTTGGCCAATGCTTGACCACACGAATGTCCTCCGTACTCTCCTCCGTGTAATTCTTCCAAAATTGTCCTGGATTCATTTCTGGTAACACATCTAAGCAAAGGCATAGAGAACCTTGCCTTTATAAATAACCATTTCTAGTGTACTTTGCAGGGTCTCGATTTAGCTCAGGCTAGAAATAGCCATACCGAAGAATCTTTTTGGCCAATGCTTGACCACCGAATGTCCTCCGTACTCTCCTCCGTGTAATTCTGCCAAAATTGTCGTGGATTCATTTCTGGTAACACATCTAAGCAAAGGCATAGAGAACCCTGCCTGTATAAATGACCATCCTGCATGAGAAACAGAGGGGGCCTTCCGCAGTAGCTTCTTTGGTTTCTTTGGGACTGCTAGGAGCGCTCTATTGAGGAGGTACTCTACTCTTTTATTGGAGTCATCCACGATTCTTTTTCTTTAGCGATTTTCATGACCCAATCAACACCGATATCATCAGTGATAGGATTGGAGAGGACCACCACGAGAACCAATCCCAACAATTGAGAATCTCCTATGCTGGCATACTTGGCAAGTGAATCTACCTTCATGTTCTCTTCTCTGGGGATATGAGTTATGGTGTAATAGCCAAGGTTGTTGTAACACCCCGTAATTTTAAAAGGACATTATAATGATAAAATAAAGAATACTTACTTAAATATCAGGAATTAAGCAAAATAGACCGTACCATTGCGTTCGTCTCAGATTTCTGCTTAAGACAGACTCTGAGTTTGTGTAAAACGGGCATCGTATGAGAAGGTTATTAATCTTAGAAGTTTGTATACGTATAAGAGAATTATATATATACAAACCAAACCAGAATTTTCAAACTTAATCATATAACGAAGCGGGAAAAAGTGTGGGGGGAATCAACCCGTTGGGGGGGGGGGGTCGACCCATGACCTGGCCGGGTCGACCTATGGGTCGACCCAGGGGAGGTGGGTCGACCAATGCAGATCTAGGCGAATTCGTTTTGCTGAACGTGGACATTTTGATGGCTTGGTTTGTTGGCTTTAGGCTATAAATAGGACCTTATTTTTATTTTATTTAGACATAAAAAACAATAGAGACAACGAGATGCAGCCCCAGCTTGGATTGAATTAGCCTATTTTCCTCAACAACAACTTATACGCATGCAAGAATTTCTTCTACAACTTTAGCTTAATTATTCTTTGTTCTCTAGATCCAGTCTCTATGAGTTCATGTTACTTTTAGATATAAACATTTAACAAGTAATCCTGACATGTTTATAAATCTGGATCTAAACCTATGCTTGTTAAGAATCTGATTCATACCTAATCAGTCCTGCTACTACATGTACACATGATCTGCTATTGATTTTTTTTTTATTGATTAGGAATAGCTAAAACAAGAATACAACATAAGATTGTCGAAGGAAGAGCAAACAAGTCAATTATGTTTAGTTGTACAACTGTAGATAATCGTATGTTTGATCGGTATGGCTTAATCAAATGAAAGGCAAGAACGATGTTACCATATGAGTGTGTAGGTTTGCAAATGTTTATTAGATTTATGAAAAAAATTACAGTGCTAAAAGTAATATTTTGAGATATTCTTGTTTGGGTAAATTAAATATGTGGACTATACGTGGTGAAATAAAAAGTGTCATCTTGTTTATGTGTAATGCCTTATTTAAGCGATTAAATAATGAATTTAATTTAAAATGCTTAAAAGTATAACTATTATGGTACTGGTGCAGAGATACAAGACGAGATTCTAAATTATAGAACGGTTGAACTAGAATATATCAACATTATAAACAAATGGTTAATTTCAACTAGATTACATAATCCCTATTTTCCTTAAATCATCTTTTATAGGAATGAAAATAGGGTTTATGCCTTTTACTTATATTTTGTGTATATAAGAAAATAAGCTAAAAACAAAACAAAACTTAGAGCTTTCTAACTCCCCAATGGTGAGTAGTGAATCTCTATCTTCCCCCTTCCCCGTCTTCTCCTAACCTTTACCCCTTCTATTTCTTTCTATTACCCATATGCTTCTTAACTCTCCTACGTCCTTTGTCCTTAGTTATTCCCATCCCCTCTAGCTTTTGCCTTTGTGGATTAACGGCTCTACACCAGATCCGGATTTACCCTGTGCTCTTTCGTCTACTAATTCTTGCAGTATTGATCCATCTTTCTTCCCCTTTGCTACATTTTTCTGGCTTCCCATCGATGCTTTCCTTTCTATCACTCCACCTAAACCTATACCCTTCGACCCTTGTATCAACGTCTAAGACCTTCTCAACTAAATCCCTCGATGCTTTCCAGTTTAGCCGTAGTTTCTCCTTAGGTTGCTCCCCTTTTTAGCAGGCCGTTTTGAAGCTAGTTTCGACCAGCTAGAAATCAGTGCTCCCCATGGGCTTCTCCTTTGGCTGCCTTTCTCAACCCATCAGACTAGCTTTGTTCCTTGTGCTGAGCTAGGTGATGCGTCTGTTGCTCTGTTAAGCTATCTTGGTTATCTGTTGTTGGTGGTATTTGTTGTGCTGTGACAGTAAGTGGTAGCTTGTCTCTGGTGCTCTGAAAGTGTTGAACTAAATTGGGTGTGACATCTTTGTGTATCTCTGGGTGTTTGAGTGTGGGTTTTGGTATTGGCTTCATGTTGGTAGTTTCCTTATGGTTTGTCTAATCTGGTTTGCTATATGTTTCTGTGCCTTGGAGCTGCTCTGCGCCCTGTCTTTTTCTATGTGCTATGTTAGTTACCAACAATCTGCAACTCATCAATCTTCTGCAAACTTGATGCATAGTGCATTGCTAGTATGTAGTGGTTCTGAGGGATGATGCTTCAAACTTGAGTTCACATATCTATTCCTATTTGCATAATTTGTTGTTAGGAAAGTTTCAATTGAGGTGACTAAGCAGTGTTGTTATTAGTTTCTGGATTAGCTGCTTGGCTGTGGTGATTCAATCCTCTGTTTCGATTCAACCTCTGTAATTAGTTCTTGGAGCTGATTCTGGGTGTTGGTAACAGCCGCAAGATAAATAGATTTAAGATAGTATATCAGAACTGCTTGCAGCCTTTCTAATGTATTAATGCCTAAAGCTAAGTGTTGTAATGTATTGTTAGCTTTTAACTAGTGTGTAACTCATCTAACCCTGCATGGTGGTAGATAATAGTTAGTTCTTAGTTAAGGCATAACATGTTTGTAGCAGGTAGGCGGTACGTCTATCCCCTGTTATATTTTGTACTCATTATTTTTTATAATGAAAAAGTGGTACGATCCACTATAAAATTGGTTGGCACTGCAAAAAAAGAAAATAAGCTAATGAAGGTTAATGAAGGTTTCTCAGCTTGGCCAGCTTGATGTAGTCAGCCTAGGCGTAGGTCAGTATACCATACGTTACTCAAGAATCGAAAACAAGTCAACAAACCTTCTTCGAGTGGCATCGAGGTTGGACCTCTGTCATCCAGTCCTCTCTGCGACATTTTAGGTCGACCCTACTTCCCAGGCCAATGTACCCCGAAGCAACGACCAATAACTCGCTCATAAAGCTAATTTAGACATCCACCCTACTTGGTATGATCCTCACATTTGTCCTCTACCAGTTTACGACCAGCTGGTTACTAGGCATCCTTTCCACTCAAACACCTCCATAGGGTCCATTAGCATGTCACCCACTAACACGACTTAGATGCAACCCTTGTCTAACACCCTACGACTTTCGCAACAATTAACTTAAAAGAAACTAATTAAAAATAGAAAACCTTGAAAAATAGAATTTTACGAATGTTAGAATATGGTTATGAAACTTGCATCAATGTGTTCATTATGATTTTCTAATCCCTTTTCATAATTTTTAGTACAGTTCAAACAAAAAAATTATTGATGATCAATTTTTTTAGAAAAAACATATATATTTGCATATGTAACACAAAAATAAATATTAATAAATTGATTTTAATATTAATAGTTAACCTTAGTGGTAGCTATGTGTTAATAGAATAATTAACTGAATAAATAGTGATAATCATTTAAAATAAGAATAAAATAAACATAATCATCACACTATTAAATTATTTCCCGAAAATCAACTTAGGTCGACCCTAGAAGCACGTCCATAGTTATGTGTATGTACAATTGGAGAATCGTAGAAAATTTAAGAGAAAAGGAATGTGGTTAAATCAAATCATCAAAACAGAGGTAAACTGTAAATCTTGATCTTAATTTACAAATCAAGTCCAAATTTATATACAATCCAAATTTCTTATAGATCTATATACGCTTGCGGTGTTAAATTATAGTAGAGTGAACATGGAGTCAAACGAGAATGACAAGGACTAGATTCAGAGGTTTGGAATGCCTAAAAAGGAAAATAAGAATATTATAAGCTTTCATATAATATTAGATTATATCGTGTAAAATCTATTCCTAGATAAGTTAAATTGGAGATGAGGGCTAAATACATAAATATGAAAATGAAATTGGAAAGCCTGCTAGCATATTTTATATTTGTTGACTTGTTATATTTACGTACTATATGAATGTAAACCTAAAAAATAATGAGGATATTAGTAGTTCCTATATTATTTATTGACAAATATGAAACTGTGCATTTGTTTGTGATATGATAATAATAGGTTGGTATTTGAACGAATAATAAGAATGTAAAATAAAAAAGTTTTATTTAAGATTTTAGTGGTATTTTAATCCATTAGAATTTAAGATGTTACAAAGTAGATTTCTATATACTGTTTAAGTGTTAATAAATTAAAATGCGATATTTGTAATGATAAAAGATAAATTTAAAAAGAAAGAGATGTATAAAATAGAGAAATTTATAGTACTTTATATCGTTTATTTTAAATGATAATAAGATAGTTCAGTGTAACTGCAAGCACCACAAAATAGCTTTTAGAATAGTTGTGAAATTTTGTAGTATTTTTTTCACAGTAGAAATGTAGTTCCAATGCTTTAAACTATAGTAAATCCCAAACCGTTAAATAGAGAAGTATAAATGCGATAAGAACATTCAAAAAGATGAGACGAGTTTTATCAATTAAATGTAGAGTAAATATAAAGAATTTCTAAGGATACGTAAGAGTAAACAAAAAGGAGGGCCCCACTTCGTAGTCCATGGCACCTTAAAGTGATGACCAAAAAACCGCTCATCAAGAGAATTAAGACTTCTCCACAACTTGGTCCGATCCCACGTTTGCCTTCCGCTGGCTCCACGACAGTTTGTCTACTCATTTAACGACCACCCTATGCCGTAGGTGCTCATAAAACCCAGTATCGCATTGCACAGAGCGCCTGGTCGATGTAGGACGTTTGTTAAGAAAAAGAAATAGAAGAAAAGAAGAGAAAGGAATCGAAAGGAAGAATCACCAAAACAATCACTGAACTTATCATATATCTCACAACACATTACATAAAATATAATAGTAATCACAATTATAAAACAGGTGAGATAGTAATAACTACATAAACCATATAATTAGAGTATACAGGTTATATAAAATGGAAATAGAGTTTATACAAATGATAGATAAACTCAACTGATAAACTGTCCTTAATAATAGTATGTTAGTGCTGTCAAGGCTTTACATCAGAATAAACAATAGTAGAATTATAAATATGAGAATGTGTCATCTCATGCTGATCCAATTATGCAGCTCCAAATAATGTTCACATCTCTCTTATCTTGTCTACACATTTAGGAGTGCCCGTAATAATAAGAAGAAAAACATAAAACCTCGAGCAAACAACAGTATGGCATGTAAACAAATTTCATAGTGCTATAAAAGTCATAATAGTAAATGGACAAAAGGTATGACATATCATACCTGGACCGTCCTTGCATCCATTAAGTTAGGAAATAAAAGTATATGCTACTCTATGACATATCATCATGGTACATTTGAGTAATAAGAGTGTCTAAATATCTGCTTCATTTCTATCTATATCGTGTGACATCCCTAAATTGATAAATGATAGAAAACATAACATCCATCAACCATCCTCTCATTCATTCTCCCAGTGCATTGGATATATGATACGACTGATTTCGTAGAGAATGTACCCACATCCATGCCCAAAAGCTACATTAAGACAACCTACAACTGGCCGACAACCTACATTTGATCGAGAAAGAGTGTAAATCTCCTAACAGAGAGAATATTACAAGCCTCCCAATGGAAACAGCCTGCTGACAAGCAACCTACAATCTGGTTGACAACTTACATCTGATTGAAGACTTATCGAACACCCAGATCCTATCTTTTTTAGTACTATCCAAACCTATGTACCAATGATTCCTTTGCACACATTTCCCTGCAATGGACTTCATCCTTGAACTATCCTTATAACTCCCATTTGAAGTCATCAAGGACAAAAACTATCAAGACAACTGCCACTTGTCATCAAATCTTGTCATCCCCTAAACCCCGCTCTTACAGTCCTATAATCTAGATTAGTAGTTTCACCATTCCGACTTATAATCTTTGACTGCAAAGTATATCTATCAACGGTCGAAACCACTACTTTGTATTGTGGAATGACTATCGTCGAATGATGAAATATCCGTATTGAAGCATCACGTACTTGCCTCAACGCCAAACCACTGGTCAAAGATTCATCTCGTCGAAACTACTGTTGCACGAAACATTATTCTAGCTCATTATAGCCTTACCATCATCCACGTCAAAATTGTCCAAAATGCCATCAATAATAGTACTACAATAGTCTATAACGGCTGCTAAAATCATGTATTTAACCAAGAGTGATTAAATACACATCAAATGAAAACGTCCAGTATTCATCCCAAAATCGAAGCACGTTATCATGTACATCTTCCGCCAGATCATCATCATGCTCTAATGTTCCTTTATCTTTAGACCAGTTTATATGTTTAAATGCTCCATCGACATCAAATTATTCAGCACACTCCTATTCTCTTGCATAAATTCACCTCATCCGTTCGAGTTTATCATCACCTGTGCGCTCAGTCAATATGTACTAAGCTTTATCACATCCTTAGAGTCATCATCTAGTAGGTTAATCGATAAACACAAACAAACTCTAACAAATGAATTTTTCCTAATACTATATCATATGTGACATTTTTAACTAAAATTAGTAAATAATAAACCAATAATCTTATAGATATATAAACTATAAAGTAAACATCTATAATAACATCAATAAAGCCCATAGTATCTATCTAAAGTAACCAGTACGTGGTTAACGTTAAAATGGTCAACATCTGACAATGCTGTCAAAATAGTGTGTAATAGCGCTTAATGAGGAAATGCTATTAGATTAATGTTGTTTAAATCACTTTTTTATTTTTTTATTTAATATGGTCTAGGTTTAACTAATTTAGAAATTCAGTTTTAAAGTTAAAAAAATACTTTTAAACATCAAGTTTATACTATACTAACAATTACAGCATAGTGAGAGATAATATTACATACCTTAGATAAATTAGTCCATAAAAGTGCTAAAATATAGAGCTCTCCATTATGAATACAACGTAAGAAACCACATGAAAAAATGACCTTGTATGCAAAAGTTACGCGAGTTATAAAATTTAAATTTGAATTGAAATAAAATAACACATCAAAATTCATTTACTTATCACATTTTGACGCGTCAACCTATTTCTTACTCATCTCCCCTCACACAAACCCTACTTCGCGTATGTGAGCCTTGAACCCCAAAACCCGCCACTTACGTCCACCTGTCGTCGTCAATCCCTTCAGCCTTCCCTTTCTTCCAGGATCACTTGCCTCAGACTTGGCATTGTGCGTTTTCACCTGGCCTCTACAAGCGTTCACGAAAATTGGCCAAAATCTTGGCATTTATAGCTATGTCGATTGTATCCAATTCGATTAAACCATACACCTCGAAGAGCTAGTCAAGCTCTACAACTTTTCTTTTGGTGTCGTGGCGTTTTGATGAATTTGATTGAGAGAAATCAAGGGAGGAAGTTCGATGAGTTCTGGCCATTCGTTAATGGTGGTTACAAATCAGGGCTAGGGTTTCTAGCTAAATAAAATAATGGTTTTATCAATTGTGTGCTAGTATTTATTGTGGATAGTCCAAAATGAACCGAATTGACACAGACTCCAAACAAGACATGTTGATAGGCGATCTTGATTGAAAAAAGCCTCCTGAAGGTAGTGATATATGTCTTACTGCTCAATTCTATCGTTTTTGCTAGCTAAATCTTTCCTGATGTTTAACCTCCCAATTAGAATCAATGCACATTTTAAACTTGCGATCAAACGGTGCATCTGATCACCAATGAAACTTGTAACGACCCATATTTTACATATCAGTCGATCGTAAAATAATTATATTTCCTTCTCTATTGGTCATATCATTCTTAGATTTTAATATGTTGTTCATTTGGACGTGAGACATATCCATGATTTTTACCTAATTAACTTGTGACCATTTTGCTCTTGAGTTTACTGTTTTTGGTATAACATTTAATAGGGATCGAATCAAGTGCCGAGGTCAGTCTCATTAGATCGGCATGGTGGTTTACAATTCTGTAGATTTGTCATATGTAATATTTGGTTGAGTAGTTTGGGAGAAATCGTTGTTTTAAGTTTTGATTTTGTTAAGCAGACTAATTAGTAACCAATGGGCTGATTAGTGTAGCCCATTAGGCTGATGACTTGCAATTATAAATAAGGGGTTTGGGGAGAGAACTAGGGTTACTCTCTTAACTCAAACATTAGGTTGGGTGCCTGTGATTCTCTGGTTCAACCTAATCTATAATTCTTCAGCTATTCATTCTAAATCAAATCTAGAGCAAGATTTACTTCAAGGGAGATGAAATCTCGCTGTTTTTCATCAAAACAATGGTTTTCTAATCTGTCTCTTTTTTCCAGGCCTTAATTCATTAGTAATTCATTGGATCTTAGTTTAGGTGAGTGATAGATATCTCTCACACAGATATTATGGATAATATATGTAAATCTAGGGTTATTTCACAGCATGCATGTTTATTTCACCTAAAATCAGATCGCTTAGAGGTCAATACTATTTACTCATTTAGACACAAAATTTTGGCCACATCAAGATGAGATCTAAGAAGACTATTGTGCAAGTTTAGTTGGAATTGGATAGGTCGAAGTATGATCTTTTGAGTTCTAGTTGATGGACTGGCAAGGAAAATTATCGTGAAGGAATTAGAGTTCAAGACTTGACCGGCAGGAAGTAGGGGCCATTTGGAACTCTTTAGCATAATTAGATTGTGAAAACTTCTATGGGATGGAAGTAGTTATCAACGATATGTTATTTCTTCAATTGTAAACTCAAGGCGAGAGTGGTCGAATCTGAATGGAGGTACAACTGATCGTCGGACGATGCAGTAAAGTGATGAATCGACTTAAGTGGGATTTGAGCTCGTAAGACGAGGAATTTGTAGGATCTAAATTAACCCTTGAGGCGGGGTGAATAGGGTTTATCGCAGTTTTTTCAAAGTAATTATAAATAATATAAACACAGACAATAATTAGAGTAAATGCGGAAAAATAAATAACACATAGATATACTCAGCTTCGGCAAAACCCTGTCTACTACTGCATTCCCTAAGGTTTCTACTAGGTATTAGTCAACAATTACAACGCTTACAACATCTGTAAACTCGCGAAAATCCTAGCCTATTTGTCCTAACCCTACGCTCGAAACTTATCCCCGAGTTTCTACTAGGAGATACACAAAAAGGCCTCACAATCTCGCTCTAGTTGCACTAATCCTACACTCAAAACCCTGCGCTGATTTTTATCCCCAAAATTAGATTTCCCCGAATTACAACCCCGTAATTCGTCTCCCTAGTTTTACAGACAAACTAGAAAACTATAAATTCGATTACAAATTAAAATGCTGAAAAATAAAAAATGCTTTAAAAATTAAACCTTAGTTTATAAAATCCTTTTAGCCCCTTTATAAATTTGGCCGACCTTTTGTTTTCTTTGTGCTTGGTCAAAATGAAACGTCGGCCTCCTTAATCTTTAATGGACACCCAAAATCAAAATTAGGGTTTCTTCTTGCTTCTGGAAATGAATATGATGATGGCGATCTAGGGTTTGCAGTCTCCTTATATTAGAAGCCGCTGCTCTCTCTTCTTTGATGCTTTGAATCTCTAGTGGCTATCTTCGTTGTTTTATGCTTTAATTTGATCCAAGTGAGGTATGATTTTTAATTCGAGTTTTTTGTTTGAATTATGCTTGAACTTGGATGAATAATTGTCGATGATGATGTGGGAGTTATATAGGATTTAAAATTTGAAATTATCTCTGATTTCACATTATGATTTGGTCGTGATATATTCATGAATTTTGGGGCTTGACTTTGAATTGTTCCTAAACTTCTAGAGATTTCTTCAATTTAAATATTGTGTTAACTTCTGTAACTTTTGAAAAAATTCTCGATAGAGAAATAATCTGTGAATATCTTTCCTAATATATTTCATATATACTCCTGAATTTGAACTCTGGTCTTCTGGAAAATCTGAACTTGCTTGTGACTTTACTGGCTATATTTTTTAATCTTGACTTTGAAATCTCCATAGCTTCTGGAAATTGATTGAGTTTGAAAGATCCAAACTTTCTGGAATTATTTTTGCTTTAGACTATATATCATTGGTCTTAAGTTTTTGGCTTTGAGTTTAATACCTTAATTTCTGGAACTTTGCTTTAACTACGCTAAGAACAGATGCTAAAATCGTACACTTGAATTTTTTTCATGGCTGGTTGAACAGATGCATGCCTTTGCCTTGAAGTTCTTAGATAAAAACAGTTGCTATACTCCTGCTTGCTGTTGAACATATTTAATACTCGACTTGTTAGTATCTTCCTGTATCATGTGGTGTTCATCTGCCTATATTACTTATGGCTTGTATACTTTTTGTTAAAAACTACTTCAAACAGATGTTAAAATAAAACTGATACTACATGATGATTTGCCATATACTTGATCATTAGCTTTCTACTGTGGTGCTTTCATTCGGGTTGCTGCATATATGTTTTGTTGTATACTTTAAACTTGTGTCACCCTGTTTTTGCATTTTCATGTGCATTGATGAGTGCTGCTGATACTTGTTTTGTCATAACCGTACTGTTGAACTCAACATGTACTTGAATCATCCATGACCTCGTGTTATACTTTGTGCATGTGCACTTTGCCATGCTTATTGCTTGCTGTGCTTTATGTGTTCTTATTAAAACTGCACTTGTGGTCTTTGCATTCGACATGCATGAAAACAGTTTCTTGCCAGTGCACTCTTCTGAAATTAGCTTGTCTGGTGCTTGCTTTACTTGCTTAAGAACTGATCACTATACTTGATACTTGATTAAACTTATGCTTCTGCATATTTGCAGTCTTGTGATTGTTGCACCCTGCTCTTGCCCGAATTACATCCCTATGTCACTTTTAAATCTGGCCTGCACTTGTATACTCACTTGTGTTTTGTGCTTGTGCATGTGTCATTTGTGTGCATCTGCGTGCATGCTTACAAGCTTACCATCACTTTACTTTGCAGACCTGTGTGCATGCTTACATGCATGTTAATTATATATGTGCACTGAGTCGAGTTAGTCCACGTGGATGCTCCTCAATTGCTATACTTCATTTTGATTAGCGAGGCAGTGCACGCATGTATATTTTATACACGTGTGTACACGCAGACATTCAAAATAATTTTCCTCTCCTTGAAAAAAAATCTGATCAGAACAGATACTATTCTTGGTCTAGTTTGAGTGTATTCGATTTTGATATATTATTGTGTCATACTTGCATATCAGACCAAGTCATAAAAATGGTGAGAAACACACCGAAATTCCGAGGAAAATAAAATTCAAAATAAATTTAGATTTGTATGCACTCAAATTTATTTCTATTGCAGTCTACTGTGTGTGTCTCTGAATGTGGAGTGGAATGACTGGACTGATAGCTGGACAGGATCTGGAACACATGAAGACTAATATGTGTGGCAGTGTCTGTGTATACACAAATGAGTGAACTAGTGAATTGTAGTGAGGAAATGACTATATACTAGAGTGATGAGAGTTGTAGTGAGGAAAAAATGCACAGAATGAGAAAATTATACTGATATTTGTAATAAACAAATTTGATTGAAATAAAATATTATTTTATTGTGTTCAAACAAGTTTGTCTATCGTATTCAATTTATTTACGAGTACAATATGAAGTGAAGTAATATCTGGGAATATACAATAGTGGAGTCTGAATGTTGTACTATTTCAACTATTGAAATAAAATATTTATTTGAATAAATATACTGTGTGAATATTCAATTGTGTAAACTAGTATATTATTCAATAAATATTTATTCTATGAAATGAAATGTAAAATAGTACAACTATAAACACATTTAAATAATATCATATGTTTGTTATCATCAAACAAAAATCATACAACACATTGTTGTACCCAACAATCTCCCTCTTTTGATGATGACAAATATATACAAAATTTGGAATGTGTTAAATGTGTTTGAACGTGAAATATAATACTCCCCCTTTTTATATGCTCCCTTACAACTGAGCTCCCCTTATATATGTGGAAAATATAAATAATGAAATTCAATTGACCATTCTCCCCCTAGATATTTAATTTCCAATCTTAAAATATTCTTGAATTAAATACTCATCAATCAAAATCTTGACCATTCTCCCCCTTTTGTTATCATCAAAAGAATAATAGAAATCGAAATAGTGACGAATATAGAGCATAAATATAAATTCAAATTAAGAGGGAAAATATATGTCGTAAATCTCATTTAATCAAACAAAAATCATAATATTCTTCAAATTAGAAGCAAAATTCACTTTTCAAAATGATGGATTTACGATTGATTTTACAAAAATGAGGAGAGCTTTTAAATTTCAAATATAGGATTATGAAATCCATAATTTTCAAATAAATTTCAAATTTAAGCACAAAATAATTTAGAATTATTTAATCACTTTCTAACCACACATAACCGCTAGGACTTTTAAATGGGGTTTGTAGTAACTTAAATTTTATCCTCTCTAATGAGTTTCATCTATGCACATCTCAAAGGTCTTTTAAGTGAGAATGGAAGCACATAGAGATTAAGGTAATTCACCTATGCATAACCGCGAGGACTTTTAAATGAGAGTGAATACCAAGGATAAAAAATTTAATTTTTTATTATTATTTGATAATTTCATCAAAAATTTCTTTATTTCCAAATATAATTTAAACTCCCCACATTATATAAAACCATGATGAGTGACAGAAATATGATAGAAATAGAAGATGATTGTGAAATAAGAACTAATTCAAGAAAATATTATAAAATCTATCCAACCATCATGAGAATTTAAATAATACTTTCTCTTGTTATGAAATATACCATCATCACAACACATCACAATTTCATAAATCTACTAACAATTTTGATGAGTTCTAAAAAGGTTCAAATCGATCAATAAATTCAATTTTTGAATAAATAATTTTAAAATTGAAAATATTAATTTCATGAGGGGATTTGAAATACCAATGCAACTTGAAAATCAATTTTCAAAAATCAATCAGTTAAATGTGAAATTATCTAATGTTTCTAAATCTGATTGCTTTTAGACAATTTTAAAAACACTTGTATATATATTTTAAATTGCCTATGGATTTTAAAGAAACCTAGTCACTGATTTTTCAACTCATCGTCCAATCACGAAGACACTTAAAAGAATCAAATCAATTTCCTTTATCAGAGCATCACAAAATCAGTTTCAAAGCAAGAATTTCAAGAGAAATTTTTAGGGTATTTTTAAACAGTACAAGGACAGTCAATGATTCAAATCAAAAGCAAATTATTTGGAATCACTTGATAAAAATTTATTTTTAGAATTCAAATTCAAATATTATAATCCAAGAAATTCAACAACCATCCAAAAAATGATTTCAAAATCAATATAATCAAGCAAAAAGAAAAAAAATGAAAATTTCACAACTAATCAATTATAGCTTTCAAGTAATATGCTGAACTGAGTGCAGTTTTTCAATGTTATTCAAGATGAATTAGAAGCAACTCAAAATAGCCAAGATGTGTGAAATTTCATTAGCTAGCCAGAACATCATTAATTTTAAAATTCTGATTAACAGTGTTCAAGATATGCTCAAAATACTACAACACTGTCAAAATTTCAGCTACCAGTCTAAAAACTAAACTTCAAATGAATTGCAGTTTTTCATCAATTTAAGTTCAGAATTTAGAAATATTCAAAAACATGAAAGTTGTGGATAATTGAATCTAATTCCCATAGAATCAAGAATTTTGCAGTTTGAAGTTAAGAAGCTCAAGATATGTCAAAAATACCATGATAGTGTTAATTAAAAAAAATCAGGATTAACATGATAATAAAAAATATGAGTTTAGATATCATACCTGACTTACCATAATCAATGTGAACGAATGAATCTCCAACTCAGAAATCTATAGCTAAGGAACATCAAATAATTCAATAATATGGAACAATCCGAAAAGCATAGTTGTCCCTTAGCCTCCCTCGGTACCTAAATATTTATAATGTCGAGTGGTCTAACAAAGACTGTTCTACCACTCTTAGCTTCGTTTCATTTTGGTACCCAAACTCATTTATAAAACAGTCCATTATTATCCACTAAAGTACCTTTAGGAACCCAAACTCGTTTAAACTTATTTGAATTTATTTTTTTATCTTTTGGAATCCAAAAACGTTTAATTGAATTGTTTAACGAGTTTTCATTCCGTTTATGATTTAAAAACCCTTTGAAATTATTAGAATTCAAATTTACAATTTGACCTTTTTTAAAGCTATTTGCAGTATTTTTAAAATCATTAGAATCAATTCTCCCAAATCTGAGTTTTTTTATTCTTAATAAAAAATTGGTTTTTTAACAACATATTCAATTATTTTTCTCCTTTAGAAAATTTTGTCAAAGTTGATTCAAGTTGTTGGATTTTAAATTTAAGATCGCTATTTTCATTCATTAAATTTGAACAACGATTAATAGCGATCTTCCTCTTTTCAGCATCAGTTTGTTTTAAAACCATATTTTCATTTTCGTGCATTTTAATTTTAGCATTGGACTTAGAAATCTCAATTTCAAATTGTTTACGCTTTTCACATTCAAGTTTTTCAAATTTTCTAAGCTTTTCAATCTCCTTTTTGAAATCATGATTATCGGTTTTTAAATTCACGTTTTCATTTTGAAGTAACTCAAACTAGTTTTTGTATTTAAAATATCATCACTCAAAATTTGACATTTTTGCATTTTGAAATCTGTAAGTTCATAACTTTTTTAAGTTTACTTTCTAATCTGTTATTTTCTTGAACTAGTTTTGACCTATCAGATCTCAATTTCTTAACTTTTAGCTCAACAGAATCAACATTTTTTATGAAATCGTGGCACATTAAAATCAAATCTTTATAAGTGAAATTCGATAACCTGCTTGAATCCTCTTCACTACTTTCCAAATCAGATTCAGCCATAAGACACAAATTAGCTTCCTCTTCATCACTGTCAGAAAATTCTTCTCCTTCCTCATCATTCCATGTAGCAGCAAAAGCTTTCTTCTTCTTTATGATCTTCTTCTTCTTTTCATTCTTAAGTCATGGACAATCTGGTTTGATATGTCCGAGTTTTTTGCAATTGTAGCAAAACACTTCATCGTCTGAGCTATTTGAACTTTCGAACTTGTTGGTTTTTGAATTCTTCTTTTGAGGCTTGTAATTTCTTTTTTCCCACTTTCTAAATACCATGGCTAGCTCTCCAACAAGGTCTTCGTCGTCACTTTCAATAGTATTATTTAGATCAATCTTCTTTTCCTTTGAATCAGAATTGTTTCGTTCTTCCCTTGCTTTTAGCTCCATCTTATGAGTAATAGATTTCCAGTCAACTATTCCATGCTTATTATGTTTAGAACTTTTGATTCTTGAATCGCAGTCACTTTAGCTTCAAAATTCATCAGTAGCACTCTCAATATTTCTCTGATCAATTCCACTTCAATATAATTTTTGCCAAGAGCTTTTGCATTGTAGACCAATGATGAGAAGCGTCCAAACATCTCTTTTATATCTTCGTCTTTTTGCATAGAATTTTTTTCATATTCATTGCTGAATATAACAAGACGAGATTCCTTAACTTGAGACGTTCCTTCATGTGTGACTTTCAACGTATGCCATATTTCCTGTGCAGTTTCACAATGAGAGATTTGATTAAATTCAGTTTTATCAAGAGCACAGATTAAAGCATTCATCGCTTTGGAATTAGTTGAAAATAATTTTTTATCATTAGCATCCCACCTATCTTTTGATTTAGGAACTTCAACACCATTAACAATAACAGTGGGAAACCTATAACCCATTTCAATAATATCCCACACATCATAATCAACTGAACACAAATAAATTTTCATCCTAGCTCTCCAACAGGCATAATTAGTTCCATTAAACATTGGTGGCCTAACTGTGGACTGATCCTCAGAAAAAGCGTTATTAGACAAATTCATGACTCTAGAGTTATTTAAATAAAAAATTACGTACTCTCATATCACTTTTATGATCTAAATTAACCGTAGAGGGGGGGGGGTGAATAGGGGTTATCGCAGTTTCTGCTGAGTGATAAATAATAACAAAACAGATAATAATCATAGTAAATGTGGAAAAATAAATAACACATAAATATACCCAGCTTTGGCAAAACCCTGCCTGCTGCTGCATTCCTCAAGGTTTCTACTAGGTATTAGTCAACAATTACAATGCTAATAACACCTGTAAACTCACGACAATCCTAGCCTATTTGTCCTAATCCTACACTCAAAACTTATCCCTAAGTTTCTACTAGGAGATGCACAAAAAGGCCTCACAATCTCGCTCTAGTTGCACTAATCCTACGCTCAAAACCCTGCACTGATTTCTATCCTCGAAATCAGATTTCCCCGAATTACAACCCCGTAATTCATCTCCCTAGTTTTTCAGACAAACTAGAAAACTATAAATTCGATTACAAATTAAAATACTTAAAAATAAAAATAAAAACCCCTTACAAAATTAAACCCTAGTTTATAAAATCCTTTTAGCCGCTTTATAAATTTGGCCGGCCTTTTGTTTCTTTGTGCTTGGTCAAAATGAATTGTCGGCCTCCTTAATCTTTAATGGACACCCGGGTTAGAAATAAATATGACAATGGCGATCTAGGGTTTGCAATCTCCTTATATTTGAAGCAGTCGCTCTCTCTTCTTTGATGCCCTGAATATCCAATGGCTATCTTCGTTGTTGTATGCTTTAATTCGATGCAAGTGACTTCCTGGTATGATTTTTAATTCGAGTTTTTTTGTTTGAATTATGCTTGAACTTGGATGAATAATTGTCGATGATGATGTGGGTGTTATGTAACAACCCGGAAAATCTGAACCAGTTTAAAAAAATTAATTTGGCTAATTTAATGGATTTTAGATATATAAAATAAATTATTTTAAATAATAACGACGAAAAGTATGTTTGAATCGATGTTTGAAAATAAATATAATTATTTTAAATTATAAACAAGGCCTGAAATGGTGCGGCAGTTTCAAAATTTCAATTCAAACTTTGACTGACTGTACCGGGTGCAAAATAGAACGGATTTTAGTGAAACCAAAAATATTTAAATATGTTTATGTATATCTTTCTAACGAATCTGAAAAATCGAAGTTTCATAGCGGGAGTCGAAAGTTATGGCCAAATGAATTTTCAGAAAGGTTGCTATAGTGAATATATCGCCCTTGAAAATAGACATTTTGCAAACGACCTCAGAATTCGATGAAACCACTTTTGTTGGATCCAGGATGTCAAATTATTGCTAGGTTTTAAATTCCATAATTTTTGAAGTTAATATGTGAGCGTGGCAAAAGAAAATGTGTTTGGTTGATTTCAGTTAAATTGGATCGACCAGAAAATGGCCATTTTTCAAACTGTCTCAGAATTCGACGAAACTAGTTTTGTTGGGATCGTATCGTAAAAACATAACCAGATTTATTTTTCTGGAATTTTTGGGATCGATATGTGGCCCTCACAAATTGAAATGTACGTTCAAATCGAATATTGAATGTTTTATATTTTAATTTGAAGAGAAACTGACTGAAACAGTCGAGTGGGCCTACGAAACATATCCCATTGTGTTCGGAATGGGGGTATTTATCTGGGGATGACAGTCGTTGGGTTTGGATTGGAGTTCGTATGAGATAAGGGGTATTTTCGGATTTTTTAAAAATATATAAATAAAAGGAAAAATTTCAATGGCCAGGCAATACTCTCTCTCCCCGATCCTCTATACGGCGCACAACGGAAAATGCTCACCGCCTTCTCTCCTCCATTCATCCTCCTACACGAAAAATTAGATATAGGTTCCTTGGAGTTTTTTGTAGAGCTCGACAAGAGCTACAACTCCATACTAGATTCGCCCTCAACTGTGCTGTCTACATCGAGAAACACCCCCTGGAACGGACGCCGTTCGACGTCAGGAACCTCCACCCACCTGAGCTCGAGTTGAACACGAGGGGGGTCTTTGAGAAGCCCTTCCGAAGCTCTACACCGTGGTGCGACTAGATCTTAACATCGTTGCACTGATTGATCGAAAAACTAAAACCTTGTTTTGAAGAAATCAGAAAGGTAACGACTTTAATTATTTTTAAATGGTTTAATAGCACTTTAAAGCGCTACGGTTTATGATTTCACTGTAAAAATCATATCTTTTGCGTTTCTTGTCGAAATTCAGTGAAACAAGAGACAGTGAACTCGTGTGGATGTCTTCTACATTCTAGAAGAGACCGCATATTTTTCTGAGCCTTCTACAATTTTTGGTGGAGTGGAACCCAATGTGAGATTTCTAATTTATAAACGATATGGAAAACAACGATGTATAAATTATATAGTCGATGTATGAGTTATATAAGCGTTGTACACCACATGTATAAGCGTTGTATAAGTTGTATGTTCGATGTATAAGTTATATATGCGGTGTAAAAATAATATATGCATTGAAATGAATTGAAATGATATTGAAATATAGTTATATACGTGTGTGTATATATATATATACACTCCCCTCGTCCACAGACCATGGACGATATATATTGGTTGTGATGTTGTTTGGATTGGTTGGTGTGAAATTTGGTGAATATCATGAATGGTTGATTTGAAATGATTGCTTGTGGTTGAAATCCCAATAGGATTAGTACATGGGAAAATTCGCCTGCGTGCGAACTAGATATATGAAATCCCCATTGTCAAAAACCGCGAGGTTTTAAGGTAGAGCGAGGAGCCGTACTAGGGACGGTGCCGGTTTTAACTACCCTGCCGTTATGCTGCCGAAGTTTTCAATAATATTCATGTGTTGAAACTATATTCATGTGTTGAGTAGAAATTAATGTGTTGAATAAATTCTTTGAAAGATAAAAATAATATTTTTACACCTTATATATGAACTATATAAAATAATCGTGTTTTGAAATAAATTGTTTTACAATAAAAATCACATTTTTATTATATATATAAACTATGGAAAATATTCATGTGTTGAATAGAAATTCATGTGTTGAATAGAAATTCATGTGTTGAATGAAGCTCATGGGTTGAATAAATTCTTTGAAAGATAAAAATAACATTTTTATTATATATATCAACTATGGAAAATCTTCAGGTGTTGAATAAAGGACTAGAACGATAAAAAATCATATTTTTATCGTATGTGTGAAGTCAAAAACATTCATGTGTTGAATATATAGATTGAACAATAAAATCTACATTTTTATTGTGAATATGAAGTGCTAAAAATATTCATGTGTTGAATAAATATTTTTGATGATAAAAATATCATTTTTTATCAAATATATGAAGTGGATATGGTTTTGAAATCGAAGAATGAATTCTATTTACATATATATATATATAATTAAAATAAATCGAATAACGAAGCTGTAGTTCGTATTTTGAAACCGTGATTTCAAATGATTAGTGCGGGTGATCCGACCATCGGATTTTTCTAAAACCGAAACCGTTGGGTTCGCTTTGGAAATATCTTTCCAACGACACCCACTTTGTGAAGATCCAACGGTTGGATTGTCTGGAATGTTTAATTCAAATCGGAAGAAAAAACAGTGCCAGAATCGATTATATATATATAATTAAATTAAATCGAATAACGACGCTGCAGTTCATATTTTGAAATCATAACTTCAAATGATTGTACCAGGAGATCCGACCGTCGGATTTTCCCAAAACTGAAACCGTTGGTTTCGTTTTGAAAAGATCTTTATAATGATATAAAATTTGTGAAGATCTAACGGTTAGATTTTTAGATATGTATAAATCAAATCTGAAGAAAAACAGCGCCACGGCCGCGTTATGGCCTGAAGCGTCGTTTGAGTGAATTGGCTATTTATAAATAAATAAAAATAGCGATAAATCGTGATAAAATATTATAAACGATATGGAATGGAAATAAACTGAATTTGCTCGGTTTATGTGATATTTGATGGTTGAATGTGTTTGGCGTGAAAATTACATTAACGAATCGAATTATTGGTGTCGAATAATTTAACCATTGAAATGAATTGATTTGAAATTCTAAATATACGTGAATTATTTGAAAAGGCCGAGTTAATTCTCATTTCAAATAATTGATCGACGATTGAAAGTCGAAGATATGAAGACGGTGCAAGACCGATGATCTTCACGTCGAATAGAGGGGTGTTACTGATGCTCATGATAGGAGTAGCTACCTAGAAGGGGCTGAAGTAGTAGCCGTCTGGACGTACTTGTTGATTGTATGGATATGCGAGGTATTGAGTGCCTCCGGTTTCGTTCATACCCAGAACAAACTTGTAAATGAACTGTGTGTCTGACATTGGATTTTGTTCTGTGCTGATTGATCTCTATTAAATATATATATCTGTTGGCGGCGGAGAATTTATTCTCTTGCTTAACGCCCTTCTCTGAGACGTACGAGCTCAGAGGTTATATATCGATAGAAATCAGTCGCATGGAGTGAATTGCCTGTGTGGCATGCCTAAGTGGCAGATGATCAAGGCTTCTGTTGAAAAGCAAAGTCTTGTTGTTGATGATCAAAGCACGACCTGTGTGGCATAACTTTGTTTATAGCGTTGTTTCGCGAGCCTCACACCACGGGATGAGCCAGAAACGGGAGAAGGACTTCAGGAAGGACATGCGTTTCCTTTTAGCTAGGAGTGGTGCTTTGGGTTTTGCACGCCCAGGTATTTTACTTATGTGGATGATGGAAAGCGAGGCCTCGGTTTGCTTCGGTCTCTTCGGAGCCGATGGTGTGGTAAGATATGACCAGTGACGCCCCATAGGCCGGGGAAGTGCAGTGTTCAGGAATTTTAATCCACATCGGTGGACCGGCCCTGGCGATCCAAGGCTTGACTGAGTACTTGCCTGAGACACGGGCTAGAGCGTCTCGAATTCGGTAAGGACGATCCCTTGCCTTGGTTCATGACGGAAATCCAATTTCCAAATACGATACCGTGCGGTTTTGATTGTATATATATATATATGTCGACATGATATATGGTACCCATGCCGTCTATGATTGATAGTTATGGTTGAAATTGTTTTTGAAACATATATACACTAGCAATAATATCAAATGCTTTTGTTTTATTCGTATCAAGCATATTTTGGCCATTATAAGGTAAAACTCTATCCTTTGGTTTGTGTTGCATTGTGTGATGGGAACTGAGTCTTATAATGGTTTCATTTTTATAAAAAGCATTGCGATGTTTAAAAGATTTATTTGTTTTAAAGCACTGGCAATCCAATGGAGTAAACCCGTTCCGCGAAAGTGGCGTGGTCCTGTGATTAGCCATATTATAAAATGTGTTAAGTAGATTTCTCATACCAGTCCCATGACTGACTCGTAGTTTGTTTCACTTGCAAATTCGGGTGCCCCTTTTTCTACACGGGCAGCCTTGTATTCAGGTTTTAGCAGGCTCTTTCTGGATAGCTGGAGCTGAAGATGGATTCTATCATTTATCTCTTTTTATGCTGTTCATCTCCTATTGTACATATTATGTTTTGTTTTCCGCTGTAGGCATTTATGTATAGCTGAACTGTATTTGTACTAAGTATGATCCTATATACTGTGTAACTCTGATGATTATGTTTATCCAGTGTATTCTATTGTACATTATTTGGTGTATTTATTTATTTTTGTTCTGCTATTATCTATTTATGTGTTATATTCCAAAGATTACCCTTGCCACCGTCCTGCGGGGTTTGGGGTCGTCACAAACGTGGTATCAGAGCTTTGGTTAAGCTTAGTTCTGGAATATAACATATTAACGAATTCGTCAGAAATAGAACCAGTAGTGTTCTAGGACAAATAACTCATTACAGATAGGATCAGTAATATCCTAGTATGAGTATAGCAGAATGAAATACACCTCGATAGACACATTTACATTCAAGTATATGTTTCTATGCTTTATAATCTCTTTTTTCTGTTGACCTGACACTTGGTCTGCTATTTGCAGAAGTACTTGAAAATGAGTGTCAGAAACAGAAGTAGAAATGCAGAACTAGATCTAGAAGCTCTATTAAAGAAATATCGAAATCTAGGTGGAGTATCATTCTCGGGAAATGAATCCATTAGTCAAACCCAAGATTGGGTGCGGTCTGCTGAAAGAATTCTTGAACGTCTCCAGCTGGGAGATGATCTGAAAAGATTAGTGGCATCTTGGGCACTCAAAGACGAAGCTTTGTTCTGGTGGGAGACAATCATTAAGGATAATCCAGAAGGTGATATCACCTGGGGTAGATTCAAAGATATTTTTAGTGAAAGATTTACTCCTCCAGAAGGAACTGAGCGGTTATGTGATGAATTCTACTATTTGATACAAGGAGATATGAATATCCCAGAATATCATAAGAGATTCAATGAACTTTCTCGTTTTGCTCCGCATCTGATTCAAGATCCGAAGAGGAAGAATCTGAGGTTTATTAACGGACTTTAAAGAAAATACCAGAATAAAGTAATGGGGCATGTGAGGCTTCCTTTTTCTGAAATGATATACATGGCTTATCAATATGAAGATCTAAATAATCGAGGTCTTTTAGTCGATGAAGAGGAAGTTAGTTCGGGCAACAAAAGGAAAACTGAAACTGATAGCCCAGAGACAAGTACACAGGTTGAGCCAAGTATGAAGTCTGAGTTCAGAAAGAAGCCTAGAGTCGATAAGCAAAAGGTTAAATCTGAAGAAGTACCAATAACTACTGCAATATGCAATAATTGCAAGAAGCCGGGGCATTTGTCGATAAACTGCAGACCCTTAAAGAAAAGAATAAAGTGTGGACTCAAACCCACCAAGAGGCAAAAGAAATCACATGGCACAAGGGAATGCTATAAGTGTCACAGAACATGTCATCTTGCCAGGGATTGCCTGTTGTTGGAGAAATCTGAAATGGTACAGGTAAATAAAGTAGCAGAAGTTCCTGCATCCTCATCCGATCAGGAAAGGCTAGATGTTTTAGAAGGCACGCTTACTGTAAAAGATATTCCAGTTAAAGTACTGTTTGACATAGGCTCGTCGCGAAGCTTTGTTGAAAGAATGCGGTTAAGAAACTGGATTTGAATTTGAAGAAGCTCAAAGCACCAATGACTGTTCATAATCCGGTTGGGGGTTCCCTCGATCTTAATTGGGTTTGTGGAGTGCCTGTCTATTTTTCCCGTTATCGGCTCCCCACTATCACGATCGTCATGAATTTTACAGAGTTTGACCTTATATTGGGATTGGATTGGCTAACCAAATATGAAGCAGAAGTTAAATGCGCCGAGAGAGTTGTTAAGGCAAAACAAAGTTCGGAGAATATATAACCATTCCTTGTGAAGGCCCGAATTCTGATAGAAAAGACTTCTGGGCAGCTTTAGATGTTTCTCCCCCTCAAATAGAACCAGTTCCTGTCGTTCCGGAGAATATTTCGGTCGACATTGCAAATATCCCAGTTGTCAAGAACTATGCGGATGTGTTCGAAGAAGTTGTTAGCTTACCTCCGAAGAGAGAAATTGATTTTAAAATCTCCTTAGTTCCGAATGCAATGCCAGTAGTTCACGCTATTCGAAGAATGACCTTGAAAGAGAAAGAAGAGTTAGATAATCAGACTCGACAGCTTGTATGGAAAGGTCTAATCAGGCCTAGTTTCTCTGATTGGGGAGCAACAGTGGTATTTATCCCAAAGTCAGACGGTACTCTCAGACTATGTGCAGATTATCGTGACTTGAATAAGCAGACGCTGAAGAACAAATATCCATTGCCGCGGATTGATGATCTGTTGAATCGATTGAATGGCGCACAAGTGTTTTCACGAATGGACCTAGCTATAGGTTTCCATCAGCTTCGTATTGCTGAAGAGTGTGTTCCTTTGACAGCCTTCAAAGGGCCAGATTTAGTCTATGAGTGGTTAGTAATGTCGTTCGGCCTATGCAACGCTCCAGCTTATTTTGTCGATCTAATGAATGGGGTATTAAGAGGAGTATTGAATAATTTTGTTCTGGTTTTCATTGATGATATATTGATCTTCTCTAAATCAGAAAGCGAGCATGAAAGACATTTGGAACAAGTGTTAGAAATTCTGAGAAAGAATGTTTTAAAAGCAAAATTTTCCAAATGTATATTCTGGCAAGAAGAAGTCAAATTTCTTGGCCACGTCGTGTCAAAGCAAGGAATTTCAGTGGATCCCAGTAAAATCACTGCTATTCAGAATTGGAAATAGCCTCGTACACCCACAGAGGTCAGAAGTTTTCTCGGATTGGCTAGTTATTATCGGAAGTTCGTTAAGAATTTTTTGAAGATATCCAGTCACTTAACAAAGCTTACTAAGAAACATTCGAGATTTAACTGGACTCCCGAATGTGAGGCAACTTTCCAGGAGCTGAAGTTAAAATTGACGACTGCTCCAGTGCTCACAATTATTGACGACAATCAGGATTTAAAAGTCTGGACCGATGCTTCTAAAGAAGGCCTTGACGCAGTGTTAATTCAAAGAGGCCATGTAGTCGCTTATGCTAGCCGTCAATTGAAACCACATGAAAAGAATTATGTAACTCACGACCTTGAACTGCTAGCTATCGTGTTTGCTATGAAAATCTGGAGGCATTACCTATTGCGTGAGAAGTTTGAATTATACACTGATCATCAATCATTGAAATATTTATTTACCTAGAAGGATATAAACATGAGGCAGCAACGTTGGTTAGAATTTCTCACAGCATATGATCTTGATATCTTATATACTCTGGGGAAAGCCAATGTTGTGGCTGATGCGCTTAGCAGATAGAATGTGATTATCGCCAGTCTTATTATCAAGCCTTCATTGATTGATAACATATCTGCTCTTCAGAAGGATGATCACTTCATTCAGAAGATCAGAGAGATAATTCAAAAAGGTGAGCCCTCGAGTTTTCAGATAGATAAAGAGGGGATTCTTAGGTTGAAAGGCCGAATATGTGTGCCAAACATTCCTGAACTCCGGAGAGAAGTATTAGAAGAATGTCACGAAGCCAAGCTTAGTATCCATCCAGGGGTGAGAAAAATGTATAATGACATCAAACGCACTTTCTGGTGGAAATCTATGAAAAGGGGCATTTCTTTATATGTTAGCCGGTGTTCTACTTGTCAACAAGTCAAAAGCGATCAGTAGAAGCTCGCTGGATTGTTGCAACCTTTGTAAGTTCCAGGTGGAAAGTGGGAATAGATTTCTATGGATTTCATAGATGGTTTTCCCAGAACCAAGAAAGGAAATGACAGTATTTGGGTGATCGTAGATCGTTTCACGAAGACCGCCCATTTCATACCTGTCAAATTGAATAGAACTGCTCAGAGTCTAGCGCAGATTTATTTCAAGGAAATAGTTAGACTGCACGGAGTTCCCATGAGCATCGTTAGTGATCGTGACCCGATTTTTGCTAGTAAATTCTGGGAAGCATTCCAAGCAGAATTGGGAACGAAACCGAACTTGAGCATCGCATATCATCCTCAAATAGATGGTCAAACTGAGAGGGTGAATCGTATTCTCGAAGATTTATTGCGGGCTTGTGTTATTGATTTTGGCGGATCATGGGAAGATCATTTTCATTTGGCCGAGTTCTCATACAACAACAGCTACCAAGCAAGCCTGACAATGTCACCATTCGAAGCATTGTATGGTGGATCGTGCCGATCTCCTGCTTGTTGGGTAGAACCTGGTGATAGACTTGTATTGGGACCCGATATGATTCGCGAAGCTGCGGACAAAGTCAATTTCGTTAAGAAATGATTACTCGCCGCTCAAAGCCGACAGAAAAGCTATGCAGATAAGAGAAGAAGTCATATATCATTTGCTGTTGGCGACCACGTGTATTTGAAGGTATCTCTGATAAGAGGAGTTATCCGGTTTGGTAAAACAGGGAAATTGGCGCCCACATTTATTGGTCCGTTTCCTATTCTGGAACGGGTTAGAACTCTCGCTTATAGGGTTCAATTACCAGATTGGTTGCCTGGAGTACATAATCTGTTCCACGTATCTCAACTTCGAAAGCATGTTCATGATCCAGACTTGATCGTGGAAGAAGCAGCGCAATGGGATATATAAATTACTCCAGAATTGGCTGTGAGAAGAGAGCCGCTGAAGATTATTGGCAAAGAAACCAAAGAACTGAGGAACAAGAAGGTTCACTTAGTCAAAGTGCAATGGAGTGGAGATCCACGAGATTGTACTTGGGAAACAGAGGAAAGCATTAAGAAAGCCTATCCTAAGTGCAGAGTGGATATCTCTGATTGACACTGGTGCAAGGTACATTTACCATATCTTGCATTACCATTTTGTTCCCTACTTTGCTGTTGTTTTCTTTTCATGCATGTTAACTTTTTAATTATATAGTCTGAATGATTTCAAAAGAGTATATGAATTAATTAGTATATTTTTGAAAAGTTAAAAACAAATTGATTGTTGGTTGTGTTGTGTGATAGTGGGCTTGATTAATTGAATATATAGAATGATAGTTAATTTAATCAATATGAAGTTAAATGTATGCAAGTGAATCAAGTATTGAACTGATTTAGAAATTGATAGAAATATATACATGTGCATTATATAGGTGTGAACAGGTTATGGATAAACAGCTAAGCAGAGGAATAAAATTGTTTGCCCGACAAATAGGTACATGTTTATTGTATTTCTTGAGATTTTATGATTTTATGAGCCGATTGGCTTTTCCTTTTTCTTTTGGATTGGTGAGGACCATGGGAGGCTATTTGAAATATCCCGAAGCTCCCCGTACAAAGGAGGTTATTGCGATTTTTTTTGAAAATTTAGGGTGTTAGCCAAATTTTTGAAGAATTTGAAAATAATTAGAAACTAAAAAGTTAAAGAATGGAAGCCAGATTGAAAGTAGAGTTGTTTAATTAAACCACTTTCGACTTTATTCCTTTTCGGGGATGAAAAGTTTTAAGTGGGGGAGATTGTAACAACCCGGAAAATCTGAACCAGTTTAAAATTTTTAATTTGGCTAATTTAGTGGATTTTAGATATTTAAAATAAATTATTTTAAATAATAACGACGAAAAGTATGTTTTAATCGATGTTTGAAAATAGATATAATTATTTTAAATTATAAACAAGGCCTGAAATGGCGCGACAGTTTCAAAATTTCAATTCAAACTTTGACTGACTGTACTGGGTGCAAAAAAGAACGGATTTTAGTGAAACCAAAAACATTTAAATTTGTTTATGAATATCTTTCTAACGAATTTGAAAAATAGAAGTTTCATAGCGGGAGTCAAAAGTAATGGCCAAATGAATTTTCAGAAAGGTCGCTATAGTGAATATATCGCCCTTGAAAATAGTCATTTTGCAAACGACCTCAGAATTCGATGAAACCACTTTTGTTGGATCCGGGCTGTCAAATTATTGCTAGGTTTCAAATTCCATAATTTTTGAAGTTAATATTTGAGCGTGACAAAAGAAAATGTGTTTGGTTGATTTCAGTTAAATTGGATCGACCAGAAAATGACCATTTTTCAAACGGTCTCAGAATTCGACGAAACTAGTTTTGTTGGGATCGTATCGTCAAAACATAGCCAGATTTATTTTTCTGAAATTTTTGGGATCAGTATGTGGCCCCGGCAAATTGAAATGTACGTTCAAATAGAATATTGAATGTTTTATATTTTAATTTGAAGAGAAACTGACTGAAACAGTCGAGTGGGCCTACGAAACATATCCCATTGTGTTCGGAATAGGGGTATTTAGCTAGGGACGACAGTCGTTGGGTTTGGATTGGAGTTCACATGAGATAAGGGGTATTTTCGAATTTTTAAAAATATATAAATAAAAGGAAAAATCTCATTGGCCAGGCAACACTCTCTCTCCCCGATCCTCTATACGGCGCACGACGGAAAAGGCTCACCGCCTTCTCTCCTCCATTCCTCCTCCTACACGAAAAATTAGATATAGGTTCCTTGGAGTTTTTTGTAGAGCCCGACAAGAGCTACAAATCCATACTAGATTCGCCCTTAACCGTGCTGTCTACATCGAGAAACACCCCCTGGAACGGACGCCGTTCAACGTCAGGAACCTCCACCCACCTGAGCTCGAGTTGAACGCGAGGGGAGGGGGGGTCTTTGAGAAGCCCTTCCGAAGCTCTACACCGTGGTGCGACTGGATCTTAACATCGTTGCACAGATTGATCGAAAAACTAAAACCTAGTTTTGAAGAAATTAGAAAGGTAACGACTTTAATTATTTTTAAATGGTTTAATAGCACTTTAAAGCGCTACGATTTATGATTTCACTGTAAAAATCATATCTTTTGCGTTTCTTGTCAAAATTCAGTGAAACAAGAGACAGTGGACTCGTGTGGACGTCTTCTACATTCTAGAAGAGACCGCATATTTTTCTGAGCCTTCTACAATTTTTGGTGGAGTGGAACCCAATGTGAGATTTCTAATTTATAAACGATATGGAAAACAACGATGTATAAATTATATAGTCGATGTATGAGTTATATAAGCGTTGTACACCACATGTATAAGCGTTGTATAAGTTGTATGTTCGATGTATAAGTTATATATGCGTTGTAAAAATAATATATGCGTTGAAATGATATTGAAATATAGTTATATACGTATATCTATATATATATATACTCCCCTCGTCCACAGACCATGGACGATATAGATTGGTTGTGATGTTGTTTGGATTATTGGTTGGTGTGAAATTTGGTGAATATCATGAATGGTTGATTTGAAATGATTGATTGTGGTTGAAATCCCAATAGGATTAGTATATGGGAAAATCCACCTGCGTGCGAACTAGATATATGAAATCCCCATTGTCAAAAACCGCGAGGTTTTAAGGTAGAGCGAGAAGCCGTACTAGGGACGGTGCCGGTTTTAACTACCCTGCCATTATGCTTCCGAAATTTTCAATAATATTCATGTGTTAAAATTATATTCATGTGTTGAAACTATATTCATGTGCTGAGTAGAAATTCATGTGTTGAATGAAATTCATGTGTTGAATAAATTCTTTGAAATATAAAAATAACATTTTTACCTTATATATGAACTATATAAAATAATCGTGTTTTGAAATAAATTGTTTTACAATAAAAATCATATTTTTATTATATATATAAACTATGGAAAATATTCATGTGTTGAATAGAAATTCATGTGTTGAATAGAAATTCATGTGTTGAATGAAGCTCATGTGTTGAATAAATTCTTTGAAAGATAAAAATAACATTTTTATTATATATATCAACTATAGAAAATCTTCATGTGTTGAATAAAGGACTAGAACGATAAAAATCATATTTTTATCGTATGTGTGAAGTCAAAAACATTCATGTGTTGAATATATAGATTGAACAATAAATTCTACATTTTTATTGTGAATATGAAGTGCTAAAAATATTCATGTGTTGAATAAATATTTTTGATGATAAAAATATCATTTTTATCAAATATATGAAGTGGATATGGTTTTGAAATCGAAGAATGAATTATATATATATATATATAATTAAAATAAATCGAATAACGAAGCTGTAGTTCGTATTTTGAATCCGTGATTTCAAACGATTAGTGCGGGAGATCCGACCATCGGATTTTCCCGAAACCGAAACCGTTGGGTTCGCTTTGGAAATATCTTTCCAACGACACCCACTTTGTGAAGATTCAACGGTTGGATTGTCTGGAATGTTTAATTCAAATCGGAAGAAAAAACAGCGCCAGAATCGATTATATTTATATAAATATAAATATAATTAAATTAAATCGAATAACGATGCTGCAGTTCGTATTTTGAAATCGTAACTTCAAATGATTGTACCGGGAGATCCGACCGTCGGATTTTCCCAAAACTAAAACCGTTGGATTCTTTTTGAAAAGATCTTTCTAGTGATATAAAATTTGTGAAGATCTAACAGTTAGATTTTCAAATATGTGTAAATCAAATCTGAAGAAAAACAGCGCCACGGCCGCGTTATGGCTTGGAGCGTCGTTTGAGTGAATTGGTTATTTTTAAATAAATAAAAATAGCGATAAATCGTGATAAAATATTATAAGCGATATGAAATGGAAATAAACTGAATTTGCTCGGTTTATGTGATATTTGATGGTTGAATGTGTTTGGCATGAAAATTACATTAACGAATTGAATTATTGGTGTCGAATAATTTAACCATTGAAATGAATTGATTTGAAATTCTAAATTTACTTGAATTATTTGAAAAGGCCGAGTTAATTCTCATTTCAAATAATTGATCGACGATTGAAAGTCGAAGATATGAAGACGGTGCAAGATCGATGATCTTCACGTCGAATGGAGGGGTGTTACTAATGCTCATGATAGGAGTAGCTACCTAAAAGGGACTGAAGTAGCAGCCGTTCGGACGTACTTGTTGATTGTACGGATATGCGAGGTATTGTGTAACGACCTGGCATTTTTGCCCATTTCAAGTCAGTAATTAAACCAATTTGATACGTTCAAAACGACAGATTGTTATTGGCTTACACGGTCTAAACAAAATTAATACAGAATCACAGAATACAATAATTTGCAGTGGAATAAAAATTCATATAAATATCAGAGTTGTATGCAAAATTTGCACAGCGGAAGAAATATAATTGTATACATGAATTTTTTTATACTAAATAAAATTTTACACTTTGTTGTCGAGCGTAGCGCGCACGAGCGTCTCCATGTCTTCGCATCCTCTCCGGTTTTGCAAGTTGATATCTATAACCTGGAAAACTTAGGACCTGACCCGAGTGTCCCGTGCAAAATACACAAAACATCCGAGTTAGGATTAAACTTATTTCAAGTCAGTAAACTTCGATAAACATGAAATATAATTAGTTTAACCATTAACAAGTATTAAATAAGCGAGTTAAATAACCGTGAATTGCCGAAATAAGATTGACAACACATGGTGATAAATATATGCCTAAATCGAAGCAAGACAATATGTTCATGTAGGCGGCATGGCATAAAGGAACAATTCACATGTAATTCATCTGTGCATGAATACATGCACTCAGGTATGTACAATTAAGACAAGAGAATAGTGTGCGAGGTAAGCAACATATTATAGTTAAAGGGATGTGGCCAAAGTAATCAGTGTATCCATACATATATACGTGCTGCTACTAATATTCAATATCATGTATTTTAAAAAAAAACATCCTGACAGGAGTGTATACATAGTGCTAACAATGCAAATAAGATAACATCATGTTTCCAGGTTATTAATGACATGCAGCCACAAATTTCTAATCTATATTAAAGTCATAAGCTTGGTACACAACAACATGTGATTCAAGGTCACAACACAATGAAGCATGTATCCCAAAATTTAAACAACTTCAGCCTCCTTTCTAAACAGCAAAAACCATAAAAGAAAAAGGGGAAAAACTAATGTTGTTATCAAATTCCATTCGCAGGTTACATACAAAAGAATACTGGGGAACAAATAGTGTTCCCCATTCCTTCTTTCTTTCATGCGTTAACTTACTTTTTTTTTAATTAGTAAACACAGTATGGTAAACAAAATGTAAGGACCAGTTCAGTTTTAATTTCGTTAAATAGGCATAAGGGTACCAAAATATGTTCTAGTTTGCATTAAAAATGAGCAGGGGCACAAAACATCTAAATTATTCCCAGTTCTAAAAGAAAAATAAACATCTATAAATATGAAGCATGCAAACTAAGGAGAAGTGAAAGAGAATAGCAACAGTCACTTGCAAGGCTGCGAACGGCAAGATGGGTTTACGTCGGATTTTACAACAAGGACCGAGTTAGAAGGAGAATTTATACGCCTTAACTCTGTAAATAATTCATCCCAGAAAAGGTCTCAAAAGTCCAGTGTTTATGACCAAGGTTTACTCTTTCTAAGGCACCAAACAGGGGATAAACAGGTCTGATAAGGTTTTACTAATTAAAAATCAAAATTATTAGTGACTCGAGTATTCATTCAGTGAATTGATGAAATATATATGCCAAAGTGGAGGGAAGTGCTTGCATGCATCAATAGTAAATGGCTGAATCATGGTAAACCAGGTCTGCAATTTATATAAATCAAAACTATATAACAAGCAGTATACCATAATGCATGTGAAAATATGTAGACTCGTGCTTACAGACAAGGAGACACAAGTAGATGAGAAAATCAGCCATTCTTAAATACCACCCATACGCACTTTGCACACACATGCGGATCATTCATGTAAAATACTCATACCATGCAAGACTCACATCCACTACCCATATACATGAACTTTGGTTTAAGTAATTAGTCACAGGGTAGGTGAAAGCATCCCATGCGTGAAATGAGTATGCACAAGCAAGCAAGGGTGTTCATCTTACATGTAGTAAAGAAAAACAGGGGTTTCCATCCTTTAAAGAACAGAGAAAGACCACGATACCCACTCATGCGCGGGTATCTAAAAAAAAAGAAAAAGAGGACCAGAACATACAAGTGAGCTTAGAAATGTTTATGGCATAAAACACAACTTACCCAAAACAAGGAACTAAACACAAAATGGCTAGGATGCATGCAGGTCCTGGTAGCTATGACAAGGATAAACACTCATCTATGCATGAAAATGGGGTATGCACTAACAGCAACTAATAGCACTTGAATTAGACAAAGCGACAAGATGATAGCAACTTCAAACTCAACCAATCATACTTGGTGAAGTCGAAGTATCAGACTTGAAAGGCTTAATCGTAAGAAGACTTACTTTTAAATGACCGATGGAAAAAGCAGCAAATGGGACGGACGGATAGACTTGGTCGGCAAAGCGGCTTCTAAGCAGCGCATGGATTTTGCTTCAGCACCACATCACGGCGGTGTAGCGCGGCTGATTGGTTTCAAGGCGAAAGGCTCAGTCTTGGATCGAATTTGGGCGGTGTTGGCTTCACCAAGGCCGGCGGAGCTTCAAACGGAAGACACACAGGTTCAAGCTGGCGGAGAGATGGCTTGCGGTTTTGGGAGCAACGTGGTGGACGCCGGCTCCAAGGTGAACGCGCAGGGCAGGGCGACGAAGGGAGAGATGGATCAAGTCGCGGAGAGGCTCGAATTTGATTTTCTGGCAGAAGACATGAATTTAATTGGGGAAAAGCGGTCTCGCCGGAGCCATGGATTCATTTTTGAATTTGGGGAAGACGAATTTTGCAAACATTATTTGACTGGAGCAAATTGTAGAAGGGGAAGGGAAACATTCGGCAGACATTATTTTTGATTTAGGGAAAACAATTGTTTATGGCTAATGAGAGAAAATGAAAGGGAACGGAAAAATGAAAATAAGGGGAACGGTGAGGAGGCGCGAGAAATAAGGGACACGCATGAGAAGGAAGAGGACGCGTGTAACCAATTTTTGCAATGCAAGGACAAGTGGCCAAAATACATAAAAAACAGTTATTTTAAAATTATATTAAAAGAGTATATACCATAAACATATTTAATGTACATATCCAATACAAGTATGTTTTTTATATTTCCAAATACAACTTAAATTCCTTATTTAAAATCCAAATTCAATTCAATTTGAATTCTCAAGTTGTATAAAAACCAAAATTTCATTTCTCAAACATTATATATTTAATTTTTTTATTTTTACAAAATTATTTAGATTCAAAATGAAATTTAAATTTACACATACAAAATAAATTTCAAGACCATGTTAAATAAATTAAATAAAAAAAAATTATAAACAAACATAACTTTTTTAAACATCAGTTCAAAAATGTTTTAATGCCAAATTCTACTCTAAATAAATTTGTTTACACTCAAATTTTTTTCTTTTTAAAGCATTACCGATGTTTATTTATATTTCAAAGTTAGATTTTCTTTCTAGCGTTACGTTCAAATGTTCGAACAGCTCACAAAGTCTCATTCCTAAGTTGAAGACCAAATATAAATATTCATTTTTAAATTAAATCTTAATTCTATTTTATATTTTAAACGTTGAAATTTTATGGGCCGTTACATATTGAGTGCCTCCGGTTTCGTTCAGACCCAGAACGAACTTGTAAATGGACTGTGTGTCTGACATTGGATTTTGTTCTGTGCTAATTGATCTCTATTAAATATATATCTGTTGGCGGTAGAGAATTTATTCTCTTGCTTAACGCCCTTTTCTGAGACGTACGAGCTCAGAGGTTATATATCGATAGAAATCAGTCGCATGGAGTGAATTGCCTGTGTGGCACGCCTAAGTGGCAGATGATCAAGGCTTCTGTTGAAAAGCAAAGTCTTGTGGTTGATGATCAAAGCACGGCCTGTGTGACATAGCTTTGTGTATAGCGTTGTTTTGCGAGCCTCACACCCCGATATGAGCCAGAAACGGGAGAAGGACTTCAGGGACGACATGCGTTTCCTTCTAGCTAGGAGTGGTGCTTTGGGTTTTGCACGCCCGTGTATTTTACTTATGTGGATGATGGAAAGCGAGGCCTCAGTTTGCTTCGGTCTCTTCGGAGCCGATGGTGTGGTCGGATATGACCAGTGACGCCCCATCGGCCGGGGAAACGCAGTGTTCAGGAATTTTAATCCACATCGGTGGACCGACCCTGACGATCCAAGGCTTGACCGAGTACTTGCCTGAGACACGGGCTAGAGTGTCTCGAATTCAGTAAGGACGATCCCTTGCTTTGGTTCATGACGGAAATCCAATTTCCAAATACGATACCATGCGGTTTTGATTGTATATATATATGTCGAAATGATATATGGTACCCATGTCGTCTATGATTGATAGTTAAGATTGAAATTGTTTTTGAAACATATATACACTAGCAATAATATCAAATGCTTTTGTTTTATTCGTATCAAGCATATTTTGGCCATTATAAGGTAAAACTCTATCCTTTGGTTTGTGTTGCATTGTGTGATGGGAACTGAGTCTTATAATGGCTTCATTTTTATAAAAAGCATTGTGATGTTTAAAAGATTTATTTGTTTTAAAGTACTGGCAATCCAATGGAGTAAACCCGTTCCGCGAACGTGGCGTGGTCCTGTGATTAGCCATATTATAAAATGTGTTAAGTAGATTTCTCATACCAGTCCCATGACTGACTCGTAGTTTGTTTCACTTGCAAATTCGGGCGCCCCTTTTTTCTACATGGGCAGCCTTGTATTCAGGTTTTAGCAGGCTCTTTCTGGATAGCTGGAGCTGAAGATAGATTCTATCATTTATCTCTATTTATGCTGTTCAGCTCCTATTGTACATATTATGTTTTGTTTTCTGCTATAGGCATTTATGTATAGCTGAACTGTATTTGTACTAAGTATGATCCTATATACTGTGTAACTCTGATGATTATGTTTATCCAGTTATTCTATTGTACATTATTTGGTGTATTTATTTATTTCTGTTATGCTATTATCTGTTTATGTGTTATATTCCAAAGATTACCCTTGCCACCGTCCTGCGGGGTTTGGGGTCGTCACATGTTATATAGGATTTAAAATCTGAAATTATCTCTGATTTCACATTATGATTTGGTCGTGTTATATTTGTGAATTTTGGGGCTTGACTTTTAACTGTTCCTAAACTTCTGGAGATTTCTTCAATTTAAATATTGTGTTAACATATGAAACTTCTAAAAAAATTCTCAATAGAGAAATAATCTGTGAATATCCTTCCTAATATATTTCATATATACTCCCAAATTTGAACTCTAATCTTCTGGAAACTTTGAACTTGCATGTGACTTTATTGGATATATTTTTTAATCTTGACTTTGAAATCTCCATAGCTTCTGGAAATTGATTGAGTTTGAAAGATCCATACTTTCTGGAATTATTTTTGATTTAGACCGTATATCATTGGTCTTGAGTTTTTGGCTTTGAGTTTAATACCTTAATTTCTGGAACTTTGCTTTAACTATGCTAGGAACAGATGTTAAAATATGTACACTTGAATTTTTTTCATGGCTGGTTGAACAGATGCATGCCTTTGCCTTGAAGTTCTTAGATAAAAATAGTTGCTATACTCCTGCTTGTCATTGAACATATTTAATACTCGACTTGTTAGTATCTTCCTGTACCATGTGGTGTTCATCTGCCTGTATTGCTTATGGCTTGTATACTTTTTGTTAAAAATTTATTCAAACAGATGTTAAAATAAAACTGATACTACACGATGATTTTCCATATACTTGATCATTAGCTTGCTTCTGTGGTGCTTTCATTTGGGATGGTGCATATATGTTTTGTTGTATACTTTAAACTTGTGTCACCCTTTTTTTGCATTTACATGTGCATTGATGAGTGCATCTGCTACTAGTTTTGTCATAACCATATTGTTGAACTCAACATGTACTTGAATCATCCACGACCTTGTGTTATACTTTGTGTATGCATTTTGTCATGCTCATTGGTTGCTATGCTTTATGTGTTCTTATTAAACCTGCACTTGTGGTCTTTGCATTTGACATGCATGAAAACAGTTCCTTGCCAGTGCACTTTTCTGAAATTAACTTGTCTGGTGCTTGCTTTACTTGCTTAAGAACAGATCACTATACTTGATACTTGATTAAACTTATGCTTTTGCATATTTTAGTCATTTGATTGCTGCAACCTGCTCTTGCCTGAATTAAATCCCTATGTCACTTTTAAATCTGACCTGCACTTGTATACTCACTTGTGTTTCGGGCTTGTGCATGTGTCATTTGTGTGCATCTGTGTGCATGCTTATAAGCTTGCCATCACTTTATTTTGCCGACCTGTGTCCATGCTTACTTGCATGTTAATTATATATGTGCACTGAGTCGAGTTGGTCCACGTGGATGCTCCTCAATTGCTATACTCCATTTTGATTGGCGAGGCAGTGCATGCGTGTATATTTTATACACGTGTGTACATGCAGTCATTCAGAATAATTTTCCTGTCCTTGGAAAAAAATATGATAAGAAAATATACTATTCTTGGTCTAGTTTGAATGTATTCGATTTTGATATAGTATTGTGTCACACTTGCATGTCAGACCAAGTCAGAAAAATGATGAAAAACACACCGAAATTCTAGGGCAAATAAAATTTAAAATAAATTTAGATTTATATGCACTCAAGTTTGTTTCTATTCCAGTCTGCTGTGTGTAGCTCTAAATGTGACAGGAGTGGATGACTGGACTGATAGCTGGACAGGATCTGGAGCACATGAAGACAAATATGTGTGTCTGTGTATACACGAATGAGTGAACGAGCGAATTGTAGTGATGCAATAACTGTATACTAAAGTGATGAGAGTTGTAGTGAGGAACAAATGTACAGAATGAGAAAATTGTACTGACATTTGTAATAAACAAATTTGATTGAAATAAAATATTATTTTATTATGTTCAAACAAGTTTGTCTATCATATTCAATTTATTTATGAGTACAATATCATGTGAAGTAATATCTATGAATATACAATAGTGGAGTCTGAATGTTGTACTATTCAAATATTGAAATAAAATATTTATTTGAATAAATATACTGTGTGAATATTCAATTATGCACACTAGTACATTATTCAATAAATATTTAATGAAATGTAAAATAGTACAATTACAAACACCTTTAAATAATATTATATGTTTGTTATCATCAAACAAAAATCATACAACACATTGTTGTACCCAACAGGATTGACTCGGGTGGGACTTGAGCACGAGAGATAATGGATTAATTCGAGTGAGACTCGAACTAAAAAATGGAATTGTCACGGATGGCTTGGGGATTAGGAGCACCAAGGAATCATCGTTAGTTGAAGTTTCTAACGGACTCAAAGCGGGGGTATCTTGTGGATGCCTATCAGGATCCGAGAGATCGAGTACCATGGATCGCTCGAGGAGTGATCCAATTGTCTCGAGGAGTCAAATGTACATGGGATGTGCAGCCTGACCAGAACCGGGGTTTCCATTAGCTCTTGATGGATGGTAACAACCAGTCTTTCAATATCGATGCATCTAAGGCTGTAATCGGTGATAGCTAGGTTATTGCTTGTTATTAATGCTATGGTTTCTTGTTTTTTTACTCTTCTTTTTCCTTTGGGTAGGCTATAATGTAGGACATTCAAGTGAAGCGGGATTGGGATTCCTATTCTGATTCCTATCTAATCTGTGTGTTTTTAGCATATTATAATGAGATTATTACTTGTAACACCCCGTAAAAATGTTAAAACCATAAATCAAGGCAGAATTAAATTTTAAAATAAGAATCAAGGGAAATGGGTTGCGCCATTGCGTTCGTCTCGAAATTCTGCTTGAAAACGAGTCCGTATGAGGGAGATATGACCCTTCGAAGTTTCAAGGATTTTCATAACAGAAAAACAGCTCGAAATTCGAATTTAAATTCGAATTCAAAACCCAGAACAGGTTGGGCGGGAAATTTCCCGCCCAGGGACCAGGTCGACCTGGGGGTCGACCATAGTGTCGACCTCCCAGGGACCAGGTCGACCATAGTGTCGACCTGGGGGTCGACCTGGTACTGTAGCCCAGTTTTGAGCCTGGGTTCATTCTGATGTATCCGGTCTCGTTTTCTGTCTAGATTCGTCCGCCTAATCCTATATAAACAGCCTCCTAGCCTCATTCTCTTTACACCATTTCATTCTCTCCTTATGCTGCCTCACGAATAATTGAAATAAATAAATTAAAATAAAATACGAAGACTACTTCTTGAAGACTACGACTAGGAATTTCAAATTGGAGATTCAAATCAAGTTAGAGCTTCAAGAAGGGAAGGAATGGCTAATTCAATGGCTTCGAGCAACGTCGCGCGAATTATAGCAAATCACCTCAACGTTATCTTATTATCCTTTTCTAAAACCGATCAATGTAAGTCAGTTACTTTTTAGATTTGAACGTCTAGATATTTTTGTGGCATGTAATTAAATGGATATAAGAATATGCCTAATCCTCTCATTTGAATCTGTGCTTGTATATGCCTTTGGATCTAATTAAGAACTATTGAGATTAATTACCGATAAGACTATGCCTATGCATATGACTGTGAACATAAGACTATGCCTATGACTGTGAACATAAGACTATGCCTATGCCTATGACTGTGAACATAAGACTATGCCTATGCCTATGCATATGACGGTGGACATAAGACTATTGCCTATAACTATGACAAGGACAATTTTGGCCAATCACCTATGACTCATGACTATGAGATTATGGCCTATGATTATGAACATAAGACTATTGTCCATGACCTTGACTTTGAAATTATTACAGTTATTTGCCTATGACTATTTAGGGTAATTGCCTAGGACTATTTTGTGGTTAATTGCCTAGGACTATTGTGGTTAATTTGCCTATGACTAGTATGGTTAGTTGCTTATGCCCATAACACTATAGTTACAAATCATGTTGTACACCGAACTGGCATTATGTTGGACCAAATCACCTATGCCTATTCCCTAAATTATGTTGATCTGATATTTATGATGTAGCTTGTCTAGTTTATTCTTATTCACTGTTGTGTACATCAAACTTATTGGAACCATTATCTTTGTATTTGGTTCGCTTTCGCATGCCTATTCCTTTATGTCAAATTCTCGTGCTTATCCCCTGTTCCTTTTGTTAAGTTTCATTTCATAAGTACCTAGAAACTTGTGAAATCATGTTATACGTACGACTATGGCAGGGGAATTTGGGCGTAACTTAATTTGTATAATTTGGCATAATAAATATGTTGATCTGAATTGGCTATAAATATTACATGCATACTAGACTTGGGCGTATAATGGTAAATTGTTAATTGGCCGCAAAATATGGAATTGGCATGTAAGCCAAGTTTTGGGCATAAACTGTAAACTAGAATATCAAATCTAGTTTTGACATGAACTGTAAATGAGGATACTAGATCTAAATTGGCATAAAACTGCAAGTTGGGTTAAATGATCGGTAAATCAAGATTTGGGCCTAGAATATAGGTATGTTAGTAGGCATGACAAATGAATATAACATAGGCCAAATTTGTTTAAAAGAGTCGTTAGCAATTTACATATAGACAAACAAGATAAATATGTAAATCTAGGGAAAGACGAATATGCCTAACCTGAGGTTAGATTGAGTTACAGTATAAGACTGCCCGGAACCGCCCGGCAAATCCAACAACCGTAACAATACCTATCTAATGTGGGTGGTTAGACCATTGAGCCCAAAAGGACCCGAGGTTAGACTGAGTTGCAGTGTAAATCTGCCCGGAACCGACAGGCACATCCAGTGACCGCAACGATATCTGTCTAATGTGAGTGGTTGGTGCTTTAAAGAATAATTTAAAGCTAAGAAACGGTTAAGCTAGAATGGGAGGGTTAATTCCATAGGAACACTTAACCAACTTAACATGTTAACAAGACTTGTAGGGGTTAAATAGCCGTTATAACATGTTGACTAAACAAGTGGGTGAGGTTAAGAAAAGGTTTAGCCGTTATAACATGTTAACTAGACTAGAAGGTGGGGTTAAGTAAAATACACTTAGCCAATTTAACATGTTAACTAGAAGGTGGAGTTAAGTAAGCTTAGAACACTTAGCCATCATAGTGTGACAAACGAACAAGGTTAAGTTAAAAGATAAAGGGGCAATACTTAACCATTAGAATATGTGAATTAAACAGATGTTAGGGTTAAGTTAACTAAGGGAACACTTAACCAATACAAGATGAAAGGGTGGGGTTAAGTAATAAGAAATACTTAACCAATATAATCTTGGTTTGTGGTAGGGTTAAGTCAATCATGAATTACTGATAACACTTAACCAGTTTAACGTGACAAATGAATAGGTTAAGTTAACTTGAATTGATTAATGACACTTAACCAATCCAACTTTACGAGAAAAAGAACTAAGTAGTAAACCTTAGTTAAGAGGGTTAAGTTGTAAACCTTAGTTAAGAAAACGACGGTTCAGGAAACTAAGTAGTAAACCTTAGTTAAGGGAACTAAGTGGTAAACCTTAGTAGAATACGAGAAGGAGCAAACGTCCATCTGATCTTAAAGAAGGTTCCAACGAACTGGGGTACGAAGCATGCGGCTTCGAGGGGACGTGAGGGTACTCTTGGTATCCCTCTGTGAGGCGGAAGATGATCCGCTTGGGCTCACAGAGGTTAAGGTCTACGTTAGAAGAACCAAGGGTATGCCTTGGTTGCAATATAAGGCAACCTAAAGACTAGGATGGACCAGCGTGATTCGGCGAGACCAGTAGCCCTGTGATAACAACTCGTCGTTTGCCTACCATCTTGAGTCAATCGTGATACGTGAAGCGGAAAGGCGAAGAACTCCAACAGACCATATACTTGCTATCAAGTTATGGGTGCGGATGGCCATAGGTTAGTGGGGCATAGAGGGCCTGCGTATTTCTCATTTTTCAATGTGTGCCTTTCATTAGTTGAGGGAGGGGTCAGGTGGGACCATAGCCACTGGAAAAACAGACCTTAGCATCTGCATCGACAGATATCTGAAAGCTCCCGACCGAGTTCCGTGTTTCTTGATTTGCCCTGCCGCGAGACTCGGGTCGCACATATAGAGGACATGTGCATCTAGACAAGCGATAATGATCCATGACACATACGTGGGGAAAGTCTAGGAACATATACCACTCTGGTTAGTGTGTCCTAGATCAGGGGCGCCGTTCGACAGGTAGCATAATCCCTAGTTGGACCTAGGTCACGTAAACCCCAAAATCCGAGAAATGTTCAATATGTAGCATAAACCCCAGTAGCCTTGGGTAGCGAAAACCCTGGTTGGATCTAGAATGCGCTCGATATAAAACCCTAGGTTAGACCTAGGTAATAAATGATAGATGTACACTTGAAACAACCAAAATTGTGGGAATTGGGATCACGTATCTGTTCTTATCAGTTTATACAGATTACTAGTTAGGTGGTGCAGAGATATAGAAACCAGAATAACAAGGTAATCACGAAGCAGAAAAATATGGAAGCATATTCAGTTTATCAGTATATTCATCTTGTCGGTAGATCCAGTTTATCAGTACATCAGTTTTATCTTGCCTTAGCATATCTTGCATTATCTTGTTAGCCCTATCATCATGGTATTGTCTTGTATTCAGTTAAGTTCATGTCATGTTGTTTTTACCTGTTCACATGCTGAAAGTTTCTGAACTGACCAGACTTTATGTCTGACTCTGTTTTCTTTCGCTTTCTTGTCTTCCGTCCCCCCCCCCCCCAGGTTCGCAGGGAGGGAATGTTACTACTTAGCTCAGTTTTCTTTCCAAGATTTAAGATTAGTCGAAGTTTTCCTTGGATTCACTTTTCCATTGCTATGGCTGGCCCATACTACATTGGGGAATATAAAAGTTATTTTATGCTTCTTCATTTTGTAAGACATATGCTCTGGTATTGGAAAACAATTATTGTACAAACTATTTTATCAATAAAGAAAAGTTCTATTTATCCGCTGTTTTAATTTTGTCTGTCTTGTAATTTATCTGTATCTTTTACCTATAACTCTTCACCGAAGTTAAGGCATTCCCTTTGTGAGTGACCTTAACGGATGTGGGGTGTTACACGTGGTATCAGAGCTGAAGGTTACCGGATCAGATAAAAGATTTGAAAAATTATTTTCAAAACGGTTTTTAAAGAAGCATTTTTCAAAAGAAAAGTTTTTTTTTAAAGGCATATTCCCCAAAAGCCATACGCACTATCTTCTGATCCTCTGTTTGAATTCTTGTCTCCGGGGCTCCTGGATTTCTGGGAGGTAACCTCATCGCGACACGGTTCCGTAGGCTTGATAAGACTACGATACCTATCGAAGGGCAAAGTAGTGCCCGACTTCCATCTATAGCCGTAGTAGTTTCACCTGCAGCTAGTTTTTCTTTCAAGCTTTGAAGGGATTTCCTTGCGATGGAGGCAGCTTTTGAGAAACTTGTCAATATGATTACACAGGGAAGGTAAAGATGAGGGAGTTTAGCTAGGGAGCTCAACGCAAGGACGAGAAATTCATGGGTATAAACTCGACTCACGAAGAAAGAAGGAATTATAAAACCTAAGACGATGGGAAGTATCTTTTCCATGGTATAATGGGGTGTATAATTAAGGACAAGGGCAAGGACGAGGGACAGGATTTTCAGAAATGAGAGTGCATGCTTTCACCACCAGAATACCTGAGAGAGAGATAGTAAAGTCTCTGTTGGAAAAGTTTAGCTTTTTGTTTTGATCAACCAGTTAGTACTCTTTTGATCTTAGCGCTTCGCATTTGTTCATATCTACTTCCATAGTTGATTCTCTGCACCTTAGTATTTGTATAGTAGAAGATCCTGTTAGTGTCTCAAATCCAATTGGTGGTTCGGCCCGTTTACCTTTGGTTTGTAAGGATTTGAGAATAACTATATTAAGTGTTGAGTTTAAGCGTAATGCTTATGTTTTTGGTTCCATGGGCTATGAGTTGATTCTAGGCATGGGTTGGTTGGCTGGTAATTCTGAAAGGAGGGTAATTAGACTTTTGACTTGCCTTGGGAATACCCTCGAGATTCCGTGTAAAGAATCTATTAGGCTTAGTTAGCTAGAATCGCTTAATGCATTTATCGACGATTTGCAATCCGTTAGGGTAGTCCATGAGTACGCATATGTTTTTGATTAGGAGTTTACCCCTAAAACGCGAGATAGACTTCCGCATATATCCAGTTGACAATGCAAAACCAGCTATTCGATCAATGACAGTTTTGGAAATAGAGGTCAAGAAGCTTCGCAATCGTGGAGATTAATTAGATAAGGTACAAAATAGTGAAGCTCAAGAAGATGCGACTTAGAAGACTAGATGCACGCATCATACCCTTTTTCTTAAGGGTACATCCTTGATCTCCTTTTTCCAGGAATTTTATGCATACTTTCTAGCTTTTAAGGTATATCCTCTAGGGCATATCATCGATCCTTAGGTAGAAGCCAATGGATGTAAACATGTATTTGAAACATGTTATGATTGATGGTTGCAAATGGTTGCTCATGGATGCATATACACACCATAGGCACTAGAACGACTCAGTCACTTTCATAATGCATTAGTATATATGTATTTGCTTAACTGATTTAACTGGATATGTTATCATATGGATATTGCATATGGATGAATGGCTATGCACACATGTAGTATTTACATAACTAGGGATGCTTGCATACATGATTGGACGCATGGCACTGACATAATTCGCATTAAGGAGGTCAACTGAATTAGTAGACCGCTTGATTTTGCATTAGATAAAGACATATACACACACTATGCATATGAATATGAAAGCATTAGAATTCTTTTAAAGGACAATGAATCCCTGTGATTGAATGGTTGAGTAGATGGTTGATTGGATGGTAGGACACATTCTTCCTAACTTGAAGATTTCGGGGACGAAATCCTTTTAAGGGGGGGGGGGGGGGGGGAGAATGTAACACCCCGTAAAAATGTTAAAACCATAAATCAAGGCAGAATTAAATTTTAAAATAAGAATCAAGAGAAAAGGGTTGCGCCATTGCATTCGTCTCAAAATTCTGCTTGGAAACGAGTCCGAGTTTTCGAGAAACGGAGTCCGTATGAGGGAGATATGACCCTCCGAAGTTTCAAGGATTTTTAGAACAGAAAAACAGCTCGAAATTCGAATTCAAAACCCAGAACAGGCTGGGCAGGAAATTTCCCGCCTAGGGACCAGGTCGACCTGAGGGTCGACCATAGTGTCGACCTCCCAGGGACCAGGTCGACCATAGTGTCGACCTGGGGGTCGACCTGGTACTGTAGCCCAGTTTTGAGCCTGGGTTCATTCTGATGTATCTGGTCTCGTTTTCTGTCTCGATTCGTCCACCTAATCCTATATAAACAGCCTCCTAGCCTCATTCTCTTTACACCATTTCATTCTCTCCTTATGCTGCCTCTGGAATAATTGAAATAAATAAATTAAAATAAAATACGAAGACTACTTCTTGAAGACTACGGCTAGGAATTTCAAATTGGAGATTCAAATCAAGTTAGAGCTTCAAGAAGGGAAGGAATGGCTAATTCAACAGCTTCGAGCAACGTCGTGCGAATCATAGCAAATCACCTCAACGTTATCTTATTATCCTTTTCTAAAACCGATTAATGTAAGTCAGTTACTTTTTAGGTTTGAATGTCTAGATCTTTTTGTGGCATGTAATTAAATGGATATAAGAATATGCCTGATCCTCTCATTTGAATCTGTGCTTGTATATGCCTTTGGATCTAATTAAGAACTATTGAGATTAATTACCGATAAGACTATGCCTATGCCTATGACTGTGAACATAAGACTATGCCTATGCCTATGACTGTGAACATAAGACTATGCCTATGCCTATGACTGTAAACATAAGACTATGCCTATGCCTATGACTGTGAACATACACTACAACAAAATATGATATTGATAACGCTTTTTAATAACACGATTTTTTGAACTGTTATTAATTACACTTAATTCTTGTTCTGGCGCATGATATTGTTTTAGTCATATTAGTGTAACGCTCTTTTCACAATTCCCTTCGTCTTTTCACGAATTATTCTATCTCCCCTCCAAAACCATTCTTCTTCCTCCAAAACAACGCCTCAACAGAAAAAACACCGATATGTTGAAAACCACCAATCTGCCTAAAACCACCACCGATCTACTGAAAACCATCGATCTGCCTTCAATATCCTCAACCGACTATTGTCTCTCAACCCTCCAGAACCACTGATCTGTCGAAAATCGCAGAAACCCTAATCAGCAAATAACCTAACCGATGCAGCATCATCTGCCAGACTGCCACCGCTACTGCGTGCTCCACCACTTTTTTGCGTGCACCGTCAGATAGTTTTTCACTCCACTACAGGTATTAATCTTTATCGTAGCTCATATTTTAATTCAGGTGTATCAGACTTAATTGGGATTGCTGTAAAATTTTTTTGAATATATACTGAAATATAGTTTAGGTTTTGTCTTGAAACTGGAAAATATATAAAAGAATCATGTTCAATTCTGCTTTTTTCTTTAATCCAGCAAATATATACTGAAATATGGTTTAAATTTCTATTTTCAGTTCGATCCGTTGTGTCTGATTCTGAAAATTCATTGGCATTTTGCACTGTAAAAATTATCATACTTTATAGGGGTCTATGCGATCCTATTATGATTATCCACTGGGAGTAAACATTCAGTACCTCATTTCACTGTATCAACTTCACCTTTTAGTTATTAATTGTAAGCTTGTGATTTTTTAACTAAAGATCTTTTGTTTTCCTTCTATTGACACCAGGTTCAAAATTTTGGAGGACCTTTCTTTTTAGTTGTAAGTGACAAAAAAACTTTGGCTGAGGTCAAGACACATATTCAGGAAAAACTTCATTGCAAAGGTAGTTATTAATTTTTTCACCTTAATCCATTGATGCAGCATGCATGCATCTTGTTCAGTCTGTGGACTTAAAAATATACTAATGTTCATATTGATTATGAAGTTTCCACTTTCATTCTTCTTAAATGTTGCTCACTTCTCTATTTGTGTTGTTCAGTTATATGTATTGCTATTGCGTATTGCATAAGGAAGATAGTTTTTTATTCATACATATGTCTATCTACCTACTTCAAGGATGTGTAGTTGTGCAAAAAATTTATATTTTGTGTATATGGTTTATACTTTATAGGAAGCTTTGCATTTCAAATTATATTCGAAGTTGATACACCAGAACTTTTTCATATCTAGTCTATTATGTTTGATTATTATTACTACCACTATATTTTGTTCAGTAGATGTTTTAGCTTTCAGTTATTGCATACATAATGCCTGTATGAAGTATTAAAAATTTATATTCGGGTTTGGTAACACACTTCCAGTTGTGAACTCAGCTACACTCTGCTTCCAGCTTGATTTATTATGAATTTAGTGCATTTTTGAGAAAATAAGTATGTCTAACATGTTCTATAATGGATACATATCTACTTTCATCTTGACTTTGTTGTTCCCTCAAAGATAGATTCGATAATAAGGTTTAAATTTTTAATAACTTATGCAATTGTGCTTATGCTTTCTAAGTATAGCATGTTATTAATCGAATTTTGCAACTCTTAGTTTATTTTCCAAAAAAAAGATTTGATAAAAATGAAATAAAATTGGTGGTTTTAGTATTAAAAAAAATCGGTGAATAGCTCTTACATGGCCAGTTCTCATATTATGTTCACCTATGGCAAACTTAGATTTCGTAATACATGTTATGCAATCTTGAATTATAAGTGTCGGTCTCATGTTATATGGCAGGATTTGATTACTTAAAATTCTAGCATTCCTTTCTAGTCAAATGTTTCCAGTTGTCATTTAATAGTCCTTTGTTCTAAAAAAAAGTAGCTCAAGTGTTCTACAATTGTTGTTAAGCTCGATCCATGAATAACTTGGATTCATAAACTTTGCCTCGGTTGAATCCATATTGACACTGAGCAAAAGCAATTGAATAACGGTGGTCGCTTAATTCTTATCTTTCTTGTATAGAACGCATTTGATGTTCAGAGAGTTATTCTATTTTCTAATGATGTGTACTATTTTCAGTTTTAATGAAACACTTTTTGCTATTTTGGAGGTAAATTTTGTTTCATATGCGTTAAAATGCATGCATAAAGTTGGCTTTCTTTCTATTACAATTTCTGTCAAATTTCAAAGAATTATTTTCAGTCAAATTTTGTTTCATGTTTCATATTTCAGTCAGATTTTAAGTATTCCTTATTCAAAGTGATTCTTAATTGCTAAGGCATTCACCTGTCATTTTATATAGTTTCTGTTTAAAGCCTTTAGGAGTTCAGTTCAACACAAATGTATCCAATATAATTTGTGACTAGCACAACATTTTACAGTTTTAATTAATTTCACACTCATTATTTGAACAAGTAATTTATTCATAGTAAAATATACAGTAATTCCAACTTAGTTGAAATTCTATGGCTGCCACCAACATGTATTGGAACAAAAACTGTTTAATTCTAAGTGACATGTTTTTTTTATAACAAGCATACAAACTTAACATTGATTTTCTATAAAAACACTTGCCAACTAGCACACGAGAATACATTCACTTTCTTATTAGTTCCAACTCATGTGATATTAGAAAACTCGCATATTTTATCATCTCGGTTGGGTTTCTTGATTGATTGCACACTGCAACCTGCATTGAGTTAAATAGACAATCAAGCTTAGTCTTCCAATGTGAATATAAGCTGATTGAATATCTTTGCTTATTTATTGATGCCATATTAATAAATAAATAAAGACTAAGCTAAGGGTATTAGGATTTTCTTTTTTGTTGCCATGTTAATCTAGGATTTCCACTTATTATTCATTAAAACCACTACGACTTATTTGGTTTTGTAAAAATGTAATATTGGGGTTGCCAATTTAAATGGAGTCATTTATAGTCTATTTTCATGCATGGGTTTATCAATCAGGTATTTCATTGTCAAATTTAATGCAGGATTGACGTAATTTAGGAACAATACAAAGATATGGTTTGCTTATTTTTGTAAACATGCCCATCAATTTAGTAAATTTACTTTTACATATCATCAAATTTCAATTGTTAGAAACAAATTTACGATTTCTTTCCTGTTAATCATAGGCATTTTCTTCTATTTTAGAGCTATATCAAAGCTGACTACATGTTCACGTTAATTCACCTTAAACTTAAGTGTCTTTTATGTTCCATGAGAGATACTCTGTATTGCGTGAACTGCCTCTAAGATAGCTAACTGTTAGTGCTTACAAGCATAGAGGTAAATATCCAATTTTTACGATTTCTTTCCTTTGATTTTATTTGATATAAAGAATATATTTGTTCAACCATGTCAGAATATTGATAGTTATGAGGTATGAACAGTAATTTCATTGGATGATGCAATTTAGGCACTGTTATTTATGTCATTAATTTAAAATTATAGTCTATATCTCGCAAAAGTACATTGAAAAAGTTTTCTAAAAGAAAATATGTTTGATGACTTATGAGCCATTAGGCCTTAAAATTCCATCAAAAACAATTTTCTGAAAACAAATGTGTTGGATAACCTTTGGTCCCTGTCAAAAAACAAATTATTAACTGAACAATGGCATAGGAATTATGTATGAATTTCATGGATGTTAGTAATATTTCCAAGCATGTATATTAGGTTGATCTATAGACATTCCTGCTAAATTATGTGTTTGATAAAGGAACTACTTAAGTTATTTCATTACATAATATTCAATTATGATAATGCAAATTCATCCTTGATTAAAAATGATTGGGTTGAAATTTATTTTTTGGCTTTCTTAAAATCCAGGCTGGATCTGTATAATGCAAATTACTTCTGGTTTGCCCAACTTGCCCAACTATAGCTTGGGATGTTTGCATATTGGCACTATAAAGGTAAGACTATTTATCTACAGTCAGGTCTCTTTACTTACTAGTAATATGTTAATCATTTCAAGATATGTTAATCGTTTCAATTCAAATGCATGGTGTATGTGTATACTGTTGCTACATTTGAATTTTAGGAGCTCACAAATACATGTACTTTTCTACAAATACGTATACTTTTCTACATACGTGTATGTGTGACTCTATGCATGATGTATGTTTAAACTGTTGCCATTTAGGAAGCGGGTTGATGCACATGATGTTCCTGACTATTACGATGTTATCAAAGATCCAATGGGTTAGTGCACTTATTAATTTAATTTCCGAAGTCCAGTTTTTCATAGTTACTTATTATGTATATCTGATTTGAGACTAAACATTAATCCAGACTTCTATGATTTTCTCATGCATTAGCTTCTGCTATGAAAATATATATAGGCTACTAAATAGATTCACCTAATGCAATTGTAATTCTGCTCTGAAATGTGAAAGAGAAATATATCAAATTTTTAATTATAATTGGCTTGAGAAGGTAAGATTTGCCCTCAGGCACCAAAAACACAGTTGTATTTTGTTCAGTTGACGCGCATGCTTCATTCCATCCTTTTTCAAATGACTGCAGGAGCATGCGTCAAATACATTATGAGCAATATGATTTTGGTCTGAATATGGCCGTCTGGATATATTACATAGCTAATTTGTTGTGAAAATACAAATTACATTAAAGGAAAAACAGCTAAACTGCATACACTAGTGTACGTACTAGAATCATACGATTGTAAGTAAACATATAGTTATAATCTGATAAATTTTACATGAGCAGAAATAATGGAAGTGGATATTGGAATCATATTCATGATACACAAGTAAATGCAAAATCGAGTTTTACAAATGCGTGTATTTGTATCTGAATGTAGAGCAATGTATGTACATCTGGAAATATGTGGATTCCTGATATATTAACATATCTACTTATAAAATACACAATTTTTTTTTGTAGCTCAAATATGCATAGCTCACCTCATTGTTGAATGTTATTCCATCACCTTTAATGCCAAAATCGTGACGCTCACAATTCGGTGCAATTCCAGAATATCAAAGTCAAAAAAAATAGAGTATTAAAAGTGAGTACATGATATGTTAGCTGAACTGCTAGTGTCCTTTCATGTTTTTGGTGTCTGAGTCAATGAACGGAGGAGGTGCTAGTGTTGACGAGTGAGTTATAGGAGTTAGATTCCGTAAATCAGGAAAATTCCACCAAATAACATTTCTGAATTTTAAGAGGATCCAAATTTTATGAATGGAAAATCAAGTTTCAGAATGTTATCTTGGGTAAAGTGGATCTAAATTTTATGAATGGAAAATTAAGTTTCAGTATGTAAAATATTTGACCTTTTAAGTTTGACTTTTTCATAATTGTATATTAAAATTTTCGTTCTCATGTGTAGGAACAAAAGCGAATCATGTGGCTATTTTGGGATTGCTCAATCAGTGGGAGTGGATTAGCCATGCAAAATTTTATTTGTAATACACCTCTATAAGGAAGCTATAGCTGCAAAAGTTGCAGGTGAGCTTAATTTTGTTCTCTTTATTTAAATTCCAAACAAGGTATTCCAAAAATCTTTGGACTTATAGGCAGTTCAATTTCATGAGTTATAAAGCCAATTCTAAAACTATCCAATTGTATCCTTTGAGTGAGTGATATCTAAATTGTAATAATTTCAGTAACTATACACACTTCAGCAGAGTTGCCTTGGCATTCCCTTAGTCTCATTATCTTATAGTTCAGCATGAACAAAAATACAAATTCACCTGTTTACAGCTTGTATCTTTACGTTTGCTTATGGTGTAATTTCATGGATTTGATTTATAACTGATTCGATTTTCATGTTAGGTCTTGAAATCAGCTCAGTAAGGGAATGCTTCTCTTCCAGAGAAGCATGTTTTTAAGACTCTAAAAATCATTTGCTGATATTGATTAGTGATGAATGTAAATCATGAACTTTATATATACAAGTTATGTGTGCATTTAAGAAGATGTCTTCCTGCATCTATGTTCTACATGCATCGTTTAAGAGTCATGTAAACCATCATTCTGTATTTGAATGGAGAACTCATGCTTACATGTAATAGATTATTCAACTCCACTGCTAAAAGTAAGGAAAATAGTGGATTCACCTTATGTTGCATGTAACAGATAATAGTAGATTTTTTTTAAACTTAATTTACCCATAATAACATATCTAAATTTAATTTTCCATTCGTAACATACTGAGATTTGGTTATAAAATTTCGATCCGCTTTACCAAATAACATACTGAGTTAGATTTGGTTATTTATAGCTGTGATTTGGTTATATATAGGAGTTAGAGATAGTAAGAGGGTTTGCTATTTACTGGATATCATTTCTGGATTGATGCTAGAATCTATTGGACAATAATTGATGTTCGTGCTGCAATCCATGGAATAACATATCCGCAGATAGGCTTATTTAAAATAAAAAAAATTCAATGTCTTTCCATTTCTTCTTATGAATAGTGCAAGAAGTTAAATCCTACTCGAGAATGAATGGCAGATTACCATCTTGCACTTTGTTCAAGAGCTAACTTTGCCACTGATGTTAACCACTTTTTAGTTTCATAATCACCCAACTACAGTCCACTGATGAAATAATGCATGTGTGTGTGTGTATTATATGAAGCCTGAATGTTGTAATTAACTTCCTCCGCAATCATATATCCTAACGAGTAACAATATTGAATGGTTTTGTTCCTCATTATAGGAAATATAAAAATTGGTTCAAGCGTCAATAGTTCAATCATTAGCTGATGCGCCTGCATTCAAGAAAGCTTCTGGTGGGGCTCCAGCCAATGTAGCGGTTGGAATTGCTAGACTTGGTGGTTCATCGGCCTTTATTGGTGAGGTGGATGAAACTAGTGTTTTTGCTTATAGTTTTGTTACTATTTAACATCCTTATGCATATGATTGGGTTAAAAATTTACTTCCCTTTCTAGTTTCTTAGTTAAATATGAAAAAATAACATTGTCTTTATTTATATGACCATTTGAATTATATTAGAATATATTAACATGTTGGTGAAGATAAGTTTGGATACATGATGGCTGACATTTTAAAACAAAATAACATGAATAGAGAAGGGATGCGTTTTGACCCTAGTGCTAGAACAACATTGGCTTTTGTCACTCTGAGAACTGATGGTGAACGTGAGTTCATGTTTTATCGAAATCTAAGCGCTAATATGCTGCTTCAGGAGGAAAATCTTTCACTATAGATCTGTAAGCCTAATCACAGAACCATGCAAGTCAACACATATTGTTGCCACAAAAGTTGCAAAGGATGCTGGAGTTGTATGATCCAAATTTACGACTTCCATTGTGGCCATCTGCTAAGAGTGCTAGAGATGGAATCTTAAGCGTATGGGGTTCTGCTGATATTATCAAGGTATGCATTAGTTAATTTCATAAACTTTCATTTTTCTTACACTACATGGTCGATATTTCTTACCGAAGGTGGAGATTATGGTAAAGCAACAATTTCATAAACTTTCATTCACCAAATTTCAGACTACATTACAAAGTACTAACTAATTATGTCGCTACATAACGTTTCAAAATTGAAGTTAATGGGTATGTTCTTTGTTTTTATGATACTTAAGTGCAGACTAACTACATAAATATAAATATTTCAAAGAAAATTATTATGATGATTTACTATTCCCACCAAATTAGGTGTAGTTTGTTGGTTTTGATATAAATAGGGAAGCCAACTTTAAGTTTACAAGATATGTAGTACCCTTTCACAAAATTTTACAGTAGTTGGTAAAACTTTAAGACAATTCACCACATGAAAATGTTTACTCCTACATATGGGAGCAGGATAATACAACCGTGACATACAACAATGAAGTTATTTCCTGAACTTTAATTCAATATACGGTATCCATATATCATGTTTATTTAGTAATCATTGATTATTGTAATAGACTGGTTATACAACGGCTAAAATAAGGGGGGAAATTCCAAATGACTTAACATAGTGAACAAAGACATATTTTCGAAATGAAATTGTAGAGTGGATTTGTGGAGTAATATAAAAATGAAATTGTTTGAGAAAGAAGTATAGAAGAAGGTTGATTCTCTTATTTACGCAGTTTTTAATTATTTAATTTACATATATTTCATAAATAGGTGCTGATTTTCTTTGGCTTCAACGCACAAGGTTGAAGTACAGTGTTTGAACCGTTTGGTACGTCGTATGGTTCTTTTTAGTCTGAATTATATATACGTAATGAAGATAAATTCGTTCAGAATAGCATTGCAGTAAGACAGTGGACTGAGAAACTGTTGTAGTGTGTTGTAGTTGTAATTGCGTGCCAGGAAAAAGGGTAGCTTGTGTAGCATATTTAGGTATCGGAAGATGTTGTTTACATGTGAGGGAGAAGCATTTGTCGCTCCAACGTTATAATAAGTCTTCACAGGTAAGAGTGTGCTGAGGAAAAATGTACCAGCAGGCTACTGCAATGGAAGTCATGCAAGAGTTGAAATAGAAAGATGCTCGATTTGAAAGATGAGTAAACAAAGAAAAATATCATGTTGAAATAGAGATGGAATCTTAAGCGTATGGGATTCTACTGATATTATCAAGGTATGCATCAGTTAATTTCATAAACTTTCATTTTTCTTACACTACATGGTCAATATTTCTTACCGAAGGTGGAGGTTAATGGGTATGTTCTTTGTAATACATGTCTTCCATATTCCATTTAGCTGCACAGATTATCTCCATTATTGATCTAGAGGTGAAAATTCCCACAAATATGGACGAATACAACAATTATGAAGTTTTTCTGAATACAAGAATATTACAATGTACATGTAATACATGTCATACAAAATTCCATTTAGATAATCGTTCTGTTGAGTACATAAAAAGTTTTTTCCTTACATATTACTTAAGATCCTGCTCATATTCATGGCTGGTAGGTGACATACACAATGAACATGTCCTGCACCTGAGCCTATAAATATTTCACCATGTTTCTCATTATCTCATGACAGATAAAAAGTATTTCAAAAGTTTGTGTAACTTTTTATTTATTTATTTTAAAGACAATGATATTCTTTATGGACTGATTTGAATTTTTATATTTGCAGGTGCTAATTTTTTTTCATGAGGAAATAGGACATGCCAATGGAAGGGTGAGTTATTCAACAATATTACCCAGTTTGTATAACTTGTTATGATTGGTGTTTTGTCTAGCAGGTTTGGGCTGTTTTATCTAGCAAGATTGGGCTGTTTTGTCTTGTGTCTATTAACTGAACAATTATGAACTATGTTTTGTATTTTGTGTACTCATGTTGACATCAATGGGAATTAAAAACATATGTATTGAATTAGGTGTTAACTCATGGATTGAATTTCTTTTGTTAGTTGATACTTTATTTGCTATTAGTATATTTTGTGTGTTCGTCTATAACTTGTTATAAAGATTCATTTTGATTATTATTATTAAAATGTATAAGCTGTAGAGAGATTTTTACTGTAACATGTTAATTTAATAGCGTCATATGGAAGTTATCAAAGATATATGTTATAGCAGTAAAACATCGTTATGAATAATCTCAAATTTATTGAGATTAAGATGTATAATAGCGGTAAAAATGAGCTATTGTATTGACGTAGCGTAGCGGCAAAAATGAGCTATTGTATTGACGTAGCATAGCGGTAAAACTGTGTTATAAATATTTTCGCTTAGAATGAAATTTTGATGTATTATAGCGGTTAAAATGAGCTATTGTAATAAAGTAACATAGCGGCATATCAAACATGTTCATATACAGAAGTTATGAAACCGCTATCTTTCTTATTTATAGCGGCTGTGGGCCGCTATAAAATAGCAGTTCTGTTGTAGTGATAAGACTATGCCAATGCCTATGACGGTGGACATACGACTATTGCCTATAACTATGACAATGACAATTGTGGCCAATCACCTATGACTCATGACTATGAGATTATTGCCTATGATTATGAACATAAGACTATTGTCCATGACCTTGACTTAGAAATTATTACAGTTATTTGCCTATGACTATTTAGGGTAATTGCCTAGGACTATTTTGTGGTTAATTGCCTAGAACTATTGTGGTTAATTTGCCTATGACTAGAATGGTTAGTTGCTTATGCCCATAACACTATAGTTACAAATCATGTTGTACACCGAACTGGCATTATGTTGGACCAAATCACCTATGCCTATTCCCTAAATTATGTTGATCTTATATTTATGATGTAGCTTGTCTAGTTTATTCTTATTCACTGTTGTGTACATCAAACTTATTGGAACCATTATCTTTGTATTTGGTTGGCTTTCGCATGCCTATTCCTTTATGTCAAATTCTCGTGCTTATCCCCTGTTTCTTTTGTTAAGTTTCATTTCATAAGTACCTAGAAACTTGTGAAATCATGTTATACGTACGACTACGGCGGGGGAATTTGGGCGTAACTTAATTTGTATAATTTGGCATAATAAATATGTTGATCTGAATTGGCTATAAATATTACATGCATACTAGACTTGGGCGTATAATGGTAAATTGTTAATTGGCCGCAAAATATGGAATTGGCATGTAAGCCAAGTTTTGGGCATAAACTGTAAACTAGAATATCAAATATAGTTTTGACATGAACTGTAAATGAGGATAATAGATCTAAATTGGCATAAAACTGCAAGTTGGGTTAAATGATTGGTAAATCAAGATTTGGGCCTAGAATATAGGTATGTTAGTAGGCATGACAAATGAATATAACATAGGCCAAATTTGTTTAAAAGAGTCGTTAGCAATTTACATATAGACAAATAGGATAAATATGTAAATATAGGGAAAGACGAATATGCCTAACCCGAGGTTAGATTGAGTTACGGTATAAGACTGCCCGGAACCGCCCGGCAAATCCAGCAACCGTAATAATACCTATCTAATGTGGGTGGTTAGAGCATTGAGCCCAAAAGGACCCGAGGTTAGACTGGGTTGCGGTGTAAATCTGCCCAGAACCGACCGGCACATCCAGTGACTGCAACGATATCTGTCTAATGTGAGTGGTTGGTGCTTTAAAGAATAATTTAAAGCTAAGAAACGGTTAAGCTAGAATGGGAGGGTTAAGTCCATAGGAACACTTAACCAACTTAACATGTTAACAAGACTTGTAGGGGTTAAATAGCCGTTATAACATGTTGACTAAACAAGTGGGTGAGGTTTAGAAAAGGTTTAGCCGTTATAACATGTTAACTAGACTAGAAGGTGGGGTTAAGTAAAATACACTTAGCCAATTTAACATGTTAACTAGAAGGTGGAGTTAAGTAAGCTTAGAACACTTAGCCATCATAGTGTGACAAACGAACAAGGGTAAGTTAAAAGAAGAAGGGGCAATACTTAACCATTAGAATATGTGAATTAAACAGATGTTAGGGTTAAGTTAACTAAGGGAAAACTTAACCAATACAAGATGAAGGGGTGGGGTTAAGTAATAAGAAATACTTAACCAATATAATCTTGGTTTGTGGTAGGGTTAAGTCAATCATGAATTACTGATAACACTTAACCAGTTTAACGTGACAAATGAGTAGGTTAAGTTAACTTGAATTGACTAATGAATCCAACTTGACGAGAAAAAGAACTAAGTAGTAAACCTTAGTTAAGAGGGCTAAGTTGTAAATCTTAGTTAAGAAAACGACGGTTCAGGAAACTAAGTAGTAAACCTTAGTTAAGGGAACTAAGTGGTAAACCTTAGTAGAATACGAGAAGGTGCAAACGTCCATCTGATCTTAAAGAAGGTTCCAACGAACTGGGGTACGAAGCACGCGGTTTCGAGGGGACGTGAGGGTACTCTTGGTATCCCTCTGTGAGGCTGCAGATGATCCGCCTGGGCTCACAGAGGTTAAGGTCTGCGTTAGAAGAACCAAGGGTATGCCTTGGTTGCAATATAAGGCAACCTAAAGACTAGGATGGACCAGCGTGATTCGGCGAGACCAGTAGCCCTGTGATAGCAACTCGTCATTTACCTACCACCTTGAGTCAACCGTGGTACATGAAGCGGAAAGGCGGAGAACTCCAACAGACCATATACTTGCTATCTAGTTATGGGTGCGGATGGCCATAGGTTAGTGGGGCATAGAGGGCCTGCGTATAGTTCTCATTTTTCAAGGTGTTCCTTTCATTAGTTGAGGGAGGGGTCAGGTGGGACCATAGCCACTGGAAAAACATACCTTAGCATCTGCATCGGTAGATATCTGAATGCTCCCGACCGAGTTCCGTGTTTCTTGATTTGCCCTGCCACGAGACTCGGGTCGCACATATAGAGGACATGTGCATCTAGACAAGCGATAATGATCCACGACACATACGTGGGGAAAGTCTAGGAACATATACCACTCTGGTTAGTGTGTCCTAGATCAGGGGCGTCGTTTGATAGGTATCATAATCCCTAGTTGGACCAAGGTCACGTAAAACCTAAAATCCGAGAAACATTCAATAGGTAGCATAAACCCCAATAGCCCTGGGTAGCGAAAACCCTGGTTGGATCTAGAATGCGCTTGATATAAAACCCTAGGTTAGACCTAGGTAATAAATGATAGATGTACACTTGAAACAATCAAAATTGTGGGAATTGGGATCACGTATATGTTCTTATCGGTTTATACAGATTACTAGTTAGGTGGTGCAGAGATATAGAAACCAGAATAACAAGGTAATCACGAAGCAGAAAAAATATGGAAGCATATTCAGTTTATCAGTATATTCATCTTGTCGGTAGATCCAGTTTATCAGTACATTCAGTTTTATCTTGCCTTAGCATATCTTCCGTTATCTTGTTAGCCCTATCATCATGGTATTGTCTTGTATTCAGTTAAGTTCATGTCATGTTGTTTTTACCTGTTCACATGCTGAAAGTTACTGAACTTACCAGACTTTATGTTTGACTCTGTTTTCTTTCGCTTTCTTGTCTTTTGTTCCTCCCCTCCCCCAAGGTTCGCAGGGAGGGAATGTTACTACTTGGCTCAGTTTTCTTTCCAAGCTTGAAGATTAGTCGAAGTTTTCCTTGGATTCACTTTTCCATTGCTATGGCTGGCCCATACTACATTGGGGAATATAAAGGTTATTTTATGCTTCTTCATTTTGTAAGACAGATACTCTGGTATTGGAAAACAATTGTTGTACAAACTATTTTATCAATAAAGTAAAGTTCTATTTATCCGCTGTTTTAATTTTGTCTGTCTTGTAATTTAGCTGTATCTTTTGCCTATAACTCTCCACCGAAGTTAAGGTATTCCCTTTGTGAGTGACCTTAACGGATGTGGGGTGTTACATTACTTGCTAACTCTGTGGTTACAAGGACAGCTCAGGCGAGATATGAAATGTCTATTATCATATTATCCGATGTAATTGTTGATAGCTATTTTATCGCTCACTAAGACTGTTGTCTGAATCATGGTTTATGTCTCCTTGCATTACCTTAGGCTACTCATTGATATGATCAATGAGTAGACTGAGCAGCATGTTACATGTTTAGTGGCGTTGAAGTTGTATGGTGATGAGCAAGAAGCTGTTGTTTTATCTTGTATTATTGTATTACTTTTCCGCTATTTTGTTAAGGGACTCTATGGGATGTTGTAAGGCATGTTGTATTCATATATTCATATTGAGGTGTATTGTACCTGAGATTTTATAGTTTTATGGAGATGAGACCTTCAGTTCTGGTATGCTTCACTACTATATTCTGCTGTATATTATACTATTATATGTCATCTATGCACCGTTAGTTCTACGATAAGTTCTGTTTCTCGATTATCTACCTTGGCTATCGTCCCATATCTGCCTAACACGATGGATTAGTGTAGGAGGTGCGGGGTAGTCGCCACATTTGGTATTAGAGCTTTGGTTAATCGATTTACCCAAAGTTTGTAAGCGTAAAAGCGTATGAGAAACGTACTTGTAATTTTTAATAGATAACTACTATATTATATGTATATAGTGTTGTATAATAGGCTAGTAAGAACTTGAGCACCATTGCGGCCTTTCTCTGACGTGGACTATTCATTCTTGTTACAGAGTAAGAATGATTCGTCGAACTTCAAGACACGCTGTTAGGGATGAGCCTGCTGCTTGAGGGGTAGGAAGGCATTCCAGTCAAAAGCTATAGATGCTATGCCTGATTATCCTGCTATTGTCGAGGCCATGATGGTAGCAATCATGAAAAAAATACCCACTCTAGAGGAAGCAGTAGAGGATGGTGCTTCAGTGCTAGCACCTAGGGCGGTTGATTTTGCCGAGTTATGCAAGGATTATACTTCTCTGGATGGAAAGCCATTTGTTGGTAAAGAACCTCCTGTTGAGATTCAAAATTGATTGGACACTTGCATTCACATCTTTGGGGATTTAGGAATTAATGATGTGACCGAGAGGAAGCTTGCATCAAGGAAGCTGCAAAGACGAGTAATGGATTGGTGGAACTCTATAACTCTCAAGACTCCGGAGGACCAGATGACTTAGGATCAGTTTAGAACTAAGTTGGAGGAGAAGTTCATTTCTACGGTCCAGAAATCGGTACTCTTTAAGAAGTTTGTTGAGTTGAAGCAAGGCGGAAGGCTTATCTTTGAGTATGTGGTGGAGTTCGAAGCTTTGTCAACATTTGTTCATATATTGAGACTCCGTATCAAAAGAACAAGAAGTTTATTATGGGTTTGGACGAGGGTCTTGGATAGCAGCTTGTGGATCATATTAAGGATCCACATAAAAATACTCAAGAAGGCTTTGAGGAAGGAGAGTTTGTTTCCTGGTAAGGAAGAAGCTGTTGTTGAGAACAAGGAGGAGACAAAACCACAACAGGGTAGCAGGGGTAAGAAAAAGTGGAATGGAAAGAGAAAACAACAATAACAAGGGAAAAATAGCTAGAAGAAACCTACGGGTAAGGTTACCTGCTTTAAACATCATGGGAAGAGCTATTGTTCCAAGGATTGTAAGGTTTCGAAAGTGGAGAGGAAGTGTTATAATTGTGATAAGCCTAGTCATTTGAAGGAGAACTATCCAGAATCGTGAAAAGGTATGTAGGTTGTGAAAGCATATGCGTTGGATGCTGTACTTTCTTCTCGAGGTGTCTGACTACTGCGGAGAAGGGGAAGAGTGTTGTTGTGCAAGGTACGCTTTCTATCCGAGGTATTTCAGTTCGAGTTTTGTTTGATACTGGAATATCACAATCTTTTATTTGTAATGAGCTTGTTTGCAAGTTAGGTTTAGAACCTGAAATCGTTGATAGGTCATTGGTTGTGACTAACTCTGTAGTGGGTTCATCTAGTCTTTGTATGCTTTGTCGTGGTCTTTTTTTGTCGAGTCGTAGTTTCTCTTTTGTGCGTAATTGTTTTGTTTTGAACTTCGATGGGTTTGGGATCATTTTGGGAATGGATTGACTCAAGAGGTATGCGACTATAGTGGATTGTGAGAGGCTCGAGGTGACAATAGGGAATGTGGAAGAGGGAACGTTTGTGATAAGCTGCTTGCGAGAGAATGGAGTCCTAGTCATCTTTTTATATTCACTTGCGATTCCATAGGATGGATTGTCATTGGTACCAATCATTCGTGAGCTTTCAGATGTCTTTGACGAGGTCAAAGGGCTACTGCCGCGAAGGAAAATCGAGTTTTGGATTGATTTAGTGGATGGATCTAAACCTATTGTTCTTCCCCTTAAGAGGATGGCGCAAAAGGAACAACGAGAGTTAGAGGTGTAAGTGAGCGATCTTTTGGGAAACGAATTTATTTAGAGAAGCATATCCGACTAGGGTGCACCGGTTGTGTTTGCGACCAAGGCTAATGGATCATTGCGATTATGTGTGGATTATCGTCAGCTAAACAAGGTGACCGAGAAAAACAAGTATTGTAACAACCCGTAAAATGGGAGCCAGTTTGAAATTTTTATTTTGGCAATTTTAGCGAATTTTGAATATTTAAAATGAATTATTTTAAATAATATCGTCGAGAAATTTATTTTGAATAGAATTCGAACGTATATATTATACGCGTCGTCGTTAGAATATAAATATTCATATATAATTATAAATAGAATTGAAAATGGCGCGGTAGTTCGATAATTCGATTTCAAACTTCAATTGAACGTACCGGGTGCAAAACAATCCGGATTTTAATGAAACCAAAAATGATGGAATCTAATAGTGAATATCTTTCCAACGAATCCGAAAAATCAAGATTTCATATCGGGAATCAAAAGATAAGTCCAGTTGAAAATTCTGAATAGTCGCTATGGAATTCAGGCCCTTAAAAATGGACATTTTGCAAACGACCTCGGATTTCGACGAAACCACTTTTGTTGGGTCCGCAGTGTTAAGTTGTTGCTAGGTTTCAAATTTCATAATTTTTCGAATCAATATGTGAGCGTGGCAAAGGAAAATGCGTTTGACCAGTTTCAGTTGATTTTAATCGACGGGAAATTAGCCATTTTTCTAACGGTCTCAGAATTCGACGAAACTAGTTTTGTTAGGACCGTATCGTCAATACGAAACTAGAAAATATTTTTATGGGATTTATAAAGTTCGTATGTGACCCCGGTAATTTGAAATGTACGTTTAAAATTCAATATAGTGATTTAAAGGTAAATTCAACAGAAACTGATCGTAACGATCGAATCAACCTAAGATACATATCCCATTGTGTTCGGAATGGGGGTAAAACGCTATGGACGACAGGCGGTGGGCCTCATTTCGAGGTCGTATGTGAAAGTCAACTCTTTAGGATAAAATAAATTAATTAATTAATAAAAAAAATATTATCTTCCCTCTTTAACTTCTGCCCCCCCCCCCTTTCTCATTTTCGCTTCGTTTCAGATAAAAAAAAAAAAAGAGAGAATACCTAAATCGTCGCCGCCCATAGGAGCCGCCACCGCCCTCCACTGCCGCGCCTCACCTGCCTTCACCGCCACGTCGGCGACGCAAGACCCCCCCCTGCTGCTGCTCGGCGACGCAAGACCCCCCCTGCTGCTGCTCGGCGACGCAAGACCCCCCCTGCTGCTGCTCGGCGGCGCAACTCCCCCCCCCCCCGAGCTGGATTCCTACGGTATGTTTAAAAGCTGTTTTTTTATAAGGTTTAAAAACTGTTTTTTTATTTATTTATTTTTATAACTGTAAGGATTTATTTTTAAAAGCTGATTTTTTAAAAAAAATTGAAAACTGAATTTTGTAAAAGAAAAAAAACTGATTTGTTTAAAGAAAGAATACTTTTTTTTTTTAAGATTATAAAAACTGATTTTTAAAAGAAGTTAAAAACTGATTTTTAAAAGAAGTTAAAAACAGATTTTTGAAAAGATTATAAAAACTGATTTTTAAAAGAAGTTAAAAACTGATTTTTTTTAAGAGTTTAAAACTGATTTGATTTTTAAACTTTAAATAGAAAAAGGTTTAATCTTTTAAAAGGTAAAAGATTTAAACTTTAAAAAGTAAAAGAAAAGATTAGATCTTTGAAATGGAAAAGGCGGAATCAATATTAATAAAAATTCGATTTTTATATATTGAACTTTGAAATAAAAATTCGATTTTTATATATTGAACTTTGAAATAAAAATTCGATTTTTATATATTGAACTTTGAAATAAAAATTCGATTTTTATATATTGAACTTTGAAATAAAAATTCGATTTTTATATATTGAACTTTGAAATAAAAATTCGATTTTTATATATTGAACTTTGAAATAAAAATTCGATTTTTATATATTGAACTTTGAAATAAAAATTCGATTTTTATATATTGAACTTTGAAATAAAAATTTGATTTTTATATATTGAACTTTGAAATAAAAATTCGATTTTTATATATTGAATAGCGAAATAAAAATTCGATTTTTATATATATAGTGGCCTTGGGCAACGAAGGTGACAAAAAGGCGAAACGACGAAGGTTTCTATAAATGAAGAGTCAAGATGATTGGATAGCTATAGGTGAGAATTTCTCACTCTTCAATTTATTTTCTAGTTATATATATATACTAGGATGCAGACGGTGTTTAGTAGCACCCGACACAATCGTCCACAGACCATGGACTTGTTTGTTTGGCTGTTTGGTGATTGATTGCGATATTGGTTTGAATGTGGTTTGTGGTGTGAAAAATCAAATCGATAAATTGGTTAGGATTAGACGTGCGCCGTTATAAGGCGAAGGAGTAAGGCTAGGTTAGACTCTTACTCCAAGTTTTGTGGTTTGCATAACGAATTGATTTGATTGATGTGTGAATGGCGTGGGCCTTCACTAGACCGGGGATAAGGCTAGGCCTCGTCCCGTTTCTGATATCGTGCCGTTATGCCGCCGAAATTTTCTAAAATATGTTAGAAAATAAAAATATCATTTTATTTTGTAAATGAATAATAGAAATTCATATGTTGGAATAAAATGTTTTATCGTTAAAAATATAATTTTTAACGTGAATATGAATATCGTGAATGTGAATAAATAAATATTCATTTTCAAACCAGACGGTTTGTTTATGTACACCTATTTGAAGGACATCGATTGGGTCGATAAATTTTACACATCGCCCAACAGCACAAATAAAATCTGTGTTTGATTGTTTGAAACCCAACACGGGTGTTGGGATGAAATTTGAAGTTCACTCATCCTGATTGATTAAATATGTCGATCGGTTGATTGACAGGCTGTTTTAAGCGTTGGATATCTATATTTGATGCTTATATAGTGTAGTGCACTTTGGTTGATGGTTGATTATTTTTCAATGCTATTATATGTGTGTAATGTATGAAAATCCATATAATTAACATTATATAGTGATTGATTGGGCCTCATTCCAATTTGAAAAATAAAGAATATTATAAAATAAAAGTTCATGTGTTGACAGTACTCATCCGTTGAGATTGGTCATGTGTTGAATGAAATATTTTAGTATTGACAACTATTTTGAAAAAGAAATATTTGAAATAGAATATTTGAAAATAGAAATTTATGAAGCCGTGTTGATTAGATTGACGCCATTTTGACGTGAACGATATTTATATCGATATGAATTGAAAACGATTTCGAAATGAATTGAATTGAAAACGATTTCGAAATGAATTGAATTGAAAACGATTTCGAAATGAATTGAATTGAAAACGAATTCGAAATGAATTGAATTGAAAACGAATTCAAATCGAATTGAAAGCGAATGGAAATGAATTCAAATTGAATTGAAATTCGAATTTAATAGAAATGAATTTTAAAACGAATTTATAAAGAAGAATTCAATTTTGATTTGAATTGAAAAGAAAGTTGAAATGGCTTTTGAAACGATTTGAAAACTATTTATATAATTCGTTTTAAATAGAAATCGACGAAATATATGTTATATATATTATATATAATATAATGGCCTGAATAGAACGCGCCGCGCCGCGGCAGTTCGCGAATTTCGACCATTTATTTCAAACGGACATTACGGGAGATCCGACCGTCGGATTCTCCTAAAACCGGAAACGTTGGGTTCGTATCGAAAAGATCTTTCTAATGAATGTTAGAAATTTGAAATCTAACGGTTGGATTTGGAGATACGTCCAAATCAAATTCGAAAAAGGTCGCTGTAAGTGCAGTTCGATGACCGTTGATGGAAATCGACTGTACAGGCCTTGATAAAATTATTAAAAATAGTAATAATTTATGTAAAATCATAAGAAATGATTTAGAAAGAATTGGGATGAAAAACTCCATATTTGAAAAGATAAAAATAGATTTTTATCGAAATGAACTAGTTTTGAACTAGAATTATAATTCTATTTATTTTTAAATAAATAAATTGAATTTGAAAAGGATTTTAAAAATAACCAGAATTTCCAATGATTGCATTGGAGTGGATTTGAATCGAAATTGTCTTCGGAATATTTCGATGTTGGAATTCGTGATTATACGGATGTTGTTACGGAAATTTGAAAGATATATATTTATATCGTTATTTCCAATACGACATTTGTTAGTCGTAGAATTTGATATTGAATATAAGCCGATATATTTTCTATTCAGAGCCTTGTATTGAATATCAAATGTGATTTGGGTTTGTCGTGAATGGTGTCTTCACTAACACTGTTCTTGAACCCAGTTGAGAAAAGATTAAATCTTTTTATTTAGATTTAATGAAGTGTACCAATTAAATGATATTTAATTGGAATTGAATTGATATTGATTTTTGGGTTTATCGTGAACAGTGTTTTAAACAACACTCGTTCTTTAACCCGATAATTAATGAATGTGATTTTGGGTTTATCGTGAACCGTGTTTTAAATGACGCGGATTCTTTAACCCAGTTAACGATTAAAACTAAGTGGAGTTTTAATGAATCTTTAAATAGATTGAAAAGATCGAGAATGGAGTATCACCAGTTTTACTCCAGGCGATAGTTAAATCTTTAATTAGATTTGAACGTGAAATGGTAATTGAATTACCGATAACACCGTGGTGTTAGATATGAAGTATTACCAGTTTTACTTCATGGGATGAATAGGTTGGGATTGGGAAATTAAAACAAATGATTACTTCGGTAAGGTTCGCTAATCCCGACTAGTTTGAATGGATATTCAAAAATGGATTAAAGAATAAATTTGAGGAATTTATCTTTGATAAAATTAATGGGAACCTTTCCCTATGAATGTGAAATCAGAAACTAACTGTCGGTTAGCTAAGTAGAATGGTTTTCTGGATATTGATCTGATGTTGGTTTCGGCCTTCGGGGTTAATATTTGGGGAATTATTCTCTTGATTAATTTACGGTTAGTGACTGATGAATTGGAATGAGGCGTATGTTGTGTTTGTGTAACACTTATTTAAATATACGCGAGTTATTCGGAAAGACCGGGTTTATCCCATTCTGAATAACTGATACGACGATAAGTCGAAGATGAAGACGATGGTCGAAGACCGGAAGTCTTCACGTCGTTTGGGTGATAACTGATGATCTTGATTGGGCTGTACACCCAAGAAGATGGAAACAGTTGGTGATCGTCCAGACGTACTTGGAGATCGATGGATATGCGAGGTACTAGGTGCCTCCGGTTTCGTTCAGACCCAGAACGGACTTGTAAATGGACTGTGTGTCTGACATTGGATTTTAGTCCGTGTGATTGATCTCTATTAAATATATATCTGCTTAGCGGTGGAGAATTTATTCTCTTGCTTAACGCCCTTCTCTGAGACGTACGAGCTCAGGGGTTATATATTGATGGATATCAAACGCATGGAGTGAATTGCCTGTGTGGCATGCCTAAGTGGCAATTGATCAAGGCTTCTGTTGAAAAGCAAAGTCTTGTGGTGATGATCAAAGCACGGCCTTTGTGGCGTAGCTTTATGTAACGTTTACTTCGCGAGTTTCACACCCGGTATGAACCAAAAACGGGAGACGGACCTCAGGGAGGGCATGCGTTTCTTTCTAGTTAGAAGTGGCGTCAGTGGTTTTACACGCCCTGACGAGTTTGACTTATGTGGTTGTTGCTGTTGCGAGGCGCCTCGGATTGATCGGTCGTTCTCGAACCGATGGAGTCATTCGTTGGCTCATTGACGCCCCAAAGGGTGGGGAAACGTAGTGTTCAGGCATAATAATCCACATCGGTGGACCGGCCCTGTCGCTCCAAGGCTTGCCTGCGCGCTTGCCTGAGACACGGACTAGAGCGTCTCGAATCGGTTGAGGACTATCTTTTGCCTCGGTTCATAGATGGAAATCCAATTTCCAAATACGTGACATTTGCGGTTTTATTTGTAAACCTATATATGGCGACATGATATATGGTACCCATGCCGCCTATGATTGATACTTATGATTTGAAGTTGTTTTATACACTATGCACTTGTAATAGTATCAAATGATTTGTTTTAAACGTATCAAGCATTCTTTGGCTGTTATAAGGGAAACCCCTATCCCCCGGCTTGCGTTGCATTGTGTGATAGGACCTGGGTCTTATAACAGCTTCATTTTTCTTTATTTAGCATAGCGCTGTTTGTTTTATGCACTGGTATTCTTGGGAGGAAACCCGTTCCGTGTTATACGGCGTGGTCCCTTGATTTTACCTAATGATTTAAAATAAAGATTAATAACTGTTTTAGTTCTCACGCCAGTCCCATGACTGACCTGGAGTTTATTGTTTTAACCTAAACTCTGGGTGCCCCTATTTTGACACGGGCAGCTAGTAGTTTTGGTTTTGCAGATTTATATTCACAGGATCCTGGTTTACAGCTGGAACGATATCCGGAAAGCTTTGTATCCGTATATCTCATTCTAGTTGTGTATTGTATTAATTTCCGCTACTATGTATTTAAATGTAATTTAAATCTCTGATATTTCTGTGTAATATTCATTTATGCTCTGTATATTCTTGTAATCTGATGCATTGTTGTAACATACAATGAAATGTTCTTTTATATGCGTTCTGTTGTGACTTGTTCTCGAACTATCCGACGCTTTCCTTAACGGGGAAGTTACGGGTTTTCACAGTTGGTATCAGAGCTTTGGTTTACAAAGCTAGAGAACAAGACACATTGGAACCGTACGAAAGAATTCATCAGATATTGGGTTAGTAATATCCAATTAGAATGACTCGTTAGAGATAGGATCAGTAGTATCCTAGAACGAGTGTGAAGAGTATATTTTTCAAATGAAAACAATTTTTGTTTTGAAAATTTAATTCAATTATTCGTATTTGATTATCTATTTATATTGAGTTGGACAGTCCAGTATATAAAGATTTTGCGTATACGTCTGATCCACGTGTATTTGAAATTTTAATATACTGGATAGATATAGAATCATACTCTAGTGGCCCGAAGATGATTCTGATGGTTGAGTACTCATCGTCAGAATTTATATTCGTGTGACGAAGGTGTGATATCTATATATTTCCATTAGACTGGTGTGAGAACCAAAAATTAGATAGGGCCTATTGTTGTGATTTGGCATCAAAAATTTGATTTTTGTATATGTATCAAAATTATCAATTTGAAAAGCTAATCAACTAATTGATTGATGTTTGTGTTGTTTGTTTATTTGTTTGCTAATTTTGAACCATTTAGCCTAATGGTATCAAATATTGAACGATATTGAAAATTGGTCGCATTTGCTTGCATATACATATATATCATTGAACAGGTCATAGCAAGGAGGCTAGAGCAGAGAATAAAATTTGTTTGCCCGACAAATAGGTACATGTTTACTACATAATTTCCTGTTTTGTTTGGGTGATGATGATTTTATGAGCCTATTGGCTAGCCGCTTGGCTTTTTCTTTTTCTTTTTGAGATCTGAAGGACCGGGGAAGCTATTTGAAATTCCCCGATGCTCCCATTGCAGGGGAGGTTATGGCGAAATTTTTCGAAAATTTAGGGTGTTAGCCAAATTTTTGAAATTTTGAAAATTCTCAGAAACTAAAGAGTTGGAGAATGGAAGCCAGATCGAGCGTAGAGTTGATTAATCAAACCACTTTCGACTTTGTTCCTTTTCGGGGACGAAAAGTTTTAAGTGGGGGAGATTGTAACAACCCGTAAAATGGGAGCCAGTTTGAAATTTTTATTTTGGCAATTTTAGCGAATTTTGAATATTTAAAATGAATTATTTTAAATAATATCGTCGAGAAATTTATTTTGAATAGAATTCGAACGTATATATTATACGCGTCGTCGTTAGAATATAAATATTCATATATAATTATAAATAGAATTGAAAATGGCGCGGTAGTTCGATAATTCGATTTCAAACTTCAATTGAACGTACCGGGTGCAAAACAATCCGGATTTTAATGAAACCAAAAATGATGGAATCTAATAGTGAATATCTTTCCAACGAATCCGAAAAATCAAGATTTCATATTGGGAATCAAAAGATAAGTCCAGTTGAAAATTCTGAATAGTCGCTATGGAATTCAGGCCCTTAAAAATGGACATTTTGCAAACGACCTCGGATTTCGACGAAACCACTTTTGTTGGGTCCGCAGTGTCAAGTTGTTGCTAGGTTTCAAATTTCATAATTTTTCGAATCAATATGTGAGCGTGGCAAAGGAAAACGCGTTTGACCAGTTTCAGTTGATTTTAATCGACTGGAAATTAGCCATTTTTCTAACGGTCTCAGAATTCGACGAAACTAGTTTTGTTAGGACCGTATCGTCAATACGAAACTAGAAAATATTTTTATGGGATTTATAAAGTTCGTATGTGACCCCGGTAATTTGAAATGTACGTTTAAAATTCAATATAGTGATTTAAAGGTAAATTCAACAGAAACTGATCGTAACGATCGAATCAACCTAAGATACATATCCCATTATGTTCGGAATGGGGGTAAAACGCTATGGACGACAGGCGGTGGGCCTCGTTTCGAGGTCGTATGTGAAAGTCAACTCTTTAGGATAAAATAAATTAATTAATTAATAAAAAAAAACATTATCTTCCCTTTTTAACTTCTGCCCCCCCCACCCCCCCCCCCCCCCCCCCGTTTCTCATTTTCGCTTCGTTTCATCGCCGCCCATAGGAGCCGCCACCGCCCTCCACCGCCGCGCCTCCCCGCCACGTCGGCGACGCAAGACCCCCCCCCTGCTGCTGCTCGGCGACGCAAGACCCCCCCCTACTGCTGCTTGGCGACGCAAGACCCCCCCTGCTGCTGCTCGGCGGCGCAACTTCCCCCCCCCCCCCCCCACGAGCTGGATTCCTACGGTATGTTTAAAAGCTGTTTTTTTATAAGGTTTAAAAACTGTTTTTTTTATTTATTTATTTTTATAACTGTAAGGATTTATTTTTAAAAGCTGATTTTTAAAAAAGATTGAAAACTGAATTTTGTAAAAGAAAAAAAAATGATTTGTTTAAAGAAAGAATACTTTTTTTTTAAGATTATAAAAACTGATTTTTAAAAGAAGTTAAAAACAGATTTTTGAAAAGATTATAAAAACTGATTTTTAAAAGAAGTTAAAAACAGATTTTTGAAAAGATTATAAAAACTGATTTTTAAAAGAAGTTAAAAACTGATTTTTTTTAAGAGTTTAAAACTGATTTGATTTTTAAACTTTAAATAGAAAAAGGTTTAATCTTTTAAAAGGTAAAAGATTTAAACTTTAAAAAGTAAAAGAAAAGATTAGATCTTTGAAATGGAAAAGGCGGAATCAATATTAATAAAAATTCGATTTTTATATATTGAACTTTGAAATAAAAATTCGATTTTTATATATTGAACTTTGAAATAAAAATTCGATTTTTATATATTGAACTTTGAAATAAAAATTCGATTTTTATATATTGAACTTTGAAATAAAAATTCGATTTTTATATATTGAACTTTGAAATAAAAATTCGATTTTTATATATTGAACTTTGAAATAAAAATTCGATTTTTATATATTGAATAGCGAAATAAAAATTCGATTTTTATATATATAGTGGCCTTGGGCAACGAAGGTGACAAAAAGGCGAAACGACGAAGGTTTCTATAAATGAAGAGTCAAGATGATTGGATAGCTATAGGTGAGAATTTCTCACTCTTCAATTTATTTTCTAGTTATATATATATACTAGGATGCAGACGGTGTTTAGTAGCACCCGACACAATCGTCCACAGACCATGGACTTGTTTGTTTGGCTGTTTGGTGATTGATTGCGATATTGGTTTGAATGTGGTTTGTGGTGTGAAAAATCGAATCGATAAATTGGTTAGGATTAGACGTGCGCCGTTATAAGGCGAAGGAGTAAGGCTAGGTTAGACTCTTACTCCAAGTTTTGTGGTTTGCATAACGAATTGATTTGATTGATGTGTGAATGGCGTGGGCCTTCACTAGACCGGGGATAAGGCTAGGCCTCGTCCCGTTTCTAGTATCGTGTCGTTATGCCGCCGAAATTTTCTAAAATATGTTAGAAAATAAAAATATCATTTTATTTTGTAAATGAATAATAGAAATTCATATGTTGGAATAAAATGTTTTATCGTTAAAAATATAATTTTTAACGTGAATATGAATATCGTGAATGTGAATAAATAAATATTCATTTTCAAACCAGACGGTTTGTTTATGTACACCTATTTGAAGGACATCGATTGGGTCGATAAATTTTACACATCGCCCAACAGCACAAATAAAATCTGTGTTTGATTGTTTGAAACCCCACACGGGTGTTGGGATGAAATTTGAAGTTCACTCATCCTGATTGATTAAATATGTCGATTGGTTGATTGACAGGCTGTTTTAAGCATTGGATATCTATATTTGATGCTTATACAGTGTAGTGCACTTTGGTTGATGGTTGATTATTTTTCAATGCTATTATATGTGTGTAATGTATGAAAATCCATATAATTAACATTATATGGTGATTGATTGGGCCTCATTCCAATTTGAAAAATAAAGAATATTATAAAATAAAAGTTCATGTGTTGACAGTACTCATCCGTTGAGATTGGTCATGTGTTGAACGAAATATTTTAGTATTGACAACTATTTTGAAAAAGAAATATTTGAAATAGAATATTTGAAAATAGAAATTTATGAAGCCGTGTTGATTAGATTGACGCCATTTTGACGTGAACGATATTTATATCGATATGAATTGAAAACGATTTCGAAATGAATTGAATTGAAAACGATTTCGAAATGAATTGAATTGAAAACGATTTCGAAATGAATTGAATTGAAAACGAATTCGAAATGAATTGAATTGAAAACGAATTCAAATCGAATTGAAAGCGAATGGAAATGAATTCAAATTGAATTGAAATTCGAATTTAATAGAAATGAATTTTAAAACGAATTTATAAAGAAGAATTCAAACTTGATTTGAATTGAAAAGAAAGTTGAAATGGCTTTTGAAACGATTTTAAAACTATTTATATAATTCGTTTTAAATAGAAATCGACGAAATATATGTTATATATATTATATATAATATAATGGCCTGAATAGAACGCGCCGCGCCGCGGCAGTTCGCGAATTTCGACCATTTATTTCAAACGGACATTACGGGAGATCCGACCGTCGGATTCTCCTAAAACCGGAACCGTTGGGTTCGTATCGAAAAGAGCTTTCTAATGAATGTTAGAAATTTGAAATCTAACGGTTGGATTTGGAGATACGTCCAAATCAAATTCGAAAAAGGTCGCTGTAAGTGCAGTTCGATGACCGTTGATGGAAATCGACTGTACAGGCCTTGATAAAATTATTAAAAATAGTAATAATTTATGTAAAATCATAAGAAATGATTTAGAAAGAATTGGGATGAAAAACTCCATATTTGAAAAGATAAAAATAGATTTTTATCGAAATGAACTAGTTTTGAACTAGAATTATAATTCTATTTATTTTTAAATAAATAAATTGAATTTGAAAAGGGTTTTAAAAATAACCAGAATTTCCAATGATTGCATTGGAGTGGATTTGAATCGAAATTGTCTTCGGAATATTTCGATGTTGGAATTCGTGATTATACGGATGTTGTTACGGAAATTTGAAAGATATATATTTATATCGTTATTTCCAATACGACATTTGTTAGTCGTAGAATTTGATATTGAATATAAGCCGATATATTTTCTATTCAGAGCCTTGTATTGAATATCAAATGTGATTTGGGTTTGTCGTGAATGGTGTCTTCACTAACACTGTTCTTGAACCCAGTTGAGAAAAGATTAAATCTTTTTATTTAGATTTAATGAAGTGTACCAATTAAATGATATTTAATTGGAATTGAATTGATATTGATTTTTGGGTTTATCGTGAACAGTGTTTTAAACAACACTCGTTCTTTAACCCGATAATTAATGAATGTGATTTTGGGTTTATCGTGAACCGTGTTTTAAATGACGCGGATTCTTTAACCCAGTTAACGATTAAAACTAAGTGGAGTTTTAATGAATCTTTAAATAGATTGAAAAGATCGAGAATGGAGTATCACCAGTTTTACTCCAGGCGATAGTTAAATCTTTAATTAGATTTGAACGTGAAATGGTAATTGAATTACCGATAACACCGTGGTGTTAGATATGAAGTATTACCAGTTTTACTTCATGGGATGAATAGGTTGGGATTGGGAAATTAAAACAAATGATTACTTCGGTAAGGTTCGCTAATCCCGACTAGTTTGAATGGATATTCAAAAATGGATTAAAGAATAAATTTGAGGAATTTATCTTTGATAAAATTAATGGGAACCTTTCCCTATGAATGTGAAATCAGAAACTAACTGTCGGTTAGCTAAGTAGAATGGTTTTCTGGATATTGATCTGATGTTGGTTTCGGCCTTCGGGGTTAATATTTGGGGAATTATTCTCTTGATTAATTTACGGTTAGTGACTGATGAATTGGAATGAGGCGTATGTAGTGTTTGTGTAACACTTATTTAAATATACGCGAGTTATTCAGAAAGACCGGGTTTATCCCATTCTGAATAACTGATACGACGATAAGTCGAAGATGAAGACGATGGTCGAAGACCGGAAGTCTTCACGTCGTTTGGGTGATAACTGATGATCTTGATTGGGCTGTACACCCAAGAAGATGGAAACAGTTGGTGATCGTCCAGACGTACTTGGAGATCGATGGATATGCGAGGTACTAGGTGCCTCCGGTTTCGTTCAGACCCAGAACGGACTTGTAAATGGACTGTGTGTCTGACATTGGATTTTAGTCCGTGTGATTGATCTCTATTAAATATATATCTGCTTAGCGGCGGAGAATTTATTCTCTTGCTTAACGCCCTTCTCTGAGACGTACGAGCTCAGGGGTTATATATTGATGGATATCAAACGCATGGAGTGAATTGCCTGTGTGGCATGCCTAAGTGGCAATTGATCAAGGCTTCTGTTGAAAAGCAAAGTCTTGTGGTGATGATCAAAGCACGACCTTTGTGGCGTAGCTTTGTGTAACGTTTACTTCGCGAGTTTCACACCCGGTATGAACCAAAAACGGGAGACGGACCTCAGGGAGGGCATGCGTTTCTTTCTAGTTAGAAGTGGCGTCAGTGGTTTTACACGCCCTGACGAGTTTGACTTATGTGGTTGTTGCTGTTGCGAGGCGCCTCGGATTGATCGGTCGTTCTCGAACCGATGGAGTCATTCATTGGCTCATTGACGCCCCAAAGGGTGGGGAAACGTAGTGTTCAGGCATAATAATCCACATCGGTGGACCAGCCCTGTCGCCCCAAGGCTTGCCTGCGCGCTTGCCTGAGACACGGACTAGAGCGTCTCGAATCGGTTGAGGACTATCTTTTGCCTCGGTTCATAGATGGAAATCCAATTTCCAAATACGTGACATTTGCGGTTTTATTTGTAAACCTATATATGGCGACATGATATATGGTACCCATGCCGCCTATGATTGATACTTATGATTTGAAGTTGTTTTATACACTATGCACTTATAATAGTATCAAATGATTTGTTTTAAACGTATCAAGCATTCTTTGGCTGTTATAAGGGAAAACCCTATCCCCCGGCTTGCGTTGCATTGTGTGATAGGACCTGGGTCTTATAACAGCTTCATTTTTCTTTATTTAGCATAGCGCTGTTTGTTTTATGCACTGGTATTCTTGGGAGGAAACCCGTTCCGTGTTATACGGCGTGGTCCCTTGATTTTACCTAATGATTTAAAATAAAGATTAATAACTGTTTTAGTTCTCACACCAGTCCCATGACTGACCTGGAGTTTATTGTTTTAACCTAAACTCTGGGTGCCCCTATTTTGACACGGGCAGCTAGTAGTTTTGGTTTTGCAGATTTATATTCACAGGATCCTGGTTTACAGCTGGAACGATATCCGGAAAGCTTTGTATCCGTATATCTCATTCTAGTTGTGTATTGTATTAATTTCCGCTGCTATGTATTTAAATGTAATTTAAATCTCTGATATTTCTGTGTAATATTCATTTATGCTCTGTATATTCTTGTAATCTGATGCATTGTTGTAACATACAATGAAATGTTCTTTTATATGCGTTCTGTTGTGACTTGTTCTCGAACTATCCGACGCTTTCCTTAATGGGGAAGTTACGGGTTTTCACAAGTATCCATTGCCGAGGATCATTGACTTATTTGATTAACTTCACAGAGTGTTTTCCAAATGGATTTGGCAATGGGATTTAAGGTTTCGAGAGTGGCTAGGGATAGTGTGCCAAAGACTGCTTTTAGGGCACCATCCAGATTTTATGAGTGGTTGGTGATGCCATGTGGATTGACAAGTGCACCAACATACTGTGGATCTTATGAATTGAGTTTTTAGGGATTAGTTGAATAAGTTTGCTCTTGTGTTCATGAATGATATATGGTTTACTCTAGGATGGAGGAAGAACATAAGACGCACTTGAGAATTGTTTTGGAAATCTTGCGGAAGCATCAGCTGAGAGCTAAGTTTTCGAAGTGCCACTTCTGGAAGGAAGAAGTGAGATTCTTGGGTCACGTCGTATCTGGACAAGGAATAGCGGTGGATCCTACTAAGGTGGCAGCAATCCAGGATTGGAATCAACCTAAGAATACAACGGAAGTTAGGAGTTTCCCTGGTTTAGCTGGATATTATTGACGATTTATCAAGGAATTTTCGAAGATCGCTACACCATTAACCGGATTAACAAAGAAGAATCAGGTCTTTGCATGGGATGCGAAGTGTGAACGTGCTTTTGGAATTTTGAAACAGAGAACAACGAGTGCTGCTATATTAGTTATTCTGAGCGGGAACGATGAGATGGTTGTGTATACAGATGCATTCTGTACTGGACTTAGGTAAGTGCTAATGCAAAAGGATAGAGTTGTAGCCTATGCGAGTTGATAACTAAAGCCGCATGAAAGTAATTACCTGACCCATAATTTGGAGTTAGCGACGATAATGTTTGCTCTAAAAATTTAAATACATTATCTATTGGGAGTTAGATTCGAATTGTTCATAGATCATAAGTCCTTGAAGTACCTTTTATCCCAAAAGGATTTGAATCTTTGGCAGAAGCAATGGTTAGAATTTCTGGCATCATATGATTTTGGTATATCCTACACTCTAGGAAAAGTGTCCGATGCGTTAAGTAGAAGGCATGTGAGTTTAGGAGCCATGTTTACTGAATGGAAGCACCTTGAATATTTAACCGGTTTGATTTTAGACATTGCTATGAGTTAGAGCCTCAAATGTTAGCGAGCTTATCAATTAGTCTGACTCTCATTGAAAGGATTGGCGAAGGCCAGAAGCGAGACGGTATGCTTACAGACATCGTACATAGATAAGAGATGAGAGTGCAACCCGAGGAACTAAAAGAATACGAAGTTGATCGAGATGGTTGGCTTCGCATGAGCGGGCGACTGGTTGTTCCTGATTTAGACGGATTGAGAGATAAGATTTTAAGAGAATGTCATCTCTTCGGATTTATATTCATCCTGGTGGTAATAAGAGTTATCGAGATATGAAACAAGTTTACTACTGGGATTGTATGAAGAGGGATGTCGGGAAATTTATCTCAAAATATATGAATTTTCAATTGGTTAAAGCTGAGCCGAAGAAGCCACGAGGATTGTTACAACCACTGGAAATACCTACATGGAAATGGAAGTAAGTGTCGATGGATTTTATCGATGAATTACCTAGGAGAAGGGAAGGGAATGATAGTATTTAGGTTGTCGTAGATATCTTGACCAAAAGCGCATGTTTTATTCCTGTTAGATAGACTAGCATGACATCAAAATTGGGTTAGTTATATCTTAAGTGGATAGTTCGATTCCATAGGATACCTAAGAGCATTGTTAGTGATCGAGATCCATTGTTTACCAGTGGATTCTGGAAAAGTTTGCAAGAAACATTGGGAACCGGGCTATGTATGAGTACGGCTTATCATCCCCACACACATAATCATACCGAAAGAGTTAATAGAGTATTGGAAGACCTTCAAAGAGCATGTGTATTGGATTTTGGAGGATTGTGGGAAGACCATCTGCATTTAGTCGAGTTTGCTTACAATAACAGCTACCGGTCGAGTATTGGAATGACAATGTGTGAGGTATTGTACGACAGGCCGTCAATTCTCCATCTTGTTGGTTAGAGACCAGAGAGAAGTTGGTGCTTGGGCCTGAAATGATAAGAGAGACATCAGATAATATTGAGATCATTCGGCAACGAATGAAGGCATCCTAAGATCATCAGAAGAGTTATGCCGATAAGTGATGAAAGGATTTGGAATTCTCAGTTGGGGATATGGTGTTCGTGAAGGTCTCACCTCTATAGAATATGGTTCATTTTGGAAAGAAAGGAAAGCTAGTGCCAAGGTTTGTCGGGCCACTTCATATTGTCGAGCGTATTGGGAAGGTTGCTTATAGATTGGATTTACCTGAGAATACGACGAGTGTGCATAATATGTTTCATATATCCTTTTTATGGAAATTCATGCACGACTTGAATGTTGTGGTATCACCTGATCAGCTTGAAAATTTAAAGGCTGAACATGAAGTTTCTAGACCTCGTAAGCCGCTTCACGTCGTGGGGAATGACACAAACATTTTAGGAGGAAGGTTGTTAAGCTGGTCAAGGTAAAATAGGGGCAAGAACAATGACGATTACATGTGGGAAACAAAAAAGAGTATGAGGTATACCCATCAGAACTCTTTGAGTGGTATGTCACATATATCATATCTTACTTGTACCATTGCATCTTATCTTGTACTATTAGAATTCCGCATGCCAGGGTAGGATTTAATTGCATGGATTGTTGGATGCTAGATTAGATGATAGATTGGCTACTCGTAGATGATAGGCATGCAGAATGCTATGTTTGCTCTTGATTGCTCGTGTTTGCTTGGGATTTCGGATGCGAAATTCCTAAAGGGGGGATAATGTAACGACCCATATTTTACGTATCAACCGATCATAAAATAATTATATTTCATTCCCTGATGGTCGGATCAATCTCAAATTTTAATATGTTGTTCATGGCGATGTGAGACATGTCCATCATTTTTACTGAATTAACTTGTGACCATGTTACCCTCGAGCTTACCGTTTTAGCTAAAAAAAATTGATAGGGATCGAACCAGGTACTGAGATTGGTATAATTAGATTAGGATAGTTGTTTACAATTCCCTAGATGGTCACATGTAAGATTTCGCCCAGCGGTTTGGGAGAAATCATTGTTTTAAGTTTAGATTTTGTTAGGTCGATAATTAGTATTTAATAAGCTGATTAGTCTAGCCAATTAGGCCGTTGACTTGCAACTTTAAATAAGGGCGTTTAGAAAGAGAACTAAGGTTACTCTCTTCATTCAAACATTAGTTTGGGTGCCTGTGATTCTCCGATTCAATCTATTCCCTAATTCTCCATGAATTCATTCTAAATCAAATCTAGAGTAAGATCTACATCAAGAAAGATCAGATCTCACTGCTGTTCATCAAATTAGAGGTTTTCTACGCTAGTTCTTTGCTATTCGGGCCTTAATTCATCAGTTCTTCACCGGATCCAAGTTTAGGTTAGCGATAGATATATCTCACATGGATATTATGGATAATATATGTAGATCTAGGATTATTTCACACCATGCATGTTAAATTCACCTAAAACCAGACCGCCTACATTAATTTTAGTATTATAAACCCTAAATTAATTTTATTTTATCATAGACATTGGTAAGTCATTAAATTAATCATGTTTAATGTCTATTTATGTCCTAATTATGCTAGATCCATGATGTTTATGCTATATTACATGCATGTTCATGTTTGTATAATCGATCATGATTGAAGTTGGGTGAATTACTGTTTGATTGGTTGAATTGTATGATTTTGATTGATTTTGTCATTTAGAATTGTAACACCCCGAATTTTTAACGACATTAAAGAGGAAAAATTAAAGAGTAATTAATTTAATATTCAAAAAATAGTGAAACGGTTTACGCCACTGCGTTCGTCTCGGAATTCCGCTTAAGATAGAGTCCGAGTTTGCGTAAAAAGGATAATGTATGAAGAAGTTATAGACGGTTAAAGTTTTGCGATGAAAACAGAATGCACTGGCGCACTTGACAAGTGCGCCAATGTATTTTTGCACTGGCTCACCTGCCAAGTGTGCCCAGAACAGTTTCTGGGTATTCGGGCCTTTTTCGAGTGAGTGATGACCCGTGACCTGACCCAATTTCATTAGGGCTGAGGTGGCATCCGAATTCTGTAACCCAGCAACTATAAGTATATCTCATATCCTTTGTTTTCTTCAAAGAAAAGCAATGGTGGCCGGACTCTGCTGGATTCTGGACTGAATTAGGATTTCTCATCTTCTTCTAAAGCTTATCAAATTTTGTGATTCAAATATAGACTCAGCACCTTTTCTATCATTTTAGCAATCCAATCACAGTGAGTTCTAGTTGCTTTTAGGTTTTGATAAATAATAGTGAAACTATGAAAGACTGTGATGTGGATACGATTGTAGACTTTAAATCTATGTTATTAGTAGATCTCATGCTATATTATGGTAGATCTATTTCTTTGGATCCAATTCAATGGTTCTACTATGTTATCATTATGGATCTTGGGTTGTAACTTTTATGATATGCTATGATGCGGATGTATGTAGATCTATTCTATGTGATCTAAAATTATCATGTTAGATTTATCCTGTGTGATCTAAAATTGTCACCTTATGATTCATGTAGATCTATCCTATGTGGTCTAGAATTGTCACTTTATGATTCATGTTAGATCTATCCTATGTGATCTAAAATTGTCACCTTATAATTCATGTTAGATCTATCCTATGTGATCTAAAATTATCACCTTATGATTCATGTTAGATCTATCCTATGTGATCTAAAATTGCCACCTTATGATTCATGCAGATCTATCCTATGTGATCTAGAATTGTCACTTTATGATTCATGTTAGATCTATCCTATGTGATCTAAAATTGTCACTTTATGATTCATGTTAGATCTATCCTATGTGATCTAAAATTGTCACCTTATGATTCACATTAGATCTATCCTATGTTATCTAAAATTGTCACTTTATGATTCATGTTAGATCTATCCTATGTGATCTAAAATTGTCACCTTATGATTCATGTTAGATCTATCCCATGTGATCTAAAATTGTCACCTATGATTCATGTTAGATCTATCCCATGTGATCTAAAATTGCCACCTTATGATTCATGTAGATCTATCCTATGTGATCTAGAATTTTCACTTTATGATTCATGTTAGATCTATCCTATGTGATCTAAAATTGTCACTTTATGATGATTCATGTTAGATCTATCCTATGTGATCTAAAATTGTCACCTATGATTCATGTTAGATCTATCCTATGTGATCTAAAATTGTCACCTTATGATTCATGTTAGATCTATCCTATGTGATCTAAAATTGTCACCTTATGATTCATGTTAGATCTATCCTATGTGATCTAAAATTGTCACCTTATGATTCATGTTAGATCTATCCTATGTGATCTAAAATTGTCACCTTATGATTCATGTTAGATCTATCCTATGCGATCTAAAATTGTCACCTTATGATTCATGTTAGATCTATCTTATGCGATCTAAAATTGTCACCTTATGATTCATGTTAGATCTATCCTATGTGATCCAAAATTGTCACCTTATGATTTATGTTAGATCTATCCTATGTGATCTAAATTTATCACTTTATGATTCATGCTAGATCTATTTTATATAATCTAAATTGTCACCCTATGTTATCATGTTAGATTTAAATCAATTTTACATCTAAAATGGCTAATTTAGATATTATGACATTACAGTTCATCAGTTTTATGTTCACCTTGTTATGATGAAAATTTCATGTCCATGCTAGTATGTATGTTCACCTTTTATCATACAAGTTTATATTTATGCCAAGATGGTCTTTTTAGTATATTCCCGTTATTTTCCCTATTATTGTTTATGACTAGGCTATTGTCTAGCCTAGGCATGTTGTCAATTTTGTGAGGGCGCTAGTCAAAGAACGGGGGAAATGGATAAAAATGACATAATTTGAATATGAACATTTATGGACATGTAATTCAAATTATTGGGCAAATTAGGTATTGACACCTATAAAAGGAAAGAATTAATTAATTAGTAAATTAATTAAAAATGGCATAATTTGAATGTGAACATTTATGGACATGTAATTCAATTTATTGGGCAAAATAGGTATTGACACCTATAAAAGGAAAGGATTAACTAATTAGTAAATTAATTAAAAATGGCATAATTTGAATACGAACATTTATGGACATGTAATTCAAATTATTGGGCAAAATAAGTATTGACACCTATAAAAGGAAAGGATTAATTAATTGGTAAATTAATTAAAAATGGCATAATTTGAATATGAACATTTATGGACATGTAATTCAAATTATTGGGCAAAATAGGTATTGACACCTATAAAAGGAAAGGATTAATTAATTGGTAAATTAATTAAAAATGGAATGTCTAGTAATTACAATTAGGAATTGTAATTGTACTTATGACACGAGTTAGGTTGCATTAGTGGTGGAAGTCTGCCCGGACCCGACCGACATATCCAACGGCCACTAATGGTAAACCTAATGTGGAGGTTTAAGTACGTAAATACGAATCGGGCTATGACACGAGGTTAGGCCCAACTGTGGAATAAGTCTTCCCAGACCCGACCGGCATATCCAGCATCCACATGTTGTAGGCCTAATGTGGGAGGTCTGACCCATTATAAACCATAAATGGACATGGTAATGAATTGGACTACTTAACCTAAGTTAATCCATAGAGATTGTATGAACTCAAATTGAAGTTGGGGGTAGTAAACTTGGTTGAACAAAAGGGGTGGGTTAAGTAAATCTTGGGTAGGTGGGTAATATTATTATATATAGGCCCACAAACTTAACCGTTAAATAAACATGCTTGAATCAGTGGGAGGGTTAAGTAAATCTTGGGTAGGTGGGTAATATTAGTATATATAGGCCCAACAAACTTAACCTGATAAGCTTATGTAATTAAAGATACCAAGTGGTATACATAACCGAGGGAAATAATAAAGTTATGTAATTAAAGACACCTTTTAGGGTAAGCATAACTTATAAAAATGGTAGGGTCACTACAACAAAAGTTGTCTTTTATAGCGGTCTATAGCCGCTATTAATAACAGTTATAGCGGTTTGATAAACGTTGTATATCGACATGTTATAATAAACCGCTGAATATTTATAATGCATAAAAAGCCGCTATAAAAGAGCTTGGTTTTATAGCGCAAATTTTCCGCTATGTTATTTAAAGACAATAGCTCATTCCTACCGCTGTTAAACATATAATCTTAACGAAAGCGAGAATATTTATAACACATTATAGCCGCTATAACATATTTAATCTATAGCGGCTATATGACGCTATTAAATCAACATGTTATAGTATTGCTAAATCCTTTTACAGCTCATACATTCCACAATCAAAATGAATCTTCATAACAATTTAAAAAGCAATATAGGAACAAAAAAATATAACAATCAACAAATATAACACATATTCATGATAACAAAATAAAGTATCAACAAAAAATAATTTCAATCCATGAGTTACTAAATTCAATACATACGTTTCCAATTCCATATTGATGTCAATTTGAGTACACAAAAAATAAAACATAGTTTATATTTAAAGTCTATAGGTACCAAATGCATCATTATGATTCATAAGGCTGAATCATAAATGATTTCATAAACCCATTACTTTCTTCTACCAATAAATGAATTCAATTTGCGCCTTTTATATTCAATTCGCTTGGCTTATCCCTTCCTAATTTTTTCAGGATGCCAACTTTGCCTGCAGCAGCCAGTCTAGCGCCACGCTTCGCAATGATATCACATACCTGTATTACTATCTTTCTCTCTTCTACTGAGCTGCTGATCTGATTTTAGTAAAAAATAATAATAAATAAGTTGTTCATGTTGTAGTCGGTTATTAATAAAACAAGCTTATTTTTTTTTGGATTTCATTTCATTTTAATAGATGTACATTTATGGAACACGCAGATGTATTTTTTGGATTACATTTCATGAATGCATAGGTAGAAATTCTCATCTTATACTTGCGCATTGCGTAAATTCATGATCATACTTTTGCCATGTATAAAAATGAGGTCTAATTTCATAACAAGTTTCATATGAAGCCTACATTTGCGAAGCTCTGTTAGTGTAGTGAGTCCTTGATATTTATTTATGAGTGCAACATGATAAAGAATTATACCTCCAACATTTCTTCGAGCTTTTTGCCAACGACATTGAGATCAGGTGAAGAATCTTGATGCATGGCAGACATGGCTGGTGTCCTGCATATTCGGTTGAAATTTAATAGCATGTTATAACTTGCTTTCATAGGCGGAACTATGTACATATCATCTTCGGTTGAATCGCTAGTGTATTTAAATTTCTATATACAACAAATATGGTATCAACGATTGAACCGATCAGACCTTTGACCATGGAACATTGCAGTTCTATTGATGGCTCAGTCTTCAAAACTACACTAGAAAGTATAAAGAATACCTCAAAATAAAGAAATGGGGAGTTACAAGGTACAACATCATCAAAAAGTGTTGTTTCTTCAGCTATTTCCAAAAGTGGCCTTCTTACTATTTCGCTCAAATACATTCCTGATACTAGTTTCTCATAGATCTATACGTGTAACATTCATACGTCAGATGGTGCAAGTTTATGTACAATCTTAAAAAAGAGAGTAGATAAAGTATATATGTTCACCTGGATTCTAGCTGTCGTTACCTAGCGCATGATCATGTTTTATCATTGGAAGATAAGATGAGAAATAGTTGCCCCATTCCATGTTGATAACCTAATCAAAATGCTCACTTCTTAGCAAAACAGAATTAACTAAAAATAGTTATTTTACATGTTATTACCATGGTAGATTACAGAATTCCATATTACACAGTTCACTGTAACAGTTTTAACACATTGAATTTTACCATCTGTCCCAATTTAGGTAGTAGTCCATCCCATTTGGGAATAGCCTGAGCATTCTTAACATATGCAGCATTTGTTCCTGACTTCCTGTTGCTAATATAACAGAAGCGATAACATCATCATCATAATACCTGCCACCAGCAAGAGTTCCAGCTGTGTCATTCACCTACATGAAGATTCAATGTTTAAAAATGCCGAAATCATATTGACTAAACATAAGGCTGAATCACAAATGATTCATAAAACCATTACTTTCTTCTACCAATAAATGAATTCAATTTGCGCCTTGTAAAGCATGGACCGAGAGTCGCCACAAAAGCTTAATAAATCTATACTAAATAAAATTAGACTTTGAAGGCCGTTTATAAAGATTTGGTTTTAAAAAAAGTGATAAAAAATAATAACACCACAACGAGAATCTTCTTGACAAGGATACAAGCAAAAAAGATTTGGGCATCAAAACCTTTTTGCATATAGGTGCTTCCTTGCAAAGTTAGAATATTTTATTCCATGTACCTTTGATTTACCAATCTGCAAACATGTAAACATATACACAATTAAACATATACTACATGACACTAAAAAACACAATACCAATTAAATATACAAACGAGAGAAAATGTAAAAATAATATAATCATATGGTATATAACTAACTTACAATCATATGTTATATAACTAACTTACAAACATTCTCACATCCTAGCTAGAATTTAACGAGGCTTGGGAATATTTGGATATTCTGGTAACAAAGTTGCTTTTCTGTTGTATAAAACTGGTTTTTTTTTTAATTTCTAGGAGCTTTACCACAATTAGTCAAACATGTACCTTGCTAATTTTTCCATCTTGCAATGTGCATCTGACACCAAATTAGTTGATAGTTTGTGTAAAATCAGAGCACACAGCAGAAACTGGGAATACAAAGCTATAAATCAAGATTGAGAGAAAGACCTACCAAAATTTACATTCAAAACCGGCAAATGTCTTACCCTCAAATCGTAATAATGTAAGTAACACTGAAAAGGAAAAAAAAATGCTTACCAACTGAAGATGCTGGGAAAATGTTTTCTAAGCGTCTTCATATACTGACCTTTTGAAACCTGCAGCCTATTCAATGCCCAACAAAAAAAATATCAAAACTCTTCTTATACTTCTATATGAATGAGAGAAATTTGGACATGGAGCTTCCAAGATCGATGCACTACAGCATATCAGACATATGTTCGAACTGATGTTCCACATGTGCTTCCCTCAAAGCAATAATGGCCATGGTTTATGTACCGTTCATAGTGCTTTTTAATTGTAGATGCACTCTTTGTTGCCTCTATTTCTTGTGGCTCTATGAAATGAAGCTTATATGCACACAAACTACAACCATACCATTCAATTTTCAATAATCATAGTTCGTGCAAATTTATGCTTGATGTGTCGCTATATGCAATTTATCTTTTGACATACAACAAACATATGTTGTTAGAAAAAGATGCGATTCAGATAAAATATAAGATGCATCAGCAATATTTTACGTACATAGTTGTCTCAATTCTAATATAGTATAGAAAGGATATTAAATACAAATGAAGAAAATTTGGATCAGACTGGAAACGTTAAAATTCTTTACCATCATTCAATATAAAATGCTGAGATTTAAATACACCATTTAAAAAGCATTAATTTTATGGAAAATATTATCATATGACACATGAACCTCACCTAATTCTACATATCTTTTATATATTATAAAGGCAAATTAAGTAGAGAAAATAAATAATTTTGTCCACTAGCATATAAATCACTTCATTAACATATACCACTGCAGCATACATTAATACAACCTTAATTTAAATAATTCATTTATCAGCAAACGTATACTCCCTTATACTATTTTCTCCTTGAATACACATGCATACACTTTGCATTTTGCAAAAAACCAAATTAAACGTTGCAAATAAATGTAACTATTAAAACACATTAATTTCAATATTTAGGATGAACCTGTGCCACACACGAAACTTACCCAGATTTTTGTAACAATGAATGATGATGCGTTTACAAAGCTTGATGCCCAATTTATCGTGTAAATGCTAACAATGAATACCTTCCAACATTGAAAGTATTTTAACAATTTCCATACAGTCCCTGTTTCAATGACCTATACTACTGAGATGATATGAATTATAAACTAATAACTATCTAAAAGCAACAATAATAATAAACAACTACTACAAAACTATGTTCAACCATATCTTGTATTCACGTGAATACCGTTCAATGTTCAAATAATGGTATATTTTGGTTAAGTAGGTAACAACTTTACACAATAAATACTGCAATTGGAATGAACATTTAAAAAAATGTACAATTTACTACCCGATTCAATATTTATTAAAATACTCTATATATTTTAGAACTCTGAAATATTATATTTGTAACGTCCAATTGTCATGCACGTATACTAACAATCCACTAGATGAAATCAAAATAATGCCACTGCTATATATCACAAAACCTTACAAAATATCCAATAATATCTCAATAATATCCCACTAAAACAGAATAAAATTACCATATAATGTGTACAAGACCAACAATTCACATGTGAAACAAAGAAATACAACCATACAGAAGATTGAAACATTAAACCATGACGTAATAGAACTTAAATAAAGACAGCTGAATGTAAATTATGAAAATCTGAGTTGGATATTATTATGATAGATGAAGGGTGCTACTATTCACTCTGGTTTACACTTCCGGCCACCTTTCTAAATTTAATACAAATGGTTATTTTTATATTCTTTTGGCCACCATATATTATTCTTTCACACAAACTACAACCATACCTTTCTAAATTTAATAAAATGACAAAAGTTAGACTAATATTAATGACAACATTGATACATGTAAAATGGATAATAGTTCATTGAATACATAGATAACTCACCAGATATAGATTTTTAAAGGAGGTGATTATGCATGTAACTTGCATCCAGAAAAGAGAACTTGAGGACACAAGAGTTTTGCCGAGCCTAGTAATCTGATGGAAGAAAGGCAGCTCAAAGCAAGCCCAAGTCGTGAAATATCATCCGGGGTTTCCAAGCTGGATGAATCCTCTTTCTAGTATCTGCTAATCATTATTATAATGTTTCATTGATAAATATAAAGATGAAATAGTTCTATAGTTATTCATAAGTTTTAACACATGAAATAGTTCTATAGTTATTGGTAGAATTTAGTTTTACTTTTCTCTACTAACAGAAGATACAATGAATGATCTCAAGTTAAAAAAAATGAACTTGATCGTTTATACTTTGAACTGTGATTTCTTATACCACAAGAAAAATAATATATCAGATCCATTACTTCAAGACTAAATGAAATTTTGATAAACAAAGATTTAAATATTGACCATTTAAAGTGCATTAGCAAATATGAGCTTTTTTTTATCGATTGCATCTTTACATAGAGATATTCAACTGATTTAACTAAATCCAGTGATGTGGCTTATCAAATGTAGCTGAAAAGCTATTAATTCCTATACGATTCGTCGAAAAAGAGAGAGTATGGCTAAGTGTATATTAATCCGTCAAACAGGCATCATTTTATAGACATTATGAACTTCTGCTCTCATCGGCCCCATATGATGACCATTTTCAACGTCCGCTGTGTAAAATGAAAACAATAAAATAGTTCAAACAAAATTTAGACTCACAACACTTGATCTGTAGCAGTATCACAATTATTTTCAATATTTGACCAAAAAAGATATAGTCCTTTTTCAATAATTCTATCTCGGTCCGATGCAAAACTGATCTTTAATTTTATTTTTGTAGTAGTAGCAGTTGGGTTAAAAAAAAGACCATCCCACATGAAAGATGCTTTAAAAAAACTAAAAATAATTCATTGCTTTTCAAACTTACGCTGATAACAAATACAGTCCTTGTGCATGAGAAAAGTTTCACAGTGCTAGATTTAAAAACTGAAATTGGCATCTACCAAATTTACATATAAAAAAGCACATAAATGGAACCCAACTAAAGAAAGAACAGACATTTATTTTTTCATTATGCTCCAAACCAATTAAATATATTTCAACATTTAAGCATATAACGCCAGTTTGTTTATAGTTTGGTAATCATTTATGAGCTTTTAATATCAACATTAGACCAATATGCACATCTCCTTCAATAATTTGTAAAACAAAAAAGGGATTTAAATCAATGTATTGTATGTTTTACAAATTGTTAAAGGACATGTGTAAATATTATCATAGTGTTGATGTTAAAAGCTTTAAACCTATGCAGACATGGGGATGGGGCCAGAGGAAAATGTCAATGATTGCAATACATGGACACATTTTTTAAGATGTTATATTTTTTGCAATTGCATATGCATTGATCAACATACATGAGAAAGCGAGGGCATTGGTACATTTTTCTACAAAGGAAAAGCAATATATTTTACCATTATATAGACGCATAACCCAGTATTTAAAAATATCAATAAATTTAATTATACAATGTTTACTCTCTAAATGTAATAACATAAATTATTAGAGTCAAAGACTCAAAACCCAGAAACTAAGTTCGGGGAGGAAGCATAAACCAGAAACTAAATTCTTGTGTTGTGCAACAATGGATTCATCTAGATATCTCAACCAAATAAATCAACGTACAATAGCACCGGCATCTTTAAATAAACCAATTTGTTCAATAATATAAGTGACTACTGTAGACATATAAATAAGATGTTGGTTTAAAACACCTAATCTCGACTCTTTCTTTTCCCACTCAACTCAATTTGCCGCTAAACTCCAGATAACATAAAATGGACTGTCAGCAGCTGACAATAATGCAACAGCTTTTAATTGCTAAGTTATTCAATTTTATTCAGTCTCCACAAAAAAAAATCCGTAAAGAATAGAAAGGAAAAGAATAAGAGAAAAAAATATGTTCTTGAAGTAATCTGCATAATGCTTTGTAGAATTTAAACTTCGAAGTTCAGTCCATGTTCTGAGCAATAAATATAGACTTCAGTTGAAGGTTGTTGACTTATTGCTGATCATGGCCATGTGGATTAAGGTAGAAATGACTAGAAGTATCAAATTTTAAAATGAGACGTGTTATCATATTATAATATTATATGCTCCAGAGCAGGGCATAGGGAAACACTAAGCAAATATGAAAAGGATCAGACCGGCAACCAACATATCGATATAGAAATGCAGCGCTTAGAACTAACGTTCCAGGTCGCTTGGATTTTGTGTTTCAGGCATTCTCCTTGCCACCGACGTCATACTCACTTTGAAAAACCACACTTTGGGTTGCAAACAAAAAACAGTGATATCCAACTTATGTTGCTAAAATCCCTAAATGCAAAACCATGCAACTAAAAGAATTTACTCATTTACAAATTACTTTAAAAATAAATAAATTGTTAAATTTGGTGATACAAAATCACAAATTGATTGGAACAAATTTGCAAAGAATGGAAAGTAAATATTTTTATAATGGGAATGCATTGATTGCATTTGATGAGGTGGTAGAGAAATAAATGAAGGGATTAATTTCTTCCATCTATGCTAAAGAAACGGATTGATTTACTTCCTATGTTTTCACATTTGTTGTTATGGTAATTTGCCTCCATTATATTATTACCATATGTTGGTAATTTAATTGATGACTCACATAGATTTGCACTGGCTATATATTGAGGGGTAGACTTTAGCGTAAACCCATCCTGGCATGGAGCCAGTGATCCCCAATGGTGTCTCTTCTTGTTAAACCTGGTTGAGGTTTGGATATGTAAACTCTTATTTTGTAATCTCTTGTGATTTTCTCATGTGGAATAAAATCTCTTTCTCTTGGACTGGACGTACACTATCTCGAGGATAGTGGAACTAGTATAAATATTGTGTCTCTTTGTTTCTCTGCTATAGTTATTTACTATTTTGTTGATGTAATAGAATAATTGCTAACATATTAGATTGATGTACAATTGACAAATCTAGATCCTGCTTATTGTTCTTCCGCAAAGGCGCAATTTTTTCACAACAGATAGGTATCAGAGCGAGGTGATTTGTTTTAAATTGTGCATCAATTATTTCTACAAAGGTTGGTAGATTCAGTGGTGATTATGCTATTACTATTTTGGAGAAAATGAGACTTTGGTGGAGGAGATTATGCTGAGAGTGAAGAGCGTTCCAATCTGGGAAATTTGACGTGATATGGAGTTTATTGTGAAGAAGCCCTCTGATATGGATGAGGGAAGATGGAAGAAGAAGAAGAAGAAGGCAGGTGATGCTTGAAGAACCTAGTCCACAGCAAGGTGGAGAGGTTAGTTTGGTCACTGGTGATGTGTTCGACAGGGGTCTTCATGTTGATGATGCTCGAGGGATCCGAGGTGATCGAGGAAGGAGCTCAGGTCAAGTGTTAGACGGGTTCGATGTGTATTGCAAGCATTTTTAGACCGTTGGTTTATGCGGGGTGCAGCTCATGGTGGTAGATGCATCTTTTGCAGGCGGTGGGTGAAGCTTGTAATGGTTTTGGTTAAGTGGCAGGAGAGAGATTTTTTGGCGATTGAGAGAATTAATTTTCGGTCTTGGTGGTACTGAGATTACTTTGGTGTCTGCCTTCTTTTTTATTTTTGGATATTTGCAACAGTTTGTTGGTGGCCGGGGACGTAGTCTTAGCTCGTTAACGATTGTGTGATGGGGGGTGGCTTTGCTGGAACGCATTTGGTAAATATTCATTTTTGGTGTATCTCGTTGTGAGACTTTGACTGAAGATGGAGTTCTGTTGAAGAGTTCTATGATGTGAAGAGAATTTGATTGGAGATGGGGTGTTGCAAATATGTGATTTTGCATCAAGGTGGAGTGTTAAATTTGGTGATACAAAATCACAAATTGATTGGAACAAATTTGCAAAGAATGGAAAGTAAATATTTTTATAATGGGAATGCATTGATTGCATTTGATGAGGTGGTAGAGAAATAAATGAAGGGATTAATTTCTTCCATCTATGCTAAAGAAACAGATTGATTTACTTCGTATGTTTGCACATTTGTTGTTATGGTAATTTGCCTCCATTATATTATTACCATATGTTGGTAATTTAATTGATGACTCACATAGATTTGCACTGGCTATATATTGAGGGGTAGACTTTAGTGTAAACCCATCCTGGCATGGAGCCAGTGATCCCCATTGGTGTCTCTTCTTGTTAAACCTGGTTGAGGTTTGGATATGTAAACTCTTATTTTGTAATCTCTTGTGATTTTCTCATGTGGAATAAAATCTCTTTCTCTTGGACTGGACGTACACTATCTCGAGGATAGTGGAACTAGTATAAATATTGTGTCTCTTTGTTTCTCTGCTATAGTTATTTACTATTTTGTTGATGTAATAGAATAATTGCTAACATATTAGATTGATGTACAATTGACAAATCTAGATCCTGCTTATTGTTCTTCCGCAAAGACGCAATTTTTTCACAACATAAATAATGGTAACCATGTCCTTATTCACAAAGATATGGTTCTCTTTATTAATTCCATAAAGATCGCATAGAACTCAAAGATGAAAAATTAGTAATTTAGAGATATATCGTGTGAGTGATTAACTCACCTTAACTCCTTAATTCGGTAGCTAAAACCACACGGCAGTTCCAATTTCTCAACATAACAAAATCTTAGACACAAGTCAAACCCAAACAAACAATAACCAATCCAAATCTACAACTTTCCAAATCAATAACAGCTTTACATGAAAACAGGGTTCGATTACCAGAATCCGAATCGAAGAAGAGATCCAAAACGCGTGAACCCGCCCTAGCTTCGACAGATCGGTTGAGGAAATTGGAGATGGAAGGAGTTTGCTTCGATCGGGTGAGGAGATTGGAGCGAAACAAGCTTCTTTTTTATGAGGCGAAACGGATTTGGAGGGATGGGAAATAGTTATTGTGAAATTGGGGAGGGAACGTGAATAATTTTGTGAGGGGGGAGCAGAAGTTGAGGGAGACGTGAATAATTTTGTGAGCGTTACACGCGAAATGGTCAAAACAAAACAACCAGGAGCAAATAATCAGGTGTAAATTATAACACTTTGGAATATCGTGTTATTAAATAGCGTTATTAATATCATATTTTGTTGTAGTGAGTTATGTATTAAAGACACCTATAAGTAAGCATAACCGGTAGAAAGATTGAGGGTTATGTATTAAAGACACCTATAGGTAAGCATAAATGACATAGGTCTATGTAATTAAAGACACCTAAGGGTATACATAGTCAGTGAAAAACCTATTGGGGGATACAAGACAAAGGGGAGAGCTTGTATCATATTGTGTGGGACCCATTTCAGTCAGTAACCCGGAGTAGGTATCAAACAAGTATTTCGTATTAGGCGGAGAAGGGGCACGCTTACCGACTGAATGTAAGAGATCCAAACGTGGAGGACGGTGTGGGCGGCGCAAACCGACCGGGGACATGTGCGTGCATGGGCCGGGTAGAGGGGGCTAAGATGACCGGGACACCAGTAGATATGGTTGTGCATATTATTAACGAGGGGTTGCCACTTTAGGAAGTGATACCTCCTACTACGGGGCCAGCACAAGGTATCTACGAGGGTTAGGGAGCCGATCGATCAGGTAGTAGCTAGGATACATTCGAACGTATACCTAAATCTACCACCTTATAGTTGGAGGGATCATCTCTTTCTAGATATACTAGTAACAGTGCGGAGAAATTATTAGTGAGGCGTGTACACCTTATCTTGCTTACCTTGTCACACCTGCCATTTATGTAGTGATCTCCCTTATCCACTTTATATGCCTATCATGTTACTTTTATTTATCTACTAGGTAAAAGTAACTAGACTCGCCAGACTTATTGTCTGACCCTTTTTGTTTCTCCTTCTTTCTTCCGTTTCCCCCTCCCCCCCAGGTTCTCAATGGAGGGATTTCTCAGGCTTAGTCAGGATTATGCTATCATCTTGCTTGGAGCTTCTAGATGTATTGCTCAAGGTTCTATCTTTCTACTATGGCTTAAGATTTGGGGATTATGCTTTCTTTATTATTGTACTCTGATATTTAAAGTACAAGATAGAAGTTTTAATGATGAACAGAGTTTATGTATTTTCAGACATATGGTGTAACCATGCTTTATGATTAATAAAAGTTGTTTTTATTCCACTGCAAAAAATTTATATCTGTCTTGTAATGTTTCTGTTCTGTTGACTAAAACGCTCCACGAAACTTAGTGCATTCCCTTTGTGAGTAACATTAACGGACGTGGGGTGTCATAAGAATTGTGTGTCATGGGCATAGAATCAAAGAACAGAACAAATCAGAGGTTTTGATGATCAGATTCAGACGAAACTTTGTGATGGAGCTTTGGAGGGTGTCGAGATGGTGCCCAGAAAATTATGTCTGAATATAACCTTAAGTCTATGGACCGGTACATAAGGGATGGATTTCCTTCCAGTCCGGTCCATTTGATGGACCTTCTATAGGTCCATCAAAATTCATCAGATTCAGGAGAAACTTGGCAGGAAAGATCTAAAGGATATCAGGAAACTAAACAAGAATTTTCAGTTGAACATTCATTAAGGCTATGGACTGGTACCGGTCCACCAAATCGACATGGGTTGACTTGTTTTTTGGTGTGCGACATCTAGGAACTTCAAAAAAGCTATGGATAAAATTTGAGACAAAAATAACCAAAGTCGATGGACAAGTACCAGTCCGTAGGGGATGGATTTCCTTCCAGTCTGGTCCATAGGATGGACCTCCTGGAGGTCCATGTCATTTACTCATTTGGACACGAAATTTTGGCTAAGCAAGATGAGATCCTAAGAAGACTATTGTGCAAGTTTGGTTGGAATTGGATAGGTCGAAGTATGATTGCTCAAGTTCTCGTTGATGGACCGACAAGGAATATTATCGGGAATGAATTAGACTTCGAGACTCGACTGGAAGGAAGTAGGGGCCATTTGGAACTCGTTGGCATAATTAGATTGTGAAAACTTCTATGGGATGGAAGTAGTTATCGACAATGTGTTATTTCTTCGATCGTAAACTCAAGGCGAGAGTGGTCGAATCTGAATTAAGGTACAACAGATCGTCGGACGATGTAGTAAAGTGATGAATCGACTTAAGCCGGATTTGAGCTCGTAAGACGTGGGATTGACTCGGGTGGGACTCGAGCATGAGAGATAATGGATTAATTCGAGTGAGACTCGAACTAAAGAATGGATTCGTTGAGGATGGCTTGGATATTAGGAGCACCAAGGAATTGTCGATAGTCAAAGGTTCTAGCGGACTCAAAGTGGGGTTATCATGGGGACGCCTACCAGGATATGAGAGATCGAGTACCTTGGGTCTCTTTAGGGGTGATCTAGTTGTATTGAAGGGGTAAATGTACATGGGACGTATGGCAGTCTGACTAGAACCGGGATTTCCATTAGCCTTTGACGAATGGTAACAGCCAGTCGTTCGATATATCGATGCATTTGAGGATGTAGTCGATGATAGCTAGGTTATTGCTTGTTATGTATGTTACTACAAAAGTGGGCGCATTCGACACTTTTTTTATGTGGCCGTAAATTAAAAAAGCGTTGCCGTAGGCCATTTTTTCAAATAGGCAACATCAGGGGGCGTGACATCTGTGGCCGTTGCATTAGCCATCTAAGACAACGCTTTTGCCCATCTACAGCCACGGAAAGAAAGTGTTGCATTATAACCTTATTACAACAGTATATGCATGTAATGCAACAACATACAGCGTTGCCTTAAGCAGAAGCCAAAGCCTGGCTTCCAGATCATAGTAGTGGGGTCCACATGGACTTTCCACGTCAGCTGCCAACGTGTCACATGCCACGTCAGGTCTTCACGTCAGCTGCACATGTGTCACATGCCATGTCAGCTATCCACATGGCACCATGTAAGTTGTGGGCCCCACGTGTCGTACCATTGTGGAATTAAAAATATTACACTTAATGCAACACCACAACACAATCTAATGCAGCAACACTGCAAACTAATGCGACACCACAATACCATCTAATGCAACACCACAACACCGTAATGCAACACCAGAAAACATCAACTGCAATGGTAAAAAAATCAAATGCAACACCAGAACAGAATCAACTACAGGTGTAATACAACCCTGTAATTACAAATTCTGTAGTACATATATTCAATCCAAAACATTGCACCACATTCATTCATATATACCAAAATATTCATACAATAAATCCTCCCAAAACATTCATCACCACAGTCAGACCAACCAATTATATATACTAACTCACAAGTGTCATCACCAACACATACCACAAGTGCCATCACCAAAACATACCACAAGTGCCATCACGAACACATACCGCAAGTACCATAATTTAAAAGAACAATTCGAATATATCACAAGTGCTAACACATACCATCCAAATACTTCATTCAGTTGTCGGGGTTGCAGGAGTACCAATGTCATCTTCATCACTTGTTGGGGTGACACAAAAGTCTCCGACACCTAAATTAAGATCTGAATTGGCTTCAACTAGCTCTTTTAATACCATGACACGTTCTCTTTCACTTTTCTGTTCACCTTTTCTTCCAAATCCACCTCAAGCTCTGGCCTTATTTTTATGGTCAACTCTTGCACATAAGTATCCTGTAACGACCCGCAAATCCGTACCATTTGAATTGACTGAATATAACTCACGTCCAACCCAAATTGCACGAAAGTACGAATCATTAATAGAAAGACATTAGAGGATGAGAATTAGAAAGAAAGAAACTTAGAATAGAAGAAAATAGAGAGAAGATCGAACTGAACAACCACACAAATTCTCACAATCACAACGGAATAAAATATAATATATGAATACTCACTTTTGAAATACAAAGTGTATTTGAACTTACATATTTCATAAGAGCACATCATATATACAACACAGCAGAATAAACTCTAAATATCTAACACTGAAGCCTCCTACTCCAAGCTCCTTCAAACCAATCTGTAAAATCCTGAACTATTGGACTGCCCTTACAAATTTGGGCACCCAAGAGTCTAGGGAAAACATAGAAAAATAAACTTTAGGTAAATCAGGGGACTGGTACGAGCAAACAATTTTAAAACAACCTGATTTACATCAAGGATATTTCATAAGACCATGCCGTAAAAACGGAACGAGATTTTCCTTTATGAGAATCCACAACACTTATTAACTTTCAAAAACATTTTGAAAGAAAGATAATCATAAGACCGATCCACACATAAACATGGATGGTTTTTACCTTACGATAACCCAAAACATTTCTTTTAAATCAATATATTAATTTGATATTATAATAGTGTCTAATACAAGTAAATAACAATCTAGCGGAACGCTTGCATCTCACGCTCCACATATATAATATACAATCAAAAACCGTGGCTTCTTATTGGGTAATGGATTTCCAACTATGACAAGGTATGGAACCACCCTCCGATAGTGTATCTCTAGAGAAAAATACACAGGGTTCAACAAGAATATCTTGCAACTCGGCCTCACATGACCGACCACTGATTTCTCTTGAGTGTATCGAATATATTGTCACCTTACGGTTGGTACCAACATAACCATTCCCGGGAGATACAGAAGAGAAAGTAGTAACAAAATGAATATTGTCTAGATGGTGACAATACACCCTAATGGGAGCGACCCACATAGCCATGCTGCCTGCCCCATTTTAGTCATTTCCCTGTTGTGAGGCTTGAGGCTGAACTTACCTTTGACAAATCATTTCTTTATTTACTTTGAATGTCACATCTTCAAAACCGCTAATCACTAATTGACTTCCTCAAAAATACATTACGGATATAAAGCAAGAGAAAAGAATTCCTCTGCCACCAACATAAATACGTTTGAAGAGATCAACATACGTGATCGGTTAGGCATACTCTGTCAGACATTCGTCCGTACAAGTTGTCCTGGGATTGGACAAACCGAAGGCACTATTATGTAAATCCATCTTAGGTAATTTCTACCTCGGATTGGCAGAATAGCCCTTGCGTAACTCCATCTTCATTGGTCTTCAATAATGTCCGACTTGTAACGTATATATCGAATCGAAGTGGAATTTAAATTCCGATCTCTTCAAAAATGATAACGGAGAGGTCCAGACTTGATAGTCAGTTATTTAACTACCAAAAACAAAATAAAATATGTAGGTTTTACGCTATTGGATATGCTAATCCATATTTAAATAATATTTAATTATTTAAATTCAAATACAAATCTTGTATATATACATTTATTTGAAACATAAGTGTTATTCAACTTATAAATTTTTATTATCAATCTTACGTGATAGGATACTCTCGAATATCTGTTTCATAGCTGAAGACGATATTTAACTCACATTTATTCTAAACACAAACTAATACAAACTATCAGATAATAGAGACTCTATCAAGTTAGGGTATTTTAATTACCTCTCAGACCTTGAATCAAAATCATTTTTATCGTTAAGATTCATAGAAATTCGATATCCAAAATATTGGACAAAACCTTAAATTTGTAAATCCATTTGATTTCCAAATATTAAACCATTTTAAAACAACATTATTGTTTTGAACCATTGATCAAGTAAAATATTAAATCGGGAATTTAATCCAAATAATCAACTTGATTTCCTTTTCCTTTTGATAATTATATTATCTTCAAACTTACTTAATTTAGAGATTTACATTACCTTAGATATTTTATTCAAATTTAATTTTCTATTTAACTAGCTTATCAAAACCCGTTAATTAAACATCAATTGGCTTTTATGAAACATTATTAAGTTTTAACAATCATTTTTCAGAACCATTTTTATTAAATTAATCGGAACAAATTAATTTAATAATTAATTCTCCTTTTAGACAGTTGGTTTACATCAGCCAAACCGAGTAACTGATTTCAATAGATCTTTCCTTTTAAATTAATTAATAATATAATTAATTTAAAATAATCCGTTTAACTGGCTTATAAAAAACAATTTATATCCAATTATCAAAACTTAGATCTATTTCTGAGTTACTTTACAGAATTATAACTTAGCAGTCCCAACGTTATATGACAGTTCTTATAGCAGACGACATTCAAGTCGTTAACCCAATTTGCACAAACAAACATATAAATACAATTTCATATTATTAACTGATAATATAATATCTCAACAACATATATTAACAAATAAAATATGTCAAACTGATATAATAGTAGAACAGTGTTTTATTTCTGCTAATATGGTGTTTAAACAGTTTAATTAGTACAGTTTATAGTGGAACGGTGTTTGTCTCCACTAACAGATGTCAAAAAAATATATAATTATGATTCAATGTAATTAAACATAACTAATTTAATTGATTAATTAATTGAATACCCAATTTAGAATTTTTACAGCATTTATAGATCATTATTGATCAGTTGTTTATGCGTCAACTCAGTATACGACTAAATTAAGTTTTAAATAATATTTTGTATTATAACACTTTTTAATTATTTAATAAATCAAATTCCTTTTTAACTCGAACTTGTTTAGACTCGACAACGTATGTTGAGTTGCTTACCTATACCGTTGATTTATTCAATTATATACACATGAACCGAAACTATTCGGTCCTGTATCTTGATCTAACTTATGTATGGATGTGCCTTATTGCGTATAACTTTAAATATATAATTTTATTTTATTTTCAGTTGGTCTTAACTTAAAATCTTCTCATTTCATTTTATTTAGAATGAGCCAAGTCCAATAAAATAAGCCCATTCATATATATATATATATATATATATATATATGTGTGTGTGTGTGTGTGTGTGTGTGTGTGTGCGTGTGTGTGTGTGTGTGTGTGCGTGTATAATTTTACCCTTATACATCTATCTATATTAAAATATTTAAACCTAACTAAAATTTAAACCCCTCTTTTTTTTAAAATATAGTGGGCTTAGCCCAAGCCCAACCCGTAGATTAAAAATGCTGCGTACCCATAAAACTGCACATTCCTTACCTCCCATGCTTTCTTTACTTCTTCTATTTTTCTGCTACTTCCATTCTTTATTTTTTTTCTTTTCTGTCACTACCTTATCTCTTCTACATTCAATTTTTGTGTTCCCCTTCCACTCTATGCCTATGTTGCACCAACCCAATCAGGTGGAACATGAACACACACGCAAATGGGCCAGCCTCTTCTTCCCTTTTACAAACGTGGCCCCCAGTCTTCTTTTTCTTCTCTTCAGGGATGCACACGAGTTTCTCAGTGAACATGCACCCCTACCCAGACCGCCGATCATCGATCTCGACCCCTCCAACAAATCAAACTCCCATCCCTGAAGCAAATACTGCCACCCAAAGATACTTCGTCAACTTTTGTCGAAAAACAGTGCCTCGGCCGAAATATGTTTACTGACCTTCCATCATGTCTTGGTGAACTGCACCCCCTCTGGTCCATGAGAACCCACCAAACTCCACTCCGACGAGGCTGACCCGTGACCCCACGACTTCCCGCTGGTGCGATCTCCTTTGGTGCCATCACGATGGTGCAACTTGGGCCTAAAACTGAGCTTTAAAAACCAGCATCAAATACCCTATTTCAATTCAACCTCTCGAACTACTCATTAGAAAATTTATTTTGTATTTTTCTCATGTTTACTGATACGCCATGCCCCTCTGGTATCTGAATTCCCAAGTTAAATTGACAAAAAATGTTGAGTTTTTCAGACTTCTTTCAGTATATTGTTTATACCTCCACACATAGGATTCTATTCGAGTTGAGAACACTTGAAACTAAACTATAGTTTATACATGACCAACTTCCCTATAGAATTCATGTTCTAATATTTATTAGAATCTAGGATACAAATTTTTAGAAGTAACCAGAGGTAAAGTTTTAGCTCCTGTTAAATTCTCAGGCTTGTGAACAATTTTTATACTTACTGGCTTAATTTAATTATACAACTCTATGTCTTTGTTTTATAAGTGATACAACATATGTATATACATATACGTAAGTTCTATTCTTAAATCATGGAATAGATTTTTTTTTTGATTTACGTGTGGAACCTAAGACTTCACTCAAGCCATTGCTTGTTGGTCTTAGTAAATCCCACAGGTAATGATATACCTCGATTTTTCAACGTCTTCACACTACCTAGGTAGTCTTCCCTAGAAATTGGCAGAGGTGGCCCTCGAACCTGAGACCTATGTCTCATCCCAATTCACCCACCTCTAACGAACTGAGCTAGGAGTGTCGGGTAAATCATGGAATAGATTTAAATGAATTAGAGTAAAGTTTGTTTATTATTTCTTCTCTAACCCCCTTTTTCTTAGGTATATATATCATTCACTGTATATCAATTTTCTTAACAATTTACTCCCACAACATCCAGGTATCATTACACAAATTCACATATGTTTTGGCATACAGACAGTACTAGATATACATGATTCAATCATGAAAACAGGAAGTAGCAACATAAAAAGTGTTTACTCACCTCAATCATTCTGGTTCCTGATTTTGTGCTGCTAACAAGTTTATGGACTCTACCATTTGATTTGCTCAAGTTCTCAGGTTTGTTTCATATTTGGCTAAAACTAGTTCGAACACTTTGTGTGAGGAATATCTGAGATATATGGGTGTATTTATAGATCCAAAACGAATAAAATAATGGCAGTACATGGGAATGAAATGCAGGGTTTGATGGAATTGACATAGCTGCTGCTATGCTTTGGAAAAGATAAGCCAGCTAGGAGTTTAGTTGTGTATAAGTGATTGAATATGCTTGCCTATAATTTATTTATGATACAAGTATGTTTCAAAGGAAAGAAATGCTACGACTAGAATCATTAAGGTACATACATACAATATATATCACATGGATGAGATAATTTAAAAAGGTATGCTTAGTCCATAAGTAAACAAGCTACTCCTTTGATTTGAAAACCTGGGTTGTCCCTCTTTTCTAGCTTATGCAAAGAAGTATTGTTTAGCTAGCTCCGTTTTGATTGTTTTGTCAAGTACACATAGACATAGCTAGTATGAAATGGAGTTCAAAATGATTCCAGACCATGTGCTAATATGAAAAAGAAACAATGCTTAGTTCTTAAGTAATAGATGCTAGAAATCCTAGGTTGTCTATGAATTGGAAATGAAAGTTGCATTTGCTATACATATGCTATGTATTGGTTGTATGTACTAAATAAATTTAACGTTTTCAACTTAGCTACTAAGGCAATGTACTTGTTTGATATATCGATTTGTATTTTATTCCAATCAATTAGATAGCCATGATCTCTTTTTATTGTAAAATGCTTATTTTTATTAATTTAATGCCTTATCCTCTTATATATTTTCATGTGAAATAAATTTGAATTTACTTATTTTATTTGCTATTTACAATAAGAACAAATCTAAATTCTTCCTTAGGTTAATTATATACACACAAGAGTTAGAAACATTTTTTTTTAATGTAAACAAAATTATAAAAACATTGTTCACCTATATATATATATATACATATATATTGGTTAAAGAAATTTAAACAAGCCTAAATCAAAATTTTAAATGCAATAAAAGTGTTAAAACAACATTTATTTGTTCATGTAAAATATAGCAAGTTAAAAAATTTCACATATGATTTTTAAGCTAATAGTTATTCTAACTTTTATAATACGCACATCCTATATTATCCCTCATTACGAAGGTTCGAACAATGTTACAAAACAAATTGCCAACTATTATTTACTTGGTTTTATAAACATATATACACCGGTTAAGTAATTTTAAACCATTAAAGTATATACATACTTGAAATTTTTCCTCAATATTTATTATTCACTATTTATTTTCTAAATCTATTATTAAAATAAATCTTAAATAAATTGTATTATAGAAGTAGTCAAAAACTGGGACGTTACAATCCACCCCCCTTAAAAGAATTTCGTCCTCGAAATTAAAGAGTAACGAGGAGATTCCAATTATATTTATAGATTTATACACAAAACACATACACGGGTCATCCCCTAACAATCCCAACAAACAAGGCATTCAAATCACATAGGTTCTCTACCGAACATTTTCACAGCAATCGTAAACATTTAATACACACATCAACAATTAAATATTAATCACAGTTGTTTCCATAACAAGAAATATCCCTTGTTTACGGTTGGAAAACATTTCCATTTCTTCTTTGCACACTTCTACTTTTCAACATTTATTAGTTCTTGGCTGTAAATCGGTAAGAAAATAATCCTTTAAGTATTAACCGCGAAGACCGAAATCAACATCTGATTAATACCCAGAAAATCATTTAACTCACTCAATCTCCAATTAGGTTCCAATTTCTTTATTCCAGTTAATTTTTCAAATCCAAAATCCAAATTTTTGATTTTAATTCCAAACCAATTTGAAATCACTTACATAATCCCATTGTTAATTCAAAACCTTTGGATTTTTCCAAACACTTGGTTTTACCAACAATTTTTTTTCGAGCTTCTTATTAGTATATTTTATTCTTATACAAACTCATTTGGTTCAACAATAACCATTTCAATATTTATAATCCTGTTTAATTATAATAACAACAATCAACACATCCATATATAATAATAATTTCAAAAAATTATTCCTTTCTAACAAAATATAATTTTGGGCAAAATTATTTTATTTACCCATCTAAAACAATACTATGTCGAAATGTTCTGGTCGAGAGTTTAGAAACACCTATCGATACAGTTGTACATCCTAAATTGACCAAAACTCATAAACCGCTCAACAAACCAATCATCACAATATAAAACAGTTTTAAATCAATTAACAAATACGCGCTCATATATATACACACAAACTCAATCTAGTGTGTTACTAACCCTATCTCTATCGAGTTACGCCACAGAGCCAAGGTTATTCCTCAACCTGGCTCTGATCCAAGCGTAACGACACGCAAATCGGTACCATTTGAATTGACTGAATACAACTCACGTCCAACCCAAATTGTACGAAAATACGAATAATTAATAGAAAGAAGTTAGTGGATGAGAAATAGAAAGAAAGAAAATTAGAATAGAAGGAAATAGATAGAAGATCAAACTGAACAACCACACTGATTCCCACAATCACAGGGGAATAAAATATAGTATATAAATAATCACTTTTGAAATCCAAACTGTATTTTAACTTACATATATCATCAGAGCACATCATATATACAACACAGCGGAATAAACTCTAAATATCTAATACTGAAGCCTCCTGCTCCAAGCTCCTTCAGACCAATCTGTAAAATCCTGAACTATTGGACTGCCCGTACAAATTTGGGCACCCAAGAGTTTAGGGAAAACATAGAAAAATAAACTATGGGTCAGTCATGGGACTGGTATGAGCAAACGATTTTAAAACAACCTGATTTACGTTAAGGATATTTCATAAGACTACGCCATAAAAACGGAACGGGATATTCCCTTATGAGAATCCACAACACTTGTTTAACTTTCAAAAATGTTTTGAAAGAAAAATAATCGTAAGACTGATCCACACATAAACATGGATGGTTTTTACCTTACGATAACCCAAAACATTTCTTTTAAATCAATATATTAATTTGATATTATAATAGTGTCTACTACAAGTAAATAACTATCTAGCGGAACACTTGCATCTCACGCTCCACACATATAATATACAATCCAAAACCGCAACCTCTTATTGGTACTGGATTTCCAACTATGACAAGGTATGGAACCACCTTCCAATAGTGTATCTCTAGAAAGGAATACACTGGGTTCAACAAGAATTTCTTGAAACCCGGCCACACATGACCGACCACTCATTTCTCTTAAGTGTATCGAATATATTATCACCTTACGGTTGGTACCAACATAACTGTTCCCGGGAGATACAGAAGCGAAAGAAGTAACAAAATGAATATTCTCTAGATGGTGACAATACACCCTAATGGGAGCGACCCACATAGCCATGCTTCCTGGCCCATTTTTGTCATTTCTCGGTTGTGAGGCTTGAGGCTGAACTTACCTTTGACAAATCATTTCTTTATTTACTTTGAATGCCACATCGTCAAAATCGCCAATCACTAATTGACTTACCCAGAAATATATTACGGGTATAAAGCAATAGAAACGAATTCCTCTACCGCCAACATAAATAGGTTTGAAGAGATCAGCGTACGTGATCGGTTAGGCATATTCTATCAGACATTCGTCCATACAAGTTTTCCTGGGATTGGACAAACTGAAGGCACTATTATGTTAATCCATCTTAGGAAATTTCTACATAGGATTGACAGAACATCCCTTGAGTAACTCCGTCTTCATTGGTCATCAATAATCTCTGACTCGTAACGTATATACCGAATCGAAGTGGAATTTAGATTCCGGTCTCTTTGAAAATGAAAACGAAGAGGTCCAGATTTGATAGTCGGTTATTTAACTACCAAAAATAAAATAAAATAGACAGGTTTTATGCCATTGGATATGTTAAGTCATATTTAAATAATATTTAATTATTTAAATTCAAATATAAATCTTGTATATATATATTTATTTGAAGCATAAGTATTATTCAACTTATAAATTTTTATTATCAATCTTACGTGATAATCTTACTCTCGAATATCTGTTTCATAGCTGAAGACGATATTTAACTCACATTTATTCTAAACACAAACTAATACGAACTATTGGATAATAGTGACATCGATCAAGTTAGGGTACTTTAATTACCTCTCAGACCTTGAATCAAAATCATTTTTATCATTATGATTCATAGAAATTCTATATCCAAAATATTCAACAAAACCTTAAATTTGTAAATCCATTTGATTTCCAAATCTTAAACCATTTTAAAACAACATTGTTACTTTGAACCATTGATCAAGTAAAATATTAAATCAGGAATTTAATCCAAATAATCGACTTGATTTCCTTTTGATAATTATATTATCTTCAAACTTACTTAATTCAGAGATTTACATTACCTTAGATATTTTATTCAAATTTAACTTTCTATTTAACTAACTTATCAAAACACGTTAATTAAACATCAATTGGCTTTTATAAAACATTATTGAGTTTTAACAATCATTTGTCAGAACCATTTTTATTAAATTAATTGGAATAAATTAATTTAATAATTAATTCCCCTTTTAAACAGTTGGTTTACATCAGACAAACTGAGTAACTGATTTCAATAGATCTTTCCTTTTAAATTAATTAATTATATAATTAATTTAAAATAATCCATTTAATTGGCTTCTTAAAAAAAATACATCCAATTATCAAAACATAGATCCATTTCTGAGTTACTTTACAGAAGTATGACTTAGCAGTCCCAACGGTATATAACAGTTCTTATAACAGACGACATTGAAGTCGTTAACCCAATTTGCACAAACAAACATATAAATACAATTCCATATTATCAACTGATAATATAATATCTCAACAACATATATTAACAAATAAAATATGTCAAGCTTATATAATAGTAGAACGGTGTTTTATTTCTACTAACAGGGTGTTTAAACAGTTTAATTAGTACAGTTTATAGCGGAACAGTGTTTGTTTCCACTAACAGATATCAAGCAAAATATATAATTATGATTCAATGTAATTAAACATAACTAATTTAATTGATCAATTAATTGAACACACTATTCAAAAATTTTACTGCATTTATAAATCATTATTGATCAGTAGTTTATGCGCCAACTCGGTATACGACTAAATTATGTTTTAAATAATATTTGGTATTAAAACACTTTTTAATTATTTAATAAATCAAATTCCTCTTTAACTCGAACTTGTTTAGACTCGACAACGTATGTTGAGTTGCTTACCTATACCGTCAATTTATTCAATTATATACACATGAACCGAAACTTTCAGTCTTATATCTTGATTTAACTTATGTATGGATGTGACTTAATGCGTATAACTTTAAATATATAATTATATTTTATTTTCAATTGGTCTTAACTTAAAACCTTCTCATTTCATTTTATTTAGAATGGGCCAAGTCCAATAAAATAAGCCCATTCATATATATATATATATATATATATATATATATAATTTTACCCTTATATATATCTATATTAATATATTTAAGCTTAAGTAAAATTTAAACCCTTTTTTTTAATATATAACGGGCTTAGCCCAAGCCAATCCGTAGATTAAAAATGCTGCATACCCATTAGACTGCACATTCCTTACCTCCCATGCTTTCTTTACTTCTTCTATTTTTCTGCTACTACCATTTTTTTTCTTCTCTGTCACTGCCTTATCTCTTCTCCATTCAATTGTTGCATTTCCCTTCTCCTCTATGTCTATGTTGCACCAACCCAATCAGGTGGAACATGAACACACACGCAAATGGGTCAGCCTCTTCTTCCCCTTAACAAACGTGGCTCCCAATCTTCTTCTTCTCTTCAGGGATGCACAGGAGTATCCCAATGCACATGCACCCCTACCCAGACAGCCGATCATCGATCTCGACCCCTCCAACAAATCAAACTCCTATCCTTGAAGCAAATACCGCTACCCAAAGGCACTTCGACAACTTGTATCGAAAAACAGTGCCTCGGCCGAAAGATGTTCACTGACCTTCCATCATGTCTTGGTGAACTGCACCCCCTCTGGTCCACGAGAACCCACCAAACTCCAATCCGACGAAGCTGACCCGCGACCCCACGATTTCCCGCTAGTGTGATCTCCTCTGGTGCCATCACGGTGGTGCAACTTGCGCCTAAAATTGAGCTTCAAAAACTAGCATCAAATATCCTGTTTCAATTTAACCTCTCAAACTACTCAATAGAAAATTTATTTTGTATTTTTCTCATGTTACTGATACGCCATGCCCCTCTGGTATCATCACCACGATCTCCGATCACCACCTTCTCCCGAATTTGACCAAAGTCCCAAATTACGATCATCACAAAATTCTTCCTATTCACACTACTAGAAATCCTAAAACGACCCTTAAAATTCATGATATTTAATAACAAACAAGATTCTATGTTTGAATTCCCTAGTTACAGTGATAAAAAATGTTGAGTTTTTCAGGCTTCTTACTGTATATTGTTTATACCTCCACACATAGGATTTTATTCGAGTTGAGAGTTAACAAAGCTGAAGATTCAGATGGGAAGGAGGAACTATAGTTGGAAGAATTATAAAGCTTGTCATTTTATTCAATAAGAAATTGTTTTTTTTTTATTGATACAGGATAGAACAGAAAGACCAGTTATATATACTAGTAAATGTAACGATAAAATACATTATTCTGGGTAAGTGAAATATGGCTGTGTCATTGTGACGTGGCACAGCAGGATAAACATAGCCATAATTAAATGTTTTGCTGACTCGTCATTGTGACGTGGCACAGCAAGATAAACATAGCCATAATTAAATGTTTTGCTGACTCATCGTCTATTCCAGAATTCACCATATACTTTCCTTTTATTTCCCCCTTCAAATCTATGGTTGGCCATGTCGAACCATAGTTTGTTTCTGATCTTTTCTCCATTCACTTCGTACTTGACTTAAGTGTGCTGGATCTGAACTGTGAGCCTCAGTTGAGTCTTCCTCTCTTGTCATTCGAACTATAGCTTTAATATTTGGCTTCGAGCTGTCGATTTGAAGTTCTAGTTGCTGGTTAGCTACACTCGACGTTGATTTTGTGTCGATTGGCCTGATGTTCAGGGCGTCGCGTAGTCTAGTAAAGTTTTTAGCAGAGAGAGCCTTGGTAAGTATGTCGGCTTTTTGATGGTAAGACGGTATGTAATTTACTTGTAGCTTTCCCTCCTTTACTTGCTCTCGAACGAAGTGAATGTCGATTTCTATGTGTTTAGTTCATGCGTGCTAAATAGGATTAGCTGTCATGTATATCGAGCTTTGATTATCACACCATATTGTTGCTTTTTGATTGTTTAATAGATTTAGCTCCTTTAATATTGATTGCAACCATATTATTTCTGATGTAGCGCTGGCAATGCTTCTGTACTCCGCTTCCGCACTTGATTTTGAAATTGTTGGTTGCTTTTTCGATGTCCATGATATTAGATTGTCCCCTATATAGATACAGTACCCTGTTACTGATCTTCTGTCATCGGGATCTGCTGCCCAGTCTGAGTCAGTGAATCCTGTGATATTTAAGTCTTTTCCTCCTTTTATTGTTAAGCCATACTGTATAGTCTCCTTTAATTATCTCAGTATTCGCTTTACTGCTTTCCAGTGTTCGTCCCTTGGATCCTGCAAAAATTGTGAAACTTTGTTAACACTGAATGAAATGTATGGTCGTGTTATGGTTGCATATTGCAATGCTCCCACAACACTTCTGTACTGCTTTATATTATTTATAGATTCTCCCCTGTTTTTAGACAGATGCTGACTAGATATCATGGGTGTTGGTTGAGGTTTTGCTTCATGCATATCAGTCTTTATCAGGAGTTCAGTTATGTACTTCTTTTGGCTGAGAACCATTTATGTTTTTGATCTCCTTTGGGCTTCTATTCCCAGAAAATATGATAGACTGCCGAGATCTTTTATTGAAAATTGCTCATTTAGATACTGAGTCAGTTGCTTTAGCTCACCTTCATTGTTCCCTGTTACTATTAAGTCGTCAACATATATTAGTACATATGTTGTATAGTAATTATTTGATTTGAGGAATAATGAAGTGTCAGATTTAGTTGGCCGATATCCCTGTGTCACTAGAGTTGATTTTAATTTATCGAACCATACTCTAGGAGCCTGTTTTAGACCATAAATTGCTTTCTTCAGTTTGCTTATACAATTTGGATTCTGAATGTAGCCCTCTGGTTGTTGCATGTAGATTTCCTCTTGTAACACTCCATTGAGAAATGCATTGTTGACATCTAAGTGCTTTATATTCCATTGTTTGGTGAGAGCAATAGTGAGAATTAGTCTTATGGTAGCTGGTTTGACTACAGGTGAAAATGTTTCATTGTAGTCAAATCCATATTCTTGTGTATATCCTTTAGCTACCAACCTTGCTTTGTATCTTTGAACAGATCCATCTGGATTTCTTTTTGTTCTATATGTCCATCTGCATCCAATTAAATTTTTGTTAGTTGGTAGTTGAACAAGTTCCCATGTTTGATTATTCACCAGAGCTTTATACTCTTCGTCCATAGCTTCTCTCCAGTTTTTATATTGTGCAGCTTGCTGGTATGTAACTGGTTCATCTGAGTTGATAGTTGCTACGAGCAATTTTGGTTTAAAAATACCACTTTTAGCCCTGGTTATCATCGGGTGCCCAATATTTGTTGATGATTTTGTCTCTGATTGGCTTTCTTGATTGACTGTGGTTGCTAGTATATTGTTGTTGGTTATACTTCTGATGTCGCTTTCAATGTTTTGGCTCTCATTTTCTTCTTGTTGTTGTCTTTCAGGTGAGTAGTTGGCGAGGCTGATTGGCTCTTCATTGCTGGTATTGGGTGTAACTGATCCGGTAGTGCAGTTTCGATTGCCCTCAACAGCCACTGCTTTGTTAGTACCTGCTAGAGAGTCTGTATAGTATGGTATGCCAGGTATGCTACTCTTACCTGTGATTACTTTATTTGTGGTTTTGATATCTGAACTCTTATATGGAAATACCTCTTCATTAAATACCATATGTCTACTGATGAAAATTCTGCCATTTTCATCTATACACCTGTATCCTTTTTGCTTTGTAGCATATCCAATAAATGTACATGGTTTGGATCTGAAATTTAATTTATTTGTGTTGTATGGTCTTAAGTATGGGAAATACAAACATCCGAAAGTTTTAAGACTTTGATAGTCTGGTTTGATGTGATATAGTTTTTCAATGGGACTAAAGTCTTTCAACACTGTTGTAGGCATTCTATTTATTAAGTATACGGCAGTGTTTAAAGCTTCTGACCAAAATTTTAGTGGTAGCGATGCATGAGCCAATAAAGTTAGTCCAGTCTCCACGATGTGTCTGTGTTTCCTTTCTACTAAGCCATTTTGTTCAGATGTGTAGGGGCAAGTGGTTCTGTGTATAATTCCCTTAGTTTTGAAAAATTCACTTAGGTTCTTATACTCAGAGCCACCATCAGATTGTAACACTTTAATTTTGGTATTGAACTGATTTTCAACCATATTAGAAAAATTAATAACAGTAGCATAAGTGTCAAATTTTGCTTTTAGGAAGTAAATCCAGGTGTACCTAGTGCAAGCATCCACAAATGAAATGTAATACTTGTAGTTAAAGTCGGTGCAAACAGGGGCAGGTCCCCATAGATCAGTAGCTATTAATTCAAATGGTTGTGTGTAGTTAGTTAAAGAGTTTGTAAACAGTAATTTGTGGCTTTTGCCCATTTGACAATAAGTGCAAATGTAGGGATATGATATATCATCAAAAGCAATTTTATTATTCCTAACAACTGTTTTGACTACATTTACACTAGCATGACCCAATTTGTAATGCCATTTATCAAAAATACTTTTATTATTTTCTTCAAGTAGCATGACAGAATTGTAGCAGCTTTTCTCTTTAGTATTGTTGTCATGACCATCAACTTTAAACTGATACAGTCCATTAATAGTATTCCCTTGCAATAAAATTTCCTTAGTCAGTATGTCCCTGACTAAGCAATATTTCGGGAAGAATTCAAAGTAAACATTGTTATCCTTTGCAAATCGTGATACGCTTATCAGATTTTTCTTAATATTGGGTACCCTAAGTAGGTTATTTAAATATAGTTGTTTTTTACCATTAATTATAGCATTTCCTGTGTGAGAAATTTTTACACACTTACCATTACCCAAGCTTATAGTTTGATTACCTCGATACTCCTTGTTTCCGAGATTAAGATTTTCCAAGTTGCTAGTGATGTGATTTGTTGCTCCCGAGTCTGGATACCAGTTGTCGTCTTGAATGTCTTCTCCTTTGTCTTTGTCATTTTGACTATAAGCTCTGCTGTTATTGTTTTGATTTATCCCTTCTGTTTGAGACACAACCATGTTGACATTAGGATTGCTTCCTCTTTGACTGTTGTTACCTTGATTTGGTACATGGTTTGAGTTAAATCGAAAGTAGCACTTCATCGTAGTGTGTCCAATTTTCTCGCAAATTTGACATTTAGGTCTGTTGTTAGGGCTCCACCTGCCACGTCCTCGTCCACGATTAGAGTAACAAGCTCTTGGACTAGTGTTATTGTAATCACCTCTTTGACCAGTGTCGTTGTACCTATTACTTTGATTTTTCCCTCTGTTACCAGTAGTGAAGTTCAGTGAGTATTCACTTTCTGATGGCTTTTTATCGTTGATCCTTGCTTCGTGAGAGAGTAGTATAGCACAGACATCGTCCAGTGGCGGTGTTGCCTTTTGTGATGTTATGACGGCTACTACGGCTTCATAATCGTCTCCCAGTCCATTTAGTAATGACAATACATGTTCAGATTCATCTATGTTGCTGCCAGCAACCTTCAACATATCGCAGATATTTTTAACTTTGGATATGTATTCTCTCATACTTAGATTTTCTTTTCTACAGTTTTGTAGTTGTCTTTTATAAAATAGCGACTTTGCAGCTGATTGTGAGTTGAACACTTTCTCCATGGTTAGCCATATATCACTGGCTGTTTTACAGCCTATGACTTGAGATAGTAGGCTTGGATTGATGAATGACAACAGCCATGCACTGATGAGTCTTTCCTGTCTATGATATTTTGTATACTCGTCGTTGCTAATGACTCTGTTTTCTTTGTCAGTTATATATCTTGCTGGAGTTGATAGCGTGCCATATAAGTAGCCTTCCAGTCCGTAACCTTGCACGGCAGTTTCTACTTGAAGTTTCCACAATAAATAATTGGTTTCTTCAAGTTGAATGGTGATTAATTGGTTTTGTGGGCTGATGATTGTTTTGATCATTTGCTCGGAAGATGGCATGGTAGCATTGATGTTGGAAGTAGCAGAGTTCTCTTCAGACATGATTATAGATCACAGATCTGATTCTATGAAAGAGTAAGCAAGCGCCTTCTTGATTTCAATCAACTTGAATTGTTGTAGCCGTTAGGCTGTTGCAGCTCTGATACCAAGTTAACAAAGCTGAAGATTCAGATGGGAAGGAGGAACTACAGTTGGAAGAATTATAAAGCTTGTCATTTTATTCAATAAGAAATTGTTTTTTTTGATTGATACAGGATAGAACAGAAAGACCAGTTATATATACTAGTAAATGTAACGGCAAAATACATTATTCTGGGTAAGTGAAATATGGCTGTGTCATTGTGACGTGGCACAGCAGGATAGACATAGCCATAATTAAATGTTTTGCTGACTCGTCATTGTGATGTGGCACAGCAAGATAAACATAGCCATAATTAAATGTTTTGCTGACTCGTCGTCTATTCTAGAATTCACTATATACTTTCCTTTTATTTTTGAGAACACTTGAAATTAAACTCTTGTTTACACATGAACAACTTCCCCATAGAATTCATGTTCTAATATTTATTTGAATCTAGGATACAAATTTTTAGAAGTAACCAGAGGTAAAGTTTTAGCTCCTATTAAATTCTCAGGCTTGTGAACAACGTTTATACTTACTGACTTAATTTAATTATACAACTCTATGTGTTTGTTTTCTAAGTGATACAACATATGTATATGCATATACATAAGTTCTATTCTTAAATCATGGAATAGATTTAAATGAATTAGAGTAAAGTTTGTTCATTATTTCTTCTCTAACCCCCTATTTCATCAGGTATATATATCACTATATATCAATTATCTTAACAAATTACTCCCACAACATCCAGGTATCATTACATAAATTCACATATGTTTTGGCATATAGAAAATACTAGATATACATGATTCAATCATGAAAACAGACAGTAGTAACAGAAAAAGTGTTTACTAACCTCAATCATTCTGGTTCCAGATTTTGTGCTGCTAACAAGTTTATGGTCTCTACCATTTTATTTGCTCAAGTTCTCAGGTTTGTTTCATATTTCGCTAAAACTAGTTCGAACGCTTTGTTTGAGGAATATCTGAGATATATGGGTGTATTTACAGATCCAAAACGAATAAACTAATGGTAGCACATAGGAATGAAATGCAGGGTTTGACGGAATTGACATAGCTGCAGCTATGCTTTGGAAAAGATAAGCTAGCTAGGAGTTTAGCTATGTATAAGTGATTGAGTAGACTTGCCTGTAATTTATTTATGATACAAATATGTTTCAGAGGAAAGAAATGCTACCGATAACATCATTAAGGTACATACATACAACACATATCACATGGATGAGATAATATAAAAAGGTATGCTTAGTTCATAAGTAAACAAGCTACTCCTTTGATTTGAAAACCTGGGATGCCCCTTTTTCTAGCTTATGAAAAGAAGTATTGTTTAGCTAGCTCTATTTTGATTGTTTCGTCAAGTACACATAGACACAGCTAGTATGAAATGGAGTTCAAATTGATGCCAGAACATGTGCAAATATGAAAAAGAAACAATGCTTAGTTCTTAAGTAATGGGTGCTAGAAATCCTAAGTTGTCTATGCATTGGAAATGAAAGTTGCATTTGCTATGCATATGCTATGTATTAGCTGTATGTACTAAATAGATTTAATGTTTTCAAATTAGTTGCTAAGGCAATGTACTTGTTTAATATATCGATTTGTATTTTATTCCAATCAATTAGATAGCCATGATCTCTTTTTATTGTAAAATGCTTATTTTTATTAATTTAATGCCTTATCCTCTTATATAGTTTCATGTGAAATAAATTTGCTATTTACAATAAGAACAAATCTAAATCGTTCCTTAGGTTAATTCTATATAGACAAGAGTTAGAAACATGTTTTTTCTAAATGTAAACAAAAATATAAAAACATTGTTCACCTATATATATATATATATATATATATATTGGTTGAAAATTTTTAAACTAGCCTAAATCAAAATTTTAAATGCAACAAAAGTGTTAAAACAATATTTATTTGTTCATGTAAAATATAACAAGTTAAAAATATTCATATATGATTTTTAAGCTAATAGTTATTCTAACTTTTATAATACGCACATCCTATATTATCCCTCATTACGAAGGTTCGAACAATGTTACAAAACAAATTGCCAACTATTATTTACTTGGTTTTATAAACATATATACACCGGTTAAGTAATTTTAAACCATTAAAGTATATACATACTTGAAACTTTTCCTCAATATTTATTATTCACAATTTATTATCTAAATCAATTATTAAAATAAATCTTAAACAAATTGTATTATAGAAGTAGTCAAAAACTGGGACGTTACATATCCAAAGAACCAGGAGTTGTTGGAGACTTTTCAGCCATTTTACCCCGCCTTCCTACAAGCCAGTTTCGTGTGTGGCTCTTCCCACCAGAAGCAAGTGCATCTGCCTCGGCAATGTCTCTTGCATCCACTATTACTTGAATCTTCGCCTACAAAATGAAAACTAGGCAAGCATATATATAAACATGCAACTTGCAGGAATGAATTTATTAACAGAATTGGTTTTCTTTCAATCTAACTATGTGTTCGATTTAATAAGCAGCTCCAACAAACGTACAATGTGCCAATTATACTGACACAAGTATTGCTATTTCAGTATCTAATGTACTTATGTATTTGGCCTTTAGTTCATCTGTGTTAGTCTTGTAAGTTCTCCCCAGTTCTCGTTTATACGTTTCCAAATAAACCAAGGCGGCGGATGGTGTGACTTTTTCTGGGTCCTTCTTTCTCTGTCAAGTATTATGACTACCAAAAATTAAACAGAATTTTTAACATTCAATGTTTAGAATTTACAGATCTAGCTGCTTCCTATGAACATTGTGACAATGATATAAAATATAATTCAATGATATAACAAATTTGAATTGTCATGTGGCCAATTCAACTCAATCACAAAAAATTAACTTTAGTTCAAAAAAACAAAAACTGTCTATTCTTTGGATACTGCATGAGTTTTAGGACCCATGGTATGTATCTCATTTAATGAATTACGATGCACATAATTAGTATCAGCTAGGCTTGGAAATCCCAAAAAAATAGCACTAAACAAGGATAAATTTTTATCACAGTTGTCCTTATTTCTATCACAGTTTGTGCACCGCATAGCAAATCAAAGATTTGATCAATCTGTCTGTCGCCGTTAGATTGATTCAACAGTCCCACCATGTAGTCAAAAGAGTGAGTAACCAATCCTTCAGCCTCTTTGTCAAACGCAACGACGGTTGTTGTAGCAGTGCTGTTGAAAACGTCAATTGCTAATCGAAAACGATTAATAGGAGAATTTATTGTTTTGCAACATTTTGGGCAGAAAAAATGGTTATATATATCCTTCAGCGTCTTCTTGCAGTTTGTACATGATAGATAGAACCATCCTGCCATGACTTTTACATTCATTATTGTTGCTGCGAATGAATATCTCGCACCCTGGTAGTTAAATAACATGTAAGGAGAAGGAAAATAAATAATAAAACAGTATGCGAATATAATAAGTAATATACGGATGAAGTTGCGTTTCTTATGGCATGTAGAACTTCTGATATGGTTTGGCGTGCTGGAGCAATAGATGAAGCAGAAGAAATGCAGTGGACATTGTTGTCTTCCAGTCTAGAGGTGAGTTTCCTGCATTTTTGTATTTGTGATAATTTATGTCTCCGAGTTGCAATAGTAAGGATATAACAAACAAAATGACTACCAAGTGAGTAGCTCCTTGCTTTGTGGCTCATCAATGTTTTTGTAAACCTTTGTAGCATTAGTCGAGTTGAATGACAACTCCCCTGCAGGAAAAATAATCATAGTAAAGCTTAATGACCTAAGTAGTAATTGTAAGGTGAAGGTGATACCTCGGTATAATTTAATGACAGTTGATGTAACCACGACAGTAACAGGTTGATCCTTTATGTCGGTCACAGATTCATCAATTAATTTAGCTTTATCCGACCATAAAGTTGCGACAATCAACTTCCCTTTCCCAGCAAAGCTGCACAAGTTTCGGTTAGACACGTGGTAGAGTAGCGTAGTGTATACAATAAAGGAAAGTTACCTCCCACTAAGTATCTGTAAATCTCGTTTGACAGTAGGAAAACCCTTATTAGTAGTCAAATGAGTTATGCTGGAGATACCTCGAAGAATACCCGATATATCTAGGATTAGAGTAAGAAGAAGTAATTACGAATAGGATATAATAATTTATGTATGCACATATTATTGAATTTTTTCATTGCGTACCGGTAAGAAGACCTGTTTTACCAACTCTAGTTGCCAGTATGTCCTCATTGACAATAGAAAATTTGTACCGTGGAATTGAAGCATCCGGTTGTTCTATTTTTCTCACAATTGTATCAGAGCATATGAACACAGCTAAGTCGTCATCCACTGCACGGTAGTTGATATCCGAGTCGATGATGTTGAATGTTTCTATTTCATACAAATGGTGTTCAGCAAAGATATGCTCATATTTTTGGGTCAGTGGCTTTGGAACCAAAGCTAGCTTCTGGTTTCCCTGTATAATGCAAACACAACATGCGTTAGATCTGCAAATGAAAGAAATGCTGACATAGGGGGAAGGAAAGTAAAACCTCGGCATCCAATAGCTGTAAGTTGATATAGTATGCTTCTTTGCTTTCCTACTTGACTGAATACCGGAGGCGACCAACCCGAACTTTGATGATCACCCAATTTTTGCCATGTATTAATGCTGACAGCGGTTGATAAATTTCACCCATAGATTATAACTTGGAATGGAAATAAAGGAGTGTGCAGAATAGAGGTAGTTTTGACGTGAAAAGATGGGAGTAGGCCACCAAATATTGTATAGTATTTATAAGAGTGGAAGATGCTGTAACTTCCCTCATAACTACTGCCTCCAAATGAAGGAAAGTAACTGTTAATTTGAAATTGAAAGTTGTTTGACCGAGAAAATGGAGGAAACAGGTTTTTTTGGTCATATTAACTTCCTGTGTAAATATGGCAGGGTAGTTAATAGGATAAAGCAGTTTAAGGTTAATTTATTTTCAGTTGCAGTGCAAAGATGGAGGGAATAGTTGTACCTATATTGGTTTGAATGCATGCAGAAATATTGATTACACTTAATTATATATTTATTTATCCAGGTGTACTATACATGATGAAAATAATTTATAAACTGGAAGACCCTCCATGTTAGAATCTGTCAGTAGGCAGCATATTATATTATATATATCATACAAAGCGAGAAAAAAAACTTTCGTCTGTCACACACACACACACACACACACACACACACATATATATATATATATATATATATATATGAGGATATATATATATACACACACACACACATAAAGATAGTTCGTTTCTAGATTTAAAATGACTATTGAGTAATGATTAATGAAGCAGGACCATGGCGCATATATATATATATATATATATATATATATATATATATATATATATATATATATATATATATATATATATATATAAGGTGGAATATATCAGACAGTATTTATTGCAAAAGGACAAAAAATTCTTCAGCACTTTTTGATATGAACCCGGTTTTGTTTATGATACTAATTTAGCTTGATAAAGGTAATCCATGCATGTGTTACGTTGTAAGCAATGAATGAGGAAAAGGGGCGAATATAGCCATCCGTTTATGACGATCAATGTTTGAGAGGGTGCAAAAGGTATGTACAATGTAGGCAAAACTGAGTGAATTACCTATAATGCATCAATGTCGTTTGGAGTTGAGATGAGTTTGAGGTTGGTCAGCTGGTCCCTGTAGCTCCAATCTAGATTCGACCCTTATGAGGATCATTCCATTCCATTGAGGTTGACAGTGAGTAGCTGTATTACGTATATCTACATAGCCATCAGTAATTTATATATTTTAAACGTAAGTTTTTACTTCAGTAATATATAAAGTAATAAGCATGGTCGTGCAACAGTAAATATACGGGTTACTGCACTCACTCCTGGACTTTATGGATTCCATGTTCATGAATTTGGTGACACTCCCAATGTCGAGTGTTGATCCTCTGTACCCAAAATTCCCTTTCTCTCTGTACCCAACCAATTAGGATCTCTAATTTTCACATTTCTGCAATTAAGTCAAAGAAAAAAGGGGAGTTTAATTGCAAAAAGGAGGAATTCAGGTGGTGTTGATTGGTTGGGTATAGAGGGACAGACAATTTTGGGTACAGGTGATTTTATTTGGCCAATGTCTGCATAGCAACAATGGCACAAGTCAATTCAAATTGGTTGAAACATGGTGCTCCTGAAGATGAAATTTGTCATGCGGGCGAGCTGGGAAACTATGTTGCAAATGCCGATGGAGTGACAGAGGTGAGTTTCATCGATAATCCGATTTCACTTACTGAAGACAATGCAGTGAGTGGTAGACCATTTGTAGCTCACAGGGCTAGCAGATGATTGTGGAAAAGGAGGACATGAAATCAGCCTCAGAACTGGTAATAATGGAGGTCGGTTGGCTTGAGGTGTTGTTGGATTGACACCAGTAGCATAGTCTTCTGACTTGGAACTTTTGGATAAAGTTGCTTTCTAAGTACGACCTTTAAGTGGCAACGTCTTTAATGTCTGGAAAATCAACCCTGTTTTCCATGTCATCCTGTGTACATTATCGTTAGTTTGAAAGTGGCATGGTTCAAATGAAGTCCAGCAAATTTTGTAAAAGGCAAATACATTCACTAATCTTGCGTAGTGAACAAATATTCACGCTTTCTGTTGGATTAGCTGCTGGAGTCTACGTTTTAATTTTTGGTCTTTCTGGGTGATGTGGGCCTGCTTTGGTCTGCTTTCTGATATGCTTTTTGCTTTATGTGTAGTGCTGAGCCGGTTGTAATGTATGAATGTATATTGATGTAGCCATTTCTCTAATGTAACGTTTATTTTGTAGTTGGCCTGTCGTTTTTCTGTATAGTATTGTACATTATTTGTGTATGTTGACAGTTTATATTTGTGGACAACTCAAAATCTATGTATTTTTGCTTTTGTTGTAATTAAGTATGCTCTGATCTTCAAAAAAAAAAAAAAAAAAAAAAAAAAAAATCAAATGCAGGAAATATATTTTGTGAAAGGCAAAAGACTCATCAATCCTGTGTAGTCAAGAAATAGTAACCTGTTATCAATAACTGCCACTTTGTAGGATAATTTGAACATAGCATGTTTGATTTGGTAAAGTTAAGGAAAAATATAATGAGTTCGATGAGAACTATAAAGTAACCTGGGTTATCAAGAAGCTCAATATTCGTCATCCATACTGTTTAGGCAACAGGTTACAGCAATACAAATGTTAACTATGGCGGTAACAATGCATTAATGTTAACAGCAAGTAACAATTAATTTACTGTCATTGATAACGAAAGTTGCTTAGTATATGTCAACAAAGTACTGTAGATAAATTACATAGAGAGAAAAAATACAGTTAACACAGGCAAGTTCATAGTACACCAAAAGAACTGTTTTATTTTGCAATTCTTGGCCCAGCAAAAAATTTGCAACAACTTAAATTCGTGAAGCAGCTTTGATCATTCACATAATATTAAATCTTAAGACGCAGCCTATTTAAATGCATGTTTGTTGATAAAGATTCACTGTTCCTGCTATGCCAAATCTAACCTGAGCATGTAACAATACATAGATTAGAAAAGATAAAATAATATAACATTAGTTCAACATATCATGATTCTAAATATTATCAGCATTCATATTAAATATCACTGTGATATGACATTAAAGAGGACTGTAGAAACTATGAACATATACACAGTATCAGTGGTATATTGTATGGTATAGATATGAAAGTTTCTTTATTGTATAAAGTATCAAATTTTGCTTGTAATTGTACTACTCAGGGATCAAGCAATGTAATGTGTCTAAAAATTTAACCTTACACAGTAGCAAATTTATTAATATTACAAAACATGAAAAATGAACTTTTCTATACAAAGAGTTATGTATGGTAAAATTCATAAACATATGGACAAAATTCTTACCTTAAAACTGCAATGACTTGCGTTTGGTCTGCACATTGCTCCTGCATAAATGCAAATAAAGAACAATGAATTGGACATATCATATAAATTAGTTGTAACATCACACAGTTGTAGCATATATTGACTATAGATCAATGCCTTCCTTAATCATGTGACAAAAACAATAAAACATCCAAAGTTACATAAAATCCAAGTTAATAAGTCCATTCCCTAGCATTCAAGTCTAAGATCTGATTCCGTAAAAATAGACAGAGATTACAACCGCTTAAGTTAATATGAATACTAAAATTACTTTAATTTTTATAGCATATTGGCAGCCAATGATTATGTTTGTATCTATATATAAACTTGTATATAAATTAATCAATAGTTCATTTGGATTTGTATAATTCACGTAAAGTACCCAAACATGCAATACGAAACACTAAATTTCAGTTTAAAAGCAATAAACAATTAGGGAATGACAAAATGAAATTCACAATCTACAATAGCACATCTTGCACCCAAACGAAGAATGGCCATAAATAATATTATATCTGAGCTTGTATACTCTTTTGTCTGAATTTCTTAGTCATAATCATGTTGCAGCAAAAGCGTTAAACGTTTCAGTTGATACAAAAGTAGCAAAATCAGCAATATTTGGATGCTACGAATAGCTAGCACAATTAAACCACAAAATTAACTTCAATTTTCGAGAGATAGAGCATAATGGAGAAGAAGTTAAATAAGGAATCGGTCTACTCAGTTCCATCCTTAAAAGTGAAAAACTCTCTCCTATTTCAGTTAGTCTCATTTATCACTTCAATGGCATTTCCAAATTTCCGAGATAAATCAAATCTTAACTCCTAAAAAATGTAGTCAAAGCACACTCTAAAAGCAAACAGAGGCACTTCTTCAGAAATTCAAAGCTGTTCCAAAAGCTTATAGAAGATACCATACAATTTTGTTCTTCTGCAAGTTGCAATCTTGTTTTAAGCTCTAAAAATCTATATCGAGTTTTGGAAAATAGGTTTCTGTTAATTACAGTTCTATATTACATAAAAACCTATTTCTAGGAGTTTCATATATAAGAATAAGACATGGCGCAATACATAGAAATGCTGATAATAATATATCTAAACAAATATCACTTACAGTGACTGCACATGTTATTATCCCTTACATTATAAAATCAACTCTAACTGGATATCTTATATTATAAACTATAGTGAATAAAATCATGAAAATATTCTACACGTTGAAAGATTAGGCAGCTAAAATCTTGCAGCATAATAGACGCTCGATCTGAGCCATTTCCCTACCAATGTAACAGGAAGATAGACCTTGTGAATCTCCTTACATATAATTTTACTTTTAAAGAAAAAACATAAACCAGATTTTTTTTGTTAGTGCGAAATTTTACAAACTTAAAATAAACCACTTTTGTTAGTACGAAAGAGCATTAGAATCCAACATAGGAAGAATGATGATTTGTCAACTTAAACCAAATGTAGAAAAAAAGCTTTAGTTAACTGAAAAAGCAACAATAGAATATGACTTTGGTTATAGCTTGTGTGAGTATATCTGGAGTCTTCATATTGGGGAAAATAATTAAATTTCATGTATGATCAACATATAAATTGAAACCTTATATAATATTAGCAAAAAACAAAAACAAAAATCATATTATATGTTCATCCATTTCAAAGTATTCATCAAGTGTGAATGGAGAAAATAAATGCATGATATAACAATTTTTAATTGTGTTTGCCCAAAGCAAGTATTTTTGCATTATGAAAACCATCCAAAAAATAACTTGTCGAATGCACATTGCCCGGTATTGAGAAATTATATGAAAATTGATTAGTTACTTGTGTTACCCAAAGTAAACTGTTTGTATTACATAACGCATTGTAAAATATTATTAATTCAAAGAAGTATATTTTTGAATACACTAAATGAAATTTTTTTGTAATAAATTTATGAATATCATTGACTGGATATTCATATAAAACATTTTATCACATAACACGCTTACAAATAATATCAAATCAAATCATTCATATAAGTATTAAACATTGTATTTACTAAAACATAACTCATTGTCTATAATCATATCAATATTATAATTCAAGGAATGTACTCAATATAAATGAAGGTTTGAAATTGTTATACTTCAGAATTTTGCCAATATGAATTTGTATTAACCATGTATTGATAAATTGTTATCTCATTTTGTAATGTTTAAAAGTTACCCATTTGTAGTATTTATCAGAAGGTATAATCAATACAATAACTTTAAAATTCAACTCCAGTCATTAGCAGCTTGTATATCATCAATTGAAAGGTCAGATTCAAACATGGTATCATTTCGCAAAAATTGAAATAAATAATGTACAGTTGAACTTAAAATCCAGTCATTAGTAATTATGATGAAGTATTCAATACGTACTTGTAAACAAAGTAGCAATCAATTTGAAGTAGGTTGAAAAAGCTGAACTCAGTCGGTATGATATTTTGAAGAAAAATAGACCTCAGTAAGCATGGTAATTTTTTTGCAAAATGAATGGTTTTCGGTAGCAGTAAACAATTCCAGCCTATGTTGTCAAAAATGAAACCTTTTAAATAGATTGAAGTTGGAATACTCCCTTTGCATGGAATTTAATCATTATGAAAAAGCAAAAAATAAAGAGTATGTGAGTAGTTGATTTTTAAAACCTGTATCCATTTTATTTACCAACATGTGAATGGACAGCTCTTATTTAAACTTATATATATATATATATCACACATAAATGGATACGGTCAATCCACAAACAATTGATAGTAAAAAAAAACTAAATAATATCTTATACCATCACCAAGGCAAAAAGCCCAGGTCGTTAATAAAGTAAAAAAATAGGTTTACAAACTACCAACTGTCAACGTACTCTCATAACAGCCAAGTAGTTATAAAGCTATTAGCCGTGTTCCAAATGAAACGGCCATAGTGGATAATTTCAATATTAAGCAATATAAATAGGCGTATGAAAATCCAGTTTTAAAAAAAATTCATATGGGATTAAAAAAAAATCTTCTGTGATTTTGGAAGAACTTGAATAAATTATGGCATGCACAAACTTTACCTCGAAGGTTTTGGATGTATTATTAATGGTAATACTTATTTTAAAATATAAAAAAAAAATTGCAATTTTTTTTAACTTTCTTCTACAACTTAGAATACTGATATAATTGGAGTAGAAAACCTTGTTTTTCAGTTCTCATAATCTTAAAATCAAAGTAATACACATAGAAAAGAAAAGGATATATTTATTGTCACATATTTTATAGGAATTTTTGGCATATATTTTATATCATACATGCCACTAATTTGAAATTATGTAATTTTGTTTTAGTTTGTCTATGATATGTGTCGCAATTAAAAACCGATGATTTATAAATTTCATATTAGGCAAAAAAAAAATAATATTTCATCAAGTTCAATACAAATGTCAATTGATCAAGTATTAGTATAACATACCAAATACTTAATAGCATTCCAACAACATAAGTGTCTGCATTTTAGTGAGATTAATTTCAATGAGAATATAACAATGATGACTTACGCATAGTAGAATATCACAATAAGATATAATGGTAAGTAGCATGCACAGTTCATGTTTCATGCTCCTTGCATTACAGAAACATATCAACCATACAGAATAGTATCAAGCATCAAATAAATAATGTTGATATATTCGTACAAAACCATTTAGCAATTTAAATGTATCTCATTTATAAAAGCATTAATGCAGAAGGTAAGAAGACAATTGTAAGTTCACATAAATAAATACTCTATGATTTAGAATTCCGTTCAACTCAAAATTATATTTCTAATAAATAGGCAGGGAAAATTTGATCAACATTCACTGATAAATCGTTTCCACAGACAAAAGGTAAAGTCGTAGACCATGCCCAAAAAATATTGCAGAAGAATAATATACGTCACATCTTCGAATCTTTGTTTGATTCTTTGACACCTAAATATGTGCGAACGTAATTAAGCCATTGCCAAGTTACACGTACACATATATGTATACATGAACGTTAGAGTGCATGTGTACAGTCGACATCCAATTTATTGAATCACAGTAATTGGAATTTCATCTGAAATCTGTAGAGTGGTATACCAATATATAACACAGATAGTTATTGCATTAATATTCTATTTAAAAAGGGCAGAAATTAAATTGATAATTCGGTCTTAAAGTAATTATCCAGGATCCTTTGAGAATTTATCATTAATATGATTTAATTAATTATAATAGCTTTAAACTGACGTTTTAAAACCATATAGCTTAGCAGTGAAGATGACACATTTAATATAGCCTAAAAAGACATATCAATGAACAAAAGCAAATTAAAATGAGAAACATCGTACATGCTAGAATATACAATGTTTACGTCCATAAACTCCACAAAATATTTGAAGTAATCCATCAAAATTGATTGGAAATTCAACAGTCAACATGATTAATTTCTGATTGGGAACCTAGATTGGAGGAATGCTAATAGGAGACCAACTCATTTCGTTTGAAGTGATAAATGGAAAGTAAAGAGTTCTAGTATGTAGAATAGGTAAATTCTTTGATAATGCTTATTGCTGTTGTATATGAAACTTGTAAAACTGAATAATTATACTTCACATACTGACACTGGAACAAATTAAATATCTATTGTATATCTTATATGCATTTTTCTTTGCTGTTTTGTGTTAGTTACATAAAAGGAAGGATTATTTGTGATAGTTCAAACAATATTTTGTCCAACTCAAGAATGGAGCTCGTGCAACATAACCTAGAAGATCTATTAAAATTTCAAAGGAAAGACATAAAAGTTCAAAATATTGCCTGTAAGCTACTAACAGTGATATCATTCCACTCCTTGTGCTGATAAATAAACAAATAAAATAAATAGAAGGTAAAATAATCTTTTACTTTCCAACAATATCGGGAAAGTTAATCAATATTGTAAGAACTTTTGTTCAATTCACATTTGACATCAGATCATAGAAATATAATTCACATTTGACAAATCAATACTAGGAATAAATTGCGCACTTCTTTCGTATGCAATGTATTAATAAACGTAGGACTAAAATCGTCAATTACGGTAGTAGCTATCTATAATCAAAGAAGGAAAATAGCAAGGCAACATTTTATTATGGCATAAATATGTCTGAACTAAGTATTTCTTTTTCATAGTTAAATTAACAGTGCTAAAAATCATTTTATATACACAGTACTTATAATATAGTATTAATGTGTAAAAGCAGCATTAATCTCAACATGTTTTCCAATAATGCACAATAGTCCCATGTCAAATTGTAACGTACATTAATTAAATAAATATTTGATGGTTAAGGATACATTCCTATGCAGTTTATTTCATTTTTCTGCAACTTCCTTGATTATTAATTCCACCAAGGGGTCATGACTGTTGATTACCACAGCAATTTTGATATACGTCTTATCATATTATAAATTTTTATGTCAACATAAAAGAAATTTGTATAATTATTTGTGTCTCATCACTATACAGTCAAACATTGTTTTTATTCTCAAATATTTGTCATTTTGTGTGTAATTGGTATACATGGTTGGAAATCCATGTTGTTTAGATAACTTACCAGTTCACGAAACACGTCAATCAATGACATCATGTAAGCTTACACTGAAATTGACTAAGCAGAAATTTTTCCTGTAGCATAAGAAACCATTATATATATTAAATGAATGAAATACAGTTAAAAGGTATAATAACAAATAGTTTTTTTTTACTGCACATACCAATCAATGGGCTAAACACCTCTTTGTAAACAATATTCTGTGTGCGACCATCTTGTGCACCATTTGAATCGGTTATTAACACTTTTAGACCTTTATATGAAGATGTCCTAGAGATGGCTACATACAGCTGACCATGCGCAAATACCGGTTGCAGTAAGTATAACCCAACACTTTGTAATGTATGTCCCTAACTTTTATTAATTGTCATTGCAAAATAAAATTTGATAGGAAATTGCCTTCTTCGGAGAACAAACGGCCACTTTGTGTCAACTGATGTCAGTATTATTCGTGGAATAAAAACCTTCCTCCTAGTATTATTACCTGTTATAATTTGGGCTTCGATAACTCGACTGCCAAGCTGCGTAATAACCAATCTAGTGCCATTGCAAAGGCCTAAACCTTGATTAAGATTTCGTAAAAGCATAATTGGTGCACCTATCTTTAATTGCAACTTGTGATTGGGCATACCGGATACTTTCAAGCTGTTTAAAAATTCTGTAGGATATAAAAGGTTTTGATCTTCGGATCCATCTATTAGCGGACTTATAGAATCTGCACTTAAATAAGTTGTAACATTTCCTTGTAAGTTGGAGAGTACAAAAGAATTAATAACCTCTACCGCTTCATTTGTAGGAGTGAGAATGCAGCGGTCCCGAAGATAAATTTTTTCTAGCATTCTTTTTTCCAAATCAGTATACACACTCTGTAATATTCTTAATATCATCAGCGCCCTGTTGTATCAAAAACTGGTTACATATTTGGATCCACGATGGTTCTTCATTTGGCCGTGCGGAAATCATTTCGACATTTCCTTCCCTCACATCTAGTACCCATCTGCATAATTCTGCAATTTTATTTTTTTCATCCACATCCACACCACCTGATTTTAAGCGCATGTTTTCTTTCAGTTCGAACACAGTGCACCTACTCCACAAGCTAGAATGATTTATTGTTGCTTGCACAATCATTTGCCTTGTTCCTTGTGCAATGACATGCAATGTTTGTCGGAAATATCCACCTAACAAAACGATTTTTCCGCCAAATATTATACTAACAACAGAATTATTAGTTGTAGTCATTATATCTATCATGGTTTTTTCAAACGCTTCCAAAGCATTTCTATGCACCATAGGAGCCTCATCCCAAATTATTAAATCTGTTTGTCGTAAAAGCTCCGCTAAAGACGATTGCTTTGATATGTTACAAATTGAATTATCCTTAATGGTAATTGGTATTTTAAACTTGGAATGAGCTGTTCTACCACCAGGAAGAAGCAATGACGCTATGCCAGAAGAAGCCACTACAAGAACAATCTTTCCTTTTGCTCGTAAACTATTTATTATGGTCTTCCACAAGAAAGTTTTCCCTGTGCCACTGCTACCATAAACAAAATAAAAACCACCATCCCCACTTTCAATGGCATGTTGTATCATATCATAAACTTTACGCTGCTCCAAATTTAATAATGGTATCATTTGTTGCAACTGATCATCAATTTCAGTAATATCGTAGCTCTGCTCTTCTCGTAGTAAGCTATTATCGATAAAAGTTTTAGTAGAACAATTTAGTTCAAACGAAGACGAAAACTCTTTTAAAGATCGATTATTTCTACACAATATCTTCTCTACCTCCGCTAATGCTAAATCTTTCACTTGCAACTCTGTTAGCTCTGGTTTGTCATTTTTTGCAAGCCGTTTCTCTCTCCATGTTATGTCATATGAAAACAGCTCCTAATGTCTTTCCCATACACCTTTCGGATCCGTAATTTCACAAAATATTAACATCATCACAAACATTTCCCGTAACGAAGAGGCGAAAGACCATCGTCCCACTTCTATTATTGCATCATCCCATTCATTGTCATCGTCCAACAGACCATGTGCAGAACATGCATTTTTAAATGTTTCATAAATCACACCATTTACGGTTCTAATGTCCTCATAACTACACGGGCCTTTCAAAATGTTCAACAACAACCGGAAGTAAAATCTTTTACCAGAAGTCGGATGAGCATAATAGATTCTACCTATCGTTGTCCCTTTTTTTCCTATGAGTCCATTTCTTCAATGTTTTATTCCACAACCACTTAGTTGGAAAATCTGCATAAGTAAGTTCACGTGCTTCTGGATATAACTTATTTGTCTCCATCCACTGTGTAAAATTTGTGCATTCAACATTTGGAAGATTCGACACCCCTTGCAAACTATTTCTCACTCCAAAATAAACAATGTGTTTTTCCAACATATGAAATTGAAGTCTCTCTACTGCGGGAGTGCGATGTTGAATTTCAAATTCAAATATTCTCCAACATGCTTCAGCTGCAGATAGATATCTACAATCTAGATATGTTTTTAACTCATCATTTTGCTTCACAAAATTATGATTTGTAAAATTACTCTCCTCAATTACCATAGTTGCTCTATCATGGCCTTTGTTAATATACTTAAACAAATATTTCACAGATCTTGCTCTGTTGCATACTTCAACATTAATATATGCTTGATATTTTACAACCAAATCTACATTATGAGGTATCACCCAACCATTATCTAACTGTATATCATTGCCTTCTCCTACCATCCGGAATCTCTGCACTAACATACTTATCTACATTGGCAACCACTTGTAGTTTATCTTCAGGTTGAAGAAATATCAGAAAATGTGCATGTGGCAAACCCTGTTTCTGAAATTCAATTGTGTACAAAACTACAAACATGTAATTGAAAATGAGACCGATAGGAAAAATTATACAGTTAAAAGGAAAAAATGCTCATAGAATGAGTGTAAATACCTGCTTTAAGACATCCAAAAAAGCCATTTTTAATATCTTGCAGCATTTCCAACAATTTAATATGCAAGACACATGCAACAATATCTGGTATGTCTTATACTGTTTTCCCTTCTATACTTGATAAGTAATAGTATATTTCCGACCATTTAGGGTTGTAGGTAAAAGTTAGAAAATAGTTTGGGCATCCTACCCAACGACATATTGCCATAGCATCTTGATAATTTTGAACCATATACCTAGGACCCCCAGTGAACGACGAAGGAAGAACGGTACGTTTTCCTATTGATAACGCGCATGTGTCCCCTACTGTAATTGCATCTTGCAATCCTCAGTAAACTTCAAATATAATATATCGTTGATTGTTTCGAATCCAACTTAGTCGATCCTCTTCGACAGAATTGTATGCATCAACCAAAAAATGTTGAAATAAGTGACCTCCTTTCAGTAATGTTTGTCCATCGCCATATCGAAATTGAATTATATATGCATAGTACTCACACATAGTCACCGTTGTTCGCTTACATGACTTACTAACTTTTGACACTACATAACTTATATGAGGTCTATAACCATCTTCTGCATATGGAAACAATATTGGATACTGCATTGCCATGAAACTTGGATGCTTCTCATTAATTCTTCGTAGCAACCCACTCTTTTCCTCTACTACAACGTCCCTAAATGCAAGACTACTTCCACATCCACCAACTGACAATGCTGCTATCTCTGACGTGGTGGGAAGGTTATATTGTCTACCATCTTTCTCCCTACATCCAAATAATGTAATAGTCACAGGATGACTCTTATTTCCCTTAAATCGATCTCTTGCCATTCTGAATATTTTTGATAGTTCATTACAATTATCAAACATTACTATCAAATTTTCAACAATTTTGCGATCCAACTTGTTTTGATGTTTTTTCCCACTTACAGCAGCTATTCTGTTCCTCACCTCATTCTCCGTGTCATAAATATAAAGTTGTGCGAATTTTGGATCTCCATCAGCCGGAAGCAAAGAACCAATTTTATGGTGATTTTGCCCGTTCAATCTAAAAACATAAGGTGCTCGACCATTATTGATGGAGTGATCAGCATGTCCACCCATTGAAGTGAATGCAAATATTGAATTGTATGCCCGTACATTATCCCTAAACTTTCGACATATGCTTCCTCCTGTATACTGCAACAACATGTTTAAATATTGTGGACATTGTTTGTACATAGGCAGTCTAGCCTTTCCAATCTGACAACATATAGAGAATTCTGGATTATCAGGACTTGTTGACTTTTTATTTCTTTCCCCATACCACATCAATGCACTACAATTTGGACAAATATGGTTTGGCGGCCCAATGTTTAACGGTTTAATTAATGTTCCTGTTGTGTTCATACTTTGAATGAGATGCAAAAATAAACATAGATAACGTAGTTATAAAAAATTTAATATGCTACATACTCGGGTTACCGCATTTTCACCAACATGATCTGATCCTACAGCAGGTCGTTGGAAGGATTTCTCCCCTATTGCACGGCGTACACCTTTCATGTTGCGAATAAAAGCCCTCTTACTTCCATTTGCTTTTTCAACTGAAGAGACTATTGCAAATTAAGGTTTGCACATGTGAGTCAGCATAGTCGTAAAAATATATATTTAATAACTAAAAAATAGTGTACAAATTAAACAACTCATTACCATTTTTTTTTCTTTAATTTTTTCATCCGAACAGCCACTGTACGGTGCGCTCGATTACATTGTATGAGTGGTTGGTCATCCAATAACTAAAGCATAGTCAGCATAGTCTGGATTATATGAGTGGTTGGTCATGCCATTCGGGTTGACCAATGCACCAGCATATTTTGTGGATCTTATGAATAGGGTATTCCGGGATCAACTGAATAAGTTTTTTCTTGTGTTCGTGGATGATATCTTAGTTTATTCGAGGACAGAGGAAGAACACAAGGAACATTTGAGGATAGTGATGGAGGTGTTGAGAAAACACCAATTGAAGGCAAAGTTCTCTAAGTGTCACTTCTGGAGGAGGGAAGTGAGATTCTTGGACCATGTTGTTTCAGAGGATGGTATTGCCGTGGACCCTACAAAGGTGGCTATGATACAAGATTGGTCTACGCCCAAGAATGCAATAGACATAAGAAGTTTCTTGGGATTAGCTGGATATTATCATAAGTTTATCCAAGACTTCTCCAAGATAGCGGCACCATTGACTCATTTGACCAAGAAGAATCAAGCTTTTGTTTGGAATGAAAAGTGCGAGAATGCATTCAAGAGTCTAAAGGAAAAGCTGATATGCGCACCAGTGTTAGTCATTCCTAAGGGGAATGAAGAGATGACGGTATACATGGATGCTTGTGGTACTGGACTAGGTGCTGTATTAATGCAAGGAGGTAGTGTTGTAGCTTATGCTAGTCGGCAGCTGAAACCGCATGAGAAGAGGTATCCTATACATGAATTCCCAGGTTCGCGTTGAAGATGTGGTATCATACCCATGATTTGGGAGAAAGATTTGAGGTATTTACCGATCATAAATCGTTAAAGTATCTTTTCTCTCAGAAGGATCTAAATCTCCGGCAGTAGAGATGGTTAGAATTCTTGGCTTCCTACGATTTTGATATCGCATATACTCCAGGAAAGGGCAATGAGGTAGATGATGCATTGAGTAGAAGACATGCCAGTTTAGGGGCTACGTTTCTAGAATGAAAGCAACCAGAGTACATCGCTGGGTATGATTTCAGACCAAAGTGCGAATTGGATCCAGAAGTATTAGCAAGTTTGACGATCAGACCCACTTTGATTGAGCGGATTGGTTCCAGTCAGAGAGACGATCCTAACCTATTGGAAATCATCTCCAAGTTAGAGATGGGTATCGACGAGGAGATGAACAAGTACAGGTTTGATTAAGATGGATGGCTTAGAAAGAATGGAAGACTAGTTGTGCCCAATGTCAATGAATTGAGAGATGAAGTGCTTAGAGAATGTCATCACTCGAAACTGACCATCCATCCCGGTGGTAACAAAATGTATCAAGACATGAAGCAGACTTACTACTGGGAAGGGATGAAAAGAGAAGTTGGGAAGTTTATATACAAATGCATGAATTGCAGCTAGTTAAAGCTGAGCAAAAGAAGCCTAGTGGTTTGATGCAACCATTAGAAGTTCCCGAATGAAAATGGGAACAAGTCTCAATAGATTTCATTGATGGGTTACGAAGGACTAGATCGGGCCATGATAGCATTTGGGTGATTGTGGACCGATTGACTAAGAGTGCAAGGTTTATACCCGTCAAGTCGAATAGAACAGCAGCTAAGTTAGCAGAACTGTATATGAAGTGGGTAGTGAGATTTCATGGAGTACCTAAAAGCATAGTGACTGACCGAGACCCGTTGTTTACTAGGGTTTTGGAAGAGCTTACAAGAGGCTCTAGGGTCATAATTATATCTCAGTACCGCGTACCATCCTCAAACCAACAGTCAGACAGAGAGGGTGAATCGAGTATTAGAAGATCTCTTGAGAGCTTGCATATTGGAATTTTGGTGGATCATGGGATGACCATTTACATCTAGTAGAGTTTGCATATAATAATAGTTATCAGTCCAGTATTGGTATGGCTCCATATGAAGCTTTGTACGGAAGACCGTGCAACTCACCGTCATGTTGGTTAGAAACCGGTGAGAAATTTGTGCGTGGGCCAGATGTGATAAGAGAAACCTCAGATAAGATCAAGGTTATCCGACAACGAACGAAGGCTGCCCAAGATAGGCAGAAGAGTTATGCTGATAAGAGGTGGAGAGATTTAAAATTCTCCATTGGCAACTTGGTGTTTGTCAAGATTTCTCCGTTAAAGAGCGTGATATGATTTGGTAGGAGAGGCAAGTTAACACCAAGATTTGTTGGTCCATTCTCAGTTCTCGAGCAAGTTGGGAATTTGGCATATAAAGTTGAATTACCAGAGAAGATGGCAGGAGTTCATAACGTATTTCATGTTTCCCATTTAAGGAAATTCGTGCACGACCCCGATATGACTATTTCACCTGATCAGTTGGATGATATCGAAGTAGAACCCGAGGCGGTTGGGAACCGCAAGTCGATTCGTATTGTCGAGCACGATATGAAGCAACTTCGAAGGAAAGCGGTGGATCTAGTCAAAGTTCGGTGGGGGGAGGATGAGAATGACTGTACTTGGGAGACAGAGGAGAGCATTAGGAAGACGTATCCAGAACTCTTTGCCTGGTGAGATTTTAATTGCAACTTAGTTTTCTGCATGCTAGGATAGATTTGTTTGTTGTTTTATATGTTTGATTGTTGTGAATGGTTGGTAGGCATGCGGGATCCTTTGCTTTTTTCTTAGTTAAGGAATTTCGGGGGTGAAATTTCTTAAAGGGGAGGGGGAGGGGGAGGGGGAGAATGTAACGACCCGCATTCTGCGCATCGAAGGATCGTAGAATATTTATTTCTTTCTCATGCAAAGTCTTATAGCCATGTAACTTTGGGAGACGACTATTGAGGTCTTTCCCATGTTCATGATTTTTGCCAATTTTTAAATGACCGCTTTGCCCCTAGTTGATCGTGATTTGGCCATAACTTTTGATTGGTAAGGAGTTTTGACCTGAAACCACTTCCATTAGATTCGGATGATGGTTTACCTTGTCGTAGAATGGTCACATGTGAAAAACAGACTTACCGTTTGGGAGATATGGCTGAAATAAGGTTTAGAAGGTGAAAAACTGCTTAACCGAGCCAAATGAGGTGATTAGTGAATGGGTCCTTAACCCATTTCGGGATTAGGGTTATGGGGAGGCTGAAATGAGTTATATTTTCATTTTATTTCAGTTTTCTAGCCGCCATTTACCTCATAGAAACCCTAACAATGGCCTCCACCTTCTAATTTCATCCCAAATCGCTCTCTAATCAAGGAATAAGCTTAGCAACATCAAATCAAGGAGAAATAGCACCATTTCAAAGTTAGAGCCGCTGTTAGACGCTAGAGATCACCCTAAATCAGCGGGGTTTCGGTTTTGATATTTTATTTGTGGCCAAGCTGAGTGATTAGCATTGTTTTTACACTAATTAAGGTTAATTAAGAGCAATTAGTGATAATTAGTGAACTTATACATGATTAAATTCTGGAAAAATATTTATAAATTTCGAAATATTGTTTTAGGCCTCTGTTAGAAATTTGGGTTAATTTGGTTAAGTTTTGCTAACCCTATCATTAGTTATACTTAAACATGATTGAAGGGAAAACATGGGTTTTGGGTATGTTTGATCTATATTATCATGATTGTTTGTTGTTTTGGTGTTTGTGGATGACTATACATGTTGCTATGACTGTTAGGAATGTTTTGTAATTGTTTAGAACGATTAGAATGGTCGAAAACGCCGTCGTGTGGCGTAAAAACAGTCGCTGGCCCCTCTCCGACCCGACCCGCTCGTGATGATGGAGACCGACCCGACTGCTTGCACCTGAAGCTCTCTAACTGATCCTCTCGTGAATGGTGGCACGACCCGACCTGATGGAATCATCATTCTCTGAGCCGACCCGCCTGCACAGGCCAAGGGGAGTTTGACCCCGAACCGGAGTCCTATCCGACCCGACCCGACCCGAACCAGTGTGACACCACGACCCAGCTTGGAGCACCACGATCTGACCCGATGGAGGGAGCACGACACGACCCGAACAAAGTTGACGACCATGGACTGAACGAGAAGAAGAGGGTCGATCTGAATAGAAGCTTGTTCCGAACCGATCCGGAGAAGATCAAAACCCGAGATGCAAAGGTAGTCCAAATGGGAAGTTTGTACTCGGGATCCAGTTGGGAACCAATGAGTTAACTTCATGGTTGTACTTTGCTGCAGGACGTGTGCTAAGGAGTTTTCGACGTCCATAGCTTTGATTCACCACCGAGAGACGATTGTTAGGCTACAGACCAGTGCAGTGGGGTAGTTATTACTCCATGGGGGCAAAGTGATCGTAGCATGGCTATGAGCCTGTGCAATGGAGTCGTTATGACTTCATGGGGCAAAGTGGACATAGCAAGGACAAGTGGCTATGGATCAGTGCAGTGGAGTCACCATGACTCCATGGGGCAGAGTGATCATAGCAAGGATATGGGTGATCAAAGCGGTGGATATCGTATGCTTTACGCGCTGAGTGAGAGATGTGAGGATGGTTGCTATGCTTGATTGTTTGCCATCATTATGACATGCACACCCCCACCCCCGTATCTTTACACCATATGTTAGTGTCACCTTAGAGTATTGTACATCTTATTGTGCTAACTCTTTGGTTGCAGGTCCAGATCCAGGTATGGTTTAGTATACCTGTTATTGTTCTGTTTTGCTGCTTATCGCTCATACCAGACTTTTGTCTGACCCAGAGTTTTATGTTTCTTCTTATTACTCTGGGTGCTCTTAAACGGGCAGACTAGAGACAGGTCAGGTGATTATGCACGGGTAGTTGTGTCGGAGATGAGCATGAGGCTTCCACGTATGATATATATATATTCTCCCTGTGTCACTGTTGTCCACTTCTTTGGGCATTAGTAGTGTGCCTTTCTTATTTGCTTTAGAGACAGTTTGAAAAGTTGTAATAATGATGATGTAGAACATAAGCTGTATTTTGGATTTTCTGCTGCTATGATGGTTTAGCTTTCAGCTTATGCACTGTCTCGCCTGTTTTATGTCAAGTATGTTATTATTATATTTTATTCCATGCGCTGTGAGACATTCTACAGGTTCCTTGCTAGTTCAAATTCCCTTCTTTTCCTTTCTTTGGTGAACGTCCCGTGCTGGTTGGACATCGGCACAGCACACTTTCGTTGGAAATGTCGGCCGGTGCGGGACGGGCCATCAAAGAGCACCATTAGAATAGTGGTAGGAACCCTTTTAGATGCTCCCTATGTCATATGCGAAAATATTTGAGTTATTTTATATGGAAACAGAGATTTTTTTTTAACAACAAAATTTGATTATGCAACAGGAGGTGGAAAAAACGTTTTTAGTACGTGGACACACAGGACATCGTACTAACATAAATATCCTGATAACGCTTAACAGTTAAAAAATGCATTCAGAATTTTCAAAAGTGGGTTTTTCTGTTATAACATACGTGCTTATTGTGTCTGTATATACGTGTATGCACATACACACATATACCTACACATGTGTGCATACACTCGCTTCGATTAACATATTAGTAGCTCAATCTTTTGTCTGCTAGGATCAATTTTAGAAATCGTAAATCTGATCAGTTCATCATAGGGAAAATAACTAATGATATCCATACTTGTACCTCTTTATCTCTATATTAGTATACACTAATTGCAGTACGGATTCAGCATATAGTTGAAAAAAAACCCTCTTATTTTCTCAATTTGTATGGATAGTGAAATACACATGAAACCATAAAAATTACTAAAGCTACAACTTATTTCAATATGGCTAATACACATATAGCTTATGAATTTATTTAGAAATATAGGTACATTTTCTACAGAAGTAAATGAAACCTTGTTTTATGGAAGGTTAAAACATATTATCCTATTGGAAATAACGGATTAGTAACAAAATTTAGTACGACCTAAATATTAAATACTAAAACCTTGTAGAATGGTTTTTATTTTAAGTGGATAAGAAGACTTTAAAACTATAGATACAAAGCAAAAAACCAATTGGATACTCGTTAAACATAAGAATTATTATTGTACTTTAACTACCAAAGTTAATTTCGTTATATATAGTTGTAGTCTAATAGTTAATATGGAGAAGACAATAGTTCTACATAACAAATAACTGGAGATTAATATTCATGCAGCATAATAAAAATTAGGCAGTCGTTAAGAACATAAAAATACACTCGAGATTACAGTAAGCATCAACTACAGATGCCTTAAACTTTATCATAGCTCAAACCCCAATGATTACCAATCATACTTGGTAAAGACTGACAAAATATATTCTGCCAAAAAAGGAAAAAAATATGTCATGGTTACCACCAAACATTGCCATATAAGATATCGACCCTTAATAGGTAATCAAAATAGTCAATTAAATGTATATGTTCCCTACAAATATTATTAGGTGACAAAGCATTATATATATATGCATTAAAAACAGACAAATGGAACATATTTGAAATGCATTTGAATTAGATTTTTAAGCATCAGTAATAAACTGAAATTACAAACAGGTATTGTAAAGGAATGATAGTATAATTAATAATATAGATAAAATTTAGCTGAAATAGAAATCACTTCCAATTTCGTTATAGTTGCTCATGGTTTACGGTACTGTTCCAATCTGGCACATGCAATACGAACAAAATTCGTAGATTTACTTGATGGCAGAAATTATCAATATTGTGCAGTTAAATGTATAAGTTCCCTACAAATATTCTTAGGTGACAAAGCATTATATATGTATTAAAAATAAACAAATGGAACATATTTGAAATGCATTTGAATTAGATTTTGAAGCATCAGTTATAAACTGAAATTACAAATTGTAAAGGAATGATAATATAAATAAAATTTAGTTGACATAGAAATCAGTTCCAATTTCGTTTTAATTGCTCATGGTTTAGGGTACCGTTCCAATCTGGCACATGCAATGCGAACCAAGTACAAAATCTCAACCATTGGATTGCCTTCTGATTTCGACCCGAAATAAAAGGACAAATTAACCTAGTGGCTGAAATTTTATGTCCTCTAATTTGTGTCATATTCTTGTGTCCAAATAGTCGCTCCCATTTGAACATTGGTAAAAGAAACCTTTTCAAAGTGCTTAGAACCTGGTATAGGGGTTGTAACTCACTGAAATGAATTTGTACGGTATATAGTCATCATATGGCTAATTATCATTGACTGTTAGTCTAAATAAAACCACATTTATGTACTTGTTATGATCATGGTTCGTTAAATTAGGGAAACCTTCTCCTTTGTTTTTTCCCCACAGCAGTTGGATCAAAAGTCGGTCAACATCAAGAACTTGTCGTCACCTAACAATAACAGTGCATGATACCTATTTGAACTCTTAATAGCGACCATAATAGATTGAAATAACAACTTTGATGCTTTTGAATGAACCAGATTGAAAAGAATATCCAAATCATGAGCCTGTTGCTTTTAGGTTACACAATTTTCTTCTATGGATTTACCAATATCCTTTCCTATTATCACTCTCCATTCTCAGCTAAAAGTTAAAAAAAAAACAAATTAAGTATGCTTTCCGATACCTGTATTAATATGAGTATATAGTAGGAAAGAGGAAAGTTAGAATGTCGACAGTAGTCAGTTTCTTTTATATTATTTACTCATGCATTACCATTCACATTTGTTCAAAGAATCCCAAACAAATCATAGTTTTATTTAAGTTGGTTCTCTATTACCTAAATTAATTTTATTAATCTCCCATGCAATTTCTTTTACTATTGTTTACCCATTCATTTCCAGCAAGATTGCTCTACCATTTGCATTGTTTACACTTCGTGTACTGCCTATAATTAACCCTCACACGTCAAGTGGTTTTTATACAGTTCATTGGCCACTAATATCAACGAAGGTTTGGAATGCTTTAACAGAACATAAAAATGTAAATCCTAGCATTTATGTTGACTGTAACCATTGGTGACTCCTTGGTATTCCCGATGTCTGGAATCAGATTATGTATGCATATATTGATTCAAGATGATAGGCAGTGTATGCCACACGTTCATGTATTTAGAATTTTTCCCCAGTTTTATTTTTTTGGAACACATTTTATTCAACAGTCCGATGAATTATGTTCCGAAGATGGAGCAAATGATGTTTCTGGATTGGGATCTGCAATTTCTTTTTATGGTTCTTCAGAGAAATTACTCATTTTGAAAAGCATGTTATGTAAAAATATATATATATATATATATGAGCTGAAAATTGGTATTCCAGAGTTTAATTATATGTAGCAACAAACTGATTATTTCTACTTTATTTTTAACGCATAGTATGTAGTTGGGAGATGACTTCATATTTCCGCTTACATCCTCCTTAGAGCAACAACAACGAACTACAATCATGGATTCCAATTGACAGAAATTGACTGCACTGTTAAATTGGATATTCATGTAGGAAATGTTAGTTTTTTTATTAATCCCCTTATTATCACAAAACCAATTGGCAATGTGATGAGGAACATCTTAGTTTATATTCAGGATCTTAGTTCAGTATTTCCCGATGTGGGACAACTTTGAAGCACCATTCAACACACCCCCTTGCTTCAAAGTTGTTGAGATCGAAGCATTTTCTCTTCGATTTGTGATGCACTTTCTCATCACCTTCAATTGTTGAAGCACTTTCTCTTCAACTCTTACTGAAATCCTGCGCTCCGATACCATGTTAGTTTTTTTATTAATCCCCTTATTATCACAAAACCAATTGGCAATGTGATGAGGAACATCTTAGTTTATATTCAGGATCTTAGTTCAGTATTTCCCGATGTGGGACAACTTTGAAGCACCATTCAACAGGAAACTAAAGAATTTTTACACAATTACACTGACAAATCGAACCTGGGAATGTAGCTCAAATTGACGTATGTGTTAGGGTGATGATACAATTAAAATACTGTTTGTTAACGTATTCTACTTCTGATTCTCTTCCGGAAATATCCGTGGGTAAGGCAGATGATCCACAAAAAAAAATTACAGTGAGAAACAAAGGGCATAGGCATGGACATAGTTGACTACAGGGGAAAACTATTTCTATTCAGCAACATCTCCATATTTTCTTCTGTTATATTTGTTGTTCCATGTAGTTTGTGTTTTACTTACTCTACACTTTGTTTGTTTAAAAAAATGAGATTTGTTTCAAATGTTTATTTTCCTTTCGAATATCACTGCATAACCCCACAAATTGTTTTAAGTTTTTCCTAAGTACCATTTTGTCCACACTTCCTTTAAAAACCTGAAAACCAATATATATACTTAAATTGATTAGATCAACGTTCATTTAAAAGTTTTTGCAAATTCAAACTCACAATCAAATGCGGATTCAAATTCTTTGATGCCTAAAACTTATCAACTTACAGCAAACTAAATATTATATATTTGTAAACTTGATTGACTAAAATATAAAGGATGGTGTACATATATTTTCATCTACAACCCATTGGTGCGCATCCATTTCTGGTGGGGCTTAAATATAAAAAGCCATGACTGCATTTTATAAAATTAACTCATAACCTCAAATATATATCTTTTCTCCCCATTTCCAAAGTTATATGCACTGTTGTACTCTAAAAGCTAGTAAGCACTTAAAGTTGGTTTCATCCATATCAAAATAAAGTAGACCGTAAACAGTAAAACCATATAAATATGCAATATATTGTCAGATATATGTGTGTATTTGAAGCCTTGACATCCAAAACTTCTATTCTTTGGGATTTTATAATTATAAGATTCATGCGGATTTGAATTTTCACACACCTAGACATTAAAGGAAATACATTGTACACATATAACAATAGAGATCTTTATGATGAGATCGGAACAATTAATTTCACACAGTAATTTAAGAAAAAAATCTCAATCAGGGTTATCAACAGCAGACGGTATTTCAGAACCATTCACGTTGACATGTATTCATACTATGCATGGTGCGCATGGTACATTACAGAACGGGTGCCCACCATATCGGCTAATTAAACATAACAAAGTGTGTGTCGGCCCAAAAGGTAAAGTATACTACGGTTTTGGCACAACATACAAAAAACAAAATCAAGCACGTACAGACGTCGTATGATCATTTCGTTACCTGAGCAATCACTGTCAGCCTATATGAGGAAATACGATCAATCAACCCAGACCACTATTACACACTGGAGTAGCTATGGACTGAGATTCCAACCTGTGGATGTAATTGTTCCTTCAGCGACAGATAATTGGAAATAATGCATGATGCCAGTTATACTAACAATTTTATATCCGAACAAACAATGTTAAATAGATGGGGATGAAATAAACAGTAATAGACAGTTACCTGTCAAGTTTAGATCGGATTAAACAATGTTAAATAAATGGGTGAAAAAATAAGGTTTGCAACACCGTTCGTACCTACGATAAACTTCGGCGCTAGTTAGAAGACGGCGACCAGCGTAGTTATACCATGCAAAGGCGTAGATCTAGGTTTACTCACTGAGACCCAGAACGGCTCACGTGGTTGCTTCACTCTTCCGTAACATTCAACCAAACATACCGATTGAACAAAAGCGTGGTAGCATTCAAAATCAATTGGGGCAGGTGTTCAGATCCGCTAATCGTCAACAATTTAGTCATCTGAACGAAATCTGGTCGGAATATGTTTCATATGGTTACGCTAACTGGGGATACTCAAAACTCAATCTAATAAATTTGGTTTAGCGGTTGGGAAATGTTTAATTTTGGGGAAGAGATTTCTCAACGGCTTGGAGAACAATCAAACAAAAAATTGAGTTTTTCGATAATCCGAAAACGCACCACAGTCCGACATGTCGGATTTGTAAACAAAAGAAGGGTTCCACATCAGCATTTCACATATTCTGCTTTCTATTATAGGTAATAGATCCGTCTCCATTGCACAATCCACATGGTCATCAACACCTATTAATTTTGTCTGTGAAACTTCACAAATCCGCTCGATATGTAATGGAGTGGCCATTAAAAATAAGATGATAATATATGACATTTTCACAATACCAATTACGTTCTGTACATCTTTTGTAGGGGCACTTCATCTCATCACCTACTTTATAAATGGGAAATGCATTTCTTAGAAAAGCCGTTACCCCTCTTATATATTCTGCACTCGATCTCGGAAGTCCTATCCATATGTAATACTCACTATCCATTGCCACAATATAACCCAAGCCTAGTAAGACTAAATTTGATACCACTAACAGTTTCAAGACACGAACAAGGGCTATCCTGTAAGGTTTGATTAAATTAGAAATAAGAAAAACAAGTTAATAATTTACAAATATACATAATCAGTATGATGATACAAAGATGATTGTTTTGATATGAATTATCACTAACTTTTGGAACTGGGTTATCAGGAGAATACATAAAACAAGAAACTAAGGATACTGAACACAAATTCATAACATTACATGACTGCACCAAAAAAAAAATAGTACAGATACAAAGACTATACAGGTGATACAAAGACGATATACTTGTACCTAATACAAAGAATGATGCAATAATTTAATTTTGTTTTCTAATGTTTAGCCCTTGAAGCTGGTCGTTAAGTCTACTAAAGTTAGTTCAAAAACCAATAACTCGATTTTGCAGCATTGTAAATTGACATTGTAATTCATTTGCGTACTCAGCGGCTCGACTTGGAAACTGTTGGTCAATCCACTGCCGAAAGGTATACCGTGTGGGATAAACATGACATCTAAAATACCGACGAACAATATTAAATCCAATTGAAATAACATCTTCTACAGCGGCATACCCACAATCACACATTTTGATTTGTGAGTCAGCTTGCTACTTGTTAACCACTTGGTTGTTTTGATGCTGATGACGCAAGGCAGCACGACTATGCCATCGCATCGCCCTTTCTTCACGTCGTTCTTCTTCTCGCCATTGACTTCGGAGTTCTTCTTGCTCTAGTTCATACTCACGCAAACCATCGTAGTGCCTTGATTGCATCTCTATATAAAAATCAATAGGAGTTTCTGGTGATGATGGGTTTGACAGTCGTGGATCACCCATGCCCAAGGTGTCTTCGTAGTCATACGATATAGGAAGAGAAATAGACATTATTTAACTACAAATAGAAATAGACATTTAAACTGTTAAATTGGATTTCTTTTGTCCTCTAGATTTTGTTTCCACCTTTCGAAATAAGCATTATTTACCAATACATCAATGGTTAGGCAAATATAAAAATACTGAATTTGCACAATTTCAACACATGCAAACATATAAATAGAACACTTCAAGTATAAAAAAACCCAATTTAAGGCAATCGGTATACCCAAATCACCCAGAGAATTTGAACGTAGACCAAAATAAGTTAGGATGAAATCATCTAAATAAAACTGAAATGATGAATCTCTAACTACTTGTGATTGTCCTAAATGATCCAAATCGGAGGTGTAAAGTTTGTAAAATAGGAGCAATCGGAGGTTTATAGTTTGTAACGGAGGTTGATAGCAATCAGAGGTCTTCGTGGACGGATTTCGTGGAGAGAGAAATGTACGGAAGGAAGAGTACGGGAGAAATTTGTTTTAGGGAGAAGTATTTCATGATTGGGGAAAAGATCATGCCAAATATTCACTAAACTGAAGCAGGGATACGTTTGAACCATTGGATTAATCAACATCTACGGTTATTTATTTGTTTAAACTAATAACGTGGATCGCTGACCTGGCATGTATTTATGTAAAGTAACACTTTGAATTGGTGTTGCACGTCACATCACAAGAATTCCAACCGCAACATTGCATTCACGTCTAATGCAACAACATATGAATGTTGTTGCAGAAGATCAAAGAAAGCTTAGCTTTCGCCACACTTTCCATGCAACGCACACAAATTAGTGTCGAATATTCCCACTTTTGCAGTAGTGATGTTATGTTTGCTTGTTTTTGCACTCTTCTTTTTCTTCTGGGTAGGCTATCGCTGTAGGACATTCATGCGAAGCGGGATTGTGATTCCTATTCTGACTCGTGTCTAATCTATGTGTTTTTAGCATATTATAATGAGACTATTATATGCTAACTTTGTGGTTGCATGAAAGGCTCGGGTGAGATCTGAACTGTCTATTATCATATTATACTATACAACTGTTGATAGCTATTTTATCACTCACTAAGACTGTTGTTTCACTCAAGGTTTTATATCTCCTCTTATTATGTTGGGTTACTTATTGGTGTGATCAATGAGTAGACTGAGTAGAAGGTTACAGGTTTAGTGGCGCTGATGTTGTACGGTGACGAGCACGAGGCTGGCATATTATCTTATATTATCGTATTACTTTTCCTTTATTTTGTTGGGAGACTCCGAGGGATGTAATGAGGCATATTGTATTCAGGTATTCATATTGGGATTGTATTGTACCTGAGATTTTATGGTTTTATGGAGATGAGATATTTGTTCTACTATGCTTCACTACTATTTCCTGTTGTATATTTATTATTATATGTTATCCATGCGCTATGAGTTATACGAGAGGTTCTGTTTCGTGATTATCTACCTTAGCTATCGTCCTATATTGGTATGACACGATTAATTAGTGTAGGAGGTTCACCATGAAACTCGTTTGTGTGTATCACTTCATTATTGCAATTTCGATGTTATATGCTTAATCACCATCCTAGACCGAATTCTAGGATGACAATTTTCATGCGTTCTGAGACCATTTTGACCCTAAATTGTCTGACCTTGAAACATAATGATCCATATGCATTTTCTTATCTAACGAACTATCTGAACTTAATGGAAGCAGTACGAAGTCCTAGTTCGATCGTATGTCAAAAATCATATTTTGAAACTATAAAATAATTAGATTAATATTTAAATAAATTGCTTGAATATTTTACCATTTAAAAACTTAGGTTGTTTGTTTTTTCCCTCCTTAAATTGTTTCATCCCTCAAAATCCTTACGTATGAAACAACACAACCCAACACTTTCCAATAAGCAACGATATAACAGAATCATCATGTATTACTCATAAAAACAACAACAACCATTGAAAGTGAACGTGATAAAGCAAAATGGACTTGGAATTGGCATGCAACCATTTTTCCTATTCGTCAATATAAGCGCCCCTAATTTCGAAATCAGTGTGACTAAGCCAACTGTCTAAGTTTTGCACTTATTTCCAAATGAATGGATTGTGGAAAACAAAGAAACCACTCACTAATTAGAAGACAATTCCACTAAACATTTTATATTGACTTTACTTGTGACTTTGGCCTAATTCATGGAGAATTTCCACTGCACCTCCTTTGCGCTGCTCAATCCGAAAAAATTACAACTCCTCATAAATGTACCAACCAACAGAAAAAATGAAATCCTAAAAGTGGCCTCTCATACTTACGACATAAAATCATCAAAAATGCACGAATAACATAAACCACAACTTTATATCTGCTGGTGTCTCTTTTATATCATAATAGTGGTCAGATGCGAGATAAGCAAAAATGCATCCATACAATCAAGACTTTCTTTCTTATATCCAAGTACGTACTTAACTGAGAGGATTAAGCATAATGGTAGTAGCAATAAGAAAATAAACATGTTAAATAAATGGAATTTATCCAACATATGTATGCCAAGTCATGAATGGAATTTATCTCAAATAAAGATGTTATACTAAAATACAATTATGCTGCATGCCTAATGATTATATAAACATAAACAGTAATGTAAAGTGACAATATTTAAACATCCATAGGCAAAATGCAAGCAATTATCGGAAATACATTCTTGCCTACCCTAGCATGCATGATTCTAATATTCATAGTATAAGATATCAATTTTGATATCCATTCCATATAATGACTCGATAAATTTGGTTGTCATTCTACTAGAACCAAGGAATATAAATCCAATATTAACCATCAACGAATCAAATATAGCTTAAGCACTATCATGTTATTGTATCCTCAAATCCTAACAAACTACTGATGAAATTCATCGATAATCATTCCCATACCCACTTAGGAATCTCAAGTAGTTATATGGAACAACTTGACTCTTCCAATTTGGCGTTTCCTAGTTGATAATTCATTCATCTTGAAATGAATGCTTAAACATCCTTACTCAGTGTCATCGAAAATAAGGAATGCCTCTTCCAAATAGATCCAACCATCTGTGTCAAGTTTGCACTACATCACTTGAAGCTCTAGAGCCATAACGAGTAATAAACGCAAGCAATGCCCACTCTAGGAATATTGCTCCTAAACTAGCACATCTCCACTCAAACATCAATAACTACACTAAGAGGCTAAGAATTAGACTGTCGCTATTGGGTTGGATCATGACCCCTCTTACAAAAGATATACTTCGGTGATGTGGAATCACTTAAAAAACTAACTCCTCCCTTGCAAGGTAGTGCCTCCAGAACTACTAAGTGAACTCTATCGCTACCAACTTTGAATCGAGAATCAAATTATTCCCCTTGTACGGTTCCAGTTTTTGATTAACATGTTAATACCTTCTCTTTCATTACCTACGTCGCACGTAACTAAGTAGAATGAATAAAGGTGCATTATCAACTCTTTATTCCCATTTGGAATGAGTAATATCGATGCACTCGCCAACCCCTCAATCAGACTCACTAACATATGTTTCCATCTAGCATCTCAAATAAATGTCTGATTCAACCATCAACTTATTGGTCAATGATGGTCCTACTACTTCAGAGCAGTCCATGGTAGTATGTACATAACATCTCACCAATCCAAAGAAAACTTCTATTCTGTAGCACTAATGGGTTAATCTTCAGACTCTAAACAACTGCAACATTCATAGGATCTGCAGTGACATCCTACTTAAAGCAATGCAACCCAAGCATCTCATTTCTATCATCCCGGAGTGATATTTCAACCATCAATTGGCATTTTCTCAATAACTGCAACATAATCATGAATCATGCCATATGCTTTCTTTTCATCCACAAGTAGATGAGAATATTATCCGATAGCACAAGCAATTTTCCTTTAAGTGATATCTCAGAACACAATCTAAGAAATTAACAAAATATGCTGACTCATTGGTTAGCATGAACGATATAACTAGCCAATAAAAAACAAAGCAACATGTAAACATTGTAAGTGACACGCACCTTCCAACTATTCTTAGTTGATGAAAGCCTCTTGGAAAATCCAGCCGAGAGAACACTCTAGCACCCTTAAGTTGATCGGGCAAGCTATCAAGAAACTGGGATAGATACTTGCTCACCCTTTACTCCTTGGGCACCATATGTCCTTAAAGCATAAATATTGGTCTAATATCTTAATAAGATTGATATAGAACTGATCAACTCCTATATGTGGTAATCTGGTCACTTCATCGAATGTGTCCACCACCCTTAGGCTATAGGATCAAATGATAACTCATCATATTGGATATCGAGTGAATATAGGAAGCTAACCATCACCACACTGCCAGTTGTATAGCTCAACGCTGCCCTTTGATCATCACCTATCCCTAACGTCACCAACAGACTCTCACAACCATTAAACATCTGTATCCCCCTGGCAAGTTAATTCCTAGACTTGAATATTAAATCTACCTAAAACTAAAGCAACCAATAGAGAACAAGCAGACATGACTCGATAAGATGAAATTTTAATGAACCATGTATAATGCTAAGTGTAGACAAGCTATGTTGTAATGTTTCCCTATTTTGAGGCTTGAAAAAAGCAGTACGAATGTACTAGTTATCCACAGTATTAATCTCCAATGACCAAATAAGGGATGTTACATGCATATAGTCTTAATGATCCCTTTACAGGGTATGCCACAACCAAGAAAGGAAAATTAATCATTTCTTGTTCCAATCCCCATTCCATCCATAAAATCGCGAGATTAGATGGAACACTAAAACTTCGATGTCAAAATAAAACAATATGGAAATGCCATTAGTGGAAAGAATATCTCAAGTGGTGATGTTATTTACCCTCTATTTCACCTAGGGAGCACTTCACAAAACATGAATGACATTCAATGCATATGCCTCTATAATTTTCCCTTATGCAACTGGACTACCTTTGAAATACTCCGTCTTTATACCCATATTACCCAAGAGTACTACTAAGTGATATTGTCAAATAATATGAAGAATATGGATGTATGACGTACAAAGGTAAAAATTCTCTTGGACTAGCATGGGTACGTGTTAAAATATCAAATATACAACTCACCTATACGTACACAGTATCAGTACAAAACAATAATACATGTGCCTCAAAAATATAACAATACACGATATATAGGAATACATAGATCATAAGCCAATCAAGAAAATAAAATAAAAAATATATAATTTACGATACGTATTTAATGCACATCGCATCGTTATACACACACATTAGATTCCACACAATACATGATAATAGTTTAATGTACGAAATATCTATACTTCTTTGTGACAAGTAAAATACAAGTAGTCACAATGTCCTTTTACTTGAAATATCTCAGACTAACTTGAGTATTATATAAATAATAAACGGGTTAGACTGTACCTAAATCTAGAAGAAATAACTAAATGGTTCTAGGAATATACCAGGTATAACAGTGCAACTTAATCTCACTTAATCTCAATACAAACATCATAATCCTTATAAACACATTAAAATAGAAATAATATAATCAAATGAATGGGTGAATAACAGATATCAAGAAATGAACACACCAACTCCCCAAAACAGTTATATAGAGATATTACTATGCATAATTAGACCAATAATTAATTAAGTCCAAATAAATAACTCAATCACCAAAACATATATCCTTCACACCAATAAAATAAATAGCAACATACAAAGTCATAGGAAAGAGGGACATACGCTAGCGAAGGATGTAATAGATAAATAAAATCACAAATAATAAATAAACATCACAAATATCATATAATGGAACCGGACGATATGTCGAAGGATCATAATGAAAAATATGGAAAATAGTAATGACTAGTGATATGCCAAAAAGATTACTATACCATAATTACTCCAACTTCCTTCTCGACTTGATCTACAAGGTTATCGATCAGAAGCTTGTCATTCTCCTGGATCCTGAAGGAGAAAAGGAAGAACTATGCTTATCAAAGACATAAAAACACGAAGCTTTTCTCTTATCAGCTATAAGTCTGTCACCTGTCTACATGGTTAAAAAGAAAGGATTCATCAACAACCGAAGCTTATCGATAGAGTCGAGAAGAGAGTAGTACCGACAACCAGCTATTCAGCAACCAGAGTTTATCTCCTTGGTGGGGACTTTAAAAACAACTAAGCTATAGACATCCAGTTTCTTCACTAAAGGTCCAAGTCAATTGGGTTGACAGGAAGGCTTATCGAAATTTTTGGGATGCTCACTTCCAAGCCTTGGGAATTAATTTACTGAGCATTTCACATGATATAAAGATAGATCTTACTACATGGGTAGTTTTTCGCCTTCAAATCTTATCGCTTTCAACTTTGATGCCTCCATTAGCAAATCAGCTAAACTGATGTCTACCGATAGGGCAACTTTCCCTATAAATAGAGGCGGTAAGACCTCTTTTTAAGGGACGACTTCTAGAACCTCTACTTATACCACACAATTTGTAAATGCTAAATTAATTTGGGAAAAAAGTAATTTCAGTGGCATCTTTATAAATTGAATGTACAAATATGATGATGTAATAAAATGGTTGACTAATGATCGGTGGCATCACATTTCAATGCTCTAGTTTTAACATTATACCCTTTGATATAGTGACTTAGTTGACACAGCTTATTGCTAGGGTCGATAAGTGATTGTCGCCTACTACGATAAGCACGTTAACAACCTTAGCTGCTTCTACTCATCATAACGGGCAAGCGCCTTCATCTTGCAAGCTTATTGGTTGGTCAACTATGTCAATAAGCTTCATCAACTAACCCCACCTGATTCTTATCAATTCACCTTCCTAACCCTTATTAATCTAGTCGACAATCTTTCTAATCTTTATAAACCTACTTGATTCTTGTCAACTCAAATAACTGCACCTTATCTAGCAAGTCAGTAAGATCTTTTTTGACCTCCCTGACAACTTCTTGCACCTTATCCAACCCATTTGGTACCTCTTATAAACCAAACGACAAGGCTTTAGATACCTATTCATGTTTTATGATCAGCTAACCAAAATGTCCTATAAACCCCTTATCGAACCTGCGAACAAGCTTGCTATTAATTTAAGGGCGTTAACTACATTTGTAATTAACATTTTTAAAGAAGGGATCAAATCTCCAAAAAAAATTCACTCTCCTTTAATCTTGTTGAGTTCATTGGACTTTAACAAACTCTCACTTGACAAAAATGGATAAAGATTGCTGCTTAAAAAGAATATCACATCGATTTCAACCTTGATCACCTCACGATTGGAAACCAGCCCAATCTGAATAGAAATCTTCAAAACCACTTTCGTGTGATTCAGATTCATCATTTAGTGGAGATATCAAGACTGTAAATAAAAAAGACTGTCAATTCGCTACTCTTACCATCTTAGAAAATATATAAAGGAAAACACATCCATATAATCCAAACAAATGAAGTATTAACCCTTTCCACATAGGTCTCACTCTATCTTCCTTAGAAAAATGGTTTGCTAAAGATGACTCATTCTTACGACTGCAGAAAAAAGATTCAACAAGATTCCAAAGGGACTACCCTCAAGCTTAAAATTTAGAAGAAGTTCAAGGATCTTGCTATTTAACAAGAGAAATTGACTCGATCAATCCCCATGGAGTTCACTTCGCTCAAAAGGAAATTGAGTCAAGAATAATCCAACAGTAACTCTAAGTGAATTAAATCATCATCTCACAGAAGATCCGCTAAGAAATCTCATGCTCCATATAAGACCTTCTTAACCACTCTATATGAAAATAGCTACATCTTTACAAAGTGCTATATTAACTATTATACTTCAGAGAAGAAGTTCCCTAAAAGGTAAAGGAATTTTGGTTGCCCCTATTGCCTATATCACTTAGCTAATGAACACGAGACCAACCAATCTCAGGCTCTTACAGGAGTCATAATGCACTACGCAAGCTATAGCCAACTTAATCATTTTGTACAGAGAAAATAATCTTGCACAATCAAATAAATCTCTTTCTTTTCGAGCATCAACAAACTTCTAACTATTAAAGTGATCCCACATCCAAAAGTACTCGACACTTATGATGAAGAGGTCTTGGCACTCCCAGGTTTGGTACATTTGGCTTGCTTCAACGGCAGAGTCCTACTTGGGTACATCCCAAGTCTAAGTCCTGGCACACCCATGCCCACCTGGCATATCCGGTATGCTTATAGTGGGAGTCAGTACGGGGAACATCTCCAGAAGTGAAGCCTTTAGCGCCATCTACTTGGCCTCGATAAAGCACCTCTTAGCAGGAGGAAACCCTTGACCTATTTCAAGGTGCCAATTTTTTAGTGTATGTTATACACCTCACTAGAGCACCTCCTAGAAGGAGGAAATCCTTAACGTATTTTAAGGTCAAAACCTTCAAAGCTAACTCTAATCCCTAATGGATTACCCTTAGAGGGAGGACATCTTGCTGGATGAAAGTTCCTGGTCTAATCATCTAATTGTCAAGATAATGGTTTCTGGATAATCAACTCTTGCCAAATGAAAATTTCTGGCCTACTTGTTAAACTGTTCAGATAAAGATATCTGGATCATCATCAACTTGAATCAGATGAGGATTCTTGGCTTGTCCAATCACTGTACTAGATGAAGTTTTGTGGCATCTGCATTTAACTTACTATATAGGGCATCAGGTCTATCAACTCATCCCACTGAATAAATTCTAGCACATGAATCTCATTTGATGTGAATATCCAGACCATCAATTGACGAGAAAGGAGTCCTCGGTCATCAATTAGATAAGAAGTTCTACCTTGTTACTTTACCATAACTTATAAATACAGTCTGATTATCACAAGAAATAAACTGTAAACAACACCATAACTGGGCATTAATTTTAGAATTCACTATTATCATATGAAAGTTTCTAATCTACTTTATTCAAGGATATCACCCAAAAAAATGACAAATAGGGCTATATATTGGACATGACAGTCCGTTGTCCGAATCGGTCCGAGGCTAAAGGTGTTGGTCCATGTCCATACGATCCTCTCAGAGGACAAGACTAGGACATACCACCATTCAGTACAATGCATGATGTTGGATGTCGGTGTCCGTCCATTGTCCGTATCATATAAACAATGTCCGAACTTAATGTTTGTCCGGTCCGTGTTCGCCCGAATCTCTTATATGACAGGACTAGAGAACACTTATATCTGGTCCGGTCCGACCCATTTACACCCCTAATGATAAGGTGGTAACAATACAATCAAATGAAGGAAAAGCTTAATCAAACCAAAGTAGGAAAACCGTGTGATATTCATATACAACACTAGTTCCTGCTTTAAACAAAAGGTAAACGTGTCAGGTATGATTTTACAAATGTACATTTACATATTAACTCATGCATTATGTAAAATGCTTTTCAGGATGGATTTCGTAATAGGCTTCACGCAATAGTCTAGTTTTTGGAGTAAAAAATTGTAATATGGCGAATGGCTTTGCTTGGTATTAGCTTTAGTCTCCTCTCTTTATCTCTAATCGTACCAGCATCATCAATAGCTAAAATTTTAATTTGTAGCAGTTGTTTAGGAGATTCTACAGACCCTTTCAAGGGATTAACTCTCCCCCTAAATTTTCGCGCTTCTTGTTTTAGGAAGTATTCATTCCTTTCATGCTCTTAGGATTTGGTAGCATATGAACTAATGCATTTTGATACTTCATTGTTCCAATAATAATTTGCATAACTTGTACATTCATAGATAAATTTACAACACAAGTTTCTAAGCTCCAGTTCATCCAAACTCTTTGGAGGATTACAAATGGTTGTATATGATAATTCTAATAAAGAGGTCTAAAGCAATTCATTTATTCATCTACACCATTACAGTACAAGGCAGATGACGGCTAAAAGAAGAGAAAGTCTCAACCCTAAAACAACACAAGAGGCCTTTATATATAGGCAAAACATAAAACAAAAGACTATATTGCCCTTAATTATGCTAACATCCCCCCTCAAACTCATGATGCGATAGCAATGAGCATCGAGAGTTTGTCAGTCAAAAACCGAAAGCGTGAAGATGACAAAGATTTAGTAAACAAATCTGCAAGTTGCAAGGAGGAAGAGACAAATGGCAATGTCAATGTGCCGTTCTGAAGGCGATGGCGAGTAATATGGCAGTCAATCTCAATATGCTTGGTCCTTTCGTGAAAAACGGAGTTATGAGCAATCTGAATAGCACTCTTATTATCACAGTGTAAAGGAGTTGGTCGCCGTAAGAAAACACCCATATCCGCAAGCAACCGTCGTAGCCAAACAATTTCACAAGTAGTAGAAGCCATAGCACGGTATTCTGCCTCTGTTGAAGATCGAGAGATAACATCATGCTTCTTACTTTTCCAAGAGATTAGAGAATCTCCTAGAAAAATACAAAAGCCAGTAATGGATTTGCGATCAGTAGGATCACCAGCCCAATCTGCGTCAGAGTAAGCACATAACTCTAAAGATGAAGTAGAAGAAAGCAAAAGAGTCTGAAACTGAGTGCCACGGAGATATCTCAAAATGCGAATAACAGCAGCCCAATGAACTGTAGTAGGAGAAGTAACAAACTGACTGACTATGTGAACAGCATATGCAATGTCAGGGCGAGTGATAGTGAGATAAACCAAACTTTCAACAATCTTCCTATAAAGATTAGGATCTGGCAATGGAGATCCATCAGAAATAGAGTATCGAGCATTGAGCTCAATAGGTGTATCAACAGTCTTATTATCTGAGAGACGAGCGCGCTCAAAAATGTCAGAAATATACTTAGATTGAGAAAGAAGATAACCTTTTGGAGAAGAAGCAACTTCAATACCCAAGAAGTAACGAAGGGGACCTAAGTCTTTCATAGCAAAACATCGAGTTAACTCAGACTTCAACAAGTTAATCCCAACAACATCATCGCCTGTAATAATCATATCGTCAACATAAAGAGAAAGCAAAATTCGACCAGCCGAGGTACACTTGACAAACAAAGCGGAATCATTGTTACTCGGGCAAAAACCAAGAGAAGTAATCACAGTAGAGAATTTCTCAAACCAAGCACGGGGAGCCTGTTTGAGACCATAAAGAGCTTTTCTAAGTTTGCAGACTTCACCAGGTTGATGATCAATACTAGGAGGGGGAACCATATAGACTTCTTCATGAAGATCTCCATTCAAAAAGGCATTTTTAACATCCATTTGAGTAATATTCCAATGGCGAACAGAAGCAACCGCAATAAGAGTTCGAACTGTAGTCATTTTTGCAACAGGAGCAAAAGTCTCCTCATAATCCATACCATATTCTTGAGAATAACCTTTAGCAACCAATCGAGCTTTATACCTTTCAATAGATCCATCAGCTTTAGTTTTAATCTTATAGATCCAACGAGAACCAATAGCACGTTTTCCTGCAGGAAGAGGTACTAAATCCCAAGTATGAGTTTGATGAAGAGCAGTCAGTTCCTCAGCCATAGCACGTTGCCAAAGAGGATCACGAACTGCATCCTTGAAAGATGAAGGCTCAGAGAGACAATGTATAGAAGCAAGAAATGAAGAAAATGAACTGGAAAGACAAGAATATTCAAAATCAGGTCGTCTAGTAGGCTGACGGTTTCGGATATGATAACGACGTTCACTAGTATCTACTGTCTCAGAAGGTGATTGGATGGTTGGGGAGTCAATAGAAGTGTCTGGATTTGCAGCAGGAGGTAGCTCATCATCATCAGCAGTGAAAGGATCAATATGAACAAGGTCAGGCATAGATATATTGTGAGTACGATCAGGAATTGTAAAATAAGGAATATGTTCAAGAAAAACAACGTGTCGAGAAACATATAGCTTATGACTGACTGGATCAAAACAACGATATCCTTTTTGTCCTACACCATAACCAAGAAAAACACATATAGCAGATCGTGAGGTCAGCTTACTCCGTTGCACATGAGGAAGAAGAACAAAGCATGTAGAACCAAAAACTCGAAGAGAAGAGTAATCTGGTGGACAACCATACAATTTCTCATGGGGGGACAAGCCAGAATTATGAGAAGTAGGAATTCTATTAATCAAATAAACAGAGGTAAGAGTTGCCTCCCCCCAAAATTCACTTGGAACACTAGCAGACAATAACAGTGACCTAGCAGTCTCAAGAATATGTCTATGTTTCCTTTCAGCAATCCCATTTTGTTCAGGAGTATAAGTACAAGAAGTCTGATAAATTGTGCCATCTAACGCAAGAAGTTCCTTAAAAGCATGAGAAGTATATTCACCTCCTAAATCACATCTAAAACATTTAATAACAGCTGCATGCTGAGTTTTGATAAGCGATCGAAACTCATTATAGATGCCAAAGAATTCTGAGCGACATTTCAAAAGATAAATCCAACAATAACGAGTGTAATCATCAATAAAAGAGACATAATAACGAGAGCCTCCCTTTGTAGAAACAGGAGATGGTCCCCAAACATCAGAATGAATAAGATCAAAAGGTGCAGTAGAGAATGTATTACTTTGAGAAAAAGGCAAAGCAGAAAATTTTGCAAGTTTACAGCCACTACAATCAGAAATGTCATGAGTCTTCAAATTTCCTAAAGCTCCTGTAGATACTAAGAATTGTAATCGAGACTTGGATACATGACCCAGACGAGAATGCCACAAATAAAACAAAGAAGATGACTGGCTCAAACGAAAAGACAAAACATCCACACCTGGAACAGAAGCTGCAATCTCTGAAATTTTAGGATCTTTGAGCTGATCCAATACATAAAGTCCCCCTTCTCTATGGCTGGTCCCAATTACTTTCTGAGACTTTGGATCCTGAACATAACATTCAGACGAAGAAAAAGAAACCAAGTAGCCATTATCACAAATTTGACCAACAGAAGCAAGATTTAATGTAAGTCTAGGAATGTGATAGACATTAGATAAGGACAAAGAAGGTGTAACGACTGAACCAACACCTTGCACAGGCATAGATGTACCATTAGCACTCATGATAGGCACAGAAACTTTAGGAGCCAAAGAAGTGAAAGAGGATAAATTAGGTGACATATGATTCGAAGCACCAGAATCCAAAATCCAGGTAGAAGAAGATATACCTGATGAACTAGATGACAAACCTATTTGAGACGAAGCTGATATGGCATGTGGCTGAGATGCAAGGAACTTCTGAAATTGTTCAATCATTGATGGATCTAAAGAAGAATAGACAGAATTCCAATACGCATAATTTTTACCATCTGCTTGAAGCGAATTATCTTTACTTACTGCCATTTTTAATAAAACACAGAACAAACAAAAAAAAAATTCAACTTCAAAAGAAAAGAGAAAACCAACTCAACAAAGGTCAACAACTTCTGGGTCTAAGAGGATTCAACTTTCGAACTCAAGAAAGGACTTCGGGTCTCCAAGGACTTCGGGTCTCCACAACTTTCGGGTCTGAAAGGGTCTAAAAGCAAATAGGGTAGAGGAACGACGAAGTAAGAATGGTCAGATGCTTCAGTGATTGGCTGCCAAAAGAAATTCGGGTCAGCAAAAGAAATTCAACACAAAAGTGGCATTTGGAGCTGCGGATTAGGGCAGAAAATGGCGGATTCGGGTCTGCTTTTTGGATCTAGTCTGCTGAACGACGGGTTGTTGAACGATGGCGGATTCGGGTCTGCTGAACGATGGGCTACTGCTTCTAGGCTTCGGTGATTGGTGCAAACGACGGATTAGTGCTTCTGAGTTTCTGGGAACGACGGATTAGTGCAAACGACGGATTTCGGTGATTAGGGCAGTGATTTTGGACAGCGGATTTGCAACAGGGACAGTGGATTTGGCAACAATGGATAGAGAGGCTTCAGCGGATTTGGAAATGGCTTCGGTGTATTTGTTTTTCAGAGAGAGATTACAGAGCAGCAGTCAGATAAATCACCAACAGAGAAGAATAGGCTCTGATACCATGATAATTCTAATAAAGAGGTCTAAAGCAATTCATTTATTCATCTACACCATTACAGTACAAGGCAGATGACGGCTAAAAGAAGAGAAAGTCTCAACCCTAAAACAACACAAGAGGCCTTTATATATAGGCAAAACATAAAACAAAAGACTATATTGCCCTTAATTATGCTAACAGTATATAGTCACTGTCATCAGAATCAACTTCCTTTCCTCCTGCAATAAATTTGAAGGATTGATAATTAGCACAATATTTTACTAACTCCACCTCAAGATCAAGAATCTTTTTATGAAGCTTTGCAATTTCTTTATCGAATCCTATTGCTTTCAAAGACTTAAAAGAAGGAACGACGTGGGTCTCAACTTTACGTGAAAACCCATGAATTTGGGTATCCCTATTTTTAACTTGTTATTCTAATTTATTGCATGCCTTGTTAAGGTCAACCGCTAGGTTTTTTGTCGGTAAAATTTATCATGCCACTTTTATACCTTTGGGTTGTTCGGAAAAAATTTCATGGCGAGTTTTCCCTTCTGCGTCTCAACTTTGAGCCTCTTCTGAATCTAGTTAAGACGAGAGAGAGTAATTGGCTCGTCAACTATTAAGGATAGCCGCTCCACCTAAAACATAGTAAGAAATTTGATTTCAATATAAATGGAAAATTTTGTTGATTATGATAAATTTAAAGTTACATCATACAAAAACTCCATTACAACATCAAAACATTACTTTCATTTTCCTAAGTGTTTTAGGAGTCATTTTAAATACACTATAAAAAGGAAATTTCATTCCGTCAAGGGTCCATGTTAGTTGAAACTCTTAACTAATGGAGTACTTCGATCAAAAAGATGATTCGTGTGTAAATTTCAAGTTTTAGTAAGCCATTATTCATTTTTATCATCCAGGAAGTCAAACGTGAGTGTATGGAGTCATATATGAGTTTTCTAAAGATCTGTAAGAAAGCAATATCTTGCTAATTCCTAAACTCCAAAGATCTCAAACTTTTCCTTAAACTCTTTCTTGAGTATTACATATTTATTTAAGAGTGAAACAGGAATAAGGCTACTTTTCCTTAAACTCTTTCTTGTGCCCGGGCTCTCTGGAATTACTTCGGGAACCTTACGGGATGCCCTCGTAATGCCAACTCGACGGGAGATTTACTTCAATTATGGTGGTCCCGTGTCTCAAGCAAGACTTTTCGTTCTACCCTTCTGCGCCTCGTTCCTTGCCTTATCTACTGGCACATTTGGTGTGCCAGGAATAAGGCTGTTTTTGACGATGTGCCGACGGATCCTACAACCATTATCCGAAAAGTGAGGAACGATGTGTTACTTGCCTTCCGTGGTAGGCCTTTCAGAGGTGGCATTGGCACCCGCTCTAGGAGATTAGCGGCTTATTTCGATGTTCTGTCGATGGGGGTCACTCCAAGGGTAGGCATTAGATGAGTGCTTATTTTCGGTTTCTTTGGTTTTACTGGCTTTCTGTTGCTTTTTCCTCTTTTTGCTACTTTTTCCACCTTTTTCCCTTTCCTTCCCCCCACCTCCCCCCCTCCCTTTCCTTCCCCCCACCTCCCCCCCTAAGGACTTATATTGTTTCCTAGTTGCAGGTTGAGTTTTTTAGGTATGGAGGTGCTTGGACGGGAGATTCAGTTGGTTGTCGAGGTTCAACATTGATGCAGGAGTGGCTCTGGATCTTGGTGGCGCTAGAGGGTTACTGCTGGGCAGTCAGCTTGGGTACTACTAGTCTGTCCCTCCTTGTCTCATTTGGGGACCTAATCCTTTGTGCTTGTCTAAGCCCTGAGTGGAGGAGATTTGGTTTGCTATCCAGCTCAGTGGGATTTGGCAGTCGCTCCGTCTTGCCGATGGCTTACAGTGTTCCTTTTTTCCTCTATTGTGTTTAGCATTGTCTATTTTATTTTATCAAGCTGTGTGTGCACGGTTTCGCTTGACGAAATCCGTTTTTGTGAGCCGTTGGAGAAAGGCTTGTTTCTCCCTTTTGGTATATATTTATTATTTAAAAAAAAGGCTACTTGTCCCATCGTAAGTCTATGTCCTAAGTGTAAATGCATAACATAAGTTAAATGTGCAAAGAACAATCCAAACTATATATATAGAACAATGTGATTTTACATGATTATTCTCCAAGTTTATGCAAGAAAGACCTTTTATAAAATTCGAAAATGAACTTTTCCCTATAATATCTCAAGTCTTCTTTTGGAATGGGACGGTCAAGTAGGGGAATAGGCTTGACCTTGGGAACTTTCTTACAATTGTCGTTATGAGGATCACCCACTTTAAATTCATCCAAATATCTTCTATGAATGCGTCTAAGAAAATCAATGCATCCGTTCCTAATATGAGTAGTTAATATAAGAGGTGTTACAATATTCGTTATATGGAGTTTTTTCAAGTACCCTTCTATCCTCAATCAACATCCAAAATAATGCCACTAATTCAGCATTCTCCTTTAAGTATTTTTCCTTATGAAGACGCACTTTTCTCATTTTGTGAGCTACTTTTTTTCCTTGTAATTCTTCAAATGAGTAGTGTACAAAAAGATTTTTTTTTTGTATTTTTTAGCAATTCATTAAATTCTCTTTCTTGTTTGTCTAACTCTTCACTTAAGCGAATAAACTCCAATTCTTTCATTTCAAGAAGAACCTCATATTTGTAATTTTTATTTGACCCAAGTCTACTAGAAATAGTGCATAAAATTACCAAATATTCTTTAAATAAAGCATATAAAAGCACTTAAATAATAAGTGTCATAACCGAGATGTGGAGATTGCAGCAGGATATGTTTGCTCCTTCTCTTTACCTTTGAGGTAGGATTTGCCTCATTGGGGTCCAGCCATTCGGGGAATACCAGTCTCCTCTTGTTTGTCATGTGCTTGGTGAGCCTACTCCTCATTGCTCCTCCGTCATCATTATGAGGAGGGTTTTGTTGGTAACTATTTCCAGCTGCATCATCCCTATCATCATCGTCCCTTTCCCATAATCACCTTCCTTGTCACCCTCTTCTTTTGCATCTTCCTCATCATCGGAATCTATCACCTCATCCATTGGAGGATCAATCACAATAAGAGATTGACCATATAAATAAGCTCCTACCTCTACTTCGCCAGTAACCATGGATTGGAACCTCGTTTTGTATTCTTCATTCTTGGTTAAAAGAGGAAAATCGATATCTAGACACTTCTCAAAATTGCAATATTGAGCAATGAACAGGGCCTCCTCCATGGCTCTCTGTTATAGCCCCCCCAATGATTCATTCAAGAACTGGATAACTCTTTGATTTGCTTCTTCGATTACTTTAGTCGAAGCTTTTAAAACTTCCCTTTCCTTTTCAACTTCTCTTTTATAAGTTCATTTTTTCTCATAACCAAAGCTGAATTAGCAAAAGACAGTTTGCTATTGAGGGGTTTATGTTGATCATTGAGCTTAGCCCTAGCTTTATGGCCTTTACAAAAAAGGCCTGCAATGTTTTAGGCGCATAGGCAGACTTTTCTTTCTGCCTTTCCTATTCCTTGGGAAAATCATCCTTCAGGGCTGAAAGGTTGATCGAAAGCTCTTTCACTTTTTCATTCGGCTCCAAAGCACTTCCTTGTTGATCGAAAGCTCGCTTGGTAGCGTAGCATAAGAGTAAGAGAAGATTATAATATGTAAATAAAAAAATTAAAAGATTAAATAACCTCATAAAAAGTAACATACCACAAGAATAATCTGGAGAATATGTAATTGTTTTTTCAAAGTGAGAAGAGTGTGAGAAGGTGATTCTTGAATGAACGAAGAGGACTGCAAAACAGATTTTACAAGTTCATAAAATTTATCAAAAGAAGAAGCCGAGGAGGTATAATTGATGATGACCTATGAAAAGAAGTTATCAACTTAAACTGTTTTTCTATTTGATCGAGACTATTGGGCAACTTTTAGGAAGAGTCTTTGTGGTCGAGGCCAGTTAAAGGAGACTCATGCACAATTTTTGTAATTCCTTCGGACATGGGATCAACACATGTAGCTTCTAAGTTCTGTGTAATGCTGAAATCATCAATATCTTCTGCAATGGCTAGAACGAAATCTCCAACCGTCTTTTTCATTTTCAAAACAAATGGTTCAGTATAGATGAGGGTGCCTTCTCTTCCATAACTCAAATTGTTTGGTCAATTCCTCACTGACCGAGCCACGAATCGGCTTCACCGTAGTAGTAGGTTTAGTAGTTACTTTCTTTGGAGAAGTGCTAATGGAATCCTTTCCCACAAAAGGATCTACAAGAATTCATGCAGTCTGAATTTTACAATTCATCACCAAAGAATTGAACATCATAAGATGTAGATCACCTGATGGATCTCCTTGAATTGGAGAATGTTGTATGAAAGGTGATTAACATGTAAAAGTGTTTATTTTATGCTCTTATACTTTATCTTTAGTGTATGAATAAATATTACTTAGCTATTATTTTGTCACTTTTACAGATATGCCGGCTAAGCCATATGCAGTCAGAAAAATAGAAAATATAGATCCAAATGGGGTGTATGTGTGTGTGTATACGAAGACTTGCAGATGAAGATCTCACATCAAATTCCTTTTTGGATAAGAACATAATTGGTAATAAGAATATGCATATCACAAATTAAGGAAGACTTGTCAAGGAAGAAAGAGGAAAGGAGGAAAGACCAAAACTTACCTGATTTAACTAAGGCCCATTTGTGATTGTATTAGGGTTTAGGTTGGCTAGTCTATCCTGTAAATGCCAATGTATTCTCACTGTAAACTTTATCCAAGAATTAAAAGCTTTTATTTTCTATACTTCTCTTAGGTCTAGTAAATTGTATTGTTTATTCAATTAGATTTGGTTGAGCACAATTTACTATTGCAATTTACTTTTCTCATTAGTGATTCACCGTCTGATTAGATTCAACGGTATTCCTAATTTTACTTTCTATTTGTTATTTCTATTCTGCAATTTTTATCTTTTTCATTTTATTCTGCTATCCTAGGGAATACTGAATTTACGATAGATTTGATTAGATTCGAATCTGTAGTGAATTCAATAGTAGTTTACTTGTTTTTCCTGTTTCAACTGATAATTGGGGTTTGGTCAGCGACTCAATTAGATTTGTTTTGAATCAAATTGCAATTTCAATTTTTGTTTCAATCAATTCCTCCAAATTTGTTTAATTCACCTCCGAAATTATATAAATAAAAAATTTAAAATTTCTCCCTGTGTTCGACCTGCATACTATACACCTATGCGCTTGCAACAATTTGTAATAAATTTACGCTTTTCTAGTTCATAGAAAAATATCAAACAAGTTTTAGCGCCGTTGCCGGGGAGGCAATAACTAAATTTTATTGTTAATTTTATTTCCGATTCATGTTAGTTTTTATTTTTATTTTTTTTCTTGCTTTTTGTTTTCTTTTACTTATAGAAAAAAGTTGTTGATTGGTTAGATTTGGTATTATTAAATGATACTATAATCTTTTAAACAAGATAAAAAATACTGCCAAATTTCCTTGATTTTATTTTCTTTTTTTCATCTATTTCCTTTCCTTTTTCTTTGCTTTCCTTTTTACAAATTCAAAAGGATCCCTTACAAACCCTTATTGAAATTTTTCCTCTTGCCTGATTTGTTTAGCTATATTCTGCCTCCATTACTACTTGAAATCGTCTTCATTTCCAAATTTCAAACAAAAATCTTCTTGAGTTGAAACCTCTGACCATCGTGAAGACTACCATCATAAACTATCTTCTCCTACACCACTACTGTACCACTGTTGAACCACCTCCAACAGAAACCTTCACCATACGAACCACTCAACCCATACAAACTTGTTAGTAGTTGTAGTGGTGGAATATAGTTGAATAGTTGAATAGTTGAAATGGTGGAAGTAAAGCTTTAACAATGCAACAACTTTATTGCTTGTAGTTTTTGCTACATCATTACAATGTGCCTATCCTCATATTTATAGGCATCTCATTACAATTGTTAATTATTAGAATTCTCTAGATAGTACATTCTACACTCATCAAGTAGTATATTTAATAATAATACATATGGCAAGTTACATGTTTCTTTAGTATTCTAGAATTTTGTAGCATGCTCAATACTCCTCCTTGATACAAAATTCGGATACTCCAAGCATAGTTCGAAGTTGCTCAAATCTTGCTCTTGGCAGTGCCTTTGTGAAGACGTCTGCAACTTGATCTTCTGTCCTGCAGTACTTGAGCTGAATTTCTTTAGCCGCTTCTGCATCTCTGATGAAGTGATACTTGATAGCTATATGCTTAGTTCGACTATGATGAACTGGATTGTTTGTCATTGCTATTGCTTATTTGTTGTCACAGTAGATTGTTATAGGTTGTCCTTGATGTTCACCCATATCTTCAAGTATTCTCCGTAACCATATAGATTGGCTTGTTGCTTCAGCTACTGGTACATATTCTGCTTCTGCTGTTGATTGTGCAATTGTTTCTTGCTTCTTTGGCATTTGTAGCTCTCATTATTCTAGGAAAGATAGCATCGGCCACCGCTTGTTGTAGAATACATAATGCTTTTGAATCTTTTTGTTTATTTTCCTTTAGCTCCCTTTTCTGAGCTTGGCTAAGAGTTGAAGTATCTTCAGGAATAGTGTATCCTTCATCTACAATATGCCATAGATCTTGAGAGCTAAAAAATGTCTTCATTTTTATGCTCCAAAAATCATAATTTTCACCGGTAAAATTAGGGACGGGAATTGATGGAGATTGAACAATGTTTGCCATAGCTTATAATGGTTAAGATTTTTTTTCGCCCAATATGCGAACGAACGAAGCTCTGATACCACTTGTTAGTAGTTGTAGTGGTGGAATATAGTTGAATAGTTGAAATGGTGGAAGTAAAGCTTTAACAATGCAACAACTTTATTGCTTGTAGTTTTTGCTACATCATTACAATGTGCATATCCTCATATTTATAGGCATCTCATTACAATTGTTAATTATTAGAATTCTCTAGATAGTACATTTTACACTCATCAAGTAGTATATTTAATAATAATACATATGGCAAGTTACATGTTTCTTTAGTATTCTAGAATTTTGTAGCATGCTCAATAAAACTGTACCTTCCTCCAGCCACAAGCCAAACCTCCACCACCGTTTCATAAACCATTTCCCCTGAGAACTGTTCTTCAATTTCTTACAACAATAACCACCATCTTCCTGACCCTCTTCGTAGCATAACCTTACCATCGCAACATCCATGCATCATCACAAGTTCTAGCATCTTGCATGTAAATTCCAGAGCCAAACTGCTCTCACTGCCATACCTGCCTGTACAAACTCCAAATCACCATGTTTGACCAACATCACCACTTCACCGGCAACGCCACCCACCATCCTTCACAACGATTAGCCTCACCAAATCCTGAACCCTTATACTTTTCTACCACGTTTTCACTAGTATTGCACAACCCTTCCACGCACTTGAAATAACCCAAACAACCTATTTCATCTTTTATACCCTCAAATCAACCCCACTCATCATCCCACTGATAATAGTTCACCATCACAACTACTGAAATCCTCCTTCAAACAAATTCCTAACCATACTACAACTCAAACAATCCCTTCTTCTCTTTGTTTCTCCACCTAGCAGCATTTCTACCAGCAACAAACTTCACTTCCCCTCAGTACCACAAACAAACGCTGCCATATCCACGTCGTAAAATACACCTCATCACAAACTGTATAATTCCCTAGGCAAAACCCTAGCTTTGGCAAGCTAACCTCAAACTCGATCCCTTGCCTCGAATTTGATTCAAACCCATAAAAACCACCATCAAATTCGAACACCCCAACTCGCAAACTCGATTCGATTGAAAAATGAACCACTAAACCACCTCATCAATTCGCCTCAGCAGTTCACCAAATAACAAATCCTTTCGATTCAAATATGAAATAATCAAACACGATTTAGTCTAAAAAAAGAGGAAGATGGGAAAAGTTTTTACTTGGTTTCATGCGTATTTTCTTTTTCTGGGTATGCAGTCATTTATGGCAAATTTTATTTTAGATAGTAGCCCCCCAAATCAAGAAATAATCAGTAAACCCACAAATTTAGTTAGTAGCCCCCCTTTTTTTTAAAAAAAAAACCAAAAATACCCTTCCACATAGGGGGACTACGTGTTTTTTCACTGTACCACGTAGTTGTCCTACGTGTTTCATCAAAGTACCGCGTAGATGATCTCCGTGGTTCATTCATGGACCACGTAGACATACTACGAGGTACACCAAAAAACCACGTAATGCAACTATGAGGTGTTCAAAAAACTGGAAAAAAATATAACAGTAAAAGGGCAGTTTGGTCATCGTATTTTTTTGATAAAATGGGGGGCTACTAACTAATTATGTGGGTTGAAATAGAATTTGCCGTCATTTATATTCGGGCACAAGAATTGTTCCTTGATTTAGTTGGGTTACTCTGAGAACAAATAAGATAATAAATAGATTGTGTGTGAATTGGCGAACATGTGACCTTGTTTTAAGTTTATGTTAATGCGCCTGGAATAAAACACCCTGCGTGTATTTTAGTTTTCATGGATTTGAATTTGGTAAACTTCCGTTTTGAGATTTTCCTTAAACACTAAGTGTGATTTGACTATTTGATAAGTGTATTTTGTGTTCTGGTGGAGTGAATTTGACACAGTGGAGTGCAAGGCCTATTTTAATTGCTTGAGTAAGCAACAATTGCTTTGTTTAGTTCCAATTCTGTTTAGTTTTTGTTTAGTTTACTTTGGTTTCTTTTTAAGTTTTCCTTTTAAGTTAAGCTTAGTTTGTTTCTTTTATTTTATCTAGTCGGTTTTAGTTTGGTTTTTATTTTAGTTCCGATATAATTTTCTTTTTGTTTATTTCCTTGTTTTCTTTCATCTCGAAAAATAGGAAAAGAGAAAAGAAAAAAGGGGGTTCAATCAACAAAAGGTCGAAGTGAAAAAAATAGTGTCAAGCAGTAAAACAAGAATCAGAGTCGAGCAAAGCAAACAGTAAAGCTCAACTGTTATGTACGAATGTCGTACCCTACTGTAAAATTTTCTAAACTCTACAAGTGCTCTGTTGCAAAGAACAAATATAGAATTTGCTTGCAAAAAAATTCTGCAGGGGCAGCGGCTTGCTTGTACAACTATTTTAATTTCTGTAGTTATTATTGTCTGAATGTTGTGGCTGGCTGAAATTTCCATAACTAAAGTCATCATTCTCACCATTTTTCAACAATAAAACCTGGTAAGATATTTCTGAATATTTAACTATAAGAGTGTATTTTATGAAATTTATTCTCTCAAGGGTTTGATCGCGGATATATATTAGTTCCATTTGTTAAACTTTTAGCAAAAGAGGTTGCATACTACCCGTAAAACATTGGTCGTATCCCTTAGTATTTATACTACACGTGAACGGCCATAAGACCCACTTCCCTCTTCAAATCGATGTTATCAACCTATAAGATATACTCGACTACGTTATCTATTTTATAATAATAGTTAATTGTGTCAACATTAACTTTAGGTTTTTCCCCGTTTGCAACTGATAACGATGAGTGCAAAAAGTTTTAGCCACTATAATTCTCCTATCTCAATAGACGTATCCTCTATGACTTTTGAAGATCTATTTGAGGATGAGCTTACTTTTTTAAATGATGAATTGGGAGCATACCTCGAAGATAACCTTAATTTCATATCAACAAAAGAAATTATGGTTAAATTCTCAAGTATATGGGATTATGGTAAATTTCTTATGAATGACATGAATCATTGTCACGAGAAACTTTTCATATGGAATATTTTGATTTCTGAATTCATTGACATGCCTCTTGTACCTCAAAAATCATATACGAAATCATCATACAACATTTTCGATTGAGGCAAGTCTAGAGGAAAAAGGAAATATCATTTTTAAAAAAACATTCATCATCATCATAGATTTCGTTTTTCATATGATTTGCATTTACATGTAGTTGTCAAACTACATTTCATTTTACAAATCATTTTACATCTCATTCACCTTTGGGTACTATCTTTCAAATTTAGGAAACACGTTTACAGTGTGGATTCTGTTTTGAGCAAGTGTGGGGGGAGACTGCATAGCAGCCTTTCCATTTTGCTTTAATTTTTTCTTTTCATTTTCATGCATTTAGATAGGACCAACATACATTTTGAGTCATAGAAATATGCCATATTTTTTGGAAATATGACCCGTTTTAGTTTTGTACAACGAAGCAAGTTAACAATTTTTTGGTCAGTTGATAGTAATTTTTTTTCTCAACAAAGATCAATTTAGAAATATAATGAAAGTTGAATTACGATCGATAATAGTGTAACCAGTATATCAGGAGATTCTTAGGTGGTGTCCATGAAGTTCATTCTAAATTGTAGTCTTTGTTTAATGAGTGGAGGACTTAAAGTACATATGTTAGCTTAGCTAAATTCGCGCAACTCTCTCTTGTCCTTATATTCAATAATAATAGTAACCCAAGAGTATCCAACATTGCTTGTAAATCTAGTGTTAGTGTGCAAACCCGCCAAGCTCTCTCCAAACTCTCACGTCAGCCTAAAAGGCAATGCATAGATGTCATATCTTGGTCTCATTTTTTGAGTTGGACACCTAAGGATACTGACATCTTGTTGACAAAGTCAGCGTCAGTCTGCAAAATCTACCAAGCTCTGTCCCAACCTCTCACGTCAATCCACGAGGCAATGCATGGGTGGTATATCTTGGTCTTCTAAGTTAGGTGTGTGTAATTAATCATAAATTTTAAATTTATAAAGAGAGAGAATAAGAAATTGATGCCCAAGCATTTTTTGACCTTATTAATTTGACTAGCATACACAAGGAAATAAGAATACCACTTTGCAAACTGTGACAAGCAAACTAAAAATTTATTTTATGGCTTCACTATGTTATCAACCGAACCAACTGGCCAAACTAAAATTTGACGTTTGAAAACTTGAATTATGTTGAAAAATTGTAACGAGTTGAGGAACCAAAAATTCTGTAAATTGATTTCGAATTGTATACTGCTATGTTGCAACTTTTCTAAAACAAGTCATGTTTTCATTTTTGTTTCCATTTGCATATGTCTATTGCATTCATGTAGTTGCATTAGAATCATAACATACTGCAATTGGATTTTGTGCGTAGTATCTGCTGAAAACCCTTACAAGACACCAGAAACTGAATGATCCCAACAGAAACATAATGGTAGTTCTAGGTGTACTATAGTAACGGGTTTTACCTAAGCAGAAATAACAGGCACCTTAATAGAAATAACGGGTGTTGCCTCAGACAGAAATAACAGGTACCTCAATAGAAACAGACAGAACTAGATGTACCCTAATCACTACCCCCAAGCGATCGGCTCCCTAACTTGTAAGCACCCTGTGTCGGTCCCACAGTAAGGTGTATTACTTCCTAAAGTGGCAACCTACAGAAGGATACATACCTATTTACTGGTGCTACAGCAGCTTATTTTCCCCTACAGACCGGACTCATGCACGCACATGACTCCGTTGGAACGCACATTTATACATCCCATTTCAGATGAGCCTTTTATAATCAGTTTAGTATGTGTTCCCTGACTCTTACCTAGTGCGAAGTCCCTGTTTAATACTAGAGTGGGTTACTGACTGATATGGGTCCTACACAATAGATGACACAAGTCAAACCCCTAACTTGTGTCCCCCGATTAACTAGGATTTTTAACAGGTTAAGCCTACATATTAACAGGTTCGCCTATCCCCCACAGATTAATATGTTAAGTTTCAATGGTTAACAGGTTCATATAACCCCCTACAGATTAAACAGTTTTACTTAACCCCAACAGATTAAACAAGTCTACTTAACCCCAACAGATTAAACAGGTTTACTTAACCCCCAACAGATTAAATAGGTTCCACATGTTGTTTACAGTTTTATTAACATGTTCCACTTAATCTATAAATTAAGCCTACAGATTTACATGCCTAAACCTCAAGTCATAATTCACGGTATAAGATATACCCCAAATTTTAGTCATACTTCACAGTATAGGTTATGCCCTCCGAATTCCAGTCATGATTCATATTACAAGATATGCCGCCAAATTATCATTCCCAAATTATCCCAAATTCATTCGTATGCATGTTTCAGCGATATTGGCCTAGGATCGAAGTTAGCCTAGGCTATATATAAAAATAAATCAAAAAGGGAATGAGGGAGAGAGAAGAACAGAAATAGGCTTAATAACAGAATAGACATATGATAACAGAAATAAGCATATCAGAAATAGGCATATAAGAACTAAACAACAGATTAGGTATATAGAGGAATACATGTAATAGTAGAACTGTTTAAGTATCAATCAGATTCTTAACAAGCATAGGTTCAGATCTAGATTTATAAACATGTTAGGGTTACTGTTAAATTTTTATATTTAAAAGTAACGTGTACTCACAGAGATTGGATCTAAAAAACAGAGAATAATATGCTGATGTTGCAGATGAGATTCTTGTATATATAATAGGCTGGTGTTGAAGAAGATAGTCTGACTCAATCCAAGCAGAGGCAACATTTCATTATCTCCATTGTTTTAGATGATGGAAAACAATAGAAATGATGTCCTATATATAGTCTATCCTCAATGAACCCAACCACAAACAAGTCCCGATTCAGCAAAACGAATTCGGCCAGATGCCAGTTGGGTCCACTACAAGAAAAACAGCAAATAGCAGTGACATAATCTGCTTCAAATCCGTCGCTAAACAGGCCTTAGCGACGGATTTCCTACGTAATTTGGTGGTCGGTAAAAACTATGATGAAAATTATGTCAGATTTAGTGATGGAATATAACATGAGTTTTCCGACAGTTTTCCGTCATTTTACTATTTTTTAATAAAAAAATTTATTTTATTTACCGACTATTTACCGACGGATAAGTAATTTATAATAAATTATTATTTATAAAAGACGTTGGTAAACCCTTACTAATTGTCAAGGGATTAACGACGGAAATAAAATTGAAGTGAACTTAACCTCACTTTTTTTGTTGGTAATCCACCGTTATTCCCCTTCTGATCTGCCTATATATATATATATATATATATATATATATATATATATATATATCACACATACATACATACATACATATATCGAACTAACATCATTCAACTGTGAATACTGAAATAACACATCAAAAAAGACAAAGATAAATTTGGAAGAAAAAACATCTATAATCACATTCAAGAGAGAACAACATCCATATTAACATGTAAAAAAGAATAACATTAGAAAACCTTTATCCGAAGGCGCTTCAACTAATCTTAGTACATTAAAACCTAACAGAATTTTGTTAATCAGTGTAGCTTAAACAATAACTTACTAAACATGTCAAAATCTACGAAGCTGCCTTCTTCACTACTTTTGGTTATTGTTGCACGTGCCTTCTTTGCAACTATTGCTGCATCCGGTTCGGCACCAAGTGCACCACTCTAATTATTTTGAAACTCCCGCGTATTCAAAGGATTCATTACAGATAGTGACTAGCTCGGACTGTTTGGCAACATTAAACCGACCAGCTACATCAAACGAAAGTAGTATCCAAGGAGCACAGCATCCCTACCATCCAAACAACCTGCATCCACATCAAAAAACCCATCACCCTTAATCAAACTAAACTGAATCCCACCTCTTATTAGTGTCCACTCTCCAAAAAAGTGCTGAAAGTCATGCACAGGATGTGGTTCATAGATTTTCCAGATTTTCCAACAAGCCAAACTGTGTAAGATTTGGTTCATAGATATTCTAGTCACACAACAATGGTTCCTACATGATGGAATGCGAGTAACATATGTGACCCGCAGACAGCTAGGCATAATGATAATTGGACATTAAAAGTGCTGAAAGTCGTGCACAGGATGTGTATAGTATTGTTATGGCAAACACTTATATATTTGGTAAGGTGCCAGTAAACAGGAAAAAGAGTGCATGCAAATCTCAAGATGGAAATAACAAAGAGACATGCAACTATTTCTGGACCCATTTCACGCTTGAAAATGACCTCAACTTGAGGCAAGCAACAGAGAGATACATTTCTTTTTAACATATACAATATGACAACTTAATTATAGAACATAAATTTGGTCATGCAAGTGAGTGACAACAATTTGAAGCACGCAGGGTACCGGCGAGGGAAAGTAAATAGACATGCATGTAACATGCATGACTACAAGGCAAGGGAAGCTCCCAGCAAGAAATAAACACAGGCGGCAAGATAATAACATGAACTGGTATGGGTCACATGAAACTGAACCATGTAAGCAACACAAGTGACACAGGTACTACGGGTCTATGCGGCACCTGGATCTTACGAGTTTATGCCCAGACAGCGGAAAGTAACTTTGGCCAGATCTGAGTTTTTAAAAAGGCATAGATGACTACTGTTTAAATTTTTACCGTTAGGTAAATTAGGGAGGATAGGCAAATGTGGTCTGAAAGTGAACAGTGAAGGAAAATGGTGTGTGTATATGTCAATATTACTCAAAAAAGTAATTCTAGGTGCCTGAAAATCACTACAACAAGTTCATATGGGAATTGTGAGAAAATAAAAATTGTAACCTATACATGCGCGAATATTGGAAAGTTTTAAGGCCAAATAAATACGGTGCGAAACATGAACTCAGGGAGGCTTAATCCAACATAAACATGGTATGCATTTAAGTGGCGACCAAGGTATAAATTCCATATCAATGTACTGAAAACAGTGGAGGGTTTGTGCGGTCATAGCAGGATTTAATAGACGAAGCAAACTGTGCCTGAACTACCCAACAAGGCGGAAAACCAGACAAACAAAATAATCTAAGCAAATCTTCAAAACAATCATACTTAGTGAAATTCGACGCGGCAACTTGTAAAAAGTTTAAATGTAAGTAAACTTACATTCAGTGTCGATGGAGAAGGAAGCGCAGGCGACGGAACAACGATGAACAAGTTGCTGTGCTAATCAGTGCCAACTTGCAGTGGTACTCGACCATAAACTTGCATTTGGTGTCGATGGTGCTTGCTGCCCATGTCAGTTCCGTCTTCATTTAATAAAAGAACCTAAAAATGATCCATCGGTTGGATTATAAAATTGGTAATACGAGTTTCAAGTTGCCCAGCAGCTCCTGAAGACAAAAATCACTTTTGATTGTTAATTTCAAACGGAATGACTTTAGTTATTTATAAGACACAAAATCAAATGGTAAATCAATGTGATAGCCAAGAAAATACGTTGCTAGATGATCTCGGCGGTTCCGACATCAAATAATAAAAAAATACATAATGAGCTGTGAAATTTCTATTTGTTCGGACCTATAAATCAAACTAAATCATCAAATTTATTCACTGTATTTCTTTACTTCATCCTTACATGGAAAAGTAATTCTTTTAAGAGGAAATATAGGACACAAAGTCAAATTTGATATTTATAAATGTTGTTGCTAGCCAAAAAATATATACAAATGGACGATATGACATTATATATATCAAAAAAATCCTTAAATAACATAATGAAACAATTGCAATAAAATATACAGGGAATATGATAACCCGATAATCGATATATATTTCTTAAGGAAAAAGCATTAACCAAGGATAAACTCTCAACAATTATGGGAAAAGAATGTAATTGGTCTTAGCTGGTGAACTGGTTATTGGCTTTCATTTTATTCTCATTGGATTTCACAATGGCCTGGTATCAACATGCTAACTGGAAAGCAAATTAAACAAGGCCTCAAATCATGAAATTACATATCCACGCTGGGACTTGAACCCCGCTTCATCCACTGAAATGCTACAATTTGATATAGATATATCATTCCTTCTATTCAAATTTCATTGATGCCCTTGTAGAACGTTTAACCGGGGCATTGAATTAGTTACTAATTATCAGAATTCTGTTATGTGAAATTTATTCAACTGAAATTACTATCAATTATGCATATATTAAGACTGAAAACGACAACAATTTGCATAGTACTAAATAACATTTGCATAACTAGAATCTACATTTGCGTAGTACTAAATAACATTAATCAAACTGAATCATGACTAGGAAAATATAAATGCATAACTAGAATCATAAATCTTCTTTAAACATATAACAATAATGTGATTTTCCATATTATTATTAGTACCTTCATTTGAATCCACTAACCATCAAAGGTTATGCCAATATGTATCGAATGGATGCCAAAAGATGAAGATATACATTAAAAACAAAATTACTGCAATCAACTGAACAAGCCATTCAATATTATATATATTATTTATGTAATTATAGGACCTTAACATGCAAACAACACAATTTAAACTGAGCAGAAAAATATCTTACCCAGCTTCTTGTAAGAATCATTAAATGATTCATTTTTTAACACCATTAGAATTTTTTAGGAAAATAATGGTAGCAGGTTGAAACAGGGACAACATGATTAAATAATAGTTATAAACAAAGAAAAATGATCTAATTATTTAATCCCTTGTCCTTGCTTTCCAAGTACTATAAATAGTTACATCAACCACCCATGATAATATGCAACAATGATAGAAAAGCAGACTGAAGTGACTGATTATCTTACCCAGAATTTACGTAAGCCGATGCGTACTGCTGTCGACCGACAACCTATTACGTGTATTTAGTCGTGAATTGGACTTCGGCCTCTTCCTAAAACAAATAAAGTCCAATAAACAATACCTCTCTTTAATGCAAATGTTAATTCTTATACTAATCAGCATTGTGATTATTGTCAGTTTTTTTAGTTGTTTCTTGTTGAAGCATTACTAAACCCTGCCTAGCAAATTTGTTTTACACATTAGCCAATTTGCAAGTTTTAAGCACATATTTTGGTAGGCTCTATTTGCACTTCCTAAACGAACATGTTTCTGCTGTACAACATCTCAACGAGCCCATTTCCCGCGTTACCTATCGCCTCACTACAGACTATGACGTTTCAGAATGTGATGCTAAATGAAAAGGTTCCTACTAAAATTTTAGATTAAGCTAAAGGTTCCTGCTGAAATAATATAAATGAGGTAAATGCCTCATATTTTCTAAGGAAAATTCCTATAATAACTATGCATTCGTTTAGAAAAATCTGAGGCTAGCGCCTCATAAAATTTGAGGTGAAAGCCTTATTTTTCGAGGTGTTTGCCTCAGAAAATCTAAGCAACTCAGATTTTCTGAAGCAAACGCCTAGAAAAATGAGACTTTGGCCTCAAATTTTATGACTCATTTCCTCCAGTAAATATGAGGCGCTCGCCTCAGAAAAACAGGGGCTTTTGCCTCAGAATTTTTTTAAGGCAAATACCTCATAAAACTGAAGCATTTGCGTTAGATTTTGTGTGGTCAATGCCCCGGAATTCTTTACTATTTTCAGATAATTTTATTTTCTAAAATATGGAAGAAATTTTAATTAAAGATTATATAGTGATCTTACTTCCCTTGATCAATGTTGTTCCACCACCCCGTTGCATGTATAGTTTTGGAATGCTGAGTACCATCAAGGAACATCAAGTTGACTAGGTTGCTGCAAAATACACAGTATCCCATGAATGCCCCCCTTAAATGACCCGGGTTCTATAATTGTAAAGAAATTAGTTTCTATTTATATATTTATTAACAAAAGTTACGGCGACTTATAACTACGTTGTTGGAGGAAAATCAATCCTCACATCATTATGTTCGCTTTCTTCAGCAGATGATGACCTTTAAATCATAGATTATATGTAAGGCAATGCTACCTCTAGATATCTTCTTATTACTACTATCATTCATATATTCTTAGTTATACTTTTTAAGAATGATAAAAAAAGAGGCTATGAGAAAAAATATGATGTCAAAGCCGTTCAAACATACACAATCTTGTGTGATTAAACATGTAAAGGAGAGACAGTTAACGTATCTTCCTATGTGAATTGTCAATTTTGCTGCTAAAATCCAATTGACATCCATCCTTGTAATAAATCATCACAACTCAAATATGTCGTACTGAATAATTACAACGACAAAACTAGTGTATAATTTATCTCTACCCTTATGCATGATAAGATAATCATCATTTTCTATCAGCAGAAAATAATAAGCATTTAATAGACTGGACATGTATATTACGAAAAATATAATTTCAACTTGGAGACGGTTATTTTTATATATTTTCTATATCAACTACTAAGACCAAAGGCATCTGACTTGATTAGTCAGAAATATTCATACAAAGTAAATATCAGTAAGCATAACTTTCACCCAAGCTATTGTCGTATAGCAGAGCACAAGGCCTTTTATATCTTTCTTTCATCTTTTTGGGGATACATACAACATTGTAAACATTAAGGTTTTTAATTATAATAACAATATAATATTATGAAATGATCAATTTAAAAAATTATAATGATTGTTATCATGCATTAGAATAATCAGTTAAAAAAAGCATCACATTGTAAAATAATCGCCGAAAGTTCCAGTACATTAGTGCAGTGGCCATTGTTACCTGAAATGATACATGCTTTGCTTAGTTCGCCTCGCCTGACTTAATTGGCCACCCTAAAATTGCCCTATCATGTTTGCCTCATCTGAGTCACCTTCACCTAGCCTCGCCTATGCTCGAACCACCTTGTCATGTTAGCCTCGCCTGACTCAAACATACACAATCTTTGTGATTAAGCATGACACAACCCACCTGATAAAACAATATCAATAAAAATAAAATGGAAATCCAGGTATGTGAATAGTAAAAATAATTATTGTGGATGTACAATAGCTCTCTATATAATGATTATAACATACGAACTCATGAATATGTCAAAACATGCGATAAAAAATTGAAACTGAAACATCATACCTGCCATCGACAATTTCATCAATGAAAAGGAGAATCAGATCCAGATTTTTCAAGAGCAGCCCTTTTCTATTAATGTATCATCCCTATTAAAACAACTTAAGCCTAATCATGCAAAATATTACTGAAGTTTTTAGATCTTACTAAACAAAATGAAATAAAGGTGTTGCTTTATGAGGTTACAGACTGCATCATACAATCCCTAAAGAACAGTTGTTATTATGAGCTGCATAAATATTTACATTATAAGTAATGTTAAGAAAAAAACAAAAGCTAAGTATGTATAGATAGATATTGGGTGATCAAATAAGAGTCGTTTACCATCCGAACGCGCATTTGTTTTGAAAGTTCTAGTGAAAACGGATCTTTCAAAACCGAGTTTTACAGTCTGATTAGGCCAGTCATCTGAGAAGTTTTTGATGGCTACTCGCTTCCCTTCTGAATCCAGAATGAGAATGTTTCTTACTAATGGTGAAAATCCCTTTGTTTAATAATAATAATAATAATAAATCCATAATTAATCAATAAAATTCCATAATTAATTGATTAAGAATTATCTTGAAATTTGCTGTAAAAGGAGAAGCGATGAGAGGTATTGTCAATGGTAGAAAAATTGAAACTTGAGAGGGACGAATACCTAATTTGCTGTAAGTGTATTAGGGTTCGGCTTTGGATTCGGAGCTGAGGAAGAAGAGAGGAGGATAGAGAGAGCTCGCAACGGAGGAACTAGTTTACAAGTAAGAAGCTCCGATTTAGATCCAGGTTTTGCTAATTTGGGGATTGGGAAGATGCTTCTGTGAACGTTAATTTGGAGTGAAGGAGCTATAGAGGGAACGCGTTAATTTGGGGTGAAGGAGCTGTAGCGGGAATGAAAATGCAGAGCGGGAAGCTGTTTACAAGTGTCTAATACTCCATTAGTTTGTTATTTATAATTGCTAATCATAATTATAAAACTTATTAAATATAAATTGTACATCATAACATAAGTATTATTATCTATAGATTACTATAATAAATTATTAGTTATAAGTTATTAATACTAATAAGTAAATATAAATCATATTTAAATTATTTATTAATAGTAGAAATTAAGGTTAATGTAATATTTCATTATCATTATCTTTTATTATGAGTGTGGGAAATTTTCAAATTTTGGTTTTCAAATTTATTCAAGATGATTTCGAAATTTTAAATTTTTTAGAATATAAATTATAATTATTAACTATAATCATAAAATATAAGTATCAACTATAATTATCAACTATAATTATTAAATACAATTATTTAAAATTAATTACTGAATACTAGATATCATTTCATAAGTATTAAATTTTATTGTTAATTACTAAATAATTATTATAATAAACTGATATTTTCATCTGCTGCAAATCTGTTGGAATTCTGCTGCAAAATAGCTTCGATAAATATTCGTCGGTATTCTGCCTGAATTTGCAGCGGAAAATAACAGCAGAAATTTTCTATTGGTAATTTGACGCAATTTTGCGACGGCTTAGTGAGGGATGACAGAAGACAACGGTAATAAATAAAAGAAAAAAAAACAGCTGAAAAACAAAAAACTATCCCTTGCAGATCACATGGAAATCCGTCGCAAATTAGCGGCGGAAATTTCCGCTTCTAAATATCTGACGCTAAATCAATGTTTTCTTGTAGTGGTCGACCCACACCTCCCTGAGTCAATCGACCCATGGGTCGACCCACTTGGCCTTGGGTCAACTCGTAGGTCGACCCAGACCTTCGTGGTTTGACCCTTAATGAGTCGATTTCCCGCTGCGCCTGCCCCTTTTTCCTGCTTTTGTAAATTCGAATTGATTTGAATTTCTGATTTGTTTTATTCATACATAAAGCTCTCATATGTATACAAACTTCTAACCTTCGTATCTTTCTCATACGATGTCCGTTTTATGTAAACTCGGAGTCTATCTTAAGAAGAATTCCAAGACGTACGCAATAGTATAGTCCATTTTGCTTAATTCCCAATATTTAATTAAATATTCTATAGTTTATCGTTAAAAAGTCCTTAAAAATTACGGGGTGTTACAATCTCTCCTACTTAAATGATTTCATCCCCGAAATCTCCAAGTTAAGAAGAATGTTTATCCTAACATCCATCTACAACCATCTACTCATCCATCAATCACAAGCGTCCATGATCCTTAGGATATTTCTAATTCTCGTATGAACATATGTAAATGTGTGTGTATATGTCCTTATGCTAATGCGAAAAATAAGGCAGTCCACTGATTCAGTCGACCTCCTTAATGCAATATATGTTAGTGCCATGAATCCAAGATGTATGTAAATGGTCCTAGAATATCATGTAAATTCTATATGTATGCACAATCATCCATCCAAATGCAACATCCATATAATGATACATCCACTTCCATCCATAAAAAGAAAAATGCACACACATCTATATGCAGTATGAGAGTGCATCAAGCCGATCTAGTGCCTAGTGTGTGTATATGCATCCATGAGCAACCACTAACAAATACTTACATCCACTTGCATCCATCAAACATAACATGTCTCAAACACATGTTTACATCCATTTATTTCTTACCTACAAGTCGAAGACTCGATCGATAGTATATACTCAAGTGGTAGAAGCAAGTACGAATAAAAGCTTGGAAAAAGAATTTAAGAACGTACCTTTGAAAAGAAAAGGGTACGAAGCGCGAATCTTGTCTTAAGTCTCCTAAGTTGCATCTGCGCGGTCTTCTTCTCGTTGAACTTTCATCAGCTTAACCTCTATGTTGTGTAGCTTCTTAACCTCTGATCCAAGAGTACGGGTAGGAACTCATCTAACTGTCGCCTCCCTTTCTACCTCTACTTCCTCAAGCTTGCTCAGATCTACTACCTCTGTTGTATCATGCAGACATTTCCGCAAATGAGAAACGTGGAAAACATCATGAACACCCACCATTCTCTCTGGTAGTCTCACCCTATAGGCCATTTGACCTATCCTTTCCACTATAGGAAATGGCCTTACAAACCCTGGCGCCAATTTACCTACAGACCCAAAGCGAACCACAATCCTCAGAGGTGATACTTCGATGAAAACCATGTCTCCTACCTCAAACTCAATATCGGTATTTCTCTTATTAGCATAGGACTTTTGCTAGTCCTGAGCTATCTTCATGCATATGCGGATAAGATCAATCTTTTCTGAAGTTTCTCTAATCATCTTAGGTCCATGTAGAAGCCTATCTATATACTCCGTCCAACAAGCCGGTGATCGGTAAGGTCGTTCGTACAATGCCTCGAAGGGTGTCATACCTATACTAGCCTGATAATTGTTGTTTCATGCGAAATCAACAAATGGAAGATGCTCCTCCCAAGTCCCTCTGAAGTCTAGGATACACAGCCTCAAAAGATCCTCAATAACTCTATTTATCCTCTCTGTCTACCCATCGGTCTGAGGGTGATATGCGGTGCTCAAACATAACCGTGTACCTAATGCCTCTTGCAGGCTCTTCCAGAACTCACTAGTGAAGATGGATTCACGATCACTCATTATGTTAGAAGATACTCCATGTAGATGGACTATCTCACGAAGATAAACAGATGCTAACCATGTTGTTGTTCTCTTGTTCTTAACATGAATGAAATGAGCGCTCTTAGTAAGCCTTTCTACTATAACCCAAATACTAGTGTTGTCTTTCCTCGATCTAGGAAAAGCATCAATGAAATCCATAGAGCTTCTCTCCCACTTCCACTATGGGACCTCCAAAGGATGAAGCAAATCGTCGTGCTTCCTTTGTTCAGCTTTAACTTGCTGGAAAACTAAACATCGGGAGAAAACTACGCTACATCTTTCTTCATCCGAGCCCAAAAGAAAACCATCTTCATATCTCTATACATCCTATCACCTCCTGGATGGATAGTCATCTTAGAATGATGGGCTTCCTCAAGGACTGTCCTCAACAGACTCCCAACTTGGGGAACACGAAGCCTTCCATCCCATCGCAACCACCCTCTATCGTCCGTGGAATATCTACTAAGGTGACTAGAAGTCTCCCCTTTACTGAGCCTATCGAAGATGTCTGCTATTTGTGGGTCCTCTCGCTATGAAGATCCTATCTGATCCATAAGAGTAGGTCGCACCTCTAAGGATGCTAATAAACCAGGTGTAAGATCCGTAGAAGGCTTAAATTGAAGGTCAATATGTACTCCAAGTTCCGCCTCTCTACGAATAGAGGACTCAAAGTCAGACTCTTCCTACTCAACGATCCTCCACCACATTACCCTTGCCAAGGGTATAAGCAGTCTCAAAATCATAGGACGCTAGGAGCTCCATTCATTTCCGCTGTCTCAAATTGAGATCCCTCTAATAGAACAGATACTTAAGAGATTTATGATCCGTGTATAACTCGAACCTCTTTCCAAGTAGATAATGTCGCCAAGTCTTAAGTGCAAACACTATAGCAACCAACTCCAAATCATAGGTAGGGTAGTTCCTCTCATGAACCCTCAACTGTCTACCACCATAACATACTACCCTTACCTCTTGCATCAAGATGGCACCAAGCCCTGTACCACATGCATCAGTGTACACTGTAAACACTTTGTTCCCATCTGGCAAAGTCAAAACTAAGGCTGTTGTCGGAGCCCTTTTCAATCGGTGAAAAGCATCCTTATAGTCAATGCTCCAAGAAAAGGTCAGATTCTTCTTCATCGGTCTGGTGAGTGGGGCTGATATCTTTGTGAAGTCCTTGATAAACTTCCTATAATAGCCTGCCAACCCAAGAAAACTACTCACCTCCGTTGCATTCTTTGGAACCTTCCAAACTTGAACTGCAACTACTTTCACGGGGTCCACTGCTATCTCATTCTTGGAGACCACATTCCCTAGAAACCTTACCTCCTCTATCCAAAAGTGACATTTGTAGAATTTCTCCTTAATATGGTGTGCTCAGAGTGTCCTCAAAACCTCCCCTAAATGTAGTGCATGCTCTTCCTCGCTCTTCGAGAAGAACATAATGTCATCCACAAAAACCACAACGAACTCATTCAGAAACTCCCGGAGCTTCCTACTCATCAGATCCACAAAATATGCGGATGCATTCGTCAACCCAAAAGGCATGACTAGCCATTCAAATAAACCATCTGGAGTTCTTAAAGCGGTCTTGTCTGTACTGTCCTCGGCCACCCTCAACTGATGGAATCCCGTGGCAGTCTAACTGAGAGAAAACAGATGCACCAACAAGATAATCAAACATATCATCAATCCTCAGAAATGGGTGCTTATTCTTCTTAGTGAGCTTATTCAACTCCCTGTAATCTACACATAAGCGAAGCGAACCATCCACCTTAGTTGCAAAGACGACTGGAGCACCCCATTCTGATATACTTCGTCCAATAAAGCCCTTCTCAAGTAGCACCCCTAGTTGCTTGCTAAGCTCCCTCCTTTCCCTAGGTGCCATGTAGCGCATAGGCAATGCGACTAGCTTTGCATTATCCACCAAGTATATATGGAAATCAATCTCGCACCTCGGAGGTAAGCCCCTAACCTCATCAAAAACTTCTGGATACTCATAAACTATAGGTACAGATCGCAAATCATCGACAGAAGCTTCAAGGGATTCCAGGAAACTAAGCATGACAGATCCCTTTGGGTCACAGGAAATCTCGAGAGTCCTTCCTCGGCAAGTCAAAACTCTAACGACCCTCCTCTCACAGTCTAGAATGGCATCATACATGGCTAGCCAATCCATCCCTAGAATCACACCATAGCCCATAAAGCCAAGCATATATGCGTCGCACTCAAACTCGACGCCCAACACAGATATCCTCAAACCCTGACATATCATAGACAAATGAGCCATGCCCCTAATGGGGTTTGAAACAATAACGGGATCAGAAACAATACTAGTACTAAGGTGCAGAAACTCAACCACGGAATTAGATATAAAAGAGTGAGATGTAAAAAAGAGTCCTAATTGGATCGAAAAGAGAAATAAAGCCTTCAACAAAAACTTTCCTACCTCTATTCGGTACACTACCCTGGAGAGCATGTACCTACCCTTCAGAAGATGCTGTCCTTTGGCCATGTCCTTGCTTCTTCGGGCACTCCTTAGTATAATGTTCGAATTCACCATAGTTGAAGTAAGCATTCTTCCTTATTCTGCAGTCTTTGACCAAATGACCCAAGCTCCCACAACCATGACATTTCTTCTTACCTTGAGCTTTGTAGTTCTTTCTACCCTTTGTTTGTTGTTCTTTCTTGGGCCACACTTTCTTGTTTTGTGTCTCATCAGTCTTAGCCTCCTTTTTCTCATTCATACCATCTTCGTGCATCATAGCCCCCATCGGAATGTGAGATAATGCCAATGCTTAAAGAGGTTGATTAAATCCTCTTGCAAACCTTAAAGCTTTCTTGTGTAGGGTATTCATCAGCTCCAGACCAAACCCTTTCGACTGATTGAACTTATTGACATACTCTTTGACGGACATGCTTCCTTGCTTAAGTGCCAAAAACCTCTCTATTTGCATACTCTCTTTTATCTGAGAGAGAAACTTCGTCTCGAATCTCTGTCAAAAATCATCGTAAGTATCAACTGGACGCCCTGCCTACGTCACTTCCCACCAGAACGAAGATTCATCCTTAAGCTACCATGCAACCAACTGTATCATCATGTGGTCATCAACCTCAAAAAGCCCAAACAAATTCTCTGTTTCTTTTAGCCAATTCTGTGCTTCAACAAAGTTCTCAGTTCCATGGAATGGATTTCCTCCTATAGCACAGAAGTGTTTGCATATCTTAGAGAAATTATCTGCTCGCGGAGGAGGAGGAGGAGGAACAACGACTGTAGAAGGGGGAGGGGGCGTCTCCTTGGTCTCCGGCAGGTGGCGTAGCCTCAAGATATAACGGAACCAAGCCGGTATCTGAACGCCCTCGGGAAGATTTGGTTCCTTAGACATGCTTAAAAGAAAAGGAAAAGAGATTCAAACAAAGAATCAAAAGATATTTTATATGGCTTTGTGGAATATGTTTTTTCAAAAATAGAATTTTCTTTGAAAATACTTTCATTTTTGAAACCTTTTGAAAAAAAAATTCAAAACCTTTTATCCGATCTTGTAACCTTCAACTCTGATACCAAACGCAACACCCCATGTCTATTAATGTCACTCTTGATCAGAATGCATTAAGTTCCATGAAGCGTTATAGGAAAACGGAAGAAGAATATCACAAGACAAATATAAATAGCAGCGGAAATTTAAAACTTCATTATTTTGTAGAAAACATCGTAGTCTCAAAACCAGTTACCACATAGGCATAAAATACTGAAACTGAGTACATCAAAACAAAACATCTGTCTTGCACTGAAAACCATCAGAGTACAAAAATGTAAAATCATAATCCCCAGTAATAGCATTAATAAAGTACACAAGTAGTCAAAGCGATACATCAAAGCAAATCCAGATCCAAGTAGAAACAGAAGAGAGAATCCTAATCAAGCCTGAGCGTTCCCACCTTGAGAACCCAGGGGGAGGAAGAGAGAGAAAAGGTAACAAAACGGGTCAGATATAAAGTATGGTGAGTCCATCGACTTTTAGCATATAAAGAAGTAAAAGCATCATGACAGGCATATAAAGTGGATGAGAGATAATAATAACATATAGAAGGTATAAACAAACTGGACATAATAAGCAGAATAAATAGAGTGAACTATGACTCTCAATTACTTTCTCTACACCAGTACTTGTATATCGGATTATGATAGGATTAGGTGTCCTCTATTGACAGAAACTGAATGATCCCAATAGAAACATAATGGTAGTTCTAGGTGTACTCTAGTAACGGGTTTTACCCAAGCAGAAATAACAGACACCTTAACAGAAATAACAGGTGTTTCCTCAAACAGAAATAACAGGTACCTCAACAGAAACAGACATGACAAGATGTACCCTAATTACTACCCCCAAGCGATTGGTTCCCTAACTTGTAAATACCCTATGTCTATCCCACAGTAGGTGTGTTACTACCTAACGTGGCAACCTACAGAAGGACATAGACCTATTTACTAGTGCTACAACGGCTTCTTTTCCCTTACAGACCGGAATCATGCATGCACATGACTCCGCTGGAACGCGCCTGTATACACCCCTTTTAAGACGAACCTCTTATAATCAGTTCAGTATGCGTGCCCTGACCCCTACCTAGTGCAGGGTCCCCGTTTAATACCGGAATAGGTTACTTACTGATATGGGTCCCACATAGTAGATGACACAAGTCAAACCCCTAACTTGTGTCCCCCAACTAACTAGGATTCTTAACATGTTAATCCTACATATTAACAGGTTCACCTAACCCCTACAGATTAACTGGTTAAGTTTCACATATTACTAGGTACGTATAACCCCCTACAGATTAAGTAGTTTTACTTAACCCCGACAGATTAAATAGGTTTACTTAACCCCAACAGATTAAACAGGTTTACTTAACCCCAAAAGGTTAAACAAGTTCCATAGGTTGTTTACAGTTTTAATAACATGTTTCGATTAATCTGTAAATTAAGCCTACAAATTTATATGTCCAAACCTCAAGTCATAATTCACAGTATAAGATATAGCCTAAATTTTAGTCATACTTCATAGTATAGGTTATGTCCCCAAATTCCAGTCATGATGCATATTACCAGATATTCCTCCAAATTATCCTGAATTCATTCGTGTGCATGTTTCAACGATATTGGCATAGGCTCGAAGGTAGCCTAGGCTATATATAAAAATAAATAAAAAGGGAATGAGGGAGAGAAAAGAATATAAATTGGCATAATAACAGAATATGCATATGATAACAAAAATAGGATTATCAGAAATAGGCATATAAGAACTGAACAACAGATCAGGTGTAAAGATGAATACATGTAAAAGAAGAACTTCTTAGGTATGAATTAGATTCTCAATAGGCATGAGTTTAGATATAGATTTATAAGCATGTCAGGGTTACTGTTAAATTTTTAAATCTAAAAGTAACATGAACTCACATAGATCGGATCTAAAGAACAGAGAATAAACTGATGATGTTGTGGAAGAGATTCTTGTCTATGTACAAGATGTTGTTGAAGAAGATAATCTGATTCAATCCAATTATAGTTAGCATTTCATTGTCTCCATTGTTTTAGATGTAGAAAAACAATAGAAATTTCGTCCTATATATAGCCTATCCTCAACGAACCCAGCCACAAACAAGTCCCGATTCAGCAGAATGAATTCGGCCAGATCCCATTTGGGTCGACCCACTCCTTTTCCCCGCTTATGTAAATTCGAATTGATTTGAATTTCCAGTTTGTTTTATTCATACATAAAGCCCTTATATGTGTAAAAACTTCTAACCATCATACTTTCTCATACGGTGTCAGTTTTACGCAAAATCGGAGTCTATCTAAAGTAGAATTCCGAGGCGAATGCAACGGTACAGTCTGTTTTACTTAATTCCCAATATTTAATTAAGTATTCTTTAGTTTATCGTTATAATGTCCTTTAAAATTACTGGATGTTACATAGCAGGAAAAGTTTTCATTACCTGATTAAGATAGATTTGGATATGATGGCCTAAATTGCTTGTTGTTGTTCTGAACTTAAAGCCTTCAAAGGAATCACTGGTTTCTTTTCAAGGTGTTACTTAAAGAATTATGTGTGTAAATAGACATTTATTAAAGGAAAAAGAAAGTTACTAGCATTGCCAAGTTTTCCTTTAATGCTGCTAGATATCTTCTCAAAAAAGTATTGGTTCTCCCATACTAGTTTTGTTGATCAACTTAATAATAAGGTTTCAAAGGTAGTGATTACATCGATACAAAATTTGATCTTTATCCTCAACACTTTTGGTGAGCCTTACCATGTAGCAAAGGATGGCAAGATCGAGAAAGGAGAAGCCCTCTTCGTGAACCAGAACTTTTGAGCATATTATTCAAGTACAGACATTGGGAATTAGTCGGATAAGAGCAACTCTGACACATTCCAAGTAAATCTAAATAAATGGTGGAAAAGGAAAAAAGCCACCATGCCAAATGTGAATGGTAAAGAATGAAAAACACTCTAATGGTGGAGAGTAGATGGTGTCGTTTGGTGCGTTGGAATAACTACAACATTGAAAATTCCAAACTATTCAAAACTGTTCAAGAATAAAATTCCATCCTATGAAGAAGTGATAGCTAAAGGTAATGAATGTTTTTTAAGCCATGGGATGGTCTCTTGAGATCTAGAGCCTACTTCTTGAATTGAAATTTTTGGAGTAGGGCCCATTTTGCTACAGGTCATATTGTCAATCATAATTGTCTAATGTTAATTTCTTTTCCGTATGATCTTTGATTTATGCATGATTTGTTCCATTTGACTCATATTGAAATATCGGACAGTATGAAATTGGTTTAGTTATGTTTAGAGATAATTAGAAAAATCATGTTCGTTTGGATTTCAATTGGAATTAAAATCAAAGATGAGAGTTTAAACCCACTTGGGAAGTATTAAGATTTCCACTGCAAGTTAAATTAAATTTATGATTTATTTAATTGCTATTTAGGAATTTTAATTTGACATTGAGATTGAATATAATACCTAATTAAATACCTGATATATGATAATTGATATTGGTGTAATATATAATATTGATTGACAGTTTGAGAATTTATATATACATTGATATTGAATTTAAATGAATTGAACTTGAATTAACATTGAATTGAGTCTACGTTCAAATTTTCATTAAAATTGAATTGCTTATTAAACATGTACATATAATAAGTAGTGGTTATTATGACATATTGGTCGATTTAGGTGTTGTTTGCATGTGTTTGCTTTTTGGTTGATATGATGATTGATTGGGTGTTTGTATTTCTGATGATTATTGATTATGATGTATCTTTTTTACCTATTTGCATATCGTTGAAATTGTATAAATTGTTATATGCATCTTTTAAACATTTTACAACTTAATAAAGAAATAAGTTGAAGTGACATATACCTATGACATGTAGCATGACTTAAAATGATATATAACTATGACATTTCACATGAGTCAAAATTACATATACTATATAATTGAATTTATAATTAAATGATCACCTGGCAATAGGATTGAAAATTAGATAACTAACACTGAATTTGGTCAAAAGATATGTTTTCAAATTTATAATTTTGAACTGTTAAATGAAATTATTTAAAGGACTTGAGTTGAATTTATTGATTTTAAATATTAAAGTTATAATTGAAATTTAATTGAAATTAATCAATGTTGAACATCAAATGTTGAATCTGAAATTTAATATTTAAGATTTGAACAGTTTAATATAAATGAGTTTGATATTAGAACTTAATACTGAAATAATTCTAATTAAAGTAGGTTATAAACCAGGAAATTGAAACTTGAGTTAGTTATAAATCTTGAAATAGAGGGTCTGGATTAAATGGTAATATGATATTTTAGACTGATTAAAGTGAAATTTTGAGAATTTGAAACTAGGTTCAAATGATTTAAGGGAAATAAACTATTTCAGATTAAAACAATTTTGTTGGAGAATGGAATTTTGATGACAAAAACCTTGTTTCAATTATTTCCATTATTAATTATAAAGTATATACTAACATATTTGCCTAGAATATATATACATATATATATATATGTGTGTATATGTATACGTAGGATATATATGCAGGAAATAAATAATGAAGACTGTACAGTTTTTGAGATTCAAGATATCAAGGAATTCAAGACTCATGAGTATCAAGATTTCAAGAGCTCAAGTTTATCAAAGTAATAAAGTCTAGTTTATATGTAAAACTCCGGTTAGCACTTTCAAATTCTATTTTCAAATTCCTTTTCAAATTAACTTCAAAATTATTTCAAACTTCTTTCTAAGCGATTACAAATTATTAAGGTTTTTACTTATGATTTCAAATATATAGTTTATGTATATTATAAAGTTTTATAATATATGTTTATAATTATAATATATAGTTTTATACCATATAATTTTATAATTATGTTAATATTACTATGTTTTTATATGTTTTTACACTTTAGAAAATTCATTTGAAACACTAGTTTTGATTCAAGAATTTCCAGAATATATATATATATATATATATATATATATATATTGGTTTTAACACTTGAAAAATGATTTTAAAAATTCAAAAAACATATATATGTCGACATACATTATTGGACATGTCGGCATATAACTATCGCATTTTCAAATTTCAAAGGAAGTGTCTTTTCATTATTTGAAACATTTCATAACTATTGCAACCTTTGAGACTCTATATGAAGTGGTCATTTTCGAATTTTTAATAATATTGTCTTCTCCTTCTTCATCCCTTCTATTACCACCATTATTATACTTTAATTTCTTGATTTCTACACTTACACTCTCCCAATTTCGACACAAATTATACAATTCTTATTCTTTTCTCAATCTCTATCAAATATTGTCTGATTGGAAGTGTTATTCAAGAGTTATAATGCTATTGTACTTGTTTGGGAAAGGGCGTGTTCCTTGTAGCCCGTAAATCAAGGAAAGGGAGTGGTGTTAACCTTGTAGTCGTGAAATCAAGGGTGGTGGAATCGGTGTTAACCTTGTAGCCGTAAAATTAAGGGTGTTGTAATTGGATTTTGATATTAATAAAACACTGCAAAATCAAGCATTGCATGGGACTGGACGTAGGAGTAATCCAACCCAGTATAAAATTCGGTGTGTTCTTTCCTTTTCTGCATTTTATATTTACTTATAAATGTGTCTGTGATTGTTTCTGTGTTCGCGATCATTTCTGATGTGATAATCATTGTGTGATTCATATAGTAATTCAAAATTGTTAAATATTTCTGTAAAATTCTTATAAACACTATTCACCCCCTCTAGTGTTAGTTCTTCCTTAAGATCCTTACTCCGCATCCTTAACAATTGGTATCAGAGCCTAGGTTTTCAAAATTTCATTTGAATTTTGGAAATATTAAATGGCAATTAACACTAGAATTGTTAGTAATAATAGTTCTTTTGTAGATGGTCAGTCCACTGTTAGACCACCATTATTTAATGGTGGTAATTATTACTGGGCATGTAGGATGAAAGTATATTTGCAATTCGTTAGATTAGACACTTGGAATAGTATACAAACTGCATATATTGAATCAACTACTAATTTTACACAATGGACTAATGAATGAAAGGCTACTGCACAAAGTAAATCTAAGGCTATGTATATGTTATTCTATTCATTAGATAGAAATGAATTCAATACAGTGTCAATTAGTAAATCGTCTTATGAAATATGGAGAACTTTGCAAGTTACTCATGAAGAAACCAATAAAATTAAACAGACTAAGATATCTATGTTAACTAATAAATTTGTGTTATTTAAAATGAGTAAGAGTGAATATTTCTCTGATATGTACTGCAAGTTTCAGGAAATCATGCATTCATTAATATCTTTGGGGAAAACCTATTCTAAAGAAGATCAAGTCAGAAAAATTCTCAATTCACTAACTCCAGAATGGGATCAGTGAACACTGGAAATTGAAGAGCAAAATAATGTTAGTGAAATGAAGATTGAGGAATTAATAGGAAATTTGATGTTCGAAGTTGGTTATAGAAAAGAAAGGAGAATAAGTCGATAGAAAAGAAATCTATAGCATTGAAAGCAACAAGAGACGGTTCTGATTCAAGAAGTGAGGATGATGAAGAAATTGCCTTAATGACAATAAATTTTAGAAAATATCTGAGATATAAGAGGAGAATAATTTTTAGAAAAACAATCATGGAAATTCAGGAAGAATGAAGAAGATGATATAATTGCAATAGGCCAGGTCATGTAAAGAGAATGTGCCCATTCTAGATAAATCAAATCAACAAACAGGTAATAATAATTTGTCAAAGAAGAGAAAATAGCATGTGCATCAATTTTAGATGATCAGATTCATCATCTAGCGATGAAGAAGCATAAACCGAAAATCCGAATATGTGCTTTGCAGCAACTCAAAATTCAGAAAATATCAAAGAAATGGATCGGAAAACCAGGTACGCCTTAATTAATTTTTGATTGAATTAGTTGAATGGATGTTTTGATTGCTTGCCTTGTTTGACTTTAAAATTTGTATTCTAAAATTCAAAATTGAATTCTTAAATTCAAATTTAAAATTTTAATTTTTAAATTCAAAATAATAATATAATAATAATAATTAATTTTAAATAGTTTTAAAGATGATTACATTTCGGGAAATAATAAAACTGAAAATGTTAAATGTTAATATAATAAAAACAAAGTCAAAAAGTAACTTGACTATTGAAAACATACATACATGTCGACACACAAGAATCTACATGTCGACATATAAACCAGAAATTGATGTTCAAATTTTGAATTTCAAAAATTTAAACTTTCAAACTTCCTTCCATCTTTTCATCACCTCCCATGGTCTGAAAAGGTGCCTTATTTTCAGAAAATTTATGTACATTCACTCTCTATTTATTTATCTATTTAATTTTATTCTCACTACCTCTCATTCAAAATTCAAAGCAACTTTCTTCATTCTATTCTCTTCAAAACTTATCTCCATTGGCTTCCTCAAGTACACTAGAAACCATGAGATTAACCAAAACTCTCAATGGTTATCTCTATAATGATCCGGAAGCTATTCAAGCTTATATTGACTATGTTACTAATGGAAAAGTCAATATGGGAGCCTTCACTATCTCTGAAGATTTTCCTTCTTATGATCTTCGTATTCTTTTCAAACAAAATGAAGTTTTAAGTTTGATTGACTCTCGCGATAACGATGAAGTATGTTACCCGAATCTCGTCAAAATGTTTTATGCAAATTTAAATCATAGTTTTTATGATGGAAATGAGAATCAAGTTTGGAGTAGTAAAAGGCACTCAAATCATTTTGGATTGTGATATTTTAGGAAATATTTTAAATTGTAGGAACACAAGCTTGGATTTTTCAGAATTTGAAATTGATGAAACGGATTTGGAAACTTTTCATCACATCTTTGAAAGTGATGAACATATGGAACTTAAAAATCGTTTTTTCTTCCCAAAAGCAAGAGTCGTCAACCTCCTTCTTCAACATACTCTCACTCCTCGCTCTGGAAATTTCAATAACCCTACACTTAAGGTCTAAAAAGCCCTTTTTTCCATCTTTCGTACCTATGATATTTACTGAGCCAATGTAATTTTGAAAGATTTTAAGCCTAAGAAATTGTCCACCAAGGAAAACACTCTCTATCATGGAGTTTATATTACTTATTTCAATTAATTTGGAGTAGATCTCAAAGGAGAGGAATTTGTCTCAAGAAAGGTTTTTAACTCGGGAAATATATCTCTTATGCAAATTCCAATCACTTTTAAGCCTTATGAAACATTTATCAAAAAACAAGCTCGAATGGAATAAGAAGAAAATCCAATGGAAATTGACGAAGAAGAAGAATCTTATTTAGAAACTGTAGAATGTCCAGCAAATAGTATGGCCATAACCGAAGAAACACTTGTCAAAAACCAAGCCAAGTTAATCAAGAACCAAAAGAAGATAAAGAAAATACTTAATAAAATGTCTTCTAAAATGAACAAGTTCTTTGTAAAGTAGGAAGAAAATTTAGATTGTCTTCTTCCTCATCTTCATCCGTTGAGATCTAGGTTTATTAGTTTAAGTTATCTTGTCATATTTGATTGTGTTTACATTTCGAATCTCGTATTTAGTACCTTGTATCATTTGAATGTATTTGCTTTCTAGGAGTAATGAATGATATTTATTTCTATTAAATTAAACTTTTGTCTACTGTAAAAACACATTAGAACTAAATTAATTAATATAATATAGTAATAAATAACTCAAAGTTATGAGAAAACTCAAAATACCCAAAATTTAAAAGGGTATGTCGACATGTATAAATGGACATGTCGACATACAACTGTCAGGAAATTCAAATTGTTTCGAATTTGAATTTATAAATAACTACATTATGTCTCTTCATTTTAAACGAATTTCAGTCTCTACAAATACCCTTTTCTTGCAGAAAAAATTATTTTAAACTCTCTCCTCCTTCTCTAATCATTTTTTATTTGTATAATCAAATAATGGCCAATCATATTCACAATTTAAGCGAAAATCTTGAAGAAACTCTCAATTCCTTCAAGAATATTTTATCTATAATCCTTCGTAATTAATGCCATCTAGAATTAAGTCAGATTACGATGATAGAACAACAAGAAAAACACTTTTGATGTCATTCGTTGGATGATCTCTTCTCTTTTCAGAGATGAAGATAATAAAGTAACTGGAGCACCACTCACCGAAGAAGATGAAGAATAGGAAATCATCAAGAAGGATCCAATCTTTGGAGGAGAGGGATAGGTGGATGTAGCAACCCGAATTTCGAAACCAATTTATAATTTATTTTTAATGAATTTTACATGGATTTGTAGTCGAATTTAAAAATTGATAATTTAAAATGATTAATTTTGGGAATTAATGATGTAAAATTTATTTAAAACGAAGTTTGAACGTATATATTTATATTAATTATAAAATGAACTTGACATGGTGTAACAACCCGGAAAATCAGGACCAATTTAAAATTTTTATTTTAACAAATTTTAATGAAAAATGCGTCAGAATTTAAAATTTTCATTTTTTTACTAAACTATTGAATGACTTTGTAAATTTTATGATTAATGAATGACTTCAAATTTGTTTTTAATAAACAATTATTTGTAATTAGATATGAAATTCTACTATAATTGTGAAATAAGAAACGTGCGCTGCTTCTTTCACATTAATATAATTTGTTTCATAATATTAGAATTTAAAACGAACGACATTGCTTATACGCAGTACGCGTTCGCTAAAATATAAATAAAAAAAAGAATTCTAGTAATACTACAGGCATCAATAGAAATATTTTCAAATGATAAAAGTGAGACAACATTAACGCTAAAAGTTCATTTATTACATTTTATTACAAAATTGGAAACGTTCGCTAAATGTATGTCTAAAATCTCTAAGCACTTAACTGACCTATTTCAACATCAAATGAAATACTTTGAATTCCATTTATGCATTAAGTATTGAATCATCACTTCCTTATCAGAAACATAAGGACAACAATAATAATACATGTTGCATGCGTTTTTAAATACAAGAAAAATGAGAATAATACATGTTGCATGCGTTTTTAAATAAAGAATAATTTATTTCCTTTTGTTTCTTTGATATCTCTCTTTTGCAAACGATTATATTTAAAAAAAAGGTTTTAATATGAAGCTTGCGAGGATTAGGGAAGGACAAAAATTAGAAAGAAATTTTGAGAGAATAATCAGCTGTGAATATATGTGAGAATAAAAGATGAATGGAAACGTTAGGTAAATTAAACAGATTGTTATAAATGGATACAAGTCTTATATGGTAAACACTAATGGCCTAAATGAATATTGGGCAAAATCTGTGTCGTTACAGTTGGTATCAGAGCTCTGGTTAACTCAAATCTTTGGGGTACAACTCGTTAGAACTGAACAAAGACTCATCAGAGATTGGATTAGTAATATCCAATAAGAATACTCATTAGAGATGGGATCAGTAGTATCCTAGAATGAGTCCGAAGAGTGTTGTTTTTAAAAATAAATAAAAGCGGTAATAAATTTAGTTTTGAAAATTTATCTTAAAATACATATTTGAGATATTATTATATTTTATATTTGGACAATCGAGTATATAGAGATTTTAATATACGCCTTGCAAGCATGTATAAGAAGCTCCAATATATTAGGTAGATATAGAGTCACACTCTAATAGCCCGGAGACGATTCTGATGATAAGGAATCATCATCAGTGTTTATGTTCGAGTTCGGAGTGAGAGATCTATATATTTCCAATCGACTGGTATGAGAACCAAAACTTAGTTAGAACACATTGTTGTGATTTGCACTAAAAATATGATTTTTGACTATATATGTAAAAGTTATATATATTCAAAAAGTTAATCATCTAATTGATTGCTGATTGTGATGTTTGATTATTGGATTAACTAATAAAATTATTGAAACCAATTGACACGACCCGAACTTCCCCGGTAAGGAAAGCCCGGATAGCGTTGAGGACAAGACAAATCAGAACGCAAACAGAAGAACATTTCATTGTTATTACAACAATTCCATCAGATACAAGAATATACAGAGTATAATTGAATAAATTACATTCGATAAATATCAGAGATTACAATAAATTACATAGCAGCGGAAAAATATACAAAATACAACTGAAAGTGATACACGGATACAGAGCTTTCCGAGCATCGTTCCAGCTGTTAATCAGACCCTGTGAATATAAATCTGCAAAACCAAAACTACTAGCTGCCCGTGCGGAAAATAGGGGCACCCAGAGTTTAGGTTAAAACAATAAACTCCAGGTCAGTCATGTGACTGGTGTGAGAACTAAAGCAGTTATTAATATTGTTTTTAAAGTTTGGTAAATCAAGGGACCACGCCGTATAACAAGGAACGGGTTTCCTCCCAAGAATACCAGTGCATAGAACAAACAGCGCAATGCTAAATAAAGAAAAATGAAGCTGTTTTAAGACCCAGGTCCCATCACACAATGCAACGCAAGCCGGAGGATAGGGTTTTTACCTTATAACAGCCAAAGCATGCTTGATGCGTTTAAAACACATTATTTGATACTATTATAAGTGTATAGTGTCAAAACAATTTCAATCATAAATATTAATCATAGGCGGCATGAATGACCCATACCACTATGTCGCCATACTAGGTTCTACAAATAAAACCGCAATATCACGTATTGGAAATTGGATTTCCGTCATGAGCCGAGGCAAGGGGCAAGCTCCTCTCCGCGTTCGAGACACTCTAGCAATGCCTCAGGACCCCACTATGATCCTTTGGAACCTCCAAGGCCGGTCCTCTCTTACTTTTGAGGATTAGTTATTCCTGAACACACGTTTCCCGGTCCTTACAGACCTATATCCGAGGCGCCTCGTATCCAACAACCACACAGGTGAAAAGTATATAAATGTCAGGGCTGGTAGGTCACTGACACCACCATAGCTAGAAAGAAACGTCGTGCACTCCTTGGGTCCGCATCCCGTTTTTGACTCATACCGAGGTGTGAGGCTCGCGAATCCACGTTACACACAAAGCTACGCCACACAGGCCGTACTTTGATCATCAACCACAAGACTTTGCTTTTCAACAGAAGCCTTGATCAATTGCTACTTACGCGTGCCACATTGGCAATTCACTCCATGCGACTGATGTCCATCGATATACAACCTCTGAGCTCGTACGTCTCAGAGAAGGGCGTTAAGCAAGAGAATAAATTCTCCGCCGCCAAACAGATGTATATTTAATAGAGATCAATCAACATAGAATAAAATCCACTGTCAGACACACAATCCATTTACAAGTTCGTTCCGGGTCTGAATGAAACCGGAGGCACTTTCCTCGCATATCCATCCATCTCCAAGTACATCTGGACGATCACCAACTGTTTCCCTCATCCTAGGTGTACAGCCCAATCAATATCATCAGTAATCACCCAAACGATGTGAAGACTTCCGGTCTTCTACCACCGTCTTCATCTTCGACATCTCGTCGAATCGGTTATTCAGAATGGGTATAAACCCGGCCTTTCTGAATAACCCACGTATATGATAAACAAAGGTTACACAAACACAACGAACGCCTCATCCCAATTCAGAATATTCTTTTATTCACAAAATCACATTCTTAGGGAAAGGTTCCCATTAATTTTATCCAAGATAAATTCTTCTAAATTTATTCTTTAATCTTCCTTTGGATATCACTTCAAACCATTTTACGGTTTTCCAAACTAGTCGGGATTAGCGAACCACACCGAAGTAATTTTTTATTTTATTTCCCAATCCCAACCTATATATCCCATGGAGCAAAACTGGTAATACTCCATATCTAACACCATGGTGTTATCGGTAAAATTAATTACCATTTCACGTTCAAATCTAATTAAAGATTTAACTATCGCTTTGGAGAAAAACTGGTGATACTCCACTCTCGATCACTTTTCAGATTTGATAATTTAAATTATCAGTTCACAATTTTAATCTAATTAAAGATTCATTAAAACTCCACTTAGTTTTAATCTTTTCAAAAATCAACATCCTGCAATTAACTGGGTTAAAGAACCAATGTCTTCTAAAACACGGTTCACGACAAACCCACATCACATTTGATATTAAATTCAAGGCTCTGAATAGAAAATATACCGGCTTATATTCAATATCAAATTCTGAAACCAACAAATATCGTATTGGAAATAACGATATAAAATATATCTTTCAAATTCCCATAACAATATCTGTATAGTCACGAAATCCAACATCGAAATATTCCGAAGATAATTTCGATCCAACTCCAGTCCAATCCACGTATTGGGAATATTGGTTATTTTCAAAATCACTTTCAAATTCAATTTATTTATTTCAAAAATAAATTGATTTTAATTCTAGTTCAAAACTAGTTCATTTCGATAAAAATCTATTTTTATCTTTTCAAATGTGGAATTCTTCAGCTCAATTTTTCCCAAATCATATATTATGATTTTACACAAATTATAGATATTTTTAATAATTTTATCAAGGTCCGTACAGTCAATTTCCATCAACGGCTATCGAACTGCACTTACAGCGACCTTTTTCAAATTTGATTTGGACATAATTCCAAATCCAACTGTTAGATTTCAAATTTCTAATATTCATTGGAAAGCTCTTTTCGATACGAACCCAATGGTTCCGGTTTTAGGAGAATCCGACGGTCGGATCTCCCGCAACGTCAATTCGAAGTCAATGGTCGAAATTCACGAACTGCCGCGGCGCGGCGCGTTCTATTCAGGCCATTATATATGTATAATATATATATTATATATATTTCGTCAATTTCCTTTTAAAACGTATTTTATAAATCGTTTTAACTTCGTTTTAAAACCATTTCAACACTATTTCAATTTCTAATCAAAACTGAATATTTTATATCATTACTATATAAATGATAATATTTTCTAAATGTTATATTTTGAAATCACTTCTTTTCTATATTCATTATAAAAACGAATATAATCGATATAAATATTGTTCACGTCAAAATAGCGCAACTCTAATCAACACGGCTTTATATATTTCAATAAATCCGTTATTCTATTCAACAAATGAATATTTATTCCATTCAACACATGAATCTATATTTCTTTCAACACACGACTAATCTCAACACATGAGTACTGTCAACACATGACTATTTTTGTTATGTAAAATATTTTATAAAACTATGGTATCTATCGTTTGATTTTAATTAGACTCCACCGTAAAGTAGATTCTAATTGTAAATATGATAAAGATGTAAATTTTGTTATTAAAATATTTCACTCAACACATGAATAGTTTCAACCCATAATATTCATTATTTTCCCGATTGGAATGAGGCCCAATCAATCACCATATAACGTTAATTATATGGATTCCATACAACACATGTATATAATAGCATTGAAAAATAATCAACCATCAACCAAAGTGCACTACACTGTATAAGCATCAAATATAGATATCTTACGCTTATAACAGCCTGTCAATCAATCGATCGACATATTTAAGCAATCAGGATGAATGAACTTCCAAATTTCATCCCAACACCCGTGTGGGGTTTCAAACAATCAAACACAGATTTTATTTGTGCAGTCGGGCGATGTGTAAAATTTATCGTCCCAATCAATGTCCTTCAAATAAGTGTACATAAACAAATCGTCCGGTTTGTAAATGAATATTTTATTTTATTCACTTCCATGTTAAAAATTATATTTTTAACGATAAAATATTCTATTTCAACACATGAATTTCTATTCAGTTCATTTACACAATAAAAATGATATTTTTATTTTCTAACATATTTTGGGAAATTTCGGCGGCATAACGGCACGATACTAGAAACGGGACGAGGCCTAGCCTTATCCCCGGTCTAGTGAAGGCCCACGCCATTCACACATCAATCAAATCAATTTCATTTCACCAAACAATTCAATTCAAACCAATTAGACTAACCAACTACACAATCAAACAATTTAACAAACAAGCCATCCATGGTCTGTGGATGACGGGTGTCGGGTGCTGCTAAGCACCGTCTGCATCCTAGTATATATATATATATATATATATATATATAACTAGAAAAAGAAATTGAAGAGTGTGAAGTTCTCACCGAAAGCTATCCAATCATCTTGACTCTTCTTTTATAGAAATCTTCTTCATTCTCGCCTTTTATCATCTTCGTTGCCCGTAGCCACTACATATATAAAAATCACACATTTTTATAATTTGATGTCTTTGAAATAAAAATCACATTTTTATTTATTCACTTTCACTTTAAAAATCATATTTCTATAATCATTTCATATATTTAAAAATCGAATTTTTACTACGATGTTCAATATATAAAAATCATATTTTTACTTCGATACTATTTAAAGATTTCGCCCTTTCAAATATAAAGATTTCCCTTTTCAAATATAAAGATTTCACCTTTTCAAATATAAAGATTTCACCTTTTCAAATATAATCTAAAAATTATATTTTTCTCCCTTCTACATTATAAAAATTATATTTTTCTCGAAGTAAAAATCACATTTATATTTTGCTACATATACAAAGATGATATTTATAATATTCTTATCATGTAAAAATTATGTTTTTAAATTCTCTACATAAACAAAAATCATACTTTTACATCTTCTATATAGTAAAGATTATATTTTTAATACTTTAAAAATATAAAAATCATATTTTTAATTCTTTAAAAATATAAAAATCATATTTTTCTTTCATATATGATAAAAACCTCGTCATTCCTTATATGAAAATATCGCCTTTCCTCTAAATAAAAATTCGACCATTCTCCAAAATAAAAATCCGATCTTTCCCGTTTAAAGTCAGTTTTTAAATTGAAGAAAATAAATAATACCCAAAATTAAAACTTACATTGCATTTTCAGAAGGGGGGGGGGTGTTCACAGTCGAACCAGGGGTCCCTAGAGGTGGTGGGTGGCGTCAGGGGCTGCGCAGGTCGGAGGAGTGGTGCTGGAGGCGGTACGCAGGCGGTAGGGGTGGCGCTGGGGCGGTTTACTCCCATTAGGGGTTGGATTAGGGGGAGTCGCGGCTACAGGGAGAAGAAGAGAGAGAGCAACGCGTGGAGGAGGGAAGCTGGGGGGCTACGCCTCCTGGCGGCGGCGTGGCTCCGGCGACGCGCTGCTGGGAGGAGCGCGCCTCCTCCTTCCTTTTCTCTTTTTTTATTTATTTATTTTATTTCAGAAATCGATTTTCTGCTGAACGAAGAAATAGGGGGGGCAACGTATAAGGGAAGAGGAAAGAGAAAGGATTTTAATTTTTTTATTATTTTATTTTGCAAAAAGTTGACTTTTACATACGACCTCGAAACGAGGCCCACCGCCTGTCGTCCATAGCGTATTACCCCCATTCCGAACACAATGGGATATATATCGTAGGCTGATTCGATCGTTTTGATCTATTTCCGTTGAATTTACATTTAAGTCATTATATTGAATTTTAAACGTACATTTCAAATTACCGGGGTCACATACTAACTCTAAAAATTCTCGAAAAATATTTTCTAGCTTCGTATTGATGATACGGTCCTAACAAAACTAGTTTCGTCGAATTCTGAGACCGTTAGAAAAATGGCCGTTTTCCAGTCGATTAAAATCAACTGAAAATGGTCAAACGCGTTTTCCTTTGCCACGCTCACATATTGATTCGAAAAATTATGAAATTTGGAATCTAGCAATAATTTGACATCACGGACCCAACAAAAGTGGTTTCGTCGAAATTCGAGGTCGTTTGCAAAATTCCCATTTTTAAGGGCCTGAATTCCATAGCGACTATTCAGAATTTTCAACTGGACATATATTTTGATTCTCGCTATGAAATCTTGATTTTTCGGATTCGTTGGAAAGATATCATCAAATAGATCCTATTATTTTTGGTTTCACTAAAATCCGGATTGTTTTGCACCCGGTACATTCAATTGAAGTTTGAAATCGAATTATCGAACTACCGCGCCATTTTTAATTCTATTTATAATTATATATAATTATTTATATTCAAACGACGACGTATATAATATATACGTTCAAATTATATTCAAAATAAATTTTTCGTTGATATTATTTAAAATAATCTATTTTAAATCTTCAAAATTCGCTAAAATTGCCAAAATAAAAATTTTAAACTGGCTCAGATTTTGCGGGTTATTACAATCTCCCCCACTTAAAACTTTTCGTCCCCGAAAAGGAACAAAGTCGAAAGTGGTTTGATTAATTAACTCTACGTTCGATCTGGCTTCCATTCTCCAACTTTTCAGTTTCTGAGAATTTTCAAATTCTTCAAAAATTTGGCTAACACCCTAAATTTTCGAAAAATTTCGCCATAACCTCCCCTGCACCGGGAGCATCGGGGAATTTCAAATAGCTTCCCCGGTCCTTCTAATCTCAAAAAGAAAAAGAAAAAGCCAAGCGGCTAGCCAATAGGCTCATAAAATCATCATCACCCAAACAAAACAGTAAATTATGTAGTAAACATGTACCTATTTGTCGGGCAAACAAATTTTATTCTCTGCTCTAGCCTCCTTGCTATGACCTGTTCAATGTAAGTATATGTATATGCAAACAAATGCACCAATTTTCAATATAGTTCAATATTTGATAAAATTAGGCATAAATGGTTCAAAATTATCAAACAAATAAACAAACAACACAAACATCAATCAATTAGTGAATTAGAGTTTCAAATTCATAATTTTGATATATATACAGAAAATCATGTTTTTGATGCCAATTCACAACAATGTATTCTAACTATATAAGTTTTGGTTCTCACACCAGTCTAATGGAAATATATAGATATCACACCTTCAAAATACGAACATAAATACTGATGATGTGGCCACATCATCAGAATTATCCCCGGGTGTCTAGAATGTGACTCTATATCTATCCAGTATATTAAAACTTCGACTATACGTTCATGACGCGTATACGCGAAATCTATATATACTCGATTGTCCATATCAGTACAAATAAAATATTCAAATACGTATAAAACGATTTAAATTTTCAAAACAAAATTGTTTTCATTTGAAAGATATACTCTTCACACTCGTTCTAGGATACTACTGATCCTATCTTTAACGAGTCATTCTAATTGGATATTACTAATCCAATATCTGATGAATTCTTTCGTATGGTTCTAATGTGTCTTGTTCTCGAGCTCTATAAACCAAAGCTCTGATACCAAACTGACACGACCCGAACTTCCCCGGTAAGGAAAGCCCGGATAGCGTTGAGGACAAGACAAATCAGAACGCAAACAGAAGAACATTTCATTGTTATTACAACAATTCCATCAGATACAAGAATATACAGAGTATAATTGAATAAATTACATTCGATAAATATCAGAGATTACAATAAATTACATAGCAGCGGAAAAATATACAAAATACAACTGAAAGTGATACACGGATACAGAGCTTTCCGAGCATCGTTCCAGCTGTTAATCAGACCCTGTGAATATAAATCTGCAAAACCAAAACTACTAGCTGCCCGTGCGGAAAATAGGGGCACCCAGAGTTTAGGTTAAAACAATAAACTCCAGGTCAGTCATGTGACTGGTGTGAGAACTAAAGCAGTTATTAATATTGGTTTTAAAGTTTGGTAAATCAAGGGACCACGCCGTATAACACGGAACGGGTTTCCTCCCAAGAATACCAGTGCATAGAACAAACAGCGCAATGCTAAATAAAGAAAAATGAAGCTGTTATAAGACCCAGGTCCCATCACACAATGCAACGCAAGCCGGAGGATAGGGTTTTTACCTTATAACAGCCAAAGCATGCTTGATACGTTTAAAACACATTATTTGATACTATTATAAGTGTATAGTGTTAAAACAATTTCAATCATAAATATTAATCATAGGCGGCATGAATGACCCATACCACTATGTCGCCATACTAGGTTCTACAAATAAAACCGCAATATCACGTATTGGAAATTGGATTTCCGTCATGAGCCGAGGCAAGGGGCAAGCTCCTCTCCGTGTTCGAGACACTCTAGTAATGCCTCAGGACCCCACTATGATCCTTTGGAACCTCCAAGGCCGGTCCTCTCTTACTTTTGAGGATTAGTTATTCCTGAACACACGTTTCCCGGTCCTTACTGACCTATATCCGAGGCGCCTCGTATCCAACAACCACACAGGTGAAAAATATATAAATGTCAGAGCTGGTAGGTCACTGACACCACCATAGCTAGAAAGAAACGTCGTGCACTCCTTGGGTCCGTATCCCGTTTTTGACTCATACCGAGGTGTGAGGCTCGCGAATCCACGTTACACACAAAGCTATGCCACACAGGCCGTACTTTGATCATCAACCACAAGACTTTGCTTTTCAACAAAAGCCTTGATCAATTGCCACTTACGCGTGCCACATTGGCAATTCACTCCATGCGACTGATGTCCATCGATATACAACCTCTGAACTCGTACGTCTCAGAGAAGGGCGTTAAGCAAGAGAATAAATTCTCCGCCGCCAAACAGATGTATATTTAATAGAGATCAATCAACATATAATAAAATCCACTGTCAGACACACAATCCATTTACAAGTTCGTTCTGGGTCTGAACGAAACCGGAGGCACTTTCCTCGCATATCCATCCATTTCCAAGTACGTCTGGACGATCACCAACTGTTTCCCTCATCCTGGGTGTACAGCCCAATCAAGATCATCAGTAATCACCCAAACGATGTGAAGACTTCCGGTCTTCTACCACCGTCTTCATCTTCGACATCTTGTCGAATCGGTTATTCAGAATGGGTATAAACCCGGCCTTTCTGAATAACCCACGTATATGATAAACAAAGGTTACACAAACACAACGAACGCCTCATCCCAATTCAGAATATTCTTTTATTCACAAAATCACATTCTTAGGGAAAGGTTCCCATTAATTTTATCCAAGATAAATTCTTCTAAATTTATTCTTTAATCCTCCTTTGGATATCACTTCAAACCATTTTACGGTTTTCCAAACTAGTCTGGATTAGCGAACCACACCGAAGTAATTATTTATTTTATTTCCCAATCCCAACCTATATATCCCATGGAGCAAAACTGGTAATACTCCATATCTAACACCACGGTGTTATCGGTAAAATTAATTACCATTTCACGTTCAAATCTAATTAAAGATTTAACTATCGCTTTGGAGAAAAACTGGTGATACTCCACTCTCGATCACTTTTCAGATTTGATAATTTAAATTATCAGTTCACAATTTTAATCTAATTAAAGATTCATTAAAACTCCACTTAGTTTTAATCTTTTCAAAAATCAACATCCTGCAATTAACTGGGTTAAAGAACCAATGTCTTCTAAAACACGGTTCACGATAAACCCACATCACATTTGATATTAAATTCAAGGCTCTGAATAGAAAATATACCGGCTTATATTCAATATCAAATTCTGAAACCAACAAATATCGTATTGGAAATAACGATATAAAATATATCTTTCAAATTCCCATAACAATATCTGTATAGTCACGAAATCCAACATCTAAATATTCCGAAGATAATTTCGATCCAACTCCAGTCCAATCCACGTATTGGGAATATTGGTTATTTTCAAAATCACTTTCAAATTCAATTTATTTATTTCAAAAATAAATTGATTTTAATTCTAGTTCAAAACTAGTTCATTTCGATAAAAATCTATTTTTATCTTTTCAAATGTGGAATTCTTCAGCTTAATTTTTCCCAAATCATATATTATGATTTTACACAAATTATAGATATTTTTAATAATTTTATCAAGGCCCGTACAGTCGATTTCCATCAACGGCTATCGAACTGCACTTACAGCGACCTTTTTCAAATTTGATTTGGACATAATTCCAAATCCAACCGTTAGATTTCAAATTTCTAATATTAATTGGAAAGCTCTTTTCGATACGAACCCAATGGTTCCGGTTTTAGGAGAATCCGACGGTCGGATCTCCCGCAACGTCAATTCGAAGTCAATGGTCGAAATTCACGAACTGCCGCGGAGCGGCGCGTTCTATTCAGGCCATTATATATGTATAATATATATATTATATATATTTCGTCAATTTCCTTTTAAAACATATTTTATAAATCGTTTTAACTTCGTTTTAAAACCATTTCAACACTATTTCAATTTCTAATCAAAATTGAATATTTTATATCATTACTATATAAATGATAATATTTTCTAAATGTTATATTTTGAAATCACTTCTTTTCTATATTCATTATAAAAACGAATATAATCGATATAAATATCGTTCACGTCAAAATATCGCAACTCTAATCAACACGACTTTATATATTTCAATAAATCCGTTATTCTATTCAACAAATGAATATTTATTCCATTCAACACATGAATCTATATTTCTTTCAACACACGACTAATCTCAACACATGAGTACTGTCAACACATGACTATTTTTGTTATGTAAAATATTTTATAAAACTATGGTATCTATCGTTTGATTTTAATTAGACTCCACCGTAAAGTAGATTCTAATTGTAAATATGATAAAGATGTAAATTTTATTATTAAAATATTTCACTCAACACATGAATAGTTTCAACCCATAATATTCATTATTTTCCCGATTGGAATGAGGCCCAATCAATCACCATATAACGTTAATTATATGGATTCCATACAACACATGTATATAATAGCATTGAAAAATAACCAACCATCAACCAAAGTGCACTACACTGTATAAGCATCAAATATAGATATCTTACGCTTATAACAGCCTATCAATCAATCGATCGACATATTTAAGCAATCAGGATGAGTGAACTTCCAAATTTCATCCCAACACCCGTGTGGGGTTTCAAACAATCAAACACAGATTTTATTTGTGCAGTCGGGCGATGTGTAAAATTTATCGTCCCAATCAATGTCCTTCAAATAAGTGTACATAAACAAAACGCCCGGTTTGTAAATGAATATTTTATTTTATTCACTTCCACGTTAAAAATTATATTTTTAACGATAAAATATTCTATTTCAACACATGAATTTCTATTCAGTTCATTTACACAATAAAAATGATATTTTTATTTTCTAACATATTTTGGGAAATTTCGGCGGCATAACGGCACGATACTAGAAACGGGACGAGGCCTAGCCTTATCCCCGGTCTAGTGAAGGCCCACGCCATTCACACATCAATCAAATCAATTTCATTTCACCAAACAATTCAATTCAAACCAATTAGACTAACCAACTACACAATCAAACAATTTAACAAACAAGCCATCCATGGTCTGTGGATGACGGGTGTCGGGTGCTGCTAAGCACCGTCTGCATCCTAGTATATATATATATATAACTAGAAAAAGAAATTGAAGAGTGAGAAGTTCTCACCGAAAGCTATTAAATCATCTTGACTCTTCTTTTATAGAAATCTTCTTCATTCTCGCCTTTTATCATCTTCGTTGCCCGTAGCCACTACATATATAAAAATCACACATTTTTATATTTTGATGTGTTTGAAATAAAAATCACATTTTTATTTATTCACTTTCAATTTAAAAATCATATTTCTATAATCATTTCATATATTTAAAAATCGAATTTTTACTACGATGTTCAATATATAAAAATCATATTTTTACTTCGATACTATATAAAGATTTCGCCCTTTCAAATATAAAGATTTCCCTTTTCAAATATAAAGATTTCACCTTTTCAAATATAAAGATTTCACGTTTTCAAATATAATCTAAAAATTATATTTTTCTCCCTTCTACATTATAAAAATTATATTTTTCTCGAAGTAAAAATCACATTTTTATTTTGCTACATATATAAAGATGATATTTATAATATTCCTATCATGTAAAAATTATGTTTTTAAATTCTCTACATAAACAAAAATCATACTTTTACATCTTCTATATAGTAAAGATTATATTTTTAATACTTTAAAAATATAAAAATCATATTTTTAATTCTTTAAAAATATAAAAATCATATTTTTCTTTCATATATGATAAAAACCTCGTCATTCCTTATATGAAAATATCGCCTTTCCTCTAAATAAAAATCCGACCATTCTCCTAAATAAAAATCCGATCTTTCCCGTTTAAAGTCAGTTTTTAAATTGAAGAAAATAAATAATACCCAAAATTAAAACTTACATTGCATTTTCAGAAGGGGGGTGTTCACAGTCGAACCAGGGGTCCCTGGAGGTGGTGGGTGGCGCCAGGGGGCTGCGCAGGTCGGAGGAGTGGTGCTGGAGGTGGTTCGCAGGCCGTAGGGGCGGCGCTGGGGCGGTTTACTCCCATTAGGGGTTGGATTAGGGGGAGTCGCGGCTACAGGGAGAAGAAGAGAGAGAGCAATGCGTGGAGGAGGGAAGCTGGGCGGGCTGCGCCTTCTGGCGGCGGCGTGGCTCCGGCGACGCGCTGCTGGGAGGAGCGCGCCTCCTCCTTCCTTTTTTTTATTTATTTATTTTATTTCAGAAATCGATTTTCTGCTGAACGAAGAAATAGGGGGGCAACGTATAAGGGAAGAGGAAAGAGAAAGGATTTTAATTTTTTTATTATTTTATTTTGCAAAAAGTTGACTTTTACATACGACCTCGAAACAAGGCCCACCGCTTGTCATCCATAGCGTATTACCCCCATTCCGAACACAATGGGATATATATCGTAGGCTGATTCGATCGTTTCGATCTGTTTCCGTTGAATTTACATTTAAATCATTATATTGAATTTTAAACGTACATTTCAAATTATCGGGGTCACATACTAACTCTAAAAATTCTCGAAAAATATTTTCTAGCTTCGTATTGACGATACGGTCCTAACAAAACTAGTTTCGTCGAATTCTAAGACCGTTAGAAAAATGGCCATTTTCCAGTCGATTAAAATCAACTGAAAATGGTCAAACGCGTTTTCCTTTGCCACGCTCACATATTGATTCGAAAAATTATGAAATTTGGAATCTAGCGATAATTTGACATCACGGACCCAACAAAAGTGGTTTCGTCGAAATCCGAGGTCGTTTGCAAAATTCCCATTTTTAAGGGCCTGAATTCCATAGCGACTATTCAGAATTTTCAACTGGACATATCTTTTGATTCCCGCTATGAAATCTCGATTTTTCGGATTCGTTGGAAAGATATCATCAAATAGATCCTATTATTTTTGGTTTCACTAAAATCCGGATTGTTTTGCACCCGGTACATTCAATTGAAGTTTGAAATCGAATTATCGAACTACCGCGCCATTTTCAATTCTATTTATAATTATATATAATTATTTATATTCAAACGACGATGTATATAATATATACGTTCAAATTATATTCAAAATAATTTTTTCGTTGATATTATTTAAAATAATCTATTTTAAATCTTCAAAATTCGCTAAAATTGCCAAAATAAAATTTTTAAACTGGCTAAGATTTTGCGGGTTATTACACCAATAAATAAAAATTTAATTAAGTTAGCTAATTAAACAACTTTTAGCTTCGTTCCTTTTCGAGGACGAAAAGGTTTTTAAGTGGGGGAGATTGTAACAACCCGGAAAATCAGGACCAATTTAAATTTTTTATTTTAACAAATTTTAATGAAAAATGCGTCAGAATTTAAAATTTTCATTTTTTTATTAAACTATTGAATGACTTTGTATATAAATTTTATGATTAATGAATGACTTCAAATTTGTTTTTAATAAACAATTATTTGTAATTAGATATGAAATTCTACTATAATTGTGAAATAAGAAACGTGCGCTGCTTCGTTCACATTAATATAATTTGTTTCATAATATTAGAATTTAAAACGAACAACAATGCTTATACGCAGTACGCGTTCGCTAAAATATATATAAGAAAAAGAATTCTAGTAATACTACAGGCATCAATAGAAATATTTTCAAATGACAAAAGTGAGACAACATTAACGCTAAAAGTTCATTTATTACATTTTCTTACAGAATTGGAAACGTTCGCTAAATGTATGTCTAAAATCTCTAAGCACTTAACTGACCTATTTCAACATCAAATAAAATACTTTGAATTCCATTTATGCATTAAGTATTGAATCATCACTTCCTTATCAGAAACATAAGGACAACAATAATAATACATGTTGCATGCGATTTTAAATACAAGAAAAATGTGAATAATACATGTTGCATGCGTTTTTAAATAAAGAATAATTTATTTCCTTTTGTTTCTTTGATATCTCTCTTTTGCAAACGATTATATATAAAAAAAATGTTTTAATATGAAGCTTGCGAGGATTAGGGAAGGACAAAAATTAGAAAGAAATTTTGAGAGAATAATCAACTGTGAATATACGTGAGAATAAAAGATGAATGGAAACGTTAGGTAAATTAAACAGATTGTTATAAATGGATACAAGTCTTATATGGTAAACACTAATGGCCTAAATGAATATTGGGCAAAATCCGTGTCGTTACAGTAAAATGAATATTGGGCAAAAGAAAATAATGGTTTAAATTTAGAAAATAATGAACATGTAAGGGAAACATTAATATTAAGAGAGGTACGTTGAACATAAAAAGGTAATCAATGTTTGCACCAACAAAATCAGTCGCATGAATTAAGACTATTTTTGTAGAATAAAATAAATATGCCATATTTTATTCTTTTTTTTAAAATACAAGAAAGAAAAGATAAGATAAACACCCATTAAATTAAATATTATTTAATATATATATAACCTAAGGTATATATATGGTATAGAATACGAAACCCTAAACACCTTCTTCCAGCCGCCTTCCTTATGAATCCATGGCCGAACTCCTCCAAACTTAATCCCTTATTTTTTTTCCTAAATGTCTTGAATTAAAACAAATCTCTAACCACAAATCGAAGAACACTTCGAGATCTTGCTAACCAACGGTGATGATCGACGATGGGGGTTTCTGGTGGCCGGAATTGGGTGGAAAGGCGGCGCATTGGGGGCGGATTTCTGGGCGGTGGTGAGGTGCGAGCTAGGGGTCCTTCTGGGCGATGGATGGTGGCTCGATGGTGGTCAGTGTGGTGGTCTCGGATCGAGGTTTGATGCCTCGTACGGCGTGCGCAAGTGAGGAGTTGGCGGTCGATATGGGTTTCAATGTACAACATAAAGGAACGAAGAAGAAAGGGGTTAAGTCCCTTAACCAATGCAATTAATCCTTAATTAATTATTTAATTATTTCATTTTTTTGAAATCAAATGTTTATAATACAATAACTTCTTCAAATAGAAACGAAATCGAACGACAAAGTTCGTTGAACTCGTATGGACAAGGGCTTCGCTATGAAACAGTCCAGAACTGAAATGGAGCAAATCATGATTTGAGGGAAATTCCAATCTGAACCGATCTGAATGGAAAGCTATTTGTGAGATTTCTATTTTATGATTCAAATTAATTATTTACTGAAATGTGAAATTTATATTTATTTCATAAAGCTCATGTGATGTTGTATATCTTTATTGAAATGTTTGTTGTGTTGTGATGTGGCTTGAATTGAAATTTTGGTATGTTTGACTTTGGTTATAATAATGAAAATGAATTGTGATTGTGGTGGAAATATATTTTAGTGTTATGAATAAATTTGTTTATGTTTTAAAATGTAAAACATGAATACATTGGAAACCACATTTAAATGTAAAGTATGTTAATAAAATAGTTCGTGTTAGAAAGCTTGTTTTACATTAAAATTATAATTTAATGTATATACATAAACATTTGTTCGTGTTTAGAAAATAAGTTTTACATTAAAATTATATTTTAATGTATTGAATGTACATAAATATTTGTTCGCATTTAGAAAATAAGTTTCACGTTAAATTATATTTTAATGTTAAGAATGTACATAAGAATTTGTTCATATTAGGAAAACACGTTTCACATTAAATTTACATTTTAATGTTATGTAGGTAAACAAATTTTGTCATAGGAAACATCATTACAAAAACTTTATTTTTAGTGTAATGAATAGATTTACAAAATTGTACATGTTATGAGATGAAACATGTTTTTACATTAAACTTTAGGAAACATCATTACAAAAACTTTATTTTTAGTGTAATGAATAGATTTACAAAATTGTGCATGTTATGAGATGAAACATGTTTTTACACTAAACTTTATTTTTAATAAGACGATCATTTCTAAATAAAAATGTGCACACATTAACTTTACATTTTTAATGTTAATAAGATATTAAAAAGAATCATTGTCATGTTAAATTATTTTCACATTGGAATTCATATTTCAACGTAAAAGGATCATTATAAAACATGTATTTTTATTGTCATTTGTTACCATAAAATGGATTAAAACAAAAAGAATGTCTTTTTGTCGCCACTTGTTTTAAAATAAAAAGAATGAAATAAAGAGACTAGGTTTCATTATGTCATTTAACAAAAAGGGTAGAATAATATAAATTCTCCATGCTTTAAACTTATAAAACATGTTTACATTAAAAAGTATATTTTAATGTACTGAATGGCGTAATATAAATTCTCCATGTTTTAAACTTATGAAACATGTTTACATTAAAACGTATATTTTAATATAATGAATGGTTTAACAAAATTTGTTCATGTTTTAAAATGTAAAACATGGTAACATTAAAAACTCTAGTTTAATGCAATATATGAAATGAACATATATTTTTTGTCATAAACGTTAGTATTAGAATAAAAGAACACTTTTGTCAAAATGCTTAGTTAGAATTAAAACATCGCTTTCGTTAAAAGTGTTTATCTAGAAATAAACTAGTCATTTGTTTAAGGTTAGAATTAACATGTCATTTAAATAAAAACATGTTATGTAAAAACATGTTTTCATTTAAAACTCATATTTTAAATGTCATGAACAGAATATAGAAAAAGTCATGTTTTAAATAAAAACATGTTTACATTTAAAATTTCACATTTTAATTGTAATGTTAGAGTACATAGAAAAGTCACATTTTTATTTTAAAATGTTGTATTTGATTAAAAATGCCTTTTAAGTTATAAAATGTTGTATTAATATGTCATTTTGGTTAAAAATAGTTAATTAGAATAAAAATATCATTTATGTTAGCATTCAAAGAACGACATTTATGTTAGAATTAAAAGAACATTTATGTTAGAAATAAACATTTATGTTGGAATTCAAAAATATGCTACACTGCCATTAACAAGTTTCCTGACTTGTTTATGTTGATTGGGGCGATAATTTTTACACATCGCCCAAGTGCACAAATAATTTATTTAATTGTTTATTATATGTTATATGTTGGTTGAAAACCCCACACGGGTCTTGGGATGATATTCACGCATTTCCCTTGTGATTAGTTTTAAGCGTTATTTATTTGACGCTTATACAGTATTAATATTCACTTTGGATGTTTGGATGTTATTAATGATTTTTATCATTAGTGTAGAATACATTGCGGTGTTTGAAATCCATATAATTGAATTATATGGTAATTGTTGGGTCCCATTCCAATTTTGGATTAAAAGAATATTTTAATACAATATTCAGTTAAAGGAAATCAAATAATAAGTTTTGATCTTTTTTTTATTATATGGGTTAAATAGTCACAATAAAAAGGATTGAGTTGAAAATACGAAACGGGTCATGACATGAGGTTAAGCCAACTTATAGGATAAGTCTGCCCAGAACCAACCGGCATATCCAGCATCCATAAGTCAATGGCTTAATGTGGGAGGTCTGGCCCAATATAAAATACAAATGAATAAGAAATTGAATTGGCCTATTTAATCTGTTTTAAATAGAAACGCCGTTTTAAACCAAACGTGTTTACCGATTTAATATATTCATTTTAAAATGAATATTAAAAAGAAGTGATTTGTAAACTTAATATTTTAGAAATATTAATATTTTTAAATATGATAAGAAAATAAAACATTCAATTTAGACTTTAAATTGAAATAAAGTTAAAACTGTTTTAAGGCGAATTTATAAATATTTTATAAAGTACGTTTTAAATAGAAATTGACGATATAATATATATTAAAAAATATATATATTTAATGGCCTGAATAGAACGTGCCGCGCAGTGACCGTTCGCGAATTTCGACCATTAACTTTAAATGGACGTAACGGGAGATCCGACCGTCGGATTCTCCTAAAACCGGAACCATTGGGTTCGGATCGAAAAGAGCTTTTCAATGAATATAAGAGTTTTAAAATCTAACGGTTGGATTTGGAATTATGTCCAAATCAAATTTAGAAAAGGTCGCTATGGATGCAGTTCGGTGGCCGTTATTGGAAACCGACTGTACGAGCGAAAATAAAATTATTAAAAATATGGAAATATTATGTAAAATCATAATAAATGATTTAAAAGGAATTTAGATGAAAATTTCCAATAGTGAAGAGATAAAAATATATTTTCGATATGAACTAGTTATTAACTAGAACAAATCTTATAATTAAGATTTAATAAAGTTTTCCAACAAGTTAATATTTACTTGGAATTAAATAGAATAAATTGGATTTTTTGGGTTGTCGTGAATGGTGTCTTAAATAACACTGTTCTTAACCCCAGTTGAGAAAGAATAAATCTTTTAATTAAGAATTTTAGAGTTTCAATCATATTTGATAATTGGAATAAAATGAAATGTAAATTGGATTTATCGTGAACAGTGTTTTAAACGACACTTGTTCTTTAACCCAGTTTGCAGTGAAATATAATTTGGGATTTACGAATCTTTTATTTAGATTTAAAATGGAATATTTTCCAAGAGTAAAGTTTTCCAATTTAATATATTAAATTGGGATTGAATGGAATTTGATTTAATAATATTCGAGATGAGCTTCTGTAAAAGAAAGCCGTTAATATATATGGAATTTAAAAGGCTTTGCCGTTATTCCATTTATATTAATAGCCCGATACAGAAATTCATATCGATTATACATTGGTCTGATTTCTATTAAAATCGCCTATTTAATGGAGATGAATTTGAGTTTATCTTGAAAAATGTTTTAAATGACATTAGTTCTTTAACTCAAATAAGGATAAGATTAATTTCTTAAAATTAAATAATCATTAAATAATGATTTTAATATTTAAAACCAAATTGGAGTTTTTAATAAATCTTTAAAAGAAAAGATTTAAGAATAAACTTAAAGGATTTATCTTTGATAGAATAATAAGTATATTTTATTAGAAGAATATTCTGAATTGGAATGTGGCGTTGGATGTGTTTTTATAGTACTTGATTTTTAATTATAAAATACGTGAGTTATTCGGGAAGACCGGGTTTAACCCATTCCGAATAATTACTACGACGATGAAGAGTCGAAGATGAAGACGGTGGTTGAAGACCGACGATCTTCACATCGGATGGATGTGTTGCTATAGAGACCCTTGATGGGAGTAGCAACCTTGTAAGGGCTTCAGTGGTGGCCGTCCGGACTATTGTTGATTGTTCGGACTTGGTTTTCGCTCTGACCCAGAGCATAAGCTAGTAAATGGATGCGTGTCTGACATTGGATTTCGTTCCATGTGAATTAAATCGATTTCTGTTAATGTATGTCTGTTTGGTGGTGGAGGATTTATTCTTCACTTAACACCCTGGTATATATTAATAGTGATTGATCGCATGACGTGAATTGTCAATGTGGCACGCCAAGATGCAAATGATCAAGGCTTTTGTTGAAAAGTAGGGCCTTGTGGGATGATCAAAGCATAGCCTATTACGGCATAGCTTTGTGTATATCGTGACTTCGCGAGCCTCACACCCCGGTATGAGTCAAAAACGGGATATGGACCATAGGGAGTGCACACGTTTCTTTCTAGCTAGTGGTAGTGTCAGTGCTTTAACACGGCCCGACATTTTACTTATGTGGATGATGGATTTTGAGGCGCCTCGGATTTTTATAGGCCGATAGTGGTCATAATATAGGTTCAAAGGAACCGGGAAACATGTGTTCAGGCATAACCAATCCACTGCCGATAGGTGGGGACCGGCCCTACCGCATCCAAGGGTTCACTGCGGGGGATCCTGAGGCATTTGCTAGAGTGTCTTGAATCGGAGAGGAGCTTGCCCCTAGCCTCGACTCATGATGGAAATCCAATTTCCAATACGACCTTGCGGTTTTGAATGTAGAACTAGTATGGCGACATGATATATGGTACCCATGCCGTCTATGATTAATACATTATGATTGAAATGTTTTTATTAGAATATATACACACTAATACTAAATCCGTTTTACCGTATCAAGCATCTTTTGACCATTATAAGGTAAAACCCTCTCCTCCAGTTTGCGTTGCATTGTGTGATGGGACTTGGGTCTTATAATGGTTTCATTTTCTAAAAAGCATAGCGTTATTTGAACGATTTACTTTACTTATGCACTGGCAATCCAATGGAGTAAACCCGTTCCGTGTTAGCGGCGTGGTCCTGTGATTAGCCTTATCATTAGATTAGTTTAGTTAAGATTTCTCATACCAGTCCCATGACTAACCTGTAGTTTGTTTCACTGGCAAACTCGGGTGCCCATATTTTTCCACACGGGCAGTCGAGTAGCTTGTTTTGCAGATATCTATTCTTTTAGCAGGATCCTGGATTGAAGCTTAAAGCTGTGTCCAGAGCATTTATAGTCTTCCGCTGTGTATTGTATTTATGTATTGTAATTTAACTTCCGCTGTATCATTCCTTTAATTGATGTACTCTGATATTCTGTACTCTGATATAACATTATTGTAATGTCTATAAAAGTCTATTGTTATTTGTTCTAATGAATTGTATTCCCAAAGTTAACGTATGCGAGTTTTGAACGGTCTTGGTCGATTTTGCGATCGATTAGGTCCAGGCAAAATCCGTGTCGTTACAGTTGGTATCAGAGCTCTGGTTAGCTCAAATCTTTGGGGTACAACTCGTTAGAACTGAACAAAGACTCATCAGAGATTGGATTAGTAATATCCAATAAGAATACTCATTAGAGATGGGATCAGTAGTATCCTAGAATGAGTCCAAAGAGTGTTGTTTTTAAAAATAAATAAAACATGTAATAAATTTAGTTTTGAAAATTTATCTTAAAATACGTATTTGAGAAATTATTATATTTTAGATTTGGATAATCGAGTATATAGAGATTTTAATATACGCCTTGCAAGCGTGTATAAGAAGCTCCAATATATTAGATAGATATAGAGTCACACTCTAATAGCCCGGAGACGATTCTGATGATGAGGCATCATCATCAGTGTTTATGTTCGAGTTCGGAGTGAGAGATCTATATATTTCCAATCGACTGGTATGAGAACCAAAACTTAGTTAGAACACATTGTTGTGATTTGCACTAAAAATATGATTTTTGACTATATATGTAAAAGTTATATATATTCGAAAAGTTAATCATCTAATTGGTTGCTGGTTGTGATGTTTGATTATTGGATTAACTAATAAAATTATTGAAACCAATAAATAAAAATTTAATTAAGTTAGCTAATTAAACAACTTTTAGCTTCGTTCCTTTTCGAGGATGAAAAGGTTTTTAAGTGGGGGAGATTGTAACAACCCGGAAAATCAGGACCAATTTAAATTTTTTATTTTAACAAATTTTAATGAAAAATGCGTTAGAATTTAAAATTTTCATTTTTTTATTAAACTACTGAATGACTTTGTATATTAATTTTATGATTAATGAATGACTTCAAATTTGTTTTTAATACACAATTATTTGTAATTAGATATGAAATTCTACTATAATTGTGAAATAAGAAACGTGCGCTGCTTCGTTCACATTAATATAATTTGTTTCATAATATTAGAATTTAAAACGAACAACGTTGCTTTTACGCAGTACGCGTTCGCTAAAATATAAAAAAAAAATCTAGTAATACTACAGGCATCAATAGAAATATTTTCAAATGACAAAAGTGAGACAACATTAACGCTAAAAGTTCATTTATTACATTTTCTTATAGAATTGGAAACGTTCGCTAAATGTATGTCTAAAATCTCTAAGCACTTAACTGACCTATTTCAACATCAAATAAAATACTTTGAATTCCATTTATGCATTAAGTATTGAATCATCACTTCCTTATCAAAAACATAAGGACAACAATAATAATACATGTTGCATGCGTTTTTAAATACAAGAAAAATGAGAATAATACATGTTGCATGCGTTTTTAAATAAATAATAATTTATTTCCTTTTGTTTCTTTGATATCTCTCTTTTGCAAATGATTATATATAAAAAAATGTTTTAATATGAAGCTTGCGAGGATTAGGGAAGGACAAAAATTAGAAAGAAATTTTGAGAGAATAATCAACTGTGAATATACGTGAGAATAAAAGATGAATGGAAACGCTAGGTAAATTAAACAGATTGTTATAAATGGATACAAGTCTTATATGGTAAACACTAATGGCCTAAATGAATATTGGGCAAAATCCGTGTCGTTACACATGGCGCGGTAGTTTGAAAATTTTGTTTTGAACTTTAAATGAATATACATAATTCAATATAAGTCAGAATTTGATAAAACAAGAAAATTAGGAATTATTTAATTATATCTTCCTAACGAATGTGGAAAATTTAGATTTTATTTTATAAATTGTAAGATATGGTCAAATAAAAATTTCAAATAGCCGCTATGGAATTTTTTTTTAATATTATATATAGCCCTTAAAAAAGCCATTTTGCAAACAACCTCCATTTTCGACAAAACTAATTTTGTTGGATCCGGAACATCAAATTATTATCATGTTTAAAATTTCAAGTCAATTGGAATTAATATGTGAGCATGGTAAATTTAAACGCATTGAATTTTAGTTTAAATTTAATAAGCCAGAATAAAGGTCATTATTAAATAGTCTCCAAATTAGACGAAATTAATTTTGTTAGAACCATATTTGTTAAACATAGCGAGATTTCAAATTTCGTAATTTTTGGACTCAGTATGTGGCCATGGTAAATTAAAATGTACGTTGGAATTTAATATTAAACCTTACATGGATTTATATTTTAATTTTGATAAAAACTGATTAAAACAATCAGACCAGCATATGAAACATATCCCATTGTGTCCGGAATGAGGGTATTTAGCTAGTGGCGATAGTTGTTGGGATTAGTTTGGAGCTCGTGACATTAAACAAGTAATTTACGAATTAAATAATATTAAATATATATATATAGCCTTTTGAAATCTCTAAACCATAATTCTCTACTCCATAACGCAGCCGCCACAAGGTTATCAATAGCCGATATCGCTCTGAATTTCTCCTCCCTCTTTCGCCAAATCCACACAACGGTTTTTGAAACTTACAAAACAAAAAGGGAAGAGCTCATCAAGGTCTACAATGTCAACGGTGATGATTAATTTTAATGCTAAGAACTGATAGAATTTCAATCGCAAACATGTTGCGTTCGAACTGATTTCTAGGGAAAATGGAGGCTCCGAGTTTGTCATGGAAGGCGGCGCCGGTGGAAGAAGGTTCAGGGGTTGTGGCGCTATGTCCTGATCGTGTTCTGGTGATAGATTTACGTATGCGTGGTGGAGCAAATTTTTACGTGGATGGGTTTCCAGAAAACGATACAGAGAAGATAACAGCCTAAATTTGATGATTAAGGGTAATTAGGAAATGTTAATTAAAAGTTAATTATATTAATTAATTAATTTATGTAATTAATGTATACAAGGTCGTAATTGATTCGAATGATATCTGAACCGCACGAAACTGGATCCGTTGCGATCGTGAAGACGAGAGCTTCACAACAAAACTAATTTGGTCAGATTTGGGGCAAGTTGAAATTTTAAGCTAAATTAAAAGTTCATTTAATTTAGGTTAAAAATAAATCGTCAATTAAAGACTGATGGAGTGGAAATCAAATGAGAACTCTCTCACTCAAATTATTTTTACAGTTTTATATCTGTGGTTGAATGAATATTGACTACCTGTATTGCTATATTTGATTGGTGATTGATGGTTGTTTACAGTTTTAATGTTATCATTATTAAACTGTGATTATAAATGTTTATAAATAAAACGTTTATATTATAAATTATTTTGGGACGACAATTTACCCACCCGTCTCCAAAATATGTAGATAGTCTCACATGAACTGTGATGTAAACCCCATACGGGTATTGGGACGATAATTTTACACATCGCACAAGTATGCAAATAATTATTGTTGATGCTTGAAAACCCCACACGAGTCTGGGGAAGATAATTAATTCAAATTTCCCTTGGATTTAACTATATGTCAGCCGATTGATTGGCAGACTGTTATAAGCGTTATTTAATTATTTAATGCTTATACAGCTGTAAATTGCACTCTAGATGTGAATTGAATGTTTAATAGTTGTTTATTACTATTTTTGAATACGTGCGATGTATGGAATCCATATAAATAAAATTGTATGGTAATTGATTGAGTCTGATTCCAATTCAGAAATAACGAATATTTTAAAATGATATTCAGTGAAGAATCAAAATATGATTTTGATGTCCGATTTTGGATGGATATGAAAATATTGAAATATTCAAAACAGAAATGAATATGAAGTCGAGTTAAGTAGATATACACCATTTTAACTCGAACGGGATTTTCTGTTGATTTTATTCATTTTATAATGAATATCGAAAAGATTTGATTTCAAAATCTGATATTTTGAAAATATTATCACTTTAATATTATAATGATATGGAATATTAAAATTTTATTTAAAATTGAAATGGAAGTTGGAATCGTTTTTAAAACAAATTTATAAACGTTTTATCAAGTACGTTTTTAAATGGAAATCGATGAAATATATTATAAATGGCCAGAATCGAGCGTTTCGCGAATTTTGACCATCGACTTTGAATGGACGTAATAGGAGATCCAACCGTCGGATTCTCCTAATACCGGACCATTGGGTTTGTATCAAAAAGAGTTTTCGAACAATGATAAGAGATTTGAAATCTAATGGTTAGATTTTAAAATACGTCCAAAACAGTTATGGAAAAGGTCGCTATGGATGCAGTTCGGTGGCCAATATAGGAAACTGACTGTAAGGGCCTTAAAAAATTATTAAAAATATGAATAAATTACGTAAAATCATAACAAATGAATTGAAATGATTTTGGGTGAAATATTCCAAGTTTGTGAAGATAAAATATATTTTTATCTGAATAAGTTGTTTATCAACTTGAGTAAAGAACTGAAATGAATTGAAAGGGTTTTAATATAACCAGAGTTTACTAACATTCGAATTGGAAAGGATTTTAATGGAAATCGTCTTCGGAATATTTCAATATTGGATTTCGTGATTATACGAATATTGTTGAGGAATTTGGAAAATATAGATATCGTTATTCCCAATACGATATCTATTAGTTTCAGAATTTGATGCTAATTATAAGCCGATATGATTTTTATTCAAAGCCTTGTTTTTAATATCAAATTGGATTTTGGGGGTTGTCATAAATGGCGTCTTCAATAACACTGTTCTTAAACCCGGTTGAGAAAGGAATAAATCTTTTAATTAAGATTAACGAAGTTTTCCAATTAATAAATATAATCGGAATTAAAGGAAAGTTGATTTTGGTTTCATTATGAATGGTGTTTAAATAACATTTGTTCTTAAAACCCAGTTAATAGTGAAATTAGGTTTGGATTTTATAAATATTTTAATTAAGATTTAACGGAATTTTTCCAAAGTAAAGTTTTCCAATTTAATATATTATATTGGAACTGAGTGGAATTCGATTTACTAATAATCGAGATAAGCTTATGTGAAAGAAGACCGTTATTATTTATGAATATAAAAGGCTTTGCCGTTATTCCATTTGTAGTATTAGTCTGATACGAAAATTTATATCAATTATATGCTGATCAAATTTCCGTGAAGATTGCATCTTGATGGAAGAGGATTTTGGGTTTATCGTGAACTTTGTTTTAAATGACAATGATTCTTTAACCCAGTTAAAGACAAGATTAATTTACTAAAGTTGAATAATCATTAAGTAATGATTCTTGAGATTAAAACCAAGTTGGAGTTTTAATGAATCTTTAGTTAGATTGGAACGTGGATGAGGTAATTAAATTTACCAAATTCAAGAAATGATCAAGAATGGAGTACCACCAGTTTTACTCCATGCGATAGTTAAATCTTTAATTAGATTTGAAATGTGAAATGGTAATTAATTTTACCGATAACACAGTGGGTGTTAGATATGGAGTACTACCAGTTTTGCTCCATGGGGATTGGAAAAATAAAATAAATGATTACTTCGGTAAGGCTCGATAATCTCGACTAGTTTGATAAACCTTAATTTGATTTAAGTTTTGTAAAAAAATATTATAAAATCTTTTGTAATGTTTTCCAAGAGAAGATTTAAACAAGAGGTTTAAATGAATCAAATCTTTGATAAGATTTGTGGGAATAATTCCCAATGTAATGAATATTTGAATAAAAGAATATTCTGGATTGGAATGAGGCATATGATGTGTTATTATAGCACTTGATTATAAGATGCGCGAGTTATTTGGAAAGACCGGGTTTAACCCATTTTGAATAACTGACACGACGATTAAAAGTCGACGATAAAGACGGTGGTTGAAGACCGGAGATCTTCACATCGAATGGATGATTATTGATGTCTTGATTGGGCCGTACACCCAAGAAGAGGTAATAAGTGGTGATCGTCCAGATGTACTTGGAGATCGATCGAATATGCAAGGGCTTCTCTCCTATATTGGACAAATAAGGCGAGGAATAAGGTGCCTCCGGTTTCGTTCACACCCAGAATGGACTTACAAATGGATTGTATGTTTGACACTATGTTTCGCGCTGTATTCGTTGATGTCTGTGAAATATATATTTATTTGGTGGTGGAGAATTTATTCTCTTGCTTAACACCCTTCTCTGAGACGTACGAGGTTAGAGGTTATATATTGGTAGAAACTAATGGTATGGTATAGATTTACAATGTAGCACGTTGAGTTGCATGGATCAAGACTTGTGTTGAAAAGCAAAGTCTTGTGGTTTATGATTAAAGTACGGCTTTAAATAGCATAGCTTTTTACGGCGTTAATTCGTGAGCTTCACATCCCAGTATGAACCAACAACGGGATGAGGAATGTATGGAAATGTACATACATTAGTTTCTAGCTACGAGTGATGTCATGGTATGGAGCCTAGACATTTCACTTATGTGGATGTTGGATATTGTTTGATGGAAGGCGAGGTACCTCAGATTTGATTTGGGTCTCCTATGGCCCTTAATTGGTCAACGTACTAACCATTTTGGAGGTTCAACAGAACCGGCTAATGTATAGTTTATGGTATAACTAATCAGCGACGGCTGACTGGCTATGCGGCTAACCTAGGTTTTCCCAGAGGCATGATTCTAAGGCATTGTTAGTGTGTCTCGAATCGAAAAGGAAGATCGCTTTCCTTGGTTCATAGATGGAACCCAATTTCCAATACGCGACTTTCGATTTAATTTGTAAACCTATTTGGCGACATAGTAGGATGGGGTACTATGCCATCTATGATTGATACATTTATATTTGAAGTTGATTATTCACTTATAATAATAATAATAATAAAAGATAAATATTGCGTATCAAGCATTTTTGGCCATTATAAGATAAAACTCTATCCTTTGGTTTGTGTTGCATTGTGTGATGAGACCTGAGTCTTATAATGGCTTAATTTATCCTTTTAGCATTGCGTTGTTTGTTTTATGGTATTCTTGGGAGAGAACCCGTTCCGTGTCGTACGGCATGGTCCCTCGATTTACTCAACATTAAAATAATGTTAATAACTGTTTTAGTTTTCACACCGGTCCCATAACTGACACAGAGTTTATTGTTTCCCACCTAAACTCTGGGTGTCCATATTTTCTACATGGGAAGCAAGTAGTTTTGGTTTTGCAGATATTTATTTTCACAGGATCCTGGATTACAACTGGAGCTATATTCGGAATGCTTTGTATCCATGTATCTCTTTCAGTTGTGGTAGTTAACGATTTCCGCTGCACATTATGTTTATGTATTTAAATGTAATTTAAATTTATGATATTTTTCCTCTGTAAATTATTTATTTGTACTCTTATATCTTGTGCTCTGATGTAAATTGTTGTAGCAATGAAATGTTCTCATGTTTGTGTTCCGATGCCTCTGTTCTCAAAGCAGTTCACCTTCTTGTTCGGTTTAGGTCGGCCGGGAAGTTCGGGTTACCATAGTGAAAGTTCCAAGAGATATGTGAATTTGTTTGAATTGATTGGTATGTCTTGTTTGAATTTGTTATTTTAACAGACTTGTACATATTGTTTGATTTGAAATGCTTGGATTAATTGATCATAAATATTTAACAAATCATTTGTAAATACTTTATTGACTTGCTTGGATATACTCTTGTTTCTTTAGTATTGTCATAGAGTAAGGGGGGTTATTTAGATATAGTTATTTAGAATTATTTATAGCATAGATTTAGGGGGAGTATAGGTTAGTCTAGTATAGTCTAAAATAGGTTAATATAATCTAGTATAATATAGTATCGTTGAAACGACCCGAAATTCCCCGGTAAGGAAAGCTCGGATAGAATTGAGAACAACACACGAAAGAACGCAGACAAAAGAACATTTCATTGTATATTACAACAACTCCATCAGAATACAAGAAAATACAGAGTATAAATAAATATTACACAGAAAATAACAGAGATTTAAATTACATTTAAATACATCGCAGCGGAAAATAATACAAAACACAACTAGAAGGAGATATACAGATACAAAGCTTTCCGGATATCGTTCCAGCTGTAAACCCGGATCCCGTGAATATAAATCTGCAAAACCAAAACTACTAGGTACCCGTGTCGAAAATAAGGGCACCCAGAGTTTAGGTTAAAACAATAAACTCCAGGTTAGTCATGGGACTGGTGTGAGAACTAAAACAGTTATTAATCTTTATTTTAAAGTTCAGTAAATCAAGGGACCACGCCGTATAACACGGAACGGGTTTCCTCCCAAGAATACCAGTGCATAAACAAACAGCGCAATGCTAAATAAAGAAAAATGAAGCTATTATAAGACCCAGGTCCCATCACACAATGCAACACAAACCGAAGGATAGGGTTTTACCTTATAATAGTCAAAGAATGCTTGATACGCTAAATTTCATCTTTTGATTCTTAATCAGACTCCAACCGTAAATTAGTTAGAGAACGATTCCCTAAGTATTAACCCAGAAGGCCGAAACCAACATCAGAACAATACCCAGGAAATCACCCATCTTAGCTCGTTTCCAGTTAGTTTCTGATTTTATATACAATCATAAATATCAATCATAGACGGCATGAGCGCCCCATCCCACTATGTCGCCATATATAGGATTACAACTAAAACCGAAATGTCACGTATTGGAAGTTGGATTTCCATCAGTGAACCGAGGCATGGGATCGTCCTCTACCGAATTCGAGACAATCTAGCCCATGTCTCAGGATCAGAACGCATCGACCCTTGGATCTTCAGGGCCGGTCCACCGACGTGGATTAGACGAAATCCTGAACACTACGTCTCCCCGCCCTATGGGGCGTAAATGAGCCAACGAATGACTCCATCGGTTCGAGAACGACCGATATATCCGAGGTGCCTCGCTATCCATCATCCACATAAGTAAAATGTCAGGCCGTGTAAAAATACTGCCACAACTCCTAGCTAGAAGGAAATGCATGTTCTCCCTGCAGTCCTTTCCTGTTTCTGGTTCACTACCGGGGTGTGAGGCTCGCGAATCAACATTACACAAAGCTATGCCACACAGGCTGTGCTTTGATCATCAACCACAAGACTCTGCTTTTCAACAGAAGCCTTGATCATTTGCATCTTAGCATGCCACACAGGAAAACCACTCCATGCAACCAATATCCATCAATCACACAGAATGATATCCAATGTCAGACACACAGTCCATTTACAAGTCCGTTCTGGGTCTGAACGAAGCCGGAGGCACCTTGTACCTCGCATATCCATCGATCTCCAAGTACGTCTGGACGATCACCAACTGATTCCCTCCTCTTGGGTGCACATCCCAATCAAGATCATCAGTAATCACCCAAACGACGTGAAGACCTCCGGTCTTCAACCACCGTCTTAATCTTTGACTTAACGTCGTATCAGTTATTCAGAATGGGATAAACCCGGTCTTTCCGAATAACTCGCGTATATATTAAACAAGTGTTACACAAACACAACATACGCCTCATTCCAATTAATCAGTCACTAACCGTAAATTAGCAAGAGAATAATTCTCCAAATACTAACCCCGAAGGCCGAAACCAACATCAGATCAATACCCAAGAAACCATTCTTCTTAGCTAACCTACAGTTAGTTTCTATATTTCACATTCTTAGGGAAAGGTTCCCATTAATTTTATCAAAGATAAATTCTTTTAAATTTATTCTTTAATCTTCCTTTGAATATCACTTAAACTAGTCGGGATTAGCGAACCACACCGAAGTAATCATTTATTTTATTTCCCAATCCCAACCTATTTATCCCATGAAGTAAAACTGGTCATACTTCATATCTAACACCACGGTGTTATCGGTAAATTCAATTACCATTTCACGTTCAAATCTAATTAAAGATTTAACTATCGCCTGGAGCAAAACTGGTGATACTCCATTCTCGATTTTTTCAATCTAATTAAAGATTCATTAAAACTCCACTTAGTTTTAATCTTTACTTGGGTTAAATAACCGATGTCATTTAAAACACGGTTCACTATAAACCCCAAAGTCACATCACATTTCAATCAGTCCCTAACCGTAAATTAGCAAGTGAGCAATTCCCTAAGTATTAACCCCGAAGGCCGAAACCAACATCAGATCAATACCCCAGAAACAATTCAACTTAACTAATCTCCAGTTAGTTTCTGATTTTCTTAACTCCTTTGGGTCTAAGAACAGTATTATTGAAGATACCGTTCACAACAACCCAAAATCACATTCCATCAACTTTCGGGTTAAAGAACAAGTGTTATTTAAAACACTGTTCATGATGAACCCAAAAATCAATACCAATTCAATTCCAATTTAATATCATTTAATTGGAACACTTCATTAAGGCTAAATAAAAAGATTTAATCTTTTTCTCAACTGGGCTTAAGAACAGTGTTAATGAAGACACCATTCGCGACAAACCCAAATCATATTTGATATTAAATACAAGGCTCTGAATAGAAAATATATCGGCTTATATTCAATATCAAATTCTACGACCAACAAATATCGTATTGGAAATAACAATATATATATATATATTTTAAATTTCCATAACAACATCTGTATAATCACGAAATCCAACATCGAACCATTCCGAAGATGATTTCGATTCAAATCCATTCCAATTCAATTATTGGGAAATACTGGTTATTTTCAAAACCATTTCAAATTCAATTTATTTATTTTAAAAATAAATAAATTATTATTCTAGTTCAAAACTAGTTCATTTCGATAAAATCTATTTTTACCTTTTCAAATATGGAGTTTTTCATCCCAATTCTTCCCAAATCATTTCTTATGATTTTACAGAAATTATTACTATTTTTAATAATTTTATCAAGGCCCGTACAGTCGATTTCCATCAACGGCCATCGAACTGCACTTATAGCGACCTTTTCCTAATTTGATTTGGACATAATTCCAAATCCAACCGTTAGATTTCTAATTTCTAATATTCGTTAGAAAGCTCTTTTCGATACGAACCAAACGGTTCCAATTTTAGGAGAATCTGACGGTCGGATCTCCCGCAATATCCATTCGAAGTCAATGGTCGAAATTTGCGAACTACCGCAGCGCGGCGCATTCTATTCATATATTATATATATTTCGTCGATTTCCTTTCAAAAAATATTTTATAAATCGTTTTAAATTCGTTTTCAAATCAAAATTGAATATTTCAATATAAATTCATTTTAACTTCATTTCAAATCGATTTCAATTCAATTTCAATTTAATTCGAATTTCAATTCATTTCAGTTTAATTCGAATTTCAATTCATTTCAATTTAATTCGAATTTCAATTCATTTCAATTTAATTCCAATTTCAATTCATTTCAATTTAATTCCAATTTCAATTCATTTCAATTTAATTCGACTTTCAGTTCATTTCAATTTAATTCGAATTTCAACTCATTTCAATTCATTTCGAATTTCAATTCATTTCAATTTAATTCGAATTTCAATTCATTTCAATTTAATTCGAATTTCAATTCATTTCAATTTATTTCGAATTTCAATTCATTTCAATTTAATTCGAATTTCAATTCATTTCAATTTAGTTCGAATTTCAATTCATTTCAATTTAATTCGAATTTCAATTCAATTCAAAATATCAGATTTTGAAATCACTTTCGATGTTCATTATAAAATGAATAAAATCGATATAAATATCGTTCACGTCAAAATGGCGTAAATCTAATCAACACGGCTTCATATATTTCTATTTTCAAATATTTCAATTTCAAATATTTCTTTTTCAAATATTTCTATTTCAAATATTTCTATTTCAAATATTTCTATTCAAATATTCTATTTCAAATATTCTATTTCAAATATTTCTATTTCAAATATTTCTATTTCAAATATTTCTATTTCAAAACTGGGATGAGGCCCAATCAATTACTATATAATGTTAATTATATGGATTTTCTACAACACATGTATAAAATAACAACGATAAATAATCAACCATTATCCAGAGTGCGTTCTACACTGTATAAGTATCAAATATAAATATTTAACGCTTATAACAGCCTGTCATTCAATCGATCGACATACAACTAATTATTGGGACTAGTTTATGTCATATATCATCCCAATACCCGTGTGGGGTTTTCAAACAATCAAACACAGATTTTATTTGTGCAGGTGGGCGTTGTGTAAAATTTATCGTCCCAATCAATATCAGTCAAATGTGTGTATATAAACAAATCGTCCGATTTATTTATATTTATTTCATTTTAAATACACGTTAAAAATTCTATTTTCAACCATAAAATATTTTTAACTATATAAATATTTTATTTCATTTCACATCACATCACACAATCAACTACACATCAAAATCAAACAAACAAGCATACAACCCGTCCATGGTCTGTGAACGACGGGTGTCGGGTGCTACTAAACACCGTCTGCATCCTAGTATATATTTTTAAATAGAAATTTAAATTAAAGGTGAGGAGTTCTCACCGACTAGCTAAACCCAACGCCTCGACTCTTCATATGTAGGAATTCTTCGTCGTTTCTTCTTTCGTCATCCGTATTCACTACATATATAAAAATCGAATTTTTACTTCGCTATTCAATATATAAAAATCAAATTTTTACTTCGCTATTCAATATATAAAAATCAAAATTTTATATTCTCTACCTTATAAAAATTATATTTTTAATACTCTTCATAAATAAAGATCATATTTTTATTATCTATACTATATAAAAATCATATTTTTATATTCTAAAAAATCATAGCTTTCTTCATATAAAAAGTCAAGCCTTTTTATAATAAAAAATTATAACTTTATGTAAATAAAAATTAAATCTTTACCTAAGTAAAAAATCATATCTTTTTATCCTTTAAAAACCATATCTTCTCCTACATAAAGATCGCTTCTTTCAATACATAAAAAGGTCGAACTTTTTCGTTCTATAACTACATATACATATAAAAACTAATAAAAAGAAAAGCTGAATCCAAATAAAAACCGATTTAAAATAATGTTTGAATTATATAAAAGAGAACATTAAAAATAAAAATAATAATAAAGGCTTACTGTTCATTGGAGGAAGAGGGGGGGTGGGGTGCTCGTCGGCGCTGGGTGGTCGGGGGGGTCTCGATGCTGGTGGCGGTTGGAGGCGTGGGGCGCAGGCGGTTAGGGTTTGGATGGTGGCGGGTTTTTAGGGGCTGAACGGGTTTTGGGGGTTTCGGTGGAGAGAGGGGGGAGAGGGGAAGAAGGAGGGGGATCGGAGGGGGTTGGTCGCGGTGGAGGGAGAGTCAGGCGGTGGGCGGAGGCGCGGACATCGATGGGGAGGCGCGATCGAATTTTTTTTTTCTTTCTAAATCTCGATCCGGGAAAAGGATAATAAAGGGAAGAGAGAGATGGTGAGGTATATATATATTTAATTAATTCATTTATTTCAAGAAAAGCTGACTTCTATCTCGAACTCGAAACAAAACCCACCGACTGTCGTCTCTAGCAAATTACCCCCATTCCGAACACAATGGGATATGTTTCGTAAGCCAGTTCGGCTGTTTCAATCAGTTTTCGTCAAAACCAAAATATAAATCTATATATTGATTTTAAACGCACATTTTAATTTACTGGTGTCACATACTGAATAGAAATTCTAGCTTCGTATTGACGATACGGTCCTAACAAAACTAGTTTCGTCGAATTCTGAGACCGTTTGAAAAATGTCCATTTTCCAGTCGATTAAAATCAACTAAAACTGGTCAAATGCATTTTCCTTTGTCACGCTCACATATTGATTCAGAAAATTACGAATTTTGAAATCTAGCAATAACTTGACATCATGGATCCAACAAAAGTGGTTTCGTCGAAAACCGAGGTCGTTTGCAAAATTTCCATTTTTAAGGGCCGAAATTCCATAGCGACTATTCTGAATTTTCAACTGGGCATAACTTTTTTATCCCCGCTATGAAATTTCAAATTTTCGGATTCTTTGGAAAGATATTCTCAAATCGATTTTAATATTTTTGGTTTCACTAAAATCCGGTTTATTTTGAATCCTGTACATTCATTTGAACTTTGAAATCGAATTATCGAACTACCGCGCCATTTTCAATTCCATTTATAATTATAAATAATTATTTATATTCTAACGACGGTCTATATAAATATATACGTTCTAATTTTATTCAAAATAAAATTTTCATCGTTTTTATTTAAAATAATTCATTTTAAATATTCAAAATTCATTAAAATTGCCAAAATAAAAATTTTAAATTGGCTCGGATTTCCAGGTTATTACAATCTCCCCCACTTAAAACTTTTCGTCCCCGAAAAGGAACGAAGCCGAAAGTTGTTTCACAAATCAACTTTCAGTATTTTCCTTACGGCTTAAGTTCTTCAACTTTTCAGTTTCTAAGAACTTCTCAAATTTTTCAAAAAATTGGCTAACACCCTAAATTTTCGAAAAATTTCGCCATAACCTCCCCTGCACCGGGGACTTCGGGATATTTCATATAGCCTCCCATGACCTTCTTCAATCCAAAAGAAAAAGAAAAGGCCAAGCGGCTAGCCAATCGGCTCATAAAATCATCTTCACCCAAACAAAACAGAAAATTATGATAAACATGTTACCTATTTGTCGGGCAAACAATTTTATTCTTCTGCTCTAGCCTTCTTGCTGTGACCTGTTCAATATAAGTACACGTTTATGCTTGCAAATGCGACTAATTTTCAATACAATTCACTATTTGATACAATTTGGCTAAATGGTTCAAATTTTAATTAATCAACCAATAATCAAACAACACAACCATCAATAAATTAGTGAATTATTATTTCAAATTCATAACTTTGATATATAGTCAAAATTCACATATTTGATGCCAAATCACAACAACAGACCCTATCTAATTTTGGTTCTCACACTAGTCAATTGGAAATATATAGAAATCTCACTTTCGAAACACGAAAATAAATTCTAATGATGACGCGTCAATCATTAGAATCATGTCCGAGCGACTAGAGTGTGATTCTATATCCATCGAATATATTTGAGGCTTCAATACACGTGGATCAGACGTATAATAAAATCTCTATATATTTGATTGTCCAAATCAATATAAATAAATAATCAAATACATATAATTGATTTAAAATTTTCAAAACAAAAATTCGTTTTCATTTAAAAAAATACTCTTCACACTCGTTCTAGGATGCTACTGATCCCATCTCTAACGAGTCATTCTCGTTGGATATTACTAATCCAATCTCTGATGAATTCTTTCGTATGGTTCTAATGTGTCTTGTTCTCTGAGCTTTGTAAACCAAAGCTCTGATACCACGATGAAACAACCCAAAATTCCCCGGTAAGGAAAGCCCGGATAGAATTGAGAACATCACACGAAAGAACGCAGATAGAAGAACATTTCATTGTATATTACAACAATTCCATCAAAATACAAGAATATACAGAGTATAAATAAATATTACACAGAAAATAACAGAGATTTAAATTACATTTAAATACATCGCAGTGGAAAATAATACAAAACACAACTAGAAGGAGATATACGGATACAAAGCTTTCCGGATATCGTTCCAGATGTAAACCCGGATCCTGTGAATATAAATCTGCAAAACCAAAACTACTGGCTGCCCGTGTCGAAAATAAGGGCACCCAGAGTTTAGGTTAAAACAATAAACTCCAGGTCAGTCATGGGACTGGTGTGAGAACTAAAACAGTTATTAATCTTTATTTTAAAGTTCGGTAAATCAAGGGACCACGCCGTATAACACGGAACGGGTTTCCTCCCAAGAATACCAGTGCATAAACAAACAGCGCAATGCTAAATAAAGAAAAATGAAGCTATTATAAGACCCAGGTCCCATCGCACAATGCAACACAAACCGGAGGATAGGGTTTTACCTTATAATAGCCAAAGAATGCTTGATACACTAAATTTCATCTTTTGATTCTTAATCAGACTCCAACCGTAAATTAGTTAGAGAACGATTCCCTAAGTATTAACCCTGAAGGCCGAAACCAACATCAGACCAATACCCAGGAAACCAGCCATCTTAGCTCGTTTCCAGTTAGTTTCTGATTTTATATACAATCATAAATATCAATCATATACGGCATGAGCGCCCCATCCCACTATGTCGCCATATATAGGATTACAACTAAAACCGAAACGTCACCTATTGGAAGTTGGATTTCCATCTGTGAACCGAGGCAAGGGATCGTCCTCTACCGAATTCGAGACAATCTAGCCCATGTCTCAGGATCAGAACGCATCGACCCTTGGATCTTCAGGGCCGGTCCACCGATGTGGATTAGACGAAATCCTGAACACTACGTCTCCCCGCCCTATGGGGCGTAAATGAGCCAACGAATGACTCCATCGGTTCGAGAACGACCGATATATCCGAGGTGCCTCGCTATCCATCATCCACATAAGTAAAATGTCAGGCCGTGTAAAAACACCGACACAACTCCTAGCTAGAAGGAAACGCATGTTCTCCCTGCAGTCCTCTCCCGTTTCTGGTTCACTACCGGGGTGTGAGGCTCGTGAATTAACGTTACACAAAGCTATACCACACTGGCTGTGCTTTGATCATCAACCACAAGACTCTGCTTTTCAACAGAAGCCTTGATCATTTGCATCTTAGCATGCCACACAGGCAAACCACTCCATGCAACCAATATCCATCAATCACACAGAATGATATCCAATGTCAGACACACAGTCCATTTACAAGCCCGTTCTGGGTCTGAACGAAACCGGAGGCACCTTGTACCTCGCATATCCATCGATCTCCAAGTACGTCTGGATGATCACCAACTGATTCCCTCCTCTTGGGTGTACATCCCAATCAAGATTATCAGTAATCACCCAAACGACGTGAAGACCTCCAGTCTTCAACCACCGTCTTTATCTTCGACTTATCGTCGTATCAGTTATTCAGAATAGGATAAACCCGGTCTTTCCGAATAACTCACGTATATATTAAACAAGTGTTACACAAACACAACATACGCCTCATTCCAATTCATCAGTCACTAACCGTAAATTAGCAAGAGAATAATTCACCAAATATTAACCCCGAAGGCCGAAACCAACATCAGATCAATACCCAAGAAACCATTCTTCTTAGCTAACCTACAGTTAGTTTCTAAATTTCACATTCTTAGGGAAAGGTTCCCATTAATTTTATCAAAGATAAATTCTTTTAAATTTATTCTTTAATCTTCCTTTGAATATCACTTAAACTAGTCGGGATTAGCGAACCACACCGAAGTAATCATTTATTTTATTTCCCAATCCCAACCTATTTATCCCATGAAGTAAAACTGGTCATACGTCAGTTCTAACACCACGGTGTTATCGGTAAATTCAATTACCATTTCACGTTCAAATCTAATTAAAGATTTAACTATCGCCTGGAGCAAAACTGGTGATACTCCATTCTCGATCTTTTCAATCTAAGTAAAGATTCATTAAAACTCCACTTAGTTTAATTCTTTAGTTGGGTTAAAGAACCGATGTCATTTAAAACACGGTTCACTATAAACCCCAAAGTCACATCACATTCAATCAGTCCCTAACCGTAAATTAGAAAGTGAGCAATTCCCTAAGTATTAACCCCGAAGGCTGAAACCAACATAAGATCAATACTCCAGAAACCATCAACTTAACTAATCTCCAGTTAATTATTGATTTTCTTAACTCCTCTGGGTCTAAGAACAGTATTATTGAAGATACCGTTCACGACAACCCAAAATCACATTCCATCAATTTTCAGGTTAAAGAACAAGTGTTATTTAAAACACTGTTCATGATAAACCCAAAAATCAATACCAATTCAATTTCAATTAAATATAATTTTATTGGTACACTTCATTAAATCTAAATAAAAATATTTAATCTTTTTCTCAACTGGGCTTAAGAACGGTGTTAATGAAGACACCATTCACGACAAACCCAAATCACATTTGATATTAAATACAAGGCTCTGAATAGAAAATATATTGGCTTATATTCAATATCAAATTCTACGACCAACAAATATCGTATTGGAAATAACGATATATATATATATCTTTCAAATTTCCATAACAACATCTGTATAATCACGAAATCCAACATCGAACTATTCCGAAGATGATTTCTATTCAAATCCATTCCAATTCAATTATTGGGAAATCCTAGTTATTTTCAAAACCATTTCAAATTCAATTTATTTATTTTAAAAATAAATAAATTATTATTCTAGTTCAAAACTAGTTCATTTCGATAAAAATCTATTTTTACCATTTCAAATATGGAGTTTTTCATCCCAATTCTCCCCAAATCATTTCTTATGATTTTACACAAATTATTACCATTTTTAATAATTTTATCAAGGCCCGTACAGTCGATTTCCGTCAACGGCCATCGAACTGCACTTACAGCGACCTTTTCCCAATTTGATTTGGACATAATTCCAAATCCAACTGTTAGATTTCTAATTTCTAATATTCGTTAGAAAGCTCTTTTCGATACGGACCCAACGGTTCCGGTTTTAGGAGAATCCGACGGTCGGATCTCCCGCAATATCCATTTGAAGTCAATGGTCGAAATTTGCGAACTACCGCAGCGCGGCGCGTTCTATTCCGGCCATTATATATATAATATAAATATATTATATATATTTCATCGATTTCCTTTCAAAACGTATTTTATAAATCGTTTTAAATTCATTTTCAAAACAATTTCAACTTCATATTCAATTTCAAATCAAAATTGAATATTTCAATATAAATTCGTTTTAACTTCATTTCAAATCGATTTCAACTCAATTTCAATTTAATTCGAATTTCAATTTAATTCGAATTTCAATTTAATTCGAATTTCAATTCATTTCAATTTAATTCGAATTTCAATTCATTTCAATTTAATTCGAATTTCAATTCATTTCAATTTAATTCGAATTACAATTCATTTCAATTTAATTCGAATTTATATTCATTTCATTTTAATTCGAATTTCAATTCATTTCAATTTAATTCGAATTTCAATTCATTTCAATTTAATTCGAATTTCAATTCATTTCAAAATATCAGATTTTGAAATCACTTTCGATGTTCGTTATAAAATGAATAAAATCGATATAAATATCGTTCACGTCAAAATGGCGTAAATCTAATCAACACGGCTTCATATATTTCTATTTTAAAATATTTCTATTTCAAATATTTCTTTTTCAAATATTTCTAATTCAAATATTTCTATTCAAATATTCTATTTCAAATATTCTATTTCAAATATTCTATTTCAAATATTTCTATTTCCAATATTTCTATTTCAAATATTTCTATTTCAAATCTGGGATGAGGCCCAATCAATTACCATATAATGTTAATTATATGGATTTTCTACAACACATGTATAAAATAACAATGATAAATAATCAACCATCATCCAGAGTGCGTTCTACACTGTATAAGCATCAAATATAAATATTTAATGATTATAACAGCCTGTCAATTAATCGATCAACATACAGCTAATTATTGGGACTAGTGTATATCATGTATCATCCCAATACCCGTAAGGGGTTTTCAAACAATCAAACACAGATTTTATTTGTGCAGTTGGGCGATGTGTAAAATTTATCGTCCCAATCAATATCAGTCAAATGTGTGTATATAAACAAATCGTCCAATTTGTTTATATTTATTTCATTTTAAATACACGTCAAAAATTCTATTTTCAACCATAAAATATTTTTAACTATATAAATATTTTATTTTATTTCACATCACATCACACAATCAACTACACATCAAAATCAAACAAACAAGCATACAACCCGTCCATGGTCTGTGGACGACGGGTGTCGGGTGCTACTAAACACCGTCTGCATCCTAGTATATATTTTAAACTAGAAATTTAAATTAAAGGTGGGGAGTTCTCACCGACTAGCTAAACCCAATGCCTCGAGGCTTCATATGTAGGAATTCTTCGTCGTTTCTTCTTTCGTCACTTTCGTCATCCGTATTTATTACATATATAAAAATCGAATTTTTACTTCACTATTCAATATATAAAAATCAAAATTTTACTTCGCTATTCAATATATAAAAATCGAATTTTTATATTCTCTACCCTATAAAAATTATATTTTTAATACTCTTCATAAATAAAGATCATATTTTTATTATCTATACTATATAAAAATCATATTTTTATATTCTAAAAAATCATAGCTTTCTTCATATAAAAAGTCAAGCCTTTTTATAATAAAAAATTATAACTTTATGTAAATAAAAAATAAATCTTTTCCTAAGTAAAAAAATCATATCTTTTTATTCTATAAAAACCATATCTTCTCCTACATAAAGATCGCTTCTTTCATTACATAAAAAGGTCGAACTTTTTCGTTCTATAAGTACATAAACATATAAAAACTGATAAAAAGAAAAGCTGAATCCAAATAAAAACTGATTTAAAATCATGTTTGAATTATATAAAAGAGAACATTGAAAATAAAAATAATAATAAAGGCTTACTGTTCATTGGAGGAAGGGGGTGCTCGTCGGCGCTGGGTGGTCGGGGGGGTCTCGATGCTGGTGGCGGTTGGAGGCATGGGGCGCATGTAGTTAGGGTTTGTATGGTGGCGGGTTTTCAGGGGATGAACGGGTTTTGGGGGTTTCGGTCGAGAGAGGGGGAGAGGGGAAGAAGGAGGGGGATCGGAGGGGGTTGGTCGCGGTGGAGGGAGGGTCAGGCGATGGGCGGAGGTGAGAACATCGATGGGGAGGCGCGATCGAATTTCTTTCTTTCTAAATCTCGATCCGGGAAAAGGATAATAAAGGGAAGAGAGAGATGGTGAGGTATATATATATTTAATTAATTTATTTATTTCAAGAAAAGGTGACTTCTATCTCGAACTCGAAACAAAACCCACCGACTGTCGTCCCTAGCTAATTACCCCCATTCCGAACACAATGGGATATGTTTTGTAAGCCAATTCAGCTGTTTCGATCAGTTTCCGTCAAAATCAAAATATAAATCTATATATTGATTTTAAACGCACATTTTAATTTACTGGGGTGACATACTGAATAGAAAAATTGTCGAAAAATATTTTATAGCTTCGTATTGACGATACGATCCTAACAAAACTAGTTTCGTCGAATTCTAAGACCGTTTGAAAAATGTCCATTTTCCAGTCGATTAAAATCAACTAAAACTGGTCAAACGCGTTTTCCTTTGCCACGCTCACATATTGATTAAAAAAATTACGAATTTTGAAACCTAGCAATAACTTGACATCACGGATCCAACAAAAGTGGTTTCGTCGAAAACCGAGGTCGTTTGCAAAATTTCCATTTTTATGGGCCGAAATTCCATAGCGACTATTCTGAATTTTCAACTGGGCATAACTTTTTATCCCCGCTATGAAATTTCAATTTTTCGATTCGTTGGAAAGATATTCTCAAATCGATTCTAATATTTTTGGTTTCACTAAAATCCGGTTTATTTTGAATCATGTACATTCATTTGAACTTTGAAATCGAATTATCGAACTACCGCGCCATTTTCAATTCCTTTTATAATTATAAATAATTATTTATATTCTAACGACGATCTATATAAATATATACGTTCTAATTTTATTCAAAATAAATTTTTCGTCGTTTTTATTTAAAATAATTCATTTTAAATATTCAAAATTTATTAAAATTGCCAAAATAAAAATTTTAAATTGGCTCGGATTTCCGGGTTATTACAATCTCCCTCACTTAAAACTTTTCATCCCCGAAAAGGAACTAAGCCGAAAGTTGTTTCACAAATCAACTCAACTTTCAGTATTTTCCTTACGGCTTAAGTTCTTCAACTTTTCAGTTTCTAAGAACTTCTCAAAATTTTCAAAAATTTGGCTAACACCCTAAATTTTCGAAAAATTTCGCCATTACCTCCCCTGCACCGGGGACTTCGGGATATTTCATATAGCCTCCCATGGCCTTCTTCAATCCAAAAGAAAAAGAAAAGGCCAAGCGGCTAGCCAATCGGCTCATAAAATCATCTTCACCCAAACAAAACAGAAAATTATGGTAAACATGTACCTATTTGTCGGGCGAACAATTTTATTCTTCTGCTCTAGCCTTCTTGCTATGACCTGTTCAATATAAGTACACGTATATGCATGCAAATGCGACTAATTTTCAATACAATTCACTATTTGATACAATTTGGCTAAATGGTTCAAATTTTAATTAATCAACCAATAATCAAACAACACAACCATCAATCAATTAGTGAATTATTATTTCAAATTCATAACTCTGATATATAGTCAAAAATCACATATTTGATGCCAAATCAGAACAATAGACCCTATCTAATTTTGGTTCTCACACCAATCAATCGGAAATATATAGAAATATCACTTTCGAAACACGAAAATAAATTCTAATGATGACGCGTCAATCATTAGAATCATGTCCGAGCGACTAGAGTGTGATTTTATATCCATCGAGGCTTCAATACACGTGGATCAGACGTATACTAAAATCTCTATATATTTGATTGTCCAAATCAATATAAATAAATAATCAAATACGTATAATTGATTTAAAATTTTCAAAACAAAAATTCGTTTTCATTTTTAAAAAAATACTCTTCACACTTGTTCTAGGATGCTACTGATCCTATCTCTAACGAGTCATTCTCGTTGGATATTACTAATCCAATCTCTGATGAATTCTTTCGTATGGTTCTAATGTGTCTTATTCTCTGAGCTTTGTAAACCAAAGCTCAGATACCATGATGAAACGACCCGAAATTACCCGGTAAGGAAAGCCCGGATAGAATTGAGAACAACACACGAAAGAACGCAGACAGAAGAACATTTCATTGTATATTACAACAATTCCATCAGAATTCAAGAATATACAGAGTATAAATAAATATTACATAGAAAATAACAGAGATTTTAATTACATTTAAATACATTGAAGCAGAAAATAATACAAAACACAACTAGAAGGAGATATACGGATACAAAGCTTTCCGGATATCGTTCCAGCTGTAAACCCGGATCCTGTGAATATAAATCTGCAAAACCAAAACTACTAGCTATCCGCATCGAAAATAAGGGCACCGAGAGTTTAGGTTAAAACAATAAACTCCAGGTCAGTCATGGGAATGGTGTGAGAACTAAAACAGTTATTAATCTTTATTTTAAAGTTCGGTAAATCAAGGGACCACGCCGTATAACACGGAACGGGTTTCCTCCCAAGAATACCAGTGCATAAACAAACAGCGCAATGCTAAATAAAGAAAAATGAAGCTATTATAAGACCCAGGTCCCATCACACAATGCAACACAAACCGGAGGATAGGGTTTTACCTTATAATAGCCAAAGAATGCTTGATACGCTAAATTTCATCTTTTGATTCGTAATCAGACCCCAACCGTAAATTAGTTAGAGAACGATTCCCTAAGTATTAACCCCGAAGGCCGAAACCAACATCAGACCAATACCCAGGAAACCACCCATCTTAGCTCATTTCCAGTTAGTTTCTGATTTTATATACAATCATAAATATCAATCGTATACGGCATGAGCGCCCCATCCCACTATGTCGCCATATATAGGATTACAACTAAAACCGAAACGTCAGGTATTGGAAGTTGGATTTCCATCTATGAACCGAGGCAAGGGATCGTCCTCTACCGAATTCGAGACAATCTAGCCCATGTCTCAGGATCAGAACGCATCGACCCTTGGATCTTCAGGGCCGGTCCACCGATGTGGATTAGACGAAATCCTGAACACTACGTCTCCCCGCCCTATGGGGCGTAAATGAGCCGACGAATGACTCCATCGATTCGAGAACGACCGATATATCTGAGGCGCCTCGTTATCCATCATCCACATAAGTAAAATATCAGGCCATGTAAAAACACTGACACAACTCCTAGCTAGAAGGAAACGCATGTTCTCCCTGCAGTCCTCTCCCGTTTCTGGTTCACTACCGGGGTGTGAGGCTCGCGAATCCACGTTACACAAAGCTATGCCACACAGGCTGTGCTTTGATCATCAACCACAAGACTCTGCTTTTCAACAGAAGCCTTGATCATTTGCATCTTAGCATGCCACACAGGCAAACCACTCCATGCAACTAATATCCATCAATCACACAGAATGATATCCAATGTCAGACACACAGTCCATTTACAAGTCCGTTCTGGGTCTGAACGAAACTGGAGGCACCTTGTACCTCGCATATCCATCGATCTCCAAGTATGTCTGGACGATCACCAACTGATTCCCTCCTCTTGGGTGTACATCCCAATCAAGATCATCAGTAATCACCCAAACGACTTGAAGACCTCCGGTCTTCAACCACCGTATTTATCTTCGACTTATCGTCGTATCAGTTATTCAGAATGGGATAAATCCGGTCTTTCCGAATAACTCGCGTATATATTAAACAAGTGTTACACAAACACAACATACGCCTCATTCCAATTCATCAGTCACTAACCGTAAATTAGCAAGAGAATAATTGCCCAAATATTAACCCCGAAGGACGAAACCAACATCAGATCAATACCCAGGAAACCATTCTTCTTAGCTAACCTACAGTTAGTTTCTAAATTTCACATTCTTGGGGAAAGGTTCCCATTAATTTTATCAAAGATAAATTCTTTTAAATTTATTCCTTAATCTTCCTTTGAATATCACTTAAACTAGTTGGGATTAGCGAACCACACCGAAGTAATCATTTATTTTATTTTCCAATCCCAACCTATTTATCCCATGAAGTAAAACTGGTCATACTTCATATCTAAAACCACTGTGTTATCGGTAAATTCAATTACCATTTCACGTTCAAATCTAATTAAAGATTTAACTATCGCCTGGAGCAAAACTGGTGATACTCCATTCTCGATCTTTTCAATCTAATTAAAGATTCATTAAAACTCCACTTAATTTTAATCTTTACTTGGGTTAAAGAACCGATGTCATTTAAAACACGGTTCACTATAAACCCCAAAGTCACATCACATTTCAATCAGTCCCTAACAGTAAATTAGCAAGTGAGCAATTCCCTAAGTATTAACCCCGAAGGCCGAAACCAACATCAGATCAATACCACAGAAACCATTCAACTTAACTAATCTCCAGTTAGTTTTTTATTTTCTTAACTCCTTTGGGTCTAAGAACAGTATTATTGAAGATACCGTTCACGACAACCCAAAATCACATTCCATCAATTTTCGGGTTAAAGAACAAGTGTTATTTAAAACACTGTTCATGATAAACCCAAAAATCAATACCAATTCAATTCCAATTAAATATCATTTGATTGGTACACTTCATTAAATCTAAATAAAAAGATTTAATCTTTTTCTCAACTGGGCTTAAGAACAGTGTTAATGAAGACACCATTCACGACAAACCCAAATCACATTTGATATTAAATACAAGGCTCTGAATAGAAAATATATCGGCTTATATTCAATATCAAATTCTACGACCAACAAATATCGTATTGGAAATAACGATATATATATATATATATATATATCTTTCAAATTTCCATTACAACATCTGTATAATCACGAAATCCAAAATCGAACTATTCCGAAGATGATTTCGATTCAGATCCATTCCAATTCAATTATTGGGAAATCCTAGATATTTTCAAAACCATTTCAAATTCAATTTATTTATTTTAAAAATAAATAAATTATTATTCTAGTTCAAAACTAGTTCATTTCGATAAAAAACTATTTTTACCTTTTCAAATATGGAGTTTTTCATCCCAATTCTTCCCAAATCATTTCTTATGATTTTACACAAATTATTAATATTTTTAATAATTTTATCAAGGCCCGTACAGTGGAAATCCATCGAACTGCACTTACAGCGACCTTTTCCCAATTTGATTTGGACATAATTCCAAATCCAACGTTAGATTTCTAATTTCTAATATTCGATAGAAAGCTCTTTTCGATACGAACCTAACAATTCCGGTTTTAGGAGAATCCGACGGTCGGATCTCCCGCAATATCCATTCGAAGTCAATGGTCGAAATTTGCGAACTACCGCAGCGCGGCGCGTTCTATTCAGGCCATTATATATATAATATAAATATATTATATATATTTCGTCGATTTCCTTTCAAAACGTATTTTATAAATCGTTTTAAATTCGTTTTCAAAACAATTTCAACTTCATATTCAATTTCAAATCAAAATTGAATATTTCAATATAAATTCGTTTTAACTTCATTTCAAATCGATTTCAATTTAACTCGAATTTCAATTCATTTCAATTTAATTCGAATTTCAATTCATTTCAATTTAATTCGAATTTCAATTCATTTCGAATTTCAATTCTTTTCTAATTTCAATTCATTTCAATTTAATTCGAATTTCAATTCATTTCAATTTAATTCGAATTTCAATTCATTTCAATTTAATTCGAATTTCAATTCATTTCAATTTAATTCGAATTTCAATTCATTTCAATTTAATTCAAATTTCAATTCAATTCAAAATATCAGATTTTGAAATCACTTTCGATGTTCATTATAAAATGAATAAAATCGATATAAATATCGTTCACGTCAAAATGGCGTAAATCTAATCAACACGGCTTCATATATTTCTATTTTCAAATATTTCTATTTCAAATATTTCTTTTTCAAATATTTCTATTTCAAATATTTCTTTTTCAAATATTTCTATTTCAAATATTTCTATTTCAAATATTTCTATTCAAATATTCTATTTCTAATATTCTATTTCAAATATTTCTATTTCCAATATTTCTATTTCAAATATTTCTATTTCAAAACTGGGATGAGGCCCAATGAATTACCATATAATGTTAATTATATGGATTTTCTACAACACATGTATAAAATAACAACTATAAATAATCAACCATCATCCAGAGTGTGTTCTACACTGTACAAGCATCAAATATAAATATTTAACGCTTATAACAGCCTGTCAATAACATACAGCTAATTATTGGGACTAGTGTATGTCATATATCATCCCAATACCCGTGTGGGGTTTTCAAACAATCAAACACAGATTTTATTTGTGCAGTTGGGCGATGTGTAAAATTTATAGTCCCAATCAATATCAGTCAAATGTGTGTATATAAACAAATCGTCCGATTTGTTTATATTTATTTCATTTTAAATACACGTTAAAAATTCTATTTTCAACCATAAAATATTTTTAACTATATAAATATTTTATTTTATTTCACATCACATCACACAATCAACTACACATAAAAATCAAACAAACAAGCATACAACCCGTCCATGGTCTGTGGACGACGGGTGTCGGGTGCTACTAAACACCGTCTACATCCTAGTATATATTTTTAACTAGAAATTTAAATTAAAGGTGAGGAGTTCTCACTGACTAGCTAAACCCAACGCCTCGACTCTTCATATGTAGGATTTCTTCGTCGTTTCTTCTTTCGTCACTTTCGTCATCCGTATTCACTACATATATAAAAATTGAATTTTTTACTTCGCTATTCAATATATAAAAATCAAAATTTTACTTCGCTATTCAATATGTAAAAATCGAATTTTTATATTCTCTACCTTATAAAAATTATATTTTTAATACTCTTCATAAATAAAGATCATATTTTTATTATCTATACTATATAAAAATCATATTTTTATATTCTAAAAAATCATAGCTTTCTTCATATAAAAAGTCAAGCCTTTTTATAATCAAAAATTATAACTTTATGTAAATAAAAATTAAATCTTTAACTAAGTAAAAAAAATCATATCTTTTTATTCTATAAAAACCATATCTTCGCCTACATAAAGATCGGTTCTTTCATTACATAAAAAGGTCGAACTTTTTCGTTCTATAACTACATATACATATAAAAACTGATAAAAAGAAAAGCCGAATCCAAATAAAAACTGATTTAAAATAATGGTTGAATTATATAAAAGAGAACATTGAAAATAAAAATAATAATAAAGGCTTAATGTTCATTGGAGGAAGAGGGGGGAGTGCTCGTCGGCGCTGGGTGGTCGGGGGGGGGGGTGTCGATGCTAGTGGCAGTTGGAGGCGTGGGGCGTAGGCGGTTAGGGTTTGGATGGTTGCGGGTTTTCAGGGGCTGAACGGGTTTTGGGGGTTTCGGTGGAGAGAGGGGGGAGAGGGGAAGAAGGAGGGGGATCGGAGGGGTTTGTCGTGGTGGAGGGAGGGTTAGGCGGTGGGCGGAGGCACGGACATCGATAGGGAGGCGCGGTCGAATTTTTTTTTCTTTCTAAATCTCGATCCGGGAAAAGGATAATAAAGGGAAGAGAGAGATGGTGAGGTATATGTATATATATTTATTTAATTTATTTATTTCAAGAAAAGTTGACTTTTATCTCGAACTCGAAACAAAACCCACCGACTGTCGTTTCTAGCTAATTACCCCCATTCCGAACACAATGGGATATGTTTCGTAAGCCAGTTCAGCTGTTTCAATCAGTTTCCATCAAAATCAAAATATAAATCTATATATTGATTTTAAACGCACATTTCAACTTACTGGGGTCACATACTGAATAGAAAAATTCCTAAAAAATATTTTCTAACTTCGTATTGACGATACGGTCCTAACAAAACTAGTTTCGTCGAATTCTGAGACCGTTTGAAAAATGGCCATTTTCCAGTTGATTAAAATCAACTGAAACTGGTCAAACGCGTTTTCCTTTGCCACGCTCACATATTGATTCAGAAAATTATGAATTTTGAAAGCTAGCAATAACTTGACATCACGGATCCAACGAAAGTGGTTTCGTCGAAAACCGAGGTCGTTTGCAAAATTTCCATTTTTAAGGGCCGAAATTCCATAGCGATTATTCTGAATTTTCAACTGGGCATAACTTTTTATCCCCGCTTTGAAATTTCAATTTTTCAGATTCCTTGGAAAGATATTCTCAAATCGATTCTAATATTTTTGGTTTCACTAAAATCCGGTTTATTTTGAATCCTGTACATTCATTTGAACTTTGAAATCGAATTATCGAACTACCGCGCCATTTTCAATTCCTTTTATAATTATAAATAATTATTTATATTCTAACGACGATCTATATAAATATATACGTTCTAATTTTATTCAAAATAAATTTTTTGTCGTTTTTATTTAAAATAATTCATTTTAAATATTCAAAATTCATTAAAATTGCCAAAATAAAATTTTTAAATTGGCTCAGATTTCCGGGTTATTACAATCGTATTGGGTGGTTTTTTGATAATGACAAAGGGGGAGAAATTATAAAATAAAATATAGTTAAGATAGGCATAGTTTAAGGGGGGGGGTCAAAAGGAATTCATAATGAAAGGAGGAGTAATCAAGGAAGCAGATCAACAGGTAATACCAGGTATGAATATTTTATGAACTAAGGTTGTCATCATAAAAAAGAGGAAGAATGGAATTTTCATGACAACAACCTTGTTTCAATTATTTACATTATTAATTATAAAATATATACTAACATCTATGTCTAGAATATATATGTATATGCAGGAAATAAATATTGAGGATTGTACAGTATTAGAGATTCAAGATATCAAGGAATTGAAGAATCACGAGTATCAATATATCAAGATTTCAAGAGCTCAAGGTTATCAAGGTAATAGAGTCTAGTTTATATGTAAAACTCCAGTTAGCACTTTCAAATTTTGTTTTCAAATTCCTTTTCAAAATTATTTTATTTCAAACTTCTTCCTAAATGATTTCAAATTATTAAGGATTTTACTTGTGGCTTCAAATATATAGTTTATGTATATTATTACGTTTTATAATATATGTTTATAATTATATTATATAGTTTTATATCATATAATTTTATAATTATGTTAATATTATATATTACTATGTTTTTATATGTTTTTACACTTTAGAAAATTCATTTGAAACACTAGTTTTGATTCAAGAATTTCCATAATATATATATTGGTTTTAACACTTGAAAAATGATTTAAAAAATTCAAAAAACATATATATGTCGACATACATTATTGGACATGTCAACATATAGCCGTCACATTTTCATATTTCAAAAGAAGTGTCTTTTCATTATTTGAAACGTTTCAGAATTGTTGCAACCTTTGGAACTTTACATAAAGGAGTCATTATCGAATTTTCAATAATATTGTCTTTTCCTTCTTCATCCCTTCTCTTACCACCATTAGTATACTTTAATTTCTTGATTTCTACACTTATAATCTGTCGATTTCAACATAAATTATATCATTCTTATTCCTTTCTCAATCTCTATCAAATACTCTTAGATTGGAAGTACTATTCAAGAATTGTAGGGCTATTGTACTTGTTTGGGAATTGTTTGGGAAATGGTGTGTTCCTTGTTGCCCGTAAATCAAGAAAATGGAACGGTGTTAACCTTGTACCCGTGAAATCAAGGATGGTGGAATTGGTGTTAACCTTCTAGCCGTGAAATCAAAGGTGTTGTAATTGGATTCTGATATTAATAAAACTCTAAGCAATCCAGCGTTGCATGGGACTGAAAGTAGGAGTAATCTGAACCAATATAAAATTCGGTGTGTTCTTTCCTTTTCTGCATTTTATATTTACTTATATCCGTGTCTATGATTGTTCCTTTGTTTGTGATCATTTATGGTGTGGTAATCATTGTGTGATTCATATAGTAATTCAAGTTTGTAAAAATTTCTATAAAATTCTTATAAACGCTATTCACCCCCCTCTAGTATTAGTTCTGTCTTAAGATCCTTATTCCACATCCTTAACATATTTTACTTCAAGCTATTTCATTAAAGACTTGTTTCAAATTAGTATTATTTTAATCTAAACTCTTCTCTACTAATACCATTTTCCATTTAATAATTTTATTTCAAACTATTTTCTCTTTAAACTATTTTCAATAAAACTACTTTTAAACTTAAATTTATTATAAATTAAAACTATGCTTAAATTCAATTGTTTTGTATTTAACTATTTTATTCCAATATTAATTTAAATCTTAGTTGTTTAAGCCCAAATTGTTTAAATGTAAATAATTGCATTTACTTACAAATTTGTGACATGAAAATATTAAATTGGAATTTGAATCCAGTATTGAGCTAATCTGAATTGTGATATGGAAATATGAAATTAAAGTTTTAATCCAATATTGAATTGGTTTGTGATATGAAAATTTATTATTTTTAATTGAAATATCAAATGACCACGATGTGTAAAACGACGATTGGTTGTTAAAGAAACCGGTGTTGGGTATTGAATATTGTCTGTTAATACCGGAACTACTTTACCAACTATGTATGTTGAGAATGTTCTAGAATGAAGTGGTTTGATCGACAAACTTTGTTGGATTCGAAGGAAGAGAGCGATGATGGATAGCCATGATACTTGTGTTAAATCTGAAATAACTAAAATAGGACCCTGCCTAGCTAATTAGACAAGCTACCTCTGGCAAACACACTTATTTGTATTTTTATTTGATTTAAAGACTATTAGTGCACATTGATTTGATTTTGGGAGTCTTGTTCATAGTCTATAGTTAAGGGTTCCGACCAACTTGGATGACCCAACTGGTAGAATCTTACCTTGGGCATTGCCTCATATGCCTTGTTTTAATTTTATCCTTTTACGAAGCTTCTAAAATTTTGTTTTAGTCTTGTTTTATCGTGGCACCTTCCCAGCTGCTGATGTTACTAGTTGTGTTTCTAGAAACATTAGAACATTGCTTAAAAATGTGTTAAGGGGATCAATGTTGAGCTTTAACATTATTTTCAATAATATACTTTAATAATAAACATTGCATATGTAGTATATCTTACTTTTAAGATAAGTTAATGGATACTTAGGAGATGGAATCCCATAACATCTCTTAAGTTACGTACACCCTTATTTCATACTCTGATTTGACTTACATGAGAATTCTAGTCCTGATTCGAGCATGTAGTTTTTCATTATGCTTTGGTCAGTTTGGTTTGTTTCAGTTTAATCAGTGATATTGTTTTGAAGATGAAGTTGAAGATTGATAGTTTGTATTTACTAGTATTATTCCACTGTATTACTTGGTATTCTGATATATTTTTAACTATGATACCGTAAAATAAAATAAAATGTATACTGTACGCAGCTTTATGACTTGCTTTGTGTTCATTATATTTTATCCTTCTGATGTAAGATTTCGAATTGTATTTCTTTCTCATTTCTTTTCTCTTATATTCAAAATCCACATTGATGATTTACCTTTATGAACGGTTTGAGTCAGGTACATGTGGTTTATTGTCGATCAAAATCATTTGAAATAATGGGTCGTTACAGATGTTTAGATACATTTCATGTATAGTCATGTTATACATTTATGATTTATCTACATTATCTTATTGTATTGGTATACGTGACAGCTAATAGTTTAGTTACAATAAAAGTAATGAATGCAACTTTGATTTTTTATCAACACAATTAATATGTGATACTGTTTTAGATATACCTTATGTTACAAATAGCATATTTGGATCTCATAATGTTAAATATATTTTTTAAATTTATTACATGTTTGGTACAAAGAAGGATTATTGGAAATTTTCAGTATGTGTATCACACATACAAAATAAATGTGTTATGTTATTTCAGTGTAAAGCTCAATTAAAGTGATCAAGTGAAGCAACAAAATACTTTCAATACAAAGATGTACTTATCATAGAAAGAATGATAGAGGCTTAAGTGATTTTAAATTTGTTGAAGAACCAAATTGAAAACATCACACTATTATAAATAAAAAGTTATATCTCCAAATTACAAAAGCTCTGGTTATTCTTCTAATATCTTCTATGGAAATAGTTTAGATCCAGGGTTTATTTCAGTAAGAAACATCAAATACAACTCTTGTCTGTTCGATCATTAACTTTCTCTTAATCAGTTCATGATTACTACAACTATTAATTCAGAACAAACATCAGATCTAAGGCTTTTGTTAGTGTCGAAAACTTAACCAAGTTTTGTCTTTCAGTGAACAACAGTGTATTCAAGCAAGGGTTTTGCTATTTCATTTACTTTCTTATGATTTCTTCCCAATCAAATCAATATGGGAAATTTAATCATATATAGTGAACCACTCATAAACTGTATTAAAATACTTACGATCTACACCTTTTCAATGAAAGGGGAGCAATCACTTTCCCTTGTACTTTATTAGACTTGCAAATCCAAGAATTCACCATAGGGTCAAGTGAATAACATGTGTATGTTTAAAAAGAACATATTATTAGCTTTCATGAAGAAATGGGTGAAAATGTGTTCGAGTCCTTGAAAAATTATTTCGTCTACACTTCCATTTCAAGTGGTTATGGGCTTCTAAAGATGTATTCCTATTATGAAGACATACATTATACTGATAATCATTGTTGTAACAAAGAGATTTAAGTTAGAAATGAACATGTGTTACTACAGATGATGACATAATGCTTTCAGATTCATATTTAAATTAGTTTTTCATTTACCTTAGCTAAATCTACTTCTCATCTAGTTTTAAAAAACGCAAACTTCTTCATAAGCGTTTTACAAGCTACTTCATGGCCCCTTGCTTCTCCGTATCTAGCTACTTCTTCAACGCTTCCACATTATTAAGCCTTATATTCCTCTTAACTTCAGAAATCAACATGAAATTGTGCAAGTTGGACATTAATTTAGGGTTTTGCTCAGAGAGTACTAAGCTGAAATCATGGACCTTTTAAACTTTTCAATTTGGATAACTTTTATATTTTGATTGGGATCCAAGGCTTTGAGATAGTGCTTAGTAGAAATTTTTGGTAGATCTTTTTGTTTGCAACAAAAAAACGGTTGAGCATAAAATTTTGCTTTGGAGCTAAATTCTTAGATTTGGTGCCATATATTTTTATATGTATATGAAATGGGTTACCAAATAACATTATTTAACGAATATGGTAGTACTCTGCATTGTTAGGGATGAGGATCAAGGATCTTAAGGCAAAACAAACACTACAAGAGGGGTAAATATTGTTTTAAAGAATTTATAGAAATATTAACCAATTATCAATTACTGGAACTACCATATGAATCACAGAATGAATATTGTAATAGAAATAATCACAAATGCAAATATAAACAAAAGTAAAATGCAGAAAAGGAAAAAACACACTGGATTTTCGTACTAGTTTGGATTCCTCCTACGTCCAGTCCCGCATAACGTTGGATTGCGCAGAGTTTTATTAATATAAGTATCCAATTACAACACCCTTGATTTCACGGCTTCAAGGATAACACTGCTCCTTTTCCTTGATTTACAGGCTATAAGGAACCCATCCTTCCCTTTCCTTGATTTCAGGGATATAAGGAAAACATCCAACCTATTTTTGATTACAATTGCCCTAGAACTCTTGAGCAGCACTTCCAAACAGAGAGTATTTGACAGAGAATGAGAATAGAAGAAGAATGATACTATTGAAATTGGTAGTGTATAATCTTTGAAATTTGAGAAGAATAATGGTGGTATGTTAAGGAAGGAAGAAGGAGAAGATTAGTTATATATTTTTTTGAAATTAAAGCCTTTATATAGTGTTCCAAAGGACATAACTATTTCTGAAACGTTTTAAAATGAAAAGATACAACTATTTAAAATTTAAAAATATTTCAGTTATATGTCGACATGCTAGTATATATATGCCGACATATATTTAAAATTTAAATCATTTTTTAGAATAATTAAACCAATATATATTCTGGAAATGCCTGAAATAAAACCAGTTATTAATATAATTTTTCAAGTATAAAAACAAAATAAAATTTTATTTAAACATATGATTTAAAAACTACATATATATGTGACATAAAACGATATAATATAATTATAAACACATATATATAATTCTTCCTCAAAAATGGCATCAGCCGCTTCCCAATTCCAAAACCCTTCCTCAAAATCCGATGTCCCTCTTTCATCGATTCTCACTCCAGATCCGTCGCCTGAACCCATCCCACCCTTGCCTGAACCACCTCCTCCCTCTGTTATCCCCATCCCCTCTCAAGTCCCTCCTCTGCCTTTTGCCATCAAGCAACCGAAATCTCTCCCTCAGCAAAAATGGTCCACTCTTTTTGCTGTGAAACCAAAGAACGTCGGTTCTTTTGAAGCTGATGACATACACCTGGAATTCAACGGTGATAATTTCGTTCCAAATGAGGACATAGTTCGAGTGAGCTCGAAGCGATGGAATGGCCATATCGTTGGGTTCTTTGTCGACTCTTCGCTAGCTTACTATATGGTAGTTAATTTCTTGAAAAATCATTGGAGGCTACAAGGTATTGTTGATATTAAGTCAAATGGGAGTATATTTTTCTTCCAATTTTCTTCAGTGTCTGATAGAATTGGAGTTCTAGAAGATGACCTTGTCTTTGTGACACCCCAGGTCCGTTAATGTCACTCACTAAGAGAATGCATTAAGTTCCGTGAAGCGTTATAGGTAAACAGAAATATAAATATTACAAGACAAATATAAAAGCAATAGCGGAATTTAAATTTCTATTTCAAACATAAATCATAACATCGTGGTCCAAAATACCATAAGTCTGAAACTGCATAAAACCCATTACAATAATATAACTTCTGTCTTGTACTGTAACACCCCGTAATTCTGCGACATTAAGATTCTCAAATTAAAGTATAATTAATTTTTAAAAGAAAAATTAAAAGAAAAAGATCCATGCAGTTGTTTAATTTAAGTATTGTAACTAACATGAAAAAGAGAAGTAAGGAGAGAACAATAATTATTATTGTTCTAAGACTTATTAACAAAAGCCTCTGTAGCTCAGTTGGTTAAGGCATTGGATTTGTAGCATGGAGGTCGGGGGTTCGAACCCCGACGGCGACATAATTTTTTTATCTTTGTTTTAGAGAGGGCCAACTGAACATGCAAATATATGTACGTATACAAATTCAAAATTTGAAAGGATAAGAACGTACATATAAGGAAATAAAGAAATATATATATATATATACATATGAGAATATAAATATATATATATATGCAAAAATATAGATATACGAAAGATAAAATTCAAGATAAGGCTACTGTCAATGAAATATGGCAACATCATTTGAATTTTGAAAATAAAATGAAAGTTGTGCGTATATATATACGCGTAAAATGGTCGTTAGAGGAATTGTATACATATAAGAATATTTCATGTGAATAAAACAGTTAAATAAATTCCAGAAATTCAAAAGTTTGAAAATCAAACTTTTACGCCAAAATAGCTTGTGGGACCCAATGCTGACTCAGCACTGCGTGTATGATAAGGTTTGGCTAGATTCATCTACGTACCTGGACTATTTTCTTAACTAGGTTCAATGCTGACTCAGCGCTGCGTGTACGATAAGGTCTTGAGCAGCTATATAAACAGCCCTAGTCTTCATTCTCTTTGCACCAATTCTCTTCTATCCTTATGCTGCTAAGATTCATGGCTTCTTCCCCTCTAAATTTTCTTAAATAAATAAAATAAAATATGATTCAAGACGAGGAGATGCTGCTAAAAGACTTTTAAGGAGGGATTCAAATCAAAGTTTCAAGTGAAGAATTCAAAGGCTAGCTCAAACAAGTTTCAAGCAACGACGCACGAATCATAGCCACGCTTTCCTTCTTTTCTAGATCTATTTTCTGTAAGTTGGTTATTTCTAGATCTGAATATTTTGTTTTATTTGTGACATGAAATTAAAGGAATAAAGGAATATGCCAAATCTCTCTCTCTCTCTCTCTCTTCGAATCTGTGTTTATACTCTTGGACTGAATTAAGAACTGTTATGATTCGAGGACAAATAAGACTGTAACCGTGACTATGACTATAGAACTGTGGCCTTTGAAAGCATATGCCTTTGGACTATGACATAAGCCTTTGATTTTGGGACATATAAACATTGCCTATGACAATGACTTAGGACTATGGGAATTATTTTCCCTTTTGGACTATGAACATCGCCTATATTGCCTATGACCATGGACATTACTTATGACTAAGAACATAAGCCTTTGAATTGGACATAAACTATTGCTTATGACATAATGAGGACAATTGTGATTTTGACACCCATGATTCATGATTAGGAAAATATTGCTTTAGTTTGGTGATTGTGAAATTGGGTCTAAACCCAATTATTTATTCTACCTGTTCCTTGGTTTTTTTTCTTTGGTTTTAAGACAGTGGGAATTTAACTATTAAGTTAGGTCTACCCACGTTCTTGAACCTATTTTGCCCATTCTTTGGTTTTAAGACAGTGGGAATTTACCTATTTAGTTAGGTCTACCCATATTCTTGAACCTACATTGTTATCCAAACCTTTTTATGCCAATTATTCCTTCTTGTCATTTTGATTCATTCCCTTTTTATCTACGAATCTAGATTTATTTATAATCTAGGTTGAATAACGATTATTCGAACGGTGGGAATGCGATTTGGGGAAAAACATGGAAATGAATATGAACGTAATTGTAAACTTGGAAATTGGCATAATTTGGAATATGTATTATGACATGCATATTAAAATGAAAACGGGGAAATTTGACATGGATTAGGGAATATGTGATTTTGACATATTAAATTTAGCATTAGTAAGTAAGCTAAATTTTAGGCATAAAATGTAAACTAGAAAAATAATTCTAGTTTTGCCATAAATTGTGAATTATGATGTTAAACCAAGATTGGGTTAATTAAGGTTGATTTGGAATAAGTATATTAGCACAATTTTGAATTTATTCATAATTGTGAGCAATTGTCATGTTTAGAATAAATTATGGTTAGCGACACTAAATTTGGTATAATTTACATACCAAAAAGTATAAATATGATAAATAAGAGAGAATGGGCCATAATAATAAATGTGACAATGTACATTAAAAGAGTAGTAATGAAATAAGTAAATTAGGAGTAATTTACTTATAGAATTCGTCATAAATGTTAAATTGTTCATTTACCACAAAATATGTAACTTGGTTAAGTTTTGGCCATAAATTATAAACTAGGATATTTAATCTCGTTTCGGCAATGAAATAGGAAATGGCCTAAACTGCATGTTGGGTTAGGACTTGGGCCTAGAATATAAGTATACTAGTAGGCTTGACAAATAAATATAGGCCAAATTTGTCTAAAAAGGGGAAATGGGCTTTTGAAATAAATTGTTAACAATTTATAAACAAAAGAAAAGTATTTTGATAACATCCCTTTTTATAACACATAGACCAGAAGGTTCTAGGGTGACAGAGAGGATAGTGTCTAGGCTTGGGTTTGGAAAATACAAGTTTCCTGCCCTCCCTGGCTATCCCTAACTGATCCGAAGGACGGGATGGTTGTTTTCAAAACCAGATTTGGAAATTAATCAAAAACCCTTTGAACTTAGAAAACATGAATATGCCTAACCCGAGGTTAGACTGAGTTGCGGTGTAAACCTGCCCGGAACCGACCGGCACATCCAGTAACCGCAGCAATATCTGTCTAATGTGAGAGGTTGCGGCTTTAATTTATTAATTAAAGCTAGAACAAGAATGGGAGAGTTAAGTCCGTAGGAACACTTAACCAACCTAACACGGTTAAGCTAGAATGGGAAGGTTAAGGAACACTTAACCAACTTAGCACAGTTAAAGCTAGAATGGGAGGGTTAAGTCCATGGGAATACTTAGCCAAATTAACATGTTGACTAGACTAGAAGGTGGGGTTAAGTAAAATTAATACACTTAGCCAATTTAACATGTTAATTAGACTAGAGGTTGGGGTTAAGTAATACACTTAGCCAAATTAATATGTTAACTGGACTAGACCATAGGGTTAAGTAAACTTGAACGCTTAACCATCAGAATATGATAAATGAATAGGGTTAAGTAAAAAGCATGAAGGGATAACACTTAACCAGTGTAATAGGATAAGGGAAGAGGGTTAAGATAGCTTGAATCGACTAAAGACACTTAACCAACCCAACCTGGCGAGAAAGAAAACTAAGTAGTAGACCTCAGTAGAAAAAGGGACTAAGTAGTAAAACTTAGTTAAGAAAACAAGGAATTTGGAAACTAAGTGGTAAACCTTAGTTAGTAGAACTAAGTAGTAATTCTTAGTATAACACGAAGGAGCAGACATCCATCTGGTTTTAAGAAGGCTCCAACGAATTGGGTTACGAAGCCCGAGGCTTCGAGGGGACGTGAGGGTACTCTTGGTATCCCTCTGTGAGGCTGCAGATGATCATCCTGGGCTCACAGAGGTTAAGGTCTGCGTTAGAAGAACCGAGGGTATGCCTTGGTTGCAATATATATGTGGCAACCTAAAGACTAGGATGGACCAGCGTGATTCGGCGAGAAGACGGTAGCCCTGTGATAGCAACTCGTCGTCTACCATCCATCTTGAGTCAATCGAGATACGTGAAGCGGAAAGGCGGAGAACTCCAAAAGACCATATACTTGCTATCTAGTTATGGTTGCGGATGGCCATAGGATAGTGGGGCACCGGGGGCCGGCGTATAGTTCTCATTTTACAAGGTGTGCCTTTCATTAGCTGAGGGAGGGGTCAAGTGGGACCATAGCCACTGGAATTAAAACAGACCTTAGCATCTGCATCGGCAGATATCTGAAAGCTCCCGACCGAGTTCTGTATTCCTTGATTTGCCCTGTCACAGGACTCGGATCGCACATTACAGGACATGTGCATCTAGACAAGCGATAACGATTCGCGATACATGCGTGGGGAAGCCTAGGAACATATACCACTCTAGGTAGTGTGTCCTAGACTTGGGGGCATTGTTCGACAGGTAGCGTAATCCCTAGTTGGACTAGGTGGCATAAACCCTGAACTCGAAAAGCGTTCAGCAGATGGCGTAAAACTATAGTTAAATCTAGAAAGCAGTGGATAGAAAACCCTAGATTAGATCTAGGTAACAACTAATAAATGGATGCCTGAAGGCGATGGAAAATACAGGGATTGGGATCACGTTATCATTACTAGTTGAAACACTAGTTAGGCGGTGCAGAGATATAGAAACCAGTATAACAAGTAAATAGCGAAGCAGCGAAAGTATTCGAGCGTATCCAGTTTATCTTAGCATATCTTGTGACTTCCTTGTCTAATCTTGTTGACCCTATCGTCATGGTGTAATCTTGTATTCAGTTAATTCATGTCGTTTTGTTTTCCATGTTCACATGCTATAAGTTACTGAACTTACTCAGGCTTTATGTCTGACTCTGTTTTTCTTTCGTCTTCTTTCTTCCGTTCTCCCCCCCAGGTTGTTAAGGAGGAAATAGGATAGCTCAGATTTGTTTTGGGATGATTTCTCTTTCCAAGCTTGGAGAATCTTGGATGCATCGGCTTTGGATTGCTATGGCTGGCTTTTGTTACATTGGGGAATATAAATGTATTTTATGCTTCTTTATTTTGTAAAGACAGTTGATACTCTGATATTGTAAAGGAACCTTGTACAAATTATTTTGTCAATAAAGCAAAGTTTTATTTTCCGCTGTTTAATGTTTGTCTGTCTTGTAATTTATCTGCATCTTTTACCCATAATGCTCCACAGAACTTAGTGCATTCCCTTTGTGAGTGACACTAACGGATGTGTGGTGTTGCACGTGGTATCAGAGCTGAAGGTTACCAGATCAGATAAAAGATTTAAAAAAAAAAAAATATTTTTCAAAACGGTCTTTAAAGAAGCATTTTCAAAATAAAAGTTTTGTTTTAAAGGCATATTCCCCAAAGCCATACGCACTATCTTTTCTTCCTCTATTTGAATTCTTGTCTCCTTCTTTCTTGACTCTCTGGGGCTCCTGGCTTTCTGGGAGGTAACCTCATCGAAGGGCGAAGTAGTGCCCGACTTCCATCTATAGCCGTAGTTTTTTTACTTACGGCCAGTCTTCTTTCAAGTTTATAGGGTTTTTCCGTGCGATAGAGGCAACTTTCGAGAGATTTTCCAACATGGTTACACGCGGAAGTTTGGCAAAGGAGCACGACCCAAGGATGAGGAAATTATGGATGTAGACTTGGCTCACGAAGGAGGAAGGGATTATAAAACCTAAGACAAGAGGAAGTATCTTTACTATGGTATGATAGGGCATATAATTAAGGACAAAGGACAAGATTTTCAGAAGGGCAAGTACATGTTGAGCGTACCTAGGAGATAGGTGGTAAAAGTTTCTGTTGGAAGAATCTAGTTTTTCTGTTCGGATTTAGCGCTTCGCATTTGTTCATATTTGCTTCCATAGTTGAGTCTCTGCACCTTAGTACTTGTATAGTAAGAAGATCCCAATCAGTCTCAAACCCAGTGGGTGGTTCGACCCGTTTATTTTTGGTTAGTAGGGGTTTGAATAGCTATCGAGTTTGCTTATATCATATCACGTAGATTGTCTAAAGGAGATATTCCTTGGGTGCATGTCTAATATTGGTTTAGGCCTTTGGGGCTTGTACTTGAGGAATGTCAAGTTCGACTAGGATGGTTTGCGTGAGAGATGGATAGTTGTGGCAGGCGCTCTAAAAAGCGCGTAGTGACCTTTTGACCCTTATAATTATGGCATGATGGATAAGATAGGAGGAGAGACCTCTGATCATCCTAGTATATACACTTGGTTGACATTTGTTCATTTTGGAGATGGGGCTTAGAAACTTCGCAATCGTGGAGTAAACATTGGTTAAGATATAGTGGAGTAAAGCTCGAGAAGGCTAGATACTAGCATCATACCCTTTTTCTTAAGGGTGCATCCTTGATTTCTTTGTTTAGGAGCTTTACGCATAGTTGTTTCTCTCTTTCCAAAGTTTATCCTCTAGGTCGTATCTGCGATCCTTAGGTAGAAGCCAATGGATGTAAACATGTATTTGAAACATGTTATGGTTGAATGGTTGCAAATGGTTGCTCATGGATGCATATGCATACGTATTAGGCACTAGATCAAGTTCGGACGCTCTCATATTGCATTTACATATATGCATTTGTTTATAAGTTGAACTTGATATGGTATCATATGGACGTTGCATATGGATGAATGGCTGTGCACGCATGTAGTATTTACATGACTAGGGATGTTTGCATGCATGATTGGACGCATGGCACTAACATGATTTGCATTAAGGAGGTCAACTGAATCAGTAGACCGCCTGATTTTGCATTAGATAGAGACATATACACACACTATGCATATGAACATGAAAGCATTAGAAATCTTTTAAGGACAATGAATGCCTGTGATTGAATGGTTGAGTAGATGGGTGATTGGATGGTAGGACACATTCTTCCTAACTTGAAGATTTCGGGGACGAAATCCTTTTAAGTGGGGGAGAATGTAACACCCCGTAATTCTGCGACATTAAGATTCTCAAATTAAAGTATAATTAATTTTTAAAAGAAAAATTAAAAGAAAAAGATCCATGCAGTTGTTTAATTTAAGTATTGTAACTAACATGAAAAAGAGAAGTAAGGAGAGAACAATAATTATTATTGTTCTAAGACTTATTAACAAAAGCCTCTGTAGCTCAGTTGGTTAAGGCATTGGATTTGTAGCATGGAGGTCGGGGGTTCGAACCCCGACGGCGACATAATTTTTTTATCTTTGTTTTAGAGAGGGCCAACTGAACATGCAAATATATGTACGTATACAAATTCAAAATTTGAAAGGATAAGAACGTACATATAAGGAAATAAAGAAAATATATATATATATATATACATATGAGAATATAAATATATATATATATATATGCAAAAATATAGATATACGAAAGATAAAATTCAAGATAAGGCTACAGTCAATGAAATATGGCAACATCATTTGAATTTTGAAAATAAAATGAAAGTTGTGCGTATATATATACGCGTAAAATGGTCGTTAGAGGAATTGTATACATATAAGAATATTTCATGTGAATAAAACAGTTAAATAAATTCTAGAAATTCAAAAGTTTGAAAATCAAACTTTTACGCCAAAATAGCTTGTGGGACCCAATGCTGACTCAGCACTGCGTGTATGATAAGGTTTGGCTAGATTCATCTACGTACCTGGACTATTTTCTTAACTAGGTTCAATGCTGACTCAGCGCTGCGTGTACGATAAGGTCTTGAGCAGCTATATAAACAGCCCTAGTCTTCATTCTCTTTGCACCAATTCTCTTCTATCCTTATGCTGCTAAGATTCATGGCTTCTTCCCCTCTAAATTTTCTTAAATAAATAAAATAAAATATGATTCAAGACGAGGAGATGCTGCTAAAAGACTTTTAAGGAGGGATTCAAATCAAAGTTTCAAGTGAAGAATTCAAAGGCTAGCTCAAACAAGTTTCAAGCAACGACGCACGAATCATAGCCACGCTTTCCTTCTTTTCTAGATCTATTTTCTGTAAGTTGGTTATTTCTAGATCTGAATATTTTGTTTTATTTGTGACATGAAATTAAAGGAATAAAGGAATATGCCAAATCTCTCTCTCTCTCTCTCTCTTCGAATCTGTGTTTATACTCTTGGACTGAATTAAGAACTGTTATGATTCGAGGACAAATAAGACTGTAACCGTGACTATGACTATAGAACTGTGGCCTTTGAAAGCATATGCCTTTGGACTATGACATAAGCCTTTGATTTTGGGACATATAAACATTGCCTATGACAATGACTTAGGACTATGGGAATTATTTTCCCTTTTGGACTATGAACATCGCCTATATTGCCTATGACCATGGACATTACTTATGACTAAGAACATAAGCCTTTGAATTGGACATAAACTATTGCTTATGACATAATGAGGACAATTGTGATTTTGACACCCATGATTCATGATTAGGAAAATATTGCTTTAGTTTGGTGATTGTGAAATTGGGTCTAAACCCAATTATTTATTCTACCTGTTCCTTGGTTTTTTTTCTTTGGTTTTAAGACAGTGGGAATTTAACTATTAAGTTAGGTCTACCCACGTTCTTGAACCTATTTTGCCCATTCTTTGGTTTTAAGACAGTGGGAATTTACCTATTTAGTTAGGTCTACCCATATTCTTGAACCTACATTGTTATCCAAACCTTTTTATGCCAATTATTCCTTCTTGTCATTTTGATTCATTCCCTTTTTATCTACGAATCTAGATTTATTTATAATCTAGGTTGAATCACGATTATTCGAACGGTGGGAATGCGATTTGGGGAAAAACATGGAAATGAATATGAACGTAATTGTAAACTTGGAAATTGGCATAATTTGGAATATGTATTATGACATGCATATTAAAATGAAAACGGGGAAATTTGACATGGATTAGGGAATATGTGATTTTGACATATTAAATTTAGCATTAGTAAGTAAGCTAAATTTTAGGCATAAAATGTAAACTAGAAAAATAATTCTAGTTTTGCCATAAATTGTGAATTAGGATGTTAAACCAAGATTGGGTTAATTAAGGTTGATTTGGAATAAGTATATTAGCACAATTTTGAATTTATTCATAATTGTCAGCAATTGTCATGTTTAGAATAAATTATGGTTAGCGACACTAAATTTGGTATAATTTACATACCAAAAAGTATAAATATGATAAATAAGAGAGAATGGGCCATAATAATAAATGTGACAATGTACATTAAAAGAGTAGTAATGAAATAAGTAAATTAGGAGTAATTTACTTATAGAATTCGTCATAAATGTTAAATTGTTCATTTACCACAAAATATGTAACTTGGTTAAGTTTTGGCCATAAATTATAAACTAGGATATTTAATCTAGTTTCGGCAATGAAATAGGAAATGGCCTAAACTGCATGTTGGGTTAGGACTTGGGCCTAGAATATAAGTATACTAGTAGGCTTGACAAATAAATATAGGCCAAATTTGTCTAAAAAGGGGAAATGGGCTTTTGAAATAAATTGTTAACAATTTATAAACAAAAGAAAAGTATTTTGATAACATCCCTTTTTATAACACATAGACCAGAAGGTTCTAGGGTGACAGAGAGGATAGTGTCTAGGCTTGGGTTTGGAAAATACAAGTTTCCTGCCCTCCCTGGCTATCCCTAACTGATCCGAAGGACGGGATGGTTGTTTTCAAAACCAGATTTGGAAATTAATCAAAAACCCTTTGAACTTAGAAAACATGAATATGCCTAACCCGAGGTTAGACTGAGTTGCGGTGTAAACCTGCCCGGAACCGACCGGCACATCCAGTAACCGCAGCAATATCTGTCTAATGTGAGAGGTTGCGGCTTTAATTTATTAATTAAAGCTAGAACAAGAATGGGAGAGTTAAGTCCATAGGAACACTTAACCAACCTAACACGGTTAAGCTAGAATGGGAAGGTTAAGGAACACTTAACCAACTTAGCACAGTTAAAGCTAGAATGGGAGGGTTAAGTCCATGGGAATACTTAGCCAAATTAACATGTTGACTAGACTAGAAGGTGGGGTTAAGTAAAATTAATACACTTAGCCAATTTAACATGTTAATTAGACTAGAGGTTGGGGTTAAGTAATACACTTAGCCAAATTAATATGTTAACTGGACTAGACCATAGGGTTAAGTAATTAGACTACAGTGGCTATGGCCCCACCGTAGGATGTATAACGTCCTAAAGTGGCAACCCTTTGCTGATATGCACAGCTCCATATCTACAGGTGTTACGGTCGTCTTATCCCCTTTTGCCCGGCTCATGCACGCACATGGCCTGGTCGGTTTGCGCCGCCCATACCGTCCTCCATGTTTGGATGTCTTAAAATCAGTCCAGTAAGCATGACCCTTCTCCGACCTAGTTCGAAGTATATGTTTGATACCTACTCCGGGTTACTGACTGAAAAGGGTCCTACACACAAGATGATACAAGCTTCCCCTAGGGTTGCATCCCCACTACTAGGATTTCTACTGGTTATGCCTAACAGTCCAACATGTAAAACAGGTTAAGTTGTCGGGCCTATATATGTAAATATTACCCCACCGCCACAAGATTTACTTAACCATTACTGATCAAAGCAAGTTTACTTATCAAAGTTGCATAACCTCAAAGTATAAAATAGGTTAAGTTTGTGGGCCTATACATATATATAAATATTACCCACTGCCACAAATGTGACATGATAAATTAACCACTAGCGATTTAGATCTATAAAGGTAGATCTAGTATGATGATATTTAAGATCCACAATTGTGACATGATAAATTAACCACAAGCGAATTAGATCTACAAAGGTAAATCTAGCATGATAATATTAAGATCCACAATTGTCACATGATAAATTAACCACAAGCGAATTAGATATATAAAGGTAGATCTAGCATGATAATATTTAAGATCCACTATTGTGACATGATAAATTAACCACAAGCGAATTAAATCTATAAAGGTAGATCTAGCATGATAATATTAAAATCCACAACTGTGACATGATAAATTAACCGCAAATTAATTAGATCTATAAAGATAGATCTAGCATGATAAAGTTTAAGATCCACATCATAGTTATGTCGTAGATTCAAAAGTCCCAATAGATCTGATAAATATTTAGATCCAAGTCATAGAATAATATAGATTCACAAATTATGATAGATCCAATATGATTCAATCAAACATATATCCAAATCACAGTCATACCACGTTTACTTTTAATTATTTAAATCTAAAAGTAACTAACTCACTGTGTTTGGATTTTAGAAGATAGAAAAGAAATTGTTGGTGTTGAATCTCAGATATATTATTGAAATACTTGATTCTTTAAACTTGATTTGAAGAAGAAGAAAGGATTAGACTCAGTTCAGACACTAAAAGCATTTGGCCTCCATTGTTTTTAGTATGAGAAAACAAGAGATATGAGGGTATTTATAGCTGCCAGCCTCCAGAATTCGAACGCCACCTCATCCCTAGGGGGAATCGGGCTATGGGTCGACACCCACTTGGGTCCGAAAGCCCAAAAACTACTATGGGCGCACTTGGCAGGTGCGCCAGTGTAAAAATGCCTTAGCGCACTTGTCAAGAGTGCCAGTTATCCCGTTTTGATCGTTAAACTTCTACTGTTCACAACTTCTTCATACGTTATCCATTTTACGCAAACCAGGTGCCTATCTTAACCGGAATTTTGAGATGGACGCAATGATGTAGTCCGTTTCCCTTAATTCTTAATATTAAATTATGTATTCTTTAATTTATCCTCTTTTAATGTTGTAGAAATACAAGGTGTTACAGTCATCATCCAGAATAAATTGTTTATCGTTAAGCCATGGAAACCTTGTTTGAGTAACGTAGCGAACTGTGTGAAGGTTGTGCCTGTTTGGATTAAAATGTGCAACATACCACTTGTAGCTTGGTCGAAGCGAGGTGTAAGTTGGTTGGCAACGAGAGTAGGGAAATTTTTGTGTATGGATACTAATACAAAAAGCTTGAATAGACTGGGATTTGCTAAATGCATGATGGAAGTCTCTGCTAACTCTCCACTACCGGACTCTTTTCCAGTACGAAACTTAGATGGTACTATCCAATTTGTTAAAGTTTTATACCTTTGGAAGCCAGTGTTATGCCTACAATGAAATGTTTATGGTCACTTAGATGCAAACTGCCAAAGTCAGAAGCAAAGGGTCAGAGAAAATGTTGTTAAAGGTATAGTTATTCCAGAAGACACAGAGAAACAGAAAAAAGAAACTACCAAGGAAAAGGAGAAAATGGGAGAAGAAACTGATGTAGTGAAGAATGGTTGGTCTAAAAGAGTTTCTCAATGTTCGCGCATTGCCACCAAGGTTAATACCTGGACCATACTGACCAAGAGAAAAAATCCAGTCAGATTTACAGGCAGAGAGAAGGGGAAGCAGGTGGTTGTTGATGTCACTCCTCCGCCGATAGTTTCAAATGTGGCTGGTACTTCTAACGCCTTTCTCACACTTAATTTTATATAAAGTGGACAACTCAACTCATGAAATAAGAAACAAGATAGAGCACGGTGATATAGAACCAATATGTATGAATGACAAAGATGAAGGAAGAGAGGCGGATGAATTAGTAGGAACTGAAACTGTTAAGGGTAAAAGTACTTTGAGTCAAATTGAGTACGTGCATCAGAACTCGAAGTTGGATGCAATACTTGTTGTGACTCCCTTGCAGCTTGATCATATTGCAAGAAATACACAAGATGATCAGATAACTATGGTAGATGAGATTTTGACTCAATCTTTTGGAACTCCTACAGCAAAAACTAATGCTAGCTTAGGTAAGCTCAACAATGCAAAACTTAATGATAATGTTAGTACTATAATGTCGGAGACAACTTCTGAGGATGTGTAGAATTAAGCTTCTACATTAGAGACCATAGGCATGACAACTCCTGTTCAACCTGTGCCGCCAGACATAACACTCTAAGTTCAAGTGCCCTTGCAACTTAACTCTTCAAGTACAAGTGCTATCGAAACAGCCAGAATGGATCATTTACATGCAATCAATGCTGACATTAAGTTATCTCCAACTGTCTTCATGCTGAGCTAGAAAATAGTCATGTTAACGCACCGGAGAGTTAGTTGTCGAGAAGAAATTAGAGACTTCTAAAACTTTTTGTTTTGGTATAATCTTCGACCAATTGCACACTGCTTAGCTTGATTCAGTTTCGGCAGTCCTACAAAAAAATATAATGAGCTGTAAGAAGAAAGAGAGAAAATCTCCAAAGGTCACTGATGTTTTGGCTAACCCATACGTGCACATAGCTCCCCCTTCTGCTTTCAAGGCTCAGCCACCAGGCATTATCACTGACCAAGTGACACCTAGCTCAAAAGAAAAAACTGGAACTAAAACTCATGTTACTAGGAGTATGAAAAAGGAGATGCTGAGAAATCTCAATGGAAAAGGATAGGTGACTTCTTTAGGCAATGTAGTTCCTCTGTGAAAAAAAGTGTAACTTAAATGTAATGTGAGCTTAAAAAACGATATTGTGTAAGAGGTAGTTTGTCTTCCCTGTGTGGAAGCCTTTGCCGATATGCCTCTTGTGTATCACCAATACCCCATGTATTTACTTGTTTTTTTGAATAAAACAATGTTACAGATCACTATAAAAACCGATCAGCCTTGCAAAAAAATTAAAATTAAAATTTTATATCATATATATATAAGAGGCTTAGGAAGTATATATATTTGAAATCATAAGTTTATAATCCTTAAATGATTAAAAAACATTTTTGAGAAGAGTTTAAATCAATTTGAAAATATTTTAAAATCAATTTAAAAAGAGATAATTTGAAAAAAAAAGTTTGAGTGCTATTCAGAGTTTTACATACTAACTAGACTCTATATAACGACCTGGAAAATCTGAACCAATTTAAAATTTTTTAATTGGCTATTTTAGTGGATTTTAAATATTTTAAATAATAAAGATGAAAAGTGAGTTTGAATCGAAGTTTGAAAATAAATATAATTAATTCTAATTATAAATAAGGCCTGAATGGCGCGGTAGTTTCAAAATTTGAATTCAAACTTTGACTGACTGTACCGGGTGCAAAATAAAATGGATTTGAGTGAAACCAAAAATATTTAAATCTGTGAGTGAATATCTTTCTAACGAATCTGAAAAATCGCAGTTTCATAGCGGGAAGCAAAAGTTATGGCCAAATGAATTTTCAGAAAGGTCGCTATAGAATTTATATAGCCCGTGAAAATAGACATTTTGCAAACGACCTCGGAATTCGACGAAACCACTTTTGTTGGATCCGGGATGTGAAGTTATTGCTAGGTTTCAAATTTCATAATTTTTGAAGCTAGTATGTGAGCGTGGAAAAGTAAAATGTGTTTTGGTCAATTACTGTCAAATTGGATCGACCAGAAAAGGGTCATTTTTCAAACGATCTCAGAATTCGACGAAACTAGTTTTGTTGGGACCGTATCATCAAAACATAGCTAGATTTATTTTTCGAGGATTTTTAGAATCAGTATGTGGCCCCGGCAAATTGAAATGTCCGTTCAAATCAAATATCAAATGTTTTATATTATAATTTGAAGAAAAACTGACTGAAACATTCGAATGGGCCTACGAAACATATCCTATTGTGTTCGGAATGGGGGTATTTAGCTGGGGACGACAGTCGTTGGGTCTGGATTGGGGTTCGGGTGTGAAAGAGGGTATTTTCGAAATTTAAAAATATATAAATTAAATGGAAAAATCTTATTGGCTATTAGCCCACTTTGTGAACTGGGCAACATAAAGTCGAGATGTGAAACATTGAAGAACTTAGAGAGCCTCATAGCGGGTCGGATCGGAGATACGTTGCTGATCGGATCGGAGTGCCGCTACTATTTGGTTTAAGGAGACACTGCTACCCGGATCGGAGCGTTGCTCACTGTTAATCGGAGCGGAGGGCCACCCACTTGCTACAGAGGTAGATCGGAGCGGAGCGGGGCAAAGTAAATAAAGAATTAGCCCTAAGTTAATCCGGGTCGGATCGGATACTCCGATCCGAACCCCCTGTACAGGATCTTCCGAACCGGACCAGAAATCCCCATAACTTCCCCCATGATCGCCTGAAGATGCGGAGCGGTTATGACCAGTTCCTACCCACAACGTCCACTTCTCTGATGCGTTGTCAACACAGAAATCCATCCGAACCCAAGGCTGATGGGATGGATGACACGTGGCTCTGATCCGGATCGGGTTCTGAGCGAATTTTCACCTATAAATACCCTGTCTGGAGACAATGAAGGGATCTTCTTCTTTTTGGCACTTTGAGAGTTCAACCACTTTCATAACCCGAATTCCAGCACTCCCGGATAATCCAAATCGTCTTTTAACATTTGTTTTTAGACAATTGAGTGAATGTACGTGAGTTGTGAGAGAAATTGAGTGAATATCTCATTGTAATTGCAACAATATCATTGAGAATAGTGACTGACAAGTGGACGTAGGCATTTCTTCGCCGAACCACTATAAATTCTGTGTGTTCATTTTACTTTTGATCTTATTTCATTCTGTTTTTAGTCAATTTGGGTGTTATAACCACTTTTTTGTCTAACATTTTGGTGCTTTCACTGAGAACCATCTGAATTCTCCGTTTTTCGGGATTATCGTTCTACTTTATGGACCGTTGAGTTCAAAGAAATTAATCCTCAAGTTTCGACGCTCTTGGATATTTGTTGAATTGATTGTTGAAGAACCATGGCCAAAGGAAAAGGCAAAGAAGTTCAATCTAGTCGAGGAAATGGAGTTGGCGAAGATCAGCAAAATGCGGTCGTGACAAGGTCTCGTGGGCAGAGCTCAGCAGCAGGACGAACCGATACAGGAAACCCGAACCGCCTTCAGGGGGAGAGCTCCGATCCGATCCGGGTAGGAGATTCTGAAGCAGTGCATTCCCCCAACCTGAACCGACCCGAGCAACTTTCCCTACACCGACCCGACCTGGCTTTCCATCTCCGACCCGAACAGACTTCCCAGCTCCGACCCGACCCGATTTCCCATCTCCGAACCGACCCGTCACTTGGTGATGTTGGAACCTCTACTAGAGCCCCTACAAATGCTCCGATTCTAGCCACCAGGGTCAATGATCAGGTCAATCCATCCGCGCCCATTACTCAAGGAGATTTCTCGCGCCTACTTGACATGCTTGAGAGTACTAGGGAGGCTATGAAAATCCACGAGCACACCAATCTCATGATGCAAGAAAATATGAGACTCATGAGCAGGGAAATTAGCGAACTCCGTAGACAGAGAACCCCATCACTAGTTCGTCACACACCAGTGGATCAGTCTTCTTCTTCCGAGGAAGAGCGACCCCGTGAACGAAGGCCGCTCGAACGACCTCATAATTTGGAGCAGCTGACATTCGGATCTTTGGGGTCTCGCGAGGATATTGCACGAGCACTAGGAAACAATGATCCCACTCAGGGGCAAAGGCTCCAGTCCCCTCCTCCTGAGATCGACCGGGAGCGTAGGGAACGGAGTAGAGTAGAAGCAGCTCAAAGAAGAAGGGCATCTCCTGAACAAGAGCCCAGAAGGAACCCGGATACCAGGGCCAGGGAACCTGAACGGCCCCTAACTAATGCTGATGTACAGGCAATGGTACGCCAGATTATGTCCGAGAGTCGGAACTATACCAATGAAGATTATGGCATTGAGCGAAGCCATACTCCTTTCACCGACGACATCCTCGACTTTCAGTTTCCCCGGCGTTTTAACCTGCCACAGATGGACAAGTACAATGGGAGAACTGATCCAGGACAGCATTTGATGCGATACTCGTGGCTCATGAATGCTGCTGCTGCTCCTGATGCAGTGAAGTGTAAGGCATTCCCGATCTATTTAGAAGATGTGGCGCTGTTATGGTTTACCCGACTTCCCCCTCGTTCGGTATCGAATTATAGGGAATTGAGCGAACGTTTTATGAATCAGTTTCGACTCCATACCCGAAAGTCCAAAAGTGTTATTGAATTATCAAGAATTAAGTAGGCGCCAGGAGAATCTTTGAGGTATATCTTGACCGTTTTAACTTAGCTGTGACTGAAGTTAGTGACCCGCATGAGCCCACCATCTTGATGGCATTAAAGGAAGGAGTCGATCCTGAATCCGAGTTTGGAGATTACCTTTCTGGGAAGACACCCTCCACGAGAGAGATATTCTATGAAAAGGCCGATATTTATTTAAGACGAGAGGAGGCCAGGGCAAACCGAAAGAGAAAGTCTGAAGCGACTTCAAAAGAAAATGTTCAGAGTAACGTCGCCGTGAAGCAGTCTGGGGAAAGTTCCAGAAAAGTTGAAGTAAATGTGGGAAACAAGAGTGGAAACAACAATTCTGGAAACGGGGGCAACAACAATAACCGTAATGCGAACGATAACAGAAGAAATAGAAATAGGGGAAGTGATTCTAGCAAAAGGCCCCGATTCCAGACTTATGAGAATTATACACCGCTGAACGACACTCTGGAGAACATTTACCTGGATACATACAATGTTTTGCAATATAAAAGAACGCCACCTTGTGACTCGACAGAGAAAGAAATGGCAACTGGGAAGTTTTGTTTGTTTTATGGAACTCATGGGCATTCAACCAATGAATGTCGGCATTTGAGAGATGTGATTGAGAAGCTTCTGCGCGAAGGGAAACTGGATGAATATAAGGTTGCCCCGAGGGACAGGGGGCAAGGAGAGCAGGCTCCAAAACAGATTCAATCTGCTCCAAAGCCTACAGCGCAGCAGAAAGGCAAGGGAATTGTTATCAACTCCATAGTGGGTGGACCTCACCCAGCAATCCGTAGTTTTAGAGCAATGGATCAATATGTAAATGCTGCCAAGCACGCAGATGTGAATGAAGGTGATGATTTGGAAGATATCGCCCCCATAAAACAACAGAAGACAATGTTTGACGACGTGGTATTCCGCAGCAGAGATAATACTGGGATCCAATCACCCACTGATGATCCGTTGGTCATTACTACCACCATTGGGCCGGCCTTGGTTCATAAGGTGTTAGTAGACAACGGAAGTTCTGTTAATATTTTATTTAAAAAGTCATTCAATCAGATGAAGCTTGAATCTGAAGATTTGAAGCCATGTGAAGGATGGATCAGAGGCTTCAACGAGGCGTCAACAGCTCCCATTGGGTACATAGAATTTCCCGTGACCTTGGGGCAAGGAGAACGCCGAAGAGTGCGGATGCTTCAGTTCGTAGTGTTGGACGTAGATTCGCCTTATAATGCATTTTTGGGGAGGCCTGCCCTTGCTGAGTTCAGAGCTTGCATCGCCCCTTGGTGTTTATTGCTTAAGTTCCCAACTGAAGTCAAAACTGGAGTAATGAGAGGGGATCAAGTTTCCGGACGGGCCTGCTATGTTGCCGAATTAAAGATGTTGATGAAAGGACTTAACATCGAGAGTAAAGATGCCTCGCCTCCCCCAAAGGCGGGCTCGGCGTAGCAATTAGAGAGATCGACCCCGAAGGAGTTGCCCAAAGGAACGCCTGAAGACCTGGATCCCAGAAAAGACGAGGAACCACAGACTAGAAATGCAACTCCTAATGAAGCGACAGTGGAAATTCCCATTGATGAAGCTGATCCAACAAGAGTTTTGAAGATTGGATCTCAATTGGATCCACGTCGGGCCACAGAACTAACGGACTTCTTGAAGGCGAACTTGGACGTGTTTGCCTGGACCCACGCTGACATGTGTGGGATATCGCCATCCATCATAAGTCACACACTAAATGTAAACCCGAAACATCTGCCTGTGAAGCAAAAGAGATGTATGCTGGGCCCAGAGAGGTCGGCTGCTCTCAAAGAAGAAGTGGAGAAGCTGAAACAGAATGGATTTATTCGAGATTCGACATATCCTGACTGGATATCGAATCCCGTCTTAGTAAAGAAGCCGAATGGAAAGTGGCGGACTTGCATTGATTTTTCAGATTTGAACAAAGCTTGCCCGAAAGATAGTTTCCCACTTCCCAGGATTGACTAGCTTGTAGATTCGACAGCGGGTCATGAACTTCTCTCTTTCATGGATGCATATTCCGGATACAACCAAATTCCTATGCACGTGCCAGATCAAGAGCATACGAGCTTCATTACGAATTTGGGGTTATATTGTTATGTTGTAATGCCATTCGGATTGAAAAACGCCGGAGCCACTTATCAGCGCCTGGTGAACAGAATGTTTTATAATCAAATAGGGAAGACTATGGAAGTTTATGTGGATGATATGCTTGTCAAATCGAAACAGTCTTCCAGCCATACGCAATACTTGGCAGAAATGTTTCGTATCCTGCGAAAGTATCGGATGAAGTTGAATCCTCTGAAATGCTCATTTGGAGTGGCATCAGGAAAGTTTCTAGGCTTCATAGTGAGCTCCCGAGGAATTGAAATCAATCCTAGCCAAATAGCAGCGATTAGAAACATTGAAGAGCCGAGAAAAATTAAAGATGTCCAAAGTCTTGCAGGGAAAGTAGCCGCGTTGAGTAGATTTATCTCCAAAGCCACAGACAAATGCGTCCCGTTTTTTGATTTGATTAAAAGGGGAAAGAAAAACTTCGAATGGACTCCGGACTGTGTTGAGGCCTTTCGAAATTTATTGGAATTGCTAGAAAAACCACCGATTTTGTCAAAACCGGTGGATCACGAAGAATTGTTTGTTTACTTGGCAGTCTCGGCTCACGCCGTTAGCACAGCCTTGGTTCGAGAAGAAGACAAAGTGCAAAGGCCAGTATATTATGTAAGCAAGAAATTAGCAGCGGCAGAACGCAACTACCCAAAGATTGAGAAGCTCGCTTACAGCCTCCTAATCACATCCCGAAAACTTCGTCACTATTTCCAAGCTCATCCAATAACCATATACACTGACCAGCCCCTGAGGCAGGTGTTGCAGAGACCCGAGGCATCGGGAAGGTTGATCAAATGGAATATAGAATTAAGTCAGTTTGATTTAAATTTTCAACCACGAAAGTCGATTAGGGGGCAAGCTCTGGCAGACTTTATAGCAGAGTTCACTATCCCAGAGGAGGAAGTGATCAACGACAAAGTGGTCAAGTCCGAAGATGAGTTAAAGATAGATCCATGGAAGCTATACACAGATGGAGCCAAGAACGACCGAAGGTCCGGAGCTGGAATCGTCTTAGTCACTCCTGAAGGACGGTTGTTATATTACGCTCTACGATTAGAATTTTCGGCGACTAACTATGACTCTGAATATGAAGCCCTGATTGCCGGGCTGAAGCTTGCTAAAGACCTCGGAATAAAAATGTTGGACATATTCTGTGACTCCAAAATTGTTGTTTGCCAAGTGCGAGAGGAATTTGTGGCTTGGGGACCTCGACTTATCGCCTACCTCGGGAAAGTGAGAGAGCTATTGAGCAACCTGGAGCGGTACAGTATAACACATATCCCAAGAGCCGAAAACCAGAAGGCGGACAGGCTGGCAAAGCTAGCCAGTTCCGACAATCCAGAAGAGACTGAAATAATTCCAATTGAAACATTGGAATCGCCAAGCTTTGAGTCGATGGAAATTGAGTTCGCTTTCGAAGCGGAAACGGAGAAGGAGTCGTGGATGACCCCAATTAAGAACTTCCTTAAGAATGGGACACTCCCATCAAAGAAGAGTGAGAAAAGGGCAATACTTCGCAAGGCTATCAGATATGTCATACAAGATGATACTCTTTATAGGCAAGGATTTTCTATGCCCCTGTTACGATGTATAGCACACGACGACATCAAACGTGTACTAAGAGAAGTGCACGAAGGTGAGTGTGGGGATCATACAGGAGGTCAGACTTTAGCGAAAAAGATATTGCGATATGGATACTTCTGGCCCACAATTAATAAAGATGCAGCTGATTATTCACGACGCTGCGATAAGTGCCAGAGATTCGCCAAATTCCCCAGAGCACCGTCGACCCAACTCAAATCAATGGTGAGTCCTTGGCCATTTGCCACGTGGGGAATTGATATTATTGGAGTTCTACCGATTGCTAAAGGAGGAGCGAAATATGCAATAGTCGCTGTGGACTATTCTACGAAGTGGGTGGAAGCTGAGCCCTTAACCAAAATCACGGCGAGAAAGGTGATAAGTTTCGTGGTTAGAAATATTATATGCCGATTCGGGATCCCAAGGACCATTATAACTGACAACGGAACCCAGTTCGATGGTACTGAATTCAGAAATTTCTGCCAGAAGTATAAAATCGACAAGCGATACACTGCGGTTGCTTATCCGCAGTCGAACGGGCAAGTTGAAGCAATAAACAAAGTAATAAAATCCATCCTCAAGAAACGGTTAGAGCGCGCAAAGGAAAAATGGGTTGACGAATTGCCCTTAGCTTTGTGGGCATATCGGACAACATTTAAGACGGCTACTGGTCATACCCCTTTCTCTCTCTCTTTTGGCTTAGAAGCAGTAATCCCAGTAAAGCTTGAAGTCCCTTCCCACCGGGTGACGTATTATGACCCGATGACGAATCGGGCACTCTTACTCGAGTCTCTTGATGAAATCGAAGAAAAAAGGGACGAAGCGGATTTGCGTGTGGCAAGACATCAACGTCAGATGGCACGCTATTACGACAAAAAAGTTCGCCTTAGGACTTTTGAACCAGGAGATTTGGTGCTAAAGAGAGTCTTTCCATCCCTTCCTCACCACGACCCAAAGTGGGAAGGACCCTTTGTCATCCAACGGAAACTTGAAAAAGGAACCTTCAAGTTAACGACCGTAGATGGCGAAGAAGTCCCTAGGGCATGGAATGCCCAACACTTGATGCGATATTTGGACTAGAAATGTTGTACTCTTTGCTATTTCTCTTATGAACTCTGTAATAAGGCACGACTTTCCTTAGGAAAATCTGATGATATGAATAAAGGACTATAAAGTGGATGTAGGCTGCGACTTAGCTGAACCACTATAAAAATATCATGTGTTATTTACTTTTATGCAATATATATATACATTCATCGACTATTCTGTTGTGATTATGGAATATAAAATGATTCAAAACCTGAAAGGTTGAAGACAGTTTAAACGTAAGAAAAAGCACAACGACAATTTGTGCGACAAGACATAAAAGAATGAGAAAACGACATTCTTAACTCTAACTCTCCAGAGAGAGAGAGTATAAAAGCGTCTCCGACTGAGCGCTGAGAAAGAGATCCTTCCCCGCTGAAGGATCGGAGAGTGAATAAATTGCTGAGCTCGAACTCTAACTCTCCAGAGAGAGAGAGAGAGTATAAAAGGACGGGAAGACGACGTCCTCTGAGGCGTGAAGGTGCACCCAGACAAGAGACCGCCTCAGTAAGAACTCTAACCTGAATATAAGACAGGAGAGTATAAAAGAAATGCCAGAAAAAACGACAGGCATTGATGACACAGAAAATGCAACCCCGTCAGAAAATCGGGAGCATTCAGATTACTTGATTAAGCCTTAAATAATTTTTTGAGATTGACTGGGGGCATATATGTATACACATATTTCCTCCCTCCGTAACTTCATTTCATAACTATAGTAAGACATGCATTTTTACATAAGTGCAGAACTACTGACAAACATACAGTGCAGAAAATGAATTATTTTTTATTTCCGAATGAATGAATTTGTACAGGAAAATAGCCAAAAAGAAGGTGCAAGAGCCACCCTCATAGCAACAATTATTGATCTACCAAATACCAAAACAACGTAAGACAACCCACTATTTAGATTTCGAGTGAGGCTTGGACTTCTTGGCGGCTTTCTCCGCATCCTTTGCCTCTTTCTTGGCCTCCGTCAAGATGCGCTTTGATTTTTTCTTTCCCGAAGATGCGGCGCTGAAATCGGTTGACTTCTTCCCGGAGGGCGGAGCGCTGGAATCAAGAGAAGATTTTTTTGCAAGTTCCTCTGTAATAGATCTAGTTGAAAGCTTAACAACTAGCCTTGATCCCGCATCAACAACAGCGAGAGGCTTGAGGATTTCAGGGTCTATGTCTTCAGCTTTTAACTGCAAGCGTTTATCTTGGTCAGCTTTCATTGCAGCCAAAGTAACATCATCTGCACTTTTCGACTCCCCGACTATTGCTACTTCTGGATCTTCCTCATGTCCTCCGTCGCCACCATCATCCTTTAAGGCTGCTATCATTTCTTCATCATGGGGAGTGTCAGCCTTAGACGGTTCGCTTCCTTTTCCCAAATCTATAGGAGCAGCCTTGTCCTTCCCCTCTTTTGCCTTCTCTGTAGGCTCTGCCCCAGACACGGCTCCCTGAGTCACATCTGTCTTTCCGGATAGCTCAGTACCTACAGAGTGAGAAGCAACAGTTATCAACTCAGGAGAAAATAATGGGTTTTCCATCGATTGCTCAATCACGTGGTGAAAGGTAGAAATAGCCTTGACGAATTGAGGAGAAAAGGTAGGGATACCTTCCGAAGACTTCTCGGCAGGGGTAACTGCTGTCTCTGATGCCGTTTCAAGAATAGGAGATAACAGAGTTGTTCGAGGGATTCCTGGGTGTTCAGGATCATACCCCTCTACTTCAGGAGTTGCGGGGGCAGTAGAAGAGGAACCAGCCTCGGGAATGTTCTTCTGTTTAGTCCTCCGCCTTTCTTCTTCCATAGCATCAGCAATGAGGCGGCGCCCTTCAGCTAGGCGTTCTGGCTCATCATCCCTTAAGTATTTCTCCATCAGCTTGTCTTCATCGATGGAATCGACCTTGAGCTCTTCTTTTTCCCACTCAACGATCTGACTCCATACTTGGACTAGGGTAGATGGATAATCCTCAATCCAAGAAATGTTCCGGCGACGGATGATATGTGCAAAGAATTCAATTATTAATTCGCCGAAACCCTGAATCTCTGCCTCCGCCTCTGACAATTGTTTGCGGGCCTCCTCCGCAGATTTGATAGCACAATCAACGTTGCCCTCCGCCAGGGCAGCTCTGATCTCCGCCTCCAGTAGCTTTGAAGCCAAGTCAGCATTTTTCTTTTCTAGCTCAGCATTCCACCTCGCCAACTCGGCATTTTTCCATTCAAGGTCAGTGTAAGCAAGGCGCGTTTTAGCGGCATCTGACTTAGCTTAGCATCTTCAGCTTGCTTTTTTAACTCAGAACGCTCTTGAGTGTGAGATTCAAGCAAATCATGATAACGTTTCTGCATATCTTCAAATTGTTGTTTGAAATTAGAAGCGTCCCTTTGAGCAACAGCGAGCTGGGCCTGTGTGTCCTCTAAATCTTTTCCTAGGTTCTTTAAGGCCTTTGCATCTTCTTCCGCGGTTTTTTGCATTGAATCAGCATTCGTGATTAGAGTACAGATGATTCGGGAGAGGTTGCATGAATATTTGAACATTTCATAATACTGTTTTTCGACCGCGTCTATCTTTGCTTTGGCCTCATCTGCCCACTTGGAAGAGATAGGTTCGAGGGCAGGTAAAAAAGTCAAAGTCTCGAAGTAATGTTTGGTAAATTGCTCCTCCAAATACGCCCGCTTGATTGCGGTTTCAGCGTCTAGTGGTGGAGGGGCGGGGATCGTCAATTCAGTGTCCCTGTGTGTGGAGGATTCAATAGTTTCTTTATCTGTTCTAGGCCGTTTAGCAGGGACCTTGCGTTTACTTCGCGATTCAGTATCTTTTGGTGGACTTCTCTCTCTAGTGCGCTTTTCTTGGGAAGAGGTGGAGTCTTTTGATTGTGGCATGTCCTCTTCCCTACGACTTTGATAACCACTATATTTCTCTTGGTCCGACCGAACGGGAGAGCGAGAACGCGAGGTTCGAGAGCGATAGGGTTCATATGGCCTTCTCTCCTCCCTACCGCGATCGTCGCGGCGATCATACTCGATATCCTGAGGTGGGTTAGACATGCTGCGGCGGAGCTTCCTGATATCATAGTAGGATCGGGACATCGTGCCTGCACAATATGACAAATGAAATTCAGAATCAATAGTTTCACAGAGAGAGAGGTGCGATGAATGTTAATGCAATTGTGTAAAGTGTGTCCTAAGTGGTGTGTTTCCCCCCAACCAACCCGAGTCCGAAGCTAGACTAGTACGGGCAGGCTCTTTGGCCTTAGCAGGAGTAGTCTCTTCAGAAGAGGTGAAGACTAAAGGGTCCTTCCTAAAATCCTCTGAAGTGTATATAGTTTCAGGTAAGGGGAGATCCCCCAAACCCTGAAATAATGGGCCATCAGTGCTAGGGACATCTCCCTCGGAAGCGTCAGCTGGCGACTCTTTAGAAGATGTTGACCTTTCTGGAGAAATGGCATCCTCAGGAGCAGTATACCCTTCGCGATGCTTTTTAGCCAGGTTAGCCAATTCATCGTCTTGAATAGAGGATGGAGAAGGTGAAGTTTGAAGAGACATTGTAGGAGCTCCCGAGCCTTCTCCTGTCTCTGGGACTACATCCACTGGAGGAATATATACGTATGGAGCCGTCCCATGACCGATACTACAAAAAAACAGATAGTAGTCCATGAAAATGAAGATATTCGTCCTTAATGACTTCATCAATAGTCAGGAACTTCTGATCTCCATTAAGGAGCTGGTGCATCTGGTCAAAGAACACCTGATCTGATATTTGTTTTGGATTGTCGACTGCAAACACAAAGAAAAACAAGTTAAGGTGATGACTTGAATGTATAGAGCCAGGATTTAGAAGATCAGTGCTTTACTTGATTTCGTCCATCTCCGGCACACCCAGGTTGTCGCTTCACGTAAAACCATTCCATTCTGGAATCTCCAGCTTTACTACTGAATGGCGTTGAAATTATCTTCCTCTTAGGAACGGACTCAAAATAGCAAAAAGAAGGAGTTTCTCGAGTCCGATGCTTGAAGTTGTAGAAGAAATGAACGTCATCGAAAGTGAGCTCTATGCCTAAGATCTCACGGTATGCTATATATAAAGTGTGTAAGTAAGCATAAGAATTGGGATGCAGCTGCATGTGGGCAATCCGCATTTGTCTTAGAAAATCTACGATGAAGGGAGAAAATGGAGGGATAGCACCGACCATGCACATCAACCGAGTGATTGCCATGTATCCTTCTAGAGGGTTGTGGGGATGGTCAGATCTCGAAGGCACTAGAGTGTCCTTTTTCATTATCCCGTATTTTAAACAAATTCGGATAAGCCGGTCGTTGTCAATTGTTGATTCAACAGAATCTTGGGGTGATTCCAATATGACAGCCGATTCAAACTCATCAGGAGCCCGGTCGTCACCTATCCCTCCTTCCTCTTCAAAACCTAGAGAAACTTCATTCTCCGAAGACACCTCGTCACTTTCACGATTTCCAGCCTCGTAGTCTGAACCCTCATTATTCCATTCTGGATCCGACGGAGAAGATATGTCCTCGAGAGTAATTTTGTTGGAGGTTTCTGGGGCCTCTTTCTTCTCGGCTAGTCTGGAAGAGCGTCTGGGTCTCATTGTCATAAAACTATTGAAGAAGCAATAGCACAAATTAGAGTAAATTAGCCCATATCCCCCCGTGCATGTGTGCAAACTAAAGTGTAAACAATGTATGCGGAAAGTGCAAATTAAATGTTTAAAGGTGCGATGCAAAAGTTTGGAAAAATATAAAGAATTGAAGTAGTTCTTGATGTCCAGTTATGTTTGCAAGGCACTATCCTAACTGTCCATTAAGTTGAAGATTATGCCAAAAGTTGATTGGGCCAGTTAAACAAGTTTTTATGCATTAAGGTGGACTGCTCTTCGGTTCGGTTCGGGCGCGTTCATTGGGATCGGATCGGGGATGCGACCTCGACTTGGGCTCGGATAAACTGTGGAACTAAGAAATCAAAATCGGATCGGCTTGGAGGTAGAGTCCCCTGACGGTTCGGATCGGATCACGAAGTCATACTTCTCCTCCTTTTATCTTACAATACGACCCGATCAGGTTAGGAAAGCTCCCTTCCCCCCTTTTTAACTATTTGCTCCGACCCGATCCGATCTTCTGAACTTCTTTTCTTTTCTTTTTCCCCTTTCTTTACTTGCCCCGACCCGATCCGACTTCCTGAACCTCTTTTCTTTTCCCTCTCATCCATCTTCTGTACTCCAACCCGAACCGATCCCCTCAATCCTCTTCTTCTTCTTCCCCTTCCTCAACCATAGTCAAACCCACATCCATCTCCAAAAGCATCAGTTAAAGACGAGCGCATGCCTCATTTAACCTCTCAGCGCCTCGAGATGGTGGTAGAACCACCCACGACAACGACAGAGGAGGAGGGAGACACAACATCGAAGCAGGAGAGGATCAGTGCTCAAATAATTCGAAATTAACCGCAAATCTCAATTGAAACCTGTTGTTATAAAATTGATTCTGAAAGTTAGAGTTCCAGAGTGGAATCGGTCAAGCGAAGAGCAATAAAGAAAGAAAGATGGAGGAAGATGAAGGCTGGACTTATATAGGAAAACAGGGTGACTATTCGTCTCCCCGTTCGGACCGGATCGGCAGTCCAGTAGCAAAGCTTGGCCCAATACTCCAGTGAAAAATAGAGAGAAGAGGGGGTATGTTCGGATCGGAATCCAAACCGAACAGAATTCTGAAACGCAGTAGTGAATTAAATTGAGACTCGAAGAAGGAGATGAAAACACAAGGAAAATCAAAGGAAAAATTACCTAGAAGACGCTGTACAATGGCAATCAAAGTATGCTCCGTCTCCAACAGAAGCATCCTTTGAGGCGGCAAAATGTTAGCCCACTTTGTGAATTGGGCAACACAAAATTGGGATGTGAAACATTGAAGAACTTAGAGAGCCTCATAGCGGGTCGGATCGGAGATACGTTGCTGATCGGATCGGAGTGCCGCTACTATTTGGTTTAAGGAGACACTGCTACCCGGATCGGAGCGTTGCTCACTGTTAATCGGAGCGGAGGGCCACCCACTTGCTACAGAGGTAGATCGGAGCGGAGCGGGGAAAAGTAAATAAAGAATTAGCCCTAAGTTAATCCGGGTCGGATCGGATACTCTGATCCGAACCCCCTGTACCGGATCTTCCGAACCGGACCAGAAATCCCCATAACTTCCCCCATGATCGCCTGAAGATGCAGAACGGTTATGACCAATTCCTACCCACAACATCCACTACTCTGATGCGTTGTCAACACAGAAATCCATCCGAACCCGAGGCTGATGGGATGGATGACACGTGGCTCCGATCCGGATCGGGTTCTGAGCGAATTTTCACCTATAAATACCCTGTATGGAGACAATGAAGGGATCTTCTTCTTTTTGGCACTTTGAGAGTTCAACCACTTTCATAACCCGAATTCCAGCACTCCCGGATAATCCAAATCTTCTTTTAACATTTGTTTTTAGACAACTGAGTGAATGTACGTGAGTTGTGAGAGAAATTGAGTGAATATCTCAATGTAATTGCAACAATATCATTGAGAATAGTGACTGACAAGTGGACGTAGGCATTTCTTCGCCGAACCACTATAAATTCTGTGTGTTCATTTTAATTTTGATCTTATTCTATTCTGTTTTTAGTCAATTTGGGTGTTAGAACCACTTTTTGGTCTAACATTGGCCATCGTTCACTTCTCTTTCTTCCCAAACCCGTAACCCACCCTGTTGAACGGCGGAAACCCTCTTCCTCCTTCTCTCCTCGATCTCGCCCAAACCACACCACAAAACCGCATGCTCCTTTGGAAGATTTTGACGATCCCACTCTCCCCTTTAAATCCGAACCACTCTCTCCCTTTCCATCGCGAGTTGCTCGAGATATCCCGATCGAAAGAGGCGTCGTTCGAGGCCAATATCCTCCCCCGATCCTTCGTCGAGCTGAGCAGGACCACCACGCACGAGAAGCCCTTCCGTAGCGCTTCAACGCAGTGGAGTCCGATCATCCAGTTGTGCTTCAGTTTTTGCGAAAAGATCGAACCTAGTTTTGAAGATTTAAAAGAGGTTAACGACTGTTATATATTAAACTATTTTAATAGCACTTCTAAGCGCTACTGTTTATGATTTCACTGTAAAAATCATATCTTTTTCGTTTCTTGACGAAATTCAGTGAAACAAGAGACAGTGGATTCGTGTGGACATCTTCTACATTCTAGAAGAGACCGCATATTTTTTGAGCCTTCTGCTATTTTTTGTGGAGTGGAACCCAATGTGAGATTTCTAATTTATAAACGATATGGAAAACAACGATGTATAAATTATATAGTCGATGTATGAGTTATATAAGCGTTGTTCACCTCATGTATAAGCGTTGTATAAGTTGTATGTTCGATGTATAAGTTACATATGCGTTGTAAAAATTATATGTGCGTTGAAATGAATTGAAGTGAATTGAAGTGAATTGAAATATATTTATATATGAATATATATATATATATATACTCCCCTCGTCCACATACCATGGATGATATTTATTGGTCGTGATATTGTTTAGATTATTTGGTTGATGTGAAATTTGGTGAATGATATGAATGGTTGATAGAATTGTTTGTGGTTGAGAATGATTGATTGTGGTTGAAAAATACCCATCTGTGGTTGAAAACAAATTAGAATAGGATTGTGGAAACAAAAATAAAACATGCCGCCTGCGTGCGAACTAGATGCATGAATCCCCATTGTCAAAAACCGCGAGGTTTTAAGGTAGAGCGAGGTGCCGTACTAGGGACGGCCCCGGTTTTAACTACCCTGCCGTTATGCTGCCGAAATTTTCAATAATATTCATGTGTTAGAATTATTTCCATTTGTTGAAATTATTTTCATGTGTTGAAACCGAATTCATGTGGTTAATAGAAATTCATGTGGTGAATGGTACTCGTATTTTAAATAAATTGCTTTAACAATAAAAATCACATTTTTATTATATATACAAACTATAGAGAACATTCATGTGTTGAATAGAAATTCATTCGTTGAATAGAAATTCATGTGTTGAATGGTACTCGTATTTTAAATAAATTGCTTTAACAATAAAAATCACATTTTTATTATATATACGAACTATAGAGAACATTCATGTGTTGAATGGAAATTCATTCGTTGAATAGAAATTCATGTGTTGTATGGTACTCGTTTTTGAAATAAATTGTTTTATAATAAAAATCATATTTTTATCATGTATATGAACTATATAAAATAGTCGTGTTTTGAAATAAATTGTTTTATAATAAAAATCATATTTTTATCATCTATATGAACTATATAAAATAGTCGTGTTTTGAAATAAATCGTTTTACAATAAAAATCACATTTTTATTATATATATGAACTGTTAAAAATAGTGAAGTGTTGAAATAAATGTTTGTTGGATAAAAATATCATTTTTATCAAATGTATGAAATGAATATGGGTTTGAAATCGAAGAATAGATTATATTTATATATACATATAAATATAATTAAAATAAATCGAATAACGAAGCTGTAGTTCGTATTTTGAAACCGTAATTTCAAACGATTAGTGCGGGAGATCCGACCATCGGATTTTCCCAAAACCACAACCGTTGGGTTCGCCTTGGAAATATCTTTCCAACGGCACCAACTTTGTAAAGATCCAACGGTTGGATTGTCTGGAATGTTTAATTCAAATCTGAAGAAAAACAACGTCAGAATCGATTATATATATATATATATATAATTAAATTAAATCGAATAACGACGCTGCAGTTCGTATTTTGAAATCGTAACTTCAAACGATTTGTGCGGGAGATCCGACCGTCGGATTTTCCCAAAACTGAAACCGTTGGATTCGTGTTGAAAAGATCTTTCTAATGATATAAAATTTGTCAAGATCCAACAGTTAGATTTTCATATATGTGTAAATCGAATCTGGGGAAAAACAGCACCACAGCCGCGTTATGGCATGAAGCGTTGTTTTGAATAAATTGGCTATTTTTAAATAAATAAAAATAGCGATAAATCGTGATAAAATATTATAGACGATATGGAATGAAAATAAACTGAATTTGCTCGGTTTATGTGATATTTGATGGTTGAATGTGTTTGGCGTGAAAATTACACTAAAGAACAGAATTAGTGATATCGAATAATTTAACCATTGAAATGAATTGATTTGAAATTATAAATATACGTGAATTATTTGAAAAGGCCGAGTTAATTCTCATTTCAAATAATTGATCAACGATCAAAAGTCGAAGATATGAAGATGAGGCAAGACCGATGATCTTCACGTCGGATGGAGGGGTGCTACTGATGCTCATGATAGGAGTAGCTACCTAGAAGGGGTTGAAGTAGTAGCCGTCCGGACGTACATGTTGATTGTATGGATATGCGGGGAATAAAGATCCTCCGGTTTCGTTCAGACCCAGAACGGACTTGTAAATGGACTGTGTGTCTGACATTGGATTTCATTATGTGTGATTGATAGACGTCAGTTGCATGGTGTGAATTGCCTGTGTGGCACGCTGAGATGCAATGATCAAAGCTTTTGTTGAAAATAAGAGCTTTGTGATGGATGATCAAAGCATTGCCTGAGTGGCATAGCTTTGTGTATAACATAAATTCGCGAGCCTCACACCCCGGTGTGGACCAGAAACGGGAGAGGACTTCAGGGAGGACATGCGTTTCTTTCTAGCTAGAGGTTGTGTCAGTGCTTAAACTGTCTGACATTTATATTATTTTCACCTGTGTGGTTGTTTCTGTTGCGAGGCGCCTCAGATATATTAGTCGTTCTCGAACCGATAGAGTCATTCGTTGGCTCATTTACTCCCATAGGGCGGGGAGACGTAGTGTTCAGGGTTTCGTCTTGTAATAACCCGGAAATGCGAGCCAATTTAAATTTTTTATTTTGGCAATTTTAGCGAATTTTGATTATTTAAAATGGATTATTTTAAATAAAAACGACGAGAAATTTATTTTGAATAGAATTCGAAAGTATATATTTATATAGATCGTCGTTAGAATATAAATATTTATTTTAAATTATAAAAGGAATTGAAAATGGCGCAGTAGTTCGATAATTCGATTTCAAAGTTCAAATAAATGTACAGGATTCAAAATAAATCGGATTTTAGTGAAACCAAAAATATTAGAATCTATTTGAGAATATCTTTCAAACGAATCCAAAAAATCAAAATTTCATAGCGGGAATCAAAAGATATGCCCAGTTGAAAATTCAGAATAGTCGTTATGGAATTTCGGCCTTTAAAAATAGCCATTTTGCAAACGACCTCGGTTTTCGACGAAACCACTTTTGTTGGATCTGTGATGTCAAGTTATTGCTAGGTTTCAAAATTCGTAATTTTTCGAATAAATATGTGAGCGTGGCAAAGGAAAACGCGTTTGACCAGTTTTAGTTGATTTTAAACGGCTGGAAATTGGTCATTTTTCAAACGTTCTCAGAATTCGACGAAACTAGTTTTGTTAGGACCGTATCGTCAATACGAAGTTAGAAAATATTTTTCGGGAATTTTTTTGAGTTAGTATGTGGGCCCGGTAAATTGAAATACACGTTCAAATTCAATATATAGAATTATAGGTTGATTTTGACGGAAACTGATCGAAATGGCCAAATCAGCTTACGATACATATCCCGTTGTGTTCGGAATGGGGGTAATTAGCTATGCACGACAGGCGGTGGGTTTCGTTTCAAGTTCGAATGAAAAAGTTACTTTTTAAAATTGAAATAAAATAAATATATTAATTATATAGCCACACCATTTACCTCTTTCTCCTCCCTCATTTAGTCAAACATGTTTAGAATTAAAAAAAAACAAATCGAGCCACCAGCGACGGAAACCGCGCCACCGTCGACGAAGTCCCCCCTCCCTTGCTCCTCTTCTCCAGCGCGCCTCCCTAGGCCACGATCCCCTCCTCCCTTGCTCCTCTCTCCTCTCCAATTAAAGCTGCCACCGCCTCCCTAGAAACCGCCGCCAACCCCTACGCCTAAACCTCCGTCGAGCCACCCAATATCGCAACCCCCCTCCAGCCATCTCCTTCTCCCTTTCTATGCGACGTCGAACCCCCCCAAAAGCCCCAAAATCGAACCACAATACATAGCCCTAGCCGCCGCCGACTACAGGAGGCCACGCCACCACCCCTTGCGCGCCCCAATCGCCTCCAGCGCATGGAAGACCCCTCCCCTCAGCCTCTTTCGTGGTAAGAGTTTAATTTATTTAATTTACTTGTTTTTATTTAATAAAATTAGTTTTAAAAGGAATTTTTAAATCAGTTTTTTTATTTAAGGAAAGCATTGTTTGAATATATAAAGTAGGGATTTTTATTCATAAGAATAACGTATAAAGATTTGATTTTTATATTTTTAGAATAATAAAAATATGATTTTTATGTTATAGGAATAATAAAAATATGCTTTTTATATAGTATGGATTATAAAAATATAATTTTTATAGAGTAGAGATAATCAAAATATAATTTTTATATTATAGAGAAATTAAAAATACGATTTTTAGTAATGAAAAGGCAGGATTTTTACACTAGAAAAGCAATGATTGTTGATAAGGAAAAGCCATGATTTTTAATGCGAAGGTAGCGATATAAAAATTCGATTTTTATATGAATGGATTAAAAATGAAAATTCAATTTTTATATATTGAATAGCTAAATAAAAATTTGATCTTTCTATATATGAAGTGGCGAAGTAAAAATATGATTTTTATACTATAGAAAGAATAAAAATATAATTTTTATAAAGTAGAAGTATTAAAAATTCGATCTTTATATTAGAAATAGATATATAAAAATATAATTTTTATATGGAGAATAGCGGGATAAAAATATAATCTTTATTATATGAACACCGTTATAAAAATAGAATTTTTATCTATATAATAGCGATATAAAAATAGAATTTTTATCTATATAATAGCGATATAAAAATAGAATTTTTATCCATATAGAGTGATTATAAAAATGTGATTTTTATATACATAGCAACAATATAAAAATGTGATTTTTATATATGTAGTGGCTACGGACAATGAAATTGACAAAAGGCGAGCAATGGTGAAGATTTCCTACATAAGAAGAGTCGTGGCATTTGGTTTAGCTTGGGTGAGAACTTCTCACTTTAAATTTCCTTTTCTAGTTAAAAATATATACTAGGATGTAGACGGTGTTTAGTAGCACCCGACACCCGTCATCCACAGACCATGGACGGCTTGTTTGTGTGGTTAATTGTTTGGTGATTGATTTATTTGTTTGATTGATAAATTTGATTGAACTGATTGTGTGATGTGAAATAAAATAAAATAAAATATTTATATAGTTAAAAATATTTTATCGTTAAAAATATAAATTTTAACATGAATGTGAATAAATAAATATTCATTTACAAACCGGACGGTTTGTTTATGTACACTGATTTGACTGATATTGATTGGGACGATAAATTTTACACATCGCCCAACTTCACAAATAAAAATATGTGTTTGTTGATTTGAAACCCCACACGGGTATTGGGATAATATATAACATACACTAATCCCAATAATTAGCTATATGTCGATCGATTGATTGACAGACTGTGTAAGCGTTAATTATTTATATTTAACGCTTAGGCAGTTGCGTGGTGCACTTTGGATGATGGTTGATTATTTGTCGTTGCTAATGTATACATGTGTTGTATGGAATCCATGTAATTAACATTATATGGAAATTGATTGGGTCTCATTCCAATTTAGAAAATAAAGAATATTATAAAATATAGGTTCATGTGTTGACCGTACTCATTCGTTGAGATTAGTTATGTGTTGAACGAAATATTTTAACAATAAAATTTACATCTTTATCAAAAAAAATTAGAAACTAACTGGAAAATAGATAAGATGAGTGGTCTCCTGGATATTGATCTGATGTTGGTTTCGGCCTTCGGGGTTAATGCTTAGGGAATCGTTCTCTTACTAATTTACGGTTGGAGTCTGATTAGAAATTAAACGATAGAAATCATTATTTTATAAAATATATTGAATAACAAAAATAGTCACATGTGGAAAGTACTCATTTGTTGAGATTAGTCATGTGTTGAAAAAAATATAGATTCATGTGTTGAATAGAATAAATATTCATTTGTTGAATAGAATAACGGAATTATTGAAATATATAAAGCCGTGTTGATTAGAGAAGCGCTATTTTGACGCGAACGATATTTATATCGATTATATTCATCTTTATAATGAATATTGAAAAGAGATTTACGAATTCGAATTGAATTGAATATAAAACGAATTTGAATTGAATTGAAAATAAAACGAATTCGAATTGAATTGAATATAAATCGAATTCGAATTGAATATAAAACGAATTCGAATTGAATTGAATATAAAACGAATTCGAATTGAATTGAATATAAAACGAATTCGAATTGAATATAAAACGAATTCGAATTGAATTGAATATAAAACGAATTTGAATTGAATTGAATATAAAACGAATTCGAATTGAATTGAATAGAAAACGAATTCAAATTGAACTGAAATTGAATTAAAAATCGAATTGAATGAATTCAAAATTGAATTGGATTGAAAACGAACCGAATTGAATTAAAAATCGATTTGAATTAAAATCAATTTGAAATGAATTTAAAACAAATTTATAAGGAAAAATCAATTTTGATTTGAATTTGAAATGGAAGTTGAAATTGTTTTGAAACAAATTTGAAATGATTTATAAATTTCGTTTTAAAAAGGAAATCAACGAAATATATATATATTATATATATAATATAATGGCCTGAATAGAACGCGTCGCGCTGCGGTAGTTCGTGAATTTCGACCATTGGCTTCGAATGGATGTTACGAGAGATCCAACCGTCGGATTCTCCTAAAAGCGGAACAGTTGGGTTCATATCGAAAAGAGTTTTCCCATGAATATTAGAAATATGAAATCTAACGGTTGGATGTGGAATTATATCCAAATCAAATTTGGAAAAGGTCGCTGTAAGTGCAGTTCGATGGCCGTTGATGGAAATCGAATGTACATGCCTTGACAAAATTATTAAAAATATCTATAATTTGTGTAAAATCATAAGAAATAGTTTGTGAAGAACTGGGATGAAAAATTCCACATTTGAAAAGATAAAAATAGATTTTTATCGAAATGAACTAGAATTAAAATCAATTTATTTTTAAAATAAATAAATTGAATTTGAAAGTGGTTTTGAAAATAATCAGAATTTCCAATACATGAATTGGACTGGAGTTGAATCGAAATTATCTTCGAAATATTTCGATGTTGGATTTCGTGACTATACAGGTATTGTTATGGGAATTTGAAAGATATATTTTATATCGTTATTTCCAATATGATATTTGTTGGTTTCAGAATTTGATATTGAATATAAGCCGGTATATTTTCTATTCAGAGCCTTGTATTTAATATCAAATGTGATTTGGGTTTGTCGTGAATGGTGTCTTCATTAACACCGATTCTTAAGCCCAATAGAGAAAAAGATTAAATCTTTCTATTTAGATTTAATGAAGTGTATCAATTAAATAATATTTAATTGGAAATTGAATGTGAATGTGATTTTGGGTTTATCGTGAACCGTGTTTTAGATGACATTGGTTCTTTAACCCAGTTAAAGACATGATATTGATTTTTGAAAAGATTAAAACTAAGTGGAGTTTTAATGAATCTTTAATTAGATTGAAATGTGAATTGATAATTTAAATTATCAAATCTGAAAAGTGATCGAGAATGGAGTATCACCAGTTTTGCTCCAGAGCGGTAGTTAAATCTTTAATTAGATTTGAACGTGAAATGGTAATTAATTTTACCGATAACACCGTGGTGTTAGATATGGAGTATTACCAGTTTTTCCCCAGGGGATGAATAAGTTGGGTTTGGGAAATAAAATAAATAATTACTTCGGTGTGGTTCGCTAATCCCAACTAGATTGGAAAACCATAATATGGTTTGAAATGATATCTAAAGGAATATTAAAGAATAAATTTAGAAGAATTTATCTTGGATAAAATTAATGGGAACCTTTCCCTAAGAATGTGATTTGTGAATAAAAGAATATTCTGAATTGGAATGAGGCGTTTGTTGTGTTTGTGTAACATTTGTTTATTATATACGTGGGTTATTCAGAAAGGCCGGGTTTCTACCCATTCTGAATAACCGATTCGACGAGATGTCGAAGATGAAGACAGTGGTTGAAGACCGGAAGTCTTCACATCGTTTGGGTGATGACTGATGATCTCGATTGGGCTGTACACCCAAGAGGAGAGAAACAGTTGGTGATCGTCCAGACGTACTTGGATATGGATGGATATGCGAGGAAAGTGCCTCCGGTTTCGTTCAGACCCAGAACGAACTTGTAAATGGATTATGTGTCTGACATTGGATTTTATTCTGTGTTGATTGATCTCTGTTAAATATACATCTATTTGGCGGTGGAGAATTTATTCTCCTGCTTAACGCCCTTCTTTGAGACGTACGAGCTCAGAGCTTGTATATCGATGGACATCAGTCACATGGAGTGAATTGCCAGTGTGGCACGCGTAAATGGCAATTGATCAAGGCTTCTGTTGAAAAGCAAAGTCTTGTGGTTGATGATCAAAGCACGGCCTGTGTGGCGTAGCTTTGTGTATAACGTGAATTCGCGAGCCTCACACCTCGGTATGAGTCAAAAACGGGATAGAGACTGGAGGGAGAGCACGACGTTTCTTTCTAGCTAGTGGTGGTGTCAGTGCTTAAACTGGCTGACATTTATATACTTTTCACCTATGTGGTTGTTTGATGAGAGGCGCCTCGATTTTAGGTCTGTTAGGACCGGGAAACGTGTGTTTAGGAATAATTAATCCTCAACGTAAGGGAGGACCGGCCCTGAAGATCCAAGGGTTACCCAGAGTGTGTAGTACTGAGGCGTTTGCTAGAGTGTCTCGAAGCGGAGAGGAGCTTGCCCCTTGCCTCGACTCATGACGGAAATCCAATTTCCAATACGAGATATTTCGGTTTTATTTGTAGAGCCTAGTATGGCGACATGATAGATGGTACCCATGCCGCCTATGATTGATATTTATGATTGAAATGTTTTGACACTATACACTTATAATAGTATCAAATGATTTGTTTTAAACGTACCAAGCATGTTTGGCTGTTATAAGGGAAAACCCTATCCTTCGGCTTACGTTGCATTGTGTGATGGGACCTGGGTCTTATAATAGCTTCATTCTTCGAAAAAGCATTGCTTTGTTTATCCTATGCACTGGTATTCTTGGGAGGAAACCCGTTCCGTGTTATACGGCGTGGTCCCTTGAATTACTCTCTTTTAAAGTAAAATTGAATTAACCACTTTTTTAGTTCTCACACCAGTCGTATGACTAACCTGGAGTTTTTTGTTTTAACCTAAACTCTGGGTGCCCTTATTTTCCACATGGGCAGCTAGTAGTTTTGGTTTTGCAGATTTATATTTACAGGATCCTGATTTACAGCTGGAACGATGCTCGGAAAGCTCTGTATCCGTGTATTACTTTCAGTTGTGTTTTGTATCGTTTTTCGCTGCTATGTAAATTATTGTAATCTCTGATATTCTTTGTTGTATAATATTTATTCATACTCTGTATATTCTTGTATTCTGATGGAATTGTTGTAATAAACAATGTAATGTTCTTCCGTTTGTGTTCTGATTCATCTTGTCCTCAATTCAATCCGTGCTTTCCTTACTGGGGAAGTTCGGGTCGTCTCACGTCTAATCCACATTGAGTGGACCAGGCCTGTGGCTCCAAGGGTCGATGCGTTCTGATTCTGAGACATGGGCTAGATTGTATCGAATTCGGTAAGGACTATCCTTTGCCTTGGTTCATGACGGAAATCCAATTTCCAAATACGACATCGTGCGGTTTTGATTGTATACCTATATATGGCGACATAGTGGTATGGGGCACTTATGCCGTCTATGATTGATATTTATGATTGTATCTAAAATTAGAAACTGACTGGAAACGAGCTAGGACGGATGGTTTCCTGGGTATTGGTCTGATGTTGGTTTCGGCCTTCGGGGTTAATACTTAGGGAATCGTTCTCTTACTAGTTTACGATTGGAGTCTGATTAAGAATTAAACGATAAAATTTACATTTCAAACGATTTGTTTTCCTCGTATCAAGCATATTTGGCCATTATAAGGTAAAACTCTATCCTCCGGTTTGTGTTGCATTGTGTGATGGGAACTGAGTCTTATAATGGATTCATTTTTATAAAAAGCATTGCGATGTTTAAAAGATTTATTTGTTTTAAAGCACTGGCGATCCAATGGAGTAAACCCGTTTCGCGAAAGTGGCGTGGTCCTGTGATTAGCCATATTTGAAAATGTGTTAAGAAGATTTCTCATACCAGTCCCATGACTGACTCGTAGTTTGTTTCACTTGCAAACTCGGGTGCCCCTTTTTCTACACGGGCAGCCTTGTATTCAGGTTTTAGCAGGCTCTTTCTGGATAGCTAGAGTTGAAGATGGATTCTATCATTTATCTCTTTTTATGCTGTTCAGCTCCTGTTGTACATATTATGTTTTCTTTTCCGCAATAGACATTTATGTATAACTGAACTGTATTTTGTACTAACTATGATCCTATATACTATGTAAATCTGATGATTATATTTATCCAGTGTATTCTATTGTACATTATCTGGTGTATTTATTAATTTCTGTTCTGCTATTACCTGTTTATGTGTTATATTCCAAAGATTACCCTTGCCGCCGTCTTATCGGGAAAGGGGTCGTCACACTCTATTACTTTGATAATATTGGACTCTTGATACTCATGTGTCATGATTCTACTTTGAAATCTGGAATCTCTTAACTTTACGGTCTTCAATATTTATTACCTACATATACATATATATATATATTCTAGATAAAGATGTTAGTATATATTATAATCACTAATGATTAAAACAATGTTGTTGCCACCAAAACATCATCAACATTCCATTCTTTAACAATCTCCCCCTTTTTGATGATGACAACCTTGGTTTATAAAATATTCATACCGGATATTACCTGTTATTCAGGTTCTTCGATTACCCCCCCTTTCACCATGAATTCCTTCTAACTCCTCCTCGAACTATGCCTATTTTATAATTTCTGCCACTTTGTCATCAACAAAAAGTATATCTATCTGTACTCCCCCTAAATTTATGAATGATCCTAGTGGCTAATTTTATATATAAGTGACCCTGAATCTATTCTTTTCTTATAACTCCCCCTAAATTTATACCATGAATGATCCTAGTGACTCCCCCTAAATCTATGGCTATACCACTGTAATTCTACTAAGAAATCAATACGGGAGTATAAATAATAAAACCATTTTATATTCGAAATTAAACAATCAATCCAACCAATATTTACAAGGCAAATCAATTATTTACAAGTTTTCAATTTCAAATTCAAAAACACACCACACAAAGCATACCAATCAAATCAAACAAGTTTAGTTATTCATATATTTCTCGGAACTTCCACCCATTCATCTCCATCAGAGATTGGATCTTCTTTTATGACTTCTCTGTCTTCATTGTCTTTGGTGAGAGGTGCTCCGTGATGTCGTTATCTTCACCTCTGATAAGAGAAGAGATCATCCAACGGATAACATCAAGACGTTTTTCTTGTTGTTCAATCATTTTTATTTGACTTAATTATAAATGACATTGATTGTGAAGAATGATAGATATGATATTCTTGAAAGAGTTGAGAGTCTCTTCAAGATTTTCACTTAGTTTATGAATAGGATTTGCCATTAATTTGATTATATAGAGAAGGATGGTTTGAGAAGAAATAGAGAAGTAAAAATTAGTTTTTTCTGGAAGAAAATGATATATATAGAGTCTGGAATTCGTTTAAAACCGAATAGACACAAGGTAGTTATAAAAAGAAATTGAACAATTTTAAATTTTTGGCAGTTATATGTCGACATACATAAATTGGTATGTCAACTTACCCTTGTTTTAATTGGGCATTTTGATTTTTTACACTATTTTAAATTATTTCTTATTATATTATATTAATTTGTTTAATTTTAATGTGTTCTGACAAATGTTTAAAGGTGGATTTGATAAAAAACAAGAACATCCATTATTATTAATATGATATTACATTCAAATGATACATGAAATAGTAGGTACAAAATACGAAAAGGAAATATATGCTAATATGATAAGATACCATAAGCTAATATACTTATATCTCAGTGGATGAATATGAGAAAGATAATAATCCAAGTTCTCTTCCGACTTTTTCGAAATACTTGTTCATTTTGGATGACATTTGATTGAGAGTCTTCTTGATTTTCATTTGGTTTTTGGCCAGCTTGACTTGGTTTAGAAAAATTACTTCTTTGGATATAGCTCTAGTTGAAGTAGGGAATTCTATGCTTTCCATAGAGGATTCATTTTCCTTGATATCCATTTGATTTCCTTCTTGTTCCATTCTAACTTGTTTTTCGGCATATGACTCATAAGGTTTGAAAAAGATTGGAATTTGCATAAGGGATATATTTCCCTAATTAAAAACCGTTTTAGAAACAAATTCCTCTCCTTTGAAATCTACTCCAAAATGCTTAAAGATAAAAGTAAGGTAAATTCCATGGTAGAGAGTGTTTTCTTTTGTTGATATCTCCTTCGGTTTGAACTCTCTTAAAAACACTTCGGCCTAATTTATGTCATAAGTGCCAAAGTTGGAAAAAATAGCTTTTTGGACCTTGATGGTAGGGTTGTTAAAATTTCCGGAATGTGAAGTAAGAGTGTGTTGAAGGAGAAGCTTGACGATTCTAACTTTTAGGCGAAAAAAGCGATTTTTGAATTCCATATGTTCATCGCTTTCAAAAATATGATGAAAAGTTTCCTAATCATGTTCATCAATTTGAAAATCCGAAAAATCCACACCCGTTTTTTCTTGTAATTCAAAATAGTTCCTGAAACATCACTATCCAAAATAATTTGAGTGCCTTTCACGCTACTCCAAACTTGGTTTTCATTCCCTTCGTAAAAACTACGATTTAAATTTGCATAAAACATTTTGACAAGATTAAGATAACACACTTCATCATTATCCCAAGAATCAACCAAACTTAAAACCTCATTTTGATTGAAAAGGTAATGAAGATCATAAGATGCAAAATCTTCGAAAATAGAAAATGTTCTCGTATTGACTTTTCCATTCGTAACATAGTTTATGTGCGCTTGGATAGCCTTCGGTCTATTATAGAGATGACCTTTGAGAGTCTTGGTTAGTCTCATGGTCACTGGAGTACTTGAGGAAGCCATTAGAGAATCATTTTGAAGAGAATAGAATGAAGAAGATAGTTTTGAATTTTGAATGAGAGGTAGAAAGATTAGTATTAAATAAATAATTAAACAGAAGTCAAAGGGACACATCTTTTCTGAATAGAAATACACCTTTCAGACCTTGGGAGTTGATGAAAAGGTGGCAGGAAGTTTGAAAGTTTAAACATTTGAAATTCAAATTTTGAATTTAAAATTCTGGTGCATACATCGACATATATATATATATGTATGTCAGCATATATGTGCCAATTCAAATTTTCAAGTTACTTTTTAACTTTGTTAACATTATTTTAATATTTTATATTCTCTATTTGATTATTTCTTGAGATGATATTTATTTTAAATACCTTTTAAAATTAATTTATTATTATTTTGAAAAATTCAAAATTCAAATTTGAATTTTAGAATTCAAATTTTCAAATAAGGCAAGCAAACAAGCATCAATTCAACCATTTCAATCAAAAAATATCAATTAAGGCGTACTTGGTTTTCAGATCCATTCCTTCGATATTTTCTGATTCCTGAATTACTGTAAATCACATATTTGAATGTCCAGTTTCTGGCCCTTCGTCACTGGATGATGAATTTGAATCATCTAGAGTTGCTGCATATGCTCTTTGCCTATTCTTTGACAAATTGTTGTTTGTTTGTTAATTCAATTTATCAGGAAATGGACACAACCACTTTATATGGCCTGGTTTGTTACAATTTTAGCATCTATCGTTCTTAGTATTTTTTCTGAACTTCCTTGATTATTTTTATGAAAATTATTTGTCCTTTTATATCTCAAAAAGTTTCAAGAGTCCTTGTCATTAAGGAAATTTCTTCATCATCCTCACTGCTTGAATCAAAACCATCGGTTGTTGCTTTAAATGCTGTAGATTTCTTTTCTGATGACTTATTCTCCTTTCTTTTTTGTAACTGTGTTTCGAATGACATCAAATTCCCGATCAACTCCTCAATCTTCATATCAGTAATATCATTGGCCTCTTCAATTGCCAATGTTTTCTAATCCCAATCTTGAGTTAAAGAACTAAGGATTTTTCTTACATGGTCCTCTTCGGAGTAAATTTTTCCCAAATCCATTAACGAATGCATAATTTCCTGAAATCTACAGTACATATCGGAGACAGATTCATTCTGATTCATTTTAAATAACTCAAGTTGATTAATTAACATTGATATCTTTGTTTGTTTAACTTTATTTGTTCCTTCGTGAGTAACTTGAATGATTTTCCATATTTCATAAGAAAATTTGCAAGCTAATATTCTATTAAATTCATTTCTATCTAATAAACATAATAACATATTCATAGCCTTAGTATTATTTTGTGCAGAGTCCTTTTGTTCATTAGTCCATTGTGCATAATTTGTAGTGGGTTCAACATATTCAGTTTGTGTGATATTCCAAGTGTCTAATCCTATATATTGTAAATATATTTACATTCCACATGACTAATAAGAATAATTACTGCTATTTAATAGTGGTGGTCTAACAGTGGACTGACTATATATAAAAGAATTATTACTATTAGCAATTCCAGTGTTGGTTTCCATTTTAATATTTCCAAAAATTCAGGTAATGAAATTTTGAAAATCTATGCTCCGATACCATTTGTTTGGGATGAGGATCAGGGATCTTAAGGCAAAACAAACACAAAAGGGGAAGATGAATTATGTTTTAAAGAATTTATAGAATCACAACCAGTTATCAATTACTCGAACTACTATATGAATCACAAAATTAATATTATAACAGAAACAATCACAGATGAAAATATAAACAAAAGTAAAATGCAGATAAGAAAAGAACACACTGGATTTTTATACTAGTTCGGATTGCTACTACATCAAGTCCTACACAACGCTGGATTGCGCAGAGTTTTATTAATACCAGTATCCAATAATAACACCCTTGATTTCACGGCTACAAGGTTAACACCACTCCTTTTCCTTGATCTACGGGCTACAAGGAACGCACCCTTACCTTTCCTCGATTTCAGGGCTACAAGGAACACACCCAACCTATTTCTAATTACAATTGCCCTAGAACTTTTGAGTAGCACTTCCAAAGAGATTATTTGATAGAGAATGAAAATAGAAGAAGAATGATATAATTTATATTGAAATCGGCAGAGTATAAGTGTATAGTCTTAGAAATTTGAGAAGAATAATGGTGGTATGTTAAAGGAGGAAGAAAGAGAAGATTAGTTATAAAAAAGTTCAAAATTAAGGCCTTTATATAGTGTTCCAAAGGACATAAATGTTTCTGAAACAATTTAAAATGAAAAGACACAACTATATAAAATTTAAAAATATTTCAGTTATATGTCGACATGCCAGTACATGTATGTCGACATATATTTAAAATTTAAATCATTTTTTAAATTATTTAAACCAATATATATATATATATATATTGGAAATTCCTGAAATTAAACTAGTTATAATATAACTTTTAAAGTATAAAAACATAGTAAAATATTATTTAAACACACGATTTAAAACTATATATATAAGTGATATAAAACTATATAATATAATTATAAACATATAATCAAAACTTTACAATATATATATATATATGTATATATAAGAAGCGTAGGAAGTATATATATTTGAAATCATAAGTTTAAAATCCCTAAATGATTAAAAACATTTTTGAGAAGAGTTTGAAATCAATTTGTAAATAGTTTAAAATCGGTTTAAAAAGAGATAATTTAAAAACAAAGTTTGAGTGTTATTCAGAGTTTCACATACATATTAGAATCTATTATTCTAATAATCTTGGACTCTTGATATCTTCATACTCACGAGTCTTGATTCTCTTATGAAATCTTGAATCTCTTAACTGTATGGTCTTCAGTATTTATTACCTTCATATACTTATATATATTCTGGAAAAGATGTTAGTATATGTTTTATAATCACAATGATTGAAACAAGGTTGTTGTCATCAGAACATCAACAACATTCCATTCCCCAACATGTATTACTCAAATAACAATAATTTTTTCAATGTAATCATTGAGAAATCTTAAACCAATATTGTAACGTCCCATATTTTTTTGGTATAATAATTAATTAATTTAATTATTTAAATAGTGAATTAGAGAATTAAATGATCGTTTAATTAAATAATATTGAATATTTAATTAATATAAACAATAGAGTAATATATTTAATTTCTGAAATAGTCGAAAATAGCTGAATTCACGATACTGTGTGAATTGAATAGTATATAGGATTTAATTCAGTTTAGAATTGAATTATAATAACGAATTTATTATTTGAACGAAGTTTGAACGTATAATTTATATTATAATTATAATTGTTGTATATAACGGTGTTGTATACACAATTATATGATTTTTGTTTGATGATAACAACCAAATAAATATTATTAATGTGTTTGAAATCGTACTGTTATTCTACATCACTTACAGGAATATTATGTTTATATTTAAATAGAATACGACTGTATAGATATTCATATTTTCTTACAGTATTTTATTTAAATTAAATATAATATTTCAATCACTCGAACAGTACAATTATTTACAACTCCACTATTTAATTACTTCACAGAATTTGTACTTGTAATTACACAGTATATGATAAACAAATTTTGTTTGACGAAAATAAAATAATATTTTATTTCAAACAATTTGTTTATTACAAATAAACAGTACAATCTTTTCACTACAACTTTCACACTCAGTTACACATTGACACATACAAGCTTATATATATTGATAAACACTGACACTCTGTTCTTCTGTTTTTCCATCTTCAATCTTCTAACTTCAGTCTTCACAGCATCTTCACTGTCAGTCCAGTCACCATCTGCTTACCTGTCACAATAGAAACACACACGGTATCTAAAACAGAAATAATATTCTAATTTCTAGCAAATATTTTTTAATTTTAAAAATTTTATTTGCCTCAGTTTTCTGGTGTGTTTCTCATCATTTTTCATGACTTGATCTGATTCATCTGTGTCTAGGCAGACAGTTTGTATATGTACAGGGACAAGAAAGTTTCTGAATGGCTGCATATACACACATGTATAAATACACGTGTGCAATGCCTCGCCAATCAGCGAGCAACTGAGGAGTAGCCACATGGACCGTCTCGACTCAGTGCTCAGTGAACATTCAAGCCAAAGTCACACATGTAGTAAAGCAAGAAATGAAATCATGGTGCAGCAATGTGCATGGAGCAAATGTAAGTGTCGAGCAAAGCAATTTCATGTCAAAATAGATGAAGAAATTCTGGTATGTTCAAGACAGCTCAATTCTGAGTTTAAACAAAAGTGCATGGACATCAAAACAGCAAAGTAGTGCAGCAGTAACTAACAAGGGTGAACAAGCAGCATACATGCAAGCTTACACAGCAGATTCAAGTTTCAAACTCAAAGAAAAATGGTCGAGTAAGCTTAAAAATGCAAAAGAATGAAAATGTGGCAAAGCAGTCATGAACACAAGGCAAACAAAAATAATGGTGCAACAAATGTGTCGAGACATACTCTTATATGCTAAAATAGATTTCAATGTAAACAGTATTGTCAAAGTGGTCATAGCAATGCAGGTCACAAAGAAGCAAGTAACAACAGCAAGTACATATTCATGATGAAATGGTAACAAGTGCAGAGTTGATGTGTAATGCACAAATGTTTACTCAACAGTGATGAGGTTCAGAAATACACATATGAAGGTGCATAAGTGTCGTTGCACAAATATGGCGCAGCATCTCAAGTATGATGAGCAATAGGGAGGTGATCATGCACAAGACAGAGCAAGGTAGTGAAACAGTGCACAACATATTAGCACAAAGCAACATAGTGACATACAGGGTTGAAACAAAACAAGGCAACACAGCATGATTCACACTGTCAATATATATATTCAGCAATTCAAGAAGTCACTTGCATCAGTTTTTAAACTGGTCTCATATATTTATACACAAGGGTGTTGCAAGCATGGGTGATGCATATACAATCAGTATGAGTCAACAGCATGCAAGTAAGCGAGCTACAAATTTGGCAGTAGTAATTTGGTGCAAGAAATATTTCAGAATGATGTAAAAATGCGCAAGGAAACTCAAGAAATCAGTTTCCTATTTTTGGCAAACATTTTATGTTGTTCTAGAAATAAGAAAACAATTTTTTTTCTAGCATAATCTCATTTGAATAATTTCCAGAATTGATCAGATACATCAGGGGGAACAAAATCAGTGCTTAGCAATGTTTTAATGTGGTTTCCAGAAAATACATTTTTGGCAAGGGGAATGCTTTCAAATGACCCAGGATTTTATAGCAAGAAATCACAGCAAATTTGTTTTATTTTTTTTAATCAATTCATTAATGCTCAGCCAAAAAGATACCCAGAAAATCAGCATACAACAAAATCAAGTATGGGAAGTTTTACCAAAGAAATCATGGCATGTATTTCAAATTCTGGAAATGCTATTTCTGGAAACCTTTTATTTTCAATCAAGACATTTTTTTTTAAATGCTAATATTTTTCAAGACCAGAAAGTCAATTTTTGTTTCAAGAAAATCAATCAAGGAATCTTTTTTAGGAACAAGTCTAACTCATTCAATCAAGTATATCAGGCAACATATCATTTTCAGAAATCATATTACAAGGGGCCAATTTATTTTTCCAGGTTCCTGAATTCATATCATCAAAGCAACAATCATGTCGTGACTATCCTGAAGTTACTCAAGCATTCACAGTGACACACAAGAATTTCAATCAAGCCAAGGAAACATTTTTAATTCGAGCAAATCAAAAGGGGAAAGCACATCATCAGATCGAATCAACATTTGAAATCATAGATAATAGGGTTCTATTATCCCTATATATACTACCAACATCATCATAGGCATCTATCGAAAACTGACAAAATCAATTCAAGTATTTCAAAGCAAGAATTTTCAGAAAAACTCACATCTCGTAGGGTTTCGATCGCCACAAAGAGGGATAAGTCAACTTCGAAGGAGAAACATCTATTCGAGCTTCAGAGATTCGATTTGAATCATCGTTGAAATCAGTATTTGGATTTTCAGAGAAACCCTAGCAAAATTTTCATCGCCGCCATTTTTGTTTCCCAGAGCTAAAGCAAAGGATCGGGCAAATAAATTACAAATGGGCCGGCCTATGTTTCACTTGATTAAGCCTAGTTTACTATTGTAATTGGGATAACCCTATTTTTATTCTAGGCTTATACTAGGTTTTTTTTATTGTATTCAAATTTCTTTTGTAAACCGACAAAACAGTTTACTAGAGTCTGTCAAATCTTGGGATACGAGTTACAGGGTTTGTAATTCGGGAAAATCTGGTCGAGAGGATATCGGTCAGTCTAGGGTTTTGAGCGTAGGGTTAGAATAGGAGCAGGGTTTGCGAGTGTACATGGTCTTGTATGCGGGATCTGTTCTATCACCTAGTAGAAACCTTAGAAATGCAGCAGTAGGCAGGGTTTTACCGAAGCTGGGTATATCTGTGTGTGATTTATTTTCTGCATTTCTATTTCTGCTTTCTGTGATCTGTTTATTATTTTAATATCCTGTCGGATTTTCAATTCAGTTAAAAACTGTGATAAACCCTATTCACCCCCTCTAGGGTTAATCTAGATCCAACATGTGGTATCAGAGCAGGTATTCTGTTTAACTCTAGAGTAATGGTGATCCCTAGTTATCAGTCCGTAGAGAGACAGTCCAGTCATATTCCATCTATTTTCAATGGAACGGATTTTTTAAATTGGAAATTAAAAATGAAAATTTATTTAAAATTTGTTCATATTAAATATTGGAATATTATTATTAATGTAGTAGATTTATCAAATAAAAAGAATATTGTTATCAATACTTGTGCTATGGACATTATTTATTCTTGTCTCAGTATTGATCAATTTAAGCTTATCTCTCATTGTTTATCTGCACAGGAAATCTGGAAAACTCTCAATGCGTTGTACGGACAAAAAGTTGACAACTGCTCAAAACCTGCAAAGATCAACTCAGATTCAAATTTATGCTTAACAGGTCTTACAAATGATAATTCAGATGGATCAACTGATGGAGACTCAACAGAAAAATGAAGTAGAAAATTTCTCTTATGAAGATCTGGTTTATTTTTGTGCTGATCTAACTAAGTCTGTTGATAAACTCCAATCTAAAAACAAATTTTTGAAATCTAAGAATTCTGAGTTGACCAGCAAAATTGTTGATTTGGAATCACAACTTGAATATTTTAAAAACTCTTCAAATTCGGATTGTAAAAATTGTTTGAAATTGGAAACCAAGCTTGTTCATCTCAATAAAAATATTCAAAATTTTGAAAATAAGATTCTGATCTTGAAAGAGGACAAGATTAAGTTATCAAGCTCGAACAATTTTCTACAAAAGGAATTTGAAAATTTTAAAACTGATATATATTCCAAATTTGAAATTGCTGAAAGAAAAATCTATTGAAATCCGATTTGATTCTCATAGAGCTTGAAGCTAAAATTGAAAATTTCACGAAATTTGAATCTGAAAGTCGAAAACATTTTGAATCTGAGACTGCTGAGTCCCAAACCAAAATTAAATTGCTTAAAGATGAAAATTTGGTTTTGAAATCTGATTTTGAAAGATGTAAGATCACTAAAAATCGTTGTTCAGATTTAATGATGGAAAACGGTGATCTTAAAACTAAAATTCAACAACTTGAAACAATTTTGAGTAAATTTTATGATGGTGAAAAATCTTTGAATATGTTGTTGAAAAACCAAATTTCTGTTGGAAATAAACATGGTCTTGGTTTTGGGAAAACAAATGATTTTGAAAAATTGAATTCTTGTGATTTTAAAAATCCTTTAAATTTCTTTAGAAAGGGTCTTTCTAAAAAATCTGAATTTTGAAAATTCCAAAAGGTTTTTAAATCACAAACGAGACAAGAATTGGTTTGATAACAATCCAGTTGAACAGATGTGGACCCCAAAAGGAAATAAAATGTTTTTTGGAAAAACTAAACAAGTTTGGGTTCCTAAAGGCACAAAGATAGATTCGAATGGGATGTTATACAAACAGATTTGGGTACCAAAAGATGTTAACATAACTGTGAGTGGTTTTACTAATTTTGTTAGACCACTCAATCTCCTAAACTGTTAGGTACCAGAAGAGGCTGAGGAACTGCTGTGCAAAAAGAAATGTGAAGCAAAGCTGTCTATACTTCTATGTCATTCACAGTTCCTTTAGCCAAGATTTGTTGAGTTAGAGATTCTAATTTACATTGGATTCTGGTATGATCTCTAAACTCACCTTTGTAAATATTTTCTGTTTTTACTTTCTTTGTTTATTTCTCCTTTTGTCCCTTCTGTTTATTTTTTTTCTGTTTTATGGTTTGTCAATGTCATATCATTGTAATTTTTTGGGCTTCTTTAACTTCTAATTGCAGAATTCATATTTTTCTGGAATTGTGCTTCATTTGTATAAAACTCTGATGTGTTTAATCTTTACTAGATCTTGAATTTATTTTTGTAAATATCTGCAATTGATTTGAAGTTTGTTTTCTGATTCTCTGGATTCATAACAGTGTTGATGTATTCTTGTCATATCTTGAACACTGTTGATTAGAATTCTAAATTTTTTAAGATCTGAAAATTTTATGGAATTTCACACACCTTTGCTATTTTGAGTCTTTTCTAATTCAGATTGGAAAGTCTTGAAAATTTATACTCATTACAGCACTCTGTTATTTATCAGTTGTGATAATTTCAGAAATTTTCAGATTGGCTTGAACATGTTAAATTATCTTGAATCGGTGATACATCTTGAAATTCATCGTTATTCATGATTACTATGATTGAAATTAGTTTTGTTTGAAATCATATGAGATTTTAGATATTTTGAATATCACACACCACTTAAATTTGAAATTAGCATCCTTGTGTGAATAATTCATTATATCTCAAACTTAATATTGATTCTAGTGATTTCAAATAAATTATTTTTAAATCATGAATACCTCTCAAACTTGATGTATATGATCTGAATTTACTCTTGTACTTGTCAGAAATTCTTGTAAAAAATTGTTTGAAAATCCGGTCTTAAATCTCACTGTTATTTCATGATGATTTGATTTAAATATTTGTTTGTTTAAAATCATTTGAAATTATTGATTTACTGAATCACACACATATCTTGAATGTGAAATTAATAATCTGGTGTGATCGATTCATTGAATCCTGATATCTTCATATTCATCAAATGATTTTAAATAAACGGTATTTTTAATCATTGGATCATGAATCATCTTGTGTGATCAACATCTTAACAAGTATGATTTGAAACTGTTTCTGCTGTGCTGCTCTGATACTGTTTTCAAATAACTGCCTGCTTTAATCTGACTGCTGCTCTAATAATTGTGCCAATTTTGTAATCTTGTCTGTTTGGGCTTTGTGTTCGAAATTTCTTTAATCTGAGATATCTAGGGTGTGAATAAATTCCTCGATAAAGGAGACTACAATTGGTATCATCTTTTTCGTCCATCTGGTTTTGAATTTTCACCTTGTATAGACACCGTACACATTTTTTTTTCTTTGTATAAATCTATTTAATTTCCTCTTGTAATTGATTTTCAATTTTATAATTATTTATTAATTATTCATTCAGAAATTGAAATCAATATCCAAATTGAACTGTATTTATAATTCATCAAAATTGTTACTAGATTTTGAAATTGTGATGAATTGTGACTGCAGTATATTTCTCAACAAGAGGAGATTTTATTTAGATTTTCATGATGGTTGAACATTTATTATAATATCTTTGAATTGGTCATTATTTCACGATCATCTCCTTTATCTATCATCTTTCTGCCATCCATGATAGTTCTATATTAATGTGGAGAGTTTGATATTTTTTTTTAAAAAAAGACAATCTTGAATAAATAGTGAAAATATTTGTGATGGAATTATGGTTATGTTATTATTATTCAGAATTAGTGATAATTGAAAATTTTCAAAATCCCAGTACAGTTGAGCATGTTTCATAATATAATTAATTTAGAAATTTATTTCACAGACCATTTCTGTACCTACCGCATTTCTATCATCCATTATTTGGTTTTATATTCTGAGGAGTTTTTCATTTTGAAACTGAAAATGATAAATATATAATAAATATATAAGTGTGTCTCTAACCTCATTTAAAAATCCAAGCTCTGGTCATACATGGTTAAGAGATAACTTATAATTGAAGCTGCGACTGACCTCATTTAAAAATCCAAGCTCTGGTTATGCATGGTCAGTGTACTCTTAAATAAAATAAAAGGAAAAAGGAAATATTGTGCTATAAATTGAAATTATTCTGAAATTCTCCTCGGTGTATAAAAATCAGCCTATCAATCCATCTTTCTAATCTGTGAAATGTGTTGAAATCTTCTGACGTATTATGATTTGTTGATTGATAGGCATTGGGATTTGAGATTATACAATATTGTCACTTGAGTTGAAATTATAATAATAGTCCAAATCCATCATTGTTTTTGTGCTTCAATTTATAAAATTCTTTTGAAAATAATTGGGAAATATTCATATTTTTTACAACTCTCCTCATTATTATATAATTCATCGTAAATCCTTCATTCTCTACAATGTGAAATATGCCACTAGTTCTCAGTTTATTATGATTTTTGTTTGATTGATTTAGATTTATGATGATCGATCTTCCTCTTATGCTAAAATTATATTTTTAGTCATTTTTCATCTATATTCTAATTTCTGTATCCTTTTGATGATAACAAAAGAGGGAGAATGGATTAGATTTTGATTTATGAGTGAATATTTTATAAATATTGTTAATTTTGAAAATTTATTCCATCACTTCACTCGTGCACAGTTATAGGGGGAGTTCCCTGTTGTAGGGGGAGCTAATAAATAGGGGGAGTTCAAGATTCATTGTCAAACACATTTATTGTGCTCAAAATCTTTTATTTGTTTGTCATCATCAAAAGGGAGAGAATGTTGTATACAACGGCGTTGTATACAAAATTATATGATTTTTGTTTGATGAAAACAACCAAATAAATATTATTAATGTGTTTGAAATCGTACTGTTATTCTACATCACATACATGAATATTATATTTATATTTAAATAGAATACGACGGTATAGATATTCATTTTTTCTTACAGTATTTTATTTAAATTAAATATAATATTTCAATCACTCGAACAGTACAATTATTTACAACTCCACTATTTAATCACTTCACAGAATTTGTACTTGTAATTACACAGTATATGATAAACAAATTTTGTTTGACGAAAATAAAATAATATTTTATTTCAAACAATTTGTTTATTACAAATAAATAGTACAATCTTTTCACTACAACTTTCACACTCAGTTATACATTGACACTTACAAACTTATATACATTCACAAACACTGACACTCTGTTCTTCTGTTTTTCCATCTTCAATCTTCTAACTTTAGTCTTCAGTCTTCACGGCATCTTCACTGTCAGTCCAGTCACCATCTGCTTACCTGTCACAATAGAAACACACACAGTATCTAAAACAGAAATAATATTCTAATTTCTAGCAAATATTTTTTAATTTTAAAAATTTTATTTGCCTCAGTTTTCTGGTGTGTTTCTCATCATTTTTCATGACTTGATCTGATTCATCTGTGTCTAGGCAGACAGTTTGTATATGTACAGGGACAAGAAAGTTTCTGAATGGCTGCATATACACACATGTATAAATACACGTGTGCAATGCCTCGCCAATCAGCGAGCAACTGAGGAGTAGCCACATGGACCGTCTCGACTCAGTGCTCAGTGAACATTCAAGCCAAAGTCACACATGTAGTAAAGCAAGAAATGAAATCATGGTGCAGCAATGTGCATGGAGCAAATGTAAGTGTCGAGCAAAGCAATTTCATGTCAAAATAGATGAAGAAATTATGGTATGTTCAAGACAGCTCAGTTCTGAGTTTAAACAAAAGTGCATGGACATCAAACCAGCAAAGTAATGCAGCAGTAACTAACAAGGGTGAACAAGCAGCATACATGCAAGCTTACACAGCAGATTCAAGTTTCAAACTCAAAGAAAAATGGTCGAGTAAGCTTAAAAATGCAAAAGAATGAAAATGTGGCAAAGCAGTCATGAACACAAGGCAAACAAAAATAATGGTGCAACAAATGTGTCGAGACATACTCTTATATGCTAAAATAGATTTCAATGTAAACAGTATTGTCAAAGTGGTCATAGCAATGCAGGTCACAAAGAAGCAAGTAACAACAGCAAGCACATATTCATGATGAAATGGTAACAAGTGCAGAGTTGATGTGTAATGCACAAATGTATACTCAACAGTGATGAGGTTCAGAAATACACATATAAAGGTGCATAAGTGTCGTTGCACAAATATGGTGCAGCATCTCAAGTATGATGAGCAATAGGGAGGTGATCATGCACAAGACAGAGCAAGGTAGTGAAACAGTGCACAACATATTAGCACAAAGCAACATAGTGACATACAGGGTCGAAACAAAACAAGGCAACACAGCATGATTCACACTGTCAATATATATATATTCAGCAATTCAGGAAGTCACTTGCATCAGTTTTTAAACTGGTCTCATATATTTATACACAAGGGTGTTGCAAGCATGGGTGATGCATATACAATCAGTATGAGTCAACAGCATGCAAGTAATCGAGCTACAAATTTGGCAGTAGTAATTTAGTGTAAGAAATACTTCAGAATGATGTAAAAATGCGCAAGGAAACTCAAGAAATCAGTTTCCTATTTTTGGAAAACATTTTATATTTTTCCAGAAATAAGAAAACAATTTTTTTCTGGCATAATTTCATTTGAATAATTTCTAGAATTGATCAGATACATCAGGGGGAACAAAATCAGTGCTTAGCAATGTTTTAATGTGGTTTCCAGAAAATACATTTTTGGCAAGGGGAATGCTTTCAAATGACCCAGGATTTTATGGCAAGAAATCACAGCAAATTTGTTTTTTTTAATCAATTCATTAATGCTCAGCCAAAAAGATACCCAGAAAATCAGCATACAACAAAATCAAGTATGGGAAGTTTTACCAAAGAAATCATGGCATGAATTTCAAATTCTAGAAATGCTATTTCTGGAAACCTTTTATTTTCAATCAAGACATTTTTTTTAAATGCTAATATTTTTCAAGACCAGAAAGTCAATTTTTGTTTCAAGAAAATCAATCAAGGAATCTGTTTTTGGGAACAAATCCAACTCATTCAATCAAGTATATCAGGCAAAATATCATTTTCAGAAATCATATTGCAAGGGACCAATTTATTTTTCTAGGTTCATGTATTCATATCATCAAAGCAACAATCATGTCGTAACTATCCTGAAGTTACTCAAGCATTCACAGTGACACACAAGCATTTCAATCAAGCCAAGGAAACATTTTTAATACGAGCAAATCAAAAGGGGAAAGCACATCATCAAATCGAATCAACATTTGAAATCAGAGATAATAGGGTTCGATTATCCCTATAACTACCAACATAATCATAGACATCTATTGAAAACTGACAAAATCAATTCAAGTATTTCAAAGCAAGAATTTTCAGAAAAACTCACATTTATTAGGGTTTCGATCGCCACAAAGAGGGATAAGTCAACATCGAAGGAGCAACATCTATTCGAGCTTCAGAGACTCGATTTGAATCATCGTCGACATCAGTATTTGGATTTCCAAAGAAACCCTAGCAAAATTTTCATCGCCGCCATCTTTGTTTCCCAGAGCTAAAGCAAAGGATCGGGCAAATAAATTACAAATGGGTCGGCCTATGTTTCACTTGATTAAGCCTAGTTTACTATTGTAAAGGGGATAACCCTATTTTTATTCTAGGCTTATACTAGGGTTTTGTTTATTTTTTATTGTATTCAAATTTCTTTTGTAAACCGACAAAACAATTGACTTGAGTCTGTCAAATCTAGGGATACAAGTTACAGGGTTTGTAATTCGGGAAAATCTGGTCGAGAGGATATCGGTCAGTCTAAGGTTTTGAGCGTAGGGTTAGAATAGGAGCAGGGTTTGCGAGTGTACATGGTCTTGTATGCAGGATCTATTCTATCACCTAGTAGAAACCTTAGAAATGTAGCAGTAGGAAGGGTTTTGCCGAAGCTGGGTATATCTGAGTGTGATTTATTTTCTGCATTTCTGTTTCTGGTATATTCTGTGATCTGTTTATTATTTTAATATCCTGTCAGAGTTTCAATTCAGTAAAAAACTGTGATAAACCCTATTCACCCCCCATATAGGGTTAATCTAGATCCAACAATAATCGAGCTCAAAAAGGCGTGGCAGTTCATAATTTGGTGATTCGAACTTTAAGCAAATATACAGAATCCATTTTAAGCTGGATTTCTGTGAAACAAGAAACGTTCGGAGCTGGTGAAGTATATTTTTCTAATGGAAGAGAAAAATCGGGATTTCATCGTATAGATGGAGAGTTATGTCCAAATCAAATTTTTGAAAAGTCGCTATGGAGTTCCTTTATAATTTATAAAGATTTATTTATATTATAAATGGATTTTCAGTATAAATTGAATATAGATTTAACCCGAATTTGAAATATTGAGTTGTAAACCCAGATGGGTATATTTTGGAGTTGGATAACATTCTATGTGAATATATACGATAATATAAATTTATTTATATTTAATTTAATTATACTTAAATATATAAATATTTAAAAGGATTTATTTAAAGCTTTAAAAATAGTCAGTTTTGCAAATGACCTTCGTTTTCGACGAAACTAATTTTGTTGGATCACGAATGTTAAATTATTGTTAGATGTCAAGTTTCGTGATTTTTGGAGTCAGTATGTGGCCGTACGGGATTTTAATGTGAAAAACAGTCGATAATTTGACCTTTAAAAATACGCTGTGTGAGCAAACGAACTCGGAATTCGACGAAACAAGTTTCGTTAGGTCTGTAATGTCAAACTGTAGCTGCATGTCCTTTCTCGTGATTTTTGGATATCATGTGCGATCATAGGAATTTTTATCAACAAATATAAATAGCGTTAAGATAAATATTAATATAAAATCTGAATATAAAAATATATAAATATCCTATAAATACCCCTAACCCTTCTTTAACCCTAAACAATTTTCTCTTCGGTCAAAACCATTTCCGCCACCACCAGTTCTTTTAAACGTGAGGAAACCAACATTTGAAAATCAAAATAAAATCATAGAGAAATCAATAAATCATGAAATTTGTGTTTTTGAGTTTCTAATAAGGTGCTCTTCATGTTAGTATCAGTTTTGAGGGGTTCGGCCAACTTTTGTTTCGATGAAAAATGGTGCAGCGGAAGTTCGATCAGTGTAGGGTTTATATATTGAGGTTATAGGGGTTTCGATTGTAGAAATGATCACCGTATTCGGGTTTGTCGCTTTGATTAGCAGCTGTTGGCAAAGTTTGGGGGATTTTCATCATGATTTGTGTCGATCCGAACCCTGGGTACGGAGCAGCTATGTTGTCGATGCGTTCTTCAATGGGGAGTCGAGTGGAGCAAGAAGGGGATCGCTGCGGAGTGGAGGAGGAGAGAAGGACTGCAGTGATGTCGGAAGTTGTTTTCAAGGTAAGACGGAGAAGTAAGGAGGGGACAGGAGCTCGAGGTTAGTGGGTTTGAATTGCCTGGAAGTGACCGTGAGCTCCGGGAAGAAGAAGTAATAATAGTTAAGAGTTGATTACAGAAGTTAGTTAAGTGTTAATTTAATAATAATTTATATAGTTAATGGTTTAAGAGAAGTGCGTAGATTTTGATTTAAAGGAGGAATTGGAGATCCACATAAGTAACGATGGTGCGTGTTCTTCCCTGAAGAAGATGATGAAAAGCGGTCTTGAACTATACAAAGCAGGATATTGGGCCGAGTGGGAAAAATATAGAGAAGTAAGGCCAACTCGATTTAATTTAAGTTTAAGTTAATTTTAATAGCATATTGAACTTGTAAAATCAATAACAGTCTCATACGTGATCAAAAATGGATGAAACAAGATCCGTTGGGATCGTACGGACGACGGCTCCACAATGGAACTGACTGGGAGTGGATTGGAGCTCGTGACAATTTATAGCGAAATAAATTGTCTGTCAGAATCAACCGACAGTTATCATTATTTAACGATGATCTTCCAACGTGAGTAAATCTCACTGAACTCTACTCAGTTTATATTTTCATAACGTATTTTTAGAACTGATAAATATTGGTTGATTTTTGTGCGTTGATTGGGTGGCTGAAATGCTAATGGATTGGTTGAAAATATCGATATAGTTATATATATATATATATATATCATTAATCAAATATTGATTCTATTTATCAGAATATTTCATATTGAAATGAAATTGATGTTAATTTTATTGTTTAACATCTGTTGATGCAGGGAAACAGGTTGGAGGGATCCAACTGGATTCCTCAATACTTATAATACTTTTTTTTTTATATTGTGATATATGGTGTGGTATATAGTCTGTTACTGATTTTGTGTGTTGGATGATGATTGGTCCTTTGATTTGGTATTTTAATACCATAAGTGATACTGGAATGTGGAAAGGAAATTTTCAAAGTGTATATTGGAAAGGGAATATCTATAAAATCGAATTTTTTTATAAAAGGAATATTTATTTAGTAAATAAATAGAATCATAAAGGAATATTTATTGGGAAAATAAGTAGAATTATACAAATGAATTTCAAAGTGGATATTGAATTTTAGGATTTTATAAAATCAATGGATTTTATAAAAAGAATTATTTGTAAATTAAATAGAATTGAAAGGGAAATATTTGTAAAATATTTACAAATTGAATTGAAAGGGAAAATATTTGTAAAACATTTACAATAGAATTGAAAAGGAATATTGGAAAGTAAATAGGATAACTAGAAAAGTAAATATTTGGGAAATAATTAGTGTATAATAAAAAGGAAGTATTTTATAAAATGAATAGAATTTTATAAAAGAGGATAAGTGGAAAATATTTATTTAAAGTAGAATTAAATTGAAATCTGTTTTTAACAGATAAATTGAGAAGGTTAATTTATAAACGATGTGTATAAATTATGAAAATATTTATCATTGGATAATTTGAATATGTAAATCTGAATTTATATAAAGAAGTAGAAATCGGTTTTAACACCGATAGGTTAATAGAATTTGAATTCCACATTTATGAAAGGGAATTTAAGTGAGATTTTAACTGTTAGAAGTTAAAAGGAGGATTTGTAGAAATAATTATACAAATAAAAGTATAAATAGAATTTGGAAATGGAAAATTATTTTTAAATAGGAAATCAAACTGAATTGGTTTATATATATATAAAGAATATTATTCACATTCGATGTGAATAATGGATTAAAATAGTTATTTATAAATTAAACATTTATAAAGAAAAATTGGGATTTTGAAATAGAAATTCAAATGAGAATTTGAATGAGAAAGAGTTAATCGATTAGAGTTAATCGAAATAGAGTGAATCGAATTAGAATTAATCGAATTGGTTAACTCGAAATCGAATATTAGTTAATCGAATAGAGTTAATCGATTAGAGTTAATAGAATAGGGTTATTCGAATATTAGTTATTCAAATAGAGAGTATCGAATATAGTTTATTCGAAAGAAAGAGTTATCAAATATAGTTATTCGAGAGAGAATTAGTTGTTTATTATTTATTCAAATTAAGAAATAAAAGTTATATTTAAGTTATTATATATTCAGAAACATAGGATTATAACACTATTATTATAATCAAATGAATTCTATAAAAGAAGTGGATTCGTAAATTGTAATAACCCGGAAAATCTGGGCCAGTTTAAAATTTTTATTTTGGCAATTTTAGCGAATTTTGATTATTTAAAATGAATTATTTTAAATAATATCGACGAGAAATTTATTTTGAACGTAATTAGAACGTATATATTATATACGTCGTCGTTAGAATATAAATATTTATATATAATTATAAATAGAATTGAAAATGGCGCGGTAGTTCGATGATTCGATTTCAAACTTCAATTGAATGTACCGGGTGCAAAACAATCTGGATTTTAGTGAAACCAAAAACATTAGGATCTAATTGATAATATCTTTCCAGCGGATCCGAAGAATCGAAATTTCATAGCGGTAATCAAAAGGTATGTCCAGTTGAAAATTCTGAATAGTCGCTATGGAATTCAGGCCCTTAAAAATGGACATTTTGCAAATGACCTCGGATTTCGACGAAACCAGTTTTTTTGGATCCACAGTGTCAAGTTATTGCTAGATTCCAAATTTCATAATTTTTCGAATTAATGTGTGAGCGTGGCGAAGTTAAACGTGTTTTGACCATTTCAGTTGAATTTAATCGACTGGAAAATGGCCATTTTTCAAACGGTCTCAGAATTTGACGAAATTAGTTTTGTTAGGACCGTATCGTCAATACGAAGTTAGAAATAATTTTTCGGAATTTTTTAGAGGCTGTATGTGGCCCCGGTAAATTGAAATGTACGTTTGAATTTAAAATATAAGGATTTATATTTTAAATTTAACGAAAACTGATCGTAACAGTCGAACTGGCTTACGAAACATATCCCATTGTGTTCGGAATGAGGGTAATTAGCTAGGGGCGACAGTCGGTGGGTTCAATTTCGAGTCCAAAATAAGAAGTTACTTTTTTGAATAAATTAAATATAAAATATATAAATATAAATACGGTCAAAAGGGTCAAACCCTAATTCACTTTCTCATTCGCGGTCAACTCCTCAGAAAACCCGCCGCGTTTTTCAAAATGAACGGCGATTTTTAATTCCATCCTTCTCCTCCACAAATCCACAAATCCACTCGTCAAAATCAGAAATTTCCAAAGCAAAATTGCTCAGCTCGGGGAGCACTCTGTTCCCAATGGTGATGATCGGAAGTAAGGCGTTCTGATGGCTGTTTTTGCCTCTCAAAGGCTGCGGTTTTGGTCGAGATTTCGAGGCTCGGGGGGGTTTCGAATTTCAAGCCACTAGGGCCGGTGATAGGGTAGGCCAAGGTGATTGGAAGGGTGGTTGTCGATTGGATTCCGGCGGCATCTGGAGTGGGCAACGGCGAGCCCTAGTAAGGGCTGATGGGTTTCTTTCGGTTCGTATTTGTTCTGGGAATAACGAGCGTGACGGGGAAGAAAAGCAGTGGCCCTAGGATTCAAGAACGGGTGGCCCAGATTGTTTTGAACGAGATTAAGGTAATTTACAAACCCTAATTAGATTAGTTAATTACTTAATTAAGTTTTAAAACAGAAAATAACATTATTTTAAAAAAAAAATATAGCATTAATTTGAAACTGAAATTAGAATTGGTTTTGAAAGTATAAACAGAATTAAAAATACGATTTTTATATATTTGAATAGAGAATAAAAATTAGATTTTTATATAAGCAAGAGGTTCAAAATATGATTTTTTTTTTATTATAGAAGTAATAAAAATATAATTTTTATAGTATAGAAGGAATAAATATATAATTTTTATATGACGTGAAGTTTAAAAATATAATTTTTATTAAAGTAGAGTAGATAATATAAAAATATGATTTTTATATATTATAGAAGGAGTAAAAATATAATCTTTATATTTGAAAAGGGCGAAATCTTTATATTTGAAAAGGCGAAATCTTTATATAGAGAATGGCGATAGAAAAATATAATTTTTGTATGGTTATGATAATAAAAATTCAATCTTTATATAAGAAGTAGAAATATAAAAATATAATTTTTATATAGAAAGAAGCGTTGTAAATATATGAAGTGAAATAAAAATCTGAACTTTATTTTATCGTGAAGTGGAGAGAATATAAAAATGTGATTTTTGTATATGTAGTGAATACGGGCGACGAAAGTGACAAAGGGGCGAGCGATGAAGATTTCCTACATATGAAGAGTCGCGAAGTTTGGATTAGCTATCGGTGAGAATTTCTCACTCTTCAATTTCATTTTCTAGTTATATATATATTCTAGGATGCAGACGGTGCTTAGTAGCACCCGACACAATCGTCCACAGACCATGGACTTGTTTGTTTGATTGCAAAAAAATTAGTTAGATCATTTGATTGAAATTGAACTGTGTGGTGAAATGAATGGATTTGATTGATGTGTGAATGGCGTGGGCCTTCACTAGACCGGGGATAAGGCTAGGCCTCGTCCCGTTTCTAGTATCGTGTCGTTATGCCCCCGAAATTTTCTAAAATATGTTAGAAAAATAAAAATATCATTTTATTTAAAGAATGAATTGAATAGAAATTCATATATTGGAATAAAATGTTTTGTCGTTAAAAATATAATTTTTAACGTGAATGTGAATAAATAAATATTCATTTACAAACCGGACGGTTTGTTTATGTACACTGATTTGACTGACATTGATTGGGACGATAAATTTTACACATCGCCCAACTGCATAACTAAAATCTGTGTTTGATTGTTCGAAAACCCCACACGGGTGTTGGGATGAAATTTGAAGTTCACTCATCCTGATTGATTAAATATGTCGATCGATCGATTGACAGGCTGTTATAAGCGTTAGATATCTATATTTGATGCTTATACAGTGTAGTGCACTTTGGTTGATGGTTGATTATTTTTCAATGCTATTATATACATGTGTTGTATGGAATCCATATAATTAAATTTATATGGTAATGGATTGGGCCTCATTCCAATTTAAAAATAAAGAATAATATAAAATAAAGGTTCATGTGTTGACAGTACTCATCCATTGAGATTGGTCATGTGTTGAACGAAATATTTTAATGATAGAAATATTTGAAATAGAATATTTGAAAATAGAAATATATGAAGCCGTGTTGATTAGATTGACGCCATTTTGAAGTGAACGATATTTATATCGATTTTAACGATTTCGAAATGAAATGAATTGAATTGAAAACGATTTCGAAATGAAATGAATTGAATTAAAGACGAATTCAAATTGAATTGAAAACGATTTCGAAATGAATTGAATTGAAAACGATTTCGAAATGAAATGAATTGAATTGAAAACGATTTCGAAATGAAATGAATTAAATTGAAAACGATTTCGAAATGAAATGAATTGAAAACGATTTCGAAATGAATTGAATTGAAGACGAATTCAAATTGAATTGAAAGCGAATTGAAATGAATTCAAATTGAATTGAAATTTGAATTGAAAAGAATTTCAAACCGAATTTATAAAGATGAATTCAATTTTGATTTGAATTGAAAAGGAAGTTGAAATTGCTTTTGAAACGAATTTAAAACTATTTATCTAATTCGTTTTAAATAGAAATCGACGAAATATATATTATATATTTTATATATATAATATAATGGCCTGAATAGAACGCGCCGCGCCGCGGCAGTTCGTGAATTTCGACCATTTATTTCAAATGGACATTACGGGAGATCCGACCGTCGGATTCTCCTAAAACCGGAACCGTTGGGTTCGTATCGAAAAGAGTTTTCTAACGAACGTTAGAAATTTTAAATCTAACGGTTGGATTTGGAGATACGTCCAAATCAAATTCGAAAAAGGTCGCTGTAAGTGCAGTTCGATGGTCGTTGATGGAAATCGACTGTACGGGCCTTGATAAAATTATTAAAAATAGTAATAATTTGTGTAAAATCATATGAAATGATTGAGAAAGGATTGGGATGAAAAACTCCATATTTGAAAAGATAAAAATAGGTTTTTATCGAAATGAACTAGTTTTGAACTAGAATTGTAATTCTATTTATTTTTAAATAAATGAATTGAATTTAAAAAGGGTTTTGAAAATAACCAGAATATCCAATGATTGCATTGGAGGGGATTTGAATCGAAATTGTCTTCGGAATATTTCAATGTTGGAATTCGTGATTATACAGGTGTTGTTATGGAAATTTGAAAGATATATATTTATATCGTTATTTCCAATACGGCATTTGTTAGTCGTAGAATTCGATATTGAATATAAGCCGATATATTTTCTATTCAGAGCCTTGTATTGAATATCGAATGCGATTTGGGTTGGTCGTGAATGGTGTCTTCACTAACACTGTTCTTGAACCCAGTTGAGAAAAGATTAAATCTTTTTATTTAGATTTAATGAAGTGTACCAATTAAATGATATTTAATTGGAATTGAATTGATATTGATTTTTGGGTTTATCGTGAACAGTGTTTTAAATAACACTCGTTCTTTAACCCGATAATTAATGAATGTGACTTTGGGTTTATCGTGAACCGTGTTTTAAATGACACGGATTCTTTAACCCAGTTAAAGATTAAAACTAAGTGGAGTTTTAATGAATCTTTAAATAGATTGAAAAGATCGAGAATGGAGTATCACCAGTTTTACTCCAAGCGATAGTTAAATCTTTAATTAGATTTGAACGTGAAATGGTAATTGAATTACCGATAACACTGTGGTGTTAGATATGAAGTACTACCAGTTTTACTTCATGGGATGAATAGGTTGGGATTGGGAAAATAAAATAAATGATTACTTCGGTGTGGTTCGATAATCCCGACTAGTTGGAATTGATATTCAAAGGAGATTAAAGAATAAATTTAAAGAATTTATCTTGGATAAAATTAATGGGAACTTTTTTCCAAAGTATAGGAATATTTGAATAAAAGAATATTCTGAATTGGAATGAGGCGTATGTTGTGTTTGTGTAACACTTTTATAATATATACGCGAGTTATTCAGAAAGACCGGGTTTATCCCATTCTGAATAACTAATTCGACGTGGTGTCGAAGATGAAGACGATGGTCGAAGACCGGAAGTCTTCACGTCGTTTGGGTAATTACTGATGATCTTGATTGGGCTGTACACCCAAGAAGATGGAAACAGTTAGTGATCGTCCAAACGTACTTGGAGATCGATGGATATGCGGGGTACTAGGTGCCTCCGGTTTCGTTCAGACCCAGAACGGACTTGTAAATGGACTGTGTGTCTGACATTGGATTTTAGTCCGTGTGATTGATCTCTATTAAATATATATCTGTTTGGCGGCGGAGAATTTATTCTCTTGCTTAATTCCCTTCTCTGAGACGTACGAGCTCAGGGGTTATATATTGATGGATATCAAACGCATGGAGTGAATTGCCTGTGTGGCATGCCTAAGTGGCAATTGATCGAGGCTTCTGTTGAAAAGCAAAGTCTTGTGGTGATGATCAAAGCACAGCCTGTGTGACATAGCTTTGTGTAACGTGAATTCGCGAACTTCACACCCGGTATGAACCAAAAACGGGAGACGGACCTCAGGGAGGGCATGCGTTTCTTTCTAGTTAGAAGTGGCGTCAGTGGTTTTACACGCCCTGACGAGTTTGACTTATGTGGTTGTTGCTGTTGCGAGGCGCCTCGGTTTGATCGGACGATCCGGGTCCGATGGAGTCATTTAGTTGGCTCACCTACGCCCCAAAGGGCGGGGAAACGCAGTGTTCAGGCATTTTAATCCACATCGGTGGACCGGCCCTGTCGCTCCAAGGGACGATGCGTTCTGTTCCTGAGACACGGGCTAGAGCGTCTCGAATTGATTGAGGACTATCTTTTGCCTCGGTTCATAGATGGAAACCCAATTTCCAAATACGTGACTTTGCGGTTTTATTTGTAAACCTATATATGGCGACATAGTGGCATGGGACGCTCATGCCGCCTATGATTGATACTTATGATTTGAAGTTGTTTTATACACTATGCACTTATAATAGTATCAAATGATTTGTTTTAACCGTATCGAGCATTCTTTGGCTGTTATAAGGGAAAACCCTATCCTCGGCTGCGTTGCATTGTGTGATGGGACCTGGGTCTTATAACAGCTTCATTTTTCTTTATTTAGCATTGCGCTGCTTGTTTTATGCACTGGTATTCTTGGGAGGAAACCCGTTCCGTGTTATACGGCGTGGTCCCTTGATTTACCTAATGATTTAAAATAAAGATTAATAACTGTTTTAGTTCTCACACCAGTCACATGACTGACCTGGAGTTTATTGTTTTAACCTAAACTCTGGGTGCCCTTATTTTGACACGGGCAGCTAGTAGTTTTGGGTTTTGCAGATTTATATTCACAGGATCCTGGTTTACAGCTGGAATGATATCCGGAAAGCTTTGTATCCGTATATCTCTTCTAGTTGTGTATTGTATTATTTTCCGCTGCTATGTATTTAAATGTAATTTAAATCTCTGATATTTCTGTGTAATATTCATTTATACTCTGTATATTCTTGTAATCTGATGCATTGTTGTAATATACAATGAATTGTTCTTTTGTATGCATTCTGATTTGTCGTGTTCTCAAACGATAGGGCGTTTCGAACGGTCTGGGTCGGTTTAGCGACTGGTTCGGACCGAGCGAAATTCCTTGCCGTCACAGTTGGTATCAGAGCTTTGGTTTACAAAGCAGAGAACAAGGCACATTAGAACCATACGAAAGAATTCATCAGATATTGGATTAGTAATATCCAATTAGAATGACTCGTTAGAGATAGGATCAGTAGTATCCTAGAACGAGTGTGAAGAGTACAAGTTTTATTTTGAAAATTTAAATCAATTATTCGTATTTGATTATTTATTTATATTGATCTGGACAATCCGATATATAGAGATTTTGCATATATGTCTTGCAAACGTGTATTTGAAGTTTTGATATACTGGATGGTTATAGAATCATACTCTAGTTGCCCGGGGATAATTCTGGTGATGGGGCACTGTCGCCAGTATTTATTTTCGAGTGACGAAGGTGAGATTTCTATATATTTCCTATTAACTGGTGTGAGAACCAAAATTAGATAGGGCCTATTGTTGTGATTTGGTATCAAAAATCTGATTTGACTATATATCAAAATTATGAATTTGAAACTCTAATTCGCTAATTGATTGATGTTTGTGTTGTTTGTTTAATTGTTTGATAATTTTGAACCATTAGCCTAATTGAATCAAATATTGAACTATATTGAAAATTGGTCGCATTTTCTTGCATATACATGTATATCATTGAACAGGTCATAGCAAGGAGGCTAGAGCCAGAGAATAAAATTTGTTTGCCCGACAAATAGGTACATGTTTACTACATAATTTACTGTTTTGTTTGGGTGATGATGTTTTTATGAGCCTATTGGCTAGCCGCTTGGCTTTTTCTTTTTCTTTTTGAGATCTGAAGGACCGGGGAAGCTATTTGAAATTCCCCGATGCTCCCGGTGCAGGGGAGGTTATGGCGAAATTTTTCGAAAATTTAAGGTGTTAGCCAAATTTTTGAAATTTTTGAAAATTCTCAGAAACTAAAGAGTTAGAGAATGAAAGCTAGATCGAACGTAGTGTTGATTGATCAAACCACTTTCGACTTTGTTCCTTTTCGGGGACGAAAAGTTTTAAGTGGGGGAGATTGTAATAACCCGGAAAATCTGGGCTAGTTTAAAATTTTTATTTTGGCAATTTTAGCGAATTTTGATTATTTAAAATGAATTATTTTAAATAATATCGACGAGAAATTTATTTCGAATGTAATTAGAACGTATATATTATATACGTTGTCGTTAGAATATAAATATTTATATATAATTATAAATAGAATTGAAAATGGCGCGGTAGTTCGATGATTCGATTTCAAACTTCAATTGAATGTACCGGGTGCAAAACAATCCGGATTTTAGTGAAACCAAAAACATTAGGATCTAATTGATAATATCTTTCCAGCGGATCCGAAGAATCGAAATTTCATAGCGGGAATCAAAAGGTATGTCCAGTTGAAAATTCTGAATAGTCGCTATGGAATTCAGGCCCTTAAAAATGGACATTTTGCAAATGACCTCGGATTTCGACGAAACCAGTTTTGTTGGATCCGCAGTGTCAAGTTATTGCTAGATTCCAAATTTCATAATTTTTCGAATTAATGTGTGAGCGTGGCGAAGTTAAACGTGTTTTGACCATTTCAGTTGAATTTAATCGACTGGAAAATGGCCATTTTTCAAACGGTCTCAGAATTTGACGAAATTAGTTTTGTTAGGACCGTATCGTCAATACGAAGTTAGAAATAATTTTTCGGAATTTTTTAGAGGCTGTATGTGGCCCCGGTAAATTGAAATGTACGTTTGAATTTAAAATATAAGGATTTATATTTTAAATTTAACGGAAACTGATCGTAACAGTCGAACTGGCTTACGAAACATATCCCATTGTGTTCGGAATGAGGGTAATTAGCTAGGGGCGACAGTCGGTGGGTTCAATTTCGAGTCCAAAATAAGAAGTTACTTTTTTGAATAAATTAAATATAAAATATATAAATATAAATATGGTCAAAAGGGTCAAACCCTAATTCACTTTCTCATTCGCGGTCAACTCCTCAGAAAACCCGCCGCGTTTTTCAAAATGAACGGCGATTTTTAATTCCATCCTTCTCCTCCACAAATCCACAAATCCACTCGTCAAAATCAGAAATTTCCAAAGCAAAATTGCTCAGCTCGGGGAGCACTCTGTTCCCAATGGTGATGATCGGAAGTAAGGCGTTCTGATGGCTGTTTTTGCCTCTCAAAGGCTGCGGTTTTGGTCGAGATTTCGAGGCTCAGGGGGGTTTCGAATTTCAAGCCACTAGGGCCGGTGATAGGGTAGGCCAAGGCGATTGGAAGGGTGGTTGTCGATTGGATTCCGGCGGCATCTATAGTGAGCAACGGCGAGCCCTAGTAAGGGCTGATGGGTTTCTTTCGGTTCGTATTTGTTCTGGGAATAACGAGCGTGACGGGGAAGAAAAGCAGTGGCCCTAGGATTCAAGAACGGGTGGCCCATATTGTTTTGAACGAGATTAAGGTAATTTACAAACCCTAATTAGATTAGTTAATTACTTAATTAAGTTTTAAAACAGAAAATAACATTATTTTTTTAAAAAAAAATATAGCATTAATTTGAAACTGAAATTAGAATTGGTTTTGAAAGTATAAACAGAATTAAAAATACGATTTTTATATATTTGAATAGAGAATAAAAATTAGATTTTTATATAAGCAAGAGGTTCAAAATATGATATTTTTTTATTATAGAAGTAATAAAAATATAATTTTTATAGTATAGAAGGAATAAATATATAATTTTTATATGGCGTGAAGTTTAAAAATATAATTTTTATTAAAGTAGAGTAGATAATATAAAAATATGATTTTTATATATTATAGAAGGAGTAAAAATATAATCTTTATATATGAAAAGGGCGAAATCTTTATATTTGAAAAGGCGAAATCTTTATATAGAGAATGGCGATAGAAAAATATAATTTTTGTATGGTTATGATAATAAAAATTCAATCTTTATATAAGAAGTAGAAATATAAAAATATAATTTTTATATAGAAAGAAGCGTTGTAAATATATGAAGTGAAATAAAAATCTGAACTTTATTTTATCGTGAAGTGGAGAGAATATAAAAATGTGATTTTTGTATATGTAGTGAATACGGGCGACGAAAGTGACAAAGGGGCGAGCGATGAAGATTTCCTACATATGAAGAGTCGCGAAGTTTGGATTAGCTATCGGTGAGAATTTCTCACTCTTCAATTTCATTTTCTAGTTATATATATATTCTAGGATGCAGACGGTGCTTAGTAGCACCCGACACAATCGTCCACAGACCATGGACTTGTTTGTTTGATTGCAAAAAAATTAGTTAGATCATTTGATTGAAATTGAACTGTGTGGTGAAATGAATGGATTTGATTGATGTGTGAATGGCGTGGGCCTTCACTAGACCGGGGATAAGGCTAGGCCTCGTCCCGTTTCTAGTATCGTACCGTTATGCTGCCGAAATTTTCTAAAATATGTTAGAAAAATAAAAATATCATTTTATTTAAAGAATGAATTGAATAGAAATTCATATATTGGAATAAAATGTTTTGTCGTTAAAAATATAATTTTTAACGTGAATGTGAATAAATAAATATTCATTTACAAACCGGACGGTTTGTTTATGTACACTGATTTGACTGACATTGATTGGGACGATAAATTTTACACATCGCCCAACTGCACAACTAAAATCTGTGTTTGATTGTTTGAAAACCCCACACGGGTGTTGGGATGAAATTTGAAGTTCACTCATCCTGATTGATTAAATATGTCGATCGATCGATTGACAGGCTGTTATAAGCGTTAGATATCTATATTTGATGCTTATACAGTGTAGTGCACTTTGGTTGATGGTTGATTATTTTTCAATGCTATTATATACATGTGTTGTATAGAATCCATATAATTAAATTTATATGGAAATGGATTGGGCCTCATTCTAATTTAAAAATAAAGAATAATATAAAATAAAGGTTCATGTGTTGACAGTACTCATCCATTGAGATTGGTCATGTGTTGAACGAAATATTTTAATAATAGAAATATTTGAAATAGAATATTTGAAAATAGAAATATATGAAGCCGTGTTGATTAGATTGACGCCATTTTGACGTGAACGATATTTATATCGATTTTAACGATTTCGAAATGAAATGAATTGAATTGAAAACGATTTCGAAATGAAATGAATTGAATTAAAGACAAATTCAAATTGAATTTAAAACGATTTCGAAATGAATTGAATTGAAAACGATTTCGAAATGAAATGAATTGAATTGAAAACGATTTCGAAATGAAATGAATTGAAAACGATTTCGAAATGAATTGAATTGAAGACGAATTCAAATTGAATTGAAAGCGAATTGAAATGAATTCAAATTGAATTGAAATTTGAATTGAAATGAATTTCAAACCGAATTTATAAAGATGAATTCAATTTTGATTTGAATTGAAAAGGAAGTTGAAATTGCTTTTGAAACGAATTTAAAACAATTTATCTAATTCGTTTTAAATAGAAATCGACGAAATATATATTATATTATATATATATATAATATAATGGCCTGAATAGAACGCGCCGCGCCGCGGCAGTTCGTGAATTTCGACCATTTATTTCAAATGGACATTACGGGAGATCCGACCGTCGGATTCTCCTAAAACCGGAACCGTTGGGTTCGTATCGAAAAGAGTTTTCTAACGAACGTTAGAAATTTTAAATCTAACGGTTGGATTTGGAGATACGTCCAAATCAAATTCGAAAAAGGTCGTTGTAAGTGCAGTTCGATGGACGTTGATGGAAATCGACTGTACGGGCCTTGATAAAATTATTAAAAATAGTAATAATTTGTGTAAAATCATAAGAAATGATTGAGAAAGGATTGGGATGAAAAACTCCATATTTGAAAAGATAAAAATAGGTTTTTATCGAAATGAACTAGTTTTGAACTAGAATTGTAATTCTATTTATTTTTAAATAAATGAATTGAATTTAAAAAGGGTTTTGAAAATAACCAGAATATCCAATGATTGCATTGGAGGGGATTTGAATCGAAATTGTCTTCGGAATATTTCGATGTTGGAATTCGTGATTATACAGGCGTTGTTATGGAAATTTGAAAGATATATATTTATATCGTTATTTCCAATACGGCATTTGTTAGTCGTAGAATTCGATATTGAATATAAGCCGATATATTTTCTATTCAGAGCCTTGTATTGAATATCGAATGCGATTTGGGTTGGTCGTGAATGGTGTCTTCACTAACACTGTTCTTGAACCCAGTTGAGAAAAGATTAAATCTTTTTATTTAGATTTAATGAAGTGTACCAATTAAATGATATTTAATTGGAATTGAATTGATATTGATTTTTGGGTTTATCGTGAACAGTGTTTTAAATAACACTCGTTCTTTAACCCGATAATTAATGAATGTGACTTTGAGTTTATCGTGAACCGTGTTTTAAATGACACGGATTCTTTAACCCAGTTAAAGATTAAAACTAAGTGGAGTTTTAATGAATCTTTAAATAGATTGAAAATATCGAGAATGGAGTATCACCAGTTTTACTCTAAGCGATAGTTAAATCTTTAATTAGATTTGAACGTGAAATGGTAATTGAATTACCGATAACACTGTGGTGTTAGATATGAAGTACTACCAGTTTTACTTCATGGGATGAATAGGTTGGGATTGGGAAAATAAAATAAATGATTACTTCGGTGTGGTTCGATAATCCCGACTAGTTGGAATTGATATTCAAAGGAGATTAAAGAATAAATTTAAAGAATTTATCTTGGATAAAATTAATGGGAACTTTTTTCCAAAGTATAGGAATATTTGAATAAAAGAATATTCTGAATTGGAATGAGGCGTATGTTGTGTTTGTGTAACACTTTTATAATATATACGCGAGTTATTCAGAAAGACCGGGTTTATCCCATTCTGAATAACTAATTCGACGTGGTGTCGAAGATGAAGACGATGGTCGAAGACCGGAAGTCTTCACGTCGTTTGGGTAATTACTGATGATCTTGATTGGGCTGTACACCCAAGAAGATGGAAACAGTTAGTGATCGTCCAAACGTACTTGGAGATCGATGGATATGCGGGGTACTAGGTGCCTCCGGTTTCGTTCAGACCCAGAACGGACTTGTAAATGGACTGTGTGTCTGACATTGGATTTTAGTCCGTGTGATTGATCTCTATTAAATATATATCTGTTTGGCGGCGGAGAATTTATTCTCTTGCTTAACGCCCTTCTCTGAGACGTACGAGCTCAGGGGTTATATATTGATGGATATCAAACGCATGGAGTGAATTGCCTGTGTGGCATGCCTAAGTGGCAATTGATCGAGGCTTCTGTTGAAAAGCAAAGTCTTGTGGTGATGATCAAAGCACAGCCTGTGTGGCATAGCTTTGTGTAACGTGAATTCGCGAACTTCACACCCGGTATGAACCAAAAACGGGAGACGGACCTCAGGGAGGGCATGCGTTTCTTTCTAGTTAGAAGTGGCGTCAGTGGTTTTACACGCCCTGACGAGTTTGACTTATGTGGTTGTTGCTGTTGCGAGGCGCCTCGGTTTGATCGGACGATCCGGGTCCGATGGAGTCATTTAGTTGGCTCACCTACGCCCCAAAGGGCGGGGAAACGCAGTGTTCAGGCATTTTAATCCACATCGGTGGACCGGCCCTGTCGCTCCAAGGGACGATGCGTTCTGTTCCTGAGACACGGGCTAGAGCGTCTCGAATCGGTTGAGGACTATCTTTTGCCTCGGTTCATAGATGGAAACCCAATTTCCAAATACGTGACTTTGCGGTTTTATTTGTAAACCTATATATGGTGACATAGTGGCATGGGACGCTCATGCCGCCTATGATTGATACTTATGATTTGAAGTTGTTTTATACACTATGCACTTATAATAGTATCAAATGATTTGTTTTAACCGTATCAAGCATTCTTTGGCTGTTATAAGGGAAAACCCTATCCTCGGCTGCGTTGCATTGTGTGATGGGACCTGGGTCTTATAACAGCTTCATTTTTCTTTATTTAGCATTGCGCTGTTTGTTTTATGCACTGGTATTCTTGGGAGGAAACCCGTTCCGTGTTATACGGCGTGGTCCCTTGATTTACCTAATGATTTAAAATAAAGATTAATAACTGTTTTATTTCTCACACCTGTCACATGACTGACCTGGAGTTTATTGTTTTAACCTAAACTCTGGGTGCCCTTATTTTGACACGGGCAGCTAGTAGTTTTGGGTTTTGCAGATTTATATTCACAGGATCCTGGTTTACAGCTGGAATGATATCCGGAAAGCTTTGTATCCGTATATCTCTTCTAGTTGTGTATTGTATTATTTTCCGCTGCTATGTATTTAAATGTAATTTAAATCTCTGATATTTCTGTGTAATATTCATTTATACTCTGTATATTCTTGTAATCTGATGCATTGTTGTAATATACAATGAATTGTTCTTTTGTATGCATTCTGATTTGTCGTGTTCTCAAACGATAGGGCGTTTCGAACGGTCTGGGTCGGTTTAGCGACTGGTTCGGACCGAGCGAAATTCCTTGCCGTCACATAAATAGAATTCTAGAGCTACGTAAGGAAGTTTGTGAAGGTTTAAAAGGTGAACTTTGTTTGTTTCGAGGTTAGAAATGTTTTTCAGTTAAGGTCTGAGAGGTACTTATACCCCAACTTGATTGACTTCATTTCTAGCTAAGGAATGGTTAAGGTTCGATAGTGAAGGTTAGTTAAGTGAATTTAGTAAATGAGTGAAATAGTTCGCATTGGCATTGCGATGTTTTAATTAAACAACTATTTAAATCCAATGAAGGAGTTTTGGGAATGTTTTCCAAATAAGAAATCATAAATGTTTTAATATTGAAAATAAAAAACAAGAGTAAATATGGAAATTTTTTCCAATGATTAATAACGTATATTTTCTAAATATAGAAAATAAGAATTTATGAATACATGGGATCGGGAATAGGGAATGAATAATTGAATGACAAATTAAATTAAAAGGGATCAGGGTTGATTGATGATTTGTTCGGGAAGATTTTCATTTGGAAATACGACCGTTGTTTGCACACTTGTTTTCCTTTCATAGTTAAATCACCGACTATCAAAGTTTTTGACCATTTTTCCATTGTCAATACCGAGAGACCGGGATCAGATTTATTATCTGAAAACCACTCCATATGGGCATTAACGTTGCGAATCAAATATGATGAAGATAATTGAAGACGGAGTTGTGCAAGGGCTGTTCTGGCGATCCTAGGGAGAAATTGCCCAAAATGGATTTACAGAATAGTGCCTTGGGTTTTCCAGACCCAGGACAACGTGTATGGATGAATGTCTGACAAAGTATATCTAATGGATCATGTAAGTTGATCGCTTCAAACGTATCCGCGTTTGGTGGCGGAGGAATTCGTTTCTCTTAGCTGTATACCCGTGGTATTTTTGTGAAAATCAATTTGTGATTTGGCGGGTATGACGATGTGGCATTCAAAGTAAATGAATGTATGATCTGTCAAAAGATACGTTATGACCTCAAGCCTCATCAACCGGGAAATGACAAAAATCGGGCAGGTGGCATGGCTAAGTGGGTTGCCCCCATTAGGGTGTATTGTCACCATCTAGAGAATATTCATATTTGTTACTTCTTTTCGCTTCTGTATCTCCCGGGAATGGGGCAACCGTAGGTGACAATATATTCGATACACTCAAGAAAAATGAGTGGTCGGTCATGTGTGGTCCACGTTGCAAGACGTTCTTGTTGCACCCAGTATATTCCTCTATAGAGATACACTATCAGCAGGTGGTCCCATACCTTGTCATAGTCGGAATCCAATCTCCAATAAGCGCCTGCGATTTTGAATGTATACTATATATATATATATATATATATATATATATGGAGCGTGAGATGCAAGCGTTCTGCTAGATTGTTAATTATTTGTGATTAGACATCATTATAATATCAGAAAAGTATTGATTTTAAAAATTTTTTGGGTTATCGTAAGGTAAAAACCATCTGTGTTTATGTGTGGATTGGTCTTACGATTATCATTTATTTGAAAAGAATTTTTGAAAAGTTAAACCAAATGGTTGGAGTTTACTCACACCAGTCCCGCTACTGACCCAGAGTTTATTTTGTTTTGTTTTCCCTAAACTCTTGGGTTCCCAAAATTTGTACGGGCAGTCAAGTAGTCGGGTTTTACAAATACACTAGATGGAGCTTGGAGCAGGAGGCTTCAGCAAGATTTTATAACTATTGTTTATTTCCGTTGTGATGTAAGTATTGTACTCTAATATACAAATACATATTTGTGTTTTCAATGTTATTTTGTATACTATATTTTATTTGTTCCGCTGTGAAATTCGTGTTACTCTGATGTGGTTGTGTTCTTCTTCTTCTATTCTAATAGTTCTACCTTATCTATTATCACCCTCTAACTTCTTTCTATTAACTATCCGGTATTTCCGATGTCTGAATAGTCGACATTGGTATTTGTGTCGATTTTCAGGGTCGAAAACCCTTGGGTCGTTACAGTGGTATCAGAGCTGAAGGTTAAGTGATTACCTTGGCTCTATGGCATGACTCAGTAGAGATGGGGTTAGTAACACCCTAGATTGAGTTTGAGTGTATATATATGAGTGAACGTATTTATGGATTTTATAAAAATGGTTTTATATTGTGAAGATTTATTGGTTGAGTTATTTATGGATTCTGGTCGATCGGTTTGATCCACTGAATCGGTAGGAATTTCTAAACACTTGAATACGATAAACCGATACAGTATGTTTTGAAAGAGGGTAAATAAAATAATTTTACCCAAAATTATATTTTGATATAAAAGAAAAGTGTAGATATTGGAAATATTATAGTATATTGGATGTGTTGATTGTTATTATAATCAGATAAGGTTATAATTGAAATGGTTATGTAAATAACCAATCAGAATTCATATAAGTGAAGTATATGGAATCAGATGAATTAAATCTGAATTTAAATCAGAATTGGAATTAAAATTCCGAAAACATGAAAAGTGTTTGTAAATGGAATTGGATTAAATATATGAGAATTTTAAAATCCTGGGAGATTTTAAATTGTTTACAAGTATTGTGAAGGATATTTTGAAAATGATTTCAAAATGGAAATGTTAAATATGATTTTGAAATTGTTATAGTATTGAACTCACTTCGATAGCTGGAAAATAACCCTGATGATGATGGCCACATCATAACTGTCATTTTTGAGTTGCTAAGTGACGGATTACTACCAATGATTTTGTTTTTGAATTGTTTTGTGGAAAGCAAGTTGTTTTGAATCCTGAAAGAGATATCTGGTTTTAGAAAAGCTAAACTGTTTGAAATTCCCTAGGGAAGATTATTTGAATTAAAACAAATTAAACTAGAATTTGTAAAAGAAAATAGAAATTGAAATTGAATTGAAATAGAAATATCGAATGAAAATTGGATTGTGAGATGGGAATCTATAGTTATATTGGACTGGTAAGTTAAGATTTGAAATTGGTAATGGCATTTGAGATTGAGAATGGAATTTGGCTTGGATAAACGAATGGTCGTATTGGAGATAAAAGTGAGTTGAGTTTGATTGGATGACATTGGTATATGCTGAATTGGCAGCAGATGGAAATGATATGTCCGACAAAAAGGTACATGTTTAATTTTATATGAGTTTGGTGATTTATGAGCCTGTTTGGCAAGCCGCTTGGATATTTGATTTTTCTTTTGGGTTGGAGAGTGCCTAGAGAGGCGACTTGTAGTTGTACCGATTGAGCCGTACAAAGGAGGTGCTGGCGAAATTTTTCAAAAATTTCGAGTGTTAGAAAATTTTCGGATTTTTTAATTTTTTTTGTTAATAGAAATGAATAAATATTTAATTGGAATCAATTGGTATAGTAAAATTTAAACAAATAACTTTTAACCCGGTAAATAGGGTATGTTTTCTACCTTAGCAATTTCGAGGACGAAATTACTTTAAGGGGGGAAGAATGTAATGTCCCGTATTTTTTTCGGTATAATAATTTATTAATTTAATTATTTAAATAGTGAATTAGAGAATTAAATGGTCGTTTAATTAAATAATATTGAATATTTAATTAATATAAATAATAGAGTAATATATTTAATTTCTGAAATAGTCAAAAATAGCTGAATTCACGATACTGTGTGAATTGAACAGTATATGGGATTTAATTCAGTTTAGAATTGAATTATAATAATGAATTTATTATTTGAACGAAGTTTGAACCTATAATTTATTTTATAATTATAATCAAGCTTGAAATGGCGGGGCAGTTCGTAATTTGGCGATTCTAACTTTAAACGAATATACAGAATCCGTTTTAAGCTGGATTTCTGTAAAACAAGAAACGTTCGGAGCTGGTTAAGTATATTTTTCTAATGGAAGAGAAAAATTGGAATTTCGTCGTGTAGATGGAGGGTTATATCCAAATCAAATTTTTGAAAAGTCGCTATGGAATTCCTTTATAATTTATAACGAATTATTTATATTATAAATGGATTTTAAATATAAATTGAATACAGATTTAACCCGGATTTGAAATATTGAGTTGTAAACCCAGACGGGTATATTTTGGAGTTGGATAACATTCTGTGTGAATATATACGATAATATAAATTTATTTATATTTAATTTAATTATACTTAAATATATAAATATTTAAAAGGATTTATTTAAAGCTTTAAAAATAGCCAGTTATGCAACCTACCTCCATTTTCGACGAAACTAATTTTGTTAGATTAGGAATGTTAAATTTTTGTTAGATGTCAAGTTTCGTGATTTTTGGAGTCAGTATGTGGCCATACGGGATTTTAATGTGAGAAACAATCGATAATTTGACCTTTAAAAATACGCTGTGTGAGCAAACGAACTCGGAATTCGACGAAACAAGTTTCGTTAGGTCTGTAATGTTAAAATGTAGCTGCATGTCAATTCTCGTGATTTTTGGATATCATGTGCGATCATAGGAATTTTTAACAACAAATATAAATAGCGTTAAGATAAACATTAATATAAAATCTGAATATAAAAATATATAAATCTCCTATAAAAACCCCTAACCCTTCTTTAACCCTAAACAATTTTCTCTTCGGTCAAAACCATTTCCGCCACCACCAATTCTTTAAAACGTAAGGAAATCAACATTTGAAAATCAAAATAAAATCGTATAGAAATCAATAAATCATGAAATTTGTGTTTTTGAGTTGCTAATAAGGTTCTTTTCATGTTAGTATCAGTTTTAATAGGTTCGACCAACTTTTGTTTCGATGAAAAATGGTGCAGCGGAAGTTCGATCAGTGTAGGGTTTATGTATTGGGGTTATAGGGGTTTCGATTGTAGAAATGATCGTCGTATTCGGGTTTGTCGCTTTGATTAGCAGCTGTTGGCAAAGTTTGGGGGATTTTCATCATGATTTGTGTCGATCCAAACCCTGGGTACGGAGCAACTATGCTGTCGATGCGTTCTTCAATGGGGAGTCGAGTAGCTCAAGAAATGGATCGCTGCGGAGTGGAGGAGGAGAGAAGAACTGCAGTGATGTCGGAAGTTGTTTTCAAGGTAAGACGGGGAAGTAAGGAGGGGAGAGGAGCTCGAGGTTAGTGGGTTTGAATTGCCTGGAAGTGACCGTGAGCTCTGGGAAGAGGAAGTAATAACAGTTAAGAGTAGATTACAGAAGTTAATTAAGTGTTAATTTAATAGAAATTTATATACTTAATGGTTTAAGAGAACTACGTAGATTTAGATTTAAAGGAGGAATTGGTGATAAACACAAGTAACGATGGTGCGTGTTCTTCCCTGAAGAAGATGATGAAGTGCGGTCTTGAACTGTACAAAGCAGGATAATGGGCCGAGTGGGAAAAATATAGAGAAGTAAGGCCCAACTCGATTTAATTTAAGTTTAAGTTAATTTTAATAGCATATTGAACTTGTAAAGTCAATAACAATCTCATACGTGATCAGAAATGGACGAAACAAGATCTGTTGGGATCGTACGGACGACAGCTCCACAATGGAACTGACTTGGAGTGAATTGGAGCCCGTGACAATTTGTAGCGAAATAAATTGTCTGTCAGAATCAACCGACAGTTATCGTTATTTAACGATGATCTTCCAATGTGAGTAAATCTCACTTAAATCTACTCAGTTTATATTTTCATAACGTATTTTTAGAACTGATAAATATTGGTTGATTGTTGTGTGTTGATTAGTTGGTTGAACTGCTAATGGATTGGTTGAAAATATCGATATAGTTATATATATATATATCGTTAATCAAATATTGATTCTGTTTATCAGAATATTTCATATTGAAATGAAATTGATGTTAATTATATTATTTAACATTTGTGGATGCAAGGAAACAGGTTGGAGGGATCCAACTGGATTTCTCAATACTTATAATACTATTTTTTTGTATCGTGATAAATGGTGTGGTATATAGTCTGTTATTGATTTTGTGTGTTGGATGATGATTGATCCTTTGATTTGGTATTTTAATACCATAAGTGATACTGGAATGTAGAAAGGAAATTTTCAAAGTGTATATTGGAAAGGAAATATTTATAAAATCGAATATTTTTATAAAAGGGAATACCTATAAAATCAAAGAATTTTATAAAAGTATTGTTTATTTAGTAAATAAATAGAATCATAAAGGAATATTTATTAGGAAAATAAGTAGAATTATACAAAGGAATTTCAAAGTGGATATTGAATTTTAGGATTTTATAAAATCAATGGATTTTATAAAAAGAATTATTTGTAAATTAAATAGAATTGAAAGGGAAATATTTGTAAAATATTTACAAATAGAATTTAGAGGGAAAATATTTGTAAAACATTTACAATAAAATTGAAAAGGAATATTGGAAAATAAATAGGATAATTAGAAAAGTAAATATTTGGGAAATAATTAGTGTATAATAAAAAGAAGTATTTTATAAAATGAATAGAATTTTATAAAAGAGGATAAGTGGAAAAGATTTATCAAAAGTAGAATTAAACGGAAATCTGTTTTTAACAGATAAATTGAGAAGATTAATTTATAAACGATGTGTATAAATTAAGAAAATATTTATCATTGGTTAATTTGAATATGTAAATCTGAATTTATATAAAGAAGTAGAAATCGGTTTTAACACCGATAGGTTAATAGAATTTGAATTCAACATTTATAAAAGGGAATTTAAATGAGATTTTAACTGTTAGAAGTTAAAAGGAGGATTTGTAGAAATAATTATACAAATAAAAGTATAAATAGAATTTGGAAATGGAAAATTATTTTTAAATACGAAATCAAACTGAATTGGTGTATATATATATATATGGAATATTATTCACATTCGATGTGAATAATGGATTAAAATAGTTATTTATAAATTAAACATTTATAAAGAAAATTTAGGATTTTGAAATAGAAATTCAAATGGGAATTTGAATGAGATAGAGTTAATCGATTAGAGTTAATCGAAATAGAGTGAATTGAATTAGAGTTAATCGAATTAGTTAATCGAATAGAGTTAAATCGAATATAAGTTAATTGAATAGAGTTGATCGATTAGAGTTAATCAAATAGAGTTAATCGAATAAGTTTACTCGAATATTAGTTATTCGAATAGAGAGTATAGAATGTAGTTTATTCGAAAAGAGAGTATCGAATATAGTTTATTCGAAAAAAAGAGTTATCGAATACAGTTAATCGAGAGAGAATTATACATCGAAATTCGATTTTATCGAATTCAGGAAAGTACTATTCACTTTCCATTTTTAATCAAGATTTATTTGTCTATTAATAAATTAGTTATTTATTTATTTATTCAAATTAAGAAATAAAAGTTATATTTAAGTTATTATATATTCAGAAACACAGGATTATAACACTATTATTATAATCAAATGAATTCTATAAAAGAAGTGGATTCGTAAATAGAATTCGAGAGTTACGTAAGGAAGTTTGGGAAGGTTTAAAAGGTGAACTTTGTCTATTTCGAGGTTAGAAATGTTTTTCAGTTAAGGTCTGAGAGGTACTTTTACCCCAACTTGATTGACTTCATTTCTAGCTAAGGAATGTGTAATACCCCACGTCGATTAATGTCACTTTCAAAGGGAATGCATTAACTTTCATGGAGTATTATTGTGATATAGAACAGAATATAACAAGACAGATACATATACTAGTACTTGAAAATTTTAAAACAACTTTTATTGCAGCGGAGAAATAATTTGGTTACTACATCAAAAACTAACAATAAAACCAAGTACACTTAATATCCATCTAGACAAATTATTTTCTGAGTACATAAAGTAAAAAGCATAACCCCAACATAAGTAGCCATAAAAGAGATGAGCTAAACTTTACTTTCAGCAATCCAAGCACTTCCAAAAGAGAGAGAAAGAGGTCCAAATCAAGCTCCACTAGCACTAGTCCCACCCTGAGAACCTAGGGGGGAGGGGGAAGGAAGAAAAGAGGCGAAAACAAAGGGGGTCAGACATAAAGTCCGGCGAGTCCAATAAGTTTAACAATATAATTATTAAAGTAATTAGGATAAGGCATAAACTGGTAAAACAAGGAATGACTGTGAAACAAATGGGCAAGACAAAGCAAACAAGAGGAATAAGATAACGTTAATTGCGCCCCCAACCATATAGGATAATTACTATACTGCACCATTACTAGTCACCCTAAAAGTTGATCCCGCCTACTGAACATAATAACCATAATGGTAGTTTCGTGTACCCCTAGCTGTCTTCATAAGTGCCACCTGCCACTATCTCCACTAGTTGTACCTACTACCCCTATGTGATCGGCTCCCTAACTTGTAGATACCCGTGCTAATCCCACAGTGGGGTGTATCACTCCCCAAAGTGGCAACCCGATACCACTAAAGATGCACGGCTTATATCTACATGATGCAACAACGTCTTACCTACCAGCCCGGACCCACGCACGCACATGACCACGTTGGACTTGCGTTGCCACCGTTAACCCATTTTGACCTCTTACTATCAAACCCAGTAAGCGTGTCCCGTCCTCGATCTAACTCGAGCTCACAAAGATACTTAGTGGGTTACTGGTTTGAAAAAGGCCCCCATACTTGACACAAGCTTTCCACCTATGCTTGGTCCCCACTAAGATTTCCCACTTAACCCCCTTCTTATTCATGTCTTCTTACATGTTTCAATTTGGTTAAGTGTTTCTAATCGTATTTTACATGTCACGAATGTCACCCATTTAACCCCCATGTCCCACCACATGTTTATCTTGGTTAAGTGTTACTTAATTCATTATAACTGTAACCTTGTAAGACCTCCCACATTAGACTACCGTTAGCGGTTGCTAGATTTGTCGGGCGGGTCCGGGCAGTCTTATACCGCAAACGAGTCTAACCTCGTGTCTTTACAATTGTTATGCATTTAATTTATGCATTCGACCTCTCACATTAGACTACCGTTTGTGGTTGCTGGATTTGTCGGGTGGGTTCGGGCACTCTTATACCAGAAACGAGTCTAACCTCGTGTCTTAGGCGTTTATTATTACACATAATTATTTCACCCCAATATGAATTAATTAATTATCCTTATTCAAATTGTCGATAATTTCCAAATTAATCTATGTCCATAATTGTCACCTAAATTATGTCCATAGTTTTCAGGTATATAAATTATACCAATTAGTGTCTCAAATTAATTATATCCCTTTAAAGCCATTTTATGCCAATTCACAATTTGCATAATTAATATTTTCCCATTGTCCCCACGCTATTCGTACGTTTTAATATGAAATATGTTAGATTCGCAAATAGTCTAACTCATATAAAAAGAAGAAATATAACAACTTGCATAAGACGTAAAATAGATCTAACTTGCGAATAAGAATTATAACATAAGTTTGCATAGCCAATAACTTGCATAGGCAATGGACATATAGAACATAAATTTGCATAAACTACCATGGATCTAAACATGAAATTGTGAACTTGCATATATGAATATGGGTTTCACCTAAACTTGCATATATGGAATATGGTTTTCACCTAAACTTGCATATGGATTTAAACATGTAAACTAATAACACATGTTTTACATATAAATTAGCATATGTATATACTTGATTCACATAGAAACTTGTGTATAATTCGCATGCAGATTTGCATAAGATTCACATACAAACTAGCATATGTAGAAACAGACTTGCATAATATTCACATACAAACTAGCATATGATTCTCATCCCAAACTTGCATATAAACTGATGTCATAAGATAAATCAAGTTAAACACATGTGATTGGACATATGAAATAGATCTACTAACATAAGTTAACAGAACTGTCATATGTTCATCAACAGACGATAACAAAGTTAAATAACATCACATGATTCAACAGACATGTTCTCATAATCCAAATTATAACTCATCATAATTAATTTATTAATTATTTTGTGAAAGAAATTGTACTCACAAAGACGGATTAGAGAAGAGAATAATTCGTTCGTCGTTTGTATTAGAATTCTGACTTGCAATTCCTAAGCTTTAAGAAGAAGAACTATTCTAGCAGCAGCATGGAGGCCAATAGATAAATTTAGTTTAGGTTTAGAGCTTGAGTCTCTATGCATGCATATAAAGAAGTTTAAATCAATATAAGCTGTTAGATTATCATAGGAGCAATCCCAACCGTCCAGACTAGATAGATTTATCCAGAATTGCCACCTATGCCCTAGTGACTCGGCAACAGGTCAGAAAAGACTCAGCAACAAGTCAGGATCGTCACAGTTCAGATCTGCCCGTGGGGTTGGTCGACCCCCAGGTCGACCCCCTGGTCAACCTGTATAGGGGAGGTCGACCCCCTGGTCGACCTGGCCTGGGGCGGGAAAATTCCCGCCCAGTCCGCTTCCTCGTTCAAAATTGAATTTTGAATTTTTTTATTTGAGCTGTTTTTAATTTGTTTAAATTACTGAAACTTCTGAGGGCCATAACTTCCTCATACGATGTCCGATTTACGAAAACTAGGACTCTATTCCAACTAGAATTTCGAGACGAACGCAATGGCGTAACCTGTTTCCCTTAATTCTCATTTAACAATTAAGTATTCTTAAATTAGTTCTTTTAATAGTCACAGAAAATTCAGGGTGTTACATTCTCCCCTCCTTAAAGGATTTCGCCCTAGAAATCTCCAAGTTAAGGAGAACGTATATCCTAACATCCAATCATCCATCTACTCAACCATCAAACACAGGCATCCATTGTCCTTACAAGATTTCTAATACCATATGAACATATGCAAAAAGTGTGTGTACATGTTCCTTATCCAATGCAAAATCAGGCATTCCACTGATTCAGCTGACCTCCTTAATGCAAATCATGATAGTGCCATGCGTCCATTATGCATGCGAAAGAATCCTAACGATACATATTACCTCTACATGTGTGTACAACCATTCATCAAAATGCAGCATCCATATGACAACACAACCATTATACATCCATTGATTTAAATATGCACACATATTTATATGCAATATGAAAGTGATTGAGCCGATCCAGTGCCTAATGTGTGCGTACATGCATCCACTCGCAACCACTCGCAACCATCAATCATAACATGTTTCAAATACATGTTTACATCCATTGGTTTCTACCTAAGGATATAGAATAGAACCGAGGAGATATACTTAAAAGATAGATATAAGCATGAATAAACTTATGGAAAAAGAGATCAAGGAGGTACCCTCAAAAAGAAAAGGGTAGGCTGTGCTTATTTTCCTCTCAGTTTCCCAAGTCGCATCTTCCTCAGCGTCACTCCATTGAACTTTAACAAGCTTGACTTCATGGTTGCGTAGCTTTTTGACTTCCGTACCCAAGATACGAGTTGGAACTCTTCTCACAGTCGCTTCTCGTTCCACTTCTACTTCCTCTAGTATACTTGGCTCCACAACTTCTGCAGACTCATGTAAGCACTTTCGTAGTTGAGAAACATGAAAAACATTATGAACTCCAGCCAGTCTTCCAGGTAGCTCTACTCTGTAAGCCATCGTCCCAATCCTTTCAATGATAGGAAATGGTCCTACAAATCTTGGTGCAAGCTTTCCTACGGTCCCAAAGCGAATGACATTCCTCAAAGGAGATACTTTAAGGAACACCCTATCTACAACCTCAAACTCAAGGTCGGACCTTCTTTTGTCTTCATTGGACTTCTGTCTATCTTGTGCAGCCTTCATCCGTCTTCTTATCAAGTCCACCTTTTCTGAGGGTTCTCTAATCATGTCTAGCCCAAGTATGAGCTTGTCTGTAAACTCCCACCAACAAGTTGGTGATCGGCATGGTCTTCCATATAAAGCTTTGAAGGGCGCCATGTCTATGGTGGCTTAGTAGCTGTTGTTGTAAGCGAATTCCACCAAAGGAAGATGATCCTCCCATGTCCCTCCAAAGTCAAGAATGCACAATCTCAAGAGGTCTTCCAATACTCTGTTCAACCTTTCCGTCTGACCATCGGTTTTGGGGATGATAGGCCGTGCTTAAGCATAATTGTGTGCCTACAGCCTCTTGCAAACTCTTCCAAAACTCGCTCGTAAAGATAGGATCTCGATCACTCACTATGCTGGAGGGTATCCCATGGAGTCAAACTATCTCTTTAAGATAAATGGATGCTAGGGACGAGGCAGTCCTTCTACTCTTAACAGGTATAAAGTGAGCGCTTTTAGTGAGCCTGTCCATTATTACCCAAATACTGGTATTGCCCCTTCTTGACCTAGGCAACCCATCAACAAAGTCCATCGAAATGCTATCCCACTTCCACTGTGGGACCTCTAGAGGATGAAGCAGACCACCAGGCTTCTTCTGCTCCGCTTTGACTTGTTGGCATATCAGGCACTTAGCGACGAACTCAGCTACATCCCTCTTCATGTTATTCCAAAAGAAAACCCTTTTTATATCTTTATAAATCTTGTCTCCGCCTGGGTGTATGGTCAGCTTAGAATGGTGTGCTTCTTCGAGAACCGTCTTCACTAAATCCCTTGCTTGTGGGACGCATAGCCTTCCATCCCGCCTCAACCAACCCTTATCATCGATGGAGTATCTATTGAGGTGACTAGAAGTCTCACCCCTAACTAGCTTATCCATCGTATCAGCTAGCTGAGGGTCTCTCATTGCGCAGTTCCTATTGAGTCCAAAAAAGTAGGCCGCATCTCTAGCGGTGCTAACAAACTAGGTACAATTTCAGAGGAGGGTCTAAAGTTAAATTTTGCTATGTACTCCAAGCTTTGCCTTTCTACAAAGAGAGGACTCAAGGTTAGCTTCTTTCTACTCAAGGTGTCTGCTACCACATTGCTCTTGCCAGGGGTATAGGAAATCTCAAAATCTTATGAGGCCAGAAATTCCATCCACCTTTGTTGTATTAAGTTAAGATCTTTCTGTGAGAAAAGGTACTTTAATGATTTATGGTCAGTAAACAATTCGAACCTTTCTCCCAGTAGGTAATGATGCCATGACTATAGAGCGAAAACAATGGCAGCTAGCTCCAAATCATGAGTTGGGTAGTTCTTCTCATGTACCTTCAATTGCCTTCCCCCATAACAAACTACCTTGCCTTCTTGCATCAAGACAGCGCCCAACCCTGTACCGCATGCGTCTGTGTATGCGGTAAACTTTTTGCTCCCATCAGGCAAAGCAGAACTGGGGCTGTTGTTATAGCCCTTTTCAAACATTGGAAAGCAATATCGCAATCCAAATCCCAAGCGAAAGTTAGGTTCTTCTTTGTTAATCTTGTGAGTGGGGCTGATATTTTTGCAAAGTCTTTAATGAACTTTCGGTAAAAGCCTGCTAGCTCGAGAAAGCTTTGGACTTTGGTTGCATCCCGTGGAACCTTCCAATCTTGCACCGCAACTACTTTTGCGGGGTCCACAGCTATCCCCTCTTTGGATACCACATGTCCAAGAATCCTCACTTCTTCTCTACAGAAATGGCATTTGGAGAATTTAGCTTTCAGCTGATGTGCACGAAGAGTATCCATGACTTCCCTTAAATGCAAAGCATGCTCTTCTTCATTCTTCGAGAAAATCAAAATGTCGTCTACGAAGACCACCACAAACTTATTGAGGAACTCCTTGAACACCCTGCTCATCAAGACAACGAAGTAAATAGGTGCGTTTGTCAAGCCAAAAGGCATGACAGGCCATTCAAAGAAACCATCCGAGGTTCTGAACACGGTTTTATCAATGCTGTCTTCAGCCACTCTTAGCTGATGAAACCCGGTAACCAGATCTAGTTGGGAGAAAACCGACGCACCTACAAGCTGATCAAACAAGTCATCTATTCTTAGAAGTGGGTGCCTATTTTCTTGGTCAGCTTGTTTAGCTCCCTATAATCAACGCGTAGGCGAAGTGAACCATCCGTTTTGGTTGCGAATACTACTGGAGCACCCCATTTAGAAATACTCCGCCTTATAAACCCTTTTTCGAGAAACTCTTTGACTTGCTTGCTGAGCTCTTTTCTCTTCCTTGGAGCCATGTGTCTGCCGGGTAGAGCTACGGGTTTTTCATTATCAACAAGGTATATGCGAAAGTCTATCTCCCGCCTCAAAGGTAAGCCCTTCACCTCTTCAAATACATCTGAGTATTCACGGACTACTCTAACAGACTGCAAGTTTTCTACAGACGCATCAAGAGATTCTAGGTATCTAAGCATAACAGAATGTATGGGATTACAAGAGATTTCGAGAGTGTTACTGAGGCGAGTCATAAGTCTAACCACTCTCTTTTCACAATCGAGGATGGCACCATTACTAGATAACCAATCCATGCCTAGAATCAACCCATAGCCCGTGAAGCCAAGAACGAAGGCATTGCTTTTAAACCCAACGCTCAAGATAAACACTCTCAAATCCCGACAAATCATTGAAGATGAGCCGAACCACCAATATGATTTGAGACTACTATGGGATTTGTAACTAGACTAGTATTTAGGTGCAGTGTTTCAACTAACGAAGCAGATACAAACGAGTGTGAAGCGCCAAAATCAAACAAAGTACGAACGGGATGATCAAACAGAAAAATCAAACTTTCAACAGAATTGTTTCTACCTCTCTCCTGTCCTGGTGCCATGAGAATATGAACCAGCCCTCTTGCCTACCCTGGTGCCATGAGAGCCTAAACCTGCCCTCCATAAGTAGACCCTATCCTCTGCCCTTGCCATTGTCTTCTCGGACAGTCTTTAATCAGATGTCCTGCCTCACCACAGTTGAAACAGCTAGTCTTCTTCTTCTTCTTCTTCTTCCTACAGTCCTTGCTCATATGGCCTGGTGTTCCACAATTAAAGCACTTTTTCTTTCCCTTACTATTGTTATCCTTACCACCTTTCTTAGGTTGTTGCTGTGACTTCTTTTGATCCCCTTTCTTTTCCGGTGCCTTATTAGCATTAGCACCTTTCTCCTCTTCATGCATAAGCGCCATGTCAACCAGTTTCTGAAAGGTAGCCCCCATAGGAATGTGGGTCATAGCCGACCCATGTAGCGGCTCATTCAAAACTTTAACGAATCTCAGGGCCTTCTTTTCAGGTGTGTTCACCAAGTCTAAGCCAAATCTCGCCAACTGATTGAACTTGTTGACGTACTCCTTTACTGATAAATTCCCCTGCTTCAATGCCAAGAACCTTTCCATGTATAAATTCTCTTCTGCTCGTGAGAGAAATTTCATCTCGAACCTATGTCTGAAATCCATTTATGTCTCCACTAGACGCTCTCCATTCATGACCTCCCACCAAAATGAGGCTTCGTCCTTCATTAACCAAGCAGCTAATTGAACCTTCCTTCCATCTTCTATCTCGAAGATACCAAACAAATCTTCCACCTCCTTAAGCCAATTTCGAGCTTCAACAAACGTCTCTGACCCGTGAAAAGGTTTCCCGCCCATTTCCCGAAAGTCTTTGCATATCTTTGAAAAAGTATCAATGCAAGGAGGGGGAGGAGGAGGAGCGGATGCAGTTGTGGGAGGAGGGATGTCTGCTGGGCATGCGGCGGTGGCCCTAGCCTCCAGATACCTTCTGAACCAGGTTGGCATCGGTATGCCCTCGGGTATCTCGGGTAACCCAGACATACTGAAGAAAAAGGAAGAGATTCAAAACGGGGAATCGAAGGAAAGATATATGGCTCTTGGGGGTTATTTTTTTAAAACAAACTTTTTCTCTTGAAAATACTCTCCTTAAAACCTATTTTTGAAAGTATTTCTTTATAAAATGCTTTTGAAAAACAGTTTTTCAAAATCTCTTATTTGTTCTTCGAAACCCTCAGCTCTGATACCACGTGTAACACCCCACGTCGATTAATGTCACTCTCAAAGGAAACGCATTAACTTTCATGGAGTATTATTGGTGTATAAAACAGAATATAACAAGACAAATACATACATTGGTACTTGAAAATTTTAAAACAACTTTTATTGAAGTGGAGAAATAGTTTGGTTATAACAACATCAAAAACCAACAATAAAACCAAGTACACTTAGTATCCAATTTGACAAATTATTTTCTGAGTACATAAAGTAAAAAAGCATAACCCCAACATAAGTGGCCATAAAAGAGATGAGATGAACTTTACTGTCAACAATCCAAGCACTTCCAAAAGTGAGATAAAGAGGTCCATATCAAGCTCCACTAGCACTAGTCCCACCCTGAGAACGGGGGGGGGGGGAGGATGAAAAGAGGCGAAAACAAAGGGGGTCAGACATAAAGTCTGGCGAGTCCAATAACTTTAACAATATAATTATTAAAGTAATTAGGATAAGGCATAAACTGGTAAAACAAGGAATGACTGTGAAACAAATGGGCATGACAAAGCAAACAAGAGGAATAAGATAACGTCAATTGCTCCCCCAACACTATAGGATAATTACTATACTGCACCATTACTAGTCACCCTAAAAGTTGATCCCGCCTACTGAACATAATAACCATAATGGTAGTTTCGTGTACCCCTAGCTCTCTTCATAGGTGCCGCCTACCCCTATCTCCACTAGTTGTACCCACTACCCCCATGCGATCGGCTCCCTAACTCGTAGATACCCGTGCTAGTCCCATAGTGGGGTGTAACACTCCCCAAAGTGGCAACCCGTTACCACTAAATATTCACGGCTTTTATCTACACGATGCAACAACGTCTTACCTACCAGCCTGGGCCCACGCACGCACATGACCCCGTTGGACATGCGTTGCCACGGTTAACTCGTTTTGACCTCTTACAATCCAACCCAATAAGCGTGTCCCGTCCTCGATCTAACTCAAGCTCACAAAGATACTTAGTGGGTTACTGGTTTGAAAAGGGCCCCCATACTTGACACAAGCTTTCCACCTATGCCTGGTCCCCACTAAGATTTCCCACTTAACCCCCTTCTTATTCATGTCTTCTTACATTTTCAATTTGGTTAAGTGTTTTTAATCGTATTATACATGTCACCCATGTCACCCACTTAACCTCCATGTCCCACCACATGTTTATCTTGGTTAAGTGTTACTTAATTCATTATAACCGTAACCTTGTAAGACCTCCCACATTAGACTACCGTTTGCGGTTGCTGGATTTGCCGGGCGGGTTCGGGCAGTCTTATACCACAAACGAGTCTAACCTCGTGTCTTTACATTTGGTACGCATTTAGTTTTTGCCTTCGACCTCTCACATTAGACTACCGTTTGTGGTTGCGGGATTTGCCGGGTGGGTCCGGGTAGTCTTATACCACAAACGAGTCTAACCAACCTCGTGTCTTAGGCATTTATTAATACACATAATTATTTCATCCCAATATGAATTAATTATCCCTATTCAAATTGTCAATAATTTCCAAATTAATCTATGTCCATAATCGTCACCTACATTATGTCCATAGTTTTCAGGTATATAAATTATACCAATTAGTGTCTCAAATTAACTATATGCCTTTAAAGCCATTTTATGCCAATTCACAATTTGCACAATTAATATTTTCCCATTGTCCCCACGCTATTTGTACGTTTTAATATGAAATATGTTAGACTCGCAAATAGTCTAACTCATAAAAAAAGAAGAAACATCACAACTTGCATAACACATAAAATAGATCTAACTTGCGAATAAGAATTATAACATAAGTTTGCATAGCCAATAACTTGCATAGGCAATGGACATATAGAACATAAATTTGCATAAACTACCATGGATCTAAATATGGATCTAAACATGAAATTGCGAACTTGCATATATGAATACGGGTTTCACCTAAACTTGCATATATGGAATATGGTTTTCACCTAAACTTGCATATGGATTCCTACAAACTTGCATATGGATTTAAACATGTAAACTAATAACACATGTTTTACATATAAATTAGCATATGTATATACTTGATTCACATAGAAACTTGTGTTTAATTCGCATGCAGATTTGCATAAGATTCACATACAAACTAGCATATATAGAAACAGACTTGCGTAAGATTCACATACAAACTAGCATATGATTTACATCACAAACTTGCATATAAACTGATGTCATAAGATAAATCAAGTTAAACGCATGTGATTGGACATATGAAATAGATATACTAACATAAGTTAACAAAACTGTCATATGTTCACCAACAGCCGATAACAAAGTTAAATAACATCACATGATTCAACAGACATATTCTCATAATCCAAATTATAACTCATCATAATTAATTTATTATTTTGTGAAAGAAATTGTACTCACAAAGACGGATTAGAGAAGAGAGTAATTCGTTCATCGTTTGTATTAGAATTCTGACTTGCAATTCCTAAGCTTTAAGAAGAAGAACTATTCTAGCAGCAGCATGGAGGCCAAGAGATAAATTTAGTTTAGGTTTAGATCTTGAGTCTATGCGTGCTTATATAGAACTTTAAATCAATATAAGCTGTTAGATTATCATAGGAGCAATCACAACCGTCCAGACTAGATAGAGTTATCCAAGATTGCCACCTATGCCCTAGTGACTTAGCAACATGTCAAAAAAGACTCAGCAACAAGTCAGGATCGTCACAGTTCAGATCTGCCTGGGGGGTAGGTTGACCCCCTAGTCGACCTATGTAGGGGAGGTCGACCTGGCCTGCGGCGGGAAAAATCCCGCCCAGCCCGCTTCCTCGTTCGAATTTGAATTTAATTTTTTTTTTATTTGACCTGTTTTTAATTTATTTAAATTACTGAAACTTCTAAGGGCCATAACTTCCTCATACGAAGTCCGATTTACGAAAACTTGGACTCTATTCCAAGGAGAATTTCAATACGAACGCAATGGCGTAACTTGTTTCCCTTAATTCTCAATTTAACAATTAAGTATTCTTAAATTCGTTCTTTTAATAGTCACAGAAAATTTAGGGTGTTACATAATGGTTAAGGTTCGATAGTGAGGGTTAGTTAAGTGAATTTAGTAAATGAGTGAAATTGTTCGCATTGGCATAGCGATGTTTTAACTAAACATCTGTTTAAATCCAATGAAGGAGTTTTGGAAATGTTTTCCAAATAAGAAATCAGAAATGTTTTAATATTGAAAATAAGAAACAGGAGTAAATATGGAAATGTTTTCCAATGATTAATAACGTATATTTTCTAAATATATAAAATAAGAATTTAAGAATATATGGGATCGGGAATAGGGAATGAATAATTGAATGACAAATTAAATTAAAAGGGATCAGGGTTGATTGATGATTTGCTCGGGAAGATTTCCATTTGGAAATACGACCGTTGTTTGCACACTTGTTTTCCTTTGATAGTTAAATCACCGACTATCAAAGTTTTTGACCATTTTTCCATCGTCAATACGGAGAGACCGGGATCAGATTTGTTATATGAAAACCACTCCGTATGGGCATTAGCGTTGCGAATCAAATATGATGAAGATAATTGAAGACGGAGTTGTGCAAGGGCTGTTCTGGCGATTCTAGGTCGAAATTGCCCAAGATGGATTTACAGAATAGTGCCTTCGGTTTGTCCAGACCCAGGACAATGTTTATGGACGAATGTATGACAAAGTATATCTAATGGATCACATAAGTTGATCACTTCAACCGTATCCGCGTTTGGTGGCGAAGGAATTCGTTTCTCTTAGCTGTATACCCGTGGTATTTTTCTGGAAATCAATTTGTGATTTGGCGGGTATGACGATGTGGCATTCAAAGTAAATGAATGTATGATCTGTCAAAAGATACGTTATGACCTCAAGCCTCATCAACAGGGAAATGACAAAAATCGGGCAGGCAGCATGGCTAAGTGGGTGGCCCCCATTAGGGTGTATTGTCACCATCTAAAGAATATTCATATTTGTTACTTCTTTTCGCTTTTGTATCTCCTGGGAACGGTTATGTTGCTAGCAACCGTAGGTGGCAATATATTCGATACACTCAAGAGAAAAGAGTGGTCAGTCATGTGTGGGCCAGGTTGCAAGACGTTCTTGTTGAACCCAGTGAATTCCTCTTTAGAGATACACTATCGGCAGGTGGTCCCATACCTTGTCATAGTCGGAATCCAATATCCAATAAGCGCTTGCAATTTTGATTGTATACTATATATATGTGGAGCGTGAGATGCAAGCATTCTGCTAGATTTTAATTATTTGTGATTAGACAATATTATAATATCAGAAAAGTATTGATTTTGAAAATGTTTTGGGTTATCGTAAGGTAAAAACCATCCGTGTTTATGTGTGGATCGGTCTTACGATTATCATTTCTTTGAAAAGAATTTTTGAAAAGTAAACCAAATGGTTGGAGTTTACTCACACTAGTCCCATGACTGACCCAGAGTTTATTTTGTTTTGTTTTCCCTAAACTCTTGGGTGCCCAAAATTTGTATGGGCAGTCAAGTAGTCGGGTTTTACAGATACACTAGATGGAGCTTGGAGCAAAAGGCTTCAGCAGGATTTTATAGCTATTGTTTATTTCCGCTGTGATGTAAGTATTGTACTCTAATATACAAATACATATTTGTGTTTTCAGTGTTATTTTGTATACTATATTTTATTCGTTCTGCTGTGAGATTCGTGTTACTCTGATGTGGTTGTGTTCTTCTTCTTCTATTCTAATAGTTCTACCTTATCTATTCTCACCCTCTAACTTCTTTCTATTAACTATCCGGTGTTTCTAATGTCTGAATAGTCGACATTGGTATTTGTGTCGATTTTCAGGGTCGAAAACCCCTGGGTCGTTACAAATATGAGTGTTAAAATTTGAAAAATTATGTATATAATTTTGTATTTTGAATTATTTTTGTAATTTTGAATTCTTCAAGTTTTGGATATTCAATAGAAAAAGTTGATTCGTTGCTATTCTGGTTTTATGAAATTTCATTTTTTATTAATTATGAGTACTTTTATTGTTTCAAATTTGAAATATGAATATGAACACTAGTTATAATTATTACATACTAAATACTTAACAATATATCTTAACACTTAGTTATCAAACTATAATTACTTATTTCTAAATATTAGTCTTAATTGCTAATTTTAATACTAATTATTAGTTACGATTATTTAAAAAAGGGGCAAAGCAAACCAACTTTATAGTGAATGTTAACCAGTTTTATGGTTTATACCCAATGATAGGATTTTCCTATAGAATTCCATGCTAACGAAGGGAATTAATTAGGATTATGTAGTAATTCCATAAATAAATTCTTAGGAGAGAGTCCCGGGATCTTCCGAAAGCATATTCCTATAGAAAATAAGGTTAAAAAGGAGATTTTTGTAGCTTCCGGGTGAAAGAAGTCCATTTAAACAACTATCCTATTTTTGTATTTTCGTTATGATCCTTTGGCATACTGATGGAAGATAGTGGGGGATTCTTTCAAGTGGTTTGATATCCTTTCGGTGACACGCTGTTGGATTTTCTGAAAGTTTAAAGAGGTGAAAGCTAGTTCCCAGTTGGATTAAATATTCTCAAATAACCATCACTTTGTGTCGTTTCGGTAGTCATACGAAGACTTTATTGGATAGTTGGAATGAGGTCTAAAGTTACTAGTAAGCTAAAGAGCTTTGAGAACCATCGAGAAGTGAGTTTAAATCATTCATGCCAACAATGAAGGAAGATGGTTAGTTTCATTACTTTTGATCCTTGGAAAATGGAAGAAAGAGGACTATCGATTATACTGTAATATTTCCATACAATTTTAGGAACGAACCTGCAAGGTTAGCATGAAATATTAATATATTATTTGAATAATTCCTCACTTATTTCCTTAAGGGCTTGATTGAATTCTTTTATTGAGAACTTTAAGAATTACAGAAACTTTTCCCTAAATTGATTTACAAATTAGGGTTTACAATTCAAATAGTAAAAGATTGAGAACGAGAAAAAATTCCTTGGTTCTGGACCCTTAGGGTCATATTTATTGGTGTAGATTAGCCCTTCGGCAGTCATATAGGATTTGTCATGGTAATCTGTCGGGAATGCATATGGAAGCTTTGTCAGGGTTCCTTCCATCAATCTTCAGGAGAGCAGCTGTAGATTGTTACAAAAACTTTCGAAAGCGGGCTTCCGAAGTCAAAAGTCTTAGCAAAATGTTGTAGAGTTGCAAATGCCAGGGCTTTCATTAGCTAGTTGTGACACACTATGTCCTTAATGTCACTCTTAAGAGAATACATTAACTTCCGTGAAGCGGAATAGGTAACCATTACAGAAAATTTACAAGACAGATAAAATAAGTAGTGGAAAACTTTAAAACCTCATTATTAAGAATAAGGCATTATCTCATAAAACCAGTTACAACCAAAACCAGTTACATCAAATCTATCTCATAAACCAACTCATAAAACAAAATATCAGAGTACATAAAATCATATCCCTCGCCATAAGCCATACTAAAGTAGAGAGCAAATTGAAATGGTACATCTCAAGAAATCCAAGTCCAAGCTGTAAGAGAAATCCTAGTCACTATTGAGTGCTTCAACTCTGAGGATCTGGGGGGAAAGGAAGAAAGAGGCGAAAGTAAAATGGCCAGACATAAAGCCTGGCGAGTTCCAATGATTTACAAATGTACGTAAAATAGAAATGCCAAGACATGTAAATAAGACTAGATAAGAAAGGTACAGTGTCATCTAGGAAAACAGATAAACTAACAGAATAGTATGATAGACATGAATAACAGGAATAAACTATGATCGAGTAATGCTTCACATTTGTACCCCTAAACATGTATGTCTGCACCTAATACTAGTATAACAAGTTTAACAGGATTAAGTTCTCAGCCTAATTACATATCAGCGGATTAACAACAAAAATAAACAACAGGATTAAATAGTAGGATTAGGCGTACCCTAATTCATTACCATATTAGGGGGTTAACATAATTACATAATAGCAAGATTAGGTGTACCATAATTACTACTGAAGCGATCGTCTCTCTACTACGTAAATACCCGGTGTTAGCCCTGACGTTAGCGTGTATCACTCGCTAACCCAACAACTATATAACATAGATCTATTTACCGATGTTACAGCATCTTATCTTCCCTAGTCAGACCCATGCACGCTCATGACTCCGCCAGAACGCGCCTGTACCCACCCCCAAAACCTGTTACTATCCAATTTAGTAAAGCGTTCACTGTCCCCTACCTAGTGCGAGCCCCACTCTGACAAGATACCAACATGGATACTGACTGATATAGGTTCCAAACAGTCGATTAACACAAGCCAAACCTCCTAAGCTTATTCCCACAAAACTATAATTTAAGAGTCCCCAAGACCCAATACAACAGCAGAATGAGGGACTTCTTAGCTTATTAATAATTAATACTCATATTTAACCTAGTGGGTTTAGGTTTACTAATAAGCATGGTCGTACTTATTACATGTCATTATGTGTTTACAACCCAACCCCAAAACACCTGCCCAAATGTATAAAATCCCTATAACATCACAATTTATTAATCTACATCTGGTACTTACCATAGTTAATATGTCATTTACTTAATGTCAGTTTTAAGTCAAATTTAACATGCCCAATTCATATGCATATTATTCAAAAACTGTGTTCCATATTACACATATACTGGTTTATGCATATTATCCATTTACAACAAGTATATACACATTGCCCCTTTTATCAGTTTACAACAAGCCTAAACATGTGCATATTTATCCTTTTTCCCAAATTATAGTCAACTAGTCCCAATTAAATAACATGCCTAAATTCCTCTTTTTATGTCATTCATTATTGCCCCAATCACACGCACACTCAAATCGGGTATAACCTAGGCTTCAAAAAGGCCTAGGCTTCAAAAAGGCCTAGGCTTGGTGTAAAATAAAAAGAAAAACAGAGGAAGGAGAATAAAATCAAATTACATAAGAATATAGATAAGACTGGAAATAAACATAAAACATAGAAAATGGGAAAAGGAAGATAAATACATTTAACTTGTTATTTATCCAACATCACAGGTATATGTACAACTTATTATTTATCCAACACCACAGACATATGTATAACTGATCATAACGACATATGTGATTAACAGTGAAAACATGCGTAACATTTATTTTACTTACACTATAGATCCTAACCAGTTTTATTTAACTATCATGTTCAAAGTCTAAGAAATCAGATCTGTAAATGATGGAAACTCATAGTAAGTCTTGGTGAAGATAATTATATATAACACTATTTCGTTGATATGTCCAAGTCCAATCCATGTTGTAAGTCTTAGTGATGTCTCTGCTTGTTCCAATTTGTAGCAGCATTCCCCCAATATATGTTTATATTTTAAGAATAGATTTACAGAGGGAGAAGGCATGAAGATATGGTGCAAATAAGAATGGGAGAAGCCACCTATTTATAGATGCACAGAGTCAACCTCATCCTTTAGATTCTAGGTTTTAAATCCAAACTGTACACGTCATGCTGAGTCAGAAATGAATACAATCCACAAAACAATCCAGGTTCGCATTCAGAATTCGGTTGGATCAGGGATGGGTCGACCCACCTTTCCCTTGGGTCGACCCTAGGGTTGACCTATGGGTTCACCCGGGCTGAGAGTGGGTCATCCCCCAATGGGTCTGTTTTACACCTGTTCCCGCTCACCATGTTTTGACTTTTCCAGAATATATTTTATTTTATATTTATATATATGACTGTTATATGTATACAAACTTTTAATGCCCATAACTTCTTCATACGTTATCCGTTTTACGCAAACTTAGGGTCCATCTGAACCAAAATTGTGTGACAAACGCAAGGTAATGTTGGTTTCACTTAATTCTGAATATTTAATTAATTTATTCCCAATTTATTATCTTTAAACATGGTTATATTGTATTAAATTTTGGGGTGTTGCACTAGTGAAGCCGACAACTTCTTTTTCCTACATCCCCAATGATTTGTTGGTAATGGATCATGCTTTCTCATTTTCCCTTTCCGAGTAACCCAATGGTATATCAAGCTTAGACTTTTATGCTTGGCTAGTGCATGTCTGTTTGTTTCCCTTCTGGTTAAACTAACACGGGATTTCTGAGAAAAGTGGTGACTCCTTGCATCTCTTCCCTTGGTTTCGAAATCACACATTGAGGGCCTAATTGTTTCCTTCAAAAGGGTTACTAGTCCTCATTCCCCTTCACCTTGTTTCTTTCTTTTGATTTTACTTTGATTATTTTTGGTACTAACATTAACTGCCTGGTAAAGGGGAGATTTGACTTTTCAAGCCAACTACTTCAAATTTCAACGCATGACATCATTCCTACCTCTTGATATTCCCATCTGGACGATTAGATCCAAATCAACGGTTATTATTTCTTCTTCTTTGTCCTATGTTTCAAAATATAACGTTCTTTTTCTCTTTCTTCTTACCTTCAAACATTATTTTCCAACTGGCAGCACTATGGGCTGATAAACCAATGTAAAGAAGTTTCCCGTAAAAGAAACCCCCTCTACTAGTTTGGAAGCCCCTTCCTCTAGTGAGAATTCTCCCCTTCAGAAAAAGCGGGTCCCTAAGGCTGGTGTCCTCTTGAAAAGGTCTCTGGTTTCTTCCTAGGCCGAAATACATGCCATCCTAGAGAATTTCTTGATTTTTGATGTAGAAACCATGCCTTCTTTTGAAGATTATTCTATGGATAACCCTCTATAGGGCTTCTTAGACTTCTCTGATGTTCATATTTGGCAAGGAGGGTTTCTTCCCTTTTCAGATTTTTTACTTAGCTTTCTCCACCAGACGCATCTTGCTCCCAACCAAATGTCTCCAAATACTATACTTTTATGCTGTGTTTGGAGATGATGTTATTGAAGTTTAGTAGTCAATCTTTAACCCCGACGGTTTTCTATAATCTCCTATGCTCGGCTAAGATAAGTAAGGCCAATCCCACCTTGTACCGGTCCAACCCTAACAAGGCTTTGATTGTGGAACTTGTCGATAAAATAAAAGATTGGGAAAACCGATTCTTTTTCGCTCAATGCCCTTTATGAGTTAGTGGGAGGTTTATAAATATTGGTAAGAGTTTTTAGTTCTCGTAAGATGGTAAATAGTATGTATTTTTCTTAATGCCCATTTTATGTGCCACATGTGATGTATCGAAATTTGCTAAAGAAAATGTAGATCAAATCATCCAAGGCCTTAAGGCGACTTCATAAAATTTAGGGAGAAGAATCAAGCTTTTGACCATCGCCAACCTTTTAGAATTTGGTCTTCCTTACCACAAGAAAAAATTTGGGAGCTCCCTCAATGGAGTCTCTTACAAAAAGAGGGAATGTGTGTCTGGTTTGTGGCAACCCTCTGAAATTTTCTTGTTCATCACCTATCTTATCTATTCCTGGAGGTAAGTATTCTCTTTGCTTTCTCTCTGTATGGAGGCATTTCTTTTTCTTATTATATTTTGTTGCTTTATTTCTATAGTCCTCATGGACCTTTATATGTACCACTTCTTATTAATGTACCCTACTCCTCTTTCTTCGAAGTCAAGAGCTCTTCTGTGGTGAAAATGTTTCATGTTGCCTTTCAACACCCTAAGAGAGACAATAGGAAACCTCTTCCGATTAGCCTGTTTCGAAAAGGGAAAAAATTCTCAGGAAATTATGGTCGAAATTCCAGATGATGATGAAGGTGGAAGAGGGACTCCCCTTCTCCCAAGATCACCGTCACCACTTCAGGTGTTGCTACCCCTCTATCTGGAGGTATGACTTCTGTTTTTGGTTTAACTTTGAAAGTACATTAACGTTTAAATTTCTAATTTCTTTATGTTAGGTATTGTTTAAAAAGAATCTTCACGTCCACCTACTTCCCCTCTTGCTCTGATCATTGGAGCCACCTCTTCTTCTTTTTCACGCCTTTTGGCAAATTTTACTGAGGAGATGAAGTTAGTTTTAGGGCCTTTATTGTTAACCTCTTTCGATAATTCCTCTTCATCTCGGTCGGACCAATCTGTCCTTCTTCCTATTTTCCTTTCTTTAAGCTTTTAATTTCTTTACTTCACTCTTTTCCCATTTTCATAGTACTTTGCTTTCACTATTTCCAACTTCTAAAGAGTTGGTTTTTTTCCTCCATGACTCCTCTATATTCGAGGTCGAGTCCTCTTGCCTCCGAAAGGAGGTAGAAGATTTGAAGAAAAGTAATACAACCTTGACTGTCGTCGCCAAGAAGACCGAGGATGAGTCTTCCACTCCCAAATGTTGTTCTCAGTTGCTTCTCAATGAGAACACTACTATAAGAGTATAATTGAAGGAGTAGAAAAGAGAAAGCTCCCTGATTATTGAGAAGAAGGCTCTGGAGGCGGAGTGTTCATCTTTGAAGAGAAAGCTGGAAAGGAAGGAGGAAAATCTAGAAAATACAATGAATGCCCTTACAGAGAATAAATAGAAGGTTAAAGACTTCTTATAATAACATTATAAGCAATTGATCGAGGATTCTTTCCTTACTCCGCTACTCATGGTCTATGCTGAAAATCGTGAGAAGTGTCCTGACTTGAGTTTCAACACAATATCGGAACCATGGGTTGAGAATTTCTGGTATAACGCGGAGGTGATCACACGTAAAGAAGCTGCCTCTAGTGTGAAGGAAATTGATGGCCAAGGCCCTCTCTTACGATATTCCTTCGATTGAAGAGGATTCAGATGATGAAGAAGGAAGAAATCTATTTCTGTATATAAGGCTTCTAGCGGACCACTTTCTTCACAACCTTCAATAGGAAGAGGTCTTTTCTTGAAATTCCCTTCTTAACCTAATGAATTTTGATTTCTTGAGAACATCCTAGGCAGAGGCCTATCCGAGACGGCTTTGTAAGAGAATTACACTAAATTCCTAGGGAACATCCTAGGTTTAACTTTGACATCTTGGGAAATGACAAGGAAGAACTCCTTAGAGAATGTTGGTGACAATATTTCAGAATGGTTATAAATTGTGCTGCCTCCATTTTATAAGAAAATTTTCACACTTACAACCTTATATATTTGGAAACCTTATATATTTGGATGCACTAAGAGATTTATATTATAACTTTTGTGGCAATAAAGAGTTTGTTTAATTGTTTTAAATAGCATCTTGTATTTATTTATTATGACCTTCTATCGTCACTAGTGATTTTGACAGAGCAAACACATAAAGTACCTTCCGGGAAGAATACCAGAGGCGAAGAGCCACAAGTATCAAGTGAGTTGATCCCATCTAGATTCGAAGGCAAATCCTAGGCTTTCGATTGGTTCAAGAAGCATCGAATGGAAAAGACCTTGGTTTTTAATCTTAAACTTCAGCTAAAAGATTCAGAACAAAAAGTTGTTCAAATAGGCAAAGTTATTGAAGAAACCAGGCATCAAGTGAGAACAAACCAAGAACCCGACTTTGATCAAGACATGTTATTGCTTCATTGAAAAGTTATCAAATTAGAGTTTAAATTGGAGGATAGTTAGTCATCACGTAAATTTTTTTAATTTATTTTAAGGGGAGATATTTCAAACTTAGCTTTTCGATCCTCCACTGAATCATCTCAACCTCCAGCTAAATTTCAATATTTAGTGAACTTACCAAAAGGCTTATTTAGGACAAGGTCAATGCCATAAAATTTGAGTTGAAAGATTATTTCGAGGAGAAGAGTAGGCAAGATATCCATCGTGTTTATAGCGGCAATGTGGCCCAAATTACACTACAAAAATAAAGCTTAATGGAGATAACATTATTCAGTATCTAATTCGAATATTTTATCTTTAACTGACCCTTGAGACCTACTTATAACAAATAATATTGTCTTCAATTTTAGGTCTCAAAAAATTTAGTAACCTTAAGAATGGATCTCAAAAAACTGGTTTTGCATCAAGTTTGTTTAATTGTTTTAAATAGCTTCTTGTATTTATTTATTATGACCTTATATCGTCACTAGTGGTTTTGACAAAGAAAACACATAAAGTACCTTTCGGGAAGAATACCAGAGGCGAGGAGCCACAAGTATCAAGTGAGTTGATCCCATCTAGATTCGAAGGCAGATCCTAGGCTTTCGATTGGTTCAAGAAGCATCGAATGGAAAAGACCTTGGTTTTTAATCTTAAATTCAGCTAAAAGATTCAGAACAAAAAGCTGTTCAAATAGGCAAAGTTTTTGAAGAAACCAGGCATCAAGTGAGAACAAACCAAGAAGCCGATTTTGATCAAGAGATGTTATTGCTTCATTGAAAAGTTATCAAATTAGAGTTTAAATTGGAGGATAGCTAGTCGTCACGTAAATTTTTTGAATTTATTTTAAGGGGAGATATTTCAAACTTAGCTTTTCGATCCTCCTCTGAATCATCTCAACCTTTAGCTAAATTTCAATATTTAGTGAACTTACCAAAAGGCTTAGACACAAGGCTTATTTAGGATAGGGTCAATGCCGTAAAATTTGAGTTGAAAGATTATTTCGAGGAGAAGAGTAAGGAAGATATCCATCGTGTTTATAGTGGCAATGTGGCCCAAATTACACTACAAAAATAAATCTTAATGGAGATAACATTATTCAGTATCTAATTCGAATATTTTATCTTTAACTGAACCTTGAGACCTACTTATAACAAATAATATTGTCTTCAATTTCAGGTCTCAAAAAATTTAGTAACCTTAAGAATGGGTCTCAAAAATATTATAGACCAAAACAATTGTTTCAACTTAGTCTCAAATTTATGATCGCAGTAGAGATAATTTATGATCGCAGTAGAGGCACTGAAGCCTAAGGTTGATCTTGGAAAACAAGTTTATCACTGTCTACACATAGTTCTCTAAAACCGGATAAGACGGAGGATAAATTTTCTAAAGTGTTATGTTGTGGCAAACAAAATGAAGTCTCACATGCATTGTTTTGCTGAACTGCTTCATCCAATGTGGGTTAAATATCATCACCCACTAAAAATCCATTTCATTTTCAAATGGGTCCTCATCGTCCTTCAAACTGTAAACGCCTCCAATATTGGATGCAAATGATATTTCAAAATTGCCCAAGACTATCTGACATAGAGCGAATCCCATTTGCTGCTTGCTGGGGTCCCAGCCTCTTTCCTATTTTTTTCCAGCCTGCTTTCATTCGCTCATTGCATATAAATTGAGCAAATACTTGTAACAATCTATCCTTATCTATTTAATCAGTCGTACCACTAAGCAAAGTATGAAAATTAATATGTAACGTATTCTTTAAATTGATAATGAAATTAACTCTCATCCATTCACAATCAATAAAACCGTTCAAGACATACAGTAAAATAATATCAATCGGCACAAAACAACTATATAACTAGTTGTAAATCGAAAATTCTCATAGATTTACAAAGTTAATTTTGAAAACATACCTTTATTTTCATCAGATTCGCACCGTGCAGTATCCTTTATTAATTTGTACCATTCACGAAAGAGGGTCTAGGATTTGGATTCTTTTTGGAAGAAATAATTTTTACTACCATTGTTTCCCACCAAGAGAAGGTGCTTCACCTTGTTTTGGGAAAACTGTAACAAAACTCATGGAGATTAAGGGGTGTGATTAAATTGGGACTTATTTCGGATCTCCATGTATTTCTTGAGATCCACTAAAGACTCGGATCTGTTGTCTTTCACCACTCACCAGTGACCAGATTATTTTATCTCTTATTTGACCACACTTAATGAAGAAAAAAAATGGTCACTAAAAGTTATCTTAAATTAAAGTTTTTGTTGTAGTGTTAGAAATCTTCAAAGCAAGATTATCTCCTATAAGAAACATGACGCTGAGTATAAGTAGGCTAATAAGCTTCTCTTGGAAGCAAACAAAGTCTATAAACATTCCCTTCAACTTTAAATCGAATCTATTGATAATATCAGGTCTATTAAGAAAAAAGAGAAAAAGCTTAAAGAAGTGTTGTATTCTATCATTGATCATGTTTCAAATCCAATTCCATCACAAACATTTATAGAAAATATCCGTAAAATGTGATGCTGGTTTGTGTATTTTTTTGCATATTGTAATTTATATAGGTTAGATTTTGGTATAAGCTTTATAAATCATAAAGCTTATTAATTTCGAATGATTTCTTTAACTGAAAGCCCTGTTGATAATTTAATCTTCTAAAGTCATATATGTAACAAATTTGAAGATATAATAGATTCCAAAATCCCAAGGACTTAAGTTTATATAAGTAATTTACTTCTGTATGGGAAACAATATCATTTACTTTTGGTACTCAAATGATAGCATTCAGATTTACCTCGAAAGCGGTGTGTTCCCGAACATCTTTCAGTTCATGTTGCGTCCTGATGCTCATATTTGAGTAAGGAGTCATAAAGGATACAAGCCTTAATTTTGGTATTATGTTAGTAAGATCCCAGAAATCGCCCTGGAATTAAGACATACACAACCACTTTTGTCTTAGAAACCCATCTTCAGGTATAGAAGTTCAGAGATCTTCTTCTTGGAATAAATCATACGAAGCCTCTTTCGTCTTAAGAGACTGAAACCCAGATTCGAGTTAAATATTAAAAGCCTAAAAAAAATATTTTCTAGAAATTAGATGAAGCCTCTTTCGGTTTAGAGGACCAAAAACCCAGATTCGGGTATTTAAGATAATTGTACTCAAGAAGTAATCTTTTGGTGATAAATCAGATGAAACCTCTTCGGCTTAGAAGACCTGAAACCTAGATTAGGGTGTAAAATAATAGAAGTCCAGAGACTTTTTTCTGTAATTAAACGAATCCTTTTCAGTTTAGAAGACTCGAACCCCAGATTCAGATATTTAAGAAAATAGAAGTCCAGAAATTTTCTTTTGGAATTAAATCAGACGAGGTCTCTTTTGGCTTAGAAGACCTGAAACCCAAATTTGGTAATAAAATAATAGAAGCCCAAAGATTCTTTTCTGGAATTTAGATGAAGGCCCTTTTGGCTTAGAAGACATGAAACCCAAATTCGAGTATTAAGTTGATAGAAGTCCAGAAATTCTCTTCTGAAAATAAATCAGACAAAGCCTTTTTTGACTTAGAAGACCCAAAACCCAGATTCTGGAAATAAAATAATAAAAGTCCAGGGATTCTTTTCTGGAATTTAAATGAAGCCTCTTTTGGCTTAGAATAACCAAAACTCAAATTCAGGTATTTAAGATAAAAGCCCTGAGACGACCCAAACTCGCCCTTACGGGAAAGCCCGGATTGAATTTAGAACATGACAAATCAGAACATAAACAACAAAATATTTCATTGCTTATTACAACAATCTACATCAGAGTACAAGAATATATCAAAGTATGAATAAATAATACACAGAAAAATATCAGAGACTAAAAATACATAGCAGCAGAAATAAAATGTATAAATACAATGCATAGCGGAAAATAACAACTGACACAACTGAATGAAATACACGGATACAAAGCTTTCCGAATATAGCTCCAGCTGTAATCCAGGATCCTGGGAAAAGAAGTATATGCGAAAACCAAAACTACTAGTTGCCGTGTGGAAAATAAGAGCACCCAGAATTTAGGTTAAAACAATAAACTTCGAGTCAGTCATGGGACTGGTGTGAGAACTAAAACATTTATTGATTTGATTTTAAAGTTAGGTAAATCAAGGGACCATACCATATAACACGGAACGGGTTTACCCCCAAGAATACCAGTGCATAAAACAAACAGCGCAATGCTAAGTAAAGAAAAATGAAGCTATTATAAGACTCAGGTCCCATCACATAATGAAACGCAAGCCGGAGGATAGAGTTTTACCTTATAATAGCCAAATATGCTTGGTACGCGAAATTTATCTTTTATTATTACTATAAGTGAAGAAATCAACTTCAAACATAAATGTATCAATCATAGACGGCATGAGCACCACATCCCACTATGTCGCCATATATAATATACAATTAAAACCGCAAAATGTCGTATTGGAAGTTTGGATTTCCATACTGATGGCTCCTAATTCGAAAGATCTATCGTGTAGTGCAATACCCAATGGCTTACGTCCCGTGCATGAGAAAACGCCATAATGCACATCCGCACTATATCCAGGAAACAAGTCCCGCGACTTACGACCAAGCATTGGAAAACACTGCTAACTCTATCCATCTGGGAATCGGGGGGTGTGCCATATCCCTATTGGCGTAAGGCGACCACACCTAGTATCACCTCGGTCGACCGAATCCATGACAACCTGTAGGACGTCTATCCTTATTTCTAAAGTAAACTGATCCAACCATCAGTTTATCACCATACCGGTGTGTGAGGCTCACGAATTAACGCTACACAAAGCTGTGCTATTTAAAGCTGTGCTTTGATTATCATCCACCAAGCTCTGCTTTTCAACAACAGCTTGGATCACTACATCTCAGCATGTCACACTGTCAATACATACCGTATCACTGATTTTTGCCAATATATAACCTCTGAGCTCATACATCTCAGAGAAGGGTGTTAAGCAAGAGAATAAATTCTCCGCCACCAAACAGATATATATTTAGCATAGATCAACGAATACAGTATAAAAGAATCCGACATCAGACATACCATCCATTTACAAGTCCGTTCTAGGTCTGAACGAAACCGAAGGCACCTTGTTCCTCGTCTCGTATGTCCTATATAGGAGAGAGGCCCTCGCATATCCGAACAATCAACAAATACGTGCGGACGGCTACCACTGTAGCCCCTTCAAGGTAGTTACTCTAATAATGGGCATCAGTAGCAACCCATTCATTTGATGTGAAGATTGTCGGTCTTGCATCGTCTTCAATCTCTTCGATTTTTCGTCGTATCAATTATTCAGAATGGGTTAAACCTGTCTTTCCGAATTACTCACGTATCTTATAATCAAGTGCTATAAGAACACATCATACGCCTCATTCCAATCTAGAATATTCTTTTATTCAAATATTCTTTTCAGAATATAAACCAAATTAAGGTTTTCCAAACTAGTCGGGATTAGCGTGCCTTTCCCAAGTAATCATTTGTTTTAATAACCAAACCCTACCTATTCATCCTATGGAGAAAAACTGGTAATACTCCATATCTAACACCACAGTGTTATCAGTCAATATTAATTACCATTTCACGTTCAAATCTAATTAAAGATTTAACTATCGCTTGGAGCAAAACTGGTGATACTCCATTCTCGATCATTACCCAAATTTGATAATTTAAATTATCACATTCATGTTTCAATCTAATTAAAGATCCCTTAAAACTCCACTTAGTTTTAATCTTCCCAAAAATCTTTATTAATGATTGTTTAACTTTGGGAAATCAAACATGCCACATCGACCCTCTACACCGTACCACTGATTTCTGCCAATATATAACCTCTGAGCTCGTACGTCTCAGAGAAGGATGTTAAGCAAGAGAATAAATTCTCTGCCGCTAAACATATATATATTTAGCAGAGATCGACGAATACAGTATAAAATAATATGTTAGACATGAAATCCTGTCTTTAACTGGGTTAAAGAACCATGTCAATTAAAACACAGATCACAATAAACCCAAAATCACATTCCATTAATTATGGAATCTTCATGGAAAACAGATCAATATATATAATCGATATAAATTTCTGTGTCCGACTAATAATATAAATGGAATTACGACGAAGCCTTTTAAATTCCATATATATTAACAGTCTTCCTCCATAGAAACTCACTTCGATTATTACCAAATTGAATTCCATTCCATTCCAATTTAATATATTAAATTGGAAAACTTTACTTTGGAAAATTTCCATTAATCTTAATTAAAAGATTATAAATTCCAAATCATATTTCACTGTTCATCAGGTTAAAGAACAAGTGTTGTTTAAAACACCGTTCACGATAAACCCAAAAACCCAATTCTTTTACTCAATTCCAATTAAATATTAATTAATGGGAAAACTTCACTAAATCTTAATTTAAAGAATTATTCTTATCTCAGCTTGGTTTAAGAATGGTGTTAATAAAGACATCGTTCACGACAAACCCAAAATCCAATTTCAATCCAATTAAATATTGATTAATTGGTAAAATTCTCTAAATCTTAATTAAAAGATTTATTATTTTCTCCACTATGTTTAAGAACAGTGTTAATGAAGACACCGTTCACGAAAAACCCAAAATCCAATTTGATATCAAATACAAGGCTCTGAATAGAAATTATATTGGCTTATATTCAACATCAAATTCTGAAACCAACCAATATCGTATTGGGAATATATATATATATATATATATATATATATATATATATATATATATATATTCCAAATTCCTCAACCATATCCGTATAATCACGGAAGCCAATATCGAAATATTCCGAAGATTATTTCCACTCAAATCCATTCCAATTTATTCATTAGAAAAATTCTGGTTATTTTAAAACCATTTTCAAATCTACTTTATTCATTTCTAAAATTAATTGGATTAATATTCTAGTTAATAACTAGTTCATTTAAATAAAAATATATTTTTATCTTTTCAAAACTGGAATTTTTCATCCAAAATCTTTCCAAATTATTTATTATGCTTTTACATAATTTTTCCATAATTTTATTACCGCCCGTACAGTCGGTTTCCAATAACGGCCACTGAACTGCATCCGTAGCGACCTTTTCTGAAATTGATTTAGACTTATCACCAAATCTAACCGTTAGATTTCAAACATCTTATATTCAATGGAAAAATCTTTTCGATATGAACCCAACAGTTCTAGTTTTAGGAGAATCCGACGGTCGGATCTCCCGTAACATCAATTTAAAGTTAACCGTCGAAATTCGCGAACGGTCGCTGCGCGGTGCGTTCTATTCAGGCCATTAATATATATATTATATATATTTCATTGATTTCCATTTAAAACATATTTTATAAATCATTTTAAAAACGATTTCCACTTCCATTTCAATTTCAAATCAAAATTGAATATTCCATTATAAATTCGTTTTAAATTCATTTTAAAACGATTTCCATTTCATTTTCAAATTTAAATCAAAATTGAATATTCCATATAAATTCGTTTTAAATTAATTTCAAAACGATTTCCGTTTCATTTTCAAATTTAAATCAAAATTGAATATTCCATATAAATTCGTTTTAAATTCATTTCAAAATGATTTCCATTTCATTTTCAAATTTAAATCAAAGTTGATTATTCCATATAAATTCGTTTTAAATTCATTTTAAAACGATTTCCATTTCATTTTCAAATTTAAATCAAAATTGAATATTGCACGTTTTAAATTCATTTTAAAACGATTTCCATTTCATTTTCAAATTTAAATCAAAATTGAATATTTCATGTAAATTCGTTTTAAATTCATTTTAAAACGATTTCCATTTAATTTTCAAATTTAAATCAAAATTGAAGATTTCATATAAATTCGTTTTAAATTCATTTTAAAAAGATTTCCATTTCACTTTCAAATTTAAATCAAAATTGAAGATTCTATATCATTATAATATTAAAATAATAATATTTTCAAAATATCAGATTTTAAAATCACTTTTCGATATTCATTATAAAATGAACAAAATCGATAGAAAATCCTGTTTGTGTTAAAATGGCATTTAACTACTTAACACGGGTTCACATTTACTAAATATTATTTTAAAATATTCATGAATTCTGAACTGGAATCAGACTCAATCAATTACCATATAATTTTAGTTATATGGATTTTATGCATCGCATGTATACAATAATAACGATAAACAATCATTAAAAATTCATACAACATCCAGAGTGCATTTTACAATTGTATAAGCATTAAAATAAATAAATAACGCTTATATAGTTTGTCAACCCGTCGACTGACATACCACTAATTATTAGGATCAGTGTATGTCAAATATTATCCCAATACCCGTGTGGGGTTTTCAAACAATAAATACTGTTTATTATTTGTGCAATTGGGCGATGTGTAAAATGTATCATCCCAATCAATATCAAATAAATACGTGTACATAAACAAACCTTCCGGTTTGTAAATGAATATTTGTTTTATTTTATTTCATTTCATGATAATTTATATATATAATTTTGATATACCACAATATCAATACATGACAATCCAAACACAATCTAAACAAACAATCAACTGGTTTGTACAAAAAGTAGTGTTGGGGGCTTTTAAGCCCATTCTGCATGATAATATATATTAACTGTAAAATAATTTGAGTGTGAGAGAGTTCTCACGTTCGTTTCCACTACTCCGTTCTTTTATTTCTGAATTTCTATTCTGTTTGAATTTGAATTTGCCTGAATTTCTAATCTTCTCCGTTTCAGCTCTAGTCAGTTCTGAAATGTGGTATTCATCAAGAGGATTCCAACGGATCTTTGTTTGCTGAATTCTGATATCGTTTGACAAAGATACATGGTTTTAAACATTAATTACATATTTAAATTAATTAATTAATAATTTAAAAACCCTTAATTACATTTCAGTCGTTATCTTCTTCCTCCTTCTGTTTACACGGTCCAGTAAAATACGAACCACCTTCACCCTAGGGCTTCTAGAATCGCAGGCAAACCAAGCTGTCAGACATTGATCAGAAACTGCTAGGAGCAGCGCCCCAATAACAACACCCACCACCTCGATCACCACGAAGCTCGCAACCCCCTACACCCCGTAAAACTGCTCGAAAACCAGCGGCTTTAAGCCCAAAATTCGACCAACTCAAGCAATGATAATCGATCAAACCTTTACTGATTTGAAGAGGGCAGAACACACTTTAATTTTCACTTTGGTTTCGCGTTTTAATTTGGCTTAGATTGGAAGAATTTAGTCCCCAAAATCGTATGAATTTCTGCCGTTGGTTTTGTGGAGAGCGGCGGCTTTGAGTTGTGGCATTAGGGTTTTAGGATTTTAATATATATATATATATATATATATATTTATTTAATATTATTTAATTCTATTTTACTTCGTTTAGGAACTAACCGCCCCGAACTCCAAATGAACTCCAACGATTGTCGTGTAACGACCCAAGGATTTTTGATCCTGAAAATCGACACAAATACGCCTCCCGTATAACATGTCGACCATTCAAGTACCGGAAATACCGGATCATTTATCGAAAGAAGTTAGAGGGTGAGAAATAGAAAGATAGAAAAGTAGAATAGAAGAAAAAGAAGAACATAATAGAATAGAATCAGAGTGACGCAAATCTCACATCGGAATGGACAAAATATAATGTATAACAACATTTGAAATACAAAATTGTATCAGTACTTACATATGTCATAGTCCGAATCCAATCTCCAATAAGCGCCTGCGGTTTTGTTTGTATACTATATATGTGGAGCGTGAGATGCAAGCGTTTCGCTAGATTCTAATTTATTTGTTGAAACCCTAGACATTATTATAATATCAGTATAATTATGATTTCAAAATGTTTTGGGTTATCGTAAGGTAAAAACCATCCGTGTTTATGTGTGGATCGGTCTTACGAATGTAACAACCCGAATTTCCGTACCTTTTGTGTCGACTAATAAAACCACACGTCCAACCCAAATTGCACATAAATACGAATCATTATTAGAAAGAAGTTAGAGGATGAGAAATAGATGGAAAGAATAGTTAGAATAGAAGAAAACGAAGAACATAATCTCACAGTGGAACGAATAAAATATATTAAATAACATAACTTTTGAAATACAAATCAGTAATTGTATATACATACATACCATTGTTAGAGCACAACAGTTATTCCTGAAAATCGACACAAATACGCCTCCCGTATAACATGTCGACCATTCAAGTATCGAAAATCCTTGGGTCGTTACATGTCGCCTCTAGCTAAATACCCCCATTCCGGACACAATGGAATATGTTTCATAACCCAATTCGGATGTTACGATCTGTTTTTCTTTAAATTAAAAAATAAATCAATATATATTGAATTTAAACGTACATTTTAATTTACTGAGGCCACATACTGACTTCAAAAATTCCCAAAAAATAAATCTATCTATGTTTTGATGATACGGTCCTAACAAAAATAATTTCGTCGAATTTGGAGATCGTTTGGAAAAATAGCCATTTTCTAGTCCATCCAATTCAAATTTAAATAAACAAACACATTTAATTTACTGCACTCACATATTAATTCCAAAAATTATGAAAATTGGAACCTAACAGTAATATGAGATTTCGGATCCAACAAAGTGGTTTCGTCGAAAACGGAGGTCGTTTGCAAAATGGTTATACGTTATATTAAAATATATATATATAAATTCCATAACGACTATTTTAAATTCTAAAATGGACATAACTTTCAATTCTCGTTATGAAATCCGGATTTTTCACATTCGTTAGAAAGATATAATTAAACAGATTCAAATGTTTCTAGTTTTACTGAAATCCGATTTAATTTGAATTATGTACATTCAATTGAAATTTAAAATCGAATTTTCAAACTACCGCGCCATTTTAAACTCGTTTTATAACTAAAATAAATTTATTCGTTCTAACTTCGATTTAAATAAAATTTTAGTCATTATTATTTAAAATAAATCATTTTAAATTCTTAAAATTCATTAAAATTGACAAAATAAAAAATTTAAATTGGGTTTGAAAATTCGGGTTGTTACAATCTCCCCCACTTAAAATCTTTTCGTCCTCGAAAAGGAACGGAGCTGAAAGTTGTTTAACTAACCAACTGAACTTCCATTCTTCAAATTTTCAGTTTTTAAGAGTTTTCTAATTTCTCAAAAATTTGGCTAACACCCTAAATTTTAGAAAAATTTCGCCATAACATCCATTGCACGGGGAGACCTTTAAAACCACAACTAGCCTCACAGGGCCCTCACCAATCCAAATGAAAAAGGAAAAGCCAAGCGACTATCCAATCGGCTCATAAAATCACAAAAACCCACTAAAATGGTAAACATGTACCTGTTTGTCGGGCATACAATTTTATTCCTCTTCTTAGCTTCCATGCTATGACCTGTTCATTATATACACATGTACCTATATGCAATTCAAATAAATTTTCAATTCAATTTAATATTTGGTGCTAAATTCAACTTAGTTCAACGTTTTTCTTACATTAGTTAAATTATACAATACCGATATATTTTTAAAACAAAAAGCATACTTACGTTGTAACACCCCGTGTATTCTATAACCGTGAAATTCATAAATTAAAGTATAATTAATTTCAAATCAAATAATTAAGGGAAACGGGATACGCCATTGCGTTCGTCTCAGAAAAATACGCGAAATAGAGTACGAGTTTTCGAAAATCGGAGTCCGTATGACCAAGATATGGCCTCCGGAAGTTTCAGAATTAGGTTTAAAATTCGAACAGACGAAAACAGCTCAGAAAAACTAATTCAAAATTCAAAATCGGGCCCAATTGGCCAAGGCGGGAAAATTCCCGCCCAAAGCACCCAGGTCGACTTGGCAGTCGACCTGGGGCTAGCCAGGTCGACTGGGCAGTCGACCTGGGTAACCCGTGTCGACTGCCAAGTCGACACGGTGTCGACTGGGTTGTCGACCTGGCCCCTGAGCCAGGTCGAACCCAGCCCACCCTGGCTGGCCAGGTCTGTGTTTGGTCGATTTTCTGAGCCTTGCCTTGTCACTAGGGCTAGGTGTCAGCTCCTGGTTGGTCCCTCCTTTGAACGAACGGCTATTATTAAACCAAGCTTCATCGACGGTCTAAATCAACTCACAAACTCTATAAAAAGGACCTAAAACTAACCGTAATTCACATAAACTAAAATGGAGATGAGACCGTCATGCTGCTGAGGAGAGACTGAAGATAGCCGTCAGAAATAGAGAGACAACTAGGAGATAATTCAAAGCTTAAAGCAACATCAAATCAATCAAAGCAACGCCTACAACAAAGGATAGCAACTCAAAATTCAGAATTCAGATTTCTGAATTGAAGATTCGCCATACGCTGTAAGTAGAGTGCTATTCCGGTATGAATTAAATAATTGTGTTGATTTGTGTAATGTAATAAATGGAATTGTGGCGATAATAATCTATATTTGTATGTTGCTTTGATGCAAAACGATTTGGGAATATTATGGTATACGATTGGATATTTGCAAGTACGCGATTTGCGTTGGAAACGAAATGGAATTGTGGCGATAATGACTTATATTTGTATGTTATTTTGATTCTAAATGATTTGGCAATACTATGGTGTACGATTGGATTCATACAAGTATATGATTTATGTTGACAACCACATGTTGTGGAATTTTAATTGGGATTCATGCAAGCATATGATTCATATTGAAAACTACATGTTTGTGGTAGTTATTTACAACACCCATTTGATCATTGCAAGTATATGATTCATGTTGAAAGTAACAACTATATGTTGTAATAGTTTATTTAAGATTCATGCAAGTATATGATTCATGTTAACAACTATATGTTATGATATTTTAATTGGAATTCATACAAGTATATGATTCGTTATTATGCTAATATGATGTACATACTTTTATGACCACTTTTAGTGTGTAATTGAACCGACTAAGTACTATGATTTATATGAATCTATGTTGAAAAATGGCAAATCATACTTTTGTGTTAGAAACAAAAGTAAGCACCTTTATGAACATGACTAAACTATATTCGTTATTATGCCCAATTGAAAAACATGTTTTTAGGCTCAAGTTGTTATCATAAGTTACATTAGAATTACATTCCTCTTGCAAGTTTACATAGATAAAAATGAAAACCATGATGTAAGTTTAGATATGTTTATGCTATAATTTTATGAATAGAATGAAAACCATGATTCATATAAGAATTAGGTTGGGATAATTCTAGTTGAACCATACTTTTGTATTAGTGACAAAAGTAAGTACCTTTTTGTTAACATGTAGTGATTTTATGAACACGATTAGTTTATATCATGCCTAAATAAAAATATAGGCTTATATTTCTAGTCAAGACCCTGTGCCAATAATAATGATATCTAATTTTGTTAGATTCTTAATTTCAAGTTTACATGGTTAGTTGAACCTATGATTCATGTTTAAGTTTATGCCATTATCATATGACTAGAATAATTCATGTTTAAGTACTGCTTATGCCATAGTCATATGAGTAAAATAATTCATGTTTAGGTATTGTTTATGCCATAGTCATATGAATAAATGATTCATGTTTAAGTATTGTTTATGCCATAATCATATGAATTGAATAATTCATGCTTAGGTATTGTTTATGCCATAATCATATGAATAGATTGATTCATGTTTAAGTATTGTCTATGCATTAACCATATGAATAGAATTATTCATATTTAAGTATTGTTTATGCCATGATTATACGAATAGAATGATTCATGTTTAAGTATTGTTTATGCTATGATTATATGGATAAAATGATTCATGTTATGCCATGATTATATGATGTTACAATTGCAAGTTCACATGTGCCTATTTTATGTTAATTGAATCATTCGTTGCAAGTTCATGCGTTCACACTCCCCTTTTTCATGTTACCTTATAAACACCATGTTATAAGCCTCCCCTTTTCATTTGGCTAAATTGGGTTTAAGTATTAAACCCAACACACCTTACGTTGGAGTGACCGTATAATACGGGGGTAATGACGTTTGGGCTAAAATATAGAACATATGTGTTGGCATGTTTAACGCATGCCAACAACCCTGAAAGAACAATTAAGTGGCATAAATGAAATTTAACCAATAAAGATGAATTTGAATAATGGGCCGCAAATATTTACATATAAAAAGAAAAGAGACAAAATATGTAAATGTAGAAAATACGATGTGTTTAACCCGAGGTTGGATTGAGTTGTGATGTAAACCTGCCCGGAACCGCCCGGCTGTCTAGTAGTCACAACAATACCTATCCAATGTGGGTGGTTAAACATGGAGCCCAATAAGGACCCGAGGTTAGACTGAGTTGTGGCGTAAGACTGCCCGGACCCAACCGGCAACAGGCAGCCACAACAATACCTGTCTAATGTGAGAGGTCAAGGCTTTAATAAGACAATTAAGGCTGAGTCAGGATTGATAGGATTAAGTAAATTATATTAATACTTAATCAAAATGGAACATGCTAAACTAAACAGACTGATTGGGGGTTAGGTTTATAAAACACTTAACCAACTTAGCATGTTGGCTAGAAATAGAAAACCTAGTAGCGAGGGACCCTTTTCGCAGTAACCCTACAAGGTATCATGATACCCTGAAACTAGGCAGGGTGGGGCACGATTACTGGGCTGATTGTAAGCGGTCAAATCGACGGCGGTGGTGCAGCAGTGTAGGTTCTAACGGGGTGCGGGCGTGCACACACTCCGGCGCAGAAAAATAAGGCACTGGGCACCAGTAGCATACCTGTGCATTCTAGGGTTGTGTCGGGCCGCCACCATGGGACTTGATACACCCCATGGTGGGACCAGCATAGGTAACTACAACATCGGGGGCCGTAAGACACATGTAACTATGCGAGTAGGAGCCGATCACCATAAAATGGATCACTTCACCCTGATTATGGGGTGCCTGTTGGGAACTAGTTTATATGGGTACAGAGATTAATATGGGTTACGATAGTATATTCGACCCTAGACAACTTAACTAAGTTTATGGTGCTTTCCCATTTCTAGTTTATACTTATCATACCCAGTTCTTTATTCGTAGACTGAATAGTCTTAGAATTACTCAGGCTTTATGTCTGACTCTACTTTTCTTTCGTCTTCTTTCCTTCCGTCCCCCCCCCCCGGTCAACAGGGAGGGAATACCGCAGCTTGACCAGCCTTCATATCCAGCTTGAAGAGAAAGAATGTATTGCTTGGATCTTTTCGTTTTGGACTATGGCTTTGGACAACAATTATGGGACTTTTGCAGTTTATTTATATTTTCTTTATGCTTCTTTAAATAATGTAATCAAGACAGTTATGAAGATGTTATGTTTTTGGAAGTATTGTAAGACAATTATGGTATGGTTTTTGTAACACGTATTTTTAATGAAATAAAAGTTGTTGTTTTTCCGCTGTTCAAAAATATGTGTTCTTATATCTGTCTTGTATATCTGTGACTTATACTTATAAACCTCCACCAAAATTAGGGCATTCCCTTTGAGAGTGACCCTAACGGAGGTGGTGTGTTTCACTTGGTATCAGAGCATAGGTTTACCAGATAAGATAAAAAGTTTTGAAAATTTATTTTCAAAAAAAAAGAAATTTAAAGAAGCATTTTTAAAAGATAAAATATTATTTTGTTTTAAAAGGCAAAGTCCCCCCAAAGCCATAGGTACTATCTCTTATCCTTCGTTTTGAATCTATCCTTTCTGTTTCAGCATGTCTGGAGACCTTACTCCCCAGCTGCTGACGCTTTCACTCCTCCTCCTCCACGTGAACCAGCAAGCGGAAGAGTCCCAGAGCAGGAAGACGAATAATAGTCAAACAAGAAAGGATCGTAACAGCAATAATAAGAAACAGGAAAAAAAGGAAATGCAATTTTTGTGGTACGGAAGGGCACATAGCCAAGGATTGTAGAAAGAGGAAAAGAAAGCAAGGAGAATGTTTTCATTGTGGGGAGACTGGACACATCAGCAAAGACTGTCCTGAGAAGACAGACTTTGAGAAGGGCGGGAAAGACAACAAGTCCCGAGAGAAGAGGGAGTGTAAATTCCATGGCAAAGTGGGGAACTTAGTGAAAGATTGCCGGAAAAAGAAGGCCAAGATGAATGGTGGGTGCTTTTCTTGCGGCGAGACAGGCCACATGGCTAAGGACTGCCCAAAGAAACGAGGACAGGGGCAGAGGGCTGGATCCACCTCGGGGGCGCAGGTTCATGTGCTAGAAGCGCCACCTCAGCAACAACGAGGTATAAATACTTCTGTAGAAAGTGTAGTTTATCTTTATGATCACCCCGTTCGCACTTTATTTGATTCTGGCGCATCACACTCCTTTATCTCGTCTGCTTTAGTAGAATCTCTGCACCTAAAAAACTAGTATGGTAGAGGACCCCTTAATTGTTTCAAATCCAATTGGGGGCCCAGCTCATTTGTCTATGATCTGTTTAGGATTGAAAATTTCTATTCTAAGCGTAGAATTTCAATGTAGTGCCTTTGTTTTGGGCTTTTCGGGATATGGTTTGATTTTGGGCATGGATTGGCTATCCAGTAATGGGGCCATCCTTGATTGTGAGAAAAGGGTTGTTAGGCTCCTAACCCAGCTCGGTAACACTTTGGAAATTTCTTGTAATCCCTCGTATGCGGTTATGCTTAGTTATCTTGAATCGCTAGATGCCTCCGTTGAAAATTTGCAATCGATTAGAGTGGTCCGGGAATATCCGGATGTCTTCGAAGAGGTGAAGGGCTTGCCTCCGAAGCGGGAGATAGACTTCCATATACATCTTGTAGATAATGCAAAGCCCGTTGCGTTGCCCGTTAGACACATGGCTCCACGGGAAAGGAAAGAGCTCAGTAAATAGATTAAAGAGCTTCTAGAGAAGGGGTTCATTAGAAGGAGCATTTCAGAATGGGGCGCTCCAGTAGTGTTCGCCACTAAGGCAGAAGGTTCATTTCGCTTATGCATAAGTCGTAAAGAATCACCTTAGTAAGTACATTTGGCAACATAGATGACATTTGTTTATTTTCAAGAGATAATTCATCTATGTGGAATACCTTCTAGTAAGTGAACAAGATCCAAGATTCACTAGTGAATTTTGGAAAGCTTGCATGGAACCATGAGTACGCCGTTATGTTTGAGATGAGTATACTAGAAGTAAAATAAGTGAAAGTGGAACGAGAGGCAACAGTGAAATAGGTTCCAACTCATATTTTGGAAACAAGAATTAAGAAGCTACGAAATTGTGAAGTTAAAGACGGACAAAGCATAATGGAGTTAAGCTCAAGGAAATGCGACTTAGAAGATTGAAGACTAGATTCGTGCATCATATCTCTTCTTAAGAGTATATCTTTGATCCCTCTCTTCCTGTAGAGCTTACTTGCGTGCTATCTTTTGTATATATCCTCTCGGTCCCATTCTCAATCCACTTTCTGTTGCAAACCCCATAGGGAGTATGACTCATCTGTTAGTAACACAAGTTGGGGCTCGAGGGTGTTCGTTGGTTTGACTAAACTTTTTGGGTTTTATAGGATACGGGTTGGTCTTAGGAAGGGACTTCCTTGTGACCTAAAAGGAGTCCATCATGCTTAGTTTCCTAGAATCATATATAGTGGTTGGGTTGAGTAATTCCTTAGGTGTCAGTCTGATGTTGATTTCGGTCTTCGGGGCTGATGCTTAGAGAGTTCTTCTCCTAATCAATATATATGTGGTATAGATTTCCAGTTTTGACATTGCCTAATGGGCACAAAGTTTTTACTTGCTTCTATCATTCGGCTATACCTTTAGATAGGAACAATTGGGAAAATGGCCTATAGATTAGAGCTACCCGAAAGATTGGCCGGAGTTCACAACGTTTTTCATGTTTCACATCTCCGAAAATGTCTACATGAGTCTGCTGAAGTGGTAGAGCCAAATATCCTAGAAGAAGCTGAAGTGGAACGCAAAGCAGCCGTGAGGAAAGTTCCAACCCGCATATTAGGAACGGAAGTGAAGAAGCTACGCAACCGCGAAGTCAAGCTCGTCAAAGTTCAGTGGAGCGACGCCGAAGGAGATGCAGCTTGGGAGACTGAAGCTAGAATACGCGCTGCCTACCCTTTTCTTTTCGAGGGTACATCTTTGATCCTTCCTTTTCCTTAAGTTGCGCTTTTATCTATCTTTTTTTTAGGTATATCTCCTCGACCCTATCTTTTAGGTAGAAACTCTTTAGATGAAAACATGTAGTTGAAACATGTTATGGATGATGGTTGCAAGTGGTTGCAAGTGATTGCTAGTGGTTGCTCGTGGTTGCATATACACACACAATCTAGGTTTTAGATCGGCTCAGTCACTTCATATTGCATATGCATATATGTTTGCATTCGTATATGGTTGAACTTTAATGTATTGTCATATGGATGTTGCATGTGTATGAATGATTGTGCATTCATGTAGAATCATGAATAGGAGGATTTGCATACATAATGGATTCATAGCACTTACATAATTCGCATTAAGGAGGTCAACTGAATCAGTAGACCGCCTGATTTTGCATTAGATAAGTACATGTACACACACACTTCGCATATGATCATGAAGCATTAGAAGTCTTTTAAGGACAATGGATGCTAGTGTTTGATGGATGAGTAGATGGATGTTTGGATGTTAGGATATACATTCTTCCTAACTTGAAGATTTCGGGGACGAAATCCTTTTAAGTGGGGGAGAATGTAACACCCCGTGTATTATATAACCGTGAAATTCATAAATTAAAGTATAATTAATTTCAAATCAAAGAATTAAGGGAAAAGGGATACGACATTGCGTTCATCTCAGAAAAATACGCGAAATAGAGTCTGAGTTTTCGAAAATCGGAGTCCGTATGACCAAGATATGGCCTCCGGAAGTTTTAGAATTAGGTTTAAAATTCGAACAGACGAAAACAGCTCAGAAAAACTAATTCAAAATTCAAAATCGGGCCCAATTGGCCAAGGCGGGAAAATTCCCGCCCAAAGCACCCAGGTCGACTTGGCAGTCGACCTGGGGCTAGCCAGGTCGACTGGGCAGTCGACCTGGGTAACCCGTGTCGACTGCCAAGTCGGCACGGTGTCGACTGGGTTGTCGACCTGGCCCCTGAGCCAGGTCGAACCCAGCCCACCCTGGCTGGCCAGGTCTGTGTTTGGTCGATTTTCTGAGCCTTGCCTTGTCACTAGGGCTAGGTGTCAGCTCCTGGTTGGTCCCTCCTTTGAACGAACGGCTATTATTAAACCAAGCTTCATCGACGGTCTAAATCAACTCACAAACTCTATAAAAAGGACCTAAGACTAACCCTAATTCACATAAACTAAAATGGAGATGAGACCGTCATGCTGCTGAGGAGAGACTGAAGATAGCCGTCAGAAATAGAGAGACAACTAGGAGATAATTCAAAGCTTAAAGCAACATCAAATCAATCAAAGCAACGCCTACAACAAAGGATAACAACTCCAAATTCAGAATTCAGATTTCTGAATTGAAGATTCTCCATACGCTGTAAGTAGAGTGCTATTCCGGTATGAATTAAATAATTGTGTTGACTTGTGTAATGTAAGAAATGGAATTGTGGCGATAATAATCTATATTTGTATGTTGCTTTGGTGCAAAACGATTTGGGAATATTATGGTATACGATTGGATATTTGCAAGTACGCGATTTGCGTTGGAAACGAAATGGAATTGTGGCGATAATGACTTATATTTGTATGTTATTTTGATTATAAACGATTTGGCAATACTATGGTGTACGATTGGATTCATACAAGTATATGATTTATGTTGACAACCACATGTTGTGGAATTTTAATTGGGATTCATGCAAGCATATGATTCATATTGAAAACTACATGTTTGTGGTAGTTATTTACAACACCCATTTGATCATTGCAAGTATATGATTCATGTTGAAAGTAACAACTATATGTTGTAATAGTTTATTTAAGATTCATGCAAGTATATGATTCATGTTAACAACTATATGTTATGATATTTTAATTGGAATTCATACAAGTATATGATTCGTTATTATGCTAATATAATGTACATACTTTTATGACCACTTTTAGTGTGTAATTGAACCGACTAAGTACTATGATTTATATGAATCTATGTTGAAAATTGGTAAATCATACTTTTGTGTTAGAAACAAAAGTAAGCACCTTTATGAACATGACTAAACTATGTTCGTTATTATGCCCAATTGAAAAACATGTTTTTAGGCTCAGGTTGTTATCATAAGTTACATTAGAATTACATTAGAATTACATTCCTCTTGCAAGTTTACATAGATAAAAATGAAAACCATGATGTAAGTTTAGATATGTTTATGCAATAATTTTATGAATAGAATGAAAACCATGATTCATATAAGAATTAGGTTGGGATAATTCTAGTTGAACCATACTTTTGTATTAGTGACAAAAGTAAGTACCTTTTTGTTAACATGTAGTGATTTTATGAACACGATTAGTTTATATCATGCCTAAATAAAAATATAGGCTTATATTTCTAGTCAAGACCCTGTGCCAATAATAATGATGTCTAATTTAGTTAGATTCTTAATTTCAAGTTTACATGGTTAGTTGAACCTATGATTCATGTTTAAGTTTATGCCATTATCATATGACTAGAATAATTCATGTTTAAGTACTGCTTATGCCATAGTCATATGAGTAAAATAATTCATGTTTAGGTATTGTTTATGCCATAGTCATATGAATAAATGATTCATGTTTAAGTATTGTTTATGCCATAATCATATGAATTGAATAATTCATGCTTAGGTATTGTTTATGCCATAATCATATGAATAGATTGATTCATGTTTAAGTATTGTCTATGCATTAACCATATGAATAGAATGATTCATGTTTAAGTATTGTTTATGCCATGATTATACGAATAGAATGATTCATGTTTAAGTATTGTTTATGCTATGATTATATGGATAAAATGATTCATGTTATGCCATGATTATATGATGTTACAATTGCAAGTTCACATGTGCCTATTTTATGTTAATTGAATCGTTCGTTGCAAGTTCATGCATTCACACTCCCCTTTTTCATGTTACCTTATAAACACCATGTTACAAGCCTCCCCTTTTCATTTGGCTAAACTGGGTTTAAGTATTAAACCCAACACACCTTACGTTGGAGTGAACGTATAATATGGGGGTAATGACGTTTGGGCTAAAATATAGAACATATGTGTTGGCATGTTTAACGCATGCCAACAACCCTGAAAGAACAATTAAGTGGCATAAATGAAATTTAACCAATAAAGATGAATTTGAATAATGGGCCGCAAATATTTACATATAAAAAGAAAAGAGACAAAATATGTAAATGTAGAAAATACGATGTGTTTAACCCGAGGTTGGATTGAGTTGTGATGTAAACCTGCCCGGAACCGCCCGGCTGTCCAGTAGTCACAACAATACCTATCCAATGTGGGTGGTTAAACATGGAGCCCAATAAGGACCCGAGGTTAGACTGAGTTGTGGCGTAAGACTGCCTGGACCCAACCGGCAACAGGCAACCACAACAATACATGTCTAATGTGAGAGGTCAAGGTTTTAATAAGACAATTAAGGACGAGTAAGGATTGATAGGATTAAGTAAATTATATTAATACTTAATCAAAATGGAACATGCTAAACTAAACAGACTGATTGGGGGTTAGGTTTATAAAACACTTAACCAACTTAGCATGTTGGCTAGAAATAGAAAACCTAGTAGCAAGGGACCCTTTTCGCAGTAACTCTACAAGGTATCATGATACCCTGAAACTAGGCAGGGTGGGGCATGATTACTGGGCTGATTGTAAGCGGTCAAATCAGCAGTGTAGGTTCTAACGGGGTGCGGGCGTGCACACACTCCGGCGCAGAAAAATAAGGCACTGGGCACCAGTAGCATACCTGTGCATTCTAGGGTTGTGTCGGGCCACCACCATGGGACTTGATACACCCCATGGTGGGACCAGCATAGGTAACTACAACATCGGGGGCCGTAAGACACATGTAACTATGCGAGTAGGAGCCGATCACCATAAAATGGATCACTTCACCCTGATTATGGGGTGCCTGTTGGGAACTAGTTTATATGGGTACAGAGATTAATATGGGGTACGATAGTATATTCGACCCTAGACAACTTAACTAAGTTTATGGTGCTTTCCCATTTCTAGTTTATACTTATCATACCCAGTTATTTATTCATAGACTGAATAATCCTAGACTTACTCAGGCTTTATGTATGACTCTACTTTTCTTTCGTCTTCTTTCCTTCCGTTCCCCCCCCCCAAGGTCCACAGGGAGGGAATACCGCAGCTTGACCAGCCTTCATATCCAGCTTGAAGAGAAAGAATGTATTGCTTGGATCTTTTCGTTTTGGACTATGGCTTTGGACAACAATTATGGGACTTTTGCAGTTTATTTATGTTTTCTTTATGCTTCTTTAAATAATGTAATCAGACAGTTATGAAGATGTTATGTTTTTGGAAGTATTGTAAGACAATTATGGTATGGTTGTTGTAACACGTATTTTTAATGAAATAAAAGTTGTTGTTTTTCCGCTGTTCAAAAATATGTGTTCTTATATCTGTGACTTATACTTATAAACCTCCACCAAAATTAGGGCATTCCCTTTGAGAGTGACCCTAACGGAGGTGGGGTGTTTCATACGTTCATACAAGCATCATACATATACATACATATATCCAAAGTCCTAGTTTATTACATAAAAACCCAACTTTCTAGGAAGTCGTGCCTCCTTGCATAATTTCCAAAGTAGATAGATCCTTTCCTTTAGATTTCTTATCACCCTTCTTTAACGGGAAATCTCGGGCTAGATTCCCTACTTCTTTGCATCAGAAGCATTTCTTTTCCTTTCCTAGATTTCTGGATTTTTTCTTTACGTTCGGACACTTATATAAAATGTCTCGTCTCTTTGCATTTGAAACCGACTATGTCCACTCTTATTTGTTTCTATTTGCTTCTCTTTTTCTCTGGGCACAGAATTGTATGGGTGTTCCTAAGTTCAAATCTCGTTCTTTTTCTACTTTCAGGTGAGCTCTCCTTACTTGTTTCAGAGTCATCTAGAATTCAGTATGAGATAAGCCATAGTCGTCCATATCATACATTGTATTTTAAGGATTTCACCCAAAGGGATAATATTATTTTTCACTTAACAAATATCTTGATTTATACTTTATTTATCATTCCAGTATTTTATTTGTTGGATTAATCAAACATCAGTGCCAGCAATCAATTTTTTGATTAAATTTTCAAATGTATACTTATATATATATATATATATATATATATATATATATATATATTCTAAAATAACATTTTCAATGCCAAGTCATGAACATTAAATTCTAGCTAAGTCTTGGTTTCACACCAGTCGATTGGAAATTACATAGATATTCACTTTCGAAACTCGAACATAGACTCCAATGATGAGGCCTCATCATTAGAATCATCTCCGGGCGACTAGACTGTGATTCTATATTTATCCAGTATATTCGAGACTTCAAATATGCGTATATTCAAAATCTTCATATACTTGGTAGTCCAAATTCAATATAAAATAAATATTCAAATACGAATAATAAGATATAAAATTTTCAAAACAAAATTTGTTTTCATCTTTATTTTAAAAATAACACTCTTTACGCTCGTTCTAGGATACTACTGATCCCATCTCCAATGAGTCATTCTTATTGGATATCACTAATCCAATCTCTGATGAATTCTTTCGTTTGGTTCTAATGTGTCTTGTTCTCGAGCTCTGTAAACTAAGGCTCTGATACCACGCTGAGACAACCCAAACTCACCTTTACGGGAACGCCCGGATTGAATTGAGAACACGACAAATAAGAACACAAACAATAGAACATAACATTGGTTATTACAACAATCTACATCAGAGTATAAGAATATATCAGAGTATGAATAAATATTAAACAAAAAAATATCATAGATTAAAAATACATAGCAGCGGAAATAAAATGTATAAATACAATGCATAGCGGAAAATAACAACTAACATAACTTAATGAAATACACGGATACAAAGCTTTCCAATATAGCTCCATATGTAATCCAGGATCATGGGAAAATAAGTACCTGCGAAAACCAAAACTACTAGTTGCCCGTGTGGAAAATAAAGGGACCCAGAGTTAAGGTTAAAACAATAAACTCCGAGTCAGTCATGGGACTGGTATGAGAACTAAAAAAGTTATTAATTTGATTTTAAAGTTAGGTAAATCAAGGGACCACGACGTGTAACATGGAACGAGTTTACCCCCAAGAATACCAGTGCATAAAACAAAAAACACAATGCTAAATAAAGAAAAATGAAGCTATTATAAGACTCAGGTCCCATCACACAATGCAACGCAAGCCGTAGGATAGAGTTTTACCTTATAATAGCCAAACATGCTTGGTACGCGAAATTTATCTTTTATTATTAATATAAGTGAAAAAATCAACTTCAAATATAAATGTATCAATCATAGACGGCATAAGTGCCCCATCCCATTATGTTGCCATATATAGTATACAATTAAAACCGCAAAATGTCGCATTGGAAGTTTGGATTTCTATACTGATGGCTCCTGATTCGAAAGATCTATCGCGTAGTGCAATACCCAACGGCTTACGTCCCGTGCATGAGAAAACGTCGTAATGCACATCCGCACTATATCCAGGAAACAAGTTACCACAGCTTACGTCCAAGCATTGGAAAACACCGCTAATTCTATCCATATGGGAATCGGGGAGTGTTCCCTATCCCTACTGGTGTGGGGCGACCACACCCAGTATCACCTCGGTCGACCGAATCCATGACAACCCGTACGATGTCTATCCTCATCTCTAAAGTATACTGATCTAACCATCAGTTTACCACCATACCGGTGTGTGAGGCTCGCGAATTAATGCTACACAAAGCTATGCTATTTAAAGCTGTGCTTTAATCATCATCCACAAGGCTATGCTTTTCAACAACAACTTGGATCACTGCATCTCAGCATGTCACACTGTCAGTCCATACCGTACCACTGATTTCTGCCGATATATAACCTCTGAGCTCGTACGTCTCAGAGAAGGGTGTTAAGCAAGAAAATAAATTGTCCGCCACCAAACATATATATGTTTAGAAGAGATCAATGAATACAGTATAAAGGAATACAAAGTCAGACATTCCATGCATTTACAAGTCCATTCTGGGTCTAAACGAAACCGAAGGCACCTTATTCCTCGTCCCCATGTCCAATACAAGAGAGAGACCCTCGCATATCCGAACAATCAAAAAATACGTCCGGACGGCTACCACTGTAGCCCCTTCAAGGTAGCTACTCCAATCATGGGCATCAGTAGCAACCCATCCATTCGATGTGAAGATCGTTGGTCTTGCACCGTTTCAATCTCTTCGACTTTTCGTCATATCAATTATTCAGAATGGGTTAAATCCGGTCTTTCCGAATAACTCACGTATCTTATAATCAAGTGTTATAACAACACATCATACGCCTCATTCCAATCCAGAATATTCTTTTATTCAAATAATCTTTTCACAATTTAAACCAAATTAAGGTTTTCCAAACTAGTCGGGATTAGCACACCTTACCGAAGTAATCGTTTGTTTTATTTCCTAATCCTAACCTATTCATCCCATGGAGAAAAACTGGTAATACCCCATATCTAACACCATGGTGTTATCGGTAAAAATTAATTACCATTTCACGTTCAAATCTAATTAAAGATTTAACTATCGCTTGGAACAAACTGGTGATACTCCGTTCTCGATCATTTCCCAAATTTGATAATTTAAATTATCACATTCACGTTTCAATCTAATTAAAGATTCATTAAAACTCCACTAAGTTTTATTCTTCCCAAAAATCATCATTAATGATTATTTAACTTTGGGAAATCAAACATGTCACATCGACCATCTACACCATACCACTGATTTCTGCCAATATGTAACCTCTGAGCTCGTACGTCTCAGAGAAGGATGTTAAGCAAGAGAATAAATTCTCCGCCACCAAACAGATATATATTTAGCAGAGATCAACGAATACAGTGTAAAATACAATGTTAGACATGAAATCCTGTCTTTAACTGGGTTAAAGAACCAATGTCATTTAAAACACTGTTCACAATAAACCCAAAATCACATTCCATTAATTACGGAATCTTCATGGAAAACAGATCAATATATATAATCGATATAAATTTCTGTGTCTGACTAATAATATAAATGGAATTACGACGAAGCCTTTTAAATTCCATATATATTAACAGTCTTCCTCCACAGAAACTCACTCCGATTATTACCAAATCGAATTCCATTCCATTCCAATTTAATATATTAAATTGGAAAACTTTACTTTGGAAATTTTCCATTAATCTTAATTAAAAGATTATAAATTCCAAATCATATTTCACTGTTAATTGGGTTAAAAAAACAAATATTATTTAAATCAACGTTCATGATAAACCCAAAAATCTAATTCTTTTATTCAATTCCAATTAAATATTAAATAACTGGAAAACTTCACTAAATCTTAATTTAAAGATTTATTCTTGTCTCAACTGGGTTTAAGAATAGTGTTAATGAAGATATCGTTCACAACAAACCCAAAATCCAATTTCAATCCAATTAAATATTAATTAATTGGTAAAATTCCCTAAATCTTAATTAAAAAAATATTCTTTTCTCCACTGGGTTTAAGAATAGTGTTAATGAAGACACCGTTCACAACAAACCCAAAATCCAATTTGATATCAAATACAAGGCTCTGAATAGAAATTATATCTGCTTATATTCAATATCAAATTCTGAAACCAACCAATATCGTATTGGGAATAACGATATATATATATATATATATATATATATATATATATATATATATATATATATTCCAAATTCCCCAACAATATCCGTATAATCATGGAATTCAATATCCAAATACTCCAAAGATTATTTCCACTCAAATCCATTACAATTTATTCACTGGAAAAATTCTGGTTATTTTAAAACCATTTTCAAATCCACTTTATTTAATTCTAAAATTAATTGGATTAATAATCTAGTTAATAACTTGTTCATTTCGATAAAAATATACTTTTATCTTTTCAAAACTGGATTTTTTCATCCAAAATCTTTCCAAATAATTTATTATGATTTTACATAATTTTTCCATATTTTTAATAATTTTATTATCGCACATACAGCCGGTTTCCAATAACGGCCGCCGAACTGCATCCATAGCGACCTTTTCTGAAATTGATTCAGACATATCTCCAAATATAACCGTTAGATTTCAAATCTCTTATATTCATTGAAAAGCTCTTTTCGATACGTACCCAACAGTTTGGATTTTAGGAGAATCCGACGGTCGGATCTCCCGTAACATCAATTTGAAGTAAATGGTCGAAATTCGCGAACGGTCGCTGCACGGTGCGTTCTATTCGGGCCATTAATATATATATATATAATATTATATATATTTTGTCGATTTCCATTTAAAACGTATTTTATAAATCGTTTTAAATTCGTTTTAAAAATGATTTCCACTTCCATTTCAATTTCAAATCAAAATTGAATATTCCATTATAAATTCATTTTAAATTCATTTTAAAACGATTTCCATTTCATTTTCAAATTTAAATCAAAATTGGATATTCCATATAAATTCATTTTAAATTCACTTCAAAAAGATTTCCGTTTCATTTTCAAATTTAAACCAAAATTGAATATTCCGTATAAATTCGTTTCAAATTCATTTCAAAATGATTTCCATTTCATATTCGAATTTAAATCAAAGTTGAATTTTCCATATAAATTCGTTATAAATTTATTTTAGAACGATTTCCATTCCATTTTCAAATTTAAATCAAAATTGAATATTCCATATAAATTTGTTTTAAATTCATTTTAAAACGATTTCCATCTAATTTTCAAATTTAAATCAAAATTGAATATTCCATATAAATTCGTTTTAAATTCATTTTAAAACGTTTTCCATTTCATTTTCAAATTTAAATCAAAATTGAAGATTTCATATAAATTCATTTTAAATTCATTTTAAAACGGTTTCATTTCATTTTCAAATTTAAATCAAAATTGAAGATTTCATATCATTATAATATTAAAATGATAATATTTTCAAAATATCAGATTTTGAAATCACTTTTCTATATTCATTATAAAATGAATAAAATCGACAGAAAATCCCGTTGGTGTAAAATGGCGTTTTACTACATAATACGGCTTCACATTTCAATATTTACTGAATATTATTTTAAAATATTTGTTAATTCTAAAATGGAATCAGACTCAATCAGTCACCATATAATTTCAGTTATATGGATTTCATACATCGCATGTATACAATAATAACGATAAACAATCATTAAAAATTCATACAACATCCAGATTGCATTTTACAATTGTTTAAGCATTAAAATAAATAAATAATGCTTATACAGTCTGTCAACCCATCGATTGACATACCACTAATTATTGGGATCAGTGTATGTCAAATATTATCCCAATACCCATGTGGGGTATTCAAACAGCAAATACTGTTTATTGTTTGTGCAGTTGAGCGATGTGTAAAATTTATCGTTCCAATCAATATCAGATAAATAATTGTACACAAACAAACCGTCTGGTTTGGAAATGAATATTTGTTTTATTTTATTTCATGATAATTTATATATACATATTTTATATAAATAATTTTGATATACAACAATATCAATACATGGCAATCCAAACATAATCCAAACAAACAATCAACTGGTTTGTACAAAAAGTAGTGTCGGGGGCTACTAAGCCCCGTCTGCATCCTAATATATTATAATTTGAGTGTGAGAGAGTTCTCACGTTCGTTTCCACTCCTCCGATCTTTTGTTTCTGAATTTCTGTTCTGTTTGAATTTGAATTTGCCTTAATATTTAATCTGCTCCGTTTCAACTCTAGTCAGTTCTGAAATGTGGTGTTCGTCAAGAGGATTCCAACGAATCTTTGTTTGTTGAACTCTGATATCGCTTGACAAAGATACATGGTTTTAAACATTAATTACATATTTAAATTAACTAATTAATAATTCAAAAAACCTTAATTACATTTCAGCCGTTATCTTCTTCCTCCTTTTGTTTACACGATCTAGTAAAATACGAACCACCTTCACCCTAGGGCTTCTAGAATCACACGCAAACCTAGCTGCGAGATGTTGATCAGAAATTGCCAGGAGCAGCGCCCCAGCGATGCCACCCACCACCTCGATCACCACGAAGCTCGCAACTCCCTACACCCCGCAAAACTACTTGAAAACCAGCGGCTTTAAGCCCAAAGTTCGACCAACTCAAGCAATGATATTCGATCAAACCTTTACTGATTTGAAGAGGACAGAACACACTTTAGTTTTCGCTTTGGATTCGCGTTTTAATTTGGCTTAGATTGGAAGAATTTAGTCCCCAAAATCGGATCAATTTATGTTGTTGGTCTTGTGGAGAGCGGCGGCTTTGAGTTGTGGCATTAGGGTTTTATGATTTTAATATATACATAAATAAATTTAATATTAATTAATTCTATTTTACTTTGTTTAAGAACTAATCGCCTCGAACTCCAAATGAACTCCAACGAATGTCGCCCCTAACTAAATACCCCCATTCCGGACACAATGGAATATGTTTCGTAACCCAATTCGGCTGTTACGATTTGCTTTTCTTTAAATTAAAATATAAATTAATATATATTGAATTTAAACATACATTTTAATTTACCGGGACCACATACCGACTTCAAAAATTCCCAAAAAATAAATATAGCTATGTTTTGATGATATGGTCCTAACAAAACTAATTTCATTGAATTTGGAGACCGTTTGGAAAAATGGCCATTTTCTGGTCGATCCAATTCAAATTTAAATTAACAAACAGATTTAAATTTACTGCGCTCACATATTAATTCCAAAAATTACGAAAATTGAAACCTAATAATAATTTGACATTTCGGATCCAACAAAAGTGGTTTCATCGAAAATGGAGATTGTTTGCAAAATGGCTATATATTTTATTAAAATATATATATGTAAATTTTATAGCGACTATTTTAAATTTTAAACTGGAGATAACTTTCAATTCTCGTTATGAAATCTGGATTTTTCACATTCGTTAGAAATACATAATTAAACAGATTCAAATGTTTCTGGTTTTACTAAAACCCCATTTTTTTTTAATTCTATACATTCAATTGAAACTTAAAATTAAATTTTCAAACTACCACGCCATTTTAAACTCGTTTTATAATTAAAATAAATTTATTCATTCTAACTTCTATTTAAATAAATTTTACTCGTTATTATTTAAAATAAATCATTTTAAATTCTTAAAATTCATTAAAATTGTCAAAATAAAAAATTTAAATTGGTTCTGAAAATCTGGGTTGTTACAAGCCTAGAACTCATCTTTGGGAGGCCAGTATGAAAGCGCTTTCTCATTTGATATATTTTTATCGCTATAGGATTTTTTTCAAAACAAAGGCTTAACATGTTTTAGTTCTCTCTTCGAGCTTTCATTCCATTCTATGGGACAAGACATAAACAGAGGTAGTGCGTGCTTACGATGAAGTAGAGGCATGACTGGATCTTAAAAGATCAGAGGCAGATTGTGCTTAATTTAGAACCGAACTTATGCATCGACGACTACCCATCCCTCCTTCGGGGGGAACCTTGACTTCATCAAGGGCCGGTGGTGCATTAACTTGGCCCAAAGGCGCGGTTGACGACTTACCATCCTCCCTCTAGGAAGCGCCCATGATATACCCAGGTCTTAGATTCACACGCGCAATGCCCTAGGTTTACCCCTTCCCTTTTTAGGGGGAAGGACCCAGGATATGCCTAGGAATTTTTAAGTTAATCCATGAAAGGTATTTTACCCCAACCATGTAGACTCTTTTATTTTGGGTTTTCATCCATAAGTTGTGTAGCAAATCTTATCTCAAGATAAAAATTTATTAAGAAATTTTATTTCTCTCTTGCATACTCACCGAATTTTCCTTTTCTCACAAAAGAAGTATCTACTTTTTCTAATGCCCTACATTGGTTGGTCCCACGACTGTTGACTTGATGATAGAGGCAATAAGTTTTTAGTTTATTCTTTTTAGCCTACGGTGTTTTCCATTGGGAGGCCGATAATCCAACTTATCCTTAGTAAGCTTATAGAACTTTTTGATGGAAATAGTTAGGTTGGATTTAACACTTTTGATTTAGATGTTGCTTTGAGAGAAATGGTTTTGGGTTTCTTGGGAGCTGCCGGAAGCACCTTGTTGCAAGATACCATCGTTTTTCTCTTAAGGCTTTTGATAGATTTTAGTGTAGTATTTAGAATTCCTTTTCCCCTATCGAGCATTCCTTGTCGAGACAGAGAGTTTCAGAAATCAATTCCCATTTTGGTAGGAAGGCATAGTGCCTTTTCACTATTTTTCCCTCAAACCTAGTCCTTTGGGGGTAGTTTCAGATTTCATTCTTCATCCTTATAAATAAATTATTATCCCTTTATAGAATTCTTTCATAAGTGAAGATTGGTGTTTCTCCATAATGGAAGAGATTTAAACTCCATTTGTTTGGATCATAGGCTTTCTCCCACTTTCATTGAGTTATTTTTAATGCTTCCATTTTAAGTTAGCTTCTTGTAAAATATAGGCTTCCATCGTTTTCCTTCGGTTTTGCGAGGATGTAAGCCTCTTGCCCATGCTTAACCAAACTATGATTCATATTGGTTTTCCTTATTATTGGAAGAGGGTCCATATATTTTTCTTAATTTGGTACCATTTCTATTCTTTCTTCATAGTTACCCCATTGATGAAGTAAAGGAGTCACCACCTCATTGTCCGTAGATGACTGTGGAGGTGTCGGTTTTTGCCTTCCTAGTTCATTCTTTACCCTTCGAGGACATTCTTTTATTTCGTGGGAGCTCTTTTCCAATCCAAGGTTATTACTCATTAGTTGATTCGAAATGTTTATCGAGGTATCTACGACTTTCATGTTTTATTCTAAATTGTTACTAGCTTAGAATCCATTTGTTAATTCTTAAAAAGGAGCTTTTATCAAATAGGAAGGTTAAGGGTTTTGGAGGTTCAAGCCCTCCGTCTAGCATCAAAAATGTTAACCAATTTTATGGTTAACACCATATGACAAGAGTTTCCTATAGAATTCCTTGCTTACAAAGGGAATGAATTAGGATTAAGAGGTTCTTCCGTAACGAAATTCTTGGGGAGAGTCCCGGGATCTTCCGAAAGCAGATTCCTATAGAAAAGAAGGTTAAAAATGAGATTTCCATAGCTTTCAGAGAAAGAAGCCCATTTAATAAACAATCTGTATTTCAACATTTTCTTTATAGTTTCGTTATGACCCTTTGGCATTTTGAAGAAAGATGGTGGGGAATTTTATAATATATTTTAAGGGGTTTGATATCATTTCAATAACATGCTGTTGGATTTTTCATAAGTCTAAAGAGGTGAAAGTTGGGTCCCGGTTAGATTAAGTAATCTCAAATAACCATCGCTTTGTATGGTTTAGGTTGTCTTATGAAGACCTTGTTGGATAGCTGGAAATGGGGTCTAAAGTTACTAGTAAGTTAAAGAGATTTAAGAACCATCGAGAAGTGAGTCTCAATACGGTTTTAGATCATTCATGCCAACAACAAAGGAAGGTAGTTAGCCTTATTACTTGTGATCCTTGGAAAATGGACAAAAGGGGGTTGTTGTTTATAGTGTAACATTTATGTACAACTTTAGGAACAAACCTGCAAGGTTAGCATAAAATAACAATATATTAATTAAATAATTTCTCACATGCTACCTTAAGGGCTTGTTTGAATCTTTTTTTGAGAATTTCAAGAATTACAGACATTTTTTCGCTAATTTGTTTACAACATATATTTTAAGAGTACAACATTGAAAATGGGAAATTTTTGTCCTCGATTCTAGACCCCTAGAATTCTATTTATAGGTGCTGTTTTTTCCTTCGGTTGGCATACGGGCTTTATCCCGGCATTCCATCGAGGGTGCATGTGGAAGCTTTGTGTATGTGTCTTCTGTTAATCTTCAGGAGACAGCTGTAGGTTTTTACAAGAAACATTCGAAAGAAGGCTCTAGAGGCAAAAGTCTTAGCAAAATGCTGTATAGATGGAACTGCCAGGGCTTCCGTTAGCTAATGATGCTAACAGCTTCTTTTCCCTTCATGACTAATGACTTGTTGTTAAGGGCACAAGCTTTCTCGTATTCTCTTTTCAGGTAACTGAAAGGTTTATCAATCTTAGCCTTTTACGCTTGGCAAGTGCATATCTGGTCGTTGCCCTTCGGGATAAACCGACCGGGGCTTTCTAAGAGAAGAGGCAACTCCTTTCCTCTCTTCCCTTGATTCTGAAAGCAAACATCGAGACTTGATTCTATTTCTTCCAAAGGGTTACTGGTCCTCATGCCCCTTCACCCTGACTCTTGCTTTTGATTTTAATTTGATTTTTTTACTAATAGTGAGTAATACCTCTCTTTATTAAAAAAAATAACAAACATGTGTACATATGCACAGTACATCTACAATTGACTTTATTATGGCATGACTACTTCACAAATACAAAATAGGAAAGAGATAGAGTGCTTCAACAACTAATCCAAAGATTGTCATCTCAAACAGAGTAGGATTCAATACCCAACCAGAAGGAATGGGTTTGATAACATCTACAAACTCAAAGAAAAATTTAGGAAGACCCAGGAGATAATCAGCAGAATTTTAAGAGTAAATGAAACTATTATCTGAAGAATTATCCGATAGAATTTTCTTGTTCAAATCTCCTATAGAACCGTCCACAATCCATGAAAAATTGCCTTCTAAAGCATGGTAGTACAAGCACCGATCTTCTCCCACTATCTCAAAAATGAATCTAAAGACGTAACATCTAGATGGATTGTAGCGTATATTAAAGGCATTATGCACCCATGATCCATCTATAAAATTCTGAGATATAGCAGGACATTTAGAGGAATCAATAAAGGTAGAAGTAGTAGTAGGATCAAGGTATCTGGTAAATTATATAGAGTTACTACAGCGAGATCAAATATTAGCCCAGGAGATAAATCAATAGAATGGGTATTTACAATAAAATCAGGGGAAATAACCAATTTCGTAACTCGCCGCATGGTAGAAGGACGAAAAAGAGAGATCATATTGGCAAGCGAGATTGAAGTAGTGTCAAGGTAAAGAGAATAAGCAGTTGACAAATTGCCAAAAGCGTGATATAATGTCCATATACACCTAATTTCCAATTATAGGCGGCATGTGCATTGGAGATGACGACTTCAATAATAACATGTATCTCGGTGGCAAAGACTTATCGGGGGTGATCTTAACAAGGGCCTTAGCATACACCAACCTACTACCGGCTGCAATATATGCATTAAAATATTTGTGCTTACTAACAATAGAAGCTAATTAGTTAAGCCTAATCAACGGTTGTAAGATAGTTAGGATGTTATTAAAATGGGCCCAACTCGGAATAGAGAGGATTTTCTCCTTATCCATGTCCACGAAAGGACTCCATGAGGTGACGATGAACAGTTTTCCATTAATAATGGATGGATCCACTACAAGAACTTGGATTTTTTCCTCTTTCCTAGAGAACTTGAAAAATTAACATGACGATGGCATAGAATACTTGCATTCTTTCCTTAACATTTCAACGTTTACAGCAAAGTTCACAAACAGCTTGATATAGAGGATTAGCTTAGAGAAAGAATTCAACCAGGTAGTGCGAACAAAAACCAGTTACTGCATCAAAAATGTTATATAATATTTTTTTCCTTATTTATTAGTTGTCACTCATCAGTTGTTATTAATACTTGTTCTTACTTGTTAGTTATTTGACCAACAACATTGTCTTAGTGGTTACACTTTTAAGCTTTGATGCAAGAGTCATAGGTTTGAAACTTGCACAGCGTGTTTCAAACATATATTTAAATGTAGTACATTATATACTACTTAAGGCTTGTAGTACATATATGTAAACCATCAACATAACCGATTTTAAAAAAATTGGATATTATTTATGAATACTAATCTTTATGTGATTACTATTAGTTATTAATTATTAACTATTATTATTACTTGCTTGTACAAGGATTTGCATTAACTAAGACCAAATGCATCTATTACTCGGTGACTTCCATTGTGCTTTTTCGTTGCAGTCACGAAGCTTTGACTTGCATGAGCTGCTCATTGTTCGTGGTGCTTTTTTGGAGGTGTAGGGACCTATCGGTGATTATTTTTTTGGATTGTGGCACGGCTATTTGCTTGAGTCACTACGAGGCCTCCTTCATGTCGTTAGTGACTCTTTTCTATTAGAATTTCTCAGTGAGGTTCTGTTGTCTTTTTCGTTGGTTAGATAGGGTGGAGGACTCTAGGGATGAGTGGCTTATCTGTCGTAGTCGTATAGCGGATCCAGGATTGGTCCATTATACAGGTTACTAAAGAGGTGGCCTCCCTAGATTGTCTCTCCCATAAGTAGCGTGTTGATGTTTTAGAGTCAGTACATTACCATTATTTTGAGGCTGTCAATCTGATGATAGTCTGGCTATGGTAATGTCCATACATGAACCTGTGTTGCGACTTCTGAGCAATACCATATTTACACCTTTGTGGTATGTCACTACTGTCCCAGTAGGTCCGTCATCCCTCCTTTTCTACTTTGATTTTTTTCGTATCTGGTTCTTCTTCCTTTATTAGTAAGGACGAGATAGCGATCATTAAAGATCGTATATCTCAACTTACTAAGAATTCTTATCCTTCGAGATTTGGAGTCTTGGAGGCTTATCTGCCTGATCATGGTGATGGGCTATTTTTCAGGTCCCCCGATATGAACCCCCCACGTCTGTTAATGTCACTCACTAAGGGAATGCATTAAGTTTCATGAAGCGCTATAGGTAAACAGACACCGAATAATAACAAGACAAAGATAAATAAGGCAGCAGTGGAAAATATAAATTTTTATTTCAAACATAAGTCACAACTTTGTGGCCCACAATTTCATAAGTCACAAAAAACATTACAATAAAAATACTTTTGTCTTGCACCATCAGAGTACATAAGTAAATAAAAAGCATCATTTCCTTAATAAAAAGAGTTAAGCCATAGTAGAGTCAAGAACTTGAGCTATACATTAGAAGTAGCTCCTAGCAAGATGATATCTGATTAAGTCTGATTATTTCCTCCCTGAGAACCTGGGGGGGAATGGAAGAAAGAAGAAGAAACAATAGGGTCAGACATAAAGTCTAGCGAGTCTAGTTACTTTTAGCCAGTAGATAATTAAAAGCAACATGATAGGCATATAAAGTGGATACGAGAGAAATCCCTACATAAATGGCAGGTGTGACAAGGTAAGCAAATTAAGGTATATATGCCTTACTAATGATAACTCTGCAGTATTACTATTATAACTGAAATGAAATGATCCCTTCCACTATAAGCTGGTAGGCTTAGGTCATACTTCCAAGTATAGCCTAACCACTACCCTAATCGATCGGCTCCCTACCTTGTAGATATCCTGTCCTAGCCCCACAGTAGGAGGTATCACTTCCTAAAGTGGCAACCCATGGTGTGCACAACTATATCTACTGGTGTCACGGTCGTCTTAACCCCCTCTGCCCGGCCCATGCACGCACATGTCCCTGGTCGGTTTGCGCCGCCCACACCATCCGCCTCGTTTGGATCTCTTACAACCAATCAGTAAGCAATAGTACGGTGTAGATTGTCGATACGGCATGTTTGTGTTTCCAAAGTTAAATAATCATTAATATTGATTTTTGGGAAGATTAAACTAAGTGGAGTTTTAATGAATCTTTAATTAGATTGAAATGTGAGTTGATAATTTAAATTATCAAATTTGAGAAATGATCGAGAATGGAGTATCACCAGTTTTATTCCAAGCGATAGTTAAATCTTTAATTAGATTTGAATGTGAAATGGTAATTAAATTTACCGATAACACAGTGGTGTTAGATATGGAGTATTACCAGTTTTGCTCCATAGGATGAATAGGTTGGGATTGGGAAATTAAACAAATGATTACTTCGGTAAGGTGCGTTAATCCCGACTAGTTTGGATAAACCTTAATATGATTTGAATTGATATCCAAAGGAAGATTAAAGAATAAATTTAAAGAATTTATCTTTGATAAAATTAATGGGAACCTTTCCCAAAGGATATGAATATTTAAATAAAAGAATATTCAGAATTGGAATGAGGCGTATCTTGTGTTTTTATAGCACTTGTTTATTATATACGCGAGTTATTCAGAAGGTCCGGGTTTATACCCGTTCGGAATAACTGATTCGACGATAAGTCGATGATCAAGATGGTGGTTGAAGACCGGAGGTCTTCACATCGTTTGGATGATTACCGATGTCTTTATTGGGCTGTACACCCAAGACAAGGTAATAAGTGGTGATCGTCCAGACGTACTTGGAGATCGACCGGATATGCGAGGACCTCTCTCCTGTAGTGGATATATGGGATGAGGAATAAGGTGCCTCCGGTTTCGTTCAGACCCAAAACGAACTTGTAAATGGATGTGTGTCTGACATTGGATTTTATTCTGTGTTTATTGATCTCTATTAAATATATATCTGTTTGGCGGCGGAGTATTTATTCTCTTTCTTAACTCCCTTCTCTGAGATGTACGAGCTCAGAGGTTATATATCGATAGACATCAGTCACATGGTGTGAATTGCCTGTGTGGCATGTTGAGATGCAAATGATCAAAGCTTCTATTGAAAAGAAGAGTCTTGTGGTTGATGATCAAAGCACGACCCTAAAGGGCATAGCTTTGTGTATAGCGTTAATTTGCGAGCCTCACACCTAGGTATGAGTCAAACACGGGATCAGACCATTGGGAGAACATGACGTTTCTTTCTAGCTATAGGTGGTGTCATGGTATGGAGCCTAGACATTTATATTTTTTTACCATATGTGGATGATGGATAACGAGGCGCCTCAGATATATCGGCTACTACGGAGCCAATGGATAGGTCCAATAGGACTGGAAAACGTGTGTTCGGGAATAACTAATCTTAAAACGTAAGAGAGGATCGGCCCAACCGGTCCAAGGGTTTCCTAGAGTGTGTAGACCTGAGACATTGGCTAGAGTGTCTCGAAGCGGTGAGGAGCCATCCCTGGCCTCGACTCATAGATGGAAATCCAACTTCCAATACGTGATATTTCAGTTTTAATTGTAGAGCCTAGTATGGCGACATTATAGATGGTACCCATGCCGCCTATGATTGATACATTTATATTTGAAATTGTTTTATACACTATGCACTTATAAATGTATCAAATGATTTGTTTTAAACGTACCAAACATGTTTGGCTATTATAAGGGAAAACTCTATCCTCCGGCTTGCGTTGCATTGTGTGATGGGACCTGAGTCTTATAATAGCTTCATTTTTCCAAAAAGCATTGCGTTGTTTGTTGTATGCACTGGTATTCTTGGGAGAAAACCCGTTCCGTGTTATACGGCGTGGTCCCTTGATTTACTTTATTTCTAAAGTAAAGTTTTAAATAACTGTTTTATTTCTCACACCAGTCACATGACTGACCAGGAGTTTACTGTTTTAACCTAAACTCTGGGTGCCCCTATTTTTCCACACGGGCAGCTAGTAGTTTTGGTTTTGCAGATATTATATTCACAGGATCCTGGTTTATAGCTGGAGCTATATTCAGAACGCTCTGTATCCATGTATTTCTTTCAGTTGTGTTTTGTATTAGTTTCTGCTGCATTGTAATTTGTAAATATCCGATATTTATCAAATGTATATTATTTGTTCATACTTTGTATATTCTTGTCCTCTGATTTAAATTGTTGTAAAAGCAATGAAATGTTCTCCTGTTTGCGTTCTGATTTGTCTTGTTCTCAACTCAATCCGGGCTTTTCTATACAGGGAAGTTTGGGTCATTTTAGATCGTTTAACTGAGCGGGTACTAATGACATGTAAAACACATTCGGACCCAAGACCTAATCGGGTTCCTATTACACGTAAAAGATATTCGGACGCAAGGCCTAATCGGGTTGTTCAGCAATGATTTTGCACCCAGTATGGACTATTTAATGGAGCAGATATCAATGACACGTAAAAAACATTCTCATGCAAGGCATAATTGGATACCAATGACACGAAAAGACATCCGAATGAAAGGCCTAATCGGGTTGTTCGGCAATGATTCTGCACCCAGTATGGATTGTTTAACTGAGCAGGTACCAATGACACGTAAAACACATTCGGATACAAGGCCTAATCTGGTACCTATAACACGTAAATGACTTCCGAACGCAAGGCCTAATCAGGTAACTATAATACGTAAAAGACTTCCGAACGCAAGGCCTAATTGGGTACTCCAGAAAAGATTCTGCACCCAGTAAGGATCGTTTAACCAAGCGGGTACCAATGACACGTAAAACACATCCGGACACAAGGCCTAATCGAGTACCTATGATGTAACACCCTGCAAATTCTATAATTGTGAAATTAACAAATTAAAGTATAATTAATTTGAAATCAAAGAACTAAGGGAAACGGGATACGCCATTGCGTTCGTCTCGGAAAAATACGTGAAATAGAGTCCGAGTTTTCGAAAAACGGAGTCCGTATGAAGAAGATATGGCCTTCGGAAGTTTCTGAATTAAATTTAAAATTCAAACAGAATAAAATAAAGTTTAAATTCCAAAATGGGGCCCAATGGGCCAGGGCGGAAAAACACCCGCCTGATGCACCCAGGTCGACTGGGCTGTCGACCTGGTCTGACCAGGTCGACAGGGCTGTCGACAGGCATGTCGACCTGGTCCAGAGCCAGGTCGAACCCAGTCTAACCTGGCTGGCCTAGTCTATGTTGGTCGATTTTCTGTGGTCTGCTTTGTCATTAGGGCTAGGTGGCAGGCTCTAATTGGTCTCTCCTTAGGATGAATGGCTACGATCAATCCAAGCAACATCAATGGTCCTAATCAGTTCATTTCCCCTATAAAAACAACCCTAGACTAACCCTAATCTATTCATTCAAAAATAAGAACAAAGCCGCCATGTTGCTGAGGAACGACTAGGGGTAGCCACCAATTGGAGAGAGGATTAGGAGGAAAATTCTAAGGCATAAAGCAACTCAATCAAATCAAACCGCATCTTCAAATCCCTAAATTAGAGAATTCGCCACACCATTGTAAGTAGAGTATTACTTTGGTATGAACAAATAACTGTGTTAGTTTGTATACTTGGATGTGGTGATAAATAATTCATATTTGTGCGTTACTATGATTATTATCGATTTGGGATATTGTATACGTTTGGATATTCTCGAATTATGTTATAAAGAACTACATGCGGTAGTTCTATGCAAGTATACGTTTGGAATATTCGCAAATTATGTAATCCATGTTGAAGCTACATGTATGTAGTTGATTGAAATTCATGCAAGTTTGGGGCTTTGCTATTATGCCATCATAATGTGTATTTTTATACAAACATCATTTTTGTGAAGTAATTGGAATAAGTTTGGGTTATTATAATCCATATGAAATTATGTTGAGAATTTGGCATCATGTATTGAGCCATGCTTTTGTACTAGAAAACCTATTTGCAAACTTATGAATATGACTAGGCTATGATTGATAATTTGCATAATTGAAATTGTTAACAAGAATTATATGATGACATATGTGGTACATAGCTAGGTTAGGTTCAAAAATCCCTTTTTGCAAGTTTGCATGACTAAAGTAAAAAATCATGATTTCATGTTAGAAATATTTATGCCATGGTTATGTGAACAAATTTAACTATACTTATGCCATGCTTATGTTTGACATTATGCCATGCTTATGTTAGAAATATTTATGCCATGCTATGTTTGACATTATGCCTAAATAAAAATATAGGTTCATGTTGTAGTTATGACTATGTGTCAATAATGATACCCAATTTAGATTCTTATCTCAACTACAAGTTTACATGCTTTGATTCATGTCACCTATGCTTTATGACCAAAGTATATGTTACCACTATGCAAGTACACCAGTTTCTATTTTGTAGTTCCAACGTTATGTTGCAAGTCCATGCGCTCACCTTCCCCTTTTTGTGTATGTAATCACGCTTTAAGCCTCCCCTTTTCGCATGGCTAAGTTGGGCTTTAAAAGGCTAAGCCCAACATATATATAATAAACGGACGTGTTAAACGGGGGAAAATAACGTTGGGTTAAAATTACTAATGAATGAAAATATAAAATAGAAGGGCCCAAATTCAAGCATGGGTTGGGCCCATGATTGGTGTAACCTTTACACCATTAACTTAATAATGGGCCGCAAATATTTACATATAAGAAAATAAGGAAGAAAGACAAAATATGTAAATGTAGAACATACGATGTGTTTAACCCGAGGTTGGATTGAGTTGTGATGTAAACCTGCCCGGAACCGCCCGGCTGTCCAGTAGTCACAACAATACCTATCCAATGTGGGAGGTTAAAAATGGAGCCCAATAAGGACCCGAGGTTAGACTGAGTTGTGGCGTAAGACTGCCCGGAACCAACCGGCAACAGGCAGCCACAACAATACCTGTCTAATGTGAGAGGTCAGGGCCTTAATAAGACAATTAAGGCTGAGTCAGGATTGTTAGGATTAAGTGAACTAAAGACTTAATCAAAATGGAACATGCTAAACTAAACGGACTGGTGGGGGTTAGGTTAGAAAAACACTTAACCAACTTAGCATGTTGGCTAGAGATAGAAAACCTAGTAACGGGGGACCCTTTTCAGCAGTAACCCTAGAAGGTGTATCAGGATACCCTGAAACTAGGCAGGGTGGGGCACGATTACTGGGCTGATTGTAAGAGGTCAAATCGACGGCGGTGGTGTAGCAGTGTAGGTTCTAACGGGGTGCAGGCGTGCACACACTCCGGCGCAGAAAAATAAGGCACTGGACACCAGTAGCATACCTGTGCATTCTAGGATTGTGTCGGGCCGCCACCACGGGACTTGATACACCCCATGGTGGGACCAGCATAGGTAACTACAACATCGGGGGCCGTAAGACACATGTAACTATGCGAGTAGGAGCCGATCATTATAAAATGGATCACTTCACCCTGATTATGGGGTGCCAGTTGGGAACTAGTTTATATGGGTTCAGAGATTAACATGGGGTACGATAGTATATTCGACCCTAGACAACTTAACCAAGTTATAGTGCTTTCCCACTTCTTGTTTATACTTATCATACCCAGTTCTTTCTTCATAGACAGAATAGTACTAGACTTACTCAGGCTTTATGTCTGACTCTACTTTTCTTTCGTCTTCTTTTCTTCCGTTCCCCCCCCCCCCCCCCAGGTCCACAGGGAGGGAACACAGCAGCTTGACCAGCCTTAACATCCAGCTTGAAGAAGAGAAATGTATTGCTTGGACTTTTTCGCTTTGAACTATGGCTTTGGACAATCCACTATGGGGCTTTTGCAGTTTATCTATGTTTTATTTATGCTTCTTTAATAACGTAATCAAGACAGATTATGAAGGAGTTATGTTATGTTTTTGGAAAGGATGTAAGACAATCATGGTGATGTTTTGTAACACGTATTTGCTTTTATGAAATAAAAGTTGTTGTTTTCCCGCTGTTTACAAATATGTGTTCTTATATCTGTCTTGTATATCTGTGACTTATACTTAAAAACCTCCACCAAAATTAGGGCATTCCCTTTGAGAGTGACCCTAACGGAGGTGGGGTGTTTCATATGACATGTAAAAGACTTCCGGACAGAAGGCCTTATCGGGTGCTTATGACACGTAAAAACAACCGAACGCAATGCCTAATCAGGTACATATGACACATAAAAGACATTCAGATGAAAGGCCTAGTCGGTTACTCCAGCAATGATTCTGCACCCAGTAGGGATTGTTTAACTGAGCGGGTACCAATGAAATGTAAAATATATCCATACACAAGGCATAATCGGGTACCTATGATACGTTAAAGACTTCTAAACGCAAGGCCTAATCGATTACTCCAGCAACGATTATGCATCCAGTATGGATTGTTTAACCGAACGGGTACCAATGACACGTAAAAAACCATCCGAACTATGACACCATACGTCTGCTAATGTCCCTCACTAAGGGAATGCATTAAGTTTCGTGAGGCGTTGTAGGTAAATAAAAACAGAATAATTACAAGACAGATACAAATAAGATAGCAGCGGAAATTTCAAATTTTTATTTCAACATAAAACATAATACCGTAGTTCACAATACCATAAGTCATATAGCCATTACAACAAAATACTTATATCTTGCATCATCAGAGAACATAGGTATTAAAGAAAAACATTATTCCCCAATAAAAAGAGTAAGCAATGGTAGAGACAAAGATTTGAGCCATACTCCAGAAGTAGCTTCCAGCAAGATAATATCCAAATCCTGACTAAGCCTGGTGTTTCCTCCCTGAGAACCTGGGGGGAAATGGAAGAGAGAGGAAAAAACAAAGGGGTCAGACATAAAGTCTGGCGAGTCTAATTAATTTTAGCCAGTAAATAAATAAAGGTGAACATGACAGGCATAAAGTGGGTAAGAGAGCTCACTACACAAATGGCAGGTGTGACAAGGCAGATAAGGAAAGGTATACACATACTTCACTAATGACTACTCTGCACTATTACTAGTATAACTAAAGTTAGATGATCCCTTCCACAATAAGTTGGTAGACTTAGGATATACGTCCGAGTGTGCCCTAACCACTACCCTAATCGATCGGCTCCCTATTCCGTAGATACCCTGTGCTGGCCCCACAGTAGGAGGTATCACTTACTAAAGTGGCAACCCAAGAGGTGCATAACCATATCTACTGGTGTCACGGTCGTCTTAGCCACCTCTGCCCGGCCCATGCACGAACATGTCCCCGGTCTATTTGCGCCGTCCACAACGTCCGTCCCGTTTAGATCTCTTACAATCAATCAGTAAGCGTGCCCTTATCTCCGCCTGGTACGGAGTTCTTTATTTGATACCTACTCCGGGTTACTGATTGAAATGGGTCCCACACAATATGATACAAGCTCTCCCCTTTGTCTTGTATCCCCACTAGGTTTTTCACTGACTACGTATACCCTAGGTGTCTTTAATTACATAGTCCTATACCAGTTATGCTTACCCTAAAGGGTGTCTTTAATTACATAACTTTATTCTATTTTCCGCTGGCTATGTATACCATCAGATGTCTTTAATTACATAACCTTATTGGTTTAAGTTTGTCGGCCTATATATTTATATATTACCCACCCCTTCTAATTTACTTAACCCACCCACTACTCATCCAGTTTTACTTAACCCTAACTTAAGTTCATAATCATACAATCTTTATGAATTAAATTAGGTTAAGTAGTCCAATTCTATTACCATGTCCAATTATGGTTTCGTACTGGGTTAGACCTCCCATATTAGGCTTGCAACATATGGATGTTGGATATGCCGGTCAGGTCCGGGCAGTCTTATTCCATAGTTGGGCCTAACCTCGTGTCTTAGCGCGATTCGTATTTACGTACTTAGACCTCCCACATTAGGTTCAACATTAGTCGCTGCTGGATATGCCGGTCGGGTCCGGGAAGACTTCCACCACTAACGTAACCTAACCTCATGTCATAAGTATAATTATAATTCTTAATTGTAATTACTAACATTCCATTTTTAATTAATTTACCAATTAATTAATCCTTTCCTTTTATATGTGTCAATACCTATTTTGCAACAATAATTTGAATTACATACCCATAAATAGTCATATTCAAATTATGCCATTTTTACCCAAATTTAGCTATGTCATTATAGGTGATTATTTCTATGTTTCCCTATTTGAATTATATGTCCAACTTATATAAACATTATATAAATTATGCCAATTATAAATCCCCTTTTTCCCCGTTTCCTAACTAACATGATCGCATGTATTTTGGCGTCATCGAGGCTACAAAGTAGCCTCGCCATAACAATAAAAAGGAAGTGACAAAGGTGACAGTTTCAGCACACTTTTGGCATAAGCATGACAACAAGGTGAATGGACATGTAATCATCATAACAGGGTGAACACAGAGCTGATGAACTTATGGCAACTACAATGTCAAAGTCAACATAACATGGTCTAAACTTATCATTTAGATGTCTAACAAAATTAGGGTGACATAGTAGCATGATTAGATCTAAAAGGGTGGCATCACATGTCAATTTTACAACATATCGTGATTACAACAACATAACAGGTGAAAGGTGATTAGCATAAAGGATTAGATCTAAATTAACAAGTTCGCATTTCCCACAATATAGTTGCAAGTCAAGATCTACATAGTCAGCATAGTAGAATGTCCATAATCATATTGGATCCAGGGATAATGACATAATAAACTTGCATAAGTTCATGTTTCACAACATATACCCAATTCGTACTCTATCATAATTCACATTTATCCATTTAAACCTAAAAGTAACTAGAAACCACAGCGTTAGGTTCAGAAAATTTAGAGAGAGAGATCTGAATTCTGAATAGCTAAACTGATTGTAGTAGACTTTGATTCTGTTTCAATTTGCAACCCGACAACATATGGCCTCTATGATCTCCAATGGAGAAAATAAGAGAATAGGGGACCATATTTATAGCCTAGAACCAATAAACCAGACCCAAAATCAAGTCCAGGTATGTAAAATGAGTTCTGCTCAAATCTGTCCGGGGGGTCGACATCCCTATAGGGGCTCGACACCCATGTCGACACCTCCTGAGGAGGGGGGGGGTCGACACCCACGAGCGGGAATTTTCCCGCTCAACCCGCTTTGGCCCGATTTTGATTTTTGAATTGTTTTTGAAGGTTCTGGAATTTATTATATATATATATATGTTTATCTTGTGCGTAAACAAACTTCGAACCCTCATAACTTTTTCATATGGTGTCCATTTTACGCAAACCAAATGTCCAATCTGACCAGAATTTCGAGACGGACGCAATGGCATAGTCCGTTCCCTCTAATTCTGAATGTTAAATTAATTATTATTTAATTTATATTCTTTTAATGTCGTTAAAATTTGGGGTGTTACATTCTCCCCTACTCAAAGGATTTCGTCCCCGAAATCTCTAAGTTGGGAAGAATGAATATCCTACCATCCACAATCCATCTACTCATCCAACATCCATTGGCATCCATTGTCCTTAAAAGCCTCTAATGTTTATATGAATATATGCAGAAGTGTGTGTATATGTCCCAACTCTAATGCGAAAATCAGGCAGTCTACTGATTCAGTTGACCTCCTTAATGCAATGTATGTTAGTGCCATGAATCCAATATGTATGCAAATAAACCTATTACATCATATAGTTCTATATGTGTGCACACACATTTTTCCAAATGCGACATCCATATACTAACTCATACATTTCTATCCATAAAAGAAAATGCACACACATCCATATGCAGTATGAAAGTGATTGAGCCGATCTAGTGCCTAATGTGTGTGTACATGCATCCACAGGCAACCACTAGCAAACACTTGTAACCACTAGCATCCATCAAACATAACATGTTTCAAACACATGTTTTCATCCACAGGACTCCTATTTAAAGGTCTAAAATACTATGAATAAGATATACTCAAATGATAGAAACAAGTACTGATAAAGATTTTGGAAAAGGAGTTAAGAACATATTCTCGAAGAGAAAAGGGTACGAAGCATGAATCTTATCTTTGCTTTCCCAAGTCGCATCCTCTGGGTTATCTCCCCATTGAACCTTTAGCAATTTGATCTCTTTATTGCGTAGCTTCTTAACCTCTGATCCCAGAATACGGGAAGGAACTCTCCTGATTGTTGTCTCCCATTCCACCTCTACCTCTTCCAATATACTCGGCTCAACAACTTCCGCGGTGCCATGCAAGCACTTCCGCAGATGAGAAACATGGAAAACATCATGAATGCCAGATAGATTTTCAGGAAGCTTTACTCTATAGGCCATTTGGCCAATCCTTTCGGTTATGGGAAATGGTCCCACAAACCTAGGTGCCAACTTCCCTACTGCTCCGAAGCGGACCACATTCCTCAGAGGTGATACTTTGATAAAAACCAAGTCTCCCACTTCGAATTCGATATCAGTCCTTCTCTTGTCTGCATATGATTTGTGCCTGTCTTGAGCTGTCTTCATCCGCCGTCGAATAAGGTCAATCTTTTCGTATGCTTCTCTAACCATATCTGGTCCAAGTAATAATCTTTCTGTAGATTCCCACCAACAAGTCGGTGATCTTCAGGGGCGCCCGTACAATGCTTCGAAGGGTGCCATGCCGATGCTGGCCTTATAGCTGTTATTATAGGCAAACTCCACCTAAGGAAGATGCTCTTCCCAATTCCCACCGAAGTCAAGGATACACAGTCTCAAAAGATCTTCAAGAATCATGTTCACCCTCTCCGTCTGTCCATCGGTCTGAGGACGATAAGCGGTGCTTAGGCGCAACTGTGCACCTAATGCCTCTTGCAAACTTCTCCAAAACTCGCTGGTAAAGATTGGATCATGATCGCTTACTATGCTAGAAGGTAATCCATGGAGGCGAACTATCTCACAAACATAAATCGCTGCCAACCACGATGTCGTCCTTTTGCTCCTGACTGGAATAAAGTGAGTGCTCTTAGTGAGTCTACCTACTACCACCCAAAAATTGGTATTGCCTTTCTTCGATCTAGGTAACCCATCTATGAAATTCATCGAGACGCTCTCCCATTTCCACTGCGGCACTTCCAACGGATGAAGCAATCCGTCGGGCTTCTTTTGCTCAACCTTGAATTGCTGACAAACCAAACATTTAGAAACAAATTCAGCCACGTCCTTCTTCATCCCAGCCCAAAAGAAAACCCTTTTCTTGTCTCTATACATCTTGTCGCCACCTGGATGAATAGTCATCTTAGAATGGTGGGCTTCTTCTAAGACAGCCTTTATCACGCTTCCAGTCTGAGGAACACAAAGCTTTCCATCTCGTTGCAACCACCCCTTTTCATCTATGGCATATCTACTGAGGTGAACAGAAGTCTCCCCTCTTCTGAGCTTATCTATAATGTCTAGAATCTGTGGTTCACCATGTTGCGAAGCTCTTATCTGCTCCACGAGTCGGCCGTATCTTCAAGGATGCAAATAAATCAGGAAAAACTTCGATAGAGGGTATGATATGAACTCCAAGTTCTCTCTTTCAACAAATAAAGGACTAGAGCCATACTTTGCCTACTTAATGCGTCTGCAATCACATTAACCTTGCCAAGGGTATAAGAAATCTCAAAATCATATGAAGCTAAGAATTCCATCTACCGTTGTTGCCTTAAGTTGAGATCCTTCTGAGAGAATAGGTACTTGAGAGATTTGTGATGGGTGTACAACTCGAATCTTTATCCCAGTAAATAATGGCGCCACGTCTTCAGTGCAAATACTATGGCAGCTAGTTCTAGATCATGGGTGGGGTAGTTCTTTTTATGAACTCTCAACTGGCTACCCCCATGACATATTACTTTCCCTTCTTGCATCAGCACCGCACCAAGCCCAGTACCGCACGCATCAGTGTAAACAGTAAACACTTTGCTTCCATCGGGCAAGGTCAAGACTGGGGCTGCTGTCAGAGCCCTTTTCAGCCGTTGGAAAGCAACATCACAGTCTATATCCCATGAAAACACCAAATTCTTCTTTGTCAGCCTAGTGAAAGGGGCTGATATCTTCGCGAAGTCCTTAATGAACTTCCTATAGTAACCTGTCAACCCAAGAAAGCTTCTCACCTCAGTTGCATTTTTAGGAATCTGCCAATCTTGCACTGCAACCACCTTCGCGGGATCTACAGCTATCCCTTCTTTGGAGACTACATGCCCCAAGAATCTTACCTCCTTTCTCCAGAAACGGCGTTTGGAGTACTTTGCTTTTAGCTGGTGGTCACGGAGAGTTTTCAAAACTTCCCTCAGATGTTGGGCATGCTCTTCTTTGTTCTTAGAGAATATCAAAATATCATCAATGAAGACTACGACGAATTTGTTTGGGAATTCCTGAAACACCCTACTCATCGAATCAACAAAATAAGCGGGTGCATTTGTCAGCCCAAAAGGCATCACTAGCCATTCAAAGAAACTGTCCGGAGTTCTGAAAGCAGTCTTATCTATGCTATCCTCAGCCACTCTCAATTGATGGAACCCTGTAGCCAAGTCCAACTGAGAAAATACTAAGGCACCAACGAGCTGATCAAATAAATCATCAATTCTTGGAAGTGGGTGCCTATTCTTTTTGATGAGCTTATTTAATTCTCTATAGTAGACACATAGACGAAGTGATCCATCTGCTTTAGTTGCGAATATTACTGGAGCGCCCCATTCAGATATGCTTCGTCTGATGAACCCTTTCCCAAGTAGCTCCCCTACTTACTTACTCAGCTCCCTCCTTTCCCTTGGAGCCATGTGGTGGACTAGTAACGCAACTGGCTTTGCATTGTCCACCAGATATATGTGGAAGTAGATCTTGCGCCTTGGAGGTAAACCATGTACCTCATCAAAAACATTGGAATAATCCGGAACCACTGGAACAGATTGCAAGTCCTCTATGGATGCATCTAAAGACTCTAGGAAGCAAAGCATAACATACCCTTGGGGGTCACAAGAAACTTCGAGGGTCCTCCCATGACAAGTTGGGAACCTGACAACCCTCCTTTCACTATCTAAAACGACTCCATATGTGGTAAGCCAATCCATTCCGAGACTCAACCCATAGCCCATAAACCCAAGCACATACGCGTCGCATTCAAACTCGACGCCTAACACAGATAATTTCAAACCCCTACAAATCATTGATAAATGAGTCGAACCACCATTGGGGTTTGAAATAGCCACTGGATCTACTACAATATTAGTAACTAAGTGCAGAGATTCAACCACAGAACTAGATATAAACGAATGTGAAGCACCAGAATCAAAAAGTGTTCTAACTGGATGGCTTGAAAGAGAAACTAAACTTTCTACGGAAATTTTTCTACCTTTTTCAGGAGCACTGACGGCGAGAGCATGCACCTGCCCTCCAGAAGTTCCTGCCCTCTGACCCAATCCCTGTTTCTTCGGGCACTCCTTAGAGAAGTGTCCGACCTCTCCACAATTAAAGCAATTTCCCTTCCTTCTCTTATAGTCCTTGATCAAGTGACCCTCCTTCCCACAATTGTGACATTTCCTCTTATCCTTGCCTTTGACATCTTTCCCTTCTTTCTTTTGTTGTTGCTGTAGATGTTGTTGTTGGTGCCCTTTCTTAGGCCACACCTTCCTGTTCTGCGATGTCCCCTCAGTCTTTGCTTCTTCTTCTCTCCCTTGTCCTCTTCATGCATTAGGGCCATATCCACAAGCTTTTCAAAGGTGGCCCCCATAGGAATATGGGACATAGCAAGACCATGCATAGGCTCATTCAATCCTTTAGCAAATCGTAAAGCCTTTTTGTGCGGTGTATCCACCAACTCTAGTCCGAAACTTGCCAGCTGGTTGAACTTGTTCACATACTCCTTCACCGTCAAGTTCCCTTGCTTGAGCGCTAAGAACCTCTCCATATGTATGCTTCGCTCAGCTTGGGAAATTAAATTTCATCTTGAACCTCTGTCTGAAATCTTCCCAAGTTTCCACCGAACGTCCAGCCTGGGTGACTTCCCACCAAAATGATGCTTCATCTTTTAACAGCCAAGCAACTAACTGAATCTTTCTTTGGTCCACCACTTCAAAGATTATGAATAAGTCCTCGGTCTCCTTAAGCCAATTCCGAGCTTACATAAATGTCTCATTCCCATGGAGTAGCTTCCCTCCTATAGCACGGAAGTCCTTACAGATTTTGGCGAAGTTATCTTCTCTTGGAGGCGGAGGAGGGGGAGGAGGAGGAGGAATGATTAGGACAACAGGAGGAGGAGCGTCTCTCTGGCCTTCAGCAGGCGCTGTGGCCTCCAAATATCTCCGGAACCATTCGGGTATCGTGACCCCCTCTGGGATATTAGGAATGTTTTGATCCCCAGACATGCTGAAAAAGGGAAAAGGAAGAATTTTAGATAAAGGACCAAAGGATATTACATATGGCTTCTTGAGGAATATTTTCAAAACAGTCTTTTCTTTTTGAAAATACTTTCTTTTAAAACCTTTTTGAAAAATATTTTTCAAAACTTTTATCTAATCTGGTAACCTTCAGCTCTGATACCAAGTGTGACACCCCACGTCCGTTAATGTCACTCACTAAGGGAATGCATTAAGTTTCGTGAAGCGTTGTAGGTAAACAGACACAGAATAATTACAAGGCAGATATAAATAATATAGCCACGGAAATTTCAAATTTTTATTTCAACATAAAACATAATATCGTAGTTCACAATACCATAAGTCGTAAAACCATCACAACAAAATACTTCTGTCTTGCATCATCAGAGTACATAGGTATTAAAGAAAAACATTATTCCCCAATAAAAAGAGTAAGCCATAGTAGAGACAAAGACTTGAGCCATACTCCAGAGGTAGCTTCCAGCAAGATAATATCCATGTCCTGACTAATCCCGGGTGTTTCCTCCCCGAGAAACTGGGGAGGGGGGGAACAGAAGAGAGAGGGAAAAATAAAGGGGTCAGACATAAAGTCTGGCGAGTCTAGTTACTTTTAGCCAGTAAATAAATAAAGGTGAACATGACAGGCATAAAGTAGGTAAGAGAGGTCACTATATAAATGGCAGTTGTGACAAGGCAGATAAGGTAAGGTGTACACATACTTCACTAATGACTACTCTGCACTATTACTAGTATAACTAAAATTAGATGGTCCCTTCCACAATAAGTTGGCAGGCTTAGGGTATACGTCCGAGTGTACCCTAACCACTACCCTAATCGATGGGCTCCCTATTCCGTAGATACCCAGTGCTGGCCCCATAGTAGGAGGTATAACTTCCTAAAGTAGCAACCCGGGAGGTGCACAACCTATCTACTGGGGTCACGGTCGTCTTAGCCCCCTCTGCCCGGCCCATGCACGCACATGTCCCCGGTTGGTTTGCGCCGTCCACACCGTCCATCCCGTTTGGATCTCTTACAATCAATCAGTAAGCGTGCCCTTATATCCGCCTGGTACGGAGTTCTTTATTTGATACCTACTCCAGGTTACTATTGAAATGGGTCCCGCACAATATGATACAAGCTCTCCCCTTTGTCTTGTATCCCCACTAGGTTTTTCACTGACTATGTATACCCTAGGTGTCTTTAATTACATAGTCTTATACCAATTATGCTTACCCTAAAGGGTGTCCTTAATTATATAACTTTATTATATTTTCCACTGGCTATGTATACCATCAGGTGTCTTTAATTACATAACCTTATTGGGCTAAATTTATGGGCCTATATATCTATATATTACCCACCCCTTCTAATTTACTTAACCCCAACTTAAGTTCATAGTCATACAATCTTTATGAATTAAATTAGGTTAAGTAGTCCAATTCTATTACCATGTCCAATTATGTTTTTTTATACTGGGTTAGACCTCCCACATTAGGCATGCAACATGTGGATGCTGGATATGCCGGTCGGGTCCAGGCAGTCTTATTCCATAGTTGGGCCTAACCTCGTTTCTTAGTCCGATTCGTATTTACGTACTTAGACCTCCCACATTAGGTTCAACATTAGTGGCTGCTGTATATGTTGGTCGGGTCCGGGCAGACTTTCACCACTAACGTAACCTAACCTCGTGTCATAAGTACAATTACAATTCCTAATTGTAATTACTAACATTCCATTTTTAATTAATTTACCAATTAATTAATCCTTTCCTTTTATGGTTATAAATACCTATTTTGCAACAATAATTTGAATTACATATCCATAAACGGTCATATTAAAATTATGCCATTTTTACCCAAATTTACCTATGTCATTATAGGTGATTATTTCTATGCTTCCTTATTTGAATTATATGTCCAACTTATATAAACATTATATAAATTATGCCAATTATAAATCCCCTTTTTCCCCGTTTCCTAACTAACGTGATCGCATGTATTTTGGCGTCATCGAGGCTACAAAGTAGCCTCGCCATAACAATAAAAAGGGAGTGACAAAGGTGAAAGTTTCAGCACAGTTTTGGCATAAGCATGACAATAAGGTGAATGGACATGTAATCATCATAATAGGGTGATCATAGAGCTGATGAACTTGTGGCAACTACAATGTCAAAATCAACATAACATGGTCTAAACTTATCATTTAGATGTCTAACAAAAATTGGTGACATAGTAGCATGATTAGATCTGAAAGGGTGGCACTACATGTCAAGTTTACAACATATCGTGATTACTACAACATAACAGGTGAAAGGTGATTAGCATAAAGGATTAGATCTAAATTAACAAGTTCGCATTTCCCACAATATAGTTGCAAGTCAAGATCTACATAGTCAGCATAGTAGAATGTCCATAATCATATTGGATCCAGGGATAATGACATAATAAACTTGTATAAGTTCATGATTCACAACATATACCCAATTCGTACTCTATCAAAATTCACATTTATCCATTTAAACCTAAAAGTGACTAGAAACTCACAGCAGTAGGTTCAGAAAATTTAGAGAGAGAGAGAGAGAGAGATCTGAATTCTGAATAGCTAAACTGATTGTAGTGGACTTTGATTCTGTTTCAATTTGCAACCCGACATCATATGGCCTCTATGATCTCCAATGGAGAAAATAAGAGAATAAGGGACCATATTTATAGCCTAGAACCAACGAACCAGACCCAGAATCAAGTCCAGGTACGTAAAACGAATTCTTCCCAGATCTGTCCGAGGGGATCGACACCTATGTCAGCACCCCCTGGGGGTCGACACCCACGAGCGGGAATTTTCCCGCTCAACCCGCTTTGGCCCGATTTTGATTTTTGAATTATTTTTGAAGGTTCTGGAATTTATATATATATATATATATATATATATATCTTGTGCGTAAACAAACTTCGAACCCTCATAACTTTTTCATACGGTGTCCATTTTACGCAAACCAAATGTCCATTCTGACCAGAATTTCGAGACGGACGCAATGGCATAGTCCGTTCCCTCTAATTCCGAATGTTTAATTAGTTATTATTTAATTTATCATCTATTAATGTCGTTAAAATTTGGGGTGTTACACGAACACATGGCCTAATTGGGTACCTATGACATGTAAAATAATTTCAAACTCAAGGCCTAATCGGATACTCAGTAATGATTTTGCACCCAGTAGGGATTGTTTAACTGAGTGGGTACCTATGACACGTAAAAGACATTCGGACGCAAGCCCTAATCGGGACCTATAACATGTAAAAGATATCCGGGCGCAAGGCCTAATCGGGTACCTATGACACATAAAAGATAAAATACAAGATATCAATGAAAATTGATCTATATTCAAGATATATCTTTTAGTCAACTATAAATATATACAAATGACAAATATAATTAGGCATTTATGCATGTATACATAACAATAGATTTTCACAACAAAGTATACTCTTATACAATATTGATCAATAAATTTTATAATGTATGAAATTGAATGCATTAGCTTCAAATTCCATACTATAATTAATTTAGAAAATAACTATATTCCAAAAACTAATTATCAGAAAATGTTATATTGTGAAACTTATGTCTGTTGAATTGATGTAGAAAATAGTTGGTAACAAAATGCCACAAATCACAAACATAAATATGCATGTTTTAGAAATAAAATACAGAAAACAAAGCAAATGAAAAAAAACACATAAATGTAGCATTAGTCTGTATAAATGACATGGAAAATAGCTGATAATAAAATATCAGCAGTCACGAACACAACACTTCATATTTAAAAAAAATGCAAAAAACAATATAAATGAAACCAAACACATAAGTTTCACAAATACAATCAAAATTTATATTAATAAAGTTAGCTAGCCACTTTTACTTTATATAACTAATAATCTAATCAGCCAATCACTTTTACATTATACAAAACAAAATGCTAAATTAATTTAGCATTATCCTGTTTAATTGATGTAGATAATAGTTGGTGATAAAATTCCAGCAATCACAGACACAACACTTCATAATTTAAACGAAAAAATACACAAAACATAGTAAATGAAAGCAGAAATATAAAATTTAGAAATGAAAGTTAAATTTATATTAAAAATAACAACTCAACATGTATCATGTCCCAATAACGAGTAAAAAAATAACCACAACATACTTAGTATATAGTAACATATATAATGGAAAAAACTGAAAAATAAAATTCAAACTTAAATCTTCGTTGAAGCTTGGCAATTCTTCTTGTTATGTCCAACTTGATCACACTTGCTGCATTTATTCCACTTATTCTGAAAATAAGAAAAGCCACCATGTCTTTTAGTGGAAGATCTTCAAGCATCTCGAATTTCTTTAGGAGGTCTAATTACAATTTCATCTTCAGTAATAATTAGCTTACCGACTTTTGGAATTGGATTAATAACATGTGCATAACTAACTCTAAAAGAATTAGCTATAAAATAATATTATACAAATTCATATACCTATGGCCTTGATTTATTCATACACTTAACAGCATGTGCACATGGAAAACCGGCAACTTTCAACTGATTACAGCAACACAATCTTTTCTCAAGACACTACAAGAAAAAGCGCATATAGTAGCGGCAGAATCCGTTTCTAATCCATCGCTATATTGGCTTTAGCGACAGATTTCTGGCATAACATGGTGGTCGCTAAAAACCATGATGGTAATTGTGTCATATTTTGCGACAGACTTTAGCATGAGTTTTCCTACAGTTTTCCGTCATTTTACTAATTATATAATAAAAAAATTATTTATTAATTTAATTTTAATTTATATACCGACTGTTTACCGACGGATAATTAATTTATAATAAAATATTATTTAAATTAGGAGTGGGTAAACCCTCACTAATTGCCAAGGGATTAACGACGAAAACTAAATTAGACTTTCTTTGTTTTGTTGGTAATTCGATGGTAAACTCTTTCAAACGTTGTCAACCTTTTTATTTAGCTTTCCTCTTGTGCTACTAATACGTCGCTATTCCCTTTCTAATATGACAATAACTGTTTTTACCATCCTCTCCTTTCAGCTTTATGAATTAATATTATTCGATTACAGACACTGATACAAACAATACATTAATAACAAAAATATTCTACAAGTGAATTAAACATTACAATTCACTGCAAAGTAATCTATATAAATGAGTCAATTTATCAATGTTATAAAATATAAGTTTTAGATAACATTTCACACATTATTACATACTTGACTATTACAAAACTACTTAGTCCAAGCATCTACTAGTTCGAAAGTAGCAAAATATTACAATGGAAAAAATGGTCTGAATGGACGATCACAAACATATAAAACATAGAGCCACTAGAACAACACAAAGAAATAAACAAAATTGTTTAAGTATGAACCATCTCATTCAATTCATGCAGATGCACTAACGTCTTCGAACATGGACCCAATATCCATCTGTAGCACAGTAGAAGTTGCCAGAGTAGGCATATTGGAACGAAACGCTTCGGCAAGTGGACCTCCCATCGAAGAAGCCGTCCAGTGGACATCCCCTTCTCCACCATTGCCGGTACATAGCTTTAGCAAAAAGTCCGACACTTTATTTTCTGGAACCGAAATCGATATTTCCGTTGAGTACATACCAGAACCCGACTGCTCTTTCTCCAAATTACCATCAAAGAATAGCATAAGAACTTGGCTCTCTGGATTTTTAGCTTTTTTAAGACCAGATGAAGTGAAATCATAGCATAATGGTTGCTGCAGGGTTGTTTGGCTCTTTGTCGGTCCTTGCTCTTTGGGTGAAGATGTCAAGTGCAGGTGTGGGAGGGGTTTCCACAGGCTTTCTTGAACGGTTTCAACCTTTATGCACGTGTCGCTCGCAGTATTTTTTGCTAGGCACCACCTCTCTTGAGCACCTCCATTTCTTTCCATCTGTTCTTCTGCACCTTCCTCGTTCTTGGTCTATTGCATGTTTTCCCTAGTATCCTACTTGTGGTGTTAATGGCTGAAGATGTTGGTAGTGTGTATAGCTAGTAGAATTAAAAAACCTGTTTTTTAAGTGTAGAACCAATTCTAAAGACAGAAGCTTCAGTCATCATGTACTAGTAGATTAAAGTTGCAGCTCTAGTTCTTAGCTGCCAAAAGAAGAAATGGATTGCTCAAAAAAGTTTATGAACTCTCCATTCTTTGCTGCCAAAAGATTTGATTTTTTCTGGCTTTCAGTTGTGATAATAGACAAGCATATTCTAAAAAATTGGTGTGCAATAAGTGAATTCAAATGTTAAAGCCATGCATACATATTCATTTACGAAGATTTTATATAGCTGAATCTGCTGGTTTATAATTCTTTCTGGTTACAAGCTAATTCTACAAAGTTGATAACCATCAATTTTTTCAGCAATTAACAAGTCTCTTTCTGTACTACTAAATAAAATGCACTTCCGTGCATCTTGTATCCAGATACATTTATAATTTATTTTCTGGAAACAATAAGTTGGCGTACATGTGCTGTAGAGTTGATTAACATAGTCATAGGACATATCGCTTTAACACCAGCATTATGAACTTATGAAATGTCTTCTGGAGCAAACAAGCCAGATTCTCCAACCACCTTAAAACAAAAAGAATAAGAAACTTCTGTAGTATAAGACTCACCAAGAACCTCAACAAACTAATGGTGCAGATTCTTATTTTCTCACGCACGCACACGGTAACTCGATACTATTGCTGTTGTTGTTTGCTATATATTGTAGAACCGTAGTGAAAGAAAAAAAATTACAAGGTAAATAATCATTCTGCTATACTCATGTGATCAGGCATACATACCTTTATGAATGAAAAAGGGAACTAAGGCAAGGATCTGCAACATCCTTATCCCCCCAACTTATTTATCATCTTGTGGTTAAGGATGGTGCTCCCATAAATCAAGAGAACTATAATAAAATTGAAAAGCATTTCCGTTTATTGTCAGGCGAAACAGACACTCGACCACAAAAAGACTACTTATTCTGTGTATGTATAGGTTTTAATCACATAAAGTGTAAAATTTCCTTAACTTTAGAGGAATTTGCTGGAAAGGAAAAAAAATTAACTTACAATTATGTCATATCGATGCATAATTTCGCCACTATTTAAAATCCTTTTTGTGTTTGCAATATCAACATCAAATGTCCATAGAAAATAGACATCCAACTACTGTTAACAGTAGATAAAGAAACTGATACACCAAAAATACTGAGTGAACATTGTATAGTCAAGTTATCAAATTATTTGATAACTCAAATTATTAAATTTAGCTTGGATTTCAATTATCCATAGCCTCTTTACCTGAAAGAACTACAAATTTTACGTATTCATCACACTACAATAATTGACCATTTTACAATGGTCAAGGGCGGAACCAGGAATTAACAAAGGGGTGAGCTAATTTTTAAATTTTAATTTTAACTTTTTATTTAAAGTGTTTTCAATATTATCACATGAAAAGTGGAAGAAAATGCTCATCAACATCACAAATCAAATTTTGATGGCAATGCAATGGTGAAGAAGATACATGGCTAAACATGATTATTTGACAGCATTGTATTGCTTTTACAAATAGCAATTGCTGGACGATTGCATTAAGTAATATTTAATTGAATTTAAAATTCAAAATGGCAACAATTTGAAGTTTGGCAGTAATGCATCTTAATTTGGACATTGAGTAAATAACAATGCTGGAAAATGATGTCTATTTACATTCAACATGAGAACAATTTATAATTTACTCAAACAAAATTTACAGTGAAGCAATGTGATCTAATTTACTCAAACAAAGTTTACAGTGAAGCAAGTAGCAATGTCATCCAACCAAATTTTTCCTAATTTATTCAAAGAAATTACAACAAATCAATTAGTAATGTCATCTAACCAAAGTTTGTCTAATTTACAGCAAGGAGCAACATCAATTTACTACAACCTACTCAAAGTCAGAAAAAAAATCAAACTGAAATTTCCAATATAATAAACACAGCTGGAATTTCCATTGAAATTAAAATATCAATAGCAGTACTGCACTGTTTCCACTCAAAAAACAAAAAAAGAAAATCAAACCCGAATTTCTCAAAGCCTACGCATCAGCCAATTCCACCTAAAACTCCAAGAAGAAGGAACTGGAGCGAACTTCGCCAATTACACACAAGGAAACACAGCCGAAAGCATGCACTTCCATGACAACATCGTCAGAACTGAACTTCGACAATCAAAATTCCTTAATTGATTCACTTTGTGATTGGATTGACATAGTTTTGGAATTGAAGGGTTCGATAAAATTTGATTTTTGAATACGATGTGGTTATAAGTTGGGAAGCGAAATCGTACATGGAGAGAGACAGGTTATCGGAAATTGAAAAAACGATTACTTTATGCTGCAATTTTTTTCTGACCCTGGGTTGCAGCCCAGGCCAGCCCAGGGCCAGATCCGCCCTTGACAATAGTGGAAAACCGTTGTAATATACATTTTACAACGGTGGGCTAACCGTCGTGTACGAAGAAGTTGTAATAGACTAAAAAAATTTACAACTTTTTTGCACTGTTGTAAAATGTATATTTTACAACTTTTTTCCACCATTGTAATAAAATTTATTACAACAGTTATGCACCGTGTGTTGTTATAATTTTTGCAACTGTTTATAACCATTATGATATATTTTATTATACAGTTGTCATATACACACAAATTATATATATATATATATATATATATATATATATATATATATATATTACTAATAAGAAATTATTCCAGAACATATTATCTACAAAACTGAAATATCAAACAAACTTAAAACACGAACCAGAACAATTTATTAATTTTTTTCAAACTCTCATCATTTTTTTACATAATACGATGACAAAACACAATACATATGTAACCAACAAAACAATCTAAAGTAGTCATCCACATCACCCACTAAACCTTACAAAAAACATAACTATTCAAAAAATTTTACATCTATACAACACAAAAAAATACATATAAAAAAAGTTTTATCTACATACTCAAAACTTGTAGCAACATACTAATTAGGTCCAGATCTCTCAGGTCGAGTAGCTTCAACATGTCTCAGACATACAAACCTGGTTAAAAATAATATACAAAATGAGAATTCAAATGCTTATAAATTGTTTCTCCTGTGTCATTATAAACCACCTACTAATATCTGGTCATATCATGCAATTGTGATAGATGCACTTTACATGAAGCCAATATCTGCAATAACCATGTCCTATTATTTTGAAAATATTACTATGTGAATTGCACATATCCTGGTCAGAATTAAGGTATTTAAAAAAGAGTACTATGTGAATTACACATATCCTGGTCAGAATGACGTATACAATTAAAAATAGCTTTGGAATGTTACAAATATTTCCTTTTATTCAAATCTCTTATTGAATCACTATAGCTATCGACATTGTCCAGGTGCGTAGCGTGGAACACACTGGAATTGTTGTTGCTTACTCAAGGGGCAGGTGTTATACTTGTTTTTATCATTTATGTAAACATGTATCACAGGTGCAGATACAAGTCAAATGGCTACAAAGAAAAACTAAGAGAAAACTTTACTAGAAAGGCTAAAAAATGCCGAATCGTTTCAGTTTAACATAACAAATAATTTACAGTTCCCTGACCAAATATCATGGCTGCCCGGATAAAAATACATAGTACCCAAGAAATAAATTCCCACAAAATGATGTGTCCATGAATACCTTGCGTAATATGTCAGTGTGCAACAAGCTTATAAATTATTTAAAGCATTATTATCACGTCGACGACAAGTCGGCAAGTCTCCCGAGCAGATTCGATGATGCTCGACTTATCTAATTCGACGATCCTGGGCTTAACCGGGCCAAAAAACCCTAAATTGACATCGATCAGCCCAAAAAACCCTAAATTGACATCGATTAGCCCAAAAAACCCTAAATCGACATCGATACAACCAAATTTCTCCTCGTCAAGACCAGATCGATATAAACCCTAAATCGCACATCGAAAAAAAAGGCAAGAAATTAGGAACGAAGAAGGCAAGAAGCGGAGCACAAAAAATATAAGATCGGTATGGTTGATCAACGTCTTTTGGGTGCCAAATCCATAGTTTTCTTTGTTCGATCACGTGAAGCAAGAGGAGAAAGAAAAGAATGGACCTGAGGAAGAGAAATAAGGAAGATGGGTTTTTCTTTGAGCAGATGGGTCGAATTAGGCTGGGATATAAAAAGAAAATAAGAAAAGAAAATGTTGTGACTAGGATCTATTATGGATATTTGTTGAATTTGAACCTATTATTATGTTATCTTTGTTGAATTTGAACTTATTATAAATTTATTATATCTAATTATATTATATATTTAAATATAATAAATATATGTATATATAAGACTTGTCGACTAGTCGGGCGATTTGTTGACTAGTCTTCTAGACGGCAGTGGCCCGACTTGGCGTCGTGATAACCTTGATTTAAAGGAATACTGACACAGTTCAACTAAAGCAAGCATAGATGTACCTCGAGATGTAAGCCTTCAACAAATACATATTACCCAAAAAATAATTTAAACCCAATCAAAATTTTCATGTACCAAACTAAACAAAGGCATGCAATTATGGGGTTGAAATTGAAGCTACAACTAAATGGGATATACCTATCATAGTTTAAGATTGGAAGTAGAAGAAGGAGAGTTTTCTGTTGAGCTGCTTGTCTCATAGTTTAAGATTGACCAAGGGGGTCGGTTAACAATATAGTTTTATGCTAAAATTTGATAAAACAATAAAAGGACATCAGTAAAACAACAACTAATATACGAGAATGATGATCAATAATATAGATATACTGACTAACCAAACAGTAACTTGCTCCCAACTTATACGGTTAAGGTAACTTAATTAAGTTATATTTTCCAATCACTCCCTGTAAAAAACTGATTATTTTATAATCTAAAGTTACCTAATTTATAAGTATTTCTTTAACCCCTAATCAGGTCAAATGTTATAAATAAGAAACTAAAGTTGAGCAAACTCATTGCACTTGGATTGAACCTACTCAAGTTATGTTATAATTTCTAAACACAAGCAAACAAAGTTACATTAATATTTTGTAGCATTTGAGTAGTTAAAGAAAACTTTGGCTTTAATGTTTGTTTATAACTAACACATCCCATTTACGAGTTTTTTTTAATGGATAAACATGAAATATGTCTCACTAATAATATTTTTGAATTATTTTTTATAGTTTTTTCAATTTAAAGTGTTAAACATGAAAAATGGAGGCATATAAAAATTAAAGCATACAAGAATGAAAGGCATAAAAGTTAATGCTTCACCAAGTGCATACTTAGTTTAGTTTTGGCTTATTATTCTATAAAATTGCATTCCCGTCCAAAATCACATATTTATATAGATGATATTTTATTGCATGGTAATGCACCAAACACTTGCAGCAACAACCAAACATTCACAGAGCAACCTGTATCCTAAGTTGGTGCAAAACATCTTAATGAAATTCTATGTATTCAGAATAGTTGAATCATCACGTTTATATCCACAACCTACCTACAGATTGTTTTCCCAAAGTATTTTTAAATTGTGACTAAAACACTTAACATACCATCCTGATGTGACAACCACTAACGCTTGTTTTCTTATTTCACGATTTTTGTACTTAGATCAACCAAACCAATTGCCATAGCAACAAGGCACCTTCCAGCAATGAATATCATACTCAATCGAATCAAATTTCAAAAAACATCACAAATCAAATGCAAGTGCAGTACGTAATGCAAATCAAAGCAATATCACTTACTAGTTCTTGGACTACATAACATCAACGATGTTGTCCCCTAGATAGCGATAAGCTCATATCGAAAATCACCGAACCTCCGCTTCAATTCAAGCGGCACTTATAAGCTTTAGGCGAACATGTGAATCATCGGAAGTCTACACCCTAGACGAGCATCTTATGCAAGTGCTTTGGATTCAAGCAGCACGATTAACTCAGAGAAACGAAGGATACATCTATTGTTTGATTGATGTAGCATCGTGAATTCCAGATTCCCGCAGTAGGTGATTGATATTTTTAGAGTAACGGCTCTAATTCGTTGAGGCAGAATTTCGCTTGAGAGGAGAAAGAAGGTCCATTTTGATTATGGAAGAGCATTGATTTAGCAAATGGGATATGAGGAGGTCCGCACGAGGGAGTGGAAACATAACATGTGAGCTGCTTTGGAGCCAAATTTTTAGTATTCGCACGTAAGTTTCATGCCACCTACCACCAACCTTTTTTTGGAATATAGAACGAAATTTATAAAAATGAATATTATAAATTATAATTGATAAGTGAGGATTTATATTGAGTATGACATGAATTTCTTGGAAACTGGTTTTACTAAAGTACTAAATATTGCTTCTTAATTTTTTTTTATTCTAAGATATAATTGAATACTAATTATTAAAAATTAATTATCATGTATATACAAATTATTGATTATTATATATTTAATAGTGATTACTAAAACTAATTACTATTTATTTATTATTATTAATTACTTATTTGTAAGGTTATTATAAAAAATAAATTATTAATTATTCATTTTTTAATAATTAATTATTAAATATTAACCATAGAATATTAATAATTATTAATATATAGTGGGCCTTTATTAAAACTAGGTAGAAAAAAGAGCTATTGGAAATAATTTTATACAAATTTTTAATAAAATATTTTAATGCTTAGTCATCAATTACCAAAAACTAATTACAACTGACAAAGAAGAGAAGTTGTAATAGACATATATTACAACTGGCAAAATAAATGAGTTGTTGAAAATAAGTTTATTACAACTTTCAGAAAAAACAGTTGTAAAAAACATTTATTACAACTGTGATTTTCTAACAATTGTAAAATCACAGTTGTAATATGGTATTTTTGTTGTAGTGCGCAGGTACTTAATTGTTGATAACGAAAAGACGTCAACCCACAATAAAACAAAATTTAGCATAAATAATTTACTCCAAAGTAGTGTAAAGAATTCAAATCTGGTGAATTTTGAAATAAGCGAACATTCTGAAGAAGCGGTGGTTGATTTACTCCACATGGCTATATTTGAGGATCTTGCTCATGATTCATTGAGGTATTTCCAGGTTGATGTCATATTTGGGGGCTAGGTTTTAGTTGGTGTGAATCTAGATGCAGATAATTTGGAGAAAGTGAACGATGAAGGTTGTAGTAGAAGGATGGAGAGAGTTTGTATCGGTTGAGGCGTGGAGGAGGAAGAGGAGTGTAGCGGAGAAAGCGGATTTGATGGAATATTGGACGGGAGAGAAGAGGATTTCAGTGAAGCAAGTCGAAATGAATTTTAGGTCGAAAAGTGTCGATTTGATAAGTGTTGTAGGGAAGAAGACGTGGAATACTTGGAGGAGGTACGCAAAAGGTTTTAGAGATTGGAGCCGAAATTTGAGCATTTTGGAGCCAAAAACGATTTACAATAAAGGTTGAAGTTTAATCAGTTTTACACTAAGAGATTTACAATAAAAATTAATAAATATTTTTTTTTGAAAATTTAATAAAAATAATTGTTAAATACAAAAACATATTTACATATATAAAAAATAATAGTAAAACATTATTTTTCAAAAGGTTAACATAACTATCCCTTGCAAATCACTCGGAAATCCACTTAAGAATAGCTTTATCAAATCTTTGTCGGTAAACTATCTCCATTTGCAATGGAAATTAGCAGTGAAAAATTTTCGATGGTAAAGTAACGCAATTTGTATAGATTTAGCAATGGATAATTAAAAATGCTGGTAATATTCTAAAACAAATAGAAATCCAAAATATAAGCTCTTACAAAGTCCACGAAAATCCGTCGCTAATTTGCAATGAAATTTTCCGTTGCTAAAAATCTGCCGCTATATACAACTTTTCTTGTAGTGAGATCAACATAATGAGAAATAGGAGATCTAACTTCAAAAATATTTTTGGTAGACCTATATGCATTCCATCCAAACCCACATCAGCTAACTTTGACAATCGCTGCTCCATAACAGGGCATAAAATAGTAGTCCACTTATGACATTCTTCCCTCCACTTAGCCATTTGTTCCATTACTTTCACCCGAATTCCATCTAGACAAGATGTAATCAGCATAAACCTATCATCCACAATCCAAGAGTTAAAGCTCTCAGCCACATTAGAAGAATATTCTCCATATCTTCTACCTTGAAAAAAAAAAATCTGCCCAATGTTCTAAAGGTTTATCGTTTAGGAAGTTGATTGTGACAACACCTCCAATTTCTTTAAATTTTAACATATAACATTCAAAATCAAATAGATTTGAAGCTCGAGTTATAAGTTTAAACAAATCAACACTTGATGTATCACCCTTGCAAGCTTTAACCGCTGAACCAATATTTTGCTCCATATGAAATGTGCAGTAACTATGAAAAGAAGATGGAAACACTTTCATAGCACATAAGAGCAAACCCCATTGACGATCAGACATAAAAACTAATCCACGGTCTTCATGAAGCATCTCTTTTAGATTCTCTAAAAACCATTTGATTCATTTTCATGTGAGACGACTCCCATAGCTAGTGGAAAGAAACCTGAAAAAATGAATTATAAACTTAAAATGTTAACGTAAAAAAAACTAATGTAGCATAAGTATATCAAAATATAAATCAATTCAATATCTCGTATACACCATGGTAGGAAATAAAAAAACAGGAAAATAATGTAAAGGACAATTTTAACTATCCATAAGGACAAGAGGCTAAAATTTTAGCCATAAGGACAAATTTTAGTGCAAAGTATGAAATGATAATGGGCCCCCTGAATTCCTCTCCTTACACTAAAAAGTGTCCATTTGGCTAAAATTTGTGCCTCTTGTCCTTATGGATAATTTTTTTGTTAAGCTTGTCCTTGTGCCTAAAAACCCTATTAAAAATGCTAAAACAAACTATCATAATATATGTCATGACTAAATCCATTATATAAATAGAAAGAAAATGCAGCAATATGATGCACAATAAAAAGGGTAAAACTAAAAAGCATAATGTATCTTAGGATGAGAACTGAGAAACAAGTACGAAAAAATTGCAGTCTTTTAATACATAGGAGTCTTATTGTACACAGAGAGTTAAAAATGCTAATATAACCTAGCATAATGAATTTCATGACCAAAGTAATGAAGCAAATAGAAAAAAATGAAACAATATGATAAACACAAAAAAATGCTAAAGGAAAAATAGTATCATGTACTCTAGGATTGCAACTGTTAAATTAATATTAAAAAAAGCAGTCTTATAATATAAGAAAACCTAATTCAAAGTTGAATCACCTCAACACAAAATTTGTATGCTAATCCCTCAAAAAATAAAATAAAAAATACAGATGCACAGGAAAACAGAGAAAGAAAAAAGGGAAAAAATAAGCAATAAAATACACAGGGGGAAAATGCTTAAAAAAAGCTTAATATGTTTCAGATTCACAACAGAGTTTTTTATTTATTTAAATACACTCTTATAATAAACAAGGATTAAAATGCTAATGCCAACTGTCATAATATATTTCATGAATGCAGCGAAAAAAAAGCAATAATATACAATACAATAAAAAAATAATTGATTAAAAAACCCAGCATTATGTATTCCATAACATTAAACAAACAAAACATACAGCAGTCAAATAAGAAAGAAGAACATGATGTTTGTCTGTCAAATGGAATTTGTAAAACTATGAACAAAAAAATGCAAAATAAATTAGCATTATCAAATATAATGCACATGTAATGCAATATTCAGTGTTATAAATATATGCAGTTCTATCATTTCAAACAAAAGAAGTAAACAATTTATATATAGCAAAATAAATATCAAAAAACTAATAAAATACACGAAGTTCACCAACATTCCCATAAAATACATGAAGTTCACCAAAAATCCCATACTAAAGAATTCAAAAACAAAATATTAAACAAAAACTTAAAAAAAACTCAAACATTGGTTTCCATTTTTTGCAATGGCTGCTAATAAAACTCTCGGCCTACCCTTCAAAAATGCTGCATGGCAATGTCGAAAATCAACTAAGCAAGCATTAAATCCAATGCAAACTCTTTCAAATTGCTGACTCGATGGATCAACATCCAAAGTAACGTAACTTCCTAGATTAGTTTTCTTCAAAGTCTCTAAATACCAATTTAATTCATTATATGACATAGCATCATCTCCTTAAATTTCCTTCAAAGCCAATTGTTTTTCGGAGTATGCATAATAATAAGAAAGATTAAAATTAAACTCTCTTCTAAATTCAGTCATAATATCTTTCGGTTTCTTCATAGGGACATCTCTAATTTGATCAATAATCAAAGATTTAATAAATCTACTAGAAATATGAACTTTCTTAACATCCCTTAATCCCGCACCACACGAATGTTCAAAGTTATAATTTCTAATACAGAATCGAAGAGGCTGTCTAGGATCCGAAGAAGCATTTAAATTGAATTTACAACCTTTCTTATTCCAAGAGCATATGACAGATATTCTTTAGGGCAATTTTTAACAAAAATCAATTCATGTCCTTCTTCTATTTGATAAGCCATTAGAAACTCCCTAAAATCTTCAGCACCACTAAAACAATAACCAATAAAATCCATAAGATTCATTTGAGACCTTTTCTTCATAATATCTTTCAAATGAGAACTTGATTCACCACAAGACATGATACTCTAAGAACCAGAACAAACTGAAATGCTATGCTGATTAGAATTAACTGAAAAACTACTATCAACATAGAGCTCCAGAGCATAATGGCACAATTTAATAGTGAAAACAAAAAATGACTCTTCTTTTAAATTTGAAAGCACAATATTATATGCAAATCTGAATCAATGTCAACTTTGATAATCTTACTTTCCAAAATGTGACGGCCCGCCCCGCACCAGCTGATATTTCCAATGAAAGTGCGTTGTACCGATGTCCGACCAACACGGGATGGTCGCCAAACAAGGAAAAGAAAGGAATTTGAACTAACAAGGAACCTGTAGAATGTCTCACAGTGCATGGGATAAAATATATTAATAACATAACTTTGACATAAAACAGGCAAGCCAGTGCATAAGCTAAAAACTAAACCATCATAGCAGCAGAAATCCAAAATATAGCTTATCATCCAAACCAACTTTATTACAATTTTGAAATACTGTCTCTAAAGCTAAAGAAAGAGGTACACTACTAATGCCGAAAGTAGTGACCAACAACAACACAGGGATATTATATATATTTCATACGTGGAAGCCTTCTGCTTGTCTCCGGTGCAGCTACTCGTGCACAGGCCCGACCCAAGGGCAAGGCGACCAAGACGGTCGCCTAGGGCAGCGGATCTGGCGGGGGCATAAGTGACAGTGGAGCTGGTGATTGGTATAGACTTTTACTAATAAATGATCTTAACTAACACTAGTAGTAGTTGCAGTAATGGTGTTATGGTAGCATCGTTAGCTCTCCACCTGAGAGACTCAGGATCGATTCTGGGTAGCAGTTTAATTTTTTTAAGCTTACTTTTCTATTTTTTTACCCTACCGTTGCTCTTCTCGCCTGGGGCAACATAGGTGCTTGGGCCGGCACTGCTTGTGCATAATCACCTAACAAGTCTCTAGTCTGTCCGTTTAAGAGCACCCAGAGTAACAAGAAGAGACATAAAACTCTGGGTCATACAAGTCTGGTATGAGCGATAAGCAACAAAACAGAACAATAACAGGTTTACATAATCATACCTGAACCTGGACCTTCAACCAAAGAGTTAGCACAACATGATATACAATACTCTAAGGTGACACTAACACATGGTGTGAAAATAATGGGGAGGGGGTATGCATGTCATGGTGATAACAAACATCAAACATAGCAACCATCCTTACATCTCTCACTCAGTGCGTAAAGCATACAATATCTACCACTCTAATCACCCAATCCTTTGCTACGATCACTCTGCCCCATGGAGTCGTGACGGCTCCACTGCACTGATCCATAGCCACTAATCCTTTGCTATGTCCACTCTGCCCCCATGGAGTTATGACAACTCCACTGCACTGGCTCATAGCCTTGCTATGATCGCCCCCATGAAGTCATGACAACTTCACTGCACTGATCCATAGCCAATATCCGTCTCTCTGTGGTGAGTCAAAGCTATAGACATCGATAACCCCTTTGCACATGTCCCGCAACAAAAATCCAATTCATGAAGTTAACTCGTTGGTTCCCATCTGGATCCTGAGTTCTACTTCCTATTTGGACTTCCTTTACATCTCGGGTTTTGGTCGAATTGGAGTTGGTCTCTAGAAGAGTCGTCGCGTAGAAGTAGTTTAAGTCTGGTTTGGTTCGGCTATACTGTGCTCAAGCTCCCTGTTCGGTTCAGTTTGAATACATCGTCTCAAGGTTTCTCGTTCGGTTCGGGTCCTCTGGTTCGGCTCGGGTTTCCCCATCCGGTTCGGTTCAGATTCTTCATCGTGGCTTGGCTCGGCTCCTTCATTTCCAACTCCTCTCACGTTGATTCGATCCAGCTCCCTAGCTTCAGTCCAATCCGATCTCCACGCCCTTGCTTCTGATCCGAACTCAACTCCAACTCTTATGCAAATGGCTTTCCTTCTTGCCAAGCCTCTTGTGCCAAGTTCCGATCCGAATTGAATCCCCTTGCCCAGTTCTCTTATCCGATCCGAGCCCTATATCCGATCCGAAACCCCTACACGTTCCCTGCAACTTTTCCAGCGACTGTTTTACGCCATACGACGGCGTTTTCGACCATTCTAACTTTTCTAATCGATAACAAAGCATACCATACAGTCATAGCAACATGTACAATCAACCATAAACACCAAAACGATGAATAATCATGCCAATATGAATCAAACATACCCAAACCCATGGTTTTCCCCTTAATCATGTTTAACTATAACTAATGATAGTATTAGCAAACTTACTCCAAATTAACCCAAATTTTTATCAGAACCCTAAAATAATATTTTAGAATTTTACAAATTTTTCCATATTTTTCCGAGTCATAATTTCACTAATTAACACTAATCACTCTTAATTAGCCGTAATTAGTGAAAATGCAAATCACTCACCTTAGCCACAAATAAAACTTAGATATGAAACTATCTCTGATTTGGGGTGTTTTCCTATACAACACAGCAGCTCCAACTCTGATTTGGTGTTGATTTGCCTTGATTTGATGTAGATCTCCTTAATTAATGACTAGAAGGTGATTTGGGAGTGATTTAGAAGGTGGAGGCTATTGCTAGGGTTCAAAGGATGAAAGTGGCAGCTAAGAAAATGAAATAAAATCGTTTTCCAACTAATTTCAACCTCCCTATAACCCTAATCCCTAAATGGGTTATGGGCCTTGTTATGAAAATTGAGCATAAATTGCGCCTTTGTATATGCGGAAGCGTAATAAGCAGGATCTAGATTTGCCAATTGAACATCAATCTAATCTGATATCAATTATTTTATTACATCAACAAATAGTAAATAACTATAACAGAAAAACAAAGATACACAATATTTATACTGGTTCCACTATCATCATAGTGTACGTCCAGTCCAATAGAGAAAGATGTTATTCCACATGAGAGAATTACAAGAGATTACAAAATAAGAATTTACATATCCAAACCTCAACCAGGTTTAACAAGAAGAGACACCATTGGGGATCACTGGCTCCATGCCAGGATGGGTTTACACTAAAGTCTACCCCTCAATATATAGCAAGTGCAAATCTATGTGAGTCATCAATTAAATTACCAACATATGGTAATAATATAATGGAGGCAAATTACCATAACAACAAATGTGCAAACATAGTAAGTAAATCAATCTGTTTCTTTAGCATAGATGGAAGAAATTAATCCCGTCATTTATTTCTCTGCCATCTCATCAAATGCAATCAATGCATTCCCATTATAAAAATATTTACTTTCCATTCTTTGCAAATTTGCTCCAATCAAATTGTGATTTTGTATCACCAAATTTAACACTCCACCTTGATGCAAAATCACATATATGCAACACCCCAAAATAGTAACAGCATAATTACCACTGAATCTACCAACCTTTGTAGAAATAATTGATGCACAATTTAAAACAAATCGCCTCGCTCTGATACCAATATGTTATGAAAATTGAGCATAAATTGCGCCTTTGCATATGCGGAAGCGTAATAAGCAGGATCTAGATTTGCCAATTGAACATCAATCTAATCTGATAGCAATTATTTTATTACATCAACAAATAGTAAATAACTATAACAGAAAAACAAAGAGACATAATATTTATACTGGTTCCACTATCATCATAGTGTACGTCCAGTCCAACAGAGAGAGATGTTATTCCACATGAGAGAATTACAAGAGATTACAAAATAAGAGTTTACATATCCAAACCTCAACCAGGTTTAACAAGAAGAGACACCATTGGGGATCACTGGCTCCATGCCAGGATAGGTTTACACTAAAGTCTACCCCTCAATATATAGTCAGTGCAAATCTATGTGAGTCATCAATTAAATTACCAACATATGGTAATAATATAATGGAGGCAAATTACCATAACAACAAATGTACAAACATAGGAAGTAAATCAATATGTTTCTTTAGCATAGATGGAAGAAATTAATCCCTTCATTTATTTCTCTGCCATCTCATCAAATGCAATCAATGCATTCCCATTACAAAAATATTTACTTTCCATTCTTTGCAAATTTGCTCCAATCAAATTGTGATTTTGTATTACCAAATTTAACAGGCCTAACTGTTAGTCACCCTAATTAGGCCCAGTTAAGCTGTTTTTCACCTTCCAAACCTTATTTCAGCCATATCTTCCAAACGGTAAGTCCGTTTGATCAATGTGACCACTCTACGGAAAGGTAAACCATCATCCGGAACATGGAAAATGACCCCAATAGACGCTCCCCAAAGTTACATGACCATACGACTTCATATGAAAAATAAATAAATATTCTACGATCCTTCGATACGTAGAATGCGGGTTGTTACACAAAGTATATGATATTTCAATAGAACAAGGAGTAAGATGTGTCCAATATTCACATATGCTATTCTTAACAGCAATTAAAGAACAACTCATGTCCAGTCGAATAAAGTAGTTACACTCATCAAGTAAAAAAAAACGCCAAAATACTATTCCCAAGACTTCTCCTGTCAAAGAAAAAATAAAATCAGATTCAGATATAAATCACAAATGATACTATGAGATGTTAAAAAACGTGTACAGTCAAAATTAAATAAATTCAGATATAAAGTAGAAAGAAAAGCACTAGTAGTTATTAAAGGAAAAAATAATAACTATTTGTATGAGTAAATATTAAACAACAAGAAAATGCTAAATGCACATAGCATTAAAATTTAAAAAAAAAAATCATAACAGCGTATCCACAATTATACTCTTGTTCTTCTCTAGTGAATGAAACCAAATCAGACATATTGACGCAAATAACCTGTAAATTCAACAGGAAATAAGATCGATAAAATATAACAAAGAAACAGTAAAAAATAAGTCGAATCGATCGAAAATTCAAACGTAAATTAGATTAAAATTACCTGTTAGGCTCGATTCAGTAAAAGAATCAAAATAATCCAATCAACGATATAAAATTCATGCAATCAATAGATGATTCGAATTTTGATTAGAATTGAAAGAAAACAGAAAGAGGGAAGGAGAAAATTAAAAAGACGGCATTATTTACTTAGGCCTAAAAATAAACCGATGTTCGACCTTCAGGAGAAATTATTAGAACCACGTTTTTTGGGCCAAAGAAATTTAAAATTTTGTCTTCCAGCCCATTTTCCACTTTATAAATTAGATAAGTATTACGTATTTGTTACTAAATAAAAAATATTAGTTATTATAATATTTAAGAAGTACAAAACATAGTCAAAAAAATTAATGTAAACGTAAAAATAATTTCAAAATATGTCATAGTTAATTAATGTATTGTTAAAAAGGAATGTTTTTACAATTTTTTAAAACTAATTTGCTAAAAGGAGTTTTTAGGCAAAAGGACAAAATTAAACATAATGACAAAATGTCAAAAATTTAGCCAAAGAACATTTTTCAGTGTAAATCATGGAATTAAGTGGCCCACCATCATTTCATATTTTACATTAAAAAGTGTTCTTATGTCTAAATTTTTGATCTCTTTCCTTGTGTCTAATTTTTATAATTTTGTCTATCACACTATTTTCCTGTTGCGGCGTTGCGGAAAATAGTACTATGACAATCTTTAAAAAAGGGTGCTACTATTCACATCTCGGTATACACTTCCGGCCACTTTTATAAATTTAATACAAATCAATATATTTTATGTTCTTCTGGCCACCAAATCTTATTCCTTCACTCAATTATTCACCACCTTACTTCTCCTTAAAAATCACATATTTCTCTACAATTTCAAACTCTAAACCCTAACAAAAACAAATATTAATTCTTCTGTGTCTATTAAGGCTGGAAGATGAAAATAAAAAAGAAGTTATAATTGCTTGATTTTTATTGTTTTTATTTATGATATAGAATATGTTGTTAGAGTTTTTTTTAATGATTATTAGTGTTTTCCATTGCATTTTAGGATATTTTTTATGCTTCATTTGAAATTTCAAGCTTGTGTGACATTAAATTTGGCGACGTTGTAATAGAGAATGATAATGTAAGTTTTGACTTGTAGGGTTTTTATCCGTATAGCTTACATATCTTCTTTTACAAATTAATACATTAATTTTCTTTTATTTTTTGTCGTTTAATAGATGAAGTATTTGAATGATGATAAATTGGACGATAAACCTGATGATTGTGATAATATGATATAAGATGTTCGATCAAATGACCAAAAAGATATAAATGTTGATTTGACGAATCATTTCACAACCGACGAAGTAAATACTTATTTATAAAAATTAGAATTGCTAATGTGGCTATGAAAATGGATTATTTTATTTTTTTCTTGAATTATTTGCGAGCGTTTAGTTGAAGGTGTTGGTGGCCTCATTTTTTCGTTATTAAATTAAATGGTGGCCAGTAATGGAAAATTGTAAATATTGAAGTGCTTTTAGTTTTGGTGGCCAGTAGAGTAAAAATGGATATGAATAGTAACACCCTTAAAAAAATCTTGTTTTGGAACTTTTTCTGGAAATAGCTGTAGAAGTTGTTTTTTACAATGTTCTAAGTACAATTATTATAAGATAAACGTTGTAATAACTTATATTTGTTGTAGACTTGTAGTGGTAACAAGAAGATCTGAAATAACATATCTATTTTAGTTGTTGATGAGATCTTATTGGATTACTTTAATCTTTTATTTCATTTGACGTTCATGTCCATAATTCAAATACATAAACTAATTTGCAGTCAAAGGACCGCTCCTCTTCTAGATAACACAGTAACTAATTGAACAGATAATGTTATGTTGTAATCCATCGTGCACCCTACATTAATATATTCTTTGATGAGTGCAACAGGCGACAAATTTGGTATTTATATCCATAAAGTTATTGAAAAATGGCATCGAATATGCATCAAACAGGCAGATATGCATGAAAGGTGACAACCACATGTTCTTTCAATCAGCTTTACAATATTCTATTTCTACGTTAGTGGTTCCTTTGGAAAATAATAATAATCAATGATCATTTTTGACGTTCTGTACCGGTGTTTTAAACACTCAACGCAACCTCGATTCGACCGCGGTTAACCTTCGACTTTAGAGCATTACGGCTCTGAAAATGAAATAACCTTGCGCCTGCATAGACCCGCGGTTTAAACTCAAAACCCTAAATAAAACCTCTAGTCCGACCTCTTTAAACATTACGGTTTTTCAAATTTGCGAAAAAATAATTGCTTCACTCTTTGTTTTTTTACTATAATAAATTTAGCAAATAATTTCATAGCAATTGTCATTAAATTTTAGATGATATAATTCATTATTATGTACATTTTATGAACTATTATTGAAATAATCCTCTTTTCATTATAAAAAATTAGTAAATTTACAACTTTGCTATGATAAGTTATATAATTATTTCAATTAGTTAGCTTGAACACGGGTGTTTGTCATAATTGGTTAAATTTTATCTATGTTTAAAATAATTTTACATTTAAATCAGAAAAAATAGAAATAAACTATCAACGCAATTTTCACGGTCTGACCGGTTGAATCATGAAAACCTTGAATCTTGCACTATCAAGGTTTGACGTACGGTTCGGTCTTCGTAACTATGTTCTATGCATATACAGTTAATTGGAAAAAACTTTTCCTACTGTGTATTTATAGTTAACAAGAAAATTAGTTGCTAAGAGCTATATATCAGACAGTTAATTGGGAAAAGTTTCTTCTACTATATATATAAAGCGTTTAACAACACCTCAAAAATGGAGCATTCTTTTAGCCTTCTTGCAGGAATGTGTCAATTCCAAAGCAATTATCTTGCTAAGCTAAGATACCAATGCTTATATTGCCTGTAGTTGTAGCATTGCAATTTCCAGTCCACAACTCAACATTGTAGACTAGGAAGGGCATCTACAAGGTTCGCATTGTTTTCATATCACATATTAAGCTACATATTCACAAACTGAGAAGTCTACAATGTTGCTAGTTGTTGACAGCTGACATATACACCTTTTTTTTCTTCTCCTTTTTCTGAACTTATTAACCGAGACATGAATATAAAATGAGTTTTATTCATGCTTAAAATGCAAATTCAGTATACTGAATATAAAATGAGTATACTGAATATAAAATGAGTTTTATTCAGTACCAGTGCATGATCTTATTAGGTTGATGAACAAGTAAACTAGGCATGTTCATGCATTATTGCTGGAGATTAGCAAATCAAACTCTAGGGTTCTTCTTAATTAGATTTGCATATTAATAATCAACTAGATGTAGTCCAAATTCATCATAATCACCAAGGGATCATATGTTATTTGATAGTAAAGGGTTTTTGTTAGTGAGTATTAAAAAAATCCAAAGAGAGGTGAAAATTAGATGAGTTTTGATAATTTATTATATTTATGTTTATGCTTCAAATTAAATTTGAAATTTTAAGGTAAAAATCATGCATGATGTGATTGAGAAAAAAATCCGCTATCCCTTTATTTTCTTTTTCTTGACAATTAGTCATGAATAATGACATTGTAATTACAAAGGTGGTTCATTAACTAACATTAATAACATTTCCACATAATTCCGTTTCACTTAAAGATATTACAATTTGATTTGTTACGTTTCCTGATTTCTCTATCAAGCCTTTCTAAAAAAAAAAAAAAAAAAAAAAAAAAAAATCTCCAAATAATAAGTTAATCCACATTTATGACTTCAAACAATTACAAGTTAATCAGATTATCAAAAGGTAAATTTTATTTACATTAACTTAATAATTCTGTTCATCCACTAGAATTTTATATTAAGCATGAATTTAATATTTAGTTAAATACAAATCAATTAGTTAATCCACATTTATGACTTTTTTGACGTGTTTTTTTATACAAATTTTATTTGCCCAAAAGTTCTAGATTTATAAAAAGACCGATCATTCATTAATTTCAGTCACTGTTGAAGTTATTAAAAAAATAGTTTGTTATGACAACATCAACAACCTTCTCTTATCTATAAGCGAAAGAAAAGAAAAATATGTTCAGTATGAAAATTATCTCTGCTCTTGATGACAATCTGAATGATGATGCACAAAATTTTTGCAAGAGTATAATTGAACAATACATTTTAGTCTACTGAATCATTTTGTTATTGCATTTTCTAGTCATGTATTGAATTTTCCATTGTTATATGTGAAAAAAACTAAAAACAAAGCAAATTTTTGAGTAATTAATTAGTTAATCCACGCGCCGATGTATAGAATAAAAATATGTGTATATACTAAATAAAAAGAGACTGAATTAACATACTAAAATGGTGGATATAAGTAAAAATATCCTTGTCAAAATAAGAAGGTACGAGGCTAATTCACCTCAGTTTTCTTGTCTTCAATTCTATGCTATAAATTTTCACAACAACCTTTCTTGTACTATTTGACCGAAACATTTTCTCAGTTCTCTCTTTATATACAGCTCAACTGTTCTATATATCCATTCATAATTCCTCAAACCTTAAACAAACATACTTGTATCACTTTCAAAATATCTTTACTCTTACAAAAGAGATAAAAGAAAGGAAAAGAAAAATATGGGTGTTCTTGCTAATCAACCTATAGAGCAAATATCCGTAGTCAAACCACAAAAATCGCTTCCACATGTCCCTAACATACCTTCAATTGACCTTTCAAGTCCTAACCGTGAGTCTCATATTGTGAAAGCTTGTGAAGAGTTTGGTTTTTTCAAATTAACCAACCATGGTGTTTCTAAAGTGCTCATGACTACACTAGAAAGGGAGGCTGCAAAATTTTTCTCTTTACCACAGTTTGAGAAAGAAAAATCAGAGTGCTACGGCAACAAAAGGATTGGTTCAAATGGAGATATGGGTTGGGTTGAATATATTTTATTTGAGCTTAAAAATAAGCCATTCCTTAAAGAGCCCTCTGCTAGATTGTTTCTGTAAGAACTATTCTTTTATAATTATATAGTCAACACTGAATCACATTAGTATTGTTATTTTGTGGACGACCTGAATTTACAAGCAATGTGGTTGCATAATATTATATTGCAGCTCAGCTTTGAATGAGTACATAGCGGCCATGAAGAGCCTATCATTTGAGTTACTTGAATCGATGGCAAAAGGATTAAATATTGAAAATGAAGCACTGAAGGAAATAGGAATGAATGAAGAAAGTGATTTGATGTTTAGAGTGAATCACTATCCACCGTTTCCTCTTCTTCAAGAACTCAAATGCAGCTTGACTGGATTCGGAGAACACACTGATCCACAGCTGATCTCGATATTAAGATCGAACGATTCAAACGGATACGAAATTGCTTTGAAAGATGGAAGTTGGCTACCTATTCCACCTGATGAAGAATCTTTCTTTGTTAATGTTGGAGACATGTTACAGGTATATTATGTTGTCAACAACACATTCTTATATAAATATCTAAGTTAATTTAGGACATCTGGAGGTATGAATGATAGTTACACGTAGCTGTTATTATAATTATGGCCCCTGCATGAAAGTGGTAACAGCTATGATTGTTGCTGTTGTTCTAAAGTTCAAGATAATGGAAAGATAGTTACATTGTTATATGTGATTGTCAATCAAATAATTGTGTGGAAGGTGAAAAATTCAGTTGTAAATAAATTGACTGAAAAAGATGGAGGTGATGAGGGCATTTTTATTGAAACAAACAGTGCAAATGACTAAATTCTCCACTTTGATGCCAAAATACACCACTAGAGTTTGAAACAGTTTGGAGAATATATAAATTTCTGTTTATTTGGTAGTTGGATGTTTAAAAACAAAATCCAAATTTTGGACACTTTAAGTAGAAGTTTAAGAGGATTATTAGCTTCCTTTAGTCTTTGAAAATAACCCTTTTATTTTGAACTAGCTTGTAATCTTAGACTGTTATGTTAATGGTTACCGTTTCCATTTGACAAATATCATTATCATACCGTTCTTATTGGTAAGCCAAAATTGCTTACCGTTATCGTTACTGATCGACTGATATACTGATAATCTAGTAACCGTTATACTGTTATGGTAAATTAACATTTGTTCATCAAAATTTGTATATTGACATGTTTTTTTTGTACATGGTGCATCTTTATTATACTATATGTAATTTTAGTTTATAAAAAAAGTAAATGAAAATGAAAATAAGTGTATTTGAAATTATTTCACTTGATTTTTAAATTAAATTTAATCATTTATTTGATTCTAAATGTATGTAATAAAGCATATCAGATGATTATATATATTTTTTAAATTGACTGGTAAAGTTACCGCTGGTAGTGAATAAATGTTACCGATAATTTACCGTAAAAAATGGTAAATTTAATGTAAGCATACCGACCGTTTTAACTGGTATACCGATTTCAATCAAAAAAGGTTACCAATCGACTAGTAATGGTAAAATGATAATAATAAATTACCGTTACTGTAACCCTAAGTAACCTTATTGAGTGATGGGTCAAAGCATGAAGATGATGAAGAGACATCATTCATTCATGTTTCAAGTCGTGTAAGTGACAATAAATGTCTCTATAAGTTACATTTTTAAAAGCAACCCAGACACTGTTTGGTAGCATAAATCTTCCTCTCTCTTGCTGTTCGTTATTCTTCTTGAATATTGTTTTTAAAGAACTTGTGTAGAAGTCTAGAATAAATAAACTTTCAATAAAAGAAAGAGAATATTACTTACTAAACAATCTTTTACTGGTAAGCAGTGTGTAACTACATAAGCATTTACTGACTTCTGAGTAATTCTGTGACTATAGCAGGTCATAGCGTTCAAACTAGGCGAATATCACAAATATGTTATATTATCTCAAGTTTCCATTAAGCTTGACAGAGAATGAAACCATATTTTTATGCTTTCATCATGTTTTAATTGTCAAATATATTGTCATGAAAGTGATGTTGACATCAATCATTTGCCATTTAAAATACAGGAATAGACCATTCTTATTTCTTAGCATTCTAGAAGGTAATATCTTCCTACCATATGATATGAATGATAAGTATATATAAGGACCACTTTGCTGCAATGTGAAACATGATCTATTGGTATTTATATATAATATTTGTGAGAGAATTAACCACTTATTATCACATAACCAATTGACTTTATATTGGAAACAGGTTCCAAAAATTTGAACTCTGATGTCTTGATCAAGTTCAAATTCTTGCCTATAGTATATATTCACTAGTAAACAAGCAAAGTGTCATTTTTTTATAAGAAGAGTGATTTCAAAATTTCAACATTACATTAATACATATCATGTGCCTGCTATCTTAAAGCCATATAAATGAATATTGCAGGTCCTGACAAACGGGAGATTCAAGAGTGTGAAGCATAGAGTGGTGACAACTGGACTAAAATCTAGGGTTTCTATGATCTTTTTCGTGGGGCCATCACCAAATCAACAAATTTCAGCTTTGCCACAGTTACTGAATACTGAAGAGAAAGAGAAGCGCAGGTACATTGAGTTCACATGGGCTGAGTATAAAAGGACTGCCTCTAAATCAAGACTAGCAGATAATAGGCTTGCCCTCTTTGAGGTCAAACCTTAGTTACTTCTCAAAAATTTAAATGCTGTTGACTGTTGCTAGCTATTGTTTCTATGCTAGCAAAGCCAAGTGACTATTCGTTGCACCTTCATGACTATTTTTAATTTTTTTAATTTTTAATCCAAAAATATTAGGAAACTGGTGAGGTTTCTCTTCTTCCGTTTTAATTCAGTTATTTTGATGGTTGTTTTGGTGTAGCACTTCAGAATTTTTTGACATATTGTAAGCTAAACAGCTGACTGTGTTGTTTATTGCTTGTTTGATTTCAAAGGCATTGTTATTGTTATATGCACCCCAGAAATAATTAAGACAAGATATGGTCAAAAACAAAATTCAGTCTGTCGTTTTTTTTATTTTCGGCACCCTTTTTTCAAATTTAAGAATGAAACTTCAACCAAACCCCCATCGAATTTCGTGAATAAATACAGTAGAACCAAGGTTCGAAGTTCCGCTTTCCGTTTCCGTTCCGGTGTTGACATAATTTTGAAATTTCGGTTCCGTTCCGGATATTCCGAAAATTCCGCTTTAGTTCCGGTTTATAAATTCCGGTTATATCTTATAACCAATAAACATTCAAGCCTACAAAATGATTTTATACAATGTTTATGCCAATACTGCAAAGTATATTTTTGGTGCTGACTCGATTTTAACCGTGTATCTTACATAAGTTATTTAAATAAACTATTATGTCTCGGCATTATTAGCCCACACACAGCCCAATCCAGTTAAAACCCTCCCAGCTAAAGAAAACGCTACTTCTTCCTCTTTCTTTCCTCAGCCGCCTTCTTTCTACATCGAGCCCATACCGAATCATGTCCGACATATATCAAAATTCAGCGGAGAAAAATCAAATCTCGAATGAATTCGAAATCGATTAATTTAGAGACTCAATCCAAATTCGATTTTGATAAGCGCTGTTCGAAACTGATTGTTTATTCCAGGCAATATCAAAAATTTCAATTTCCTTCTATTCGGTTTTCATACCGCCAGCTTATTTTTCGATTTTCTTCTTTGCTAGATCCGAAACGGAATTTTGACGATATTCCGGTCCGGTCCATGCCGGAAACGGAACGGAAACGCCGGTATTCCGGCATGCCGGACGGAATTTAGTACCTTGAGTAGAACCATACCGAATTTTATCCGTGTCCCCCTCTTAATCATTTCTCAAGTGCATAACAATGTCCGATTTCAACTATAGGTATACCATGACCATGTGTACATGGTTTGTGGGATCCCAAATCGGGATTGGGTTTATTTTGCCCAATCATATTAACCATAAACCCAAAGTGCTTTGACGAGGACAAGAATTGCCGCATGTGCTTTATGTGAGTTGTTTTTCTACAAATCTATCTTTTCTGTTATATAAAAAGATCCTATATTTGTACCATGAGTACTCTGCTCTCTAATTCACTCACAGTCAGTATACTCAACTCTCCTTAGTTTTGGGACCAAATTTCATTTTAATCCTCCTCTATTTTTTTCCCTTCATATATTATGTTATAATATAAGGAATTGAATACTTAATCATGAGTATTATGTTGTCTCATTCACTCTCATTTAATATATTCGATTCTCCTTTGTTACAGGATGAATTTTCATTTTAACACATTATTTTCCTTCTAATCTTGAAAAAAATTAATTCTTACTCCATTTTCATATAATACATCTCAAGACGTTAAAAAATCAATTACGCACACAACTCTCCTTAGCTTTGGATAAATGGATGAAAATAATTGTGGCTTTTGTGTTAGGAAGCAAACCCTTTTATGCACAATTTAACGGGTACATGAGTAAAATATGGAAACCATCTGGCCTCTTTGATGTATATTATAAGAAGAGTGGTTTTATTATGATTAGATTTGAAAAACAGGAAGATTGTATTTGAGTTAATAAATAGGAACACAGTTCTAAGATAATCATAATTTGTCAGTGGAATGTTGGACTGAACTTCACACGTGATTATTTCTCCACAATACCAATATGGGTTAAGTTGTTTGATCTTGATTTGGAGTTGTGGAACAGAGATGCTTTGAGCAGGATTGCATTTACATTAGGAAGATGTTAGAATAATTAATATGTGGTATTTATGTTAATAATATATTACATAAATACCATATATTAATGGTAAAGGATTTGTATTACAATAATTAATATATGGTATTTATGTTATTAATATATTACATAAATACCATATATTAATGGTAGAAGATTTGAATATCTATCATTAGTTATATATGTTATTATATATTACACATGGTAATATATAATAACACTAATGACAGAAGAACAAATACGTGTTATTTATGTAATATATTTATGTAAACATTGGAGCCCTAAATGCGTACAAAAAGGGGCTGATAAATAATGAAAGATAAGGAAGAAATTTGAAATCTTACATGGTATCAGAGCAGGCTTCGAATATCTAAACCTATGCCTCTCATCCTCCTCAATTTCATCTTCTTCTTCAACCTTTTTTTAAATCACCACCAATGGCTGAATCCTCCAAATACCACTCTGCTCTAACCATTACTAATGTCAAATCTCTCATACCGATTACGTTAGATAATGAACATGACATGTATCATTCTTGAGCATCATTATTTACTGTTCTTGTTTGAGTTCACGGCCTCTACCATCACATCGTACCACCAACCGAAAAAGACACCCAGGCTGCCTACGAGGCTGTCAAATCCGCAGACCCAGCCCTGTGAAAACGACTTGATGTTGTTGTCCTTCAATGGATATACAGTACAATCTCCTTCGACCTCCTTCATGTCATTCTTCTCCGCGACGATACAGCTGAGGGTGCATGGAAACGACTTGAAGCCATGTTCAAAGACAACAAAGCTTCAAGGGTAACTCATCTTGAAGAAGAACTTGCAACAATTAATTTTGAACAATTTAATTCAATTGACAAATTTTGCACCTACCTTAAATCATTGGCTGATAGATTGGCGGATGTCGATGCCCCGGTGACTAATAACAGGCTTGTATTGCATCTCACAGGAGCCTTGCCAGAAGCATATGCTGGCACCGTAGATTACATTCAAAACCAAGATCCCTTACCGCCCCTTTAAGAACTGCCGAATCCACCTCAAGCTGGCTGAACGAACAATTAAAAATCGATTGGCAAAAGAGAATGGTCGGACCACCAGTGGTGGTGCTACGCTACTGGCTGAAACCCCTTCAAAACCAGAGAATTCAAACATCAACCCCACCCAAAGTTCCCAAAATAACAGAAGAAGAAATAACAATAATGCTAAAACTAATAGTAGGGGGAGGGGAAAGCAAACTGGTGCATCCAATCACATGCCAGGTCGGCAACTCAATCATCGTCAATGGTTCCCACGCCCTCCACCAAGTTGGCAGCAATGAAAAAATCCATTTGGATCTTGGAACTTTTGGTATGTTAGTCCACCTCCTTGTCCATATCCTTCATCACCATGGCAACCGAGGCGAGTAAATCAAGCTCAACGTGCTACTAGGCAAGGAGTCCTTGGGTCTCGTCCACAGGCGTACAATACTATGACTCCACCCATTGGATACACACCAACCGATATTGAAGCTGCCATGCATGCTTTTATCATTCTCGCAACCCGATGGAAATTTTTATATGGATACCGATGCCACATCTCACATGACAGCTGATCAAGGTATACTTTCTTCTTATTTCAATTCTAGTAATAATTATCATAACATTGTTGTTGGCAATGGTTATCTAATTCCAATTGTTGGTCATGGTAGCACTAATTTACCCTTACCATACCCTCCATTTATCCTAAACAATGTTTTACATGCTCCCAAACTTAATTAAAATCTGATATCTGTTCGCAAATTCACCACTTATAATATGGTTTCTGTTGAATTTGATCCGTTTGGATTTTCTATTAATGATTTAGAGACGGGGACCAAACTAATGAGATATGACAGCACTGGGGATCTTTATCCTCTCTTCTCCAATAATCAAGTCACTCCCTTTATCAATCAGTCAGTCTTTACTGCTCTCTCTCTCTCCAGATCTTTGGCATAGCCGCTTAGGACATCCTGCCGCTACTGTGCTTAAATCATTAAATCATAAAAACTTCATTAATTGTAATAAGGCTTGTAAAACTTATTGTTCTTCTTGTCCTTTTGGGAAACATTCTAAATTATCATTTTATGATACTCTTTCGTACACTTTGCTACCTTTTGATATTATTCACAACGATCTTTGGACATCACCTGTTGTTAGTTCTTGTGGCCACTGTTATTATGTTCTTTTTCTTGATGATTATAGCAAATTTTTGTGGACATTCCCCATTGCCAAAAAGTCACAAGTTAAACACTTATTCAAATATTTTCATGCTCTAATCAAAACTCAATTTGAACGTAATATTAAAACATTCCAATGTGACAATGGTATAGAATACATCAATGGCACCTTTAAACAATTCTTTGATCATAATGGGATGTTATTCCTCCTTTCTTGTCCCTACACCTCTCCTCAAAATGGCAATGCCGAACGACGCATTAAATCAATAAACAACATCATTCGTGCTTTGCTTGCTACTGCCTCAATGCCACCTTCTTTTTGGCATCATGCTTTAGAAATGGCAACATATCTTCTTAACATACTTCCAACTAAAGTCTTAGAATTTCAATCTCCCACCCAAATTCTATAACAATGCGATCCCAAATACTCGAAATTGCGTGTATTTGGCTGCCTATGTTTTCCTTTGTTTCCGACCACTTCTATCCACAAATTGCAAGCTCGATCCACTCCATGTGCTTATCTTAGTCCCACTCCCAACCATAGAGGCTCAAAGTGTTAAGATATGACAAGCAGCAAAATCATTATTTGTCATCATGTGAAATTCAATGAGACCGAATTCCCTTTCGCACAAACTCACAAAACCACAAATACAATGTATGATTTTTTAACTACCAATATTTCTAATTCTTTATTGAATTATTTGCATTCCACTTTAAAGCCTCCTAACATAACTGAGTCCACACCTTATTCTAGCCCACTACATCAGCCTCCTCTTACTGGGCCACGACCTCAAGAGGACCCACTTGCATCCTCTTATGTTGCGCCACTAGCCCCTACGGGCTCAGTTCCTTCACAATTCTCTTCATGTGCTGTCAACACTCAGGTTGGTCGGCAAAATCAGCGAAGCCCACATCCCACTCCACTTCTTTTCAGTCCACAAACACAAACAACTCACCCTACTCAATCCGCTGCCCAATCTCAAAATTCTAGGTCAACGACATTTCTTTCCCCAAACACCTCCATTACGACTGCTCAATCGAACCAAGCGCAAAGCCCACAAAGTTCACCTCAACCTAACAACCCCCATATTACCTCGTATGACAACCCAAGCGATGGATGGCATTTTTAAACCAAATCCTAAATACACTACCAGTTTACATACATCCACGACAAATATATCCCCTATACCTAAGGACCCTGTTAGTGCTCTTCATGACCATAACTGGAATAGTGTAATGTTGGATGAATTCAATGCTTTAATTGATAATAAGACATGGGAGTTAGTGCCTAGGCCACCTAATGTGAATGTAATCCAGTTTATGTGGATTTTTCGTCACAAGTACAAATCTGATGGTTCTTTTGAGCGGCATAAAGCCCGTCTTGTAGGTGATGGTAAAACTCAGCAACAAGGTATTGATTGTGAAGAAACATTTAGCCCAGTGGTTAAACCAGCAACCATACGAGCAGTTCTTAGTATCGCTCTTTCAAGATCTTGGCACATTCATCAATTGGATGTCAAGAATGCCTTCTTACATGGTCATCTTAATGAGACTATCTACATGCATCAGTCAATGGGGTTTCGAGACAAGAGACATCCAAATCATGTGTGTTTGCTAAAAAAATTTCTATGTGGTTTAAAACAAGCTCCTCAGGCTTGGTATCAGCGATTTGCAGACTTTGTTGCATCCATTGGATTTACTCATAGTAAATTTGATCACTCTTTGTTCATTTACGGACAAGGTTCAGATATGGCATATATAATGTATGTTGATGACATAATTCTTACTGCTTCTTCAAATCATTTGCGCAATTCTTTCATTACTCTCTTGAGTTCATAATTTGCTATGAAGGATCTTGGTCAGTTAAGTTTTTTTTTTGGGTATTGCTGTTACTTGCCTTACAAATGGCTTATTTCTATCTCAGAAAAAGTATGTTGCAGATATCATTGATAGAGCTGGAATGTCTAACTGCAGTCCTTGTCCTACTCCTGTGGACACTAAAGCTAAACCTAGTGCTACTAAGGATGCCCCGTATGAGGATCCTACTAAGTATCGTCGTCGTGCGGGTGCTCTTCAGTATCTTACCTTCACAAGGCCTGATATTTCTTATGTTGTACAACATGTGTGCCTTCATATGCATGATCCGAGAGTTGAGCACATGACTGCTCTCAAGCGCATCTTGTGCTATATTCATCGTACAATATCTTATGGTTTGCATTTGCACAAGTCTTCTATTGACAAACTTATCGACTATACAGATACTGATTGGGGTGGAAGCCCGGATACTAGACGCTCCACCTCAGGTTATTGTGTATTTCTTGGAGATAATCTTATTTCTTGGTCCTCTAAACGTCTGCCTACATTGTCTCGTTCCAGTGCAGAAGCTGAGTACAGAGGAGTTGCTAATATTGTCTCCGACTCATGTTGGATCAGAAATTTGCTATTAGAGTTGCATGTTCCCATTCAGAAAGTCACCTTAGTTTATTGTGATAATGTAAGTGCGATCTACTTATTTGGTAATCCAGTTCAGCATCAATGCACAAAACACATTGAAATGGATATTCACTTTGTCCGTGAAAAAGTAGCTAAAGGCAAAGTTCGAGTCCTCCATGTCCCATCCCGTTATCAAATTGCTGATATTTATACAAAAGGTCTTCCTCGTGTGCTATTTGACGAATTTTGAGACAGCCTCAACGTCCGACAATGGCTTGTTTCGACTGCGGGGGAGTGTTAGAATAATTAATACATGGTATTTATGTTAATAATATGTTACATAAATAAATGGTGGAAGATTTGTACTACAATAATTAATATATGGTATTTATGTTATTAATATATTAGAAAAATACCATATATTAATGGTAGAAGATTTGAAGATCTATCATTGGTTATATATGTTATTATATATTACACATGGTAATATATAATAACACTAATGACAGAAGAATAAATGCTTGTTATTTATGTAATATATTTATGTAAACATTGGAGCCCTAAATGCCTACAAAAAGGGGCTGACAAATAATGAAAGGCAAGGAAGAAATTTGAAATCTTACAGAAGACTAGTTTGTATGGATACCAACAAGGTTAAAGAGACTTGGCTTAATTATGCATATACGTTAATTGAAATTAATTTTAATATTAAATATCCTCAAATAGTCCAAGGACTAAATTATACTGGTGTTGAGCTTGATATTCCAGCTGCATATGAGTATAATACAAGACCTTGTGAGAGTCGAAAAGTTTATGGCCATAATACTAGGAATTATATTAGCTATACTCATAAGTTATGGCAACATAAACATGAAACTACCAATACTTAGAACCATAAAAATAAGAATGCAAAAAAGAGTAAAACAAAAGATACCACTAATAAAGTATATCGTGTTTTCGTTTAGCTATAACTAACCCCTAGGGTTTCATGGTTAATTTTTTAATCTCTCTTGCCGGTTGTATTAGCCATTACATTTAACACTATATATGTTGTAAAATTACATTACACAAATAATGTAACATTGCATTGTAAACAAGTAATGTAACATTGCATTGTAAACAAGTAATGTAACATTGCAAATATAAGCAATAAAATCTACTTCTCACTGTTCTTAACATGGTATCAAAACCCAGTGCCTAAGGTCATCCTTTTTTTTATCATCATTCATCTCGTAAAGATGGTGAGGATGCTCTTGAAACACCACGTAAAATACATATAAACATTAATAATAAATAAATAATTCAAAATAAGCAATTAAATAATAAGGCTGGTAAATGAGATTTTGCAACTTCAAAAATTTGGCTATGAAATTCTTTTATTCGGATTCATGGCGAAATTCTGAATCGTTTTCAAATAAATATGCTGAAAAAAGGTCAATGTATGAAGAAGTTATGAACAAATGAATTTGGGCAATAAACGCTGAAAGTGTATATATATAATTTAATGGGTAATATATATATATATATATATATATATATATATGTGTGTGTGTGTGTGTGTGTGTGTGTGTGTGTCCAAAATATATTCAAAAAAAAGAGGGAGAATTTGAATTTTGAAATAAAGAAAGATCATGGGGGACAAAGGATATTGTATATAAGGAATAAGATTAAGGGATTAAAGAACGTATTAATTAAAATAAACACCTCAGCACCACAGTGTTATTGGTCGTTCCAACCCGCAGGGAGTCTACGGCCCCCTTAAGAGGGGTGTCGACCGCCGCTCGACTGCTTGGCGGCTGGATAGCCCAATAAATCTGTGTGGTTAGGTTTTTTTTAGAGAGGATATATACAAATAAAAGGCCTGCATTAAATCAAACTAATCCAACGGTCTACGCTCATATATGCAACTATATATATCCCCTTATATCACACATTAGAACCCTAACCATTATCTATCCCTACCTCCATGCTGCCTCTTTGCCATTACTAAATTCCAGAGAAAATAAAAGAAAAAGGTTAAGGATTTCTTCTATTCCTCCAACTCTATTCTTAACCTCTCTTTATTCTAATTCATATAGGTTTAGTGTTATTGTAACGACCCAGGGGTTTTCGGCCCCCAAAATCGACATAAATACTTTACCATATCTCATGCCGATCCCCCAAAGCACCGAGAACACTGGAACGTTTATGGAAAGAAGTTAGAGGGTGAGATAAGAAAGAAATATAAGAATAGAAGAAGAAGAATCAACACGACACAGAGTCTCACATTGCAGCGGAACAAAATATAATATAGAAATAAATCTTTTATTGAGAGCTTTAAATAAAACTTACAATCATCAGAGTACATTAACACACCTGGACAGTTATAATAATCTGCCCTTATATACAACACAGCGGAATAATATCATACGTCTGAACTCTTCCTGTAACAACCCGTATTTTCAATAACCTATTATGACATAAATCGAGGCAGAATTTAATTCTAAAAAAAAAAAATCTGAATCAAGGGAAACGGGCTACGCCATTGCGTTCGTCTCGGAAAAATACGCGAAATAGAGTCCGAGTTTTCGAAAATCGGAGTCCGTATGACCCGATTAAGGCCCAACGAAGCTTTCAGAAAATTCCTAAGTAAAAACAGATTTCAAATTCAAATCTGAAATTGGGAATTGGGCCAGTTTGGGCCAGGCGGGAAAAATTCCCGCCACAGTACCCAAGTCGACAACCCTGTCGACTTGGGAGTCGACTGGGTCTGACCAGGTCGACAGCCCTGTCGACTTGGCTCAGACGCCCAGTTCTGCCTGGTGCACCAGTTTGGGTTTGTGTTGAGCTTGGGGGCCAGATTCGATTTGGAGGGTTGAGATGGGAACTAGGGTTTAATCCTATGGTCTAAATCACTAGCCTAATCTATAAATAAGACCCTAACCTACCCTAAATCATCATTAATCTATCCTACAACTAAACTATGGCAAAATCAATCCTCTCATGGCCTCCACTCTCTTCATACAATTCCTAAATCAATTTCTAAGAGATTTCCATGCATACAAGTGTATTTAGGCTTGTATGATCCTCTTTAGCTTGCATTAATGTCTTGTTTCTCTATATTTGCATCATAAAGGAAGAGTCTTGATCAAAGTTTGCTTGCATTTTTGGGGTTTAATTAGTTGCATAAGGGGTTTCTTACATTTGCTATACTCATTTGAGTTCGCATAAGCATTGTAAGCCCTATTCCTCTCATACTTGAACTTTGAAGTTAAATGCATGATATGCAAGTTGTCATATGTTATGCAAGTTTGTTTATGCAAGTATGATATGCTAGTTGTCATATGTTATGCAAGTTTGTTTATGCAAGTATGATATGCAAGTTATCACATGTTATGCAAGTTTGTTTATGCAAGTATGATATGCAAGTTATCACATGTTATGCAAGTTTGTTTATGCAAGTATGATATGCAAGTTGTCATATGTTATGCAAGTTTGTTTATGCAAGTATGATATGCTAGTTGTCATATGTTATGCAAGTTTGTTTATGCAAGTATGATATGCAAGTTATCACATGTTATGCAAGTTTGTTTATGCAAGTAGGATATGCAAATTGTCATATGTTATGCAAGTTTGTTTATGCAAGTATGTTATGCAAGTTTGGGATGGTCATGTGGTTCATGTTATCATGTTATGCATGCTTTTGGGCCTAAAAATGTAATATGCAAGTGTATGAACACATGAACCTTTCATATGCCACCATGTTGAACTTGTGGCTCTAACACTTTTATGTCATGATTATGCCAAGTTCCCTCTTTCTATCCTTTATGCGCTATGGCGATATGTAAGCGATGGGATTGCGTGTGGGGTTGGGTAAACTTAAAAGACATAAAAACATGAGCTTGGGAATTTACCTATTAAGTTAGGTCTACCCATTGGGAATTTACCTATTAAGTTAGGTCTACCCAATTGCTTGAAAATTTGTAACATTAGGGACATGACGCTTAGAAAAGATAAGTGTGGCCAACTCGAGGTTGGGTTGAGTTTGTAGCGTAAACCTACCCGGAACCGACCGGCCTAACTAGTTGCTAAAAACAATAGGACCCAATGTGAGAAGTTGGTCATGTTGTACCTTGGACCCGAGGTTAGACCAAGTTGTGGTGTAAAGCTACCCGGACCCGCCCGACTTAACTAGTAACCACAACAAAGTCTAATGTGAGAGGTTAAGGCGCATTAATTAATTAATGCCTCGTGATTAGGGTTAAGTCATGGACCATTTAATACTTAACCAATTTGGGCTCGGTAGAGTAATCGGGGTCAAGTCGTGAACTCATAGTTAAACTTAACCAAGTTAATCCATGATTAGTGAAGGGGTTAAACCGTACTTAACCCACTAGAAAAATCCTAGTAATGGGGGTCCACTCTGCAGTAATCCCAAGTTTGTATCATCAAGGCCCTAGAGACTAGGCTAGGGAGGGGGCACGATTACTGGGCTGGAGGTAAGCGACCAAAAGCGACGGTCGAGTGGTACGCCGGTGTAGTTCTGGGCGGACTCTGGTCGTGCACATAGTCCGTAGCCGGAGAAAACAAGCACGGGTACCGGTAGACCGAGACTGTGCACTCATGTTTATGGTGTCCAGGGGTTGACACCCTAGGGCTTGATACACCCGACGGGTGGACCCGGCACAGTTCGACTACATTCATGTTTGGGCCGTATTGACACCAACACGTGACGAGTTAGGCTTAGGGAGCCGATCGACTAGACCGTTGGGTTTGGACCTCGTATGAGGGTCACTTCAGGTTATTGGGCCAAAGCATGGGCCAGGGGGATCAATACTTGTTTATTCAAGCCATGTTAGTTTGCTAGTACATCTGTGGTGCAAAACCTTAGTCCTGATTATGCGATGACACCTTTATATATCATGCCAGTATGTAGTTATCCTTATGTTCATTCCTGCTGCTCATGACAGTTAACTTTATCAGTTTACATTGATTGTAGTAGGGCTTACTCAGTCTTTTTGACTGACCTGTTTTCTTTCGCCTCTTTTCTTCCGTTTCCCCCCTCAGGTTCTCAGGGAGGGAATACAGGAGCTTAGCTTGGATCTTAGCTGCTTTCTGGGACAGCTCATGTATGCTTTGAGCTCGCTATGGGTTTTTTTCCACTTTGGGGATAGCTACTTTATGTTTTTCCTTTTCAGTTTCAGATGATGTTATTTTATGTACTAAACTTGTTTATTTGGGAAATTGACATTATGATGTATTAGACTTGTTTTGAAATGGTTTAAAAATCTTCCGCTGTTTTATCCATGTTATTTACTCAGTTTACTCATATATATATGTTCTTGTTCTGTCTTGATATATCATTATGCATGTTTACCTGATTTAAACACCCCTCCAAAGTCAGAGTGCTTGCAAGAGACACCCTGGTGGAGGTGGGGTGTTACATTTGGTATCAGAGCATATGGTTTACGAGAAGGAACAAAAAGGTTTTTAGAAAAACTGTTGGAAAACTATTTTCAAAACCAAGTATAAAGTATTTTCCAAAGAAAAGTCTAGTTTATTTTAAAAGGTTATTCCCCAAGAAGCCATTAGAAAAATCCCTTCGTTGTTCTCCATTCTGAATCTGTCTTTTTCTTTTTTTTCAGTATGGCTGATAACTTTGTTATTCCGGACGGAGTGCATGTACCCGTTTGGTATAGGAGACTTTTGGAGGCTAGGGCGACCGAAGCCGGCCCCGCCTCCGGTAGTTAATATTCCTCCTCCTCCCGTTGCTAATGTTCCTCCTCCACCTGTTGCTGAGGTTCCTCTTCCTCCTCCCCCTCAGCATCCTCAGGCTGACTTCGCAAAGATTTGCAAAGATTTCAAAGCAATGGGTGGCAAGAACTTTCAAGGCACTGAGACTTTTGCAGAGGCCAGAAATTGGTTGAAAGAGACTGAGGATTTGTTTGCTATCTTTGGGATAGATGATCAGAGGAAGATCTTGTTGGCGATTTGGCTTATGAAGGATGAAGCCGCTTATTGGTGGGAAGTCACCAATGGTACTAGGCCTATTGAGACTTAGGCCGATCTCAAGGCAAGGTTCATGCTTAAGTTTCTATCTTCCGCTGAGGAGAATCTGCAGATGGAGAGATTCATAACTTTGAAGCAAGGAGATATGTCTGTCAAAGAATATGTGAACAAGTTCAATCAGTTAGCTCGTTTTGGCTTGGATATGGTGAATACTCCTCAGAAGAAGGCTCTTCGTTTTGCTAGAGGGTTAAATGAGCCGTTGCAGGGATTGGCCATGTCACATATTCCTCATGGGGCCACGTTTGAGAGTTTGGTTGATATGGCGTTACTTCAGGGAGATGTCAAGAAGAATGATACTCAAGTCAAGAAGACCGATTCCCAGGGAAAGGGAAATCAGGGCAATACTAGTGGTCAAAGCGGTCAAGGCAATCAGAACAAGAACAAGGGTCAAGGCAACAAGGGGAACAACAACAAGGGCAAGAACAACAAGGAGAAGTGCCATTATTGCGGCACAGTTGGGCATCTTATTAAGGATTGTAGGAAGAGAAAAAGAAAGAATGGTGAATGCTTTTTATGCGGTAAGGCTGGACATCTCAGCAAGGATTGCCCGAAGAAACAGGGGCAAGGCCAGGGTCAGACTCAGCGTGCTGGACCCTCAGGAGGGCAAGTTCATGCCCTCGCTACCGCTTCAGTTCCCGATCGAGGTAGTATTTCTGTTGAGAGCCTTGTATATATTTCTGATTTTCCAGTTCATACCTTGTTTGATTCTGGTGCATCGCATAGCTTTATCTCATTTGATCTTGTTGATAGTTTGCACCTTAGTACTAGCTTGGTAGATGATCCCGTCTGTGTCTCAAATCCTATTGGGGGTTCCGCCCATTTGTCTATGATATGTGGGGATTTGAGGATCTCTATACTGAGTGTAGAGTTCTTGTGCAGTGCTTATGTTCTTGGTTTCAGGGGATACGGATTGATATTGGGCATGGATTGGCTGTCCAGATATGGAGCCATTCTTAATTGTGAGCATAGGGTTGTGAGGCTCGTGACTCGCCTCGGGAACACCCTAGAGATTTCTTGTGATCCGAGAGGTCCCGTCATGTTGTGCTATCTTGAATCACTCGACTCGTCAATGGAAACTCTTCAGTCTGTGAGAGTGGTTCGAGAGTATCCGGATGTTTTCGATGAAGTTAGGGGGTTTCTCCCTAAGCGAGAGATTGATTTCCGCATTTATCTGGTGGATAATGCAAAGCCGGTTTCTTTGCCCGTTCGGCACATGGCTCCACGTGAAAGGCGGGAGCTAAGCAAGCAAGTGAAAGAGTTGCTTGAGAAGAACTTCATCAGACGAAGTATATCTGAGTGGGGAGCGCCTGTGGTATTTGCTACCAAGGCGGATGGTTCTCTCCGACTATGTGTCGACTATCGAGAGTTGAATAAGCTGACTAAGAAGAACAGACACCCGTTACCAAGGATCGATGATCTCTTTGACCAGCTTGTCGGTGCTTCTGTTTTCTCTCAGCTTGATCTTGCTACAGGATTCCATCAGCTCAGGGTAGCTGAGGATAGTATAGACAAGACTGCGTTCAGAACTCCAGACGGATTCTTTGAGTGGCTTGTCATGCCATTCGGCTTGACAAATGCACCCGCATATTTCGTGGACTTGATGAGTAGGGTGTTCAGGGAGTTCTTGAACAAGTTTGTCGTGGTCTTCGTAGATGATATTTTGGTCTTCTCTAAGGATGAGGAAGAGCATGCAAGGCACCTCGGGGAGGTGATGGATACGCTTAGAGCGCATCAGTTGAAGGCCAAGTTCTCCAAGTGTCACTTTTGGAGAAGGGAAGTTAGATTCCTTGGGCATATAGTGTCTAAGCAGGGCTTAGCGGTGGATCCCGCTAAGGTGGTTGCAGTTCAAGATTGGAAGACTCCAAGGAATGCAACCGAAGTGAGAAGTTTTCTAGGTCTTGCGGGTTTTTATCGGAAGTTCATCAAGGACTTCGCGAAGATTTCTGCTCCTCTCACTAAATTGACGAAGAAGAATTTAGTTTTTGCTTGGAGCATAGAATGCGAGCTTGCTTTTCAGAAGCTCAAGAGAGCTCTTACATCAGCACCTGTTCTAGCTCTGCCCGATGGAGGGAAGTTATTTACAGTATATACCGATGCATGTGGCACGGGGTTGGGAGCTGTTCTGATGCAAGAAGGAAGGGTGATATGCTTTGGCGGTAGACAACTCAAGGTGCATGAGAAGAATTATCCCACTCATGACTTAGAGTTGGCAGCAATAGTATATGCACTCAAGACTTGGCGCCATTATCTTCTGGGAGAAAGATTTGAGCTTTATACCGATCACAAGTCATTGAAGTATCTTTTTTCTCAGAAGGATCTGAATCTGAGGCAGCAAAGATGGATGGAATTCTTGGCGTCCTATGATTTCGAGATAGCTTATACCCCTGGCAAGGGGAATGTGGTAGCTGATGCATTGAGTAGAAGAAGGTTGACCCTAAGTCCTCTATTCATTGAGATGAAGAATTTAGAGTATGTGGCAACCTTTGATTTCTCTTTGGTGGTTGAGTCGATGACCGGTTCTTTAGCATCTCTGGAACTCAGGTCTACCCTTCTTGATCAAGTTGGGGCTTCGCAGAGAGAAGACCCTCAGATAGTTGAGATTATGGATAAGCTGGTTCGAGGAGAGACGTCTAGTCATCTCGCTCGATATTCTGTCGATGGCAAGGGTTGGCTGAGGAGAGATGGAAGATTATGTGTCCCCATGGTAGAAGATTTAGTGAGAAAAGTTCTTGAGGAAGCACATCGCTCTAAGTTGACTATACATCCGGGCGGAGATAAGATGTATAGAGATATGAAGCGTATTTTCTTTTGGCCCGGGATGAAGAAGGATGTGGCAGAGTTTGTCTCTAGATGTATCATTTGCCAGCAAGTCAAGGCCGAGTCAAAGAAGCCCGGTGGGCTATTGCATCCTCTAGATGTTCCGCTTTGGAAGTGGGAGAGTATTTCCATGGATTTCATCGATGGGCTACCAAGGTCAAGGAAAGGGAATACGAGCATTTGGGTTATTGTAGACAGACTTACGAAGAGTGCTCATTTCATCCCGATAAAGAGCAAGAGGACCGCATCTTGGCTAGCGTCTGTATACCTTCGTGAGATTGTGAGACTTCATGGAGTCCCTTCTAGTATTGTCAGTGACCGTGACCCAATCTTTACAAGTCAGTTCTGGAATAGCTTGCAAGAAGCCATGGGCACGAGGTTGAATCTGAGTACTGCTTATCACCCACAGACGGACGGTCAAACTGAAAGGGTGAATAGGGTACTCGAGGATCTATTGAGGCTTTGTATTCTGAATTTTGGTGGTACTTGGGAAGACCATCTTCCTCTTGTTGAGTTTGCATATAATAACAGTTATTAGGCAAGCATAGGGATGACACCATTTGAAGCTTTATATGGGAGGCCGTGTAAGTCCCCTACATGTTGGTGGGAGACTACAGATAAGCTGATACTTGGGCCTGATATGATCAGAGATACATCCGAGAAAATCGAGTTGATTCGGAGACGGATGAAAGCAGCCCAAGACCGACAGAAATCCTATGCTGATAAGCGGAGAACTGATTTGGAGTTTGATGTTGGGGACATGGTTTTCGTGAAGGTTTCTCCTTTGCGGAAGGTGGTCCGATTTGGAGCCGTTGGGAAGTTAGCACCGAGATTTGTTGGACCCTTCCCTATCATAGAGAGGATCGGGCAGATGGCTTATAAAGTGAAGTAGCCCGAGAAACTTGCCGGAGTGCACGATGTTTTTCATGTTTCGCATCTTCGGAAGTGTTTACATGAATCAGCAGAGGTTGTTGAGCCGAGTGTACTGGAAGATGTGGAAGTGGAGAAAGAAGCTACCTTGAGGAGAGCTCCGATTCGTATCTTGGGGACGGAGACCAAGAAGCTAAGGAATCAAGAGGTCAAGTTGGTGAAGGTTCAATGGGGTGAAGCCGAGGAAGACGCAACTTGGGAAACCGAGGAGAAGATGCGTAGGCTTTATCCATTCCTTTTTGAGGGTACACTCTCAATCTCTTTTCTTTGTTAGCATATCTTTCTCTTTGCTATCCACATTTATCTAGATTATCGTGTTAATCTTGTCATGAGAACCTTAGGAAGAAACCCTTTGGATGAAACATGTGTTTGAAACATGTTATGCTTGATGGTTGCAAGTGGTTGCAAGTGATTGCAAGTTGTTGCTCGTGGATGCATTATACACATTAGGCACTAGATCGGCTCGCACACTCCTCATATTGCATATGCAAGAGTGTTTATGCTTATACATGGATGAAAATTGTGTGTGATCACATGGATGTTGCATATGGGTGTATGTTATGTGCACACATATAGATGGTATACATTATGTTAGGAATTGCATACATATGGATTCATTTCACTAACATAATTTGCATTGATGATATTCGCATTAGATAAGTACATGTACACACACCTTTGCATATGTTCATCCAGCATTTAGAATCTTGTAAGGACAATGATTACTCGTGGATGATGTTTGGAGTAGATGGATGTTTGATGGTAGGATACGTTCTTCCTAACTTGAAGATTTCGGGGACGAAATCCTTTAAGGAGGGGAGAATGTAACAACCCGTATTTTCAATAACCTGTTATGACATAAATCGAGGCAGAATTTATTCTAAAAAAAAAAATCTGAATCAAGGGAAACGGGCTGTGCCATTGCGTTCGTCTCGGAAAAATACGCGAAATAGAGTCCGAGTTTTCGAAAATCGGAGTCCGTATGACCCGATTAAGGCCCAACGAAGCTTTCAGAAAATTCCTAAGTAAAAACAGATTTCAAATTCAAATCTGAAATTGGGAATTGGGCCAGTTTGGGCCAGGCGGGAAAAATTCCCGCCACAGTACCCAAGTCGACAGCCCTGTCGACTTGGGAGTCGACTGGGTCTGACCAGGTCGACAGCCCTGTCGACTTGGCTCAGACGCCCAGTTCTGCCTGGTGCACCAGTTTGGGTTTGTGTTGAGCTTGGGGGCCAGATTCGATTTGGAGGGTTGAGATGGGAACTAGGGTTTAATCCTATGGTCTAAATCACTAGCCTAATCTATAAATAAGACCCTAACCTACCCTAAATCATCATTAATCTATCCTACAACTAAACTATGGCAAAATCAATCCTCTCATGGCCTCCACTCTCTTCATACAATTCCTAAATCAATTTCTAAGAGATTTCCATGCATACAAGTGTATTTAGGCTTGTATGATCCTCTTTAGCTTGCATTAAAGTCTTGTTTCTCTATATTTGCATCATAAAGGAAGAGTCTTGATCAAAGTTTGCTTGCATTTTTGGGGTTTAATTAGTTGCATAAGGGGTTTCTTACATTTGCTATACTCATTTGAGTTCGCATAAGCATTGTAAGCCCTATTCCTCTCATACTTGAACTTTGAAGTTAAATGCATGATATGCAAGTTGTCATATGTTATGCAAGTTTGTTTATGCAAGTATGATATGCTAGTTGTCATATGTTATGCAAGTTTGTTTATGCAAGTATGATATGCAAGTTATCACATGTTATGCAAGTTTGTTTATGCAAGTATGATATGCAAGTTATCACATGTTATGCAAGTTTGTTTATGCAAGTATGATATGCAAGTTGTCATATGTTATGCAAGTTTGTTTATGCAAGTATGATATGCTAGTTGTCATATGTTATGCAAGTTTGTTTATGCAAGTATGATATGCAAGTTATCACATGTTATGCAAGTTTGTTTATGCAAGTAGGATATGCAAATTGTCATATGTTATGCAAGTTTGTTTATGCAAGTATGTTATGCAAGTTTGGGATGGTCATGTGGTTCATGTTATCATGTTATGCATGCTTTTGGGCCTAAAAATGTAATATGCAAGTGTATGAACACATGAACCTTTCATATGCCACCATGTTGAACTTGTGGCTCTAACACTTTTATGTCATGATTATGCCAAGTTCCCTCTTTCTATCCTTTATGCGCTATGGCGATATGTAAGTGATGGGATTGCGTGTGGGGTTGGGTAAACTTAAAAGACATAAAAACATGAGCTTGGGAATTTACCTATTAAGTTAGGTCTACCCATTGGGAATTTACCTATTAAGTTAGGTCTACCCAATTGCTTGAAAATTTGTAACATGAGGGACATGACGCTTAGAAAAGATAAGTGTGGCCAACTCGAGGTTGGGTTGAGTTTGTAGCGTAAACCTACCCGGAACCGACCGGCCTAACTAGTTGCTACAAACAATAGGACCCAATGTGAGAAGTTGGTCATGTTGTACCTTGGACCCGAGGTTAGACCAAGTTGTGGTGTAAAGCTACCCGGACCCGCCCGGCTTAACTAGTAACCACAACAAAGTCTAATGTGAGAGGTTAAGGCGCATTAATTAATTAATGCCTCATGATTAGGGTTAAGTCATGGACCATTTAATACTTAACCAATTTGGGCTCGGTAGAGTAATCGGGGTCAAGTCGTGAACTCATAGTTACACTTAACCAAGTTAATCCATGATTAGTGAAGGGGTTAAACCGTACTTAACCCACTAGAAAAATCCTAGTAATGGGGGTCCACTCCGCAGTAATCCCAAGTTTGTATCATCAAGGCCCTAGAGACTAGGCTAGGGCGGGGGCACGATTACTGGGCTGGAGGTAAGCGACCAAAAGCGACGGCCGAGTGGTACGCCGGTGTAGTTCTGGGCGGACTCTGGTCGTGCACATAGTCCGTAGCCGGAGAAAACAAGCACGGGTACCGGTAGACCGAGACTGTGCACTCATGTTTATGGTGTCCAGGGGTTGACACCCTAGGGCTTGATACACCCGACGGGTGGACCCGGCACAGTTCGACTACATTCATGTTTGGGCCGTATTGACACCAACATGTGACGAGTTAGGCTTAGGGAGCCGATCGACTAGACCGTTGGGTTTGGACCTCGTATGAGGGTCACTTCAGGTTATTGGGCCAAAGCATGGGCCAGGGGGATCAATACTTGTTTATTCAAGCCATGTTAGTTTGCTAGTACATCTGTGGTGCAAAACCTTAATCCTGATTATGCGATGACACCTTTATCTATCATGCCAGTATGTAGTTATCCTTATGTTCATTCCTGCTGCTCATGACAGTTAACTTTATCAGTTTACATTGATTGTAGTAGGGCTTACTCAGTCTTTTTGACTGACCTGTTTTCTTTCGCCTCTTTTCTTCCGTTTCCCCCCTCAGGTTCTCAGGGAGGGAATACAGGAGCTTAGCTTGGATCTTAGCTGCTTTCTGGGACAGCTCATGTATGCTTTGAGCTCGCTATGGGTTTTTTTTCACTTTGGAGATAGCTACTTTATGTTTTTCCTTTTCAGTTTCAGATGATGTTATTTTATGTACTAGACTTGTTTATTTGGGAAATTGACATTATGATGTATTAGACTTGTTTTGAAATGGTTTAAAAATCTTCCGTTGTTTTATCCATGTTATTTACTCTGTTTACTCATATACATATGTTCGTGTTCTGTCTTGATATATCATTATGCATGTTTACCTGATTTAAACGCCCCTCCAAAGTCAGAGTGCTTGCAAGAGACACCCTGGTGGAGGTGGGGTGTTACACTTCCAGCCCGTCTCTTCACAGCATTCGATAACCTAAACCTGTATACTCCGGGCTAACCCGAGCATTTACAAAACACCGGGTCAGTCTGGTGAACCAGAGTGAGATAAACTCGTACAATATTAAGAGTAAATCATCCAATCATGATTTTAGAGTTCAAAATTTTTCAAAAGAAAAGGATAATCGTAAGACCAAATCCACACATAAACACGGACGGTTTTTACCTTACGATAACCCAAAACAGTATGAAAACAATATCTTTCCTGATATTATAATAATGTCTAAATACAAGTAAATAACAATCTAGTGGAACGCTTGCATCTCACGCTCCACATATATAGTATACAATCAAAACCGCAGGCGCTTATTGGAGATTGGATTCCAACTTTGACAAAGTATGGGACCATCTGCCGATCGTGTATCTCTAGAGGCGAATACATTGGGTTCAACAAGAATGTCTTGCAACCCGGCCCACACATGACCGACCACTCATTTCGCTTGATTGTATCGAATGTATATCACCAACGGTTGGGATCAGCAACCGTTTCCCGGAAAGAACAGCATTGATAGATTTAAGAACAAAAGGAATTTCTCTAGATAGGTGATTATACACCCTAATGGGAACGACCCACATAGTCATGCTGCCTGCCCGATTTTTGTCATTTCCCGGTTGTGAGGCTTGAGGTTTGAATTAACTTCTCTGATAGCAAAACACCATTCACTTTGTATGCCACATCGTCAGATCCTCCAGAACAATCACTAGTTGACGTCCACAAAAATACCCTGGTCGGGAGCGACCCAACCGTGATACGTTTGAAGAAATCAACGTACATGACCCCTTTGGAAATACTCTGTTAGACATTCGTCCATACAAGTCATCCAGGATCAGGATGAACCGAAGGCACCCTCCTACTGCATCCCAGGAATCACCCTAAAGATCAGTAGCAAGCAGTCCTTGAAATCCGTAGATTCCAATCACGACAGAATCACTATTGAAATATCTCTGGCCGCTAAACCAGAGAAATCAAATCAGTAGTTCTTCCGCTCATGAAGATCGACGGTCTTCAATTGCTCCATCTTCAATAATCTACTTTCACGTAATTGGTGGTCGGAATGGTTTCCGAATATAAATTCGATCCCGGTCTTTCCGTACCAACGATCGTATGGGTCAGGTTTGATAGTTGGTGATTTAACTATCAAATAAATAATTGTGAGAATAACATGGGTTTACATGTTCAGTACCAGCACTACATGGCCTCTTTGAAATGATTAACGATAGTTAAATTTAAACTCTTAAATATTTCATCATTTCAAATATAACTTATTTGATATATAAGATTACAATTTCCAAACTATTTCACTTCAGTATTAAAGAAAATATCATATTCAATTCTTTATTCTACTATCGTTTCAAACCTATTACTAATTCATTTCCATATTGGGAAAACGACTCATCTTATTTCAAGTAAAACAACGTTATAATCTCCTTTATTTTATCACTTGAAAAAAACTAACTATTTTTCTCTTAGTATAAATCATTCCCAAAACTTAACCCTTTCAATTTCCTTTAATCTCGAAAATACCATTTTAACTTTCCACCATCCCCTTTTTATTTCTTTTGCTTTGGACATTTTATATATAAATGCCAAATTCTTCCACTTCCGATACTTGGGAAAAATCTTATTATATATTCTCGACCCTTTCATTTACATCCCGTTATTTTTTTCCCATATGAAAAAAATAAATTATTTCTCTCCTTTCACATTACAAACTAATATCATCCTTAGATAATCCCGAGATCGTTCAAGTTGGGGTATTTATTTACCTCTCAGACCTTGATCAACCACGTTCTCATCTTCAGATGGACACCAGTTGTAATTTAAAAGCCGATCTTTATATTAACATCAAACACATCTCATCTAACTGTTTTATAAAACTTCTTACTTTGAAAATCTCTTTCTCGAGTATAACTATCGTTTCTTAATTCATGGATTAAGAAATCGTTTACTAGATATCACCTTTCCTTTGCTTCTTTAAACGATACATTTCGTTGCTCTGATTTTTGTCAATCCAAGGCATGACTACCTCATTAACCAATTTCAAATAATGCTTTATTTAAATTAATTAAGAATATAATTAACTTATATAATTTCTTTTAATTTACCTCTCAACACGATTATTCAAATCTATAACATTAAGTGAATTTCTACTCATTCGCTCACAAATCTGATAAATATCAGAAATTTCCTTTATAAAATCAATTATAAGCTCGATTCATAAATAATAAATATTTTTCCTTTTTAATTCAAAATAATAGGTTTAAAAGAAATCTATTTTTAGTTATAAAATAAATTTTATAACTTTATCTCGTCGATTTACCTGACGGTAGATCGATATTAATAAAACGGTTAATTCATAGGCCATGTACTGTCAATTACTCAACTAATGGTACCCATTTGTTTAAACCAAACAAATGCTGAATTTCAGGTCAATATTCAATAGCTAAATCAATCATCTAATCAAACAATTCAATTCAAATAAATAATGGTCTCATAACAGTCTATAACGACAATTCAATATCAACCCCAACAATCAATCAAAACAATTCATTTATTAAAACACGTTTATTTTATAAACTTGACCAATAAGGTAAGTTACCTTAATTGGGACCAATCGTTAAAATAACGATTTGTTTTCACTGAAATTAAACGACGTTTAATTTCATCAGTTCAAACCATATATGAATATATATCAACAACCAGTCAAATCATTAGCAACCATAACACACAAAAATAAAAACGCAACTTATAAAATATAAGTGGGAAGAACTGAGTGAGTTTATCACCTTGATTTGATTTGGTGTTTAAACGGCTTGATTGAATTAAAATAAACATTTGTTTAATTTAATTAAAACCTATGTTGCTCTCATCTTCGTCTAACTAGTCCCAGCATGAAGTGTTACCCAACATGATCTCACCGTAGTCGATTTCACCGAACTATGATAATATAGGACAAAGATATACATGTTATAAGTATACGAACTAAATTGAAACAATAAATTTTTAGATTTTTTTATTTAGTTCCTAAGATATGAATTACCAAACCAAATTATTCGTTTTATGTTAAACCACTATACTTGGAAATAATATATGTAGGCCGATTATTTCTGTTACTAATTTGATCATCCTTTATTTCCATTCGTTCAATAATCTAACCTTGTTTTGTTAAACCTAAACATACTATTTGAATCAAATAGACTTTTAAATCAAAAGAGCTTGGGCCTTACTTAATTATTCTCAGCCCATACCGAAACAGACCAGGCTCGCACCCCTCATCCACTTAAAACCCTACGTCCCTTTCTGCTCCTCACAATTTCAGCCGCCACCAAAAAGAAAAGAGAACGAAAACCCTCCCTGTCAAAAATCTGCTCCTCTTTCATCGATGGACGCTGCTCCTCAAAACGACTCACCGCCGCCACCATATCACGACACTGGACTTCGAGCCTGCCACCCCGAGATCGCTAGAGCCTTGGGCCTCCATCCCGACCTGCCTTCCACCCAACAACTGACGGTGGACCCCGCAATCGGTGTTAAACCACTACGATAACTCCTTAAACGGCCGAGACTCCAACTGCTCAAGACTCCATCTCAGATCCGAAACCCTAGGTCTTCAACGCATCAGGAACTCCGTTAAGACATGCTTCCAGATAAGTAATTTACTCGATTTTTACTTCCGGTATTATCCTTGTTTTGATTTTTGTGGTTACGAATTGGGTTTTCTTCACTGGTTGTGTTCTTAAACGAAATGTGGATGTGAATTTATACTTGTAGGACATTGATCACCAAGTAATAGGATTATAGGATTTCGTCTTTGGGCTAGGTCTGTATTGATTTTTCATTTCGATGTTGTGTGTGATGGACTGTGGTACTTAGCAGAAAACGTGAAGATATTTTGTTGCCTTTTCACGCACTGTTTTTGCTCAGAGATGAACATGGATCGAACTGTCCCTACTTAGATTAGGTTCAGCTATGAATTGTCCATTCGCATTGTACATTGTCTGTGTACATCACATTGAATGGTTCATTTCGGTTCAGCTTTGAACTGATGTACATATATAAATGTCAGACAAGATTTTGTACATAAGATTTTCTAACTACATTTGTATATTAGCTGTTTCGATTTGATGATGTAAAGATTTGATTTACTGTTCATTGTCTAAGAAATTTTGGGTTTTCTAAATGTAGATCTATTTCGATCCTGCAGCTTTGATGGTATATTTTATGTTTTTTTCTTTTATATGGATTTGATGAATAAAAGTGTATCTTTGTGGATTGGATGTTTCAATTTCTCTTGAATGGTTTGTGTACTGTTTTTGGTGGATTGAGTTGTGCATTTAATTGTTCCCATGTGGTATTTTTCTCATTGGAACTCTTTCAACTCTACACACACACACACACACACACACACAAATATATATATATATATATATATATATATCTAGCTATTTATAGTTGTCTCCTCTTTTTTCCAGGTTGATTTTCTGATGGCGCTAGTGGTGCTTTGATGGCTGCACTACTAGGCAGTGAGGATTTTGTTGGATTTCCATGTACTAATTTTGCTCAGATTAATACAGCAAATTTTGAGTTGTTCCTATGTAGAATAGGTGTAGCTACGAATTGTTTATTCATATGGTCAATTCATATTGTCTTCTGTTTGTGTACAGTTCAAATTGTTTATTCCATTTCGCAAATTTGAGTTGTGACATTGTATGGCTGAACAGGATTTGTACCAAGATTTATATATATACATGTGTTGTTATTTCTATATTGTTCTGTTACTTTTTTCTTTCTTTCTTTATCTTGATTTTCTTATGTAAAAAAAATGTATGGGAGTGAAGTTGTTGCAATATTTACTGTTTCCTATCAGTTGTTCCACTGTTCTTCTGAGTTGTGCTATACTCGATTTTATAAATACACGTTTGTTTTTCTTAGCCATTCGGCTTGGTGGATGCGATGCAAAGTATATACATATATATATATATGCTTAGTTTGTGTATTCTGATTATTTTAAACTTATACAATATCCATATGGTATAACAAACAGTCGAATTAAATAATGATAACCAAAAAAAAATCAAGTATATTCAAATGGAACATCATATAACTTCAAATAAGTCCCAGGTAGATTTCAAACTCGATATTCAAAAATTTGGGTTTAAATGATAAATATATATAGAAATCCTTATTTAATTTATTAAAATTTCCATAGCGACTATTCGAAAATTTGAACTGGACATAACTAACCAATTATAACACGAAATCTCGGTTTTCCTCTTCCATACGAAAAATATAAACAAATCGATTCGAACGTTTCTGGTTTCACAGAACTCCGACTTAAAACGGATTCTGTATATTCAATTGAAGTTTAGAACGAAATTTACGAACTATCGCGCCATTTCTAGTTCATTTATAATTATATATAAATTATAACGTTCGAACTTCGTTTTATAAACGGAATATATTTTAAATCCATTCTAAATAAATATTTAATATAATAAAATAAATTAAATATGTGACTGCCAAAAACACGGGACATTACATTCTTCCCCCCTTAAAATAATTTCGTCCTCGAAATTGCTAAGGTAAGAAAAATGTTGCGAATCCCATAAATTTTAAAATATATTTAAATAACACTTCATTTATCGACTAGTATAACTATATGGATTTTCAAAATCAAACTGGTGATACCAATTCCTTTGCAAATACAGAGCTGAATCATTCAGTTTCAACTTATATGCAGTTTCATTTCAATTATATTAGACTAAAATTCATTTACTGGGTTTTCAGTTTGTTTAATCCTTTATTAATCCATGGATGAAATATATTCAACCAATCTGACAAATAGTCAACGATAAATCAACAACCAAGGCACATCAAACTCCATTAAATCAACTGAATCCATATTCAATACTACTATTTAATTTCATTAACTATATTTGAACATCCACCAATTTATATTCAATTGATTTCTATTTAATTATTATTCATTAAATTTCCAAATTCCAATCAACTTTATTTAATTTCAACATTATTCCTTAATTTAAATATCAATATCATTATTAATTTGATTATACTTAACCTAGTTAAGTTCCTATTCAAAATTTTAACCAAATTTTGTATTCCATTCAAATCAGTCAACACACCATATCTAAATAAATTTGAGAAAATTATTTCTTTTCTATACAAAAATAAATTTCGGGTAAAATTATTTCATTCACCCTCTTTACAAAACAATATTGTATCCCTTACCAGTTCAACGCTTTTCAACACTTGAACTGATTTAAAATACAATACAAAACATTTGTATATAAAATTTACAATTACGCTCTCATATATATATACTCAAACTAAATCTAGGGTGTTACTAATTCCATCTCTATCGAGTTACACCACAGAGCCAAGGCTGTTACTAAACCAATAGCTCTGATACCACTGTAACGACCCAGGGGTTTTCGGCCCCGAAAATCGACATAAATACCTTACTATATCTCATGCCGATCCCCCAAAGCACCGAGAACACTGGAACGTTTATGGAAAGAAGTTAGAGGGTGAGATAAGAAAGAAAGAAATATAAGAATAGAAGAAGAAGAAGAATCAACACGACACAGAGTCTCACATTGCAGTGGAACAAAATATAATATAGAAATAAATCTTTTATTGAGAGCTTTAACTAAAATTTATAATCATCAGAGTACATTAACACACCTGGACAGTTATAATAATATGCCCTTATATACAACACAGCGGAATAATATCATAAGTCTGAACTCTTCCAGCCCGTCTCTTCACAGCATTCGATAACCTAAACCTGTACACTCCGGGCTAACCCGAGCATTTACAAAACACCGAGTCATTCTTGTGAACCAGAGTGAGATAAACTCGTATAGTATTAAGAGCAAATCATCCAATCATGATTTTAAAGTTCAAAATTTTTCAAAAGAAAAGGATAATCGTAAGACCAAATCCACACATAAACACGGACGGTTTTTACCTTACGATAACCCAAAATAGTTTGAAAACAATATCTTTCTTGATATTATAATAATGTCTAAATACAAGTAAATAACAATCTAGTGGAACGCTTGCGTCTCACGCTCCACATATATAGTATACAATCAAAACCGCGTGCGCTTATTGGAGATTGTATTCCAACTTTGACAAGGTATGGGACCACCTGCCGATCATGTATCTCTAGAGGCGAATACACTGGGTTCAACAAGAACGTCTTGCAACCCGGCTCACACATGACCGACCACTCATTTCGCTTGAGTGTATCGAATGTATATCACCAACGGTTGGGATCAACAACCGTTTCCCGGAAAGAACAGCATCGATAGATTTAAGAACAAAAGGAATTTCTCTAGATAGGTGATTATACACCCTAATGGGAGCGACCCACATAGCAATGCTGCCTGCCCGATTTTTGTCATTTCCCGGGTGTGAGGCTTGAGGTTTGAATTAACTTCTCTGATAGCACAACACCATTCACTTTGAATGCCACATCGTCAGATCCGTCAGAACAATCACTAGTTGACGTCCACTAAAATACCCTGGTCGGGAGCGACCCAACCGTGATACGTTTGAAGAAATCAACGTACATGACCCCTTTGGAAATACTCTATCAGACATTCGTCCATACAAGTCATCCAGGATCAGGATGAACTGAAGGCACCCTCCTACTACATCCCAGGAATCACCCTAAAGATCAGTAGTGAGCAGTCCTTGAAATCTGTAGATTCCAATCACGACAGAATCACTGTTGAAATATCTCCGGCCGCTAAACCAGAGAAATCTAATCAGTAGTTCTTCTACTCATGAAGATCGACGGTCTTCAATTGCTCCATCTTCAATAATCTCCTTTCACGTATTCGCTGGTCGGAATGGTTTCCGAATATAAATTCGATCCCGGTCTTTCCGTACCAACGATCGTATGGGTTAGGTTTGATAGTTGGTGATTTAACTATCAAATAAATAATTGTGAGAATAACATGGGTTTACTAGTTCAGTACCGGCATTACATGTCCTCTTCGAAACGATTAACGATAGTTAAATTTAAACTCTTAAATATTTCATCATTTCAAATATAACTTATTTGATATATAAGATTACAATTTCCAAACTATTTCACTTCAGTATTAAAGAAAATATCATATTCAATTCTTTATTCTACTATCTTTTCAAACCTATTACTAATTCATTTCCATATTGGGAAAACGACACATCTTATTTCAAGTAAAACAATGTTATAATCTCCTTTATTTTATCACTTGAAAATAACTAACTATTTTTCTCTTAGTATAAATCATTCCCAAAACTTAACCCTTTCAATTTCCTTTAATCTCGAAAATATCATTTTAACTTTCCACCATCCCCTTTTTATTTCTTTTGCTTTAGACATTTTATATATAAATGCCAAATTCTTCCACTTCCGATACTTGGGAAAAATCTTATTATATATTCTCGACCCTTTCATTTACATCCCGTTATTTTTTTCCCATATGAAATAAATAAATTATTTCTCTCCTTTCACATTACAAACTAATATCATCCTTAGATAATCCCGAGGTCGTTCAAGTTGGGGTATTTATTTACCTCTCAGACTTTGATCAACCACGTTCTCATCTTCAGATGGACACCAGTTGTAATTTAAAAGCCGATCTTTATATTAACATGAAACACATCTCATCTAACTGTTTTATAAAACTTCTTACTTTGAAAATCTCTTTCTCGAGTATAACTATCGTTTCTTAATTCATGGATTAAGAAATCGTTTACTAGATATCACCTTTCCTTTGCTTCTTTAAGCGATACATTTCGTTGCTCAGATTTTTGTCAATCCAAGGCATGACTACCTCATTAACCAATTTCAAATAATGCTTATTTAAATTAATCATGAATATAATTAACTTAAATAATTTCTTTTAATTTACCTCTCAACACGATTATTCAAATCTATAACATTAAATGAATTTCTACTCATTCGCTCACAAATCTGATAAATATCAGAAATTTCCTTTATAAAATCAATTATAAGCTCGATTCATAAATAATAAATATTTTTCCTTTTTAATTCAAAATAATAGGTTTAAAAAAATCTATTTTTAGTTATAAAATAATTTTTATAACTTTATCTCGTCGATTTACCTGACGGTAGATCGATATTAATAAAACGGTTAATTCATAGGCCATGTACTGTCAATTACTCAACTAATGGTACCCATTTGTTTAAACCAAACAAATGCTGAATTTTAGGTCAATATTCAATAGCTAAATCAATCATCTAATCTAACAATTCAATTCAAATAAATAATGGTCTCATAACAGTCTATAACGACAATTCAAAATCAACCCCAATAATCAATCAAAACAATTCATTTATTAAAACACGTTTATTTTATAAACGTGACCAATAAGGTAAGTTACCTTAATTGGGACCAATCGTTAAAAATAACGATTTGTTTTCACTGAAATTAAACGACACTTAATTTCATCAGTTCAAACCATATATGAATATATATCAACAACCAGTCAAATCATTAGCAACCATAACACGCAAAAATAAAAACCCAACTTATAAAATATAAGTGGGAAGAACTGAGTGAGTTTAACTCACCTTGATTTGATTTGGTGTTTAAACGGCTTGATTGAATTAAATTAAACATTTGTTTAATTAAATTAAAACCTGCGTTGCTCTCATCTTCGTCCAACTGGTCCCAGCATGAAGTGTTATCCAACATGATCTCACCGTAGTCGATTTCACCGAACTCTGATAATATAGGACAAAGATATACATGTTATATGTATACGAACTAAATTGAAACAATAAATTTTTAGATTTTTTTTATTTAGTTCCTAAGATATGAATTACCTAACCAAATTATTCATTTTATGTTAAACCACTATACTTGGATATAATATATATAGGCGGATTATTTCTGTTACTAATTTGATCATCCTTTATTTCCATTCGTTCAGTAATCTAACCATGTTTTGTTAAACCTAAACATACTATTTGAATCAAATAGACTTTAAATCAAAAGAGCTTGGGCCTTACTTAATTATTCTCAGCCCACACCGTAACAGACCAGGCCCGCACCCCTCATCCACTTAAAACCCTACGTCCCTTTCTGCTCCTCACAATTTCATCCGCCACCAAAAAGAAAAGAGAACGAAAACCCTCCCCGTCAAAAATATGCTCCTCTTTCATCGATGGGCGCTGCTCCTCAAAACGACTCAACGCCGCCACCATATCACGACACTGGACTTCGAGCCCGCCACCCCGAGATCGCTAGAGCCTTGGGCCTCCATCCCGACCTGCCTTCCACCCAATAACTGACGGTGGACCCCACAACCGGTGTTAAACCGCAACGACAACTCCTTAAACGGCTGAGACTCCAACTGCTCAAGACTCCATCTCAGATCCGAAACCCTAGGTCTTCAACGCATCAGGAACTCCGTTAAGACATGCTTCCAGATAAGTAATTTACTCAAATTTTACTTTCGGTATTATCCTTGTTTTGATTTTTGTGGTTAAGAATTGGGTTTTCTTCACTAGTTGTGTTCTGAAACGAAATGTGGATATGTATTTATACTTGTAGGACCTTGATCACCAAGTAATAGGATTTCAGCTTTAGGCTAGGTCTGTATTGATTTTTCATTTCGATGTTGTGTGTGATGGACTATGGTACTTAGCAGAAAATGTGAAGATATTTTGTTGCCTTTTCACGCACTGTTTTTGCTCAGAGATGAACATGGATCGAACTGTCCCTACTTAGATTAGGTTCAGCTATGAATTGTCCATTCGCATTGTACATTGTCTGTGTACATCAACCATTGAATGGTTCATTTCGGTTTAGCTTTGAACTGATGTACATATATAAATGTCAGACAAGATTTTGTACATAAGATTTTCTAACTACAGTTGTATATTAGCTGTTTCGATTTGATGATGTAAAGATTTGATTTACTGTTCATTGTCTAAGAAATTTTGGGTTTTCTAAATGTTGATCTGTTTCGATCCTGCAGCTTTGATGGTATAGTTTACTGTTTTTTTTCTTTTATATGGATTTGATGAATAAAAGTGTATCTTTGTGGATTGGATGTATCACTTTCTTTTGAATGGTTTGTGTACTGTTTTTGGTTGATTGAGTTGTGCATTTAATTGTTCCCATGTGATATTTTTCTCATTGGAAATCTTTCAACTCTATACATATATATATATATATATATATATATATATATATATATATATATTTCTAGCTATTTATAGATGTCTCCTCTTTTTTCCAGGTTGATTTACTGATGGCGCTAGTGGTGCTTTGATGGCTGCACTACCAGGCAGTAAGAATTTTGTTGGATTTCCATGTACTAATTTTGCTCAGGTTAATACAACAAATTTTGAGTTGTTCCTATGTAGAATAGGTGAAGCTACGAATTGTTTATTCATATGGTCAATTCATATTGTCTTCTGTTTGTATACAGTTCAAATTGTTTATTCCATTTCACAAATTTGAGTTGTGACATTATATAGCCGAACAGGATTTGTACCAAGATTTATATATATATATATATATACATGTGTTGTTATTTCTATACTGTTCTGTTACTTTTTTTCTTTCTTTCTTTATCTTGATTTTCTTATGTAAAAAAAATGTATGGGAATGAAGTTGTTGCAATATTGACTGTTTCCTATCTGTTGTTCCACTGTTCTTCTGAGTTGTGCTATACTCGATTTTATAAATACACGTTTGTTTTTCTTAGCCATTCGGCTTGGTGGATGCGATGCAAAGTATATACATATATATATATATATATGTATGCTTAGTTTGTGTATTCTGATTATTTTAAACTTATAAAATATCCATATAGCATAACTGGAATTCAAACAGTCGAATTAAATAATGATAACCAAAAAAAATTCAAGTATATTCAAATGGAACATCATATAACTTCAAATAAGACCTAGGTAGATTTCAAACTCGATATTCAAAAATTTGGGTTTAAACGATAAATATATATAGAAATCCTTATTTAATTTATTAAATAAACGTTATCGTTTATAAACGATTTCCATAGCGACTATTCGAAAATTTGAACTGGACATAACTAACCAATTATAACACGAAATCTCGGTTTTCCTCTTCCATACGAAAAATATAAACAAATCGATTCGAACATTTCTGGTTTCACAGAACTCCGACTTAAAACGGATTCTGTATATTCAATTGAAGTTCCGAACGAAATTTACATACTACCGCGCCATTTCTAGTTCGTTTATAATTATATATAAATTATAACGTTCGAACTTCGTTTTATAAACGGAATATATTTTAAATCCATTCTAAATAAATATTTAATATAATAAAATAAGTTAATTATTTGACTGCCAAAAACACGGGACATTACAGTTATAGAATTTGATATAAATTATGTATATAAGATTCTAATACATGTTTCTTGGATATATATATATATATATATATATATATATATATATATATATATATATATCAGGAGAATTGTTGGAGTACGTTTGCCGCAAAGATTAAGCACATATCTAGATCTACTACAGATTCCTCTTTATTCTTCACTAGATCTGTGAGTGGAATATCGTTTACTTCGGCATATTCATATTTTTATTAGATTATCATGTTGATAGATATGCCTAGGAGGATTTGGAAATCGATAACAACAATACCAAAACCCCCAAATCCTCTATTTTATAATTGCGTATGAATCATGATTATTTGGGTTTTGTAGATTGTTGATTTTAATATTGGGTTAAACATGAAAAGTGGTCTTGTTACTATTGTTTCTATTTTGTGTAATTCACCTTTATTAACATTTGATTGTAACTTAAAAGGGTTTAAATTTGGATATTTCATTATTTGATTAGGTTTAGATTCTATTTTTAATCCAAACTATTCATATTTGAAATATGCCAAATGTAAACGTTTTATGTGCATACCACCAAATAGGGTGAAGTGGATAAAGTGGAAATTATAAACATACATGTAAAAGTGTATGTAATACTCTATGTTTAATCCAGTATTGAAATCATTCCAATAAGCCTATGATGCAAGTTGAAATTTTTATGTATGTATATTTTCCATTCACTGATATTTGTTAATTTGTTGTTATGTCATCATGCCTAAATTGTAGCAGTAAAGATATGGAAAAATTAACTTGTATACATTGATTTGGACAAATTGATAAATTGCCACCTCGTTAGAACGTTTCCTCATTCCTACGAATATTTAACGTTGTTATGCATTATTATTATTATATTAATATAGCATAATTAACGTAATATTAACGTAATTAATGTGGTCGGGATAAGATTCAAATTTGGAAAGTCCTCATATATAAACATATATTGATTGCTTGTGCGTGCATAAATAGAATGACTTTATATATATTAATAGTGACACATAGACACAAGGTTAATTGCTATTTGTGGTAGAAGTCTTCCCGGAACCGACCAGCAAATCCAACAACCACAAGTAAGCCCAACTTTTGTGAGATGTCTTGGTGTCATGGTCTATCAAAAACTTAGTACACTAGACACGAGGTTAAACCAACTTGTAGTAGAAGCCTGCCCAGAACCAACCGACATATCCAGCATCTACAGGTATACGGTTTAATGTGAGAGGTCGTGTGTGTGTGTGTGTGTGTGTGTGTGTGTATATATATATATATAAGTCTATTGCATGTGAAAATAGGCAGGTTTACTACACATTGAGAAGGTCTTAAGTGGTCGACTATCTTTTTATCTAGTTTGGGCCTTAAGTAGTTAGGACTAGGATCCCTTCGAAAGTTTATTCCTTGAAGAGGAACCAAAGTCATGGGACCCACCCTTATTAAATTTGAAGTAAGTCTTTGGGTCCTCATTCTCTAAAAGTGGTTAGGCATAAACGGTAATGGAGTAAGGTAGTTCAGGGGGATGTCCACTTCCTCTAGAAGCTTGTAAGTGAAAAACTAGGGACATGATTGGTATATTAAAGATGTGGCCATTGCATGCACACAAACTGTCTAAGGGAAGTCTTAAGCAACATAGGTGTCCTACTGTGATATCAGTTAAGTAGTAATGTTCGCAATACTACTTCTAATATTACAATTGAGAGTATAGACTAATGAACGTTAACGTATTAGGACAGGGTCTTAAGGGGCTAGGGTTCGCCTCAAGGTTATAAGGGATCATAAGAATCCACCTTTAATATGGCCATAAGTGACCGAGAATGTTCATCTCGTTGGGTCTTTACCCTAAGAACACTAACTAGCAATTGACTTGGTTATCCACCTCATTGGTTAGATACTTTGTGTTTGTAAATCTTGTGTGATGCGTAGACATACCTTGATATATGTAACCTGCTAAAAATATAGGGTATGGACATTAAGTAACACCATATTTCAGTCATACAGAACTTTATGTTTTGACCCCTCTCCTTAACATATCCAACGGGTCTGTAGATGGGGTAAAGTTATGGACGAAGTTATGACTGGAGATGAAGAAGAAGACGAAGTTATTATACTATTATTAGTGGTTATTGCTTTACTTCTTTTAGAAACTTGTGATAATGAACTATTTGATGTACCGGTTGAACATATACAACTGTGACTGTTGTATTTCTGTGATTTTTAAATAAGTGGTACATTTCATTTCAGTATTATACTTTATCTTTCCGCTGTGCGAGATTTCCACTCGAAGTATCTGTGTATATATATTCTGTGCAAAATGTAATCCTTATAGGAACCAACGATCCATTTAGAATGGTTCTAAGTTTTGGTGGGTCTTTTCTGGGTTGAAATTTAGGCCCATTCCAGCTGGGTTGTTACATTTGGTATTAGAGAATAGGTTACCCGATTATAAAGGAATTATATGTATGAGAGGCGTATTTGTAATTTGAAAAAGGTTTTTCAAACTATATATATAATATATAATTACCCAAATAAGCATATACATTTATACTAGGCATCTTTATCGTTCTCTTCCCTTTTTCAGCTTAGATACTATCTTAGGAGTATCCACTAAAGGATTCTTCCTTTTCTTTTCAGATAATAGAATGGCTGAAAATCCTACTGAGCAGGGTAACCAAGCAAGACCCCGATACTTGCTAGAGTGGTTCCAACAGCATCTTCGTACTATGGAACAGGTCCCTGTTGCCAATCCTGCCCCGGTGGTGTTGGAGAATGGAGTTTTGATGACAACAACCTTATTTCAATTATTATTGATTATAAAATATATGCTAACGCTTTTTGTATAGAATATATTTATATATGCAGGAATTATATACAGGAAATATTACTGAAGACTGTACAGTTATAAAGATGATAAAAGATTCAAAGATCAGAGAAATTTCAATACTCATGAGTAATCAAGATTTCAAGAGTTCAAGATTAATATAGTTATAGAGTCTAGATTTTGTAAGACTCTAGATATCACTCCAGGTTCAAATTAAAATTCTAATTTTCAATTCTATCATCAATCCTCTCTATTTTTATTTTTCTATCCTCTCTATGTTGTTTTTCTATTTGTTTCTATTTTTATTCTTCTTTGTTTTTCAAACTTAAATTTTTATACTTTATATAGTTTAAAACCTTATAATTTTATAAATATATTTATATAGTTTAAATTTATGTTTTCATATGTTTTTCTATCATATAATATTAATTTAAAACACTGGAATTTTACTCAAGAATTTCCAGAATTATTTTTATATCAAAACACTTGAAAAGTGCTATGAAAATAAAAAATACACATGAGTATGTCGACATAGCAAAAACTCAATGTCGACATATAACTGTTATTTTTTCCAATTTTGAAAAGAAGCGTCTTTTCACTATTTGAAACGCTTCAGAACCATTGCAACCTTTCATACTCTATAAAAAGAGGTTAAAACGGAATTTTTTATCGTCTCTTCTTCTCTAACTTCATCCTCTTTCACTCCACCATTATTCTTAATCATTTTTATGATTCTTACACTTATACTCTGCCGAATTCAATTCTGTTTTGATCAAACTTCTTCTCTCTACACTCTTTACTATCTACCCTCCGAATCAAGTGCTATTGAAGAGTTATAGGTCTGTTTTGTAATTGCTTGGGTTGAATAAACCTTGTTTGTAAGTCAAAGAGGAATCTGTGTACCCTAGTAGCCGTGAAATCAAGGAATAGGAGTTAGTGTGCCCTTGTTGAGCCGTGAAATCAAGGAATAGGATTCGGTCTCTCCTTGTTGAGCCGTGAAATCAAGGAGGGTGTATTTGACTATTGGAAATAGTAATAAAACTCTACACAATCCAGCGTTGTGCGAGACTGGACGTAGGAGTAATTCGAACTAGTATAAAATCCGATGTGTTCTTTCCTTTTATGCATTTTTATTTCTGTTTATTTTGCATTTGTTTTTGAATCTATGTCTGTGATTGTGTTTGTGGTGTTTGATTCATTCCCTAATTCTCTTTAGTTTTAAGTTTTGTTTAAATTCTTACAAACACTATTCACCCCCTCTAGTGTTTGCTTTGCCTTAACGATCCATTCCGCAATCCCTAACAATTGGTATCGGAGCAAGGTCTTTCAAAAAGATCATAATCTGGTTTTTGAAAATAGTGATAATGGCAACCAACACTGGTAGCAATAATAGTTCTTTTATAAAGGGTCAATCCACTGTTAGACCACCATTGTTTAATGGTAGTAATTATTCATATTGGGCATGTAGAATAAAAATTTGTTTATAGTCTGTAGGATTAGATACATGGAATAGTACACAAAATGAATATGTTGAACCCACAACTGCATTTGCACAATGGACAAACGAACAAAAGGCTGCTGCACAGAGCAAGTCTAAAGCCATGAATATGTTATTTTGTTCATTAGATAGAAATGAGTTTTGTAGAGTATCAGTATGTAAGACTGCTTATGAAATCTAGAGAACTTTCCAAGTTACTCATGAAGGAACTAGTAAAGTTAAACGGACTAAGATAGGAATGTTAGTTAATCAGTTTCAATTATTCAAAATGAACGAGAATGATTCTATTTCAGATATGTATTGCAAATTTCAAGAGATAGTGCATTCACTAACAACACTTGGGAAAACTTATTCCGAAGCAGATCAAGTTAGAAAAATATTAAATTCATTAACTCAAGAATGGGATCAGAAGACTTTGGCTATAGAAGAAGCCAATGATGTTAGCGAAATGAAGATTGAAAAGCTAATTGGAAATTTGATGTCATATGAAGTTCAATTACAGAAAAGAAAAGAAAATAGATCAACTGAAATGAAATCTATTGCACTAAAAGAAACAACAAAGGATTCTGACTCAAGTAGTGAAGATGATGAAGAAACAAGACTCATGACAAATCATTTTAGAAGATTTCTAAAATATAGAAGGAAGGGTTATAATCAAGCAAATTCAAAATTAAATGATGGACGATGTTTTAATTGCAACAAACCAGGTCATGTAAATAAAATGTGTCCTTATCCAGACAAATCTACTCAACAAACTGACAACACCAATTCATCAAGGAAAAGAAAGAAAGCATATACAAAAACAATAGATGATTTAGATTCGTTATCAAGTAATGAAGAACCAGAAACCGGAAATACAAATATATGCTTTACAGCAATTCAGAGTTCAGAAGATCATGAAGAAAAGGATCAAAAAGCCGGGTACGCATTAATTAAATTATGATTTTATTTGGTTGAATGGTTGCTTTGTTTGTTTGCTTTGGTTTGAATTTAAAACTTTAAAAAAAAATTAATAAGATTTTTGAAATTCAAAATTTGAAATTTGAAATTCAAAATAATAAACATAATAATAAATAACCAATAAATTAATAAAATAAATTGTTTGTATGCTTAATAGGATTAGAAGTATTTCAGGAAATTGTTAAACCTGAAATATAAATCGATAATTTAATTCAAAACTTGAAAATCCAATTTCCTTTTGAAATAAGTCTTGTATGTCGACAAACAGAAAAATACATGTCGACATATCCAACAGTTTTGAAATTTAAATTTTGAATTTCAAAAGTTTAAACTTTCAAACTTCCCTCCAATCTTTTCACCAACTCTCAAGGTCTGAAAAGGTGTCCCTTCAATCTGAAAAGTTGTGCCTATTCAATTCATGTTCATTCTATTCATATATATATATATAATATTCTTCATATTTATCCTCTTCAAAATTATCATTTCAATGGCTTCCTCAAGTTCATCTCAGGAATCGAAGACAACCAAAACCATAAAAGGTTATCTTTGCAATGACAAAGGTTATCTCAGGAATCGTGATAACGACGAAGAATGTTATCCCAAACTCGTGAAGATATTCTATGCGAATCTCAATCGCGGATTTCACCAAGGAAACAAAAATCAAATTTGGAGTAGTGTCAAGGGAACTCAAATTGTTCTCGATGCCGATCTTTTAGGCAAAATTCTAAATTGTAGAAGTGTGGGCTTGGATTTCTCAACTTTCGCTATCGATGAAACTGATATGGAAACCTTTCACGATATCTTTGAAGATGGTGCCTCAATGGATTTCAAAAATCGTTTCTTTCATCCAAAAACAAGAATTGTCAATCTTCTCCTTCAACACACCATCACTTCCCGTTTCGGAAATTTCAACAATCCAACTCTTAAAATCCAAAAGGCTCTCTTTGCCATAATAGGTGGATTTAACATCAATTGGGCCGAAATGATTCTTAATGAATTTAATCCCATAGATTTATCTACAAGAGAAAACACTCTCTGCTATGGTGTTTATCTCACTTGTATTTTCAAATACTTTGAGTTGATCTTCACGGAGAAAAAGTTGTCCCTAGAAAAGTGTTTGACGCATCAAACATTCATCTCATGCAAATTCCTCTCACTTTCAAAACTTATGAGACATTTGAGGCCAAACAAACTCGATTGCAACAAGAAGAAGACCCAATGGAAGTCGAAGAAGAAGAGACTTCTATGGAAAGCATTGAGTATCCAACCTCAAAGCGTATCCTCAAAGACATGATTGTTCAAAATCAAGTGAAAATCGTCAGAAATCATAAGAAGCTTAACAAGAGGCTTTCCAAAATATCCACATTCATGGTCAAGATAGGAAGAAAGCTTGGAATTTCCTCTTCCTCATCATCATCTGAAAACTAGGCCATCTAGTTTAATCTATCTTTATATATTTCCATGTATTTGCTTTCGATTCTCGTATTTAAAGCGTGTCTTGTTTAGTTGGATGTATTTGCTTTCTATTAAATAATGAATGGAGTTTTATTTCTGATTAAATCATCTCTATGTTTCTAGAAAAATAATAAAAACATTATAATTTTACAAGAGTTCAAAAGAAATAAAAAATTCAAAATTTTCAATAAATTTACTATAGTATGTCGACATGAAAAAAGTGTATGTCGACATATAATAGACATATTTTCAAAATTTTCAAATTTTAAAATTAAAATAACTACTCATGTCCATTCAAAATCCAACGAATTCTAGACCCTATTTAAGTCCATTTCTCCCAGAAAACTTCATTATTCCATCATCAAATTCTATTCATAATATAAGTGAAAATCTAGAAGAAACTCTCAATTTGTTCAAAAATATCCTTTCTATTATTCTACGAAACCAGCGTCATCTTGAATTAAGTCAAATAAGATGTTGGAACAATAAGAAAAGCACTTTGATGCAATGCGAGGGCTAACCTCTTCTCTTTTCAGAGATGAAGAAAATAATCTCGCAAAGGCTCCACCAACCAAAGAAGATGAAGACTGGGAAGTAATTAAAAAGGATCTTACCTTTGGAGAAGATGGTTGGGTTAAAGTTCCAAGAAATGTTTAGTTGTTTGGTACGATTTGATTGATTTGTTTTTCTAAAAACATATGTTGTGGTGTGATTTAGATTATATTGTTTGAAACTTGTATATATTAAGACATATGATGTGATTTGGTTTGGTTTGTGTGTGTGTGTGTGTATATATATATATATATATATATATATATATATATTAGACAAACATATGTAATAATGATACTTGGATTGGTTTGTGTTTATCATCATATTAAGTATTACTATAAGTTTGAATAGATTAAGAAAGTATTCTACTTAGAAATAGTTAATAAATTAAGGGGGAGTATTTTTATTAGGTATAGTTACTTATGTTCTATTTAGAGAATTATGCAATTTAGGGGGAGTATTTTTCTGAATATTACTTTGGTTCTGGAGTTATATAATTTAGGAGGAGTATCTTTAAAATTTCTTTTTGATAATGCCAAAGGGGGAGAAGTTGTAAAATATAGGAATAGTTTATAGGAAACTTATAGACATGGGGAGTATAAGAAGAACATCATCAAATAGGTATACATGTATGATATTTTATAAACTAAGGTTGTCATCATCAAAAAGGGGGAGATTGTTGGAGAATGGAGTTTTGACGACAACAACCTTATTTCAATTATCATTGATTATAAAATATATGCTAACACTTTTTGTATAGAATATATATATATATATATATATATATATGTGTGTGTGTGTGTGTGTGTGTGTGTGTGTGTATGTGCAGGAATCATATGCAGGAAATATTATTGAAGACTGTACAGTTATAAAGATGATTAGAGATTCAAAGATTAGAGAAATTTCAAGACTCATGAGTAATCAAGATTTCAAGAGTTCAAGAGTTCCAGATTAATATAGTTATAGAGTCTAGATTTTGTAAGACTCTAAATAACACTCTAGGTTCAAATTCAAGAGTTCAAGATTAATATAGTTATAGAGTCTAGATTTTGTAAGACTCTAAATAGCACTCGAGGTTCAAATTCTAATTCTAATTTTAAAATTCTGATTTTCAATTCTATCCTCAATCCTCTCTATTTTTTTTCTATCCTCTCTATGTTGTTTTTCTATTTGTTTCTATTTTTATTCTTCTTTGTTTTTCAAACTTAAATTTTTATACTTTATATAGTTTAAAACCTTATATTTTATAAATATATTTATATAGTTTAAATTTATGTTTTCATATGTTTTTCTATCATTAATATAAATTTACAACACTTGAATTTTACTCAAGTATTTCCAAAATTATTTTTATATCAAAACACTTGAAAAATGCTTTGAAAATCAAATATACACATGAGTTTATGTAGACATAGCAAAAACTCAATGTCGACATATAACTGTCATTTTTTCCAATTTTGAAAGGAAGTGTCTTTTCACTATTTGAAATGCTTCAGAACCGTTGCAACCTTTCATACTCTATAAAATGAGGTTAAAACCGAATCTTTTATCATCTCTTCTTCTCTAACTTCACCCTCTTTCACTCCACCATTATTCTTAATCATTTTTATAATTCTTACACTTATACTCTGCTGAATTCAATTCTGTTTTGATCAAACTTCTTCTCTCTACACTCTCTTCTCTCTACTTCTGAATCAAGTGCTATTGAAGAGTTATATTACTGTTTTGTAATTGCTTGGGTTGAATAAACCTTGTTTGTAAGTCAAAGAGGAATTAGTGTATCCTTGTAGCCGTAAAATCAAGGAATAGGAGTCGGTGTGTCCCTGTTGAGCCGTGAAATCAAGGAATAGGAGTCGGTGTCTCCTTGTTGAGCCATGAAATCAATAGGGTGTATTTGACTATTGGAAATAGTAATAAAACTCTACACAATCCAGCTTTGTGCGGGACTGGATGTAGGAGTAATCCAAACCAGTATAAAATATGGTGTGTTCTTTCCTTTTCTGCATTTTTATTTCTGCTTATTTTGCATTTGTGTTTGAATCTGTGTCTTTGATTATGTTTGTGGTGTTTGATTCATTCCCTAATTCTCTTTAATTTTAAGTTTTGTTTAAATTCTTACAAACACTATTCACCCCCCCTCTAGTGTTAGCTTTGCCTTAACAATCCATTCCACCCTAACAGGTGGCACCTGCAGCTCCGGCCGTTGAGGTACCCTTTGACTTCTCCCGCTACTGTAAGACCTTTACGAATCTTGGAGGGAAATCGTTTTATGGAAAGAATGGCTTTGTTAATGCTCAATCTTGAATTATGGACCGTCAGACAATCTTCAAAGCTACTGGCCGGCTCGATGAAGTGAAAAAGAGGATCACGGCCTGACACCTGAAGGATGAAGTCCTTCTATAGTGTAATTTAATATTTGGAGAAAACGAGGGATAGATTTTTACATAGGCTGAATTCAAAACCCGTTTCAAAGAAAAATATTTGCCAAGGAAAAAAATGACTATCTAGTTGGAGAAATTCATCCACCTCAAGCAAGGAAACTTGATTCTGCAAGAGTATGTATCCAAATTTACCTAATTATGCAAGTTCGGAAGAGGATTGATAGACACCCCCATGAACAAAGCCCCAAGATTTATTAAAGGACTGAACTCTCCATTTAAAGAAACCTTATTAGCCTAAATAACATCCGGGGCAACTTTTGAAACCCTGGTTGAGACAACTATCCTGTGGACGGCTGAAGGCGCCAAGGAGGTTAAAGAAAGTGAGAAAGGAGAAAGCTCCAACAAGAATAAGAAAAAGGAATGGTGGAAAAGCAAGAAGAAAAGGAGCAAATTCAAAAAGGAAGCAAAGACTTGTACGAGGTGCAACCGCAAGGGCATGAGGCCAAGGATTGTAGGACCTCATTGGCGAAGAAGGAGTTTAAGGGAAAATGTTTCAAGTGCCATGAGGAAAGACACATGTCTAGAGACTTCCCAAAGCCCAATGTTGTTATGAGTGGCCAGAATTATGCAATAGAGGCATCACCGATTCAAAGTCGACCCCCAAGAGACCAAGGGCAACCTACACTTTAAGGTGTAACCTCTGTTTTAGGAAATTATGTATACACCTTGCTCTATTCAGGAGCCACCCATTCTTTTATCTCCAAACGATTAGTAAAATTGTTGAACCTTCCTATTTATATCTCAGATAGTCCGATAGAGGTGGCCAACCCTATCGAAGGATCTAAGCATCATGAACTATTGTGTAAATACCTAGTATTGGAAATCGACAATGTCGAGTTCTATTGCGAAGCGTATGCATTGGATTTATGGGGTATGGCATTATCCTAGGTATAGACTGGTTATCGTTTTATGGGGCCATCCTAGATTGGGACAAGATAATTATTTGTCTTAGGAGCCGAGGAGGACGTAGATTGAATATTCCTTGTAATGTCAGAAACAAGGATGAAGCCTTATAATATTCCTTATCTCCTAGTTCTGAAGGTCCAGCTTCGATCCCTATAATTTGTGAATTCTTGGATGTTTTTGAGGAAGTCACGAGACTTCCACCCCATAGAGAAATCTCTTTTCATATAGACCTAGAGAGGGACGCCAGACCTTTATCACTACCCTTGAGGCATATGGTGCCCAAGGAAAGAAGGGAGTTAGATAAGCAGATTTCAAACTTGTTACAAAAAGGTTTCATTCGACGAAGTACCTTAGAATGGGGTGCACCTGTTGTGTTTGCCACCAAAGCAGACGAATCTTCAAGGCTTTGTGTGGACTATAGGGAAATTAATATATTGACCAAGAAGAACAATACCAAGAATCGATGACCTTTTTGACCACTTGGGAGGAGCCCGAGTATTTTCCCAGCCAGACCTTGCTACTGGATTTCACCAATTAAGAATTGCGAAGGATAGCAAGGACAAAACTGCGTTTAGGACACCAGATGGATTATTCCAATGGGAATTAATGCCCTTCGGACTAACAAATGCACTCGCCTTCTTTATTAACCTCATAAATAGAGTATTTAGGGCATTCTTAATAATATGGTGGTAGTCTTCGTAGATGATATCCTTATATTTTCAAAAGATCGTGGAGAGCACGAAGATCACTTAAGACAAGCGTTAGGGATACTAAGAAAGAACCAATTGAAAGCAAAATTCTTGAAGTGCCATTTCTGGAGGGAATAAGTAAAGTTTTTAGGACACATTGTGTCAAGAAAAGGCTTAGCTATCGACCCTACAAAGATCGAGACAATCAATGAATGGAGGATACCTAGAAATGCTATGGAAGTAAGAAGCTTCCTTGGATTGGACGGATATTATCATAAATTCATTAAAGACTTCGCAAAGATTGCTACTCCATTAACCCAATTAATGAGGAAGAATTTGGTGGTTTCTTGAAGTGATAATATGATATAGCCTTTAAGAAAGTAAAGAAGCATTAACTAGCGCGCCAGTCCTAATTATACCCGACGGTGCAAAATTGTTTACAATTTACACCGATGAATGTGAGACTGGTTTAGGAGCAGTCCTTATGCAAGAAGGAAAAGTAGTTGCTTACACTAGTAGACAACTCAAGGATCCAAAGAAGAGATACCTAGTTCATGACCTTGAGTTAACCGCAGTAGTGTTTACCCTTAAGATGTGGAGGCATTATTTTTTAGGGGAGAAGTTTGAGCTTTTTACCGGCAATAAATCCCTTAAGTATTTATTTTCTCAACGTGACCTATACTTGAGACAACAACGGTGGATGGAATATATTGCCTCATTTGATTTCATGATCCAGTACACTCCAGGAAAGGGGAGTGTTGTGGCGGATGCTCTAAGTAGGAAACATCGACTTTGAATGCGATGACTGAATGGAAAAATTAGAGTTCCTCTCTAATTTTGATTTGCATCCCTTACCAACCACTTCTAATGGTTTTCTTTGGGCTATGATAATTTGACCTACCCTAAGAGAGAGGATCCAAAGCGCACAAGACTTTGACGAGGAATTACGAAGCGCAAAAGAAAAAATGGGAAAAAAGGAGACCTTTCCCCATTCGGTTAGATATTCGACCGACGATGATGGGAGTCTATTTTGGGATGGAAAACTTTATGTCCCTAAGGATGAAGGGTTGAGGAAAGAATTTCTAGAGGAGTGCCATAGGTCAAAATTGACCATGCATCTCAGTGGGGATAAAATGTACAAGGATATGAAGAGGAATCTCCATTGGGAAGGTATGAAAAAAGATGTAGCCGAGTTCGTAGCCAAATGTTTAATATGCCAAAAAGTGAAAGCGGAGCAAGGGAATCCTGGAGGACTAATAACACCTTTAGAGATCCCCACATGTAAGTGGAACATATTTCCATTGTCTTTGTAGTTGCACGGACTTCCTAGAAGCCAAAAAGGTCATGAGGTCATTTAGATTGTGGTAGATTGTTTAACCAAAAGCGCCCATTTTATACCAGTCAAGAAGACAAGGACTGCAGCCTTGTTATCCCAATTATATGTTAAAGAAATAGTCAGACTACCTAGTATCCCATCGAGTATTATTAGTGATAGAGACCCCTTGTGCACAAGCCAAGTTTGGAAAAGTCTATAAACAACATTGGAAATGACCCTTAACCTAAGCACATCTTATCATCCGCAGACCGACGGATAGATAAAAAGAGTAAACAGAATCATTGAAGACTTGCTCACAGCTTGCATCATCAACTTTGAAGGAGTTTGGAACAACACCTACCGCTTGTGGAGTTTACGTACAATGATAGTTTTCAAATGACGATTGGTATGGACCCTTTTAAAGCGCTTTATGGGAGGCCATGCAAATCGCCAACTTGTTAGTGGGAAACTGCTGACAAGGTTATACTTGCACTAGTCTTCGTCCATGATTCCACAGAGAAGATATCCTTGATTAGATAGAGAAGGAAGGCACCCCAAGACCGTCAGAAATTGTATGCCGATAAGCGAGGGAGGGAACTTGAGTTTAATATTGGAGACTTGGTATTCGTAAAAGTGTTCCCTCTTAAGTAGACTGTTTTGTTTTGAAAGACTGGGAAGTTGACTCCTAGATTTAATGGGCCTTTTCGTGTCGTCGAGAAGATAGGATCTTTGTCTTACCGAGTGGATCTCCTAGAGCGTCTATGGGCGATCCATAATGTTTTTTTATGTATCTCATCTAAGGAAATGCCTTCATGATTCTACTATCTGGCTCGAGCTTGATGAAATTGGGGACATAGTAAAACTCAAGTTAGAGTCCAGGGTGCCCCATGCCACTGCAAGGATTGTAGAGCATGGAATCAAGAGGCTTCGCAACAAAACAGTTCACCTCATCCGAGTACAATGGGGAAATGGCCCTACGAAAAGCACATGAAGACTGAGGATAAGATGAGACCGACTCACCCAGAGCTTTTCTCAGGTGACTTTTACGTTTATGGATGCATCGTTATTGCTAGATTGGATATTAGGGAATGGATGCAACACCATTGCAACAAGCACTCGTATAGAATTATATGCATATTTAGGTTGTTCGCATACATACTGCATCACTTATTACACCTACATGCTAGGGTAGAGTTCACTTTAGTGGGTCTGCAGTTCATAGTTGCTGCGAGTCAAGGATGCTTATGGCTGATTTAAAAATAACATGGATGAGCAACATGGATGGGATCGTGCGAGTTATGTTTTTCGCCCCTTAAACAGATTTCGGGATGAAATCCATTTTAAGGAGGGAATGCAACACCCCGTAAAATACATAAACATTAATAAGAAAAAAATTTAAAAATAAGCAATTAAATAATAAGGCTAGAAAATGAGATTTTGCAGCTTTAGGAATTTGGCTGAGAAATTCTTTTATTTGGATTCGTGGTGAAATTCTGAATTAGTTTCATAAATAATTAAATGAATAATATATATATATATGTTTTCAAAATATATTCAAAATAAAGACGGAGAATTTGAATTTTGAAATGAATAAAAGATCATGGGGGCAAAGGATATTGTATATACGGAATAAGATTAAGAAATTAAGGAACATATTAACTAAAATAAACACCTCAGCACCACAACATTATTGGACGTTCCAGCCCCTAGGGGGTCGATCGCCCCCTTAAGAGGGGTGTCAACCGCCTGGCGGCTGGACAACCCAATAATCTACGTTGTTAGTTTTTTAGAGAGGATACATATAAAAAAGGACTGGATTAAATAAAACTAATCCAACGGTCTACGCTCACATGGGGAACTATATATAGCCCCTCATATCACACATTAGAACCCTAACCACTCTCTATCCCTGCATCAATGCTGCCTCTGTTCCATTATTAAATTCTAGAGAAAACAAAAGAAGAGGGTTAAGGATTTCTTATATTCCTCCAACCCTATTCTTAACCTCTCTCTATTCTAATTCATATAGGTTTAGTATTATGGAATTTGGTATAAATATATGTACATAAGATTCTAAAACATGTTTCTTGTGTGTTTATATATATATATATATATATATATATATATATTAGGAGAATTGTTGGAGCACGTTTGCCGCAAAGATTAAGCACAGATCTAGATCTATTATAGATTCCACTTTATTCTTCCCTAGATCTGTGAGTGGAATATCGTTTACTTAGGCATATTAATATTTTTAGTAGAATATCATGTTGATAGATATGCCTATGAGGATTTGGAAATCGATAACATCAATATCAACCCCCCCCCCCAAATCCTCTGTTCTATATTTGCGTATGAATTGTCATGATTATTTGGGTTTTGTGGATTGTTGATTTTAATATTGGGTTAAAGATGAAAAGGGGTGTTGCTACTATTGTTTCCATTTTGTGTAATTAACCTTTATTAACATTTGATTGTAACCTAAATGGGTTTAAATTTGGGTATTTCATTATTTGATTAGGTTTGGATTCTATTTTTGATCCAAACGAATTCATATTTGAAATATATCAAATGTAAACGTTTTTATGTGCATACCACCAAAAAGGGGTGAATTACATAAAGTGAAAATTATATACATATACGTACATGTGTATGTAATACTCTATTTTTAATCTAGTATTAAAATCATTCCAACAAGCCTAGGATGCAAGTTAAAATTTGTATATATGTATATTTTCCATTCACTGCTATCTGTTAATTTGTTATTATGTCATCATGCCTAAATTGTAGCGGTAAAGATATGGAAAATTTAACTTTTATACCTTGATTTGTACAAAGTGCCACCTCGTTAGATCGTTTCCTCGTTCCTACGAACATTTAACGTTGTTATGAGTTATTATTGTATTAATATAGTGTAATCAATGTAATTAACATAATTAGGATAAGATTCAAATTTGAAAAGTCCCATATATAAACATATATTGATTGCTTGTGCATGCGTATATAGAATGACTTTATATATATTGATAGTGACACATAGACACGAGGTTAGTTGCTATTTGTGGTAGAATTCTGCCCGGAACCGACCGACAAACCAAAAAACCACAAGTTGGCCTAACTAATGTGAGATGTCTAAGTGTCATGGGCCATTCAAAAACTTAGTACACTAGACATGAGGTTAAACCAACTTGTACTAGAAGCCTGCCTGGAACCGATCGGCACATCCAGCATTTACTGGTATACGGTTTAATACGATAGGTGTAGTGTGTATATGTTTAACTATATATAAGTCTATTGCATGTGAAAATAGGCAGGTTTACTACACCTTGAGAAGGACTTAAGTGGCTGACTCTCTTTTTATCTAGTTTGGTTCTTAAGTAGTTAGGACTAGGATCCCTCCGAAGGATTTTTCCTTGGAGAGGAACCAAAGTCATGGGACACACCCTTATTGGATTTAAAGTAAGTCTTTGGGTCCTCCTTCTCTAAAGTGGTTAGGTATAAACGGTAACGAAGTAGGGTAGTTCATGAGGATGTCCACTTCCTTTAGAAGCTTACAAGGGCTCAGCTAGGGACAAGATTCGTATATTAAAGCCATGTAGTTAAAGCACCGCTAAAGCCCCGCAATATCCCCTCTTTAGCCCATAGCGCTCTTCAACCGCTACGCTATTTTAATTTAGCACTAATGAACAGTAGATCCGCTTATATCCCCGCTATTTTCCGCTACATCCGTTAAAGCAAGGATTTTGAGCATCCGCTTTAGCAATGTTAATATATATATAGCTTGATTTGACTAGTTCTCTTTTTAGAAAATTCAATAAATTTAGCGTAAATGCTAAATTTAAGACATAAATGCCTAATATATGGTAACAATCAATCATGCTCATCGAATTTAGCATGCAAAATTATGATATTCCTTGATTTTGTTATATAAGATTAACAAATATTATTTTCTTGTACACATATGATGTGAGAAAGATGATTAATTAGTTTCAAATATTTTGTTTTACATCTAATGAACCTTTTTGTGCCTCCACTATTTCCCAGCTTTATCACCACTACACCTTTTTGCACCTGCGCCTCTATAAAACCGCTAAGCGCTTTAACTGCACAATATTATAGATATGTGGCCATTGCATGCTCACCAACTGTCTAAGGGAAGTCTTAAGCGACACAGGTGTCCTACCGTAATACCTGTTAAGTAGTAATGTTCGCAATACTACTTCTCATATTACAATTGAAAGTATAGACTTAAGAACGTTAATGTATTAGGACGAGGTCTTAAGGGGCTAGGGTACGCCTCAGGGTTATAAGGGTTCATAAGAATCCACCTTTAATAGGTCATAAGCAATCGAGAATGTCCACCTCGTTGGGTCTTTACTCTAAAAACACTAATGAGCGATTTACTTGGATATCCACCTCATTGGTTAGATACTCTACGTTTGTAAATCTTGTGTGTTGCGTAGTCTTACCTTGAAATATATAACCTGCTAAAAATATAGGGTATGGATATTAAGTATCACCATATTTCATTCATATAGAACTTTGTGTTTTGACCCCTCTCCTTAAAATATCCAACAGGTCAGTAGATGGGGTAAAGTTATGGACGAAGTTATGACTGGAGCTGAAGAAGGAGATGAAGTTATAATGCTATTATTAGTAGTTATTACTCTACTTCTTTTGGAAACTTGTGAGAATGAACTAATTGATGTACCCATTGAACAGATGTAACCATTTCTGTTGTATTTTTGTAATTTTTAAATAAGTGGTTCATCTTATTTCAGTATTATATTTTATCTTTCCGCTGTGTGAGATTTCCATTCGAAGTATCTATGTATATATATTCTGGGCAAATGTAATCCTTACATGAACCAATGACCTGTTTAGAATGGACCTAAGTTTCGATGGGTCTTTTGTAGATAGGCCCATTCCGGGCGGGTTGTTGCAGATCTCATCTCAATTTCATCTTTATCGTTGAAGAGATTACCCCTCTCCGATCAAGCTTGAAGATTTCTATTCTTGTTGTTACATCGTGTCGTCCTTGAATTGATCTTCTCAATCAATTCCGGTAGCAGTCGTGCTAATCATCAGAGTCTTCTCATCACGTGATAATTTCTATCACTCGCCATGGCCAACAATGATGCTATTGCATTAGAGAAATCATCCCAGAAAATGAGAAAGCATCATTATTTCTTAAAAATGTTCAAATTCCTAAAAATGAACCCAGAATCATTGTCAATCTAAAAAGCAAAATTCTATCAATTCAGTTAGAAGAAACAAACTATAATCTATGGAAATTTCAAGTTATGATAGCTCTAACTAGATATGAACTCAAATAATTCATTAATCACAAACTGTCAATTCCTGCTCATGTTGTTCCTGATAAAGATGGAAATATAATTGCAAATAAGGAGCATACTACATACAAGAGACAAGATAACCTATTATGTTCATGGCTATTTTCATCCATCAACCCTATTCTCCTACCCTAACTTATTGGCTGCAAAAACATTCAAGAAATATGGGATACTATTGAACAAACCTTTAATACCCCGTCTCAAGTAATAATAATTCATTACAAGGAACATCCGAATAATATAAGGAAATTCTCCATGACTATGCGAGAGTATCTCACTTAAATTAAAGCACTATGTGACTTACTTGATGTGGCTGGTCACAAGGTTACAAAGTCAGATCCGGTGTGTACTATGTTGAGTGGTTTGGATGATGAATATGAGTCGCTTGTCACGTTGCTTTCCTCTCAACCCATCACACCATTAGTTCAGCATATACACTCAACTTTGATTGCTCACGAAGGTAGAATTGATGCCAAGAAAGCCATGCGTGGTGAATTTACCATCAACTATTATTGACCCGCCTTTTTGCACAATAGTCACATATTGGTTTTCAGCTATCGGAGTGCTCAGGACTTAGGCATGGGCTTAGGCAAGTTCGGATTTACTTCATTGATGTAACAAAACTTTTGAAGACATAGGTTTTGGATTCTTGTATTTCGAATAAGTCGGTTCAGTCATGCTTAATCCACGACTCTAATCCGGGTCGACAAGTTCGGTTTGTTCAACCCGGCTCGGCATGGGTCCCACCATGCACTTTAAGGCCAAAACTTGAAGGAAGAAAGCAAAGGGATGAAGCCTCCCCAAATCGGCATTTCCGACTTGATTACGTCGAGCCATAGAGGACGTAACTGGAGTACGTTCACCACTACTTCGCTACCCCAAATGTAGTTAACTCACTGCTCCTACACCTTCGAAGAGGGCTCCACGTGGCAAGGTCGAGCCAGATTTGGGAAGCTCTATAAATACTGGGATTTTGGATATTTTCAGGGATTGGTCTACTCTTCCTCAACTGAATACTTACAAGAACATTGCTAAGAAGAGAAACTCAACTCTTTCTCCATTTTCATTCATAAAAAACTAATTGTGATGTAACATACAATATAATAAAGGGGTAATTAAACTAAGTAGATGTAGGCTCATTGCCAAACCATTGTAATTTCTTATGTCTCATTACTTTTGTGCACTTTCTGTGATCTATGATTGTGAAGCACTTTGAGAATTTTGTTCATTTGAGTGTTTAACTTGAAAGGATTGATTTTTGAGTTAACACTTTGGCACATTAGTACACACGTATTCAACATATAAGAAAGCTTTGGAATAGAGTAGATTTACATGTCTAGTGGAAGAAGGGTACTTCTTGTGCTAGAAGAGAGGAAAAAGGCCAAGAAGTGTCTTCTGCCGGAAACCTCTCTGTCTACTTAACAAGAAAATAGTTGGATGAAGCTGTGGATGATTTACAAACACTTTTCGAGCAACAAAAAGCAACGTTGCGGGAGATATTAGCCTAATTGAAAGAGGCAAAAAACCAACATAGGAGGCTGGAGTAGGGCGTAGCGAGCAAGTCGTACCATCTCTATACTCGTGGGCACAACCATGGAGAATAGGAAATCCGATTCGAACATGTTGAACTAGAAATCCAGTTCGACCATGTCGAGCTGGTATGATTAAGTGGTGAGCCCCCAATTCCTTCTCAATCTCACGAGCTCCAACATCTTGAGTAGGCGCAAATCAGATTTCGGAGCCTATGAGCAAAGTCAACACTGAAAGAATTCAAGCTTAGGAGGGGAACTTGAATGGATATAGGGAAGCGCCTGTCCCAGAAATTTATGCGACATTGGATTAAGCTTGATGACCGGCGCTGGGAGTGCTGGTTTGGAAAATCTCAATGCCCCGGCAGCGGGCCATGATGACTGGAGGATATTGCTAGGTAGTGGTAACAAGTTGCTGAAATTGTTCGGTGAGTTACTCGAGGTGGCTTATCAAATCAGGACATGAATAATATGTAGTAGAGTCGTTTCATGCAAAGCACTAGAAACTCAAGGAAACCATCTGACTTCAAAATGTCAGTGTTGGAGTCTTACAACAGAAGGAGAAATCCAATTGTCCATCTCATGCGATACACGCGACACATGGAGGTGCTGGGGGCATCAGAGGATGTGATGGCCAAATGCTTCCTGTTATTTTTATCAGATATAACTGCATAGTTTTGACAACTGGAAAGCAATTTGTCAACAGCCGGATGAGGTTGATTGAGAGGTTCATGGAACAGTTTTGGGTCCACGTAGCATAACTTAAAAACATTGGCAACAATAAGATAGAAAATTGGAGAGTCACTGCATACTTTTTAGAGAGATCCAACGCCGCCATCATCGCAGTTGACCGACCGAATTCATCAGTGGTATTGATGGCGACTATTTCTGGAGTTTTGGTAAACACAGTTTCAAGACATCAATGGAACGAGATCCTTCTTGGAAAATATGAAATACTACTTTGAAGCTAACAGGTTTCTAAGAGAAGAAGATGCGTAGGTGGAACACGAAGCCCTTGAGGCTAATGCAACTAAGGTCGACGGACCATCCAAAAAGTGAAAATGCAAAGATCGAGAGAAACAAGGAGGAGACAAAAAGTTTAAGAGAGGGCCTAAATATGAATCATATACAAGGCTAAATACGAGTTTGAAAGCAATGTATCATGAAATCAAGGGCTCACTCATGGCAAGAGGACCATCTAGAAGAGAACCCACAGAGCGTGACTAGATATCCAGGAAATTTTATGAATTTCGCGAGAGAGTTAGGAACGACAAAGATGAATGCAAGCACCTCCGTAACATCATCGAAGAGCTTGTAAAGAAAGGAAATTTATAGCAGTATGCCCTGAATGGATCCCCTGCTATGGGGCATGCTCAGCCATTGAATACTCCATGTGGAAATGGCCTCAACTAACAAGGAGGATTTGTTTTTAATTAACGGATTCATGTGGATGATGAATATTGAATAGAGGCTTTCACCCATGTAAGAAGCTAACTTTTAGTTCTTAGGCATGATATGTTCCCAACAACAAACCATCACTTTACTTTTTCTTCTAATAAACTATGTCTAAGTCGGCCTACCCATGTATGGATTAATCATTATTACCCGATGGTTCACCATTGTACTTGTTTTTATTTTACAAATGAACTTGTAATAAATGGTCTAGCCTCCCACTCTTGTAAGGGGTCTATGGTGACTCCTAAGTAAGTCTAGGATGATGATAAACTTTTATTTTTTAATCAAAATTATTGTATTTTTGTTTTTTGTACTTAATCTAATGTTGTATAAGCATAGTTGATGCTTGTCGAGCACTAAGCTTATAAATATGTTTTCAACCCTAACAAAAACCTTGGACCATCGTGTATGGTTGATGCACGACAAGGGATAGACAACTTTGTCATAAACTTGACAAGTTTGCTTATCAATGATCGTCAGATATGGATGATGCTTAGTAAGGGTTGAATGTCTTTGGATATGAGCCCATTTGATTAGGACCGTCGCGTATGGTTGATGCTTGACATTAACCCGATGAGGCTAGAATCGTTAAGTATGGTTGATGCTTGACAATGATTATGCAAACCCAGACATATGCGAGTTTAATTAGGATCGTCAAAGTACAGTAGATGTTTGGCAAGGGATAGATGACCCCCTCCCCACGTGGTCTCTCTTAGTAAAGACCATCAAGTATGGTTTATACTTGGAAAGAGACCCACGTGGCTACGGACCGTCGGTTATGGCTGCTATCTGTCAAAAGCCCGGTGAGGCTAGGAACATCGGCATGACACTACTGCGGAGATAAGAATTAATTGCGTTCTAGCACGGTCATGAAATTCCGGTCTTCCCATATTGATCTTCTATTTGGATTTCTATTGCCTCATGGATTTATGAATTGTCCAAAAAACGTCTTCCACCGAAATACATGTTTGTGGGGGGGGGGGGGGAGGGGATGTTGACCCTCCTTCTTATAAAACAGTCACATATTGGGTTTTCAGCTATCGAAGTGCTCAGGACTTGGGCAAGGTCTAAGGCAAGCTCGGATTTACTTCGTTGATATATCATAACTTTCAAAGACATAAGTTTGGGATGCTTGGATTCTGGTTTGACTAAGTCGGTCTGGCTATCCTAAATTCACCACTCTAATTCAGGTCGTCAAGTTCAGCTCGTTAAACCCGGCTCGACATTGTTCCCACCACGAACTACCAGGAAAAAACTAAAAGGAAGAAAGTAAGGGAAGGTAGCCTCTCCCGATTGACATTTCTAGTTCGATTATGTCGAACCGGCCCGGTTAACTATGTTAACCGGATGGGGACGTGCCTGATGCACGTTCACCACTACTTCCCTACCCCCAAACATGGTCAATCCACTACTCCTACACCTCCAGAGATGGCTCCACATGGCAATATCGAGCCATATTCAAGAATCTCTATAAATACTGGGATTTTGGACGTTTACAGGGATCGATCTCCTCTTCCTTAATACTTACAAGGACATTGCCAATAAGAGAAACTCAACTCTTTCTCCACTTTCGTCTATAAAAAACTAAATGTGTTGTAATCATACAACATAATAATGGACCGATTGAACTAAGTGGATTTAGGAACATTGCCAAATCACTTTTATTTTTTTGTCTGATTACTTTAATGCACTTTCTATGATATGTGATTATGAAGTTTTTTTGAGAATTTTGTTCATTTGAGTGTTTAACTTGAAAGGGTCAATTTTTCAATTGACAATTATGCGACCTCAGACGAAAGTAGAAATCAAGAAAGGCCTCAAGGCAATAAAGAAAATCAAAACAAGCAAAGGAACAATCAAAGTAGAGGAGGAAGAGGCAGAGTGAGATTTAGCAACAACAACCGTATTAGATGTCAAATCTGCCAAATAATTGGATATAAGGCTGACAAATGTTATTTTAGATTTGAGCAAAATTTACTTTGAATCAGAAAAATAAACAATAACCAGAAACCAAAGGTGAATCTTTCTCAACCAAACCCAGAAATCAAAAATTAATCAAAAATCTCAAAAGGTCAAAGTGGTGGAGATTTACTTAGATCTGACGATACACAAAATGGAGACTGGTTTCCAAATTCTAGAGCTACCAAAATCACATCACCAATAACTTGAGAAATCTGAATCTTGGCAACCGTGACTGTGAAGGTACACAATCCCTTTTTATTGGTAATGACACAGCTACAAAATTACACATACTGGCATTGCTATACTTAAAAGTAACATGGAATTATATTTAAATAATCTTCTTAGAGTGCCAAAAATTGAGAAAAACCCAATGAGTGTATCATAATTGGCTAAAGATAATCAAGTTTACTTTTACTTCTTTCTATATTACTATATGGTTAGAGATATGCTAAGTAAAAAATCTTATTATCGGGTAAAGCAAAATGGCCTATACATTTTTAACCGTCTAAAGAGAAATAGGAATACTGATAGAAGACAATGATGCAACTTTATAATACTGACTGTAGGATTGAAACGAATGTTCTTGATATATGGCACTATAAGCTAGAACATCTAAATACTAATATTTTAAAGCAAGTTTTAAGAAAGAATAATATTGAATTTGTTGATATATCTCATTCTTATATTTTACTGCTTGTCAAACGGGAAGTGTCATAGGCTATCATTCCCAAATTCTAGAACCAACTATTCTAAACCACTTGAAATGGTAGCAGTTGACCAATGGGGTCCCGTCTTACTTAACTTAGATACAATCAAACAACTATCATGTTTCTTTTGTTGACTCATATTCAAGGTTTACTTGGAAAGTCAAAAGCAGAAACAATTAATGCTCTAATCTAGTTTGTCGGTTAGGTAGAAAGATAAACAAATCAACAAATCAAAATCATTCAAAAAGTTGGAGGAGCATAATTCACACCATTGAAAAACTTCTTCATAATGAAAGGAATCACTCACGAAATAACCTTCCCTTACGTATCATAACAGAGCGGACTATTTAAAAGAATGTATAGGCAAATAGTGGAGATTGGTTTTACACTCCTGGCTCAAAACTCCAGGCCAATGAAATTCTGGCTTGATGCATTTGATACAAGTGTGTTTCTTATCAATGGACTGCGAACCAAAGTCTTACAAAATTCAACATCGTTAGAAAAGTTGTTCAACCTAAACCTAGAATACCAACTCTTCCAAGATTTTGTATGTCTATGTTTCTCGAATCTAAGGCTATGTAACACTCACAAGTTAAGCATCAGGTCAACCGTTCACCTTTATTAGTTATGCTCAAAGTCAAAAAGGATACAAATGTCTTACCAGTAAAGGGAAGGTGTTCATCTCAAGAAACGTAGCCTTCAATGAGCACACTTTTCCTTTGTTGACTGTGAAATTGGAACCACAAAAAAGGTCCACAATGCCAAAGTGTCCATTCCATCCATTCCAGTCTACAAGAACATTCAAACCAAAGACTGTCTCCCACCCCATCAAGCTGAGTTAGCACTGCAACATAGATGGTAACGCTACTTCTCAACATAGTTCACCCAATATTGGAGAACATGACACACCTAACAGTTAAGAAAATATTTTGAGTAGCAGTAAAGAAGAAGAAATCAAGTTAATACTGCTCATCACATGACAATTAGAGCCAAAAGTGGAATATTCAAGCCAAAAATATTTAACATTTCTACATAAATTGATGAACCAATAAATTATAATGTAGCAATCAAGCACAAACACTAGAAAAGTGCCATGGATGAAGAATATATTGTATTAATAAAAAACTAGACATGGATTCTTGTAGACAAAATAGACAACAAAAACATTGTGGGTAGCAAGTGGACTTATATAGTCAAGAGAAAACTAGATGGAACAATATCGAAATACATAACAAAACTTGCAGTAAAATGTTACACACAATAGTATGACTTTGATTTCAGCGAAACTTTTCACTAGTCATAAAATCCACAACCATCAGAGTCATACTAACTATTTCCCTACATCACAATTCGGTAATAAAGCAACTTGATGTCAATAATGCATTTCTAAATGTGGAACTTCAAAAAGATGTGTACATGTATCAACCAGAATGGTATAGGAATCGTAATATGTCTTTATTTTTGCTTTTACTCATATGTAGGATTTCCAGTTACCATTCTAGAAAAATCCACTTATTCATCAGTATGTGGAACCAATTTTATATGTGCTGCTTTTGTTCTATAAATTGTTGATAGGAATCCCCAAAATATTCGTTAGTTGTAGTAAACTCGTCTGAGCTAGAACTACCATTTAAACCTTCAATATTCCCTCCTTTTGGTCGGAAATTACATGTGCAGAGTTATTCTCTGCCTCAGCTTTAGTTGACATTGAAGGTTCTTTGCAACGCAAATAGCAAAAAGGGTTATTCAATGGAATATCATTCTTCTCATGTGTAGGTCCTTCGACATTTCCTTTTGAATATCTCATAAGATAAATTAAACAGCCTAACTTTTATGTTCCTTATAATTAGTATTACTTCTGGTTTCAAACTCCTTTTCTTTTCTTTTATCACTAGTAGTATCTTGTCCTTTCCTCTCTAGGTTTAGATTCTTGGCTTTATTGTCTGTAGCAATGTTTAACTGATTAATAGTTGTTAAGAAAAGTGATAAGTAGATTTCATTACTTATGTTTGCAATGTTACATTACTTGTTTATAGTGCAATATTATAACTTATATAGTGCTAACTGTAATGACTAATACCGCTGGCAAGAGATGTGATGGCCCGCCCCGCACCAGCCGTCATTTCTCATGAAAGTGTGTTGTGCCGATGTCCAACAAGCACGGGACGGTCGCCAAAGAAAGGAAAAAAAAAGAGAACTTACTGGTGAACTAACAAATAACCTGTAGAATATCTCACAGCGCATGGAATAAAATATAATAATAACATACTTTGACATAAAACAGGTGAGACAGTACATAAGCTAAAAATTAAACATCATAGCAGCGGAAAATCCAATTACAGCTTATGTTCCACATCATCATTATTACAACTTTAAAACTATCTCTAAAGCAAAAGAAAGGAAAGGTACACTACTAATGCCCAAAGTAGTGACCAGCAGCGACACAGGGAGAATATCTATATATATCATACGTGGGAGCCTCCTGCTCGCCTCCAGTACAGCTACCCGTGCATACCACCTAACCTGTCTCTAGTCTGCCCGTTTAAGAGCACCCAGAGTAATAAGAAAAGACATAAAACTCTGGGTCAGACAAAAGTCTGGGATGAGCGATAAGCATCAAAACAGAACAATAACAGGTATACTAAACCATACCTGAACCTGGACCTGCAACCAAAGAGTTAGCACAACATACCGCTCAATACTCTAAGGTGCCACTAAACATAAGGTGTAATGAATACGGGGGTGGGGGTGTGCATGACATAGTGGTAACAAACAATCAAGCATAGCAAACATACCCACGTCTCTCACTCAGTGCGTAAAGCATACGATATCCACCGCTCTGACCATCCATTCCATGCTATGATCACTCTGCCCCATGGAGTCATAATGACACCACTGCACTGATCCATAACCACTAGTCCTTGCTATGTCCACTCTGCCCCATGAAGTCATAACAACTCCACTGCACTGGCTCATAGCCATGCTACGATCACTCTGCCCCATGGAGTAATAACTACCCCACTGCACTGATACGTAGCCTAACATCCGTCTCGATGGTGAATCAAAGCCATGGACGTCGATAACCCCTTTGCACACGTCCCGCAGCAAAGTCCAACTCATGAAGTTGACCCGTTGGTTCCCAACTGGAACCTGGGTACAAACTTCCCATTTGGACTACCTTTGCATCTCGGGTTTGGGTCTTCATCTTGGTTTGGCCTCCATTCGGTTCGGTTCTCCTAGGGCGGTTCAGATCGGTCGTGGTTACCGTCCTTCTGTTCGTGAACTCCAAGTCGACTCATGGTCATCATCTTGCATTATCGGATTTTGGATTCCGACTATGACAAGGTATGGAACCACCTGCCGATAGTGTATCTCTAGAGGCGAATACACTGGGTTCAACAACAACATCTTGCAACCCGGCCCACACATGACCGGCCACTCATTTCGCTTGAGTGTATCGAATGTATATCACCAACGATTGGGATCAGCAACCGTTTCCCAAAAAGGGACAGCATCGATAGATTAAAGAAGCAAAAGGAATTTCTCTAGATAGGTGATTATATACCCTAATAGGAGTGACCCACAAAGTCATGTTGCATGCTCGATTTTTGTCATTTCCCGGTTGTGAGGCTTGAGGTTTGAATTACTTCTTTGATAGCACGTCACCATTCAATTTGAATGCCAAATCGTCAGATCCATCGGAAATCACTAATTGGTTTCCACAAAAATACTCAGATTGTTAGGCTAAAGAAGTTTTCCTTCTTTGCCACCAACTTCGTACGTTTGAAGAAATCAACGTATGTGATCCCTTTGGAAATACTCTGTCAGACATCCTTCCATACAAGTTGCCCTGGGACTGGACAAACCGAAGGCACCCTCCTATTGCATCCAGGAATCACCCTATACATCAATAACGAGTAGTCCTTGCAATCCGCAGATTCCCATCATGTCAGAATCACAAATCAAATAACTCTGGATGCATGCCAGAGATATTCGATAGGTATTTCTTTTGCTTATGAAGATCCACGGTCTTCACTGCTCCATCTTCAATCTGTATCTTCGACAATTTCGTATTTGTTGGTTCGGAATGGTTTCGAATATAAATTCGATCCTGGTCTTTCCATACCCACAATTGCATTGGCTAGATTTGATAGTCAGTTATTTAACTATCAAATAACATTAATTCAATCATGAAACCAAATATGAGTTTACTGGTTTAGTACTCAGAATCACTTGTCCTTTTACAATTGAAATTAATTAACTCCTTAATCATTTAATATTTGAAACACCACATTTGTTTCTTATTTTATTATAAGAATATTCTTAAAACTGTTTTTTTAATACTTTAGCAATAAATCATTTATATAGATATATATCCATTTTAGTTTTTAACAAATTTCACGTATAAAATCGTTACAAAAACTCTTTTGTTTCATTTCTCGAAACATTAACTGACACTACCCCTTTTTAATAAACTTATTCAAACTTATCTCGTTTATGCCTTGAATCTCGAAAACATCGTGATATTATCAAAATCTCTCTATATTCTCATTACTTCAACATTCATTTGTCCTTAACCGAAAACTAGTAAGCGGATAACTCCCTAAATATCAACCCCGAAGGCCGAAACCAACATCAGATCGACACACAAGGAGTCGTCCAACTCAACTAATCTCCAGTTAGTTTCTAATATTTTCTTAACTCCTTGACAACCCATATTATTCCACTTTTGAGTCACTTAACCATTTCACGCTTTGAAATTTCATTCAATTCCCTTCGTTTCACTCAATTTCACTATTAAGTCTTTCTAATTAAAACCCAATGTTTTAGCTTCATACCTCTTATAAATTCTATTTATAAACCTGGCTTAAATATAACTCCTCGTTATCTCAGCTTCTTTTACTTAATTTTATATATTAAGTAAACAACTATTTTGAACCATCGTATTCCTTAAAAATCCCTTTATAACTTTATTTCATAAACCCCGGGTTTTAATATAATCAATTCATAAACTCTTTCCACACTATATCTTTATTTCATTACTACTCTGATTACTTATTTAAATAATAATCGCTTAAATTATTATTAATTAAAATAATAATTTACTTCCTTTATTAACTGAAAAATAAGTATTTAATTCCCCTTTTAAAATTTTATTGAAACAGTCACTCGTTAACCATCTCATTCGGTTAATTTAAAACAACTAATCAGATAATCAATCCTAGTTAAAATGGTTACTTAGTCAATTCAAAACCATGGTTATTTCTTTGACCACTACCAATCAATTCCTCCTTTAAATTAATTAATAATATAATTAATTTAAATAAATTTCATTCAATTGTTATAAATGATTAATCCACTCTTAATCGTTATGTAAATTTCTATTCATTTGCCTTCTGATTAATAAAAGTATTTGCGATATAAAATCGTTTAATAATCACTTATAAACTTAAATAACAAATAATAAATATTTATTTCCTTTTAATATACTTTTGATAAAAATAACAGATTTAGAAATCCATTTTTTAGTTATAAAATAAATTTTATATCTCATCTCTGTCGATTCACCTGACGGTGAATCAATATTTACAGAACGATTGATTTTTAGGCCGTATGCTGCTAATTACTTAACCAATACTGCCCATCGGTTAAAACAAAACGAACGTTGAATTTATAGTCAACGATTAACACCAAAATCAATCATCCAATCAGAACAGTTTATATAATGATGATATGACATATAATATAATTGAGGAATCCAGTTGGATCCCTCCAACCTGTTTTCCCTGCATCCAAATATGTTATCGCAAATAAAATCATATAGATATAATCTAAATAATCAGCCAAAAATTTAAACATCTACGTTTACAGTATTATAAACGTGACCACCAAGGTAAGTTACCTTGATTGGTTACGACTGTTAAAGTAACGACCGATTTCAATTAAATTAAACAACGTTTAATTTAATCGGTTCAGTCAATATCAGCTAATATATGCAGTAATCATCCAAAATAAATAACCATAGCACATATAAATTAAACCCGACTTATATAAATATAAATGGGATAAAAACTGAGTGAGTAAACTCACCTTGATTCCATTTATCGTTGAAACAGTTTGTTTAAATTAAATTAAAATGATGTTTAATTTAATTAAAACTCCCAGCTGCGTCCAACTCTGTCCAACTCAAATTTCAAAATGTTGCGCTCGTCAATGTGGACCCGATGCCACTGACTTTATCCATTTCCATTGCTGTATGACATGGCAATGGTTTTAATATGGTGTTCACTTTACAATTCAACCTTAAGAATAATTTAATAAAATCTTTAATTAATGGTAACACTACCTTGTCCAAGCATATTCAAATTATCTGTTAATTAGATAACCGCTAGGCAGTGGCGGAACCAGAAATCGAGCAACGAAGGGGCCAAAACTACATATGAGATCATATCTGCAACCCTTTTTGATTTGGAGGAGCCGTGTAAATATGGGATGTGGCCACATATGGACCAAAACACTTCAATTTATTTCAAACAAATATTGGAGGGGCCACAGCCTCTACTGGTCTATATATAGTTCCGCCTCTGCCGCTAGGTAATTAAACCACTGACACGTTAAAAGGAATCTTGGCAAATTTCATATGATTTGGCAAATAAAATATTTAGAATTATAACCAGTCTTAAAACATATGGTTAGGCAAATATAATTGGGTTAGGCTCAATAGAAAATTTCCTAGTAGGCACGTAACTATTGTTTAATTAAGCGGTAAGCCCATTCGAATGTCGACCACGTTAAATATTGGGTACAGTAAAATTAGGCATGCTTGAACTCCACTTGGCACATTTAAATTCATCTAATTGGCAAGTGTTTCATATAAATGTAACTAATATAATACTCAAAAAAAAAAAATCCACTTCCGCCTGCTACTAAGCCTAAAGTGGCGCATGCTATTATGTTAGGCAAGAATTGGATTTGGCATTTTAATAAAGGATTAGACTTTAAATAGTATTATATAAGTATACACTGTTACTTATAAAAATCAAACTTGGGCTGTTATAAGGTTGGCCACGCAAGCTCTTTATTTCCCTCTACTGTTCATTGTCTAAACTTTTACCAAAAACTATAATTATTACTTGCACTTGATAAAGCCGTGATTTTGCATGTTTGGCACCGGTACGTTAGGCCATTTGTATAAATTATTAGGTATGCATACAATATAGATTAGGCCACGTAAATCACTTAAGTAAGCACACAGTAATATGCTTAGGCATATAAACATACCAGGCCCACATTGTTCTCCATTCTTGCTCGCTCCAGTTGCTTTGTATACGCAGGAAACTCCATCACCGGACTTCGATGCTTCACCCGCCACCGCACTACTTCCATCCCTTAACCGTACCGACAAACACTACTATGACCCCTCATCTTCATCTCATACAAGCTGCTCACGAAAATATGCTCGACTTGATCTTATACCTCGCTACTTTCTTCTTGTTTTTTTCTCTCCTCCACCATCGGTTCTGTCCTACACCGCTCCTCTTTTCGCCTTATGTTTTTTTTCTTTTTCGAACCACCCTTACATTATTATTTAACTCCCCAAAACTTTTACTATTCACAAAAAATAAACCCAACTGCTTTTATCCACTTCAGTCCACGCTCCGACCTTCCAGTTACTTCTTTTTGTTGCGTCAAAACCAATAACCATGCATACAACCTCATCTTCTCAACACGTCCCCTCTCCCCATTTCTATTTTGTACATGCAGATGTCACGTATACCCATGCAATATTCACTTCGTTTTTACAAAAAACATGTCAGCTCGGAAATTTGCTCTGCCCCTACACAGTTGACCCCTTCGCCGAGCCCATCCCATCGCTTAACAGTATACTGGTCTTATTTATCTCTTCAGGAGTTTATACTGGAAGAAGGTTTCGGTGTTTACTGATGAGAAAGGGAGAGTTTGGTTTTGGATGGTGTTGCTTTGGTTTATGTTAATGGCGGTTTATGTTTTGGTTCTGGAAAACAAAAGGAACGCGCTATATATACACATGCTAGGAGAAGATCAGAACAACGTCACATCTGCTGAACCATGTGCTTAGGTTGGTTTAGACATGCAGTGTTACAGAGTAGGACGAATGAGGCTTCCCTACGGTTTCTGTGGTTGGGTAGATAGCTGGTTCTCAAAGATGTACATTTGCATGTGCTTAATTTCTTAGTGATGAAGTTGTGGACATATTTTGTGCTTATAGATTAGGCAAGCAGAGGAAATAATGGGTAGGTTAGCAGAAAACTCCACATGTTGATTTGAAAATACATCCCGAGTGGTCTGCAGAAGATGATATTAGCATGTGCTGCTACACTTCTATTTTGTGCACCTATTTCGAAGTGGAGCAGTGCTAGGAAGCCCGAAGGAAAAGGGTGCGGAATTGTGCGGGAAGAAGAAGATACGTTGGATTGAGAAACGCAATTCACGCGATGCATGCCACGCTTCTGCCGCACCCATTTCTGCTCTTATATTCGGGCTTTCTAGCATTAGTGTTCGAAGTGATGCATGAAATATGAATAACCCAATCTCTGGGCTTCTGAGTAGTGTATACTTATATAGTTAGAGAGATCTTCAATGCTAATGTTGTTCCCTAAATGGGACATGTCAGTCCTTCTGTCCGATTTTGTATGTGGAACCTTATTTTTGACTTATTTTCAAACCTGTAGCATGTGCGATCTGTTGGGCTCCTGATTTGAAAACATATAAGAGTAAGGGGGTGGGTTAGCTGTGTACATTTTCTTAGGCTTGCAGAAGTTGCTTCAGCAGACCGATTCTCAAACATGTGCAAAGGACTGAAATGGAAACGAGTGGAAATGCAAAAGATGAAAAGAAGTCTCATAGCAAGGAGGGGTAGTAGCTGAAAGTAGTGTTTTAAAGACTCAACCCAACCTCGGTTCGACCGCGGTTAACCTTCAACCTTGGAGCGTCACGACTCTTAAAATGAAATAACCTTGCGCGTTCACAGACCCGCGGTTTAACCTCAAAACCCTATAAAAACCTCTGGTTCGACCTCTTTGAACCTCACGGTTCTTCAAATTTGTGAAAATATAATTACTTCACTCTTTATTTTTTACTATAATAAATTTAACAAATAATTTTATAGCAATTGTTATTAAATTTTGGATTATATAATTCATTATAATGTACATTTTACGAACTATTATTGAACCAATCCTCTTTTACTATAGAAAATTAGTAAATTTACAACTATAATTATTTCAATTAGGTAGTTTGGACACGGATGTTTGTCATAATTGCTTAAATTTTATCTATATTTAAATTAATTTTTCATTTAAGTCAAAAAATAAAAATAAACTATCAGCGCGGTTCTCACGGTCTGACCGGTTGAACCACGAAAACCTTGGACCTTTCACTGTCACGGTTTGACGTACGGTTCGGTCTTCACAACTATGGCTGAAATGAAAAGAAATTTCATACACTGTTTAGAGATGTACGTAGACTGTTTATCAAGATGTAGGCTTGCAGAAATTGCTTAAAGAAGAAGGAAATAGTAGCATATAGGCTACCATTAGAAACACGTGTATGCTGATTCGAAAAATATTAGGTGAGTTATAATATTTCCTTCCATAAAGTTTATATTTATATGGTTACATTATTCTACCACTAACCTTCCGTTCACCGTCAACCCTGAAATTCGTATTATTGCGTATGAGCTCTAGTCACAAATGAAAATGGACACACTACTACATCTCAATGTCCCGGTCTCAGTGAAATCAATTTCGTTGAAAACCGACTCCATTTGCACAACACATATTTTAATTTATCGGTCCACCTTTAAATTGCACATACCGATAAAACAACTCCGATTGTCTCCAAACTGAAAATCTAGCAATAATTAGCAATACGTATTCCTATAAAATTTGTTTCGTCGAAAACATAGATCGTTTGAAAGAAAAACATTTTTAAGGCCAATAAAATATATTGAACAATTTCCCATGCGCAAATAACGGGCCTAAGCAACGCATTACTTTGAACATTCTATTTCGTATGATTATTTAATTCCATCATGAACTGTTGCTATGCATTTTATATTCGTACCGATATACATGAATTTCAAATCATAAATTACGAAATACAGCGACGTTTTCAAGTTCGAATTATAATTATACGTTTAGACGTCGTTTAATAAACGAATTATAATTTATAAGTCTATTTAAAAATTCCAAATAGATTTTTAAATTAATAAATATAATAAATATCTAACTACCAAAAATGCGGGACGTTACAGTATCTATCAAAAAACACTCAGAAGATCCCTTTTCTAGATTGCATCAAAAGCACTAAATCAGCCTCCTCTGAACCATTAAATTAACTATTGCAAAGGCGTCAAAGCGATAGCATCAAGGCAGAAATGGGTCATTCTACACGTATAAATATAGCCTTAGGAGTCTAGAATCCGGACTTATTTTCTCATTTTCAAACTTATGTATAAAAGTTTGGAGTTATAACCCAAATTCCTAAATCAGTTTGGGGATATTGTAAATCGATATACTTAGGTCTCTATATAGTCCACGGTCATTAATGAAAATGAATTACATTTCAACCAATTAAGGTAATAAAAAGGTAAATATTTAATCATTACATTACTATACATTCTAACTTTGCCGGTTTGGGCACTAAAAGGAATCACTAAATGAGTAGCCTCTAATATTGTCGGCGGGGATCATCCAAAGGGTATAAGGTAACCAAAGATCATCTCGTACGACCCTAAACTATAACCACTAGACGCTTAAACCCATTGAAGGTTTTAAGAGATATTCGATAACAGTTAATCTTTCCACCTTAATTGGATTTCTCTACCTTTTCGAAAGGTTAAAGTTTGTATCCATGGGAATCCGATACCCTAAGACTTAAATGAAAGTAATCTACTAAAGGATTGAACCCTACCATCACTTATTAAAGTCTTGTAAGAAACTTTAATCAATATGTATATTTAATTTAATGGCAAAAAAGCCTCAAATTAATGAACTCAAATGAATTCAACTGGAAAGTCAAAAGGACTCGAACAAACTAACGAGAGATAATGTAATTCTATAATAACAAAAGGCACTAATTGAAACCAGTAGAATTCGGTTGAAAGGATCTATCATGCTAAAACCTAGCTTACCTAAACTGAAATGGGAATTTTCAATTCTGATAAGACTTTTAACACCCTAGGAAAACAGAATCTAAATAATTCAAATCAAGATCTTCAGAATTAAAGGGATTTTATGGCTAAACTTCAAGCATCTAGCTACATGTATTTTTATTCAACAGGGATACACTTTCGGGAAGCATTTGAAGCTATCGAAAGGATCAAAAGAGACTCCAATACTGAAAATTCGTCTAAACTACTTAAACCACTTAACATAACCATTTTCTTTCAGATGGATGCCTTAGCTTTCCCTTGAATCGAAAGGAACAATTTAAGTAAACCTACTTAATTAAAGGTCAAACAAGGAATTCACTACTTTATGGTGTTGACCATTTTTGTGGTTACATTTTTGGCGCAAGAAGGATGGCTCAAACCTTTGAAATCCTTTAACCTTTCGATTCAATAGGCTTTATTGGATCAAGGGAAAAATGTAGCTTTCGATTGGAATAAATATAGATTGTAATAAAATAGGAGTTTCTCGTAAATTGGAAAGAACATTTTATAAATTAAGGAAGGCTCCCCATAACCCAAGAAAGAATATTTATAGTTCAGAGGAAATTCCTTATGTACCAGAAAGAATTGGTTATAACTCAAGAGAATTTTCTCACGATCTGAAGCAAGTATTGGAAAATTTTGTCTATGGACCAAGGAAAGTATCCCCATAGTCCCGACGATAGCCTAATAAGATGAAAAGACTGGTATCACTTTGTTTCGACAATAGATTTTTTGTAACAACCCAGAATTTTAGCGATAATTAATTTAGTTATTTAATTAGGTTCTCGAAAATGAAATTTATGCAAACAATGGAATTTAACAACGAAATATGCACCATTGCATTTGTTACATAATTCTGGTCAACTTTCATGTCTGGAGTTTCGCGAACGGAGTCTGTATGGAAAAATTATGGATGCAATACGAAAACCAACAGAAAATAAATCCAGAGAATCTTTAATGATTATATACCAATTAAAACTGTCCCTCACTGAGGCGATCGACCTGGGGATCGACCACTCTGGTCTAAAATTCCCAGTGATGACTAGGTTTTTGAGGGTAATTTTATTTATAATTTTTTTATAAACGGATGGATCTTTATTAAAGTTAATCTAATGACCAAGGGCCATTCTAACCCTTATAAATAAAGGGTTAAACCCTCATCCTTTTGCACACAATTTTGAAAGCAGTAGCAAGGCTCTACCATTTTCTCTTCTTCTAAGTCTTTTCTAAAATAAATCTAAACACATGCAAATTAAATAAACATAGATTTGAGAGGATTAAAATCATATTCTTGTGAAAAAGAGATGTCCTGAATATTGAGTTTGTAGACCTTTTTGGTTTACTAGTTTATATTGCTTACAATTGTTCTTAGATTTGTTATGGATATTGTAAACACAATGAATCTGGAAATCAGTCCTTAAATCGATGTTAGATTTGTAGTAAATATTCTAGATTCTTAGAGTGGTGATTTGTGGTTTATGTAAATTTTGATTAAAAAGATATGTAAGTTTGTGTTCTGTATTGTTTGGGGTTTTACTTAGTTATTGTAAATATGCCCTTTTTGTTCTTTTTAATAAAAAGGCATTATTTGGAATCAGCAAGAAATATGTGTAAATTAAATAGGAAGGGATGTGTACATTCATGTATATTTGTATGTTGATTATAATAACCATTCCAAAGATATACCCATTACATATTTCTTGTGATTTAAAATATGCTTATTCCTCTATTAAATATTTTGGGAAAATATTTACAATAACTATAGTTATTAACATTTTTATAAGATTTTGAATCTTAAACTATAATAAACATAAAAATATTTGTTGGTCATTAGTTTAGACAATACATAAATGGATAATAATAAATAAAACATAGCATCCACGTTAACTACGTTTAAAATATAATTATATATGTATAAAATCTACGTAAATAACGTTAATATATTATAATAAATGTTTTTTGTTGTGTGTTTGATTATTTTCCGTTTTATGGGAATATATATGGAATTATATCCTATGTTAAATGAAAATGAGTACTGTGACCGTTATAGCAATAAATATAATTGATTTGCTAAAAATGAATGAAATGGTCATAAGTAACGTAATAAATGTAGTAACCATATTTGACATGGGGAAATGAATTGAATAGGAGAAACATGCCTAAATGGTTACAATTTGAATTATGTTAGGAATAGGAATTGTAACTCCAATAAGGGAATCTAAAAATAATAAATATGTGTATATAAATACACAAATATGAAATAAATGAAATTAAATAATAGTAATAAGTGGAAGTTACATTATTTATATTAGAATTAAAATGGGACAGATATAAGTGGCATTTAATAGGATAATAAATACCTTAAGAAAATATGACTGTTAGTGTCATAAATGACATTAAATAGGTTAATTGATGCCTTAGAAAATATGACCGTTAGGGTCATTAATGGAAGGTAACTTAATTAATAATATTAGAAGGAATAGAAAGGGGAATTAATGGGGATTGATTGGCACAGTAAATGCTAAGTCTAATAAGAAAATTAATAAATAAACATCCTAGGATAGGAAGTTATAAGTTATCCTTATTTATTTCTAATTAACCTAGAATTAATATAATTAAGAATTAAGATTGGACTTAGTAGGTCAATGATGCAAGGTCAGTTACCTTATCGGACATAAGTTCGCACTTTCCAGCAGTCGAGTATATGTACAACTGATGTGAGATATCATAAACATAAAACTTATGATGGTAGTTAACTGCATGCATGGCGAAGATTATATCCTATCATGTGGCAAGTATTAAGTTGCTTGGGAATTATCTAATAAGGTCAGCTAGATAATAACATGGGGGTCCGTTAGGGGGTCTTAAATGGTGTCACACTCCTACCTGAACCTAGTATTAATTGTCTGCTTACTATCTCTCGCCTTATGCGGGGCATGGATATATCCGTGAAAGACAGAATCCTAAAACTAGTAGGACTTGTAGTTAATTTCCTCTAATTTATATTAGTGTAGACTAGAGTAAACCACCAAATAAGGCATTAAGTAACTGGTGGGTCCACTTTGGGTCTTAAGTGATCGAAATGGTCCACCATTACCTATTTTTGGTAGTGAGGTCTTAAGCGGCTATATAGAAAATAACTAACCTCCTTATGGTATAGTGACTAGTAGTGAGCGCACCTCTTAGTTTTTGGTAATTGATTGATGTTGGTTTAAAGGATTCATAATTATGCGTAAACATTCTATCTCAGTATTGCGATATCGTTGTGTTTGGGAAACTACCTTGGGATTGATAGTTTGTCATCGTGTGCAAATCCTCACAAGGTTAGGGTAGAATTACTAGCCTTGTTAAACATATGTTTTGGTTTTGACCCCACGGGATACATTTGTGTACTGTAGATAATGTTATATATTTTCTACTCACCTGGACTTGTTGTTCTGACCCCCTTCTTCATAACAACTCTCAGGTTTAACTCAGAGAAGACAGGTCTCGGTAGGTGTTTAGTTTTGTTTTCGGTTCTCGTTCTCTCGTGCACGACATCGATGTGGCGATATGCTTTAAGGTAGTCACTTTAGTTGGTATTAGTTATCTTTTTTGTTTCCACTATGAGTTAATTTTATTTTACTTTGATTATGCTCATGCACATTATTTGCAGGTACCGGATTTATACTATCCATTTTTTATGAGTTTGAGTTTCGATTTTTGTCAAAATTCAAGCTCGGAAAAGTTTGGGTGTTACATTTGGTATTAGAGCTTTGGTTTAGACGATTAGAGGAATTAATAAATTAGGATTAGTGAGAGAATGTATTCGAATTTCTTTTCTATTTTCTTTCATCCTTCTTACTTGACTTTAAATTGCTTCGGCGGTGAAATTGTAGTGGGCCTATTTGAATTAGCATAGGTTTAAACGACTGAGGGTTAGAAGTATTCTGAGTTCGAGTATTTAGTCAACCTTAATGTACCCCATGGTGCATTTGGAAATTTTGATTTTGAGAGCATGAGGACGACATAGGGTTAATCCCGTGGATTTGAGCTTAGTGACTGGACGAAAAGCTAGCTACAAATGAGATAGTCGCAATTTCTTGTTCTTGGTTTCGTTTGGAAGTACCAGTCGATGACTTTATTTTGGTCTTGAAACGGGAAATTCGCGTTGGTATGTCATTATAGTTCTGAGATATAATTTCGAAATATATTCATTTGTAAATCTAGACATTCTTATGATTTGAATCCTTAGTCCGATGTTTGGAGAGATTTCAGTTTTTAAAACAAATTTTGAAATTAAAAAGAGTTTTCATATATTTATATTATGGTTTTCAAGAAATTGTTTATGAATAAAGATTTAAGTAAAACTATAATATAATCTTAGAAATTTAAATCAAACCTTGATTTGGATCGTTGGGTTTTGTGTTAATAAATAATATTTTTTTGGCAAAAAGAATGAATTTGAAAATGATAAGGAATAATCTACGAAATAAAGAAACTATAATTACCCATTCCTTATAATTTTTAATATCCCTCTTTCCAAGTATTTTGGATGATATATAGAAACTATCACAATTAACCTTTTTAGAGATTTAAAATTCGACAATCCAAAACTTGGAAAGATTATTCCAGTCTGTAATATGAACTGGAACATAAATTTTAAAATATATTTATAGTAAGACCCTTAGTTAAAATAATAATATTGAAAAGTTTTCAAAAAAATTCTCTTAGAAGAGATTAAGGAAATTTCTATTCAGCTTGGGGTATTTGATTTCGGAAAACCATTCAATTTGTTTGTTAATTAGGTAAGGGGAAAATCCATTTTATTTATTTTGGATTTCTAGCTGAGTTTTCTTTTCTAGAATTTGTTGTTGGTTGATCGCATCCTTTTTGCTGAGACTACTTCGAATCTTTGGAGACGGTCCGGGGTTTGACTACGGTCTATGATGCCACCGTGAGGAGGACAAGTATTTTCGGATCTATGCTAAATATTTAAAGATGATGTGGGATGATTAATATTTTAATATGACCCATACGGGGTTAAGGTTCAACCTTTGTCTAAATCCCGTTTAATAGTTGATTATTTAGCGTTATACCTGGAGTGGCCAACTAGTTGATGAGTTTTGGTACAACCTAAACCTAGGACTCATCCATAAAAGTTGCATCCAGCACTACACCATAATGGCCATTTGGTAACCCTTTTTTTTCACAATTGCCAACACTTATTTGTGTTGCAGGGTAGTAACAATAATATGCGTTGCTATGTTTAAAAAGTGTTGCCAAAAATACAAATTTGTAATTTTTTTATTGCCAACCCTTATTTGCGTTGGTAAGCCGAGTTTTTGAGGGAAAAATGGTAAACACGCTGTTCGTTTCTCACTTAACCCTATATTCGCTTTCAAGATCCATCTCTCAACGCTTTTACTAGCTGAAGGCCACTTATAAAAAATTTACGGAATTTGTTTCTAATCAATTTGAAGACTTCGCGATTTTGGGAAATCACAATAAACTTCAACTTGCTCCGCGATTTCAACGTTATATCCGAGGAAAATTCGATTTCGAGTTCTAGGAATCGATTTTGGCTTCAGGTGATTTCCGCGATTTAAGCGGCTTCAGGTGATTTCGGCTTCAGGTGATTCGGCAATATTCCTTATATTCGTATTTCCTAATTGAATCTGTAATATTCGAAATAAACAGTAAGTGGCGACCAAAACCGAGAACATATGATTGACCAAAGCAACGAAAAGTTAAACAGTATCTTGCTTATTATGTTTGATCGATGTTATTACTACAGGAAATCATACTAGTATCTGTAGGATTTGCTAACCTGTTGCTATCGTGGTGCAAGGAATTCATTGACTGCAAAACCAATCTCTGCATATATTATTGGAGAAAGCCAAAATCCCCACTTAACCAACCAGGTATATTAGCTGTTGATGCATGCATTTAAATCAAGTTGTTGTTTCTGTTGCTTGCAGATAATCATTTATTTTCTGAATGATTAAAACTCACGAAGTGGAATGTTGAAGCCGCCAAATAGCAGGAGTAACAATACTAATAAGCTACCAGCAACAGTCGAAGCGACTACAATTTGGAAATATGATGCAACAAACCAACACTTTGATATCGCCATTTGATGCAGAAGAGAAAGTAGCAGAAATCGGGATAATAATAAATTGGGTTAGGCAAATGTATTGATTATCATTAATGAAAAAGTAGCAGAAATTGGTGGAATTGTTCACACGAGGTTCTTTGCCTCTTCTCTGCCTATTACCAGAGCCCTTACCCCCTTTCCTGCCACGTTTATGCCTTAGTTGGACTCGCCACCTAGTCTGATCTCCTAGAGTTGAGTCAAATCACTCCTTATTTCAACCTACAGTGCAAAATCCTTTCGAGTTTAAGGTTTGGCCTTTGGATTAAGCATAGCTGGACGAGCTTGGTTTGCGACTTTTGTTACTTATCTTTTTTTTTTGGTATAACCTTGGTTTGGATGGTTTTGGAATTAGCTTTTGGTAATGGTGTTGCTTTAGAGACCAGCTAGCCTCTTAAGTCTCCGGTCAACTTCTTTCTGACGAGATTGGTGATATCAAGAAGTTTGGGTTTAGGCTATGTTGTGTGTGGTAACTTTTGCTCCCCTCTTTTTGAGGCTGTTATATGATTTTCTTTTTGGTATGCTGTGGGGAGGTTTTGGTTTTCATGGCATGCTGCATGTTGAGGCTGTAGAACACCAAGGTAACTGTAATCCTTTTCCTATTTTTAATATCTATATTGAGTATATTGAATATTAATAAAAATGAGTACATTGAATATTTGACAATTCATGGTGCCAACACTGCTCACTTTCTTGGAATGAAAGAAGATGATGTCGTGAATCATGCACTACAATGCCGTGGATGGAGTTTTGATCAGTCTTCAAACATGCTTATAGTGAAAAAACAAACTACTGTTATGGAGCAAAAATTAGACTCGAACAAGTTGCAACATCTTACTGGATATGTTTTCCACCTTGAGCACTAACCTAATCATTTCTGTGAATTTGTTTAGTTAATCAAAGTTTAAAGTGCATGAATGATGTGAATATGATCGTGCTAATCACTGCAATTGCATTTTGTCAAAACATTGCAGTGCTTGCATTTTGCTTTACTGTTTGGGTAGTCCTTAATGTTATTGGCTGAGTTCTAAATTTCTAAATTTTCATATGAAAAATTGTTTGTTTAAAAAAATATATACGACATTACTATTAGAATTTAAATTATGCAGCTAAAAAAAAGGTCCACATTAGTTTTTACCCCTTATATTATATTTAAGTATGTTAAGTTTTTTTTATAGTTTCCTCCATAAGTTAGCATATTATGTTTTTAAGTATAAACCTTAAATTTCATTATTTTTATTGCTTTATAAATATTGTTTTTTTTTCTTTTTTCATAATACAGGTTTAATTGTTTCCTAAACCATTGGTCCATGACATAATCAGAATTAACAGCAATAAAGCCTCTTTCAAGTAGGATAGGCGTAGCAATTTGGGTGTAAATGCACTGAACAGAATTGGCCTAAATTTGCAATTAGGTAAACAATTATGGGACCAACTTCATGTTAATTTATTATGTATTATCTTTTTCTATTGGACTAATCATCTCTGTTTTGATGTGTAGGGCATGCTAGCTACATGTTTATGTCTTCCCATGCTAATGTAACTATGTATCCAGGCCTTTTGCTTTACATAGCATTTTTATTTGAGCATCTGTTCCATATTTATATTTAATTTAGAATAGAAGATATATGCTGCCAAAGTAATCGCCCATAGATCTCAAAATGTTATGATTGTCCAAACATTGTTCACAAATTATATTGACCTTTCCTATTTTCTTTAAAATTGCACAAATATTAATAAAGTTATTTATCTTCTAATTTAACTACCTGCGTTTTTATAATATATATTTTTCCCTACACTTAAAACCAATATTGCATAACCTGTTGCTTACTATTGTTTCGTTCATTTGGTTTCATCTTAATTTCTGCTCCTAAACTTAAGCTATGACCCTCGTATGCTTTTTGGTAATGAAATACTTTATTTGCCTAATTTACTTTCACACTAATGATATTAGTCTTTCAGCAGATCTTAATTTCTGCTCCTAAACTTAAGGTATGTTGCTAGATGTACTGAAGGTCAGTTCAAGGCAGCGGATATGGTAGTGGTTTCTAAAACTTGGATAAGGAGAAAGACGGACTTAATGGCGATGAATTGACTTGCAATTGCGATATGGTTGACTGCTACTTTCAGTTCAACCCAATTTTTTTCATTTATTTATAATGCACCCTATGAATTGCCTATAGCGCTCAGTTTTGCTGAGCCATAAGCTCAGAAAAACTGAGCCTATAGCGCTCAGTTTTGCTGAGCCATAAGCTCAGAAAAACTGAGCCTATGGCTCAAGTTAACTGAGCTGTAAGGCTCAGTTTTTCCGAGCTTATCGGCTCAGAAAAAATGAGCCTGTAGCGCTCAGTTTTGCTGAGCCATAAGCTCAGAAAAACTGAGCCTATGGCTCTGGTTAACTAAGCCACAAGGCTCAGTTTTGCTGAGCCTTATGGCTCAGCAAAACAGAGCCTATAGCGCTTAGTTTTTCCGAGCTTATCGGCTCAGAAAAACTGAGCCTATAGCCCTCAGTTTTGCTGAGCCATAAGCTCAGATAAACTGAGCCTATGGCTCAGGTTAACAGAGCCGTAAGGCTCAGTTTTGCTGCGCCTTATGGCTCAGCAAAACTGAGCCTATAGCGCTCAGTTTTTCCGAGTTTATCGGCTCAGAAAAACTTGTTGCAAGTCCTTCCACTCCTCGTACAGAAGGTGATTCTAATTTAGGGGATCCTCCTATAAATAATAATGTAACCGCTACTCCAAACGTGTCACTTAATGATCTTCATTCATCTACAATGGAAAAGAAATACGTAATGCTATTGTCACATGATCTTGAGAAGGAGGTAGAAAAAGGTTATCTTGGAACACAAACAATTTATCATTTTAGGAAAGTGGTACCGAATATAGAGAAAGTAATTTGGGTTTTTGAAGTTCTTGAACCGGATGCACCAATTTATGATGGTCCTCAAAATGGAATGTACAAGTTATGTGAATTTTCAGATGGAGGCTTCGTTATATGGCCAGAGTTTCGTATTCGGTATTTGTAGAATCTTATTTATGTATTGAATTTAGCAAACTAATTATGTATTGAATTTGACATCTTAATTATGTAATGTGCTTGTTTATTGTTAACTGATATTCTATGTCGTTATGTGATTATGAATGTTATCTATTAGTATGCATTGAGTTTAATATTAGTTTTTGATTCATATTAAATATCGGATATATTATCATCATGTTGGTTATTAATTGACTATTAATGTTATAATACGTGAGTTGCTAATACATATTTCTGTTATTATTAAAATTTATATTTGTTGTGAATTAAAATTTTGTAACATGTATAGGCGTTGCAAACAAATGAATTACAACATGTATAAGCGTTGCAAACAAAAATCTTACAACGCTTATAAGCGTTGGTAAAGAAAATCTACTAACGCTTATAAGCGTTGCTAAAGAAAATCTACTAACACTTATAAGCGTTGCGACTGAAAATATACCAACGCTTGTAAGCGTTGGGACAGAAAATCTACCAACGCTTATAAGCGTTGGTACTAAATTGCCACCCCTCCATAACAACACTAATAAGCGTTGCTGAAATTGTTTGCGACGGTTATACTCGTTGGGAATCACCTGTTTTGGTGTAGTGCAGATTTCCTTTCATAAGCTTCTTTCTTTTGTCCTTCCTTCCTCATCTAGACAAACCATATCCTTCTTCCATTTCTTTGTTGTCACCCCGTCTCCTCTTTTTTCACGCTAGTTGCGCATTAGATCTCGCCCTACTTTGACTCCAAGATCTAACCCAAATTTCGTTTCTCCAATCATTTCTTAGCCCATAATACCTACTTGCACCATTTGATCTTTCTCGTGCCATTTGAGTCTCATTCCTAAGTATATGGACCATTTGATTGGATTGGACCGAGCATAAAGTTTCAAGGCGTTAGGGTAGTCATAATAGTTGGACTTGCACTAGTCCTTTGCTTCGAAATTTTTGTGCAGGATCCTTGTTTGTGCTGCTCCTACCTTTGTCATATATTGTTGGAATAGGTTTTTAACGAAGGCAATCGTCCTTTTGGAGGTGAAGGTTGAGCTTTCTTTGGATGGTCTTCCAAAGAAAGATCAAAATGAGATTTTAGAAGCATCCGTGTTGTACGCGGACTTGAATGGTCTTTGGTTTGACCGGCTTCAGAGATTTTGCAACAAATCTCATTTTCCTTAATGTCGTATTTTTAGTTCGGAGATTAAAGTTCGGGCTACCCATATAGATGTGTAATTTATTTAGAATATTAATCTAAAGATAGGAAGTTATGACAAGATTTGTCTTAGGATGCGGAAATCAATCTTTTCTTTGATCATGGCGTAACCATCATTTAGTATGCATCATATTCGGTTCAACTTGTTATTCTTGTGTGCTTTTTCATGGAGTTGCTAGTTGTATTTTCACCTTTTTTGTATTTAGATAATTAAAGATGAATCTCTATGCAAAGCAGTTTTGTGGTATGTTTCTTTTGTCATTTCTAATTCTCTCTTAGAAGAGATGGTGGTGTGGGAACCTCCAACAACACCAGCAGTGTCTGCAACACGAGATTTAACATTTTGCTACCATGATATGACTAGTCAAAGGTCATGAAATGGTTTGGGTTCCAACCGTGGAGAAAAACGTCTTATTGTTTAGAGACAATGTTTTAGTGTTTTCGAGTTTCGGTATAATTGTTTTGTTGTTGTCTTTGTTTCTTTCTCTCTTTCTAGCAATTGTTTCTTGAGTTATTCGCAGTTCGTGCTTGTAATTGTTAATGTTGTTGTTCATGTAAACCGCGTGGCGATGTAATGGGATTTCATGTGTATTTGTCTTTCATGCATCGTTGTATTTGAATTAGAAATGAAAACTCATTTTCTTATCTAACTAACTGTTGTTTTAGAGCTGAAAAGTATAGAATTCTATAGCTGGTAAATTTTAGCGAAGGGCAAGTTTTTGCGTTGTTTCGCCATGGGTAATTTATTATTTGTCACCTGTTCCTTTTTGAGCTAAAATTTATTTTTGTGTTTTGTGTGTGGTTTCGGTTTTTGTACTTTTGTATGGTCGACTTCCTTCGACGCCAACATGTTACTTGAATCATTTATGTTTCCGCAAAATATATTTTTTGAAACTTTTTGCAAATGTTATTTAAAAAAGTGATTCCTTTTTAAAATCTTTTTTTTTAATCCAATTTATGCGAAAACATGGATTTAGGTACAGTAGTTTACGTATACTTGAACATCTGTCTTACATCAAAATAGATGGCTTAATTATAATAAAGGGCACGCTACCAAAATTTTAGTTTTGCGCAAATCCAATTTGTGAAGTAAAGCCATATTAAAAAGGAATTTAAAGTTTTCCATGAGAATTTTAAAGCAGAAATTTATTTGGATGAGAAAATTTCAATTTTTGGTCACATGAAATGTAACAACCCGGATTTTCAGAACAAATTTAAAAATTTTATTTTAATAATTTTAATGGATTTTGAATATTTAAAATGATTTATTTTAATTAATAATGACTAAAAATTTATTTGAATTGAAGTTAGAACGAATAAATTTATTTCAATTATAAAACGAGCCTGAAATGGCACAGCAGTATGAAAATTCAATTTCAAATTTCAAATGAATGTACAAGATTCAAAATAAATCGGATTTTAGTAAAACCAGAAATATTTGAATCTGTTTAAAAATATATTTCTAACGAATGTGAAAAATCCAGATTTCATAACGGGAATAAAAAGTTGCCCAGTTTAAAATTTAAATAGTCGTTATGGAATTTATATATATTTTATATAATATATAGCGACTAAAAATAGCCATTTTGCAAACGACCTCCGTTTTCGACGAAAACACTTTTGTTAGATCTAAAATGTCAAATTATTGTTAGATTCCAATATTCATAATTTTTGGAATTAATATGTGAGCGTGGAAAAAGAAAACGTGTTTTGTCAATTTATTTGAGTTGGATCAACCAGAAAATGGTAATTTTTCAAACGGTCTCCAAATTCAACGAAATTAGTTTTGTTAGGACCGTATTGTCAAAACATAGCTAGATTTATTTTTTTGGAATTTTTGGAGTCAGTATGTACCCTCGGTAAATTAAAATGTACGTTTAAATTCAATATATATTGTTTTATATTTTAATTTTCATAAAAACAATTTGAAACATATTCCATTGTGTCCGGAATGGGGGTATTTGTCTAGGAGCGATAGTTGTTGGGATTCGTTTGGAGTTCGAAAAGATAAACTTCAAGGTTTGGAAATAAACGAATTAAATATTAATATAATTTTATATAAAAACCCTAAAATTTTCAAGAAACCCTAATTTTATTCCTCATTTCTGAGGCGCCGTCATATAAGATTTCGATGGCCAAAATTTTCTCAATCTCCTCCTCAATTTGCTCCCAATCACTTCACAAATATCAGAAAAATTCTTAAGCAAAACTCTTCGTCTACGTGAGATCGATATTGTCAACGGCTAAGATCGAAAATAATGGGGTTTGGGGCTCGGATTTTAGCCTTGAACTGATGCCTTTTGTGGGCCATTTTAGGCACCAATGGAGCGTCGAGCTCGCCGTTCTTCTGGGCAGAGGAGGCTGGTGGTTTGGCACGTCGAGGGAGGCAAGTTGATCAGCCTCTGGTGGCTCGATCGTGGTGCGGCGGTGGTTTGTTTTGGCGAGCTGATGGGTTCAATCGTGCCAGTAATAAACGAAGGAGACGAAGGCTGATAGCCAAATGATGGTGATCAGGTCGTAATAAAATTAATTATATTATTTATTAGTTAATGATGTTTTAAATATAAATAAATAGCAATTATTTTAAAAAATATATATAACATGGGTTTTTAAAAATATAAATATTATTGTTTTAAAAGAGAATTTTTACATATAAATATCGTTGTTTTAAAAGAGGATTTTTACATATAAATATATGGTTTTAAAAGAGAATTTATAAATATAAATATTATTGTTTTAAAAGAGAATTTTTACATATAAATATTATTGATTTAGAAGAGAATTTATACATATAAATATTATTGTTTTAAAAGAGAATTTATACATAAAAATATTATTGTTTTAAAATAGAATTTTTAAATGAATAACTTTGTGATAAAAATGTGATTTTTTATTATAAAATAGTTTTAAACTAAAAATATGATTTTTAATTTAAATATAGCATTGTTTAAAATATAAATAGCATGATTTTTTTCAAAAGAAATAACGCAGTATAAAAATGTGATTTTTAATACAAACTGCATGAAACAGATTGCGTTGGAAACACAGTGAAGAACACTACGCGAGGAAGCAAACCGAAATTAAGAAGTAAAGAAATGATGGAGTGGAAACCAATGGTGAGAACTCCTCACTAAAAATTCTGCATAGTTATTTATTTATTTATTTATTTTCATAACTGAAAAATATATTGAATTACCAGTATAGATTTCTATCAGTTTTAATCACTATAAATTGTATACGGTACCTGTTAGATCACCTCTCTTATCCACAGACCATGGACGATTTAAATTGACTGTATTGTATATTGTTTGTGATGTTGAAATGTTTAACGTATAAAAAATAATGTTAATATTAATGTGGTAGTTGAAATTAATTATAAATATTCATTTATAATTTGAACAGTGAAAATTGGCTAATTAGAAAAATAATTCAAACCGGATTAGAATTGGTTAAATTTGTTAACCAATAATTTATTTAAATTCACTGTTGTTTTTTGAAAACCCCACACAGGTATTGGGATGATATTTGACATACACTAATCCCAATATTTATTTGTATGTCAATTGATGGATTGACAATCTGTGGTGAGCGTTATTTATTTATTTTAATGCTCACATAATTGTAAATTTCACTCTGGATGTGAATGGACTGTTTAATGATTATTTATCATTATTGTTGAATACGTATGGAATCCATATAACTGAAATTATATGGTAATTGATTGAGTCGCATTCCGATTCAGAAATAAAGAATATTTTTAGAATAAAAAATCTTTTAAAATAAAGAATATTTTAAAATAAAATGTTTTAATCAATAAAAATCACATTTTTATTGTATGAATAAACCAATAAAAGAGTCATATGTTAGAATACATTTTTGTTAGTTAAAAAAATGCCATCTTTAACATGTTAATGAAGAATAAAAGAAGCATATGTTTGTAAGAACCCGTAACTTCCCCATGAAGGAAAGAGCAGATACTTTGATGACAGGACAAAATAGAATGCAAACAGAAGAACATTTCATTGTTATTACAACAATTCTATCAAATACAAGAATATACAGAGCATAAATGAATAAATTACATTTGACAAATATCAGAGATTTAAATTACATTTAAATACATCGCAGCGGAAAATGATACAAAAACACAACTAGAAGTAATACACGGATACAGAGCTTTCCGAGCATCGTTCCAGCTGTAAATCAGGATCCTGTGAATATAAATCTGCAAAACCAAAACTACTAGCTGGCCGTGTCGAAAATAAGGGCACCCAGAGTTTAGGTTAAAACAATAAACTCCAGGTCAGTCATGGGACTAGTGTGAGAACTAAAACAGTTATTTAAAACTTTACTTTAGAAGAGAGTAATTCAAGGGACCACGCCGTATAACACGGAACGAGTTTCCTCCCAAGAATACTAGTGCATATAACAAAACAGTGCCATGCTCTTTGGAAAAATGAAGTTATTATAAGACCCAGGTCCCATCACACAATGCAACGCAAGCCGGAGGATAGGGTTTTCCCTTATAATAGCCAGACATGCTTGGTACGTTTAAAACAAATCATCTGATACTATTATAAGTGTATAGTATCAAAACAATTTCAATCATAAATATCAATCATAGACGGCATGGGTACCATATATCATGTCGCCATACTAGTTCTACAATTAAAACCGCAATATCACATATTGGAAATTGGATTTCCGTCATGAGTCAAGGCAAGGGACAAGCTCCTCTCCGCGTTCGAGACACTCTAGCAAATGTCCCAGGACCCCACTATGATCCTTGGATCTTCAGGGCCGGTCCTCTCTTACTTTTGAGGATTAATTATTCCTGAACACACGTTTCCCGGTCCTTACAGACCTATATCCGAGGCACCTCGTATCCAACAACCACACAGGTGAAAAGTATATAAATGTCAGGGCTGGTAGGTCACTGACACCACCTTAGCTAGAAAGAAACGTCGTGCTCTCCCTGCAGTCACTATCCCGTTTTTGACTCATACCGAGGTGTGAGGCTCGTGAATTCACGCTATACACAAAGCTACGCCACACAGGCCGTGCTTTGATCATCAACCACAAGACTTTGCTTTTCAATAGAAGCCTTGATCAATTGCCACTTACGCGTGTCACACTGGCAATTCACTCCATGCGACTGATGTCCATCGATATACACCCTCTGAGCTCGTAGGTCTCAGAGAAGGGTGTTAAGCAAGAGAATAAATTCTCCGCCGCCAAACAGATGTATATTTAATGGAGATCAATCAACACAGAATAAAATCCAATGTCAGACACACAATCCATTTACAAGTTCGCTCTGGGTCTGAACGAAACCGGAGGCACTTTCCTCACATATCCATCCATCTCCAAGTACGTCTGGACGATCACCAACTGTTTCCCTCATCTTGGGTGTACAGCCCAATCGAGATCATCAGTAATCACCCAAACGATGTGAAGACTTTCGGTCTTCAACCACCGTCTTCATCTTCGACTTATCGCCGAATCGGTTATTCAGAATGGGTATAAACCCGGCCTTTCTGAATAACCCACGTATATGATAACAAATGTTATACAAACACAACAAACGCCTCATTCCAATTCAGAATATTCTTTTATTCACAAAATCACATTCTTAGGGAAAGGTTCCCATTAATTTTATCAAAGATAAATTCTTTTAAATTTATTCTTTAATCTTCCTTTGGATATCATATCAAACTGTATTATGGTTTTCCAAACTAGTCGGGATTAGCGAACCACACCGAAGTAATTATTTATTTTATTTCCCAATCCCAACCTATTCATCCCATGGAGCAAAACTAGTAATACTCCATATCTAACACCACAGTATTATCGGTAAAATTATTTACCATTTCACGTTCAAATCTAATTAAAGATTTAACTATCTCTTTGGAGCAAAACTGGTGGTACTCCATTCTCGATCACTTTTCAGATTTGATAATTTAAATTATCAATTCACTTTTCGATCTAATTAAAGATTCATTAAAACTCCACTTAGTTTTAATCTTCTCAAAAATCAATATCCTGTCTTTAACTGGGTTAAAGAACCAATGTCATCTAAAACACGACTCACGATAACCAAAAATCACACTCTATTGTTAATCGGGTTAAAGAACAGGTGTTGTTCAAAACACCGCTCAAAATAAACCCAAAAACCAATTCAATTCAATTCCAATTAAATATTATTTAATTGATACACTTCATTAAATCTAAATAGAAAGATTTAATCTTTTTCTCTATTGGGCTTAAGAACAGTGTTAATGAAGACACCATTCACGACAAACCCAAATCACATTTGATATTAAATACAAGGCTCTGAATAGAAAATATACCGGCTTATATTCACTATCAAATTCTGAAACCAACAAATATCGTATTGGAAATAACGATATATAATATATCTTTCAAATTCCCATAACAATATCTGTATAGTCACGAAATCCAACATCGAAATATTCCGAAGATAATTTCGATTCAACTCCATTCCAATTCACGTATTGGGAATATTGATTATTTTTTAAATCACTTTCAAATTCAATTTATTTATTTCAAAAATAAATTGATTTTAATTCTAGTTCAAAACTAGTTCATTTCGACAAAAATCTATTTTTATCTTTTCAAATGTGGAATTTTTCATCCCAGTTCTTTCCAATTAACATATTATGATTTTACACAAATTATCAATATTTTTAATAATTTTATCAAGGCCCGTGCAGTCGATTTCCAACAACGGCCATCGAACTGCACTTACAACGACCTTTTCCAAATTTGATTTGGACATAATTCCAAATCCAACCATTAGATTTTAATTTTCTAATATTCATTGGAAAGCTATTTTCGATACGAACCCAACGGTTCCGGTTTTAGGAGAATCCGACGGTCGGATCTCCCGTAATGTCAATTCGAAGTCAATGGTCGAAATTCACGAACTACCGCGGCGCGACGCGTTCTATTCAGGTCACTATATATGTAATATATATATATATATATATATATTATATATTTCGTCGATTTCCTTTTTAAAACGTATTTTATAAATCGTTTTAAATTCGTTTTCAAAACCATTTCAACTCTATATTCGATTTCAAATCAAAATTGAATATTTCATATCATTACTATATAAATGATAATATTTTCAAAACGTTATATTTCGAAATCAATACCTTTTCTATATTCATTATAAAAATGAATATAATCGATATAAATATCGTTCACGTCAAAATAGCGCGACTCTAATCAACACGGCTTTATATCTTTCAATAAATTCGTTATTCTATTCAACAAATGAATATTTATTCTATTCAACACATGAATCTATATTTCTTTCAACACACGACTAATCTCAACACATGAGTACTGTCAACACACAACTATTTTTATATTCAACACATGAATTTTCCTTTATAATATTCGTTATTTTCCCGATTGGAATGAGGCCCAATCAATCACCATATAATGATAATTATATGGATTCCATATACCACATGTATATAATAGCAATGATAAACAATCAACCATCATCCAAGGTGCACCACACAACTGCATAAGCATCAAATATAAATAATTAACGCTTACACCGCCTGTCGACCAATCGATCGACATATAATTAAATAATATGGATTAGTGTACGCTAAATATCATCCCAATACCCGTGTGGGGTTTCAAACAATCAAACACAAATTTTATTTGTGTAGTTGGGCGATGTGTAAAATTTATCGACCCAATCAATATCAGTCAAATCAGTGTATATAAACAAATCAGCCGATTTGTTTATAAATATTTATTTATTCACTTTCACGTTAAAAATTATATTTTTAACGATAATTAATTTACTTCAACCATCTACAATTTATTATTGATTTCACATCAACATCACAAACAATTTTCACAACACATCAATCAAACAATCAAGCCATCCATGGTCTGTGGATGACGGGTGTCGGATGCTGCTAAGCACCGTCTGCATCCTAGTATATATATATAACTAGAAAAAGAAATTGAAGAGTGAGAAGTTCTCACCGATAGCTAATCCAAACGCCACGACTCTTCATATGTAGAAAATCTCGTCGTTCTCGCCTTTTGTCACTTTCGTTGCCCATAGCCACTACATATATACAAATCACATTTTTATATTGTTGCCATGTATATAAAAATCACATTTTTATAATCACTCCATATGGATAAAAATTCTATTTTTACACCGCTACTATATAGATAAAAATTCTATTTTTACATCGCTACTATATAGATAAAAATTCTATTTTTACATCGCTACTATATAGATAAAAATTCTATTTTTACCTCGCTACTATATAGATAAAAATTCTATTTTTACCTCGCTACTATATAGATAAAAATTCTATTTTTACATCGCTACTATATAGATAAAAATTCTATTTTTACCTCGCTACTACATAGATAAAAATTCTATTTTTACCTCGCTACTATATAGATAAAAATTCTATTTTTACCTCGCTACTATATAGATAAAAATTCTATTTTTACCTCGCTACTATATAGATAAAAATTCTATTTTTACATCGCTACTATATAGATAAAAATTCTATTTTTACCTCGCTACTATATAGATAAAAATTCTATTTTTACCTCGCTACTATATAGATAAAAAATTTATTTTTACATCGCTACTATATAGATAAAAATTCTATTTTTACATCGTTATTCTCTACATAAAGATTTCGCTTTTTCAAATATAAAGATTTTATTTTCTATTTTATAGAAATTATATTCTCAATACACTACTTACATAAAAATAGTATTTTTATATCTTCTACTATATAAAGGTCATATTTTTGATTCACTACACATATAAAGATCAAATTTTTAACACTTCAATAATGTAAAAATCATATTTTTATCCTTCTACAATATAAAAGATTATATTTTTATCCTTCTACAATATAAAATAAAACTGAAATTAAATTAAAAACTGATTTAATAAAGTAAAAATCACCTTCACTGTCGAACTGGAGCATCGTTGGAGGGGGGGTTTTCACCATCGCGCTGAGGTCAGTGGGGGAGGCGCATGCGGCGGAGGAGGTGGGCGGCGACAGGAGGAGGCGGAGTTGGGTTGTGGGGCTCGGGGGTTTGGGTCTTGCGGTTGCGCGATTGGAGAAGAAGGTCAAGGGAAGGAGAAGAGGCGGAGGAGGGAGGTCAGGCGGCGCCGCGCCTCCTAGCGGCGGCGACGATCGGGGGGGGGGGGGTGCGACGATAGTTTTAGGTTTTTTTTCTTTGATTTTGATTTAAATCGAACGGGGGGGCCTGAGTGATGTAAGGGGAGAGGTTTATATTTATTTATTTTTTCTTATTTAATTATTTAATTTCAAAAAGTTGACTTTTTCATTTGACCTCTAATCGAGGTCCACCGCTTGTCGTCCATAGCGTTTCACCCCCATTCCGAACACAATGGGATATGTACCGCAGGCTGATTCGATTGTTTCGATCATTTCCGTTAAAATTAACATATAACTCTAAATATTGAATTTGAACGCGCATTTCAATTTACCGGGGCCACATACTAACTCTAAAAATTCCCGAAAAATATTTTCTAGCTTCGTATTGATGATACGGTCCTAACAAAACTAGTTTCATCGAATTCTGAGACCGTTGGAAAAATGGCCATTTTCCAGTCGATTAAAATCAACTAAAACTAGTGAAATGCGTTTTCCTTTGCCACGCTCACATATTGATTCGAAAAATTATGAAATTTGAAACCTAGCAATAATTTGACATCACGGATCCAACAAAAGTGGTTTCGTCGAAATCCGAGGTCGTTTGCAAAATTCCCATTTTTAAGGGCCTGAATTCCATAGCGACTATTCAGAATTTTCAACTGGACATATCTTTTGATTCTGTAACGACCCGGAAAATCTGAACTAATTTAAAATTTTTAAATTGGCTAAAATAATGGATTTTAAATATTTAAAATAAATATTTTAAATAAAGGCGATGAAAACTGAGTTTGAATCGACATTTGAAAACGAATATAATTAATTATAATTATATATAGAATTGAAAATGGCGCGGTAGTTCGATAATTAGATTTCAAACTTCAATTGAATATACCGGGTGCAAAACAATCCGGATTTTAGTGAAACCAAAAACAATAGGATCTAATTGATGATATCTTTCCAAAGAATCTGCCCAATCGAAATTTGATAGCGGGAATCAAAAGATATGTCCAGTTGAATATTCTGAATAGTCGCTATGGAATTCAGGCCCTTAAAAATGGACATTTTGCATACGACCTCGGATTTCGACGAAACCACTTTTGTTGGATCCGTGATGTCAAATTATTGCTAGGTTTCAAATTTCATAATTTTTCGAATCAATATGTGAGCGTGGCAAAGGAAAACGCGTTTGACCAGTTTCCGTTGATTTTAATCGACTGGAAATTGGCCATTTTTCAAACGGTCTCAGAATTCGACGAAACTAGTTTTGTTAGGACCGTATCGTCAATACGAAGCTAGAAAATATTTTTCTGGAATTTTTCTAGTTAGTATGTGGCCCCGGTAATTTGAAATGTACGTTTAAAATTCAATATAGTGATTTAAATGTAAATTCAACGGAAACTGATTGTAACGATCAAATCAGCTTGCGATACATATCCCATTGTGTTCGGAATGGGGGTAAAACGCTATGGGCGACAGGCGGTGGCCTCGTTTAGAGGTCATATGTAAAAGTCAACTTTTTGAAAAAATTAAATAAAAATATATATATTTTATATAAACCCCCCTATTCCCTCTTCTCTCTCTTCACTTCGAACAGATATAAAAAAAAAAGAACCCTAATCGATCGGCGACCGCCTCCACCAAGCTCCGCCCACGACCGCCTCCACCAAGCTCCAGCCACCTCCGATCGTCTTCCCCCTCTCTCCTTCTCCCCCGTTCACCTCTCCTCCCTGTTCGAACCAAAATTGCGACGCCCCATTTCGCGAGCCGCCTCCTCGAAGCCAGCTCCGCCTGCCACCACCGGCTACCCCGAGCGCCCCCCAAAAGCCAGCTCCGACGATCTGCGGAAACCACCCCCCTCTCTGTAAGTATTTTTTTTTATATAAACAGCATTTCAAAACTGTTTTTTTAAAAAAGGTTAAAACAGATTTTTCAAAAGGTTTAAATCTGATTTTTTTTAAAGGTTAAATTCTGATTTTTTTTAAAAAGGGTTTAAAACTGAATTTTTAAAAAGGTTAAAACTGTTTTTTTAAAAAAGGATAAAACAGATTTTTTTAAAAGGTTAAAACTGATTTTATTTTAAACTTAAAAAGAAAAAAAAAGGTTTAAACTTTAAAAGGAAAAAGGTTTAAACTTTAGATAGAAAAAGATCAGATTTTTTAGAATAGAAAAAGATCAGATTTTTTTTGAATAGAAAAGATCATATTTTTAAAATAGAAAAGACGGAATTTTTATTAAGTAGAAGAAGTAAGATATGATTCTTATATTTTTTAAAGCAATAAAAATATAATTTTTACATCATAGGAATATTAAAAATATAATCTTTATTTTTAAAATATGATCTTTATATATTGAATAACATAGTAAAAATTCGATTTTTACATATGTAGAGAATACGGGCAACGAAAGCGACGAAAGGCGAGATTGGCGAAGATTTCTCTAAGAGAAGAGTCGTGGGATTGAATTAGCTATTGGTGAGATTTCTGATTTAAAAATTATAAATGTGTGAGAATTTCTCACTCTTCAATTTCTTTTAAAATATATATATATATGTGTTGGAATAAAATTGAATTGCTATATATATATATATATATATATATATATATATATATATACGCCCCTCGTCCACAAACCATGGACGATATTTATTGGTTGAAATGGTTGTGAAAATTGATTGATAGCGAATGATTGTTTGAGATTGTTTGTGATTGATATTGGTTGATTGTGGTTGAAAAATACCCATTTGTGGTTGAGAAATATTTGGTTGAAACCACATAGGATTAGTTTGTGGAAATGAAATAAATATATACATGCCGCCTGCGTGCGAACTAGATGCATGATCCCTATTGTCAAAAACCACGAGGTTTTAAGGTAGATCGAGGAGCCGTACTAGGGACGGTCCCGGTTTAACTACCCTGCCGTTATGCTGCCGAAATTTTGAATAATATTCGTGTGTTTGAATTATTTTCATATGCTTAAACTATATTTATTCATTGAATATAAAACATTCATGTGTTGAATTGATATTCATTCGTTGACTAGAAATTCATGTGTTGAATGGTATTCATATTTTGAAATAAATTGTTTGATAATAAAAATCACATTTTTATCTATATATAGAAACTATAGAAAACATTCATGTGTTGAATTGATATTCATTCGTTGATTAGAAATTCATGTGTTGAATGGTATTCATATTTTGAAATAAATTGTTTGATAATAAAAATCACATTTTTATCTATATATAAAAACTATAGAAAACATTCATGTGTTGAATTGATATTCATTCGTTGATTAGAAATTCATGTGTTGAATGGTATTCATATTTTGAAATAAATTGTTTGATAATAAAAATCACCTTTTATTGACTATATGAACTGTGTAAAATAATCTCGTTTTAAAAGAAATTGTTTTATGATAAAAATCCCATTTTTATCACCACCTTGAACTATATAGAAAAATAGTGTTTTGAAATGAATTGTTTTACAATAAAAATCACATTTTTATTGTATGCATAAATCGTTGAAATGTGAAGTGTTAAAAATAGCCACTTGTTCAAAATAAACATATATGAGTTGAAATATTCATTAATTAGCTAATGAAATGATTTGCACCTATTTATGTAACATTATAATGAATGGTGTTTTTAAACAAAATAGAAATCAAATATGAAGTTGAATAGAAAATGATAAATGTTAAGAACTGTATATATATGTACATGCATATTCATTGAACAGGTTATAGCAAAGGGGCTAGAGAAGAGGAATAAAAATTTTGTGCCCGACAAATAGGTACACATTTACTGTTTTGTTTGGGTGATGATTTTATGAGTCTGTTGGCTAGCCGCTTGGCTTTTTCTTTTTCTTTTTGAGATTAGAAGGACCGGGAAAGCTATTTGCGATTTCCCGATGCTCCCGGTGCAGGGGAGGTTATGGCGAAATTTTCCAAAATTTTAAGGTGTTAGAAAAATATTTGAAGTGAAAACAATATGGAAATCATTGAATGAACTATATTTATATAAATATATAAATATAAATAAAATTAAAACGAAACGAAGCCGTGCAGTTCGTATTTTGAAACCGTGATTTCAAACGACTAGTACGGGAAATCCGACCATTGGATTTTCCCGAAACCTCAACCGTCGGGTTCGCATTGGAATAATCTTTCCAACGGCACCAACCTTGTAAAAATCCAACGGTTGGATTGTCTGGAATGTTTAATTCAAATCCGAAGAAAAACAGCGCTAGAAGCGATTATATTTATATATATAAATATAATTATATATTTAATCGAATAACGACGCTGCAGTTCGTATTTTGAAATCGAAAATTCAAACGATTGTACCGGGAGATCCGACCGTCGGATTTTCCCGAAACTGGAACCGTTGGATTCGTTTTGAAAAGACCTTTCTAATGATGTAAATTTTGTGAAGATCCAACTGTTAGATTTTCAGATATGTGTAAATCAAATCTGAAGAAAAACAGCGCCACGGCCGCCTTATGGCCCGAAGCGTCGTTTTGAATAAATTAGCTATTTTAAAATAAATAAAAATAGCGATAATTAGTTATAAAATATCATAAGCGATATGGAATGGAAATAAACTGAATTTGCTCGATTTATGTTGTATTTGATGGTTGAATGTGTTTGGTGTGAAAACTACATTAAAGAACAATATTGGTGTTGTCGAATAATTTAACCATTGAAATAAATCGATTTGAAATACTAAATATACGTGAATTATTTGAAAAGGCCGAGTTAATTCTCATTTCGAATAATTGACCGACGATTGAAATTCGAAGATGAAGACGGTGGTCGAAGACCGGAGATCTTCACCTCGTTTGGATGGTAACCGAGGTCCTGATTGGGTGGCATCCCAAAATATGGATAATGAGTGGTGATCGTCCAGACGTACGTGGTGATCGAAGGGTTTGCGAGGTATTTAGTGCCTCCAGTTTCGTTCAGACCCAGAACGGACTTGTAAATGGACTGTGTGTCTGACATTGGAGTTTATTCTGTGTTGATTAATTTCTGTTAAATATACATCTGTTTGGCGGCGGAGAATTTATTCTTTTGCTTAACGCCCTTCTCTGAGACGCACGAGCTCAGAGGTTGTATATCGATGGACATCAGTCGCATGGCATGAATTGCCTGTGTGGCATGCTAAGATGCAGTGATCAGGGCTTCTGTTGAAAAGCAAAGTCTTGTGGTGATGATCAAAGCACCGCCTGTGTGGCGTAGCTTTGTGTATAACGTGAATTCGCGAGCCTCACGTCCCGGTATGAACCTAAAACGGGAGAAGGACCTCAGGGAGGGCATGCGTTTCTTTCTAGCTAGGGTGGTGTCAGTGACCTACCAGCCCTGACATTTATATACTATTCACCTATGTGGTTGTTGCTGTTGCGAGGCGCCTCGGTTTGATCGGACGATCCGGGTCCGATGGAGTCATTCGTTGGCTCATTTACACCCCAAAGGGTGGGGAAACGCATTGTTCAGGCATTTTAATCCACATCGGTGGACCGGCCCTAACGCTCCAAGGGCCCACCTGAGTCTGGGTCCTGAGGCTCGGGCTAGACAGTCTCGAATTCGGTAAGGACTATCTTTTGCCTTGGTTCATGACGGAAATCCAATTTCCAAATACGACATCGTGCGGTTTTGATTGTATATATATATGGCGACATGATATATGGTACCCATGCCGTCTATGATTGATAGTTATGATTTGAAATTGTTTTCAAAACATATAAACACTAGCAATAATATCAATTGCCTTTGTTTTATTCGTATCAATCATGTTTTGGCCATTATAAGGTAAAACTCTATCCTTCGGTTTGCGTTGCATTGTGTGATGGGAACTGAGTCTTATAATGGCTTCATTTTTATAAAAAGCATAGCGATGTTTTAAAAGAAAGATTTGTTTTAAAGCACTGGCAATCCAATGGAGTAAACCCGTTCCACGAAAGTGGCGTGGTCCTGTGATTAGCCAAACTATATATGTGTTGAGTAGATTTCTCATACCAGTCCCATGACTGAATCATAGTTTGTTTCACTCTCAAACTCGGGTGCCCCTTTCTCTACACGGGCAGCCTTGTATTCAGGTTTAGCTGGTTCTTTCTGGATAGCTGGAGCTGAAGATGGATTCTATCATTTATTTCTTTTTATGCTGTTCAGCTCCTATTGTACATATTTTGTTTATTTCCGCTGTAGACATTTATGTATAGCTGAACTGTATTTGTACTAAGTAAGATCCTGTATACTGTGTAACTCTGATGATTACTTTTATCCCGTATATTCTATTGTTCATTATCTGGTGCATTTATTTAATTTTGTTCTGCTATTATTTGTTTCTGTGTTATATTCCAAAGATAACCCTGTTTCCGTCTGAACGGGATTTCGGGTCGTCTCAACGTGGTATCAGAGCTTTGGTTAAGCTTAGTTCTGGAATATAACATTTGAACGAACTCGTCAGAAATAGAACCGGTAGTGTTCTAGGACGGGCAACTCTATACAGATAGGATCAACAATATCCTAGTATGAGTAAAGAAGAATGAAATTACACCTCGATAGACACATTTACACTTGAAGTATATGTTTCTATGTTTTAAAATATCTTTTCTGTGACCTGACACTTGATCTGCTAATTGCAGAAGTACTAGAAAAATGAGTGCCAGAAACAGAAGGAATACAGAACCCGATCTAGAGGCTCTATTCAAGAGATATCGAAATCTGGGTGGAGCACAATTCTCGGGCAATGAATCTATTATTCAAACTCAAGCTTGGATGAGTTCTGGCGAAAGAATCTTTGAGCATATCCAGCTAAGAGATGACCAGAAACGGTTAGTAGCATCTTGGGCGCTTAAAGAAGAAGCTTTAATCTGGTGGGAAACAATCATAAAAAATAATCCAGAAGGTGATATCACCTGGGACAGATTCAAAGTGATTTTCCTGGAAAGATTTACTCCTCCCGAAGCAACTGAGAGATTATGTGATGAATTTTCTTATTTGATACAAGGTGATATGACCATCCCAAAATATCATAAGAAATTTAACGAACTTGCTCACTTTGCTCCTCATCTGATTCAAGATCCAAAGAGGAAAAATCTGAGATTTATCCACGGCCTGCAAAGGAGATATCAGAATAGTGTAATGAGGAACGTGAAGCTCCCCTTTTCTGAAATGATTTATATGGCTTATCAGTATGAAGATCTCCATAAGAAAGGAATGTTACGCGACGAAGAAGAAGTTTGTTGTAGTGACAAAGAAGAGTCGGAAACTGATATCCCTGAAGCCAGTACGAGGTCAGAGGTCGGTAAAGAGCCTAAAGTAAATCGAAAAAGGGCTAGATCTGAAAAAGAACCTGCCACGACCGCCATATGCAAAAAGTGCAATCAGAAGGGGCATTTGTCCAGAAAATGTAAATCTGTAAACAAACGAGGGAAGAGTGGATTTGGACCCAGTAAGAATATTCCTGAGGGCAGAGGATGCCATTAGTGCCATGAGGCTGGGCATATTGCGAAAAACTGCCCGCTATCTCAGAAATCTGAAGCGGTACAAGTGAATGAAGTGGCAGAAATACTTGCATCCTCGTCTACTCAGGAAAGGTCTGATGTTTTAGAAGGCACGCTCAATGTCAAAAACATTCCAGTTAAAGTACTGTTTGACACAGGCGCGTCACGAAGCTTTATCGCAAAGAGTGTAGTCAAGAAGTTGGATCTGAGGTTGAAAAAGCTCAAAGAACCAATGACGGTGCAAAATCCAGTTGGGGGTTCCATCAATCTCAGTTGGGTTTGTGCAGTACCAGTCTCTTTTTCTTGCTATAAATTCCCTATTATCTCTATCGTCATGAATTTTAATGAATTCGATCTTATTCTGGGATTGGATTGGCTAACCAAATATGAAGCGGAGGTCAGATGCGCCGAGAGGGTTGTTAAGGCAAAGGCACAATTGGGGAATTATATAACCATACCATGTGAAGGCCCGACTTCTAATAGAAAAGGCTTCCGGGCAGCTTTGAATGTTTCTCCAGCCCAAATAGAAAATATCCCTGAAATCACTGAGAATATTCCCGACCTCATTAAAGATATTCCTGTCGTCAAGGATTATGCAGATGTGTTTGAGGAAGTCGTTCGCTTACCTCCGCAAAGAGAAATAGATTTCAAAATTGCTTTAATTCCCAACGCAAGGGCGGTAGTTCACGCTATTCGAAGAATGTCCTTGAAAGAGAAGGAGGAATTAGACAATCAAACAAGACAGCTAGTATGGAAAGGTCTGATCAGGCCTAGTTTCTCTGATTGGGGTGCAGCCGTGGTATTTGTCCCAAAGTCTGACGGTACTTTACGTCTATGTGTGGATTATCGTGATCTGAACAAACAGACAATAAAGAACAAATATCCATTGCCGCGGATTGATGATTTGTTGGATCGATTAAATGGAGCACAAGTATTCTCACGAATGGACCTAGCTACAGGTTTCCATCAACTTCGAATTGCCGAAGAGTGTGTTCCAATGACAGCATTCAGAGGTCCCGACTTATTCTACGAGTGGTTAGTAATGTCGTTCGGCTTATGTAACGCTCCAGCTTACTTCGTCGATTTAATGAACAGGGTATTCAGAGGAGTATTGAATAAATTTGTCCTGGTTTTTATTGATGATATTCTAATCTTCTCTAAATCAAAGGCCGAACATGAAAAGCATCTGGAACAGGTTCTAGAAATCCTCAGAAGGAATGTATTAAAAGCCAAATTTTCCAAATGTATCTTCTGGAAAGATGAAGTAAAATTTCTGGGCCACGTCGTATCGAAAGAAGGAATCGCTGTGGACCCAAGCAAAATCACAGCTATTCAGAATTGGAAACAGCCCAGTACTCCCACTGAAGTCCGCAGTTTTCTTGGATTGGCTAGCTATTACCGGAAGTTCGTTAAAGACTTTTCGAAGATATCTGGCCACTTAACGAAGCTTACAAAGAAGCATTCTAAGTTCAAATGGACTCAAGAGAGTGAGGAAGCTTTCGAAGAGCTAAAGTTGAGATTAACAACTGCTCCAGTGTTAACCATCATCGATGGAAACCAGGATTTAAAAGTCTGGACTGATGCTTCTAGAGAAGGCCTTGGCGCAGTGTTAATGCAAAGGGGTCAAGTGATTGCTTATGATAGCCGTCAACTGAAACCGCACGAGAAAAACTATGTAACTCATGATCTTGAGTTATTGGCTATCATATTCTCTTTGAAAATCTGGAGACACTATCTTCTGGGTGAGAGATTTGAACTGTTTACTGATCACCAGTCGTTAAAGTATCTGTTCACTCAGAAGGACTTGAACTTGAGGCAGCAACGTTGGCTGGAGTTTCTTGCAGCATATGACTTTGAAATTATATGTACTCCAGGAAAAGCCAATGTTGTGGCTGATGCGTTAAGCAGAAAGAATGAAATGATCGCCAGTTTTATTATCACGACTTCATTGCTAGATAAGATATCTTCTCTTCAGGAGGATGATCACTTCATTCAGAAGATCAGAGGGATAATTCAATAAGGTGAACCCTCGAGTTTTCAAGTAGACAATGATGGGATTTTAAGGCTCAAAGGTCGAATCTGTGTCCCTAACATTCCTGAACTTCGAAAGGAAGTACTGGATGAATGCCACAAGTCAAAACTCAGTATCCATCCGGGAGTAAGCAAAATGTATAATGACATCAAACGCACTTTCTGGTGGAAGTCGATGAAAAGGGACATTTCCTTATATGTTAGCCGATGCCCTACTTGTCAGCTAGTCAAAAGCGACCAACAAAAACTGGCTGGATTGTTGCAACCGCTAGAAGTTCCTGGCTAGAAGTGGGAACATATTTCTATGGATTTCATTGATGATTTGCCCAGAACCAAAAAAGGAAATGACAGTATTTGGGTGATCGTAGATCGCTTCACGAAGACCGCCCATTTCATACCTGTCAGATCAAGCAGAACTGCTCAGAGTCTGGCGCAGATACACTTCAGGGAAATAGTTAGACTACATGGAGTGCCGCTCAGTATAGTCAGTGATAGAGATACAATATTCACTAGCAAATTCTGGGAAGCATTTCAAGTCGAGCTGGGAACGAAGTTAAACCTAAGCACCGCTTATCATCCTCAGACAGACGGTCAGACTGAGAGGGTGAATCGCATTCTAGAAGATCTATTGAGGGCTTGTGTTATAGATTTCGGTGGATCCTGGGAAGACAATCTGCATTTGGCTGAATTCTCTTATAACAACAGCTACCAGGCGAGTCTGACAATGTCGCCATTCGAAGCATTGTATGGTAGACCGTGCCGTTCTCCTGCTTGTTGGGTCGAGCCTGGAAATAGACTTGTGTTGGGTCCCGATATGATTCGAGAAGCTGCCGACAAAGTCGATTTTATTAAGAAGCAATTACTCGCCGCTCAAAGCCGACAAAAGAGCTATGCCGACAGAAGAAGAAGAGATATATCATTTGAAGTTGGCGACTATGTATATTTGAAAGTATCGCCGATGAGAGGAGTTATCCGGTTCGGTAAAACTGGAAAGTTGGCACCCAAATTCATTGGTCCGTTTCCTATTCTGGAACGGATTGGGACTCTTGCTTATAGGGTCAAACTGCCTGACTGGTTGCCTGGAGTGCATGATGTATTTCATATATCTCAACTTCGAAAGCATGTTCATGATCCAGACTTGATCGTGGAAGAAGCAGCTCAGCAGGACATTGAAATAACCCCAGAATTAGCTGTGAGGCGAGAGCCGCTAAAGATTATCGGCAAAGAATCCAAAGAGCTGAGGAACAGGAAAGTTCACTTAGTCAAGGTGCAATGGAGTGGAGATCCGCGAGATTGTACCTGGGAAACTGAGGAGAGCATTCAGAAAACTTATCCTAGATGCCGAGTGGATATCTCTGATTGACTCCGGTGCAAGGTACATTTACCCTACTTTGCACTACCATTCAATTCTCTACTCTATTGTTATTTTCTTTTCATAGATGTGCACTTTTAATTATATAGTCTGAATGATTTTTAAAGGGTATAGGATTTGATTAGTATATTTTTGAAGGTTAAAAACAATTGGATTGGTTGTTGTGTTGTGAGATTGTAGATTTATCAAACCACTTTCGACTTTATTCCTTTTCGGGGACGAAAAGTTTTAAGTGGGGGAGATTGTAACGACCCGGAAAATCTGAACCAATTTAAAAATTTTAAATTGGCTAAAATAATGGATTTTAAATATTTAAAATAAATATTTTAAATAAAGGTGATGAAAACTGAGTTTGAATCGATATTTGAAAACGAATATAATTAATTATAATTATATATAGAATTGAAAATGGCGCGGTAGTTCGATAATTAGATTTCAAACTTCAATTGAATATACCGGGTGCAAAACAATCCGGATTTTAGTGAAACTAAAAACAATAGGATCTAATTGATGATATCTTTCCAACGAATCTTCCCAATCGAAATTTGATAGCGGGAATCAAAAGATATGTCCAGTTGAATATTCTGAATAGTCGCTATGGAATTCAGGCCCTTAAAAATGGACATTTTGCATACGACCTCGGATTTCGACGAAACCACTTTTGTTGGATCCGTGATGTCAAATTATTGCTAGGTTTCAAATTTCATAATTTTTCGAATCAATATGTGAGCGTGGCAAAGGAAAACGCGTTTGACCAGTTTCCGTTAATTTTAATCGACTGGAAATTGGCCATTTTTCAAACGGTCTCAGAATTCGACGAAACTAGTTTTGTTAGGACCGTATCGTCAATACGAAGCTAGAAAATATTTTTCTGGAATTTTTCTAGTTAGTATGTGGCCCCAGTAATTTGAAATGTACGTTTAAAATTCAATATAGTGATTTAAATGTAAATTCAACAGGAACTGATTGTAACGATCAAATCAGCTTGCGATACATATCCCATTGTGTTCGGAATGGGGGTAAAACGCTATGGGCGACAGGCGGTGGCCTCGTTTAGAGGTCGTATGTAAAAGTCAACTTTTTGAAAAAATTAAATAAAAATATATATATTTTATATAAACCCCCACCCCCCCATTCCCTCTTCTCTCTCTTCACTTCGAACAGATATAAAAAAAAAAAAAAAGAAGAACCCTAATCGATCGGCGACCGCCTCCACCAAGCTCCGCCCACGACCGCCTCCACCAAGCTCCAGCCACCTCCGATCGTCTTCCCCCTCTCTCCTTCTCCCCCGTTCACCTCTCCTCCCTGTTCGAACCAAAATCGCGACGCCCCATTTCGCGAGCCGCCTCCTCGAAGCCAGCTCCGCCTGCCACCACCGGCTGCCCCGAGCGCCCCACCCCCAGAAGCCAGCTCCGACGATCTGCGGAAACCCCCCCTCTCTGTAAGTTTTTTTTTTATTATTTTATATAAACAGCATTTTAAAACTGTTGTTTTAAAAAAGGTTAAAACAGTTTTTTCAAAAGGTTTAAATCTGATTTTTTTTTAAAGGTTAAATTCTGATTTTTTTTAAAAAGGGTTTAAAACTGAATTTTTAAAAAGGTTAAAACTGTTTTTTTAAAAAAGGATAAAACAGATTTTTTAAAAGGTTAAAACTGATTTTATTTTAAACTTAAAAGAAAAAAAAGGTTTAAACTTTAAAAGGAAAAAGGTTTAAACTTTAGATAGAAAAAGATCAGATTTTTTAGAATAGAAAAAGATCAGATTTTTTTGAATAGAAAAGATCATATTTTTAAAATAGAAAAGACGGAATTTTTATTAAGTAGAAGAAGTAAGATATGATTCTTATATTTTTTAAAGCAATAAAAATATAATTTTTACATCATAGGAATATTAAAAATATAATCTTTATTTTTAAAATATGATCTTTATATATTGAATAACATAGTAAAAATTCGATTTTTACATATGTAGAGAATACGGGCAACGAAAGCGACGAAAGGCGAGATTGGCGAAGATTTCTCTAAGAGAAGAGTCGTGGGATTGAATTAGCTATTGGTGAGATTTCTGATTTAAAAATTATAAATGTGTGAGAATTTCTCACTCTTCAATTTCTTTTAAAATATATATATATATATGTGTTGAAATAAAATTGAATTGCTATATATAAAAATATATATATATATATACGCCCCTCGTCCACAAACCATGGACGATGTTTATTGGTTGAAATGGTTGTGAAAATTGATTGATAGTGAATGATTGTTTGAGATTGTTTGTGATTGATATTGGTTGATTGTGGTTGAAAAATACCCATTTGTGGTTGAGAAATATTTGGTTGAAACCACATAGGATTAGTTTGTGGAAATGAAATAAATATATACATGCCGCCTGCGTGCGAACTAGATGCATGATCCCCATTGTCAAAAACCGCGAGGTTTTAAGGTAGAGCGAGGAGCCGTACTAGGGACGGTCCCGGTTTAACTACCCTGCCGTTATGCTGCCGAAATTTTGAATAATATTCGTGTGTTTGAATTATTTTCATATGCTTAAACTATATTTATTCATTGAATATAAAACATTCATGTGTTGAATTGATATTCATTCGTTGACTAGAAATTCATGTGTTGAATTGTATTCATATTTTGAAATAAATTGTTTGATAATAAAAATCACATTTTTATCTATATATAGAAACTATAGAAAACATTCATGTGTTGAATTGATATTCATTCGTTGATTAGAAATTCATGTGTTGAATGGTATTCATATTTTGAAATAAATTGTTTGATAATAAAAATCACATTTTTATCTATATATAAAAACTATAGAAAACATTCATGTGTTGAATTGATATTCATTCGTTGATTAGAAATTCATGTGTTGAATGGTATTCATATTTTGAAATAAATTGTTTGATAATAAAAATCACCTTTTATTGACTATATGAACTGTGTAAAATAATCTCGTTTTAAAAGAAATTGTTTTATGATAAAAATCCCATTTTTATCACCACCTTGAACTATATAGAAAAATAGTGTTTTGAAATGAATTGTTTTACAATAAAAATCACATTTTTATTGTATGCATAAATCGTTGAAATGTGAAGTGTTAAAAATAGCCACTTGTTCAAAATAAACATATATGAGTTGAAATATTCATTAATTAGCTAATGAAATGATTTGCACCTATTTATGTAACATTAGAATGAATGGTGTTTTTAAACCAAATAGAAATCAAATATGAAGTTGAATAGAAAATGATAAATGTTAAGAACTGTATATATATGTACATGCATATTCATTGAACAGGTTATAGCAAAGGGGTTAGAGAAGAGGAATAAAAATTTTGTGCCCGACAAATAGGTACACATTTACTGTTTTGTTTGGGTAATGATTTTATGAGCCTGTTGGCTAGCCGCTTGGCTTTTTCTTTTTCTTTTTGAGATTAGAAGGACCGGGAAAGCTATTTGCGATTTCCCGATGCTCCCGGTGCAGGGGAGGTTATGGCGAAATTTTCCAAAATTTTAAGGTGTTAGAAAAATATTTGAAGTGAAAACGATATGGAAATCATTGAATGAACTATATTTATATAAATATATAAATATAAATAAAATTAAAACGAAACGAAGCCGTGCAGTTCGTATTTTGAAACCGTGATTTCAAACGACTAGTACGGGAAATCCGACCATTGGATTTTCCCGAAACCTCAACCGTCGGGTTCGCATTGGAATAATCTTTCCAACGGCACCAACCTTGTAAAAATCCAAAGGTTGGATTGTCTGGAATGTTTAATTCAAATCCGAAGAAAAACAGCGCCAGAAGCGATTATATTTATATATATATAAATATAATTATATATTTAATCGAATAACGACGCTGCAGTTCGTATTTTGAAATCGAAAATTCAAACGATTGTACCGGGAGATCCGACCGTCGGATTTTCCCGAAACTGGAACCGTTGGATTCGTTTTGAAAAGACCTTTCTAATGATGTAAATTTTGTGAAGATCCAACGGTTAGATTTTCAGATATGTGTAAATCAAATATGAAGAAAAATAGCGCCACGGCCGCCTTATGGCCCGAAGCGTCGTTTTGAATAAATTAGCTATTTTAAAATAAATAAAAATAGCGATAATTAGTTATAAAATATCATAAGCGATATGGAATGGAAATAAACTGAATTTGCTCGATTTATGTTGTATTTGATGGTTGAATGTGTTTGGTGTGAAAACTACATTAAAGAACAATATTGGTGTTGTCGAATAATTTAACCATTGAAATAAATCGATTTGAAATTCTAAATATACGTGAATTATTTGAAAAGGCCGAGTTAATTCTCATTTTGAATAATTGACCGACGATTGAAATTCGAAGATGAAGACAGTGGTCGAAGACCAGAGATCTTCACCTCGTTTGGATGGTAACCGAGGTCCTGATTGGGAGGCATCCCAAAATATGGATAATGAGTGGTGATCGTCCAGACGTACGTGGTGATCGAAGGGTTTGCGAGGTATTTAGTGCCTCCGGTTTCGTTCAGACCCAGAACGGACTTGTAAATGGACTGTGTGTCTGACATTGGAGTTTTTTCTGTGCTGATTGATTTCTGTTAAATATACATCTGTTTGGCGGCGGAGAATTTATTCTTTTGCTTAACGCCCTTCTCTGAGACGCACGAGCTCAGAGGTTGTATATCGATGGACATCAGTCGCATGGCATGAATTGCCTGTGTGGCATGCTAAGATGCAGTGATCAGGGCTTCTGTTGAAAAGCAAAGTCTTGTGGTGATGATCAAAGCACCGCCTGTGTGGCGTAGCTTTGTGTATAACGTGAATTCGCGAGCCTCACGTCCCGGTATGAACCTAAAATGGGAGAAGGACCTCAGGGAGGGCATGCGTTTCTTTCTAGCTAGGGTGGTGTCAGTGACCTACCAGCCCTGACATTTATATACTTTTCACCTATGTGGTTGTTGCTGTTGCGAGGCGCCTCGGTTTGATCGGACGATCCGGGTCCGATGGAGTCATTCGTTGGCTCAATTACACCACAAAGGGTGGGGAAACGCATTGTTCAGGCATTTTAATCCACATCGGTGGACCGGCCCTGTCGCTCCAAGGGCCCACCTGAGTCTGGGTCCTGAGGCTCGGGCTAGACAGTCTCGAATTCGGTAAGGACTATCTTTTGCCTTGGTTCATGACGGAAATCCAATTTCCAAATACGACATCGTGCGGTTTTGATTGTATATATATATGGCGACATGATATATGGTACCCATGCCGTCTATGATTGATAGTTATGATTTGAAATTGTTTTCAAAACATATAAACACTAGCAATAATATCAATTGCCTTTGTTTTATTCGTATCAATCATGTTTTGGCCATTATAAGGTAAAACTCTATCCTCCGGTTTGCGTTGCATTGTGTGATGGGAACTGAGTCTTATAATGGCTTCATTTTTATAAAAAGCATAGCGATGTTTTAAAAGAAAGATTTGTTTTAAAGCACTGGTAATCCAATGGAGTAAACCCGTTCCACGAAAGTGGCGTGGTCCTGTGATTAGCCAAACTATATATGTGTTGAGTAGATTTCTCATACCAGTCCCATGGCTGACTCGTAGTTTGTTTCACTCTCAAACTCGGGTGCCCCTTTTTCTACATGGGCAGCCTTGTATTCAGGTTTAGCTGGTTCTTTCTGGATAGCTGGAGCTGAAGATGGATTCTATCATTTATTTCTTTTTATGCTATTCAGCTCCTATTGTACATATTTTGTTTATTTCCGCTGTAGACATTTATGTATGGCTGAACTGTATTTGTACTAAGTAAGATCCTGTATACTGTGTAACTCTGATGATTACTTTTATCCCGTATATTCTATTGTTCATTATCTGGTGTATTTATTTAATTTTTTTCTGCTATTATCTGTTTCTGTGTTATATTCCAAAGATAACCCTGTTTCCGTCTGAACGGGATTTCGGGTCGTCTCAGATTCCCTCTATGAAATTTCAGTTTTTCGGATTCGTTGGAAAGATATCCTCAAATAGATTCTAATATTTTTAGTTTCACCAAAATCCGGTTTATTTTGCACCCGGTACATTCAATTGAAGTTTGAAATCGAATTATCGAACTACCGCGTCATTTTCAATTCCTTTTATAATTATATATAATTATTTATATTCTAACGACGATGTATAGAATATATACGTTCGAATTCTATTCAAAATAAATTTCTCGTCGATATTATTTAAAATGATTCATTTTAAATGTTCAAAATTCGCTAAAATTGCCAAAACAAACATTTTAAACTGGCCTAGATTTTCGGGTTGTTACAATGTTAAAATATATTTTTGTTAGATAAAAAAAGCCATCTTTAACATGTTAATGAAGAAGAAAAAGAATCATATGTTAAAATATTTTTGTTAGATAAAAATATTATTTTAACTTGTTAATGAAGTGAATTAAATAGTCATGTGTTGAATGAAATTTTTGAACAATAAACATATCATTTTTATTGAATGTATAAACTATATAAAATATTCACGTGTTGAATAAAATGTTTGAACATAAAAATAGTTATGTAGTTAAACGATATTTTAACCCGAACAGGTTTATTGATCAATTTTATTTATTTTAAAATGAATATCGAAAAGAAGTTATTTCAAAATCTAATGTTTTTTTGAAAATATTATCATTTTAATATGATAAAGATATAGAATATTCAATTTTGATTTAAAATGGAAAAAGGAGTTGAAATCAATTTAAAATGAATTTATAAATAATTTATAAAATACATTTTAAATGGAAATCGATGAAATATATATAATATATATATATTATATAAATTTAACGGCCTGAATAGAATGCGTCGCGCAAAGACTGTTCACGAATTTCGACCATTAACTTCAAATTGATGTAACGGGAGGTCCGACCGTCGAATTCTCCTAAAACTGGAACCATTGGGTTTATATCGAAAAGAGATTTCCAATGAATATAAGAGATTTGAAGTCTAATGGTTGGATTTGAAATTATGTCCAAATCAAATTTGAAAAAAGCCGCTATGGATGTAGTTCGGTGACCGTTATTGGAAACCGACTGTACGGGCCTTGATAAAATTATTAAAAGTATGGAAAAATTCTGTAAATCATATTAGATGATTCAAAAGAATTTGGATGAAAAAACCAATTTTGTAAAGATAAAAATATATTTTTATCAAAATGAACTAGTTATTAACTAGAATAATAATCCAATGTTTTTAAATAAATAAATTGGATTTGTAAATGGTTTTAACATAACCGGAATTTTCCAAAGTATGAATTGGAATGTATATCATCGGGGTATTTCGATATTGGATTCCGTGATTATGCGGATATTGTTGAGGAATTTGGAAGATATAAATATCGTTATTCCTAATATGATATTTGTTGATTTCAGAATTTGATATTGAATATAAGCCGATATAATTTCTATTTAGAGCATTTTATTTAATGTCAAATTGGATTTTGGGTTTGTCGTGAATGATGTCTTCAATAATACTGTTCTTAAACGCAGTGGAGTAAAGAATAAATATTTTAATTAAGATTTAGTGAAGTTTTTCAATTAATAAATATTTAATTAGAATTGAATAAAAGAATTGGATTTTGGGTTTGTAGTGAATGGTGTCTTAAATAACACTGTTCTTAACCCCGTGTGAAAAGAATAAATCTTTTAGTTAAGATTATTAGAGTTTCTAATTATATCTAGTAATTGGAATAAAATGAAATGTGAATTGGGTTTATTGTGAACTATGTTTTTAATGACAATCGTTCTTCAACCCGATTAACAGTGAAAATATATTTTGGAATTTACAAATCTTTTATTAAGATTTAGATGGAAATTTTCCAAAGTAAAGTTTTCCAATTTAATATATTAAATTGGAATTGAATGGAATTCGATTTGGTAATAATCGAGATGAGCTTTTGTGAATGAAGACCGTTACTATATATGGAATTTAAAAGGCTTTGCCGCTATTTCATTTATATTATTAGTCTGACATAGGAATTTATAACGATCATATACTATTATGATTTCCGTGTAGATTCCATTTTGATGGAAGATTATTTTGGGTTTATCGTAAACAATGTTTTAAATGACATTTGTTCTTTAACCTAGTTAAAGATAGGATTTATTTCCTAAGTTTGAATAATCATTAAGTAATGCTTTTTAAGATTAAAACTGAACTAGAGTTCTAATGAATCTTTAATTAGATTAAAATGAGAATGAGATAATTAAATTTATCAAATTTATGAAATAACCGAGAATGGAGTATCACCAATTTTACTCTATATGATAGTTAAATCTTAAATTAGATTTGAACGTGAAATAGTAATTAAATTTACTGAGAACACAGTGGGTGTTAGATATGGAGTGCTACCAGTTTTGCTCCATGGGATGAGTAGGTTGGGATTGGAAAATAATAAATGATTATTGCGGTAAGTTTCGATAACCCGACTAGTTAATGAAATCTTTTGAAGATGATATCCAAAGGAAGACTAAAGAATAAATTTAAAAGAATTTATCTTTGATAAAATAAATGGGAACCTTTCCCTATTAATGTGAATATTTGAATAAAAAAATATTCTGAATTGGAATGAGGCGTAGGATGTGTTTTTATAGCACTTGATTATTGAGTATAAAATACGCGAGTTATTTGGAAAGACCGGGTTTAACCCATTCTACGTAATTACTACGACGATTAAAAGTCGACTATGAAGATGGTGGTTGAAGGCCGGAGTTGTTCACATCGTTTGGATGATTACCGGTGTCTTGATTGGGCAGTACACCCAAGACAAGGTAATAAGTGGTGATCGTTCAGATGTACTTAGAGATCGACGGATATGCGAGGACCTCTCTCCTATATTGGACATATGGGACGAGGAATAAGGTGCCTCCGATTTCGTTCAAACCCAAAACGGACTTGTAAATGGATGTGTGTTTGACATTGGATTTCATTTTGTTCTAATCGATTTCTATTAAATATAAATCTGTTTGGTGGTAGATAATTTATTCTCTTGCTTAACACCCTTCTCAGAGACGTACGAGCTTAGAGGTTATATATTGATAGACGTTAGTTGTATGGCGTGAATTGTCAATATGGCATGCGAAGATGCAAATGATCAAGGCTTTTGTTGAAAAGCAGAGTCTTGTGGACGATGATCAAAGCACAACTTTAATTAGCATAGCTTTGTGTATAGCGTTACTTCGCGAGCCTCACACCCCGGTATGAACCAGAAACAGGAGAGGATGCCAGGGAGGACATGTGTTTCTTTCTAGCTAGGAGTGGTGTCATGGTATGGAGCCCAGACATTTTTACATATGTGGATGATGGAAAGCGAGATACCTCAGATATTGAGTCCCTAATGGCTTAGATTTTATGCGCCATAGGGGAGGGAAATGTATTGTTCAGGTATAACTAATCAACTAATGTAAGTGTGGACCGGCATTGCTGCTCCTAGGTGCAGTTGCAGCTGTATCCTGAGGCTCGGGCTAGAGAGTCTCAAATTCGGAAGGATGATTCCTTGCCTTGGTTCATGATGGGAAATCCAACTTCCAATACGACATCATGCGATTTTGATTGTAGAACTAGTAAGGCAACATGATATATGGTACCCATGCCGTCTATGATTGATACATTTATATTTGAAGTTATTTTTTTTTAAACACTATGCACTTATAATAGTATCAAAATAATTTTGTTTTATATGTATCAAGCATATTTGGCTATTATAAGGGAAAACTCTATCCTCCGGCTTGCGTTGCACTGTGTGATGGGACCTTAGTCTTATAATAGCTTCATTTTCCAAAAAAGCATTGCGTTGTTTTATTTTAAGCTAAGATTCACGTGGAGTAAACCCGTTCCGTGTTATATGGAATGGTCCCGTGATTTACTTTATTTTAAAGTAAAGAGTTAATAACTATTTTAGTTCTCACACCAGTCCCATGACTGACTCGGAGTTTATTGTTTCTACCTAAACTCTAGGTGCCCATATGTTCCACACGGGCAGCTAGTAGTTTTGGTTTTCGCAGATATTTCTTTTTATAGGATCCTGGATTACAGCTGGAGTTATATTCGGAAAGCTTTTTATCCGTATATCTCTTTCAGTTGTGTCAGTTGTTATTTTCCGCTATGCATTATACTTATGTATTATTTTCAATTGCTATGTAATTTTAAATCTCTGATATTGTATTTCCAATGTGTAATATTTATTCATACTCTGATATATTCTTGTACTCTAATGTAAATTGTTGTAATAACAATGAAATGTTCTATTGTTTGTGTCCTGATGCATCGTGTTCTCAACTTAATCCAGGCTTTCCCGAAAGGGCGAGTTTGGGTCGTTTCAGTGTGGTATCAGAGCTTTTGTTTACAGACCACGAGAACAAGACACGTTAGAACCAAGCGAAAGAATTCATCAGAGATTGGATTAGTAATATCCAATGAGAATGACTCGATAGAGGTGGGATCAGTAGTATCCTAGAATGAGTTTCAAGGAGTGTTTATTTTAAAATAAAAATGAAAACAAATTTTGTTTTGAAAATTTAAATATTTTTATATGTATTTGATTATTTATTTTAAATTGATTTGGACAATCAAGTATAAAAAGATTTTGCGTATACATCTGATCCACGTGTATACGAAGTCTCAAATATACTGGATAGATATAGAATCACACTCTAGTCACCCGAAGATGGTCCTGGTGATTAATGCATTATCATCAGTATCTATGTTCGAATTTCGAAGTGGGATATCTATATATTTCCAAATGACTGGTGTGAGAACCAAAAGTTAGTTAGAATTTAAATTTATTGTTATGATTTGGCACTAAAAATGAGATTTTTTAAGTATATATAGAAGATATATGTTTCAAAAATTTAATCAACTAATTAATTGTTGGTTGTGTTGTTTGATTATTAGTTTAACTAATAAAATTATTGAAACCAATAAGAGAATGAATGGTAAATTTAGCCAAATAGGATCAAATATTGAACTGAATTGAAAATTGATTGAAATTGCCTATACGTACATGTGTATATATATATAACAGGTCATAACATGGAAGCTAAGAAGAGGAATATAATTGTATGCTCGACAAATAGGTACATGTTTACCATTTTCTTGGGTTTTGATGATTTTATGAGCCGATTGGCTAGCCGCTTAGCTTTTTCCTTTTCTTTTGGATTGATGAGGGCCCTGTGAAGCAAGTTGCGCTTTTAAATATCAACCCGTACAAAGGAGGTTATGGAGAAATTTTTTGAAAATTTAGGGTGTAAGCCAATTTTTTGAGAAATTAGAAAATTCTTAGAAACTGAAAAGTTGAAGAATGAAAGCCGGAATGAAAGTTGAGTTGGTTGGTTAAACAACTTTCAGCTCCGTTCCATTTAGAGGACGAAAAGATTTTAAGTGGGGGAGATTGTAACAACATTAAAAATTTTATTTCAACAATTTTAATGGATTTTGAATATTTAAAATGATTTATTTTAATTAATAACGACTAAAAATTTATTTGAATCGAAGTTAAAATGAATAAATTTATTTTAATTATAAAACGAGCCAGAAATGGTGCGGTAGTTTGAAAATTTGATTTCAAATTTCAAATAAATGTACAAGATTCAAAATAAATCGGATTTCAGTAAAAACCAGAAATATTTGAATATGTTTAAAAATATCTTTCTAACGAATGTGAAAAATCCAGATTTCATAACGAGAATAAAAAGTTATGTCCAGTTTAAAATTTAAAATAATCGCTATGGAATTTATATATATGTTATATAATATATAGCCATTAAAAATAGCCATTTTGCAGATGACCTCCATTTTCGAAGAAACCACTTTTGTTGGATCCGGAATGTCAAATTATTGTTAGATTCCAATTTTTATAATTTTTGGAATTAATATGTGAGCGTGGTAAAAGAAAACGTGTTTTATCAATTTCAGTTGAATTGGATCGACCAGACAATGGTCATTTTTCAAACGGTCTCCAAATTTGATGAAATTAGTTTTGATAGGACCGTATCGTCAAAACATAGCTAGATTTATTTCTCGGGAATTTTTGGAGTCAATATGTGGCCCCGGTAACTTAAAATGGTTAAAATTCAATATATATTGTTTTATATTTTAATTTTGATAAAAACTATTCGAAATAGTCGAATTGGCTTACGAAACACATTCCATTGTGTCCGGAATTGGGGTATTTGGCTAGGGACGACGGTCGCTGGGATTCGTTTGGAGTTCGGAAAGTTAAACTTCAAGGTTTGGAAATAAACGAATTAAATATTAATATAATTTTATATAAAAACCCTAAGATTTTCGAGAAACCCTAATTTTATTCCTCATTTCTGAGGCATCATCATATAGGATTTCGATGGCCAAAATTTTCTCAATCTCCTCCACAATTTTCTTTCAATCCCTTCACTAATATCAGAATTTTTTTAAGCAAAACTCTTCATCTACTTGAGATCGATATTGTCAACAGCTAAGATCGAAAATCTTAGGGTTTGGGGTTCAGATTTTGGCCTTCAACTGATGTCATTCGTGGCCCAATTCAGGCATCAATGGAGCGTCGAGCTCGCCATTCTTCTGGGCAGAGGAAGCTGGTGGTTAGACACGTCGAGGGAGGGAAGTTGATCGGCCTCCGGTGGCTCGATCGAGGTGCGGCGGTGGTTTGGTTTGGCGAGCTGATGGGTTCGGTCGTGCCAGTAATAAACGAAGGAGACGAAGGCTGATAGCCTAATGACGGTGATTAGGTCGTAATTAAATTAATTATACTATTTATTAGTTAATGATGTTTTAAATATAAATAAATAGCAATTGTTTTGAAATATATAAATTACATGGGTTTTTAAAAATATAAATATTATTGTTTTAAAAGAGAATTTTTACATATAAATATTAATGTTTTAAAAGAGAACTTTTACATATAAATATATTGTTTTAAAAGAGAATTTATAAATATAAATATTATTGTTTTAAAAGAGAATTTATACATATAAATATTATTGTTTTAAAATAGAATTTTTACATGAATAACTATGTGATAAAAATGTGATTTTTTATTATAAAATAGTTTTAAATTAAAAATATGATTTTTAATTTATATATAACATTGTTTAAAATATAAATAGCATGATTTTTTTAAAAAGAAATAACGTAGTATAAAAATGTGATTTTTAATACAAACTGCGTGAAAGAGGTTGCGTTGGAAACACGGTGAAGAACACTACGCGAGGAAACAAACCGAAATTCAGAAGTAAAGAACTGACGGAGTGGAAACCAAAGGCAAGAACTCCTCACTAAAAATTCTGCACAGTTATTTATTTATTTTCATAACTGAAAAATATATAGAATTGCCAGTGTAGATTTCTATCAGTTTTAATCACTATAAATTGTATACGGTACTTGTTAGATCACCTCTCTCATCCATAGACTATGGACGATTTAAATTGACTGTATTTTATGTTGTTTGTGATGTTGAAATGTTTAACGTATAAAAAATAATGTTAACATTAACGTGGTAGTTGAAATTAAATTATAAATATTCATTTATAGTTTTAACAGTGAAAATTGGCTAATTAGAAAAATAATTCAAACCGGATTATAATTGGTTAAAACCCCGCAAGGGTATTGGGATGATATTTGACATGCACTAATCCCAATATTTAGTTGTATGTCAATCGATGGATTGACAGTCTATGGTGAGCGTTATTTATTTATTTTAATGCTCACACAGTTGTAAATTTTACTCGGGATGTGAATGGACTGTTTAATGATTATTTATCATTATTGTTGAATACATGCGATGTATGGAATCCATATAACTGAAATTATATGGTAAATGATTGAGTCGCATTCCGATTCAAAAATAAAGAATATTTTTAAAATAAAGAATCTTTTAAAATAAAGAATTTTTTAAAATAAAATGTTTTAAACAATAAAAATCACATTTTTATTGTATGTATAAACCAATAAAAGAATCATATGTTAGAATACATTTTTGTTAGATAAAAAATGTCATCTTTAACATGTTAATGAAGAATAAAAGAAGCATATGTTAAAATATTTTTGTTAGATAAAAAAATATCATATTTAAAATGTTAAGGAAGAAGAAAAAGAATCATATGTTAAAATATTTTTATTAGATAAAAATATTATTTTTAACATGTTAATGAAGTAAATTAAATAGTCATGTGTTGAATGAAATTTTTAAACAATAAAAATATCATTTTTATTGAATGTATAAACTATACAAAGTATTCATGTGTTGAATAAAATGTTTGAACATAAAAATAGTTATGTAGTTAAACGATATTTTAACTCGAATAGGCTTATTGATCAATTTTATTTATTTTATAATGAATAACAAAAAGAAGTGATTTCAAAATCTAGTTTTTTGAAAATATTATCATTTTAATATGATAAAGATATAGAACGCGCCGCGCACCGACTGTTCGCGAATTTCAACCATTAACTTCAAATTGATGTAACGGGAGATCCGACCGTCGGATTCTCCTAAAACCGGAACCATTGGGTTTGTATCGAAAAGAGATTTCCAATGAATATAATAGATTTGAAGTCTAATGGTTGGATTTGGAATTATGACCAAATCTAATTTGAAAAAGGTTGCTATGGATGTAGTTCGGTGACCGTTTTTGGAAACCGACTGTACGAGCCTTGATAAAATTATTAAAGTATGGAAAAATTATGTAAAATCATAATAAATAATTTGAAAAGAATTTGGATGAAAAATACCAATTTTGTAAAGATAAAAATAATATTTTATCAAAATGAACTAGTTATTAACTAGAATAATAATCCAATGTTTTTAAATAAATAAATTGGATTTGTAAATGGTTTTAACATAACCGGAATTTTCCAAAGTATGAATTGGAATGCAAATTATCTTCGGGGTATTTCGATATTGGATTCCATGATTATGCGGATATCATTGAGGAAGTTGGAAGATATAAATATCGTTATTACCAATATGATATTTGTTGATTTCAGAATTTGATATTGAATATAAGCCGATATAATTTCTATTCAGAGCATTTTATTTAATGTCAAATTGGATTTTAGGTTTTTCGTGAATGGTTTCTTCAATAACACTATTCTTAAACGCAGTGTAGTAAAGAATAAATATTTTAATCAAGATTTAGTGAAGTTTTTCAATTAATTAATATTTAATTGGAATTGAATAAAAGAATTGGATTTTGGGTTTGTCGTGAATGGTGTCTTAAATAACACTGTTCTTAAACCCCGTTTGAAAAGAATAAATCTTTTAATTAACATTATTGGAGTTTCCAATTATATCTAGTAATTGGAATAAAATGAAATGTGAATTGGGTTTATTGTGAACTGTGTTTTTAACGACATTCGTTCTTTAACCCGATTAGCGGTGAAAATATAATTTGGAATTTACAAATCTTTTATTAAGATTTAAATGGAAATTTTCCAAAGTAAATTTTCCAATTTAATATATTAAATTGGAATTGAATGGAATTCAATTTGGTAATAATCGAGATGAGCTTCTGTGAATGAAGATCGTTACCATATATGGAATTTAAAAGGCTTTGCAGCTATTCCATTTATATTATTAGTCTGACACGGGAATTTATATCAATCATATACTGTATGATTTACGTGTAGATTCCATTTTAATGGAAGATGATTTTGGGTTTATCGTGAACAATGTTTTAAATAACATTTGTTCTTTAACCCAGTTAAAGACAGGATTTATTTCATAAGTTTGAATAATCATTAAGTAATGATTTTTAAGATTAAAAATGAACTAGAGTTTTAATGAATCTTTAATTAGATTAAAATGAGAATGAGATAATTAAATTTATCGAATTCATGAAATGATCGAGAATGGAGTATCACCAGTTTTACTCCAAACGATAGTTAAATCTTTAATTAGATTTGAACGTGAAATAGTAATTAAATTTACCGAGAACACAGTGGGTGTTAGATATGGAGTGCTACCAGTTTTGCTCCATGGGATGAGTAGGTTGGGATTGGAAAATAATAAATGATTATTGCAGTAAGGTTCGATAACCCGACTAGTTAATGAAATCTTTTGATGATGATATCCAAAGGAAGATTAAAGAATAAATTTAAAAGAATTTATCTTTGATAAAATTAATGGGAACCTTTCCCTAATAATGTGAATATTTGAATAAAAGAATATTCTGAATTGGAATGTGGCGTAGGATGTGTTTTTATAACACTTGATTATTGAGTATAAAATATGCGAGTTATTCGGAAAGACCGGGTGTAACCCATTCTGAATAATTACTAAGATAATTAAAAGTCGACTATGAAGATGGTGGTTGAAGGCCGGAGTTCTTTACATAGTTTGGATGATTACCGATGTCTTGATTGGGTTGTACACCCAAGACAAGGTAATAAGTGGTGATCGTTCAGACGTACTTGGAGATCGACGGATATGCGAGCACCTCTCTCCTGTATTGGACATATGGGACGAGGAATAAGGTGCCTTCGATTTCGTTCAAACCGAGAACGTCCTTGTAAATGGATGTGTGTTTGACATTGGATTTCATTTTGTGCTAATTGATTTCTATTAAATATATATCTGTTTGGTGGTAGAGAATTTATTCTCTTGCTTAACACCCTTCTCAGAGACGTACGAGCTTAGAGATTATATATTGATAGACGTCAGTTGTATGGCGTGAATTGTCAGTGTGGCATGCCAAGAAGCAAATGATCAAGGATTTTGTTGAAAAGCAGAGTCTTATGGATGATGATCAAAGCACCGCTTTACTTAGCATAGCTTTGTGTATAGTGTTACTTCGCGAGCCTCACACCACGGTATGAACCAGAATCGGGAGAGGATGGCAGGGAGGACATGCATTTCTTTCTAGCTAGGAGTGGTGTCATGGTATGGAGCCCAATCATTTTTACTTATGTGGATGATGGAAAGCGAGGTACCTCAGATATTGAGTCCCTTGTGGCTCAGATTTTATGCCCCATAGGGCAGGGACTGTTCAGGAATAACTAATCCACTAACGTAAGTGTGGACCGGCCTTGCTGCTCCTAGGTGTAGTTGCGGTTGTATCATGAGGCTCGGTCTAGAGAGTCTCGAATTTGGCAAGGATGATCCCTTCCCTTGGTTCATGATGGAAATCCAACTTCAATTCGACATCTTGTGGTTTTGATTATAGAACTAGTATGGCGACATGATATATGTTACCCATGCCGTCTATGATTGATACATTTATATTTGAAGTTGTTTTTTTAAACACTATGCACTTGTAATAGTATCAAAATAATTTTGTTTTATACATATCAAACATATTTGGCTATTATAAGGGAAAACTCTATCATCCGCTTGCATTGCATTGTGTGATGGGACCTGAGTCTTATAGTAGCTTCATTTTCCAAAAAGCACTGCGTTGTTTTATTTTAAACTAAGATTCATGTGGAGTAAACTCGTTCCGTGTTATACGGCGTGGTCCCATGATTTACTTTATTTTAAAGTAAAGAGTTAATAACTGTTTTAGTTCTCACGCCAGTCCCATGACTGACTAGGAGTGTATTGTTTCTACCTAAACTCTGGCTGCCCACATTTTCCACACGGGCAGCTAGTAGTTTTGGTTTTCGCAGATATTTCTTTTCACAGGATCCTGGATTACAGCTGGAGCTATATTCGGAAAGCTTTTTATCCGTATATCTCTTTCAGTTGTGTCAATTGTTATTTTCCGCTACACATTATACTTATGTATTCTTTTCCACTGCTATGTAATTTTAAATCTCTGATATTGTATTTCCAATGTGTACTATTTATTCATATTCTAATATATTCTTGTACTCTGATTTAAATTGTTGTAATAACAATGAAATGATCTATTGTTTGTGTCCTGATGCGTCGTGTTCTCAACTCAATTTGGGATTTCCCGAAAGGGCGAGTTTGGGTCGTTTCATGAAAGGCGCAAAGAAGGTTTTTAGATGACTTGTTTGCACGTTTTTGTTGTGCATTAGGGGCGACGATGCGAAAAGATGTTAAGGTAACAAGGAAAAGGCTATTTAAGCCATGAAAACGTTGTTTCCATACCTTGTCGACGATGCACGCGAGTTATTAATCAATTCATTTTATGTATTAGAGCATGTTCTTAGCCTCCTTTGTAGTCTACAATGAGGAGTTTTAGATGTATTTTCGGGCTTTTGAGGAAAAATTCCACTATATGAGGGGAATTGAAACAATTATAAGCAGAAAGAACGTTGAATTTCTATGCTATGATCCCATTTTTTCAGCTCAAGAGAAATTAATATGAAATGGTTTAGATGCGTTAACTTATTGGATGGTAGAGTTTGGATGCAAATTTGATTGCTTCAAACTTCTATTCGTAGTCATGTGAGGGTTATGGATGAAGAATGTTTTCAAAAGCTTGCATTCATGTAGAACTGCCAGTATTTTTTAAGATGTTTGCATCATGTTTTCAAAAGTGTTTTATCAATGAAGCGCATAAATACAGGAGGATCCGATTTAGAATCGTTATGCATGCATATTTTGTGGTTGCAATTTATTATGCACACTATGCAGATGCGCACGTTGGTTGCAAAAGTGGATGTACACTAATTAGTAGTGCAGTTTAGGAAAATTAGGTGTTGGCACTATGACTTCATCAATGGTAAAATTTCAGGACGAATTTTTTTTAAGGAGGGAAGAACGTAACAAAATCGAATTTTGGTTATAATTAATTTAGTTATTTAATTAGGTTCTGAAAATGACATTTGTGCAAATGATGGAATTAGACTACGAAGCTTGCATCATTGGGTTCGTTACGGAATTCTAGTCAACTATCATATTTGGAGTTTTGTGAATAGAGTACGTACAAAAAAATTATGGATGAAATACGAAAATGGATAGAAAATAAAGCAAGAGAATCTTTAATTATTATATACCATTTATAACTGACCCTCATTGGGCTAAATCGATCCAGATCAGTCGACCTAGCGACCGACCCCTTCGGTCGAAAATGCCCAGTAATGGCTAGGTTTTTGAGGATATTTTTATTTATAATTTTTTTAATAAAAGGATGGTTCTTTTATTAAAGTTAATCTAACGATCTAAGGCCATTCTAACCCCTATAAATAAAGAGTTAAACCCACATCGTTTTACTCACAATTCTGAAAGAAGTAGCAAGGATCTTCCATTTTTTCTTCTCACAAATCTCTTCTAAAACAAATCTAAACATATACAAGTTAAATAAACATAAATTTGAGAGGATTGAAATCAGATTCTTGTGCAAAAGATATGGTGCTATGAATAGGCTTTCTTCCATTCAGATTTCCTCCCTCTTTCCTATTTCTTGTATATCCACAAATCTAAAAGAATTCCCTTTTTATTTGAATAATTGTAGATCTGTAAGATTTGGGAACTATAGGCCTAAAAGTTTTGTTCAAATTCAGATTTGAATAGCTTATAGGTGAGTGGGAAATTTATACATTGTTTATAATAAACTATTTAAATCGTTTGTGTAGATTTGAATTATATGCCTAAAAGTTATCAGATTTGTTTATTATTATTTTTGTCAAATCTGAAATAATAAGTTGTGGTTTGAATATTGAGTTTATAGGCCTTTTTGGTTAATTAAATTATATTGCTTACAATTGTTCTTAGATTCGTTTATGGATATTGTGAACACCTTGAATCTGCAAATTGGTCGCTAAATCATTGTTAGATTTGTAGTATTTATTCTAGATTCTTATATCTGGTGTTGATTTAAGGTTTATATAAATTTTGATTAAAAAGATATGCATGTTTGTGTTCGATACTGTTTGGGGTTTTACTTGGTTATTGTAAATATGCCATTTTTATTCTTTTTAATAGAAATGCATGATTTCGAATCATCAAAAAATATGTAAAAATCAAGCAGGATGGGATGTGTAAATTCATGTATATTTGTATGTATTTTATAACAGCCATTCCAAAGATATACCTATTACATATCTCTTATGGTTTGAAATATGTCTATTCCACTATTAATTATTTTGGGCAAATATTTACAATAACTACAGTTATTAACCTTTTTATAAGATTTTAAATCTTAAACAATTTTAAATATAAAAAGATTTGTTTTGATCATTAGTTTAAACCAAAACATAAATGGTTAATAATAATAAATAAAACTTAGCATTTATATTAACCACGCATAAAATATAATTATATATGTGTAACGACCTGACATTTTGGGACCAATTTTAAAAAGGGTCAATTAGCCACATGTCCCTAGAATCTTTAAAAATTCAAACGACATCCTCCCCAAAGTTCAAATACAAAGCGGCTCCCTGTTTTTTGGAACTTACGTGTTTTCCAAAAAAAAAATTAGGCGCGGCTTGTTAAAAAAAACCAAAAAATTGGATATATTCCCAAAAGCAGCCTAAAAAAAATTGCATACATCTCAGCATTAATACTCAATATATGCATACATGTATGCATATAGTCATCCAGAGTTTATATTGAAAATTTGGATGAATATATGCAGACATGTATGCATGTATTGGTTATACTTGCTGAGATGTATGCATATAAAAATGAAGTAATATGCATGGGCTACGAATTGTCGCAGAAATGTATGCATTTATTTTATTTAAATGCTGAAATGTATGCATAAAAGGTAAAACAGATGAAGGCATATGAATATGTGCTGACATGTATGCATTTATTGCTTATAAATGCTGAAACGAAAGCATAAAATTAAAGGTGTATGCTTGAAAAAATAGATCAGGTTTGAATTAATGCATCAAACGATGCATTTATTGCAGCATTACTGCATACATTTATGAATTAATATTGCAGTTTGATGCATAACTGCAATTTATGCAGAAATGTATGCAAGAATTGCAAATAAGTACATCGTTTGATGCATAATACTGTGATTTCATGTTTTTTGGTTTTTAATGCATTTTTTGGGGGTTATAACGCATAAATTTGATGACGATTAGTTGGTATATTTAATTTTGAATTTTCATGATTTTTTTTATTTTTTTGATGATTTTTCAAAAAATAGGGATGAATTTATATCAAAATAACACAGAAACGTAAGCTAATATGCAAACCTTTTAGGGACCTGAGATTAATTTTCACTTTAAAAATTTATATTTCAAATTTAACTTAATTTTGTAAGGATTTATAGTCAATTTTAAAAATTCGATAGTTTAATATTATTTCAATAGCTTAAAAAGAGACATTTTTTCAAATGATCTCGAAATTCGATGAAACCAATTTTATCGAATCTGAAACATTGAAAAATGGTAAGGTTTCAAATTTCATAATTTTCGGAGGTAGTATGTGAGCATACGAAAAATAAACGCATATCAGGTCAATTGGTCAAAATTAAGTAATAGCGTAATAAAATAATAAAACCAATGGTCGAACGGACTCCAAATTTGATGAAACCTATTTCATTTGATCCGTAACTATGAAATATAGTGGGGTTCAAAATTTCATATCGATTGGATTTACCGTTTGATCATACAAGCGATAAACGCATGAAAAAGCTTAAAAGAACTTCACTTTTTAACAAGTGCAAAAGCACACTTGTTTTAGTTTGATTTGTCAAGCCCTTAGGCTACTTTGGTGTGTTTTCTCCGATCTCCACATCCATCGACACCTCATCTATCCATGTCTCTCGTCTTCCTATAAAACTATGTCTCTTCTCTCCTTTTCTATTTTTACACTTTCTTCTTTTTCCTTAAGTTGCTTTCCTTCTTCCTTCCTACAAGCTCGACCACCCAACTCCTCCACCACCCTGCCCTTGCCATGACTCCAACCCTTCCTCCCCACCTGCACAGGCGCTACCAACCCTCCTTCTCTAAGCCGTTGCCTCACCTCCCCTCAAAAGCTCCAAAAATGCAAGCTTTCCCCCTTAAATCCCTAAATCACCACCTTATCCCATATTTTACCTAAATTTCCACCTCCTTGGCCCACTACAGCCCAATTCTGAACATACACAGCCCAATTCCGACCCACCCAGCCCACAACGTGGACCGCCCTCAAGGCCGAACCCCTACAAGCCCAAACCATGTCCTGTTTGCTCCAAAAACCCAATTATAGTTTCATTTTGTTCGTCTGTTGGTTCAAAACCCACAAAGTCAAAACTCTATCAGAGTCAATTTCAAAAATATTTACTGATGCTAGGAGGCTACTGGAGTCGTACGAGAATGCTTAGATGCCATCGACTTAAAGATTAACAGAGTGGAACCCTTGGTTAGTAGCTATTAACTGAAAAGCTTGTTTATTATCAACTATTATTAGTAAACTTATATGATGATTAGTGGTTGATAATATTATAACGGGATATTTAGCATGATAAAATTATAATTTTTAAATGATATGCATGTAGTTGCTTGGGTATTGACACTTAAGAACTAATAGTACTGTCTTGGAAATTGATTGAACCTTAAATGGTCATTAGAGAGTAATTAACTAATTACTGGTAAATGGATATTGATATGAACCCTAGTTAGGTAATTGAATGATGATTGGTTGATCTTGCTAATTGACATTGATTGATATTGCGGTTAATCTGTTGATTGACAAACGCATATAAGCGTTAATGGTTTAAGGCTTATATTGTGTATTCCACTATATATGTGGATTGGATGTTATTTTGATGGTTGATATAGTGTTATGTGATATACTGATTAAATATAACCAATAGATGTGATTATTGGTTCATTGGTAAAGTCTCCAAATAATAAAACGATTTAATGAATATTTTATTAATATTATAATAGGCTAAAAATAAAGGTTAGAATTTGATGTTCGATTTCGGATGGACACAAAGTTTATGTTATTATGATGAATATTTGTAAAATAAATAAATTGATTTGAATTTATTTTTGTACAGTTATGGCATATTCGAGTTTTATTTTTAAAATGAATTGTAACAAGTAAAAGTGAAGTTTGGTTAGGTTATCTAGGAAAGGTTTCGTAAAGCTTTCCTTTACAAACTTTCTTATTTATTTTTATAACGGATGTAAGGAGAATTTGGATTCAAACTAATAAACTTTGAAAAATAATATTATTTTAATGATTTAAATAATATTATAATACTTAAATATTAGAATAATGGAATTTGAAGTTGAAAATTTAAAAATATAGCTTTCGAAAATTATTATATATATTTCATATAGTAAATAAACTATTTTTGGAGATATTCGACGTAGTTTATATTATACGTTGAATTATGGTTAGAATAGAACTCGTCGCGCAGCTGTAGTTCGTGGATTCGACCTGTAACTTAAACTGATGTACCGGGAGATCAGACCATCGGATTTTCCAAAAATAAGAACCACTGGTGTAACACCCCACCTCCGCCAGTGCCACTCTTGCAAGGGCACTGACTTTGGAGGGGCGTTTAAACAAGGTAAACATGCATGCAGATATCACAAGACAGAACATATAAGTAAAAACAGAGTAAATATAGCAGCGGATAAAAACTAGCATATCAAAACCATAAGTTAAGTTACAACACAGTACTTGATCATTATTTTCCATAAACAAAGTCTAGAAACATAAAACTGGAAACTGGAAAGGAAAACATAAAGTAGCTATCCCCAAGGTAGAAAACCATAGCGAGCTCAAGTCCAAAGCATACATGAGCTATCCAGGAAAAGCAGCTAAGATCCAAGCTAAGTACTGGTATTCCCGCCCTGTAAACCTGGGGGGGGGGGGGAACGAAAGAAAAGAGGCGAAAGAAAATGGGTCAGTCAAAAGACTGGTAAGTCCTACCTACTATTGTACAACAACTAATAAAGTTAACTGTATATGTAAACAAGGATGAGTCATAGGATGATAACTGGCATGGAAAAAGTCAACAAGATAGATCAAGTGTGGCACCGCATATACAAGGTTGAGGATTGCACCAAGTGTACTAGTATCACAAGTCATGTCAAGTGTAAACAAGAAGTGATCCCCAGGCCCAAGTTTGGCCCAACATCATGAATGACCTAAACCAAAGTCCAACTAGCACGGTCTAGTCGATCGGCTCTCCTAAAGCCTAACTCGTCAAGTGTCGGTGTCATACGGCCCAACTACGAAGTGTAGCTAAACTGTGCTAGGTCCACCCTAGGGTGTATCAAGTCCTAGGGTGTCAACCACTGACACAAACCAAGCACGAACAGTTTAAACCTACTGGTGCCCGTGCCTGCTTTTTCAACTCCGGACCATGTGCACGACCATGGCCCGCCTGAACCTACACCGGCGCACCTACACAGCCGTCGTCTTGGTCGCTTACATGTCATCCCAGTAATCGTGCCCTACCCTAGCCTAGTCCCTAGGGTATCATGATACATCCAAGAGGGTTACTGGTGCAAAGGACCACGTAACTAGGGTTTCCTTAATGGGTTAAACGTGGTTAACCCAACTCATCTAAGTACCAAGTTGGTTAAGTGTACCCAAGGTTCATGACTTAACCCTACCAACCCATCGTGTTTAATTGGTTAAGTATTCAAGCGGTCCATGACTTAACCCTACCATGTGGCATTAATTAATTTAATGCACCCAACCTCTCACATTAGACCTTGTTGTGGTTACTAGTTAGGCCGGGCGGGTCCGGGTAGGTTTACACCACAACTTAGTCTAACCTCGGGTCTCACGTGCAACATGACCAACTACTCACATTGGGTCCTATTGCTTGTAGCCACTAGTTAAGCCGGTCGGTTCCGGGTAGGTTTATGCTACAAGCTCAACCCAACCTCGAGTTGGCCATCCTCATGTTTTCTAAGTGTCATGTCCATCATGTTTCCAAAACACATTACAAATTTTCAAGCAATTGGGTAGACCTAACTTAATAGGTAAATTCCCAATGGGTAGACCTAACTTAATAGGTAAATTCCCAAGCTTACGTTTTTATGTCTTTTAAGTTTACCCAACCCCAAACGCAATCCCCTCGCTTACATATCGCAATAGCGCATAAAGGATAGAAAGAGGGAACTTGGCATAATCATGACATAGAGGGGTTGGAGCCACAAGTTAAACATGGTGGCATGAGACAAAGATGTGATCATAAACTTGCATATCATGTTATCAACTTGCAAAATATTCATAAGCATGCATAACATCATTTTAACTTGCATAGTGTTCATATGCATGCATAACATGGTTTCAACTTGCATAAGGTTCATATGCATGCCTAACATGGTTTCAACTTACATAAGGTTCATATGCATGCATAACATGGTTTCAACTTACATAAGGTTCATATGCATGCATAACATGGTTTCAACTTGCATAAGGTTCATATGCATGCATAACATGGTTTCAACTTGCATAAGGTTCATATGCATGCATAACATCAAACTTGGCAATTAGGTGGAACATGGCCATAGATAGCATGAGATAAGGGCTAGTAACATGCATATAACATTATATGCATGTTAATGCAAGGGTTATGAGAGTTTCAAAGTTGCATTATGCAACATTTCCAACCAAAGATCATATCTTTCTATGCATAAAGCCAAGGTAATGACTTTACTAACATGCATAGAGTAATCTTATGCATAAAATCATAAGATCAAAGCACATATCATGATTAACCCCAAACTCAAACTTGAAACATAACATATTAACTTCATAGTTAAAATACAAGAGTAGAAATAGGCTTACAATGCTATGAAGACTCAAATGAGTATAGCAAATGTAAGAAACCCCTTATGCAACAAATTAAAACCCCAAAATGCAAGCAAACTTGATCAAGACTCCTCCTTTATGATGCCAATAGAGAAACAAGACTTTAATGCAAGCTAAAGAGGATCATACAAGCCTAAATACACTTGTATGCATGGAAATCTCTTAGAAATTTGATTTAGGAATTTATGAAGAGAGTGGAGGCCATGAGAGGATTGATTTTGCCATAGTTTAGTTGTAGGATAGATTAATGATGATTTAGGGTAGGTTAGGGTCTTATTTATAGATTAGGCAAGTGTTTTAGGCCATAGGATTAACCCTAGGATAGATCCCAGCCCTCAAAAATCGTCACAAGCCTCCAAAACAACACCAAGGGCCAAAACAGGTGCACCAGTCCAGCCAGGGTCAAGCCAGAAGGCTGTGCAGGTTTCTGGCTCGACACGGGCGCACTTCCCAAGTGCGCCAGTGTATTTTTGTGCTGGCGCACTTCCCAAGTGCGCCAGTGCATTCTGGCTTGTTTTCGGTTTTTCTGCCTAACTTCGTTCGTCCATATCTTCTTCATACGGACTCCGATTTTCGAAAACTCGGACTCTGTTTCGCGTATTTTTCCGAGACGAACGCAATGTCATAGCCCGTTTCCCTTGATTCAGATTTTAGAATTAAATTCTGCCTCAATTTATGTTATAACAGGTTATTGAAAATACGGGTTGTTACATTCTCCCCTCCTTAAGGGATTTCGTCCCCGAAATCTTCAAGTTAGGAAGAACGTATCCTACCATCCAACATCCATCTACTCAAAACATCATCCACGAGCAATCATTGTCCTTACAAGATTCTAAATGCTGTATGAACATATGCAAAGGTGTGTGTATATGTACTTATCTAATGCAAATATCATCAATGCAGATTATGTTAGTGAAATGAATCCATATGTATGCAATTCCTAACATAATGTATAACATCTATATGTGTGCACATCACATACATCCATATGCAACATCCATGTGATAACACAAAAATTTTCATCCATGAATAAGCATAAACACTCATGCATATGCAATATGAGAGTGTGTGAGCCGATCTTAGTGCCTAATGTGTATCATGCATCCACGAGTATCCACTTGCAACCACTTGCAACCACTTGCAACCATCAAGCATAACATGTTTCAAATACATGTTTCATCCAAAGGGTTTCTACCTAAGGTTCTCATGACAAGATTAGCACGATAACTAGATAAACATGGATAGCAAAGAGAAAGATATGCTAACAAAGAAAAGAGATTGAGAGTGTACCCTCAAAAAGGAATGGATAAAGCCCACGCATCTTCTCCTCGGTTTCCCAAGTTGCGTCTTCTTCGGCTTCACCCCATTGAACCTTCACCAACTTGACCTCTCGATTCCTTAGCTTCTTGGTCTCCGTCCCCAAGATACGAATCGGAGCTCTCCTCAAAGCAGCTTCTTTCTCCACTTCCACATCTTCCAGAACACTTGGCTCAACAACCTCTGCTGACTCATGTAAACACTTCCGGAGATGCGAGACATGAAAAACATCGTGTACTCCGGCAAGCTTCTCGGGCAATTTCACTCTATAAGCCATCTGCCCGATCCTCTCTATAATAGGGAAGGGTCCAACAAATCTCGGTGCTAACTTCCCAACGGCTCCAAATCGGACCACATTCCGCAAAGGAGAAACCTTCACGAAAACCATATCTCCAACATCAAACTCCAAATCAGATCTTCGCTTATCAGCATAGGATTTCTGTCGGTCTTGGGCCGCTTTCATCCGTCTTCGAATCAACTCGATCTTCTCGGATGCATCTCTGATCATATCAGGCCCAAGTATAAGCTTATCTGTAGTCTCCCACCAACATGTAGGCGACTTGCACGGCCTCCCATATAAAGCTTCAAATGGTGCCATCCCTATGCTTGCTTGATAACTGTTATTATATGCAAACTCAACAAGAGGAAGATGGTCTTCCCAAGTACCACCAAAATCCAGAATACAAATCTTTAATAGATCCTCGAGTACCCTATTCACCCTTTCGGTTTGACCGTCCGTCTGTGGGTGATAAGCAGTACTTAGATTCAACCTCGTGCCCATGGCTTCTTGCAAGCTATTCCAGAACTGACTTGTAAAGATTGGGTCACGGTCACTGACTATACTAGAAGGGACTCCATGAAGTCTCACAATCTCACGAAGATATACAGACGCTAGCCAAGATGCGATCCTCTTGCTCTTTACCGGAATGAAATGAGCAATCTTCGTAAGTCTGTCCACAATAACCCAAATGCTCGTATTCCCTTTCCTTGACCTTGGTAGCCCGTCAATAAAATCCATGGAAATACTCTCCCACTTCCAAAGTGGAACGTCTAGAGGATGCAATAGCCCACCGGGCTTCTTCGACTCGGCCTTAACTTGCTGGCAAATGATACATCTAGAAACAAACTCTGCCACATCCTTCTTCATCCCAGGCCAAAAGAAAATACGCTTCATATCTTTATACATCTTATCTCCGCCTGGATGTATAGTCAACTTAGAGCGATGCGCTTCCTCAAGAATTTTTCTTACTAGATCTCCTACCACTGGAACACATAACCTTCCATCTCTCCTCAGCCAACCCTTGTCATCAATAGAATATCGAGCGAGATGACTAGACGTCTCTCCTCGAATCAGCTTATCCATAATCTCAACTATCTGAGGGTCTTCTTTCTGCGAAGCCCCAACTTGATCAAGAAGGGTAGGTCTGAGTTCCAGAGATGCTAATGAACCGGTCATCGACTCAATTGCCAAAGAGAAATCAAAGGTTGCCACATACTCTAAATTCTTCATCTCAACGAATAGAGGACTTAGGGTCAACCTCTTTCTGCTTAGTGCATCAGCCACAACATTACCCTTGCCAGGGGTATAAGCTATCTCGAAGTCATATGATGCCAAGAATTCCATCCACCTTTGCTGCCTAAGATTCAGATCTTTCTGCGAGAAGAGATACTTGAGTGATTTGTGATCAGTATACAACTCAAACCTTTCGCCTAAAAGATAGTGGCGCCAGGACTTGAGTGCAAAGACAATCGCCGCTAACTCCAAGTCATGAGTGGGATAGTTCTTCTCATGAAATTTAAGTTGCCTACCCCCATAACATATCACTCTTCTCTCCTGCATCAGAACAGCGCCAAACCCCGTGCCACATGCATCGGTATACACGGTAAACATCTTACCGCCATCGGGTAATGCCAAAACTGGAGCTGTGGTAAGGGCCCTTTTGAGCCTTTGAAAAGCAAGCTCACACTCTAAGTCCCATGCAAAGACTAAGTTCTTCTTCGTCAATCTAGTGAGAGGGGCCGAAATCTTAGCGAAGTCTCTAATGAACTTCCTATAGTAGCCTGCCAGACCGAGAAAGCTTCGCACTTCGGTTGCATTCTTAGGAGTCTTCCAGTCTTGAACTGCAACCACTTTCGCGGGATCCACAGCTATACCCTGCTTAGAAACTATATGCCCAAGAAATCGGACTTCTTTTCTCCAAAAGTGGCATTTGGAGAACTTGGCTTTCAACTGATGGCCTCTAAGCGTATCCATCACTTCCTTGAGGTGTCTAGCATGTTCTTCCTCGTCTTTTGAAAAGATCAGAATATCATCCACGAAGACAACAACAAACTTGTTAAGGAACTCCCTGAACACCCTACTCATCAAATCTACGAAGTAGGCGGGTGCATTAGTCAAGCCGAATGGCATGACAAGCCATTCAAAGAATCCGTCTGGAGTCCTAAATGCAGTCTTATCAATGCTGTCTTCGGCCACTCTAAGCTGATGAAATCCGGTGGCTAAATCAAGCTGAGAGAAAACAGAAGCACCAACAAGCTGGTCGAAGAGGTCATCTATCCTCGGTAATGGATGCCTATTCTTCTTGGTCAGCTTGTTCAACTCTCGATAATCAACACATAGACGAAGCGAGCCGTCCGCCTTAGTAGCGAACACTACAGGAGCACCCCATTCAGAAATGCTTCGCCTAATAAAATTCTTCTCAAGTAGCTCCTTGATTTGCTTACTGAGCTCTCTCCTTTCACGCGGGGCCATGTGCCTAACTGGTAAGGAGACTGGCTTAGCATTATCAACCAGATAAATGCGGAAATCTATCTCTCGCTTAGGGGGTAACCCCTTAACTTCTTCAAAAACATCAGGGTATTCTCGAACCACCCTTACAGATTGCAGATCATCGATAGACGAGTCAAGAGATTCAAGATAACATAGCATGACGGGATCTAGCGGGTTGCAAGAAATCTCTAGGGTATTGCCAAGGCGAGTCATGAGTCTCACCACCCTATGCTCACAATCGAGAATGGCTCCATAGCGGGACAACCAATCCATGCCCAAGATCAACCCGTATCCCGTGAACCCGAGAACATAAGCATCACACGAGAATTCTACGGTCAAGATAGAAATCCTCAAATCCATACAGATCATAGATAAATGGGCTGAACCCCCAATCGGATTTGAAACACTAACGGGATCCTCAACAAGACTAGTACTTAGGTGCAAACTTCCAACAACATCAGAAGAAATAAAGGTATGCGATGCGCCAGAATCAAACAAAGTGCGAACAGGAAAACCAGAAATATAAACAAGACTTTCCACAGAAATAGTACCTCGGTCCTGAACTGGAGTGGTGTTGAGAGCATGCACTTGCTCTCCAGATGAACCTGCGCACTGAGTTTGTCCATGCCCCTGCTTCTTGGGGCAATCCTTGCTAAAATGTCCCGTCTCTCCACAATGAAAGCATCCACCCAATTTCATTCTCTTCTTCCTACAGTCCTTGGCTACGTGCCCAACAATCCCACAGAAGTGGCACTTTCTTGTGTCCTTTGCCTTGTTCTTGTTGCCCTTGTTGTTCTTGTTGTTCTTGTTGTTCTGATTACTCTGATTCCCTCCCCACTTGGAGTCTGTCTTCTTAGGCTGAGTCTCATTGGGCTTGACTTCTTTCTTCCCATTCTTATCCTCTCCCTGCAGCAATGCCATGTCTACTAGGCTCTCGAAAGTGGCCCCCATAGGTATGTGTGACATAGCTAGACCTTGTAATGGCTCATTTAACCCTCGTGCAAAACGTAGAGCCTTCTTCTCGGGAGTATTGACCATGTCCAAACCGAATCGGGCAAGCTGGTTGAACTTATTCACATATTCTCTCACCGTCATGTCTCCTTGCTTCAAGGCTATGAACTTCTCTAGTTGCAAATTTGCCTCCGCAGACGATAAAAACTTAAGCCCAAACCTTGCCCTAAAGTCGGCCCAGGTTTCTACGGGCCTAGTAGCACTGGTGACCTCCCACCAATAAGAAGCTTCCTCCTTTAGTAGCCAAACCGCCAATAGGACCTTTCTACGGTCCTCTATATCAAAGATGGCAAAGAGATCTTCGGTCTCCTTCAACCAATTTCTTGCTTCCACAAAAGTCTCTGTCCCAATAAAAATTTTGCCACCCATTGCCTTGAAGTCCTTGCAAACCTTGGCGAAATCGGCTTGTGGTTGCTGTGGAGGAGGAGGAGGAGGAGGGGGTGGAACCTCAGTGATAGTGGGAGTGGTTGCTGGACCTGCATTGTTGGCCCTAGCTTCCAAGTACCTCCGGAACCATCCGGGAATGGTGACTCCCTCAGGAAGATTAAGATCGGCCATGCTGAAAAAAAAGGAAAAGATAGATTTAGAACGAGGAAACGAAGGATAGTGCTTATGGCTCTTGGGGGATAGCCTTTCAAAATAAACTAGACTTTTCTTTGGAAAATACTTAATTGGTTTTGAAAATAGCTTTTAAAAGTAACTTTTAAACCCTTTTTGCTCCAATCTTGTAAACCTTATGCTCTGATACCAAATGTAACACCCCACCTCCGCCAGTGCCACTCTTGCAAGGGCACTGACTTTGGAGGGGCGTTTAAACAAGGTAAACATGCATGCAGATATCACAAGACAGAACATATAAGTAAAAACAGAGTAAATATAGCAGCGGATAAAAACTAGCATATCAAAACCATAAGTTAAGTTACAACACAGTACTTGATCATTATTTTCCATAAACAAAGTCTAGAAACATAAAACTGGAAACTGGAAAGGAAAACATAAAGTAGCTATCCCCAAGGTAGAAAACCATAGCGAGCTCAAGTCCAAAGCATACATGAGCTATCCAGGAAAAGCAGCTAAGATCCAAGCTAAGTACTGGTATTCCCGCCCTGTAAACCTGGGGAGGGGGAAACGAAAGAAAAGAGGCGAAAGAAAATGGGTCAGTCAAAAGACTGGTAAGTCCTACCTACTATTGTACAACAACTAATAAAGTTAACTGTATATGTAAACAAGGATGAGTCATAGGATGATAACTGGCATGGAAAAAGTCAACAAGATAGATCAAGTGTGGCACCGCATATACAAGGTTGAGGTTTGCACCAAGTGTACTAGTATCACAAGTCATGTCAAGTGTAAACAAGAAGTGATCCCCAGGCCCAAGTTTGGCCCAACATCATGAATGACCTAAACCAAGGTCCAACTAGCACGGTCTAGTCGATCGGCTCTCCTAAAGCCTAACTCGTCAAGTGTCGGTGTCATACGGCCCAACTACGAAGTGTAGCTAAACTGTGCTAGGTCCACCCTAGGGTGTATCAAGTCCTAGGGTGTCAACCACTGACACAAACCAAGCACGCACAGTTTAAACCTACTGGTGCCCGTGCCTGCTTTTTCAACTCTGGACCATGTGCACGACCATGGCCCGCCTGAACCTACACCGGCGCACCTACACAGCCGTCGTCTTGGTCGCTTACATGTCATCCCAGTAATCGTGCCCCACCCTAGCCTAGTCCCTAGGGTATCATGATACATCCAAGAGGGTTACTGGTGCAAAGGACCACATAACTAGGGTTTCCTTAATGGGTTAAACGTGGTTAACCCAACTCATCTAAGTACCAAGTTGGTTAAGTGTACCCAAGGTTCATGACTTAACCCTACCAACCCATCGTGTTTAATTGGTTAAGTATTCAAGCGGTCCATGACTTAACCCTACCATGTGGCATTAATTAATTTAATGCACCCAACCTCTCACATTAGACCTTGTTGTGGTTACTAGTTAGGCCGGGCGGGTTCGGGTAGGTTTACACCACAACTTAGTCTAACCTCGGGTCTCACGTGCAACATGACCAACTACTCACATTGGGTCCTATTGCTTGTAGCCACTAGTTAAGCCGGTTGGTTCCGGGTAGGTTTATGCTACAAGCTCAACCCAACCTCGAGTTGGCCATCCTCATGTTTTCTAAGTGTCATGTCCATCATGTTTCCAAAACACATTACAAATTTTCAAGCAATTGGGTAGACCTAACTTAATAGGTAAATTCCCAATGGGTAGACCTAACTTAATAGGTAAATTCCCAAGCTTACGTTTTTATGTCTTTTAAGTTTACCCAACCCCAAACGCAATCCCCTCGCTTACATATCGCAATAGCGCATAAAGGATAGAAAGAGGGAACTTGGCATAATCATGACATAGAGGGGTTGGAGCCACAAGTTAAACATGGTGGCATGAGACAAAGATGTGATCATAAACTTGCATATCATGTTATCAACTTGCAAAATATTCATAAGCATGCATAACATCATTTTAACTTGCATAGTGTTCATATGCATGCATAACATGGTTTCAACTTGCATAAGGTTCATATGCATGCCTAACATGGTTTCAACTTACATAAGGTTCATATGCATGCATAACATGGTTTCAACTTACATAAGGTTCATATGCATGCATAACATGGTTTCAACTTGCATAAGGTTCATATGCATGCATAACATGGTTTCAACTTGCATAAGGTTCATATGCATGCATAACATCAAACTTGGCAATTAGGTGGAACATGGCCATAGATAGCATGAGATAAGGGCTAGTAACATGCATATAACATTATATGCATGTTAATGCAAGGGTTATGAGAGTTTCAAAGTTGCATTATGCAACATTTCCAACCAAAGATCATATCTTTCTATGCATAAAGCCAAGGTAATGACTTTACTAACATGCATAGAGTAATCTTATGCATAAAATCATAAGATCAAAGCACATATCATGATTAACCCCAAACTCAAACTTGAAACATAACATATTAACTTCATAGTTAAAATACAAGAGTAGAAATAGGCTTACAATGCTATGAAGACTCAAATGAGTATAGCAAATGTAAGAAACCCCTTATGCAACAAATTAAAACCCCAAAATGCAAGCAAACTTGATCAAGACTCCTTCTTTATGATGCCAATAGAGAAACAAGACTTTAATGCAAGCTAAAGAGGATCATACAAGCCTAAATACACTTGTATGCATGGAAATCTCTTAGAAATTTGATTTAGGAATTTATGAAGAGAGTGGAGGCCATGAGAGGATTGATTTTGCCATAGTTTAGTTGTAGGATAGATTAATGATGATTTAGGGTAGGTTAGGGTCTTATTTATAGATTAGGCAAGTGTTTTAGGCCATAGGATTAACCCTAGGATAGATCCCAGCCCTCAAAAATCGTCACAAGCCTCCAAAACAAGACTAAGGGCCAAAACAGGTGCACCAGGCCAGCCAGGGTCAAGCCAGAAGGCTGTGCAGGTTTCTGGCTCGACACGGGCGCACTTACCAAGTGCGCCAGTGTATTTTTGTGCTGGCGCACTTCCCAAGTGCGCCAGTGCATTCTGGCTTGTTTTCGGTTTTTCTGCCTAACTTCGTTCGTCCATATCTTCTTCATACGGACTCCGATTTTCGAAAACTCGGACTCTGTTTCGCGTATTTTTCCGAGACGAACGCAATGGCATAGCCCGTTTCCCTTGATTCTGATTTTAGAATTAAATTCTACCTCAATTTATGTTATAACAGGTTATTGAAAATACGGGTTGTTACAACTGGGTTCATAATGAAAAGAGCTTTCAAATAAAAAGAAGAGTTTGAAATCAAACGGTTAGATTTTGAGAAATGTTCAAATCAAATTTGAATAAAAACAACGCAAGGACCCATAATGACCTAAAATCAGGATTTTTGAAAATGGATTATTTTTATATAAATAAAAATAGACTAAAATCATTATAAATTATTATTAATTGTATGAAAGAGGTTAGAATCAATTATATATGGTTTTGGATGATAAAACTGGTTAAGTAGAATTTGGCTATCTTTGTAACTACTTATATAATAGGTTTTGAGAAAAGTTTTGAAATAAGGATTTTAAATTCACAAATTGAATCTAATCCTTAGTAAACCTTTTTATAAGGTTAAAAAGAATTGTATGGAAGATTTTTTAAAGCCAAACAGCTTAACCAAGTTTATGAATAAGATTTAAATCTTATTATTTCCAATTAAAGGAGACTTAACTGGTGGGTTGATAATCCAATAAGGATTTTGTTTGATTTTGTATTGACTCTAATTATTCGAAAAGGCCGGGTTCAACACATTTTGAATAATTATACGATGAATTAAAGTCGAAGAGATTAAAGACGGTGGAAGACCGGGAATCCTCACCTCGAATGGACTTCTTGTTGATGCCTTGGATATGGGTAGCTCGCGTTAAGGGGTTATAGCGACAGTAGTCCAGACGTACTTGTTGATTATCTGGATACGCAAGAACCTCTCTTCTAAATTGGACGAGGAATAAGGTGCCTTCAATTTTGTTCACACCCAAAATGAACTTCTAAATGGATGTATGTCTGACATTGTAAGTTACATCATAATAAATTGATGTCTGTTAGTGTTATATCAGTTGGTAGAGGATAATTTATTCTCTTAGCTTAACATCCTTCTCTGAGAGTTATGAACTCAGAGGGTTATATATTAATAGACACCGGTTATATGTTGTGAATTGACAATGTGGCATGCCAAGTACTGCAGACAGATAGATCAAAGCTTTTGTTGAAAAGCATATACACTACAACAAAATGACTATATTACAAACGTATCTTTACAACTATCACAAAATTACCATTGTAATAAAGGTTTTTTTACAACTATTTTTATATAAAGTTGTTATAAACTTATTTTTAACAACTTTTTTGGGACTCCTCGTTTTGATTGCCTATAATAATGAAACCGATTTCAAATTGGAAATTTTCCCTCCTATCTAAAATTTTTGGCTCTAACTTTTTTCCCCCTCGCCCTTTCTTAAAATATCTTTCCCAACACAAACCGTACCTCATTTTTTCTCAGCTAAAATCAAACCCCAACGTCTAAACTCAAATTTTTCTCGCACCAAAGCCATCAAATTGAATCTCCTCTTTAAATCAAAATTTCTTTACCTTCCACTGGATTACCATAGGATCCAAATCAACGAACTCGTTGTATTTGTAGATCAAAAAAAGCATGAATGGATCCACCGCAGTCATAATCGAGGTTAGGTTGTTGAATTGAATCTCGTTTTGATTGAACTTGGGACTATTGTAGGCTTCGAATTGGGGGTTATGCTGATTCAATTAATATTTCGAATTTGCAGATCCTTAACAAACGAAGGTTGGTTTAGGATTCAAATTCTGGGCTACTGTAGGTAGCGTTAATATTTGGATCTCGGTTAATCCTTTGTGCGGTTGATTGTTGAATTGAATCTCGTTTGATAGTAAATCCAATAAAAACAAAAAACCTCATAGTTCATATTTCCACCGTTTGTTTTCCAGAGTTGAAAATAAAGCTCACACTTCGGTTTCCAGTATTTGCAAAGGTTGAGGAACGGGGAACTGACACGACCCGAACTTCCCCGTGAAGGAAAGCCCGGATTGCGTTGAGAACAATACACATCGGAACACAAACAGGAGAACATTTCATTGTATATTACAACAATTCCATCAGATACAAGAATATACAGAGTATGAATAAATATTATACAACACGAAAATATCAGAGATTACAATAAATTACATAGCAGCGGAAAAACAACATAAAACACAACTGAAAGTAATACACGGATACAGAGCTTTCCGAGCATCGTTCCAGCTGTTAATCAGGATCCTGTGAATATAAATCTGCAAAACCAAAACTACTAGCTGCCCGTGTGGAAAATAGGGGCACCCAGAGTTTAGTTAAAACAATAAACTCCAGGTCAGTCATGTGACTGGTGAGAGAACTAAAACAGTTATTAATCTTTATTTTAAAGTTCGGTAAATCAAGGGACCACACCGTATAACACGGAACGGGTTTCCTCCCAAGAAAACCAGTGCATAAAACAAACAGCGCAATGCTGAATAAAGAAAAATAAAGCTATTACAAGACCCAGGTCCCATCACACAATGCAACGCAAGCCGAAGGATAGGGTTTTTACCTTATAATAGCCAAAGCATGCTTGATACGTTAAAAACACATTATTTGATACTATAATAAATGTATAGTGTCAAAACAATTTCAATCATAAATATCAATCATAGACGACATTAATGACCCATACCACTATGTCGCCATACTAGGTTCTACAAATAAAACCGCAATATCACGTATTGGAAATTGGATTTCCGTCATGAGTCATGTAACACCCCGTATTTCTGTTAACACTAAAGTTACTAATTTAAGAATAACCAATGCTTAATATAATAAATGTATAAAGGGGAGATGTATCTAATGTGCATACAAATTTAATAATAAATGTGTAAAGGGGAGATGTATCTAATGTGCATACAAATTTAATAATAAATGTGTAAAGGGGGGATGTATCTAAGGTGCATACAAATTTAATAATAAATGTTAATAATGTACATTAAGAAAGTAATTGTGAACATAATTGGCTTCTCTTTAAAACGGATGGCTTTGATTAACCTTGGCTTCATCGACGGCTCAAATTAACTTGCAATCTTATATAAATAGCCCCCTAGTCTCCTTCTCTTTGCACCATTCTTCTCTAACCTTATGCTGCACAAATTCTTGATGGACATGGCTTCTTCTTCTTCCTCTAAATCTAAATAAATAGATTAAAATAAAATATAAATCAAGACGAGGATATGCTGCTCAAGTCTTTCAAGAGAAGATTCAAAACAAGTTAGGATTCAAGTAAAGATTCAACGGCTTCAAGCAACGCTATCTTTCTATTCTTTTCTAGATCCAATCAATGTACGTCAGTCACTTTTTAGATTTGAACGCCTTTTTCTATTTGTGAAATGAAATTAAAAGAATATAAGAAATATGCCTTATCATTTCATTGAATCTGTGCTTGTTTATGACTTTGGATCTGATTCTTGATTATGGCCTAGAACGCATTGTGACTAAATTGCCAATGCTTAAGATTATGACTATGGAACTGTGGCCTTTGAAACCATATGCCTTTGACTATGAACATAAGCCTTTGACTATGAACATAAGCCTTTGACTATGAACATAAGCCTTTGACTAGGAGCATAAACCAATGCCTATGACTATGACAAGGACAATAGTGGATAGTTACCTATGATTCATGAACATGATATTATTGCCTAAGATTATGACTGTGAAATTGGATCTAAACTTGATTATCTATTCCAGTCTATTCTTAATTATCCTTGGATCTTGATTATGGGAATTTATCTATTAAGTTAGATCTACCCATATACATGAACCTATGTTATTTATTCAACCCTTTTCATGTCATAATATTATCATATCTATAGGCCTTAGAAGCATTAAATCAATTTATTCAGTGTAATTTGTTAGATCTGAAATTAGTGAATTAGTGAATTATCATCTTATGCCAGTTATTATGTCTATCTTTTCATGGCATTTTGGTTCATTCCCTTTTATCCAAGAATCTAGATTTATTTATAATCTAGGATGAATCACGATTATACGAACGGTGGGAACACGATTTGGGAAAACATGAAATTGACTAAAACGTATTTGTAAACTTGAAAATTGGCATAATTTGGAACATGAACATAATTGTGATTGGCATAATTTAGGACATGTATTATAGCACGTCCATTAAATGCAAATTGGGTAATTTTGACATGAATGATAGGATGTATAATTTGAATCCAGTATTGGCTTGTAAATCTAGTTTTTACATAAACTGTAAACTAGAAAAATAAGTCTAGTTTGACATGAACTGAAATTAGAATATTAAATCAGGACTGGATTAGCTAAATTAAGTTAATTTGGCATCATGAGTATATTAGCACAATTTTGAATTTAGTCATAATTGTGAGTAATTGTCATGAACATTAGGCTTGGACAAAAATGGTATAAGAATGACAGATTTATGGGGGAAATGGGCCATAATAATAAATATGGATAAATGTGCATTAAAAGAGTAATTATGGAATAAGTAAATTAGGGAAAATTTACTTATATAATTTATCCTAAATGAGAAAAGTAAATTTAGACAATACGAACATGCTTAACCCGAGGTTGGATTGAGTTGTGATGTAAACCTGCCCGGACCCGCCCGACTGTCCAGTGATCACGACAATACCTATCTAATGTGGGAGGTTAAGGCATTGAGCCCGATAAAGGCCCGAGGTTAGACTGAGTTGTGGCGTAAGACTGCCCGGAACCAACCGGCATACCGGCAGCCACAACAAAACATGTCTAATGTGAGTGACTGGTGCTTTAGTAAGACAATTAAAGTTAAGCTAGAATGGGAGTGTTAAGTTCATAAGAACACTTAACCAACTTAACACAGTTAAGCTAGAATGGGAGGGTTAAGTCCATAAGAACACTTAACCAACTTAACAAAGTTAAGCTAGAATGGGAGGGTTAAGTCCATAGGAACACTTAACCAACTTAACACAGTTAAGTTAGAACGATAGGGTTAAGTTAACTAGAACACTTAACCAACTTAACATGGTAACAAGACAAGATTTGTAGGGGTTAAGTAACTAAGAAAAACACTTAGCCAATTTAACATGTTAACTAGACTAGAGGTTGGAGATAAGTAAAGTTAATACACTTAGCCAATTTAACATGTTAACTAGACTAGAGGTTGGGGTTAAGTAAATTTAATACACTTAGCCAATTTAATATGTTAGCTGGACTAGGCCGTAGGGTTAAGTAAGCTTGAACACTTAACCATCAAAGTGTGATAAATGAATAGGGTTAAGTTAAAAACATGAAGGGACAATACTTAACCATTAGAACATGTTAATCAAACCAATGTTAGGGTTAAGTTAACTAAGGGAACACTTAACCGTTATAACATGTTAGTTAAAATAGATAGGCAAGGTTAAGTTAGAAAGGAACACTTAAGCAATACAAGATGAATGGGTAGGGTTAAGTAAATACTTAACCAATATAACTTGATGCTGGTAGGGTTAAGTCAACGTGAATTACTGGTAATACTTAACCAGTTTAACATGACAAATGAATAGGTTAAGTTAACTTGTATCGACTAATGACACTTAACCAATCCAACTTGACGAGAAAGAGAACTAAGTAGTAAATCTTAGTTAAAAGGACTAAGTGGTAAACCTTAGTTAAGAAAACGACGATTCAGGAAACCAAGTGGTAAACCTTAGTGAGGAAAACTAAGTAGTAATCCTTAGTATAACACGAGGAGGAGCGATCGATCTTAAAGAAGGCTCCAACGAATTGGGTTACGAAGCCTGAGGCTTCGAGGGGACGTGAGGGTACTCTTGGTATCCCTTTGTGAGGTGGCAGATGATCCTCCTGGGCTCACAGAGGTTAAGGTCTGCATAAGAAGAACCAAGGGTATGCCTTGGTTGCAATATATGGCAACCTAAAGACTAGGATGGACCAGCGTGATTCGGCGAGACCAGTAGCCCTTTGATAGCGACTCGTCGTCTACCTACCATCTTGAGTCAGTCGAGATACGTAAAACGGAAAGGCGGAGAACTCAAAAAGACCATATACTTGCTATCTAGTTATGGGTGAGGATGGCCATAGGTTAGTGGGGGCATAGAGGGCCTGTGTATAGTTCTCATTTTTCAAGGTGTGCCTTTCATTAGTTGAGGGAGGGGTCGAGTGGGACCATAGCCACTGGAAAAACAGACCTTAGCATCTGCATCGGCAGATAACTTAAAGCTCCCGACCGAGTTCTGTGTTTCTTGATTAGCCCTGCCACGGGACTCGGGTCGCACATTTCAGGACATGTGCATCTAGACAGCAATAAACGATTCGCGACACATACGTGGGGAAAGTCTAGGAAGATATACCGCTCTAGGTAGTGTGTCCTAGACTAGGGGCATCGTTCGACAGGTAGCGTAATCCCTAGTTGGACCTAGGTGGCATAAACCCTGAATCTGTGAAGCATTAGATAAGCCGCGTAAACCCAAGTGGAATCTAGGAAGCACTTTGATATAAAACCCTAGAATAGATCTAGGTAATAAATAATAAATGTACGCCTAAAGGCAACCACAATTACTGGGATTGGGATCGCGTTATCATTTTAGACAGATTACTAGTTGGGACACTAGATAGGTGGTGCAAAGACATAGAAACCATAATAACAGGTTAATAGTGAAGCGGAGAAAGTATTAAAGCATATCCAGTTTATCTTGTCTTAGCATATCTTGTGTTAATCTTATCCTATCTTGTTGGCCCTATCATCATGGTATTGTCTTGTATTCAGTTAATTCAAGTCGTTTTGTTTTTCCTTGTTCACATGCTAGAAGTAACTAAACTTACCAGACTTTATGTCTGACCCAGTTTTCTTTCGTCTTCTTTTCTTCCGTTCCCCCCCCAAGGTAGCTAAGGAGGGAATAATATAGCTCAGGTTAGATTGGACTGTCACTCTTCCCAAGCTCGAAGATTCTTTGACAAAGTGCTTTGGACTCTTTTTTTCTGCTGCTATGGCTGGCTTACGCTACATTGGGGAATATAAATGTTATTTTATGCTTCTTTATTTTGTAAGACAGATGATACTCTGATATTGGAAAACAATTGTTGTACAAACTATTTTATCAATAAAGTAAAGTTTGATTTTCCGCTGTTTTAATTTTGTCTATCTTGTAATTTATCTGCATCTTTTACCCTAAATGCTCCATAGAACTTAGTGCATTCCCTTTGTGAGTGACACTAAAGGATGTGGGGTGTTACACTTGGTATCAGAGCTGAAGGTTACCGGATCAGATAAAAGATTTGAAAAAAATTATTATTTTCAAACAGTTTTAAAAGAAGCATTTTCAAAAGAAAAGTTTTGTTTTAAAGGCATATTCCCCAAAAGCCATATGCACTATCTTCTGATTCTCTGTTTGAATTCTTGTCCCATTCTTTGTTGAGTCTCTGGGGCTCCTGGCTTTTTGGGAGGTAACCTCATCGAAGGGCGAAGTAGTGCCCGACTTCCATCTATAACCGTAGTAGTTTCACCTGCGGCTAGTTTTCTTTCAAGCTTAGTAGGGTTTTTTGTACGATGGAGGCAGCTTTCGAGAGATTTGTCAACATGATTACACACGAAAGAGGATGAGGAGTTTGGCTAAGGAGCACAACCCAAGGATGAGGAATTCATGGATGTAGACTTGGCTCACGAGGGAGGAAGGGATTATAAAACCTAAGACAAGAGGAAGTATCTTTACTATGGCAGAATGGGGCGTATAATTAAGAACAAAGGGCAAGATTTTCAGAAGGGCAAGTACATGCTTTCACCACTAAGCATACCTAGGAGAAAGGTAGTAAAGTTCTGTTGGAAGAGTCTAGCTTTTCTGTTTGTACTCTTTCTTTTGGTTTTAGCACTTCGCATTTGTTCATATTTGCTTCCATAGTTGAGTCTCTGCACCTTAGTACTTGTATAGTAAAAGATCCCAACTAGTGCTCAAGTGTTTGGTTGTTTTTGCTTAGATCATCTCATGTAGATCGTCCAAATTCGGAGGAGACATTCCTCGGGTGCTTGTCTGATATTGGTTTAGACCTTTGGGGCTTGTACTTGAGGGATGTCGAGTTCGACTAGGGTGGTTTGCTTGAGAGATGAATAGTTGTGGCAGGCACTCTATATAGAGAAGGACTAACCTTAAGAGAGGTAAAAAGTACGTAATGACCTTTTGACCCTAATAGTTATGGCATGATGGATAAGCTAAGAGGAGAGACCTCTGATCATCCTAGTATATACACTCAGTATCATGGTTGACATTTGTTTATTTTGGAAATGGAGGTCAAGAAACTTCGCAATTGTGAAGTTGAATCTGTTAAGGTACAGTTGAGTAAAGCTCAAGAAGACGTGATACATGAGATTGAAGATAAGGCATACGCGCCTCATACCCTTTTTCTTAAGGGTACATCCTTGATTCCTTTTTTTTAGGAATTCTATGCATACTAATTTCTAGCTTTTAAGGTATATCCGCTAGGACGTATCATCGATCCTTAGGTAGAAACCCTTTTGGATGTAAACATGTATTTGAAACATGTTATGGTTGATGGTTGTGAATGGTTGCTAGTGGTTTCTCGTGAATGCATATACACACGTATTAGGCACTAGATCAGCTCAGACGCCTTCATATTTCATTTACATATATGTATTTTTTTATGAATTGAACTTAATGTGTTATCATATGGATGTCGCATTTGAGTGAATGATTGTGCACTCATATAGAAATAATATGTATCATTAGGATTTGCATACATATTGGACGCATGGCACTGACATGATTTGCATTAAGGAGGTCAACTGAATCAGTAGACCGCCTGATTTTGCATTAGATAAAGACATGTACACACACTATGAAAATGAACATACAAGCATTAGAAGTCTTTAAGGACAACGGATGCCTGTGTTTGATGGTTGAGTAGATGGATGATTGGATGGTAGGATTTACATTCTTCTTGACTTGAAGATTTCGGGGTCGAAATCCTTTAAGGAGGGGAGAATGTAACACCCCGTATTTTTGTTAACACTAAAGTTACTAATTTAAGAATAACCAATGCTTAATATAATAAATGTATAAAGGGGAGATGTATCTAATGTGCATACAAATTTAATAATAAATGTGTAAAGGGGAGATGTATCTAATGTGCATACAAATTTAATAATAAATGTGTAAAGGGGGGATGTATCTAATGTGCATACAAATTTAATAATAAATGTTAATAATGTACATTAAGAAAGTAATTGTGAACATAATTGGCTTCTCTTTAGAACGGATGGCTTTGATTAACCTTGGCTTCATCGACGGCTCAAATTAACTTGCAATCTTATATAAACAGCCCCCTAGTCTCCTTCTCTTTGCACCATTCTTCTCTAACCTTATGCTGCACAAATTCTTGATGGACATGGCTTCTTCTTCTTCCTCTAAATCTAAATAAATAGATTAAAATAAAATATAAACCAAGATGAGGATATGCTGCTCAAGTCTTTCAAGAGAAGATTCAAAACAAGTTAGGATTCAAGTAAAGATTCAACGGCTTCAAGCAACGCTATCTTTCTATTCTTTTCTAGATCCAATCAATGTAAGTCGGTTACTTTTTAGATTTGAACGCCTTTTTCTATTTGTGACATGAAATTAAAAGAATATAAGAAATATGCCTTATCATTTCATTGAATCTGTGCTTGTTTATGACTTTGGATCTGATTCTTGATTATGGCCTAGAACGCATTGTGACTAAATTACCAATGCTTAAGATTATGACTATGGAACTGTGGCCTTTGAAACCATATGCCTTTGACTATGAACATAAGCCTTTGACTATGAACATAAGCCTTTGACTAGGAGCATAAACCAATGCCTATGACTATGACAAGGACAATAGTGGATAGTTACCTATGATTCATGAACATGATATTATTGCCTAAGATTATGACTGTGAAATTGGATCTAAACTTGATTATCTATTCCAGTCTATTCTTAATTATCCTTGGATCTTGATTATGGGAATTTATCTATTAAGTTAGATCTACCCATATACATGAACCTATGTTAATTATTCAACCCTTTTCATGTCATAATATTATCATATCTATAGGCCTTAGAAGCTTTAAATCAATTTATTCAGTGTAATTTGTTAGATCTGAAAAGTGAATTAGTGAATTATCATCTTATGCTAGTTATTATGTCTATCTTTTCATGGCATTTTGGTTCATTCCCTTTTATCCATGAATCTAGATTTATTTATAATCTAGGATGAATCACGATTATACGAACGGTGGGAACACGATTTGGGAAAACATGAAATTGACTAAAACGTATTTGTAAACTTGAAAATTGGCATAATTTGGAACATGAACATAATTGTGATTGGCATAATTTAGGACATGTATTATAGCATGTCTATTAAATGCAAATTGGGTAATTTTGACATGAATTATAGGATGTATAATTTGAATCTAGTATTGGCTTGTAAATCTAGTTTTTACATAAACTGTAAACTAGAAAAATAAGTCTAGTTTGACATGAACTGAAATTAGAATATTAAATCAGGATTGGATTAGCTAAATTAAGTTAATTTGGCATAATGAGTATATTAGCACAATTTTGAATTTAGTCATAATTGTGAGTAATTGACATGAACATTAGGCTTGGACAAAAATGGTATAAGAATGACTGATTTATGAGGGAAATGGGCCATAATAATAAATATGGATAAATGTGCATTAAAAGAGTAATTATGGAATAAGTAAATTAGGGAAAATTTACTTACATAATTTATCCTAAATGAGAAAAGTAAATTTAGACAATACGAACATGCTTAACCCGAGGTTGGATTGAGTTGTGATGTAAACCTGCCCGGACCCGCCCGGCTGTCCAGTGATCACGACAATACCTATCCAATGTGGGAGGTTAAGGCATTGAGCCCGATAAAGGCCCGAGGTTAGACTGAGTTGTGGCGTAAGACTGCCCGGAACCAACCGGCATACCGGCAGCCACAATAATACATGTCTAATGGGAGTGGTTGGTGCTTTAGTAAGACAATTAAAGTTAAGCTAGAATGGGAGGGTTAAGTTCATAAGAACACTTAACCAACTTAACACAGTTAAGCTAGAATGGGAGGGTTAAGTCCATAAGAACACTTAACCAACTTAACAAAGTTAAGCTAGAATGGGAGGGTTAAGTCCATAGGAACACTTAACCAACTTAACACAGTTAAGTTAGAACGATAGGGTTAAGTTAACTAGAACACTTAACCAACTTAACATGGTAACAAGACAAGATTTGTAGGGGTTAAGTAACTAAGAAAAACACTTAGCCAATTTAACATGTTAACTAGACTAGAGGTTGGAGATAAGTAAAGTTAATACACTTAGCCAATTTAACATGTTAACTAGACTAGAGGTTGGGGTTAAGTAAATTTAATACACTTAGCCAATTTAATATGTTAGCTGGACTAGACCGTAGGGTTAAGTAAGCTTGAACACTTAACCATCAAAGTGTGATAAATGAATAGGGTTAAGTTAAAAACATGAAGGGACAATACTTAACCATTAGAACATGTTAATCAAACCAATGTTAGGGTTAAGTTAACTAAGGGAACACTTAACCGTTATAACATGTTAGTTAAAATAGATAGGCAAGGTTAAGTTAGAAAGGAACACTTAAGCAATACAAGATGAATGGGTAGGGTTAAGTAAATACTTAACCAATATAACTTGATGCTGGTAGGGTTAAGTCAACGTGAATTACTGGTAATACTTAACCAGTTTAACATGACAAATGAATAGGTTAAGTTAACCTGTATCGACTAATGACACTTAACCAATCCAACTTGACGAGAAAGAGAACTAAGTAGTAAATCTTAGTTAAAAGGACTAAGTGGTAAACCTTAGTTAAGAAAACAACGATTCAGGAAACCAAGTGGTAAAGCTTAGTTAGTAAAACTAAGTAGTAATCCTTAGTATAACACGAGGAGGAGCGAACGATCTTAAAGAAGGCTGCAACGGATTGGGTTACGATGCCCGAGGCTTCGAGAGGACGTGAGGGTACTCTTGGTATCCCTTTGTGAGGTGGCAGATGATCCTCCTGGGCTCACAGAGGTTAAGGTCTGCGTAAGAAGAACCAAGGGTATGCCTTGGTTGCAATATATGGCAACCTAAAGACTAGGATGGACCAGCGTGATTCGGCGAGACCAGTAGCCCTGTGATAGCGACTCGTCGTCTACCTACCATCTTGAGTCAGTCGAGATACGTAAAGCGGAAAGGCGGAGAACTCCAAAAGACCATATACTTGCTATCTAGTTATGGGTGAGGATGGCCATAGGTTAGTGGGGGCATAGAGGGCCTGCGTATAGTTCTCATTTTTCAAGGTGTGCCTTTCATTAGTTGAGGGAGGGGTCGAGTGGGACCATAGCCACTGGAAAAACAGACCTTAGCATTTGCATCGGCAGATAACTTAAAGCTCCCGACCGAGTTCCGTGTTTCTTGATTAGCCCTGCCACGGGACTCGGGTCGCACATTTCAGGACATGTTCATCTAGACAGCGATAAACGATTCGCGACACATACGGGAGGAAAGTCTAGGAAGATATACCGCTCTAGGTAGTGTGTCCTAGACTAGGGGCATCGTTCGACAGGTAGCGTAATCCCTAGTTGGACCTAGGTGGCATAAACCCTGAATCTGTGAAGCATTAGATAAGCCGCGTAAACCCGAGTGGAATCTAGGAAGCACTTTGATATAAAACCCTAGATTAGATCTAGGTAATAAATAATAAATGTACGCCTAAAGGCAACCACAATTACTGGGATTGGGACCAAGTTATCATTTTAGACAGATTACTAGTTGGGACACTAGATAGGTGGTGCAGAGACATAGAAACCATAATAACTGGTTAATAGTGAAGCGGAGAATGTATTAAAGCATATCCAGTTTATCTTGTCTTAGCATATCTTGTGTTAATCTTATCCTATCTTGTTGGCCCTATCATCATGGTATTGTCTTGTATTCAGTTAATTCATGTCGTTTTGTTTTTCCTTGTTCACATGCTAGAAGTAACTAAACTTACCAGACTTTATGTCTGACCCAGTTTTCTTTCGTTTTCTTTTCTTCTGTCCACCCCCCCCCCCAGGTAGTTAAGGAGGGATTAGTATAGCTCAGGTTAGATTGGACCGTCACTCTTTCCAAAGTCGAAGATTCTTTGACAAAGTGCTTTGGACTCTCTTTTTCTGCTGCTATGGCTGGCTTATGCTACATTGGGGAATATAAATGTCATTTTATGCTTCTTTATTTTGTAAGACAGATGATACTCTGATATTGGAAAACAATTGTTGTACAAACTATTTTATCAATAAAGTAAAGTTTTATTTTCCGCTGTTTTAATTTTGTCTGTCTTGTAATTTATCTGCATCTTTTACCCTAGATGCTCCACAGAACTTAGTGCATTCCCTTTGTGAGTGACACTAAAGGACGTGGGGTGTTACAAGTCATACCGAGGTGTGAGGCTCACGAATTCACGCTATACACAAAGCTATGCCACACAGGCTGTGCTTTGATCATCAACCACAAGACTTTGCTTTTTCAACAGAAGCCTTGATCATTTGCCACTTAGGCGTGCCACACAGGCAATTCACTCCATGCGACTGATGTCCATCGATATACAACCTCTGAGCTCGTATGTCTCAGAGAAGGGCGTTAAGCAAGAGAATAAATTCTCCGCCGCCAAACATATGTATATTTAATAGAGATCAATCAACACAGAATAAAATCCAATGTTAGACACACAGTCCATTTACAAGTTCATTCTGGGTCTGAACGAAACCGGAGGCACTTCCCTCGCATATCCATCGATCTCCAAGTAAGTCTGGACGATCACCGACTGATTCCCTCCTCTTGGGTGTGCAGCCCAATCAAGATCATCAATAATCATCCAAACGATGTGAAGACTTCCGGTCTTCAACCACCGTCTTCATCTTCGACTTATCGTCGAATCGGTTATTCAGAATGGGTATAAACCCGGCCTTTCCGAATAACCTGCGTATATAATAAACACGTGTTACACAAACACAACATACGCCTCATTCCAATTCAGAATATTCTTTCATTCAAAATTTCACATTCTTAGGGAAAGGTTCCCATTAATTTTATCAAAGATAAATTCTTCTAAATTTATTCTTTAATCTTCCTTTGGATATCATTTCAAATCGTATTATGGTTTTCCAAACTAGTCGAGATTAGCGAACCACACCGAAGTAATTATTTATTTATTTTCCCAATCCCAACCTATTCATCCCATGGAGAAAACTGGTAATACTCCATATCTAACACCATGGTGTTATCGGTAAATATTGATTACCATTTCACGTTCAAATCTAATTAAAGTTTAATTATCGCTTTGGAGCAAAACTGGTGCTACTCCATCCTCGATCACTTTTCAGATTTGATAATTTAAATTATCAATTCGCATTTCAATCTAATTACAGATTCATTAAAACTCCACTTAGTTTTAATCTCCTCAAAAATCAATAACCTGTCTTTAACTGGGTTAAAGAACCAATGTCATCTAAAACACGATTCACGATAAACCCCAAATCACGTTCTATTGTTAATCGGGTTAAAGAACAGGTGTTATTCAAAACACCGCTCACGATAAACCCGAGAACCAATTTAAATTCAATTCCAATTAAATATCATTTAATTGGTACACCTCATTAAATCTAAATAGAAAGATTTAATCTTTTTCTCAACTGGGCTTAAGAACAGTGTTAATGAAGACACCATTCACGACAAACCCAAATCACATTTGATATTAAATACAAGGCTCTGAATAGAAAATATATCGGCTTATATTCAATATCAAATTCTACAACCAACAAATATCGTATTGGAAATAACGATATAAATATATCTTTCAAATTCCCATAACAATATCTGTATAATCACGAAATCCAACATCGAAATATTCCAAAGACAATTTCGATTCAAATCCATTTCCAATTCACGTATTGGAAATTCTGATTATTTTTAAAACCACTTCCAAATTCAATTTATTTATTTCAAAAATAAATTGATTTTAATTCTAGTTCAAAACTAGTTCATTTTGATAAAAATCTATTTTTATCTTTTCAAATATGGACATTTTCATCCCAATTCTTCCCAAATAATTTCTTATGATTTTACATAAATTATTGATATTTTTAATAATTTTATCAAGGCCCGTACAGTCGATTTCCACCAATGGTCATCGAACTGCACCTACATCGACCTTTTCCAAATTTGATTTGGACATAATTCCAAATCCAACCGTTGGTTTCAAATTTCTAATATTCATTGGAAAGCTCTTTTCGATACGAACCCAACGGTTCCGGTTTCAGGAGAATCCGACGGTCGGATCTCCCGCAACGTCAATTCGAAGTCAATGGTCGAAATTCACGAACTGCCGCAGCGCGGCGCGTTCTATTCAGGCCATTATATATATATAATATATATTATATATATTTCATCGATTTCCTTTTAAAACGTATTTTATAAATCGTTTTCAATTCGTTTCCGAAACGATTTCAACTTCATATTCAATTTCGAATCAAAATTGAATATTCCACATCATCGATATACAAATGATAATATTTTCAAAATGATATATTTTGAAATCACTTCCTTTTCTATAATTATTATAAAAACGAATATAATCGATATAAATATCGCTCACGTCAAAATGGCGCATCTCTAATCAACACGGCTTTATATATTTCAATAAATTCGTTATTCTATTCAACAAATGAATATTTATTCTATTCAACACATGAATATATATTTCTTTCAACACATGAATATTCTCAACACACGAGCACTGTCAACACATGACTATTTTTGTTATTTAATATATTTTATAAAATTATGGTATTTATCGTTTGATTTTTAAATCAGACTCCAACCGTAAAGTAGTAAGAGAATGATTCCCTAAGTATTAACCCCGAAGGCCGAAACCAATATCAGATCAATACCCAGGAAACCACTCATCTTATCTATTTCCCAGTTAGTTTCTAACTTTAAATATGATAAAGATGTAAATTTTATTGTTAAAATATTTCTTTTAACACATGATAATTTTCAACACATGATTATCGTCAACACATGACTATATATTCTTTATTTTCCCAATTGGAATGAGGCCCAATCAATTACCATTAATGTTAATTATATGGTTTCCATACAACACATGTATATAATAGCAACGATAAATAATCAACCATCATCCAAAGTGCACCACACAACTGCATAAGCATCAAATATAAATAATTAACGCTCACACAGTCTGTCGACCAATCGATCGACATACAATTAAATAATTGGGATTAGTGTATGCCAAATATCATCCCAATACCCGTGTGGGGTTTCAAATCAACAAACACAGATTTTTATTTATTCACATACCCGTTAAAAATTATATTTTTAACGATAAAATATTTTTAACTACATAAATATTTTATTTCATTTCACATCACACAATGAATTTTCACCACAACAAATAATCAAACATACAAGCCATCCATGGTCTGTGGACGACGGGTGTCGGGTGCTACTAAGCACCGTCTGCATCCTAGTATATATTTTAATTAGAAAAGAAAATTTAAAGTGAGAAGTTCTCACAGAGAGTTCCACTCCGCCGTGCTTTGCTTTTGAACTGCTGAACCGTCTGGATCTGCTTGAAATTCCAATGCAGTTCCTTTCACGCTGTTCATAATAAAAATTATATTTTTATCGCTTCATTCGAATAAATAAAATTCATATTTTATTTCTACTTTATATATTTTTAATATCTATATTATATACTTCATTATAAGAATCGAATTTTCTTCGCTATAATATCATAAAAATCCTATTTTTATTCACAAAACAATGATATTTTTGTTTACAAAAATATTGCTATTTCTATTTTTAAATCATCACTTCATTTTTTTATTCACATGAGAAAAACCCTATTTTATATAAATAAAAATATCGCCTTTTTCAAATTAAAAATCTCATCTTTCTACTTCGTATATAAAGATCGAATTTTTATATCATCGCTATAAAATCACATTTTTTTCAACATATATATAATAAAAATTAGATTTTTATTTCGCTACGTAAGCAAAGATCAAATTTTTACCATCTATATAATATAAAAATTATAGTTTTAATACTCTACCTAAGTAAAAATCTTATTTTTATACTTTCTATAATATAAAAATCATATCTTTATCATGTTAAAAATCTAAACTTTCATGTTATTAAAAATCGCTCCTTTCATGAAATTAAAGATCGAACCTTTTCTCTAATTAAAAATTAAACCTTTATCTATAAAAATTGAAACTTTATTATCAATAAAAATTTGATTTCATATTCATAATAAACAAAACTGAATTTTTTTCTTTTAAAACCTATTTACATTCAACAAATAAAGAAAAATAATAAATAAAATGAAATAAAAGACTTACAGCAGAGGTGTGGGGGTGGGGGATGGCGTTGGTGGTCGGAGGGGGTGCGATGGGCGTCGTGGAGGTGGTGAGGTGGTCCAGGCTGCGGCGGCGGGGGTCTTTGGGGTTGGAGCAGCGGTTTTATTGAAGAGGAGAGGAAGGTAGAGCTTCAGGCGGAGGCAGGTTTTAGGGAGGGGCGCGCCGAGGTGGTGGAGGGTCGGAGGTCGGCCAAGGCGGCGGTGGCAGCGACATAGGGGGGCGACGCGATTGAGGGCGGGTTTTTTTTTCTGGTCAACGATAATGAGGGGAGAGAGAAAGAAGAAGGGGGGTTTTGGAGTTATATAATTTTTTTATATTTAATTATTTTATATTCCACCAAAAAGTAGCTTTTTATTTCGAACTCAAAACGAAACCCACCGTCTGTCGTCCTCAGCTAATTACCCCCATTCTGAAAGCAATAGGATACATATCGCAAGCTGATTCGATCGTTTCGATCAGTTTTCGTCAAAATCAACATATAACTCTATATATTGAATTTGAGCGTGCATTTCTATTTATCGGGGTCACATACTAACTCGAAAAATTCTAGAAAAATATTTTCTAGCTTCGTATTGACGATACAGTCCTAACAAAACTAGTTTCATGGAATTCTGATACCATTTGAAAAATGGCCAATTTCCAGTCGATTAAATTCAACTAAATCTGGTCAAACGCGTTTTCCTTTGCCACTCTCACATATTAATTCGAAAAATTACGAATTTTGGAATCTAGCAATAATTCGACATCCCGGATCCAACAAAAGTAGTTTCATCGAAATCCGAGGTCGTTTGCAAAATTTCCATTTTTAAGGGCCAGAATTCCATACGGACTATTCTGAATTTTCAACTGGGCATATCTTTTTATCCCCGCTATGAAATTTTGATTTTTTGGATTCGTTGGAAAGATATTCTAAATTAGATTCTAATATTTTTGGTTTCGCTAAAATCCGGTTTGTTTTGCACCCGGTACATTCATTTGAACTTTGAAATCGAATTTTCACACTACCGCGCCATTTTCAATTCCTTTTATATTTAAAATAAATTAATTATATTCTAACGACGATTCAAATAAATATATACGTTCTATTTCTATTCAAAACAAATTTCTCGTCGATATTATTTAAAATAATTCATTTTAAATATTCAAAATTCGTTAAAATTGCCAAAATAAAAAATTTAAATTGGCTCACATTTCCGGGTTGTTACAGGGGTAATGTGTGAATTTACTTGATCCAAGTCATGTCATTCTTTCCCTATGGGAGAACAAAACCTCATAACATTAATGTTTGAGTTATGATCCTACCCTCCAGCTAGAAGAGAACGATTTACCCTTGCACCCGCATCACTCACGGAATCACAAAAAAAATTATCTCAGAACGATGGTGGATTGGGCACTAGCTAATTGAGCAAGAGACAAAGCCAGGTTCCTTTATCAATATTTACTTCATATCACTCCCGAATGTCCTGCCTTTCAGACCAGTAACAAATGGAATTCACTGAAAATGCCCACTTACAAAAATTAATCAGGTATTTTCGATGGTTTTCGTTGAACCAATTAGGTGCATATATAGAGCTCAATATCTATGCGTATGGCTTTAAGCACATATTTCACTACATTTATATTTCTGTGAGTACAAATTCTGGTTGTATACAGATTTTACATGTTGGGTATTTTGTATTATCTTAACTGTGACATTTCAAATACGTATTTCTTTTCACTACAAAATAAAAAGATAAATGATTTCTGATTCTTTTTGCTTTCTTTTGTTGTGGACATTTCAATATTTTGTATGTGTAATAGAACACTTATTATCTCTTTGCGTTTGATTGTCCTTGTTATTTTTGTTTAGTCCACTGTAAAGGTTTCGTTTGCAAATAATTAAAAATAAATTTCATGAATACTGGTGAGAAGAGATAATATCTTGGAGACTGAGGGAGCTTGATTTAATCAAAATCTTATATTCATTTAATTTAAATTTTGTGACGGCCCGCCCCGTACCAGCCTGCATTTCCTCCGAAAGTGCGCTGTACACATGTCCCGACTCGCACAGAACGGTCGCCAAAGGAAGGAAAGAAGGGAATGAACTAATCAAGAAACCTGTAGAATGTCTCACAGCGCATGGAATAAAATATAATAATAACATACTTGACATAAAACAGGTGAGACAGTGCATAAGCTGATAACTAAAATCAACATCCATCATCAGAGCAGCGGAAATTCAAATACAGCTTATTACAATCTTCCAAATTTACTGTCTCTAAACAAAAGAAAGCTAAAGTAGAAGATACACCACCAATTCCCAAGCAGTGATCTTCAACAATACAGGGAGAATATTATGTATATATTTTACGTGGAAGCCTCCTGCTCGTCTCCGGATCATCTACTCGTGCATCACCAGCTAACCTGTCTCTAGTCTGCTCGTGTGAGCACCTAGAGTAATAAGAGGAGACATAAAACTCTGGGTCAGACATAAAGCCTGGTATGAGCGATAAGCATCTAAACAGAATAATAACAGGTATACTAAACCATACCTGAACCTGGACCTGCAACCAAAGAGTTAGTACCACATACCGTACAATGCTCTAAGGTGCCATAATAAATAGTGTAAGAATACGAGGGTGGGGTGTGCATGTTACAATGATAGCAAACAAATCATCCATATCAACCATCCTCACATCTCTCACTCAGTGCGTAAAGCGTACGACATCTACCACTTTGGAACACTAGACAAACTGAGGTAACGACGAATCCCGACTTGTAGAAACCCTGCTGTGACCAAGCCAAACACTTGGAGTCATGACCAAACATTTCAATGACCCACTTCATTGGTCGTAGCCCTTGGTTCTACCTATGCCATAATGGCCCTGAATCCGCCTTCGTACCTCCTACCATAGTGGTCCAAAGCTATACACGTCGATAACTCCTTGGCATGCGTCCCGTAGCAAAGCCCAACTCATGAAGTGAACTCGTTGGTTCCCATCTGGATCCTGAGCTCTAACTTCCCTTTGGACTACCTTTGCATCTCGGGTTCTCAGCCATCACCGGATCGGTTCGGGTCTCCTCCTCTTGCTTCAGATCGGATCGTGTCCACTGGTCGTGCCATCAGCTCTTCAGTCCGGGTCGGATCGCACCATTCTGGTTCGGACCGGTCGTGTTGAGCTTCCCCAGGTCGGGTCGGTTCAAGTTCCCCATCTCCATCGGATCGTGATCCTCAGGTCGTGGCGGCCCCCTCCAGTGCATAACTCCAGTTCGGGTCGTCTCGTGGTGCTCGGTTCGGTTCGAAAGTGACTACACGGGTCGGGTCGGAGTCTCCAAGTCGCATCGCCATCACTGGTTCGGGTCGCACTTTCTGGTCACGAGGGATTCGGATCGTGCAAGCGGGTCGGATCGTGGCGTGGTGCTACGATTCAAGATCTCCTTTGGTCATCATCTCGTGGAGGGGGTTCGGGTAGTATAGCCTCCATCGATTCGTGCTCACCATCTTTCAGCGGATCGGGTCGGATTCCTTACATCGGTTCAGTTCGGGTCTCCCTTATCCGATCCGATCCGGTTAGATACCCTGCAGTTTTCTGCAACTTTCCAGCAACTGTTTATACGCCTCTCGACGGCGTTTTCGACCAATCTAACTATTGGAATCAATCACAAAGCATACCAAAGAGTCATAGCAACATATAACAGCAACCACAAGCAACAAACAACAATTTAAATGAATCAAAATGGATCAAAAGTGGCCAAAACCTCACATTTTCCTATAATCCCTCTTAATCATGTTTAAGCATACGATTAGCAAAACACATCGAAATTAACCCAAATTTCTAACAGAGCCTTAAAACATTATTTTAGAATTTTAAGAATTTTTCCAGAATTTATTTACGTATAAATTCGCTAATCTTCACTAATTACCCTTAATTAACTGTAATTAGTGTCAAAACGATGCTATCACTCACCTTTGCCACAATAAAACTTCCAAATCTGAAGTGAACCTCTGATTTGCACGAATTCCAATATATAACAGCAGCTCTACCTCGGTCCTTGTGCTAACCCTCCTTGATTTGATGCCTCTAAGCCTTAATCCTTGATTAGGAAGTGATTTTGGGTGTTTTAGAGAGATTTAGAGAGTGGAGGCCATGGCTAGGTTAAGAGGAATGAAAGTGGCGGCTGGAAAATGTCTAAAGAAATGTTTTCTAACCCTAATCAGCACCTATATACCCCTAAACCCGAAATTCCCCTTGGGCCTAGCTGCTAATCACCCGGTTAAGCCCAATTAAGCTGTTTTTCCCCATCTGAAACTTGTTTCAGCCATATCTCCCAAACGGTGAGTCCGTTTGGCTAATGTGACCACTCTACGGAAAGAGAAACCATCATCCGGAGCGAATGGAAGTGGTTTCAGGTCAAAATTCCTTTCCAGTCAAAAGTTATGGCCAAAACAGTGATAACTAGGGGTAAAATGGTCATTTAAAAATCGGGAAAAATCATGAACATGGGAAATGACCCCAATAGTCGTCCCCCAAAGTTACATGACCATACGACTTCGTATGTGACAGAAATAAATATTCTATGATGCGTAGAATGCGGGTCGTTACACTCTCCCCCCCTTAAGAAATTTCGTCCCCGAAATTCCCTAACCCAAAACATACAAAGGATTCCGCATGCCTAACAGCCACGTACAACAATCAAACATGCAAAACAAGCAAACAAACCTATCCTAGCATGCGGAAAATTAAATCGAAGTCAAAATCTTACCAGGCAAAGAGTTCTGGGTGTGACTTCCTAATGTTATCCTCTGTCTCCCAAGTACAATCATTCTCGTTCTCGCTCCACTGTACCTTGACTAGCTTCACCGCCTTCCTTCGAAGTTGCTTCATGTCGTGTTCGACAATATGGACCGGCTTGCGGTTCCCAACCGCCTCGGGTTCTACCTCGAAGTCCTCCAACTGATCAGGTGAAATAGTCATATCTGAGTCGTGAACGAACTTCCTTAGTTGGGAAACATGAAATACGTCGTGAACTCCCGCCATCTTCCCCGGTAAGTCAATTCTGTATGCCAAATTCCCGACTAGTTCAAGAACAGGGAATGGGCCAACAAATCTTGGTGCCAACTTGCCTCTCCTGCCAAATCGTATTACGCTCTTTAACGGAGAAATCTTGACAAACACCAAGTCGCCAACGGAGAATTTCAAGTCTCTCCTCCTCTTATCAGCATAGCTCTTCTGCCTATCTTGAGCAGCTTTCATTCGTTGCTGAATGATCTTAATCTTATCTGAAGTTTCCCTCACCACATCTGGTCCAAGCATAAACTTCTCGCCAGTCTCTATCCAACATGATGGTGAGTTGCACGGTCTTCCGTACAAAGCTTCATATGGAGCCATACCGATACTGGATTGGTAGCTATTATTATATGCAAACTCTACTAGATGCAAATGGTCATCCCATGATCCACCAAAATCCAATATACATGCTCTCAAGAGATCTTCCAAAATACGGTTCACCCTCTCCGTCTGACCGTCGGTCTGAGGATGGTATGCGGTACTGAGATGTAACTCTGACCCTAGAGCCTCTTGTAAGCTCTTCCAAAACCCACTAGTGAACAACGGGTCTCGGTCGCTCACAATGCCTTTAGGTACTCCATGAAATCTCACTACCCACTTCATATACAACTCTGCTAACTTAGCTGCCGTTCTGGTCGATTTGACTGGTATAAACCTTGCGCTTTTAGTCAATCGATCCACAATCACCCAAATGCTATCATGTCCCGATCTAGTCCTTGGTAAACCATCGATGAAATCCATCGAGACTTGCTCCCATTTCCATTCGGGAATTTCCATTGGCTGTAACAACCCACTAGGCTTCTTTTGCTCGGCTTTAACTAGCTGGCAATTCATGCACCTGGATATAAACTTCCCAACGTCTCTTTTCATCCCTTCCCAGTAGTAAGTCTGCTTCATACCTCGATACATCTTATTACCACTGGGGTGTATAGTCAGCTTTGAGTGATGACATTCTCTAAGCACTTCATCCCTCAATCCATTGACATTGGGTACGACTAGTCTTCCATCCTTTCTAAGCCATCCATCTCGATCAAGCCCATACTTGTTCATCTCCTCATCGATACCCATCTCTAACTTGGAGATGATTTCCAATAGGTTAGGATCGTCCCTCTGACTAGAGCCGATCCGCTCAATCAAAGTGGGTCTAATCGTCAAACTTGCTAACATTTCTGGATCCAATTCGCACTTTGGTCTGAAATCAAACCCCGCGATAAACTCCAGTTGCTTCCATTCAAGGAACATAGCCCCTAAGCTGGCATGTCTTCTACTCAATGCATCAGCCACCGCATTGCCCTTTCCTGGTGTATATGCGATGTCAAAATCATAGGAAGCTAAGAACTCTAACCATCTCTGCTGACGGAGATTTAAATCCTTCTGGGAGAATAGATACTTTAACGACTTATGATCTGTAAACAGCTCAAATCTTCCTCCCAAGAGATAGTGTCTCCACATCTTTAACGCGAACACGATCGCTGCCAATTCTAAATCATGGGTAGGGTATCTTCTTTCGTGCGGTTTCAATTGCCGACTTGCATAAGCTACAACCCTACCGCCTTGCATCAATACAGCACCCAGTCCGGTACCACAGGCGTCCGTGTATACCGTCATCTCTTCATCCCCCTTAGGAATGACTAACACTGGTGCGCTTGTCAACTTGTCCTTTAGATTTTTAAATGCATTCTCGCACCTTTCATCCCAGACAAAAGCTTGATTCTTCTTGGTCAACTGGGTCAATGGTGCTGCTATCTTGGAGAAACCTTGGATAAACTTACGATAATATCCCGCTAATCCCAAGAAACTCCTTACCTCTGTTGCGTTCTTGGGCGTAGGCCAATCTTGTACCGTGGCCACCTTTGCTGGGTCCACGGCAATACCATTCTCTGATACAACATGGCCCAAGAACCTCACTTCCCTCTTCCAGAAGTGACACTTAGAAAACTTTGCTTTCAATTGGTGTTTTCTCAACACCTCCATCACTATTCTTAAATGTTCCTTGTGTTCTTTCTCTGTCCTCGAATAGACCAAAATATCATCAACGAACACAAGGACAAACTTATTCAACTGATCTCTGAATACCCTATTCATAAGATCCACAAAATATGCTGGGGCATTGGTCAGCCCGAATGGCATGACCAACCACTCATAAAACCTAGACGGCGTCCGAAATGCCGTTTTAGCTATACTCTCAGCTTCCACTCTAAGCTGATGAAAACCTGTCGCGAGATCCAACTGAGAAAATACTCTCGCGCCACTCAACTGATCAAACAAATCATCTATCCGTGGTAGAGGATACTTGTTCTTCCTCGTCACTTTATTCAACTCGCGGTAGTCTACACACAAACGAAGGGACCCATCCGCCTTGGTAGCAAACACAACTGGTGCTCCCCATTCAGAAACACTCCTTCTGATAAATCCCTTCTTCAAAAGATCGCTGACTTGCACCCCGAGCTCTCGCTGCTCCCTTGGTGCCATACGACGAAGTGGCATCACTATAGGCCTGACATCTTTCACCAAATCAATACGGAACTCAATCTCTCGGTGTGGTGGAAGTCCGGTCACTTCTTCGAAAACATCCGGATACTGGCTAACCACGGGCAAACCTGACAACTCACTATGCGGAATGTCGAGGGAGTTTAGAAAACTAGCCAATACCCCCTTACTGGGTAGACCACCAAACACTATCCTCTGCCCATCATCCGCTCTAGCTGTCACTAAAAAGCCCTCACAGTCTACCACCACCCCGTATCTTCGGAGCCAATCTACTCCCAAAATAATGCCAAACCCAGTAAAGCCCAAAACAAAGCAATCACAAACAAACATGCATCCATGACTCGATAAGACCACATTACGACAAATCATACTAAGGCTAGTCGAACCACCAATCGGGTTCGTCACCACTAAAGGTCTATCGACAATCTCAGGCTCCAATCCCAACCTATCTACCAGGTCACTAGATATGAAAGAACTGGAAGCTCCGGTATCAAACAAAACTCTAACAGGAACATCGTAAACAGAAAGCATACCCTGAATGACGACATTCTTTCCCTTCTCCGCCGCTGTTGGGGCATTCGACGAAGAAGGAATAGCATTAAGAGCGTAGGCTTTCACCATTTGCTTCTCCTTAGGGGGCTGTGGACACTTGTCCTTGTGATGTCCCATTTGGCCACAGTTGAAGCACTTCCTATCCGCTGGCTTGGCCCGACAATTACTAGCATAATGGCCCTTCTTACCACACCTGAAGCACTCAACATCTTGCTTATTCTTTTTCTTCTGGCCATCCTTAGCTTGGTTCTGCTTTCTCTTATTCTGGGAACCACCCTTGCCTCCACCACTTGCTTGTGGTTTTGGCTCTTCTGCAGATGCAACCTCAGTCCTCGACTTAGGGTAGAGACTTTCTGATCTTAATGCTTTCCCCACAATCGACTCAAACGTCACATCGATGTGGTTAATAAGCTTTTCCCCTAAGTACTGATCCAAACCAGTTATGAATTTCTCATTCTTCTTCTCGGCAGTATCAATAAGAGATAACTCATACTTCGACAAAGTGTCGAATTCAGCAATGTACTCCGAGACAGCTCTGCCATTCTGCTTGAGTTCCAAGAATTTCTTAAACAGCACTGACTTCTGAGCAGCTGGAATGAACTTCTCGCTAAAGCGAGCTTTAAACTGCTCCCAAGTAATCTGATCTTCGGGAGTAGCTGCCTTTATAGCATTCCACCAATTCACTGCCCGCCCTTGCAGCTGACGGGACGCTAGCTTTATCTTCATCGCATCCTCGATACCCAGATCCTCGAAGATACGTTCGCAACTATCCAACCAATCCTGAACATCTGTGGCCGACTCCGTTCCGTGAAACGGCTTCCCACCAAGGCTAGTATAATCCTTATTCAGCTTGGCGAAGTCGTCCCTCGGCGCCTGCACTATCGGACCACCACCATTTCCACCATTGGGAGCTGCCCTCTGTACATCTCTAAGAATCTCTCTCATGAGGTCAGTAAACATCGTCCTCATGTCAGCAGCATTCCCATTGTTGGCTCCCCTACCAGCACCTCTAGTATATCGGCTCATCGTCAATCTGAAAAAGGAAACGATTAACGACTCCATAGTGGTGCTAGTGCAGTACGACTTCATCCTTATACTAGTAATAGTATATATAGCTTTTAAAAATCAAAATAATCTCAAATACGCTCTCTCGTATACGTATAATATCTCTTCCTGATAGCTTCCCTAGGTTAACTACGCAACCTAGAGCTCTGATACCAAGTGTGATGGCCCGCCCCGCACCAGCCTGCATTTCCTCCGAAAGTGCGTTGTACACATGTCCCGACTCGCACGGAACGGTCGCCAAAGGAAGGAAAGAAGGGAATGAACTAATCAAGAAACCTGTAGAATGTCTCACAGCGCATGGAATAAAATATAATAATAACATACTTGACATAAAATAGGTGAGACAGTGCATAAGCTGGTAACTAAAATCAACATCCATCATCAGAGCAGCGGAAATTCAAATACAACTTATTACAATCTTCCAAATTTACTGTCTCTAAACAAAAGAAAGCTAAAGTAGAAGATACACCACCAATGCCCAAGCAGTGATCTTCAACAATACAGGGAGAATATTATGTATATATTTTACGTGGAAGCCTCCTGCTCGTCTCCGGATCATCTACTCGTGCATCACCAGCTAACCTGTCTCTAGTCTGCTCGTGTGAGCACCCAGAGTAATAAGAGGAGACATAAAACTCTGGGTCAGACATAAAGCCTGGTATGAGCGATAAGCATCTAAACAGAATAATAACAGGTATACTAAACCATACCTGAACCTGGACCTGCAACCAAAGAGTTAGTACCACATACCGTACAATGCTCTAAGGTGCCATAATAAATAGTGTAAGAATACGAGGGTGGGGTGTGCATGTCACAATGATAGCAAACAAATCATCCATATCAACCATCCTCACATCTCTCACTCAGTGCGTAAAGCGTACGACATCTACCACTTTGGAACACTAGACAAACTGAGGTAATGACGAATCCCGACTTGTAGAAACCCTGCTGTGACCAAGCCAAACACTTGGAGTCATGACCAAACATTTCAATGACCCACTTCATTGGTCGTAGCCCTTGGTTCTACCTATGCCATAATGGCCCTGAATCCGCCTTCGTACCTCCTACCATAGTGGTCCAAAGCTATAGACGTCGATAACTCCTTGGCACGCGTCCCGCAGCAAAGCCCAACTCATGAAGTGAACTCGTTGGTTCCCATCTGGATCCTAAGCTCTAACTTCCCTTTGGACTACCTTTGCATCTCGGGTTCTCAGCCATCACCGGATCGGTTCGGGTCTCCTCCTCTTGCTTCAGATCGGATCGTGTCCACTGGTCGTGCCATCAGCTCTTCAGTCCGGGTCGGATCGCACCATTCTGGTTCGGACCGGTCGTGTTGAGCTTCCCCAGGTCGGGTCGGTTCAAGTTCCCCATCTCCATCGGATCGTGATCCTCAGGTCGTGGCGGCCCCCTCCAGTGCATAACTCCGGTTCGGGTCGTCTCGTGGTGCTCGGTTCGGTTCGAAAGTGACTACACGGGTCGGGTCGGAGTCTCCAAGTCGCATCGCCATCACTGGTTCGGGTCGCACTTTCTGGTCACGAGGGATTCGGATCGTGCAAGCGGGTCGGATCGTGGCGTGGTGCTACGATTCAAGATCTCCTTTGGTCATCATCTCGTGGAGGGGGTTCGGGTAGTATAGCCTCCATCGATTCGTGCTCACCATCTTTCAGCGGATCGGGTCGGAGTCCTTACATCGGTTCGGTTCGGGTCTCCCTTATCCGATCCGATCCGGTTAGATACCCTGCAGTTTTCTGCAACTTTCCAGCAACTGTTTATACGCCTCTCGACGGCGTTTTCGACCAATCTAACTATTGGAATCAATCACAAAGCATACCAAAGAGTCATAGAAACATATAACAGCAACCACAAGCAACAAACAACAATTTAAATGAATCAAAATGGATCAAAAGTGGCCAAAACCTCACATTTTCCTATAATCCCTCTTAATCATGTTTAAGCATACGATTAGCAAAACACATCGAAATTAACCCAAATTTCTAACAGAGCCTTAAAACATTATTTTAGAATTTTAAGAAATTTTCCAGAATTTATTTACGTATAAATTCGCTAATCTTCACTAATTACCCTTAATTAACTGTAATTAGTGTCAAAACGATGCTATCACTCACCTTTGCCACAATAAAACTTCCAAATCTGAAGTGAACCTCTGATTTGCATGAATTCCAATATATAACAGCAGCTCTACCTCGGTCCTTGTGCTAACCCTCCTTGATTTGATGCCTCTAAGCCTTAATCCTTGATTAGGAAGTGATTTTGGGTGTTTTAGAGAGATTTAGAGAGTGGAGGCCATGGCTAGGTTAAGAGGAATGAAAGTGGCGGCTGGAAAATGTCTAAAGAAATGTTTTCTAACCCTAATCAGCACCTATATACCCCTAAAGCCGAAATTCCCCTTGGGCCTAGCTGCTAATCACCCGGTTAAGCCCAATTAAGCTGTTTTTCCCCATCTGAAACTTGTTTCAGCCATATCTCCCAAACGGTGAGTCCGTTTGGCTAATGTGACCACTCTACGGGAAGAGAAACCATCATCCGGAGCCAATGGAAGTGGTTTCAGGTCAAAATTCCTTTCCAGTCAAAAGTTATGGCCAAAACAGTGATAACTAGGGGTAAAATGGTCATTTAAAAATCGGGAAAAATCATGAACATGGGAAATGACCCCAATAGTCGTCCCCCAAAGTTACATGACCATACGACTTCGTATGTGACAGAAATAAATATTCTACGATTCTATGATGCGTAGAATGCGGGTCGTTACAAATTTGGTCTCTTATATATTTAAGAAATTATTAGTCCGATGAAGTTGAGCATATTATTGTTTTGCTAGCAAGTTTCTTACCATGTATCAACAGTGCTCTCTGTTTTCTACTTTGCATTACATGGTTCTAATCGGTTTGAACTTTGAACTATGGCATTATTTATCGTTTCTACTTCTATGCAATTAATTTGTTTTATTCTTTACTTCACAAGAAACCATACGCCATTTGCAAGATCTGCAACAAGAGACCATATAGCAAGTGTCGAGCACGAAGACTATTAAGTGTTAAGAATGAAGACCATTGCAGGACCAGCAGCATTGCGAGCAAATCTCAATTTCATTTTGTCTGTATTACTCCTAGTGATGTATATTTATGAAAGATGACTTCATGTCATTTGGATTTTGGAGTCTTATATAATGCATTTTGTAGTTACTTAATGTACTTGAGATATTTGTATGATATATAAAAAAATGATGAGAGTTTGAAATTTCTAATATATTGTTTTGGTTCATGTTTTAAGTTTGTTTGATATCTTTAGTTTGTAGATAATATGTTCTGAAATGAATTCTTTTATTAATAATATTTATATAATTTGTTCATATATTACAACTTTAAATAATACTTTTAATAAAATATATTACAACAATTATAAACAGTTGTAATAAAGTTTATTACAACGATGGAAAATAGTTGTAAAATATACATTTCACAACGGTGACACAACGGTGCAAAAATGTTGTAAAAGATTTTAGCCTATTACAACTTCTTAATGGACGACGTGGCCCCACCGTTCTGTTTACCACCGTTGTAACATGGTCAATTTGTTGTAGTGATAGCTTTGCGAAACGTTGACCCTAGGGCCTCACTGTAGCGACCGAAATTTCCGGTATACTTTGAGCTGACCGAACAACACTAATCCAACCCAAATGATACTAGAAACCCAGATGCCAATAGAAAGAATTTAGAGGATGAGATAAGAAAGAAAGAAATTTTAGAATTGAAGAAATAGGAAGAAGAAAACACAACACAATCAGAGTTTCACATCACAGCGGAACAAAATATAATATAGAAATATTCTTTATTGAGATCTTGAAAATATACTTACAACATCAGAGTACATCAATACACCTGGACAGTTATAACAACCTGTCCTCATATACATCACACAGCGGAATATACTAGATATAATCATAAGTCTGAACTCTTTCAACATGTCTCTAGACTTTGTAGCATCCGATAAGCTGGACCTGTACAACCCGGGCTAAACCGAGCATTACAAATACCGGGTCAATCTGGTGAACCAGAGTGAGAATAACTCGCACAGTTTAAGGGGAATCATCCAACTTAATTTTTAAGTTCAAATCTCTTACGAAAGGAAAGGATAATAGTAAGACCACCCCACACATAAACACAGACGGTTTTTACCTTACTATAACCCAAAATAGTTTTTAAATCATATCTTATTCTGATATTATAATAGTGTCTAAATACAAGTAAATAACAATCTAGAGGAACGCTTGCATCTCACGCTCCACATATATAATATACAATCAAAAACCACGGGCGCTTATTGGAGATTGGATTCTGACTATGACAAGGTATGGGACCACCTGCCGATAGTGTATCTCTAGAGGCGAATACACTGGGTTCAACAAGAACGTCTTGCAACCCGGCCCACACATGACCGAACACTCATTTCGCTTAAGTGTATCGAATGTATATCACCGACGGTTGGGATCAGCAACCACCACCCGAAAAGGGACAGCATCGATAGTTTAAAGAAGCAAAAGGAATTTCTCTAGATAAGTGATTATACACCCTAATGGGAGCGACCCACATAGCCATGCTGCCTGCTCGATTTTTTTTCATTTCTCGGTTGTTGAGGCTTGAGGCTACGATTATCTCTCTTTAGATCAACACATCAAACTTTGAATGCCACATCGTCATATCCGCCAAATCACAAATTTATTTTCTCAAAAATATCACGGGTATAAGGCTAAGAGAAACGAATTCCTCCGCCACAAAACATGAATACGTTTGAAGAGATCAACTTATGCGATCTATTAAATATACTCTGTCAGACGCTCGTCCATACAAGTCATCCGGGAACAGGATGAACCGAAGGCACCCTCCTATCACATCCTAGGAATCACCCTATGGATTGGTAGCGAGTAGTCCTTGAAATCCATGGGTTCAACCACGACGGAATCACGGTTTATATACCTCTGGTAGCTAGCCAGAGGAATTCAACAGCAATCCTTCCGCTTACGAAGATCCACGGTCTTCAATGCTCCATTTTGACCATCTTCTGAACACCTTCAACGTTTACGTATTTATTGGTCGGAATGGTTTTCGAATATAAATTCGATCCCGGTCTTTCTGAACCAATAATCGATTTGGCTAGATTTTGATAGTCGGTGATTTAACTATCAAGATAAACAACCATTATCCATAGAAAAATAAAGTGGATCATTGGTTCAGTATACAGCGTCACTTGGCCCTTTTAAGTCAAACATTTGTAAGTCAAACATTTGTTAATCAAATTCTAAATTTTCTAACATTTGGAATACTGCTCTTTCATTTCTTATTACCCAATCACAACTCATAACTCTTCGAATTATAGTTTATAATATCTTCCGCAGAAAAATCATTTTAATTCCCTCCACTACCTTCGTCTTTAAACTAATATCACCCTTGGATAATCATGAAATCGTTCAAGTTGGGGTATTTTATTTACCTCTCAGACCTTGAGTCAACAACATTCTTATCTTCGGATTAAATAGAAGTTTATTAACGAAATCTCGGATTCCAATAACTATCCCAACACTTCCATCAACTATAGAATCTCTTTTAAAATCCACTCATCTTATTTGATTTAAATAACTTCATTTCTCAAAAACACTTGTTAGATCTTTACTTTAATAATTGATTCCCATTCACTTAAGCGTTCGTTCACTTTCTACTCATATTAAATCATATTTGAAACTTTCCTTTTTAGAAAATTCCTTACAGGGAATGAATTCAAAATCCGACTCATCTAATTGTGAGTTAAACTTATAAAAATCCTTTTTAGCTACAACCAAGGTCTTACTAATTTACTTTATCACCATTTCTATTTAAACCCGGTTTCTTCAACCATTATTCACTTTAAAAGTTAATATTTTTCTTTTTATACAAATCTCGACTCGGTATATCAAACACAATTTGATTACATTTGCAAAACACTATTATATATTCAAGTCCTTTTTATCGAGTCACTCTATGGATTCATATTCATACTATACTTTTAAAATCCCGTTTACAGGTCCACTCCTTGTTAGTTGTCTAACGTCCTTTTACATCAAATTATTTACTTCATTTTCATCTATAAATAAAATAATAAATCTTTCTTAGAACTTATTTTAAAATGACATTTAACTTCAATAATAATCCAATAATAGTTTTATAAAAATCAATCCTCGTGCAAGTCGTCGGCTTGGTTATCTCTAACAAAGTTATTTTGTTAACCATCCCCACTTAGTTATTTCTTTTAAATCAATATATTCACTTAAATAATTATATTTGATTTTATTAACAATAAAATAATCTCATTTACTTGTTTATTGAAACCATCAATTAAACTCTTAACCATTTTGTTGATTTCCACTCGCTTGCTTACCAAACTCATTATTCTACAAATCTCGCTTATTATACAAAAATGATTATTTATTTTCTGTCATATCTTCATTTAAAAATAATCTATAGAATAAATTTCAAAACCTGTCTTTAGTTATAAAACAAATTTTATAACTTTCCATTGGATTTACCAAACGGTAAATCAATTTCTATAAATGATTCATTTACAGGCCATATGCCGATAACTTAGTCAAACAATATCACTTATTGGCTAATATCATCAATTGTTGAATTTTGTTTCAAAAATCAACAACCAATCAACTGGTTAACAGTACATGTAAATAAACAATATATTTGAGGAATCCGGTTGGATTCCTCCAACCTGTCCTTCCCTGCATCATCATGGGTTACCTCAAATTCAATACTATAATATATTTATTCATTTCGATAAACAGAAGTAAACAGTTCAACCAATAACAGACAATAAACGATTTATAACGATCAATCAACCATTCAATTATTTGACAAATACGTTTATATTATATTATAAACATAACCAACAAGGTAAGTTACCTCGTTTGGGATTTAATCGTTTAAAATAACGATTTTATTCGATTAAATTAAACAAACGCTTAATTTAATCCATGAATATTAAATAATATTCAACATACAAACAAACAGTCATCCTCAACCATTATCAAACAGTGCACACAAAATAAAAACCCAGCTTATATAAAATATAAACGGGGTAACCTGAGTGAGTCGAACTCACCTTGATTGGTTTGCCGCTGAAACAGTTCGTTTTATAAGCTTCTATCTGCTTTCAACTCTGATCAAAATGGATCTATATTGAAGTGCTTGTCATATGGCCCCAACGCTCCTAGATTGGTCCTATTGTGTTAATAGATATGAATGTTATACATATTATACGTTGACGATTAAAATTTAAATTAATTGAATTAAATATTTATTAACTAACTACACGTTTAATTGTATTGTCATATATAATGGCCATGTTAATATTGTTAAGGCCAAATTTAAACATACACAGACATATTCTAAACTTTCTTCTCAGGTACTGTCTATTGTATGTTTAATATTACTTATGTTAAAACCAACATATAATTCGTTTTCTCCCCTGTTGCTTTATACTGTAGGTTCACTATATTTGAGAATTCATAGAAACTTTAGCATTTCTATCCAAAGACCCGTGACTATTACTGTTTGATTTAGTGTCTGTCTCAAATACGGTAGCAAGCTGATGAAATATTTTAAAATCTAAAAAAGTTCATTGTTGATTGAAAATCATTAAATCAAAACATGAGATGCTTATGTTTTAACACCTAAACTTAGAGTCTGCCGACACTGTAACTTCGAGTGAGATTTCAAATTAACATCTCAACCTATTTTACTTTATTTTTAAGTGCAAAAGAGAGATCAGACAAGGTTGATGACATTTACCGCAATGTTAAATATTAATATACTGTATGTATAACTTACGCTTAAAACTGATTAGGCTCGTGTACCCTTTGGTTGTCACGTTCGAATCTTCCTAGGCCATTTGTATATACTATTAACGTAATAACTTAAGGTATATATATTTTTATTAACTAAATTCTAACTTGTTAATTTAAACCACAATTAGGCATCTTAAACAAACTTTTGGCATATTTTAATTCAAATCATGTTATAATACTACCGATAATTAGGGGTGTAATAAACGGATTATGCAAATTTAATTATATTAGGCATTAAATAAGTGATTAGGCATGTTTTAACATTAACGTTAATCATAAAAGAGTTGGGCACTTTCTTTTACCTGCAGCATTCGCAAGCGGCTTCACCATTGATCCGCCCATCAACCTCAGCTCCACCGTGAGCACCAAGGTCCAACGCCTCTTCCTCGAAACAGTGCTTGTTACCATCTCCGCCACTTTTAATGCTGAACCTCTCTTCCAGTTCACCACCCATACTTCATGGAAACCGACGGAACTGGCATCTTTTTCCACTTCCCTTCTCTTCTGTTGTTTGCTCGAACAAACACCCAAACTTACTGCTTCACTAATGCATGCACTTTGCATTTTATTATTTTCGTTAGTATACTGCTACTTGTGCAGTCCAACTTCCCCACGTGTATGCCGTCCCCACGTCTTTGGCACCACTCCATCACCGCTCTTCAGTCGTACTTTACACCACAGTGCACTACCACTTCGAACTGCCATCCCATCCTCTCTGACCTGTATTGTTTTCCTTCCACTTGAAAATTAAACCCACTGCCCCTTTCAACTGATTTCCACGTCATCATTGGATCAACGGAACTCCGGTGAGCCCCCTCTACTTGCTGCTCGCACTAACTCTCATTTGCGTACATATATCTTTTTTTGTTTTCTTTTTTTTTATCCATTGAGATTGAAATTTTCATTCATACTTCCTTTGAACTGGAGCTCACCTTGATTCATGCTGGGAGGAATGAGGCCGTATAAATAGTTTAGGAAAGAATATCACTTTCATGGCAAATAACTTGGTCGGCAAGGCTACTGTGTTGTCGTTTTCATTCCCTTACAATGTACAGAGCATGGTCGGCAAGGGTCTGATATGTCACTTCAATCGAGTGCCTTTGATGGCACGGTTTTATGGACGTCATTTCCATTTGTATTACTTTGTCGGCACGGTTCACATATCCCAACGCAGGTCATTTTCACTTTTTTTTTCTTGTTCGCCACGGTTTGTAAATATTGAAGGGAAAACACTGAGCCTAGGATATAGGCCTGGAAAAAGTGTAAAGTAGGTTGGCTCCCATCCTTAGCCTGCGCATGTATTAAATTTATTAACCTTGGAAAGGCTGTGTTATGAATGGCATCAACCAAGCAAGGTAGCTGTGTATTTTAGGTGATAGGGATGTGCTGATTATAAGTTGTTGTAATGTTTTCATTCTTGACTTCAACCAGCGGTTTGCATGTGCGTGATTTAACGGGACATGTCCTAAACACTGCAGAAGATACATGGGTTGTACCATAATGTTTTGTGATAGCTTAGACTGTATGTTGCATTACATGAGATCATCATTTTTATTCAACTCATGTTGGGTTATGGGTAGTTCTATTTGTTTAGTATATGAAGTTTAGCGTACCCCGTCATATAATAATTCGTTTACATACAGGCCCCTATGGACATGAATAAAAATATAGTCGTGTCCAGTGAGGTGTCACTATCCCAAAAATATAATAATATCGGTAGGTTAACTTATATTGTAAAACCCCGAAATACTGATACAGGTTGCAAAATACTTCAAATCAAAAGCTGCATATTTAATTTATTAAAAATTACAGTAAAATTCCAAAAATTAAATTATAACTACGTCTCAAAAGAATCTTGTCTAAATTCGAAACCGATATCTAATTATATCGAATAAACCGTTACAGTCGATGAACGATTCTATAGCGACTATTGGAAATTTTAATCTAGGCATATCTTACCATCTACACGATGAAACCACGATTTTTCTCTTTTATTAGAAAGATATAACCAAATCGGATCAAACGTTTCTTGTTTTGCAGAATTTCGTCATATATCGAATCTGTTATATTCAGTTAAAGTTCAGATCGAAATTTACGAACTGCCGCGTTGTTTTCGAGCTCGTTTTAATTATATTATAAATTATATAATTTTGAGCTCGAATTTATAAAATAATTTCGATATAAAATCTGCTAATATCGCCAAATCAATATTTAAACAGATTTAAATATTCGTCATCAACGTTCAAAAATCTGGGACGTTACATTCTCCCCCCTTGAAAGAATTTCGTCCCCGAAATTATAAGGTAAGAAGAATGTTTCGAACGTGGTTATTTTAAAATAATTATTTTTGAATTATCAAAACTAATTCAGACTCTTGAATATTTCGTAAATTTCTCCAGCACCTCCTCTGCACGGCTCGACCCGAACAACAACTGCCACTACGGGCTTCAACTTTTCCAAAAGAAAATCAAAGCCAAATGGCTACCCAACTCAAGGGTATTAAATTAATCACTCCAATCAATATATTTAGGTTTACCCATTTGTCGTGCAACTCAATTCCAATTTTGAAGCAAATCAGTTCTTTGATCTTCGCCTTCCAATCTGTACTTCCATTTTGTCTAACCCAATCAACTCCATAGTCTCCTACAATATGTTCTCAACTTAAATAATAATCTAGGGTCAAATCACTCGGCATCCCATACGAGATCTTATTTCCAATTCATTATGCTGAGATTTAGTTCCAATACATTCAATTCCATCATTAACACGTTTGATGAATTTAATTTAACCAATCCGTCATCCAACTAACTAATACCCAAATCATTTGAATTATATTCAACCTTGATATTAATGATCTGTATTCATTATTAAGATCAATCGATTAGTATTCGATTGGTTTCCACCATTGTCCATCGATTTCCAAATCCCAATTTATTTAATTCTATTACACTTGACCATGTTAAGTTTCATTTTCATATCCAAATCAATTAACTAATTGATTTTCTTCCCAATCATTTCAAATTTCATTATTCAGTTTGAATTTCAAACAAATCAAGCAAAACAATCAAACAACCAATATTACTATTATATAGAACATTATTTTCTTTTCTATAAAAATATATTTTGGGCAAAATTATTTAATTTACCCTCTTTACAAAACAATATTGTGTCGATTGCCAGTTCAATATGTTTTCCCAACACTTGAACCAATCAATAACACAATACAAAACATTTTTATTTAAAATCTACAAATATGCTCTCTCGTATATATATACTCAAACTCAATCTAGGATATCACTAATCCTATCTCTACTGAGTTACACCACAGAGCCAAGGTTTAAACCAATAGCTCTGATACCAACTGTAGCGACCCAAATTTCCGGTATCCTTTGAGCTGACCGAACAACACTAATCCAACCCAAATGATACTAGAAACCCAGATGCCAATAGAAAGAATTTAAAGGATGAGATAAGAAAGAAAGAAATTTTAGAATTGAAGAAATAGGAAGAAGAAAACACAACACAATCAGAGTCTCGCATCACAGCGGAACAAAATATAATATAGAAATATTCTTTATTGAGATCTTGAAAATATACTTACAACATCAGAGTACATCAATACACCTGGACAGTTATAACAACCTGTCTTCATATACATCACACAGTGGAATATACTAGATATAATCATAAGTCTGAACTCTTTCAGCATGTCTCTAGACTTTGCAGCATCCAATAAGCTGGACCTGTACAACCCGGGCTAACCCGAGCATTACAAATACCGGGTCAGTCTGGTGAACCAGAGTGATAATAACTCGCACGGTTTAAGGGGAGTCATCCAACTTGATTTTTAAGTTCAAATCTCTTACGAAAGGAAAGTATAATAGTAAGACCACCCCGCACATAAACACGGACGGTTTTTACCTTACTATAACCAAAAACAGTTTTGAAATTATATCTTATTCTGATATTATTATAGTGTCTAAATACAAGTAAATAACAATCTAGTGCAACGCTTTCATCTCACGATCCACATATATAGTATACAATCAAAAACCGCGGGCGCTTATTGGAGATTGGATTCCGACTATGACAAGGTATGGGACCACCTGCCGATAGTGTATCTCTGGAGGCAAATACACTGGGTTCAACAAGAACGTCTTGCAAACCGGCCCACACATGACCGAACACTCATTTCGCTTAAGTGTATCGAATGTATATCTCGACGGTTGGGATCAGCAACCGCCTCCCGAAAAGGGACAGCATCGATAGTTTAAAGAAGCAAAAGGAATTTCTCTAGATAGGTGATTATACACCCTAATGGGAGTGACCCACATAGCCATGCTGCCTGCCCGATTTTTTTTCATTTCCCGGTTGTTGAGGCTTGAGGCTACGATTATCTCTCTTTAGATCAACACATCAAACTTTGAATGCCACATCGTCATATCCGCCAAATCACAAATTTATTTCCTCAAAAATATCACGGGTATAAGGCGAAGAGAAATGAATTCCTCCGCCACCAAACTTGAATACGTTTGAAGAGATCAACTTACGCGATCTGTTAGATATACACTGTCAGACGCTCGTCCATACAAGTCATCCAGGAACAGGATAAACCGAAGGCACCCTCCTATCACATCCTAGGAATCACCCTATGGATTGGTAGCGAGTAGTCCTTGCAAATCCATGGGTTCAACCACGACAAGATCACGGTTTATATACCTCTGGTAGCTAGCCAGAGGAATTCAACAGCAATCCTTCCGCTTATGAAGATCCACGGTCTTCAATGCTCCATTTTGACCATCTTCTGAACACCTTCAACGTTTACGTATTTATTCGTCGGAATGGTTTTCGAATATAAATTCGATCCCGGTCTTTCTGAACCAATAATCGATTTGGCCAGATTTTGATAGTCGTTGATTTAACTACCAAGATAAACAACCATCATCCATAGAAAAATAAAGTGGATCATTGGTTCAGTATACAACGTCACTTGGCCCTTTTAAGTCAAACATTTGTTAATCAAATTCTAAATTTTCTAACATTTGGAATACCGCTCTTTCATTTCTTACTACCCAATCACAACTCATAACTCTTCAAATTATAGTTTATAATATCTTCCGCAGAAATATCATTTTAATTCCCTCCACTACCTTCGTCTTTAAACTAATATCACCCTTGGATAATCATGAAATCGTTCAAGTTGGGGTATTTTATTTACCTCTCAGACCTTGAGTCGACAACAATCTTATCTTCGGATTAAATAGAAGTTTATTAACGAAATCTCGGATTCTAATAACTATCCCAACACTTCCATCAACTATAGAATCTCTTTTAAAATCCACTCATCTTATTTGATTTAAATAACATCATTTCTCAAAAACACTTGTTAGATCTTTAATTTAATAATCGATTGCCATTCACTTAAGCTTTCGTTCACTTTCTACTCATATTAAATCATATTTGAAACTTTCCTTTTTAGAAAATTCCTTACAGGGAATGAATTCAAAATCCGACTCATCTAATTGTGAGTAAAACTTATAAAAATGCTTTTTAGCTACAACCAAGGCCTTACTAATTTACTTTATCACCATTTCTATTTAAACCCGGTTTCTTCAACCATTATTCACTTTAAAAGTTAATATTTTTCTTTTTATAGAAATCTCGACTCGATATATCAAACACAATTTGATTACATTTGAAAAACACTATTATATATTCAAGTCCTTTTTATCGAGTCACTCTATGGATTCATATTCATACTATACTTTTAAAATCCCGTTTACAGGTCCACTCCTTGTTAGTTGTCTAACGTCCTTGTACATCAAATAATTTACTTCATTTTCATCTATAAATAAAATGATAAATCTTTCTTAGAACTTATTTTAAAATGACATTTAACTTCAATAATAATCCAATAATAGTTTTATAAAAATCAATCCTCGTGCAAGTCGTCGGCTTGGTTATCTCTAACAAAGTTATTTTGTTAACCATCCCCACTTAGTTATTTCTTTTAAATCAATAGACTCACTTAAATAATTATATTTGATTTTATTAACAATAAAATAATCTCATTTACTTGTTTATTAAAATCATCAATTAAACTCTTAACCATTTTGTTGATTTCCACTCGCTTGCTTACCAAACTCATTATTCTACAAATCTCGCTTATTATACAAAAATGATTATTTATTTTCTTTCATAACTTCAATTAAAAATAATCTATAGAATAGATTTCAAAACCTGTCTTTAGTTATAAAACAAATTTTATAACTTTCCATTGGATTTACCAGACGGTAAATCAATTTCTATAAACGATTCATTTACAGGCCATCTGTCGATAACTTAGTCAACCAATATCACTTATTGGCTAATATCAACAATTGTTGAATTTTGTTTCAAAAATCAACAATCAATCAACTGGTTAATAGTACATGTAAATAAACAATATATTTGAGGAATCCGGTTGGATTCCTCCAACCTGTCCTTCCCTGCATCATCATGGGTTACCTCAAATTCAATACAATAATATATTTATTCATTTCGATAAACAGAAGTAAACAGTTCAACCAATAACAGTCAATAAACGATTTATAACAATCAATCAACCATTCGATTATTTGACAAAAACGTTTATATTATTATAAACGTAACCAACAAGGTAAGTTACCTCGTTTGGGATTTAATCGTTTAAAATAATGATTTTATTCGATTAAATTAAACAAACGCTTAATTTAATCCATGAATATTAAATAATATTCAATATACAAACAAACAGTCATCCAATCATCAACCATTAGCAAACAGTGCACACAAAATAAAAAACAGGCTTATATAAAATATAAACGGGGTAAACTGAGTGAGTCGAACTCACCTTGATTGGTTTGCCGCTGAAAAAATTCACTTTATAAGCTTCTATCTGCTTTCAACTCTGATCAAAATGGTTCTATATTGAAGTGCTTGTCATATGGCCCCAACGCTCCTAGATTGGTTCTATTCTGTTAATAGATGTGAATGTTATACATATTATAGTTGACGATTAAAATTTAAATTAATTGAATTAAATATTTATTAACTAACTACACGTTTAATTGTATTGTTATATATAATGGCCATGTTAATATTGTTAAGGCCAAATTTAAACATACACAGACATATTCTAAACTTTCTTCTCAGGTACTATCTATTGTATGTTTAATATTATTTATGTTAAAACCAACATATAATTCGTTTTCTCCCCTGTTGCTTTATACTGTAGGTTCACTATATTTGAGAATTCATAGAAACTTTAGCCCTTCAGTCCAAAGACCCGTGACTATTACTGTTTGATCTAGTGTCCGTCTCAGATACGGTAGCAAGCTGATGAATTATTTTAAAATCTAAAAAAGTTCCTTGTTGATTGAAAATCATTAAATCAAAACATGAGTTGCTTATGTTTTAACACCTAAACTTAGAGTCTGCCGACACTGTAACTTCGAGTGAGATTTCAAATTAACATCTCATCCTATTTTATTTTATTTTTAAGTGCAAAAGAGAGATTAGACAAGGTTGATGACATTTACCGCAATGTTAAATATTAATATAATATACTGTATGTATAACTTACGCTTAAAACTGATTAGGCTCGTGTACCCTTTGGTTGTCACGTTCGAATCTTCCCAGGCCATTTGTATATACTATTAACGTAATAACTTAAGGTATATATATTTTTATTAACTAAATTCTAACTTGTTAATTTAAACCACAATTAGGCATCTTAAACAAACTTTTGGCATATTTTAATTCAAATCATGTTATAATACTACCGATAATTAGGGGTGTAATAAACGGATTAGGCAAATTTAATTATATTAGGCATTAAATAAGTGATTAGGCATGTTTTAACATTAACGTTAATCATAAAATAGTTGGGCACTTTCTTTTACATGCAGCATTCGTAAGCGGCTTCACCATTGATCCGCCCATCAACCTCAGCTCCAACGTGAGCACCAAGGTCCAATGCTTCTTCCTCGAAACAGTGCTTGTTCCCATCTCCGCCACTTTTAATGCTAAACCTCCCTTCCAGTTCACCACCCATACTTCATGGAAACCGACGGAACTGGCACCTTTTTCCACTTCCCTTCTCTTCTGTTGTTTGCTCAAAAAAACACCCAAACTTACTGCTTCACCAATGCATGCACTTTGCATTTTATTATTTTCGTTAGTATACTGCTACTTGTGCAGTCCAACTTCCCCACGTGTATGCCGTCCCCACGTCTTTGGCACCACTTCATCACCGCTCTTCAGTCGTACTTTGCACCACAGTGCACTACCACTTCGAACTGCCATCCCATCCTCTCTAACCTGTACTGTTTTCCTTCCACTTGAAAATTAAACCCACTGCCCCTTTCAACTGATTTCCACGTCATCATCGGATCAACGAAACTCCGGTAAGCCCCCTCTACTTGCTACTCGCACTAACTCTCATTTGCGTATATATATCTTTTTTTGTTTTCTTTTTTTTTCTGTTGAGATTGAAATTTTCATTCATACTTCCTTTGAACTGGAGCTCAACTTGATTCATGCTGGGAGGAATGAGGCCGTATAAATAGTTGAGGAAAGAATATCACTTTCATGGCAAACAACTTGGTCGGCAAGGCTACTGTGTTGTCGTTTTCATTCCCTTACAATGTACAGAGCGTGGTCGGCAAGGGTCTGATATGTCACTTCAATCGAGTGCCTTGGACGGCACGGTTTTATGGATGTCATTTTCATTTGTATTACTTTGTCGGTACGGTTCACATATCCCAACGCAGGTCATTTTCATTTTTTTTTTCTTGTTTGCCACGGTTTGTAAATATTGAATGGAAAACACTGAACCAAGTATATAGGCCTGGAAAAAGTGTAAAGTAGGTTGGCTCCCATCCTTAGCCTGCGCATGTATTAAATTTATTTAACTTGGAAAGGCTGTGTTATGAATGGCATCAACCAAGCAAGGTAGCCGTGTATTTTCGGTGATAGGGATGTGCTGATTATAAGTTGTTGTAATGTTTTCATTCTTGACTTCAACCTGCGGTTTGCATGTGCGTGATTTAACGGGACATGTCCTTAACGCTGTGGAAGATACATGGGTTGTACCGTAATGTTTTGTGATAGCTTAGACTGTATGTTGCATTGCATGAGATCATCATTTTTATTCAACTCATGTTGGGTTATGGGTAGTTCTATTTGTTTAGTATATGAAGTTTAGCGTACCCCGTCAAATAATACTTCGTTTACATATAGGCCCTTATGGACAGGAATAAAAATATAGTCGTGTCCAGTGAGGTGTCACTATCCCAAAAATATAATAATATCGGTAGGTTAACTTATATTGTGAAACCCCGAAATACTGATACAGGGTGCAAAATACTTCAAATAAAAAGCTGCATATTTAATTTATAAAAAATTATAGTAAAATTTCAAAAATTAAATTATAACTACGTCTCAAAAGAATCTTGTCTAAATTCGAAACCGATATCTAATTATATCGAATAAACCGTTATAGTCGATGAACGATTCTATAGCGACTATTGGAAATTTTAATCTGGGCATATCTTACCATCTACACGATGAAACCACGATTTTTCTCTTTTATTAGAAAGATATAACCAAATCGGTTCAAACGTTTCTTATTTTGCAGAATTTCATCATATATCGAATCTGGTATATTCAGTTAAAGCTCAGATCGAAATTACGAACTATCAGGCGTTTTCGAGATCGTTTTAATTATATTATAAATTATATAATTTTGAACTCGAATTTATAAAATAATTTCGATATAAAATCTACTAATATCGCCAAATCAATATTTAAACAGATTTAAATATTCGTAATCAACGTTCAAAAATCTGGGACGTTACACTCACACCCCCAGATAAGCTGAAAAAAGGACGATGGACGCCAAAGAAAGGACATACATTCCCTTCTTGCAAAATGTGATGCCTTGGTATGAAACCCAGGCAATTTACTTATGTGAATGATGGAATCGAGGCATCGCGGATGATGGTCAAACTACGACTAAGATGACGGTCAGATATGATCGGAAACGTTATGTTCAGGAGTAACCCTAAATCACTGGGAATTGTGTAACACCCCGTAATTTTAACAATATTAAAAGAGGATAAATTAAATAATAATTAATTTAGTATTAAGATTTAAAGGAAATGGACTGCACCATTGTGTCTGTCTCCAAATTCTAGTTAAGATAGACATTGGTTTGAGTAAAACGGACACCGTATGAAGAAGATATGAGGGTTTAAAGTTTGTATACGCGCAGAAGAAAAATATGTATACATATGAGTCAGAACCTTATCCAAAATAGAAAAAAAAAGTGGTGGCGGTTTTCCCGCTCTAGGGGGTTGACCCCCTAGAGGGGTGTCGACACCGGGGTCGACCCCCCCTTAAGGGGTGTCGACACCAGGGTCGATCCCCCTACAGGGGTGTTGACACCCCTAGGGCTGAGGTGGTAGACGATTTTAGGGGGCTGGTAGCAATATATACGGGTCCATTTCTCTTGTTTTCTTCACTGGAAATCAATAGAGTCCAAATGTTGTCAATGCCTGGATTGAATAGGATTCTTTTCTTCTTCTTCTACAATTAAAAGATTAGAGATTAGAGATTCAAGATCCATTCTTCTTTTATTCTCTAATCCAAACACTGTGAGTTCCTAGTTGCTTTTAGATTTAAATATTTAAAAGTAAACGTGATATGACTATAGTTTGGATTTGTTCATATGACTAAATTATACCAGATCCATTGTAAATTGTGAATATATGACATTTTGAATTGGTTAGGATTTGGATCCCAATCCTTTCTTATCAGATCTATTGTAACTTCTATGGCATTCTATGATGTGGATTTTGAACTTATTTGTGTTAGATCTATTTTTAACTATTGGATTTAAATTATGTGGAAATTATTAATCAGATCTAGTTCATCACCTTGTGCCTATCATATTAGATCTGAACCAGTTGGACATTTAAAATGTTAATTTAGATCTTATTATGCTTATTATGACATCATAGTTATGTTAGAATTAGTTAACTGCCACAAGTTCATCAGATTTATGCTTATATGTCCACCTTATTACCATGCTAGTTTATGTTTATGCCAGAACAATCACCTTTTTCATATTCCCATCACTTTTCCCTTTTTATTTTTTTATGACTAGGTTATTATCTAGCCTAGGCATGCCGCGAATTATGTGAATGCGCTAGTTAGGGAACGGGGGAAAAAGGTTAAAATTGGCATAATTTAAATAATGTTTATATGAATTGGACATATAATTTAAAATGGGGGAAAAGGGGCATAATCATCTATAAAGACATAGGTGAGAATTTGGATAATAATGAAATGTCTAAGATTATAATTAGAAATTGTAATTGCACTTATGACACGAGGTTAGGTTACATTAGTGGTGGAAATCTGCCTGGACCCAACCGACATATCCAACAACCGCTAATGTCAAACCTAATGTGAGAGGTCTAAGGGCATAAATACGAATCGGGCTAAGTCACGATGTTAGGCCCAAGTTGTAGAAGAAGTCTGCCCGGACCCGACCGGCATATCCAGCATCCACAAGTTGTAGGCCTATGTGGGAGGTCTAGCCCACAATAACCATAAATGAAAATATGGTAATAAATTGAAATACTTAACCTAGTGGAATCCATAGGGATTGTGTGAACATGAACATGAATAAGGGGTCAAGAAAACTTGAACAATAGGAGGTGTAACGACCCACATTCTACGCATCAAGGGATCGTAGAATATTTATTTATTTCTCATGCGAAGTCGTATAGCCATGTAACTTTAGGAGACAACTATTGGGGTCATTTACCATATTCATGATTTTTGCTGATTTTTAAATGATCGTTTTGCCCATAGCTGATCTTGTTTCGGCCATAACTTTTTGATTGGTAAGGAGTTCTGACCTGAAACCACTTCCATTAGATCCGGATGATGGTTCCTCTTTCCGTAGAGTGGTCACATTAGCCAAACAGACTAACCGTTTGGGAGATATGGCTGAAACAAGGTTTAGAAGGTGAGAAACAACTTAACCGGGCCTAACTAGGGTGATTAGTGAGTGGGCCCATAACCCATTTCGGGATTAGGGTTATGTAAAGGCTGAAAGGGTTAGGAAATTCGGTTTTTATCATTTTCCAACCGCCACTTTTTGCTCCTTCAAGTCTAGCCATGGTCTCCACCTCCTAATTTCATTCCAAATCGCTCTATATTGTTTTCTAATCGAAGATTAAGCTACGCTATGTCAAATCAAGGGGAAACAACACCAAATCAGAGTTGGAGCTGCTGTGTTGCATTAGAATTCGACCCAAAACAAAGAATATTTTAGATCTATAGTTTGATTGTGGCTAAGGTGAGTGATTAGCATTGTTTTTACACTAACTACAGTTAATTAGGGTGATTAGTGTTAATTAACGAAATTATGCATGTTAAAAATCTGGAAAAATGTTTAGAAATTCTTAAATATTATTTTAAACCTCTGTTAGAAGTTTGGGTTAATTTGGTTAAGTTTTGCTAATCCTATCATTAGATTTGCTTAAACATGATTTAGAGAAAAATATGGGTTTTGGGTATGTTTGATCTGTTTTGACATATCAAATTGTTGTTTTAGTGTTTGTGATTGATTAGAACAGTTAGAATGGTCGAAAACGCCGTCGTGTGGCATAAAACAGTCGCTAGAAAAGTTGCAGGAATTGTGCAGGGTTTCGGATCAGATCGGGTCGGATATGGGGCTCGAATCAGATAAGAGAACTGGGCAAGGGGGATTCGATTCAGATCGGAACTTGGCACTAAAGGAGGCTTGGCATGAAGGAAGGCCATTTGCATAAGAGTTGGATTTGGGTTCGGGTAGGGAGCAAGGAAGGGGCTGCGGATCGAATTGGAGAAGAGGAGCTGGAGCAACGGATGGGATCGATTCGTCGTAACCAAACCGAACCGGATGGAGGTGACCACCGACCAAGTAAGTGTGACTGGACCGAACCAAGGAGGAATGGAGCACTGCGCATACCTAAACCAAATTAAGGCGTGGGCTAGGACCACCGAACCGAACCGGGTTAGGAGTATCGAACTGAACCAGATGTATACTCTTACTTCTACGCGACGACTCTTTTGAAGACCAACTCCAATTCGACCAAAACCCGAGATGCAAAGGAAGTCCACATAGGAAGTAGAACTCAGGATCCTATTGGGAACCAACGAGTTAACTTCATGAGTTGGGCTTTGCTGCGGGACGTGTGCTAAGGGGTTATCGACGTCCATAACTTTGATTCAACACCAAAATGGATGTTAGGCTACGGATCAGTGCAGTGGGGTAGTTATTACTCCATGGGGCAGAGTGATCGTACATGGCTATAAGCCAGTGCAGTGAAGTCATCATGACTTCATAGGGCAGAGTGGACATAGCAAGGACTAGTAGCTATGGATCAGTGCAGTGGAGTCACTATGACTCCATGGGGTAGAGTGATCATAGCAAGGATTTGGGTGATCAAAGCGGTGGATATCGTATGCTTTACGCACTGAGTGAGAGATGTGAGGATAGTTGCTATGTTTGATTATTTGATATCACTATGACATGCAAACCCCCACCCCCGTATCTTTACACCATATGTTAGTGTCACCTTAGAGTATTGTACATCTTGTTGTGCTAACTCTTTGGTTGTAGGTCCAGGTTCAGGTATGCTTTAGTATACCTGTTATTGTTCTGTTTTTCTTCTTATCGCTCATACCAGACTTTTGTTTGACCCAAAGTTTTATGTCACTTCTTATTACTCTGGGTGCTCTTAAACGGGCGGACTAAAGACAGGTTAGGTGGTATGCACGAGAAGCTGTACCGGAGACGAGCAGGAGGCTTCCACGTATGATATATATATATATATATATATATATTCTCCCTGTGTCACTGATGGTCACTACTTTGGGCATTAGTAGTGTACTCTTCCTTTACTTTGCTTTAGAGATAGTTTGAAAAGTTGTAATAATGATGATGTGGAACATAAGCTGTATTTGAATTTTCTGCTGCTATTATGGTTTAGTTCTCAGCTTATGCACTGTCTCGCCTGTTTCATGTCAAGTATGTTATTATTATATTTTATTCCATGTGCTGTGAGAAATTCTACAAGTTCCTTGTTAGTTTAAATTCCCTTCTTTCCTTTCTTTGACGACCGTCCCGTGCTGGTTGGACATTGGCACAACGCACTTTCATTGGAAATGTCGGCTGGTGCGGGGCGGGCCGTCACATTTGGTATCAAAGGTCTAAGTTGCGTAGTTAACCTAGAGAAAGACACCAGGGATAGATAGTACGTATATGAGGGCGCGTATTTGTGATATTTTAGTTTTCAAAAGTTACATATATATATACTATTAGTATATTTAAGGGTGGAGTTGCACTGCACTGACACGACTGAAGAGATGGTTAATCGTTTCTCCTTACAAATTGAACGATGAGACGATACACGAGGGGTACTGGTAGAGGAGCTAATAATGGGAATGCTCCTGATATGAGGACGATGTTCACTAACTTCGTGAGGGAGATGCCTAGAAATATGCAAGGAGCGGTTCCCAATGCTGCAAATGGTGGTGGTGCAGCGGTGCATGCGCCTATAGCCGATTTTGCCAAGCTTTGCAAGGATTACACTATTCTTGGTGGGAAGCCGTTCCACGGAACGGAATCGGCTACAGAAGTTCAGGATTGGTTGGATAGCTGTGAGCGTATCTTCGAAGACTTGGGTATCGAGGATGCGACGAAGAGAAAGCTAGCATCCCGTTAGCTGCAAGGACGGGCTATGAATTAGTGGAATGCTATTAAGGCAGCTACTCCATAGGATCAAGTTACATGTGATCAGTTTAAGGCCCGATTCAGTGAAAAGTTTATCTCAGCTGCTCAGTAGTCAGAGTTGTTTAGGAAGTTCATGGTGCTTAAGCAGAATGGTAGGGCAGTCTCGGAGTATATTGCTAAGTTTGATTCTTTGTCGAAGTATGGATTATCTTTTATTGACACTCCCGAGAAGAAGAATGAGAAGTTCATAACAGGCTTAGATCAGCACTTGGGGGAAAGGCTTATTAACCACATCGATGAGACGTTTGAATCGATTGTGAGGAAAGCTTTGAGATCAGAGAATCTATACCCTAAGTCGAAGACTGAGGTTGCATCTGCAGAGTAGCCAAAACCGCAAGCAAGCGGTGGAGGCAAGAATAATTCTCAGAATAATAGGAAGCAGAACCAAGCTAAGGATGGTCAGAAAAAGAGTAAGAAAGATGTTGAGTGCTTTAGCTATGGCAAAAAGGGCCATTTTGCTAAAGAATGCCAAGCAAAGCCAGCGGACAGGAAGTGGTTCAACTGTGGCCAAGTGGGACATCACAAGGATAAATGTCCGCAACCCCCCTAAAGAAAAGCAGATTGTGAAAGCATATGCTCTTAATGCTTTTCCTTCTTTGTCGAATGTCCCAACTGCGGCGGAGAAAGGAAAGAATGTCATTATCCAAGGTATGCTTTCTGTTTATGATATTCCTGTTCGAGTATTGTTTGATACCGGGGCTTCTCATTCCTTCATATCTAGTGACCTGGTAGATAGGTTGGGATTGGAACCCGAGATAGTCGATAGACCTTTAGCGGTGACGAACCCGATATGTGGTTTGACTAGCCTTAGCATGATTTGTTGTAATGTGGTCTTATCGATTCATGGATGCATGTTTGTTTGTGATTGCTTTGTTTTGGGCTTTACTGGGTTTGGCATTATTTTGGGAGTCGACTGGCTCCAAAGGTACGGGGTGGTGGTAGACTGTGAGGGCTTTTTGGTGACAGTTAGAGCGGATGATTGGCGGAGGGTAGTGTTTGGTGGTCTACCTAGTGATGGGGTAATGGCTAGTTTTCTAAATTCCCTTGACATCCCGCATGATAAGTTGTCAGATGTGCCCGTGGCTGGCCAGTATCCGAATGTCTTCGAGGAAGCGACCGGACTTTCACCACACCGAGAGATTGAGTTCCGTATTGATTAATGAAAGATGCCAGACCTATGGTGATGCCATTTCTTCGTATGGCACAAGGAAGCAGCGAGTGCTCGGGGTGCAGGTAAGCGATCTTTTGAAGAAGGGATTTATCAGAAGAAGTGTCTCCGAGTGGGGAGCACCAGTTGTGTTTGCTACCAAGGCAGATGGTTCCCTTCGATTACGTGTGGACTACCGCGAGTTGAATAAGGTAATGAGGAAGAATTGTTATCCTCTACCGCGGATAGATGATTTGTTTGATCAGTTAAGTGGCGCGAGAGTGTTCTCCCAGTTGGATCTCGCGATAGGTTTTCATCAGCTTAGGGTGGAAGCTGAGAGTATAGATAAAACGATCTTTCGAACGCCGTCTGGATTCTACGAGTGGTTGGTCATGCCATTCAGGTTGACCAATGCACCAGCATATTTTGTGGATCTTATGAATAGAGTATTCCGAGATCAATTGAATAAGTTTGTTCTTGTGTTCGTGGATGATATCTTAGTTTATTCGAGGACAGAGGAAGAACACAAGGAACATTTGAGGATAGTGATGGAGGTGTTGAGAAAACACCAATTGAAAGCAAAATTTTCTAAGTGTCACTTCTGGAGGAGGGAAATGAGATTCTTGGGCCATGTTGTTTCAGAGAATGATATTGCTGTGGACCCTGCGAAGGTGGCTACGGTACAAGATTGGTCTACGCCCAAGAATGTAATAGACGTAAGAAGTTTCTTGGGATTGGCTGGATATTATCGTAAGTTTATCCAAGACTTCTCCCAGATAGTAGCACCGTTGACTCAGTTGACCAAGAAGAATCAAGCTTTCGTCTGGGACGAAAAGTGCGGGAATGCATTTAAGAGTCTAAAGGAAAAGTTGACGTGTGCACTAGTGTTAGTCATTCCTAAAGGGAATGAAGAGATGACAGTATACACGGATGCATGTGGTACCGGATTAGATGTTGTATTGATGCAAGGAGGTAGGGTTGTAGCTTATGCAAGTCGGCAACTGAAACCGCATGAGAAAAGATATCCTACCCATGATTTGGAATTGGCAGCGATCATGTTCGCGTTGAAGATGTGGAGACATTATCTCTTGGGAGAACAATTCGAGTTGTTTACTGATCATGAATCGTTAAAGTACCTTTTCTCCCAGAAGGATCTAAATCTCCGACTACAAAGATGGTTGGAATTCTTGGCTTCTGATGATTTCGATATCGCATACACACCAGGAAAAAGCAATGCAGTAGCTGATGCACGGAGTAGGAGACATGCCGGTTTAGGGGCTATGTTTCTTGAGTGGAAGCAACTGGATTGTATCGCAGGGTACGGTTTCAGACCAAAGTGCGAATTGGATCCAGAGATCTTAGCAAGTTTGACAATTAGACCCACTTTGATTGAGAGGATTGGTTCCAGTTAGAGGGACGATCCTAACTTATTGGAAATCATCTCCAAGTTAAAGATGGGTATCAATGAGGAGATGGACAAGTATTGGCTTGATCGAGGTGGATGGCTTAGGAAGAATGGAATACTAGTTGTGCCCAATGTCAATGGATTGAGAGATGAAGTGCTTAGAGAATGTCATCACTTGAAACTGACCATCCATCCCGGTGTTAATAAAATGTATCGAGACATGAAGTAGGGAAGGGATGAAAAGAGACGTTGGGAACTTTATATCCAAGTGCATGAACTGCCAGCTAGTTAAAGCCGATCAAAATAAGCCTAGTGGTTTGTTGCAACCATTAGAAATCCCAGAATGGAAATAGGAACAAGTCTCAATGGATTTGGGTTACCAAGGACTAGATCAGGCCATGATAGCATTTAGGTGATTGTGGACCGATTGACCAAGATTGCGAACTTTATACCCGTCAAGTCGAATAGAATAGCAGCTAGGTTAGCGGAACTATATATGAAGTGGGTAGTGAGATTTCATGGAGTACCTAAAAGCATTGTGAGTGACTGAGACCCGTTGTTTACTAGTGGGTTTTGGAAGAGCTTACAAGAGGATCTAGGGTTAGAATTATATCTCAGTACCGCGTACCATCCTCAAACCGACGGTCAGACAGAGTGGGTGAATTGAGTATTAGAAGATCTCTTGAGAGCTTGCATATTGGATTTTGGTGGATCATGGGATGACCATTTGCATCTAGTAGAGTTTGCATGTAATAATAGTTATCAATCCAGTATTGGTATGGCTCCATATGAAGCTTTGTACGGAAGACCGTGCAACTCACCGTCATGTTGGTTAGAAACCGGTGAGAAATTTGTGCTTGGGCCAGATGTGATAAGAGAAATCTCAGATAAGATCAAGGTTATTCAACAGTGAATGAAGGCTGCCCAAGATTGGCAGAAAAGTTATGCTAATAAGAGGAGGAGAGATCTGAAATTCTCTATTGGCGACTTGGTGTTTGTCAAGATTTCTCCATTAAAGAGCGTGATACGATTTGGTAAGAGAGGCAAGTTAACACCAAGATTTGTTGGTCCATTCCCAGTTCTCGAACAAGTTGGGAATTTGGCATATAAAGTTGAATTACCAGAGAAGATGTCAGGAGTTCATAATGTATTTTATGTTTCCTAGTTAAGGAAATTTGTGAACGACCCCGATATGACTATTTCACCGGACCAGTTAGGTAATATCGAAGTAGAACCCGAGGCGGTTGGGAACCGCAAGCCGATTCGTATTGTCGAGCACGATACGAAGCAACTTCGAATGAAAGCGGCGAATCTAGTCAAGGTTCAGTGGGGCGAGGATGAGAATGACTGTACTTGGGAGACAGAGGAGAGCATTAGGAAGACGTATCCGGAACTCTTTGCCTGGTAAGATTTTATTTGCGATTTAGTTTTCCGCATGCTAGGATAGACTTGTTTGTTGTTTTTTATGTTTGATTGTTGTGAATGGTTGGTAGGCATGCGGGATCCTTTACTTGTTTCTTAGTTAAGGAATTTCGGGGGCGAAATTTCTTAAAGGGAGAAGAATGTAACGACCCGCATTCTATGCATCAAAGGATCGTAGAATATTTATTTCTTTCTCATGCGAAGTCGTATAGGCATGTAACTTTGGGAGACGACTATTGGGGTCATTTCTCATATTCATGATTTTTGCCGATTTTTAAATGACCATTTTGCCCCTAGCTAATCTTGTTTCGGCCATAACTTTTGATTGGTAAGGAGTTTTGACTTGAAACCACTTCCACTAGATCTGGATGATGGTTTACCTTTCCGTAGAGTGGTCACATTAGCCAAATGGACTCAGCGTTTGGGAGATATGGCTGAAACAAGGTTTAGAAGGTGAAAAACAGCTTAACCGGGCCTAATTAGGGTGACTAGTGAGTGGGCTCATAACCCATTTCGGGATTAGGGTAATGAAAAGGCTTATAGGGTTAGAAAATTCGGTTTTTATCATTTTCTAGCTGTCACTTTTTGCTACTTCAAGTCTAGCCATGGCCTCCACCTCCTAATTTCATTCCAAATCGTTTTCTAATCGAAGATTAAGCCAAGCTACGTCAAATCAAGGGGAAACAACACCAAATCAGAGTTGGAGCTACTGTGTTGCATTAGAATTCGACCCAAAACAGAGAATATTTTAGATCTATAGTTTGATTGTGGCTAAGGTTGGTGATTAGCATTGTTTTTACACTAATTACAGTTAATTAGGGTGATTTGTGTTAATTAGTGAAATTATGCATGTTAAAAATTTGGAAAAATGTTTAGAAATTCTTAAATATTATTTTAAGCCTCTGTTAGAAGTTTGAGTTAATTTGGTTAAGTTTTGTTAATCCTATCATTAGATTTGCTTAAACATGCTTAAGGGGAAAATATGGATTTTGGGTATGTTTGATCTGTTTTGACATATCAAATTGTTGTTTTGGTGTTTGTGGTCAATTCTATATGTTGCAATGATTATATGGTATGCTTTGTGATTGATTAGAACAGTTATAATGGTTGAAAACGCCGTCGTGTGGTGTAAAACAATCATTGGAAAAGTTGCAGGAAATGTACAGGGTTTCGGATCGGATCGGGTCGGACATGGGGCTAGGATCGGATTAGAGAACTGGGCAAGGGGGATTCGATTCGGATCGGAACTTGGCACTTAAGGAGGCTTGGCAAGAAGGAAGACCATTTGCATAAGAGTTGGAGTTGGGTTCAGATAGGAAGCAAGGAAGGGGCTGCGGATCGGATCGGAGAAGAGGAGCTGGAGCAACGGATGGGATCGGTTCGTCGCAACCAAACCGAACCGGATGGAGGTGACCACCGACCCGAACCAAGTAAGTGTGACTAGACCGAACCAAGGAGGAATGGAGCACTACACATACCTAAACCAAATTAAGGCACGGGCTAGGACCACCGAACCGGGTTAGGAGTACCGAACCGAACCGGATGTATACTCTTACTTCTTCGCAAAGACTGTTTTGAAGACGAACTCCAACTCGGCCAAAACCCAGATGCAAAGGAAGTCCAGGTAGGAAGTAGAACTCCGGATCCAGTTCGGAACCAACGAATTAACTTCATGAGTTGGGCTTTGCTGCGGGACGTGTGCTAAGGGGTTATCGACGTCCATAACTGTAACACCCCACCTCCGCCAGGGTCACTCACAAGAGAATGCACTAGATTTGGAGGGGCGTTGTCTAGGTAAACATGCACAGAAATATTACAAGACAGAACATATAAAACAGTGGAAGAAAAACCAAATTTCATTACCTCATAAAATTATAAGGTCTAAAGCCTTTTACATCAAAATGCCTTTAAAAGCCATTACATTGGAAACCTGTCTTGCAATAGTTAAAGAAGCAAAAAACCACAGTCATAAAATATTCCCCAAGTAAAACGGTAAAGCATCCATAGCCAAGAAAATCCTAAGCCATACATGATGACCTTGAAGCAGAAGAAGTCCGAGCTAAATAACAGTATTTCCTCCCTGAAAACCTGGGGGGGAAACGGAAGACAAAGAGGCGAAAGAAAACGGGGTCAGTCATAAACACTGGTAAGTCCTATCTACTTCCAGCATAAAAACAGGTAAAGGTAACATGACATGCATAAAATGAAAGTAAACAAAAGGATGATGACAAGATAGACAAGCTAAACCAGGGTAACAGGATGAACTACTGTATCAAGATAAACTGCGGTCACTATGAATCAAGTATAACATCCCAAGGTTCTATCGAGTATAACATCCCAAGGTTCTATCGAGTATAATACCCCAAGGTTCTATCAAGTATATTTGCCCTGCACCTTCCGTACTAGTATCCTAACCCGTGTCATGTGTTAGTTACAAAATGTCCCTTGCCCAATGAAATGGTACATGTCAACCTAATGTAGGTTTTCCCAACTCGTATGTTTCTTTCCATGTATATGTTTAGTCCTTTGCCGTAAATCCTACGGGCTTCCTCACGTAGTTCTATACTACTTCAACGTAGTTCCATTATCCTTGAAATCGTTTGGACTGTCACCCTTGATCTAGCTGTATTTTCTTACCATGAATTCTCGAATGTTCGGCTAGGATTTATGCCACCTAGGACCACTAGGGGTTACGCTACCTACTAAACGTTTTCGTAACTCGGTTTGGGTTTAAGCCACCTAGGACCGCTAGGGATTACGCTACCCGTCAACCACGCCCTTTTTCCCACGTATGTATCGTGAATCGTTTTCCATGTCTAGATGCACATGTATCTCAATGTGCCATCCGAGTCCCATGACAGGGCTAATCAAGAAATACAGGACTCGGTCGGGAGCTTTAGGTTATCTGCCGATGCAGATATCAAGGTCTGTTTTTCTACCGGTGGTTATGGTCCCACGTGACCCCTCCCTCAACTACTGAAAGGCAATCCAAGAAAATCATGCACGAGAACTATACTCCGGCCATCCATGCCCCACTTTCCTATTAGCCAACCTCACCCATAACTAGATAGCAAGTATATGGTCTGTTGGAAGTTCTCTTCCTTTCCGCATACGTACACGATTGACTAAAGATGTTAGGTAGTCGACGACGTGCTATCACAGGGCTAAACTAAGTATCGCCGACTCCACGCTAATCCACCCCAGTCTTTAGGTTGCTCGCACAGCAACCAAGGCATACCCTTGGTTCTTCTACTGCAGACCTTAACCTCTGTGAGCCCAGGCGGATCATCTGCAACCTCACAGAGGGATACCAAGAGTACCCTCACGTCCCCCGAAGCTACCGCTTTGTCACCCAGTTCGCTGGAGCCTTTATCTAAGTCAGATAAACATTCGCTCCTCCTCGTGTGTTTGTTTAAACGATGACCTACCGTATCAGGTTACTCATTTATTTGTGAACTGGTCCAATTCTCTTGACTAATAATTATTACTTAGTTATCCTTAACTAAGGTTTATCACTTAGTTTCCCCTTCCCGTTATCCTTATTAACTACGATTTTCCATTTAGTCCCCTGAACTAGGGTTTTGTCTAATGGGTTAAGTGTTGTCATTCGAGTTCATGACTTACCCCGCCTACGAATCATGTCAAAATTGGCTAAGTATACAAGTTCAAGACTTAGCCCTACAAACCATGTATCAAGTTGGTTAAGTATATCAAGAAGTTCATGACTTAACCTTAGATTACCATGTCAGATTGGTTAAGTATAGGTTAACTTAACCCTATCTAATTACCGTGTCAGATTGGTTAAGTATAGGTTATCCTAACCTCATCAAGCTACCGCGTCAGATTGGTTAAGTATAGGTTGTCTTAACCTCATCAAATCATCGAGTAAAATTGGTTAAGTGTAGGTTAACTTAACCCCATTAAATTATCGAGTCGGATTGGTTAAGTATAGGTTAACTTAACCCCATTAAATTATCGAGTCGGATTGGTTAAGCATATCTACGAGGTTCGTGACTTAACCCTATCAAATTATCAAGTCAGATTGATTAAGTGTAAGTTAACTTAACCCCATCAAATTACCGAGTCAGATTGGTTAAGTGTAGGTTAACTTAACCCCATCCACTAGTCGTATTTATAATGGTTAAGTATCATTCTTGTGGGTTTACTTAACCCTACCACGCATCGCGTTATCCCAGTCGGGTGTTATCAACCCATTTAGGTTAAACTAACCCATCCGCTAATCGTGTTATATGGTTAAGTGTCTTTAAGTAATCAAGTCCGGTCTTGCTTAACCTACCCATTCATGTCATATCGGTTAAGTGCCATTAGTCAAACTAACTAAACCTTATCATGTGGCATTAAGTAAATTAATGCACCCCAAACTCTCACATTAGACTTTGTTGTGGTTACTGGTTACGCCGGGCGGTTCCGGGCAGCTTTACACCACAACCTAGTCTAACCTCGGGTTTTGAGCGCGATATGACCAACTACTCACATTGGGTCTTATTGTTTGTAGCTACTGGATTTGCCGGGCGGTTCCGGGCAGATTTATGCTACAAACTCAACCCAACCTCGAGTTGGCCACTTTCATGTTTTTCTACTTGTCATGTTCATGTCAAATTTAGGCTACGACAAAGTCCACGTTTTCCACTTATGCCCATTGTCCCATTACTTAATTCATGTTAAGTTTCATAGCCCATCTCAAGTTTGCCTAAACTACCCAAGGCGTATTCCCAACGCAAGTGAAAGCGAGTCAACATAGTAGGAATAATATGACAACATATTGGCCTCAAACATGTATGATAGCATAAAGGGATTGGCCTCAAACATATATGATAACATAAAGGGATTGTCCTCAAACATGTATGATAGCATAACACTAGGTTCATCATCATAGGCATGTAAATGGTCATGAGGGGTTTAGGTTCTTTTACATGCATAAGCCCCAAGTCAAGTTCATATGAATGTTCCACAAGTCAAATTGTTCTAAAGATTCATGCCAACATTCCACAAGTCAAGATTCAATCTTGCATGATAAACTAGGTCAAACACAACATGAGTGGCATGATTTAATCACTAAGAAATAGCCCAAAGTCATAGGTTCAAGAGAGGGGCAAGACTAGATTCACATAGACTAACATACTTAGGTTTCATCTCATTTTATTTCATGTCAACATTAGAACTACCGTTTAGATCTAAAAGTAGCTAGAACTTACAAAGCGTGGCTAGAGATTTATGAGCCAGCATTTGTCGTAGAACGGTGTTAAGATGATGCTCTACTTCCTTGATTTGATGTAGAAAGCTTGCTCCTTTGACTTGAATCTAGTTTGCATGCTTAAGCCCTTGAAGTTGAAGATGGAGGCCATGATCAAGAGACATTTGGGCAGCACTTTGTTGTTAGGATGGTTTGTAGTGAATTAGGCTAGGTCTTAGGGTGTTTTTATAGAAGTTAGGACTAGTTTATGCCCTTAGATTAACCCTAGTTTAGATCTGAACCATCCATTCTCATCACAGGCCAACAAAACAGACCCAAAGGAGCAAGCAGGTGCACCAGACCAACCTGGCCCGACCAAGGAGGTCGACCCCCAGGTCGACTGCCCGGTCGACCCCCAGGTCGACTGCCCAGTCGACCTGGTCCCTGGGGGGTCGACTCCCCAGTCGACCTGGGGCTGGGCGGGAAATTTTCCCGCCCAGTCTGTTTGGGGCTAAATTCGAAAATCTGTTTTCGTTTTCTGATTTTTCGTGAAACTTCTAGAGGCCATATCTTGGTCATACGGACTCCGATTTACGAAATTTCGGACTCGTTTCCAACCAGAATTTCGAGACGAATGCAACGGTGCAACCCATTTCTCTTGATTCTTATTTTAAATTTTAATTCTGCCCTGATTTCTTATTTTAGCATGTTATAAAAATTCGGGTTGTTACATTCTCCCCACCTTAAAGGATTTCGTCCCCGAAATCTCCAAATTAGGAAGAACGTATCCTACCATCCATCATCCATCTACTCAAAACATCATCCACAAGCAACCATTGTCCTTAAAAGATTTCTAATACCATATGAACATATGCAGAAAGTGTGTGTGTATATGTTCCTTATCTAATGCAAATGATCAGGCCTGATTGATCTTCTAAATGCAAAATATGTTTAGTGCCATGAATCCATATGTATGCAAATAGTCCTAGTCACATAAACACTATATGTGTGCACAACCATTCATCCATATGCAATATTCACATGATAGCACATTCAAATTCATCCATAAACAAGTATAAACATGTATACATATGAAATATGAAATGTGACTGAGCCGATCTAGTGCCTAGTGTGTATTCGCGCATCCACGAGCAACCACTTGCAACCATATCAATCATAACATGTTTTCAAATACATGTTTACATTCACAGGGTTCTACCTAAGGTCCTTAAGATAGGACCGAGAAGATAAACAAGATAAACTCCTTTTTGGATTACAAGAAATCCCTTTTTAAACCCAACCCATATCCTATAAAGCCCAAAAGGTTTAGTCAACCTAACAGACACCTTCAAACCCTGACATGTGTTATTAACCGATGAATCATACCTCCTATGGAGTTTGCAACAGAAATAAGATCGAGAATAGGACCGAGAGGATATGCATAAAGGATAGCATGCGGGTAAGCTCTACAGGAAAACAGGGATCAAGAATATACTCTTAAAAAGAGATATGATGCGCATATCTTGTCTTCAATCTTCTAAGTCGCATTTCCTTGATCTTAATTCCATTGTGCTTTGACCATCTTTAACTTCATGATTTCGTGGCCTCTTAACTCCTATTTCCAAATATGAGCTGGAACTCACTTCATTGTCGCCTCTCGTTCCACTTTTACTTATTCTCCCTCTAGTATACTTGGCTCAACCATATCCGTGCACTCATGGTTTCATGTAAGCTCTCCAAAATTCACTAGTGAATCATGGATCTCGTTTACTCGCTCTACGGCATTCCGCGCAGAAGAACTTATCTCTTGAAAACAAACAGATGCCAACCATGTTACCATGTGTACTTACTAGAGTGATTTCCATAATTCATGCACAAGTGAAATGAACCATCCGCCTTAGTGGAGAACTCTACTCGAACGGATTACCAACAAATGCATCAAGAGCTTCTAGGTAACCAATCATGATAGAACCCTAAAGGTTACACGAGACTTCGAGGGTATTACCGAGGCAGGTCAAGAGCCCAACTACCCTCCTTTCAGAACCGAGAATGACACCCTTACTGGATAACCACTCCATTCCTAGAATTCAACCCATAGCTTAAAAGCATAAGCATTATTCCCAAAAGTCATAGGCGTCCTCAAATCCAAACAAGTCATGAATAAATGGACCGATTCCTCAACAAGATTTGAGACAAAAATGGGATCCTCTACTATGCTAGTACGAAGGTGCAGAGACTCACTATCGAAGCAGACTTAAATGATGCGGTGATCAAAGCAAAGTCCTGACGGGATGATAGAGAAGAAAAGCTAAACCTTTCACAGAAACGTTACCATCCTTCTTAGATACGCTAACAGTGAGAGCATACAATTGCCCTCTCGATGATCTTGTCCTCGTCTCATAATACTTGACTATCTTTCCCTTTTTATTTTACTAGAGATACTCTCTGTTGTCATGGGTTTTATCATTCACCTTTTTCCTCCTTTGTGAATTAAGCCATACCAACAAGTTGCTGGTCCTTAAGCTTGTATCCTTTATCCTTGTTCTTTCTATCCATTCTTATAACGCGGTAACAGGTCTCTCGAGAACTGCCTCCATCGTACCGAAAACACTGACGTAGTTAGAAAAGGATTAGTCGCAGTTCGAACCACTGTGACTACAGGTGGAGGAAAGAAAGGAAAAGAGATTCAATCAAGGAAACAAAGGATAATGCTAATGGCCTTTGGGGAATAGCCTTTAAAAATAAAACTTTCCTTGAAAAATGCTTCTTTGTAAATGGTTTTCAAATAGTTTTCAGAAGGTTTTAAAACTTTTGCCCAATCTGGTAACCTTCTGCTCTGATACCAAATGTAACACCCCACCTCCGCCAGGGTCGCTCACAAGAGAATACACTAGCTTTGGAGGGGCGTTGTCTAGGTAAACATGCACATAAATATTACAAGACAAAACATATAAAACAGCGAAAGAAAAACCAAATTTCATTACCTCATAAAATTATAAGGTCTAAAGCCTTTTACATCAAAATGCCTTTAAAAGCCATTACATTGGAAACCTGTCTTGCAATAGTTAAAGAAGCATAAAACCACAGTTATAAAATATTCCCCAAGTAAAACGGTAAAGCAGCCATAGCCAAGAAAAATCCAAGCCATACATGATGACCTTGAAGCAGAAGAAGTCCGAGCTAAATAATAGTATTTCCTCCCTGAAAACCTTGGGGGAACACGGAAGACAAAGAGGCGAAAGAAAACGGGGTCAGTCATAAAGACTGGTAAGTCCTATCTACTTCCAGCATAAAAACAGGTAAAGGTAACATGACATGCATAAACTGAAAGTAAACATAAGGATGATGACAAGATAGACAAGCTAAACCAAGGTAACAGGATGAACTACTGTATCAAGATAAACTACGGTCACTATGAATCAAGTATAACATCCCAAGGTTCTATCGAGTATAACATCCCAAGGTTCTATCGAGTATAACACCCCAAGGTTCTATCAAGTATATTTGCCCTGCACCTTCCGTACTAGTATCCCAACCCGTGTCATGTGTTAGTTACAAAATGTCCCTTGCTCAATGAAATGGTACATGTCAACCTAATGTAGGTTTTCCCAACTCGTATGTTTCTTTCCATGTATATGTTTAGTCCTTTGCCGTAAATCCTACGGGTTTTCCCAACTCGTATGTTTCGTACCCACTTCTTTTCGAGGGTATGTTCTTAACTCCTTTTCCAAAATTTTATTTTTGCTTGTTTCTATCATCTGAGTATATCTTATCCATAGTATTTTCGACCTTTAGATAGGAATCCAATGGATGTAAATATGTGTTTGAAACATGTTATGTTTGATGGATGCAAGTGTTTGCTAGTGGCTGCTCGTGGATGCATATACACACACTCTCATACTGCATATGGATGTGTGTGCATTTTTCTTTCTTTTTATGGATGGAAATGGATGTACTATCAAATGGATGTTGCATTTGGACGAATGAGTGTACACACATATAGACATTACATATTACAATAGGATTATTTGCATACATATTGGACTCATGGCACTAACATACATTGCATTGAGGAGGTCGACTGGATCAGTAGACCGCCTAATCTTCGCATTATTATTGGGACATATACACCCACCTTTGCATATGTTCATATACGCATTAGAAGTCTTTAAGGACAATGGATGCCTGTGATTGGTGGATGAGTAGATGGAAGTGGATGGTAGGATACATTCTTCTTAACTTGGAGATTTCGAGGATGAAATCCTTTGAGTGGGGGAGAATGTAACACCCCGTAATTTTAACAATGTTAAAAGAGGATAAATTAAATAATAATTAATTTAATATTCAGAATTAAAGGAAACGAACTACACCATTGCGTCCATCTCGAAATTCTGTTCAAGATAGACATTTTCTTTGCGTAAAACAGATACGTATAAAGAAGATATGAGGGTTAAAGTTTATATACGCGCAGAAGAAAAATATATATACATATGAGTCAGAACCTCATCCAAAATCGATCAAAAATTGAAAAAAAAAAGTGGTGGCGGTTTTCCCGCTCTAGGGGGTCGCCCCCTAAAGGGATGTGGACACCGGGGTCGACCCCCCTTAAGGGGTGTCGACACCAGGGTCGACCCCCCTACAGGGGTGTTGACACCCCTAGGGCTGAGGTGGCAGATGATTTTAGGGGGCTGACAGTTATATATACGGGTCCATTTCTCTTGTTTTCTTCACTGGAAATCAATGAAGGCCCAATGCTGTCGGTGCCTGGATAAAATAGGATTCTTTTCTTCTTCTTCTTCTACAATTAAAAGATTAGAGATTCAAGATCCATTCTTCTTTTATTTTCTAATCCAAACACTGTGAGTTCCTAGTTGCTTTTAGATTTAAATATTTAAAAGTAAAAGTGATACGACTGTAGTTTGGATTTGTTCATATGACTAAATTATACCAGATCCATTGTAAATTGTGAATATGTGACATTCTGAATTAGTTAGGATGTGGATCCCAATCCTTATCTTATCATATCTATTGTAACTTCTATGACATTCTATGATGTGGATCTTGACCTTATTTGTGTTAGATCTATTTTTAACTATTGGATCTGAATTATGTAGACATCTAAATTATTAATCAGATCTAGTTTATCACCTTGTTGAACAAGTTCGACTTCTAAATTGTTAATTTAGATCTTATTACGCTTATTATGACATCATAGTTATATTAGAATTAGTTAACTGCCACAAGTTGATCAGATTTATGCTTATATGCCCACCTTATCACCATGCTAGTTTATGTTTATGCCAGAACAATCACCTTTGTCATATTTCCATCACTTTTCCCTTTTTATTTTTTTATGACTAGGCTATTATCTAGCCTAAGCATGCCGCGAATTATGTGAATGCACTAGTTAGGGAACGGAGGAAAAAGGTTAGAATTGGCATAATTTAAATAATGTTTATATGAGTTGGACATATAATTCAAAATGGGGAAAAAGGGGCATAATCATCTATAACGACATAGGTGAGAATTTGGATAATAATGAAATGTCTAAGATTACAATTAGAAATTGTAATTGCACTTATGTCACGAGGTTAGGTTGCATTAGTGGTGGAAGTCTACCCGGACCCGACCAGCATATCCAGCAACCACTAATGTCGAACCTAATGTGAGAGGTCTAAGGGCATAAATACGAACCGGGCTAAGACACGAGGTTAGGCTCAACTTGTAGGAGAAGTCTGCCCGGACCCGACCGACATATCCAGCATCCACAAGTTGTAGGCCTAATGTGGGAGGTCTAGCCCATTATAATCATAAATAAAAATATGGTAATAAATTGAAATACTTAACCTAGTGGAATCCATAAGGATTGTGTGAACATGAACATGAATAAGGGGTTAAGTAAACTTGAAAAATGGGAGGGTTAAGTTAAGTACATCTGAGATGGGTGGGTAATATCTAAATATAGGCCTAAGAAACTTAACCGATTGGGGGTTATGTAATTAAAGACACCTAGTGGTATACATAACCGATGTAAATAATAAAGTTATGAAATTAAAGACACCTTCTAGGGTAAGCATAACTTGTAGAAATGTTAGGGTTATGTAATAAAAGATACCTAGTGGTATACATAACCAGTGGAAAACATAGTGGGGGATACAAGACAAGGGGAGAGCTCGTATCATGTTGTGTGGGACCCGTTTCAGTCAGTAACCCGGAGTAGGTATCAAGCATAGTACTCCGAACTAGGTCGGAGAAGGGGTACGCTTATTGAACTGATTGCAAGAGATCCAAATGTGGAGTTCGGTGTGAACGGCGGCGCAAACCGACCGGGCCGTGTGCATGCACGAGCCGGGCAGAGGGGGATAAGACGACCGTGACACCTGTAGATATGGAGCTGTGCATATCAGCGGAGGGTTGCCACTTTAGGACGTGATACATCCTATGGTGGGGCCGACACAGAGTATCTACGCGGATTAGGGAGCCGATCGATTAGGGTAGTAGTTAGGGTACACTTGGACGTATGCCTAAGTCTATCACCTTATAGTGGAAGAGATCATCTAACTCTGGATATACTAGTAATAGTGCAGAGTAATCATTAGAAGCGTATACACCCTATCCTGTTTTCCTTATCATACCTTCCTTTTATGTAGTTATCTCTCTCTTATCCACTTTATATATCTGTCATGCTACTTTTATTTATTTACTTACTAAAAGTAACTGGACTCGCCAGACTTTATGTCTGACCCTTTTTGTTTCCTCTTCTTTCTTCCGTCCCCCCTCCCCCCTGTTCTCAGGGTGGGAACACTTCGGCTTGACCGTGATTCTGCTTACTTTTGCTGGAGCTGCTGAGATGTATGGTTCAAGCTCCTATCCTTGTTGCTATGCCTATATTTTGTTTTTGGGGAATTTTATTTCTTTTATGTACTCTGATACTTTTGAAGTACAAGAAAGTAGATTTTATGTTGTAATGGGATTTTGTGTTTCAAGACATGTGATGTTTTTGGACCACGGTATCTTATGATAAATAAAAAATTTATTCCGCTGTTATTTTATATGTCTGTCTTGTAATATTTTTGTTCTGTTTACTATAATGCTTCACGAAAATTAATGCATTCCCTCTGTGAGTGACATTAACGGACGTGGGGTGTCACAAATTGGTGGGCCAACTCTGCTGCTCCAAGGAAGATGCATATGATTCCTCGACATCTTGCTAAAGACAATCCGAATCGGAAAAGGAAGATCATTTGCCTTGGCTCATGATGGAATCCAATTTCCAATACAAGACTTTGCGTTTTTCAGTTGTAAACCTATATGGCAACATAATGGGATGATGCATTATGCTGTCTAAGATTGATACATTTATATTCGAAATTGATTTCCACACTTAGATACTAATAAAATATCAAATTATTTTCTCGTATCAAGCATGTTTGGCTATTATAAGGTAAAACTCTATCCTCGGGTTTGCGTTGCATTATGTGATGGGACTTGAGTCTTATAATGGCTTCTTTTTTCAAAAAACATTACGTGGTTTTATGCACCGACATTCGTGAGAAGGAAACTATTCCACGTTATACGACATAGTCCCGTGATATTCTTTGCTTCTAAGTAAGTTAAGAATAACTGTTAGGGTTGCTCATACCAGTCTCATGACTGACTCGTAGTTTGTTTTTCCCTTGCATACTCGGGTGCCCATATTTCCACATAGGCAGCCTAGTATTCAGCTTGTTAGCTTTGATCTGGAGTTGTGTATGGAATTTATGGAAGCTAGATTTGAAACTAGAGTAGGACGTGGATATTCTTTTGGACTCTCCAAGACTTTGTCATGTCTATATATTGTTATTTCTGTTGTGTACCTATTTATGTATTGAAACTGCTATGTATAATTAAGATCCTATGTGATGTTGTAAACTCTGATATAAATTCTTATGTAGTATGATGTACATTATGTAAGGTAATGCAATGTTTATCTTCTTCCATTCTACTTAGTGTGTTATATTCCAACAACTATCTGTTCTTCCGGGGTTCGGGAGAATGGGTCGTCATAATATGTATATATAAACATTATCTGTCCAAATCTATGTAAATAACGTTAATATATTATAATAAATGTTTGTTCTTTTGTGTTTGATTAGCTTTCGTGCATGGGAATATATATGTGGAATTATATCCCATGTTAAATGGAAATGAGTACTATGACTGTTATAGCAATGAATATACTTGATTTGCAATAAATGAACGAAATGGTCATACCCATGTTAAATGGAAATGAGTAATATGACTGTTATAGCAACGAATATAATTCATTTGCTATAAATGAACGAAATGGTCATAAGTAAGGTAATAAATATTATAACCATATTTGATACAGGGAAATGAATTGAATAGGATAAACATGCCTAAATGGTTACAATTTGAATGATGTTAGGAATAGGAATTATAACTCCAATTAGGGAATCTAATAAATAGTAAACATATGTATATCAACACACAAATGAAATAAATGGAATTAGATTATAGTAACAAGCGGGAGTTACAGTATTTAGATTAGAGTCAAATTGGGACTGGTATAAGTGGCATTTAATAGGATAATAATTGCCTTAGGAAAAGATGACCATTAGTGTTATAAATGACATTAAATATGTTAATATATGCCTTAGAAAATATGATCGTTAGGGTCATTAGTGGCAGGTAACCTAATTAATAATAATAATAAGGAATAAAACGAGAAACTAATGGGGATTGATTGAATACCAAGTCCAATAAGGAAATCAACAGATAAACATCCTAGGATAGGAAGTTGTAAGTTTTCCTTATTTATTTCTAGTTAACCTAGAATTAATATAATTAAGAATCAGGATTGGACTAAGTAGGTTAATGATGCGAGGTCAGTTGCCTTATACGACAAAAGTCTGCACTTTCCAACAGTCGGGTATATGTACAAATGATGTGAGATATCATTAACCATAGGAACCCGTGACGATAATTAATTACTAGCAAAGATTATTTCCTAAAATAAGGTTTATCTCAAGTGTGAGGTATTAAGTGGTTTTAGAACCTGCCTTCCATCCTAAAAGAGGAAACATTAGAAAGGAAATAATTTATAAGCATAAGCCTGCTTCGGGATAGAGGTATTAAGTAGTTAGATCCACTAGTAAAAGGGTATTAAGTGATCATGTAGTTCACCTCCTCATAATCAAGAAGTATTAAATGGGTGATGGGTACGAGATTGGTAATCCCTGCGAAGGTCTGCTTCCTTTAGGTATTAAGTGATCGGGTCGAGGGTCCACCTTGGGATTAAGTATTAAATGACTGCTACGGACATACCATAGGTCTGCCTATAGAAAGTATTAAATGGCTAGTGAATTATCTAATAAGGTCAACTAGATAGTAACATGGGAGTCCGACATGAGAGTTCTAAATGGTGTCGTGCTCCTACTTTAACCTGGTATTAAGTGACTGCTTGTTATCTCTCGCCTTATGCGGGCCATGCATGAAAGACAATAGCCTTAAATTAGTAGGACTTGTAGCTAGTGCCCTCTAATTTATATTAGTACAGAGTAAACCACCAAGTAAGGCATTAAGTGACCGGTGGGTCCACCTTGGGTCTTAAGTGATTGAAAGGATCCAACCCTTACCTATTTTTGGTAGTAGGGTCTTAAGTGGCTATATAGAAAATAATTACCTCCTTATGGTATAGTGAGTAGTTGAGAGCCCATATTCTTAGTTTTTCGTAATTGGTTGATGGTGATTTAAAGGCTTCATAATTATGCGTAAACGTTCTATCTTTGTATTGCGATATCGTTGTGTTTGGGAAACTATCTTGGGAATGGTAGTTTGTCGTTGTGTGTAAATCATCACAAGGTTAGATTAGAATTACTAGCCTTTTTAGACATATGTTTTGGTTCTGACCAAACAGGATACATTTGTGTATTGTAGATAGTGTTATAAATTTACTACTCACCAGGACTTGTTGTTCGGATCCCCTTCCTCATAACAACTCTTTGGTTTAGCTCGGGGAAGATAGGTCTTAACAGGTGTTTAGTTGTGTTTTCGGTCCTCTTTAACTCATGCTCGGTATCAATGTGGCGATATGCTTTAAGCAAGTCTCTTTAGTCGGTATTAGTTATTTTATTCTTTTTTCTGTTGTGAGTTAGTTTTATTATGCTTATGCTCATTATTTGCAGGTACCAGATTTACACTCTCCATTTTGGATAGATTTGAGTTTCAATTTTTATCGAAATTCGGGTTTGGAAAAGTGTGGTAGTGTTACACTCACAATGAAGAAGAACTAGTGTCCCCTCAATATCAATCTTATAAACATAAAAGTTTGTTGTCTCCTCCAATTCAATGGCAGTCTTATAAGGGAAAAATGCTCATTAATTCTAAATAATGATCTTATGAACCTCTAATAATGGAATTATTTTGTATGGATCCATGGCTTTACGAAGAGAAAATTCTTGGATTGAAAGCTTGAAGTATAATCAATAAGAAGAAAATTAAAGCTTATGATTCTGATAATTAGAGTATTAATCCATTCCATATTGGATTAACTCCTTTCTTCTCCTTTGAGAAAACCATTGGAAATGATAATAACTTGTTCACTCCATGGGAAAATCCATTCAGAATTAATCTATTGAAAATATATTCGAAAAAGGAACGATAGAGGATTATGAGGCCTTCGATCAAAGATGACAATCAAATACAAAGGAACCTTTATAATTCTAAAATCACCAAGGAGTACCGGATGGAAAACTAAGAGTTGAAACTGAATATTTTCCAAACAATGAACCTCAAAAGGATTCAAAGAGGAAAATAATCGGATATGAAACTCTAATGTCGAGCCCTAACAAGTTAGCACTCAAACTTATTAAAAATGATTTTAACTCTAGATTCCTGAAAGAATGCAACCATATCACTTCAATCAAGAATATCTACTTTTTGACCAAGGAAGAATTAAATTACTGGCCTTTGAAGAAGAAAGTGCCAAATTATCAATGGAATAAAGGGGAATATATTGTCACTATCATATGATAAATAGACACGAGATAAGTAACTATAGAGTCTTAGAAGAAATGATTATTAGCTTATTCAGAGAAGGGAAATTAAATAGAATTGTAAAAGAGTAATTGAAATGATTCAATAAAATTTCATTTTGAGTCAAAGAAATCACTTGGATAAATGAGCAAAGAAATCTACATCACAATAAAATAATATAATTCCATACTTAAGAGATTCTACATGGTTGGGAATGAAATTCTCTTTTATTTCAGATTAAGTCCTTGATGTAATCAAGTTGCTCCTCAAAAGGGAGGAAGGATAAGCCTAGGTATGCGACTAGCACCCACAAAAGCCTTTGATCTGGCCGAGATAGCCTGGTAAAGCTGCCTCTTGGAAAGAGGAGGGGTAAACCATCAGTCTCGCATATAAGGCCTAGCTGATGCACCCACAATCCTTTGGTCTCGCTACTTTTGGGGCCTGTCCAAGGCGCTCTCTAGAGGAGGACAGGTAAGCCCTTAGTCCTGCCACTTAATGGCCTTGCCAAGGATCCAAATGCAGCATTCTCTGCCTATTCTCTTTTTAGAATAAGCCATGCCTCTTCTTTGTCTAAGTACGCCCTTCCTTTGATTTAAAGAATGAGCATGCCCGACCTTTGCTTATGGCTCATCCCACGAATGGGAACGAAAGCTTTAAAGGAGATCTCTTAGAGCATGCCCTTCCTCTGTTCGAAAGAAGAAGATACCCTACCTCTTCTATCAGGAAAGAAAATTTCAAAATACCGAAAGGGATCCATATTTTTATTTCAAATATTAGATAAGGATTTTAGCCTTTAACTATTTCCAAAAGTAGATTTATAGACTTCTATTATTTTAAGTACTCGATCTGGGTTTTAGGTCTTCTAATTAATTCTGAAAGAGGTTTCTGGTCTTCTGTTATTTTTGAAAGTGTATTTCTAAACTTTTATTATTTAAATACTTAAATCTTAGTCTCTAGTCTTTTAATTAATTCTGAAGGAAGTTTAAGGTCATCTCTTATTTCCAAAAGTGGATTTCTGGGTTTCTTTGATTAAAATACATAAACCTAGGTTTTGGATCTTCAAATTGTCATCGAAAGAGGTTTCTGGTCTTCTAATTATTTCCAAAAGAAGTTTTGATCTTATATTATTTCCAAGAGTGATTTTTTGGATTTCTATGTTTATAATACCTGAATCTGAGTTTTGGGTCTTCTAATTATCACCTAAAGAGGTTTCGGGTCTTTTAATTATTTCCAGAAGAGGCTTCGTTCTTCTATTATTTCCAAAAGTATATTTTTAAACTTCTAAATTTATAATATCTAAATCTGGATTTTGGGACTTTTAATTGTTTTCAAATGAAATATAGGGTTTTTATTAATACCTAAGTCTTGGTTTTGAAGGATAAAATTTTATATAGCCCGGGAAGGCTTTTGAGATTCTAGGTACCAAAACAGTGATTTCGAACCTTTAATTATTTTCAAATTAACCTAGGTTTCGAAATAATCACATAAATCATCAAGGACCTAATCTTAACCAATTTTCCAAATCAAATAATGCCATGTTTGATAAGATAATAGTCTATAATCTTGTTTATCAAAAAAAATAAGTGCGGTTTCTAATACTTGACTAATATTGTTATGAAAGATAACAAGCCTAGATATAGATGAAGTAAGCTAATATCAAATACAAGCAATGCAAGTTATAGGTATGTTCATTCAGAAGAAATAAAAAGCTAATAACTAAGTTTCATCTATGAAATTTATCAAGTTATTTACCTATAATATATTCAAAAAGTTTCAAAGGAAATGAAATCCTAAATATTCTAAAGCCTTTCCGACATATTCTTGAACATTGCAGGGTTTGAAAGGCGGTGAAGGAAAATACAAAGCCTATTTTTAAACTTTTATCTTTTTGCCTGATTTCATCTTTGTCATCAATAAATTTATTCCTAGCCTTGAGAGCATGGTTATAAGCTTCGTTTCTTTTTGAAATGAGTTTGTTTTCCATTTCATATTCAGCATTACACCTCTTTAGATAGTATATCTCCTTCTTCAACATCTTAGCCTGATTGATATAACTAAAGATATGACAGGCAATGTTGTCTTTTCCTTTATTCTCGTAAAATCTCCAAACATCATGCCTTAGCTTTTCGGTCCGGTCTCTCACCAAATTTTTATCCAAACCCTTCAGAGGGTTTGTTAAATAAGGATACTTATCTGCAGCTGTCTTTCTAAATCTGGTAGACTCATTTGGACTAGATATGACCATAGAAGGTGAAATATGAAAATTAGAAGCACCTCCACTTAAAAAATATAGTGATCTGTATGTAGCTTAACTATTTTCCAATTAGAATTATAAATCACAAATTTGATGAGCTTGATCATCTCATTGTCGAAGTTATTCAAAGGATTTGGATTTGCTAAACACTTTGCCATGTTTAAGGTTTCTTCTTGTGGTCTCAACTTGTACTCCAAATGCCTCCTCTGCTTCCTGAGACTTTGAACCAGAACATGTTAATCTTGAAATTTCTTAAAGCACGCCAGCACGAGTGAATTGTCAACAAATTTAGAAGAAATAGAATCGTCGGAGGCTCTTCTTTATTTGTAATCATCTATAGCTTTATCTTTAATTATTGAGAGTTAGAAAGGTAGACCTTTCAATAAAGTCATTACTGCTAGTCGAGAAACCTAATAAGAAAAGGCCATAAGTAGAGTCAATATTCTAAGGAAATACATTAATTCAAATCGAACAACATTCAAAGAGTCAAAACATCAACTCTAGCCTTATCTAATAAATTAACAGATAGAAAAACTGTTGAATCAAAAGTTGTCATGATGTTATATAGAGTAAGAACTGGAGGGGAACAGTTATTGTCCCATCCTTCGACTGGAGGGGTGCCTCGTCCACTAATCAGTTTTAAATGAAACGTCACAGATTCTTTAAGACGTTCCTCTTTCTCTTTTCCCATAAAATAAAAATGAAAGTGCAGGAATTACATATGTAGTTAAAGTAAATATCCAAGGAAAAAATACTGTGTCGATTTTTAATTTTTAATTTTTAATCAATTAAGTGTTTTCTCGATTGTCCCTTCGCAACTTAACAAATTTTGATAAAAAGTCCCAGGTAACTGGGATACTCGAAGTGATTTTTCTATAACAACACAATAGAATGATACTAAGAATACGAGCTTACCATGATAAAACTTTAGTATTAACCTATGCAGTTAAAACGTTCAGCGAGTTCAATGCGGTGAAGGTACAAAAAGTTATAGTGGAGATAAAGCGAGGAAATAGCAGGATATAGCAGATGACTCTAAAATAACATATAAAACATGTACTTAATGCTTTGAAAATATATAAATGATAAATATATCAAAAGCTAACATTCAATTTAATTATAATAATTACATTCTTAGTTTTAAATAAAAACATGTGCAAATATATGTAAATAAATACAAACTTTTATTTAGCTTAATATCATAGTATGTTCCATTCTGAATATATTTATTAAAGATTTCAATTATAAATTTATTTTTTAATTTTTATAATGTATAAATATCATTTTTAGTTCCTTTCGTTTGTAGAAGCTATATCGAGAATAACATAATATAGATGAAATAATAGGATATACCGAGAATATGGGAATATATCGGGGCTTAAAATGGAAAAGCTATATTAGAGGAATTTGGAAATAGTGTAGTGGTAGATATAGCTAAAAGATATAGCAGAGATATAGCGGGGTAATAGCGGGGAGTTAACTTCACAAGTATTAACAACATTCAAGCATTTAAACAATTCTAATATGATTCGTACAAGATAGAGTTTTAAACATTTCAGAAACAAGTTGTCTTTGTAGTATATGAGCTTTTCAAGAGCTGGTTAACCAATATCGAATGAACCCTTAGCAGATTCCAGGCGTCTCCGGGGTAGGGATCACTTCCTATTTCATTCAAATACCTTCAATGGGATCGCCTAAGCAAACCACTACTAAAGTCCCCGAAATATGAATATTCCACTGTCGAGCATCAATAGTAGGCCTTCCTTAGAAACCCCACCAAAGGGTTCCTCTCCTCGATCATCATCTAAAATAGGGTCATCAACTTCTTATTTTCCTCTCTTAGCCTTTCATTTTGAAGACATGTTGTTTTTAAGCGAGGGCCGGCTTCGTCACACTTGAAAGTCATCAATGCTTTTGTCAATCTAAATTACTTATTAGATAATTTATTATAATCTTTGACTTGTTTATCTAAGTCACCTTGTAATAGGTCTATCTCTGACAACCTTATGTTAAGTTTTTCTCTAAGTGAAGTTAAAGGTTTCCTATTTATCTAAAAATTATTCAAAAGGTCATTTAACCTATTACTAACAAAAGAGTTTTATCTGAAGTAAAGAAAAAGCATACTTGAGAAACACAAAGTGAAGGCTGGAGCATTATAACCTTTCCCTCATGATCTCTAGAATCATGAGCTTTTAGAAGATTGGGAAGATCAAGAGGCTCCAACTGTTTTTCGCCTTCGGCAGAAGTTTTAGATTTGCTTTTATCCATAGGTTTATCATCTTATAGGGGCTAGGAGACCTTGTCGCCATCTTCATTAGAGTGTTCTTCTTGACTGCTTTTAATTTCCACGGCATTTTGGCTACAGGTGCTCTCTTCGGCACCTCCACCTCCACTGTGGTGGTCATCATCATCATCGTCCTCTTATGCCCCCTCATATCATCATCGAGAGCATCCCAATCACAACGATCGTTATAATCAGATTTATCCTCATCAATTGTGGGGACTTCAAAAAACAGAAGTTTTGCAACATGATCTCCTTCGTTTTGCGGTGAAACCATTCCTTTTTGGAGGTCGTTGATCTTCGTAGTAAAGCTTTTGAATATCCGCAGATCCAATGAAGGGAAGACCAATTCAGGACATTTGTCTATATTATCAGAACACGCAACCAAGGTTGCTTTTTCGAAAATTAGCTAAATTCACAAGAAAAGTGTTTGTTAAAAAAAGTTGAATTTATGAATTTGATCAAGTCTGAATAATGATATGAGTAAAGACTTGAAAAGATGATTTTATTATATTGTAATGTTTGTTGTATCTCTATTACATTTACAAAAGAGAGCTTGCAGTAATTTAAATACAAAGATGGACAATTGGGCTTGGCTCAGAATGATACAAACTGTAATAAGGCTTTAGCCTATATGTAATAATAACGGGGAGGTGAATAAAGGTAATACCCGACACTTATGTATTGTGTATACTCATTTACTCTAACTCCCCCCCGAAACCTAACCCTAATTAGGTTTCCATGAGAAAAATAAATGGCGGCTCCCAATTGAAGAAATACTCTAATCGGTGACGGAATCTTCTAGTCAGGCCTCCACGACAGATGGATTGTGATGCCGCTTGAGTTCTTGAGCTTAGAAGGCTTCAGATCCATTGAGAGAGGTTAAATTGTAGGTTTAAAACAGACTCGATTAGGGTCTGTTATAAAACTCTAGCTGAACTTTATAGATCCAACACCGATTTGAGATGCACGAGAGATTAATCTGGTATGTAGATAATTCTGCTTGATCTTTTATCTGGATCTGCTGAATCAACATTAAGCTCTTCCTTCAGTCTAATGAAATTTGGTCCTAAGAGAGGTTTTGTAAGTATATCAACCTTTTGATGAAACAAAGGTATAAATCCTACTCTCAATTTTCCTTGTATGACTTGTTCTCTGATAAAGTACATGTCGAGCTCTATATGTTTTGTTTTTGAGTGAAGAATAGGATTTGAAGTCAATGAAATTGCACTAACATTATCACACCAAATTACTGCCTTTTTAGTTGACTTGATTCTGAGTTCACTCAACAATGATTCGATCCATAATACTTCTGCTGCAGCACTAGCAACACATCTGAATTCTGCTTCTGTGCTAGACCTAGATACAGTACTTTGTTTTCTAGCACTCCATGATACAGGATTTTTTCCTAGAAATATACAATATCCTGATGTTGATTTTCTGTCATCTAAGTCAGTTCCCCAGTCAGCATCAGCATATGCATTGATATTTAGAGAATTGCTAGCCTTTAGTGTAAGTCCATGATCAATTGTACCCTTTAGATATCTTAGAATCCTATTTACTGCTCTCCAATGTGTATCTAAAGGGTTTTGCATGTATTGACTAGCTTTGTTCACACTAAAAGATATGTCTGGTCTGGCTATAGTTGCATACTGTAGAGCTCCAATGATACTCCTATAAAATTTTGCATCTTGAATTGCCTCACCTCTATGTTTTGAAAGTTGATTATTGATGATCATTGGAGTTGGAAGTGAATTGGCTTTGTCCATTTTTGCCTTTAGAAGAATTTCAGAAATATATTTCCTTTGGCTAAGATGAATTTCGGCTTGTGATGTTTTTCTCACTTCAATGCCCAAAAAGTAGCTTAAATTCCCCAAATCTTTGATTGAAAATTCTGCATTTAATTTTCCTATGATAAACTCAACTTCAGATCTGCTACTACCTGTAATAATAAAATCATCAACATAAATTAGAATAAAGGTAGTATCAGTATTAGTAAATTTTGTGAAAATTGAGTTGTCAGATTTTGTAGAATTGTAGCCATAGTTGACAAGTGTTGATTTCAACTTGTCAAACCAAACTCTGGGTGCTTGCTTCAACCCATAAATTGCTTTGCTGAGCTTGCACACCAATTTTGTGTTGTTGTCATGACAGAATCCTTCAGGTTGTTGCATAAACACTTCTTCCTGCAAATTACCATTCAGAAAGGCATTATTAACATCTAATTGTCTGATGTTCCAATTTCTACTCAAGGAAATAGTCAACACTATTCTAATAGATGAAGGCTTCACAACAGGTGAAAAAGTTTCTGAAAAATCAAAACCATACTGTTGTGAATATCCTTTTGCAACTAATATTGCCTTGTATTTAGAAATTGAACCATCAGAATTTCTCTTTAATTTATAAACCCATTTACAACCAATTATATTTTTATTTTCTGGTTTTTCAACCAGTGACCAAGTTCCTTTCTTAATTAAAGCATCATATTCTTCTTGCATGGCTTGCTTCCAATTTTCACATTGGGATGCTTCATAGAAAGTAACTGGTTCATCCTGAATGACAGCATTATTAATATTTTTGGGTTTAAAAATACCACATTTAGCTCGAGTTAACATAGGATGCTTGTTAGTATTATCAGCAACTGTAGTGCCTTGATTAATATTCTCTGTTGAATCTGTGGCAGGTGTTTGAACACCTCTTACATTACTAGTGTCCTGACTTGATTGACTCTGATTGTCAACATTGTCATCAAAACTCTGCTCTTGACCTAGCCTTCTCAAAGGCACTGTGAGTTGAGAGCTAGTGGTGGTGCCTTCCATGGCTTGCTGAGGTGCACCATCACTTGTATTTCTTCAGGAACATCAGGTATAACAATTCTTGGATTTACCACTTTTTCAGTAGTTTTTATTTTCTCAGTACTAAAGGGAAATACCTTCTCATTGAATTTAACATGTCTGGATATAAATATCCTGCATGTACTATCTAAACATTTGTACCCCTTTTGACCGTTACAGTAACCAAGAAAAGTACATGAAGTAGATCTAAAACTTAATTTGTGAGTATTATATGGTCTTAGACAAGGAAAACATTGACATCCAAATACCTTCAAATGTTCATAATCTGGTTTAGTTCTAGTTAAAACTTCCTGTGGACTTTTAAAATTTAAAACCTTTGTTGGTAATAAATTTATCAAGTGAACAGCAGTATAAAATGCTTCAGGCTAGAATTTCAAAGGCATAGATGCCTGAGCAAGTAAAGTTAAATCAGTTTCAACTATATGCCTATGTTTCCTCTCAATTAAACCATTATGTTCAGAGGTATAAGGGCAGGTAGTTCTATGATTAATTCCCTTTTTTTCAAAATAATTCTTTAATGGTAAAAATTCTCTTCCACCATCAGTTTGCATAATACCCACATGCTGACCAGTCATATTTTCTACCTTATTAATAAATTGAATAATGGTATTACAAGTTTCTGATTTGGATTTTAACATATAAATCCAAGTAAACCTAGAATAAGCATCAATGAAAGATATATAGTATTTAAAACCATAATCAGAACTGATAGATGCTGGACCCCATAAATCAGTGGCAACAAGTTCTAGTGGTCTAGAATAACTTGTGTGTGAATCTGGAAATGCAAGTTTGTGACTCTTTCCCAGTTGGCAAGAGGAACATATATATGAGTCAGGAATTTTATCAATAGAAATATTGTTACTATTCAATACTTCTTTTACAATTTTGCTACTAGGATGTCCTAACTTGCAATGCCACAAATCAAATTTACTAGAATACTCAGAATCATTCATGTATGTCATCATACAATTTTTCTTATTACAAACTGGGTTTTTATGATCATTCAAGTCAAATCTGTACAACCCATTAAATTCTCTACCCTGCAAAATGATTTCTTGAGTTAGTATATCTTTGACAATGCAAGTATTTGGATAAAATTCAAAATAAACATTATTATCTTTAGCAAATTGGGAAACACTCATCAGATTCTTATTAATAGAAGGGACCCTTAGAAGATTTTTTAAAATTAATTCTTTGGGACCAAATAAACTTGCATTTCCAGTGTGTGTTATTTGTGCAATTTTACCATTACCCACTAGTAAATTTTGCATACCTTTATATTCCTTGTTGCCCAAGTTTAAATTGGCCAAATTACTTGTAACATGATTTGTAGCCCCAGAGTCTGGATACCAGCAATCATCATTAGCATCATCTGTTGAGGCTGATTTTGCATTTAACTCTTCTGATTGACTTTTATTGCAATCTTTCTGCACACTGACTAGATTTACATTGCTGCTGTTGCCTTGTTGTGAGGGGTTGTAATTAGAGTTATATCTGAAATAACATTTGTTGGCACTGTGACCAAACTTATCACATATTTGACATCTAACTCTATTGGTATTATTACCACTTCTTCCACCTCTTCTGCCTCCTCTATTTGCAGATCCACCCCTCTGATTATTATTAAATTGACCCCTTGAACCTTGATTTCTTTCTTGTTGTTTTCCCTTGTTGTAAGTATAGTTCACAGCCATGTTAGGGTTTAATACTTTGTTGTGTTCTACTCTTCCTTCATGTGCAAGAAGAGTTGAACACACAAACTGCAAGGAAGGGGTAGGATCCATGGTTGATATAATTGTCACAACAGCTTCATACTCATGATCCAATCCACTAATTATATACAACACATGCTCAGAATCAGAAACTTTATGACCTGCAGAAGCCAATTGATCACATAGATTCTTGACTTTAAGTAAGTACTCATTCATACTCATTTTATTTTTTCACATGGTCTACAACTGTCTTCTATAATGCATTATCCTAGCAGAAGATTGAGAAGTAAAATTCCTTTCTATTGTAGACCAAACTTCTTGGGCTGTTTTACACCCAATTAATTGAGGTAGGATATAAAAACTTATGGATGACATCATCCATGCACATATAAGACTGTCTTGTCTCTGATGAACTGCATATTCAGGATTTGATACAAGTTGATTATCTTTATCTCGAATGAACTTCGATGGAATTATCTTTGTACCAAGAATGTAATCTTCTAACCCATATCCTCTAATTGCAGTTTCTATTTGTAATTTCTAGAGTAAAAAGTTAGCCTCATCAAGCTGAACAGAAATAATTTGGCTTTGTAGTTTGATAATGGCCTTCATCAGGTCATTAACAGGATCACCAGAAGAGGAGCTCTGTGCACCTCTAGTGACAGAACCTTGAGGAGTGGTATCTCCTTCATTTGACATGGTGAACAAAAGAAAGATCACAGAATTTGTAAGAGAAGTTTAAAAAACAGACAATCTTGAATTGAGAATCAAAGAAGACACTCAGGTGAGAATATGAAGCTATCAAGGAACTCAGGTGATGAATACTTGCAATTACCCTTTTTAAATAGGGATAACAATGACTGATGAGTTTCTTCTGATTGCACTTGTTTTCAACTGATGTTTTTCTTGAAATTCTTGATCGATTTTCTGATCAAATTTTGAACTTTCTCTTTACAACAGCTATTCTTGATAAACTGATGCAGCCAGAATGATGAACTGAGCATGGCACAGTTTATCAGAAAGAGCAACAACTTTCAGATGATAAGATCTTTGATCTTGGATGAAAGGAGTCCAAATGATGAAGCCTTTATGATGGACAATATATTATGATCAATCTTAAAACAGATGAATCGGAATTTTTCTTTCAGAATTTTCAGGATCTAATGCTGTCAAGCACAAAGATCCGCTCTGATACCAAGTTGAATTTATGAATTTGATCAAGTCTGAACAATGATATGAGTAAAGACTTGAAAAGATGATTTTATTATATTGTAATGTTTGTGTATCTCTATTATATTTACAAAAGAGAGCTTGCGGTAATTTAAATACAAAGATGGACAATTGGGCTTGGCCTAGAATGATACAAACTGTAATAAGGCTTTAGCCTATATGTAATAATAACGGGGGAGGGGGGGGGTGAATAAAGGTAATACCCGACACTTATGTATCGTGTATACTCATTTACTCTAACTAAAAATAATCAACTTTTGATGAGCCTTCTCTTGATGAGCCTCCGGCAATATTAAGGTTAGGCCTATATTTTGGTTAGAAATGACCTGTATAGATTTTTCCTTTTTAGAAACAATAACATCACCGAAACTAGTCAATTTAACGCTTCGTTTCTCGCAACGGTCAAAGTAGAGATTTGACCATTTGAGGCTTGATTCTCATCCTTAAAATCTTTCAAATTTCAGAAGTGTTTTCTTGAGAAGAGAACCAACTCTTAATAAACTGAAAGAGAGAAAGGAAAATCACAAGTATATTGCAAAACTGATAATGAAAAATATATATAAAAAAGAAATATACCAAAAGTTGTTGCTTAATGATGGCTTTTTAGTCAGAGGAAGAACTGGATGGTATCTTCGAAGAAGTAAACGAAGGAGCAATGGCACACAAATCAACCTCCGGTGGTGGTGAAGCCAAGGAATAAGGGGAGAACAGTACAATTTCCTTTGCATATGATCCAGGGAAGAAGGGTAGCTAGAGAGGTTAATATACAAGATGGGATCTGGTCTTACAAGGGGAGCTCCTATCAAAGTTTCTACTTTATAAATAAGATGGGTACTGATCGTGGATGTTCTTGAGGTCTTCATAACAACTGTGGAACCCTCTCCCTCTCCTTTAGATATGGAGGTAATTAGACAATCAACCACTTAGGCTTTCTTCGGGAACGACCCTTCGATGAGATAGCATCAGTTAATTCTTTTTGGGCTATGAGCCCAGATTTGTAAATGGTTTGCATAAAACCCAACTTCTGAGACAAAGAGGGTGGATCACTAGAAATTAGCACGACAGATAATGCATTAGAGATGGAAATTTAATCAGTAAAGAATAGCTATATAACCAAATAAGCACTATACATAAACGTTAAAAATCCAAACTTACCAGCACTATCGAAGCTGATAAGAGACACAAAGGAGAAGTTATTTGGATCTCCCCACATAAAAGTACAAATTCCCTATGAAGAATGGTGAGCTATCGAGGGTTTCTCGAGAACTCTTTGGTAAGGAGGAAGGATAACATGTTATGTGAGAAAAATGGAGATTAATAGAGTAGTCCTCTTCCCAAGGCTTACCGAAGCCACCTTCAGTAAATCAATGACCTCTGTTTTTTCAACCCTAGGACTTTTTGGAAAAGTACCTACAAAAATAATAATCAAAATGACAGTAAGCTTTTATAATAAAGGAAATTACAAAGGGTATGCAAAGACGAAAAATTAAAGGCAGATACCAAGGTCAGAGAATGCTCTAATAATGCCATGGGGCATCAAACATAGAAGAGCTGATCCAGTCCTTAGACTTGTTAATGCCCTTATCGATCATCTTTTTAGAAGGATTATCTCAAATAGTCTGAGGATTTACCTTCACCAAGTCAACCAATTGTATACCAAGACAACCAATTGTTCATGAGCAAGGGCAGTCAAATAGGGGCCAATCGATTCCGCAGACAAGACATCCAAACCAAGTCGATAAGCATATGCATTGGGCGAGAGCAGAATCAAGGCAATGTTAAGAAGATGTTGAAGAAACCGAGATATGAAACCTAGGATTGAGAAGAAACCACCCTACCAAATATGGATGATGGTGTAAGCAAAGAACCCTTCGGTATGGTTATATAAAGTATCTTCTGCACTAGGACAAATAACTTCGACTCCTGATATTCCAAAGTCCATAAAAATCACGTCGACCTTCTTTTTTGCATGAATGAAGGAGCATTTCAAAGTAGTGGCACTTTTCTTCGAAGATTCTTCCAGTTTGAGGGAAGAAGGTGCACCATGATTGGAAATAATGATGTTCAAACTAGATTTCTCTATCATTTTCTTCTTATCAACCATTAAGCTGGCAGGTGATATTATTCCACTGATGATAAAATAGTATAAAAGTTAAAAAAAAATTCTTGAAAGAAATTCCAATTCCTATTTGCTTCAAAAGAACCGAAGGTATGGAGGCAGACAATAAGTGCATGCCATCCTGACTAATTCCACACCTTCAAATGGGAAAAAGAAACAGGAAAGTATATGATTTTCTATAGAGTCTAAACCATCAAAATACTTGTAGTTAATTCAAAAGGTTGGAAAATCCTTCGGCCATATTGAAACCATTTGGTTACCTCCATAAATCATTTTATTATATTAAAACCTTGAACTAAGGCTTCTTTTATAACAAAGTTCGTAAAGGGGTTTCAAAAAGGTAAAAAGGGTTCTATTTCTAAGTCAGTATACTACTTCCTAGTTATTATACTATTTTTATTATACTGTGGATTTTGGTCTAAACCCATTATCTAAAAAAATAAAGATGTCAAATCTAACCGAAATTAGACTAAGCAAATCGGGTCGAATAAACAAAAAAACATTTCAAATTTTTAGGAAAAATTATATCGAAATCCAGAATCAAATCTAATCTCAATTAGATCCATGAACATTTAAAGCATTTATGGCAAATTTTCGAACTGTTAAAATCAATTTGGTTCCAAATTACAAAATGAAAACCATAAATTTAGAACCTTAGAACTGAATAATTTACATCGATTGTGAAATCAAAATCTAAAATAAAAGCAGTTGATTAATTTAATTGCAATTGGAATAGACTACAACAATTTTCACCTTTTGAAAGTTTGATTCTTACACTCAATTTTTTGTTGCAAATGTAGGTAAATAAGAAGATGAAATGGACGAGATATTTATAGAGAAAAGTCAAACAAAGGCAGTTGTTGGATCAAATCCGATCTCCTATATTTTAATACTAAAAGGTGAAAAATACTCTAATGTCAAGCTTACCATCTTCCAACTTTTACTACAATTCCATCCAACTTAACTTGTGTTGTTAAAAGGAGGAGTCATAACAAAAAATTTAGATGAGTGAAATATTTAGGTTTGCTTTTATCTATATTTGGCAATATGAGTACCATCAAGGGAATGTCTAAGGTATTAGCACATATAACACGTAACATGTAACTACTCATTTATATGTTTAGGAAGGAGGCAGTCACTTACTTGTTATCTCATAAAATAAAGCGAAAGATAGTATGCAGTCACTTACTACTTGGAAGGCATGAGACATCTTATGTGACGACCTCCCATAACTCTTGCACTTAACAAGAGGAGTAATGCGCTGAAAGGTGTGCCAGGAAGCTATGGACGATCATTAAGGTAGAGATAATACACGCAGAACCTGTCACATAACTCATAGCGCAAGGATAAAATATAATAGAACATATACAACATGCAATAATAGTAAAGCAAAATTGAGCAGAATCTTGAACTTTTCATATCAATGTGAGTTATCCATACAACACAGGAATACCATAAGAGTCTGTACAAAGTGCCTCACTACAAGTCACTTAGAGAAAACATCGAACAGTGGAAAACAAAAAATAGTATATAGTAGGAAATAATACGCTTGCCTCCTGCTCGTTATCACTCAGCAGCATCGTCTCATCAAGATCAATCACCTGTCACCTACCACCTAGTCTACCCATCCACAACATCATGGATGAACAACCCAAGGTAATAAGAAGAAATATAAAACCATGAGTCAGACAACAGTCTTAATGAGCGATAAAACAACTATCTAACATCATCAATAGAGTAAATGAGAATAGGAAAATTAATCAACTAATCTACCAACATCAACAGAGAAGAACCCAAACCCGTTATTCCCACATCGAATAGTGATAGCCTTTACAACAATCAAGTAGAAACAAACAACACATTCATGGCAATCAGTTATCAAGCATAGATCATCCGAATCGATATCGACATCTCCCAAGCACAAGCTCTTAAGGCCTAAACCAACATCAAACAAGCACCCAAGAGAAATCTCCTTCGACGTAGAATAATCTTCCCAAGACGATACAAGCAAAACAATCATCATCCATGACTCTGGCTATCACCGCCAATCCTGCCTTGAAACCATCATTAAACGTATGACTGACTATATTGTAATTCCATCGGTCAAGGGCTAATGGTAACCCCGGTTCTAGCAAAAACTCCATACTCCTTTCGTCACAAAGTATCTTGGCCTTTCGTCGCTACCCAGGGAACTCGACTAATCATCTAGTCTTTTGGGAGTCCCTATTATACCCCTGCTTTGAGTCCGCTAGAACCTATGATAACGATAATTCCTCAGCCTTCTTTATCTTTAGTCGTCATCATCGACAACCATTAACAAGCTCAAATCATCTTGAGCAGCCATTATCCACGAGCTCAAGTTACGCTTGAGTAGTCTGCGTATTTATTGCATTTCTCCAATCAACGAACACTTCATATCACTTCGAACATTTCTCCCTGTATTCACCTCAAAGCCACGTCCATTCTCGAACCAAAATAATCATCACTTTTGGTTGACATTCAATCCATAGCACTTCGACCTTATTGCTATGAAAAATGACCCATAGCAAAAAAATGACCCATAGTCGGAAAAAACGACCTATAGTTAAAAATGACCCATAGACAAATAAACGACCCATAGATAAAAACGACCCATAGCCAAAAATAACCCATAGCCAGGAAAAAAACGATCCAACTCCATTTCATGCTCCGCAAGTCATGGTCCATACTTCAAACGACCCGACCTAGAGCGACCCGACTTCAAATGACCCAACCTTATGCCACGTTTTCAATCATCATTTCTTGCTTCTCAAGCCATGCGACACATGCAAAATGACCCATCAAAAAAATGACCCGACCCTAGATTTGACTAATCTATCTCCAGTCTCAATCAATCCATCACCAAACGACAATGTCGATGCAAACAACTCATCTAAATCATCCAATTCAACCATACATGCTTTATGAAATCATCAACAACACTTAAGCGACAATTATTCATCAAACAACCATATGAAACTCACCAAATCATGATAAATCAATGAATAAACAAAAACAATGGATCTAAACTTGCATAAACATATGAATTAACATCATAATTACCAATTTAAGTTTCTAGATTAGATCCTATGGTGATTCAAATGAAAATATATTTACCATGATGTAGATCTAGGTGAAAACAACTTGTAAATGATGAAAATAAGAACAAACAACCCATATACTTGATTGAATCCGTGTGAGAGATGCTTATCACTCACAAAATCCTTAAAATAACTTGAAATCACTAAATTCCCAATCCAGAAACTAAAGAATGATATTCAAACCTCTCAATTCGATGAGATCTCCTTTCACTTGATGTAGATCTTGCTTTGCTTGATGTAGATCTTCAATCTTCTTGCGTAGTCTAGAATTTTAATGGAGAAAAGATGTGTTTGATTGAGAAAGGAGGATCACGAGCTCAACCAAATGAGAGAATGAAGAAAGTAAACTATTCTCCATACCTCTACCCCTTATTTATAGCCTCTAACCACCAATTTAGCCCATTAATGACAAGCAAAACCTGCTTAGAAATTGTGTAGCACTAAAACAGCGATTTCTCCCAAACCGTTGAACCAAATCGTTAATGTGACCACGCTATGGAATTGGAGACATCATTTCCTTTCCAGTGAAATCGATCTCAGCACCTGATTCGATCCCAGTCAATAGTTATGCCCTGTTCAAAACTGAACGGGGAAAACGTCTCAAATAAAATTGATAAAAATTATAGACATGTCTCACATCTCCATGAATTACATATCAAAATATGATAATGATTCGACCCTCGCGGAATTAAATAAAAATATTTTATGATCTTCCGATATGTAAAATTCGGGCTGTTACATTCTCCCTCCCTCTAGGAATTTCGCCTTCGAAATTCCAAACAAACACATGCAACCATAACAATTCTGCATGCCTACCATCCATGAGAAGTCAATTTTACCATCCAAACTAGCATCCATCAAGCCATTCATCCATAGTCTTATCTTAGCACGTGGAATTCTACTAACTATAGTACAAGCTACAATGATATAAGGTGGCACAACATTAATGGGTCATACCGGCGAAGAGTTCTGGATGGATCGTCATCATACTCTCTTCTGTCTCCCACGTACAATCATCATCATCCTTACTCCATTGCACCTTGACTAGCTTAACCATCTTCCTCCTAAGTTGTTTCATGTCATTCCCCACAACGCGAAGCGGCTTACGAGATTTCATAACTACAGACTCGACTTCTAGGTCTTCGTATTGTTATGGAGATACCACCACATTCGAGTCATGCACACACTTCCGTAGAAATGACACATGGAAAACATTATGTACACTCGACATCTTCTTGGATAACTCCAATCTATATGTGAGCTTTCCTATCCGCTCGATTATCAGAAACAGTCCAACAAACCTTTGAGCTAACTTTCCTTTTCTTTTGAATTGAATAACATTCATCAATGGAAAAATCTTCATGAAAACCATATCGCCAACGTCAAATTCCAAATCTTTTCGACGCTTGTCAGCATAACTCTTCTGACGATCTTGGGTTGCCTTCATTCGTTGTCGAACAATCTCGATACAATCCGATGTTTCACTAATCATCTCAGGCCTAAGTATCAACTTATGTCTACTCTCTAACCAACATGCCAAAGAATTACAAGGTCTTCCAAACAACGTCTCGTATGGTGTCATCCTAATTCTTGACTGGTAGTTGTTGTTGTACGCAAACTCAACTAAATGTAGATGGTCTTCCCACGATCCCCCGAATTTCCATACACAAGCTCTCAGGAGATCTTCCAAAACTCGGTTAACCTTCTTGGTTTGACCATCGGTTTGGGGATGATAAACTGTACTTAAACACAACTCGGTTCCCAAAGTCTCATGCAAACTCTTTCAAAAGTGACATTTTGAAAACTTAGCTCTCAACTGATGCTTCCGCAAGATTTCCAAAACAACTCTCAAGTGTGTCTTATGCTCTTCCTCATTCCGAGAGAAAACCAGAATATCATCCACGAACACAAACACAAAATTGTTCAACTGATCCCTGAACACCCTATTCATAAGATCCACGAAATATGCTGGCGCGTTAGTCAACCCAAATGGCATCACAACCATTCAAAGAAATCTGATGGTGTCTTAAAAGCAGTCTTCGGCACACTGTTCTTTGCCACTCTCAACTGGTGGAATCCCGTTGCCAAATCCATCTGAGAAAACACCTTAGCCTCGTGAAGCTGATCGAATAAGTCATCTATCCTTGGCAACGGATACTTATTCTTCTTGGTCACCTTGTTCATCTCACGATAATCGATGCACAATCTTAAAGATCCATCATCCTCGGTTGCAAACACAACTGGTGCACCCCATTCGGATACACTTCTCCGAATAAACCCTTTTCCCAAAAGGTCTCATACTTGCACCTCTAAATCTCGCTATTCCTTAGGCGCCATCTGCCTAAGAGGCATGACGATAGGTCTAGCACCTTCGACCAAATAGATTCTGAACTCAATCTCGCGATGCGGCGAAAACCCTTAGACCTCGTCAAAGACATCTTTAAACTCACTTGTGATCGGCACCGATGACAAGTCTTCTAGTGGAATCACAAGTAAATAAAAATAGCTCATGAAGACACCATTTTTGGGCTTACCTCGAATCATATTCATTCGCCCTTCCACATTCCCGACTGTCATCTCCAGCTTCTCACAATCCACTTTTACCGCATACCTCTTAAGCCAATCCATACCCAAAATAACCCCAAACACAGCTAAGTTCATGAAACACCCCACCTCCGTTAAGGTCACTCACAAAGGGGATGCCTTAACTTCGGCGGAGCATTATAGTAAAGGATACAGATAATTTACAAGACAGACATGTAAACAGCGAAAAAAAACTAAATTTATTTAATAAGTACGTGGTTCAGTTAAAAACATTACGACAACTGTCTCAAACCAACTTCCAAATTATTACAACAAAATCTCTGTCTTGAATTAAAAATATAAAGAAGCATTAAAACAAAAGTAAGACAGCATAAATCCCTAATAAGAGAGTATCCAAAGCCATAGCCCAAGGAAAAAAGTTCCAAGCAATACATCTACTCTCTTCAAGCTGGAAATGATTCGATCTAAGCTGAAGTGTTCCCTCCCTATGGACCTGGAGGGAGAAACGAAAGAAAAGAAGACGAAAGAAAATGGGTTAGACATGAGTCAGGTAAGTCCAGTGACTATTTAGTATGTAAACAAGGAAAAGGGTTATGACATGAATAAACTGAATCTAGGACAACACCCTAGAAATAAGATAATAAGGCTGAATATGCTATCACACTCATTTCACTTCTCTGCACCACCTAACTAGTGTCCCAACTAGTAATCTATATAAAATGATCATATTGTAATGTGATCCCAATCCCCGCAATTGTGGTAGCCTTCAGGTGTACATCTATCGTGAGGATTCCACCTCAATCTGCCTAATTGCCATGAACATGTTAGATGTACCCTTACTACCCTATCGATCGGCTCCTTACTCGTATTAATTTTTCCTTGTGTCTGTGTAAATCGGCCCTCTCTTGTGTGTAGATACCCTGTGCTGGTCCCACCATAAGGTGTATCAATCCTTATTATAGCAACCTGACACGATTCAAGATGCACAGTGTATAACTACTGGTACCCAGTGTCTGCTTTCCCACTCCAGAGTACGTGCATGCCCGTAAATCGTCGGAACCTACACTGACGTACCCCCTGCCGCTGTTTTGACCGCTTATAATCAACCTAGTAATCGTGCCCCACCCTGCCTAGTTTAGGGTACCATGATACATCTATGTGGGTTACTACTGAAATGGGTCCCCGTTACTAGGTTTTCCTATTGGTTAAGTTTGTGGGCCTATATTTACTAATATTACCCATTAACCCGATATGTACTTAACCCTCCCTCTGATTCAAGCATGTTTATTTAATGGTTAAGTTTGTGGGCCTATATTTACTATATTACCCACCAACCCGATATGTACTTAACCCTCCTACTGATTCAAGCATGTTTATTTAATGGTTAAGTTTGTGGGCCTATATTTACTAATATTACCCACCACACTTGTTATGTACTTAACCCTCCCGCACATTATGCCATATTGGTTAAGTGTTGTCCATTCATGTTAACTTAACCCACCCATTCATCATGTCATGTTGGTTAAGTGTTTCTTATTAACTTAACCCTCCTCACTTATCATGTTTAAGTGTCATCAATCAATTCAAGTTACTTAACCCACCTACTTGTCATGTTACTTTGGTTAAGTGTTGCCTTCTGGTGTCAACTTAACCCTACCACAAATCAAGTTATATTGGTTTAGTGTTGTCCTCTTGATTTAACTTAACGTTACCACAAATCAAGTCATATTGGTTAAGTGTTGCCCTCTCGTTTTAACTTAACCTTACCACAAATCAAGTTATACTGGTTAAGTGTTGCTATCTTGATTTAACATAACCTTACCACAAATCAAGTCATATTGGTTAAGTGTTTCTTATTACTTAACACTACCCATTCATAATGCTATACTAGTTAAGCGTTTCCTATTAACTTAATCTAGTCATTCATGTTATATTGGTTAAGTGTTCCTATGAACTTAACCCTAGTCATTCATCTTGTTATATTGGTTAAGTGTTTCTTATTACTTAACCCTACCCATTCATCATGCTATACTGGTTAAGCGTTTCCTATTAACTTAACCCTAGTCATTCATCTTGTTCATTAGCATTAATTGATTTATTAATGCACCAACCTCTCACGTTAGATATGTGTTGTTGTGGTTACTAGATGTGTCGGGCGGTTCCGGGCAGTTTTACACCACAACTCAATCTATCCTTGGGTTTTTCTTGGGCATGATGCACTATCCTCTCACATTAGATAGGTGTTGTTGTGGTTACTGGATGTGCCGGGCGGTTCCGGACAGTTTTACACCACAACTCAATCTAACCTCGGGTTAGGCTTGTTCGTCTTTTACTTAATTTACATATTTACTTTTCATATTTATATGTAATTTTTCCACAATTAGTGCCATTCAAGCCATGCCCGATTTTTCCTCTAAATCATATTCAAGATTTTTGGTATACAAATTAAACCATTTTTATGCTACTAATCATTCATATATTTATGGGCCAAATTATGCCGATAATATAAATTAAAGATTTTTCCCAACGTTACCCCCGTCATACGTTCGCAAAATTCACATAGAATGTTAGGCTCGTAACTTAGCCTAACTTATATACAAAAAGGAAAAGAAGGGAGCATGTACCATTCACACAACATAAAATAATAAGGATCTAACTAAACATGTGTCATGTAAATGTGGCATAAAATAATGAACTTGCATTTTTGGATCCAATTAACATGAGTCTAAGCATATGAAATTACTCAAATCCAACTAGGCATGTAAATGTAAACTTTTATTTTGGGTCCAATGAACATAAACCTTAAGCATATAGAATTACACAAGTTCAACTAGACATGTAAATGTGAACTTTTAATTTGGATCCAATAATCATGAATCTTAAGAATATGGTTTTACACAAGTTTAACAAGGCATGTAAATATGAACTTTAATCTTGGATCTTCATAGATCTACATGTAAATCTAAACATAATACATGTCTTGGCCTAATAATTTGCATATAACATAACATGAATGAATCACCAATTTTTCATGATTGGTTTACATCAACATAATAACCACGTAGCCTAACAACTTGCATGTAACATAACATGAATGAATCACCAATTTTACATGATTGGTTTACATCAACATAATAACCACATAGCCTAACAACTTGCATGTAACATAACATGAATGAATCACCAATTTTACATGATTGGTTTACATCAACATAAAAACCACATAACATAACAACTTGCATGTAACATAACATGAATAAATCACCAAACTTTACATAATACATGATTGGTCTAACACCAACATAATAACCACAATAATCTCATAAGCATATACGATAGCATCGTTACAAGAATACGCTTGAATCAACATCATCATTATCTTACAACTAGGAATAACACTAGTTTTCATTTTATTACAAATCATAACTTTTAATCGTTCACATCTAAATAATAATAGGACTTACAAACAAAAGAAAGTCTTGTTTTCTGGGATCTGTTTTCTGAATTTGAAAAGCAATCCCTTGAAGAGGACTATCAATTCTCTAAGTTAGTTTTGATTCATAGCTTTTAACTTGTTTTCAAATTGAAGAAGAAATGGTGGCTAGGCTAGAACGATCATGGACAGCATGGTGGCTCCTTGGAATGAATTTGTGCGATTTAGGGTTTGAGGATTTGGGTTGCTTTTATAGAAGTTTAATCTTATGTGAGCCGTAAGATCATTTTTAGGAGCAATCACAACCGTCCATACTAGATGGAGTTATCCAGAATTGCCACCTGAGCCCTAGTGACTCAGCAATAGGTCAGAAAGGACTCAGCAATGAGTCAGAATCGTCTCAGATTTGGATCTGGGGGAGGGGGTAAGTCGACCCCTAGGTCGACCCCGAGGTCGACCCCCTGGTCGACCTATGTACCTAGGTCGACCCCCAGGACGAACCCCTGGTCGACCTGGTCTCTAGGCAGGAAATTTCCCGCTCAGCCTGCTTCGGGGTTTTTGAATTTCGAAACTTAAATTTTGGGCTGGTTTTATTATTTAAATCCTTGAATCTTCTGAAGGTCATAACTCCTTCATACAGAGTCCGATTTACGCAAACTCAGACTCTATCTCAAGCAGAATTCCGAGACGAATGCAATGGCGTAACCTGTTTCCCTTAATTTTTCTTTTAAAAATTAAGTATTCTTTAATTAGTTCTTTTAATATTCTCAGAAAATACGGGATGTTACATTCTCCCCTCCTTAAAGGATTTCGTCCCCGAAATCTTTAAGTTAAGAAAAATGCATATCCTAACATCCAACATCCATCTACTCAACCATTTAATCACAGGCGTCCATTGTCCTTAAAAATATTTCTAATGCTTTCATGATCATATGCATAGTGTGTGTACATGTCCTTATCTAATGCAAAATCAGGCGGTCTACTGATTCAGTTGACCTCCTTAATTCGAATTATGTCAGTGCCATGAGTCCATCATGTATGCAATTATTCCTAATCGTACTTTATAACTTCTACATGAGTGCACAATTATTCATACAAATGCAAAATCCATATGATAACACATCAAGTTTCAGTTCATATATATAAAAATTCACTCATGCATATGCAATATTAAAGTGACTGAGCCGATCTAGTGCCTAATATATGCATCCACGAGCAACCACTAGCAACCACTTGCAACCACCAATCATAACATGTTTCAAACACATGTTTACATCCATTGGCTTCTACCTAAGGATTGAAGATATGACCTAGAGGATATACCTAAAAAGATAGAAACAAACATGCATAGAATTCCTAGAAAAAGAGATCAAGGATATACCCTCAAGAAAAAGGGTATGATGCGCGTGTCTTATCTTCAGTCTTCTACGTCGCGCCTTCTTGAGCTTCACTCCACTATACCTTAACTAATTTAAATTCACTTTTGCGAAGCTTCTTAACCTCCATTTCCAAAACTCACTAGTAAAGATAGGACCACGATCACTTACTATGCTAGAGGGTATCTAATGTAGTCGAACTATCCTTCCAAGATAAACAGGTGTGAGCCATGATACCAAGTGTATATACTAAGATGATTAGAAGTCTCTCCTCTACTTAGCTTATCCATCATGTCACAAATCTGAGGGTCTAAAGCTAAAGGTTGCTATGTACTTTTTACCTTTCTTAAGGTCAGTCTTACTTTAAGGTGCCTGCCACAACCATTTATTTCTCACATAAACCATCCTAGTCGAACTCGACATCCCTCAAGTACAAGCCCCAAAGGCCTAAACCAATATCAGACAAGCACCCAAGGAATACCTCCTCCGAATTAGGACGATTTATGTGAGATGATACTAGCAAAATAACCAAACAATCGAGCACTTAACCAACTATGACTATCCTCGCCAATCTTTCTCCAAAACTATCGTTGATCGCATAACTGGCTTTGCATTGTCAACTAGATATATGCGGAAGTCTATCTTGATTTTTAGGGGGGAAATCCCTAACCTAATCAAAAACATCTGCGTACTCATGGACTACTCTAATGGATCGCAAATCGTCAATAGATGCATCAAGTGATTCTAGGTAGCTAAGCCTAACTGATCCCCTCAAGATCGCACGAAAGCTTGAGGGTATTCCCAAGGCAAGCAAAAAGTCTAACTACCCTTGTTTCACAATTACTAGCTAACCAATCCATGCCTAGAATCAACCCATAGCCCATGAAACCAAAAACATAAGCATTACACTTAAACTAAATCCTTAATATAGATATTCTCAAATCCTTACAAACCAAAGATAAATGAGCCGAACCACCAACCGAATTTGAGAAAATAATGGTATCTTCTATCATACCAGTACTAAGGTGCAGAGACTCAACTACGGAAGCAGATATAAGCGAATGTGAAGCGCTGAAATCAAAAAGAGTACTAACAGGATGATCAAAAAGAAAAACTAAACTTTACTATCTTTCTCTCAGGTATGCTGACGGTGAAAGCATGCACTTGCCTTCCTGAAAATCCTGTCCTTTGTCCTCTAGGAAATCCTTGATAAGATGCCCTGCCTCACCATGCTGAAAACAACCACTTGTCTTTTACTTCCTATAATTAAATGACCCGCTATACCGTAGAAAAGATACTTCCTCTTGTTGCGGGATCTATTATTTCCTCCGCCCTTCTTATATTCCAATCCCTTGTTTGTGATTTCTTTCTCTTTACCTCCTTTGTGAACCATGTTGACAAGTCTTTCGAACGTTGCCTCCATCGCACGGGAAACCCTACAAACCTTGGAAGAGAATTAGTCGTAGGTGAAACTATTACGACTATGGATGGAAGTTGGGCACTTCTTCGCCCTTTGACAGGTGTCGTAGTCTCATCGAGCCTACGGAACCATGCCGCGATGAGGTTACCTCCCAGAAAGCCAGGAGCCCCGGAGACTCAGGAAAGAAGGGAACAAGGATTCAAACAGAGGATCTAATGATAGTGCTTATGGATTTGGGGAATATGCCTTTAAAACAAAACTTTTCTTTTGAAAATGCTTCTTTTAGAACCATTTTGAAAATAATTTTTCAAATCTTTTATCTGATCCGGTAACCTTCAGCTCTGATACCAAGTGAAACACCCCACCTCCGTTAAGGTCACTCACAAAGAGAATGCCTTAACTTCAGTGGAGCATTATAGGTAAAAGATACAAATAATTTACAAGACAGACATGTAAACAGCGGAAAAAAAACTAAATTTATTTCATAAGTACGTGGTTAAGTTAAAAACATTACGACAACTGTCTCAAACCAACTTCCAAATTATTACAACAAAATCTCTGTCTTGAATTAAAAACATAAAGAAGCATTAAAACAACAGTAAGGCAACATAAATCCTCAATAAGAGAGTATCCAAAGCCATAGCCCAAGGAAAAAGGTTCCAAGCAATACATCTACTCTCTTCAAGCTGGAAATGATCTGATCTAAGTTGAAGTGTTCCCTCCCTGCGGACTTGGGGGGGGGGGGGTGGGACGGAAGAAAAGAAGATGAAAGAAAATGGGCCAGACATGAGTCTGGTAAGTCTAGTGACTATTTAGTATGTAAACAAGAAAAAAGGTTATGACATGAATAAACTGAATCTAGGACAACACCCTAGAAATAAGATAATAAGGCTGAATATGCTATCGCACTCATTTCACTTATCTGCACCACCAAACTAGTGTCCGAACTAGTAATCTATATAAAATGATCATATTGTAATGTGATCCCAATCCCCGCAATTGTGGTAGCCATCAGGTGTACATCTATCGTGAGGATTCCACCTCAATCTGCCTAATTGCCATGAACATGTTAGATGTACCCTTACTACCCTATCGATGGGCTTCTTACTCATATTAATTTTTCCTTGTGTCTGTGTCAATCGACCCTCTCTTACGTGTAGATACCGTGTGCTGGTCCCACCATAAGGTGTATCAATCCTTATGATAGCAACCCGACAAGATTCAAGATGCACAATGTATAACTACTAGTACCCAGTGTCTGCTTTTTCCCACTCCGGAGTACGTGCATGCCCGTAAACCGTTGGAACCTACACTGACGTACCCCCTGCCGCTGTTTTGACCGCTTATAATCAGACCAGTAATCGTGCCCCAACCTGCCTAGTTTAGGGTACCATGATACATCTATGTGGGTTACTGCTGAAATGGGTCCCCGTTACTAGGGTTTTCTACTGTTTAAGTTTGTGGGCCTATATTTACTAATATTACCCACCAACCCGATATGTACTTAACCATCCCTCTGATTCAAGCATGTTTATTTAATGGTTAAGTTTGTGGGCCTATATTTACTAATATTACCCACCAACCCTATATGTACTTAACCCTCCTACTGATTCAAGCATGTTTATTTAATGGTTAAGTTTGTGGGCCTATATTTACTAATATAACCCACCCAACTTGATATGTACTTAACTGTAACACCCCACACCCGCTAAGGTCACTCACTAAGGGAATGCCTTAACTTCGGTGGAGTAATTTAAGTGAATATAGAAGAGAAAAATTACAACAAGACAGATATAAATAATACTTGTTAACTAAAACATCATTTCATTGCAGTAGAAGGTAAACATGTTTGGTTACAATAACAAAACCATAAAACAAGAGTCAAGTACTAAATATCCATCCTGATAAAAACATAAGTACATAATCCCACTACATAACTAATAGCCATAATAGAAAAGATAAGCTGAGCTTTACATCAACGGTCCAAGCTCCAAAAGATAGATAAAGCAATCTGATCAAAGCCCACTAGTGCTAGGCCCACTCTGAGAACCTGAGGGTTGGGAAAAAGATAAAAACAACGGGGTCAGACATAAGTCTGAGCGAGTCCTACAACTTTAACAATACAGCCATTAAAGTAATTAGGGTATGATATAAACTTGGTACGGTAACGACTGGGGATAAATGACTACACTAAGCAGCCAACTAGACATAGGAAGAACGAAGATAACGGTAAAGACGCATCTACCCACCCAAGGATAATTACTAAACTGCACCACACTAGTCATTCCTAACTTAAAGGTTGATCCCACCCAAGGACTTAGAAAATTTAACTAGTAGTTTCGTGTACCCCTAGCTGACCACATAGGTGCCGTCTGCCCCTATCTCCACTAGGTGTACCCACTACTCCCCAAGCGATCGGCTCCCTAATGTAGATACCCGTGCTGGCCCCACAGTGGGGTGTATCATTCCCCAAAGTGGCAACCCGATACCAACACTGATACACGACTTATACCTACACGATGCAACAAAGTCTTACCTACCAGCCCGGGTCCACACACGCATATGAAACCCGTTGGACTTGCGTTGCCACCGCTAACCTGTTTTGGCCTCTTATAGTCAAACCCAGTACGCGTGTCCCGTCCTCGACATGGGTCGAGCCCACAAAGATACATATGGGTTACTGGTTGAAATGGGCCCCCACAAGCTACCCACCTAAGCTTGCTCCCTCTAGTGTATCCCACTTAACCCTTTAATCATGTTTAATTACATGTTTCCACTTTGGTTAAGTATTCTAATCGTATTTTCTATTGCCACCCAAGGCAACCACTAGATTTCCACATGCCACCCAAGGCACCCACTTAACCCCTCATGCCCCACTACATGCTTATCTGGTTAAGTGTTTCTTAATTGATTAAGACCGTAACCTTTGTAAAGACCTCTCACATTAGACTGTCTTTTATGGCAGCTGGATTTGCCGATCGGGTCCGGGCAGCCTTACGCCATAACAGAGTCTAACCTCATGTCTTTACACTTGTTACATATTTAATTTATGCCTAAGACCTCTCACATTGGGCCAATCATTTGTAGCCGCTGGATTTGCTGGTCGGGTCCGGGCAGTCTTATGCTACAAAAGGGTCCAACCTCGTGTCTTAGTCGATTAATTACACCTAATTAATCACCCCCATACTTTGAATTAATTTTCCCTAATTAATTCCAATTTAATGATGTACATAATTGACTTAATTATGTCCATCCACTTATGGTATGCAACATCATACCAATTTCACCACAATTTTGTTAACATGAATATTAACCCCATCGTTCCCCACGTAATACGCTAACATGACATACTTAAAAGGGAAGATTCATCACAAATTCAATGGGTTCAACTTAGCATAACTTTAGCATCAACATGGGTTTTAAAGGTGTCAACTTGCATATATGACCATAGCATCAAACCCAACTAGCATATATAATCAACCCAAACTTGCATGAACCACATATGTCATAAAGAGGGTAACTTGCATAGATGTTCATGTCATAGACCTATCATAAAGGGATAAACTTGCATACATGTCATAGGTCTAAAAAGGGATGAACTTGCATATGTTACTCATATCATAAAAAGGGGTAAACATGCATATATATGCATGACATACAAAGGGGTAAACTTGCATATGTATGCATATCATACAAAGGTGTAAACTTGCACATGTTACTTGCATATAATCAAACACCAAACTTGCATAACATGTCATATATGAACTTGCATATAATCAAACACCAAACTTGCATAACATGTCATATATGAACTTGCATATAATGAAACACCAAACTTGCATAACATGTCATATATGAACTTGCATATAATCAAACACCAAACTTGCATAACATGGTGTCATAATGAATCAATGTTTATCATAGTGATTTGCATAACTAGCATCATGAACATATAGCATAAAACTTGCATAACTAGCATCATGGACATATAGCATAAAACTTGCATAACTAACATCATGAGCAAATAGCATATGATAACATAACTTGCATTGATCCACATTCATAACCATAACCTCATTACATCCTATCATAATTAGTTTAGCAATTGCTTGCTAAAGGCATAAAAACTCACAAATTGTTGATTAGCACTCCTATGAAGAAGATTTAGTTGCTAGAGTTGATTAGAAGTTGATTTGAGAAGCTATCTTCCTCTCTAATTTGTGGAGGCTCCTTCTAAGTTGCATTTTGACGGCATGATGACGTTGTATCTATTTTTAGTATGGATTAGGGTAGTCTTAGGGTGTATTTATAGATTTAGGATGTAGTTTAGGCCCTTAGATTAACCCTAGATTAGTTTAGAGCCATCAGATTTCGTCACCAGCCACCAAACACAGCCCAAAACCTGACCAACTCACTCAAATGGTGCACCAGGCAAAACTGCCCGGCCACCTGTGTCGACTCCCAAGTCGACTGGGCAGTCGACTTGGGTCCAGTTGTGTCGACTCCCAAGTCGACTCCCCAGTCGACTTGGGGTGGCTGGAGGGAATTTTCCCGCCCAGCCCGCCTGGCCTGATTTTCGAATTTTGAACCTGAAATTTAAATCTGTTTTGAATTTAGAATTTTCTGAAAACTTACATGGGCCATAACTGGGTCATACGGACTCCGATTTACAAAAACTCGGACTCTATTTCGCGTATTTTTCCGAGATGAACGCAATGGCATAGCCCGTTTCCCCTGATTCAGATCTTAAAATTTAATTCTGCCCTGATTTATATTATAACAAGTTATTCAACATACGGGGTGTTACATTCTCCCCTACTTAAAGGATTTCGTCCCCGAAATCTCTAAGTCAAGAAGAATGTATCCTACCGACCAAACAACCATCTACTAAACCATCAAACACTGACATCCATTGTCCTTAAAGTTTCTAATGTTGTATGAATATATGCAAAAAGTGTGTGTATATGTTCCATGTCTAGTGCAAAATCAGGCGGTCTACTGATTCAGTTGACCTCCTTAATGCAAACCATGATAGTGCCATGCATCCAATATGTATGCGAAAGAACCCTATCGACACATACTATTTCTACATGTGTGCACAACCATACACCAAGATGCATCTTCCATATGATAACACAACCATTATACATCCATTAATATAGCTACCTACACACAGTTATATGCAATATGCAACATGAAGTGACTGAGCCGATCTAGTGTCTAAAGTGTGTGTATATGCATCCACGAGCAACCACTAGCAAACACTTGCATCCATCAATCATAACATGTCTCAAACACATGTTTCAACCATAGGTTTACCCTATCTAAAGGTCAAAGGTACTAACGAGAGGACATACTAAAGATAAGATAAGTACTAGACAAACGATAAAGGAGAAGTTAAAAGACATACCCTCAAAAAGTAATGGGTACGGTGAACGCATCTTCACTTCTGTCTCCCAAGTAGCGTTGCTCTCATCATCTCCCCATTGCACTTTGACTAGTTGAACCTCTCTGTTTCTCAACTTCCTAATCTCTGACCCAAGGATGCGAGTAGGAGCTCGTCGAATCGTCGCATCACGCTCTACCTCCACTTCTCTAAGCAAGCTCGGCTCTACCACCTCTGCGGTCTCATGTAGGCACTTCCTCAAATGTGACACATGGAATACGTCATGTACACCACTATGTCTCTCGGGTAAATCCACTCTATATGCCATTTGTCCAATCCTTTCCTTATTAGGAAACGGTCCTACAAACCTTGGTGCTAACTTCCCAACGGACCCAAAGCGAACAACATTCCGTAATGGAGATACTTTGACAAAGACCATGTCCCCAACATCAAACTCAAGATCTGTTCTCCTCTTATCCGCATAAGATTTCTGTCTGTCTTGCGCCGCTTTCATCCTTCTTCGAATCAAATCAATCTTTTCCGAAGTCTCTCTAACCATATCGGGCCCAAGCAAGATCTTATCCGTAGATTCCCACCAACATGTAGGTGATCGACAAGGCCTTCCATAAAGAGCTTCAAAAGGAGCCATACCAATACTAGACTGAAAGCTGTTATTATACGCGAACTCCACCAATGGAAGATGCTCTTCCCATGTACCTCCAAAATCTAAGATACATAGCCTCAAAAGGTCTTCTAGAATACGGTTCACCCTCTCGGTCTGGCCGCCCGTCTGAGGATGATATGCGGTGCTCAAACACAACTGAGTCCCTACCGCCTCTTGCAAACTCTTCCAAAACTCGCTAGTGAAGATGGGATCTCGATCACTCACTATGCTAGAAGGCACACCATGCAATCGAACTATCTCTCGAAGGTAAACTGAAGCTAGCCATGGAGCAGTCCTCTTACTCTTCACGGGTATGAAATGGGCGCTCTTAGTAAGTCTGTCTACCACAACCCAAATTCCCGTATTACCCTTCCTCGACCTCGGTAATCCATCGATAAAATCCATTGAGACGCTATCCCACTTCCATTGCGGAACTTCCAATGGGTGAAGCAACCCACCAGGTTTCTTTTGCTCCGCTTTCACTTGTTGGCACACCTAACATCTAGCGACATACTCGGCCACATCTTTCTTCATACCGGCCCAAAAGAAAACTCGCTTCATGTCTTGGTACATCTTGTCCCCACCGGGATGAATGGTCACCTTCGAACGATGTGCATCATCAAGTATAGCCTTCCTCAAACCCTCGTCTTGCGGTACACAAAGTCTACCGTCTCTACGCAACCACTCCCTATCGTCTAGGGTGTACCTACTCAAATGGCTGGACGACTCCCCCCTTATGAGCTTCTCTACTAACTCAACCAACTATGGGTTGTCCCGCTGTGCCTCACCAATCCGTCCCAAAAGAGTAGGTCTGACTTCTAAGGATGCTAGCAAACCGGGTATAAAGTCAACGGAAGGTCTGAAGTCAAACATCGAGATAAATTCCAAGCTTCGTCGTTCAACGAACAATGGACTCAAAGACAACCTTTTTCTGCTTAAGGCGTCTGCCACCACGTTACCCTTGCCAGGGGTATATGCTATCTCAAAATCATAGGATGCTAAGAACTCCATCCACCTTTGTTGCCTTAAGTTCAAATCCTTTTGAGAAAACAAGTACTTCAATGATTTGTGGTCAGTGAACAATTCGAACCTCTCGCCAAGAAGATAATGGCGCCAAGTCTTAAGCGCAAAAACAATAGCGGCCAACTCTAGATCATGTGTAGGGTAATTTTTCTCATGCGCTCTCAACTGCCTTCCCCCATAGGCTATTACCCTTCCCTCTTGCATTAAGACTGCGCCTAGTTCTGTCCCACAAGCATCGGTATAAACAACAAATGGCTTACTCCCATCTGGCAACACTAAGACTGGAGCTGTGGTTAAAGCTCTCTTTAACAGTTGGAACGCATCATCACAATCTACGTCCCATGTGAAGACTAGATTCTTCTTCGTCAAGCGAGTTAATGGGGCTGATATCTTCGCGAAGTCCTTGATAAACTTCCTATAGTAGCCAGCCAACCCCAAGAAACTCCTCACCTCGGTAGCATTCTTCGGAACCCTCTAATCTTGGATGGACACTACCTTCGCAGGATCCACAGCTATCCCTTCCTTGGAGACCACGTGCCCTAAGAACCGCACTTCCTTCCTCCAAAAGTGACATTTAGAGAATTTAGCCTTAAGGCTATGCGCTCGAAGAGTCTCTAACACTTCCCTAAGATGTAAGGCATGCTCTTCTTCACTCTTAGAAAAGACTAAGATGTCATCCACAAAGACCACCACGAACTTATTAAGGTACTCCCTGAACACCCTACTCATCAAATCAACAAAGTATGCAGGGGCGTTCGTCAAACCAAAGGGCATCACCAGCCACTCATAGAAACCATCCGGAATCCTAAAGGCAGTCTTCTCTATACTATCCTCAGCCACTCTCAACTGATGAAACCCCGTGGCTAAGTCCAACTGCGAAAACACTGAGGCGCCAACCAACTGATCAAAGAGATCATCAATCCTCGGCAATGGGTGTCTATTCTTCTTTGTAAGTTTGTTGAGTTCTCTATAGTCTACACAAAGTCTGAGGGACCCATCCGCCTTCGTGGCAAAAACCACTGGAGCACCCCACTCCGATATACTTCGTCTTATGAACCCCTTCTCAAGCAACTCCCCTACTTGCTTATGGAGTTCCCTCCTCTCACGAGGAGCCATGTGGCGCACTGGCAAAGGCGTTGGCTTAGCATTGTCCACCAGATATATTCGGAAGTCTATCTCCCGCTTCGGAGGTAAGCCCTTCACCTCCCCAAACACATCCGAGTATTTCCGGACCACTCTAACAGATCGCAAACTCTCGACCGAAGCGTCAAGCGATTCAAGGTAACTTAGCATAACAGAATTCATGGGATTACAAGAGATCTCGAGAGTGTTCCCCAAGCGGGTCATGAGCCTAACCACTCTCCTTTCACAATCAAGAACGGCACCATTACTGGATAACCAGTCCATGCCCAAAATTAACCCATAGCCCGTGAAGCCCAAAACAAAAGCATCACATCTAAACTCAACGCTAAGTATGGAAATCTTCAAACCCGAACATATCATGGACAAATAAGTGGAGCCCCCAATTGGGTTTGAAATAACCAAGGGATCATCTACTAGACTCGTGTCTAAATGCAGTGACTCAACTAATGATGATGAGATAAACGAATGTGATGCGCCAGAGTCGAATAAAGTACGGACAGGATGATCAAACAGAAAAACCAGACTTTCAACGAAAATAGTTCTACCTCTTTCCTGAATCGGTGGAACCGCGAGAGCCTGAACTTGCCCCCTTGCCTGACCTGGTGCCATAAGAGCCTGCACCTGTCCCCCTGAGGTAGATCCCGTCCTCTGCCCCTTCTTAGGGCAGTCCTTCACTAGATGCCCTGCTTCGCCATAGTGGAAGCAACCAGTCTTCTTCTTCTTACGACAATCTTTGCTTAGGTGGCCTGGTGTCCTGCAATTGAAGCACTTCTTCTTTCCCTTGCCACCGTTGCCTTTCCCACCCTTGTTTTGCTGTTGCTGTTGAGGTCTCTTCTGATCTCCTTTCTTCTCGGGTGCCTTATTAGCATTGGGACCCTTCTCTTCCTCATGCATAAGTGCCATGTCTACTAGCTTCTCAAAGGTGGCCCCCATAGGGATGTGAGTCATAGCCAATCCATGCATCGGTTCATTCAAGCCTTTAACGAACCTCAAAGCCTTCTTCTCCGGTGTATTCACCATGTCTATGCCAAACCTTGCCAACTGATTAAACTTGTTGACATATTCCTTCACTGATAGGTTTCCTTGCTTTAGAGTCAAGAACCTTTCCATATACAGATTTTCTTCCGCCCTTGAGAGAAACTTTGCCACAAACCTTTGTCTGAAATCTGCCCAAGAGTCAACAGGGCGCTCTCCATTAGTGACCTTCCACCAGAGCGAGGCCTCTCCCTTCATTAACCAAGCAGCTAACTTGACTTTATTTCCTTCTTCCATCTCAAAGATGTCTATCAACTCTTCCGTTTCTTTAAGCCAATCCCTAGCTTCCACAAAAGTTTCTGATCCTTGAAAAGGTTTCCCTCCCATAGCCTTAAATTCCTTGCAAGTCTTAGCAAAAGTATCCACGCGGGGAGGAAGAGGGGGAGGAAGATCGGGTGCAACTGGTGGTGGAGGAACATCTGCTGGACCCGCAGCGGCGGCCCTAGCCTCCATCAATCTTCTATACTATACTGGTATCGCTACACCCTCCGGAAAGTTAAGATCTTCAGCCATGCTGAAACGAAAAAGGAAGGATTCAAAACGGAGAATTCGAAAGATAAAGATATGGCTATTGGGGATTATGCTTTTCTTTCAAAAACTTTTCTCTCAAAGACATGTTTTTGAAAATACTCCTTCGAAAATGTTTTTAGAAAAATGTTTTTTCTAAAAGGTTTATCTGTTCTGGTAACCTTCAGCTCTAATACCACGTGTAACACCCCACACCCGCTAAGGTCACTCACTAAGGGAATGCCTTAACTTCGGTGGAGTATTTTAAGTGAATATAGAACAGAAAAATTACAACATGACAGATATAAATAATACTTGTTAACTAAAACATCATTTCATTGTAGCAGAAGGTAAACACGTTTGGTTACAATAACAAAACCATAAAACAAGAGTCAAGTACTAAATATCCATCCTGATAAAAACATAAGTACATAATCCCACTACATAACTAATAGCCATAATAGAAAAGATAAGCTGAGCTTTACATCAACGGTCCAAGCTCCAAAAGATAGATAAAGCAATCTGATCAAAGCCCACTAGTGCTAGGCCCACTCTAAGAACCTGAGGGTTGGGAAAAAGATAAAAACAACGGGGTCAGACATAAGTCTGAGCGAGTCCTACAACTTAACAATACAATCATTAAAGTAATTAGGGTATGATATAAACTTGGTACGGTAACGACTGGGGATAAATGACTACACTAAGCAGCCAACTAGACATAGGAAGAACGAAGATAACGGTAAAGACGCATCTACCCACCCAAGGATAATTACTAAACTGTACCACACCAGTCATTCCTAACTTAAAGGTAGATCACACCCAAGGACTTAGAAAATTTAACTAGTAGTTTCGTGTACCCCTAGCTGACCACATAGGTGCCGTCTGCCCCTATCTCCACTAGGTGTACCCACTACTCCCCAAGCGATCGGCTCCCTAACGTAGATACCCGTGCTGGCCCCACAGTGGGGTGTATCATTCCCCAAAGTGGCAACCCGATACCAACACTGATGCACGGCTTATACCTACACGATGCAACAACGTCTTACCTACCAGCCCGGGTCCACACACGCATATGAAACCCGTTGGACTTGCGTTGCCACCGCTAACCCGTTTTGGCCTCTTATAGTCAAGCCCAGTACGCGTGTCCCGTCCTCGACATGGGTCGACCCCAAAGATATATATGGGTTACTGGTTGAAATGGGCCCCCACAAGCTACCCACCTAAGCTTGCTCCCTCTAGTGTATCCCACTTAACCCTTTAATCATGTTTAATTACATGTTTCCACTTTGGTTAAATATTCTAATCGTATTTTCTATTGCCACCCAAGGCAACCACTAGATTTCCACATGCCACCCAAGGCACCCACTTAACCCCTCATGCCCCACTACATGCTTATATGGTTAAGTGTTTCTTAATTGATTAAGACCGTAACCTTTGTAAAGACCTCTCACATTAGACTGTCTTTTATGGCAGCTGGATTTGCCGGTCGGGTCCGGGCAGCCTTACGCCATAACAGAGTCTAACCTCGTGTCTTTACACTTGTCACGTATTTAGTTTATGCCTAAGACCTCTCACATTGGGCCAATCATTTGTAGCCGCTGGATTTGCCGGTCGGGTCCGGGCAGTCTTATGCTACAAAAGGGTCCAACCTCGTGTCTTAGTCGATTAATTACACCTAATTAATCACCCCCATACTTTGAATTAATTTTCCCTAATTAATTCCAATTTAATGATGTACATAATTGACTTAATTATGTCCATCCACTTATGGTATGCAACATCATACCAATTTCACCACAATTTTGTTAACATGAATATTAACCCCATCGTTCCCCACGTAATACGCTAACATGACATACTTAAAAGGGAAGATTCATCACAAATTCAATGGGTTCAACTTAGCATAACTTTAGCATCAACATGGGTTTTAAAGGTGTCAACTTGCATATATGACCATAGCATCAAACCCAACTAGCATAAATAATCAACCCAAACTAGCATGAACCACATATGTCATAAAGAGGGTAACTTGCATAGATGTTCATGTCATAGACCTATCATAAAGGGATAAACTTGCATACATGTCATAGGTCTAAAAAGGGATGAACTTGCATATGTTACTCATATCATAAAAAGGGGTAAACATGCATATATATGCATGACATACAAAGGGGTAAACTTGCATATGTATGCATATCATACAAAGGTGTAAACTTGCACATGTTACTTGCATATAATCAAACACCAAACTTGCATAACATGTCATATATGAACTTGCATATAATCAAACACCAAACTTGCATAACATGTCATATATGAACTTGCATATAATCAAACACCAAACTTGCATAACATGGTGTCATAATAGATCAATGTTTATCATAGTGATTTGCATAACTAGCATCATGAACATATAGCATAAAACTTGCATAACAAGCATCATGGACATATAGCATAAAACTTGCATAACTAACATCATGAGCACATAGCATATGATAACATAACTTGCATTGATCCACATTCATAACCATAACCTCATTACATCCTATCATAATTAGTTTAGCAATTGCTTGCTAAAGGCATAGAAACTCACAACTTGTTGATTAGCACTCCTATGAAGAAGATTTAGTTGCTAGAGTTGATTAGAAGTTGATTTGAGAAGCTATCTTCCTCTCTAATTTATGGAGGCTCCTTCTAAGTTGCATTTTGACGGCATGATGACGTTGTATCTATTTTTAGTATGGATTAGGGTAGTCTTAGGGTGTATTTATAGATTTAGGATGTAGTTTAGGCCCTTAGATTAACCCTAGATTAGTTTAGAGCCATCAGATTTCGTCACCAGCCACCAAACACAGCCCAAAACCTGACCAACTCACTCAAATGGTGCACCAGGCAAAACTGCCCGGCCACCTGTGTCGACTCCCAAGTCGACTGGGCAGTTGACTTGGGTCCAGTTGTGTCGACTCCCCAGTGACTTGGGGTGGCTGGCGGGAATTTTCCCGCCCAGCCCGCCTGGCCTGATTTTCGAATTTTGAACCTGAAATTTAAATCTGTTTTGAATTTAGAATTTTCTGAAAACTTACATGGGCCATAACTGGGTCATACGGACTCCGATTTACAAAAACTCAGACTCTATTTCGCGTATTTTTCCGAGACGAACGCAATGGATAGCCCGTTTCCCCTGATTCAGATCTTAAAAATTTAATTCTACCCTGATTTATATTATAACAAGTTATTCAACATACGGGGTGTTACATTAACCCTCCCACACATTATGCCATATTGCTTAAGTGTTGTCCATTCATGTTAACTTAACCCACCCATTCATCATGTCATGTTGGTTAAGTGTTTCTTATTAACTTAACCCTCCTCACTTATCATGTTGTATTGGTTAAGTGTTGCCTTCTTGTGTCAACTTAACCCTACCACAAATCAAGTTATATTGATTAAGTGTTTCCCTCTTGATTTAACTTAACCTTACCACAAATCAAGTCATATTGGTTAAGTGTTGCCCTCTCGTTTTAACTTAACCTTACCACAAATCAAGTTATATTGGTTAAGTGTTGCCCTCTTGATTTAACTTAACCTTACCACAAATAAAGTCATATTGGTTAAGTGTTTCTTATTACTTAACCCTACCCATTCATCATGTTATACTGGTTAAGCGTTTCCTATTAACTTAACCCTAGTCATTCATGTTATATTGGTTAAGTGTTCCTATGAACTTAACCCTAATCATTCATCTTGTTATATTGGTTAAGTGTTTCTTATTACTTAACCCTACCCATTTATCATGCTATACAAGTTAAGCGTTTCCTATTAACTTAACCCTAGTCATTCATCTTGTTCATTAGCATTAATTGATTTATTAATGCACCAACCTCTCACATTAGATGTGTTGTTGTAGTTACTGGATGTGCCGGGCGGTTCCAGGCAGTTTTACACCACAACTCAATCTAACCTAGGGTTTTCCTTGGGCATGATGCACTAAGTTCTTACATTAGATAGGTGTTGTTGTGGTTACTGGATGTGCCGGGCGGTTCCGGGCAGTTTTACACCACAATTCAATCTAACCTCGAGTTAGGCATGTTCGTATTTTACTTAATTTACATATTTACTTTTCATATATATATATATATATTTTCCACAATTATTGCCATTCAAGCCATGCCCGATTTTTCCTCTAAATCATATTCATGATTTTTAGTATACAAATTATACCATTTTTATGCTACTAATCATTCATATATTTATGGGCCAAATTATGCTGATAATATAAATTAAAGATTTTTCCCAACGTTACCTGTCATACGTTCGCAAAATTCACATAGAATGTTAGACTCGTAACTTAGCCTAACTTATATACAAAAAGGGAAAGAAGGGAACATGTACCATTCACACAACATAAAATAATAAGGATCTAACTAAACATGTGTCATGTAAATGTGGCATAAAATAATGAACTTACATTTTTGGATCCAATTAACATGAGTCTAAGCATATGAAATTACCCAAATCCAACTAGACATGCAAATGTAAACTTTTATTTTGGGTCCAATGAACATAAACCTTAAGCATATAGAATTACACAAGTTCAACTAGACATGTGAATGTGAACTTTTAATTTGGATCCAACAATCATGAATCTTAAGCATATGGTTTTACACAAGTTTAACAAGGCATGTAAATATGAACTTTAATCTTGGATCCAATTTTCATAGATCTACATGTAAATCTAAACATAATACATGTCTTGGCCTAATAATTTGCATATATCATAACATGAATGAATCAACAATTTTTCATGATTGGTTTACATCAACATAATAACCACATAGCCTAACAACTTGCATGTAATTTAACATGAATGAATCATCAATTTTACATGATTGGTTTACATCAACATAATAACCACATAGACTAACAACTTGCATGTAACATAACATGAATGAATCACCAATTTTACATGATTGGTTTACATCAACATAATAACCACATAGCCTAACAACTTGCATGTAACATAACATGAATAAATCACCAAACTTTACATAATACATGATTGGTTTAACACCAACATAATAACCACAATAATCTCATAAGCATATACGATAGAATCGTTACAAGAATAGGCATGAATCAGCATCATCATTATCTTACAACTAGGAATAACGCTAGTTTTCATTTTATTACAAATCTTAACTTTTAATCGTTCACATCTAAATTATAACAGGACTTACAAACAAAATAAAGTCTTGTTTTCTAGGATCTGTTTTCTGAATTTGAAAAGCAATCCCTTAAAGAAGACTATCAATTCTCTAAGTTAGTTTTGATTCGTAGCTTTTAACTTGTTTTCAAATTGAAGAAGAAATGGTGGCTAGGCTAGAACGATCATGGACAGCATGGTGGCTCCTTAGAATGAATTTGTGTGATTTAGGGTTTGAGGATTAGGGTTGCTTATATAGAAGTTCAATCTTATGTGAGTTGTTAGATCATTTTTAGGAGCAATCACAACCGTCCAGACTAGATAGAGTTATCCAGAATTGCCACCTAAGCCCTAGTGACTCAGCAATAGGTCAGAAAGGACTCAGCAATGAGTCAGAAACGTCTCAAATTTGGATCTGGGCGAGGGGGGTAGGTTGACCCCCAGGTCGACCCCTAGGTCGTCCCCCTGGTCGACCTATGTATGAAGGTCGACCACTTGGTCGACCTGGTCTCTGGGCGGGAAATTTCCCGCCCAGCCTGCTTCGGTGTTTTTGAATTTCGAAACTTAAATTTGAATTTCGGGCTGGTTTTATTATTTAAATCCTTGAATCTTCTGAAGGTCATAACTCCTTCATACGGAGTCCGATTTACGCAAACTCGAACTCTATCTCAAGCAGAATTCCGAGACGAACGCAATGGCATAAACCGTTTCCCTTAATTCTTCTTCTGAAAATTAAGTATTCTTTAATTCGTTCTTTTAATATTCTCAGAAAATATAGGGTGTTACAGTTCAAAACAAAGCAATCGCACATAAAGGAGCAACCACGACTCGAAAACACTAGACCAAGACAAATCATACACAAACTGGACTAATTCCCAACTGGATTAGTCACAACAAAAGGTTTATCACAAATCTCGGGTTCCAAAACCAAGCGGCACATAAGCTTATGACGAACTTCTCGTTCTTCTAATAAGGAGTCTCGACATACGAACGAGCATACATGGCCAAAGCTTCAAATTAGGAAATTCCCAAAACTGGTCAACCATTCTGCTTAAGCTCGAAAAACCTATTAAACATAATAAACTTCTAAACGGTAGAAATAAATGTCATCTCAAACTTGACTTGGAATTGCTCCCATGAAATCTCATCTTTTGGAGTCTCTAGGATGATAAAGTTCCACCAATCCATAACTCTGCCATGTAGTTATCTCGATGCAAGCTTCCTCTTAGTCGCATCATCAATTCCTAAGTTTCCAAAGGTCCGAATGCAAGTATCAAGCCACCCTTAAATCTCTACAATCAGCTCCGTCCCCTTAAACAACTTCCCTCCTAGAGTAGTGAAGACTTTACATAGCTTCGCGAAGTCCACGACTCTAGGAACTTGCACTTGAACTCCTACATCTACTGCAGCTGGCTCTGGAGTGGGAGCCCTACTCATGATCGCTGCCATCATGGCCTCGAACATAGCTGGGTAATCTGGTATACCACCATTTCCCCCTCCATGACTAACTCCTCCCTAGCAGTATATCTCGAAGATTGACGACTCATCCTAAATCTAAAAATAGAATGATTTGTCCACACATGAGAAAACTACAAATGGAGTTCAAGTACTATTATACTATATGTAACACCCCGAATTTTAGTTAATACTAAAATTCACTAATTACAGAATAAATACTCTCAGACGTGAGAATTGGGGGAAATGGGCTGCGTCATTGCGTTCGTCTCGGAAAAATACGCGAAATAGAGTCCGAGTTTTCGAGAATCGGAGTCCGTATGGCCCGGTTATGGCCCAAAGAAGTTTGCAGAAAATTTAAAGTTAAAAACAGATTTTAAAAAAAAATTCAAATTCAGATTTCAAAGAAGAACCAGCGGGGCCAGGCGGGAAAATTCCCGCCCTGACCATGTCGACAGGGCTATCGACAGGCTTGTCGACAGGGGGAGTCGACTTGCCTGTCGACTTGCCTGTCGACACGACGTGTCGAGCCAGAAAGATGGGTGCACCAGATTTGGTTTTCTGGCTAGGGCTGGGCTAGGTTCTAGAGATTTCCTTAATCTAACGGACCTAATCTAATCTAGGGTTAATCTAAGGGCCTAAAAAACTCACCTAATCTATAAATACACCCTAAACCTACCCTAATCCATACTAAAAATAGAAATAATGGCCTCATGCCGCCAAATTAAATCCTAGAAGGAGCCTCCACTAATTTATGAAGGAAGTTGCAAGCTAATCACTCTCTAATCAATCTCTAATCATCACCATCTTCATATTTAGCAACTAATTCCACTTGACAAGTTTGCTAATCTTGGTTTTGGTGAGTTTCTATCACTTTAACATCAATTGTTAAAGTAAGTAGATTGGGTGTAATGAGACTTATGGTCTTAAATGCGGATTAGTGAGTTTGAATCATTTATAATGATATGCTACTCTATGTTTTCCTATGTTTATGCATAATTAATAAGTGGGTTTATGCATGTTTGATAAGTTGGTTTATGCATGCTTAACAAGTTGGTTTATGCATGTTTAACAAGTTGGTTTATGCATGTTTAACAAGTGGGTTTATGCATATTTAATAAGTGGATTTATGCATGTTTAACAAAGTGAATTATGCAAGTTCACATGCAAGTTATGTGTATGATGTTATGTAAGTTATTTGTAGGTGGTTATGCAAGTTTATATGCAAGTTATGTATATGCTTAAATGCAAGTTTAACATGATTTGCAAGTTATGCATGCTTATGCAAGTATATGAATGCTTATGCAAGATATGTATATGCTTAAATGCAAGTTTAACATGATATGCAAGTTATGCATGCTTATGCAAGTATGTGAATGCTTATGCAAGTATGTGAATGCTTATGCAAATATGTGAATGCTTATGCAAGTTATGTGTATGCTTAAATGCATGTTTAACATGTTATGCAAGTTATGAGAATGCTTATATGCAAGTTCAACATGTTATGCAAGATATGTGTATGATAATATGCAAGTTTGGGTTAAATGTAGTTGGGTTAATATATGCTCATATATGCAAGTTGACATCCTCTTAACCCATGACAAAGTTATATGCTAAACCCATGATATTTGTGTTGGATCTTCCCCTTTATTATGTCATGAAATGAGAACGATTTACGTGGGGAACGATGGGGTTGGTAAATATGTTAATAAAAGTATGATTGGGTATGATTAAGCATACCATAAAAAAATAAATTAACATAAGTGGGAATTTACCTATTGAGTTAGGTCTACCCCATGGGAATTTACCTATTGAGTTAGGTCTACCCATGTTATGGAAAACTTGATATTAATTAGGGATAATTAATATGGGGGTGATTAATTAGGTGTAATTAATCGACTAAGACACGAGGTTGGACTCATTTGTAGTGTAAAACTGCCCGGACCCGACCGGCTTAACCAGTTGCTACAAATGTCAGCCCAATGTGAGAGGTCTTAGCCATAAATTAAATACGTGATTAAAGTAAAGACACGAGGTTAGACTCTATTATGACGTAAGACTGCCCGGACTCTACCGGCTTAACCAGGCGGTCATAACAGCCAGTCTAATGTGGGAGGTCTTTGTGGGAGATCACGGTCTTAATTAATTAAGAAACACTTAACCATATTAGCATGTAGTGGGACATGAGGGGTTAAGTGGGTGCCTTGGGTGGCATGTGGAAATTTAGTGGTTGCCTTGGGTGGCATGTGGAATCTAGTGGGTTGCCTTGGGTGGCAATAGAAAATACGATTAGAATACTTAACCAAGTGAAACATGTAATTAAACATGATTAAAGGGTTAAGTGGGATTCACTAGATAAGTGACAAGCTTAGGTGGGTAGCTTGTGGGGGGGCCCATTTCAACCAATATCCCAAACGTATCTTTGTGGGCTCGACCCATGTCGAGTGACGGGACACCCATATTGGGCTTGATTATAAGAGGCCAAAACGGGTTAGCGGTGGCAACGCAAGTCCAACGGGTTTCATATGCGTGTGTGGGCCCGGGCTGGTAGATAAGCCGTTGTTGCGTCGTGTAGATATAAAGCCGTGCACCATTGATATTATCAGGTGGCCACTTTAGGGGAGTGATACACCCCACTGTGGGACCAGCACGGGTATCTACGGTAGGGAGCCGATCGCTTGGGGAGTAGTGGGGTACACCTAGTGGAGATAGGGGCAGACGACACCTATGTGGTCAGCTAGGGGTACATGAAACTACTAGTTATATCTTTCTTTAAGTCCTTGGGTGGGATCAATCTTTGAGTAGGAATGACTGGTGTGGTGCAGTGTAGTAATTATCCTTGGGTGGGTAGATGCGTCTTTACAGTTATCTTAGTTTATCCTAAGTATACCAAGCTGCTTAGTGTAGCCATTCATCCCCAGACATTACCATATGTCAAGATTATGTCTTCTCTGGTTACTTTAATGATTGTATTGTTAAAGTTATAGGACTCGCTCAGACTTATGTCTGACCCCGTTGTTTTTATCTTTTTTCCCAACCCTCAGGTCCTACGGTGGATCCTAGCAGTAGTGGAGCTTGATCGGATTGCTGTTCCAGTCTTTAGGAGCTTGGATAGATGTAAAGCTCCAGTTACCCGGTTATCTTTTCTTTTGTCCTGGCTATTGTATGAGAGAGTGGGATTATGTACTTCTTTATTTTGATGGATATTGTACTTGACTTTTATTGTGGTTTTATGATGTAACCAGACATGTTTATTTCCGCTGTTATGAGATGATGTTTTAAATTTCAAGTACCATTTATATCTGTCTTGTTGTAATTTTTCTGTTCTATATTCACTAAAATACTCCACCGATGCTATGGCATTCCCTTAGAGAGTGACCATAGCGGACGTGGGGTGTTACACGTGGTATCAGAGCGAGGTTACCGGAACAGATAAAATTTTTAGAAAACTATTTTTCTAAAAACATTTTTTTTTGAAAGAGATATTTTCAAAAACATGTCTTTAAAGAGAAAAGTTTTTGAAAGAAAAGCATAATCCCCAATAGCCATATCTATATCCTTCGAATTCTCCGTTTTGAATCTTTCCTTTTTCGTTTCAGCATGGCTGAGGATCTTAACTTTCCGGAGGGTGTGACAGTACCAGTATGGTATAGGAGATTGATGGAGGCTAGGGCCACCACTGCGGGTCCAGCAAATATCCCTCCACCAACCGTAGCACCCGATCTTCCTCCTCCCCCTCCTCCTCGCACGGATACTTTTGCTAAGGCTTGCAAGGAATTTAAAGCTATGGGAGGGAAACCTTTTCAAGGATCTGAAACTTTTGTGGAGGCTAGAGATTGGCTTAAAGAGGTGGAAGAATTGATAGATATCTTTGAAATGGAAGAAGGAAAGAAAGTCAAGTTAGCTGCTTGGTTAATGAAAGGAGAGGCCTCATTCTGGTGGGAGGTCACTAATGGAGAACGCCCCGTTGACTCTTGGGCGGATTTTAGGCAAAGATTTGTGGCAAAGTTTCTCTCAAGGGCGGAGGAAAACTTGTATATGGAAAGATTCTTGACTCTAAAGCAAGGAAATCTCTCGGTGAAGGAATATGTCAACAAGTTTAATCAATTGGCAAGGTTTGGCCTAGACATGGTGAATACACCGGAGAAGAAGGCTTTGAGGTTCGTGAAAGGCTTGAATGAACCGACGCATGGGTTGGCTATGACTCATATCCCTATGGGGGCCACCTTTGAGAAGCTAGTTGACATGGCACTCATGCATGAAGAAGAGAAGGGTCCTAATGCTAATAAGGCACCCGAGAAGAGGGGAGATCAAAAGAGACCTCAGCAACAACAACAAAACAAAGGTGGGAAAGGCAATGGTGGCAAAGGCAAGAAGAAGAAGTGTTTCAACTGTGGGACACCTGGCCACCTAAGCAAGGATTGTCGTAAGAAGAAGAAGACTGGCTGCTTCCACTGTGGCGAAGCAGGGCATTTAGTGAAGGATTGCCCTAAGAAGGGGCAAAGGACGGGGTCTACCTCAGGTGGACAGGTGCAAGCTCTTATGGCACCAGGTCAGGCTAGGGGGCAAGTATAGGCTCTCACGGTTCCACCAATTCAGGAGAGAGGTATAACTATTTCCGTTGAAAGTCTGGTTTTACTATTTGATCATCCTGTCCGTACATTGTTTGATTCAGGCGCATCGCATTCGTTTATCTCATCATCATTAGTTGAGTCACTGCACTTAGACACCAATCTGGTAGATGATCCCTTTGTTGTTTCAAACCCAATTGGGGGCTCCACTTATTTGTCCATGATATGTTTGGGTTTGAAGATTTCTATACTTAGCATTGAGTTTAGATGTGATGCTTTTGTGTTGGGCTTCACGGGCTATGGGTTGATTTTGGGCATGGACTGGTTATCCAGTAATGGTGCCGTTCTTGATTGCGAAAGGAGAGTTGTTAGGCTCATGACCCGCTTGGGTAACACTCTCGAGATTTCTTGTAATCCCATGGACTCTGTTATGCTAAGTTATCTTGAATCACTTGACGCTTCGGTCGAGAGTTTGCAATCTGTTAAAGTGGTCCGGGAATATCCGAATGTGTTTGAGGAGGTGAAGGGCTTACCTCCGAAGCGGGAGATTGACTTCCGAATATATCTGGTGGATAATGCTAAACCTGTATCTTTACCAGTGCGCCACATGGCTCCTCGTGAGAGGAGGGAACTCCATAAGCAAGTAGGGGAGTTGCTTGAGAAGGGGTTCATAAGACGAAGTATATCGGAGTGGGGTGCTCCAGTAGTATTTGCTACGAAGGCGGATGGGTCCCTCAGACTTTGTGTAGACTATAGAGAACTCAACAAGCTCACAAAGAAGAATAGACACCCATTGCCGAGGATTGATGATCTTTTCGATCAGTTGGTTGGCGCTTCAGTATTTTCTCAGTTGGACTTAGCCACGGGGTTTCATCAGTTGAGGGTGGCTGAGGATAGTATAGACAAGACTGCCTTTAGAACTCCGGATGGTTTCTATGAGTGGCTGGTGATGCCATTTGGGTTGACGAACGCCCCTGCATACTTTGTTGATTTGATGAGTAGGGTGTTCAGGGAGTTCCTTAATAAATTCGTGGTGGTCTTTGTGGATGATATCTTAGTATTTTCTAAGAGTGAAGAAGAGCATGCCCTACATCTTGGGGAGGTATTGAAGACTCTTCGAGCACATAGCCTTAAGGCTAAATTCTCTAAATGTCACTTCTGGAGGAAGGAGGTGCGGTTCTTGGGGCACGTGGTCTCTAAGGAAGGGATAGCTGTGGATCCCGCGAAGGTAGTATCAATTCAGGATTGGAAGGTTCCGAAGAATGCTACCGAAGTGAGAAGTTTCTTGGGGTTGGCGGGTTATTATAGGAAGTTTATCAAAGACTTCGCGAAGATATCAGCCCCATTAACCCGCTTAACGAAGAAGAATCTTGTTTTCACATGGGACGTAGATTGTGATGATGCGTTCCGATGGTTAAAGAGAGCTTTAACCACTGCTCCAGTTTTAGTGTTGCCAGATGGGAGCAAGCCATTTGTTGTTTATACCGATGCTTGTGGGACAGGACTTGGCGCAGTCTTAATGCAAGAGGGAAGGGTAATAGCCTATGGTGGAAGGCAGTTGAGGGCGCATGAGAAAAATTACCTTACCCATGATTTAGAGTTGGCCGCTATTGTTTTTGCGCTTAATATTTGGCGCCATTATCTACTTGGTGAGATATTCGAATTGTTCACTGACCACAAATCATTGAAGTACTTGTTTTCTCAGAAGGATTTGAATCTGAGACAGCAAAGGTGGATGGAATTCTTAGCATCCTATGATTTCGAGATAGCATATACCCCTGGCAAGGGTAATGTGGTGGCGGACGCCTTGAGCAGGAAGAGGTTGTCCTTGAGTCCATTGTTCGTGGAACAACGAAGCTTGGAATTTATCTCGATGTTTGACTTCAGACCTTCCGTTGATTATGTACCCGGTTTGCTAGCTTCCTTGGAAGTTAGACCTACTCTTTTGGGGCGGATTGGTGAAGCACAGAGAGACGACCCACAGTTGGTTGAGTTGGTGGAGAAGCTCATAAGGGGGGAGTCGTCCAGCCATTTGAGTAGGTATACCCTAGACGATAGGGGGTGCTTGCGTAGAGACGGTAGACTTTGTGTACCGCAAGACGAGGGTTTGAGGAAGGTTATTCTTGATGATGCACACCGTTCTAGGATGACTATTCATCCCGGTGGGGACAAGATGTACCAAGACATGAAGAGGGTTTTCTTCTGGGCCGGTATGAAGAAAGATGTGGCCGAGTATGTCGCTCGATGCTTGGTGTGCCAACAAGTGAAGGCGGAGCAAAAGAAACCAGGTGGGTTACTTCACCCATTGGAAGTTCCGCAATGGAAGTGGGATAGCGTCTCGATGGATTTTATTGACGGGTTACCCAGATCGAGGAAAGGTAATACAGGAATTTGGGTGGTGGTAGACAGACTTACTAAGAGCGCCCATTTCATACCTGTGAAGAGCAAGAGGACCGCTCCATGGCTAGCTTCGGTATATCTTCGAGAGATAGTTCGATTGCATGGGGTACCCTCTAGCATAGTGAGTGATCGAGATCCTATCTTCACTAGCGAGTTCTGGAGAAGTTTGCAAGAAGCAGTGGGGACTCAATTGTGTCTGAGCACCGCATATCATCCTCAGACGGACGGCCAGACTGAGAGGGTGAATCGTGTTCTAGAAGACCTTTTGAGGCTTTGTATCTTAGATTTTGGAGGTACATGGGAAGAGCATCTTCCATTGGTGGAGTTCGCATATAATAACAGCTTTCAGTCCAGTATTGGTATGGCTCCTTTTGAAGCTCTCTATGGAAGGCCTTGTCGATCACCTACATGCTGGTGGGAATCTACGGATAAGATCTTGCTTGGGCCTGATATGATTAGGGAGACTTCTGAGAAGATTGACTTGATTCGAAGAAGGATGAAAGCAGCGCAGGATAGGCAAAAATCTTATGCGGATAAGAGGAGGACGGATCTTGAGTTTGAAGTTGGGGACATGGTTTTTGTCAAGGTATCTCCGTTGAGAAATGTTGTTCGCTTTGGATCCGTTGGGAAGTTAGCACCGAGGTTTGTTGGGCCGTTTCCTATTAAGGAAAGGATTGGACGGATGGCATATAGAGTGGAGTTGCCTGACAGACTTAGTGGTGTTCATGATGTATTCCATGTATCACATCTGAGGAAGTGCTTACATGAGACCGCAGAGGTGGTAGAGCCGAGCTTGCTTAAAGAAGTGGAAGTAGAGCGTGATGCGACTATTCGACGAGCTCCTACTCGCATCCTTGGGTCAGAGACTAGGAAGTTGAGAAACAGAGAGGTTCAACTAGTCAAAGTGCAATGGGGAGAAGATGAGAGCAACGCAACTTGGGAGACGGAAGCGAAGATGCGTTCATTGTACCCATTTCTTTTTTAGGGTACGTCTTTACTTTCTCCTCTATCGTTGTCTAGTACTTATCTTATCTTTAGTATATCCTCTCGTTAGTACTGATTGACCTTTAGATAGGGTAAACCTATGGTTGAAACATGTGTTTGAGACATGTTATGGTTGATGGATGCAAGTGGATGCAAGTGTTTGCTAGTGGTTGCTCGTGGATGCATATACACACACTCTAGGCACTAGATCGGCTCAGTCACTTCATATTGCATATTGCATAAAAATTGTGTGTAGGAGGCTATATTTATGGATGTATAATGATTGTGTTATCATATGGATGATGCATTTTGGTGAATGATTGTGCACTCATGTAGATATTGTATGTGTCGATAGGGTTCTCTCGCATACATAATGGATGCATGGCACTATCATGGTTTGCATATGTTCATACATTAGATAGGGAACATATACACACACTTTTTGCATACGCTCATACATCATTAGAAACTATTTAAGGACAATGGATGCCTGTGGTTGATGGTTTGATTAGATGGTTGTTTGGATGGTAGGATATGCATTCTCCTTGGCTTAGAGATTTCGGGGACGAAATCCTTTAAGGAGGGGAGAATGTAACACCCCGAATTTTAGTTAATACTAAAATTCACTAATTACAGAATAAATACTCTCAGACGTGAGAATTGGGGGAAACGGGCTGCGTCATTGCGTTCGTCTCGGAAAAATACGCGAAATAGAGTCCGAGTTTTCGAGAATCGGAGTCCGTATGGCCCGGTTATGGCCCAAAGAAGTTTGCAGAAAATTTAAAGTTAAAAACAGATTTAAAAAAAAAATTCAAATTCAGATTTCAAAGAAGAACCAGCGGGGCCAGGCGGGAAAATTCCCGCCCTGACCATGTCGACAGGGCTGTCGACAGGCTTATCGACAGGGGGAGTCGACTTGCCTGTCGACTTGCCTGTCGACACGGCGTGTCGAGCCAGAAAGATGGGTGCACCAGATTTGGTTTTCTGGCTAGGGCTGGGCTAGGTTCTAGAGATTTCCTTAATCTAACGGACCTAATCTAATCTAGGGTTAATCTAAGGGCCTAAAACACTCACCTAATGTAATAACCCGAAAATCTGGGCCAGTTTGAAATTTGTATTTTAGCGATTTTGGCGAATTTTGAATATTTAAAATGAATTATTTTAAATTATATCGACGTGAAATTCATTTTGAATATATAATTCGAACGTATATATTATATACGTCGTCGTTAGAATATAAATAATTATATATAATTATAAATAGAATTGAAAATGGCGCGGTAGTTCGATAATTCGATTTCAAACTTCAATTGAATGTACCGGGAGCAAAACAATCCGGATTTTAGTGAAACCAAAAACATTAGGATCTAATTGACGATATCTTTCCAACGAATCTGAAAGATCAAGATTTCATATCGGGAATCAAAAGATATGTCCAGTTGAAAATTCTGAATAGTCGCTATGGAATTCAGGCCCTTAAAAATAGCCATTTTGCAAATGACCTCGGATTTCGACGAAACCACTTTTGTTGGATCCGTGATGTCAAGTTATTGCTAGATTTCAAGTTTCATAATTTTTCGAATCAATATGTGAGCGTGGCAAAGGAAAACGTGTTTTGACCATTTTAGTTGATTTTAATCGACTGGAAATTGGCCATTTTTCCAACGGTCTCAGAATTCGACGAAACTAGTTTTGTTAGGACCGTATCATCAATACGAAGCTAGAAAATATTTTTCGAGAATTTTTAGAGTTAGTATGTAGCCCCGGTAAATTGAAATGTACGTTTAAAATTCAATTGAGTGATTTAAATGTAAATTCAAAGGAAACTGATCGAAACAATCAAATCAGCATGCGATACATATCCCATTGTGTTCGGAATGGGGGTAAAACGCTATGGACGACAGGCGGTGGGCCTCGTTTAGAGGTCATATGTAAAAGTCAACCTTTTTAGAAATTAAAATAATTAAATAAAATAAAATAAAAAAAATAATTAAATTTCTTTTCCCCTTAACTACCCAGGCCCCCCCCCCCCCCGATTTCATTCTTCAGAATCATAATAAAAAAGAAAAAAAAGAAAAAAAAAGAAAACGAAGAACGAAGGAGGAGCAGGCGCCCCCCTTCCACTGGCGATCGATCGCCTCTCTTCCCCCCCCCCCCCCAGCGAAGGCGGCGGCGCCCCAGTCCCTCTCCCCTCCCCTTCTCCTCCTCCGCCACCTCGAAGCTCCGACCCCCCCCCCCCTGCCCTAATCGACAGCCGCAAAAACCCCGCCCCTCCCATTCGCCGACGCCGCGATGGAGCCACCCACCTTTAGGCCCCCCTCCGATCCTCCGCCTTCTTCTCCCCTCCTCCCTCCACTTCCCCGACGATGAACAGCGCCCCCCTCGCCAATTCGATTTTCCTCCGCTGTAAGTCCCCTTCTTATTTATTATTTTTGTTTACATAACTGTTTTTTTTATATATATATTAGAATCGATTTTTTTTGGGATTTAAAACTGATTTAAAAAGTTAAACTGATTTTTTGAGATTTAAAAAAACTGTTTTTTTAAAAGAGCAAAAACTGGATTTTTTTTATGATATAAAAACTGAATTTTTAAAAAAGATAAAAACTGATTTTATAAAATGCAAAAACTGATTTTTAAAGAAATAAATAAAAGCTGATTTTATTTTAAAAGGTTTAATCTTTTAATAGAAAAAGATTTGTACTTGCAAAAATAAAGATCATATTTTTTAAAAAGAGAAAAGACGGGATTTTTATTATGTAGAAGATGTGAAAATGTGATTTTTATATTTTTAAAGTATTAAAAATATAATCTTTACTATATAGAAATATTAAAAATATGATTTTTATATTTTTAAAGTATTAAAAATATAATCTTTATAGGATAGAGAATATAAAAATATCATCTTTGTATATGTAGCGAAATAAAAATCTGATTTTTATTTTATATACGTTGAAATAAAGTGGTGATTTTCAAAACGATGAAAACTTTATTTTTATAAAGGCGAAAACTTTATTTTTATAAAGGCGAAAACTTTATTTTTATAAAGGCGAAAACAATATTTTTGAAGTAGGATTATTATCTATATATTAGCGGTAAGGAAATATGATTTGTATATATGGAATAGCATAGTAAAAATTCGATTTTTAAATATATGAAGTGATTATAAAAATATGATTTTTAGATTGAAAGTGAATAAATAAAAATGTGATTTTTATTTTAAAGACATCGAAATATAAAAATGTGTGATTTTTATATATATAGTGACTACGGGCACAAGAAGACGATAAAAAGGCGAGGATGAAGAAGATTTCTATAAAAGAAGTGTCGTGAAGTTGGATAGCTATCGGTGAGAACTTCTCACTCAAAATTTCTTTTCTAGTTATATATATATATATACTAGGATGCAGACGGTGCTTAGTAGCACCCGACACCCGTCATCCACAGACCATGGATGGCTTGTTTGTTTAATTGTTTGGATGTGTAGTCGGTTAGTTCATTTGGTTTGAATTGAATCGTTTGGTGAAATGAAATTGATTTGATTGATGTGTGAATGGCGTGGGCCTTCACTAGACCGGGGATAAGGCTAGGTCTCGTCCCGTTTCTAGTATCGTGCCGTTATGCCGCCGAAATTTTCTAAAATATGTTAGAAAAATAAAAATATCATTTTTTATTGTGTAAATGAACTGAATAGAAATTCAAGTGTTGAAATAAATATTTTTTGACGTTAAAAATATAATTTTTAACGTGAAAGTGAATAAATAAATATTTATAAACAAATCGGCCGATTTGTTTATTTACACTGATTTGACTGATATTGATTGGGTTGATAAATTTTACACATCACCCAACTGCACAAACAAAAATGTGTGTTTGTTGATTTGAAACCCCACACGGGTGTTGGGATGATATTTGGCGTACACTAATCCCAATTATTTAATTATTGTCGATCGATTGGTCGACAGACTGTGTAAGCGTCGATTATTTATATTTGGTGCTTATACAGTGTAGTGCACTTTGGTTGATGATTGATTATTTTTCAAAGCTATTATATGCATGTGTTGTATGGAATCCATATAATTAGCATTATATGGTGATTGATTGGGCCTCATTCCAATCGGGAAAATAATGAATATTATAAAAGAAAATTCATGTGTTGAATATAAAAATAGTCATGTGTTGACGATGTTCATGTGTTGAGTGAAATATTTTATATAATAAAAATTTACATCTTTATCATATTTAAAATTAGAACTACTTCCCAGTAGAAGTCTAATTGAAAATCAAACGATAGATACCATAGTTTTATAAAATATTTCACATAACAAAAATAGTGATGTGTTGACAGTACTCATGTGTTGAGATTAGTCGTGGGTTGAAAAAAAAAATATATAGATTCATGTGTTGAATGGGATAAATATTCATTTGTTGAATAAATTAAAGAAGTTGTGAAAAATATAAAGCCGTGTTGATTAGTTTTGCGCCATTTTGACGTGAACGATATTTATATCAATTTTATTCGTTGTATAATGAATATTGAAAAACGATTTCGAAATGAATTGAATTGAAAACGATTTCGAAATGAATTGAATTGAAAACGATTTCGAAATGAATTGAATTGAAAGTGATTTCGAAATGAATTGAATTGAAAACGATTTCGAAATGAATTGAATTGAAAACGATTTCGAAATGAATTGAATTGAAAACGATTTCGAAATGAATTGAATTGAAAACGATTTCGAAATGAATTGAATTGAAAACGATTTCGAAATGAATTGAATTGAAAACGATTTCGAAATGAATTGAATTGAAAACGATTTCGAAATGAATTGAATTGAAACGAATTCGAAATGAATTGAAAGTGTATTGAAATGAATTCAAATTGAATTAAAATTTGAATTGAATAGAAATGAATTTTAAAACGGATTTATAAAGAAGAATTCAATTTTGATTTGAATTGAATATAGAAGTTGAATTGTTTCAGAAACGATTTTAAAACGATTTATAAAATTCGTTTTAAATAGAAATCGACGAAATATATATTATATATATAATATAATGGCCTGAATAGAACGCGCCGCGCCGCGGCAGTTCGTGAATTTCGACCATTTATTTCAAACGGACATTGCGGGAGATCCGACCGTCGGATTCTCCTAAAACCGGAACCGTTGGGTTCGTATCGAAAAGAGCTTTCCAATGAATATTAGAAATTTGAAATCTAACGGTTGGATTTGGAGTTATGTCCAAATCAAATTCGAAAAAGGTCGCTGTAAGTGCAGTTCGATGGCCGTTGCTGGAAATCGACTGTACGGGCCTTGATAAAATTATTAAAAATATTGATAATTTGTGTAAAATCATAATATGTGAATTGGAAAGATTTGGGGTGAAAAACTCCATATTTGAAAAGATAAAAATAGATTTTTATCGAAATGAACTAGTTTTGAACTAGAATTAAAATCAATTTATTTTTGAAATGAATAAATTGAATTTGAAAGTGATTTTAAAAATAACCGATATTCCCAATACGTGGATTGGACTGGAGTTGAATCGAAATTATCTTCGGAATATTTCGATATTGGATTTCGTGATTATACGGATATTGTTATGGGAATTTGAAAGATATATTTTATATTGTTATTCCCAATACGATATTTGTTGGTTTCAGAATTTGATATTGAATATAAGCCGATATATTTTCTATTCAGAACCTTGTATTTAATATCAAATGTGATTTGGGTTTGTCGTGAATCGTGTTTTTGATGACATTGGTTCTTTAACCCAGTTAAAGGCAGAATATTGATTTTTGAGAAGATTAAAACTAAGTGGAGTTTTAATGAATCTTAAATTAGATTAAAATGTGAATTGATAATTGAAATTATCAAATCTGAAAGGTGATCGAAAATGGAGTACCACCAGTTTTGCTCCAAAGCGATAGTTAAATCTTTAATTAGATTTGAACGTGAAATGGTAATTAATTTTACCGATAACACCGTGGTGTTAGGAATGGAGTATCACCAGTTTTGCTCCATGGGATATATAGGTTGGGATTGGGAAATAAAACAAATAATTACTTCGGTGTGGTTCGTTAATCCCGACTAGTTTGAGGTGATATCCAAAGGAAGATTAAAGAATAAATTTAGAAGAATTTATCTTTGATAAAATTAATGGGAACCTTTCCCTAGGAATGTGATTTTGTGAATAAAAGAATATTCTGAATTGGAATGAGGCGTTTGTTGTGTTTGTGTAACATTCGTTTATTATATACGTGGGTTATTCAGAAAGGCCGGGTTTATACCCATTCTGAATAACCGATTCGACGAGTTGTCGAAGATGAAGACGGTGGTCGAAGACCGGAAGTCTTCACATCGTTTGGGTGATTACTGATGATCTTGATTGGGCTGTACACCCAGGATGAGGGAAACAGTTGGTGATCGTCCAGACGTACTTGGAGATGGATGGATATGCGAGGAAAGTGCCTCCGGTTTCGTTCAGACCCAGAACGAACTTGTAAATGGATTGTGTGTCTGACATTGGATTTTATTCTGTGTTGATTGATCTCTATTAAATATACATCTGTTTGGCGGCGGAGAATTTATTCTCTTGCTTAACGCCCTTCTCTGAGACGTACGAGCTCAGAGGTTGTATATCGATGGGCATCAGTCGCATGGAGTGAATTGCCAATGTGGCATGCGTAAGTGGCAATTGATCAAGGCTTCTGTTGAAAAGCAAAGTCTTGTGGTTGATGATCAAAGCACGGCCTGTGTGGCGTAGCTTTGTGTATAACGTGAATTCGCGAGCCTCACCCCTCGGTATGAGTCAAAAACGGGATAGTGACTGCAGGGAGAGCACGACGTTTCTTTCTAGCTAGGGTGGTGTCAGTGACCTACCAGCCCTGACATTTATATACTTTTCACCTGTGTGGTTGTTGGAATGCGAGGCGCCTCGGATATAGGTCTGTAAGGACCGAGAAACGTGTGTTCAGGAATAATTAATCCTCAAAAGTAAGAGAGGACCGGCCCTGAAGATCCAAGGATCATAGTGGGATCCTGGGACATTTGCTAGAGTGTCTCGAACGCGGAGCGGAGCTTGCCCCTTGCCTCGACTCATGACGGAAATCCAATTTCCAATACGTGTATTTCGGCTTTATTTGTAGAGCCTAGTATGGCGACATAGTGGGATGGGGCACTCATGCCGTCTATGATTTATATTTATGATTGAAATGTTTTGACACTATACACTTATTATAATATCAAAATAATGTGTTTTAAACGTATCAAGCATGCTTTGGCTGTTATAAGGTAAAAACCCTATCCTCCGGCTTGCGTTGCATTGTGTGATGGGACCTGGGTCTTATAACGGCTTCATTTTTCTTTATTTAGCATTGCGCTGTTTGTTTTATGCACTGGTATTCTTGGGAGGAAACCCGTTCCGTGTTATACGGCGTGGTCCCTTGATTTACCGAACTTTAAAATAAAGAATTATAACTGTTTTAGTTCTCACACCAGTCCCATGACTGACCTGGAGTTTATTGTTTTAACCTAAACTCTGGGTGCCCCTATTTTCGACACGGGCAGCTAGTAGTTTTGGTTTTGCAGATTTATATTCACAGGGTCCTGATTTACAGCTGGAACGATGCTCGGAAAGCTCTGTATCCGTGTATCACTTCTAGTTGTGTTTTATGTTGTTTTTCCGCTGCGATGTATTTAAATGTAATTTAAATCTCTGATATTTGTCGAATGTAATTTATTCATTTATACTCTGTATATTCTTGTATTTGATGGAATTGTTGTAATAACAATGAAATGTTCTTCCGTATGCGTCCTTTTGTGTGTTGTTCTCAAAGTATTCGTGCTTTCCTTCACGGGGAAGTTACGGGTTCTTTCAGTTGGTATCAGAGCTTTGGTTTACAGAGCTCGAGAACAAGACACATTAGAACCATACGAAAGAATTCATCAGATATTGGATTAGCAATATCCAATAAGAATGACTCGTTAGGGATAGGATCAGTAGTATCCTAGAACGAGGGTGAAGAGTATATTTTTCAAATGAAAACAATTTTGTTTTGAAAATTTAAATCGTTTTAAATGTATTTGAATATTTATTTATTTTGAATATGGACAATCGAGTATATATAGATTTCGCGTATACGCGTCATGAACGTATAGTCGAAGTTTTAATATACTGGATAGATATAGGGTTACACTCTAGTCGCCCGGAGATGATATTGATGATAGCGATCGCATCATCAATATTTATGTTCGTGTTACGAAGGTGTGATTTTCTATATATTTCCATTAGACTGGTGTGAGAACCAAAACTTATATAGATAGATTCATTTTGTTGTGAATTGGCATCAAAAACAGGATTTTCTGTATATGTATCAAATTTATGAATTTGAAACTCTAATCCACTAATTGATTGATGTTTGTGTTGTTTGTTTATTTGTTTGCTAATTTTTAACCATTATGCCTAAATTGAACCAAATATTGAATTGTATTGATAATTGGTCGCAACTGCTTGCATATACATATACTTACATTGAACAGGTCATAGCAAGGAGGCTAGAGCCAGAGAATAAGATTTGTTTGCCCGACAAATAGGTACATGTTTACTACATAATTTCCTGTTTTGTTTGGGTGATGATGATTTTGTGAGCCTATTGGCTAGCCGCTTGGCTTTTTCTTTTTGAGATCTGAAGGACCGGGGAAGCTATTTGAAATTCCCCGATGCTCCCGGTGCAGGGGAGGTTATGGCGAAATTTTTCGAAAATTTAGGGTGTTAGCCAAATTTTTGAAATTTTGAAAATTCTCAGAAACTGAAAAGTTAGAGAATGGAAGCCAGATCGAATGAAGAGTTGAATAATCAAACCACTTTCGACTTTGTTCCTTTTCGGGGACGAAAAGTTTTAAGTGGGGGAGATTGTAATAACCCGAAAATCTGGGCCAGTTTGAAATTTTTATTTTAGCGATTTTGGCGAATTTTGAATATTTAAAATGAATTATTTTAAATTATATCGACGTGAAATTCATTTTGAATATATAATTCGAACGTATATATTACATACGTCGTCGTTAGAATATAAATAATTATATATAATTATAAATAGAATTGAAAATGGCGCGGTAGTTCGATAATTCGATTTCAAACTTCAATTGAATGTACCGGGAGCAAAACAATCCGGATTTTAGTGAAACCAAAAACATTAGGATCTAATTGACGATATCTTTCCAACGAATCCGAAAGATCAAGATTTCATATCGGGAATCAAAAGATATGTCCAGTTGAAAATTCTGAATAGTCGCTATGGAATTCAGGCCCTTAAAAATAGCCATTTTGCAAATGACCTCGGATTTCGACGAAACCACTTTTGTTGGATCCGTGATGTCAAGTTATTGCTAGATTTCAAGTTTCATAATTTTTCGAATCAATATGTGAGCGTGGAAAAGGAAAACGTGTTTTGACCATTTCAGTTGATTTTAATCGACTGGAAATTGGCCATTTTTCCAACGGTCTCAGAATTCGACGAAACTAGTTTTGTTAGGACCGTATCGTCAATACGAAGCTAGAAAATATTTTTCGAGAATTTTTAGAGTTAGTATGTAGCCCCGGTAAATTGAAATGTACGTTTAAAATTCAATTGAGTGATTTAAATGTAAATTCAAAGGAAACTGATCGAAACAATCAAATCAGCATGCGATACATATCCCATTGTGTTCGGAATGGGGGTAAAACGCTATGGACGACAGGCGGTGGGCCTCGTTTAGAGGTCATATGTAAAAGTCAACCTTTTTAGAAATTAAAATAATTAAATTAAAAAAAAAATTAAATTTCTTTTCCCCTTAACTACCCAGGCCCCCCCCCCCCCCGATTTCATTCTTCAGAATCAAAATAATAAAAAAAAAGAAAAAAAAAGAAAACGAAGAACGAAGGAGGAGCAGGCGCCCCCCCCCCTTCCACTGGCGATCGATCGCCTCTCTTCCCCCCCCAGCGAAGGCGGCGCCGCCCCAGTCCCTCTCCCCTCCCCTTCTCCTCCTCCGCCACCTCGAAGCTCCGACCCCCCCCTGCCCTAATCGACAGCCGCAAAACCCCCGCCCCTCCCATTCGCCGACGCCGCGATGGAGCCACCCACCTCCAGGCCCCCCTCCGATCCTCCGCCTTCTTCTCCCCTCCTCCCTCCACTTCCCCGACGATGAACAGCGCCCCCCTCGCCAATTCGATTTTCCTCCGCTGTAAGTCCCCTTCTTATTTATTATTTTTGTTTACATAACTGTTTTTTTTTATATATATATTAGAATCGATTTTTTTTGGGATTTAAAACTGATTTAAAAAGTTAAACTGATTTTTTGAGATTTAAAAAAACTGTTTTTTTAAAAGAGCAAAAACTGGATTTTTTTTATGATATAAAAACTGAATTTTTAAAAAAGATAAAAACTGATTTTATAAAAGGCAAAAACTGATTTTTAAAGAAATAAATAAAAGCTGATTTTATTTTAAAAGGTTTAATCTTTCAATAGAAAAAGATTTGAACTTGCAAAAATAAAGATCATATTTTTTAAAAAGAGAAAAGACGGGATTTTTATTATGTAGAAGATGTGAAAATGTGATTTTTATATTTTTAAAGTATTAAAAATATAATCTTTACTATATAGAAATATTAAAAATATGATTTTTATATTTTTAAAGTATTAAAAATATAATCTTTATAGGATAGAGAATATAAAAATATCATCTTTGTATATGTAGCGAAATAAAAATCTGATTTTTATTTTATATACGTTGAAATAAAGTGGTGATTTTCAAAACGATGAAAACTTTATTTTTATAAAGGCGAAAACTTTATTTTTATAAAGGCGAAAACAATATTTTTGAAGTAGGATTATTATCTATATATTAGCGGTAAGGAAATATGATTTGTATATATGGAATAGCATAGTAAAAATTCGATTTTTAAATATATGAAGTGATTATAAAAATATGATTTTTAGATTGAAAGTGAATAAATAAAAATGTGATTTTTATTTTAAAGACATCGAAATATAAAAATGTGTGATTTTTATATATATAGTGACTACGGGCACAAGAAGACGATAAAAAGGCGAGGATGAAGAAGATTTCTATAAAAGAAGTGTCGTGAAGTTGGATAGCTATCGGTGAGAACTTCTCACTCAAAATTTCTTTTCTAGTTATATATATATATATATACTAGGATGCAGACGGTGCTTAGTAGCACCCGACACCCGTCATCCACAGACCATGGATGGCTTGTTTGTTTAATTGTTTGGATGTGTAGTTGGTTAGTTCATTTGGTTTGAATTGAATCGTTTGGTGAAATGAAATTGATTTGATTGATGTGTGAATGGCGTGGGCCTTCACTAGACCGGGGATAAGGCTAGGCCTCGTCCCGTTTCTAGTATCGTGCCGTTATGCCGCCGAAATTTTCTAAAATATGTTAGAAAAATAAAAATATCATTTTTTATTGTGTAAATGAACTGAATAGAAATTCAAGTGTTGAAATAAATATTTTTGACGTTAAAAATATAATTTTTAACATGAAAGTGAATAAATAAATATTTATAAACAAATCGGCCGATTTGTTTATTTACACTGATTTGACTGATATTGATTGAGTTGATAAATTTTACACATCGCCCAACTGCACAAACAAAAATGTGTGTTTGTTGATTTGAAACCCCACACGGGTGTTGGGATGATATTTGGCGTACACTAATCCCAATTATTTAATTATTATCGATCGATTGGTCGACAGACTGTGTAAGCGTCGATTATTTATATTTGGTGCTTATACAGTGTAGTGCACTTTGGTTGATGATTGATTATTTTTCAAAGCTATTATATGCATGTGTTGTATGGAATCCATATAATTAGCATTATATGGTGATTGATTGGGCCTCATTCCAATCGGGAAAATAATGAATATTATAAAAGAAAATTCATGTGTTGAATATAAAAATAGTCATGTGTTGACGATGTTCATGTGTTGAGTGAAATATTTTATATAATAAAAATTTACATCTTTATCATATTTAAAATTAGAACTACTTCCCAGTAGAAGTCTAATTGAAAATCAAACGATAGATACCATAGTTTTATAAAATATTTCACATAACAAAAATAGTGATGTGTTGACAGTACTCATGTGTTGAGATTAGTCGTGGGTTGAAAAAAAAATATAGATTCATGTGTTGAATGGGATAAATATTCATTTGTTGAATAAATTAAAGAAGTTGTGAAAAATATAAAGCCGTGTTGATTAGTTTTGCGCCATTTTGACGTGAACGATATTTATATCAATTTTATTCGTTGTATAATGAATATTGAAAAACGATTTCGAAATGAATTGAATTGAAAACGATTTCGAAATGAATTGAATTGAAAACGATTTCGAAATGAATTGAATTGAAAACGATTTCGAAATGAATTGAATTGAAAACGATTTCGAAATGAATTGAATTGAAAACGATTTCGAAATGAATTGAATTGAAAACGATTTCGAAATGAATTGAATTGAAAACGATTTCGAAATGAATTGAATTGAAACGAATTCGAAATGAATTGAAAGTGAATTGAAATGAATTCAAATTGAATTAAAATTTGAATTGAATAGAAATGAATTTTAAAACGGATTTATAAAGAAGAATTCAATTTTGATTTGAATTGAATATAGAAGTTGAATTGTTTCAGAAACGATTTTAAAACGATTTATAAAATTCGTTTTAAATAGAAATCGACGAAATATATATTATATATATAATATAATGGCCTGAATAGAACGCGCCGCGGCAGTTCGTGAATTTCGACCATTTATTTCAAACGGACATTGCGGGAGATCCGACCGTCGGATTCTCCTAAAACCGGAACCGTTGGGTTCGTATCGAAAAGAGCTTTCCAATGAATATTAGAAATTTGAAATCTAACGGTTGGATTTGGAGTTATGTCCAAATCAAATTCGAAAAAGGTCGCTGTAAGTGCAGTTCGATGGCCGTTGTTGGAAATCGACTGTACGGGCCTTGATAAAATTATTAAAAATATTGATAATTTGTGTAAAATCATAATATGTGAATTGGAAAGATTTGGGGTGAAAAACTCCATATTTGAAAAGATAAAAATAGATTTTTATCGAAATGAACTAGTTTTGAACTAGAATTAAAATCAATTTATTTTTGAAATGAATAAATTGAATTTGAAAGTGATTTTAAAAATAACCGATATTCCCAATACGTGGATTGGACTGGAGTTGAATCGAAATTATCTTCGGAATATTTCGATATTGGATTTCATGATTATACGGATATTGTTATGGGAATTTGAAAGATATATTTTATATCGTTATTCCCAATACGATATTTGTTGGTTTCAGAATTTGATATTGAATATAAGCCGATATATTTTCTATTCAGAACCTTGTATTTAATATCAAATGTGATTTGGGTTTGTCGTGAATCGTGTTTTTGATGACATTGGTTCTTTATCCCAGTTAAAGGCAGAATATTGATTTTTGAGAAGATTAAAACTAAGTGGAGTTTTAATGAATCTTAAATTAGATTAAAATGTGAATTGATAATTGAAATTATCAAATCTGAAAGGTGATCGAAAATGGAGTACCACCAGTTTTGCTCCAAAGCGATAGTTAAATCTTTAATTAGATTTGAACGTGAAATGGAAATTAATTTTACCGATAACACCGTGGTGTTAGGAATGGAGTATCACCAGTTTTGCTCCATGGGATATATAGGTTGGGATTGGGAAATAAAACAAATAAATACTTCGGTGTGGTTCGTTAATCCCGACTAGTTTGAGGTGATATCCAAAGAGAGATTAAAGAATAAATTTAGAAGAATTTATCTTTGATAAAATTAATGGGAACCTTTCCCTAGGAATGTGATTTTGTGAATAAAAGAATATTCTGAATTGGAATGAGGCGTTTGTTGTGTTTGTGTAACATTCGTTTATTATATACGTGGGTTATTCAGAAAGGCCGGGTTTATACCCATTCTGAATAACCGATTCGACGAGTTGTCGAAGATGAAGACGGTGGTCGAAGACCGGAAGTCTTCACATCGTTTGGGTGATTACCGATGATCTTGATTGGGCTGTACACCCAGGATGAGGGAAACAGTTGGTGATCGTCCAGACGTACTTGGAGATGGATGGATATGCGAGGAAAGTGCCTCTGGTTTCGTTCAGACCCAGAACGAACTTGTAAATGGATTGTGTGTCTGACATTGGATTTTGTTCTGTGTTGATTGATCTCTATTAAATATACATCTGTTTGGCGGCGGAGAATTTATTCTCTTGCTTAACGCCCTTCTCTGAGACGTACGAGCTCAGAGGTTGTATATCGATGGACATCAGTCGCATGGAGTGAATTGCCAATGTGGCATGCGTAAGTGGCAATTGATCAAGGCTTCTGTTGAAAAGCAAAGTCTTGTGGTTGATGATCAAAGCACGGCCTGTGTGGCGTAGCTTTGTGTATAACGTGAATTCGCGAGCCTCACCCCTCGGTATGAGTCAAAAACGGGATAGTGACTGCAGGGAGAGCACGACGTTTCTTTCTAGCTAGGGTGGTGTCAGTGACCTACCAGCCCTGACATTTATATACTTTTCACCTGTGTGGTTGTTGGAATGCGAGGCGCCTCGGATATAGGTCTGTAAGGACCGGGAAACGTGTGTTCAGGAATAATTAATCCTCAAAAGTAAGAGAGGACCGGCCCTGAAGATCCAAGGATCATAGTGGGGTCCTGGGACATTTGCTAGAGTGTCTCGAACGCGGAGAGGAGCTTGCCCCTTGCCTCGACTCATGACGGAAATCCAATTTCCAATACGTGTATTTCGGCTTTATTTGTAGAGCCTAGTATGGCGACATAGTGGGATGGGGCACTCATGCCGTCTATGATTTATATTTATGATTGAAATGTTTTGACACTATACACTTATTATAATATCAAAATAATGTGTTTTAAACGTATCAAGCATGCTTTGGCTGTTATAAGGTAAAAACCCTATCCTCCGGCTTGCGTTGCATTGTGTGATGGGACCTGGGTCTTATAACGGCTTCATTTTTCTTTATTTAGCATTGCGCTGTTTGTTTTATGCACTGGTATTCTTGGGAGGAAACCCGTTCCGTGTTATACGGCGTGGTCCCTTGATTTACCGAACTTTAAAATAAAGAATTATAACTGTTTTAGTTCTCACACCAGTCCCATGACTGACCTGGAGTTTATTGTTTTAACCTAAACTCTGGGTGCCCCTATTTTCGACACGGGCAGCTAGTAGTTTTGGTTTTGCAGATTTATATTCACAGGGTCCTGATTTACAGCTGGAACGATGCTCGGAAAGCTCTGTATCCGTGTATCACTTCTAGTTGTGTTTTATGTTGTTTTTCCGCTGCGATGTATTTAAATGTAATTTAAATCTCTGATATTTGTCGAATGTAATTTATTCATTTATACTCTGTATATTCTTGTATCTGATGGAATTGTTGTAATAACAATGAAATGTTCTTCCGTATGCGTCCTTTTGTGTGTTGTTCTCAAAGTATTCGTGCTTTCCTTCACGGGGAAGTTACGGGTTCTTTCACCTAATCTATAAATACACCCTAAACCTACCCTAATCCATACTAAAAATAGAAATGATGGCCTCATGCCGCCAAATTAAATCCTAGAAGGAGCCTCCACTAATTTATGAAGGAAGTTGCAAGCTAATCACTCTCTAATCAATCTCTAATCATCACCATCTTCATATTTAGCAACTAATTCCACTTCACAAGTTTGCTAATCTTGGTTTTGGTGAGTTTCTATCACTTTAACATCAATTGTTAAAGTAAGTAGATTGGGTGTAATGAGACTTATGGTCTTAAATGCGGATTAGTGAGTTTGAATCATTTATAATGATATGCTACTCTATGTTTTCCTATGTTTATGCATAATTAATAAGTGGGTTTATGCATGTTTGATAAGTTGGTTTATGCATGCTTAACAAGTTGGTTTATGCATGTTTAACAAGTTGGTTTATGCATGTTTAACAAGTGGGTTTATGCATATTTAATAAGTGGATTTATGCATGTTTAACAAAGTGAGTTATGCAAGTTCACATGCAAGTTATGTGTATGATGTTATGTAAGTTATTTGTAGGTGGTTATGCAAGTTTATATGCAAGTTATGTATATGCTTAAATGCAAGTTTAACATGATTTGCAAGTTATGCATGCTTATGCAAGTATATGAATGCTTATGCAAGATATGTATATGCTTAAATGCAAGTTTAACATGATATGCAAGTTATGCATGCTTATGCAAGTATGTGAATGCTTATGCAAGTATGTGAATGCTTATGCAAATATGTGAATGCTTATGCAAGTTATGTGTATGCTTAAATGCATGTTTAACATGTTATGCAAGTTATGAGAATGCTTATATGCAAGTTCAACATGTTATGCAAGATATGTGTATGATAATATGCAAGTTTGGGTTAAATGTAGTTGGGTTAATATATGCTCATATATGCAAGTTGACATCCTCTTAACCCATGACAAAGTTATATGCTAAACCCATGATATTTGTGTTGGATCTTCCCCTTTATTATGTCATGAAATGAGAACGATTTACGTGGGGAACGATGGGGTTGGTAAATATGTTAATAAAAGTATGATTGGGTATGATTAAGCATACCATAAAAAAATAAATTAACATAAGTGGGAATTTACCTATTGAGTTAGGTCTACCCCATGGGAAATTACCTATTGAGTTAGGTCTACCCATGTTATGAAAAACTTGATATTAATTAGGGATAATTAATATGGGGGTGATTAATTAGGTGTAATTAATCGACTAAGACACGAGGTTGGACTCATTTGTAGTGTAAAACTGCCCGGACCCGACCGGCTTAACCAGTTGCTACAAATGTCAGCCCAATGTGAGAGGTCTTAGCCATAAATTAAATACGTGATTAAAGTAAAGACACGAGGTTAGACTCTGTTATGACGTAAGACTGCCCGGACTCTACCGGCTTAACCAGGCGGTCATAACAGCCAGTCTAATGTGGGAGGTCTTTGTGGGAGATCACGGTCTTAATTAATTAAGAAACACTTAACCATATTAGCATGTAGTGGGACATGAGGGGTTAAGTGGGTGCCTTGGGTGGCATGTGGAAATTTAGTGGTTGCCTTGGGTGGCATGTGGAATCTAGTGGGTTGCCTTGGGTGGCAATAGAAAATACGATTAGAATACTTAACCAAGTGAAACATGTAATTAAACATGATTAAAGGGTTAAGTGGGATTCACTAGATAAGTGACAAGCTTAGGTGGGTAGCTTGTGGGGGGGCCCATTTCAACCAATATCCCAAACGTATCTTTGTGGGCTCGACCCATGTCGAGTGACGGGACACCCATATTGGGCTTGATTATAAGAGGCCAAAACGGGTTAGCGGTGGCAACGCAAGTCCAACGGGTTTCATATGCGTGTGTGGGCCCGGGCTGGTAGATAAGCCGTTGTGGCATCGTGTAGATATAAAGCCGTGCACCGTTGATATTATCAGGTGGCCACTTTAGGGGAGTGATACACCCCACTGTGGGACCAGCACGGGTATCTACGGTAGGGAGCCGATCGCTTGGGGAGTAGTGGGGTACACCTAGTGGAGATAGGGGCAGACGGCACCTATGTGGTCAGCTAGGGGTACATGAAACTACTAGTTATATCTTTCTTTAACTCCTTGGGTGGGATCAATCTTTGAGTAGGAATGACTGGTGTGGTGCAGTGTAGTAATTATCCTGGGTGGGTAGATGCGTCTTTACAGTTATCTTAGTTTATCCTAAGTATACCAAGCTGCTTAGTGTAGCCATTCATTCCCAGACATTACCGTATGTCAAGATTATGTCTTCTCTGGTTACTTTAATGATTGTATTGTTAAAGTTATAGGACTCGCTTAGACTTATGTCTGACCCCGTTGTTTTTATCTTTTTTCCCAACCCTCAGGTCCTACGGTGGATCCTAGCAGTAGTGGAGCTTGATCGGATTGCTGTTCCAGTCTTTAGGAGCTTGGATAGATGTAAAGCTCCAGTTACCCGGTTATCTTTTCTTTTGTCCTGGCTATTGTATGAGAGAGTGGGATTATGTACTTCTTTATTTTGATGGATATTGTACTTGACTTTTATTGTGGTTTTATGATGTAACCAGACATGTTTATTTCCGCTGTTATGAGATGATGTTTTAAATTTCAAGTATCATTTATATCTGTCTTGTTGTAATTTTTCTGTTCTATATTCACTAAAATACTCCACCGATGCTATGGCATTCCCTTAGAGAGTGACCATAGCGGACGTGGGGTGTTACACTATACACTAATATACAGTATACACTAGACATGTTAAACTATGACCCTGCCCATTTACCCAACTCATTTTACCCTAATTACAACCCTGTTAGGTCAACCCATTTATAATTTTTTATTAAATGGGTCATAAAAGGGTTGACCCAACTTACCCATTTAACTTTTCCTACATACGAAGTCGGTATTTTTTGTAAAAAAATGCAGTAATTTCTTCATACTGCACCAGAAACGGATGAGACTTCTATTGAAAGATTCCAACTAAATTACAGACAGTGTGAAACACTCGCACTTTTTGCACTATTACCAAACACTGTAGTTCTCCAAGGAGACTGCCAATTGTACTTAGAAAATAACAGGCTAAATTCTCATATTTGAACTCTACCTACATACATAGTCGCTATTTTGTTTGTAAAAACTAAAGTAATTTCTTTATACTGCCTCGGAACTGAATGAGACTTCGACCATTGGATTCCCACCGATTACGGATAGTGTGAAACACTCGAACGTTTTTTCCCTATGACTGAACACTACAGTTCTCCAAGGGGATTGCCAGTTGTACTTAGAAAATAACAGGCTAAATTCTCATATTTGAACTCTGCCTACACACAGAGTTGCTACTTTTTTTGTAAAAACCGCAGTAATTCCTTTATGCTACCTCGGAGCCAAATGGGACTTCGACCGATAGATTCTCACCTAAATTGCGGACAGTGTGAGACACACAGACGTTTTTTCCATGTGATCGAATACTGTAATTCTCTAAAGGGACTGCCAGTTGTACTAAGAAAATAACAGGCAAAATTCTCATATTTGAACTCTGCCTACATACAGAGCCCTATTTTTTTGTAAAAACTATAGTAATTTCTTTATACTGCCTCGGAATCGAACGAGACTTCAACCGATAGGCTCTCACCTAAATTACGGACAATATGAAACACTCGGATATTTCATCCTATGAACGAACACTATAGATCTCTAAGGCGATTAACGTTTATACTTAGAAAATAACAGACTAATTCTCATTATTATATATAAAAAGTTCCCGACTACATTTAGATGGGTTAAATAGGTAACCATCATAATATGTGGGTTGAGTCAGGTAAAACATTATGTTAAATGGGTCAAAATAAATGGGCTGTAAATTGGTTAGGTAAAAGTTTTCTTGTCCCTCATACGACCCTAAATGACCCATTTGACACACCTAGTATACATCCATCGGAAATCCACAAATACGTCTCTCATACGAAATTACGTCTTTGAACTTTGGCTAAAATCGGTAACTAGAGCTCTGATACCAAATGTGACGACCGCCCATAACCCCTGCACTAAACCAGAGGAGTAATGCGCTGAAAGGTGTGTCAAGCAGTAGACGATCATCACAGTAGAGATAATACATGCGGAACCTGTCGTATAACTCATATCGCAAGGATAAAATATAATACAACATATATAATAGGCAATAATAGTGAAGCAGAATTGAGCAGAATATTAAACTTTTCATATCAACATGAGTTATCCATATAACAAAGGAATACCATAAGAGTATGTACGAAATGCCTCACTGCAAGTCACCCAGAGAAAACATCCAACAACAAAAAGTGACAAATAATACATAGTAGGAAATAATACACTAGCCTCCTGCTCGTCGTCACTCAGCAGCATCGTCTCATCAAGATCAATCAACTGTCACTTGCCATCTAGTCTGCCCATCCACAATATCATGGATGAACAACCCAAGGTAATTAGAGGAATCATAAAACCTTAAGTCAAACAATAGTCTTAATAAGCGATAAAACAGCTATCTAACATCATTAATAGAGTAAATGACAATAGGAAGATTGATCAACTAATCTACCAACATCAACAGAGAAGAACCCAAACCCGTCTTCCCTACATCCGACAGTGATAGCCTCACTACAAGAAAACATTGATTTTGCGTCAAATTTTAGAAGCGGAACTTTTCGTCGCTAATTTGCGACGGATTTCCATGAGATCTGCAAGGGATAGTTTCTTGTTTTTTCAATTTTATTTTCTTTTTATTTATCACCGTCGCCTTGTTATGTCCCTTGCTAATCCGCTGCTATTTGCGTCAATTTACCGACAGATAATTTCCCTTGCTAATTTCCGCTGCAAATAGAGACAGAATAACGACGGATATGTATCGAAGGTAATTTACAACAGAATTCCAATATATTCACAAGAGATGTTTATGTTATTTTTGTAAAGGATGATTTAGTGTTATTTTTTTATAATTATCAACATGTTAAGTTGTTTTCACCTATTGATTTTTTTTTGGTGAATTTAAGGATGTTTTTGTAAAATTTACTAATAGGATGAGATTTCTTGAGCTAAAATTTTCCTCAATATTTATTAATACTTTGGAAACATGGTAAGTTACTTTTTTTGTAAACACTGTAAGTTTTATGGTATTTTTGTAAACACGGCAAGTTTTTTGCCTTCCCTCCTCAATTTGTTTTTTACCTTCCTAATTTTCAATCGTTGTTTGCCACTCTCTTTTCATTTCTACCGTCCTCTATTTTTATCGTTTTCCACTCTCTTTCCTAAACCCTAAATCAAATTCTTCAGCTACCAGTTCGCATCATCCATCAATTCTGATTCCAGTTAAGGTAATCACAATTATCGCCACAAATCGTTTTCCACTCTCTTTCCTTAAAATTCTCCAAAAATTTTTGCGGTTTTTTTTTTTTTTTTTTTTTTTGCGATTTCGTTTCTAGCTGCAAATCTTCTTTATTTGATTTGATTTTTTTTTGCGATTTCGTTTATATGGTTTTGTTACATAAGACTAAATAACTTTTTGGAATGAGTTAACGTGAGAAGGTTTAGTTTAGTAGGGCATACTATGTTTTGTACTATATTGTGAAACCGAGCTTCAGCTTAAAATTGCAAAAATGAGCTTAGCTCGATTATTAGCTTAGCCCAGTTTTGAATTGAGCTTTGTTTAGTTTTGAACTGTGTTATAGCTCCATTTTGAAACTGTGCTTCAACTCGGTTTTCAAGTGGGCTGTAGATCTGATTTGTGATGTATCTATTTCAATATTAGATTTGAATTTTGAATTGTGTTATTGCTGTTTGCTAAGTGCAAAATACCAGAGCTTTTTCTAACACACCAGTAGCTTCTCTTTCTCGGTCTTGTATTCAGTATTGTGTCTTTCACAACTCCGCTTCATGCCTCGGGAAATTATGGCAACTGAATCTAAGAAGTACACTGATTCGTGTATAATAATATAGCCAGTTGGCCGTAGTATTCTGCCAATTTCAAGTAGTACATATTTCACCTCACATCTGCCATGTTTGTTGCACGATATCAAAAGCAATATAAAACTTTGATATTTGAATGTAATTTTATCACTTGTCTATGATTCAACTGTACCTTTTTGTAATGACAATTTTACTTGTGCTAGTATTGCTCCAACAACGAAAAAAAAAGAAAAAGAAAAAAATGAGCTGCCTAGTAACCCTTTTATTTATATTTTATAATTTTTTTTTGTTTAATGGAAACTTAAATTCGTGATCCACTTGGTTCAGAATATTACCAAGCAACCAAAGAAAAACAAAGATTTTTTACCTGTGACTTTCAGCAGTAAAAAGGCCATCGAGATGCAAGAGATCATACGTACGGGGGTTGGTTAAAAATGGTTTACACCTACATTATCAAATAAAACCAAATAGTGGACAGGACTACTAATGAAACAAAACATAATCAACCATCAAAGTAAAACTAAAACCAACATTATTAGAGATAATAATTACGTTTGATGAAAATAACATGAATAATATGACAAAGTGATTTCATTGGTATAAAATATATATATATGTGTGTGTGTGTGTGTGTGTGTATGTGTACATAGGAAATTTGTATAATTACCATGATCAAATATTTTTTATGTGTGAGATGTTTTTTAACTAGTTACACTAGATCATATTCCCCATCACTACACAAATTTGTGTATCTTGTTGGTAAAACATCAGATTCAGAGATTGTAGGTCAGCTCATGATATAAGAGCATATGCAATAGTGGCGAAGGTGTTAATTTGATGTGTACATTGATTCATACATGTATATTAGTATGGTTGAATTGTGCAGTGCACGGTATGCATGCAAACATTTTATGCACGACATCTGAATCAAAATTCCTCATGATTTATAAATTTTACAATTTTCAGGCCAGCTTAAATTCTCCATGGCGTCAGCGGATTTGACCAATTGTCTTCGCTTGGGAGATGCAACTGTATGCATTTACTGGTCTGAAATTTGAGATACTTGTTTGCTTGATTTTTCCCATGAGATGTGATGGCTTGTTTTTTGAATTATTATTGACGGGAAAGTTCGCCAGTGATTTGCAGTGGTGCTGATGAACTTGTTTCATCTGTTCATGTGCTTTGGCCAAAGTTTCTTTTATAGGTGAGCTTCAGATTTTATTATTGTCTTTTTTTTGTAAATGATGAAAATATGATCTATCCCATGATAATGGTGGTTATCACGTTCAGATTCTTAGATCACTGCTCTTGTATATGAATCACTGTTCTTATATACGAATCACTTCATTTATTTTCCATAATTCCTAAGTAGACCTAGTAAATTAGGTACCAGGTTGTATCGCCGTTACATTCAGTGAGATTCAGTCAATTCGGTGTCCTTTTATTTGATGATAAAATGTCACTTAATTCAAAGCTGTAGACTTGATTCAACCATACTTACCTATGATACACATACTCTGTAGAGTCTGTACTCTATATAAACAAGTTTTGGTTTGTGCTGTTGGTCGCAAGTCTATCTCTTTTTGATCAGAGCAGAAAGTATGGAAGCATACATGAAATAGTCCTATTTCATCATGAAGTGAATAACTTATTTGATTTTCAGTCAACTACACTTGAAACTGAAGGTGCAATGGGTTGAATTGTCTTAAGCTATACCTTACTTTCTTAGTATACGAGCACTTTATTTTATGTTATATGTACTCAATTTTGCTTTCTTTCACATGGAAAGTTTAGGAAAGATATGCTCATGCGTGTTTTTAGTTTGGCATGAATTATTTGTTAGCTAATTTGGCATTTTGTTAACTATATGTATTCGCACACCTTCAGCTATATGTTGATAGCTACAAATATGTTTTGACATTGACATGAGCTGTAAAATCAGCAAAAATATACAGATTGAAAGGGAAAAGATATATATGCAACGACAACTGATAAATATCTCAAGAAGATATATGTACTACCTTCAACATCCCCTAGACATTTCAGTAATAATTATTGACAACCAAGTGGATATACGTTTTTGTTCTCTTTTAGTAAACATTTCATATATATGCATGATAAATACATCAAACAAATAAATGGAAAATAAATGTAAGGGTTATATGTGCATCTCGTTTGGTATCATTAATAACCAACTAACTAATTGTTCAATTTGTGTGAAGTCACACGTGTTTTCCTTTAAATTTGTATCCTTTTTTAGTTGTGACTGCTGATGTTAAATATAGAACATATAGGAAATGTAATAATGATCTTATTGGCATATTATCTAATATTATAAATTTGCAATTTTAGAAGCTTTAGTGTAAATGTATAAGTTACACTATATTTCAGTCTAGTTATATAGTTGGTGTTTTTATGCAAAAATAAAAAGTTTGTTGTAGGTTATTGGTTTGTTGATATAAAAAAGGATTTGTGGTTGCAAGTTAAATTACTGGTAAGGCTCTCCTCCACATTTTAGGATTAGTTTCCAAATAAGAATCCATTTATGCAATGTGATTATGGTTTAACACATTTTGGTTTCTTCAAAGTGAAGAAGCAACAAATATGACATAGACACCACTAAATTTCCAATAACCAGGTATTCCTTAAGCACATATGGTTGTAGTGACAAGAAACATGCAAAACTCAAAAAATTTTGGCTAAAAGTTCATTAAAGGGATGGAAAAATTATTCTTGAATGTAGATAATTAAGATATGAATGTTAAAAATAACGACCAATAGTAATAAACTAATGATAATATCAAATTTTACTATGAACCCTGTTAGTAAAAGGCCAAGATGACGATGATTATTTTATCTCATACTAAAGGCTAGTTTGGATTAGAAGATTGATCCGTTAACTATACAAATGCATGTTTCTCATGTTAATTGGACCGACTACCAACTCATGGATATTTCTAAAGATGGCTTTGCGAGTCAACACTACATTTAAACCTTTTGATTATTTTCATTTGTGATCAGGCTTATTGTGTTATACATGAATGTTCTTGCAGATGAGTCATGACTTACAACAGAAACACCAAAGATGACCAACGGTGGCATACTTATAACACATCTCCTTAGCAGGTTAATTTCTTTTCCTTTATTTATGTTTCTGATTATAATCTCTGTTACACACCAATCATAAATCCACTCCTTTATTAACCCAACATAGTAATAGATTCCTGGGCTATTAAAGAGTAGACACATTGGCCAAACTACCATTAGAAGTGCAGTAATCATATTTACATAAAAATTATTCCTTTGTATTTTATTTTATATTTTTTAGTGTTGGATCCTTCATTCACGATTCCTTTTGTTCAATTTTATCTGCTATTACATTATGCCTTAGGTCGAAAATTGATATGTTGTACATAAAAGACACTTGACTCATATGTATTACCTTATATTTCCTTTGTTAAGAGCCCGCAATAGGTCACCTTTGGCTCCAACTCATCGTGACGTTTGGATTCGGGTTGAGGAACCTCTTGCGGCATCGGTACTCTAATCCCGGATCGGATATCCACCGCATCATAATCCGATGAGGGTTCGGATCTACAATGGTGCAGCCCGTTATGCCTCCATTCAATCATCAGCCTCACCCCTATGATGAGAGGACAAGCGATGTATTTTTACGAAAGCAAAAAGTTTTTCTGGGACCTTCCATGTTTTTTATTAGAGTAAACCTCTAAACATAGTGGAGGGGAAGATGCAATATTTGTATGATGAGAGTGGAAAGAGATATCTTGATGCATTTGCTGGAATCATGACTGTATCATGTGGGCGTTGTCATAGTGTCATAGTGAATGCTGAGGTGGAGCAGTCTAAGCTCTTTCAACATACAACACTATTTATTTGCATCATGATATTGTTGAGTCTATGGTTGGTGGGGAGGATGTTTGGTTCGAAGTTGGCTATGATGGTTTCTGCTATGGGGCTGGGATATTAGTGAATTTGTCATGTTGGTTGATAGAAAGTGGCTTGCAGTTAATGGTGGATACCAGAGATGCCAGAGTTTGATATAAATGCTGTGTTGATGAACTTTTCTTTTTAGCATGTGTCCTGACAGACAATGGTCGATATTATGAGGGCAGGCCGGGTGAGTGATAACTGATCATAGGTTAGAGAACAAGTTTGCATGTTGAGTTACTTATTCCAACTGCCTAATTTTGAAGTTCAGGTGTTTCTAGTAATTTGTGCATGCTATGCGTATTTTGTTCAAACATAACTATTATGATATCCCTACTTGCTGAGAAAATTGTTTTGACCTTGATACTTGTTCCAGGTGCTGTTGAATATACTTTTTTAAAAAAAATACTAAACTAGTACATTATGTACTTGTTTATTTTTCTTTGCTTATCTGGCCTAACTTTATCTCATTTTGTATTTGTTACTCATATTTTTTAGCCTAACAATAGCTCATTTTATACTTCTGATGTGTCTGTTTATGTTTTAACATTTTTTAACACTTTTTTGCTATAGGACATTTGGCTAAGCAAAAATACCAGGAGAGCTCCTCAGCCTTCATGAATATAGGTATCTCGATGACTCAAAATTTAATGACTTCTTATGTTATGCAACAAGCCTTTTTCTTCTTCTCAATGCTGGAAACTTGAAAACATTGGTTTTTTGTGCTTAGTTGAAGTTGCGCTAATGCAACATTTATGTGTGTAATGCAACATATATAACATTGGTTAGGCTTTGGTATGCTTCTATGCATTTGCTACCTTCACCAATGTATGGGTATTTCATATGTTATGAATTATGGATTTCAAAAATTAATTACTAGCTGATGGTTGCATTAGTTATACATAAGCAATGATGCAATGAAATTCTTAGAACTTTCTTCGAATACATGTAGGCATGTTCAAAGTTAAAAGGAAAGGGACCAAAGAAGCGATATCCAAGATAAAACCTGAGAAGTATTATTTTTCTTATTTGATGTGAAATGGAGTTGTTCCAAGTGAAATGGATGTGACAGTGTAGGCATTGTGGGATTATTATTTAAATATTATATGTAAAGTGAACATAATATTGTATATGAAATGTTATTGTTTGAATCAATGAATTTTATGTATTTGAGTCGATGAATTTTGTGTATTTCAGCAATTTTATGACATTATTTGGGATAAACCTGTAAGAGTTTAATGACATATTTGCCTATGAAAAATGTTTTGATTAAAAATTAATAATCATCGCCAATCCCTTGCTAATTAGCAAGGGTTTACCGACGGTTGTTTATAAATAATAATTTCTAAAATATATGTATCCTTCGCTAATCCTTAGCTAATTAGCAAGGGATTACCGACGGTTTTTATAAATAATAATTTCTAAAATATATGTATCCGTCGCTAATCCCTTGCTAATTAGCAAGTATTTACCAACGGTTATTTATAAATAATAATTTCTAAAAAATATGTATCCGTCGCTAAAACATCGGTAAATAAATTTTAATTAATTCAAAATTAAAATTTTATTTTGAGAAAAAAAGACGGAAAATGGTCGGAGAACTCACGCCAAAATCCGCCGCAAATTTTTGATACAAATACCGTCTTGAAATTTACCGACCACCTTATTCCGTCGGTAATCCGTCCTTAAGCCCTATATAGCGACGAATTACCAGCGAATTATGCCGCTGCAAAATTAGCCTTTTCTTGTAGTGCCTTTACAACAATCATGTAGAAACAAATAGCACATTCATGGCAATCAGTTATCAAGCGTAGACCATTCTAATCGATATTGTCATCTCCCAAGCACAAGCCTCGAAGGCCTAAACCAACATCAGACAAGCACCAAATAGATATCTCCTTCGACATCAAATAATTTACAAAAGACGATACAAGCAAAACAATCATCATCCATGACTCTGGCTATCACCGCCAATCCTGCCTTGAAACCATCATTTAACGTATGATTGGCCATATCGTCATGCCATCGGTCAAGGGCTAATCGTAACCCCGCTTCTAGCAAAAACTCCATATGCCTTTCATCATTACATATCTAGGCTTTTCGTCGCTACCTAGGGTACTTGACTAATCATCTAGTCTTTAGGCGTCCGTATTATACCCCTGCTTTGAGTCCGCAAGAACCTACGATAACGATAATTCCTCATTTTTATTTATCTCTAGTCATCATCAACACTTCATGTCACTTCAAATATTCCTCCCTGAATTTGCCTTGAAGCCACGTCTATTCTAGAACAAAAATAATCATTACTTTTGGTCGATGTTCACTCCATAGCACTTTGGCCTTTTCGATATGAAAAATGACCCATAGCAAAAAAAAACAACTCATAGCCATAAATGATCCATAGCGAGAAAAAACGACTCATAGCCAAAAAAGACCCATAGTCAAAAAAACGACCCATAACTAAAAACGACCCATAGCCAAAAACAACTTATAGCCAAAAACAACCCATAGCCAGAAAAATGACCCATAGCCAAAAACGACCCATAGCTAGAAAAAACGAGCCATAGCCAAAAACGACCCATAGCCAGAAAAAACGACCCCTCCATTTCATGCTCCACAAATCACGATTCATACTTCAAACGATCTGACCTCGAGCGACCCAACTTTGAGTGACCCGACGTCAAACGACCCGACCTTGTACCACGTTTTCTATCATCATTTCTTGCTTCCCAAGCCATACAACCCATACAAAATGACCCACAAAAAATGTCCCGACTCCAGATCTGACCAATCTATCTCCAATCGCAACCAATCCATCACCAAACAACAATATCGATGCAAACAACTCCTCTAAATCATCCAATTCAACCATCCACACATTATGAAATCATCAACAACACTTAAACGACAATTATTCATCATACAACCATATGAAATTCACCAAATCATGATAAATCAATGAATATACAAAAACAATGGATCTAAACTTGCATAAACATATGAATTAAAATCATAATTAATGATTTAAGTTGCTAGATTATATCCTATGGTGATTCAAATGAAAATATACTTATTATGATGTAGATCTAGGTGAAAACAACTTGTAAATGATGAAAATAAGATCAAACAACCAATATACTTGATTGAATCTGTGTGAGAGATTCTTAGTACTCACCAAATCTTCAAAATAACTTGTAATCACTAAATTCTCAATTAGCGTAACGAAGAATGATCTTCAAAGCTCTTAGTTTGATGCAATCTCCCTTCACTTGATGTAGATCTAGATTTGCCTGATGCAGATCTTCAATCTTCTTGCATAGATCTAGAATTTTAATGGGGGAAGATGCATTTGATTGAGCAGGGAGGATCACGAGCTCAAACAAATGATAGAATGAACAAAGTAAACTATTCTCTATTACTCTAACCCCTGTTTATAGCCTCTTACCAGCCCACTAATGGGTCACACCAATTCAACCCATTAATGACTAGCTAAACCTGCTTAGAAATTGTGCAACACTAAAACAGCGATTTCTTCCAAACCGCTGAACCAAATATTTAATATGATCACTCTACAGAATTGGAAACATAATTTCCTTTCCAATGAAGTCGATCTCAGCTCCTGATTCGATCCTAGTAAAAAATTATGCACTACGATCCTAGTCAAAAATTATGCCCTATTCAAAACTAACAGTGATGAAATGGTCACAAATAAATTTGATAAAAGTTATAGACATGTCTCACATCCCCATAAACAACATATCAAAATATGAGAATGATCCGACCCTCGGGGAATTAAATAAATATATTTTACGATCCTCCGATACGTAAAATGCGGGCTATTACATCTTACCATTTAGTGGCCTCCCACACGGGGACCCTACATAACTACCTAGCTGGCACTATTGGTAATCTCCTAGCCACTTAATAGTTCCCCTAAGTAGGCAGACCCTACTTGTGTGGTGATACTTAACTAACCTATCCCGAGGCGGCCCCTTACCTAGTCACTTTACTAACATATAGGGAAAAGGATAACTTTCGGAGACTTACTAAACTCGTACCATTAAATACTTTTATTGTGGAGAGGTATACCCACTGATCTCTTAATACTTAATAAGGGAGGGCCTGTACAACATGTATTTCGTTGGATAAATAAATAGGGAAAGGGGCGAGCCTTATCCGCTTAATAGCCCAAAAGGTGGATCAACCACTTAATACCTAACCCAGAAGAATGTATTCTCAATGCAAAATGTCCCATAACACTAGTATCTCACATTAATTTATCTTTTTATAGTTGCTATAGCCCAATCGTTTGGATAGACTTCTACTATAACAAGTTAACCTTGCATCCACATATCATTATATCAAAGTAAAAGACATTTACTCATATAACACAAAAGCACACATATATATACAATTTCCTAACATGGAATTTTAATTATGAATTTGAAAAACCTAATTGCTAAGCGCTTAATATAAATACGTGTGTTATGCTATATTATAATGTATAATAATAACGCATTTATTAATATGCGTGAATAACGCACCAAACGTAAGATATGTCAATTGTAGCAAAATTATAGAATTGCTAATTTTCCCTAGGATCCATAATAAACATCACAAAATATTCAAAAATAGGATTTTTGATTATTTTAGTAAATAAAAAGGGGTTTACTTGCAGATAATTTATAAAATTTCTCTTCTAGTTCTATTTCATTTTTCTTTAAGTTCTAGAAAAAAAAAATAAAGGATTTAAACCACATGTAGTTTATAGCCCTCAAATCCGCTCTTAAAAATAAAATAAGTATTTGAATTGCATATAGTATACTATTCCAAATTCCTTATTTTTATGTTAAATATGGGTTTCAAATAAACGGTAGAAAGAAGGTCAAATGTAGCAGATTTACCAGATATTTGAAAGAAACATAAAATCCCTTTCAGGTTACGTCCATAACAAAATCCACACAAACATAAAAGATTGACACTTCCGAAATTAATAGGGTTTTGAGGGTGCTTTTGGTTTTGCTTTCTTATAACCAAGATCCTTAACTCATACAAAAATCCAAAATTACACTAAACAATTATGAATAAAAGAGAAACTCTAAAGATTCCACTCTCAGCCTTGGTGAATGAAAACTGTATCCGATCCTATATGGAATCCCTCTTTTATTTGGTTACCTGAAGGATCGTGTCCAAGTTCCCTCTCTTTTAAATTCATATAGGTATATACAGGAGAGATTTGTATTCATATACAAATGTGAGATCCTGAATTTAAATAAAAAGATAGAAGGATGGAGGAAGATGAAGAGAACTAACCTTAATCTAAACTGGATATGAAAAGTAGAGGTAGAATGGGAGAGCATAGCCATGGGAATTTGTGATTTGAAGTAAGGCTCTAGGGTTTTATTAATAGATGTTAGAACTAATATAGACCATAGATTCTAAAATAGAATTTGAATCGTAAATATCACCTGTATCCTAAATCTTCTTCCTTGAAAACCCTCGCCGCCACCCATCCAAACACACATAGCGGCCGACCTTCTCTCTCTGGATCGGTCAACCTCTATGGATATCGGTGGTCGACTGCCCTTCTTTCCTGGGCAACGATTTTTAACGTTGCAGATGTTTTAATTAACCACTCACTAATGATAATAAATTACTGACTAATGTTTTAACATTATTCTTTTGATTTATTATACATACATACATCCATACGTACACACCAACACACACACATTTAGTGTTTTTTCAAATTTTGAAATTTTCTCTATTTATTCAAATTAGGATTAAAATTTCAAACTTTACTTATTTTAAATTTGAGAACTGAATTATCTGTGAGTTTTTCTACAAACTCTGTTTTCAGTATTCTTTATATGAAAACAAATCAGAATCTCACTATGAATGCTATAGTATAATTTTAATGGCAAAATTATATAAATATCAAATCTCCATATTTTGACCTATTATAAATATTTAATCCTTTAAGTTTTCTATGTGCATGTAGGGTATAATTTATGGAGTGTTACACTCTTTCTCAAATTTTCTTCATATTTGACAGGTATATTTTCTGACATTTATTTTTCCAAAATATTTCTCTGATATTTAACATGGATAATATTTTTGTTTGGATAATCTGAGAACATCTTCAGGTGAGTTTAAATTACTATAAGAAACAAGTGCAAATCCATGCTACGCACATGGAGTTCACAACATAATTAATTTTACACTCTATTTTATATTTTTTATGTTAAAATTTAATGGGTATTTTTATTTATTTTGTGCTGTTTAATTATATTTTTGCTAAATGCATTGCAAACTTTTGTTGATATATATTTAAATAATCTTGAAGCACACAAAATATAACAACTATTTTGAGAGGATAACGATTTCGTACAAAAAAATGACATCATCAACTACCAATTATTCCTAACTTTTGTTTTACAGAATCATTAAGAATAATTAATTTTCAAATCCCAACATCACATATTTGAGATAGATTTTTCCTATAGGGGTGTGTATCTTTGTGTGTGTGTGTGTGTATATATGCGCAGTTTCGTTGATAAAAGTATTTCAAGTGTAACATGGAGAACTAGTGGTTAAAGTAAAATATTGTTAAAATTTTCATTTAAAGAGAGATTCAAATTTTAAAAAGCAAGGTTTTTACATTGTTTAATAGTAAGTGAGTTAGAAGAGTATTGATGTTGCTTTCACACACCATATTTCCTAGTACATATAACATAACATGATATTAGAAATACATGTAGAATATAAGTTCTTTATAGTTAATTTTTGGAAAAAACAATTATTTTTCCATTACTTCAAATATTTACATGTACTCAGTTATTAAAACAATACACAAACTTTTTTGTGACAAAGGTTGTCCAATTTATATATAGTGGTCAGTATCACTGTGTATAAACTAGAAACTAGGTGCTCTGCAGATGCACATAACAATTATGCTAGGTTTAGAGTGTCCAGCCCAATTAAAAACTGGTTTGAAGTGCCATAACACTGTTCAGGTGCAACATGAAAAAAGTTGGATGCTTTTTCTTCAAAATAAGAGACCAAGGTTCCACCATCACGGGGAAACTATCACCTAGAGAAGAAGTGGATGGCATCATATACCCAACGAAATCATCAAAAAGACGAGCAAAGGGTGCTTTTTCTTCAAAATAAGAGACCAAGGTTCTACCATTACGGGGAAACTATCGCCTAGAGCAAAAGTGGATGGCATCATATACCCAACAAAATCATCAAAAAGACATGCAAGGCCGGCTATCTATTATGTTGGCTCCTTGACGTAAATGAATTTCCTATCTTAGATGTCATCAAGTAAGAGCAAGTCATTAACCTGTCCTATTTCTCCCTCATTCCACATCTTCAAATCATTTCCATGTAGTCGATAAAATAGTATACTATGTTCAAGTAAGAGCAAGATCAGATCCAATAGTAATCAACGATCTCCAGATACGCATAAAACTCCTTGAACAACTCCATGATCCAAAACAAGCAAAAAACTGTAACACAGCAGAAAAAGCTCTCGAAACAAACATCCAAAAGAAAGCCCCTGAAGAACTCTAGAAAGAAAGAGAATAGAAGACCAGCCAACAAATACCATCCCTACTTACAACAACAACTCCAAAAACCATAATCAACAAAAGATGATCTCAACCAGCAACAACTACAAGATCTACTCCAACAACAACAACTAAAACACATAATATCAAGAATAACACCTGAAAAGCATAGCCAGCACAAAAGACAAGAGAAGGAAGAATCCAAAAGAAAAAACACAAAATGATCAGACAACTAGAAACAAGTGTCTCATTTCTTAAAAGTTCCCCCACTCGTCACACCACCCAGACTTCCCCCTTCCTTCTTACCTTTCTTTGATCTAGACCTAGTCTGAATCTGTGAAACAAGTTAAACACCTCAGGGTTAGTCTCCACCAATGATTCACTGTATACTAAGTTTTTGCCTCCTTTGCATTTTCCAGATTTTACTTTAACTCTTCTCTTTTCGAAACTGCTTGTAGAGCTATTAGATTCATCCATAAATGTATCTCTGACAGCAACTTCATCACTGAAATGAGCTTCACTATAATCCTTTAAGCTACTACCATCAGCCTGCTTTTCATCAGGGTTTCCTAAGTCGTTAACATTTTCATTAACTTTCTGATTACCCACTTGCATAACCACATTATAAGATGAATCTACTTTAGTGTGATTGAAATTATCTTCTTTACGTTATGACCCAATACCCTATCCACAACAGGAAAGCAGTCAGCTTCAGAAGACCATACAATTTTTGACTGCTTTCTATTATTATCATTAGAAATCACATCTCTTTTAACATCAACATTCTTCTGATATAAGATTGAATCCTTAACTCAACCATTCATTTGTTTATCCTAAACATCTAGAGATTCATCCAAATCCATTCCAGTTTTAGAAGAAGAGTTATTTTTTGGAATTCAGAATTTAGATGACTTACACACATCAGTAGTATGACCAAATACTTTACATTGTGAACATGCATAAGGAACCCATTCATAATAGACCTTTTGCCAAACAATAACTCCATTATCATATTGAATTGGAACAGACTCAGGGAATTTAAAATCAATACTGATCTCAATTAATATTCTAGCAAAATAAATACGACAAGAATTCTCTGTTACACTATCCATTCGAGGAGGTTTACCAAATAACGAGGCTATCCTACTTATAGCTTTTACGGACCAATAGTCAAGATCTAAGTTTGGTAGTTTAATTCAAATTGGCATGGAATTGAGAAATTCCCTTGCTAGTTTCATTCCAAGCAACCATTTTTTCATAAAAATCAACCGTTTATTATAAAAATGTGGCTTGAAGCTAAGATCTTATCACTATCCTCTGGTAATTCACACTTAACTATGAAAACACACCATTGTCTCGTATACAGCTAACACTTGCATTTCAATTGCCAATTTCTATCGATATAATCTTTTAAGAAGTTATAATATGGTTTTCTTCCGTACACATAAAACACATAGAATTTGACCATTTCTCCCTTGCCTTATTCACTAAGTTATTGCTAATGATAGCTACTTTAAGATTATCCCTATTCGATGGCTCATAATAATTGAGTTAGATAGCATTTTGGTGTAAATTGTTCTTGGTTACATGCATCTTCTATCCACTTTTTAGATTGAATTAGAGTTAAGCGAAGTAGAACTCGCCTGTAACGACCCATATTTTTGGCGGTCAAATATTTAATTTATTTATTTTAAATACTTTATTTGGGATATTAATGGATTTTAATATTTAATTCGTTATTTAAACAAAGTTTGAACGTTATATATTTATATAATATAAATCGAGCTTGAAATGGCGCGACAATTCGTAATATGGAGTTCTAAACTTCAATTGAATATATAGAGTCCGATATATGTCGGATTTTTGTGAAACAAGAAACGTTGGAACGGTATTGATGATAATTTTCATATAAAAGAGAAAAATCCAGATTTCGTGTTATAGATTGTTAGTTATGGCCAAACCAAATTTTGAAATAGTCGCTATGGAAATTGTTATTTAAAATATAGTCCTTTAAAATAGCGATTTTGCAAACGGACCCCGTTTTCGATGAAATTAGTTTCATTGGAACCGTATCGTTAAATTATTGTAAGAAAATCAAATTGCATAACAAACCGATGTCGTATGTGACTACGGTAGCCGTAAACGCCCAATCAATTTCTATAGCGCGTAATTAAATTTATTTAATTCAATAAAAGGATATTTGAGTGTAACTTGAGAAAACGATCGAATTAGGCCATAAAACTAGTTCTGTTGAATTTGTATCGTTGGTTAGAGTCAGGATAAGTATATAATTTGTTATTTTTGAAGACCGGGTAATTTGGTGTCCAAAGTGGCATTACGGTGTGGGTAAAAATAACGTACTGGGAAACAGTCTCAGAATGCGACGAAACTAGTGCCGTTGGGTTCGTATTAATTAATTATTATAGAATTTTCAATTTTCGTGTCAATTGGACTTACCGTGTGATCGTGGCAACGATAAACGCCCAAATCAATTATATTATTTGGTCAATTCATACAGGGGTAACTTTAAACAAATAAACAACTGGCCAAACAAACTCCAAATTTAGCGAAACAAGATTCATTGGATCCATAAGGTAGAGGTCTAGTGAAATATCAAGGTTTCAAATTTAATGGATTTTTCTGTAATTATAGGAATTTTAAACGCTTGATTTTTCATCGATAAATATAAAGGACTTTTCACAAACGATGTCGGAATTCGATGAAACCTGTCCCATTGGGTCCGGAATTTTTTTTTTATGCTAGGATTACCTTATTTTGTCAAAAACAAAGGTCATATGGAATTGTTTTAGGAAATTACTTCACCTTAAGTTTCATGAAAATAAAATAATATTAAATCATTTCCAACCCTTTATATATATAATTCCTTCTGCACCAATACCCTTATTTTATCGTCAAACATTACTTGGATGGTCAACTCTTGAATCCGCTGCCACCAAATGAAATACACGGTTGTAATCTTCCATACTTCATCCATCTTTTACCTGAAATCAATTCACCAACTTTCTAATCGTTCAACTGTAAACCGGTCGAGCTCAGTAAGCTTGTCACGATGGACGGTTAAGATTGAGAATAGATGTACAGATCGACGATTACGGTCATTTGAAGGCATCAATTTCGAGCTGGGTTCCTGGAGCAATAAGGAGCTCGAGTTGTGAGATTTTCTGGGCATAGGAGGAGGATCCGTCGGGCTTTCGAATGGCGTAAGAGTGATGAACTCCAATGGCGGCTTGGGGTGCAGTAATTGGATGTGTAGGATTGTGTGGTGATGAGTTGAAACAGGCGGAAGTTATACGAAGAATAAGGTACTGGAACCAGTGCGTGAAGGGTATGGGGTCAGTTGAATTAATGGAAGGTGGGTATGTGATTTCCAAAAGAGAGGGATGGGTCTGTGAAAAACATTGGTAGATGAGACGAGGCAGGAAAGGGAAAGTCTGGGTATAACGAAAAGAAGGGAAGCAGCAGTAAGTGAAACACCCCACCTCCGTTAAAGCCACTCACAAAAGGAATGCCTTAACTTTGGTGGAGCATTTTAGGTAAAAGAGGCAGATAAATTACAAGACAGACAAATAAAGCAGCGGAAAATAAAGTCATTTTATAAACAACTTAATTCAGTCAAGCTTTTACAACAATTGTCTCAATCATACTTAAAAGTAATACACAGAAATTCTGTCTTGATTCAAAAAATTCCAAGTATAAAAGAAGCATAAAAATAACAATGATATTCCCCAATAAAGCGTGAACCAGCCATAGCAGTGGAAGAGAGAGTCCAAAGCAATACATCAACTATCTTCGAGCTTAAAAAGAAAACTGAGCTAAGTGATAACATTTCCTCCCTGTGAACCTAGGGGGAACGGAAGAAAAGAGGCGAAACAAAACTAGGTCAGACATGAGTCTAGTAAGTCCAGTGACTTTCAACATATAAACAGGCAAAAGCATCATGACATGAATAAACGGAATATAAGACAATACCGTGATAACAGAGATAACAAGATAACATAGGATAAGCATAAGGTATGATAAGGCAAGATAAACTGAATGCGCTTCTACTCTTTCTCTGCTTCGCTACTACTTTGTTATTCTGATTTTTATATATATCTCTGCACCACCTAACTAGTGTCCCAACTAGTAATCTGTATAAAATGATAATATTACAACGTGATCCCAATCCCCGTAAATGGTGGTAGCCTTCGGGTGTACATCTATCGTGAGGATTCCACCTCAATCAGCCTAATTGCCATGAACATGTTAGGTGTACCCTTACTACCTTATTGATCGGCTCCCTTACTTGTATTCATGTTCCAAGTGTCTGTGTCAATCGGCCCTCTCTTGCGTGTAGATACCCTGTGCTGGTCCCACCATTAGGTGTATCAATTCTTCTGATAGCGACCTGACACGAATTAAGATGCACAGTGTATAATTGCTGGTACTCAGTGCCTGGTTTTTCCCACTCCGGAGTACGTGCACGCCCGTAAACCGTCGGAACCTACACTGATGCACCCCCTGCCGCTGTTTCGACCACTTATAATTAGCCCAGTAATCGTGCCCCACCCTGCCTAGTTTCAGGGGCCATGATACATCTATGTGGGTTATTGCTGAAATGGATCCCCGTTACTAGGGTTTCCTATTGGTTAAGTTTGTGGGCCTATATATACAAATATTACCCACCTACACGAGATGTACTTAACCCTCCCACCGATTCTAGCATGTTTATTTAACGGTTAAGGTGTGCGGGCCTATATGTACTAATATTACCCACCTACACAAGATGTACTTAACCCTCTCATTGATTCAAGCATATTTATTTAACGGTTAAGTTTTGTGGGCCAATATGTACTAATATTACCCACCAACCCGATGTGTACTTAACCCTCCCGCACATTATGTCATACTGGTTAAGTGTTGTCCATTCATGTTAACTTAACCCACCCAGATATCATGTCATGTTGGTTAAGTGTTTCTTATCAACTTAACCACGTTCGTTCATCAAGCTATATTGGTTAAGTGTTTTTTTGTTAACTTAACCCCACGTGTTTATCATGTTTTATTGGTTAAGTGTCATCAATCAATTCGAGTTAACTTAACCCACCTACTTATCATGTCAAGTTACTTCGGTTAAGTGTTGCCTTCTTGTGTTGACTTAACCTTACCACAAATCAAGTTATATTGGTAAAGTGTTTCTCTCTTTTTTTAACTTAACCTTACCACAAATCAAGTTATATTGGTTAAGTGTTTCTTATTACTTAACCCTACCCACTCACCTTGTTATATTGGTTAAGTGTTTCTCATTATCTTAAGCTTGGTCATTCATGTTATATTTGGTTAAGTATTCCTATGAACTTAACCCTAGTCATTCATCTTGTTCATTAGTATTAATTGATTTATTAATGCACCAACCTCTCACATTAGATATGTGTTGTTGCGGTTACTGGATGTGCCGGGCGGTTCCGGGCAATTTTACACCACAACTCAATTTAACCTCGGGTTTTTCTTGGGCATGATGCACTAATCTCTCACATTAGATAGGTGTTGTTGTGGTTACTGGATGTGCCGGGTAGTTCCGGGCAGTTTTACACCACAACTCAATCTAACCTCGGGTTAGGCATGTTCATCATTAATCTACACATTTACCCTAAATACCCAAATCTAGATTTTACATGCTAATTACCAAATTCACCAAAACTAGTCATGTTACATTTTACACACAATCTAGATTTAATGCTCAAGTTACCCCAAATTCGCAACAATAACAATTTTGCCCAAAACTTGATTTATATGCCAATTTCCTACTTTGTCGTTCATGCCAATTCTAGGTTCAATATGTCAAATTACATATTCCATAATTCATGTCAAATTGCATCTTAACAGTTATGCTATGTTACATGTTCCAAATTATGCCAAATAATGTCAATTTCATGTTATAGCCAATTTCCTCTGCATTCATAACGTACGTATTTCGTGATTCGACTCAAGATTCATAATATAAGGGGAGAAGCAAGATGGAACGTCGTAAGAATAGGCATAGTCATATGACGATAAGAACTACTGGTCCAATAAACTTGATGTACTAAAAACACAAGTTTTGCAAGGAAGACATCGCAGGCATATAGATATGATAAGAATTATATCATGAACTAAAAAAGGATTACAATTCCGATATACAACAAGGATAGATATGATTGGATCAGTTTCATAGTCAAAAATGATTCCCAAAGATATATATACTCAAGCGTAGATTTCAATGAAAGGATAGCTTACATCAGGCATATTCTCATATCCATTTTATTACATGTCATAATCAGATTTAGGTGTTCAAATCTAAAAAGTAACTGACTTACAAAACAAAGGCAAATCTTGTTTTCATGCCTAAGCCATACATCACTATATACCTTAATCTTCTTCTTCCAAATCATAAACTATCATATATATATATATATATATATATATATATATATGTCCTAATTTTAAATCTTAGACCACAACATGTACTATGCCTTATATTTACATTCAATTTATGCCCCAAATCCTAAGTCATATGTCCAATACTTTATGCCTCAAATCTCAAGTCATATGTCCAATACTTTATTCCTCAAATCCCAAGTCATATGTTCGATACACTTTATGTTTTGAATACAACATGTGTTATGTCCTCAAATCAGTTACAACTCAATTATGCCCAATTTTATTTCCAACGTACGTTCATCTCTTATGAGATCTGGCTCAGGCTCGCAGTAGCCTGGCTATAAAACAAAAAGGAAGAAGGAAAGAAGAGACAAAGAAAGGACATAATATTATCAATGAGATAAATCCAAAGGATATAGAAAGACAGATATAATCTCAGATCCAGATTTATTACAATGTCAGAATCACAATTAACTTTTATTTCTGAAAGTAACGTGAACCTACAAATTATAGAACGGTCTTGAATTCTGGGATTTGTATTCTGAAACTGAATAGCTCTCCCTTGAAGTAGACTATTAGTTCTTCTAATTTAAATTTGATTCTTAGAAAATAGTTGTTGAAGTCATTGAATTAGCTTTTGAATCTCTACTAGAATTCTAAACTTGATTTCTACGAAGGACTTGAGCAGCATAACCCCATCTTAGATTTATTTTGATATGAATTAGGGTAGAGTATAGGCGTAATGAAGTTGTGTGGAGAGAAATTGAGGTCTGGGGGTATTCAAATAGCTTAGGAGCAACGAATCTGGTCAGAACGGGTGTCTAAATGCAGAAAAACGAATCTGTCCACGGATCTGTAAAAGGGGGGAGGTCGACCCCCACGTCGACCCCATGGTCGACCTGTTCTACCCAGGTCGACCCCTAGTCGACCTGGGTCCTGGACGGGAAATTTCCCGCCCAGCCCAGGTGTGTGATTTGAATTTCGAAACTTTAAATTTGATCTCGGGCTGGTTTTTATTTTAAATTCCTGAAAATTTTAAGTGCCATAACTTCATCATAAGAAGTCCGATTTACGTAAACTCGGACTCTATCTCAAGAAGAATTCCAAGACGAACACAATGGCGTAACTCGTTTCCCTTAATTCTTCTTTTAAAAATTAAGTATACTTTGATTTGTTACTTTGACGTTCACAGAAAATACAGGGTGTTACATTCTCCCCTCCTTAAAGGATTTCGTCCCCGAAATCTTCAAGTTAAAAAGAATGCATATCCTAACATCCAACATCCATCTACTCAACCATTCAATCATAGGCATCCATTGTCCTTAAAATGATTTCTAATGCTTTCATGATCACATGCATAGTGTGTGTACATGTCCTTATCTAATGCAAAATCAGGTGGTCTACTGATTCAGTTGACCTCCTTAATGCAGTTTATGTTAGTGCCATGAGTTCATCATGTATGCAATTATTCCTAATTGTACTTTATAACTTCTATATGAGTGCACAGTCATTCATACAAATGCAATATCCATATGATAACACATCAAGTTTCAATCCATTTATATAAAAGTTCACTCATGCATATGCAATATGAAAGCGACTGAGCCGATCTAGTGCCTAATGTGTGTATATGCATCCATGAGCAACCACTTGCAACCACTTACATCCACCAAACATAACATGTCTCAAACACATGTTTACATTCATTGGCTTCTACCTAAGGATCGAGGATAGGACTGAGAGTATATACCTAAAAGATAAAGACTAGCATGCAAATAAATATTACGGAAAAAGTGGAATCAAGGATATACCCTCAAAATGGGTATGATGCGTGTATCTAGTCTTCTAAGTCGCATCTTTTTGAGCTTCACTCTACTGTACCTTAACTAATTTAACTTCATGATTATGAAGCTTCCCGACCTCCATTTCCAAAACCTACTAGTAAAGATAGGACCTCGATCACTTACTATGCTAGAGGGTATCCAATGTAGTCAAACTATCTTTCCAAGATAAACAGATGTTAACCATGATACCAAGTGTATATACTAAGATGATTAGAGGTCTCTCTTCTACTTAGCTTATCCATCATGCCACAAATTTGAGGGTCGATATCTCTCACGCAAACCATCCTAGTCGAACTTGACATCCCTCAAGTACAAGCCCCAATGGCCTAAACCAATATCAGACAAGCACCCAAGGAATACCTCCTCCGAATTTGGGCGATTTATGTGAGATGATACTAGCCAAACAACTAAACAATTGAGCACTTAACCGACTCTGGCTATCCTCGCCAATCTTGTTCCAAAACTATCGTTGATCGCATAACTGGCTTCGCATTGTCAACTAGATATATGCGGAAGTCTATCTCGAGTTTTAGGGGGAAAACCCCTAACCTAATCAAAACATCCTCGTACTCATGGACTATTCTAACGGATTGTAAACTGTCGATAGATGCATCAAGTGATTCTAGGTAGCTAAGCCTAACTGATCCCTTATGATCACACGAAATCTCGAGGGTATTCCCGAGGCAAGTAAAAGGTCTAACTACCCTCCTTTCGCAATTACTAGCTAACCATCCCATGCCTAGAATCAACCCATAGCCCATGGAACCAAAAACATAAACATTAATATAGCTATTCTCAAATCCTCACAAACCAAAGATAAATGAGCCGAGCCAGCAATTGGATTTGAGACAATAATGGGATCCTTTACTATACAAGTTCTAAGGTGCAGAGACTCAACTATGGAAGCAGATATAAACGAAACTGAAGCACTAAAATCAAAAAGAGTACTAACAGGATGATCAAAAAGAAAAACTAGGCTTTTTCAATCGAAGCTTTACTACCTCTCTCTCAGGTATGCTGGCGGTGAGAGCATGCACTTGCCTTCCGGAAAATCATGTCCTTTGCTCTTGCCTTTGTCCTTAATAATGACACTTCCTCTTGTTTCGGGTTTTAATATTCTTTCCTTTTTACCTCCTTTGTGAACCAAGTCCATATCCATGAGTTCATCATCCTTGGGTTGTGCCCCTTAGCAAAACTTCCTTAGTCTCATCTTTACTATCCTTGTGTAACACGTTGATAAGTCTCTCGAAAGCTGCCTCCATCGCATGGAAAACCCTACAAAGCTTGAAAGAAAATTAGCCGCAGGTGAAACTACTGCGGTTATAGATGGAAGTTGGGCACTTCTTCGCCCTTTGAAAGGTGTCGTAGTCTCATCAAGCCTACGGAACCATGCCGCGATGAGGTTACCTTCCAGAAAGCCCGGAGCCCTGGAGACTCAGGAAAGAAGGAAACAAGGATTCAGACAGATGATCTAAAGATAATGCTTATGACTTTAGGGAATATGCCTTTAAAACAAAACTTTTCTTTAGAAAATGCTTCTTTTAAAACCATTTTGAAAATAATTTTTCAAATCTTTTATCTGATCCGGCAACCATCAGCTCTAATACCAAGTGAAACACCCCACCTCCGTTAAGGTCACTCACAAAGGGAATGCCTTAACTTTAGTGGAGCATTTTAGGTAAAAGATGCAGATAAATTACAAGACAGACAAATAAAGAAGCGGAAAATAAAGTCATTTTATAAACAACTTAATTCAGGTAAGCTTTTACAACAATTGTCTCAATCATACTTAAAAGTAATACATAGAAATTATGTCTTGATTCAAAAACTTCCAGGTATAAAAGAAGCATAAAAATAACAATGATATTCCCCAATAAAGCGTTAACCAGCCAAAGCAGTGGAAGACAGAGTCCAAAGCAATACATCGACTATCTTCGAACTTGGAAAGAAAACTGAGCTAAGTGATAACATTTCCTCCCTGTGAACCTAGGGGGGAACGGAAGAAAAGAGGCGAAACAAAACTAGGTCAAACATGAGTCTAGTAAGTCCAGTGACTTTCAACATATAAACAGGCAAAAGCATCATGACAAGAATAAACGGAATATAAGACAATACCGTGATAACAGAGATAACAAGATAACATAGGATAAGCATAAGGTATGATAAGGCAAGATAAACTGAATGCGCTTCTACTCTTTCTTTGCTTCGCTACTACTTTGTTATTCTGATTTTTATATATATCTCTGCACCACCTAACTAGTGTCCCAACTAGTAATCTGTATAAAATGATAATATTACAATGTGATCCCAATCCCCGTAAATGGTGGTAGCCTTCGGGTGTACATCTATCGTGAGGATTCCACCTCAATCAGCCTAATTGCCATGAACATGTTAGGTGTACCTTTACTACCCTATCGATCGGCTCCCTTACTTGTATTCATGTTCCAAGTTTCTGTGTCAATCGGCCATCTCTTACGTGTAGATACCCTGTGCTGGTCCCACCATATGGTGTATCAATCCTTCTGATAGCGACCCGACACGATTCAAGATGCACAGTGTATAACTACTGGTACTCAGTGCCTACTTTTTCCCACTCCGGAGTACGTGCACGCCCATAAACCGTCAGAACCTACACTGAGGCACCCCCTGCCACTGTTTTGACCGCTTATAATCAACCCAATAATTGTGCCCCACCCTGCCTAGTTTCAGAGTACCATGATACATCGATGTGGGTTACTGCTGAAATGGGTCCCCGTTACTAGGGTTTCCTATTGGTTAAGTTTGTGGGCCTATATATACAAATATTACCCACCTACACGAGATGTACTTAACCCTCCCACCGATTCTAGCATGTTTATTTAACCGTTAAGTTGTGTGGGCCTATATGTACTAATATTACCCACCTACACGAGATGTACTTAACCCTCCCATCGATCAAGCATATTTATTTAACAGTTAAGTTTTGTGGGCCTATATGTACTAATATTACCCACCAACCCGATATGTACTTAACCCTCCTGCACATTATGTCATACTGGTTAAGTGTTGTCCATTCATGTTAACTTAACCCAACCATTCATCGTGTCATATTGGTTAAGTGTTTCTTATTAACTTAACCCCATTTGCTCATCAAGTTATATTGGTTAAGTGTTTTCTTATTAACTTAACCCCACGTGTTCATCATGTTGTATTGGTTAAGTGTCATCAATCAATTCAAGTTAATTTAACCCACCTACTTGTCATGTCATGTTACTTTGGTTAAGTGTTGACTTAACCTTATCACAAATCAAGTTATATTGGTTAAGTGGTTCTCCCTTGTTTTAACTTAACCTTACCACAAATCAAATTATATTTGTTAAGTGTTTCTTATTACTTAACCCTACCCACTCATCTTGTTATATGGTTAAGTGTTTCTCATTAACTTAACCCTAGTCATTCATGTTAATTTGGTTAAGTATTCCTATGAACTTAACCCTAGTCATTCATCTTGTTCGTTAGCATTAATTGATTTATTAATGCACCAACCTATCACATTAGATATGTGTTGTTGCGGTTACTGGATGTGTCGGGCGGTTCCGGGCGGATCCGGGCAGTTTTACACCATAACTCAATCTAACCTCGGGTTTTTCTTGGGCATGATACACTAACCACTCACATTAGATAGGTGTTGTTGTGGTTACTGGATGTGCCGGGCGGTTCCGGTCAGTTTTACACCACAACACAATCTAACCTCGGGTTAGGCATGTTCATCTTTAATCTACACATTTACCCTATATACCCAAATCTAGATTTTACATGCTAATTACCAAATTCACCAAAACTAGTCATGTTACATTTTACACCCAATCTAGATTTAATGCTCAAGTTACCCCAAATTCGCAACAATAACAATTTTGCCCAAAATTGATTTATATGCCAACTTCCTACTTTGTCGTTCATGCCAATTCTAGGTTCAATATGTCAAATTACATATTCCATAATTCCTATCAAATTACATATTCCATAATTCCTGTCAAATTGCATCGTAACAATTATGCCATGTTATATGTTCCAAATTATGCCAAATAATGTCAATTTCATGTTATGGCCAATTTCCTCTGCATTCATAACGTACGTATTTCGAGATTCAACTCAAGATTCATAATATAAGGGGAGAAGCAAGATGGAACACCGTAAGAATAGGCGTAGTCATATGATGATAAGAACTACTGGTCCAATAAACTTGATGTACTGAAAACACAAGTTTTGCAAGGAATACATCGCAGGCATATAGATATGATAATAATTATATCATGAACTTAAAAAGGATTACAATTCCGATATACAACAAGGATAGATATGATTGGACCAGTTTCATAGTAAAAAATGATTCCCAAAGAGATATATATTTACTCAAGCGCAGATTTCAATGAAAGGATAACTTACATCAGGCATATTCTCATATCCATTTTATTACATGTCACAATTAGATTTAGGTGTTCAAATCTAAAAAATAACTGACTTACAAAACAAAGGAAAATCTTGTTTTCATGCCTAAGCCATACATCACTATACACCCTAATCTTCTTCTTCCAAATCATAAACTATCATATATATATATATATATATATATATATATATATATATATATATATATATATATATGTCCCAATTTTAGATCTTAGACCACAACATGTACTACGCCTTATATTTACAGTTCAATTTATGCCCCAAATCCCAAGTCATATGTCCAACACTTTGTGCCTCAAATCTCAAGTCATATGTCCAATACTTATGCCTCAAATCCCAAGTCATATGTTCGATACACTTTATGTTTTGAATACAACATGTGTTATGTCCTCAAATCAGTTACAACTCAATTATGCCCAATTATATTTCCAACGTACGTTCATCTCTTATGAGATCTGGCTCAGGCTCATAGTAGCCTGGCTATAAAACAAAAAGGGAAGAAGGAAAGAAGAGACAAAGAACGGACATAATATTATCAATGAGACAAATCCAAAGGATATAGAAAGACAGACATAATCTCAGATCTAGATTTATTACAATGTCAGAATCACAATTAACTTTTATTTCTGAAAGTAAGGTGAACTTACAAATTATAGAACGGTCTTGAATTCTAGGATCTGTATTATAAAACTGAATAGCTCTCCCTTGAAGTAGACTATTAGTTCTTCTAATTTAGATTTGATTCTTAGAAAATAGTTGTTGAAGTCATTGAATTAGCTTTTGAATCTCTACTAGAATTCTAAACTTGATTTCTACGAAGGACTTGAGCAGCATAACCCCGTCTTAGATTTATTTTGATATGAATTAGGGTAGGGTATAGGAGTAATGAAGTTGTGTGGAGATAAAGTGAGGTTTGGGGGTGTTTAAATAGCATAGGAGCAACGAATCTGGTCAGAACGGACGTCTAAATGCAGAAAAACGAATCTGTCCACGAATCTGGAAAAGCGGGGAGGTCGACCCCCAGGTCGACCCCATGTCAACCTGTTCTACCCAGGTAGACCCCTGGGTCCTGGGCGGGAAATTTCCCGCCCAGCCCGGGTGTGTGATTTGGATTTCGAAACTTTAAATTAATATTCGGGTTGGTTTTTATTTTAAATTCCTGAAACTTCTAAGTGCCATAAGTTCTTCATACGGGGTCCGATTTATGCAAACTCGGACTCTCTCTCAAGCAAAACTCTGAGTCGAACTCAATGGCGTAACCCGTTTCCCTTAATTCTTCTTTTAAAAATTAAGTATACTTTGATTTGTTACTTTGACGTTCACAGAAAATACGGGTTGTTACAGTAAGTTTTGATCGACCTAATTTGTTTCAAATGAAGGAATTGTTTGGTAATCCTTAATTAAGGATTTCTATCATTTGGAATTATTTATTTTATAATAAACATGGTGCAGAAGCTCCTGAAAGAGCAGGAGGACGTTGGGTCAACGAGAAACTTGGCAGCATGGTAGTTTATATTTTAAACCCAAACATAATTAAATTGTTAGTTTACTTAGTAATTAGTTTATATATTTTAAAGGAATTTAAAACTTAGGTTAAACCATGTGCTGGTTATTGAAATATAGAAGGAAGAGTAGCATGAAACGAACGAGGCAAATGAGAGTTGGAGAATTAAAGGAGGACCAGCCTAGTCTGTTGTGAAGTAATGAACGTAATAAACCATTTATATTATTAAACAATATTCAATTTAATCAAATTGGTAAACTAACGCCTTGATCCTTGTTTGCAGGCGTGTTTTGACGTCTTAGGGTCGAATGAAGTTGAGGGTCGCCGGTTCATTTTGCCAGTATAACCTTTGTAATAAAAATTTAATAGTTCAGTATCTATTTAAAATATATCACTCATAATTGTTATGATAACCTGATCTTATAAGGGTTTGAAAAGATTTGAGATAGGATCTAAGAAGCGCAACTTGCGATTTATACCTGGGGAGAGTAACCGGTTAACTTGTTACCAATGTAATTAAGCTTAATCAAAAATTATAATTTAGGGAATTAGTTAATGATTAAATTAAATAGCTTTAAAACTTATAACTCGTATAATTTTCTCGTATCTTATCAGAACGCGATGAAACCAGATTTGTTGGAATCATATGGACGAGCATTACATCATGGAATAGAGTTGGACACTTTTGGATTCAACCGGGATTTTTAATTAAATTAAACACCTGTTTAATTTAATTAAAACTGATGTTTCAACGGAATCAAATCAAGATGAGTTAAACTCACTCAGTTCTTCCCATTTATATTTTTTATAAATAGGGTTTTTATTTTTTGTGTGCTCTGTTTGCTGATGGTTGACTGTTTGCTAGTTATATATTTGTTGATTTAATCGATGAAATTAAACTGTTGTTTAATTTCAGTGAAATACCAAATCGTTATTTTAACGATTGTATCCAATGAAGGTAACTTATCTTATTGGTCATGTTTATTTACAAACATGTTTAATTGTTCGGATTGTTGATTGGTTGATGCTAAATAGTCGTTATCAGTTAAATGGAATTGAATGATCTGATTTGTGATAACCATTGTGGATACAGGGAAGAACCGGTTAGAGGGATCCAACGGGATTCCTCAAATATATTATTTATTTCCATATTATCATATATGAACTGTCCTGATTGGGTGATTGATTAGATTATTGATTTTTGACCGGGAACTCAACCTGTGTTTTGTTTAAACCAATGGGCGGTATTGGTTGAGTATTTGGCGGCAGTATATGGTCTATGAAATAAATTGTCTCACAAATGTTGATTACCGTCAGGCAGATCAACAGAGATGAATAAAATTTATTTTGTAACTGGATATAGATTTTGAATTGAATTATATTAAAAATATGTTTGTAAAAGGAAATAAATATTTATTATTTATTATTTAAACTTATAATTAATCATTAATTGATTTTATAAAGTAAATTCCGAGGTTAATCAGATTTATGAATATGAGAATAGGAAATTAATATAACGATTAAATTTGAATAATTGTTTTAAGAAACAATTAAATGGGATTATTTAAATTAATTATACTTTTAATTAATTTAAAGGGAGAACAAAATGGGAATTGATTAAGTAGATAACCGTGTTTTGAGTTGACTAAAGTCGACCATTCAACTGGAGTTAATTATTAAATTAGTTTGTTTTGAATTAATCTAATAAAATCGTTTAATGAATATTGTTTCGATTTTAATAAGAGGTTTAAAAAGGATTTACCATTATTTTGGTTAATAGAGAAATTAACTACTCTAATAGTAGTTAATGATTTAAGTAATTTATTGTTTTAATAATAATTTAGGAGATTTAATTTTAATTGAAATGCATTTAAAAAGTAATCGAAATCAGAATGAAATCCAATTGATTAGTGAAAGGAGTTACAAACGGGTTTTATATTTAAAACCCGAAATTTTTATAACAAAGTTATAAAGAGAATTTTAGGCAAATATGATAGCTTAAGTAAATGTTACTTAATTATTTAGATTAAGTAAAAAGGAAATTAAGAGAAAGGGTTTATAATAAACCAGGGTATATAAATGGGATTTAAAGTGTAAAAGCGTTAATTTCAAATTAACGTTATTAAAAAATGAGATTAAGTATAAAGGAGAAAACTGAAATAAGATTTCCAAAGCGGGGAAATAGTTGGATGGATTGGAAAAGAGATGGGTAAAAGTGAATTTGGTAAAGGAGTGGGTTATAGGGTGGTATAACCAAATCCAAGTATAAGTTATTTTTTTTTAAAGAGGCCGAGGTTAAAAAGGTGATGTTTATATAAAGAATTACTTAATTATGGAATTAAGAAATCATGGTTATACCCGAGAAAGAGATTTTCAAGAAGTAAGAAGGTTTTATGAAACCGTATTTGAATAAAATAGTTAAATGGAATTTGTGTGGATATTGGAATGAATTATTGGGTTACATCTCTTATCCATCTGAAGATAAGAACGTTGTTGATCAAGGTCTGAGAGGTAATTAAAATATCCCAACTTGAACGACATCAGGATTATCCGAGGATGATATTAGTTGTAAGGGTAAAAGGGGTTAGTGATAATTTATTATTTCCGTTAAAGAAATAATAATGCAGCGAAGATTGGGAATATAAATATAACGAGAGTTCAAAAGTAAAAAGGGAAATAAAACGAGGTTGCGTGAAGTTATAACGATATTTTCGAGTTAGAAAGGAAACGTAAAGTTGAATTCGATTCTATAAGGATAAGCGTGGATTATTGTTTTCGAGTAATAAATAAAAGTTACTTCGTAACGTTGATTTACGAGTAATAAGTTAAATTGATTTCCCCAATATTAGATAATAATGTAGCTATTGTTTTGAAAGTTAATGTGACAATTGAGAATTTCGCTCAATCTGAATCGATCGCTAAACCGACCAAGACCGTTTGAAATCCCTGATTGCTTTGAGAACACGACAAATCAGAACACAAACAGAAGAACATTTCATTGTATATTACAATAATTCCATTAGCATACAAGAATATTATAGAGTATGAATAAATATTACACAGAAAATATCAGAGATTTAAATTACATTACATAGCAGCGGAAAATAATACAAAACACAACTGAAAGAGATATACGGATACAGAGCTTTCCGGATATCGTTCCAGTTGTAAACCAGGTTCCGGTGAATATAAATCTGCAAAACCAAAACTACTAGCTGCCCGTGTCAAAATAAGGGCACCTAGAGTTTAGGTTAAAACAATAAACTCCAGGTCAGTCATGTGACTGGTGCGAGAACTAAAACAGTTATTAATCTTTATTTTAAAGTTCGATAAATCAAGGGACCACGCCGTATAACACGGAACGGGTTTCCTCCTAAGAATACCAGTGCATAAAACAACAGCGCAATGCTAAATAAAGAACAATGAAGCTATTATAAGACCCAGGTCCCATCACACAATGCAACGCAAGCCGGAGGATAGAGTTTTTACCTTATAATAGCCAAAGAATGCTTGATACGCTAAATTTCATGTTTTATTATTACTATAAGTGTATAGTGTCAAAACAATTTCAATCATAAGTATCAATCATAGACGGCATAAGTGCCCCCATACCACTATGTCGCCATATATAGGTTTACAATCAAAACCGCAAAGTCACGTATTGGAAATTGGATTTCCGTCTGCGAACCGAGGCAAAAGATAGTCCTCTACCGATTTCGAGACAATCTAGCCCATGTCCCAGGCAAGTTCTCAGTCAAGCCTTTGGATCGTCAGGGCCGGTCCACCGATGTAGATTAAAATTCCTGAACACGGTGTTTCCCCGCCCTTTGGGGTGTAAATGAGCCAAATGACTCCATCGGCTCCATATAGTCACCGATATATCTGAGGCGCCTCGCAACAGTAACAACCACACAGGTGAAAATTATATAAATGTCAGGGCTGGTAGGTCACTGACACCACCCTAGCTAGAAGGAAACGCATGCCCTCCCTGATGTCTTCTCCCGTTTCTGGTTCACAACCGGGGTGTGAGGCTCGCGAATCAACGTTACACAAAGCTATGCCACACAGGCCGTGCTTTGCTCATCAACCACAAGACTCTGCTTTTCAACAAAAGCCTTGATCATTTGCCACTTAGGCATGCCACACAGGCAATTTACTCTATGCGATTGATATCCATCAATATATAACCTCTGAGCTCGTACGTCTCAGAGAAGGGCGTTAAGCAAGAGAATAAATTCTCCGCCGCCAAACAGATATATATTTAATAGATATCAATCACACAGAATAAAATCCAATGTCAGACACACAGTCCATTTACAAGTTCGTTCTGGGTCTGAACGAAACCGGAGGCACCTTGTACCTCGCATATCCATCGATCTCCAAGTACGTCTGAACGATCACCAACTGATTCCCTCCTCTTGGGTGTACAACCCAATCAAGATCATCAGTAATTATCCAAACGACGTGAAGACCTCCGGTCTTCGACCACCGTCTTCACCTTCGACTTATCGTCGTATCAGTTATTCAGAATGGGACAAACCCGGTCTTTCCGAATAACTCGCGTATATAATAAACAAGTGTTACACAAACACAACATACGCCTCATTCCAATTCAGAATATTCTTTTATTCAAATATTCTTATACTTTGGGAAAGGTTCCCATTAATTTTATCAAAGATAAATTCTTTAAATTTATTCTTTAATCTTTTTTTGAATATCAATTCAAATTAGTCGGGATTAGCGAACCACACCGAATTAATCATTTATTTTATTTCCCAATCCCAACCTATTCATCCCATGAAGTAAAACTGGTCATACTTCATATCTAACACCACGGTGTTATCGGTAAACTCAATTACCATTTCACTTTCAAATCTAATTAAAGATTTCACTATCGCCTGGAGCAAAACTGGTGATACTCCATTCTCAATCATTTCAATCTAATTAAATATTCATTAAAACTCCACTTGGTTTTAATCTTCCCAAAAATCATTATCAATGATTATTTAACTTGGGAAATCATATCATGTCTTTAACTGGGTTAAAGAACCAATGTCATTTAAAACACGGTTCATGATAAACCCGAAATCACATTTGATATTAAATATAAGGCTCTGAATAGAAAATATATCGGCTTATATTCAATATCAAATTCTACGACCAACAAATATCATATTGGAAATAACGATATAAATATATCTTTCGAATTTCCTTAACAATCTCTGTACAATCACGAAATCCAACATCGAAATATCCCAAAGACAATTTCGATTCAAATCCATTCCAATTCAATTATTGGAAATTCTTGTTACTTTTAAAACCCCTTTCAAATCTAATTTATTTATTTCAAAAATGAATGAATTATAATTCTAGTTCAAAACTAGTTCATTTCTATAAAAATCTATTTTTATCTTTTCAAATATTGAGTTTTTCATCCTAATTCTTTCTTATGATTTTACACAAATTATTACTATTTTTAATAATTTTATCAAGGCCCGTACAGTCGATTTCCCTCAACGGCCATCGAACTGCATTTACAGCGACCTTTTCCAAATTTGATTTGGACATAATTCCAAATCCAACCGTTAGATTTCAAATCTCTAATATTCGTTAGAAAGCTCTTTTCAATACGAACCCAACGGTTCTAGTTTTAGGAGAATCCGACGGTCGGATCTCCCGTAATATCCACTCGAAATCAATGGTCAAAATTCGCGAACTGCCGCAGCGCGACGCGTTCTATTCAGGCCATTATATATATATATATAATATTTCATCGATTTCCTTTTAAAACGTATTTTATAAATCGTTTTAAATTCATTTTCGAAACGATTTCAACTTCATATTCAATTTCTAATCAAAATTGAATATTCCATATCATCGACATATAAATGATAATATTTTCAAAATGTTATATTTTGAAATCACTTCCTTTTCTATATTCATTATAAAAACGAATATAATCGATATAAATATCGTTCGCGTCAAAATGGCGTATATCTAATCAACACGGCTTTATATTTTTCAATAACTTCATTACTCTATTCAATAAATGAATATTTTCTTCAACACATAAATTTTCTTTTATTCAACACATGAATATATATTTTATTCAACACATGAATTTTCTCAACACATGACTATTTTGTTTAATCAACACATGAATATAATTTGTTTTCTAAATTGGAATGAGACCCACTCAATTACCATATAATATTATTTATATGGATTCCATACAACACATGTATATAATAGCAACGATAAATAATCAACCATCATCCATAGTGCATTCTACACTGTATAAGCATCAAATATAAATATTCAACGCTTATAACAGCCTGTCAATCAATCGATCGACATACAACTAATTATTGGAATAGTGCATGTCAAATTTCATCCCAACACCCGTGTGGGGTTTCAAATAATCAAACACAGATTTTATTCGTGTAGTTGGTCGATGTGTAAAATTTATAGTCCCAATCAATATCAGTCATATCGGTGTACATAAACAAATCATTCGATTTGTAAATGAATATTTATTTTATTTCAACACATGAATATATATTTGATTTCAACACATGAATATATATTTGATTTCAACACATGAATATATATTTTATTTCAACACATGAATATATATTTTATTTCAACACATGAATATATATTTTATTTCACAACTAACAATCAATTTTCACAACACAAACAATCACACAAGTCGTCCATGGTATGTGGACGACAGGGAGCAGTTTATATATGAAGTTATAAAATAAATAACTGAATAGAAATTTTTTATAGTGAGGAGTTCTCACCGAGAAGCTAAACCAAACGCCACGACTCTTCATATGTAGAAAATTTTGCTGTGCTCGCTCTTCGTCACTTTCGTCGCCCGTATTCGCTACATATATAAAAATTAAATTTTTATTTCGCCACAACATAAATCCAAATCATATTTTTATAACGCTTTTCATATATATGAAAATCGAATCTTTTCATATATAAAAATCTCACCTTTCCTATATTAAAAATATGATCTTTTCACTTTCAAAAATATGATTTTTGCACTTTCAAAAATATGATCTTTTCAAAATTAACATCATATTTTTATTTCACTTCTTATATAAAAGATCATATTTTTATTACTCTACATAAATAAAAATTATATTTTTATTACTTTAAAGATGTAAAAATTATAACTTTCCATAATAAAAACATAAACTTTCCGATAATAAAAATACAAGCTTTCCTATAATTAAAAATCAGATTTTTATTTAACAAAATATTAGAAAAACTCACCATTTCTATACACGCGAATATAAACTTTTCTCCGCTACTCAAACAAAATAAAAATCAAATTTTTATTACTTTAGAAACTGATTAAAAATATATTTTTAACATAACAAAAACTGATTTTTAAATTCAGAAAGTAAAAACTTACATTGAAACGAGAAGGGGACGTGCTTGCTGTCGTCGGAGTCGGTGCAGCGGTCCTCGGAGTTCGCCGGTCGTGGCACAGGGAGGTTCGGGGCTTCCATTCACGGAATAGAGAGAGGGGAGGGAGAAGAAGAGGGTGGTGGACTGTGGCGTCGGCCGGGGGGGGGGGGGGGGAGGGTTGGGCGCTGGCGGTTTTGGGTCTCGGGGCTAGGGTTCGGGTTTACATCGATTGGGGGTTTTCGGGGGCTTCGGTGATGTTGGGGGGTCTTGGCGTCGGTGCCTGGGGTGGGGGAGGGTCCGCCGGCGGCTGCGCCACCTGGGGGGCGCGGTGATGACATCGACCGGGGGGGGGGGGGGGGTTCAGCGTTTTCTTTCTTTTTTTGTTGGTTTTTTATTTGATTTGAATGAACGACGGTAGAGAAAGGAAAAAGGGAGAGAGAGAGTTGACTTCCTTTATAATATTATATTTTTTTCTCCCAAAAAGTTACTTTAAATTTCGATCTCCAAACGAGACCCACCGCCTATCGTCCTTAGCTAATTACCCCCATTTCGAACACAATGGGATATGTCCCATAATCCAATTCTATCGTTTCAATCAGTTTTTGCTGAAATTAAAATTTAAATCATTATATTGAATTTTAAACGTACATTTCAATTTACTAGGGTCACATACGGACTTTAAAAATTCTAGGAAAATTATTTCTAGCTTTGTATTGACGATACAGTCCAAACAAAACTAATTTCGTCAAATTCTGAGACCGTTAGAAAAATAGTCATTTTCCAGTCGATTAAAATCAACTAAAACTGGTCAAACGCTTTTTCCTTTGCCACGCTCACATATTAATTCAGAAAATTATGAATTTTGAAACCTAGCAATAACTTGACATCACGAATCCAACAAAAGTGGTTTCATCGAAAACCGAGGTCGTTTGCAAAATTTCCATTTTTAAGGGCCAAAATTCCATAGCGACTATTCTGAATTTTCAACTGGACGTAACTTTTTATTCCCGCTATGAAATTTCAATTTTTCAGATTCGTTGGAAATCTATTTTCAAATAGATTCAAATATTTTTGGTTTCGCTAAAATCCAGTTTATTTTGAATCCTGTACATTCATTTGAACTTTGAAATCGAATTTTCAAACTACCACGCCATTTTCAATTCCTTTTATAATTAAAAATAAATATTTATATTCTAACAACGATCTATATAAATATATACGTTCTAATTCTATTCAAAATAAATTTTTCGTCGTTATTATTTAAAATAATTCATTTTAAATATTCAAAATTCAATAAAATGGCCAAAATAAAATTTTTAAATTGGTTCGGATTTCCGGGTTATTACGGTTAAAATAGGAAACTGGATATATAAAAGTGAATTTGTTTAAAGAATAAATCTTATGTTAAATAAGTAGCAAAAAACTATATTATGAATATCAAAATATTTAAGAGTTTTAAATTTACATTTGTTTTAATTAAAAGGCCAATTGATGCTGAATACTGAACCGGTGAACTCATTGGATTTTCATGATTGAATCACTGTTTATTTTGATAGCTAAATCTCCAACTATCAAATCTATCCAATACGATTGTTGGGATCGAATCCATATTCGAAAACCATTCCGACTAACAAATACGTGAAGATGTTAGGAGTTGATCGAGACGGAGTATTGAAGACCGTAGATTTTCATAAACGGAGGAATTACTAATAATCTTTGGTTAGCTCCCAAAGATAAGCTGTGGTTCGGTCGTGGTTGGAATCTACGGGTTGCAAGGACTTCTCGCTACTGGTCCATGGGGTGATTCCTATATTGGATGCAGTAGGAGAGTATCTTCGGTTCATCCTGTTTCTAGATGACTTGTATGGACGGATGTCTGACAGAGTATTTCCAAAGAGATTACGTACGTTGATTTCTTCCAACGTACTATAGTTATTGGCGAAGAATGGTCGTTCTCTTAGCTTAACTGCTAGAGTAATTTTGTGCACGTCAATTAGTGATATCTGGCGGATCTAACGATGTGGCATTCAAAGTGAATGATGACTAGATGTTCCAAAAAGTAAATTCTGACCTCAAGCCTCACAACCGGGAAATGAAAAAAAATCGGGCAGGCAGCATGGCTATGTGGGTCGCTCCCATTAGGATGTATAATCACCTATCTAGAGAAATTCCATTTGCTTCTTTAATCTATTTCGATGCTATCCTTTTTCGGGAAACGGTGGTTTGAGCCCAACCGTTGGTGATATACATTCAATACACTCAAGCGAAATGAGTGGTCGGTCATGTGTAGGCCGGGTTGCAAGACGTTCTTGTTGAACCCGGTGTATTCCCCTCTAGAGATACATTATCGGCAGGTGGTCCCATACCTTGTCATAGTCGGAATCCAATTTCTAATAAGCGCCGGCGGTTTTGATTGTATACTATATATGTGGAGCGTGAAATGCAAGCGTTCTACTAGATTGTTATTTACTTGTATTTAGACATTATTATAATATCAGAAAATATATTGATTTCAAAAATGTTTTGGGTTATCGTAAGGTAAAAACCGTTCGTATTTATGTGTGGATTTGGTCTTACGATTATCCTTTTCTTTCGAAAGGATTTTTGAACTTTATAATCAAGTTGGATGATTCCTCTTAATACTGTGCGAGTTTTTCTCACTTTGGTTCACCAGACCGACCCGGTGTTTTGTAAATACTCGGGTTAGATCGGGTTGTACAGGTCCAGGTTATTGGATGTTGCGAAGTCCAGAGACGAGATGGAGAAGTTCAAACGTATTATATATAGTGTGTATTCCGCTGTGTGATTGTATATGAGGACATGTTATTATCACTGTCCAGATGTGTGATGTACTCCGATATTGTAAATCTTTTAATATCTCTCAACAAAGTTTTATTTCTGTATTATATTTTGTTCCGCTACGATGTGAGACTCTGTGTTGTGTTGGTTCGTCTTCTACTACTACTCTAATATTTCTTTCTTTCTTATCTCACCCTCTATTTTCTTTCTAATAACTATCCAGTGTTTTCGGTGTTTGGAAGGTCGGCATGAGTAACGGTAAATGTATTTATGTCGATTTTCGAGGCCGAAAATCCTTTGGTTGTTACATTGCCTAAGAATTCGCTATTAGATCTAGAAAATCTATTTTAGATCCCAGATCTAGACTTCGAAATATTCCATGATTTTCTGCTTGACCTCTACTTGCATAAAACTGAGAATAGGAGATATCGGGAAGAATGGGCGATCTGTTGTCAGAATCTAAACGAATATTAATCTTGGACTAGGAATTTGAAGGATGGAAAGATGAAGCCGTCATGACTAAATTGTTTCTCCAGAAAACCTTTCCGCTCACATTTTGTAAAGTCGTTGCTATTTATGATTTAGCAATGTTTATAGCCGTTGCGAATTTGCATATCTTTTTTTACAAATTTTTTTTTTTTTTTTTTTTTGGCTCTCCTACAATACTAAATTCATTTAATTTTCTAACCCAATACAAACATTTGCAAATTTAACATAATATCACAAAAGAAAAATCATTAAACATTTTTTTAATAGGTTCAAGGATAATTCCCCTGACTATGTGTTTGTCTTAGAACCATGTCACTGCATCATTTCAGTTTTCATGTTGTCTTGCCAGTGTCGGTTCATTTTCATTCTTGCTTGTACTATTTGTTAGTTTCAATTAAGTATTTGTTAATTTATTTTCTTAAGCACTCTCTTATTTGGAGTGGATTGTAGGCAAACAACTTACTTAATACATATAACTGAACTAACTTACCGAAAGTACAAGTCGAACACCAAAAGTGAATAGCTAACACAATGATCATTCAAATTACCTAACGTAACTAAACCAAAAGATTATATGCAGCGTGTCCAACAAATTCAATGTAATATTCCCTCAAATACGGTGAATTAAATATTGATCATACTAACTGAAATATGTTTTCTCCTTCACTATGTTTGTAACATTGTATCATGGACAAGCTCTGGTGAACATGACATTAGTGCTTCAACTTTCTATAATCCTTCGCATTAATCTGCAATTATTAAATGCTTCGATTAGAGTAACTAAAAAATATTTATCCAACTTCTCTTTCATGCACTTACGGTCGGCTCGGGCTCGATATACTCCTTGATTAGTACCATATAATTTTGTAGAGTCTAACTTAAACTAAGTAGAAAAATAAACTAGTGAAAAATATACAGCAACGGCAGAAGAAAATAAGTTAAAACGTAAAATACATAATTCTGCATAGCTACGACAAAGCAAGATCGTCGCGGCTACCTCTACCGTTGGATTTGTGTAGACTCCAGACAAGAAGCCTCAGTGCTAGGTCACTTCTAATTTTTTCCACGTATTTTGTTGTATGTTCCTTGTTTGAATATTTCAATTTTGAAATAAGTATAACGTAGTCGATTTTTTTATTAAACTGAAACATGTGCCAGTGTTCAATGGTATGTCACACTTCAAAGTTCGGCAACAATAACAAAAAATAATATTATAAAATACAATACATAGTTCACAAGCATAATAATATGCAGCAAACATATTAAGTACATAGTACAATGCAGAGATCTATCATTGATTGGTATGTAGTTCATTGTCTCTCGAAGCTTTCTTCCAATTTGCTCTTGCTTTCATCATTTTTTTTTTTGCATCAGCTACTTTCAATGAGGTCATTGAAAGTCTACTCACGGACTTATTACTAGTTTCAACTTATAATCACAAACTTACTGCTAGTTGGTTACAAGAATGCTAATTCAAATAATACCACCATTATGACAGTTTAGCTGATTCCTGTAACCTCAGATGAATCCTTTAAACATCATAATGTCCGCTTACTCGGATCTTGAAATACTCCAAAGGTATTGAAGGAGGAAAAAACTTCTTAGCCACAAACTTATACTATACGTCATCAATGTGAATACACATTAAACAAAGCGCGATTAACAATAGAAATTAAATTCGATTAGGAGATGAACAATTTTTAACCTTATGTTGATGGTATTTCTCCCTTATTGCAGGTAGATTGCTTCCAGTGTTAGAGAATAATTGATGATGTAGAGCTTCCACTCATTTACACAAATTTGAGGGCTGGTATCACTTACAATAGCATAAAGTAGGGTTCTGTAAAACAAGATAAAGCCAGAAATACAAATTTTAACCCTAATGACATAATTTGTGTTTCAGAAAGAAAAAACTGCATACCTAAGGATGTTTTGCTGGTTGGAGAATAAACCGTGATAGAAAAACAGCAGAAGCAGATGCAACTGAAGGGAGATAATCAACCATACTGTAATAAAAAACGGACAACTCTGCAACGTAATTTGCAAAAAACTCCATCTGCAGGAGCTAAACCTGCATTTGTGTATATGAGAGTTAGCAAATTCTATATACACACATACGTATTGTATTAGGAAAATTAAGGAAGTGAAGATTATAATCACCTCATCACAACATTGAGCAATTCGAACAAACCTCCTTTGTTATAACATTCAGGGAAAACATGTAGAACGTGGATATGATTCGCGTGCACCTAGAAAGGAATGTGGTGGTACGGAAAATTATATACCTCAAAAAGCACTCGGTGGTTGGTGCTGACATTTCATACTTTAAATACTTGAAAAACTTATGCTTCCATTTGGACTACTTCTTCCCTGGCTAGGAAGCAAGGATACAGGTACGAGGGTGCGTAGTACGGGAATACGTAGATTCGACAAATATGAAAATATGATGATTCGAGCATGGGGGATACGACATGTGTATAAATATTTTATATATATATATATATATATATATATATATATATATATATATATATATATATGCACAAATATGATAAAATCTATTATGAAAATTTAGAGTTTCATCAAAATTAAACCAAATAGTCAAATACACTACTTCATCATTCTTAAACCTTAATAGTTACAAGTTAAAAAATTAAACATTCATTTCATACTTGATATTCATCGTCTTGAATAATCATAGCTTCCATCTCCGGCTCATCAAATGAAAGATTCGCTATCTCAAGCTCCTCGGCACCATCAAGTGGATCAAATTGACCGCCTCCAACATACGACAATTTTGTTTCTCCTTTCAAGTATTGCTCACTCTTCCTAGAAAGGAATCGAAAATTACCTTTCATGCCATCGACGCACCCCAAATCTGCACCCTTCCCGCACCCCCAACCCAGATACGGGGACACGCCACATGGTGCACCCCGTACGCACCCCTTGCCGCATCCCCGCACCCCGGCCGCACCCGATACGCAGTACATCACCCAGAAGCCGCACTCCTGCTTCCTAGTTCCTTAGTATATGTGTTGTCCATTAAATAGCAAAACTCTTTGACTTGGGGAGCAAAGATCTCTTCATATTTACTGATAAAAAAATTAGAAGCTTTGTTAACATGGATGTGAATATAATCTACAACTCTTACCTCTTATTTAGGCTAAAATGATTCTCATTATCTTATGCAAGAAATAATATCCGTAGGCACAGTAAATCTTATGTTTACTATAATGTTCATTATTGTAACAAGTTTTTGTCCTAGGGTGATTGTAAAAATTGCCTTATTGCATTCTATAAGAAAATAACTTGAGTTGCAATCGTGTGCTTTTAAGACAAAATAAAACCATTGGAGATTGTTCCCTTCTTCTTCTTTTTTAACAAAAAAGGAATATAAATATAACAAAAAGGAGAATCAAGTCATTCTCCAACGACTCACAAAAATAAGATATTGTTGCTTGTTAATAGCTGAATGAGAAATAAACAAATAGGTATGTTAGTATGGTGTCACTTTGATACAAAAAGCAACTAGCATACAAGTCTGTTATTACGGCGCTCGACTAGTCACGACTAGTCGTCGACTAGTCGATTAGTCGACATTGGAGCATCGACTGGAAGAGTCGACTTGCCATTAGTTGAGCTTGAACCCTAAATCACGAAGTCGAAGCCCTAAATCACAAAGTTGACCCCAAATCACAAAATTGAAGTCCAGTACGAAGTCGAACCATGATGGAAACGACTGAAAAAAATTGGAATATAAAGACTGCAATTATCTATATTTATAATACGAAGTGGTAGACTTGCAATTATCTATTATAAACAAACATAATACACTGCAAGTTGAATATAAAGTAGTATATAACACTACTAGAAAATATGTTGATTTCTGACGTCATTTAGTGATGCCATAATGACTTTGCGATGGCATGACATGGCTAAATTTCTAGCCATCACTAAATTGTCATAAATATGTCACAATCGTATTTGTAATTAACTATGCCTTAGCGGCGCCACGAATGTTTCTATGTTTTAAAGAAGACGTCGTAAATGCATAGAGAAATCTTTATGCTTTTGTGATGCCATCAAAATTTAAAAACGTGTTGATGTATATGCATGAGAACGGTTTATAGTACTATTGAATTGTTACCACAAATGTTCATGTTTTAAAATTTTATTGTGTGAAAATTTGGCACTGTCTAAAGTTTTTTTCCTGAACTTTTCTTTTTTCATTCGACAAAACCTTTATTTTTATTTACTTTTTTGTTGAAAAATATTATATGGACAAAAGGAAAATTTTGCTTGGCGTAAGAAAAAAAAATTAACCGAAAATCATTTGATGCTATCTTTAAAACGCTCTTAAAAACCCTAATCAGCATCTACAGTCGAAACGATCGATTCCCCAAAACCCTAATATGTAGCCCCAAATCGTTGATTGCGAGGGTCGATTCACTACAAGAAAAGCTGCAAATAGCTGCATATTTTAGCAATGGAAAATTCCGTTGCTAATTCAGCGATGGATTTTCGTGGAATCTGCAAGAGATAATATTTAGGATTTTCTATTTCTGTTTATTTTAATTTATTATCGTCATCTTTATGTCGCTAAATGCAAATTGCATCGCTTTACCATCAAAAATGTTTCACCGCTAGTTTACCGACAAATCTTTGTTGAAGCTATTCTGCAGCGGATTTCCAAGGGATTTAAAAGGGACAATTATGTTAATTCTTTGAAAAATATTCTATCGTTGTTTTTATTACCAAGTATTATTTAATAAAATATTTAAAACTTTGATGGTTTCTAAAATAAATTTAAATTATTCATAAAGTTTAAATATAAACTTTTGAAGTTTTCAGAACATTAAATAAATATAAAATTTTGTATAATATTCAAAACTTAAGAAATAGGAAAATTTAAAAATATTAAAGAATTCAAAAATTCAAAAACTACAAACATTACCTTGAAAGTTTATTTTAGGCAGTTGCAAAATGAGTATTTCCTGATATAGGTCATTATATATAATTAATTATAATTAATGATTATTATTAAATAAATTATAATTACCACTTACTGTCAATATAAGTTCATCCCGACAGATCATCCTTAAATAGTAGGGGAAATTATGTTGTAGCGACAAACTACCGTATCTAATAAGTTTTCAGGCCACGTAAAAAGAAAAATAAATTTTAAGGACACCCGCTAATTTTTTATACCCTACCCATTATTTCAGCGTGTATTTTTTTTTTCAAATCAGTCAACTAAAACTTTTCCAGAACCCTACGAATTCCTTCACTCCGACTTCAAATTTCCTCAGTCCGATTTGATCCTTTTAAAATTTCGATTTCAAAAATTATCAAATCATCACAAAACAGCACAAATCATCACAAATCAGCACTAATTGCAGTTGCTCAGCACAAATCGCAGCAACTAAGCAGAAATCATCACAAATCGGAGGTAATAGCTGACATTTATCATCTTTAAACTCCATCCGCTGTAAAATCAGCACAAATCGCAGGTAAAAACCCTAATCAAAACATTTTTTACTGTTGATGTTTTATATTTGAACCAAATAAAGGTCTCTACTCAGTAAATCGTATATATTACAGATTACCTCTTGAACATAACTGTTATTTCATGAATAGAACTGTTGTTTGTACTCAGGAAACCCTAATAGAACTGTAAATCAATATATATTACGAATTTCTGATTTGTAATTCATAATTAAGTAGTATTATTTTAATATTAGTGATTATCGACTACTGATTCGTGTATAAGACTTTCAAGGAGAAATTATGTGTATAAAAATACACTGTTGTTGGCTTATTAGTGATTAGTTTCATATATAATGTAATTTATGCTTATAAAATGTTTTGGTACTAAAAAGATAAATTCCTTTATCTTTAGAAGAAACAAGTTTTTTTATTATATTAGAAGATAAATGCATTTTTTACAGTGCTTATATACACCAAAAATTACTTACTGGGGACAATCTACATTCATGTTCTCATCCACAACACATTTTTTTCTCTCTCTCTCTCTCTCTCCCCTAATCATAATACCTACAGGTTGAAATCAGTGTATTAATATGCAAGTTTGTAAGATTGAGTAAAGAACAAATTATCAAAATGTTTGTTAGAAGTTGTATTGATGAATTTTTTTGTACAATATTTAAGCTAATATACCGATAACCTTTAACTCGAATATGCTTAGGCTCAAAGTATGGTTATAGTAATTGTTTAATACTCCAGGTTCGTGGACACAGGATGAAACAATAAGACATCACCATTATGTCTATTCAGTATGGCATAGATAAAGGAGACTTGACCAACGTTTGTGATTCATTGTTAGTGTATATTTTATCGATATTTCTCGCTTTATAACTTCGTCTGCTCAATAATGTACTTTGACAATATATAGACCAAGATGCAACTAGATTATATGTAACACGATGTCGACTACGGTCATGTCATTGTGAGTTTCTTTAGTACCTCTTTGTCAAATTAATATCATGTAGCACATTTTTATAGTGCTTATATACACCAAAAATTACATGTAGATTATATTCACATTTTTACAGTGCTTATATTCACATTTTTACATGCATTTTTTTCTATATTAGAAGATACATGCATTTTTTACAGTGCTTATATACAACAAAAATTACTTACTAAAGACAATCTACACTCATGTTCTCATCCACAACACATTTTGCTCTCTCTCTCTCCTAATCATAATACCTACAGGTTGAAATCAGTGTATTAATATGCAAGTTTGTAAGATTGAGTAAAGAACGAATTATCAAAATGTTTGTTAGAAGTTGTGTTGATGAATTACATGTAATTACACCAAAAAAATGTAATTACGTGTAATCCAAGCTCGTCGACCTGGATAAATTTATATGTAATTACATATAGCACATTTTTACAGTGCTTATATTCACATTTTTACATGCATTTTTTTTAATATTAGAAGATACATGAATTTTTTACAGTGCTTATATACACCAAAAATTACTTACTGGAGACAATCTACATTCATGTTCTCATCCACAACACATTTTGCTCTCTCTCTCTCTCTCTCTCCTAATCATAATACCTATAGGTTGAAATCAGTGTATTAATATGCAAGTTTGTAAGATTGAGTAAAGAACGAATTATCAAAATGTTTGTTAGAAGTTGTATTGATGAATTTTTTTGTATAATATTTAAGCTAATATACCGATAACCTTTAACTCGAATATGCTTAAGTTCAAAGTATGGTTATAGTAATTGTTTAATACTCCAGGTTCGTGGACACAGAATGAAACAGTAAGATATCACCATTATGTCTATTCAGTATGGCATAGATAAAGGAGACTTGACCAACGTTAATGACTCATTGTTAGTGTATATTTTATCGATATTTCTCGCTTTATAACTTCGTCTGCTCAATAATGTACTTTGACAATGTATAGACCAAGATGCAACTAGATTATATGTAACATGATGTCGACTACGGTCATGTCATTGTGAGTTTCTTTTGTACCTCTTTGTCAAATTAATATCATGCAGCACAGTCAAGCTCACACTACTAAATTCTAATCGGTTCGAGTTTAATGCTAAAAAGCATTGAAAGACGATGACATTTTTAAAGAATATTCATGTTAAACTATATTAATGCAGTTATTATTATTGTGATCCTGTTATTGTTTATTAATTTTTATCCATTATGACATTAGTATTCGTAAAAATGCTATTTATATGTAGGACAACATGAGAACGAGAAGTTAAGTCAAAGCTGATCAAAGAGCACAATGCATATTTATCAACTTTAATGGACAGCAATGTTTCAATATACGACACCAAAATAATGCTTTTTGTGATGTTCATAGCCAACCAACCCAAACAACACCAATTTCTCAACAAACACAACCAACCTCTCCATAAATCTCTAAACAAATATCAGCAACCTCTCAACAAACACCAGTTGTAAGTTACAATCAGTGTTTACATTATATTCAATTTTTGCATTAGTAATTGCTTCTTTGTTGTTTACTATTCAATATTTATTATTTTAAGTAGTCGTGTTTTAAATGAAGTAGAAAAAGGATAAAATTTAAGTAGTTGTGTTTGCATTAGTAAAATTTTGTTATTTGAAAACATAAATACATTTATCTTTTTAAAAAACATATCTTTTTTTGTAATGTTATTATTAATTTACAATATATTTATTGTTTTAAGTAGTTGTATTTTAAACGAAGTAGTTGTGTTTGTATTTTTTTTTTTTTTGATGAGGCATATAAACAAAGTATATGATTGGTTTTGAATTAAAGTGTACTGATTTAAAAAAAATCTTTTTCAATTTCTTATGTTTTTCTGATACAAAAAGATATAGAACTATAATTTTGTTAAAAAATAAACTTTATGATATACAACTTATTTAATGCCATAGCTAGAAAAGATAAAAACATGCATCTTATTACAGAAATAATAAAATTAAAAAAAATAGTTTAATTTTTTCACAAATGATAAATAGTTTTATCAAGTAATGATAAATGATAAACAGTTTTATCATCTTATAAATGATTACAAATTTTGGATTTATTAAAACTGTCTAGTCCTCCAACCCTCCAACTAAACATAATTATCATCTTTTCATTCAAAGCCTTAAGCATTTCCCAAAATGTTTATATTTTTACAGAAAAAATGTTTTTAAATAACAAAAAAATGTGTATGTTGAACTGTTGAAGGTAACTTTTAAACATCCGTACACTATGTCCAGTCTTCAATTGAGAATGCCCACGGTAATTTCCTCATCGCTATATATCTTAAGTGTGGAAACCTTTTTAGTAAAAAAATAAATATGAATTAGATGTTTTAACATATTTTCCAAAAGATAAATAGTTTTATCATCTTAAAAATGATTACAAATTGTTATTGATAAATAGTTTTATCATTTTCCAAAATATTTTCACACATGATAAATATTTTTATCATTTTCATAAATGATAAATAGTTTTATCACTTTATGATAATGATAAACAGTTTTATCATCTTATAAATGATTACAAATTCTTGATTTATTAAAACCGTCTAGCCCTCCAACCCTCCAACTAAACATCACCTGCATAGCCTTAGCCGTAATTATCATCTTTTTATTCAAAGCCTTAAACATTTTCCAAAATATTTATATTTTACTAAATGATATATTTCATAGTACATGAAAAAATGTTATTAACTACCATAACAAATAAAATGTGTATGTTGAACTGTTGAAGGTAACTTTTAAACATAAATGCACTATGTCCAGTCTTCAATTGAGAATGCCCGCAATAATTTCCTCATCGCTATATATCTTAAGTCTGAAAACCTTTTTAGTAAAAATATAAATATGAATTAGATGTTTTAACACATTTTTCGAAAGATAAATAAGTTTATCATCTTATAAATGATTACAAATTTTCAATGATAAATAGCTTTATCATTTTCCAAAATATTAATTTTTTCACAAGTGATAAATAGTTTTATCATTTTCCAAATGATAAGTAGTTTTATCATCTTTTTTTCCAAAGCCTATGATATCTCACTACTGGTACTTGTTTAGAATGTCTTTTGAAGTGGATTATGAAGTCACTTATTATACAGCCTCAAAAATAGTTTTTACTTATTAGCAGCTTTATTACAGCATATTTGATTTCTTTTTTAAATATTTCACTCATTTGTATAATAGGTTTCAACTTCAGAATTCACTGAAGCTGAGCATAAATTTCTGAATTCACAGACAGAAGTTAAACAATCTTCTTATTCTACAGCAAAAAATGTACCAATAGAATACTTAGATAAAAACATTGATACAGAGTCGGAGTCTGAGTCCGAGGATGATGCTGATCAATATCAAGTGACACATAGGGATAGCAAAAAATATAGTGGTTCATATAGATGTAACTTGGATGCTATCTTTATGGTAATGACCAAGATAAAAACGAAAAACATTTTGTCTTCTACTGGATTGTCTTATCTAAACAAAACCCCCTCCAACAATTTCTTTCACATATTTATGGATGATAAAATACAAAGAAAAGATTTTAGAAAAAGTGCAAGAAGCATAGACGAAGTAATAACATCATTTGTGAAGACTGAAAAAGCATTTAGAATAGGGGTAATTTGCTAAAATTGACCAAAGAAGATGTAAGTTTGATTCTTGGTATTCCTTTTGCGGGGAAAGATTTATTTCCAGTTGGGATAATAAGTAGAACTAATTTGGACGAAGAATATTCAGTTTTTCTAAATAAGCATTTTGAAAGAGACGAAAGAATAAATAAAAAAACTTTAAGCAAAAGGATCAAAACAATTACTGATAAGAAAATCGGAGATGAAGACTTGATCAAGTTACTTCTTTTGCTATTGGTTATCACATTTCTTTTCCCCAACAATCGATCTTATCTACAATGGGGATTTATTCCAAATTTGCATAATTTGGAAAATATGAACTCAATTTCTTGGGCAAAAGCAATTCACGGAAATGTCTCAAAAAATGTTGAAATTTTTTCTCAAGATCCAAGAAGCATGCCCGGATGCTCAATGATCTTATTGTTATGTGTTATTACTTGTCAAGTTACTCTTGAATTGATTTATAAGTAATTGATTTTTTTTCTAATTTGCAGTATTGGATTTGTGAGAAAACACAAATCATGGCAACCAAAAAAGGATATGAAAATGCAAGCCCACGAATAGTAAAATGGAATTTATCATTGTTGAAAAGCGTATCTATTAAATCTATCAAGCCGAAAAAGGTATTTTTTATCTTTTTATTTAACGATTGAGTGTCAATACGTGTAAATTGTCTGTGCAGGCTGTAAGATTCATTTTGGTGCATATGTTTAGTTTGTTGCATTATCATTTTCATGTTGTATTTGATTGCATGAGTATAACATATACATATGTATATGAATTTGTCATTTAGTATAATCTAGGATTCTAGCATGGTAATGTAAAATTTGGAAATAGCACAGAATCTTGAATATGAAACCTCAATGTGATCATGTTGTTAGACCAGACCTGAATTATTCCCTACCACCAACATCTTTTTAAACATAAAGAAATTTAATGAATATAGAATCTATGTAAATACCATGTTTATGTCAATTATATTTCACAATTGATTAGTCTTAAAAAATTTAAACAGTAATGTGTATTACCTTCTTTTAAAACTTATTTTAAGATGAAAACATGTATCTTTCCACTAATGATAAATAGTTTTATCACTTAATGATAAATGATAAATAGTTTTATCACTTAATGATAAATGATAAATAGTTTTATCATCTTATAAAAGATTACAAATTCTTGATTAATTAAAATTGATTTATCCTCCAACATTCCAACTGAACATCACTTGCATAGCCTTAAACAAATTTATCATTTTTTGCATCAACAATTTTTGTATCAGTAATTTTTGCACATGTTATGTGAACCAACATGTTAGCTTCACTTTTACAAATTAAGTACACTAAATGCCAGGGCAGGGGTATATGGTATGTTCTTTGGATACATCTATACATGCAGCAAAATACATATACACATGCTATTTCCACATCCATACATAAATATACTCAAACAACATGCATTTTGAGGAAAAACTACGCAAGAGTGCATAGCTAATATATTTCAGATTTATAGGACAATGCAATATACATATGTGAACCAACATGTAAGCTTCAGTTTTATAAATTTTTGTACCAGTAATTTTTGATTCGGTCTTCATTTAATTTTCGATCAGTTGAACTAATCCGAAAACTCATTCAGTTCAATTTTGATTCAGGATTTTTCGGATTGGTTTGAGTTGATTTGAAGGTTCTGGGTTCTAAACATCTAAAGAAAAAATAGGAATCTTTTAGGGTGAATTCTGAAGTAAATGGTTTATAATAAAATTCCATTTTAACCATGATCATACGTTTTTGCCTTCTATGATAGTCGTCAAATAACCAAGAAAAGTATGCCATTATATTATTTCATTGCCAAACTTCTAATAAGAACCAACATACATATGTTTTTTTTTAACTATTTTGCACTGTCAAACCACGCTCTGCCTGTAAAATACTGCTACATGAACTCCTAAATAGAAAGCTTAACAGCTTTACTACCCTCATTAAGCAAAATTCGAAAACCATTCCAAAAAAAATGAAAAAAGGATTTCCGAAAATTTGACTGAATTGACCTATTTGAATAGCTTTCTAGGTTTTTAGAAATCAGAAAAAAAAATTACTTTCAAAAACAACATATTTAAGTTGATTCAACCAGACTTTATATTTGTGCATTTCGGAGCAATTAAAAACACTTCGTAGCAATGTATGGTAGATTTTCAAACAAATCTATTATGTGTATTGCCAATCACATACGGGTTTCCTCATTCTAATACCGGACTTTATGTCGGATTTTTCAAGTTTGTAACGACTTTTCCAACACAAAAACAACGATTTCAGGAATCGACGATATTTTAGCTAATCTCAAATTTTAAGGTTATAAAATCATACTTTAGCATACTGTTTTTCATTTGGCAAGACATCTATATTTATAGCAAATAGTAAATAAAGTGACAGTAGCATTTGCCTATATTATGGTTCAGAAGTACATCATACCTATCATGGGTATATGAGTTTTTCTTAGTCCTGATCATTTGATTTCTCTTTAATTATTTTATTGAAGTATAAACCATATCTTCTGATCACTTGAATTTTGTTGTTTTATTTAACTGATTTTGCAATAATAATAAGGCCTACAAAAAAGCATAATTACTTAAAATATTGATTCCAAAAGCATAGTGTTCTCTATTAAGGGATTGGTTAGCATAGTGTTTTATTTAACTGATTTTTTTTTAATGTTTACCTGCTGCCTTAATGAGGATGAATGTATTCCCTTTTGTTCCTAATTTGTACGTCCTTGTCTAAACTAAATTTCCTCTTCTATTTGTCCATTGCTTACCAAGAACATGCACTATATTACCATGTTTCCTCCTTTATATTTTTTTCATTTTCTTTGAAATTACATTGTTCACGCACTGAAGCCTACACCATAACTTTGATTCATTTTGAAATGGCCTTTAACTTGAATCATGGATAAGTATATTGTCCTCTTGCCTAGAAAATAGCACGCACCATGTAGTTTTTAATTTGTTTGCAACATTAATACACCTGCTCTTTTATTTTACTATTTTGTGTGTATTGTACCTTATTGTTGTCATACACATTTGCTTCCATACATATAATAGCATGTGTCCTTGCCTATTACTGAATATGCATTATTTGCGTTTTTTATGTATTTGCTTTTGTAGTTATAGATCTTGACTTGATTCAGATGTTCTACATACTTTATTCTCTATAGTTATGCATGTTCTTATTTTTATAGGTTGACAACTTTTCATAGGATAAGTGATACATATAAATAATTAACCTACCTATTTTCTTTGCCTTGGAATAAAAGAGGACATGACATGTTGTGCATTAATTTATTTCTTCCTATCTGCATATGAAAATGTTGGTTGTGCATTACTTTATATCATTTAATCTTAGTATATATACTTGTAAAAAGAAAATATGTTTCCAAACCTAGTACCTTAGCTAGTAATTGAAAAGTATGCCATTATATCATTTAATCTTAGTATATATACTTGTAAATATATATATATATATATACTTGTAAAATTGTTACTTAGTTGTTTACTTAAATTTTTGCATCAGTAATCTTTTTCATATAAAAACAAATACAGCAAAAGATAAATAATTTTATCTTTTTCAATTTCTTATGGTTTTCAGATACAAAAAGATATAGAACTATAATTTCCTTTAAAAAAATTTATAACAAGAACGTGTATCTTTCCACTAATAAAAACATGTATCTTTCCACTAATAAAAACATGCTTTTATAATAATTTTATAATAAGTTGTAAACAAATACAACTTATTTAATGCCATAGTTAGACAAGATAAAAACATGTATCTTTCCGCTAACGATAAGTAGTTTTATCACTTAATGATAAATGATAAATAGTTTATCACTTAATGATGAATGATAAACAGTTTTATCATCTTATAAAAGATTACAAATTTTTGATTTATTAAAACTGATTTGTCCTCCAACCTTCCAATTGAACATCACCTGCATAGCCTTAAACATATTTATCATCGTTTTGCATCAGTAATTTTTGTATCAGTAATTTTTAAATAAGAACATGTTTCAAAATTACATCATGCTTTATCTTGTTATATGTTTCCAGTTTGCCAACAAATTCAAGAAAATCATGAAAGATGAATAAAATCTGCTGCTACAAGTGAAAAATAGTGTGCAAGAGGAAACAAAGAATGAGAATGAAGAAAGTTGTCTCTGAAGTCAAATAGAAGAAAAAGATAAAGAAATTGCAAACTTGAAAGAAAAAGTTGAACAGTTGGAAACACAATTACAATCTGAAAAGAAATTGAGAGTAGAATTCGAAAAGAGATTAAAAGATGACTACATCAGCACTAAAATTCCAGAAAAAGAAATTATGTTCAGTCATATAAACAACTCTAAAAATTTCCCATCCTTTGAACTACTTAATTCTCAAGACAATCAAGCATTACGAGAACAACATGAACTTAAAGAAATTGAAGAAAATAAGGAAAGGAAAAAAAAGGAAAAGAATGTTTGCTAAGCTAAGTTCAATGCAAAAAAGGATTAAAGCAAAAGTGCTCAAGCCAAAAAAGGATCCACACTATGTATATCAAGAAGAAAAACAGAAAAGAGAAAAAGAGAAAACAAAAAAGCAAAAGTGCGCCAGCATAGAACCCATAGATGTGGATACTCTTAGCACACCAGAAAAAATTGGGAAAAGGAAAAGGAAAAGGAAAAGGAAAATAGAAAATTGTCCACTGTTCAAGTTATTGCCTGAAGATGAAGTAAACACCATAACCAATTTCTTCAAAATAACCGGAGACATAAAGTAAGCTTATATTCTTAAATTAATAAAAGCCATATTCTTAAATGACAACTTTGTTTTCTTTCCAGTGAAGAGGTTTTTAATTCACATGATGAAAACATGATTGTCATATATAGAGATATGCTTGAAGACATTATTTTTGGTGATTTTATTACGGGCCAGGTAAGTATTTATTATTATTCAAGTCATCACTAATTGATCCAAGACATATACTCTAAGGTTCCTCTACTCTCTTTTTTGATATCAATGTTTATATGTGTTTATGATCATTGTAGATTTTTTTTTTAAATGTATGACTTTAAATGAACGTTCTTTTTCTTTTTTGAACAAAAATGTGTGGTCTTCTAAAAAGAAGAGAGCACACATATATATAACAAGACGAAAAAGATACAAAGTCCAAATACAGACTCAAAAGGAGACAAAAGCTGAACAACAATATGAATGTAGAGGAAAGTAGATAGATGAGCTCCGGATAAACCACCGCCCATCAACTTCAACATCGAATTCCGGCAAAGCCACCACCCGATATTGAAGTATATCTACTCCTATACAAAATCATGACACCCATGCATAATACAACAAAAAGGGTAACAGAACACCCCAAAAACACTCTAACTCCACACACTCAAAAAGATCCAACATAAATACAAACGCCAATCCTGACAGCTATCCTCTGAGCTCCACATCTGAATCAACCACCTGTAAACCGAAAGAAACTGGGCAAATAATTAGTAACCAACACATATATGTATGAGTATATGAGTATATAAATATATATATATATATATCTTAGAATATATATATATATATATATAGGTATATATCCATACATATATGTGTAAAAATTAACAAAGTCGATATCTATTACCTCTAAAATAACTATTAATTCTAATATATAAACTCAAATTAAATTTAACCTTAATCAAAAAACACTCAAAACCCGAATCATCAAAAAACTTATAGTGAGAATTAAACATCCAATCCAGGCTGAATTTAACTATTCTAATAATTAAATTATCAGCAGAAACTGAAATATAGTGAAAAATACTCTGATTTCTCTCCAACCATATGAACCAACTTATGATAGTAACTAAAGTATTCAAAATATATCTCAGTCTAGAATTATAAACAAATCCCCTGCAAACCCAATAATCAACACAACTACTAAAAGAATTAAAGCAATCAAATGCAAAAATTCTTAAAACCACATTAAAAATAAAAAAGGTAAAATAACAAGAGAAAAATAAGTGGTTAACATCTTCATCCACAATACTACAAAAACAACACTTAACATCAAAAATAATATTCTTCCTCTTTAAAAGCTCAACTGTATTAAGCTTCTTATGAATAATCAACCACATAAGAAACTTAGCTTTAGGAGGAGAATTAGATTTCCACAGAAACTTAAAAGGGCGCATAGAGACACCAGAAAAATGAATAAAATTATACATAGAATTAACAGAGTAAATTGAACTCTTATCCAAACCCCAATTAATAGAATCGCTATTCTCATCTAAATGAAACAATGCTAACTTAGCTTTAAGTAAGGCTAATTGCCTTAACAAACCCCCTTCTATAATATTATCAAAAGAAAACTCCCACGGAGGATCTAAATCCCCTCTATAGACATCCATAATCAAAGCATTCTTAAACCTGCTAATATTAAAAAGCTCATTAAATTCAATTTTAAGCGGCACCCGAGAAATCCAAGCATCATGCCAAAATAAAGTAAGGTTACCTGAATGAACAATCATCTTACAACCTAATTTAAAAAAGTCAAAACAATCCAAAACAGATTTCCAAAAATGAGAAAGCCTATTATGCCAACTAACACTAGAACCAACAATAAACTCATCTCCAGAATAATAAAATTTGGAGACAATAATCTTCCAAGTAGCCGACACATCAGGACACCTAAATCTCCATAACCATTTGGCTAGCACGGAAGAATTAAAATTATATAAATTTATGATCCCCATACCTCCATCTTTCTTGGGTTTACAACACACCTCCCGGTTAACAAGACATTTAAAGCCTCTACAAATAGGGACACCACTCCAAAGGTAATTACATCTGATTCTATCAATTTTCTCAATAACCCATTGAGGAAATCGATGAACGGCCATCCAATAAGAGGGAATAGCAGATAACACCGAATTTACAAGAACTAATCTACCTGCTCTAGACAGAAATCTATTATTCCAACTCGATAATCTAATATTGATCTTATCAATAACAACTAACCAATTATCCTTCTTAAGCGTCGAAGGCCTAATCTTAAAGCCTAAGTAATCAAAAGGAAATTTCAAAACAGAACAGTTCAAGGTACTAGCAACCAAAGACTCAACATTGTCAAAATCATTAAGGACCATAACTGCACTCTTATCAAAATTGATTCTGAGGCCAGATAACATCTCAAAACAGTAAAGAATAAACTTAAGAGCAATAATATGCTTAGGCAAGTGGGAAGAAAATAATAGCGTATCATCTGCAAATTGGAGAATAGATAATTCATTATTAAATTCCTCATTTCCAACACTGCCTAAGACACCTAATCTCCCAACTCTCTTAATAATTCTAGAGAAAATATCAGCTGCTAAATTAAACAGGAAAGGTGATAGGGGGTCCCCTTGTCTAAGACCTCTCTTAGATTGAATCTTCTTGCCCACGACCCCATTAACAACAATGCTGGAGCAACCAGACCTAAGCAACATTACAACAAAAATGCCTTTTTACAACAGCTAAAAACAGTTGTAGTAGACCTATTACAACTGGCACCTGACAGTCCTTATATCCGCAGTTGTAGTAACGACGACTTGTTAACAACCGCTTTTAGCAGTTGTAAAAGAAACTTTTACAACTGCTTGTGACAGTTGTAAAAATATTTTTCACAACTACTTCCAACACTTGTGAAAAACCGTTTTACAACTGCTACAGGCTGTTGTAATAGAAATAGATACAAAATAAAAAAAATTCATGCATTTCGCTACAAAAGCAAGCAATACATAGACAGAGATATAACAGAAGGAAAATATCAGCTACAATAAGCAACTCAAACATTATATTATTATAACTATTTACAAAACTAATCTATTAAACAAACCAAATCATCCAATTGAGATAATACATTGATTTTTTTCCAATCTTTCATACATAATAAACATTTAACACCAAAAATTAAGTTACATTTATCTATATGAACTGACATATTTCTATACAACAAAGTATGCAAACTTAGTTTTAAACTGTTATTCCAAAATAAGTGCGTGAATCGATTACCATAATAAGATATCTGCATTATTATAGGCTATTTGCGCTAATCGGGTCCAAATATCCCATATCAAGTAATTCCAACAGATCCATGTGTACAAACCTAGTAAAAAAATACAAAATGAGAACTCGATTAATAATACGTTGTTTGTTATATATCATTCAGATCAAGTGACTAATAAATATAGCTCATGATAATGTTATGAGGGAAAAACGGTGAAAAAGTTGACCAGTGTAAGCATATTTGGCCCCATCCTTTGAGGTCAGAAAGCTACATTTGCTTAAATCACATGTAAAACCAACAGTTTCGCATAAACATCTTACCATAAATTTCATCAATAGATGCAAATAAATGTACCCGATAAGCATAAGAAGAGGAAAATAGAGCGAAAGTGTGCATTAAACTCTATAGCTATGTATGCAATAGTTTTTCTTTATTGTCAGCTATGGCTGTAAGCAAAGCAACAACTTTAAATACATAGTATGAACCAATGTATACAAAGCCAAAACAATGAATGTCTGCTTTGCCAATTCTATATCTCGAAGAATTTTTTTTTTGTAAACCTGTATTTTGTTCCTTTTGTTGGCCCGTTTTTACTGCATTTTTAAATGAATGGATTTTAGATTTTACTATTTGTTGATGCATCAAATCGTGCACCCAACTGTGCTTCTTTTTCCACTATATTGTTCTTTTATTTTTTTCATCCCCATTAGCATTCAATGAAATATAAGTAGTTTTAAGTCTTCAAAACATGTGCACACCTACATGTATGCTTATTCCCATTTATGAGTTTTTAAATGTTTTACAGACTACCAGTTAAGGATTCATGTATTTATCAGTGTCAAACTGCCCTAAATGTTTACTATAGTAGCTTGGAGCTAAGCCAAGTTTTATTTACCAGTTGAAAATATTGAAGTGAATTAGCATTAAAATGCAAGAACAATGGTCTGTCTTTGTTAGTGTTTAATCGGTAAGAGGATACTGGGCAAAAAATAAAACACTGATACACATTGCTGGAAAAAAAACATGCTTATTCAGCTTTTTACTCACAAATTTCCAAATTAGACCCAAAAAAAAACTCATTTTAGCTTTAGGCTTCATTCCATCCTACTACAAAAATATACCTTTCCTTTTATTATTTCACCATTTTATTCTTTAACAATCCATTATAGTACATGCACTATTTTTTTTCTCAAAATTATACCTGTGCATTCCAAAAATGCATTAATATAAAAAAAATAGATAACACTCACCCAATCCGAATTTGTACTAGTACAATTCCTTTTTTAACAAAATCATACTTATGCAATTCATATTTGCACAAATCAAGTTTTATTTCCAAAAAAATACATGTTGCAAAAGGAAAAAATTGTTCATGTACTAATGATATCTAAGAAAACATAAAAAGGTAAATTTCAAAAGCCTTGGAATGTAACAAATGATATATGATGAATACAAAATAGCATAGTAAACACATTAACAATTTCCAGCTGACATGTTGAATGGCTTATCTTTATATACTGTATAATATAAGTCATGACAAATGGAACTTACCAATAAGTGTGTGTCCTAGAATTAATTCTCTACATGATTTAATTATAATTTTGATCGGTCTGTAGAAAGATAGATAGCTGATTATGACATGTTTCCAGGACAAAAATATGTACCACAATATGAATTGGTAAATATATGTTTGTGCTTATAAGCAACAGTAAGATTATTGTTTTATATCACAATATTGTTTAGTAGTTGCAAAGTTTATATACTCGTTCATGAATAGTTTCCACTAAGCATATGGCATTTTTTTACAATAGTAAACTTTGACATAATGATAACTGTAAAAAAACTGTACTGATTTCTCAGTTATTAAACTTGATAGTCCATTCTGATATAACAGCCTACACCGTCTCCCCTGCACAACTATATCTTTTTTTAACCCACCTACACAAAGAGAAAATAAATTATATAACATGAGATAATGACAATAATAACTTACAACTATCTAAAAATACCAATGAAAAAAACTTGGCGACAAAGCATGAAAAGAAATAGGGCTCTCTACGGATCCAGACTTGTCGGATTATACACAATTGGTGGGAGCTGGCTATCAGGCAGTGCTATCAAGAAGAACATGTGAATGATAAACTAAAAAAAATATAAACATACCAGCATGATCTGAATAATTAATTCCAAAACCCAAAATACTTCTGACGATCGGAACAAAATGCAAAAATCTCCAGCACTCATAAGATGACACCCCATATAAGCACCTCCCAAAGCAACAGCGGGCCCAGAGAGATAAAAACTCAACCTTTCACCTTGCAAGTCGAGAAACAACTCAGATCTGGAAAACCAAAAATCAAACTCAATATCTAAACTGCGATGAGCACGAGGAGCAGATGCTTCGCAAAGGAAAGAGGCGAAGTTTAAGATTGGAAATGGAACAGATCTGGAAATAAAAAGGAAAGGGGAGCTCAGCGTTACCGAAGGTACAACTGCATAGGTAAAAAGAAATAACCTGAGAAATGAATGGAAAAGGAGTCACGACATTAATTAAATCGAAGGCAACAACCACAGAAAAACACAATAGTGATAATTTTAGCGAGTACAAATGAATGGATCAATAGAAGTAAAGGTAGGTAACAAAAAGCAGAGAGAAAGTTAAGGATTTACGGAGAAAAAAATTTAGGTCAAGACAGAAAATGGCGGCTGAAATGAGGCGTCCCTATTAAAGAATTAGGGTAGTAAAAGAGGAGAAGCATTGAGGAATTTAGGGTAGTAAAAAGGGGGGAAAAATAAAAATTCGATGGAGAGAGTGTGGTAGGACTATAACCGGTTTTCAGCGCACGTGGTTTTGTCGCACGTGGTTTTGCCAATTACTTTTCTCGAAGAAAAAGAAAATGAAAAATGTGTAATCACCTATGCTTTGTATTTTGAAATAACACACTCTAAGATGTCAATCTCAACGTGTCCACCTCGCTGAGAGAAGATACTGCTTTAAGATAGAATTCAATGTTTCTGATACTATACATACCATTATTTTTTCTACTATCATTTAACCACTCTTGATAATTAAGTTGATTCTGCAAATTTAGGCTACGTTGATTAAATTATTTATATATTGGCTTGGACTTTGGAATTTACTTATTGTAAAAAATAGAAAGAGTTTAATGCTAAAATTTTGTAAAAGAAGTAACAAACAAGTTTTCTAAAATTTGGAATATTTAATAAAAACGTTATTTTATATAAAAAAAATTATTTTTGGTTTTTGCGAAAATTTCGAAATTATATTAATATTTGAAAATTTAATTAAGAAGAATTCAAAATTACAAAATTTACAAAATATTAAATATAATTATCAACTATAATTCCTAAACATTAAATACGAATAATAAAGATTACTGCATAATTATTGAATATTATTTACAACCATTAAATATTAAATATTCATCTTAATTATTGATAATTACTTCTTAATTATTATTAAAAATTTGTGATTATTAATAAAAATTAGTAATTATTAATAATCAGTATGAATTATTATTAATTTTTATATTTTAATTACTAATTATATAATATTTATTATTTAATTTTAGTTAATAATAATTTTTTGTCAATTATTTAATAAATATTAATTAATTATTCTTCTTAATTACTAAAGATTACTTCTTGACTATTGATATTAGTTATTGTTTCATAATAAATTATCATTTGCAATTATTATTTATTGATTACAAATAATAAAAAATAATTATTAAATAATATTTATTAATTATTTAATAATAAACATGTATCATTAATTATTAATTATATGTTTATTAATGATTACTTATTAATTACCACACATTAAATGTTACTTCTCAATTGTTAATATTAATTATTGCTACTTAATAATTAATTATAAATATTAGTTACTAAACAGCTTTTGCAACTGATATAAAGAGTTGTAACAGACATCTATTACAACTGGTAAAATAAGAAGAGTTGTTAAAAACAAACATATTTTACAACTGATAAAAAGAGTTGTAATAGGCATCTATTACGACTGCCAAAAAAGAGGAGTTGTCACAAATAGGTATCTGTTACAACTAGCCCACAAGAACAGTTGTAATAGACATCTATTCCAACTATCAAAATAAAAGAGTTGTTGAAAACTAATTTATTACAACTTTCTTGACAAAACAGTTATAAAAAAACCTCTATTACAACATATATTTTACGACAGTTGTAAAATTACAGTTGTAATAAGGTCTTTTTGTTGTAGTGCAATAACATGATCTAGTTGATCCATCTGACATTAAAACCTCTAGCAAGACTTCACAAATAAAATCCCAATCGATAGAATTCAAATGCCTTCTCAAAATCTAACTTCAAAATGGCACAGGAAAAATTATTCTTACAACAGACATTTATATACTCCTGCACTGTTGCCACTCCATCCACAATGTTCCCGTCTTTAATGAAAGCAGTTTGAGAATAATCAATTAGATCGTTCATCTTGCAACTAAGCCTATTCGCTAGGACTTTAGAAATAATCTTGATAGAAACATTGATTAAGGAAATAGGCCTAAAATCCTTAAGAGAATTAGCTCCCACTCTCTTGTGAATAAGAATGACATTGGCAAAATTAAAACTACCTAATCGCAAATCACCACTATAAAATTCATTAAATAAATTAATTAAATCAAATTTCAAAACCTCCCAAAACTGCTTGTAAAAAAGAATAGAAAAACCATCAGGCCCAGGAGCTTGGTCACTAGGCATATCACAAATAGCCTTCCAAATCTCCTGCTCTGAGAAGGGCATATCTAAATCTGCTAACTCAACCTTACTATCAGAAGGATATAAGACATTCCATCTAACATTTGTCCTTCCCTTAATCCTAGAACCAAAAATCTGCTGATAGTAACTAGTGAAAGCTTCATTTAAGGCTCTCTGAGATGTCAATTCCACATCATTAATAAAAATTGAATGAATCAAGTTATCACGTCTCCTCTTATTAGCCACACTATGAAAAAACTTAGTGTTATTATCTCCCTCTTTAATCCATTGAACACGGGATCTTTGCCTCCACATGATCTCTTCTTTAGCTAAAATATGCATGAGATCATTTCTAAGATTACAATACCTATCCCTCTCAATGGAATTAAAAATCCTGGACTCGTTAATCCTATCTAAATCTAACAGCTCACACATAATCTTGTCTTTCCTAATTCTAACATTACCAAAAATATACTTATTCCAACGCTTGAGAAAAAAATCTTAATTTACCTAGCTTTGCAACAAAAATCTTAGCAGAATTACCCTATAAAAATTATTAAAATAAAATAAGGAGTTCCACTTAACAGAAACAAGGTTGATGAAACTAGGATCAAGTAACCACATCTTCTCAAATTTGAAACTACTACTAATAGAAATATTCAAATCACACGATAGAATAATAGGACAATGATCGGAATACAAAAAAGGCAACCCCTTAACTCTACAACCGAAAATCTATCATCCACCTCGGAATTAATAAAAAATCTATCTAATAAAGAAAAAGAAGGACTATCTCTTACATTCGACCAAGTGAATGATCTATTATCGAGAGGAATCTCGATCAAATTATTGTCCAAAATGAAATCGTATAATTCCTCCATATCAGAGAAATCACCTTCCCGAGGTGATTTCTCCCCTATAAACCTAGTAACGTTGAAATCCCCCCCCCAATCCATTGATTGGGGATGAGATTCCTATAATCCGCACATTCAACCCACAAGAGTCTCCTCTCAATTTTTGTGTGAGGGCCATACACGTTGGAAATGCCTAAAGTAGAATTATCTATAAGAGAAGCTAAAATAATATGCAGAGAATATAACATAGGTATCTCCTGCATAAGCATAAATTGATTATCTTTCCAACCAATCATAAGCCCCCCGGCACTACCGACTGCCGGAAGACAAGCCCAATTATGAAAAAGGGATCCACCTAACCTCGCATAAAAACTAAAATCAGGGCTCTCAACTTTAGTCTCCTGAAGCAAAACAATATTAATATGATAGTCATTAAAGAAGGTTCTAACCTTAGCACATTTTTTAGGATCATTTAGACCCCTTATATTCCAACTAACAATCCTCATCCTCTCAATGAATTAACTCTCTCTTATTCCCTACTTCTAATGTAATCCGCATCTAGCTCAATATCAGAAGAAAAAAAGCAGTATCGCTAGCAAGCTGAAATAACTGACTAGTCGAAAGACTACCCAATGCAAAAGGAGTATAATCACTACCATAAACAGGAACCATACTTGAGCCCAAAACCGAATTACTACTACTAGCATTCGAGTTCGGGAGCCTACCATGTAAAGAAGAGGAGCTGTGTCTGATTCTCGCACTACGCCGAACCAAACCAGAACTGGGAATAACTCTTCTACGCCTCCCCCTCCTAGACGAAGTAATGGGAACACCACTACTCAATGAAAGGCCTCCACTATCCTCACGCAGCCCGATTCTAACCTCACGCAACCCGATTCTAACCGACGGATTAAATCGATCAACTGAAAATGGCTCCGAGAAAGGCAAAGCGCACTCCGCATGAAACACATTGAAGCACGGTCTCAAAAACAAGGATAGCTGACTCATACCCATATCCCTCAACAGTATTGTACACCCACCCTTATCCAACAACAATATAAACTCACTCAAAATTGCACTGCCCAACATCAAATGAACTGCAGATTCTCTATGAACGATCTCAAGATTACCACTAAAATCAAAACTAACAACAGATCCATCCACAATACCCATATGCTCCATCGCATCACTCCCAACCCCAACAACCTCATCACGATCACAATCAGGAAGTCCGACCCCCTGATCCAAACCAACTCTAGCATTAGCATCATGAAATCTAAACCTCGTGGCCTTCTCAACACGCTCATGTCTGGAATTCCTCAATAGTTTCATATAATCCTTCCCACCAAATTTAAATCTACTCACTTTGAAACCTCTCCACTTCGAAGAGAAAGACTTCGGATCAACCTTCTTATGATTCGCTGAGACTGTCTTTCCCTTCCTTGAATCCTTCTCTTCGTCTATTTCTTCCAAGAGGCCAAACACTACACCATAATATCAGTTTTGCCATACCCAAATGCGGAAGAATTGGAACGGCCTATAGCCGTGGCAATTTTGGAACGGCTTTTGGCCGTGGCAAAATGAATTAGCACGGTTTTTGACCGTGGTAGTTTTGGAATGGGTTTGGTCCGTTCCAACCCATTTTAAAAAAATTCATGGTCCCCGTGCCCGTGTGTCCCCATTATTTCACGCCTTTACCAAAACAACGCAAAGAATTAATCCCCAAAATTAACAGTACTCTCCAGATCTATCTTCTTCCATGAATCTTTCCAAAAAAAAATAACGCAGGTTAAAATTTGAAGATCTGTTCCAAGATTTGTGTCTTCCTCTCTTTCCGCAGCTTAAACATCCATTTTGCGTTCTGAAGCGGTGTGCAATCCAAAGGCAAATTCCAAAAGCGGTCTCAGAGAGCGGCGTGACTCCGTATGGTTGCCCATGGTTTGCAATTCGAAGGTCGAATCTGAACCCTAATTCAAATTCGAATTCAAATTCTAGTTGGTTTTCAAATATTATTGCAAAAGGGTCTTCTATGTTTTTTTGCTTTCGTTTTCAGAAGTGGATCGTTGCTCCTCCGATTACAATTCCAGGTTTGTTGTTGCATTTATTATTCATCAGACTTCTCCCTATTTGCCTGAATTAGTAGCTGCGTGTTTGTATTTATACATGTTTGCAGTTTACACTGCAAGAAAAGTTACTTGTAATAGCATATTATTTCAGCGTTTTAGATTTGTAAGTTGTCCTTTGTTGGATAAAAATCAATAGAGAGTTACAAAATGTTGTATATCTTTGACAATATTTTCGGCTGCTTTACTTTCCATTTTTCCATCCGCTTTTTTTCATGTCGCTTCTTCTTTCATCTCGTCTGAAAGAAGAATGAAGCTAAACCCTAAATTATTTTGTCCTCCCTTTTATTCCTGATTTTAGAAAAATTCGCATCTGAAATTCAGTTGATTTAAAATTGGAATAAATTTGGTACAAAGGTAGACAAGGTATTATTCTCACGAAAGTAATGAATATGGCTTGGATTCCATACATACCGATAGAGAACCGGCGAGATTATTGTGAAAATTAATACATATTTAATGAACGTTTTGCTAAGAATTATTACTTTGGAAATAATTCACAAATAGGGTGGTTGAGGATTGAGGTTTATTTAGTATATTAGTTGCAGTATCTAGGATTTCAGTATTCCTATGGGTTTTATGCTTTTTGGGACATATGTTGGTACGCGTGCATTTAAGTGATTCATTATTCTTGAAGTCTGTTTCAACTAGTAGAGACTTCGTGTGTGTATTCGTGTGTTCTTGGATACATGGACGGAACCAGGATTTTATTGTCACACGGGCGAAGTAAACGAGTGGAAGAAGAAAAAAGAATGATCTTGGTTATAACACTATTCAACATAGGAATAAACGGTAGGCAGTTGAAATGAATTTAATGGAGGAGAAGAAATAAAGATGGAAAAGCATATAAGAGCAACAGTTTACAGGCCGAAAGCCATGATTTACTTTGTTCCTCATAGAGTATCTCAGAGAGATAGTGGGATTGGCAGCTTTTTGCGCTTTGTTTATTAAAAGAGAAGAAGGTTAAAATGATATTTTCTATGTTGATATGAAGAACTGTGTTGCCAGCCTTGTTCCTATTTTTATGCGTAATAATAGATAGATGGATTATAGGTTTTGAACTATAGGTTCTAATTTTATCCGACTGTTGGGTAAAATGATACCTAGTGTTTGTTTCAAGAGAAAAAGGCCCGGGCTGTAGCCCAGGTAGCGCGATACATAAATCTGTCCCTGCTTAGATATGCTCAGAATTTGGTGTTTCGTGTCCATTTAGTGTCAGCTATTGGGGTAGGTTGTTAATCACTTGTTTGGATACAAATGCTCTTTCAAATATTGTCATTACCATATTTGCAGCAAAGGAGAGTACTGAAAATTAGGTTAAAGAGAAGAACCGGGTGTCAGAAGTGATATAGAGATGGCTTTTGGTTTGGAGATGGATGATGAGATAACAGGTAGTTAGATTGTACCGTTAGCTCTAAAGCTTCATCAGTATTAAATTTGCATGCCTAGGATTCATATTACCTGTTATGCATTGCTATAGTGCTCATATTTTACCAAGATCACTTTATGCAGGCATAGCAGGGTATGTAATAACTATGACCAATAGTTGCTATTGTGCATCTCATGACAGCTATGATATACATATGTGTTTTATCATACAGTAAGTAGAGTTGATTTGCACTGTTGCCTGGCTTGGTTAATTCATGGAATAATTGCATGGGTTCTCAACATCAGAGGTATATTTTTTATTTTTGTGAGGTTGTGTGTTCTTACTGGTGATGATAGCTGTATAGACGTGGATGTCACTTGTATAATAGCCAGTGATTCCTTAGTGTAGAACAGGCCGACTGCGTTTTATTTTCATAGTAATGAGTTTACTATTCATGTAGGATCATGTACAGTTGAGTTTGCATTTTATTTATTCGTTTTTGAGACAACGTTATGTTTGATTTTGTTTTCGTGTGTATTGGTTGTAAATATTTGGCTTTCTTTATCCTTTGCATTGTTCTTCATGATCCAAAAAAAAAGCGGGAGAGTGGTTTAGATTTTGATGATAGAGTACGAGATCTGTTTTTATTATTCAGGAATTTGTAAACATGAATTTTTTGATCAAGATCAGAAGTATGCGTTTAAGGTGAATAATTCCTTCCATTTATTACCTTTTATGTTTTGTTATAATTTGGCTTGGGAACTAAATAGAATATTTAGCTATAACTTATTAGCCACTTAAAAGCTACAACAACCTTACCCACCATGTCATCACCAAAATCAACCTCACTGTCAGCGTCTTTGCCAAACACGATGTGCAACGTCCTCCGTTGATTATTTACTCTTTCTGCTTCAATTTCATGTTACGCTAATAGCCGATTTATAGATTCATGCTCCTTGTACCTCACTATCACAAAACTACATCTTGAATTCCTGGAATAACGCTACCTTATATGATGATGATATTTGTGCCATGAATGATGCTTTGAACGAAGGTAAAGTGCCGTTTTATGTGTCTGTGATTGTTGGGTTGAAAGTAGGCGACTCTCGGCACTTGGGTTCCAAAGGTCTGCATGTTCGTTACTTGGAGCTACCTCTGCCCAATGGAGTTCGGTAACTCACATTAACCTGATACTAGTTTGATTTATTAGTCATGTATTATGTATTTGAGCAGGTAATATGATACAGTATTATTGTAGATTTATTAGTCATATATTATGTATTTGAGTAGGTAATATGATACAGTAATTATTGTAGTCTTGGTACTGATGTTACCTACTTATGGCCTTTGCTCTAAGGAAGACAATCATTTTGTAATCCATCCATTTTATTACTTTGCCAAAATTCGTTGAAATTTGTTTGTCTTTGTCTGGTAGGTTAAACTTGGTGCAAAATTGTCAGGATTTTGTCAAGCAACAAGTAAGAAAAATAAATGAAAGCACAACGTGAGGTAAGCTTAGTTTAATCTCCTATCAGTTTTGCATTTTATCAACGAAAATATTTAGCATTAGACTCTCTTGATATTCAGGCAAAGGAAGCTAGGGAAAATGCAATAAGAAACATGGATGACAAAAACAAGGTCCTCATTGGTGAACTTGAAGTTCTACAAATTTTACCCAACCCCAATACACCTAATTTAAGCTCAATGAAGGTAAAAAGTTGCATTTTTTTTTTCTCATTTCCTTCTCTCTTCTATCTACAATGCATTATAACTATCTTTTTCCTTAAAATTATTTCGAGGGGCCAACATGGTGAAACTGTCAGCATGGTGTTTATGCATGTTGAAACTATGACTGTGGATTAATGCATGTTAAAAATGTCAGTATGGTGTTAGTTTTGATGATCTATAAGAGGACCGATTTATGAAGAACACAGTTACATATTGTAATTTTTTGATGATTCTTAATTTGTCTGCATGCTTAGGAGATAACACAGAAAAGACAAAGCCAGTTATTTATTTCTCATTTTTGACCATCTACAAATAAACATTTATTGATTTAATGTTTCTTGATCTTTTAGTGGCTCAAATTACTATATTCTACATTTGACTTCATTGACTTATTTGCTAATCCTTCATGAGATTGTACTTAATCTTTTGTGTTTTCTTTATGTTTCTGTTTTATACTTAATTCCATTTATATGTCGTTTTTTGATGTGCATCAATAGAGGTTACAGATTTTGATTTATTAACTTATATATAAAGAGATATTAAAATGCCACTACCGCTAGTATAAGTTGGGTCAGATTCTAATAATATGTATTTTCATACATTGCTGTTTTTAAAGGGATATATAATTGGTATTTGTCTTGAGAAAATTATAAAATGTTATAATTTAGTTAGTTAAATTTGTTGGAAACATGTTTACTGAATTATTGTTTGACTAGATTTATCTATTTCTCTGTTTTTTTAATCATCCACAAACAATCTTTTTACTGATTTGATGTTTTTTTTTAACTTTTATATGGTTTAAGTTGTTATTTTCCAATTACATTTGATTTCGTTGACCTATTTGTTTATTCTTCATGAGATTGTAATTGATTTTTGTGAATATTTTCCTTGCTGATCTCGACCAATTACAAACAAATAATGAATTGAAATACACACCTGATGTTGATCTTTATCACAACTTGGGATTGGTTTTAAGTCATGGATGCATAAACGCACCATTTTGATCACTGTTTCATTTTAATATTTTATGTTTGAAAAAAGACATACATGAATTTAGTCTATGTATTAAATTTATTATAAATAATTTATAATATTGAAATTTTTCAAATATGTATCACTCTTTAGAAAAGTATTAATGAAGAGCAATATTTAAGGAGTAATCACTAATCTATTACCAATATTTTTTTATTTCAATTGTAAATAAATTGAAGAACATGCTAACCATGAGTTAATTGTAGGGGTGAGCGTTTGGTTGGTTTGGTTTATCCGATGACAAATTTGTCAAACCAAACTAAAACCAATAAAAATGAAAACCAAACCAAACCAACCAAATTATGTTTGGTTGGTTCGGTTGGTTATCCGATTAAACCGAACTAAAAATGTTTTACACTACGTGTTTGAAATATTCACTATAATTTGAAACAAATTATAAATATATGATTACATCATTATTATTTTTGATTTTTATGCTTTTTAATATTAATTTTGACACATAGGTGATGATTGATATATACTTAAATAACAAAACTAATATAAAATATTTATTATAATATTGATAATTTTGAAAATATAGTAAAAAATCGGTTAATTTGGTTAAACCGATAACCGAACTTAATATTTTTTCAGGCCAATTGCAAACCGATTTAATTTCAAAATCGAACCAAACCGACCAAATAAATTGGTTTGGTTGGTTTATTTGGTTTAACCGAATAATGCTCACCCCTAGTTAATTGTGAGCCTGTGACATGGTCGTGAGCATTTATTTTATTATGCCCAGGATCTTCAATCAATTACCCAATGTCCTTTAATTAATTGCACAGCTTCTTTTAGATATATATTTATTTTCATTTGGAAAGCTGCAAACGTTAATTTTCTGAAATAGGAAAAACAATATGAGATGATTTAGTTTTCTTGGAATACTAACATGATTCCATTTATTTATAATATTTTTAGGATCTTTATGATGTGCACAGTTTCTTTTGGATATAATTTTTTTTTTCATTTGGAAAGCTGAAAACGTTAGTTTTCTAAAATAGGAAAAACAATTTGAGATGATTCAGTTTTCTTCATATACTAACATGACTCCATTTTCATCCTTATTATCAACTACTAACCAACAAATCAAAGTTCTAAAATGCACAAGTAGATTTAAATGGATCTGAGTACTACAAGTAAGACCTAAGGCTCTAAAGTTCAAGTGTTTGAATTTGTCACACCAAGGCGAAGTTTGGTATATCAAGTTCTCTCATAATTGGAGATACCTTGCATCATCATCTGAGGATAAATCTGCATCCATATGGGAGGTAATTATATCCTGGTTTGTCTTTGTTCCTGTTTTGATATGTTCTTTGTTTGATGGCTTGTATTTTTTATTAACAGTCTAGTCATTTGATTACTTTTTGGCATCTTGGACTCTTATTAGTATCTTTTGTTGGGGTTTTGTGCGCAACGGAAGTTTTGATAAAACACCCAAAAACAAAATGAATCCTTTTCACCCAATCACTTGAAGATGAATGTGATTGAATAACAAACAACAACACAAAAAAATATCGGAAATATGAACACACGATATTCCACCCAACCACCCTCTTTATTGATTCACCAAAATATTGTTTACAACCGATCTCAACTATCGTTAAACAAACACAACTTGAATCAATAACCTTATTGAGAAATAGGTAGAGAATATCTAATGGCTAAACAATTTGAGGAGAAAGATAATGAAGAACAATGGCAAATTTTTCCACCATATAATGAAAATATCATGTAGGCCTTTTATAGAGTAACTTGTCACCCAAATTATCCTCATATATCTCAAATATATCCTCATATATCTCAAACATATCTATTTGGATAAGCACCAAATAATCCTTGCCTTCATTTTCAAATATCCCACAAAAGTAGCAACAAATATCTCCACCAAAAATGGATCCACATAGAAAATTTGTTGCCTACAATTTTGTGATTTGCATATCACAAATCTCAACACTCCACCTTGATACCAAATCACAACATCTTCTCCACTTAACACTAGCCAACTTAGCTCTCACTTTCAACCTTTTTTCTCAATTAACATCATTACAAACCTCCACCATCGCCCACAAATGGTGCACCTCCCTCATCCGTGCACCACACCAATAGCGATCTTCAAAAGCGTTTGTAATACCACAAAGACCTCCATCTTGTCTTTGTGGATTTCACAACTCGACATCCGTCTTCCGCTTGACATGATCTCTTCATCTCCGGGATCCCTCGAGCATCATCAACATCTAGACCCTTGTCGATACCATGATCCTCCACCTTAGGACCATCAGCAGTGACCATATTAACCTCTCCACCTTGCTGTGGACTAGGTTCTTCAATCGTCACCCACCTTCCACTGTTGACCACTGAACCGACCAAACTATATAGGTTTCCCTCCTCCAAAACTCCTCGCATCATCACATGACCACCCTTATTCACTCTCAAAACTCCACCTCGAGTCTCATAAGTGCAACCGCGGCGATCTAGCTGACCGAGAGATATGAGGTTATGCAAACAAGTGGATATGTGCCTCACACCTGCAACTTCTCTCTCCACTCCATCATGCATCCGAAACCTAACAGCTCCAACTCCAAAAATTGGTAGCTCTACTCCATTGGTCGTCTTTATCATGCCAACACTCTTCTCATACGAAGAAAAACTTTTCACACCTCGACATATGTGAAAACTGGCTCCTGAATCCATCTTCCAAGACTCCACAACACTAAATAGGACATCACATGAAGAATCGCCTTCGGTACCTTCAGTAAAGCCTGCCTGTGCCTCATCACTATTATTATCACCTTGCGCCTTCTTCTTCTTCATATCTCGTATATATGAATAGAAATCATTGCGCTTGTGGCCTTTCTTACCACAATAATGACAAAAGATAACACCTTTCTTCTTCCTTGTATCTTTACCCGAGTCCCTTGCTACCATCGCCTCAGTTTGAACCGATTTCAACTCCGACCCTTTTCTTCTTAGCTCCTCATTCAAAAGACTGCTTCGAACCGTTTCCAAAGAGATAGTTCCATTAGCATTGGAATTACTCAATGAAACAACCAAAGTCTCCCAGCTTTCCGAAAGAGAACTCATCAACAAAAGAGCCTGCAACTCATCATCAAAATTGACCTTCATGTTTGCCAATTGATTGATGACATCTTGAAACTCGTTCAAATGCTCTGCAACAGACTTCTCCTCATCCAATCGAAGTTGCACCAACTTTCGAACCAGAAAAGCCTTGCTTGTAGCACTCTTTGACTCATACAGCGATACTAATTTGTCCCACAACGCCTTTGCGGATTCACAACTAGCCACATGGTCGAACACAGAATCTTCCAAATATTGGCGAATCAACGCAATCGCCTTTTTGTCCATTTTCTTCCACTTTCCCTCATCCATATTCGAGGGCTTCTCCCCATTTCCATCAATGGGATCATGCAAATCATTGAGATATAGAACGTCCTCAATCTTCGGCTTACATATACCCCAATTCCTCCCATTCAAAATAGCCATCTTTGACAACGTCATCATCTCCGACTTAAAAAAAAAAATCATTTTTTTTTTCAAACAAAAAATCAATTTTTTTTTTCAATCCAACAAACACTCCAAGTTATGCGGTGATCTGAGCTCTGATACCAACTGTTGGGGTTTTGTGCGCAGTGGAAGTTTTGACAAAATACCCAAAAACAAAATGAATCTTTTTCACCCAATCATTTGAAGATGAATGTGATTGAATAACAAACAACAACACAAAAAAATATCGAAAATATGAACACACGATATTCCACCCAACCACCCTCTTTATTGATTCACCAAAATATTGTTTACAACCGATCTCAATTATCGTTAAACAAACACAACTTGAATCAATAACCTTATTGAGAAATAGATAGAGAATATCTAATGGCTAAACAATTTGAGGAGAAAGATAATGAAGAACAATGGCAAATTTTTCCACCATATAATGAAGATATCATGTAGGCCTTTTATAGAGTAACTTGTCACCCAAATTATCCTCATATATCTCAAATATATCCTCATATATCTCAAATATATCTATTTGGATAAGCACCAAATAATCCTTGCCTTCATTTTCAAATATCCCACAAAAGTAGCAACAAATATCTCCACCAAAAATGGATCCACATAGAAAATTTGTTGCCTACAATTTTGTGATTTGCATATCACAAATCTCAACATCTTTGTTCTTGAATGTATGGTGCACGTGTGTAGGGACTTTGGACACTTGTTGTAGATACATGTGCCAGTTTTTTCTCGGGTACAAGTGGTCTATGTATTAAACGTAAAACAATTTGCTGTTGTTTATTTTACTAAACATAGAAACAAAAATGAAAACACTGCTTATCAAATGAAATTTCAAGTGGGATTTTTCTTTCATGCTTGATGCATTGCATTTCTCTTCTTTTTCGCTTTACTTCTCTATTTTCTGCTTTACTTCTCTATTTTCTCACGCTCTTTTCATCAATTATAATCTTATCCTCTTTCAGTAACCCTCTCAAATTACGAAATCATAAAAATTGGTCCTTTTGTTTCCTTCAAATAATCTTGGGCTCCAAATTCAGTTTGGGCATTCTTTATAAACTATAAAACATAAGAATTTAGTTTGTAAAAAAGCTAAGTTAGTAGGCAAAAAGGAATATTTTGAGTTCATATTCAACAATCTATAGTAACCAAAAAACTGTAGAAACCAGACTCAATTTTTTTTTAAGTGAATTCCTTATGGTATATGTTTTTTTTTCAAATATCATTATTTTGCTTACACAATGTTAATGCTTTCAGTTGGTAACTCTTTCTTCATGCTGGCCCAAAATAATAGTTATTTTTGTGTACTAATGTCAATTGTTAATAATGGAAAATATTATTTAATGCATGTTTATCGAAATTGGGTTCCATTATGAAAAATCCAATGGATGTGGGCACTGTGCTGAAATGAGTGGAAAGAGAAATATGTGAGGGTGGATTTTTGTGAACTTATTTTGATCATATGGTAGCAGATGCAATGGTAACTTAATTTCTTTGCTGCCTCATACTGCAAATGCTACTTTGTAATGTTTACAACAAATAAATGAGAACCTAAGTGAGTTTTAGATCATAAAATAGTATACGCTATATATCAAAAAAAAAGTTCTCTTAAAATGAAAAACATGACAACCCTTCATGTTCCCTTGTTATCTTAATGCAACAAGAATCTTCTTAGTTACTGACTGAGTTTTTGACCTATTTTATCAGTAGTTTACTTTTGAATTAAATTGTGCCATGCATATAATATTAAAGATTTTTTTAATGAATGTCACTCATGTCATCAGATTTGAATTCCATTGTACTCCTATCATAAATATTTAAATTATGAAATAAGTAATTAAAACATACTGGCAAAATGGATGTACTCACATGGCATCAGATTTGAATTCCATTGTGTCTCCCTTGGAAAATGGACATATACACACACATATATATATATATATATACACACACACACACACACATATGTATGTATGTATATCGATTAGTTTCTACTAGGTAACAACAATGTATATTACCGTACATAATTAAAAGAATCATATTGTTTACTCCAAGGCACTCGCACACATGTATATGTTTACATATACATGTATATATGGCACTTAAAAAGTGTCATGCAATTAAAATTGAACATAGAATTCTTGTCTTTGCACACTTTTTCTTTCTTCCATTTTCATCAATTAATGTGTTTTAATGTGTTGAATCCTACTGTTCTAAATAAGAGGTATTTATGGAGAGCTCAAAACGTGGATGCCTGTGCCTCCTTTTCTACATACATATAGATTATAGATGCATACATACACGTGTATGTTCACGTACATGCGAGTGCGTGCACAGTCAGGTGGATATTTCTTTTTAGTGCATGAGGTTAATATACTTTCTACATGAGAGAATAACAGGAGTTTGTGACATTTAATTTATGCATGAGATGAGATGCATTAGTTAATGCTTGTTAACTTAGTACTGTATAATGAACTATAAAAAATATTGAGAGACTAATTTTGTTGAAATTGCAGGAGGAAGATATGGTGGGGGTGTTACAGATGATGCTGATGAGCCATTTATGGGTTCTGGACGTGTTGGTAAATGTCCAAATCTCAAATCTATTTTATAAGTAAATTTGCAACTTTACCCTCAGTCCCATGTATCACCTAAGAATGAGCTTGAATCCCCTTAGTCTCATTTTTTTTTCAATGTGTACATGTGTTTCCAGAATCCCCAGCATTCATCAATAATAAATTTGAGTAGCCAAAAAGAAAATTGAATGATTTGAGATATACATGGCAAAAAGGGACATGGACAATTAAAACCAGAGAACCATGTGCCTACAAGGATAGGTCATAGCTCTTCCATTATGGTAGCAAACACTATTATTTCCCATTTGTTTGTTGTGTGTTTCAAAAGAAATCCTATAACATGTTATTTAGCTAAGTAATGGGCGGTAAACTGCAATTTTGCCTATTCAAAAGATTGTGTTTGTTTATAATTGATTTATGTCATTTCTAATCGAACAGCACGTGCGTGTAGTCTCGGTTACAACTGCGCCGATGAGGAGGAACTTGAGGCTATATGATTGGCGCAAAACTATCTGAGAAAACTATGGCAGAAGCAGCAGAGAGAGAACTATCTTTGTGAAGGACTGAAGCTATATAAGTAGCATACAAACATTTTGTTTCATCATAACTTTTTTCGAAAGAAATCGAAGTAGCTTAATATGTTGATGTTTTATTTGGAATACTTAGGAGTGGAAAATATGAAGGGGCACTGGAGAAATTTGAATCCGTATCAATTGCTAGCTACAATGTCGCGTGCTGCTATTCTAAGCTTTAATCAGGTGTCTATTATGTTCAAAACTTTAAATGAAATTCAAAATTATTATTTTTAGTGAATTATGCTGAAATCAAAATATACCTGTGCTGTTTTTTTTTTTTTTTTTCCTTTCATTTTTTTTCTTGCATGTTCAAGTAGGTCTTTCTGCACTGGAAGATGCAATGCAAGTAGGATATGAAGATTACAAGGTATGATATGATACAAACTGCAAAATTAGTTTGTTCAAAATGAAACCTAATAAAAAATGCGTGTCATTATACTGTTGCCATCATAATAAATACACTGCCTTTTGTTTATGGTTCACCAATGTTTCTTTAAATATTTTGTTTCTTTAAGTAAAAAAGATGAGTGATTTTTGAATTTGACATAGTAAAGCATTTTTGCATACACTGAACATTTTCTAAAATTCAATGCAGGAAGCATGGGAGGAAGAAGGGATATTTCTGACACATGCAATTATTTCGCGCTAAATGTAAGAGAGTCCTGGTTTTAGTAAATCGGTTTTCCTTAGGTTGAACTCAAATTTAGAGAACACAATGTAATATTAAATAGTGTTTTTGAATAAAAGCTCATTGTACTATAGAAAATATCCATATATTGTGATAATCATTCTAGATAAGAATGATTTTGACAAGGGAAGATGATTCAGCCTTGGTTTAAGCATTTTGAAACTTTGTATTGTTTTCATGTGAAAATCAAATTACTGTCATGATTGTTGTGCCATGCAATTTTTTTTTTAAATGCACATTTAATTAGCCATGGCTAATTCTCATTTTGCCATGGCTATGAGCCGTGGCTCATTTTTATTTTGCCACGGCTCATGGCCGTGGCAGAAATTTTGCCACAGGTCATTTTGCCATGGCCCAGAGCCGTGGCAAAATCGTTTTGCCACGGCCCAAAGCCGTGGCAAAATAGCTTTTCTGGTGTAGTGAAAGCTATTTGAGAGATCCACGTCCTCTGCCACATACTAATCAGATACCTCTTCTGCGCCTTGAAATCTAGCATGAGTACCCTCCAGCAAACAGTCAGTATCATAACCACACATGTCCACCAAGTCTATCCCTGTCATCACTTCCACCACCCTCCCATTGTTAATGTACTTATCACGCAATGTTTCTTTCGCAGAGACCCATACATTCCTGTATATGAGGATCAAAGAACATCGGATCAAAACACTTCAAAGACCAATGATGCACAACAAAACCCACCATCTCTCCTTCAAGAGACATCCCACCACCATCTACCAAATCTGTCCTAACAACATTTTCCTTCCCCACCTGAAAATCATCCACATGAACATTAACAGGAAAATCACCATCCGACAGGAATATAAAATCCATGTCTCTATGATCACAATTTAAAACGGTATTGATTGCATCGAAGTGCGCAAGAATCCCATCCAACAACAGAAAAATTCTCCTCTTATTCCTTGAATTCGAATCAGTAAATATCCTCCGCAATTTGAGGAGATTCAAACTGAAAGATAAAGCATGTTCTTTCCTATTCAAAGGACATGGAAGCGGAGGATAAACATCTACGATATCATCACACTTGCGCCATAATATCCCATCAACAAGACCTTCTAAATGCCACCCCAACAACAACATCAAATAAGCCCCATCGTTCACTTTATAAAGAAAATTTGAAACGTACAAATCCAAGAAGTCAAGCATTTTCTGACAAATCCTCAAACAGTTGAAGTGCAGCAGATCAAAGACTGTTTTGCCTCTAAACATCGCAGGACAACTGCTCTTGCGATGAACCACGCCACCACAATTAAAACACCGAAAACCATCCCTACAATCCTTCGCAATATGCAAAGAACTGCCACATCTGAAACAAAAACGATCTTTAGCATTGCTCCTTGGAAAATAATACTTGGACAAGGTTGAATTCCAGTTGGTGAAATTAGGCAAAGGTTGCCTTAACACATCTGCAAAAGATCGATGCAAGAAATTCCTAGAATTAACCTGAAACGAGGAAGAAATTAAAGAAAGAGAATCTAATATCTCTAAACAAGAAAAAGGATGAGAACGAGAGTCCGCCATTAGAATGAACGTTCTTTTTCTAAAGCAAGTATTTGATTATTTTCAATATTTCTGACTTTGGCACCATAAATTAATTACACTTTAATATACAATGCTTAGTTAGCATTAGTATTGAGCATGGATCAACCAGACTACCGAGGGGTTCATGTTTGGAAACAATTAGCTAGACTACCACGCGTGCTCGAATACCATTAATTCACATTTTGATAAGAACAGTTGAATCTCTGTTGTACATTGAATTCCTAATACTTGTACTATCTTCCTTATATGCTTGTATGTGCATGATCTAACGTTTCTTCACTACACCCTTTTTCCATGGTTTATAATCAGAATTGACTAGCCACTTTTTTGCTTTACATATTATTTATTTTTCGGTTCCCATAATCAAATTGGACAGACGATGTTATTTTTCACAGCAAAAGCGAACCTATTCCTTAAGCATAGGTAATTTACTTTCTAAACTTGAAGTTCCACTTTAACGATACTAATTGAATTAAAGTTAAACACTCCAACAGTCTTTTAGCTTAAATACACTACTTCTTGGCAAAGGGTAAATTTGCTTAACACATACATATATCACATAGAAAACTAAGATATCTCAGATTATATTTCAGATTTATATGGCAAGGCAATATAAAAACTTCAGTTTTATAAATTTTTGTATCAATAATTTTTGCACCAGTAAATTGTTACTTTGATGTTTACTTAAATTTTTATATCAATTTTTTTTTCATATAAAGACAAATACAGCAAAAGATAAATAATTTTATCTTTTTCAATTTCGTTTGCTTTTCAGATACAAAAAGATATAGAACTACAATTTTCTTAAAAAAAAACTTCATAATATACAACTTATTTAATGCCATAATTAGAAAGGATAAAAACATGTATCTTTGCTCTAATGATAAATAATTTTATCACTTAATGATAAATGATAAACAGTTTTATCATCTTATAAAAGATTACAAATTCTTGATTTATTAAAACTGATTTGTCCTCCAACCTTCCAACTGAACATCACCTGCATAGCCTTAAACATATTTATCATCTTTTTGCATCAGTAAATTTTGTATCAGCAATTTTTGTAGGGAAAACTAGGCAAGAGTGAACAGTCAAATACTCTAATGATATTTTCTGACAGTTTACTATTTAAAATACTCTAATGATATTTTCTGACAGTTTACTATTTAAAATACTCTAATGATATTTTCTGTCCAGATTATTGATTATTACTGGTTTAGAATAGCCAAAAAATTCGATATTAGTGCAAGCTTAGCCTACTTTAACACCACAATGACAGTAAGATTTATTTTTTAAATATACATCTAACGATTCATTAATGATGGTAAAATCAGCTTTGTAAACTACAATATTTGTTTCTTTTGACAGAAAAGCACCAGTATTAACATAAAAAATGCCAAAGAAGACCTCTTTATTCCAGCAGTGACTCAGGCACTACAAAACCCGCTATGTTGTATGATGTTATTTCCCGTCCATGATGATTCACACTGGACACTTCTAACATTTAAACCTGAATCTTCAACATGGACGCTTTATGATTCTCTCTGCAGCTCAGCAAGAAAGGGAAGAATGAGCAGCAGACATAAAAAAGTAGCTTTAAAAATTGTAAGCTATTTTAAATTTTGAATTTTTCCATGTTACTTGAATCATTAAATCTTCTTAATATAATCAACAACAAAAAATGGTCAACCATATACACAAGAATCTTCAAAGTGAAGAAACCAAGTAAAACATAAAAAATTCTGCTGTACTTTCAGGCTGACAATGTGCTCAACAACATAACGGGTAATCATATTTATTTGTTTTCTTATTTTCATTAATTTTTCTTTATTTCATTACTATTTTATTATTCACTACACTGTACTGGTATTTTCTTTGGATATATGTATACTTGCAGCGGAATACATATACACATACTATTTCCACATCCATACATAAATATACTCAAACAACATGCATTTTGAGGAACAAACTAGGCAAGAGTGCATGACTACTATAATTCAGATTTATGGGGCAAGGCAATATACATATGTGAACCAAAATGTTAGCTTAGTTTTAAAAAAAATTGTATCAATAATTTTTGCATCAGTAAATTGTTACTTTGTTGTTTACATACATTTTTGCATCAGTAATTTTTTTTATATAAAAACAAATACAACAAAAGATAAATAATTTTATCCTTTTCAATTTCTTATGTTTTTCAGATACAAAAATATATAGAACTGTAATTTTCTTTTAAAAAAACTTTATAATATACAACTTACTTTAATGCAATAGTTAGAAAAGATAAAAACATGTATCTTTGCACTAATGATAAATAGTTTTATCACCTAATGATAAACGATAAACAGTTTTACCATCTACTACTGTACTTATTTCAGTTATTATTGGTAAGGTCATATATGTTATAACCGTTGTGATTAATCCGATTCAAGACCACTCGAATCCGATATCTAAACCACAATGCGCTAGCGGAAGACTAGATCATTGTTAGACTTGCAAAAACAACCAAAGCAATAACTCTAGTCACAAACCAATATCAACCAATCGCGAACAATCCAAATCTCAATCACAAACAAGAAATTAATGACAAAATAGCAAAAATAAATCACACAAGGATTTATAGTCGTTCCACTAACATCTTGTTAGTGTACATCCACTTTGGAGAGAGTATTTTATTACCACGATGAAAGGAATACAAGAGATTGGTCCAATAATCACTATATTTCAATATAGGAAAGAATTTGAGGAGAATATAATTGAAGAATTGGAATTAGGTTATAAACCCTAATTCTCTCTTGAGAATAAACCCTTGATGCCAAATCAAGTTTCTAAGCTACCAAAGCTCTCTCTAATTCACTTCAGAAAATAGCTTATATAGAGGTTGGCCAATTACCCAAATTGCCCCCGAATTAGTCACAAATCAGTTTGCTAATCTTCAGCCCGAAAATAGCCCAAAATCCGCTCAGACGTCTGTTGAACCTCCTGACAGAGGTCTGTCCTCTTCCGGAGATTACTTGGGCAAAACCACTCAGCACAGACGTCTGCAAGGTAAGTGTCAGACATCTGCCTGAGCTAACGGGAAACCAATTCCCTGCAGTCAGACGTCTGACATCCCCTATGACAGACGTCTGTCGCTCCAGACCACTGAAAACTGCACCTTCCTGCTCATATCTCCTCCATACGAGCTCCGATTTGCGAACGGTCACCTCCGACACGAAGCTATCTTCGTCCCCTTCAATCCAACATATATATAGTATCGCATATCACAACACTCCACCTCGATACTATAACCATCTCAACTCCAAACTCCAATGCACCCAAGCATTTCCTTCTACCTTCGACCAAGCAACCTTGAATGTTTCCCCAATGAGCTCCGGCATGGCCACCGCCCATTGCACTACACCAACGAGTTCAGGCAATGCCCCCACCCGCCAATGTAGTGTTGAAAACATCCAAACCAAAACCGTCTCACCAAAAGACAATGTACTTGGGAGTGTAACAAGTACTTACCATGAAGATAGATTTCCAATCTCTCACCGTTATTCATTTCCATCAAACACAAAATCACTCTCTCTACCTTGTGCCACCCCGTGGCACCTAGCAACTCAACAAGCGAATTAAGTTCGAGCAATGCTCGAACTTCCCATATGGCAATGCTTTCGTAAACATATCGGTCGCATTATCCTTTGTGTGCACTTTCCGAAGGTATACTAGCTTACCCTCATCCATGACTACAAGAAATGACTCCCTCACCTCAATATGCTTGGTCCGTGAGCTAAACGCCAAATTCTCCACCAAATGGATAACACTTTGGCTATCACATCGAACATCAACACTTTCATGTTCGAAACCCAAGTCACACAACAATCGCTTCAAGTAGAGTGCCTCCTTGGCCGCTTCCACAGCGGCAATCAACTCCGCCTCCGTAGTGGATAAAGCAACTACGGTTTGCAATCGCGATCTCCAACTAATGGCCATCCCGCCAAGTGTGAAGACATACCCGGAAGTTGATTTCCTCCGATCCCTATCACCGGCGTAGTCCGAGTCACAATAACCAACCAACTTGCAACTCCTATCATCACTACTGCCAAAGACAAGTCCAAGCAAGAACCTTATTTTTTGAAACAGCTGTCCTGTAAATATGGTCACTAGGACCAAATTTCCAGTAAATAGTATTGTAAATAGTATTGATGAAGATATATCATCTAGGTGTGTGTAATATAAGTTCATCCTGGCACGTTGGATTTCAAATCGATGGAGATGATGTTGTACGTAGTGCATCACATGGACTGCTAAAATTTTCGAAATGAAGAAAGCAGTTAGGTCATCAAAGCTGTCCACATGCTAAGGTGAATGCCAAATGCTGATAGGTCTCACTATCTTAATCACTGCTTTTCTCCTCAAATCAGAGAAGAAGATTTCTTCATCTCAGATCTAACCCCGCGCACTCGTTCTCCCAAATCAGGAAAGAAGCCTTCTTCGTCTCAAATCAAAATTGGTACGCTCTTCTATCAGAATTCCAATAACCGTTACATCACCTGACAAAAATTGCCATGACCTAGGAATTCCTCTTTTCGGCTCTTGGTTCACAATTCTTAATTTATCGGTCTATTTTCTGACATCTTTTTAAGTTTTTGTTGCCGTGTAATTGCGATTTACTTCTTGTTTTTTACTGAAATAGGATTAGAGCACAACCAACAATGACTTGTTTAGTTACTAAACAAGCCACAGAGCAACCAGGTGTGGCTTGTTCAGTTACCCGTGGCTAGTCCGTGGCTGGTTTTGACCTCGTTCGTGGCTGGTTGACTGAACAGGGGCTAGTGCTTATAACGGCAAAGTGTTTGCCGTTATAAGCTTATAATGACAAAGAGGACTGAACAGGGGCTGGTGCTTATAACGGCAAAGTGTTTGCCGTTATAAGCTTATAACGACAAACTCTTTGCCGTTATAATCTTATAACGGCAAAGAGTTTGTCGTTATAAGCTTATAACGGCAAAGACATGTTACAACGGCAAAGTGTTTGCCGTTGTAACCTTATAACGGCAAACACTTTGCCGTTGTAACTCTCCCCTTATCTAACCCGTGGCTGGTTCTTTCTTCTGGTTGCTCCGTCCGTTGGACCAGTTTCAAAACAAGAGAGAGAATAACTGAACAGAACGGATGGTTGGTTATGGTCTTATGTATTATCGGAAAAGAAATTTGATGCAACATGGTTAGAAATCGTTTTTAATTTATTCGATGTTCTTAAAAACATTAAGATTGTTGCTCTTAAGTATTAACATTTCTTTGTGTATAAATGCTTCTTATTTATTGATAATGTTTAATTTGAAGTTGTTATCCCTTGATAAATGCTTCCAAGTACTCCACTTTCGCCTTCTCTAGTTCATCCATTATGTTTCCTGCACTGTACACTCTAAGCTGCAATCATCATAAGTTTACTTCTGTCAAGCTTTATCAGCCTTCAAACTAAGAATGTTTTACATGAACAAATAAACACATTGAATGTAGTGTTGTGCAAAAATGTTAAATGTTCACTCACTGCAGGTGAAGACCAACTGCCTCTGCATAGTGCAAATGTGATGTTGGTTCTGGGTCATCTAGTCCCAATGCATGGTGTGGAAGCATTTCTTTCTCTTCATTATTTTCCTTTTTAATGAATATGCATGTAATGTGACTAACTTTAGGTTCTAAATTATTACTTGCATTATACAGTTCAAACACAAGATGAAAGTTTATGAATTGCCAAGCTAGCTTACACGTTGAGTATGAGAAGGTCTGAAAATAAAATGTTCAATAGCTAGAGCGTTAAGAACTGCTCCTCCAACATTCAGTCTAGCCTGTGGCATAGTCTATAAACATAACTTGCATTCAATTAAAATTAATAATATTTACTTGAAATAATTCAAGCTTGGATGGCAAGTACAAGTATACAAGTACCTTATCCAATAATTCAAGCGGTTTGTCTGGAGATGGTGGCAGTCCATATTTTAAAAATGCCTGTATTTATCATATATATATTCTTGTATAAACAATCTTCCCTTTTTCAAAATTATACGAATATCAATGCTTGGCTTACTGTACATGCATTATACAGATCCAGAATGCTAGCTTTTGCTTATATGTCAAAAAGTTCAGCTCAACTCCGCGAAGTTCATGCATCAGTTTCCTGTGATCAATGTTATGATTCAATTTATTATGTGTTCCAGAGTTTATAAAACATTTAAAAGAGAGAGAGACTTACCTCAGTCTTCTAATTGCTGGACTATATAACCCTACTTGGCCATTGAAGAACGAACTCCTGGTGAAACTGGTGAACATTTTATAAGCTCCGCATATCTCTTACTGTCTTTTCACCCTCTAACAGTAACACTCGATATGGATCTTGGGTGTGAGTATGAGCACTGGATGAATGGCTACTTGATTTAGTAGTGCACGAAGATATTGGAGTTCTTGATTTTAGTGGTGATTTTATTATGTCTATTTGTCTTTTCAATCCATGCAAAAATTTCATCGACTGATGATGCTTCCACTGCTACTGTAAATCCCATTTTATTTGATTTACAACATCTTGATTTAGATGGAAAAGCAACTTCAGAAGCTTTTGACGTATTTATTCATTTTCTAATTAAAATAAAGGGAATATAATCTTATTCGGTCCTTTCTAAAATTTGGTAGAAATTTTGTTCATGGTTCAGTGCACTATGGCTGGCATATTTTCATGACACGATCCTTCATGGGCTTCTATTTTTCTTTTTTCCTTTTGGAGAAAAAAAAAGACTATTATGCATTACTAAGATTTTGAACCGAAAACTCTAACAACCTAATACTATTGGACCTGTGGTGTTGCACTGTTGTAGGTCACTCTTTCTGGGAACTAGCAAACTGTACGCACAGAAATAACTGAAGCTGCAATGGGATTAGGCTCTGAGGTTAAAATTTCACGTGCCGAGTAATATCTTGAGTTTACTGTATGTTATCATCGATTCATTTGCTTAGTTTCACCGTAATTTCTCCGTATGTCTCTTTATGCAGAAGCTGTCTTTGTTGGTAACCGAAGCATACAAGGATGCACATCAAAAGAGTGTACTGGTACATCACTCATTCTTACTGGTGGTTTAGTTTTTGAACGCTATAAAATTTCATTTGGCAGTTTAACATGACAACCGAATTCTTTTAGGCAGTGAAAGAAAGAATGAGCAACCTTGCACTGAGCCTTGGAATGCCCTCCTGCATGAGCTAAAAATTTCATAGCATGAGTGAAATTTTCATTTCGTGTCGTACTATTTGATGCAAGTAAGTTTTGTAACTAGATTCAGGATCACATACTTTTTTTTATCAGGGATTCTTTTTCTAAGAGGGGTATATTCAATCTTCACTATATCAATTTTTACCGTATGCTTATTTATGTATGTTTATAGGCTTTGATGCATGATATTTACTAGAAGTGATATATACTGTATATACCTTCACATGATTTATAATCATGTGCTTATGTATGTATGTTTTCATCTATAGCATTTGCTGGATTGATTTCGGTACAAGAGTTTTAAGATTGGTCCAACATAGTCCTGCTAATAGTTGTTTTTGTTGTTATTGTTAGGTTTTTGGTTCATGGATGCATTTCTGCGTAGTTCGTGTTTTTGTAGAGAGCATTCTTAGACATGGTTTACCACCTACATTTCTGGTATATAACAACGATATATCCCCAGCTATGAGCACATTTTATAAACAAATACCACAATACTTGACATAATTTCAGTCTGCTTTAGTTGCTCCACCAGTAAAAAGTGAGAAGAAAGTCTGGAGTATCTTGGACCAACTCTGTGGAAATGCCAAAATGTAACTTGTTTTACATTTTTTTTCTTTATTTTTTTTTTTCCGCTTGACGTTTGGATTGTAGTTATGGCATTGTCTGCCTACTGAAAATTAACTTTATGTGCAGTATTTTCTGGAAAGCTGACGGAGATGGTAGCTTTTGTTGGTTTAAGAGGAGAAGCCAAAACTTACCCTTATGCCTCATTCACAATCAATGTAACTTGAGACTAATTTCAAGTATTGTTTAGCTAAATCCCTGAGTTTGACATAAACATAAAACCATGTCAGATGGTCATCTTATATTATGCGGATGGTTACAAGACATGGACGAATCATACTCAAATGAGAGACACTAAAGAAGGTCAAGACAGGATGAGGGTGATGAAGACAGAGAATACATCAAAGATCGTAAAATTACCTTTTAGTTTGAAATAGAAGATACAGGGTGTGGTAATTTTGTACAGTGATAGTTTTCCGGGTTTGGTGTAAAACACTGTTTCGATTGTATATTTGAAATGATTTTGTTGGCCGTCATACAAGGGTAACAGTGCAAATGGAAGGATATATATAAAAATATTTTTTTGTCCTTATATCATTTGCTTTCCCTTATTCTTTTGTAAGTTTAAAATTGTTGTTCAAAACAATGTCAAAATGATATTGAAATCAATATTGTGGTTGGTTATATTATTTTTGAAATGTTTTAAATGATGTTAAATTTCTAATGAAGCGTACCTGATCTATTTTATTTATTGCTATTGCATCTGTTAAATCATTTGGGTCGCAATAGAGTCACTAAATTTTAGTGACTCCATAACGACGGACGTTATCTATTGAAACTAAGATGTCACAACCATGTCATTATATATTAGTGACAATCAGTGGCGGAGCCGCATGTTGGTTGGGGTGGGCACGTGCCCACCCCAGAAAAAGAACCAAAAAAAAAAAAAAAAATTACGGGATGCAAACTACTGCCACCCACACCTTGATGGTCACCACAAAGTACAAATAACTGTGCATGACTTATTTCCTTTTGCTCTTCATTTGCTTTTAGAATTGGATAACAAAATGATGTATGCACTGTACTGAACAATGAATCTATTTTTTTTTTTTTTTTCTAAATTATAACCATAAAATGACATAAAATCTATCTTATTGAACAGTTCTTTTTGTTATGGTGCAAGTCCAGAAATGTCTTCTGCTATTAGGGTTGTATATCGAATATGACAGTCCGTTGTCCGGCTCAGTCCGAAGCTATAAGTTGTCCGGTCCGTGTCCGTCCGATTCTCTTATAGGACAGAGCTTGGACACTCTAGTGTTCGGTCCGATTTAAATTATTCGATGTTTTTTCTATTATCCAAGGCTATATCAGACAGGACAGTCCGTTGTCCGGCTTGTAGAGAATAAATTTGAGAGGAGGAGATGAAGAAGATTTTTTGTTGAGGAAGACAAAATTTTTATTTCATATATTTCTCTTAATTTCTTGACTTACTTGACATTACAAGATATGCTTCTTTTATACATGCATTTTCTAATCCAAAGGAAAAATCTAGATAAGATACATTAAAACAATACCAAATAAAACTGATATATGAAAACAGGAAATGCAATCAACGCATGCAATTTAATGCAATATTTAATGAAGTTTTAATTTATTCCAACAATGTCTCCCCTAAATTAAGACTTGCTTATTGTTTCCAAATTTTCTGCAATTTTCTGAAGATTCATCCACTATGTGCCTTTGTTGAAATATCAGTCATCCGGTCATCTTCTTTGAGAACATCTCGATTTATACCTGACGTGCTTTGGCAAGAAAAATAATGATATTATCTAGACCTTTTTAATTGTGCTCTTCTTCTGTGGGGACATCAACTTATCATGCAGCGCACGCATACGCATTGTACATTTTGTAGCTACATCTCGTGCATATGAGAACTGGGTTGAACTACGCATCAGAGATCTTGCTATGTCTTCCCAATTTCTTTTTTCTTCTTCCCAAGCATCCATCGTTTTCCATATTACTGTACTGTGTTTGTCACTTTTCTCTTCCTTTTGTTCATAATCTTTTTTAACATTGCTGAACATTGCAGCATGTTCCTCCTTAGCTTGCAACAATCCCTGCAGAATGTCCTGCTTTTGTTTTGAAATCTTTTCCTCGCATTTCTTTTCCATCTCTTTTATGAGTTTAATAGTCTGAGAAGCCAATCCATAGTATTGTTCAAATACATGTATCATTTTGGCAAAATGATTCAAACCAGTCAGGGTTTCTTTGTCCAGTTCTACAACTTTGGCAAACAAATTGTGGACCACACTTTTTAGCCTATTGAATTCTTGAACCGATTCATCTAATTCTAACGATAAACTTGGATTGTTACATTCTAGACCATGCTTTTCATTCTGTAAAGCCTCATCACTTGCTTTTAAGCTTCTGAAAAACTCTTCTTTTATTGTAAGATCATGCTTTGCTTCTTGCAATTGGGAGCCAACAGTTAGCAACTGTTTCTTGTTTTCTTCAATATCATCTTCTAGCTTGTGTGAGTTCGCTTCCTGGTCATCTTGTTGGCTTTCATTAATCACATTCCAGTGTAACTGTAATAATGCTCTTTGCTTCTCTTCCTTCTCCTTAACATCGCCTTCTTCATTTTCATCTCCTTTACTTTTACTCTTCTTTTCTTCTTCATCCTTCACTTCTTCATGTTCATCCTTTTTGTATTTATCCTTCTTTTCTTTCCCTTCTCTCTTCTCCTGTGCATCATCATCTGCATTTTCATCTTCTTCTTGTTTTCCTTTCTTTTCTTTTTCTTTTTTCTTCTCTTTCTTCTTCTCTGCCTCTTTGCCTTCATCTTTTGTTGTCTTGTCCATGTTTTCATCCCAATTGTCTTCTGCTTGAGCGTCTTCAACTTCAATCATACTGGAATCCATGTTTTCATTCTCGTTTTTATCTTCTCTTTCCACATCCAGATTTTCTTCACTTTTGTTTGATCTTATGTCCATCGTCTCCACATCATCCGCTTCTGGCTTGCTCTCCTCCTCACCATTTTTCTCGTTCTCATCCTCAGGCTCGTTGTCCTCAAGCTCTATCTTTTTCTCTGGTTCTTCCTCTTTAGAAGCTTTCTCTTCTTCCTCCTTTTTTAACGTGTTTTCTCTCTCCATCTTCTCCTGTTCTTTTACTTCTTCATCTGCCTTGTCAGCTTCTACATTGGCCATGTTGGCATCTTCATTAGCCTTTGCAGGTTCTACATCACCCATATTTGCATCTGTATCTGCCCTTTTAGCTTCGATTACTTCCTTTTCAGTTTCTTTGCTTTCATCCTCTTCTTCCTCTTCTTCGACCGCCTCTTCATCTTCTTCTTCTGCTTTTGTGTTATCCATTGCATACACCTCTTTCAATAAATTCCACGAATCTTTTGCGAATTTTTCTCCATAAATATGTCCCCATGCTTCTCCATCAACGTTCTCACTCATCAAATTACGAGCTTGAAGATTTTTTTTGTCTCAAGCTTACAAATGCTTTACTTTCTTTCTCCGTCTTATCTTTGGCCATTCGTAGCCATACTCAACAATCTCCCATAATCCTTTGGAGATCAACTCTTCTTTCTTTTTATTACTCCACTCTTCGAAATTTTCTTTTGTGAGAACAAATAGAAAAGTCATAGTTTCAACCAGGCTCTGATACCAATTTGTAGAGAAGAAATTTGAGAGGAGGAGATGAAGAAGATTTTTTATTGAAGAAGACAAAAATTTTCTTTCATATATTTCTCTTAATTTCTTGACTTACTTGACATTACAAGATATGCTTCTTTTATACATGCATTTTCTAATCCAACGGAAAAATCTAGATAAGATACATTAAAACAATACCAAATAAAACCGATATATGAAAACAGAAAATGCAATCAACGCATGCAATTTAATGCAGTTTTAATTTATTCTAACACGGCTCGGTTCGAGGCTATATGATGTCCGGTCAGTGTCCGTCCGAATTCTTATAGGACAGAGCTTGGACAGCCTTCTGCCAGTTTTGAACCCATGTCATTTGCGATGTCCCCCCTTCTTTTTACCGCTAGACCTTATTAAAATTGTTGTTGCATGCTGCTTGCTCTCTTCGCCTCCTAGGACTGTTGCTGCTGCTTGCAAATAGGTAGTGAGTGATTTTTATTTACTTATTTGATTTGTGCGATTTTCATTGGAATTTAATATTATCAATTCGTTGAAAGTTTGTTTCGATGAAAATGGGTTGTCGCTTCAACCTTTTGCTTGTGTAAATTTGGGGATTATTAGTTTGAATGGTTTATTGGCTGATTTAACGGTGTTAGGGGTAAGACGGTGTGTTTGATATGAATTGATGAGCAATTTTAGTGTACTTAAATTATTTGACATATGAATTAAAACTACTGTAATATGGGGGGGGGGGGGGGAATTTGGGGGCTGCGGCCCCCCAACCCCTTTCCTTACTATCTTGCCTCCCCCCTCCCCAAACTCATATCCTGACTACGCCACAGGTGACAATATTGCGACTCCAGTGACGTCGTTATAGTGTCACTAAAAAATTTAGTGATGTCTTAACGTCGCCAAAAAAAGGCTAGAAAACTGCATATTTGTAGTAGTGTAAGTGTTTTATAAACTGCAATTATCTATTAATACACTGCAAAGATGCATTTATTTATTTATTTATTTATTTATATACTGCTAAGTGGATCCACCCAACCTGACACTTTACTTCAGACAATTACCTCAAAACCATGCATAAGATTAGTGACGAAAACCGTGGATGATCCACTTAGCATATAACATCTCCTGCTTCAATTGTCGGATGACCGATCTTTTCAAGCCTTAATAGCTAGGGATTGAAGATGAAAGATGATCCACTTGGAATATTCATGAAGACTGCATACCATAGTTATCATGACCGGACCCGACCTCGGTCGGACCGCCATTAACCGTGAACCTTCGACCACCACGGCCCGGAGCTCAGTTGAACCTTCTCCATCCATCGACCGTCGATTGAACCCCGTAACCGAGATCGGACCGCGAATTTAAACCGTTGAAGACCGCGATTTCAGAAGGCAACACGATTTAATTTTTAATTACTAATTGATTTCGAGACTAATACGCGGTGATTATGATTTTAGAAGAAGAAAATGGGTTTTGCGGCTTTTGTTGGAGGAAGGAGAAGAAGATGGACAGCGTAGGAATGTGATTTTTGCGGCAATTTTGCACTTCAATCCTGGTGTCTTTCAATTATTTTTGCAGCTAAGTGTCATTTAACCTTATTTTTGCATTTCAGTCCACTAACCTTCTGTATAGACCAAGAAATATTGTATATTAATAATTTTTACGCTAAACATATAAATTGTTAGAAAATAAAAATGCACGGTTTGAACGGTTCAACCGGTTCGACCTTCTAAACCTTTAACCTTAAGACGTTACGGTTTGATCTGCGGTTCGGTTCTGATAACATTGCTGCATACACATGCAATATCACACTTACTAGGCAAATTTTTTCTTTCTTTTCTTACTGTTGCTGGTACAGTAGCAGCCTCCCATTTGTAGCAGCAGTCATGCTACTGCTGCTTCTTTTAATTTTTTCCCCAACAGCAATAGCTTCATGTTGTTGCTACCTCTTTTTTTTTTTTTTTTTTTTTTTTTTTTTTAAATTCATTTTCGACGACAACTACGAGATTGAGCCTAAAGGCTCAATAGGAGCAAGTCAAGCCAAATAGCTTGACATAAACACGAGTGCATGCAGTTCACTGGTGGAGAAAAACAAAATAATAATAAAAAGTTAGAAGGAAGGCAGGCTAGAACACAGGCATGCGCAGCATAAAGGTGCATTAGCACATAAACATGAAGTGCATAAGAGCAGCCGCGCACTGTGCACAAGGTTGTAAAAAACAATCATGATAATACAACCTGGCACAGTACAAATATTGATATATGGCGTAATATAACAATTGTAATTGAATAAATTGTATATTAATATGTCAAACTCTATGTTCATTAACATGTCAATCCTTTTAAGCACACTTATATATTTAGCATTCAAAAACACATATATAATTAACATTGTATAATATGTTATAGAATATGGATTAAATTAATATTTTGATGTTATGAATACATATTTGTAATTACCAAAATCATATAGATATAAACAGGGGCGGAGCTACATGGAGACTGGCATGGACACTTGTCCCTCTCAGCATTTTTACAAAACAAAGAAAAAAAAAATCGCGTACAGGAGAAAAAAAAACCCTAATTGACTGAAGATATGGCCACACCGAACCGCCTTCTCCCCTTTCTTCGTCTTCTATACGAACCCTAATCCTAACACACGAAACCCAGATCTATCGCAAGCCCCTTAGTCGAAAAAATAAAAACCTATATCCACCAGCATGCGATTTAGATAGTAACAGCAGCAGCTCACAGGCAACCGAGGATGTAAATCGAGTTGTGGGCTCACGTGTCTTGAAGGGAAGCAAAAGGAATCTTTGGAAAGTATAGGAATTCTGGTAGCAGTATGTTTAGAAGAAGTTGGTTTGGGAACTCCTAAGGGAAGGATATGAATGATTCAAGCACTCTTGTACTTCTGAAAGTAGTTGCAAGATAAAGAGTGGAAAAGTTCTTCTTAATTGCAACCTGCAAAATAGGGTTTCATTTGCACTGTCTTGAGTTGTCATGGATTGTGAGATAGTAATTTGGTTGTCGATTTAGTTTCTTTTTGCTTCAGAATTTTAGTTGATGGGTTTCTTGATACTTTGATTGATATATTTGATGGTTGACTGAAGGATTTACATCCCTGCACTTCGTGTCTTTTTGCTTCAAAATTTTAGTTGATATTTTTTTTACATATTATCAAATGTTCAACAATGGCGATTTTTTTTTAGGGGCTGCCGCCCCCTCCCCCCTACACTTCGTGTCTTGCCCCCCCACCCCCCTTCCCCCCCCAACCAAACTTTCTGGCTCCGCCACTGGAATATCTGTTTATGTGAGTACATTATATCAGTTTATATATATTGGTATATATTTTGTTATTTCACGAGCGTATGTTTCATTACGGTGATATATTTTAATATAGTGCAATCGAGATCATTATAATGCTTATTGTTATACTCGGATATTCAAGTTGGCCAACATATGCTTAAGGGAATAAAAGTACGGGGATATCCAATATTCAAATATTATACTGTACTACTAAAGCATAAAGTATTTTACTATGTTATACCATAGCTACTTATTATATGCAAATATTATATAAATTGAATATGTATTAACCCAAACAATTTAAGCAATATAAAAGCATGGACAGCAACAAATGCAAAAAGAGGTTAACATGAATCAAACACTTCAAGTTTTTTTTTTTTAAGTGAGAAAATGGTGAATTTTATTCATGTAACAGGATGATTCAATTTAGTATTTACCTTATATGCCTTCGAAATCATGTTTACATGAAACTGCATAAGTTACGAACCATTTAAACTAGATACCTTTAGTCTGAGCATTTCTTCATTTCCAAAAGTCCTTCACACTTGAATGTGATACATTTAGGAGCCATCCTAGTGACACATAAGGTTGGATCTTTTTGAAATCAAGACTCACTCAATTTCTTACACGCACACCAAAAATAACATGCATGTGCATACATTATATATTATAATTACATAGATCGCTTTTTTCCTAAGACAGAGGCTTTATAAGTCTTCAATAAATTTGATACATGAAACTTCTTTCGTATATTCCAAACCACAAAGCTTATAACTCAGGTCCGTTATGGATTATGTTCGAAACAATACATAGTATGCCAAAATTTTGCATGCTGAAATCCTAACAGTAGAAAATTCAAGGCACTGAATATCATGGTCCCCTAAAATTAAGTATATAGAAGAAAATTATTGTGCATTGTTTTTTATATTTCTTTGTATGAGACTTTCTTTATTCATGCAGTTTATTCTCTAGAAAATATATAACCCACTGAACTATTTAATTTGTATCAAAATACACATCAAAACATTACTAAAATTGTCATATGATTTCATTCAAAATTCATGGCATTCTAGTAAGCTTTTCATAGGATTTCAAGACTTTTCAAAACTGGGATATATGCAAACTTATACGTTTAAGACTTTTCAAAATTCATTGTTGCTTTGCGCTTTCAGAGTAGATAAACTTGACATAGCAGTCACGTTAGAATAGAATAAAGACATCCAACATTACTCATAGACATCAGAATACCATTATTGACAGACTGACAAATTCAGATCGACTGCATCTGCATTGCTGAGTAAGTGCTCGGGAGATCGGTCAGTTTCAAAAGGTAATATTGTATCAAGAACATTCTCAGTGATGACTTGGCTCTACGCAAAATATATGAGCTTTGACTTGTATAATAATTGCTTTTTGTATTATGATTGTGCTGGGCTGCGTTTTAGCATTTATAGATTCAACTTGATATTCACACATGTAATCCAACTTTAATATGCTAACAGCGTACGAAAATAAGAAGGTTAGTAGTACAAACCTATAATGGCATGTTTAAACAACTTTTGTAGAGTTACAATGTGCCCGTCTGCCAGATCAACAACAAAATATAGTCGCACACCTGAAATCAAAATAATAAATTGTTTTTATAAAATGAATCCAGAGCACATGTTTCTTCCATGTAATTTTAAAATCCTGAGATGTAAGGCATTCTAGCATGAGTTGGCTATATATACATTTTAAATTTTGTTTACTTAAGAATAATCATATACTACTGGATATTTATTATAATTTGTTTTAGTTTTTCAGTTAGGGTTGGTTTTTGTATTGCACTTTAGTGAAGGAAACTTATATAATTGTACAATTAGTTTCTTAATCCAACACATATTTGGAGTGTTGGAAATCCATAGTTTGGATAACTATTTAATTTGTTCACAAAATCAATTAATTAATGTGAACTATAGCTTCTTAATATTTATCCAGAATTTAGTTGAGTATTTCCCGTTGTAGGACTTATTATTGTTATTATTATTATTTTCATTACTTCACAACTTTGAAGCACCAATATAACTTTTAACACTAACCTTGGCTAACAATCGATCATTTTTTGGTCTTTAGTTCTATCGACTTTGTTTGATGGAAGCCCTTCTGGGATTTCCTTCTAAAATTCCTAGAGTCGACCGACTTCGTTGGAAAGTTTTTAATCTGTAAAATGGGATCTCGGGAAGCAGAAAAAAGAAAGTGTACACTACGCTGGTAAAGGAGGTACGATGCATGGAAAGTCATATTTAATTCTAAAACGGTCTTGAACCGTTGCACAAATGGAAGTAGACGGGAATCATCCGCACCTGGGGTTGCAAACAACTTGTATGGTGTAGTGCAAGATCCCATTGCGTGCGTCACAAGTTTCATAATCTCCTCCTTCATCCAAACATTTCCATATCCTCAAACATAACTCACTTCAACTTGCTGCACTCTCTGATACTATACAATCTTCAACCACCATCACCACCTACATTCCCCGACGTTCAGTATTTCGCCTTCCTCCCTAGCTTCATACTTAGAAAGAGGGGGGGGGGGGGGGGGGGGGGGGCAGTAAGGGACGGAGGAAAAAAAAAACAACACAACACATTGCTTTCCCATGCAACAGGTTTTCTCTCCGCTTCATTCCTCCCACCTACTTTCTTTTGCCGCAATTCCCTGTAGGGATGCTTTTTGCCACAAAACCTAAAGCTTCCCCTCTTCTGTTTCTTCCCCCAAAGATTTAAACCCAGCATTCAAAAATGAGAAAAAGCTTTTGCCTATTTGCATTTTGCCGGTAGCATTGAAAACCAAAACCGACCACCACCTAGATCCTTTCCAAAAACCCGACCTAGCCTACCACTTCCTCTTTTCGGCCACCGCTCCTCCACATCGCCCGACGTCGCTGCTGCCCTCAATCTCTGATACAATGATACAGACCTAGAAACTGTGGCTGCCGCTGCACAACCCAGTCCCAGCGAACACCAAAACCAAACCACAATAAGCACAAATCGCATCAACCTCCTTAATCACTTAAACAACAAAACTGGAACTTGCTGTTAAATTTTGGCGATTAAAATATATTAATGAGTAGGCATTATTTGTATCCATAATCAAGTCAATTATGGGAAACAAATTAATATGGAAAAAGCAATTGATTTAAAGAATCAATCAAGAATTGGTGGGGTGAGAGAGGCATTAACTGTTCCCATAATCAAGTCAAATATGAGAAACAATTAACTGATTTGGAGAATCAATCAAGAATTTATATAGGTGGAAACCAAATTAATGCGCAAGATTTGTGGTGAATCAAATCAAGGAAATTCCTAAACATCTTTATCCTTATCTTCTAGAATTCTCTATTCTTCATATATATATGAAGTCATTTGCTCACTTTTGCATCATCAGAAGAAAAGATATTTCTCCATACTATTCCTCAATAGATCCCCATTTTCTGTATCTATTATAGAGTGAGAATTAGTATTGAGGTTTTGTTGTAATTCTTCGCATTTTTGTATCCTCCTCTTTAAGTAAAGAAATAAAGAAGTTGTTGGATCTCCGTGGACGTAGGATATTCATATCCGAACCACCTTAAAACTTTTGTGTCTTCTCCCCCTCTTCTATTTTTGTTCTTTTTGTTTGGTGATTATTTTTATTGAGTTAGTGGTTGATAACTAATCGACAAGCTAGATCCATTTTAGCATCGCTTCCGCAGTTGTGCAATTTTTGCACAACAGTTTGATATCAGAGCAAGGCGATTTGTTCTAAATTGTGCATCAATTATTTCTACAAAGGTTGGTAGATTTAGTGGTGATTATGCTATTACTATTTTGGAGAAAAGGAGACCTTGGTGGAGAAGATTATGCTAAGAGAGAAGAGTGTTCCAGGCTTGGAACTCTAATGTATCTTAAACTTCGGATTCTCATTAAGGTGGAGTTATATGTTAGAACGCAGCCTGACCAACCGTAGAAAAGCGACTTCGTAGAAAATAGCTTGGAGAAATTGCTTAGAGGTGGTAGCGACCAAAGACGAACAGCTGGAGGTGTTAGCGACCTTTTCCAAGTGTTTGAGAACTCTGTATAACTTCATGTTCAGTTGAGAAAATGCTCGAATTATATGAGATTTATGTGATAAAGAGTTTAGTGTGTTGAAGAGACCAATGGGTTTAGAAATTATATCTGATGTAGCTAATTTTGGTGACGGATTTGATGTCGTTGAGGCTTATCGACTTATGATGCCGTCTTGGAGAGTTCAGTTCATAGAGCTGATTTTGGCGGATTTGGTGCCACTGTGAAACATGTCGATTTTGTGATGTCGTCTTAAAGGAGGTGCTACGTGCAGATATGTGGAAGGAGAGAGAATTATGTTGCATATAGAGATTTGGATTTTGGCTCTGTTTTTTAAATTGGTGATTGAGAGAATTATTTGTGGCCTTGGTGGTATTGAGATTATTTTAGGATCTGCCTTTTTTTCGATTTTGGATATTTGCAACATTTTGTTGGCGGGCGGGGACGTAGTCTGAGCTCGTTAACATGATGTGATGGGGGGTAGCTTTGCTGGAACCCATTTGGCAAATATTCATTTTTGTTTTTTATCTCATTGTGAGATTTTGATTTAAGGTGAAGTTATGCTGAAGAGTTTTATGATGTGAAGAGAATTTGATTGGAGATGGGGTGTTGAAGATGTGATTTTGCATCAAGGTGGAGTGTTAAATTTAGGTGATACAAAATCACGAATAGATGGAAAGTAAATATTGGTTTAATATGGAAATGCATGAATTAATTGACTGCATTTGCATGAGATGGAAATAAATAAATATAGGCATTAATTTCTTCCATCTATGCTAAGGAAAGGGATTGATTTACTTTCTATACGTGCACATTTGTTGTTATTGTATTTAGCCTCCATTATTTTATTATCATATGTTGGTAATTTAATTAATGACTCACATAGATTAGTAGTGGCTATATATTGAGGGGTATACTTCTTTGTAAACCCATCCTGGCGTGGAGCCAATGCTCCCCGATGGTGTCTCTTCTTATTAAGATATGTAAACTCTTATTTTTGTAATCTCTTGTAATTCTCTCATGTGGAATAAAATCTCTCTCTTTTGAACTGGACGTACACTATCTCGATGATAGTGGAACCAGTGTAAATATTGTGTGTCTCTTTCTTTCTCTGTTATAGTTATTTACTATTTGTTTAATGTAATAGAATAATTGCTATCAGATTAAATTGATGTTCAATTGGCAAATCTAGATCCTGTTTATTGTGCTTCCGCATTCGCGCAATCTTCTCGCACAACATTAACGAGGTACTCGACAGATAAAAACCAGGTGAGTAAATCTCACTTAAAAATTTATTTTATCATTTAAAATAAATTGTTGGCTGCTTGGTTGCATTTATAAATTGTTTATCTGTTTTGGTTATTATATATGTTAGTTATACCTAGGCTTGGTGATTCTGGTTATTATATATACTGGATTTCCCGCAGTACCATTAGCGGATGCCCGCAGTATCATTAGCGGATGACCCTACGCTCCACGTATATAAGTGGATCCCTTTTTTTATACCGCGATATCCTGCCTTGAAGCAGGATTGATATTATTTATGTGACTAACATCTGTGGATGTAGGGAAAACAGGTTGGAGGGTCCAACTGGATTCCTCAAATTTATTTACTGTTGTTTACATATTTATATATGCATGTGATGTGTGAATTGAATGGATGATTTGTGTGTTAGATATTAGAATATCACTGGCCCTAGATATTCTATTTAAAAATATCATAAAAGTGATTTTTAGATTTGAAAAGGAAATTTTATTTTTCGAAATAAAATTTGAATTTCGAATAGGCTAAGAAAATAATAACTTGTTTTAATAATAAAACAAGTATTTAATGTGTAAATGATGTTATAGATGAAAAGAAAAAAAAATATCATTTGATAATATTAGATTTTTGAAATTCAATTGAATTTAAAAAGGGAAATTTATTCTCCGAAATGGGAATTGGATTTCAAATAAGATTTGAAATAAGGGCTTGTTTTAAATAATTTAAAACAAGAAGTGGAAATATAAACAATGTTTATAAACGAATAGAAATTATATTATCGTGGGAAAATCTATGAATATAAATTCAAGCATGATTTTAAAAAGGAAAATTTATTTTTCAAAGTAGGTTTTCAAATGGAATTTGAAGAGAAATTTGTCCTAATATTTAAACCAAGAAGTGAAATGTATAAACGACGTTTTAAAATGAATGTGGAAATCATCATTTGGTAATTTATAAATTAAATTCAACTATGAGTTTAAAAGGGAAAATATAATCATTTTGAAAAGAAAACAATGGAATCTATTTATGATGTTCGAAAGTAATCGAATTGAAATAAATCCATTGGGATTTATGGATAGAATTCGAGTAGATCGAATTTATAGAAATAAATTTATTTCAAAAGGATATTGGAACTATATTAGAATTTTAGTATGAAAATAGATTCTATACTTATATATATAACTTATAAAATATTCAAATAAGGAAATCGAGTTTTAAATGGAAGTTGTTAAATATAAAATAAGAAAGCGATTTATAAACCATGTTTATAAAGGAAATGAAGTAATTTCCTTTGGGTAGATTGGAAATAGATTTTTCCAAATATAAGTAATGACATTTAAAAATCATTTTTTTTAAATGAGATAAAAGAGGGTATTTTTATGATAAGTAATCGAGTTTTGGAATTATAAATTTTTATCCGTCTCGAGATAAGAACGTTGTCGGTCAAGGTCTGAGAGGTAAATAAAATACCCCAACTTGAACGACTTCACTATTATCAAGGGATGGTATTAGTTTGTAATTGTAAAGGATGTTGAATAAATTGATTTTTCCATAATAGGAATTTATAATTGAAATTCGAGTATATCGAATTTTATAAATAATTTAAGGAATGGGATTGTATATTGGAGTTGAGTCTTGATTAAAGTCATAACTAAGTTATGAATATAGCATAAGAAATCCATGAGTTGAATAATCTGAATTGTGAAGTTAGATTTGGGGATAACAGGCTTGATTTATTTTAAATTTATTGGAAATGGAGTCGATTTATTTTATAAACGAAGAGTTTAAACGTTTATATTTAATTTAATTAAAAACGAACTCGCCGCAGCGCGGTAGTTCCTAAATTGGCGATTCGAATTTCAATTGAGTATATAGAACTCAATATAAGTCGGAATTCGATGAAACAAGAAACGCTCGGACCTATTGAATGATAGTTTTCTAATGGAAGAGAAAAATCTAGATTTTGAGTTATATCAAAAATCAAATTTTTAGAAAAACTGCGCCGTAATCGTTTTAAACCATAATGGTTTATTTAATCAATTAATAGGATTTAAAGTGAAAAAAAATCCGATTTCCCATTAGAAAAATCCGAACTTGAGCTATAAAATAAATACGAACTCGAGTAAAGTAAATGGATGGATTTTTGGCCTAAAAATCAGATTTTTAAAATAATGAATAAAGTTAACTAATTTTGATGGAAATTAGTTAATAAAGGTTTGGGCCGAATTTAACTTTGGTTAAGTGATTTGAATTTGTTAATTGAAATTGGGAATTCGAATATGGGACGTGAATTAGAATTGAAAAGCGAGCAAGGAGTTGAGTTTGATTTGTCTATAAGAGAATACAAATATATTTGAACGTGATATTTTCAAATTAAAGGTAAATGAAACCAAGAAGCTAATTATAAATGTAATTAGCGAATAGAAAGCAAGTTATGTAAAAAGGGAGGAATTGATTGAAATGAATTGGAAATGGGCGTATATATATGTCAAACATGTATGGGATGGAGAATATGAAGTGAATGAAGATTATATATTAAGTGCCCGACAAAAGATACATGTTTAAATTTTCATATGAGGTTTTATGCGCCGAATCGGCAAGCCGCTTGGCTTTTTGATTTTCTTTTTGAATGGAAAGGGCCTAGAGAGGCGAGTTGAGGTTTGAACTATTGGACGGTAAAAAGGTGGTTATGGCGAAATTTTCCGAAAATTTAAGGAGTTAGAATATTTTTAAGAAAATTTGTTAATAGAAATCGATGTAACAATATATATAGAATTCGCTAAGAAATGAATTTAATATAAAATAAAATATTAGAAAGGGCCAGTGATTGAGAAATTGTTTGATTGATGTTTATTTTTCCTTTGATAGTTAAAACACCGGCTATCAAAGATTTTTACCATCGCTGTCGATACGGAGAGACCAGTTGGATTTAATATTCAAAAACCACTCTGTATAGGCATAGGCGTTGCGAATTAGATTATGCTGAAGATAATCGGAGACGGAGTGAAATTCAAGAGTTGTTATGTTTGTCCAGTACCAGGACAACTTGTATGGACGAATGTCTGACAGAGTATTCCTAATGGTCACATAAGACGATCTTTTCAAGGTATTACGTCCGGTGGCGGAGAAATTCGTTTCTCTTAGCTTTTATACCCGTAATATCTTTGAGAAGATTAACTAGTGATTTGACGGGTTTGACGATGTGGCATTCAAAGTGTATGGTGGCCAGATGTTCTAAAAGATAGACGTAGCCTCAAGCCTCGCAACCGGGAAATGACAAAAATCGAGCAGGCAACATAGCTATGTGGGTCGCTCCCATTAGGGTGTATAATCACCTATCTAGAGAAATTCCTTTTACTTCTTTAATCTATTCGATGCTGTCCCTTTTCGGGAAACGATGGTTTGAGCCCAACCGTTGGTGATATACGTTCGATACACTCAAGCGAAATGAGTGGTCGGTCATGTGTGGGCCAGGTTGCAAGACGTTCTTGTTGAACCCAGTGTATTCCCCTCTAGAGATACACTATCGGAAGGTGCTCCCATACCTTGTCATAGTCAGAATCCAATCTCCAATAAGTGCCTTGCAAGTTTTGATTTTATACTATGTATGTAGAGCATGATATGCCAGCGTTCTACTATTTGGTTATTTATTTGATTAGACATTAGTATAATATCACTGGATTTTGATATCAAAAATGGTTTGGGTTATAGTAAGGTAAAAACCGTCCGTGTTTATGTGTGGGCTGGTCTTACTATTATCCCTTTCTTTCAAAAGATTTTTTCTGGAATTAAACCACATGGTTGGAGTTTACTCACACCAGTCCCATGACTGACCCAGAGTTTATTTTGTTTGTTTTTCCTAAACTCTTGGGTGCCCAAATTTGTACGGGCAGTCAAGTGTTTCAGGCTTTTACAGATACACTTGGAGGAGCTTGAAGCAGGAGGCTTCACCGTTAGTTATCTAGAGTTATTTCCGCTGTATCAAATGTTATGTTGTACTCTGATGATGGTATGTATATATGTACATAACAGATTTGTATTCCAAAGTTATGTTATATAATATATTTTATTCGTTCCGCTGTGAGATTATGTTTTGTTATTTCTGTTCTTCTTCTATCTTTTCTATTTTTCTTTAACTCTAATGACTTGTATTTCTGTATTATTTGAGTTGGACGTGTGTTGTATTAGTCAGTTCTAATTGTATGGATTTGCGGGCCATTACAGGGCAGGTTCAGGCTCTCATGACGCCAGGGAAAGCGAGAGGGCAGGTTCATGCTCTCATGGCACTGGGACAGGAGAGAGGTAGAAACATTTCTGTTGAAAGTTTGGTTTTTCTGTTTGATCATCCATTTCGTACTTTGTTTGATTCTGGCGCTTCACACTCGTTTGTATCGGCTATCAAAGATTTTTACCATCGTTGTCGACACAGAGAGACCGGTTGGATTTAATATCCGAAAACCACTCCATATAGGCATAGGCATTGCGAATTAGATTATGCTGAAGATAATCAGAGACGGAGTGAAATTCAAGAGCTGTTATGTTTGTCCAGTCCCAGGACAACTTGTATGGACGAATGTCTGACAGAGTATTCCTAATGGTCACATAAGACGATCTTATCAAGGTATTACGTCTGGTGGCGGAGAAATTTGTTTCTCTTAGCTTTTATACTCGTAATATCTTTGAGAAGATTAACTAGTGATTTGACGGGTTTGACGATGTGGCATTCAAAGTGTATGGTGGCCAGATGTTCTAAAAGATAGACGTAGCTTCAAGCCTCACAACCGGGAAATGGCAAAAATCGGGCAGGTAACATGGCTATATGGGTTGCTCCCATTAGGGTGTATAATCACCTATCTAGAGAAATTCCTTTTACTTCTTTAATCTATTCAATGATGTCCCTTTTTGGGAAACGGTGGTTTGAGCCCAACCGTTGGTGATATACATTTGATACACTCAAGCGAAATGAGTGGTCGGTCATGTGAGGGCCGGGTTGCAAGACGTTCTTGTTGAACCCAATTTATTCCCCTCTAGAGATACACTATCGGAAGGTGCTCCCATACCTTGTCATAGTCAGAATCCAATCTCCAATAAGCGTCTTGTGGGTTTTGATTTTATACTATGTATGTAGAGCATGAGATGCAAGCGTTCTACTATTTGGTTATTTATTTGATTAGACATTAGTATAATATCACTGGATTTTGATATCAAAAATGGTTTGGGTTATAGTAAGGTTAAAACCGTCCGTGTTTATGTGTGGGCTGGTCTTACTATTATCCCTTTCTTTCAAAAGATTTTTTTTGGAATTAAACCACATGGTTGGAGTTTACTCACACCAGTCCCATAACTGACCCAGAGTTTATTTTGTTTGTTTTTCCTAAACTCTTGGGTGCCCAAATTTGTACGGGCAGTCAAGTGTTTCATGCTTTTACAGATACACTTGGAGGAGCTTGAAGCAGGAGGCTTCACCGTTAGTTATCTAGAGTTATTTCCGCTATATCAAATGTTATGTTGTACTCTGATGATGGTACGTATATATATGTACAAAACATATTTGTATTCCAAAGTTATGTTATATAATATATTTTATTCGTTCCACTGTGAGATTCTGTTTTGTTATTTCTGTTCTTCTTCTATCTTTTCTATTTTTCATTAACCCTAATGACTCGTATTTCTGTATTATTTGAGTTGGACGTGTGTAGTCAGCTCAGATAGTATGGATTTGCGGGCCGTTACAGTTGGTATCAGAGATTAGGTTTAGCGAACACCTAGGCTTTGGTGGGGGTTTACTCATTAGAGATAGGGTCAGTAGTACCCTAGATTGAGTTGAGTGTATATATGAGAGAGCGTATTTGTAAGTTGATATAAAAATTGTTTTATGTTATATTGGCTTGTCTGTTGAGTGGTTTATAAATTCTGGTCGAATCGTGGGACGCCACGACGTCGATTAGAGTTTCTAAACACTTGAACAGAAGAATTGACATAATATTGTTTTAAAATGGGTAATAAAATAATTTTGGCCAAAACTATATTTTGATATAAAAGAATAATTTTATGAATTTATTATAGTATATTGATGTGTTGGTTGCTATAATCAAAAGCGATTATAAAACTGAAAAGGTTATATATAACCAAATAAAATTTGTATGTGAATAAAATATACAAATGAGATGTAATTGAATTAGATTCAAACCGGAATTTGGAATTTGAATCCCGAAAGGTTGGAAAATATGTTTTTCAAAGTATATTAAAATCGGATAGCTTTGTTTTAGAAAGATTTTTGAATAAAAATCATTTTGAATGGATTTTAAAAGTGATTAAGCACTGAACTCACTTCAGCGGCTGGAAAATAATTCTGATGATGACTGCAGCATCATCAATATTCATTTTCGAGTTTCTATGTGATGGATTGCTACCTTAGAAAAACTTTTGAGGGAAATTTGTTTGAAAGAAAACAAGTGGTTTGAAATTCAGATGTTTTGAATTTGAGATAGTAATGAATATATTTATGGGATTTCAATATTGTTTTGAAATGAAAACCCGGGAATTTGAATTCTGGAATTAAAATTTAACTTAAGCAAGTTAAATGGATTAAAGTGAATAAATTGATTTAAATCAATTTGAGTGCAATATGAATTGGATGTGAATATCGTAACTGTAAATCATTCAGATTTAATGAATGTAAACATATATGATGTGAAAAATGAATGAAAACCAAAAGTTTTGGTAGAACTAAAAATTTGTTGAAATATAAATGAAGTTTGAAAAGTTAATAGGTTTCCGGCATTTTTCCTACCTTAGTAATTTCGGGGATGAAATTCTTTTAAGAGGGGAAGAATGTAACGACCCGGATTTTTGGTCTGTTAATTTTAATTTAATATTTGTTTTAAATATTTAGTTGATAATATAAATTAATTTTTATATTGAGTTATCGATTTAATAATCGAATATAATTTTATTTAGAATATATTGAATTATTTTAATTCGAAATATAATTGAAATCGAAGTTAAAAACTGAATCAAAATGATTCAGATGATAAGTAGGAATTTTATTTGATAATAAATAATAATTTATTATCAAAGAATTTGTGGTTTTCGAATTTAAATTATATTATATTAATTTAATATGGTATATATGTTGAAATTAAATTTTAGAATATTTACTATTGAGTTCAGAATAGGGTTATTATATTGAAATGTCGGTCGGTACGCTAAAATAGCGGTTCACATTTTTAGTTATAGACCCCGAGATAATTGATCAGTGGATAAGCACGAAATCAAATAAACTAAAAATCTCTTTATATCGGATCGCATTAAATAAAAATCAAATCAAATTAAAGGTGTTTGTACGTTGGTAGACAACCATTTATAATCATCAGTACGACTGTCCCTTTCTCCTCCTATAAATCGCAACTCCTTTGTTCCATTTCCTGTCACCAATAATATCGAAGCCAAGAGCTTCTGTATTTTCTCAAATAGAAAACAAATTGGATTCCTCAAATTAAACTCGCCCCTCCCCTTGTTCAAATTCAAATCGCTTCGTCCTCAGATGAGGGAAAAAAAGGAAATCGAATTTGAAAGCAGCAAGTTCCTCGAGGCTCAAAGATGAACTGGAGCGCTAGGTTGAGAAGTGCGAATCATTTCTAGGGTTCGATGTTGAAGTCGCGATTGATTTAAGTAAGACGTGGGTTTTGGGAGAATCGAGGATCGAAACTTGAAAGCCAAGAACTGGCACTGTTCTCGAATTCAGGGAGGTCGATCTGGTTGTGGTGCGATGTGTTGATTTAAGGGTGCGCGATGGAGTTGAACTGGGTAGATGCGACACTAGTAAGCAGCTGATCTGAGGTGCGACAGTATAATCGTGATGTTGAGTGGAGTTCGAGGTCAATACTGGAGTTGGAGCTTTGGTTTTGGGGTATGGTCAAGTGGATGAACTGTTGATTGAGGATGGATGGTGTAATTGCAGTTCGCCTATGGGGTATTGTGAGAGTACGATCTATTTTGAGTGATATTGGGAAGCAGGCGTGACAATAGAAGGGACTGTATGGAGTCAAAATTTTCAAATGGATGAACTGACTTGTTTTGTGGGTTTGCAGTAGAGTATGGGGGGTTGTTCTGGTTATAAGAAGGCAGCAGATCTTGGTGGTTTTACATTAAGGAAGGCGTGATTTTTGGGACAAACTTGCAGTAGATTAAGATATGCAGCTAATGCAGTATATCGGGTGAAGTAGAGCTGAAATTTCTTTGCAAACAAATACGGGTAGTAGGTGTTCAAGAAATTGTCAAAGAAGGTCTGGGTCAGTTTTTTGGAGCCGATTGAAGTACTTGGGCTGATTCCTGTAGAAATGGATCGACAATCGTTGAGCTTGCTTCGTGGTTGATTGAGAGGAGCGAGGTATAAGTTTTACAAAATTTAAATTCGTAGAGTAATTAATTTATTTATGTTAAGATAATTTTTAAATAAATAATTGTAGATGTTAGGGACAAGAGTAAATTTATTTGAGACAATACATAGCTGCGATGAAATGAGACTTAACGAGGTACTCGACAGATAAAAACCAGGTGAGTAAATCTCACTTAAAAATTTATTTTATCATTTAAAAAAAATTGTTGGCTACTTGGTTGCATTTATAAATTGTTTATCTGTTTTGGTTGTTATATATGTTAGTTATACCTAGGCTTGGTGATTGTGCTAATTATATATATTGGATTTCCCGCAGTACCATTAGCGGATGTCCGCAGTATCATTAGCGGATGACCCCACGCTCCACGTATATTAGTGGATCCCTTTTTTATTATACCGCGATATCCTGCCTTGAAGCAGGTTTGGTATTATTTATGTGACTAACATCTGTGGATGCACGGTAAACAGGTTGGAGGGTCCAACTGGATTCCTCAAATTTATTTACTGTTGTTTACATATTTATATATGCATGTGATGTGTGAATCGAATGGATGATTTGTGTGTTAGATATTAGAATATCACTAGCCCTAGATATTCTATTTAAAAATATCATAAAAGTGATTTTTAGATTTGAAAAGGAAATTTTATTTTTTGAAATAAAATTTGAATTTCGAATAGGCTAAGAAAATAATAACTTGTTTTAATAATAAAACAAGTATTTAATGTGTAAATGATGTTATAAATGAAAAGAAAAAAATATCATTTGATAATATTAGATTTTTGAAATTCAATTGAATTTAAAAAGGGAAATTTATTCTCCAGAATGGGAATTGGATTTCAAATAAGATTTGAAATAAGGGCTTGTTTTAAATAATTTAAAACAAGAAGTGGAAATATTAACAATGTTTAAAAACGAATAGAAATTATATTATCGTGGGAAAATCTGTGAATGTAAATTCAAGCACGATTTTAAAAAGGAAAAATTATTTTTCAAAGTAGGTTTTCAAATGGAATTTGAAGAGAAACTTGTCCTAGTATTTAAACCAAGAAGTGAAATGTATAAAAGACGTTTTAAAATGAATGTGGAAATCATCATTTGCTAATTTAAAAATTAAATTCAAGTGTGAGTTTAAAAGGGAAAATCGAATCATTTTGAAAAGAAAACAATGGAATCTATTTATGATGTTCGAAAAGTAATCGAATTGAAATAAATCCATTGGGATTTATGGATAGAATTCAAGTAGATCGAATTTATAGAAATAAATTTATTTCAAAAGGATATTGGAACTATATTAGAATTTTAGTATGAAAATAGATTCTATACTTATATATATAAGTTATAAAATATTCAAAATAAGGAAATCGAGTTTTAAATGGAAGTTGTTAAATATAAAATAAGAAAGCTATTTATAAACCATGTTTATAAAGAAAATGAAGTAATTTCCTTTGGGTAGATTGGAAATAGATTTTTCCAAATATAAGTAATGACATTTAAAAATCATTTTTTTTAAATGAGATAAAAGATGGGATTTTTATGATAAGTAATCGAGTTTTGGAATTATAAACTTTTATCCGTCTTGAGATAAGAACGTTGTCGGTCAAGGTCTGAGAGGTAAATAAAATACCCCAACTTGAACGACTTCACTATTATCAAGGGATGATATTAGTTTGTAATTGTAAAGGATGTTGAATAAATTGATTTTTACATAACAGGAATTTATAATTGAAATTCGAGTATATCGAATTCAATAAATAATTTAAGGAATAGGATTGTATATTGGAGTTGAGTTTTGATTAAAGTCATAATAAGTTATGAATATAGCATAAGAAATCCATGAGTTGAATAATCTAAATTGTGAAGTTAGATTTGGGGATAACGGGCATAATTTATTTTTAATTTATTGGAAATGGAGTAGATTTATTTTATAAACGAAGAGTTTAAACGTTTATATTTAATTTAATTAAAATCGAACTCGCCGCAGCGCGGTAGTTCTTAAATTGTCGATTCGAAGTTCAATTGAGTATATAGAACTCAGTATAAGTCGGAATTCGATGAAACAAGAAACGTCCGGACCTATTGAATGATAGTTTTCTAATGGAAGAGAAAAATATATATTTCGTCGTATAGATTTTGAGTTATGTCAAAAATCAAATTTTTAGCAAAACAGCACCGTAATCGTTTTAAACCATAACGATTTATTTAATAAATTAAAAGGATTTTAAGTGAAAAAAATCTGATTTTCCATTAGAAAAATCCAAACTTGAGCTATTAAATAAATACGAACTCGAGTAAAGTAAATGGATGGATTTTTGGCATAAAAATCAGATTTTTAAAATAACGAATAAAGTTAACTAATTTTAATGGAAATTAGTTAATAAAGGTTTGGGCCGAATTTAACTTTGGTTAAATGATTTCAATTTGTTAATTGAAATTGGAATTCGAATATGGGACGTGAAATAGAATTGAAAAGTGAGCAAGGAGTTGAGTTTGATTTGTTTATAAGAGAATACAAATATATTTAAACATGATATTTTCAAATTAAAGGTAAATGAAACCAAGAAGCTAATTATAAATGTAATTAGCGAATAAAAAGCAAGTTATGTAAAAAGGGACGAATTGATTGAAATGAATTGGAAATGGGCGTATATATATATGTCAAACAGGCATGGGATGGAGAATATGAAGTGAATGAAGATTATGTATTAAGTGCCCGACAAAAGGTACATGTTTAAATTTCCATATGAGGTTTTATGCGCCGAATCGGCAAGCCGCTTGGCTTTTTGATTTTCTTTTTGAATGGAAAGGGCCTAGAGAGGCGAGTTGAGGTTTGAACTATTGGCCGGTACAAAGGAGGTTATGGCGAAATTTTCCGAAAATTTAAGGAGTTTGAATATTTTTAAGAAATTTTAATAATAGAAATCGATGTAACAATATATATAGAATTCGCTAAGAAATGAATTTAATATAAAATAAAATATTAGAAAGGACCAGTGATTGTGAAATTGTTTGATGGTTTTTTATTTTTCCTTTGATAGTTAAAACATCGGCTATCAAAGATTTTTACCATCGTTGTCGACACAGAGAGACCGGTTGGATTTAATATCCGAAAACCACTCCATATAGGCATAGGCATTGCGAATTAGATTATGCTGAAGATAATCAGAGACGGAGTGAAATTCAAGAGCTGTTATGTTTGTCCAGTCCCAGGACAACTTGTATGGACGAATGTCTGACAGAGTATTCCTAATGGTCACATAAGACGATCTTATCAAGGTATTACGTCTGGTGGCGGAGAAATTTGTTTCTCTTAGCTTTTATACTCGTAATATCTTTGAGAAGATTAACTAGTGATTTGACGGGTTTGACGATGTGGCATTCAAAGTGTATGGTGGCCAGATGTTCTAAAAGATAGACGTAGCTTCAAGCCTCTCAACCGGGAAATGGCAAAAATCGGGCAGGTAACATGGCTATGTGGGTTGCTCCCATTAGGGTGTATGTAACGACCCAGGGATTTTCGACTCCGAAAATCGACCCAAAACCCAGCGTCGACTGTTCAGACATCGAAAATACCGAATCATTAATAGAAAGAAATTAGAGGGTGAGATAGAAAGGATAGAACTAATAGAATAGAAGAAGAAGAAGAAGAACACAACTGAGCATAATTAGAGTAAACACGAATCTCACAGCGGAACGGATAAAATATATTATATAACATAACTTTGAAATACAAATCTGTTTTGTGTATACATACCATATCAGAGTACAACATAACATTTGATGCAGCGGAAATAACTCTAAATAATCAATAGTGGAAACTTCGTCTTCAATCTCCTCCAAGTGTATCTGTAAAGCCTGAAACACTTGACTGCCCGTACAAATTTGGGCACCCAAGAGTTTAGGGAAAAACAAACAAAATAAACTCTGGGTCAGTCATGGGACTGGTGTGAGTAAATTCCAACCATATGGTTTAACTTCAAAAATACTTTGAAAGAAAAGATAATAGTAAGACCGGTCCACACATAAACACGGACGGCTTTTACCTTACTATAACCCAAATCATTATTGATATCAAAATCCAGTGATAATATAATAATGTCTAATCAAATAAATAACAAAATAGTAGAACGCTTGCATCTCACGCTCTACATAGTATAAAATCAAAACCCGCAGGGCGCTTATTGGAGATTGGATTCCAACTATGACAAGGTATGGGACCACCTTCCGATAATGTATCTCTAGAGGCGAATACACCTGGGTTCAACAAGAACATCTTGTAACCCGGCCCACACATGACCGACCACTCATTTCACTTGAGTGTATCGAATGTATATCACCAACGGTTGGACTCAAACCACCGTTCCCGAATGGGCAGAATCGATAGATTAAGAAACAAAAGGAATTTCTCTAGATAGGTGATTATACACCCTAATGGGAGCGACCCACATAGCCATGCTGCCTGCCCGATTTTTGTCATTTCCCGGTTGTGAAGCTTGAGGCTACGCCTACCTTTTAGAACATCTGGCCACCATACACTTTGAATGCCACATCGTCAAACCCGTCAAATCACTAGTTGATCTTCCCAAAAATATCACGGGTATAAAAGCTAAGAGAAACGAATTTCTCCGCCACCAGACGTAATACCTTGAAAAGAACGTCTTATGTGACCGTTAGGAATACTCTGTCAGACATTCGTCCATACAAGTTGTCCTGGGTCTGGACAAACAGAAAGCACTATTCTGAACAGGACGACCCCTGCATTTCACTCCATCTTCAATTTTCTTCAGCATAATTTGCAGCGCTTATGACTATACGGAGTGGTTCTCGGATATTAAATCCAACCGGTCTCTCCGTATCGACAACGATGGTCAAAACACTTTGATAGTGGGTTGTTTAACTATCGAAGTAAAAACAACATCCATTCAATGTACAACCAATATCACACAAATCACCGGCACTTTTTATTTAACATTCGTTCTTATATTTCTTTGGACAAACGTCATTACTTATTCCTTTTGAATAAGTGAATTTCAAAACAAGCTGTTTTCCTTCCCTAGGAAATGCTACTGTATATCAACATCACGCTTAAGTTTGGTTAACAGCGTTTCATTTATCGTTACAGTTCAAATTTGCTATATGCTGCTATATCCCTTTATAACTAATCTTGACATAACAGTCACGCTTAAGCCTAGTCAACAGCGTTACTTTACTGCTATAGTTCTGAGACTTGCAATATGCTACCATATTCCACCTTATAATTAATCTCAACACCTCTTTCCGTTACAAATTCTTGACATCTCTAATCGTTACAAAAATCTTGACATCTCAAATCGTTACAAAAATCTTGACATCTCAAATCTTTACAAAAATCTTGACATCTCAAATCTTTACAAAAATCTTGACATATTATAAATATGATTTTATGACACCATATCCTTATTTGAAACTCGGTTATTTAAAATTATTTACATTGGTCATTATCTCTTCACTCCATCTTCCTTACACATTTCTCTTTAAACTTCTCTTATCAAAAATCGATCACGTTCTTTGTCTTTTTGGCAATTTACTTCTTATTCGAATTATTAATCCCAATTCAATAAACCATCTCAATACAAACTCAATACTAGTTTATAATAGAATTTCTATTATAATTTAAACTTTTCTTTAATTATAAAGATATAATTTTTATAATTAATTTTGTTGATTTGTCAGACGGTCAACCAACTTCTTAACAAAATGGGTTTATGGTTGACTGTCGCTGATATCATTTATTTAGCAAATCAACATAACGTTGAATTTCCATTCAACACGGTTCAAACAGTGCACAAACAATACATCTAAATATTTAGGAATCCGGTTGAGTTCCTCCAACCGATTTCCGCATCCATAGGTGTTATTCAAATCAGTATCCAACCAATGATGTGTGCATATGCAATGATATATATTTATTTCAACCCATTTAACTGTAATTTATCTAACCAACCATCACACAGCATTCAATCATTATTTAAAATATAAATAAAATATTTTAAATAAAAAGAGAGTTAGTGAATTTACTCACCTTGGTGCTTTAACCGTTAAATAACGATTTGCGTTAGCTGATTTTATCAGGCGTTCGATTCTTTTATAAGTGACGCTGCCATGGATCCCTCTTCCACCACCGACAACGGAGTTCCTTCCGGTACATAGCTTGCGATCCATTTAATTCACCTTGGTCCCTTCGTAATTAAACTACGCTCCATTTCCTTGGTCAAATTTCTGCAATATGTTGGTGCGGAAACGAAAGATACCAAATCCCTTGGCGATCTCCGTATAACCATTAGCCGATAACGAACCCTTCTAGCACACACTTTTCAATTCATTACACCATAACTCCCCTTTTAACAAGACCCCCTTCAGCCTTGTCCAACAAAACGAACCCGTCCCCCTGCGTTTGCATCGACCACCGAAGTTCATCGGTCGACTCAGCTGCATATGTCATTCCACACCGTGTACCACCCCATGCACTTCAAACTTTCGTCCTCAGCAAACAAATTCGCCATTTCCATTTCTTTAAACCGCTGTCCTTTCTTGCAGTGCCTGGGACACATACATTACTTCCCAAAACATTCAGCTTTTCCTTATAATACACGCATGGACCCCCTTTCACCAATGCATGAGCCTTCAAACTGTCAACACCGTTTGCTTCTCCCATATTATCACCATACTTTGCCATTATATTCGGCTTCACTCTCGTAAGCTTGAAACCATTGTCAACCTTCAGCAAAAGAAAACCCGCGCACTTCCCATATACACTTTCCACCGCTATCCCACATGCAAATGTAACCCAACAGCACCACTAAATCATGTTCTGACACCGCATCCCCTTCACCATTTCAACTCAAACAATACCGCCCACTTTATGTTAAAGTCCACCGTCTTCACAGCAGATCTCAACGCCGAAAATGATTGCCACTATACTTGTTTGAGACTCTCCTTATTGGTCGTGAAACCGCAGCTCTAGGTTACTGTGTAGTTATTTTGTGCGACTACAATTGCACTTCATGCATGAAACAATAGATGAGGTTGACTATGGTTTCACCACACTCTCATGCGTATTTATTTTATTTTCTTCTCAAGGAAAGAAAGAAGAATTTATTTTACAAAGGAGGCTCTCTGTTTTAAATGAGCTGGTGAAGCCATTAAAGGTGGAACTCTCAGTATTTTTTTATTTTTTCTTTTTATATGCCATGGAAAGCTTGATTAAATTTGCTGAAGAAAAAGTAGACGAGGCACTGCATACTTATATAATCCAATTCCTTGGCACACACGGCGTTGGTAGCTTGATGTCCAAGTTTCGTACAGCATAGAGGGTTTGATTTGATCCTCATGTGCATTCTTGTATTGCATAGTACAGACAATGGCTTCTGTTTCAAAGATATGTGCTACCGTTCTAGCTAGGCATTTAGTAGGAGAGGACGTGGGGTGTATTCAGAGGAGGGTGTTGGATATTTTAATGAAGTAGCTGTTCTTCTCCGTCCTTTGTTCTATAGTATAGGGTACGTGATATATATATACATATATATATAGGTCTGAGTAGGAGTTTTCACTTCATAAATCAGAACGTGGGTTGGCAGTGCTATTCCGTGTGTACAAAGACTTAGGGAATAGATTGGCTTGTTTTATCACCTTTTTCTGAGTCTACGTGAAAGCTAGGTTATGGTATCGGAAATGAAGGAAAAACAGGGTGATAGGCTTTGAAATTTTGATGGCTTAGGGTATGGTAGTCTAGCGACAATCTGGTGCGGAATTTTCGTAAGTGAGGTTCATGGCCTATTATAGGTTTGTATTTCAAATGTAAAGCTTTGCATCATATCCTACAGGCATAGTATTTACAAGATATAAGATGATGGACGTGTTGAAATACTTTATACAAGGTCCCCTGCTTTCAGTACATTTCCTTTTAAATGCTTCTTGTTTTTTTTTTTTTTTTTTTTTTTTTTTTTTTTTTTTTTAGGTTTATAACTAGAGTTCACAGCTAAGTTTTACTTAGGGTATGCTTGCAAATGTGTAGTTATTTCGAGTGTTAGTGTCTATGACCCCATTGCAGGTAACGTGTAATTCATGTTCTGTTTGTTTCATTTGTTATAGTTGTTTATGCTTATGAACCGATTCGTCGCCACATTTGTTTCTTTACATTCATACAATTTTGTTTCCAAACGAGCTGTCATGGACAAAAATAAAATCACGATCGTGTCAAGCAGTGTGCCACGATCCCAAAAATATAATAATATCGGTAGTTTAACTCATATTTTGAAATCCCAAAATATCGATATAGGGTGCGAAATACTTCAAATAAAAAGTTGCATATTTAATTAATTAAAAATTACAGTAAAATTCTAAAAATTAAATTATCACTACGCCTCAGAAGAACCTTGTTAAAAATCGAAACCAGTATCTAGTTATATCAAATAAACTGTTACGGTCGATAAACGATTATATAGCGACTATTTGGATATTTGATTTGGATATAACTCACAATATATAATTCGAAATCTCGATTTTTCACTTACATTAGAAAAATACACTTCAACAGATTCCAACGTTTCTTGTTTCGCAGAAATCCGATTTAAAACGAGTCATGTACACTTAGTTGAAGTTCAGAACGTTAAATTACGAACTACAGCGTCGTTATGAGCTCGATTATATTAAATATATATATTTTTATACGTTCAATTTCGTTTTAATTAATATATAAGTCCACTTATATTACGAATTCGATATTTAAACTGATTTAAATATTCAAATATAAACCGAAAAAATGCAGGACATTACATTCCTTCCCCCTTAAAATAATTTCGTCCTCGAAATTGCTAAGATGGGGAAAATGCTATAATTTCTGTTGTAAACAGGTTAAAAATCTTTTTGGTTGGGCATCCAATTCTAACTCCTTCATTTGATATCCCATCAACATATATCCCTGCATTTCCAACTAATCACCAGTCTGTTTATTCTTAACCAATAATTCTCTTGCATCCAAGCCAATTCCATTTCAAACTCCAATTTCAATATCAAATCTCCAATTCGTACTCAATAATCAAATTCCACCTCCAAGTTCGGTTCTATTCCCAATCTTAATTCGCAACTCAACTACTTTGCCAAGTCAAATCCTTATTTCAGTACGATTTCCACTTACTTGGCTTCAATTCAACTCCACTTTTATTTGACTTATTTAAATTCTCTGTTTATTTACTTCATAAGTGAATTTTAATTTCAGAATTCAAATTCCTGGGGTTTTCATTTCAAATCAGTTTGAAATCATATACACATATATACCTACAACATGGCCATTCAAACAATTGAATTTCTGACAATGTGTTTTCTCAAAACACTTCAAAAACAAAACCTTTTGGTAGTAATCCGTCACTTAGCACTCGAAAATGAATACAGATAATGGTCGACTTCATCATCGGAATTCATTTCCCAGCGATCAAAGTGAGTTCAATACTATATCACTTTCAAAACTCATATTCAAATACTTTTATTTGAAATTACTTCAAAAATATCTTTTCGAAACTTGGATAATATTTCAAAATTTCCCCAGGATCTTAAAATTCCATATATTTAATTCAAATTTCATTTACAAACATTTTCATGTTTCAGAATTTTTATTCCAATTCTGGTTTAAATTTCAGATTTATTTCATCTGATCTTATATATTATACGAATATGAATTCTGATTGGTTCTTCATATAATCATCTCAATTATAATCTTATTCAATTATAAACACAACCAATATATTATAATAATTCAAACATATATACTTTATGTCTGAATATATTTTGGGTAAAATTATTTTATTTACCCTCTTCTCCAAAACATATCATGTCGAATTGCTCTATTCAAGAGTTTAGAAACACCTATCGATACAGTTTGCATTACTGTTTCAACCAGAATTCATAAACCTCTCGACTGACCAGTCAACACGATATAAAACAGTTTTTATATTAATTTACAAATACGCGCTCATATATATACACTCAAACTCAATCTAAGGTACTGCTAACCTTATCTCTATTGAGTCACGCCACAGAGCCAAGGTAATCACTTAAACCTTCAGCTCTGATACCACTGTAACGACCCAGGGATTTTCGACTCCGAAAATCGACCCAAAACCCAGCGTCGACTGTTCAGACATCGAAAATACTGAATCATTAATAGAAAGAAATTAGAGGGTGAGATAGAAAGGATAGAACTAATAGAATAGAAGAAGAAGAAGAAGAACACAACTGAGCATAATTAGAGTAAACACGAATCTCACAGCGGAACGGATAAAATATATTATATAACATAACTTTGAAATACAAATCTGTTTTGTGTATACATACCATATCAGAGTACAACATAACATTTGATGCAGCGGAAATAACTCTAAATAATCAATAGTGGAAACTTCGTCTTCAATCTCCTCCAAGTGTATCTGTAAAGCCTGAAACACTTGACTGCCCGTACAAATTTGGGCACCCAAGAGTTTAGGGAAAAACAAACAAAATAAACTCTGGGTCAGTCATGGGACTGGTGTGAGTAAATTCCAACCATATGGTTTAACTTCAAAAATACTTTGAAAGAAAAGATAATAGTAAGACCGGTCCACACATAAACACGGACGGCTTTTACCTTACTATAACCCAAATCATTATTGATATCAAAATCCAGTGATAATATAATAATGTCTAATCAAATAAATAACAAAATAGTAGAACGCTTGCATCTCACGCTCTACATAGTATAAAATCAAAACCCGCAGGGCGCTTATTGGAGATTGGATTCCAACTATGACAAGGTATGGGACCACCTTCCGATAATGTATCTCTAGAGGCGAATACACCTGGGTTCAACAAGAACATCTTGTAACCCGGCCCACACATGACCGACCACTCATTTCACTTGAGTGTATCGAATGTATATCACCAACGGTTGGACTCAAACCACCGTTCCCGAATGGGCAGAATCGATAGATTAAGAAACAAAAGGAATTTCTCTAGATAGGTGATTATACACCCTAATGGGAGCGACCCACATAGCCATGCTGCCTGCCCGATTTTTGTCATTTCCCGGTTGTGAAGCTTGAGGCTACGCCTACCTTTTAGAACATCTGGCCACCATACACTTTGAATGCCACATCGTCAAACCCGTCAAATCACTAGTTGATCTTCCCAAAAATATCACGGGTATAAAAGCTAAGAGAAACGAATTTCTCCGCCACCAGACGTAATACCTTGAAAAGAACGTCTTATGTGACCGTTAGGAATACTCTGTCAGACATTCGTCCATACAAGTTGTCCTGGGTCTGGACAAACAGAAAGCACTATTCTGAACAGGACGACCCCTGCATTTCACTCCATCTTCAATTTTCTTCAGCATAATTTGCAGCGCTTATGACTATACGGAGTGGTTCTCGGATATTAAATCCAACCGGTCTCTCCGTATCGACAACGATGGTCAAAACACTTTGATAGTGGGTTGTTTAACTATCGAAGTAAAAACAACATCCATTCAATGTACAACCAATATCACACAAATCACCGGCACTTTTTATTTAACATTCGTTCTTATATTTCTTTGGACAAACGTCATTACTTATTCCTTTTGAATAAGTGAATTTCAAAACAAGCTGTTTTCCTTCCCTAGGAAATGCTACTGTATATCAACATCACGCTTAAGTTTGGTTAACAGCGTTTCATTTATCGTTACAGTTCAAATTTGCTATATGCTGCTATATCCCTTTATAACTAATCTTGACATAACAGTCACGCTTAAGCCTAGTCAACAGCGTTACTTTACTGCTATAGTTCTGAGACTTGCAATATGCTACCATATTCCACCTTATAATTAATCTCAACACCTCTTTCCGTTACAAATTCTTGACATCTCTAATCGTTACAAAAATCTTGACATCTCAAATCGTTACAAAAATCTTGACATCTCAAATCTTTACAAAAATCTTGACATCTCAAATCTTTACAAAAATCTTGACATATTATAAATATGATTTTATGACACCATATCCTTATTTGAAACTCGGTTATTTAAAATTATTTACATTGGTCATTATCTCTTCACTCCATCTTCCTTACACATTTCTCTTTAAACTTCTCTTATCAAAAATCGATCACGTTCTTTGTCTTTTTGGCAATTTACTTCTTATTCGAATTATTAATCCCAATTCAATAAACCATCTCAATACAAACTCAATACTAGTTTATAATAGAATTTCTATTATAATTTAAACTTTTCTTTAATTATAAAGATATAATTTTTATAATTAATTTTGTTGATTTGTCAGACGGTCAACCAACTTCTTAACAAAATGGGTTTATGGTTGACTGTCGCTGATATCATTTATTTAGCAAATCAACATAACGTTGAATTTCCATTCAACACGGTTCAAACAGTGCACAAACAATACATCTAAATATTTAGGAATCCGGTTGAGTTCCTCCAACCGATTTCCGCATCCATAGGTGTTATTCAAATCAGTATCCAACCAATGATGTGTGCATATGCAATGATATATATTTATTTCAACCCATTTAACTGTAATTTATCTAACCAACCATCACACAGCATTCAATCATTATTTAAAATATAAATAAAATATTTTAAATAAAAAGAGAGTTAGTGAATTTACTCACCTTGGTGCTTTAACCGTTAAATAACGATTTGCGTTAGCTGATTTTATCAGGCGTTCGATTCTTTTATAAGTGACGCTGCCATGGATCCCTCTTCCACCACCGACAACGGAGTTCCTTCCGGTACATAGCTTGCGATCCATTTAATTCACCTTGGTCCCTTCGTAATTAAACTACGCTCCATTTCCTTGGTCAAATTTCTGCAATATGTTGGTGCGGAAACGAAAGATACCAAATCCCTTGGCGATCTCCGTATAACCATTAGCCGATAACGAACCCTTCTAGCACACACTTTTCAATTCATTACACCATAACTCCCCTTTTAACAAGACCCCCTTCAGCCTTGTCCAACAAAACGAACCCGTCCCCCTGCGTTTGCATCGACCACCGAAGTTCATCGGTCGACTCAGCTGCATATGTCATTCCACACCGTGTACCACCCCATGCACTTCAAACTTTCGTCCTCAGCAAACAAATTCGCCATTTCCATTTCTTTAAACCGCTGTCCTTTCTTGCAGTGCCTGGGACACATACATTACTTCCCAAAACATTCAGCTTTTCCTTATAATACACGCATGGACCCCCTTTCACCAATGCATGAGCCTTCAAACTGTCAACACCGTTTGCTTCTCCCATATTATCACCATACTTTGCCATTATATTCGGCTTCACTCTCGTAAGCTTGAAACCATTGTCAACCTTCAGCAAAAGAAAACCCGCGCACTTCCCATATACACTTTCCACCGCTATCCCACATGCAAATGTAACCCAACAGCACCACTAAATCATGTTCTGACACCGCATCCCCTTCACCATTTCAACTCAAACAATACCGCCCACTTTATGTTAAGGTCCACCGTCTTCACAGCAGATCTCAACGCCGAAAATGATTGCCACTATACTTGTTTGAGACTCTCCTTATTGGTCGTGAAACCGCAGCTCTAGGTTACTGTGTAGTTATTTTGTGCGACTACAATTGCACTTCATGCATGAAACAATAGATGAGGTTGACTATGGTTTCACCACACTCTCATGCGTATTTATTTTATTTTCTTCTCAAGGAAAGAAAGAAGAATTTATTTTACAAAGGAGGCTCTCTGTTTTAAATGAGCTGGTGAAGCCATTAAAGGTGGAACTCTCAGTATTTTTTTATTTTTTCTTTTTATATGCCATGGAAAGCTTGATTAAATTTGCTGAAGAAAAAGTAGACGAGGCACTGCATACTTATATAATCCAATTCCTTGGCACACACGGCGTTGGTAGCTTGATGTCCAAGTTTCGTACAGCATAGAGGGTTTGATTTGATCCTCATGTGCATTCTTGTATTGCATAGTACAGACAATGGCTTCTGTTTCAAAGATATGTGCTACCGTTCTAGCTAGGCATTTAGTAGGAGAGGACGTGGGGTGTATTCAGAGGAGGGTGTTGGATATTTTAATGAAGTAGCTGTTCTTCTCCGTCCTTTGTTCTATAGTATAGGGTACGTGATATATATATACATATATATATAGGTCTGAGTAGGAGTTTTCACTTCATAAATCAGAACGTGGGTTGGCAGTGCTATTCCGTGTGTACAAAGACTTAGGGAATAGATTGGCTTGTTTTATCACCTTTTTCTGAGTCTACGTGAAAGCTAGGTTATGGTATCGGAAATGAAGGGAAAACAGGGTGATAGGCTTTGAAATTTTGATGGCTTAGGGTATGGTAGTCTAGCGACAATCTGGTGCGGAATTTTCGTAAGTGAGGTTCATGGCCTATTATAGGTTTGTATTTCAAATGTAAAGCTTTGCATCATATCCTACAGGCATAGTATTTACAAGATATAAGATGATGGACGTGTTGAAATACTTTATACAAGGTCCCCTGCTTTCAGTACATTTCCTTTTAAATGCTTCTTGTTTTTTTTTTTTTTTTTTTTTTTTTTTTTTTAGGTTTATAACTAGAGTTCACAGCTAAGTTTTACTTAGGGTATGCTTGCAAATGTGTAGTTATTTCGAGTGTTAGTGTCTATGACCCCATTGCAGGTAACGTGTAATTCATGTTCTGTTTGTTTCATTTGTTATAGTTGTTTATGCTTATGAACCGATTCGTCGCCACATTTGTTTCTTTACATTCATACAATTTTGTTTCCAAACGAGCTGTCATGGACAAAAATAAAATCACGATCGTGTCAAGCAGTGTGCCACGATCCCAAAAATATAATAATATCGGTAGTTTAACTCATATTTTGAAATCCCAAAATATCGATATAGGGTGCGAAATACTTCAAATAAAAAGTTGCATATTTAATTAATTAAAAATTACAGTAAAATTCTAAAAATTAAATTATCACTACGCCTCAGAAGAACCTTGTTAAAAATCGAAACCAGTATCTAGTTATATCAAATAAACTGTTACGGTCGATAAACGATTATATAGCGACTATTTGGATATTTGATTTGGATATAACTCACAATATATAATTCGAAATCTCGATTTTTCACTTACATTAGAAAAATACACTTCAACAGATTCCAACGTTTCTTGTTTCGCAGAAATCCGATTTAAAACGAGTCATGTACACTTAGTTGAAGTTCAGAACGTTAAATTACGAACTACAGCGTCGTTATGAGCTCGATTATATTAAATATATATATTTTTATACGTTCAATTTCGTTTTAATTAATATATAAGTCCACTTATATTACGAATTCGATATTTAAACTGATTTAAATATTCAAATATAAACCGAAAAAATGCAGGACATTACAGTGTATAATCACCTATCTAGAGAAATTCCTTTTACTTCTTTAATCTATTCAATGCTGTCCCTTTTCGGGAAACGGTGGTTTGAGCCCAACCGTTGGTGATATACATTTGATACACTCAAGCGAAATGAGTGGTCGGTCATGTGTGGGCCGGGTTGCAAGACGTTCTTGTTGAACCCAATTTATTCCCCTCTAGAGATACACTATAGGAAGGTGCTCCCATACCTTGTCATAGTCAGAATCCAATCTCCAATAAGCGTCTTGTGGGTTTTGATTTTATACTATGTATGTAGAGCATGAGATGCAAGCGTTCTACTATTTGGTTATTTATTTGATTAGACATTAGTATAATATCACTGGATTTTGATATCAAAAATGGTTTGGGTTATAGTAAGGTTAAAACCGTCCGTGTTTATGTGTGGGCTGGTCTTACTATTATCCCTTTCTTTCAAAATATTTTTTTTGGAATTAAACCACATGGTTGGAGTTTACTCACACCAGTCCCATGACCGACCCAGAGTTTATTTTGTTTGTTTTTCCTAAACTCTTGGGTGCCCAAATTTGTACGGGCAGTCAAGTGTTACAGGCTTTTACAGATACACTTGGAGGAGCTTGAAGCAGGAGGCTTCACCGTTAGTTATCTAGAGTTATTTCCGCTGTATCAAATGTTATGTTGTACTCTGATGATGGTATGTATATATGTACATAACAGATTTGTATTCCAAAGTTATGTTATATAATATATTTTATTCGTTCCGCTGTGAGATTCTGTTTTGTTATTTCTGTTCTTCTTCTATCTTTTCTATTTTTCTTTAACTCTAATGACTTGTATTTCTGTATTATTTGAGTTGGACGTGTGTTGTATTAGTCAGTTCTAATAGTATGGATTTGCGGGCCATTACAGGGCAGGTTCAGGCTGTCATGACGCCAGGGAAAGCGAGAGGGCAGGTTCATGCTCTCATGGCACTGGGACAGGAGAGAGGTAGAAACATTTCTGTTGAAAGTTTGGTTTTTCTGTTTGATCATCCATTTCATACTTTGTTTGATTCTGGCGCTTCACACTCGTCTATATCTGCTTCATTAGTTGAAACACTACACCTAAATACTAGTCTAGTTACGGATCCCATAGTAGTCTCAAATCCTATTGGTGGTTCGGCTCATCTTTCAATGATTTGTCGGGATTTGAGAGTGTCTATCATGAGCATTGAGTTTGAATGCAACGCCTTCATTCTTGGCTTCACGGGCTATGGGTTGATTCTAGGCATGGACTGGTTATCCAATAATGGTGTCATCATCGATTGTGAAAAGAGAGTGGTTAGACTTATGACTCGCCTTGGCAACACTCTCGAAATCTCTTGTAATCCCATACATTCTGTTATGCTTAGCTACCTAGAATCTCTTGATGCGTCTATTGAAAACTTGCAGTCTGTTAGAGTAGTCCGTGAATACTCAGATGTATTTGAAGAGGTGAAGGGCTTACCTCCGAAGCGGGAGATAGACTTCCGCATATACTGTAATAAGCCGGAAATCCGAGCCAATTTAAAATTTTTATTTTGGCAATTTTAATGAATTTTGAATATTTCAAATGAATTATTTTAAATAATAACGACGAGAAATTTATTTTGAATAGAATTAGAACATATATATTTATTTGAATCGTCGTTAGAATATAAATATTTTATTTTAAATATAAAAGGAATTGGAAATGGCGCGGTAGTTTGAAAATTCGATTTCAAATTTCAAATGAATGTATAAGATTCAAAATAAACCGGATTTTAGCGAAACCAAAAATATTAGAATCTATTTGAAAATATCTTTCCAACGAATCCGAAAAATTGAAATTTCATAGCGGGAATAAAAAGTTATGTCCACTGGAAAATTCAGAATAGTCGCTGTGGAATTCTGGCCCTTAAAAATGGAAATTTTGCAAACGACCTCGGTTTTCGATGAAACCACCTTTGTTGGATCCGGGATGTCAAGTTATTGTTAGATCCCAAAATTCATAATTTTTCGAATCAATATGTGAGCGTGGCAAAAGAAAACGTGTTTTAACAGCTTGGTATCAGAGCTTTGGTTTACAAAGCTCGGAGAACAAGGCACATTAGAATCATACGAAAGAATTCATCAGAGATTGGATTAGTAATATCCAATAAGAATGATTCGTTAGAGATGGGATCAGTAGTATCCTAGAACGAGTGTGGAGAGTATATTTTTAAAATGAAAACGAATTTTGTTTTGAAAATTTAAACCTTATTCAACGTATTTGAATATTTATTTGTATTGAATTTGGACAATCCAATATATAAAGATTTTGCATATACGTCTGATCCACGGGTATTCGAAGTTTTAATATACTGGATAGATATAGAATCACACTCTAGTCACCCGGGGATAATTCTGGTGATGTGGCCGCATTATCAGTATTTGTGTTCGAGTGCCGAAAGTGGGATATGTATATATTTCCAATTGACTGGTGTGAGAACCAAAATTAGATAGGGCCTACTGTTGTGATTTGGCACCAAAAATGTGATTTTTTGACTATGTATCAAAATTATGAATTTGAAACATTAATCAACTAATTGATTGATGGTTGTGTTGTATGATTATTCATTTAAACCATTATGTGAATGAACGGTAAATTTAGTCAAATTGTATCGAATGTTGAATAAGATTGAAAATTATTTGGAAATGCATGCATGCATGTACATATATATATATATATATATATATATATGTATATATATATATATGTGTGTGTGTGTGTGTGTGAACAGGTCATAACAAGGAGGCTAGAGCAGAGGAATAAAATTGTTTGCCCGACAAATAGGTACATGTTTATCGTATTTCTTGGGGTTTTTGATGATTTTATGAGTCGATTGACTGTTTCTTTTTCTTTTTGGATTGGAGAGGACTGTATGGCAATTTCGGGATTTTCCTGGTGCTCCCGTGCAAGGGAGGTTATGGCGAAATTTTTCAAAAATTTAGGGTATTAGCAAAAATTTTGAAAATTTGAAAAGTTCTTAGAAACTGAAAGGTTGAAGAACTTAAGCCATAATGAAAATAATGAAAGTTGAGTTGATTTGTAAAACAACTTTCAGCTTCGGTCCTTTTCGGGGACCAAAAGTTTTAAATGGGGGAGATGGTAATAACCAGGAAATACGAGGCAATTTAAAAATTTTATTTTGGCAATTTTTATGAATTTTGAATATTTAAAATGAATTATTTTAAATAATAACGACGAGAAATTTATTTTGAATAGAATTAGAACGTATATATTTATTTGAATCATCGTTAGAATATAATTATTTTATTTTAAATATAAAAGGAATTGGAAATGGCGCAGTAGTTTGAAAATTCGATTTCAGATGAATGTACAGGATTCAAAATGAACCGAATTTTAGCAAAACCAAAAATATTAGAATCTATTTGAAAATATCTTTCCAACGAAACCGAAAAATTGGAATTTCATAGCGAGAATAAAAAGTTATGTCCAATTGAAAATTCAGAATAGTCGATGTGGAATTCTGGTCCTTAAAAATGGAAATTTTGCAAATGACCTCGATTTTCGACGAAACCACTTTTGTTGGATCCGGGATGTCAAGTTATTGCTAGATCCCAAAATTCGTAATTTTTCGAATCAATATGTGAGCGTGGCAAAAGAAAACGTGTTTTATCAGCTTTAGTCAATTTCGATCGACCAGAAAATGGCCATTTTTCAAACGGTCTTCAAATTTGACGGAATTTGTTTTGTTAGGACCGTATCATCAATACGAAGCTAGAAAATATTTTTCGGGAATTTTTAGAGTCCGTATGTGGCCCCGGTAAATTGATATGTGCGTTCTAATTCAATATATATATTTATATTTTGATTTGAACGGAAACTGATCGTAACAGCTGAATCAGCTCACGGGACATATCCCATTGTGTTCGGAATCGGGGTTATTAGCTAGAAGCAACATTCGTTGGGTCTCGTTTCGAGTTCGAATAAAAAGTCAACTTTTTATTGAAAATTAAATTAAATAAATTAATTATATAACCCCACACCCCTCTTTCTCTCTCCCCGACCCTCAGTTCAAAAATCAAAAAATTTAAAAAGGAGAAAACCTTCGAACCATGTCACCCCTCCTTTCTTCCCACCGCCGTGCTCCTCCGACGGCGTCGCCGACCTCCGGCGGTCCCCCTTGCTGCGCCCCTTCCCTCTCCATCCCTTTCTCGGTCCTCTCACCTCTTCTCCAATTGGAGGCTCCAACGCCCTAAATCCAATCCTCCACCGCTGCCACCCACCTACGACCACCAACAGCCCGCCGCTACCTGCAACGCCACCTCGACCATCAGCACCCCTCCACAGCGCCCCCTCTCTCCTCCTTTGTTTTTTTTTTAAAAACCCATCCAACCTTAAATCCGAACCCCGCAGCCCTTCACCGCTTGGAGCAGCACCCCTCCTTTTCAGCTTAACCCCCATGATTTTTTATTTTAGTTTTATTTATTCTGGTTAATAAAAATTCGATTTTTATACATATGGTTTTGAATAAAAGGTTTGATTTTTATTTAGATAAATAACACATAAAAGTTTGATTTTTATTTATATGACTCTCATATAAAATTGAGATTTTTATTATCATGAAGGCGAAGTAAAAATATGATTTTTATATGATAGAGAAAATAAAAATATGATTTTTGTTTATGTAGAGTAATAAAAATGTAATTTTTATATATACAGTGAGGTAAAAATATAATTTTTATATATATAGTGAAGTAAAAATATAATTTTTATTATATTACTAACAAGATAAAAATAAATTTTTTATCATGGAAGTAGCGGTGTAAAGGAGTGATTTTTACATATGTGGTAGAGATATAAAAATACGATTTTTATATATATGAAGAAGCGATAAAAATTCGATTTTTATATATATGAAGTGGAAAATAAAAATATGATTTTTATGTACATATAGTGATAATAAAAATGTGATTTTTAATATGAACAGCGTGAAAAGGATGGCATAGGAATTTCGGGCAAATCAAATCGATCAGAAATTCAAAATAGAATGGTGGAGTGTAACCTTAAGATGAGAACTCCTCACTTTTAATTTAATTTCTAGTTTGAAATATATACTAGGATGCAGACGGTGCTTAGCAGCACCCGACACCCGCCGTCCACAGACCATGGATGACTTGTTTGTTTGATTGATGTGTTGTGAAATTTTATTGTGTGATGTGGAATGAATAAATATTTTATAGTTAAAAATATAATTTTTAACGTGTATATAAAATAAATATTTATAAACAAATCGGACGATTTGTTTATGTACACCCATTTGACTGATATTGATTCGGACGATAAATTTTACACATCGCTCAACTGCACAAATAAAAATCTGTGTTTGTTGATTTGAAACCCCACACGGGTGTTGGGATGATATTTGGCATACACTAATCCCAATTATTTAGCTGTATGTCGATCGATTGGTTGACAGACTGTGTTAGCGTTAATTATTTATATTTAATGCTTGTGCAGTTGTGTGGTGCACTCTAGATGATGGTTGATTATTTATCGTTGCTATTATATACATGTGTTGTAGGGAATCCATATAATTAACATTATATGGTAATTGATTGGGCCTCATTCCAATTTGGAAAATAAAGAATATTATAAAAAGAAAATTCATGAGTTGAATAAAATATATATTCATGTGATGAATAAAAGAATATTCATGTGTTTAATAAAAGAAAATTCATGTGTTGAATAAAATATATATTCATGTGTTGAATAAAAGAAAAAAATCATGTGTTGAAGAAAATATTCATTTGTTGAATAGAATAACGAAGTTATTGAAATATATAAAGCCGTGTTGGTTAGATATGCACCATTTTGACGCGAACGATATTTATATCGATTATATTCGTTTTTATAACGAATATAAGAAAGTGATTTCAAAATATAACGTTTTGAAAATATTATCATTTATATATTAATGATATGGAATATTCAATTTTGATCTGAAATTGAATATGAAGTTGAAATCGTTTTGAAAACAAATTTAAAACGATTTATAAAATACGTTTTGAAAGGAAATCGACGTAATATATATAATATATTATATGTATATATATATATATATATATATATATATATGTATATAATGGCCTGAATAAAACGCGCCGCGCTACGGCAGTTTGCGAATTTCGACCATTGACTTCGAATGGACATTACGAGAGATCCGACCATCGGATTCTCCTAAAATCGGAACCGTTGGATTCGTATCGAAAAGAGCTTTCTAACGAATACAAGAAATTAAAAATCTAACGGTTGGATTTGGAATTATGTCCAAATCAAATTTGGAAAAGGTCGCTGTAAGTGCATTTCGATGGCCGTTGATGGAAATCGACTGTACGGGCCTTGATAAAATTATTAAAAATATCAATAATTAGTGTAAAATCATAAGAAATGATTTGGGAAGAATTGGGATGAAAAATTCCAAATTTGAAAAGATAAAAATAGATTTTTATCGAAATGAACTAGTTTTAAACTAGAATTATAATCCCATTTATTTTAAAATTAAATAAAGTGGATTTGAAATGGTTTTGAAAATAACCAGAATTTCCAATATATAAATTGGAAATGGATTTGAATCGAAATTATCTTCGGAATATTTCGATATTGAATTTCGTGATTATACAAATATTCTTATGGAAATTTGAAAGATATATTAATATCGTTATTTCCAATACGATATTTGTTGGTTGTAGTATTTGATATTGAATATAAGCCGATATATTTTCTATTCAGAGCCTTGTATTTAATATCAAATGGGATTTGAGTTTGTCGTGAATGGTGTCTTCATTAACACTGTTCTTAAACCCAGTTGGGAAAAAGATTAAATCTTTTTATTTAGATTTAATGAAGTATACCAATTAAATGGTATTTAATTGGAATTGAATTTGAATTGGTTTTTTGGGTTTATCGTGAACAGTGTTTTAAATAACACTTGTTCTTTAACCCGATAATTAATGGAATGTGAATTGGGTTTATCGTGAACTGTGTTTTAATGACATTCGTTCTTTAACCCGATTTACAGTGAAATGGGATTTGTAAATCTTTTTAATAAGATTTAAAGGAGATTTTCCAAAGTAAAGTTTTCCAATTTAATAAAATAAATTGGAATGGAATGGAATTCGATTTGGTAATAATCGAAGTGAATTTCTGTGGAGGAAGACTGCTAATATATCTGGAATTTAAAAGGCGTTGCCGTTATTCCATTTATATTATTAGTCGGATATGGAAGTTTATATCGATTATATATATCGATTTGTTTCCATGAAGATTCCATCATAAATGGAATGTGATTTTGGGCTGTCGTGAATGGTATCTTTAATAATACTGTTCTTAGACCCAAAGGAGTTAAGAAAATCAAAAACTAACTGGAGGTTAGTTAAGTTGAATGGTTTCTTGGGTATTGATCTGATGCTGGTTTCGGCCTTCGGGGTTAATACTTAGGGAATTGTTCACTTGCTGATTTATGGTTAAAGGCTGATGGAATGGAATGTGATTTTGGGTTTATAGTGAACCGTGTTTTAAATGACATTGGTTCTTTAACCCAGTTAAAGACAGGATATGATTTCCCAAGTTAAACAATCATTAATATTGATTTTTGGGAAGATTAAAACCAAGTGGAGTTTTAATGAATCTTTAATTAGATTGAAATTATCGAGAATGGAGTATCACCAGTTTTGCTCCAAGCGATAGTTAAATCTTTAATTAGATTTGAACGTGAAATGGTAATTGAATTTACCAATAACACCGTGGTGTTAGATATGAAGTATGACCAGTTTCACTTCATGGGATGAATAGGTTGGAGTTAGGAAATTTAACAAGTGATTACTTCGGTAAGGTTCGCTAATCCCGACTAGTTTGGATAAACCATAAATTGGTTTGAATTGATATTCAAAAGAAGATTAAAGAATAAATTTAAAGTATTTATCTTTGATAAAATTAATGGGAACCTTTCCCAAAGTATAAGAATATTTGAATAAAAGAATATTCTGAATTGGAATGAGGCGTATGTTGTGTTTGTGTAACACTTGTTTATTATATACGCGAGTCATTCAGAAAGACCGGGTTTATCCCATTCTGAATAACTGATTCGACGATGTGTCGAGGATGAAGACGGTGGTCGAAGACCGGAGGTCTTCACATCGTTTGGATAATTACTGATGATCTCGATTGGGCTGTACACCCAAGAGGAGGGAATCAGTTGGTGATCGTCCAGACGTACTTGGAGATCGATGGATATGCGAGGTACAAGGTGTCTCCGGTTTCGTTCAGACCCAGAACGGACTTGTAAATGGACTGTGTGTCTGACATTGGATATCATTCTGTGTGATTGATGGATATCGGTTGCATGGAGTGGTTTGCCTGTGCGGCATGCTAAGATGCAAATGATCAAGGCTTCTGTTGAAAAGCAGAGTCTTGTGGTTGATGATCAAAGCACCGCCTGTGTGTCACAGCTTTGTGTAGCGTTAATTCGCGAGCCTCACACCCCGGTGTGAACCAGAAATGGGAGAAGGACATTAGGGAGGGCATGCCTTTCCTTCTAGCTAGGGTGGTGTCAGTGACCTACCATCCGTGACATTTATATTATTTTCACCCGTGTGGTTATTGGATTGCAGGGCGCCTCAGATATATCCGTGACTATGTGGAGCTGATCGTATCATAGGACTCATTTACGCCCCAAAGGGCGGGGAAACGCAGTGTTCAGGCATTTTAATCCACATCGAGTGGACCGGCCCTGACGATCCAAAGGTCACTCGAGCTCTGACCTGAGGGGCGGGCTAGAGCATCTCGAATTCGGTGAGGACGATCCCTTGCCTCGGTTCACAGATGGAAATCCAACTTCCAATACATGACGTTTGCAGTTTTGATTGTAGAGCCTAGTATTGGCGACATGGTATATGGTACCCATGCCACCTAGGATTGATACATAGATATTTGAAGTTGTTTTATACACTATGCACTTATAATAGTATCAAATGATTTGTTTTTAACGTACCAAGCATGTTTGGCTATTATAAGGGAAAACCCTATCCTCCGGCTTGCGTTGCATTGTGTGATAGGACCTGGGTCTTATAATAGCTTCATTTTCCCAAAAAGCATTGCGCTGTTTTGATATATGCACTGGTATTCTTGGGAGGAAACCCGTTCCGTGTTATACGGCGTGGTCCCTTGATATAGCTGATTTAAAGTAAAGTTTTAAATAACTGTTTTAGTTCTCACACCAGTCACATGACTGACCTGGAGTTTATTGTTTGAACCTAAACTCTGGGTGCCCTTATTTTCGACACGGGCAGCTAGTAGTTTTGGTTTTGCAGATTTATATTCACAGGATCCTGGTTTACAGCTGGAATGATATCCGGAAAGCTTTGTATCTGTATATCTCCTTCAGTTGTGTTTTGTATTATTTTCCGCTGCTATGTAATGAATTGTAATCTCTGATATTTTTCTGTTGTATTATAATTATTCATACTCTGTATATTCTTGTATTTTGATGGAATTGTTGTAATAAACAATGAAATGTTCTTCTATTTGTGTCCTAACGTGGCTTGTTCTCAACTCAATCTATGCTTTCCTTCACGGGGAAGTTCTAGTCGTAACATATACCTTGTTGATAATGCAAAATCTGTAGCTCTACCCGCTAGACACATGGCTCCAAGGGAGAGAAAAGAGCTCAGCAAGCAAGTCAAATAGTTGCTCGAAAAAGGGTTTATAAGGCGGAGTATTTCTGAATGGGGTGCTCCAGTAGTATTCGCAAACAAAGCGGATGGTTCACTTCGCCTATGCGTTGATTATAGAGAGCTAAACAAGCTGACCAAGAAAAATAGGCACCCACTTCCAAGAATCGATGACTTGTTTGATCAGCTTGTAGGTGCGTCGGTTTTCTCCCATCTAGATCTGGCCACTGGGTCTCATCAGCTAAGAGTGGCTGAAGACAGCATTGATAAGACCGCATTCAAAACCCCAGATGGTTCCTTCGAATGGCTTGTCATGCCTTTCGGCTTGATAAATGCACCCGCTTACTTCGTTGACTTGATGAGCAGGGTGTTCAGGGAGTTCCTTAATAAGTTTATGGTGGTCTTCGTAGATGACATTTTGATTTTCTCGAAGAATGAAAAAGAGCATGCTTTGCATTTAAGGGAAGTCATGGATACTCTTCGTGCACATCAGCTGAAAGCCAAATTCTCCAAATGCAATTTCTGGAGAGAAGAAGTGAGGTTTCTTGGACATGTGGTGTCCAAAGAGGGGTTAGCTGTGGACCCCGCAAAAGTAGTTGCGGTGCAAGATTGGAAGGTTTCACGAAATGCAACCGAAGTCTGAAGCTTTCTCGGGCTAGCGGGCTTTTACTGAAAGTTCATTAAAAACTTTGCAAAAATCTCAGCCCCGCTCACAAGGTTGACAAAGAAGAACCTAACTTTTGCTTGGGATTTGGATTGCGATATTGCTTTCCAACGTTTGAAAAGGGCTCTAACAGCAGCCCCAGTCCTGACATTGCCCGATGGGAGCAAAATGTTTACCATATACACAGAGCATGCGGTACAGGGTTGGGCGCTGTCTTGATGCAAGAAGGCAAGATAGTTTGTTATGGGGGAAGGCAATTGAAAGTACATGAGAAGAACTACCCAACTCATGATTTGGAGCTAGCTGCCATTGTTTTTGCTCTAAAGTCATGGCGTCATTACCTACTAGGAGAAAGGTTTGAATTGTTTACTGACCATAAATCATTAAAGTACCTTTTCTCACAGAAAGACCTTAACTTAAGACAACAAAGGTGGATGGAATTTCTGGCCTCATATGATTTTGAGATTTCCTATACCCCTGGCAAGGGTAATGTGGTAGCAGACGCCTTAAGTAGGAAGAAGCTGACCTTAAGACCTCTCTTTATAGAAAGGAAAAGCTTGGAGTACATAGCAAACTTTAACTTTAGACCCTCCTCTAAAATTGTACCTGGTCTGTTAGCATTGCTAGAGGTGCGGCCTACTCTTTTGGACTCAATAGGAACCGTGCAATGAGAAGACCCTCAGCTAGTTGATGTGATGGATAAGCTAGTTAGCGGTGAGACTTCTAGTCATCTCAATAGATACTCCATCAATGATAAGGGTTTGTTAAGACGGGATGGAAGGCTATGCGTCCCACAACCAAGGAATTTAGTGAAGACGGTTCTCGAAGAAGCACACCATTCTACGCTGACCATACACCCAGGCGGAGACAAGATGTACAAAGATATATAAAGGGTTTTCTTTTGGAATGGCATGAAGAGGGATGTAGCCGAGTTCGTCACTAAGTGCTTGATATGCCAGCAAGTCAAAGCGGAGCAGAAGAAGCATGGTGGTCTGCTTCATCCTCTAGAGGTCCCAAAGGGGAAGTGGGATAGTATTTCGATGGACTTTGTTGATGGGTTGTCTAGGTCAAGAAGGGGCAATACCATTATTTAGGTAATAGTGGACAGGCTCACTAAAAGCGCTCACTTTTTACCTGTTAAGAGTAGAAGGATTGCCTAGTCCCTAGCATCCATTTACCTTAAAGAGATAGTTCGACTCCATGGGATACCCTCCAGCATAGTGAGCGATCGAGATCCTATCTTTACGAGCGAGATTTGGAAAAGATTGCAAGAGGCTGTAGGCACATAATTATGCTTAAGCACAGCCTATCACCCCCAAACCGATGGTCAGACGAAAAGAGTGAACAGAGTATTGGAAGACCTCTTGAGATTCTGCATTCTTGACTTTGGAGGGACATGGGAGGATCATCCTCCTTTGGTGGAATTCGCTTACAACAATAGCTACCAAGCCACCATAGGCATGGCGCCCTTTGAAGCTTTATATTGAAGACCATGCCGATCACCAACTTGTTGTTGGGAGTCTACAGACAAGCTCATACTTAGGCTAGACATGATTAGAGAAAACTCAGAAAAGGTGGACTTGATAAGAAGACGGATGAAGGCTGCATAAGATAGACAGAAGTCCTACGCAGACAAAAGAAGAACCGACCTTGATTTTGACGTTGGAGATAAGGTGTTCCTTAAAGTATCTCCTTTGAGGAATGTCATTCGCTTTGGGTCCGTAGGAAAGCTAGCACCAAGATTTGTAGGACCATTTCCTATCATTGAAAGGATTGGGACGATAGCTTACAGAGTAGAGCTACCTGAAAGACTGGCTGGAGTTCATAATGTTTTTCATGTTTCGAAACTACGAAAGTGCTTACATGAGTCTGCGGAAGTGGTGCAGCCAAGTATACTAGAGGAAGTAGAAGTGGAACAAGAAGCGACTGTGAGAAGAGTTCCAACTCGTATCTTGGGTACGGAAGTCAAAAAGCTATGCAACCGTGAGGTCAAGCATGTTAAAGTTCAATGGAGTGACGCTGAGGAAGACGCGACTTGGGAAACTGAGAGGAAAATATGTGCAGCCTACCCTTTTCTTTTTTAGGGTACCTCCTTGATCTCTTTTTCCATAAGTTTATTCATGCTTATATCTATCTTTTAAGTATAACTCCTCGGTCCTATTCTTTATCCTTAGGTATAAACCAATGGATGTAAACATGTATTTGAAACATGTTATGATTGATGGTTGCGAGTGGTTGCAAGTGGTTGCTCGTGGATGCTTGTACATACACATTAGGCACTAGATCGGCTCAATCACTTTCATATTGCATATAAATGTGTGTGCATATTTAATTTAATGGATGCATAATGGTTGTGTTATCATATGGATGCTGCATTTTGATGAATGGTTGTGCACACATGTAGAAGTAATATGTATCGTTAGGATTCTTTCGCATACATAATGGACGCATGGCACTATCATGATTTGCATTAAGGAGGTCAACTGAATCAGTGGACCGCCTGATTTTGCATTGGATAACATATACACACATTTTTGCATATGTTCATATGGCATTAGAAATCTTGTAAGGACAATGGATGCCTGTGTTTGATGGTTGATTAGATGGATGATTGGATGTTAGGATATACATTCTACTTAACTTGGAGATTTCGGGGGCGAAATCCTTTAAGGCGGGGAGAATGTGACACCCTGAATTTTCTGTGACTATTAAAAGAACGAATCTAGGAATACTTAATTGTTAAAGTGAGAATTAAGGGAAATGGTTAAGCCATTGCGTTCGTCTCGAAATTCTGCTTGGAATAGAGTCCAAGTTTTCATAAATCGGACTTCGTATGAGGAAGTTATGGCCCTCGGAAGTTTCAGGAATTTTATATAAATTAAAACAGTTCAGAATAAAAATTTGAAGTTCAAAATTCAAACAGGGAAGCAGGCTGGGTGGGATTTCTCCCGCCCAAGGCCAGGTCGACCAGTGGGTCGACCTCCCATATATAGGTCGAGCAGGGGGTCGACCTAGGAGTCATCCTGGGGGTTGACCTACCCCCCGGGCAGATCTGGAATTTGGCGATCCTGACTTGTTGCTGAGACTTACCTGACCCGTTGCTGAGTCACTAGGGCAGAGGTGGAATTGTAGATAACTCTATCTAGTCTAGACAGTTGGGATCACTCCTATGATAATCTAACGGCTTAGGTTGATTTAAACTTCTATATAAGCACGTATAGACTCAAACCCTAAACCTAAACTAAATTAGTCTCTTGGCCACCATGCTGCTGTTAGAATAGTTCTTCTTCCTAAAGCTTAGGGATTGGCAAATCAGAATTCTAATACAAACGACGAACGGATTATTCTCTTCTCTAATCCGTCTTTGTGAGTACAATTTCTTTCACAAAATAATTAATAAATTAATTATAATGAGTTATAACTTGGATTATGAGAACATGTATGTTGAATCACGTGATGTTATTTAACTTTGTTAACGTCTGTTAGTGAACATATGACAGTTTTGTTATCTTATGTTGGTAGATCTATTTCATATGTCCAATTACATATGTTTAACTTGATTCATTTTATGACATCAGTTTATATGCAAGTTTGGGATGTTAAATCATATGCTAGTTTGTAGGTGAATCTTATGCAGGTTTGTTTTTACATATGCTAGTTTGTATGTGAATCTTATGCAAGTCTGTATGCGAATTATACACAAGTTTATATGTGAATCAAGTATATACATATGCTAGTTTATATGCAAAAACATGTGATATTAGTTTACATGTTTAAATTCATATGCAATTTTGTAGGAATCCATATGCAAGTTTGGGTGAAAACTATATTCCATATATGCAAGTTTAAGTGAAACCCATATTCATATATGCAAGTTCACAATTTCATGTTTAGATCTATATTTAGATCCATGGTAGTTTATGCAAATTTATGTTCTATATGTTCATTGCCTGTGACGGCCTGGAATTTCGCTCGATCTGAATCAGTCGTTAAACCGATTTAGACCGTTCGAAACCCCTGATCGTTTGAGAACAAGACAAATCAGAACGCAGACAAAACAACATTTCATTGTTATTACAACAATTCCATCAGAATACAAGAATATACAGAGTATAAATGAATAATTACATTCGATAAATATCAGAGATTACAATAAATTACATAGCAGCGGAAAATAATATAAAGCACAACTGAAGGTGATATACGGATACAGAGCTTTCCGGATATCATTCCAGCTGTAAACCAGGATCCTGTGAATATAAATCTGCAAAACCAAAACTACTAGCTGCCCGTGCGGAAAATAGGGGCACCCAGAGTTTAGGTTAAAACAATAAACTCCAGGTCAGTCATGTGACTGGTGTGAGAACTAAAACAGTTATTTAAAACTTTACTTTAAAAGAGAGTAATTCAAGGGACCACGCCATATAACACGGAACGGGTTTCCTCCCAAGAATACCAGTGCATATCAATAAACAACGCAATGCTTTTTCGAAAAATGAAGCTATTATAAGACCCAGGTCCCATCACACAATGCAACGCAAGCCGGAGGATAGGGTTTTACCTTATAACAGCCAAACATGCTTGATACGTTTAAAACAAATCATTTGATACTATAATAAGTGTATAGTGTCAAAACAATTTCAATCATAAATATAAATCATAGACGGCATGAGTGCCCCATCCCACTATGTCGCCATACTAGGCTCTACAAATAAAGCCGAAATACACGTATTGGAAATTGGATTTCCGTCATGAGTCGAGGCAAGGGGCAAGCTCCTCTCCGCGTTCGAGACACTCTAGCAAATGTCTCAGGACTACACACTCTGGGCAATCCTGGGATCCTCCAAGGCCGGTCCTCACTTACGTTAGAGGATTAATTATGCCTGAACACACGTTTCCCGGTCCTTACAGACCTATAATCGAGGCGCCTCGCATCCAACAACCACATAGGTGAAAAGTATATAAATGTCAGGGCCGGTAAGTCACTGACACCACCATAGCTAGATAGAAACGTCGTGCACTCCTTGGGTCCTCATCCCGTTTTTAACTCATACCGTGGTGTGAGGCTCGCGAATCCACGTTATACACAAAGCTGCCACGTAGGCTGCTTTGATCATCAACCACAAGACTTTGCTTTTCAACAGAAGCCTTGATCATTGCATCTTAGCGTGCCACATAGGCAATTCATGCCATGCGACTGATGTCCATTGATATACAACCTCTGAGCTCGTACGTCTCAGAGAAGGGCGTTAAGCAAAAGAATAAATTCTCCGCCGCCAAACAGATGTATATTTAATAGAAATCAATCAACACAGAATAAAATCCAATGTCAGACACACAATCCATCTACAAGTCCGTTCTGGGTCTGAACGAAACCGGAGGCACTTTCCTCGCATATCCATCCATCTCCAAGTACATCTGGACGATCACTAACTGATTCCCTCATCTTGGGTGTACAGCCCAATCAAGATCATCAGTAATCACCCAAACGATGTGAAGACTTCCGGTCTTCCACCACCGTCTTCGTCTTCGACATATCGTCGAATTGGTTATTCAGAATGGGTATAAACCCGGTTTTTCTGAACAACCCGCGTATATTAAAACAAATGTTACACAAACACAACATACGCCTCATTCCAATTCATTAGTCACTAACCGTAAATCAACAAGAGAACAATTTCCCAAATATTAACCCCGAAGGCCGAAACCAACATCAGATCAATACCCGGGAAACCATTCTTCTTAGCCAACCTACAACTAGTTTCTAAATTCCACATTCTTAGGGAAAGGTTCCCATTAATTTTATCCAAGATAAATTCTTTAAAATTTATCCTGTACTCTTCCTTTGGATGTCATTTAAAACCAAATTATGGTTTTTCCAACTAGTCGAGATTAGCGAACCACACCGAAGTAATTATTTATTTTATTTCCCAATCCCAACCTATTCATCCCATGAAGCAAAACTGGTAATACTCCATATCTAATACTATGGTGTTATCGATAAAATAAATTACCATTTCACGTTCAAATCTAATTAAAGATTTAACTATCGCTTTGGAGCAAAACTGGTGATACTCCCTTCTCGCTCGTTTTCTGAATTTGATAATTTAGATTGTAAATTCACATTTCAATCTAATTGCAGATTCGTTAAAACTCCTTTTATTGGGTTAAAGAACTAGGTGTTATTTAAAACACAGTTCACGACAAACCCAAATCACATTCTATTTATTATCGGGTTAAAGAGCTAGTGTTATTTAAAACACAGTTCACGATAAACCCATTTCAAATCCAATCAAATATATTAGAAATTCTGATTATTTAAAACCCCTTTTTTTTTGATCTAATTTATTTATTTAAAATAATTGGGTTTTAAATTTAGTTCAAAACTAGTTCATTTTGATAAAAATCTATTTTTATCTTTTCAAATAGGGAGTTTTTCATCCCAAATTTTCCCAAATCATTTCTTATGATTTTACACAAATTATTACTATTTTTAATAATTTTATTAAGGTCCGTACAATCGATTTCCAACAATGGCCATCGAAATGCACTTATAGCGACCTTTTTCAAATTTGATTTGGACGTATCTCCAAATCCAACTGTTGGATTTTGAATTTCTAATATTCGCTAGAAAGCTCTTTTCGATACGAACCCAACGGTTCCGGTTTTAGGAGAATCCGACGGTCGGATCTCCCGTAATGTCCGTTTGAAATAAATGGTCGAAATTCACGAACTGCCGCGGCGCGGCGCGTTCTATTCAGGCCATTATATTATATATATAATATATATTTCGTCGATTACTATTTAAAACGAATTATATAAATAGTTTTAAATTCGTTTCAAAAACAATTTCAACTTCGATTTCAATCCAAAGCAAAATTGAATTCTTCTTTATAAATTCGTTTTAAAATTCATTTCTATTCAATTCAAATTTCAATTCAATTTGAATTCATTTCAATTCGCTTTCAATTCAATTTGAATTCGTTTTCAATTCAATTCAATCCCAAAGTCGTTTTCTATTCGATTCAATTCAAATTGGTTTTCTATTCGAATCAAATTCGTTATATATTCAATTGAAATCAAATTCGTTTTCTATTCAATTCATTTCGAAATCGTTATAAATTCAATTCATTTCGAAATCGTTTTCAATTTAATTCATTTCGAAATCGTTTCATATTCAATTCATTTCGAAATCGTTTTCAATTTAATTCATTTCGAAATCGTTTCATATTCAATTCATTTCGAAATCGTTTTCAATTTAATTCATTTCAAAATCGTTTTCTATTCAATTTATTCAAATTTCATTTCAAAATATTCGATTTCGAAATGACTTTTCAATATCATTTTTAAAATGAATAAAACCGATATAAGTATCGTTCACGTCAAAATGGTGTCAATCTAATCAACACGGCTTAATGTATTTCTATTTTCAAATATTCTATTTCAAATATTTCCTATTATCAAAATATTTGTTATTATCAAAATATTTCGTTCAACACATGACTAATCTCAACGGATGAGTACAGTCAACACATGAACCTTTATTTTATATTATAAAGATGTAAATTTTATTATTAAAATATTTCGTTCAACACATGAATAATCTCAACGGATGAGTACAGTCAACACATGAACCTTTATTTTATAATATTCTTTATTTTCTAAATTGGAATGAGGCCCAATCAATTACCATATAAAGTTAATTATATGGATTTTCATACAACACATGTATATAATAGCATTGAAAAATAATCAACCATCAACCAAAGTGCACTACACTGTATAAGCATCAAATATAGTTATCTAACGCTTATAACAGCCTGTCAATCAATCGATCGACATATTTAATCAATCGGGATGAGTGAACTTCAAATTTCATCCCAACACCCATGTGGGGTTTCAAACAATCAAACACAGATTTTATTTGTGCAGTTAGGCGATGTGTAAAATTTATCGACCCAATCAATGTCCTTCAAATAGGTGTACATAAACAAACCGTCCGGTTTGTAAATGAATATTTATTTATTCACATTCACTATATTCATATTCACGTTAAAAATTATATTTTTAACGATAAAACATTTTATTTTAACATATGAATTTCTATTCAGTTCATTCTTTAAATAAAATGATATTTCTATTTTTCTAACTTATTTTAGAAAATTTCGGCGGCATAACGGCACGATACTAGAAACGGGACGAGGCCTAGCCTTATCCCCGGACTAGTGAAGGACCACGCCATTCACACATCAATCAAATCCATTCATTTCACCCAACAATTCAATTTCAATCAAATAATCTAACTAATTTTTGCAATCAATCAAACAAGTCCATGGTCTGTGGACGATTGTGTCGGGTGCTACTAAGCACCGTCTGCATCCTAGTATATAAATATAACTAGAAAAGAAAATTGAAGAGTGAGAAATTCTCACAAATAGCTATCCTAGCTCCACGGCACTTCATTGATAGAAATCTTCATCGCTATCGCATCTTCGTCATCTTCGTTGCCCGTAGCCACTACATATATAAAAATCACACATTTTTATATTTGCTGATGTCTTTAAAATAAAAATCATATTTTTATAATCGCTTCCTACATCTAAAAATCGAATTTCTATTACGTTATTCAATATATAAAAATCGAATTTTTTACTTTGTTATATAGATAAAAATTATATTTTTATCACGCTATTTTCCATATAAAGATTTCGCCTTTTCTAAAATAAAGATTTCGCCTTTATAAAAACATAGACTTCGCCTTTTCAAATTTAAAGATTTCATCTTTATAAAAATCTCATTTTTATTTTTCTACACATATAAAGATGATATTTTTAATATTCCTATCATGTAAAAATTATATTTTTAATTCTCTACCTAACCAAAAATCATATTTTTACATCTTCTATATAGTAAAGATTATATTTTTAATACTTTAAAAATAAAAAATCATATTTTTATTCTTAAAAATCGCTTCTTTATATTTCTAAAGATCACTCCTTCACTATGATAAAAATTTCATTTTTACTATGATAAAAATTCCATTTTTATCACATTAAAACCCTATTTACTCTAGCAAAATCCTAATGTTATTTACCTTGGGGAAAAAGAATTTAAACAACAATTTTATCTTAAAGCAAATAAAAATAAGAAGGACGCACCACTGGTCAGAGGGGGAAATGGCACGTCGGAGTTCGTCTGAGGAGGGCGCAGCAGGTGGTCGGGCTCGGCAGAGGAGGACGGCGCGGTGGTTGGGTTCCTGGCGACATCGGTTTAGCTGGAGGAGGGCGTCGAGAGAGGGGAGGGGAAGGGAGGTGGGGGTGGCGCGCCTTGGACGCCGGCGGCGGTGGTCTCGGGGAGGTAGCCTCCGGCGGCGGCGCTTTGGGCAGGGGCGACGGGTTTAGTTAGGGTTTTTTTTTTTTCGAATGATTCTCAGATGAATCGGGGGGGCCAGAGGGTAATAGGGGAGAGAAAGTTCTTTTATTTATTTATTTATTTACTTATTTTATTTTCTAAAAAGTTGACTTTTACACACGACCTCTAAACGAGGCCCACCGCCTATCGTCCACAGCGTTTTACCCCCATTCCGAACACAATGGGATATGTATCGTAGGCTGATTTGATCGTTTCGATTAGTTTCTATTGAATTTACATTTAAATCACTATATTGAATTTTAAACGTACATTTCAATTTACCAGGGTCACGTACGAACTCTATAAATTGCAGAAAATTATTTTCTAGCTTCGTATTGTCGATACGGTCCTAACAAAACTAGTTTCGTCGAATTCTGAGACCGTTGGAAAAATGGTCATTTTCCAGTCGATTAAAATCAACTAAAACTGGTCAAACGCGTTTTCCTATGCCACGCTCACATATTGATTCGAAAAATTATGAAATATGAAATCTAGCAATAACTTAACACTGCGGATCGAACAAAAAGGGTTTCGTCGAAATCCGAGGTCGTCTGCAAAATTTCCATTTTTAAGGGCCTGAATTCCATAGCGACTATTCAGAATTTTCAACTGGACATATCTTTTGATTCCCGCTATGAAATTTTGATTTTCCGGATTCGTTGGAAAGATATCATCAATTAGATCCGATTATTTTTGGTTTCACTAAAATCCGGATTGTTTTGCACCCGGTACATTCAATTGAAGTTTGAAATCGAATTATCGAACTACCGCGCCATTTTCAATTCTATTTATAATTATATATAATTATTTATATTCTAACGGCGACGTATATAATATATACGTTCAAATTATATTCAAAATAAATTTCTCGTCGATATTATTTAAAATAATCTATTTTAAATGTTCAAAATTCGCTAAAATTGCCAAAATAAAAATTTTAAACTAGTTCAGATTTTGCGGGTTATTACAATCTCCCCCACTTAAAACTTTTCGTCCCCGAAAAGGAACAAATTCGAAAGTGGTTTGATCAATCAACTCTATGTTCGATCTGGCTTCCATTCTCCAACTTTTCAGTTTCTGAGAATTTTCAAATTTTCAAAAATTTGGCTAACACCCTAAATTTTCGAAAAATTTCGCCATAACCTCCCCTGCACCGGGAGCATCGGGGAATTTCAAATAGCTTCCCCGGTCCTTCTAATCTCAAAAAAGAAAAAGAAAAGGCCAAGCGGCTAGCCAATAGGCTCATAAAATCATCATCACCCAAACAAAACAGTAAATTATGTAGTAAACATGTACCTATTTGTCGGGCAAACAAATTTTATTCTCTGCTCTAGCCTCCTTGCTATGACCTGTTCAATGTAAGTATATGTATATGCAAGCAAATGCGACCAATTATCAATACAATTCAATATTTGGTTCAATTAGGCATAATGGTTCAAAATTAGCAAACAATTAGGCAAACAACACAAACATCAATCAATTAGTGAATTAGAGTTTCAAATTCATAATTTTGATACATATACAGAAAATCTTGTTTTTGATGCCAATTCACAACAATGTGCTCTAACTATAAAAGTTTTGGTTCTCACACCAGTCTAATGGAAATATATCGATATCACACCTTCGTTACTCGAACATGAATACTAATGACGACTAGTCAATCATCAGAATCATCTTCGGGCCACTAGAGTATGATTCTATATCTATCCAATATATTAAAACTTCGAATATACGTTCATGACGCGTATACGCGAAATCTTTATATACTAGATTGTCCATATTCAAAAATAAATAAATATTCAAATACGTTTTAAAATGGTTTAATATTTCAAAACAAAATGGTTTTCATTTGGAAAATATACTCTTCACACTCGTTCTAGGATACTACTGATCCTATCTCTAACGAGTCAATCTAATTGGATATTACTAATCCAATATCTGATGAATTCTTTCGTATGGTTCTAATGTGTCTTGTTCTCGAGCTCTGTAAACCAAAGCTCTGATACCAAAATGTGACGGCCTGGAATTTCGCTCGATCTGAATCAGTCGTTAAACCGATTTAGACCGTTCGAAACCCCTGATCGTTTGAGAACAAGACAAATCAGAACGCAGACAAAAGAACATTTCATTGTTATTACAACAGTTCCATCAGAATACAAGAATATACAGAGTATAAATGAATAAATTACATTCGATAAATATCAGAGATTACAATAAATTACATAGCAGCGGAAAATAATATAAAGCACAACTGAAGGTGATATACGGATACAGAGCTTTCCGGATATCATTCCAGCTGTAAACCAGGATCCTGTGAATATAAATCTGCAAAACCAAAACTACTAGCTACCCGTGAGGAAAATAGGGGCACCCAGAGTTTAGGTTAAAACAATAAACTCCAGGTCAGTCATGTGACTGGTGTGAGAACTAAAACAGTTATTTAAAACTTTACTTTAAAAGAGAGTAATTCAAGGGACCACGCCGTATAACACGGAACGGGCTTCCTCCCAAGAATACCAGTGCATATCAATAAACAACACAATGCTTTTTCGAAAAATGAAGCTATTATAAGACCCAGGTCCCATCACACAATGCAACGCAAGCCGGAGGATAGGGTTTTACCTTATAACAGCCAAACATGCTTGATACGTTTAAAACAAATCATTTGATACTATAATAAGTGTATAGTGTCAAAACAATTTCAATCATAAATATAAATCATAGACGGCATGAGGGCCCCATCCCACTATGTCGCCATACTAGGCTCTACAAATAAAGCCGAAATACACGTATTGGAAATTGGATTTCCGTCATGAGTCGAGGCAAGGGGCAAGCTCCTCTCCGCGTTCGAGACACTCTAGCAAATGTCTCAGGACTACACACTCTGGGCAATCCTGGGATCCTCCAAGGCCGGTCCTCACTTACGTTAGAGGATTAATTATGCCTGAACACACGTTTCCCGGTCCTTACAGACCTATAATCGAGGCGCCTCGCATCCAACAACCACATAGGTGAAAAGTATATAAATGTCAGGGCTGGTAAGTCACTGACACCACCATAGCTAGAAAGAAACGTCGTGCACTCCTTGGGTCCTCATCCCGTTTTTAACTCATACCGAGGTGTGAGGCTCGCGAATCCACGTTATACACAAAGCTGCCACGTAGGCGTGCTTTGATCATCAACCACAAGACTTTGCTTTTCAATAGAAGCATTGATCATTGCATCTTAGCGTGCCACATAGGCAATTCATGCCATGCGACTGATGTCCATTGATATACAACCTCTGAGCTCGTACGTCTCAGAGAAGGGCGTTAAGCAAAAGAATAAATTCTCCGCCGCCAAACAGATGTATATTTAATAGAAATTAATCAACACAGAATAAAATCCAATGTCAGACACACAATCCATCTACAAGTCCGTTCTGGGTCTGAACGAAACCGGAGGCACTTTCCTCGCATATCCATCCATCTCCAAGTACATCTGGACGATCACTAACTGATTCCCTCATCTTGGGTGTACAGCCCAATCAAGATCATCAGTAATCACCCAAACGATGTGAAGACTTCCGGTCTTCCACCACCGTCTTCGTCTTCGACATATCGTCGAATTGGTTATTCAGAATGGGTATAAACCCGGTTTTTCCGAACAACCCGCGTATATTAAAACAAATGTTACACAAACACAACATACGCCTCATTCCAATTCATTAGTCACTAACCGTAAATCAACAAGAGAACAATTTCCCAAATATTAACCCCGAAGGCCGAAACCAACATCAGATCAATACCCAGGAAACCATTCTTCTTAGCCAACCTACAACTAGTTTCTAAATTCCACATTCTTAGGGAAAGGTTCCCATTAATTTTATCCAAGATAAATTCTTTAAAATTTATCCTGAACTCTTCCTTTGGATGTCATTTAAAACCAAATTATGGTTTTTCCAACTAGTCGAGATTAGCGAACCACACCGAAGTAATTATTTATTTTATTTCCCAATCCCAACCTATTCATCCCATGAAGCAAAACTGGTAATACTCCATATCTAATACTATGGTGTTATCGATAAAATAAATTACCATTTCACGTTCAAATCTAATTAAAGATTTAACTATCGCTTTGGAGCAAAACTGGTGATACTCCCTTCTCGCTCGTTTTCTGAATTTGATAATTTAGATTGTAAATTCACATTTCAATCTAATTGCAGATTCGTTAAAACTCCTTTTATTGGGTTAAAGAACTAAGTGTTATTTAAAACACAGTTCATGACAAACCCAAATCACATTCTATTTATTATCGGGTTAAAGAGCTAGTGTTATTTAAAACACAGTTCACGATAAACCCATTTCAAATCCAATCAAATATATTAGAAATTCTGATTATTTAAAACCCCTTTTTTTTGATCTAATTTATTTATTTAAAATAATTGGGTTTTAAATTTAGTTCAAAACTAGTTCATTTTGATAAAAATCTATTTTTATCTTTTCAAATATGGAGTTTTTCAGCCCAAATTTTCCCAAATCATTTCTTATGATTTTACACAAATTATTACTATTTTTAATAATTTTATTAAGGTCCGTACAATCGATTTCCAACAATGGCCATCGAACTGCACTTATAGCGACCTTTTTCAAATTTGATTTGGACGTATCTCCAAATCCAACCATTGGATTTTGAATTTCTAATATTCGCTAGAAAGCTCTTTTCGATACGAACCCAACGGTTCCGGTTTTAGGAGAATCCGACGGTCGGATCTCCCGTAATGTCCGTTTGAAATAAATGGTCGAAATTCACGAACTGCCGCAGCGCGACGCGTTCTATTCAGGCCATTATATTATATATATAATATATATATAATATATATTTCGTCGATTACTATTTAAAACGAATTATATAAATAGTTTTAAATTCGTTTCAAAAACAATTTCAACTTCCATTTCAATCCAAAGCAAAATTGAATTCTTCTTTATAAATTCGTTTTAAAATTCATTTCTATTCAATTCAAATTTCAATTCAATTTGAATTCATTTCAATTCGCTTTCAATTCAATTTGAATTCGTTTTCAATTCAATTCAATCCCAAAGTCGTTTTCTATTCGATTCAATTGAAATTGGTTTTCTATTCGAATCAAATTCGTTATATATTCAATTGAAATCAAATTCGTTTTCTATTCAATTCATTTCGAAATCGTTATAAATTCAATTCTTTTCGAAATCGTTTTCAATTTAATTCATTTCGAAATCGTTTCATATTCAATTCATTTCGAAATCGTTTTCAATTTAATTCATTTCGAAATCGTTTCATATTCAATTCATTTCGAAATCGTTTTCAATTTAATTCATTTCGAAATCGTTTTCTATTCAATTTATTCAAATTTCATTTCAAAATATTCGATTTCGAAATGATTTTCAATATCATTTTTAAAATGAATAAAACCGATATAAGTATCGTTCACGTCAAAATGGCGTCAATCTAATCAACACGGCTTAATGTATTTCTATTTTCAAATATTCTATTTCAAATATTTCCTATTATCAAAATATTTGTTATTATCAAAATATTTCGTTCAACACATGACTAATCTCAACGGATGAGTACAGTCAACACATGAACCTTTATTTTATATTATAAAGATGTAAATTTTATTATTAAAATATTTCGTTCAACACATGACTAATCTCAACGGATGAGTACAGTCAACACATGAACCTTTATTTTATAATATTCTTTATTTTCTAAATTGGAATGAGGCCCAATCAATTACCATATAAAGTTAATTATATGGATTTTCATACAACACATGTATATAATAGCATTGAAAAATAATCAACCATCAACCAAAGTGCACTACACTGTATAAGCATCAAATATAGATATCTAACGCTTATAACAGCCTGTCAATCAATCGATCGACATATTTAATCAATCAGGATGAGTGAACTTCAAATTTCATCCCAACACCCGTGTGGGGTTTCAAACAATCAAACACAGATTTTATTTGTGCAGTTGGGCGATGTGTAAATTTATCGACCCAATCAATGTCCTTCAAATAGGTGTACATAAACAAACTGTCCGGTTTGTAAATGAATATTTATTTATTCACATTCACTATATTCATATTCACGTTAAAAATTATATTTTTAACGATAAAACATTTTATTTTAACATATGAATTTCTATTCAGTTCATTCTTTAAATAAAATGATATTTCTATTTTTCTAACTTATTTTAGAAAATTTCGGCGGCATAACGGCACGATACTAGAAACGGGACGAGGCCTAGCCTTATCCCCGGACTAGTGAAGGACCACGCCATTCACACATCAATCAAATCCATTCATTTCACCCAACAATTCAATTTCAATCAAATAATCTAACTAATTTTTGCAATCAATCAAACAAGTCCATGGTCTGTGGACGATTGTGTCGGGTGCTACTAAGCACCGTCTGCATCCTAGTATATAAATATAACTAGAAAAGAAAATTGAAGAGTGAGAAATTCTCACAAATAGCTATCCTAGCTCCACGGCACTTCATTGATAGAAATCTTCATCGCTATCGCATCTTCGTCATCTTCGTTGCCCGTAGCCACTACATATATAAAAATCACACATTTTTATATTTGCTGATGTCTTTAAAATAAAAATCATATTTTTATAATCGCTTCCTACATCTAAAAATCGAATTTCTATTCCGTTATTCAATATATAAAAATCGAATTTTTTACTTTGTTATATAGATAAAAATTATATTTTTATCACGCTATTTTCGATATAAAGATTTCACCTTTTCTAAAATAAAGATTTCGCCTTTATAAAAACATAGACTTCGCCTTTTCAAATTTAAAAATTTCATCTTTATAAAAATATCATTTTTATTTTTCTACACATATAAAGATGATATTTTTAATATTCCTATCATGTAAAAATTATATTTTTAATTCTCTACCTAACCAAAAATCATATTTTTACATCTTCTATATAGTAAAGATTATATTTTTAATACTTTAAAAATAAAAAAATCATATTTTTATTCTTAAAAATCGCTTCTTTATATTTCTAAAGATCACTCCTTCACTATGATAAAAATTTCATTTTTACTATGATAAAAATTCCATTTTTATCACATTAAAACCCTATTTACTCTAGCAAAATCCTAATGTTATTTACCTTGGGGAAAAAGAATTTAAACAACAATTTTATCTTAAAGCAAATAAAAATAAGAAGGACGCACCACTGGTCAGAGGGGGAAATGGCACGTCGGAGTTCGTCTGAGGAGGGCGCAGCAGGTGGTCGGGCTCGGCAGAGGAGGACGGCGTGGTGGTTGGGTTCCTGGCGACATCGGTTTAGCTGGAGGAGGGCGTCGAGAGAGGGGAGGGGAAGGGAGGTGGGGGTGGCGCGCCTTGGACGCCGGCGGCGGTGGTCTCGGGGAGGTAGCCTCCGGCGGCGGCGCTTTGGGCAGGGGCGACGGGTTTAGTTAGGGTTTTTTTTTTCCGAATGATTCTCAGATGAATCGGGGGGGGGGCAGAGGGTAATAGGGGAGAGAATGTTCTTTTTTTATTTTTATATACTTATTTTATTTTCTAAAAAGTTGACTTTTACACACGACCTCTAAACGAGGCCCACCGCCTGTCGTCCATAGCGTTTTACCCCCATTCCGAACACAATGGGATATGTATCGTAGGCTGATTTGATCGTTTCGATTAGTTTCTGTTGAATTTACATTTAAATCACTATATTGAATTTTAAACGTACATTTCAATTTACCAGGGTCACGTACGAACTCTATAAATTGCAGAAAATTATTTTCTAGCTTCGTATTGTCGATACGGTCCTAACAAAACTAGTTTCGTCGAATTCTGAGACCGTTGGAAAAATGGCCATTTTCCAGTCGATTAAAATCAACTGAAACTGATCAAACGCGTTTTCCTATGCCACGCTCACATATTGATTCGAAAAATTATGAAATATGAAATCTAGCAATAACTTAACACTGCGGATCCAACAAAAAGGGTTTCGTCGAAATCCGAGGTCGTCTGCAAAATTTCCATTTTTAAGGGCATGAATTCCATAGCGACTATTCAGAATTTTCAACTGGACATATCTTTTGATTCCCGCTATGAAATTTTGATTTTCCGGATTCGTTGGAAAGATATCATCAATTAGATCCGATTATTTTTGGTTTCACTAAAATCCGGATTGTTTTGCACCCGGTACATTCAATTGAAGTTTGAAATCGAATTATCGAACTACCGCGCCATTTTCAATTCTATTTATAATTATATATAATTATTTATATTCTAACGGCGACGTATATAATATATACGTTCAAATTATATTCAAAATAAATTTCTCGTCGATATTATTTAAAATAATCTATTTTAAATGTTCAAAATTCGCTAAAATTGCCAAAATAAAAATTTTAAACTGGTTCAGATTTTGCGGGTTATTACATTGCCTATGCAAGTTATTGGCTAAGCAAACTTATGTTATAATTCTTATTCGCAAGTTAGATCTATATTATGTGTTATGCAAGTTGTGATGTTACTTTTCTTTTTATGAGTTAGACTATTTGCGAGTCTAACATATTGCATGTTAAACGTACGAACGACGTGGGGATAATGGGAAAATATTAATAATACATATTGTGAATTGACATAAAATGGCTTTAAAAGCATATAATTAAATTGAGACATTAATTGGTATAATTTATATACCTCAAAAGTATGGACATAATTTAGATGACAATTATGGACATAGTTTAATTTGGAAATTATTGACAATTTGAATAGGGATAATTAATTCATATTGGGGTGAAATAATTATGTGTAATAATAAACGCCTAATACACGAGGTTAGACTCATTTGTGGTGTAAGACTGCCTTGACCTGCCCGACAAATCTAGCAACCACAAACGATAGTCTAATGTGAGAGGTCGAGGGCATAAATTAAATGCATAACAATTGTAAAGACATGAGGTTAGACTCGTTTGCGGTATAAGACTGCGTGAACCCGCCCGACAAATCCAGCAACCGCAAACGGTAGTCTAATGTGGGAGGTCTTACAAGGTTACGGTTATAATGAATTAAGTAACACTTAACCAGGATAAACATGTAGTGGGACATGGGGGTTAAGTGGGTGACAGGGGTGACATGTGAAATACGATTAGAAACACTTAACCAAATTGAAACATGTAAGAAGACATGAACAAGAAGGGGTTAAGTGGGAAATTCTAGTGGGGACCAAGCATAGGTGGAAAGCTTGTGTCAAACATGGGGGACCCTTTTCAAACCAGTAACCGATTAAGTATCTTTGTGAACTCGAGTTTGATCGAGGACGGAACACGCTTACTGGGTTTGATTGTAAGAGGTCAAAACGGGTTAACGGTGGCAATGCAAGTCCAACGGGGTCATGTGTGTGCATGGGCCCGGGCTAGTAGGTAAGACATTGTTGCATCATGTAGATGTAAGTCGTGCATCTTTAGTGGTATCGGGTTGCCACTTTAGGGAGTGATACACCCCACTGTGGGACCAGCACGGGTATCTACGAGTTAGGGAGCCGATCGCATGGGGGTAGTAGGTACAACTAGTGGAGATAGGGGCAGGCGACACCTATGAAGACAGCTAGGGGTACACGAAACTACCATTATGATTATTATGTTCAGTAGGGGAGATCAACTTTTAGGGTGACTAGTAATGGTTCAGTATAGTAATTATCCTATAGTAATTAGGAGCGAGATTAACGCCATAATATTCCTCTTATTTGTTTTGTCTTGCCCACTTGTTTCAAAGTCATTCCTTGTTTTACCAGTTTATGCCTTATCCTAATTACTTTAATAATTATATTGTTAAAGTTATTGGACTTGCCAGACTTTATGTCTGACCCCCTTTGTTTTCGCCTCTTTTCTTGCTCCCCCCAAGGTTCTCAGGGTGGGACTAGTGCTAGTGGAGCTTGATTTGGATCTTTCTATCTCTTTTGGAAGTGCTTGGATTGTTGAAAGTAAAGTTCAGCTCATCTCTTTTATGGCTACTTATGTTGGGGTTATACTTTTTACTTTATGTACTCAGAAAACAATTTATCGAGATGGATACTAAGTGTACTTGGTTTTACTGTTGGTTTATGATGTTGTTGTAATCAAACTATTTCTCCGCTGCAATAAAAGTTGTTTTAAAAATTTCAATTATCGATATATGTATCTGTCTTGTTATATTTTGTTCTATACACCAGTAATACTCCATGAAAGTTAATGCATTCCCTTTGAGAGTGACATTAATGGACGTGGGGTGTTTACAAATAGCAATCACTTTATCGACATACTTAAGACTTGCTAATGCCAATCTACAATTGGTCGCCCCTAACCAGCCCTATTCTCCACTCTAATAAACAACATTACCTAGTAATGCTCTTTATTAGGGTGGGTCTCGGGGTAGGGCGTTACAAAATGGTATCAAAGCAGAAGTTCATAACAAAGTACATTAGACATAGGACAGAACCAGAATAGTACATGTGTTACAACGTGGAAGGATAACAATCGTGCCTACTTTACCGTTTTCCTTTGTTATCCTATCTTGAGTTTCTTATCCGAGAGTTATGGGGATCCTTTTAGTGAGGAATGCATCTAGGAATAAGGGGTTTATTTCATAAATATTCCATTGTTCATATCTCTTTCTGTAATACGATTGGATCAAAAAATCTTTCAATTCTCTTTATCTTTAAAAGTTTGAACCTTTGGGAAAAATTTTGGGAATTTTTTCATCCAATCCTTAATATTTGAGTTAGTTGTTGGGTTTGGTAAAAGGGAATTTAAGGGCATTTGAAACCTATAGAGGTGTTTTTTTTTTACTTTAAGGATGGAATGTTATAGTATAAATAAAGTAAATCAAAGTGCGCAGCGGAAGCAGGAGAATCACTTTGGTTGTGCTAAAATTTTGACGTAATTAGGCATGGGATAAGGGATGAGAATAATGAGGAATTACAAATATCGATGAGCTAATTACTTTGTAAACCGATACTTAAAAATTAAATTGGAAATTATTTTAGGTGTTGAATGGTCTGATGAGTGTCTTAAGGGTTTTGGTCGATACGTCTGATTGACGATATCGATAAAAATTACTTAAACACTTATTCGAGACTATCTAACACTAAAGATTAGTAGTAAAAATGAAGTTTGATGCAAAATTAAAATAAGAGGTTACCACGTTGGAATAGTGTTAAAACACTACGTGGATGTGGAGTATAGTGACTTTGATGAGGCAACGACGATGATTTATCGACATCGTAGCCAAGTACTTAGAAGGATTGATGGAAAATAGTGGTTTAATGTTATTCCAAATAAATTGTAAATGAAAAATTAAAATGGGTTGAATATAATAGCATTTTAAATATACAACTTTCTAAAACAAGCGCGTCACTTTTGAGATACACATTCATAATTACATTCACTTGGCTAGTTGCCGCCATAGAGATGGATATAAACCTTTAGAAATGGCGAGGCTATTTGATGATTGAAAAGTCCAAATAGCAGCCATACTTTGAGGAAATTCAGATAACTTCTATGGTAAGGTAGCATCAAGTAATGATGGAGGAGCGAAAAATCTTGAGTGTGTATTTCAAATAACGCCTTGCGAAAGATAAGTTGTGTTGTTTAATGCTTGATATTAGTGAGTTAATGAATATGATCAAAGCTTTATTTAAGATTTGGATAAATTCAAGTGAGAGATTTTGAGGCTAAAAATTTTATATGATGAAAATTTCTAAATTCCATGTGTTAGCTTCCTAAATCGAGAAGTTTTTAAGTAGCAAATTGAGACAAATAACTTGTAGAATCTGAATTAATGAAGAGCTAATCTTAACAAATTGCGAGGACGCAATTTATTTAAGGGGGGAAGTCTGTAACAACCCGGATTTTCGGGTAACCGGAAAATGCATATTTACTGGGCTTTGTAATTCTTAAGATAATATGTTGGTGATATGAGTTTGTGAGACTAACTCGTATAATATTTAAATAAAAAAAAAAGTTTTGAGCATTTGTTAGAACTAAACATTTGGAATAAATTATATAATTTTGTTATAATAAAAGTTTATTCCAATTTACAACCATAAGATCATAAATTAATAATTAAAGGGGATATTGAAAATATATTTTGGAAATCTATATTTAAGTGGAAATGTATTTTCAATGTCAAAGGGTAAATCGTTGATTTAATTATCAAATTACTAATTGGGGTTTCAAATAAAAGTTGTAAATTAATAATAATAATAATAATTATTATTATAAGGAATTGATTTTAATTTACATTAGTGAATTTAAAATGCACATGTGGTCTTTAAAATGCTAATCAATGAATAAATCGGTTAGTTGATTGTACGAGGATATAAATATAGTTGTGAATCAATTTCTATTGTTTTGGTGCATTTTATTATCATTAATAATAAATTTAACTGGTTTAATAAATGTACAACAACGTTGTTGCATTGATAAATTGGAAAATTTGTGTTTTTAAATAACAACAATATATATAAATATATGTGTATTGTTGTATTGAAATAAAAAGGGATAAAAGTGTTTTATATGACAACTATCGAGTTAAAACCCTTTTCATTATAGCTTTATGACAATAATCATAATATTTGAGTAATAGAACAATTGTGTAATTTTGGTACATAAAAATATTTTTGTAGAAACCTTAATTCGTGCAAATAAATAATAAATCTAAGAATAAGTGTTTTAACATGTTAATGATTTATTTTGTTAAAATAGAACATTGTTGACAATTGTTTTGTTGTGTTGTTGAAATTGCACAAGTATAAATAAGGATATTTGAAAAACATATTTATTTGATGTATTATGTTGAATTTGGTAATTAAAATAGCGTATATGTGTTTTATGTGTGTTGAAATGTTAAAATTAGCATAACTTGATTGGTGTTTGTGTGTTTGTTAAGTGCTTTAAGTTGTGTTGGGTGTGTTTAATTAAGTGTTAAACATGTATTTTATTTCTAAATTGGAGAACTTGGGTTAATTAAACTAATTAAACATGGTTTTGGGCCTTTTTTGGTTAATTAGCCCATTTCTCTAAGCTTTATTACGTTCTGGAAAGAGGAAAAAGAAAGGAACGACATCTTAATTCTTCTTCCTTCCAAGCTTCTTCCAGTGCAAAAACTATGGCCGCCATCTACCTCAAAATTCAATCCTTTAACCCAAATCATTGTAAAAAAGATGTAAAACTCCTTCTCTTCCAACTAGAATATGTTTCAATCAATATATCAAGCCTTCTCTTCCTCTCAAAATAAAAACCCTAGGCTGTTCGAAAAATCAAATCAAATCAACTAAAATTACAAAAATTCTTAAATTTATATATGTTGTTGCTAACACATTCCAGCACCTCTCCTCCAAATTCGTGGCAATTGGTTTAGTTTTGATGGATGAAACATCTTCTTTTCTCAAGCAATTTTCGGGTCAGGTCTGGGAAGAAAAAGAAGGTTAGTAGAAAAATCATAACTAATTTTAGAAAAATCTAAAAATTCTGAAATTTGGATATGTTATTCTCAACTCAATAACGCATCTTATGTAAAAAATTCGTAGGAAAATAATTAAATTTGCTATGTCAAACCATTGTTGCAACAGAGGTTAAAAATGCAGTATATTTGGGAAATTGGTGATGAGTTGAAGCTTGCATGCCAGCTCGTGAGGATAAGGTGAGTTGTTACACTCACACATTCTAGTTTAAACATTTATATTTTCATGCGGCTTGAGTTTGTTTGAATTTCATGTCAATATTTAGTTTTAATGAAATCGAGTTTGGTTGTTATTTGCATGTAGTTTTTCTCAATTCCGACAATGGAATGTTGTCGGATTTTCTTCGATTGACAGTTTCATGTGTTATGGTATGGATACATGAAAATTTATGTGCAAAAATACTTCATTTGATATCTAAAACATTTGCGGCGAGATCAGTTCGGCCACAAGATTTTGCAAGTGCACGTTTTGTTGCTGCAAACATGGCCTGAGTCCATTTTTGAGTGTCCATAACTCTTTCATATCAAGTCTAAATTCATTGATTCTTTTTTATTGGAAAGCTAAGATTTTCCACTATGTGCATGTCAGATTTCAGATCATTTAGAGTTCATTTGAATGCTTTAAACTGACCTTAAAGTCGAGCTTTAGTCGTGATTTAGACCTACGTTTGAATTTCCAAAGCGAAAACAGTGCAAAGACCTAACTTTGGGGGTTCTATGTCTCCTTCATTATCTATCCGTTTTGAGTGGTTCCTTTTGTGTTATAAATTTTGGGAGCTTTTCTATATGCTTGCAAACATTTAGGCTAATATGAGATCGTTTGGTTGTTCAAACCTAGTTGCAAAATTGGACCTGGAAGTGATTTCAGCCCACGCTGAAATTCAGTCCAAAGTCTATGTTTAGACCCCTATATCTTTCCCGTGCGATGTCGAAATTTAGTGAATCCTTTTTCGGTTAAAAGTCATTGTGCATATAAAGTTCTAGACCATTCAGAGATCGTTTGGTCATTCAAAACAATTCTGAAAGTTGTAACCCTGATTGATTTTTGGACGTATTTTTATGCCTTAAATTTGGATGTATTTTCTTAAGTGTTTTCATGTTTTTCCTGATCTAGTTTTAAGCTGTAATTTTTGTGTTATATTTTGGTTGGCTTTCTTAATGGAGAAGCCTAAATTATCACTAATGCATAATTTGGGGTTTATGTATTTAGTGATGAGTTTTGATGAGATTTGAGCACACACTGCACGATTTAAACTAGTTTTTGATATATGTATAAATTAATTTTTCATTGTAGTTTTGAGGCTAAATGAGAATTATTATTTTAGTTTTTACACTAAGTGGCCTCGAAACAATAATAGAAAAACCTATATTCAAATCTATTGCTTTCCAAGGAAGAAAACTATTGATTTCGTAAAATAATTTATAACTTGTATCAAAATCAAGTATTTTCTTATATATCAACTACACAATGTTGAACCATTCAAGATGACATATTGGATTTTAAACGACATTGTACACTCCGTGGTATGGAACCAAGGTTTTAAATCTCGGATATCGGTCGCATTTCATCTCGGGGATTTTATAGACTCGGTCTCGTATCCGGGAAGATCTCGGACGAGATGAGTCTAACTTGGGAGTTCGTCTCGGATTTTTATCTCGGGTCTGAAAGTTCATATTGGAACAATCTCGGGGTACATGATATGTTAAAAATGATATTTTAACAAAATGATTTTTTTGAATGCTATCAAAAACGTAGTAACTTAAACTTAAAATGCAAAATAACTTTATTATTCTTTATTTTGTGAAAGATCATTCATACTCTAAATCGTAATATGCTTAAAACTGGAATATTGTTAGACAAGAAACAAAAAGGATCCAAAACATTAAAAAATTCAACATAAATAGGTCACAAAATACATAATTTCATAAGTAACATGCATGTAAAAAGACAAATATGAAAATCATAAGCATTGTTAAACATATACGAACATACAATACAGTCATTTAACATGCAAAATGTAAAATAAAAAAAGATTGATATGGCTAGATTTGAGTTTATTCATAATAGTTCTAGTTCAGGCACAAATTTAAAATTTAACCTAAAAAACTAAGATCTCGGACGATATTCCGGTATTTCGTCTCGGTCGATATATCATTCGATATTGCAATATCTTGGGCGATATATTCGAAAGGAGATTTAGAGTGATATTTGCTGTTTCGTTTCGGAAGGAGCCCAAAATGAGATCTCGAAGAAGATCTCGGGCGATATTTGCGAGATTTGAAACAGTGTATGGGACATGGAAGTATACGAAGTCGGTTAAATCCAATATAGTTAGATTGAATCTGATGATTTGGTGTTTCCGATGATTTGATGTTTTCGATGATTTGGTGTTTTCGATGATTTGGTGCTTTCGATGATTTGGTGTTTTTAATTGCGAAGCTGATAAACAATTAGTGAACAAATAGTGAGAATGTGTGGTATGGGACGCATTGTTACCACTACTCGGGTTACTGACTGTGAGTCAGTGACGCATATTGTGTTTGTTAAGCCAGTACTTTGCTTCGGGGGGAAGCTGGGACTCGGGGGGAGTCATGTATACATATTCACTTGACCGGGGGGGGGGGGGGGTCAAGATACACTTGACCGGGGGGGGGGGGGTCGCAGTGATAGGCGCCTAACTTGAATACGTATAAGTACCGAGCTAAGCTCGGGGGGAGCTATATTATCAAGTGGTTGCACGTGCATATTTATTTCTAATGGATCCATTTTGTGATTTGATCTGTATGATCATACATTGAAGATTATTGGATTATAAATTTACAAAAACATTTGTGATTTTCTATGTTGAAGTGTGATGCTCTTTCTGTGATATTTGACTCACTCGAGTTATATGATGATTTTGATTATTTTCATTTGATGATACATGGCTATTGCTTGGGATGAGCAACATTATAGCTTGGGATGGGCTCTGTTGCTATGGAACATGCACATTTCTTATGATTTCTTTTATGATTTAGGTTTGATGATTCTTACTTAATTGGGGTGATCGTACATTTGCAAAGAGCAATTGGATTTCTAATCCAACATATTTTGAGACTTAGATGTTTTGGAGTGGGATACTCCCTTTATTGATAATTTAACTCGTTTTAGATGTATATGATAATTTTGATGCTTTTGGTGTTATATTTCCATTGTGACTCGAGTATCCTGATATACTTAGCCTAGATCTAGTCCTTGAGGCTTGTATATTTATCCCTTCTATTATGTCATGTGGCTGAAACTAATTAATCCCTTTATGTCATCATATTCACAACTCTTAGGGTAAAGAGTTGTATATCTTGTGCTTATCTATCTCTTATACTGATTTGTAAACTAGACTGGCCCGTGTGTGTAATCCTCGGGTCAGGCCGACCTATTTCAGGTGTAGTTGCTGAGCTTGGGGTTAGCAGGTTCTCTTTAGTCCATATTCACCGTAGCTTCATTCACTTGAGCTTATGTAGTCGAGTTCGAATAGTAGGGCTTTCTATTATTTCATTGTTGTATCATATTGTAAGAAAGAGAAGTTTATCTATTCTTTTTGTAGCACGTGTAATTGTTGTACTCTAACGATGTAATATTATGTAACTGTTCTGTGATATGTGATGGTGTAATAATATGTACTATGTATAGAGCTGATTTTGGAGCCACCATAGAATTGTACCACATAAAGTATTAAGTATGTCGAGCCTCTAGAAAAAAATAGGAATCACTCTATCGACATACTTAAGACTTGCTAATGCTAATCTACGAGTGGTCGCCCGTAACCAGCTCTATTCTCCACTCTAATAGACAACATTACATAGTAATGCTCTTTATTAGGGTGGGTCTCGGGGTAGGGCGTTACAAGGTGGCTTTACCATTATTACCCTACACTGTTCATACCGTTGCCATACAATTTGCATATAACACACCAGTACGTCGGCGGATAGGGAGGCACTGTGATACAACAATATTAAATCAAAATCGTATGGGGCTCGATCAGGATAATATCACAAGGCGCACGAGGAATGCCCAGAGTATGGATATACTAGTTGCACGCCTGGACTGGTGGTAACGCATAGCTGCGACTACAACCCACCTCGAAAATCACTTCCAGATCACGGATGCACATCAAATCAATCAAACCGAGGGACTATAGTAATGAAGGAAGAAGCGTTGCTGATGGAGGTAGCTAACCCCACTTGGTCACGGTATAGCCTTGTTTCAGTCATTTTATTTATGACCCGAAGGTCAAGGACATCCATCATCGTTCTCTTTCTTCAAATCCAGTAGTCGCCTCCAAATCAACCTACTTCATTCTGGAACTCCACCGCGTACACAGTTTTTAAAGTGGTTTTCGGTATTGGTAGAGAGTATGACAATATCTGATCCCGGTCTCTTTAACAACCAAATGTTTACATTTTTCATACCTGTCAATTCTTTTACATTTCAATAGGGTTCATAATTCATATCAAAATATCATATTTTGCTTTAAACTCATTCCAATAGTCGAGACGGAATATTTCATAATAAAATCTCCATTTAAAACCAACCTTAAATCTTGAAACAATTCCAACCTTTAAAATAATTTAAATATTTAAAATAGTTGAAAAAAATATAATAAAATGGTGTATATATATAATTTTGAAAAGGTTTGAATATAAATAGTTTATATATAAAATAGAATTATCTACATTTAATAAAATCTATAGTTAAAATACTAAAGTAGTTTATAAAATAAGTAATTGATTATTAAAATAGTTATTAAACATAATTAGTATATATAAGTTAAAAATAGTTATAAAGTAAAATAGTTTGTAAAGTAAAATAGTTAACTACAAAAATACTTTATATAAATGGTTTAAAAATAATATAGTTGGAATTCGAATCATTTCTTCTAAATTTCAATTAAATTTGAAGTCGTATTTCAAATTTCAACAATCAAAACAATTCAACTTAAGTTTCTCGATTCGATTCAACATTCAATATAAATTTCAATTCAACTCAAACAATTCGGTTCAAATATTTGAAGCTTCAATTATAATTCTCAATTTGAATTATTCTAGTTTATGAAACCTCGAGTTAAAAATTTAAACATCACTTTAAAATCAAGTTAAACTTAAAGTAAATTTCAAATGTGGATTAAACAATTCAATTTCAATAAATCCAATTTTTAATTCATTTTTACTTTAGTTTACAATATTAAAAAAATTCCTTTTGTTTTTATATTACAAATCAAAAGTTCAAATTCAAATGAAATCAATTTATAAAACATTATCTATGTCACCTTTAAAACAATATTTCAAAATTCATGGTTAAAACAAATTTTATTTAACCAACCGGTGTCCGTATATAATATTCTATCCTATGATCGAGTAATACTTAAAATTTAATTTTAGTATTTTGGGAAAGGATATATATCATTTCAATCCAAATCAGGGTCATAGGTATTTATCATTTCAACCTACGTTCTTAACTCATTTTAATGATTAATCCCGGATTTATTTGATAACCGTAACATCTAAGGTGATGGTTGGGATTAATCAACAAAATCAATAACATATATAAACAATGTCGATAACCAGATGAATTACGTATCAATACATTAAATATAAAATTTCAAAGCATCCATCAAAATCAATACATCTAAAAAGTTCAATATAATATCAGTGTACTAGCCATCAGGTATGAGATTTTAAACTAGAAATTAAATTCTAATTGTATAATTTATAACAACAGCTACTTAATTATATTGTCTATACCGATTAACACAATTAAGTAGTTTAGACAATCAAACAGCAAACAATACAATTGTATAATAACATAAATTTAATTTAACTAACAATCAAATATTTTAGTTAGGAGTGAGTGAGTTTTACCACTCACATTTGGTTCTAAACGCGTTTTGAAATCCAAAACAGGACCAAATTTTAATTGTCTCGGAAACTGTCCAAAATAGTGCTATTGCGTAAAGCTCGTCGATACGATTCCAACGCAATAAACCGCGTGTCAATTGGAGCTTGTATAAAAAAGTTATACACGTTTATAAGTTTGCAATTCAATTAAAAATAAAATAAATAAAACAATCCTCACCACTACATCATTGCCACGTCATCATCTCCTACCTTCTCCCCAATGTGAAAAACACGAACAGCCTATACAACCAAACCCACCATTAACGATCCTTTCATCATCCCTATCTCCCTCAACATTCCATGAAATCATGAACCGATGAATCCATCGATTATCTCTTCGCAAGCTCTTCTAACCTATCGCCACCTTTTCAATCTCGGCCATCATCTGGAGATTGCGTCTTTCTCTTCCTCACGCACGGCAGTAGGATGGTGCGTCTTTTTTCTTTTTTAGGAATCTTACAAAATTTTGTTATCAGTCGCTAAATCCCGTCATGAACTCATATACAATCACCATTTCGTGAATAAGTCTCTCTACATACCACAAATCTAAACTCTAGCACTTATATTTTATTGCTGCAAAATTTGTCCACCTAGCAAAAGTGATCGTTCCCTTCAACTAGCATATGACGATGAAGATCTTTCTCTTACATACTCATGAATACGAGCTTGGACGATTTTTTTTGTTTCTAAATGATTTGATTTTTGATTAAGAAAGAAACAAAAGCTTCCTTTTGTATTTGCTGAGAGAAATGGTATGGTAGAGATATGAAATGAATTATGGTTAGTGATTAGGATTATTAATAGGCAAATTTTCAATGCTTAATTAATTAGATACCATATTCAATACTTCGTTTATTCATCTATAATTCAATTTCAGATTGACATAAATCTGATCCAAATACAAAATAGGGTTTATTTTTGGTTATATTTATCAATTACATAATAAAATCTCAATTTAAATTATTCAACAAGTTTTAGTTGAAAGTTTCTTTTTTATGTATTCAATTCATTTTAAGTACTAACAATTCGCCATAAATTCCCAGTTCATATAATTATCTTTAGTTAAATTTCAAAAACTAATCAACTTTATTCACATGAAAATAAATTTAATTTTAACTTAATAAATAAAATTTTATTTTAATTATTAATTACATCAATCAATCTCATTAAATATATAAATATTAAATTCCGACATTCACTGTTAATTAATATAAACAATCACAAGTTTATTTGCAACCTATATCAGTCCCCACCTGTCAAAATAAGTTGGATTAAATTACCTAAGCAATATACCTGAATTTCTACCATACCATTTTTACAATTAAATCATTAAAGTATCAGCATAAGTTTAATACCAAATATTAACAAATTAATTCTTATCCAAACTAGGACTTACATTAGTTATAAGGGTAATTTACATATACCATAAATTCACTTCAAAGATTTTTCAAGAAATTAAATTGGGCAATTAAATTTAAAATAACCAATTCATTTTATGTCTTAATAACTTGCTATCGATCCCAAAATACATTTAATTTAAAAAAAAATTAAACTACTTCTTCCTAATAAACATTTAATTTCAATTTAATTTCAAAACATGTTAATTTTACTCAAATCAAAATAAAATTCAACTAACTTTGCAAATCGATTTTATTTGTATTTAATTCCAACATAGTTTTTTTTTTTTCAATTGAAGTGAATTTCAACTATAAATTCTTTAACTCAATTCCATTCATATTCATTAAGATTTCAAATTTCAATATTAATTACTACAAACAAGAATCAAAGTTAAGTTTACCATCAACGCAACTTATTATTGTTATAACAAGCTGAAATTTATTATCTAATTCTCCTTAATTAAGTTCACACATCAAAACTTATATAATTAAATCATTAAATTTTAGTTATAAAAAAAATTCAAAAATCAAATTAAATTTAATAATCTAAATTTTCGGAAAATATGGGTTGTTACACTCTCCCCCACTTAAAAACTTTTCGTCCTCGAAAAGGCATAGTAAGGAAGTTTCAATTTATATAACAAATTATAATAACCCGGAATTCTGAGCCAATTTAAAATTTTTATTTTGGCTATTTTAATGAATTTTGATTATTTAAAATGAATTATTTTAAATAATAACGACGAAAAATTTATTTTTGACGAAGTTAAAACGAATAAATTTATTCTAATTATATAACGAGCCTGAAATGGCGCGGTAGTTTGAAATTTTGATTTCGAATTTCAAATGAATATACAGAATTCATTTTAAGTCGGAATTGGACGAAACCAGAAATATCTAAATCTATTTGATGATATCTTTCTAATGGATGTAAGAAACTGAGATTTCACTTTAGAAGTTGAAAGATATGTCCAGTTTAAAATTCAGAAAAGTCGCTGTGGATTTATATATATTTTAATATATATAAAGGCCTTTAGAAATAGCCATTTTGCAAATGACCTCGGTTTTTGACGAAACCACTTTTGTTGGATCCGTGATGTCAATTTATTGCTATGCTTCAAATTTCGTAATTTTCTGAATCAATATGTGAGCGTGGCAAAGGAAAACGTGTTTGACCAGTTTTAGTTGATTTTAATCAACTGGAAAATGGCCATTTTTCAAATGGTCTCAGAATTTGACGAAATTAATTTTGTTAGGACCGTATTGTCAATACGAAGCTAGAAAATATTTTTCGGGAATTTTTAGAGTCCGTATGTGGCCCTGGTAAATTGAAATGTGCGTTCAAATTAAATATATAGAGTTATATTTTGATTTTGACGAAAACTGATCGAAACGGTCGAATCAGCCTACGATGCATATCCCATTGTGTTCAGAATGGGGGTAATTAGCTAGAGACAACAGTCGGTGGGTTCGATTTCGAGTTGGAAATAAAAAGTTACTTTTTAGAAATACAAAATAAAATAAATATATATTATTATGTTGGGCCAAGCCCTTTATATCCTCTCCTAAGCCCCCCCGTTCATTCAACAGAAATAAAAAAACAAAATTTCAATCGCGGCCCCCAATACCGCGCTTCCACGCCTCCTCCGCCGCCGCTGGTGGCAGGCCACCACCGCCACCCTTTCCCCCTTTCTTCGATCTCCCCTTCTCCTTCTCCCCCTAAAAGCCCGACCCGCGAACCCCCCCTTCAAAACCCCAAAACCCAAACTGATGCCGCCACCCCTAGCCTCCGTTCAACTGCCGCCTGGGAGCGCGTTTCGACCCCCTCCAGTAGCCGCTGTCCCCCTCGTCCCCCCTCCCATTCTCTTATGCAGCCCCCTTTTGTATTCGACTGTAAGTTTTTTTATAATAGATTTTATTCAGTTATTTATTTTTGTTTATTTAAAGTAATTAGTTTTAAAATAGAAAATATAGGATTTTTAAAATAGAAAAGGTCGTATTTTTATATAGTTAATCAAATAGAAAAGGTCGTATTTTTATATAAGTAATCAAATAGAAAAGGTCGTATTTTTATATAGTTAATCAAATAGAAAAGGTCGTATTTTTATATAGTTAATCAAATAGAAAAGGTCGAATTTTTATATTAGAAAAGTTTGAATCTTTATATAGTTGAAATGGTGAAGTAAAAATGAGATTTTTATATATGAAGACATAGAGAATAAAAATATAATTTTTATATAATGTAAAGAATAAAAATATGATTTTTATATAAGTAGATATAAAAATATAATTTTTATATAGTGAGCTGAATAAAAATAGAATTTTTATCTATATAGTAGCGGTGTAAAAATAGAATTTTTATCTATATAGTAGTGGTGTAAAAATAGAATTTTTATCTATATAGTAGCGGTGTAAAAATAGAATTTTTATCTATATTGTAGCGGTGTAAAAATAGAATTTTTATCTATATAGTAGCGTTTTAAAATTGTGATTTTTATATATGTAGTGGCTACGGACGATTAAATTGACAAAAGGCGAGCACGACGAAGATTTCTACATAAGAAGAGTCGTGGCGTTTGGTTTAGCTAGTCGGTGAGAAACTTCTCACTTTTAATTTAAATTTCTAGTTAAAATATATACTAGGATGCAGACGGTGTTTAGTAGCACCCGACACCCCTTGTCCACAGACCATGGACGGCTTGTTTGTTTAATTTCTGTGTTATGAAATTTGATTGTGTGATTTGGAATGAAATAAAATATTTTATAGTGGAAAATATTTTATGGTTAAAAATATAATTTTTAACGTGTATATAAAATAAACAAATCGAACGATTTGTTTATATACACACATTTGACTGATATTGATTGGGATGATAAATTTTACACATCGCCCAACTGCACAAATAAAATCTGTGTTTGATTGTTTGAAACCCCTCACGGGTATTGGGATGATATATGACATACACTAATCCCAATAATTAGCTGTATGTCGATCGATTGATTGACAGACTGTTATAAGCGTTAAATATTTATATTTGATGCTTATACAGTGTAGAACACACTTTGGATGATGGTTGATTGTTTATTGTCATTGCCGTATACATGAATTGGATGAAATCCATATAACTGAAATTATATGGTAATTGACCGTGTCTGATTCCAGTTCAGAATAATCAAATATTTTAAAATAATATTCAGTTAATATTGAAATGTGAAGTCGTGTTAAGTAGTTAAACGCCATTTTAACACGAACGAGAACTTTGTCGATTTTATTTGTTTTTAATGAATATTGAAAGGTGATCTCAATAATCGAATATTTTAGAAAATGAATTCGAATTGAATTGAATAGAAAATGAATTCGAATTGAATTGAATAGAAAATGAATTCCAATTGAATTGAATAGAAAATGAATTCGAATTAATTGAATAGAAAATGAATTCAAATTGAATTGAATAGAAACTGAATTCGAACTGAATTGAATAGAAAATAAATTCGAATTAAATTGAATAGAAAAGGAATTCAAATTAAATTGAATAGAAAACGAATTCAAATCGAATTGAAATTGAATTGAATAGGAATTCAAATCGAATTCAAATTGAGTTGAAATCGAATAAGAAGTTGAAATTGTTTTGAAAACGAATTTAAAATAATTTATAAAATACGTTTTAAAAGGAAATCGACGAAATATATATAATATATATTATATATATATATAATGGCATGATTAGAACGCGCCGCACCGCGGTAGTTCGCGAATTTCGACCATTGACTTCGAATGGATATTGCGGGAGATCCGACCGTCGGATTCTCCTAAAACCGGAACCGTTGGGTTCGTATCGAAAAGAGCTTTCTAACGAATATTAGAAATTAGAAATCTAATGGTTGGATTTGGAATTATGTCCAAATAAAATTTGGAAAAGGTCGGTGTAAGTGCAGTTCGATGGCCGTTGATGGAAATCGACTGTACGGGCCTTGATAAAATTATTAAAAATAGTAATAATTTGTGTAAAATCATAAGAAATGATTTGGAAAGAATTGGGAAGAAAAACTCCCTATTTGAAAAGATAAAAATAGATTTTTATCGAAATGAACTAGTTTTGAACTAGAATTAAAAACCATTTAGTTTTGAAATAAATAAAGTGGATTTGAAATGGTTTTGAAAATAACTAGAATTTCCAATAATTGAATTGGAATGGATTTGAATCGAAATTGTCTTTGGAATATTTTGATGTTGGATTTCGTGATGATACATATATTGTTGTGGGAATTTGAAAGATATATTTATATTGTTATTTCCAATACGATATTTGTTGGTCATAGAATTTGATATTGAATATAAGCCGATATATTTTCTATTCAGAGCCTTGTATTTAATATCAATTGATTTTTGGGTTTATCGTGAACGGTGTTTTAAATAACACTTGTTCTTTAACCCGATAATTAATGGAATATGATTTTGGGTTGTCGTGAACGGTATCTTCAATAATACTGTTCTTAGACTCAACCGAGTTAAGAAAATCAGAAACTAACTGGAAATTAGTTAAGTTGAATGGTTTCTTGGGTATTGATCTGATGTTGGTTTCGGCCTTCGGGGTTAATATTTAGGGAATTGCTCACTTGCTATTTTACGGTTAAAAGCTGATAGAATGGAATGTGATTTTGGGTTTATCGTGAACCGTGTTTTAAATAAAATTGATTCTTTAACCTAGTTAAAGATTAAAACTAAGTGGAGTTCTAATGAATCTTTAATTAGATTGAAATGATCGAGAATGGAGTATCACCAGTTTTGCTCCAGGCGATAGTTAAATCTTATATTAGACTTGAACGTGAAATGGTAATTGAATTTATCGATAATACCGTGGTGTTAGATATGAGGTATGACCAGTTTTACTTCACGGGATGAATAGGTTGGGATTGGGAAATAAAATAAATGATTACTTCGGTGTGGTTCGCTAATCCTGACTAATTTGAATTGATATTCAAAAGGAGATTAAAGAATAAATTTAAAGAATTTATCTTTGATAAAATTAATGGGAACCTTTACCTAAGAATGTGAAATTTAGAAACTAACTGTAGGTTAGCTAAGAAGAATGGTTTCCTTTGTATTGATCTGATGTTGGTTTCGGCCTTCGGGGTTAATATTTGGGGAATTATCCTCTTGCTAATTTACGGTTAGTGACTGATGAATTGGAATGAGGCGTATGTTGTGTTTGTGTAACACTTGTTTATTATATACGCGAGTTATTCAGAAAGACCGGGTTTATCCCATTCTAAATAACTGATTCGACAATTAGTCGAAGATGAAGACGGTGGTTGAAGACCGGAGGTCTTCACGTCGTTTGGGTGATTACTTATGATCTTGATTGGGCTGTACACCCAAGAGGAGGGAATCAGTTGGTGATCGTCCAGACGTACTTGGAGATCGATGGATATGCGAGGTATAAGGTGCCTACGGTTTCGTTCAGACCCAGAACGGACTTGTAAATGGACTGTGTGTCTGACATTGGATATCATTCTGTGCGATTGATGGATATCGGTTGCATGGAGTGGTTTGCCTGTGTGGCATGCTAAGATGCAAATGATCAAGGCTCCTATTGAAAAGCAGAGTCTTGTGGTTGATGATCAAAGCACAGCCTGTGTGGCATAGCTTTGTGTAGCGTTGATTCGCGAACCTCACACCCCGGTTGTGAACCAGAAACGGGAGAGGACCTCAGGGAGGACATGCGTTTCTTTCTAGCTAGAAGTTGCGTTAGTGGTTTTATATGCCCTGACGAGTTTGACTTATGTGGTTGTTGCTGTTGCGAGGCGCCTCGGATATATCGGCGACTATGTGAAGCCGATGGAGTCATTTGTTGGCTCATTTACACTCGAAAGGGCGGGGAAACGCAGTGTTCAGGCATTTTAATCCACATCGGTGGACCGGCCCTGACGATCCAAAGGCTTGACTGAGTATTTGCCTGAGGCTCGGGCTAGACAGTCCCGAATTCGGTAGAGGACTATCTTTTGCCTCGGTTCACAGATGGAAATCCAACTTCCAATATGTGACGTTTCGATTTTAGTTGTAATCCTATATATGGCGACATAGTGGGATGGGGCGCTTATGCCGTCTATGATTGATATTTATGTTTTGAAGTTGTTTTATACACTATGCACTTATAATAGTATCAAATGCTTTGTTTTAAATGTATCAAGCATTCTTGGCTATTATAAGGTAAAAACCCTATCCTCTGGCTTGCATTGCATTATGTGATGGGACCTGGGTCTTATAATAGCTTCATTGTTCTTTATTTAGCATTGCGCTGTTGTTTTATGCACTGGTATTCTTGGGAGGAAACCCGTTCCGTGTTATACGGCGTGGTCCCTTGATTTACCAAACTTTAAAATAAAGTTTTAAATAACTGTTTTAGTTCTCACACCAATCACATGACTGACCTGGGGTTTATTGTTTTAACCTAAACTCTGGGTGCCCTTATTTTGACACGGGCAGCTAGTAGTTTTGGTTTTGCAGATTTATATACACAGGTTCCTGATTTACAGCTGGAACGATACTTGGAAAGCTCTGTATCCGTGTATTACTTCTAGTTGTGTATTGTATTATTTTCCGCTGCTATGTAATATTTTGTAATCTCTAAAAATTTCTATGTAATATTTATTCATACTCTATATATTCTTTTATTATGATGGAATTGTTGTAATAAACAATAAAATGTTCTTCTATCTGCGTTCTTTTGTGTCTTGTTCTCAAAGTATCCGCTCTTTCCTTACCGGGGAAGTTACGAGTCTTCATAGCTGGTATCAGAGCTTTGGTTTATAGAGCTCGGAGAACAAGACACATTAGAACCGAACGAAAGAATTCATCAGAAATTGGATTAGTAATATCCAATGGGAATGACTCATTAGAAATGGGATCAGTAGTATCCTAGAACGAGTGTGAAGAGTATATTTTTGAAGTGAAAACAAAATTTTGTTTTAAAAATTTAAATCAATTATTCGTATTTGATTATTTATTTTATATTAATTTGGGCAATCCAATATATAAAGATTTTGCATATACGCCTTGCAAACGTGTATTCGAAGTTTTAATGTACTGGATAGTTATAGAATCACACTCTAGTTGCCCGGAGATAATTCTGGTGATGGGGCACCATCGCCTGTATTTATTCTCGAGTTTCAAAAGTGAGATTTCTATATATTTCCAATTGACTGGTGTGAGAACCAAAATTAGATAGGGCTATTGTTGTGATTTGGCATCAAAAATCTGATTTTTGGACTATGTATCAAAATTATGTGATTGAAATGATAATCATCTAATTGATTGCTGGTTGTGTTGTTTGATTATTGTTTGATTAATTAAATGTTGAACCTATAACCAAATTGAATCAAATAGCGAGTTGTATTGAAAATTTATCGCGTATGCATGCATATACATGTACTTACATTGAACAGGTCATAGCAAGGAGGCTAGAGAAGAGGAATAAAATTGTTTGCCCGACAAATAGGTACATGTTTATTGTATTTCTTTGGGTTTGGATGATTTTATGAGCCGATTGGCTTTTTCTTTTCTTTTGGAATGAAGAAGGCCATGGGAGGCTATATGAAATATCCCGAAGTCCCCGGTGCAGGGGAGGTTATGGCGAAATTTTTCGAAAATTTAGGGTGTTAGCCAAATTTTTGAAAAAATTGAAAAGTTCTTAAAAACTGAAAAGTTGAAGAACTTAAGCCGTAATAAAAATAATGAAAGTTGAGTTGGTTAGTTAAACAACTTTCGGCTTCGTTCCTTTTCGGGGACGAAAAGTTTTAAGTGAGGGAGATTGTAATAACCCGGAATTTTGAGCCAATATTTTTTTTATTTTGGCTACTTTAATGAATTTTGATTATTTAAAATGAATTATTTTAAATAATAACGGCGAAAAATTTATTTTCGACGAAGTTAAAACGAATAAATTTATTTTAATTATATAACGAGCCTGAAATGGCGTGGTAGTTTGAAATTTCGATTTCGAATTTCAAATGAATATACAGAATTCGTTTTAAGTCGGAATTGGATGAAACCAGAAATATCTAAATCTATTTGACAATATCTTTCTAACGGATGTAAGAAACTGAGATTTCACTTTAGAAGTTGAAAGATATGTCTAGTTTAAAATTTAGAAAAGCCGCTGTGAATTTATATATATTTAATATATATAAAGGCCTTTAGAAATAGCCATTTTGTAAACGACCTCGGTTTTCGACGAAACCACTTTTGTTGGATCCGTGATGTCAAGTTATTGCTATGTTTCAAATTTCGTAATTTTCTGAATCAATATGTGAGCGTGGCGAAGGAAAACACGTTTGACCAGTTTTAGTTGATTTTAATCGACTGGAAAATGACCATTTTTAAAACGGTCTCAAAATTTGACGAAATTAGTTTTGTTAGGACCGTATCGTCAATACGAAGCTAGAAAATATTTTCTGGGAATTTTTAGAGTCCGTATGTGGCCCCGGTAAATTGAAATGTGCGTTCAAATTCAATATATAGAGTTATATTTTGATTTTGACGAAAATTGATCGAAACTGTCGAATCAGCCTACGATACATATCCCATTGTGTTCAAAATGGGGGTAATTAGCTAGGGTAGACAGTCGGTGGGTTTGATTTCGAGTTGGAAATAAAAAGTTACTTTTTAGAAATCTAAAATAAAATAAATATATATTATTATGTTGGGCCAAGCCCTTTATATCCTCTCCTAAGCCCCCCCCACCATTCATTCAACAGAAATTAAAAAAAAACAAAAACAAAATTCCAATCGCGACCCCTTATACCGCGCTTCCATGCCTCCTCCGCCGCCGCTGGTGGCAGGCCACCACCGCCACCCTCCCCCCTCCCCCCCTCTTCGATCTCCCCTTCTCCTTCTCCCCCTGAAAGCCCGACCCGCGAACCCTCCCTTCAAAACCCCAATACCCGAACAGATGCCGCCACCCCTAGCCTCCGTTCAACTGCCGCGTGAGAGCGCGTTTCGACCCCCTTCTGTAGCCGTTGTCCCCCTCCTCCCCCCCATTCTCTGATGCAACCCCCTTTTGTATTCGGCTGTAAGTTTTTTTATAATAGATTTTATTCAGTTATTTATTTTTGTTTATTTAAAATAATCAATTTTAAAATAGAAAATATAGGATTTTTAAAATAGAAAAGGTCGTATTTTTATATAGTTAATCAAATAGAAAAGGTCGTATTTTTATATAGTTAATCAAATAGAAAAGGTCGTATTTTTATATAGTTAATCAAATTGAAAAGGTCGAATTTTTATATTAGAAAAGTTTGAATCTTTATATAGTTGAAATGGTGAAGTAAAAATGAGATTTTTATATATGATGACATAGAGAATAAAAATATAATTTTTATATAATGTAAAGAATAAAAATATGTTTTTTATATAAGTAGATATAAAAATATAATTTATATATAGTGAGCTGAATAAAAATAGAATTTTTATCTATATAGTAGCGGTGTAAAAATAGAATTTTTATCTATATAGCAGCGGTGTAAAAATAGAATTTTTATCTATATAGCAGCGGTGTAAAAATAGAATTTTTATCTATATAGTAGCGGTGTAAAAATAGAATTTTTATCTATATAGTAGCATTTAAAAAATGTGATTTTTATATATGTAGTGGCTACGGACGATGAAATTGACAAAAGGCGAGCATGACGAAGATTTCTACATAAGAAGAGTCGTGGCGTTTGGTTTAGCTAGTCGATGAGAAACTTCTCACTTTTAATTTAAATGTCTAGTTAAAATATATACTAGGATGCAGACAGTGTTTAGTAGCACCCGACACTCGTCGTCCATAGACCATGGATGGCTTGTTTGTTTAATTTCTGTGTTGTGAAATTTGATTGTGTGATTTGGAATGAAATAAAATATTTTATAGTGGAAAATATTTTATGGTTAAAAATATAATTTTTAATGTGTATATAAAATAAATAGTTATAAACAAATCGAACGATTTGTTTATATACACACATTTGACTGATATTGATTGGGACGATAAATTTTACACATCGCCCAACTGCACAAATAAAATCTGAGTTTGATTGTTTGAAACCCCACACGGGTATTGGGATGATATATGACATACACTAATCCCAATAATTAGCTGTATGTCGATCGATTGATTGACAGACTGTTATAAGCATTAAATATTTATATTTGATGCTTATACAGTGTAGAACGCACTTTGGATGATGGTTGATTGTTTGTTGTCATTGCTGTATACATGAATTGGATGAAATCCATATAACTGAAATTATATGGTAATTGACCGTGTCTGATTCCAGTTCAGAATTAGCAAATATTTTAAAATAATATTCAGTCAATATTGAAATGTGAAGCCGTGTTAAGTAGTTAAACGCCATTTTAACACGAACGAGAACTTTGTCGATTTTATTTGTTTTTAAAGAATATTGAAAGGTGATTTCAATAATCGAATATTTTAGAAAATGAATTCAAATTGAATTGAATAGAAAATGAATTCGAATTGAATTGAATAGAAAATGAATTCGAATTGAATTGAATAGAAAATGAATTCGAATTGAATTGAATAGAAAATGAATTCGAATTGAATTGAATAGAAAATAAATTCGAATTAAATTGAATAGAAAAGGAATTCGAATTAAATTGAATAGAAAACGAATTCAAATCGAACTGAAATTGAATTGAATTGAAATCGAATGAGAAGTTGAAATTGTTTTGAAAACGAATTTAAAACGATTTATAAAATACGTTTTAAAAGGAAATCGACGAAATATATATAATTTATATATATAATGGCCTGAATAGAACGCGCCGCGCCGCGGAAGTTCACGAATTTCGACCATTGACTTCGAATGGATATTGCGGAGATCCGACCGTCGGATTCTCCTAAAACTGGAACCGTTGGGTTCGTATCGAAAAGAGATTTCTAACGAATATTAGAAATCTAACAGTTGGATTTGGAATTATGTCCAAATCAAATTTGGAAAAGGTTGCTGTAAGTGTAGTTCGATGGTCGTTGATGGAAAATCGACTGTACGGGCCTTGATAAAATTATTAAAAATAGTAATAATTTGTGTAAAATCATAAGAAATGATTTGGGAAGAATTGGGATGAAAAACTCCCTATTTGAAAAGATAAAAATAGATTTTTATCGAAATGAACTAGTTTTGAACTAGAATTAAAAACCATTTATTCTTGAAATAAATAAAGTGGATTTGAAATGGTTTTGAAAACAACCAGAATTTCCAATAATTGAATTGGAATGGATTTGAATCGAAATTTTCTTTGAAATATTTCGATGTTGGATTTCGTGATGATACAGATATTGTTGTGGGAATTTGAAAGATATATTTATATCGTTATTTCCAATACGATATTTGTTGGTCGTAGAATTTGATATTGAATATAAGCCGATATATTTTCTATTCAGAGCCTTGTATTTAATATCAATTGATTTTTGGGTTTATCGTGAACGCTATTTTAAATAACACTTGTTATTTAACCCGATAATTAATGGAATATGATATTGGGTTGTCATGAACGGTATCTTCAATAATACTATTCTTAGACCCAACGGAGTTAAGAAAATCAGAAACTAACTGGAAATTAGTTAAGTTGAATGGTTTCTTGGGTATTGATCTGATGTTTCTTTAGGCCTTCGGGGTTAATATTTAGGGAATTGCTCACTTGCTATTTTACGGTTAAAAGCTGATAGAATGGAATGTGATTTTGGGTTTATCGTGAACCGTGTTTTAAATGACATTGATTCTTTAACCCAGTTAAAGATTAAAACTAAGTGGAGTTTTAATAAATCTTTAATTAGATTGAAATGATCGAGAATGGAGTATCACCAGTTTTGCTCCAGGCGATAGTTAAATCTTTAATTAGATTTGAACGTGAAATGGTAATTGAATTTACCGATAACACCGTGGTGTTAGATATGAGGTATGACTAGTTTTACTTCATGGGATGAATAGGTTGGGATTGGGAAATAAAATAAATGATTACTTCGGTGCGGTTCGCTAATCCCGACTAATTTGAATTGATATTCAAAAGGAGATTAAAGAATAAATTTAAAGAATTTATCTTTGATAAAATTAATAGGAACCTTTCCCTAAGAATGTGAAATTTCGAAACTAACTGTAGGTTAGCTAAGAAGAATGGTTTCCTGGGTATTGATCTGATGTTGGTTTCGGCCTTCGGGGTTAATATTTGGGGAATTTTCCTCTTGCTAATTTACGGTTAGTGACTGATGAATTGGAATGAGGCGTATGTTGTGTTTGTGTAACACTTGTTTATTATATACGCGAGTTATTTAGAAAGATCGGGTTTATCCCATTCTGAATAACTGATTCGACAATTAGTCGAAGATGAAGACGGTGGTTGAAGACCGGAGGTCTTCACGTCGTTTGGGTGAATACTTATGATCTTGATTAGGTTGTACACCTAGGAGGAGGGAATCAGTTGGTGATCGTCCAGACGTACTTGGAGATCGATGGATATGCGAGGTACAAGGTGCCTCCGGTTTCGTTCAGACCCAGAACGGACTTGTAAATGGACTGTGTGTCTGACATTGGATATCATTCTGGGTGATTGATGGATATCGGTTGCATGGAGTGGTTTGCCTATGTGGCATGCTAAGATGCAAATGATCAAGGCTCTTATTGAAAAGCAGAGTCTTGTGGTTGATGATCAAAGCACAGCCTGTGTGGCATAGCTTTGTGTAGCGTTGATTCGCGAACCTCACACCCCAGTTGTGAACCAGAAACGGGAGAGGACCTCAAGGAGGACATTCGTTTCTTTCTAGCTAGAAGTGGCGTCAGTGGTTTTACACGCCTGATGAGTTTGACTTATGTGGTTGTTGCTGTTGCGAGGCGCCTCGGATATATCGGTGACTATGTGAAGCCGATGGAGTCATTTGTTGGCTCATTTACGCCCCAAAGGGCGGGGAAACGCAGTGATCAAGCATTTTAATCCACATCGGTGGACCGACCCTGATGTTCCAAAGGCTTGACTGAGTACTTGCCTGAGGCTCGGGCTAGACAGTCTCGAATTCGGTAGAGGACTATCTTTTGCCTCGGTTCACAAATGGAAATCCAACTTCCAATACGTGACGTTTCGATTTCAGTTGTAATGCTATATATGGCGACATAGTGGGATGGGGCGCTTATGCCGTCTATGATTGATATTTATGATTTGAAGTTGTTTTATACACTATGCACTTATAATAGTATCAAATGATTTGTTTTAAACGTATCAAGCATTCTTGGCTATTATAAGGTAAAAACCCTATCCTCCGGCTTGCGTTGCATTGTGTGATGGGACCTGGGTCTTATAATAGCTTCATTGTTCTTTATTTAGCATTGCGCTGTTGTTTTATGCACTGGTATTCTTGGGAGGAAACCCGTTCCGTGTTATACGGCGTGGTCCCTTGATTTACCGAACTTTAAAATAAAGTTTTAAATAACTGATTTAGTTCTCACACCTGTCACATGACTGACCTGGGGTTTATTGTTTTAACCTAAACTGTGGGTGCCCTTATTTTGACACGAGCAGCTAGTAGTTTTGGTTTTGCAGATTTATATTCACAGGATCCTGATTTACAGCTGGAACGATACCCGGAAAGCTCTGTATCCGTGTATTACTTCTAGTTGTGTATTGTATTATTTTCCGCTGCTATGTAATGTATTGTAATCTCTGATATTTTCTGTGTAACATTTATTCATACTCTGTATATTCTTTTATTATGATGGAATTGTTGTAATAAACAATGAAATGTTCTTCTGTCTACGTTCTTTTGTGTCTTGTTCTCAAAGTATCCGCTCTTTCCTTACCGGGGAACTTACGGGTCTTCACGCAAATCATATATATATATAGTAAATAATATATGCAGAAATTTGTATAAGGCTTAACAAATACACCTAACAAACTACTAACTAGTATTCATCCAAAATTTTCATTCACACTTTCTAATATCGATATTTAATCTATTACACTACCATTTCATACCAATGTACAATTGATTAACATTTATTGGTAGTATTCACTTTATTGCACATTATTTGTTTTCATTCTCTTCCAATTTGATTCATTTAAATTTTATTAGGTTTATATACATTTATTTTCTTACAAAGAATTCATATTCAATCAATGCATATTACCTTATATCCAATTGACTCATTTACGGTCGTCTATGCTCACTATTTTTGTTTAACTTCACAAGTTAGATTCATTACCATATTACATCAATTGAATTTCATTTGGCTTATTTTACTAATTTAGTTCTTTCCAAATTTATTTATTCATTTTCATTAATTTCCATAAATTAAAAAAATTTAACAATATGTACACTAGTTCTAATTTATTTACCTTTCTCAGTTGAATTCAATTCCACAACATAACTAAGTATATCATTTATTATCAGAAATTATATTTTATTGACACTTATAACTAATCAATTTAATTTCATTATTCATACTTACACTTGTATATTATCCAATTTTAATACTATAACATGTTAACTTTTGATTAATTTGTAAGTTATATATATATATATATATATATATATATATGCTATGGAAATGTTTGATTTATACAAGTTCAATAGTTCAATTTATTTTGAATTCATTATTTCAAACTACAAAGAGTTTTATTTTAATTATACTCCCCTGGATTCATTTTCTTATTGTACAATTCATAAATTTATATAATTTCAATTTTAGTTCATTTCAACAATTTGAATATCACTAACAATTCAAGAACTTAAAAATTCAACTTCGGGTTCGTTTCCAAATCATCTTTAAAATAATATATATTTTTTATATTTTATATCAAACCATAATTTAAAAGATATAAATGAAATCCAAATTTCCAAACAAAGTATAAAAGTTCTAAGTGGTCTCCCCCACTTAGTCTCTGGAAAATAAAGTCGATAATGCGTGCATTCACCAGCGGAATCATTTCCAAAGGCAGGGGGGAAAAAGTATACACTTATTTCAACTCATTTGAAAACAATTTCTATATGAAACAACTTTTGAAAATATAAATATATTATTTCAAACCATTTGCAAAACAATATTACAAAACCACCTGAAATTAAATTCTCAAATTCATATTTAACTTCTTATTTCATTACCAATTAATTTTCAATATTTCATTTTTCCTCTTAAACCATTCAATAACCATTAGTTTTAACTATTGATTAATCAAATAATAAATGATGATAATCAACATTAATTAATATTCATAGATTTTAAAATAATTCTTTATATATATAAAATATAATATTATTCAAAATAGTATTATGTCAATAAGCCCTATTTGAGTGTTTAGAAATCCCTATCGATGCCTTGGCGTCCCAAGTACGGACCAGAATTCATAAATACTCAACGGAACAAACCAACACAATAAAAAATCATTTTATATCAAAATTACATGTACGTTCTCTCATATATGCTCCAACTCATTCTAGTGTATTACTACCATATATCTAATGGGTTAATCCCAAATAGAGCCAAGGTTTTCACTAAACCAAAGCTCTGATACCAAATGTAACATCCGAGATTTTTGACCATTCAAATCGGAAATGATCCTCAATGACAACTTAAACAAATCAAAAATACAGATAATTATTGTGATTAAAATAAGAAAAAGAAGAAAGAAGAAAAACAACCATGGAATCTCACAACGGAAGGACAAAATATTAAATAAATAACAATTCATGAAGCTGTTAAAACATACATTGATTTTACATTTACAAAGATTATCAGAGTTAATTAACATACAACATACCAATATATACAGCGGGATAATATAAATGAATACGTCAGTCAGGCTCCATCTTCATCTTCATAACTGTGTCTTCGTTAACTGAAAACTCAGGATGACCCGAGCACAAATGAAAAGACAAAAATACTCGGATCAAAACCAAAATATTCTCATATTAGTTAAATCAAATTCATGCGATAATATGAGTGCAATAACTTAAGAGATGTCACGGGAATTTCATCTCTTAAGGGTCCGTCAAACTATGTACTATATAATATAATACGCTATTATAATAGTGTCTATGGTTAAATATAGAATATTAAAATAGTGTAAGCGGGATTACCATTATTACCCTTACACCGTTTATACTGTTGCCGTACAGTTTGCATATAACACATTAGTACGTTGACGGATAGAAATGCGCCATGATACGACAACATTAAATCAAATTTGCAGGGGGCTCGATCAGGATAATATGAGAAGGCACACGAGGAATGTCTAGAGTATGACTGTACTAGTTGCACGCCCGGACTGCTGGTAATGCATATGTAACGACCCGGAATTTGGAGCCAATTTAAAATTTTATTTTAAGGAAATTTTGTTAAAAAAAAGGCGTCAGAATTTAAAATTTTCATTATTAAACTATTAAAGGAAAAAGAAAAAAAAAAGTGTATACAATAAAATTCCTTTTTATTTGTATATGTGAAACATAGAAATTGTGTCCATGATAAATTCTTAATGTGAATTTAAATTCTCAATGTAAGCATCTAATTTTGTCACAATAAATTCTTGGTGGGGTAATTTAATCCTTAAAACCCAGTGTAATATGGTAAAGACTATCATACCGATCCTAACATCATTTTTTTCATAAATAAACAAATTGATTGGAAAGGATAATTAATTAAATCTTATATATAGTCACTTTGCCCTCTCCCTTTAATGTAGATTTTAAAAACATCTCCCTTTCTTAAATCCATTTAATCCATGATACTATAAAAATATCTGAAAATGGTAAGTTGCCTATGTTGCACTATAAAATCAAAATTAATGGTGCTGAAATGGCATGAATTGACTTTTGTTAGAAACATTTTTCCAAGTAAAAATTATTGCACCTAAAAACAGAAAGAAATAATTATAGGATGAACTCATGTCAATTAGAATAATCTTTTTCTAGATTATCAATATGAAAGGAAAAGAAAAAATATTAGCCATAAAACATTAATACTAATCAATCCCTCCACTATTAAAAGTACATGTAGAGTTATGAGTTTGTCGCCATGTCAAAAGTTTTCCTAATATAACAAACTAATCACATAATATGCAACACCTTTTTCCATCCGTGCCTGCTTTACTATTCTAAAAGAAGTATATTTTCTTCACTAACTTATTCATTGTATTTAGACACATTCTTAATTCTCTATCGATCACACTTGGCAAAACATCCTTTTATGCCAACGCTGCAAGAACTTGATATAATGCTACAAAGTCAAGCACACGTTGTAATTAGTATTTGGTATGCTTATATTAATTTATAAATGGAAATTATGTAATATAGTATATTTATACACTACTTTATTCCATTAGTCTTTTATTTTCAAGCATGTTTTTTTTAATTTATTAAACGCAATACATTCATTCCTTTGTTAACAATTTAATGCATGCGGTCCATGTCCTAAATGAAGGCAGGCCACGGTTTATATTTTTCAATTTATGTGAAAACTTTTACCCTTTTAAATCTGGAAACACACGCCACATATTTATTTATTTATATAAAAGGGTTAAGTTAATTAAATGAATAATTAAAGACGCATGAAATGTTTCAAATTCATTTAGAAACAAAACTATGCCACTTATTTCTCCTTTCTTCTCTTTGTTATTTACGTTTGAAATTTGAATGAAAAATAATTAAATAGAATAAAACATAAAGGGTTAAAAAGAGAATTAAATAAATTTATAAATACCTTAAAATTAATCCATAACCCTAATTTCAGTAAAACAACATAGCCGCCGCCCCTTCTCTTTTCAATGGCTGAAATGCTCTCTCATTCTTCCTCATTTTTCTTTCAATCTAGTCGATGGTTTCCAAAATTTCTAAAGGGAAAGGTGTAGAGCTAGGGGAGCTCGTCACAACCAACGGTTGAGATCAATTCTTATGCGCTAATTTATGGGAAATCGAGCTTCAAAGTGGCAGCGTTCACATCAATTTTCATGGAGATGGGGAGCAATGGGGTTCACGGTGACATGCAATTCACGTAGAAGAGGAAGAAGAAGTTAGCGGCCTTGTTTTGTGCTAATCAATGTATTAAGGTTTAAATAAAAAATTAATTTAATTTAATTGTGTAAGGTTATAAAATGAATAACTTATTCATATATCCTCAGAACTCGGTGTCGTTCGAAACGTTAGAATCGTGGGATCCAACTCTACAACCCAGAACAGAACAAATCTGAAACTGAGACTGTTGGGAATCCAGAAAAATAGCAAGGTGATATTTCTATTTTATGATTCAAATTAATTATTTACTGAAATGTGAAATTTATATTTATTTCATAAAGTTCACGTGATGTTGTATATCTTTATTGAAATGTTGGTTGTGTTGTGGTGTGGCTTGAATTGAAATTTTGGTATGTTCGATTTTGGTTATAATAATGAAAATGAATTGTGATTGTGGTGGAAATATATTTTAGTGTTATAAATAAATTTGTTTATGTTTTAAATAGTAAAACATGAATACATTGGAAACCATATTTAAATGTGAAGTATGTTAATAAAATAGTTCGTGTTAGAAAACTTGTTTTACATTAAAAATTATATTTTAATGTATTGAATATACATAAACATTTGTTCGTGTTTAGAAAATAAGTTTTACATTAAAATTATATTTTAATGTATTGAATGTACATAAATATTTGTTCGCATTTAGAAAACAAGTTTACGTTAAATTATATTTTAATGTTAAGAATGTACATAAGAATTTGTTCATATTAGGAAAACACGTTTCACATTAAATTCACATTTTAATGTTATGAAGGTAAACAAATTTTGTCATAGGAAACATCATTACAAAAACTTTATTTTCAGTGTAATGAATAGATTTACAAAATTGTACATGTTATGAGATGAAACATGTTTTTACACTAAACTTTATTTTTAATAAGATGATCATTTCTAAATAAAAATGTGCACACATTAACTTTACATTTTTAATGTTAATAAGACATTAAAAAGAATCATTGTCATGTTAAATTATTTTCACATTGGAATTCATATTTCAACGTAAAAGGATCATTATAAAATATGTATTTTTATTGTCATTTGTTACCATAAAATGGATTAAAACAAAAAAAACGTCTTTTTATCGTCACTTGTTTTACAATATAAAGAATGAAATAAAGAGACTAGGTTTCATTATGTCATTTAACAAAAAGGGTAGAATAATATAAATTCTCCATGTTTTAACTTATAAAACATGTTTACATTAAAAAGTATATTTTAATGTAATGAATGGCGTAATATAAATTGTCCATGTTTTAAACTTATGAAACATGTTTACATTAAAACGTATATTTTAATATAATGAATGGTTTAACAAAATTTGTTCATGTTTTAAAATGTAAAACATGGTAACATTAAAAACTCTAGTTTAATGCAATATATGAAAAGAACATTTTTTTGTCATAAACGTTAGTATTAGAATAAAAGAACACTTTTGTCAAAATGCTTAGTTAGAATTAAAACATCGCTTTCGTTAAAAGTGTTTATCTAGAAATAAACTAGTCATTTGTTTAAGGTTAGAATTAACATGTCATTTAAATAAAAACATGTTATGTATAAACATGTTTTCATTTAAAACTCATATTTTAAATGTCATGAACAGAATATTGAAAAAGTCATGTTTTAAATAAAAACATGATTAAAAATGCCTTTTAAGTTATAAAATATTGTATTAATATGTCATTTTGTTAAGAATAGTTAAATAGAATAAAAATATCATTTATGTTAGCATTCAAAGAACGACATTTATGTTAGAATTAAAAGAACATTTATGTTAGAAATAAACATTTATGTTGGAGTTCAAAAATATGCTACACTGCCATTAACAAGTTTCCTGACTTGTTTATGTTGATTGGGACGATAGTTTTTACACATCGCCCAAGTGCACAAATAATTTATTTAATTATTTGTTATATGTTATGTGTTGGTTGAAAACCCTACACGGGTCTTGGGATGATATTCACACATCTCCCTTGTGATTAGTTTTAAGCGTTATTCATTTGACGCTTATACAGTATTAATATTCACTTTGGATGTTTGAATGTTATTAATGATTTTTATCATTAGTGTAGAATACATTGCGGTGTTTGAAATCCATATAATTAAATTATATGGTAATTGTTGGGTCCGACTCCAATTTTGAATTAAAAGAATATTCTAATATAATATTCAGTTAAAAGAAATCAAATATTGGTTTTGATCTTTTAAAGTTCAAAAGATTTTATTATATGGGTTAAAAAGTCACAATGGAAAGGGTTGAGTTAAAAATACGAAACGGGTCATGACACGAGGTTAAGCCCAACTTATGGGATAAGTCTGCCCGGAACCAACCGACATATCCAGCATCCATAAGTCACAAGCTTAATGTGGGAGGTCTGACCCAGTATAAAATACAAATGAATAAGAAATTGAATTGGCCCATTTAATCTGTTTTAAATAGAAACGCCGTTTTAAACCAAACGTGTTTACCGATTTAATGTATTCATTTTAAAATGAATATTAAAAAGAAGTGATTTGTAAACTTAATATTTTAGAAATATCAATATTTTTAATATGATAAGAAAATAAAACATTCAAATTAGACTTTAAATTGAAATAAAGTTAAAACTGTTTTAAGGCGAATTTATAATTATTTTATAAAGTATGTTTTAAATAGAAATCGACGATATAATATATATTAAATAAATAAATAAATAAATATTTAATGGCCTGAATAGAACGCGCTGCGCAGCGACCGTTCGCGAATTTCGACCATTAACTTTAAATGGACGTAACGGGAGATCCGACCGTCGGATTCTCCTAAAACCGGAACCGTTGGGTTCATATCGAAAAGAGCTTTTCAATGAATATAAGAGTTTTAAAATCTAATGGTTGGATTTGGAATTATGTCCAAATCAAATTTAGAAAAGGTCGCTATGGATGCAGTTCGGTGGCCGTTATTGGAAACCGACTGTATGAGCGAAAATAAAATTATTAAAAATATAGAAATATTATGAAAAATCATAATAAATGATTTAAAAGGAATTTAGATGAAAATTTCCAATAGTAAAGAGATAAAAATATATTTTATCGATATGAACTAGTTATTAACTAGAACGAATCTTATAATTAAGATTTAATAAAGTTTTCCAATAAGTTAATATTTACTTGGAATTAAATAGAATAAATTGGATTTTTGGGTTGTCGTGAATGGTGTCTTAAATAACACTGTTCTTAACCCCAGTTGAGAAAAGAATAAATCTTTTAATTAAGATTTTTAGAGTTTCAATCATATTTGATAATTGGAATAAAATGAAATGTAAATTTGATTTATCGTGAACAGTGTTTTAAACGACACTTGTTCTTTAACCCAGTTTGCAGTGAAAAATAATTTGGGATTTATAAATCTTTTATTTAGATTTAAAATGGAATATTTTCCAAGAGTAAAGGTTTCCAATTTAATATATTAAATTGGGACTGAATGGAATTTGATTTAATAATATTCAAGATGAGCTTCTGTAAAAGAAGGCCATTAATATATATGGAATTTAAAAGGCTTTGCCGTTATTCCATTTATATTAATAGCCCGATACAGAAATTCATATCGATTATACATTGGTCTGATTTCTATGAAAATCCCCTATTTAATGGGAGATGAATTTGAGTTTATCATGAACTATGTTTTAAATGACATTAGTTCTTTAACCCAGTTAAAGATAAGATTAATTTCTTAAATTTAAATAATCATTGAATAATGATTTTTGATGTTTAAAACCAAATTGGGGTTTTAATAAATCTTTAAAGAAAAGATTTAAGAATAATGTAAAGAATTTATCTTTGATAAGATAATGTGAATATTTTATTTAAAAGAATATTCTGAATTGGAATGAGGCGTTGGATGTGTTTTTAATAATACTTGATTTTAATTATAAAAATACGAGAGTTATTCGGAAAGACCGGGTTTAACCCATTCCGAATAATTACTACGACGATGAAGAGTCGAAGATGAAGACGGTGTTTGAAGACCGACGATCTTCACATCGAATGGATGTGTTGCTACAGAGACCCTTGATGGGAGTAGCTACCTTGAAGGGGCTTTAGTGGTGGCCGTCCGGACTATTGTTGATTGTTCGGATTTGGTTTTCGCTCAGACCCAGAGCATAAGCTAGTAAATGGATGCGTGTCTGACTGGATTTTGTTCCATGTGAATTAAATCAATTTCTGTTAATGTATGTCTATTTGGTGGTGGAGGATTTATTCTCTACTTAACACCCTGGTATAGATTAATAATGATTGATCGCATGGCGTGAATTGTCAATGTGGCACGCCAAGATATAAATGATCAAGGCTTTTGTTGAAAAGAAGGGCCTTGTGGGATGATTAAAGCATAGCCTATTACGGCATAGCTTTGTGTATATCGTGACTTCGCGAGCCTCACACCCCGGTATGAGTCAAAAACGGGATACGGACCGCGGGGAGTGCACACGTTTCTTTCTAGCTAGGAGTGGTGTCGGTGCTTAAACTGGCTGGCATTTACTTATGTGGATGATGGATTTTGAGGCGCCTCGGATTTTTATAGGCCGTTAGTGGTCATACTATAGGCCTAAAGGTACCGGGAAGCGTGTGTTCAGGCATAATTAATCCACTACCCTTAGGTAGGGACCGGCCCTGAAGATCCAAGGGTTCACTACGGGGGATCCTGAGGCATTTGCTAGAGTGTCTCAAAATCGGAGAGTAGCTTGCCCCTAGCCTCGACTCATGATGGAAATCCAATTTCCAATACAACATCGCAGTTTTGATTTTAGAACTAGTATGGCGACATAGTAGGATGGGGTACTATGCCGTCTATGATTAATACATTATGATTGAAATTGTTTTTGAAATATATACCCATAGATATACACACTAATATTAAATTCGTTTTATCGTATCTAGCATTTTTTGATCATTATAAGGTAAAACCCTATCCTTCGGTTTGCATTGCATTGTGTGATGGGGCTTGGGTCTTATAATGGTTTCATTTTTTCTAAAAAGCATTGCGTTGTTTAACGTTTTTACTTTATTTTATGCACTGGCAATCCAATGGAGTAAACCCGTTTCGCGTTAGCGGCGTGGTCCTGTGATTAGCCTTACTATTAGATAAGTTAAGTGTAATGACCCAGAGTTGACTATATACATCATACGTCCAACCCAAATATCACGAAAATACGAAACATTTTTTTTTAGAAGAAAGAGATAGAAGAAGAACAGAAATAACAACACAGAATCTCACATCGCAGCGGAACAAAATATAATATATCATATCTTTGAAATACAAAATCTTAACTGTATAACATACACTTATCAGAGTACAACACTTACAACACAACGGAACCACTATAACTAGATAACGCTGAAGCCTCCTGCTCCAAGCTCCTTTAGATATATCTGAAAAATCCTGAACTACTTGACTGCCCATACAAATTTAGGCACCCAAGAGTTTAGGTAGAACAAAACAAAATAAACTCCGGGTCAGTCATGGGACTGGTATGAGTAAACAGTTTAAAACAGTTCCAGAAACTAAATGATATCTCATAAGACCACGCCGTATAACACGGAACGGGTTTTTCCCTTATGAAAATCCAAACACTTGACTTATCCTTATATCAAAACTCTTTTGATATTATAATAATGTCTAAATCAAGTAGATAACAATCTAGTGGATCGTTTGCATCTCATGTTCCACATAAATAATATACAATCAAAACCGCAAGCACGTATTGGGTAATGGATTTCCAATTATGACAAGGTATGGAACCACCTTCCGCTGGTATATCTCTAGAGGAGAATACACCGAGTTCAACAAGAACATCTTGCAACTCAGCCACACATGACCGACCACTCATTTCGCTTGAGTGTATCGAATGTATATCACCAACGATTGGGATCAGCAACCGTTTCCCGAATGGGACAGCATCGACAATGGATTTTTAGAAGTAAATGAAACTCTAGATTATGTGATTATACACCCTAATAGGTGCGACCTACATAGCCATGCCGCCTGCCCGATTTCTGTCATTTACCGGATGAAGAGGGTAGAAGCTACGCTTTATCATCACACCAGATTCACTTCGAATGCCACATCGTCAAATCCATCAAATCACCGATTGACGTCCTCAACAATACATTACGTGTTAGCTAAAAGAAGTTTCCTTCTTCGCTTCCACTCTTGGTACGGTTTAAGAAATCAATGTACGTGACCTTTCTGGAAATACTCTGTCAGACATTCATCCATATACGTCACCCAGGAACAGGATGAATCGAAGGCACAATTTCTATTAATAGAAAAAGTCCTTGCACTCTACTCCGTCTTCGATTATCCTCATATAATCTGATTCGCACGCTACTGCCAATACGGAGTGGTTCTTCGGATAATAATCCAACCGGTCTCTCCATATTGACAATGATGGTAAAAATTTCGATAGTTTGTGATTTAACTATCGAATAAAAACAAGTGTTTTGATAGTCGATGATTTAACTACCGAATAAAACAAGTGTTCATCCAAACATCCAACAAATCAGTGAGCCTTTAATTAATATTTCATTAATTAAATCTCTTCTCTATTTCTTTATCAATATTTGTTAAACAAATATTTTCATATATCGCCTCCTTTATTTTCTAACTTTAGAAATATTTATTGTTCTATTTCCAAGCTTACATTTATTTGGGTTAAACCGGATGTTGTGTAAAACATCGGTACGACAACCCAAATACTATATTCAACTAACTCTCATTCAACATTGATCTTCGAGCCTGAAATCTTACTGTTTATATGTTAATAATGAAATCAATCAAGTTGGGGTATAACTACCTCTCAGACCTTGACTGAATAACATTTATAACGTCAAAACAGATATGACTACTTACTCGAATAATCAATACCATACAACTACTGATTCACTTTTAACCACGTATACTCTTCCTCTTTCTATTCTTACTAGATTTTATCCCTAGTCTTCCTTTTTGATTATACTATTCTATTTCTAAGTTCGTTTCCTTATCGACTTCTATATATTTTGATATGTTAATTTCTAACTATCAAATTATCTTAAAAATATTCTATCTCCTTAAATTCCCGGAAAAATTCGCCATAACCTCCTTTGTATCGGGAGCATCGGGAAAATCCCCAAACTGCCACACAGGCCTTCTCCAATCAAAAAGAAAAAGAAAAGCCAAGCGGCTAGCCGATACGGCGCATAAAATCTCATATATGAATTAACAACGTACCTTTTTGTCGGGCAATCTATATATATACCTTCTAACACTTTATTCCAACCCTGTCTCCTGTATATTTATACCTGTCCAATCTATTTTAACTATACCAATTGTTTTAACTAAATTTGTTAATTGGCTCTTTGGTCTATTCCACTTCAATTTATCCAAATCTATTATCTTCTATTATTCAAATCCTATAATATAAATCCCATTTGAATTCTCTTTATTCAAATTCTATATTATAAACCCCATTTGAATTCTATATTCAAATTCTATAGTTAAACTCCATTTGAATTCTATTATTCAAAGTCTATTTGAATTCTCTTTTCAAATTCTATATTCAAAGTCTATTTGAATTCTCTGCATTATTTATAAACAACGTTTATAACTTTACTTAAAATCCCACATTTATATATTTATAAACAAAGTTTATAAATTCAGTTCAAATCCCATATTTTCTTTTATAAACAAAGTTTATAAATTCGATTCAAAACCCACCTTTTCATTTATAAACAAAGTTTATAAATTCAATTCAAATCCCACCCTTTTCATTTATAAACAAAGTTTATAAATTCCATTCAAATCCCATATTTCATTTATAAACAAAGTTTACAAATTCGATTCAAATCCCATATTTCATTCTATTCGAGTTTCAAATTCTGTTCTATTTGAATCTTATATATTCAAATTTCAAATTCTATTTTAGAAAAAAAATAGAATTTTCTTTCTAAATCTCAAATATCCTTTTTCATGATATTTTTATAAATCAATATTCAAGCCTCAGGGATATTTTAACCAATCAAATCAACCAATTTCCAATCATTTGATTTTTAACACATCATATATGAATATATATGAAATCAAACAGATAATATATTTTTGAGGAATCCTGTTGGATTCCTCCAACCTGTTTTCCTGCATCCACAGACGTTAGTCAACATAGTAATACCCATCCTGCTTCGAGGCAGGATATCGCGGTATAGAAGGTCATCCACTAATCATAGCGTGGGGCGTATAGAGTAATCATCCGCTATGGTACCGCGGGCATCCGCTAATGAAACTGCGGGAATCCAACCAATCATCAACCCAATATATATATAATAGTCAACCAATCCTAAATAACTATATATATTTTTAAAAACAATCAGACAGCATTCAAACAAGCATAACACTTATTTTTAACTATATAAAAATAATTCTAAATAAAAGGTGAGATTTACTCACCAGGATTTTTATTTGATGATTTATTCCAATTTAATTCTCTGCTTGTTAACTTCAAAGCTACGACTCCAAATCTCGATTTGTCTTGCATAACTTAACCTTGTAACACATTGAAATTTCCCTTCATTAATTACGCAATCGTATGTAATTAATTTTGTAACTGCGGTTTGGTTTAACTAATAGACTAACATTTATTTACTTTTAAACTTCTTAGTCGAATAGCTTATCCAATTTCCCACTTATAAAATATTTTGAAAAAAATTAGATGAATAACTACTAATTTAACTAAATAATAAAAATAATAAAATTAGTTACCTAAATCTCCTAATCATCCTCCTCCATTTTGGTCAACAGTAAAGGTTGCAACTACCATCAAGAAAAACAATGAACCAATTCTGTTTTTGCATGAACTCCAGAACAACTAAGTAAGTCCAACTTCAGTCTCCCCAGTTCAACCAATAATTCACAACAACACTGCCTTATCCCAACCGATAGCCACACCTTTTTCCTCATCTCATTGACCTAGCCTGTACATGCGCCTAAGAAAGAAGCAACATTTATCACCAGAAATCCCTCCCAAAGCTCACGCAAATGTGTTACTCCCCTCATCAATTCAAATCAGTGCTTCAGTATACCCCCAATTTCACACTGCGCATCCCTCTAGTTCACCCAAGACCATTCGCCCCCTTCTTCGAGCATCTTATATCGATAGTATCCCAAAATTGGAAATGCCAGAAAGCATCGCACCCATCAACTTCGGCTTCCTCTTCCATCGCACAATACCAAGGGTCGAAATCTCTTCCTGTAACTCAGAACGACTCACGACAACTACCGCGACTCCTCCCTACAACCGCGAGCGCCTCCCAGGTCAATCATCAGCAACGGGTCCTGGAATCGATCTTCAATGGTGTTGAGCGCACCAGATTCAAACACGTGAATCGAGTAAGCAGCAATTTGTAGGGTTTGAAATTAGTTCCTTTGAATTTGATTTTCGCTGAGAGGATTTCGATATTTGCAAATGGATTGGAGGAGGGATTCGATTTGGGTTTAAAAGCTTCGGGTTGGTTTGGTTTGTGGAAGAGAACCAGACACGGTTATGTTTTGTTTGTGGAATTAAAAGGGCCACGGGTTTTGTTTAAGTCCACAAGAAGAAATCATTTTAATTCGTTTTTAATTAGTTTTTATCCGGTATCCTACAATTAAAACACTCCATGATTCTGAACTCCTTTCTGAACCCTACAACAGTCCACCATAGGGTTAAACCACCATTCTGAATCCACTGGTACAGGTTTCAAAGCCCTATTTGATCATTTGGGGAATATATTAATTCAAACCGATAAATTATATTCAAAAAAATTAAATTCCTTGATAATAAATTATTATTATCGTTTATAAATTCAAATAGAATTTATATTGATCACTTAAATCTTTTCGATTCAGTTTTAAATTTCGAATTAAACTAGATTTGTTTTCGTATTACGATTATTCAATATATTCGAAATAAATCGTATATCGATTATTAAATCGATAACTCAATATAAATACTCACTTATATTACCAAACAAATATTTAAATTAAATATTAAATATTCAAAAATTAACCCATAAGGATCTGGGTCATTACAATCTTCCCTACTTAAAATAATTTCGTCCTCGAAATTGCTAAGGTAGAAAAAGTGCTACAAACCCATTAACTTTTCAAAATCTTGCTTATGTTGATACTCAACATTTCAAACTTCCTTACGTAACTCTCTTTCGAATAAATCTATATTCGATAACTCCTCCCTTTGAATAACTATATTCGATAATCTCTCTTTCGAATAACTAGATTAGAAAACTTTTCTTCGAATAAACTATATTCGATAATCTCTCTTTCGAATAACTAATATTTGATTTAACTCCATTCGCTGGACTCTAGATCGCAGCGATCACAATGGTTACGCCTGATTCCCTCCGGAAACATCCGACCGCCCTAGGCTATCTACAGCCCTGCGAATTACGCTAGCAGTCGTACGAAATGGCACTTATCCTGAGTAACTATGTTTGACTAACTCTATCTCAATAACTATATTCGATCTACTTTAACTGAATAACTAACATTCAATTAAATCCTAATTCAATTAACTATGTTCAATTAACTTTATCTGGTTAACTCTTTATTTGAATAACAAATATTCGATTAATTCTAATTGAATAACTAATATTCGATTAACTCAACGGATTAACCCTAACTGATTTACTCTAACTGGTTAATTCTTACTCTAATCGATTTATTCTAACTCTAATCGATTATTTCTAACTCTAATCGACTTCTCCTATTCGAATAACTCCTATTGGATAACGTTTATTCATTTATAAAGATTTACTTTTAGTAACGGTTCTTCACTTTATAAATGTTCTTTTTAATAACGTTACTTCACTTATACAAGTGTTGTTTACCCCTTCTATTTAAAACTATCGGTGTTAAAAACCAATATCTCTTCTCTATATAAGCTCAGACTTATATATTCCATTTATCGAATGATAAATATTTAATTTAATTTATAAATTAATCTTTTCTATTTATTTGTTAATAAAAAGATTTCCATTTTCTATTCATCTTCTAAATATTCCTTTGATTAAATTCTATTTATTTAACAAATAAATATCTCATTTATAACATTCTATTTATTTTCTATAAATAAATATTTCCATTCAATCTATTTGTAAATGTTTTACAAATATTCCCTTTTAAATTCTATTTGTAAATGTTTTTACAAATATTTCTCCTTCTATTTGTTTGCACATAACTTCCCTTGTATTTGTTTTACAAATATATTTCCTTTATATTTGTTTTACAAATATATTTTCTTTATAACTCTTTTGGTTTTTCCTTTATTCACACCCAATTCATATTTCATTCACATTGATTTTACTCAATTTATTCAATTTGATCTATTTAACTTACTTAAGTTAAATTTAATTTCAATCATTCAAATTCCCATTAACTAGTTGCTAATTAACCGTTTTGCCTATTTCACCCTTTTTATTTGAATATAACTTGTTCAAATATATGTCAACTTAATTATAAACTAATCTAATTATATTTTCAACTCGAGTTATATATTCGATTTCGAATATAAATTTTCAATCTCTTTCACTTATCCAAAAAACCCAATTTCGATTCAAATTTCCTTTAACTAATTATTTTCTAATTTAGTTAATCCTATTTAACCAATTAAAATATGATTTTTGTCTTAAAAATCATTTCATTTACTTCACTGGAGTTCATATTTATTTTATATCTCCAGTCTGGATTTTCTAATGCCAATTCGGATTTTATTTCCTAAAAATCCTTTTATTTATTTAATTAAACCGTTATGGTTTTATAATGGTTCTGGCGCTACTTTTCTAAAAATTTGATTTTGACATAACTCAAAATCTATACGACGAAATCCAGATTTTTCTCTTTCATTAGAAAACTATTTTTCAACCGGTCCCGACGATTCTTGTTTCAAAGAATTCCGACTTCAATTGAGTTCTGTAAACTAAATTGAAGTTCGAATCGCCAATTTACGAACTGCCGCGCTATGGCGATCTCGTTTTAATTATATTTATAAATATAAACATTTTAACTTTGTTTATAATAAATTCAACTCCATTCTGATATATTTTTAATATATATCAAATCCATTTTTCCATTTCAACATAATATTCCCGATCTATTTCGCTTCTAATATTCAAATCCTATATATTTACAGTATTCACATTCCATTTGAATTTCTTTATTCAAACTCTATACTATTTCCTTCTATTCAATTTCTATTTGAATTTTCTTCAATTCAAATTCTATTTTCAATTCCTTATCTTCAAATTCTATTTGAATTTCTTACCTTCAATTTCGATTTGAAATCCTTCATTCAAAAACCCATTTCAAATCCCTTATTCAAATTCCATTTGAAATCCTTTATTCCATTTCTATTTAAATTCCTTTGTTCAATTTCTATTTGAAATCCTTTGAATTTAAATTCTATTTAACTCCTTTGAATTCAAATCCTATTTAAATTTCACTTTGATTTCAAATTCTATTTAAACTCCTTTTATTTAAAATTCTATTTCAAACTTTAAATTTTCTTTGAATTCTAATATTCAACCTCCACTTTATATTCTCTTTGAAATTCTATTTAACCAAATTCCATTTGAATTCTAATATTCAAATCTCTATTTGACTTTTCTTTATTCAAATCCATTTGAATTCCATTGAATTCAAATTCCATTTCAATTTTTCTTATACAATTTCTATTTGAAATCTATATTCCAATTCCCATTTCAAAATTCCTCTGAAGTAATATAAATATATACATATATTTATATCTATCTCAAATTCAAACCATTTGAATTTTCAAACAACTTGTTTCTTTTCAAACAAATTTCCATCAAAACTTTTCTAAGGCAGCAATTCATCACTTAGAAACTCGAAAATGAACACTGATGATGTTGCGACCATCATCAGAATTATTTCCCAACTACTGAATGAGTTCAGTGCTTTATTTTTTTTTCAAAATCCATTTAGAAAAATATTTTCCAAACTCCCAGGATTTTTAATTCTGAATTCTGGTTGGAATTCAATTTCAGTTTATCACATTTGTATATTTGATTTCATATACAAATTCCATTGGTTATATATATAACTATTTCTGTTTTATATTCTAATTCGATTATAATCCAAACAATCAACTTAACCATTTAAAAACAATATCGTGTTCAATCTTCTGTTCAAATGTTTATAAACTCCTATCGACATCGTGGCGTCCCACGATTCGACCAGAATTCATAATTCACTCAACAGACTAGTCAACACAATATAAAACGGTTTTTATATCAAATAACAAATACGCTCTCTCGTATATATATACACTCAACTCATTCTAGGATACTACTGATCCTATCTCTAATGAGCACATTCCAACAAGCCTAGGTATTCGCTCAACCTAAGCTCTGATACCAAGTGTAATGACCCAGATTTCCGTAACATCAGAGTTGACTATATACATCATACGTCCAACCCAAATATCACGAAAATACGAAACATTTTTTTTAGAAGAAAGAGATAGAAGAAGAACAGAAATAACAACACAGAATCTCACATCGCAGCGGAACAAAATATAATATATCATATCTTTGAAATACAAAATCTTAACTGTATAACATACACTTATCAGAGTACAACACTTACAACACAATGGAACCCCACTGTGGCTTACATTGGTACCCCAGCACCACATTTTACGGCCAGCCTTTCGACTTCACAACCAACCCACATTTTCGGGACATGTAGGGGTAAGAGTCTCCCGTTCGCCACCTAACGAAAAGCGAGAACCCCCTATCATGCGACACATGCCCCAAGCACGCAACATGGACTGGTATGAGTAAACAGTTTAAAACAGTTTCAGAAACTAAATGATATCTCATAAGACCACGCCGTATAACACGGAACGGGTTTTTCCCTTATGAAAATCCAAACACTTGACTTATCCTTATATCAAAACTCTTTTGATATTATAATAATGTCTAAATCAAGTAGATAACAATCTAGTGGATCGTTTGCATCTCACGTTCCACATAAATAATATACAATCAAAACCGCAAGCACGTATTGGGTAATGGATTTCCAATTATGACAAGGTATGGAACCACCTTCCGCTGGTATATCTCTAGAGGAGAATACACCGAGTTCAACAAGAACATCTTGCAACTCAGCCACGCATGACCGACCACTCATTTCGCTTGAGTGTATCGAATGTATATCACCAACGATTGGGATCCGCAACCATTTCCCGAATGGGACAGCATCGACAATAGATTTTTAGAAGTAAATGAAACTCTAGATCAGGTGATTATACACCCTAATAGGTGCGACCTACATAGCCATGCTGCCTGCCCGATTTCTGTCATTTACCGGATGATGAGGCTAGAAGCTACGCTTTATCATCACACCAGATTCACTTCGAATGCCACATCGTCAAATCCATCAAATCACCGATTGACGTCCTCAACAATACATTACGTGTTAGCTAAAAGAAGTTTCCTTCTCCGCTTCCACTCTTGGTACGGTTTAAGAAATCAATGTACGTGACCTTTCTGGAAATACGCTGTCAGACATTCATCCATATACGTCACCCAGGAACAGGATGAATCGAAGGCACAATTTCTATTAATAGAAAAAGTCCTTGCACTCTACTCCGTCTTCGATTATCTTTATATAATCTGATTCGCACGCTACTGCCAATACGGAGTGGTTCTTCGGATAATAATCCAACCGGTCTCTCCATATTGACAATGATGGTAAAAACTTCGATAGTCTGTGATTTAACTATCGAATAAAAACAAGTGTTTCGATAGTCGATGATTTAACTACCGAATAAAACAAGTGTTCATCCAAACATCCAACAAATCAGTGAGCCTTTAATGAATATTCCATTAATTAAATCTCTTCTCTATTTCTTTATCAATATTTGTTAAACAAATATTTTCATATATCGCCTCCTTTATTTTCTAACTTTAGAAATATTTATTATTCTATTTCCAAGCTTACATTTATTTGGGTTAAACCGGATGTTGTGTAAAACATCGGTACGACAACCCAAATACTATATTCAACCAACTCTCATTCAACATTGATCTTCGAGCCTGAAATCTTACTGTTTATTTGTTAATAATGAAATCAATCAAGTTGGGGTATAACTACCTCTCAGACCTTGACTGAATAACATTTATAACGTCAAAACAGATATGACTACTTACTCGAATAATCAATACCATACAACTACTGATTCACTTTTAAACACGTATACTCTTCCTCTTTCTATTCTTACTAGATTTTATCCCTAGTCTTCCTTTTGTATTATACTATTCTATTTCTAAGTTCGTTTCCTTATCGACTTCTATATATTTTGATATGTTAATTTCTAAATATCAAATTATCTTAAAAATATTCTATCTCCTTAAATTCCCGGAAAAATTCGCCATAACCTCCTTTGTATCGGGAGCATCGGGAAAATCCCCAAACTGCCACACAGGCCTTCTCCAATCAAAAAGAAAAAGAAAAGCCAAGCGGCTAGCCGATACGGCGCATAAAATCTCATATATGAATTAACTACGTACCTTTTTGTCGGGCAATCTATATATATACCTTCTAACACTTTATTCCAACCCTGTCTCCTGTATATTTATACCTGTCCAATCTATTTTAACTATACCAATTGTTTTAACTAAATTTGTTAATTGGCTCTTTGGTCTATTCCACTTCTATTTATCCAAATCTATTATCTTCTATTATTCAAATCCTATAATATAAATCCCATTTGAATTCTCTTTATTCAAATTCTATATTATAAATCCCATTTGAATTCTATATTCAAATTCTATAGTTAAACTCCATTTGAATTCTATTATTCAAATTCTATATTCAAAGTCTATTTGAATTCTCTTTTCAAATTCTATATTCAAAGTCTATTTGAATTCTCTGCATTATTTATAAACAATGTTTATAACTTTACTTAAAATCCCACATTTATATATTTATAAACAAAGTTTGTAAATTTAGTTCAAATCCCATATTTTCTTTTATAAACAAAGTTTATAAATTCGATTCAAAACCCACCTTTTCATTTATAAACAAAGTTTATAAATTCAATTCAAATCCCACCCTTTTCATTTATAAACAAAGTTTATAAATTCCATTCAAATCCCATATTTCATTTATAAACAAAGTTTATAAATTCGATTCAAATCCCATATTTCATTCTATTCGAGTTTCAAATTCTATTCTATTTGAATCTTATATATTCAAATTTCAAATTCTATTTTAGAAAAAAATAGAATTTTCTTTCTAAACCTCAAATATCCTTTTTCATGATATTTTTATAAATCAATATTCAAGCCTCAGGGATATTTTAACCAATCAAAACAACCAATTTTCAACCATTTGATTTTTAACACATCATATATGAATATATATGAAATCAAACAAACAACAAACAGATAATATATTTTTGAGGAATCCTGTTGGATTCCTCCAACCTGTTTTCCTTCATCCACAGACGTTAGTCAACATAGTAATACCCATCCTGCTTAGAGGCAGGATATCGCGGTATAGAAGGTCATCCACTAATCATAGCGTGGGGCGTATAGGGTAATCATCCGCTATGGTACCGCGGGCATCCGCTAATGAAACTGCGGGAATCCAACCAATCATCAACCCAATATATATATATAATAGTCAACCAATCCTAAATAACTATATATATTTTTAAAAACAATCAGACAGCATTCAAACAAGCATAACAATTATTTTTAACTATATAAAAATAATTCTAAATAAAAGGTGAGATTTACTCACCAGGGTTTTTATTTGATGATTTATTCCAATTTAATTCTCTGCTTGTTAACTTCAAAGCTACGACTCCAAATCTCGATTTGTCTTGCATAACTTAACCTTGTAACACATTGAAATTTCCCTTCATTAATTACGCAATCGTATGTAATTAATTTTGTAACTGCGGTTTGGTTTAACTAATAGACTAACATTTATTTACTTTTAAACTTCTTAGTCGAATAGCTTATCCAATTTCCCACTTATAAAATATTTTGAAAAAATTTAGATGAATAACTACTAATTTAACTAAATAATAAAAATAATAAAATTAGTTACCTAAATCTCCTAATCATCCTCCTCCATTTTGGTCAACAGTAAAGGTTGCAACAACCATCAAGCAAAACAATGGACCAATTCTGTTTTTGCATGAACTCCAGAACAACTAAGTAAGTCCAACTTCAGTCCCCAGTTCAACCAATAATTCACAACAACACTGCCTTATCCCAACCGATAGCCACACCTTTTTCCTCATCTCATTGACCTGGCCTGTACATGCGCCTAAGAAAGAAGCAACATTTATCACCAGAAATCCCTCCCAAAGCTCACGCAAATGTGTTACTCCCCTCATCAATTCAAATCAGTGCTTCAGTATACCCCCAATTTCACACTGCGCATCCCTCTAGTTCACCCAAGACCATTCGCCCCCTTCTTCGAGCATCTTATATCGATAGTATCCCAAAATTGGAAATGCCAGAAAGCATCGCACCCATCAACTTCGGCTTCCTCTTCCATCGCACAATACCAAGGGTCGAAATCTCTTCCTGTAACTCAGAACGACTCACGACAACTACCGCAACTCCTCCCTACAACCGCGAGAGCCTCCCAGGTCAATCATCAGCAACGGGTCCTGGAATCGATCTTCAATGGTGTTGAGCGCACCAGATTCAAACACGTGAATCGAGTAAGCAGCAATTTGTAGGGTTTGAAATTAGTTCCTTTGAATTTGATTTTCGCTGAGAGGATTTGGATATTTGCAAATGGATTAGAGGAGGGATTCGATTTGGGTTTAAAAGCTTCGGGTTGGTTTGGTTTGTGGAAGAGAACCAGACACGGTTATGTTTTGTTTGTGGAATTAAAAGGGCCACGGGTTTTGTTTAAGTCCACAAGAAGAAATCATTTTAATTCGTTTTTAATTAGTTTTTATCCGGTATCCTACAATTAAAATACTCCATGATTCTGAACTCCTTTCTGAACCCAACAACAGTCCTCCATAGGGTTAAACCACCATTCTGAATCCACTAGTACAAGTTTCAAAGCCCTATTTGATCATCTGGGGAATATATTAATTCAAACCGATAAATTATATTCAAAACAATTAAATTCCTTGATAATAAATTATTATTATCGTTTATAAATTCAAATAGAATTTATATTGATCACTTAAATCTTTTCGATTCAGTTTTAAATTTCGAATTAAACTAGATTTGTTTTCGTATTACGATTATTCAATATATTCGAAATAAATCGTATATCGATTATTAAATCGATAACTCAATATAAATATTCACTTATATTACCAAACAAATATTTAAATTAAATATTAAATATTCAAAAATTAACCCATAAGGATCCGGGTCATTACATTAAGTTAAGATTTCTCATACCAGTCCCATGACTGACCTGTAGTTTGTTTCACTGGCAAACTCGGGTGCCCTTATTTTCCACACGGGCAGTCGAGTAGCATTTTGCAGATATATTTACGGGATCCTGGTTTACAGCTGAAGCGGTATTCGGAAAGCTCTGTATCTGTGTATTTCTTCCAGTTGTATATTTGTATTATTTTTCCGCTGCTATTTAAATGTAATTTAAACTCTGATATTATTGTATTTCTATTTCTGTAATAAGTATTCATACTCTGTTATATTCTTGTACTATGATGTAATTGTTGTAACCAGCAATAAAATGTTCTTCAGTTTGTGTTCTAATTTGTGTTGTTCTCAAAGCAATCCAGCCTTTCCTTTACGGGGAAGTTTGGGTCGTTTCAGCATAGCCGCGACTACCGCTCACCTCGAACAACACTCCCAAATCACGGATGCGCATCAAATCAAATCAATCAAACCGAGGGACTATAGTAATAAAGGAAGAAGTGTTGCCGATGGAGGTAGCTAACCCCACTTGGTCACGGTATAGCCCTCTTTTAGTCAATTTAATTATGACCTCAAGGTCAAGGTCATCCATCATCGTTCTCTTTCTTCAAATCCAGTAATCGCCTCCAAATCAACCTACTTCATTCTGGAATTCCACTGTGTACACAGTTGTTAAAGTGGTTTTCGGTATTGGCAGAGAGTATGACAATATCCGATCTCGGTCTCTTTAACAACCAAATATTTACATTTTTCACACCGGTCAGTTCTTTTACATTTCAAAGGGGTTCATAATTCATATCAAAATTATCATATTTTGCCTTAAACTCGTTTCAATAGTCGAGACAGAATATTTCATAATAAAATCTCTATTTAAAACCAAATTTAAATCTTAAAACATTGCCAACTTTTAAAGTAATTTAAATATTTAAAATAGTTGAAAAAATATAATAAAATAGTATATATATATGTAATTTTAATAAGGTTTGAAAATAAATAGTTTGTATATAAAATAGAATTATTTAAATTTAATAAAATCTATAGTTAAATTATTAAGTAGTTTATAAAATAAGTAGTTGATTATTAAAATAGTTATTAAAGATAATTAGTAAATATAAGTTAATAATAGTTATAAGGTAAAGTAGTTTATAAAGTAAAATAGTTAACAACAAAAATACTTTATAAAAATGGTTTAAAAATAATATAGTTGGAATTCGAATCGTTTCTTCTAAATTTCAATTAAACTTGAAGTCGTATTTCAAATTTCAACAATCAAAATAATTCAACTTAAGCATCTCGATTCAATTCAACATTCAATATAAATTTCAATTCAACTCAAACAATTTGGTTCAAATATTTGAAGCTTTAAATGAAATTCTCAATTTGAATTATTTCAGTTTATGAAATATCGAGTTAAAATTTTAAACATCACTTTAAAATCAAATTAAACTTAAAGTAAATTTCAAATGTGGATAAAACAATTCAGTTTCAATAAATCCAATTTTTATTTCATTTTTACTTTAGTTTACAACATTAAACAATTTCCTTTGGTTTTTATATTACAAATCCGAAGTTCAAATTCAAAGGAAATCAATTTATAAAACATTGTCTATGTCATCTTTAAAACAATATTTCAAAATTCACGGTAAAAACAAATTTTATTTAACCAACCGGTGTCCGTATATAATTTTCTATCTTATGGTCAAGTAACACTTAAAATTTACTTTTAGTATTTTGCGAAAGGATATATATCATTTCAATACAAATCAAGGTCATAGGTATTTATCATTTCAACCTACGTTCTTAATTCATTTTAATGATTAATCCCGGATTTATTTGATGCTTGTAACATCTAAGGTGATGGTTGGGATTAATCAACAAAATCAATAACATATATAAACAATGTCGATAACAAGATGGATTACATATAAATACATTAAATATAAAATTTCAAGGCATCCATCAAAATCAATACATCCAAACGGTTCGATATAATATCAGTGTACTAGCCTTCAGGTAGAGATTCTAAACTAGAAATTAAATTCTAACTGTACAATTTATAACAACAGTTAATTAATTATACTGTCTATACCGATTAACACAATTAAGCAGTTTAGACAATCAAACAACAAACAATACAATCATGTCATAACATAAATTTAATTTAACTAACAATTAAATATGTTAGTTAGGTGTGAGTGAATTTAACCACACACCTTTGGTTCTGGATGCGTTTTGAAATCCAAAACAGGCCCAAATTTTAACTGTCTCGGAAACTGTCCAAAATAGTGCCATTGCGTGAAGCTCGTCGATACGATTCCAACGCAACGAACCGCTTGTCAATTGGAGCTTGTTTGAAAATGTAATACACGTTTATACGTTTGCAATTCAATTAAAAATAAAATAAATAAAACAATCATCACCACTACATCATTGCCACATCATCATCTCCTACCTTCTCCCTAATGTGAAAAACACAAACAGCCTGTACAACCAAACCCACCATTACCGATCCTTTCAGCATCCCTATCTCCCTCAACATTCCATGAAATCGTGAACCGACGGATCCATGGATCATTTCTTCGCAAGATCTTCTAACATGTCGCCACCTTGTCAAGCTCGGCCATCACCTGGAGATCGCGTCTTTCCCTTCCTCATGCATGGCAGTAGGATGGTGCGCCGTTTCTTTTTTAGGAATCTCGCAAAATTTTGCTATTAGTCGTTAAATCCCGTCATGAACTCATATACAATCACCATTTCGTGAATAAGTCTCTATACATGCCACAAATCCAAGCTCTAGCACCTATGTTTTATTGCTGCGAAATTTGTCCACCAAGTAAAAGTGATCGTTCCCTTCAATTAGCATATGATGATGAAGATCTTTCTCTCACAAACTCATGAATACAAGCTTGGATAATTTTTTTTTGTTTCTAAATGATCTGAATTTTGATTAAGAAAGAAACAAAAGCTTCCTTTTGTATTTGCTGAGCGAAATGGAATGGTAGAGATATGAAATGAATAATGGTTAGTGATTAGGATTATTAATAGGCAAATTTTCAATGCTTAATTAATTAGATACTTGTAACAACCCGAAAATCTGGGCCAGTTTAAAATTTTTATTTTGACAATTTTAGTGAATTTTGATTATTTAAAATGAATTATTTTAAATAATATCGACGAGAAATTTATTTAGAATATAATTCGAACGTATATATTCGTTTGAATCGACGATAGAATATAAATATTTATTTATATTTATAAAAGGAATTGAAAATGGCGCGGTAGTTCAATAATTCGATTTCAAACTTCAATTGAATGTACCGGGTGCAAAACAATCCGGATTTTAGTGAAACCAAAAACATTAGGATCTAATTGATAGTATCTTTCCAACGAATCCAAAAAATTGAAATTTCATAGCGGGAATCAAAAGATATGTCCAGTTGAAAATTCTGAATAGTCGTTATGGAATTCAAGCCCTTGAAAATGGAAATTTTGCAAACGACCTCGAATTTCGACGAAACCACTTTTGTTGGGTCTGTGATGTCAAATTATTTCTAGATTCCAAATTTCATAATTTTTCAAGTCAATATGTGAGCGTGGCAAAGGAAAACGCGTTTGACCAGTTTCAGTTGATTTTAATCGACTGGAAAATGGCCATTTTTCCAACAGTCTCGGAATTCGACGAAACTAGTTTTGTTAGGACCGTATCGTCAATACGAAGCTAGAAAATATTTTTCTGCAATTTATAAAGTTAGTATGTGACCCCAGTAAATTGAAATGCGCGTTCAAAATTCAATATATAGAGTTATATGTTGATTTTGACGGAAAATGATCGAAACGATCGAATCAGCCTACGATACATATCCCATTGTGTTCGGAATAGGGGTGAAACGCTATGGACGACAGGCCGTGGGCCTCGTTTAGAGGTCGTATGAAAAAGTCAACTTTTTGTAAATTAAAAAAAAATTATTCTCTTTCCTCTCCCTATTCCTTTATCAGCCCCCCCACCCGATTCAAATCAAAATTAAATAAAAAAAAGAGAAAAGAAAGAAGAGGGCGACGGAGAAGAAAAGGGATCGTCGTCGCCGCTCCTCCCATCGTCGTCGCCGCCAGGAAGCGAGACCCCCCCCCCCCGTCACCCCCTCCTCTCGCGCCGACCCCCTTTTCCCCGCGAAACCCCTTGCCTCGAGACACGAGCCCCCCCCCCCCCCCCCCCCAAAACCGACGCCCTGAACCCCCCCTTTCGCCCTCCTCTCCCAAACCTAGAACAGCCTCCACCGAAGTCCCAGCATCCCACCACCACCAGGAGTTCATCCAAGCGCTACAACCTTCATGAGGCCCCACATCGAGCTGAAGCTGATTGTGGTTTGAGTGCCGGTGTTCGGAGGTTGGCTCGACAGTTCCTGGAGATGGAAGAAAGGTGATTTTAATATATAAAACATAGGTTTTAAATTTCAGTTTTATTTTTATATAATGGTATACCATAAATCAGTTTTAAATATTTATATAAAATAAAAAGGCGATTTTTATATAAGGAGATTTAAAATAGAATTGCGATTTTTATATGTAGAGATTGCACATTAAAAAGGAAGAAAGACGATATTTTTAAATGGAGAAAGGCATGATTTTTACGTATGTAATGGATTAAAAATATGATTTTTATATTTTTAAAGTAATAAAAATATGTTTTTTATATTTTTAAAGTATTAAAAATATAATCTTTACTATATAGAAGATGTAAAAATATGATTTTTGTTTATGTAGAGAATTAAAAATATAATTTTTACATGATAGGAATATTAGAAATATCATCTTTATATGTGTAGAAAAATAAAAATGTGATTTTTAGAATGATATATTTGAAAAGGCGAATTCTTTATATTTGAAAAGGCGAAATCTTTATATAGAGAATAGCGAGGTAAAAATATAATTTTTATCTATATAGTAGCAATGTAAAAATAGAATTTTTATCCATAAAGTGTGATTATAAAAATTCGATTTTTATATATTGAATAGCATAGTAAAAATTCGATTTTTATATATTGAATAGCGAAGTAAAAATTCGATTTTTATATATTGAATAGGAAAGTAAAAATTCGATTTTTATATATTGAATAGCGAAGTAAAAATTTGATTTTTATATATTGAATAGCAAAGTAGAAATCCGATTTTTATTTATTGAATAACAATATAAAAATGTGATTTTTATATATGTAGTGGCTACGGGCAACGAAAGCGACAAAAGGCGAGAATGGCGATGATTTCTCTAAATGAAGTGTCGTGGAATTGGATTAGCTATCGGTGAGAACTTCTCACTCTTCAATTTCTTTTTCTAGTTATATATATACTAGGATGCAGACGGTGCTTAGCAGCACCTGACACCCTCATCCACAGACCATGGATGGCTTGTTTGTTTAATTGTTTGGTTGTGTAGTTGGTTAGATTATTTGGTTTGAATTGAATTGTTTGGTGAAATGAGATTGATTTGATTGATGTGTGAATGGTGTGGGCCTTCACTAGACCGGGGATAAGGCTAGGCCTTGTCCCGTTCCTAGTATCGTGTCGTTGTGCCGCCGAAATTTTCTAAAAATAAGTTAGAAAAATAAAGATAACATTTTATTTAATAAATGAACTGAATAGAATATTCATAGGTTGAATAAAATAGTTTGATCGTTAAAAATATAATTTTTAACGTGAATGTGAATAAATAAATATTCATTTACAAACCGGACGGTTTGTTTATGTACACCTATTTGAAGGACATTGATTGGGACGATAAATTTTACATATCGCCCAACTGCACAAATAAAAATCTGTGTTTGATTGCTTGAAACCCCACACGGGTATTGGGATGATATTTGACGTACACTAATCCCGATTGTTTAGTTGTATGTCGATTGATTGATTGACAGACTGTTATAAGCGTTAAATATCTATATTCGATGCTTATACAGTGTAGAATGCACTTTGGATGATGGTTGACTACTCATCGTTGTTGATATATACATGTGTTGTAGAAAATCCATATAATTAACATTATATGGTAATTGATTGGGCCTCATTCCAGTTTTAAAATAGAAATATTTGAAAAAGAAATATTTGAAATAGAATATTTGAAGATAGGAATATATGAAGCCATATTGATTAGATTGACGCCATTTTGACGTGAACGATATTTATATCGATTTTATTCATTTTATAATGAATATCGAAAGTGATTTCAAAATCTGATATTTTGAAAAGAATTGCATATAAAAATAAATTCGAATCGAAATTGAATATAAATAAATTCGAATTGAAATTGAATATAAATAAATTCGAATTGAAATTGAATATAAATAAATTCGAATTGAAATTGAATATAAACGAATTCGAATTGAAATTGAATAGAAATGAATTCGAATTTAAATTGAATAGAAATGAATTCGAATTTAAATTGAATATAAATGAATTCGAATTGAAATTGAATATATATGAATTCGAATTGAAATGGAATAGAAATGAATTCGAATTGAAATTGAATTGAATTGAAAACGAACTGAAATTGAATTAGAAATCAATTTGAAATGAATTTAAAATGAATTTAAATTGGAATATTCAATTTTGATTTGAAATTGAATATGAAGTTGAAACCATTTTGAAAATGAATTTAAAACGATTTATAAAGCACGTTTTGAATTGAAATCGACGAAGTATATATTATATATATTATATATATATAATATAATGGCCTGAATAGAACGCGCCGCGCCGCGGCAGTTCGCGAATTTCGACCATTGACTTCGAACGGATATTACGGGAGATCCGACCGTCGGATTCTCCTAAAACCGGAACCGTTGGGTTCGTATCGAAAAGAGCTTTCTAACGAATATTAGAAATTAGAAATTTAACGGTTGGATTTGGAATTATGTCCAAATCAAATTTGAAAAAGGTCGCTGTAAGTGCAGTTCGATGGCCGTTGATGGAAATCGACTGTACGGGCCTTGATAAAATTATTAAAAATAGTAATAATTTGTGTAAAATCATAGGAAATGGTTTGGGAAGAATTTGGATGAAAAACTCCATATTTGAAAAGATAAAAATAGATTTTTATCGAAATGAACTTGTTTCGAACTAGAATTATAATTCTATTTATTTTTAAATAAATAAACTGGATTTGAAATGGTTTCGAAAATAACCAGAATTTCCAATAATTATATTGGAATGGATTTGAATCGAAATTGTCTTTGGATTATTTTGATGTTGGATTTCGTGATTATACAAATGTTGTTATGGGAATTTGAAAGATATAGATATATATATATATCGTTATTTCCAATACGATCTTTTTTGGTCGCAGAAATTGATATTGAATATAAGCCGGGATATTTTCTATTCAGAGCCTTGTATTTAATATCAAATGTGATTTGGGTTTGTCGTGAATGGTGTCTTGACTAACACTGTTCTTGAACCCAGTTGAGAAAAGATTAAATCTTTTTATTTAGATTTAATTAAGTGTACCAATTAAATAATATTTAATTGAAATTGAATTGATATTGATTTTTGGGTTTATCGTGGACAGTGTTTTAAATAACACTCGTTCTTTAACCCGATAATTAATGGAATGTGGTTTTGGGTTTATCGTGAACCGTGTTTTAAATGACACTGATTCTTTAACCCAGCCACAGATTAAAACTAAGTGGAGTTTTAATGAATCTTTAATTAGATTGAAATAATCGAGAATGGAGTATCACCAGTTTTACTCCAGGCGATAGTTAAATCTTTAATTAGATTTGAACGTGAAATGGTAATTGAATTTACCGATAACACCGTGGTGTTAGATATGAAGTATTACCAGTTTTACTTCATGGGATGAATAGGTTGGGATTGGGAAGTTAAAACAAATAATTACTTCGGTAAAGTTCGTTAATCCCGACTAGTTTGAATTGATATTCAAAAGTAGATTAAAGAATAAATTAAAGAATTTATCTTTGATAAAATTAATGGGAACCTTTCCCTATGAATGTGAAATTTAGAAACTAACTGTCGGTTAGCTAAGCAGAATGGTTTCCTGGATATTGATCTGATGTTGGTTTCGGCCTTCGGGGTTAAAATTTGGGGAATTATTCTCTTGATTAATTTACGGTTAGTGACTGATGAATTGGAATGAGGCGTATGTTGTGTTTCTGTAACACTTATTTAAAATACACACGAGTTATTTTGGAAGACCGGGTTTATCCCATTCTGAATAACTGATACGACGATAAGTCGAAGATGAAGACGATGGTCGAAGACCGGAGGTCTTCATGTCGTTTGAGTGGTTACTGATGATCTTGATTGGGATGTACACCCAAGAAGCTGGAAACAGTTGGTGATCGTCCAGACGTACATGGAGATCGATGGATATGCGGGGTACTAGGTGCCTCCGGTTTCGTTCAGACCCAGAACGGACTTGTAAATGGACTGTGTGTCTGACATTGGTTTTTAGTCTGTGTGATTGATTTCTATTAAATATATATCTGTTTGGCGGCAGAGAATTTATTCTCTTGCTTAACTCCCTTCTCTGAGACGTACGAGCTCAGGGGTTATATACTGATGGATATCAAACGCATAGAGTGAATTGCCTGTGTGGCATGCTAAGATGCAAATGATCAAGGCTTCTGTTGAAAACAAAGTCTTGTGGTTGATGATCGAAGAACGGCCTTTGTGGCGTAGCTTTGTGTAACGTTTACTTCGCGAGTTTCGCACCCCGGTTGTGAACCAGAAACGGGAGGAAGGACCTCAGGGAGGACATGCGTTTCTTTCTAGCTAGGGTGGTGTCAGTGACCTACCAGCCCTGACATTTATATACTTTTCACCTGTGTGGTTGTTGCTGTTGCGAGGCGCCTCGGTTAGATCGGACGATCCGGGTCCGATGGAGTCATTCGTTGGCTCGTTTGCGCCCCAAAGGGCGGGAAAACGTATTGTTCAGGAATTTTAATCCACATCGGTGGACCGGCCCTGTAACTCCAAGGGTCACTCGAGCTCTGATCCTGAGACATGGTAGGCTAGATTGTCTCGAATCGGTTGAGGACTATCTTTTGCCTCGGTTCATAGATGGAAACCCAATTTCCAAATACGTGACTTTGCGATTTTGATTGTATAACCTATATATGGCGACATAGTGGTATGGGGCGCTTATGCTGCCTATGATTGATACTTATGATTTGAAGTTGTTTTATACACTATGCACTTATAATTGTATCAAATGATTTGTTTTTCAACGTATCAAGCATTCTTGGCTATTATAAGGTAAAAACCCTATCCTCCGGCTTGCGTTGCATTGTGTGATGGGAACTGGGTCTTATAATAGCTTCATTTTTCCTTATTTAACATTGCGCTGTTTGTTTTATGCACTGGTATTCTTGGGAGGAAACCCGTTCCGTGTTATACGGCGTGGTCCCTTGATTTACCTAACTTTAAAATAAAGATTAATAACTGTTTTAGTTCTCACACCAATCACATGACTGACCTGGAGTTTATTGTTTTAACCTAAACTCTGGGTGCCCCTATTTGGACACGAGCAGCTAGTAGTTTTGGTTTTGCAGATTTATATTCACAGGATCCTGGTGTAACAACCCGAAAATCTGGGCCAGTTTAAAATTTTTATTTTGGCAATTTTAGTGAATTTTGAACATTTAAAATAGATCATTTTAAATAATATCGACGAGAAATTTATTTTTAATATAATTCGAACGTATATATTTATATACGTCGTAGTTAGAATATAAATAATTATATATTATTATGAAAGGAATTGAAAATGGCGTGGTAGTTCGATAATTCGATTTCAAATTTCAATTGAATGTACCAGGTGCAAAACAATCCGGATTTTAGTGAAACCAAAAATAATAGGATCTAATTGTGAATATCTTTCCAACGAATCCGAAAAATCGAAATTTCATAGCGGGGATCAAAAGATATGTCCAGTTGAAAATTCTGAATAGTCGCTATGGAATTCAGGCCCTTAAAAATGAGAATTTTGCAAACGACCTCGGATTTCGACGAAACCACTTTTGTTGGATCCGCAGTGTCAGGTTATTGCTAGGTTTCAAATTTCATAATTTTTTCGAATCAATATGTGTGAGCGTGGCAAAGGAAAACGCGTTTGACCAGTTTCAGTTGATTTTAATCGACTGGAAAATGGCCATTTTTCCAACGGTCTCAGAATTCGACGAAACTAGTTCTGTTAGGACCGTATCGTCAATACGAAGCTAGGAAATATTTTTCTGAAATTTTTCTAGTTAGTATGTGACCCCGGTAAATTGAAATGCGCGTTCAAATTCAATATATAGAGTTATATGTTAATTGTAACGGAAACTGATTGTAACGATCGAATCAGCCTACGATACATATCCCATTGTGTTCGGAATGGGGATAATTAGCTATGGACGACAGTCGGTGGGCCTCATTTCGAGGTCGTATGTAAAAGTCAACTTTTTGAATTTAAAATTAATAAAAAAAACATAATAAGCTTCCTTTCTCTCTCTCCCCCTTTAACTCTTCTGGCCCCCCCTTCTTCGATTTTTAGAATCGAATTCAAAAGAAAAAAAACGAAATGAAATTGAATCGAATAGAAAACCAATTTGAATTGAATCGAATAGAAAACCAATTTGAATTGAATCGAATAGAAAACCAATTTGAATTGAATCGAATAGAAAACCAATTTGAATTGAATCGAATAGAAAACCAATTTGAATTGAATTGAATAGAAAACCAATTTGAAATTGAATCGAATAGAAAACCAATTTGAAATGAATCGAATAGAAAACCAATTTGAATTGAATCGAATAGAAAATCAATTTGAATTGAATTGAATGAAAAACAATTTGAATTGAATCGAATAGAAAACCAATTTGAATTCAAATTGAATTGAATTTTGGATTGAATAGAAATGAATTTTAAAACGAATTTATAAGGAAAAAATTCAATTTTGATTTGAATTGAAATGGAAGTTGAAAAATTTTTGAAATGAATTTAAAACTATTTATATAATTCGTTTTAAATAGAAACCGATGAAATATATATTATATATATAATATAATGGCTGGAATAGAACGCGCCGCGCCGCGGTAGTTCGTGAATTTCGACCATTTATTTCAAACGGACATTACGGGAGATCCGACCGTTGGATTCTCCTAAAACCGGAACCGTTGGGTTCTTATCGAAAAGAGCTTTCTAACAAATATTAGAAATTTGAAATCTAATGGTTGGATTTGGAGATACGTCCAAATCAAATTTGGAAAAGGTCGCTGTAAGTGCAGTTCGATGGCCGTTGTTGGAAATCGACTGTACGGGCCTTGATAAAATTATTAAAAATAATAATAATTTGTGTAAAATCGTAAGTAATGATTTGGGAAAAATTGGGATGAAAAAGTCCATATTTGAAAGGATAAAAATAGATTTTTATCGAAATGAACTAGTTTTGAATTAAAACTAAACCCGTTTATTTTTAAATAGAATTGATTTGTGGGTTTATCGTGAACGGTGTTTAAATAACACTGGTTCTTTAACCCGATAAGAAATAGAATGTGATTTCGGTTTATCGTGAACTGTGTTTTAAAAGACACTAGTTCTTTAACCCAGTAAAAGGAGTTTTAATGAATCTGCAAGTAGATTGAAATGTGAATTGATAATCTAAATTATCAAATTTGAAAAATGAGCGAGAATGGAGTATCACCAGTTTTGCTCCAAAGCGATAGTTAAATCTTTAATTAGATTTGAACGTGGAATGGTAATTAATTTTACCGATAACACCGTGGTATTAGATATGGAGTATTACCAGTTTTGCTTCATAGGATGAATAGGTTGGGATTGGGAAATAAAATAAATAATTACTTCGGAGTGGTTCGCTAATCTCGACTAGTTTGAAAAACCAAAATTTGGTTTGAAATGACATCCAAAGGAAGATTAAAGGATAAATTCTAAAGAATTTATCTTGGATAAAATTAATGGGAACCTTTCCCTAAGAATTGAAATTTAGAAACCAGCTGTAGGTTAGTTAAGAAGAATGGTTTCCTGGGTATTGATCTGATGTTGGTTTCGGTGGGGTTAATATTTGGGGAATTATTCTCTTACTGATTTACGGTTAGTGACTAATGAATTGGAATGAGGCGTATGTTGTGTTTGTGTAACATTTGTTTTTAATATACGCGGTTTGTTCGGAAAGGCCGGGTTTACACCCATTCTGAATAACCGATTCTACGATATGTCGAAGATGAAGACGGTGGTTGAAGACCGGAAGTCTTCACATCGTTTGGGTGATTACTGATGATCTTGATTGGGCTGTACACCCAAGATGAGGGAATCAGTTGGTGGTCGTCCAGACGTACTTGGAGATGGATGGATATGCGAGGAAAGTGCTTCCGGTTTCATTCAGACCCAGAACAAACTTGTAAATGGATTGTGTGTCTGACATTGGATTTTATTCTGTGTTGATTGATTTCTGTTAAATATATATCTGTTTGGCGGCGGAGAATTATTCTCTTGTTTATCGCCCTTCTCTGAGACGTATGAGCTTAGAGGTTATATATCGATAGATATCAATCGCATGGCATGAATTGCCTGTGTGGCATGCTGAGTTGCATGGATCAAGGCTTCTGTTGAAAAGCAAAGTCTTGTGGTTGATGATCAAAGCACGGCCTTTGTGGCGTAGCTTTGTGTATAACGTGAATTCGCGAACCTCACACCTCGGTATGAGTTAAAAACGGGATACGGACCGCTGGGAGAGCACGACGTTTCTTTCTAGCTTTGGTGGTGTCAGTGACTTACCAGCCCTGACATTTATATACTTTTCACCTTTGTGGTTGTTGGAATGAGGCGCCTCGATTATAGGTCTGTAAGGACCGGGAAACGTGTGTTCAGGCATAATTAATCCTCTAACGTAAGTGTGGACCGGCCCAGCCGAATCCAGGGTTGCCCAGAGTGTGTAGTCCTGAGGCATTTGCTAGAGTGTCTCGAAGCGGAGAGGATCTTGCCCCTTGCCTCGACTCATGACGGAAATCCAATTTCCAATACGTGTATTTCGGTTTTATTTGTCGAGCCTAGTATGGCGACATGATAGATGGTACCCATGCCGCCTAGGATTGATATTTATGATTGAAAATGTTTTGACACTATACACTTATTATAGTATCAAATGATTTGTTTTAAACGTACCAAGCATGTTTGGCTATTATAAGGGAAAACCCTATCCTCCGGCTTGCGTTGCATTGTGTGATGGGACCTGGGTCTTATAATAGCTTCATTTTTCGAAAAGCATTGCGTTGTTTTCTCTATGCACTGGTATTCTTGGGAGGAAACCCGTTCCGTGTTATACGGCGTGGTCCCTTGATTTACCTAACTTTAAAAACCAATATTAATAACTGTTTTAGTTCTCACACCAGTCACATGACTGACCTGGAGTTTATTGTTTTAACCTAAACTCTGGGTGCCCCTATTTTTCACACGGGCAGCTAGTAGTTTTGGTTTTGCAGATTTATATTCACAGGATCCTGGTTTACAGCTGGAATGATATCCGGAAAGCTCTGTATCCGTATATCACCTTCAGTTGTGCTTTGTATTATTTTCCGCTGCTATGTAATTTTTTGTAATCTCTGATATTTTTCTATTGTATAATATTCATTTATACTCTGTATATTCTTGTATTCTGATGGAATTGTTGTAATAACAATGAGATGTTCTTCCGTCTGAGTTCTATTTTGTCTTGTCCTCAACGCCATCCGTGCTTTCCTTCACGGGGAAGTTCGGGTCGTGTCAGTTTGGTATCAGAGCTTTGGTTTACAGAGCTCGAGAACAAGGCACATTATGTGACGGCCCGCCCCGCACCAGTCGACATTTCACTGAAATGCGCTGAACTGATGTCCAACCGGCACGGAACGGTCGCCAAAAGAAAGGAAAAGGAAAGGGATTTGAAGAATTGAATTAGCACAGAACCTGTAACATATCTCACAGCGCATGGAATAAAATATAATAATAATATACTTGACATAAACATGCGAGACAGTGCATAAGCTGAAAACTAAATCAGAACCATTATAGCAGCGGAAATCCAAAATACAGCTTATTACAACTTAAAAATACTGTCTCTAAAGCAAAAAAGGAAAGGTACACTACTAATGCCCAAAGTAGTGACCAGCTGCGACACAGGGAGAATATTTATATATCATACGTAGAAGCCTCCTGCTCGTCTCCGGATCAGCTACTCGTACATACCACCTAACCTGTCTCTAGTCTGTTCGTGTGAGCACCCAGAGTAATAAGAAGAGACATAAAACTCTGGGTCAGACAAAAGTCTGGTATGAGCGATAAGCAACTAAACAGAACAATAACAGGTATACTAAACCATACCTGAACCTGGACCTGCAACCAAAGAGTTAGCACTACATACTGTACAATACTCTAAGGTGCCTCAAAACAAGTGGTGTAAAGATACGGGGGTGGGGGTATGCATGTCATAATGATAGCAAACAAATCAATCATAGCAACCATCCTCACATCTCTCACTCAGTGCGTAAAGCATACGATGTCCACCACTGTCAATCACTAGACCCATTGAGGTAGTGACGGAGTTCGACTTGTACAACTACTGCTACTACCAAGCTTACCACATGGAATCATGACCAAACCTTTTCAATGATCCCACTTCATTGGTCTATAGCTACTTTTAGTCGTACCTAGGTCACTACATACTGTGACCCTGAATCCGTTCACGTACTTCCCATACATAGTGATCCAAAGATACAGACATCGACAACTCCTTAGCACACGTCCCGCAGCAAAGCCCAATCATGAAGCGAACTCATTGGTTCCCAACTGGGTCCGGGATCCTGAGCTCTAACTTCCATTTGGACTACCTTTGCATCTCGGGTTTTGTTCGAATTGGAGTTGGTCTTCAAAAGAGTCGTCGCATAGAAGTGGTCCTGAATTCGATTCGGTTCGGATATATACGTATAACACGGTTCGGTTCGGTGCAATGCTCCATGGTGTATTCCTGCGTGCGGTTCGGTTCGGTGATCCTTCCCCTTTAGACGTCGGTTCGGTTCGGATGTCACGCTCCAGTCGGCTCGGTTCGTCCCTCCTTCTCTAGCTTGCCTGCTCCGATCCGATCTCGTTCCCTGGCCTACTCCGATCCAGTCCTGCTCCATAGCTCTGATCCGATCCCCCTCGCTTGCCTCCTCCAATCCGATCTCGCTCCCTAGCCCACTCCGATCCGATCCTGCTCCATGGCTCCGATCCGATCCTCTGTCCAACTCCAACTCAAAGCAGTGGCCTTCCTTCTTGCCAACCTTCTTTGTGCCAGATTCCAGTTCGGGTCGGATTCCTTGCCCAGCTCCCTATCCGATCCGAGCCCATACCCGATCCGATCCGAAACCCTGCACAACTTTCTGCAACTTTTTCCAAGCGACTGTTTACGCCATTCGACGGCGTTTTTGACCAAAATAACACTTCTAAACAATCATAAAGCATACCATACAGTCATAGCAACATATAGTATCGATCACAAACACCAAAACATAAATCATAGCAAGTGAAATAGATCAAACATACCCAAAAACCATATTTTTCCCTTAAGCATGTTCAAGCAAACTTAATGATAGGATTAACAAAATTTAACCGAATTAGCCAATTTTTCTAACAGAGGTCTAAAATAATATTTTAGAATTTATAAATATTTTTCCAGATTTTTAACATGCATAAATTCGCTAATTTCCACTAATCACCCCTTAATCCCCCAAATTCCGGGATTTGCAAAATTAGTCGAAATTAATCCAAATTCATATCAGAGGCATAAAATGATGTTTTAGAATTTTAGGAATTTTTCTAGATTTTTCTGAGTTATAGTTTCGCTAATCTTCGCTAATTACCCTAATTAGCCGTACTTAGTGTAAAACAAAGCAAATCACTCACCTTTGGCACAATTAAACTTTCAGAACTGAAACTCCTCTGATGTAGATCCAATCTCTATGTATTCCAGCAACTCTCTCTGATTTGGTGCTAATCCCCTTTGGTTTGATGTAGTTTCGCTTAATCTTTGATTAGAAAGTGATTAGAGGTGATTTGGAATGATTCTAGATGTTGGAGGCCATGACTAGGGTTGAAGAAAATAAGTGGCGGCTGGAAAAATGAAGTAAAAACCGAAATCCTAACCCTAGCAGCCCTTAATTACCACTAATCCCGAAATCCCCCAATGGGCCTAATTACTAACTACCCGGTTAAGCCCAATTAGCTGAAAATAACCCTTTAAACCTTAATTCGGCCATATCTCCCAAACGGTAAGTCCGTTTGACTAATGTAACCACTCTACGGAAAGAGAAACCATCATTCGAATCCAATGGAAGTGATTTCAGGTCAAAACTCCTTTCCAGTCAAAAGTTATGGCCAAAACAGTACCAACTAGGGGCAAAACGGTCATTTAAAAATCGACAAAAATCATGAACATGGGAAATGACCCCAATAGTCGTCTCCCAAAGTTACATGACCATACGACTTCATATGTGAAAGAAATAAATATTCTACGATCCCATGATGCGAAGAATACGGGTCGTTACACTCTCCCCCCCCTTAAAAAATTTCGCCCCCGAAATTTCCTAATCAAAACACACACAATGGTTCCCGCATGCCTATCAACCATAAACAACAATCAACATGCAAAACAAGTCTATCCTAGCATGCGGTTTACTAACAAGGGAAAGAACTATCACTACCAAAACCTTACTAGGCAAAGAGTTCTGTATACTTCTTCCTTATATCCTCCTTTGTTTCCCAAGTACAGCCTTTTTCATTCTCTCCCCACTGAAGCTTTACTAGTTTCACCGCTTTCCTTCGAAGTAGCTTCGTATCGTACTCGACAATACGCATCGGCTTGCGGTTCCTTACCTCCTCAGGTCCTACTTCGGCATCGTCCAACTGACCAAGTGAAATAGTCATATCGGGGTCGTGCACAAACTTCCTTAACGAGGAGACATGAAATACATTGTGAACTCCTGCCATCTTGTCTGGTAACTCTACCTTATATGCCAAATTTCCAACTTGCTCAATAACCGGGAATGGACCAACAAATCTTAGTGCCAACTTTCCTCTTTTACCAAAACGAATCACACTCTTCAACGGAGAAATCTTGACGAGTACCATGTCACCCACGGAGAACTTAAATCTCTTCGTCTCTTATTAGTATAACTCCTCTACCTATCTTGAGTGGTCTTCTAATACTCGATTCACACTATCTGTTTGACCGTCGATACCCACCTCCCTCCTAGAGATGATTTCCAATAGGTTAGGATCGTTCATCTGACTGGAACCAATCCACTCAACCAAAATCGATCTAATCGTCAAGCTTACTAGCGTTTCTGAATCCAATTCGCTCTTAGGTCTAAAATCATATTCCGTGATATACTCTAGTTGCTTCCAACCTAGAAACATAACCCTTAGACTGACATGTCTCCAACTCAATGCACTCGATGAAAAATCGCCACAACTATTTATCTCTCACGTAAACCATTCTTGTCGGACTCGACATTCCCAAAGCACAAGCCCCAAAGGCCTAAACCAATATCAGACAAACACCCAAGGAATATCTCCTCCGAATTCAGAAAATCTACGTGATATGATACTAGCAAAACAACCAAACAAAAGCTTGATTCTTCTTTGTCAACTGAGTCAACGGTGCTGCTATCTTGGAAAAATCTTGGATGAACTTACGATAATGTCCAGCTAATCCCAAGAAACTTCTTACGTTTGTTACATTCTTGGGCGTAAACCAATCTTTCGCCGTAGCCACTTTTGAAGGATTAACGGCAATACCATTCTCTGAAATGACATGGCCCAAGAATCTCGCTTCTCTTCTCTAGAAGTGACACTTAGAAAACTTCGCCTTCAGTTGGTGTTTTCTTAACACCTCCATCACTATCTCCAAGTGTTCCTTGTGTTCTTCCTTTGTCCTCGAGTAAACCGAGATATCGTCCACGAACACAAGAACAAACTTATTCAACTAATCTCTGAATACTCTATTCATAGGATCCACAAAATATGCTAGTGCATTGGTCAGCCTAAATGGCATGACCAACCACTCATAAAATCCAGACGGCGTCCGAAATGCCGTTTTAGCTATACTCTCAGCTTCCACTCTAAGCTGATGAAAACCTGTCGCGAGATCTAACTGAGAAAATACTCTCGCGCCACTCAACTGATCAAACAAACCATCTATCCGCGGTAGAGGATACTTGTTCTTCCTCGTCACTTTATTCAATTCGCGGTAGTCCACACAAAATCGAAGGGAACCATCGGCCTTGGTAGCAAACACAACGGGCGCTCCCCACTTAGAAACACTCCTTCTGATAAATCCCTTCTCAAAAAAAATTTGCTGACTTGCACCCCGAGCTCTCGCTGCTCCCTTGGTGCCATACGACGAAGTGGCATCACTATAGGTCTGGCATCTTTAACTAAATCAATACGGAACTCAATCTCTCGGTGTGGTGGAAGTCCGGTCACTTCTTCGAAAACATCCGGATACTGGCCAACCACGGGCAAACCTGACAACTCACTATGCAGAATGTCGAGGGAGTTTAGAAAACTAGCCAATACCCCCTCACTGGGTAGACCACCAAACACTATCCTCCGCCCATCATCCGCTCTAGCTGTCACCAAAAAGCCCTCACAGTCTACCACCACCCCGTACCTTCGGAGCCAATCTACTCCCAAAATAATGCCAACCCCAGTAAAGCCCAAAACAAAGCAATCACAAACAAACATGCATCCATGACTCGATAAGACCAAATTCCTGCAAATCATACTAAGGCTAGTCGAACCACCAATCGGGTTCGTCACTATCAATGGTCTATCGACTATCTCGGGTTCCAGTCCCAACCTGTCTACCAGGTCACTAGATATGAAGGAACGGGAAGCTCCGGTATCAAACAAAACTCTAACAGGAACATCGTAGACAGAAAGCATACCTTGAATGATGACATTCTTTCCTTTCTCCGCCGCAGTTGGGGCATTCGACGAAGAAGGAATAGCATTAAGGGCATATGCTTTCACCATTTGTTTTTCTTTGGGGGGCTGCGGACACTTGTCCTTGCGATGTCCCATCTGGCCACAGTTGAAGCACTTCCTTTCCCCAGGTTTTTCTTGACAATCTCTGGCATAATGGCCCTTCTTGCCACAACTAAAGCACTTGCCATCTTTCTTATTTTTCTTTTTCTGACCATCCTTAACCTGGTCTTGTTTCCTCTTGCTCTGAGAATTCTTCTTGCCTTCACCACTTGCTTGCGGCTTTGGCTCCTCTGTAGATGCAATAGCAACCTCAGTCTTCGACTTAGGGAAAAGGCTCTCAGACCTTAATGCTTTTCTTACAATAGACTCAAACGTCTCGTCGATATGGTTTACAAGTCTTTCCCCCAAGTACCCATCCAAGCCAATTATAAACTTCTTGTTCTTCTTCTCGACTGTATCGATAAGGGACAATCCATATTTCGATAAAGTGTTGAATTCAGCAATATACTCCGAGACTGCCCTGCCATTCTGCTTAAGCTCTAAGAACCTCCTGAACAATTTTGATCTATGGGCATCTGGAATGAATTTTTCGCTAAAACGAGTCATAAACTGATTCCAAGTAACTTGACTCCCTGGAGTAGCTGCCTTAATAGCGTTCCACCAATTCATAGCTCGTCCTTGCAATTGACGGGATGCTAGCATTCTCTTCATCTCATCCTCGATTCCCAAATCTTCAAAGATGCGCTCACAACTATCAAGCCAATCTTGAACTTCTGTAGCCGACTCCGTTCCGTGGAACGGCTTCCCACCAAGACTAGTATAATCCTTATTAAGCTTGGCGAAATCGGCCCTAGGCGCCTGCACCGCTGCACCACCACCATTAACAGCATTAGGGACTGCTCCTTGCACTTCCCTAAGCATCTCTCTCATGAGGTTAGTAAACATCGTCCTCATCTCAGCAGCATCCACATTATTAGCTCCTCTACCAGTACCCCTCGTATATTAGCTCATCGTTCAATCTGTACAGAGAAAACGATTAACCCTCTTCTTTGTGGTGTCAGTGCAGTGCAACCTTATCTTTATCTATACTAGTAGTATATATATATATATATAGCTTTCTGAAAACCAAAATAATCACAAATATGCGCTCTCATATACATGTACTATCTCTCCCTAGTGTCTTTCCCAAGGTGAACTACGCAACCTAGAGCTCTGATACCAAGTGTGACGGCCCGCCCCGCACCAGTCGACATTTCACTGAAATGCGCTGTACTGATGTCCAACCGGCATGGAACGGTCGCCAAAAGAAAGGAAAAGGAAAGGGATTTGAAGAATTGAATTAGCACAGAACCTGTAACATATCTCACAGCGCATGGAATAAAATATAATAATAATATACTTGACATAAACATGCGAGACAGTGCATAAGCTGAAAACTAAATCAGAACCATTATAGCAGCGGAAATCCAAAATACAGCTTATTACAACTTAAAAATACTGTCTCTAAAGCAAAAAGGAAAGGTACACTACTAATGCCCAAAGTAGTGACCAGCTGCGACACAGGGAGAATATTTATATATCATACGTAGAAGCCTCCTGCTCGTCTCCAGATCAGCTACTCGTGCATACCACCTAACCTGTCTCTAGTCTGCTCGTGTGAGCACCCAGAGTAATAAGAAGAGACATAAAACTCTGGGTCAGACAAAAGTCTGGTATGAGCGATAAGCAACTAAACAGAACAATAACAGGTATACTAAACCATACCTGAACCTGGACCTGCAACCAAAGAGTTAGCACTACATACTGTACAATACTCTAAGGTGCCTCAAAACAAGTGGTGTAAAGATACGGGGGTGGGGGTGTGCATGTCATAATGATAGCAAACAAATCAATCATAGCAACCATCCTCACATCTCTCACTCAGTGCGTAAAGCATACGATGTCCACCACTGTCAATCACTAGACCCATTGAGGTAGTGACGGAGTTCGACTTGTACAACTACTGCTACTACCAAGCTTACCACATGGAATCACGACCAAACCTTTTCAATGATCCCACTTCATTGGTCTATAGCTACTTTTAGTCGTACCTAGGTCACTACATACTGTGACCCTGAATCCGTTCACGTACTTCCCATACATAGTGATCCAAAGATACAGACATCGACAACTCCTTAGCACACGTCCCGCAGCAAAACCCAATCATGAAGCGAACTCATTGGTTCCCAACTGGGTCCGGGATCCTGAGCTCTAACTTCCATTTGGACTACCTTTGCATCTCGGGTTTTGATCGAATTGGAGTTGGTCTTTAAAAGAATCGTCGCATAGAAGTGGTCCTGAATTCGATTCGGTTCGGATATATACGTATAACACGGTTCGGTTCGGTGCAATGCTCCATGGTGTATTCCTGCGTGCGGTTCGGTTCGGTGATCCTTCCCCTTAAGACGTCGGTTCGGTTCGGATGTCACGCTCCAGTCGGTTCGGTTCGTCCCTCCTTCTCTAGCTTGCCTGCTCCGATCCGATCTCGTTCCCTGGCCTACTCCGATCCGGTCCTGCTCCATAGCTCCGATCCGGTCCCCCTCGCTTGCCTCCTCCGATCCGATCTCGCTTCCTAGCCCACTCCGATCCGATCCTGCTCCATGGCTCCGATCCGATCCTCTGTCCAACTCCAACTCAAAGCAGTGGCCTTCCTTCTTGCCAACCTTCTTTGTGCCAGATTCCAGTTCGGGTCGGATTCCTTACCCAGCTCCCTATCCGATCCGAGCCCATACCCGATCCGATCCGAAACCCTGCACAACTTTCTGCAACTTTTTCCAGCGACTATTTACGCCATTCGACGGCGTTTTTGACCAAACTAACACTTCTAAACAATCATAAAGCATACCATACAGTCATAGCAACATATAGTATCGATCACAAACACCAAAACATAAATCATAGCAAGTGAAATAGATCAAACATACCCAAAAACCATATTTTTCCCTTAAGCATGTTCAAGCAAACTTAATGATAGGATTAACAAAATTTAACCGAATTAGCCAATTTTTCTAACAGAGGTCTAAAATAATATTTTAGAATTTATAAATATTTTTCCAGATTTTTAACATGCATAAATTCGCTAATTTCCACTAATCACCCCTTAATCCCCCAAATTCCGGGATTTGCAAAATTAGTCGAAATTAACTCAAATTCATATCAGAGGCATAAAATGATGTTTTAGAATTTTAGGAAATTTTCTAGATTTTTCTGAGTTATAATTTCGCTAATCTTCGCTAATTACCCTAATTAGCCGTAATTAGTGTATAACAAAGCAAATCACTCACCTTTGGCACAATTAAACTTTCAGAACTGAAACTCCTCTGATGTAGATCCAATCTCTATGTATTTCAGCAACTCTCTCTCTCTGATTTGGTGCTAATCCCCTTTGGTTTGATGTAGTTTCGCTTAATCTTTGATTAGAAAGTGATTAGAGGTGATTTGGAATGATTCTAGATGTTGGAGGCCATGACTAGAATTGAAGAAAATAAGTGGCGGCTGGAAAAAAGAAGTAAAAACCGAAATCCTAACCCTAGCAGCCCTTAATTACCACTAATCCCGAAATCCCCCAATGGGCCTAATTACTAACTACCCGGTTAAGCCCAATTAGCTGAAAATAACCCTTTAAACCTTAATTCAGCCATATCTCCCAAACGGTAAGTCCGTTTGACTAATGTAACCACTCTACGGAAAGAGAAACCATCATTCGAATCCAATGGAAGTGATTTTAGGTCAAAACTCCTTTCCAGTCAAAAGTTATGGCCAAAACAGTACCAACTAGGGGCAAAACGGTCATTTAAAAATCGACAAAAATCATGAACATGGGAAATGACCCCAATAGTCGTCTCCCAAAGTTACATGACCATACGACTTCATATGTGAAAGAAATAAATATTCTACGATCCCATGATGCGTAGAATACGGGTCGTTACACATTAGAACCGTACGAAAGAATTCATCAGATATTGGATTAGTAATATCCAATTAGAATAACCCGTTAGAGATTGGATCAGTAGTATCCTAGAACGAGTGTGAAGAGTATATTTTTCAAATGAAAACAATTTTGTTTTGAAAATTTAAATCGTTTTATACGTATTTGAATATTTTATTTGTATTGATTTGGACAATCTAGTATATAAAGGTTTTGTATATACGCGTCATGAACGTATATTCGAAGTTTTAATATACCGGATAGATATAGAACCGCACTCTAGTCGCCCGGACATGATTCTGATGATGGCGCGCCATCACCAGTATTTATTTTCGTGTTTCGAAGGTGTGATTTCTATATATTTCCATTAGACTAGTGTGAAAACTAAAACTTATATAGCTAGATTTGTTTTTGTGAATCGGCATCAAAAACATGATTTTCTGTATATATATCAAAATTATGAATTTGAAACTCTAATTCACTAATTGATTGATGTTTGTGTTGTTTGTTTATTTTTTGATAATTTTGAACCATTATGCCAAATTGAATCAAATATTGTATTGAAATTGGTCGCATTTGCTAGCATATACATATACTTACATTGAACAGGTCATAGCAAGGAGGCTAGAGCAGAGAATAAAATTTGTTTGCCCGACAAATAGGTACATGTTTACTATAATTTACTGTTTTGTTTGGGTGATGATGATTTTATGGGCCTATTGGCTAGCCGCTTGGCTTTTTCTTTTTCTTTTAAAGATCTGAAGGTCTATATGGAAATTTCGGGATTTTCCCGTGCTCCCCGTACAAAGGAGGTTATGGCGAAATTTTTCGAAAATTCCGGGTGTTAGCCAAATTTTTGAAGAATTTGAAAATTCTCAGAAACTGAAAAGTTGGAGAATGGAAGCCAGATCGAACGTAGAGTTGATTAATCAAACCACTTTCGACTTTGTTCCTTTTCGGGGACGAAAAGTTTTAAGTGGGGGAGATTGTAACAACCCGAAAATCTGGGCCAGTTTAAAATTTTTATTTTGGCAATTTTAGTGAATTTTGAACATTTAAAATAGATCATTTTAAATAATATCGACGAGAAATTTATTTTTAATATAATTCGAACGTATATATTTATATACGTCGTAGTTAGAATATAAATAATTACATATTATTATGAAAGGAATTGAAAATGGCGTGGTAGTTCGATAATTCGATTTCAAATTTCAATTGAATGTACCGGGTGCAAAACAATCCGGATTTTAGTGAAACAAAAAATAATAGGATCTAATTGTGAATATCTTTCCAACGAATCCGAAAAATCGAAATTTCATAGCGGGGATCAAAAGATATGTCCAGTTGAAAATTCTGAATAGTCGCTATGGAATTCAGGCCCTTAAAAATGAGAATTTTGCAAACGACCTCGGATTTCGACGAAACCACTTTTTTTGGATCCGCAGTGTCAGGTTATTGCTAGGTTTCAAATTTCATAATTTTTCGAATCAATATGTGTGAGCGTGGCAAAGGAAAACGCATTTGACCAGTTTCAGTTGATTTTAATCGACTGGAAAATGGCCATTTTTCCAACGGTCTCAGAATTCGACGAAACTAGTTTTGTTAGGACCGTATCGTCAATACGAAGCTAGGAAATATTTTTCTGAAATTTTTCTAGTTAGTATGTGACCCCGGTAAATTGAAATGCGCGTTCAAATTCAATATATAGAGTTATATGTTAATTGTAACGGAAACTGATTGTAACGATCGAATCAGCCTACGATACATATCCCATTGTGTTCGGAATGGGGGTAATTAGCTATGGACGACAGTCGGTGGGCCTCATTTCGAGGTCGTATGTAAAAGTCAATTTTTTGAATTTAAAATTAATAAAAAAAACATAATAAGCTTCCTTTCTCTCTCTCCCCCTTTAACTCTTCTGGCCCCCCCTTCTTCGATTTTTAGAATCGAATTCAAAAGAAAAAAAACGAAATGAAATTGAATCGAATAGAAAACCAATTTGAATTGAATCGAATAGAAAACCAATTTGAATTGAATCGAATAGAAAACCAATTTGAATTGAATCGAATAGAAAACCAATTTGAATTGAATCGAATAGAAAACCAATTTGAATTGAATCGAATAGAAAACCAATTTGAATTGAATCGAATAGAAAACCAATTTGAATTGAATTGAATAGAAAACCAATTTGAAATTGAATCGAATAGAAAACCAATTTGAAATGAATCGAATAGAAAACCAATTTGAATTGAATCGAATAGAAAATCAATTTGAATTGAATCGAATGAAAAACAATTTGAATTGAATCGAATAGAAAACTAATTTTAATTGAATCGAATAGAAAACCAATTTGAATTGAATATGAAACGAATTTGAATTGAATATGAAACGAATTCGAATTAAATTGAAAAGAATTGAATTGAATTCAAGTTGAATTCAAATTGAATTCAAATTGAATTGAAATTTGGATTGAATAGAAATGAATTTTAAAACGAATTTATAAGGAAAAAATTCAATTTTGACTTGAATTGAAATGGAAGTTGAAATTGTTTTTGAAATGAATTTAAAAATATTTATATAATTCGTTTTAAATAGAAACCGATGAAATATATATTATATATATAATATAATGGCTGGAATAGAACGCGCCGCGCCGCGGTAGTTCGTGAATTTCGACCATTTATTTCAAACGGACATTACGGGAGATCCGACCGTCGGATTCTCCTAAAACCAGAACCATTGGGTTCGTATCGAAAAGAGTTTTCTAACGAATATTAGAAATTTGAAATCTAATGGTTGGATTTGGAGATAAGTCCAAATCAAATTTGGAAAAGGTCGCTGTAAGTGCAGTTCGATGGCCGTTGTTGGAAATCGACTGTACGGGCCTTGATAAAATTATTAATAATAATAATAATTTGTGTAAAATCGTAAGCAATGATTTGGGAAAAATTGGGATGAAAAACTCCATATTTGAAAGGATAAAAATAGATTTTTATCGAAATGAACTAGTTTTGAATTAAAACTAAACCCGTTTATTTTTAAATAGAATTGATTTGTGGGTTTATCGTGAACGGTGTTTAAATAACACTGGTTTTTAACCCGATAAGAAATAGAATGTGATTTGGGTTTATCGTGAACTGTGTTTTAAATGACACTAGTTCTTTAACCCAGTAAAAGGAGTTTTAATGAATCTGCAAGTAGATTGAAATGTGAATTGATAATCTAAATTATCAAATTTGAAAAATGAGCGAGAATGTAGTATCACCAGTTTTGCTCCAAAGCGATAGTTAAATCTTTAATTAGATTTGAACGTGGAATGGTAATTAATTTTACCGATAACACCGTGGTATTAGATATGGAGTATTACCAGTTTTGCTTCATAGGATGAATAGGTTGGGATTAGGAAATAAAATAAATAATTACTTCGGAGTGGTTCGCTAATCTCGACTAGTTTGAAAAACCAAAATTCGGTTTGAAATGACATCCAAAGGAAGATTAAAGAATAAATTCTAAAGAATTTATCTTGGATAAAATTAATGGGAACCTTTCCATAAGAATTGAAATTTAGAAACCAGCTGTAGGTTAGTTAAGAAGAATGGTTTCCTGGGTATTGATCTGATGTTGGTTTCGGCGGGGTTAATATTTGGGGAATTATTCTCTTACTGATTTACGGTTAGTGACTAATGAATTGGAATGAGGCGTATGTTGTGTTTGTGTAACATTTGTTTTTAATATACGCGGTTTGTTCGGAAAGGCCGGGTTTACACCCATTCTGAATAACCGATTCTACGATATGTCGAATATGAAGACGGTGGTTGAAGACCGGAAGTCTTCACATCGTTTGGGTGATTACTGATGATCTTGATTGGGCTGTACACCCAAGATGAGGGAATCAGTTGGTGGTCGTCCAGACGTACTTGGAGATGGATGGATATGCGAGGAAAGTGCTTCCGGTTTCATTCAGACCCAGAACAAACTTGTAAATGGATTGTGTGTCTGACATTGGATTTTATTCTCTGTTGATTGATTTTTGTTAAATATATATCTTTTTGGCGGTGGAGAATTATTCTCTTGCTTATCGCCCTTCTCTGAGACGTATGAGCTTAGAGGTTATATATCGATAGATATCAATCGCATGGCATGAATTGCCTGTGTGGCATGCTGAGTTGCATGGATCAAGGCTTCTGTTAAAAAGCAAAGTCTTGTGGTTGATGATCAAAGCACGGCCTTTGTGGCGTAGCTTTGTGTATAACGTGAATTCGCGAACCTCACACCTCGGTATGAGTTAAAAACGGGATACGGACCGCTGGGAGAGCACGACGTTTCTTTCTAGCTTTGGTGGTGTCAGTGACTTACCAGCCCTGACATTTATATACTTTTCACCTTGGTGGTTGTTGGAATGAGGCGCCTCGATTATAGGTCTGCAAGGACCGGGAAACGTGTGTTCAGGCATAATTAATCCTCTAACGTAAGTGAGGACCGACCCAGCCGAATCCAGGGTTGCCCAGAGTGTGTAGTCCTGAGGCATTTGCTAGAGTGTCTCGAAACGGAGAGGATCTTGCCCCTTGCCTCGACTCATGACGGAAATCCAATTTCCAATACGTGTATTTCGGTTTTATTTGTAGAGCCTAGTATGGCGACATGATAGATGGTACCCATGCCGCCTAGGATTGATATTTATGATTGAAAATGTTTTGACACTATACACTTATTATAGTATCAAATGATTTGTTTTAAATGTACCAAGCATGTTTGGCTATTATAAGGGAAAACCCTATCCTCCGGCTTGCGATGCATTGTGTGATGGGACCTGGGTCTTATAATAGCTTCATTTTTCGAAAAGCATTGCATTGTTTTCTCTATGCACTGGTATTCTTGGGAGGAAACCCGTTCCGTGTTATACGGCGTGGTCCCTTGATTTACCTAACTTTAAAAACCAATATTAATAACTGTTTTAGTTCTCACACCAGTCACATGACTGACCTGGAGTTTATTGTTTTAACCAAAACTCTGGGTGCCCCTATTTTTCACATGGATAGCTAGTAGTTTTGGTTTTGCAGATTTATATTCACAGGATCCTAGTTTACAGCTGGAATGATATCCGGAAAGCTCTGTATCCGTATATCACCTTCAGTTGTGCTTTGTATTATTTTCCGATGCTATGTAATTTTTTGTAATCTCTGATATTTTTCTATTGTATAATATTCATTTATACTCTGTATATTCTTGTATTCTGATGGAATTGTTGTAATAACAATGAGATGTTCTTCCGTCTGCGTTCTATTTTGTCTTGTCCTCAACGCCATCCGTGCTTTCCTTCACGGGGAAGTTCGGGTCGTGTCACCTGGTTTACAGCTGGAACGATATCCGGAAAGCTTTGTATCCGTATATCTCTTCTAGTTGTGTATTGTATTATTTTCCACTGCTATGTAATGTATTGTAATCTCTGATATTTATCGAATGTTTAATATTTATTTGTTTATACTCTGTATGTTCTTGTATTCTGATGAATTGTTGTAATAAACAATGAAATGTTCTCCCGTCTGCGTTCTATTTTGTCGTGTTCTCAATTCTATCCGCGCTTTCCCTTCTCTTCGGAGACCGGGGGAGTTCGGGTCGTCTCAGCGTGGTATCAGAGCTTTGGTTTACAAAGCTCAGAGAACAAGGAACATTAGAACCATACGAAATAATTCATCAGATATTGGATTAGTAACATCCGATGGGAATGACTCGTTAGAGATGGGATCAGTAGTATCCTAGAACGAGTGTGAAGAGTATATTTTTAAAATGAAAACAAATTTTGTATTGAAAATTTAAAATCAATTATTCGTATTTGATTATTTATTTATATGAATTTGGACAATCCAATATATAGAGATTTTGCATATATGTCTTGCAAACGTGTATTCGAAGTTTTAATGTATTAGATAGTTATAGACTCGCACTCTAGTGCCCGAGGATAATTCTGGTGACGGGGCACCATCGCCAGTATTTATTTTCGAGTTTTGAAAGTGAGATTTCTATATGTTTCCTATTGACTGGTGTGAGAACCGAAATTAGATAGGGCCTATTGTTGTGATTTGGCATCAAAAATTTGATTTTTGACTATATATCAAAGTTATGAATTTCAAAAGCTAATCAACTAATTGATTGATGGTTGTGTTGTTGATTATTGGTTGATTTATTAATTTTTTTAACCATATAGCCAATTTGATCAAATAGTGAATTGTATTGGAAATTAGTCGCATTTGCTTGCATATACATGTACTTACATTGAACAGGTCATAGCAAGGAGGCTAGAGCATAAGAATAAAATTTGTTTGCCCGACAAATAGGTACATGTTTACTACATAATTTACTGTTTTGTTTGGGTGATGATGATTTTGTGAGCCTATTGGCTAGCCGCTTGGCTTTTTCTTTTTCTTTTTGAGATCAGAAGGCCTATATGGCAATTTCGGGATTTTCCCGTGGCTCCCGGTGCAGGGGAGGTTATGGCGAAATTTTTCGAAAATTCCGGGTGTTAGCCCAATTTTTGAAAATTTTGAAAATTCTCAGAAACTTGAAAGTTGGAGAATGAAAGCCAGATCGAACGTAGAGTTGAAGATCAAACCACTTTCGACTTTGTTCCTTTTCGGGGACGAAAAATTTTAAGTGGGGAGGTTGTAACAACCCGAAAATCTGGGCCAGTTTAAAAATTTTATTTTGGCAATTTTAGTGAATTTTGATTATTTAAAATGAATTATTTTAAATAATATCGACGAGAAATTTATTTAGAATATAATTCGAATGTATATATTCCTTTGAATCAACGATAGAATATAAATATTTATTTATATTTATAAAAGGAATTGAAAATGGCGCGGTAGTTCGATAATTTGATTTCAAACTTCAATTGAATGTACCGGGTGCAAAACAATCCGGATTTTAGTGAAACAAAAAACATTAGGATCTAATTGATAGTATCTTTCCAACGAATCCGAAAAATTGAAATTTCATAGCGGGAATCAAAAGATATGTCCAGTTGAAAATTATGAATAGTCGCTATGGAATTCAGGCCCTTGAAAATGGAAATTTTGCAAACGACCTCGGATTTCGACGAAACCACTTTTGTTGGGTCCGTGATGTCAAATTATTTCTAGATTCCAAATTTCATAATTTTTTGAGTCAATATGTGAGCGTGGCAAAGGAAAACGTGTTTGACCAGTTTCAGTTGATTTTAATCGACTGGAAAATGGCCATTTTTCCAACAGTCTCGGAATTCGACGAAACTAGTTTTGTTATGACCGTATCATCAATACGAAGCTAGAAAATATTTTTCTGCAATTTATAGAGTTAGTATGTGACCCCAGTAAATTGAAATGCGCGTTCAAAATTCAATATATAGAGTTATATGTTGATTTTGACGGAAAATGATCGAAACGATCGAATCAGCCTATGATACATATCCCATTGTGTTCAGAATAGGGGTGAAACGCTATGGACGACAGGCCGTGGGCCTCGTTTAGAGGTCGTATGAAAAAGTCAACTTTTTGTAAATTAAAAAAAAATTATTCTCTTTCCTCTCCCTATTCCTTTATTAGCCCCCCCCCCCCCACCCGATTCAAATCAAAATTAAATAAAAAAAGAGAAAAGAAAGAAGAGGGCGACGGAGAAGAAAAGGGATCGTCGTCGCCGCTCCTCCCATCGTCGTCGCCGCCAGGAAGCGAGACCCCCCCGTCACCCCCTCCTCTCGCGCCGACCCCCTTTTCCCCCCGAAACCCCCTGCCTCGAGACACGAGCCCCCCCCCCTCCGCCACCAAAAACCGACGCGCTGAACCCCCCCTTTCGCCCTCCTCTCCCAAACCTAGAACAGCCTCCACCGAAGTCCCAGCATCCCACCACCACCAGGAGTTCATCCAAGCGCTGCAACCTTCATGAGGCCCCACATCGAGCTGAAGCTGATTGTGGTTGGAGCGCCGGTGTTCGGAGGTTGGCTCGACAGTTCCTGGAGATGGAAGAAAGGTGATTTTAATATATAAAATATAGGTTTTAAATTTCAGTTTTATTTTTATATAATGGTATACCATAAATAAGTTTTAAATATTTATATAAAATAAAAAGGCGATTTTTATATAAGGAGATTTAAAATAGAATTGCGATTTTTATATGTAGAGATTGCACATTAAAAAGGAAGAAAGACGATATTTTTTAAAAGGAGAAAGGCGTGATTTTTACATATGTAACAGATTAAAAATATGATTTTTATATTTTTAAACTAATAAAAATATGATTTTTATATTTTTAAAGTATTAAAAATATAATCTTTACTATATAGAAGATGTAAAAATATGATTTTTGTTTATGTAGAGAATTAAAAATATAATTTTTACATGATAGGAATATTAGAAATATCATCTTTATATGTGTAGAAAAATAAAAATGTGATTTTTATAATGATATATTTGAAAAGGCGAAATCTTTATATTTGAAAAGGCGATATCTTTATATAGAGAATAACGAGGTAAAAATATAATTTTTATCTATATAGTAGCAATGTAAAAATAGAATTTTTATCCATAAAGCGTGATTATAAAAATTCGATTTTTATATATTGAATAGCATAGTAAAAATTCGATTTTTATATATTGAATAGCGAAGTAAAAATTCGATTTTTATATATTGAATAGCGAAGTAAAAATTCGATTTTTATATATTGAATAGCGAAGTAAAAATTCGATTTTTATATATTGAATAGCGAAGTAGAAATCCGATTTTTATTTATTGAATAGCAATATAAAAATGTGATTTTTATATATGTAGTGGCTACGGGCAACGAAAGCGACAAAAGGCGAGAATGGCGATGATTTCTCTAAATGAAGTGTCGTGGTATTGGATTAGCTATCGGTGAGAACTTCTCACTCTTCAATTTCTTTTTCTAGTTATATATATACTAGGATGCAGACGGTGCTTAGCAGCACCTGACACCCGTCATCCACAGACCATGGATGGCTTGTTTGTTTAATTGTTTGGTTGTGTAGTTGGTTAGATTATTTGGTTTGAATTGAATTGTTTTGTGAAATGAGATTGATTTGATTGATGTGTGAATGGCGTGGGCCTTCACTAGACCGGGGATAAGGCTAGGCCTTGTCCCGTTCCTAGTATCGTGCCGTTATGCCGCCGAAATTTTCTAAAAATAAGTTAGAAAAATAAAGATAACATTTTATTTAATAAATGAACCGAATAGAATATTCATAGGTTGAATAAAATAGTTTGATCGTTAAAAATATAATTTTTAACGTGAATGTGAATAAATAAATATTCATTTACAAACCGGACGGTTTGTTTATGTACATCTATTTGAAGGACATTGATTGGGACGATAAATTTTACACATCGCCCAACTGCACAAATAAAAATCTGTGTTTGATTGCTTGAAACCCCACACGGGTATTGGGATGATATTTGACGTACACTAATCCCGATTGTTTAGTTGTATGTCGATCGATTTATTGACAGACTGTTATAAGCGTTAAATATCTATATTCGATGCTTATACAGTGTAGAATGCACTTTGGATGATGGTTGACTATTCATCGTTGTTGATATATACATGTGTTGTAGAAAATCCATATAATTAACATTATATGGTAATTGATTGGGCCTCATTCCAGTTTTAAAATAGAAATATTTGAAAAAGAAATATTTGATATAGAATATTTGAAAATAGGAATATATGAAGCCATATTGATTAGATTGACGCCATTTTGACGTGAACGATATTTATATCGATTTTATTCATTTTATAATGAATATCGAAAGTGATTTCAAAATCTGATATTTTGAAAAGAATTGGATATAAAAATAAATTCGAATCGAAATTGAATATAAATAAATTCGAATTGAAATTGAATATAAATAAATTCGAATTGAAATTAAATATAAATAAATTCGAATTAAAATTGAATATAAATGAATTCGAATTGAAATTGAATAGAAATGAATTCGAATTTAAATTGAATAGAAATGAATTCAAATTTAAATTGAATATAAATGAATTCTAATTGAAATTGAATATAAATGAATTCGAATTGAAATGGAATAGAAATGAATTCGAATTGAAATTGAATTGAATTGAAAACAAACTGAAATTGAATTAGAAATCAATTTGAATTGAAATCAATTTGAAATGAATTTAAAATGAATTTAAATTGGAATATTCAATTTTGATTTGAAACTGAATATGAAGTTGAAACCATTTTGAAAATGAATTTAAAACGATTTATAACGCACGTTTTGAATTGAAATCGACGAAGTATATAATATATATTATATATATAATATAATGACCTGAATAGAACGCGCCGGGCCGCGGCAGTTCGCGAATTTCGACCATTGACTTCGAATGGATATTACGGGAGATCCGACCGTCGGATTCTCCTAAAACCAGAACCGTTGGGTTCGTATCGAAAAGAGCTTTCTAACGAATATTAGAAATTAGAAATCTAACGGTTGGATTTGGAATTATGTCCAAATCAAATTTGAAAAAGGTCGCTGTAAGTGCAGTTCAATGGCCGTTGATGGAAATCGACTGTACGGGCCTTGATAAAATTATTAAAAATAGTAATAATTTGTGTAAAATCATAAGAAATGGTTTGGGAAGAATTGGGATGAAAAACTCCATATTTGAAAAGATAAAAATAGATTTTTATCGAAATGAACTAGTTTCGAACTAGAATTATAATTCTATTTATTTTTAAATAAATAAACTGGATTTGAAATGGTTTTGAAAATAACCAGAATTTCCAATAATTATATTGGAATGGATTTGAATCGAAATTGTCTTTGGATTATTTCGATGTTGGATTTCGTGATTATACAAATGTTGTTATAGGAATTTGAAAGATATAGATATATATATCATTATTTCCAATACGATCTTTGTTGGTCGCAGAATTTGATGTTGAATATAAGCCGGGATATTTTCTATTCAGAGCCTTGTATTTAATATCAAATGTGATTTGGGTTTGTCGTGAATGGTGTCTTGACTAACACTGTTCTTGAACCCAGTTGAGAAAAGATTAAATCTTTTTATTTAGATTTAATGAAGTGTACCAATTAAATAATATTTAATTGAAATTGAATTGATATTGATTTTTGGGTTTATCGTGGGCAGTGTTTTAAATAACACTCGTTCTTTAACCCGATAATTAATGGAATGTGGTTTTGGGTTTATCGTGAACCGTGTTTTAAATGACACTGATTCTTTAACCCAGCCACAGATTAAAACTAAGTGGAGTTTTAATGAATCTTTAATTAGATTGAAATAATCGAGAATGGAGTATCACCAGTTTTACTCCAGGCGATAGTTAAATCTTTAATTAGATTTGAACGTGAAATGGTAATTGAATTTACCGATAACACCGTGGTGTTAGATATGAAGTATTACCTGTTTTACTTCATGGGATGAATAGGTTGGGATTGGGAAATTAAAACAAATAATTACTTCGGTAAAGTTCGTTAATCCCGACTAGTTTGAATTGATATTCAAAAGTAGATTAAAGAATTTATCTTTGATAAAATTAATGGGAACCTTTCCCTATGAATGTGAAATTTAGAAACTAACTGTCAGTTAGCTATGCAGAATGGTTTCCTGGATATTGATCTGATGTTGGTTTCGGCCTTCGGGGTTAATATTTGGGGAATTATTCTCTTGATTAATTTACGGTTAGTGACTGGTGAATTGGAATGAGGCGTATGTTGTGTTTGTGTAACACTTATTTAAAATACACACGAGTTATTCGGGAAGACCGGGTTTATCCCATTCTGAATAACTGATACGACGATAAGTCGAAGATGAAGACGATGGTCGAAGACCGGAGGTCTTCACGTCGTTTGAGTGGTTACTGATGATCTTGATTGGGATGTACACCCAAGAAGATGGAAACAGTTGGTGATCGTCCAGACGTACATGGAGATCGATGGATATGCGGGGTACTAGGTGCCTCCGGTTTCGTTCAGACCCAGAACGGACTTGTAAATGGACTGTGTGTCTGACATTGGATTTTAGTCTGTGTGATTGATTTCTATTAAATATATATCTGTTTGGCGGCAGAGAATTTATTCTCTTGCTTAACGCCCTTCTCTGAGACGTACGAGCTCAGGGGTTATATACTGATGGATATCAAACGCATAGAGTGAATTGCCTGTGTGGCATGCTAAGATGCAAATGATCAAGGCTTCTACTGAAAAGCAAAGTCTTGTGGTTGATGATCGAAGCACGGCCTTTGTGGCGTAGCTTTGTGTAACGTTTACTTCGCGAGTTTCGCACCCCGGTTGTGAACCAGAAACGGGAGGAAGGACCTCAAGGAGTACATGCGTTTCTTTCTTGCTAGGGTGGTGTCAGTGACCTACCAGCCCTGACATTTATATACTTTTCACCTGTGTGGTTGTTGCTGTTGCGAGGCACCTCGGTTAGATCGGACGATCCGGGTCTGATGGAGTCATTCGTTGGCTCGTTTGCGCCCCAAAGGGCGGGGAAACGTATTGTTCAGGAATTTTAATCCACATCGGTGGACCAGCCCTGTCGCTCCAATGGTCACTCGAGCTCTGATCCTGAGACATGGTAGGCTAGATTGTCTCGAATCGGTTGAGGACTATCTTTTGCCTCGGTTCATAGATGGAAACCCAATTTCCAAATACGTGACTTTGCGATTTTGATTGTATAACCTATATATGGCGACATAGTGGTATGGGGCGCTTATGCCGCCTATGGTTGATACTTATGATTTGAAGTTGTTTTATACACTATGCACTTATAATAGTATCAAATGATTTGTTTTTCAACGTATCAAGCATTCTTGGCTATTATAAGGTAAAAACCCTATCCTTCGGCTTGCGTTGCATTGTGTGATGGGAACTGGGTCTTATAATAGCTTCATTTTTCCTTATTTAACATTGCGTTGTTTGTTTTATGCACTGGTATTCTTGGGAGGAAATCCGTTCCGTGTTATACGGCGTGGTCCCTTGATTTACCTAACTTTAAAATAAAGATTAATAACTGTTTTAGTTCTCACACAAGTCACATGACTGACCTGGAGTTTATTGTTTTAACCTAAACTCTGGGTGCCCCTATTTGGACATGGGCAGCTAGTAGTTTTGGTTTTGCAGATTTATATTCACATGATCCCGGTTTACAGCTGGAACGATATCCGGAAAGCTTTGTATCCGTATATCTCTTCTAGTTGTGTATTGTATTATTTTCCACTGCTATGTAATGTATTGTAATCTCTGATATTTATCGAATGTGTAATATTTATTTGTTTATACTTTGTATATTCTTGTATTCTGATGAATTGTTGTAATAAACAATGAAATGTTCTCCCGTCTGCGTTCTATTTTGTCGTGTTCTCAATTCTATCCGCGCTTTCCCTTCTCTTCGGAGACCTGGGGAGTTCGGGTCGTCTCAATACCATATTCAATACTTCGTTTATTCTTCTATAATTCAATTTCCAATTGACATAATTCTGATCCTAATACAAAATAGGGTTTATTTTTGGTTATATTTATCAATTACATAATAAAATCTCAATTTAACTTAATCAACAAATTTTAGTTGGACGTTCCTTTTTTTATGTATTCAATTCATTTTAAGTAATAACAATTCATAAATTACCAATTCATATAATTATCTTTAGTTAAATTTCAAAAACTAATCAACTTTATTCACATCAAAATAAATTTAATTTTAACTTAGTAAATAAAATTTTATTGTAACAACCCGTAAAATCTGGGCCAGTTTAAAATTTTTATTTTGGCAATTTTAGCGAATTTTGATTATTTAAAATGAATTATTTTAAATAATATTGACGAGAAATTTATTTTGAATATAATTCGAACGTATATATTATATACGTCGTCGTTAGAATATAAATAATTATATATAATTATAAAAGGAATTGAAAATGGCGCGGTAGTTCGAAAATTCGATTTCAAACTTCAATTGAATGTACCGGGTGCAAAACAATCCGGATTTTTGTGAAACCAAAAACATTAGGATCTAATTGATGATATCTTTCCAACGAAGTTGAGAAACTGAGATTTCACTTTATAAATGATGAGATATGTCCAGTTGAAAATTCTGAATAGTCGCTATGGAATTCAGGCCCTTAAAAATGGACATTTTGCAAATGACCTCGGATTTCGACGAAACCACTTTTGTTGGGTCCGTGATGTCGAGTTATTGCTAGGTTTCAAATTTCATAATTTTTCGAATCAATATGTGAGCGTGGCAAAGGAAAACGTGTTTTGACCATTTCAGTTGATTTTAATCGACTGGAAATTGGCCATTTTTCTAACGGTCTCAGAATTCGACGAAACTAGTTTTGTTAGGACCGTATCGTCAATACGAAGCTAGAAAATATTTTTCGGGAATTTTTAGGGTTAGTATGTGACCCCGGTAACTTGAAATGTACGTTTAAAATTCAATATAATGATTTAAATGTAAATTTAACGGAAACTGATTGTAACAATCAAATCAGCTTGCGATATATATCCCATTGTGTTCGGAATGGGGGTAAAACGCTATGGACGACAGGCGGTGGGCCTCGTTTCGAGGTCGAATGTGAAAGTCAACTCTTTAGGATAAAATTTATTAATTAAATAAAAAAAAAAAAAAAAGAATATTATCTCCCCCTTTACTACCCAGGCCCCCCCCCGATTTCCTTTTACAGAAAACTAAAAAAGAAAAAAAAAAAAAAAAAGGGAAACGAAATCGAAATCGCCCCTTTCCCTCGTCGGAGCCGCCACCCCCGCGTCGGCCTCCTCCTCCAATCGCCCGCCACTCAGTTGAAGCCCCTGTCCCCTCTTCGGCCTCCTCCCCCTCGCGACTCTTTCCTCCTCCCTCCTCCACGCGAGGACAGCGAGCGCCCCCCCCGAACCCTAGCGCCGCCGATGAAGTCGAGCCCCCCCTCCGATCTGCAAGCCTCGATGAAGCCCCCCCGACCACTCGACGAGCCCCTGTAAGTTTTGGTTTTTTTTTATTTACTTATTTTCATTTAAACTGTAAAATTTTGTTGATTTTAAAAAACTGAATTTTTAGGAAGTTAAAAACTGAAATTTTATTTAAAGTAAAACTGAAATTTTATTTAAAGTAAAACTGAAATTTTTATAAAGTATAAAGCTGAAAATAAAAGGTTAAAACTGATTTTAAAATAAAAGAATAAAACTGATTTTAGGAATTTTAAAAACTTTGATTTGAAAAAGTTATTTTAAACTTTAAAGGTGAAAAGATTTAAACTTTAAAAGTGAAAGGTTTAGATTTTAAAAAGGAAAGGATTTGAACTTTTTGAAATAAAAATTCGATTTTTATATATTGAACTTTGAACTAAAAATTCGATTTTTATATATTAAATAGCGAACTAAAAATTCGATTTTTATATATTGAATAGCGAAGTAAAAATGTGATTTTTACGTATGTAGTGAAAGCAGCAACGAAGGTGACAAAAAGGCGAAACGACGAAGACTTCTGCAAAGGAAGAGCCGTGGAGCTGGATAGCTATAAGTGAGAATTTCTCACCTTTCTATTTTATTTCTAGTTATATATATATACTAGGATGCAGACGGTGCTTAGTAGCACCCGACACAATCGTCCACAGACCATGGACTTGTTTGTTTGATTGTTTGGTGATTGATTGTGATATTGGTTTGAATGTGGTTTGTGGTGTGAAAAATCGAATCGATAAATTGGTTAGGATTAGACGTGCGCCGTTATAAGGCGAAGGAGTAAGGCTAGGTTAGACCCTTACTCCAAATTTTGTGGTTTGCAAAATGAAATTGATTTGATTGATGAGTGAATGGCGTGGGCCTTCACTAGACCGGGGATAAGGCTAGGCCTCGTCCCGTTTCTAGTATCGTGCCGTTATGCTGCCGAAATTTTCTAAAATATGTTAGAAAAATAAAAATATCATTTTTTTTAAAGAATGAACCGAAGAGAAATTCATATGTTGAAATAAAATGTTTTGTCGTTAAAAATATAAATTTTAACGTGAATGTGAATAAATAAAATATTCATTTGCAAACCAGATGGTTTGTTTATGTACACTTATTTGAAGGACATTGATTGGGTCGATAAATTTTACACATCGCCCAACTGCACAAATAAAATCTGTGTTTGATTGTTTGAAACCCTACACGGGTGTTGGGATGATATTTGACGTACACTAATCCCGATTGTTTAGTTGTGTGTCGATCGATTGATTGACAGACTGTTATAAGCGTTGAATATTTATATTTGATGCTTATACAGTGTAGAATGCACTTTGGATGATGGTTGATTATTCATCGTTGTTGATATATGCATGTGTTGTAGAAAATCCATATAATTAACATTATATGGTAATTGATTGGGCCTCATTCCAGTTTTGAAAAAGAAATATTTGAAAAAGAAATATTTGAAATAGAATATTTGAAAATAAAGGAATATATGAAGCCGTGTTGATTAGATTGACGCCATTTTGACGTGAACGATATTTATATCAATTGAAAACGAATTCGAAATGAATTGAATTGAAAACGATTTCGAAATGAATTGAATTGAAAACGATTTCGAAATGAATTGAATTGAAAACGATTTCGAAATGAATTGAATTGAAAACGATTTCGAAATGAATTGAATTGAAAACGATTTCGAAATGAATTGAATTGAAAACGATTTCGAAATGAATTGAATTGAAAACGATTTCGAAATGAATTGAATTGAAAACGAATTCGAAATGAATTGAATTGAAAACGAATTCGAAATGAATTGAATTGAAAACGATTTCGAAATAAATTGAATTGAAAACGAATTCGAAATGAATTGAATTGAAAACGATTTCGAAATGAATTGAATTGAATATGAATTCAAATTGAATTGAAATTTGAATTGAACAGAAATGAATTTTGAAACGAATTTATAAAGAAGAATTCAATTTTGCTTTGAATTGAAATGGAAGTCGAAATAAATTTTGAAATGAATTTAAAACTGTTTATATAATTCGTTTTAAATAAAAATCGGCGAAGTATATATTATATATATTATATATATAATATAATGGCCTGAATAGAACGCGCCGCGCCGCGGCAGTTCGTGAATTTCGACCATTTATTTCAAACGGACATTGCGGGAGATCCGACCGTCGGATTCTCCTAAAACCGGAACCGTTGGGTTCGTATCGAAAAGAGCTTTCTAACGAATATTAGAAATTTGAAATCTAACGGTTGGATTTGGAATTACGTCCAAATCAAATTCGAAAAAGGTCGCTGTAAGTGCAGTTCGATGGCCGTTAATGGAAATCGACTGTACGGGCCTTGATAAAATTATTAAAAATAGTAATAATTTGTGTAAAATCATAAGAAGTGATTTGTGAAAGTTTGGGATGAAAAACTCCATATTTGAAAAGATAAAAATAGATTTTTATCGAAATGAACTAGATTTGAACTAGAATTATAATTCTATTTATTTTTAAATAAATAAATTGAATTTGAAATGGTTTTGAAAATAACCAAAATTTCCAATGATTGCATTGGAGTGGAGTTGAATCGAAATTGTCTTCGGAATATTTCGATGTTGGAATTCGTGATATTACAGGTGTTGTTATGGAAATTTGAAAGATATATTTGTATCGTTATTTCCAATACGACATTTGTTAGTCGTAGAATTCGATATTGAATATAAGCCGATATATTTTCTATTCAGAGCCTTGTATTGAATATCGAATGTGATTTGGGTTTGTCGTGAATGGTGTCTTCACTAACACTGTTCTTAAACCCAGTTGAGAAAAGATTAAATCTTTTTATTTAGATTTAATGAAGTGTACCAGTTAAATGATATTTAATTGGAATTGAAATGGGTATTGATTTTTGGGTTTATCGTGAACAGTGTTTTAAATAACACTTGTTCTTTAACCCGATAATTAATGAATGTGATTTGGGTTTGTCGTGAATGGTGTCTTCACTAACACTGTTCTTGAACCCAGTTGAGAAAAGATTAAATCTTTTGATTTAGATTTAATGAAGTTCACCAATTAAATAATATTTAATTGGAATTGAAATGATATTGATTTTTGGGTTTATCGTGAACAGTGTTTTAAATAACACTTGTTCTTTAACCCGATAATTAATGGGATGTGACTTTGGGTTTATCGTGAACCGTGTTTTAAATGACACTGATTCTTTAACCCAGTCACAGTTTAAAACTAAGTGGAGTTTTAATGAATCTTTAATTAGATTGAAAAGATCGAGAATGGAGTATCACCAGTTTTGCTCCAGGCGATAGTTAAATCTTTAATTAGATTTGAACGTGAAATTTAGAAACTAACTGTCGGTTAGCCAAGCAGAATGGTTTTCTGGATATTGATCTGATGTTGGTTTCGGCCTTCGGGGTTAATATTTGGGGAATTATTCTCTTGATTAATTTACGGTTAGTGACTGATGAATTGGAATGAGGCGTATGTTGTGTTTGTGTAACACTTTTATAAAATATACGCGAGTTATTCGGGAAGACCGGGTTTATCCCATTCTGAATAACTGATACGACGATAAGTCGAAGATGAAGACGATGGTCGAAGACCGGAGGTCTTCACGTCGTTTGGGTGATAACTGATGATCTTGATTGGGCTGTACACCCAAGAAGATGGAAACAGTTGGTGATCGTCCAGACGTACTTGGAGATCGATGGATATGCGGGGTACTAGGTGCCTCCGGTTTCGTTCAGCCCCAGAACGGACTTGTAAATGGACTGTGTGTCTGACATTGGATTTCATTCTGTGTGACTGATATCGGTTGCATAGAGTGGTTTGCCTGTGTGGCATGCTAAGATGCAAATGATCAAGGCTTCTGTTGAAAAGCAAAGTCTTGTGGTGATGATCAAAGCACGGCCTTTGTGGCGTAGCTTTGTGTAACGTTTACTTCGCGAGTTTCACACCCGGTATGAACCAAAAACGGGAGAAAGGACCTCAGGGAGGGCCTGCGTTTCTTCCTAGTTAGAAGTGGCGTCAGTGGTTTTACACGCCCTGACGAGTTTGACTTATGTGGTTGTTGCTGTTGCGAGGCGCCTCGGATTGATCGGTCGTTCTCGAACCGATGGAGTCATTTAGTGGCTCATTTACGCCCCAAAGGGCGGGGAAACGTAGTGTTCAGGCATTTTAATCCACATCGGTGGACCGGCCCTGTCGCTCCTAGGGTCACTCGAGCTCTGATCCTGAGGCTGGGGCTAGGCAGTCTCGAATCGGTTGAGGACTATCTTTTGCCTCGGTTCATAGATGGAAATCCAATTTCCAAATACGAGACTTTGCGGTTTTGATTGTATATCCTATATATGGCGACATAGTGGGATGGGGCGCTTATGCCGCCTATGATTGATACTTATGATTTGAAGTTGTTTTATACACTATGCACTTATTATAGTATCAAATGATTTGTTTTAAACGTATCAAGCATTCTTTGGCTGTTATAAGGGAAAACCCTATCCTCGACTGCGTTGCATTGTGTGATGGGACCTGGGTCTTATAACAGCTTCATTTTTCTTTATTTAGCATTGCGCTGTTTGTTTTATGCACTGGTATTCTTGGGAGGAAACCCGTTCCGTGTTATACGGCGTGGTCCCTTGATTTACCTAACTTTAAAATAAAGATTAATAACTGTTTTAGTTCTCACACCAGTCACATGACTGACCTGGAGTTTATTGTTTTAACCTAAACTCTGGGTGCCCCTATTTTCGACACGGGCAGCTAGTAGTTTGGTTTTGCAGATTTATATTCACAGGATCCTGGTTTACAGCTGGAACGATATCCGGAAAGCTTTGTATCCGTATATCTTCTTCTAGTTGTTTATTGTATTATTTTCCGCTGCGTTGTATTTAAATGTAATTTAAATCTCTGATAATTCTGTGTAATATTCTTTTAAACTCTGTATATTCTTGTAATCTGATGCATTGTTGTAATATACAATGAAATGTTCTTTGTATGCGTTCTGTTGTGGCTTGTTCTCGAACTATCCGACGCTTTCCTTTACGGGGGAGTTGCGGGTCTTTACACGTGGTATCAGAGCTTTGGTTTACAAAGCTAGAGAACAAGGCACATTAGAACCATACGAAAGAATTCATCAGATATTGGATTAGTAATATCCAATGAGGATGACTCGTTAGAGATGGGATCAGTAGTGTCCTAGAACGAGTCGAAAGAGTGTTGTTTTTGAAAATAAAAGTGAAAACCCACTTTGTTTTGGAAATTCAAATCTTAAGTATTCGTATTTGAATAGTCTATTTAAATTGAATTTGGGCAATCGAGTATATAAAGATTTTGCATACACGCTTAGCGGCTTGTATTCGAAGTTTTAATATATTGGGTAGATATAGAATCACATTCTAGTTGCCCGGGGATGATTCTGATGATGAGGCATCGTCATCTGTGTTGTGTTCGACTGGCGAGAGTGGGTTATCTATATATTTCCATATAGGCTGGTGTGAGAACCAAAATTAGATAGGGCTTATTGTTGTGATTTAGCATCAAAAATCTGATTTTTGTCTATGTATCAAAATTATGAATTTGAAACTTTAAATTCACTAATTGATTGATGTTTGTGTTGTTTGGTTAATTGTTTGCTAATTTTGAACCATTATGCATAATTTAAATCGAATATTGAACTGTATCGAAAATTGGTCGCATTTGCTTGCATATATGTACTTACATTGAACAGGTCATAGCAAGGAGGCTAGAGCCGAGAATAAAATTTGTTTGCCCGACAAATAGGTACATGTTTACTACATAATTTCCTGCGTTGTTTGGGTGATGATGATTTTGTGAGCCTATTGGCTAGCCGCTTGGCTTTTTCTTTTTCTTTTTGAGATCTGAAGGACCGGGGAAGCTATTTGAAATTCCCCGATGCTCCCGGTGCAGGGGAGGTTATGGCGAAATTTTTCAAAAATTTAGGGTGTTAGCCAAAATTTTGAAGTTTTGAAAATTCTCAGAAACTAAAGAGTTGGAGAATGGAAGCCAGATCGAGCGTAGAGTTGATTAATCAAACCACTTTCGACTTTGTTCCTTTTCGGGGACGAAAAGTTTTAAGTGGGGGAGATTGTAACAACCCGTAAAATCTGGGCCAGTTTAAAATTTTTATTTTGGCAATTTTAGCGAATTTTGATTATTTAAAATGAATTATTTTAAATAATATTGACGAGAAATTTATTTTGAATATAATTCGAACGTATATATTATATACGTCGTCGTTAGAATATAAATAATTATATATAATTATAAAAGGAATTGAAAATGGCGCGGTAGTTCGAAAATTCGATTTCAAACTTCAATTGAATGTACCGGGTGCAAAACAATCCGGATTTTTGTGAAACCAAAAACATTAGGATCTAATTGATGATATCTTTCCAACGAAGTTGAGAAACTGAGATTTCACTTTATAAATGATGAGATATGTCCAGTTGAAAATTCTGAATAGTCGCTATGGAATTCAGGCCCTTAAAAATGGACATTTTGCAAATGACCTCGGATTTCGACGAAACCACTTTTGTTGGGTCCGTGATGTCGAGTTATTGCTAGGTTTCAAATTTCATAATTTTTCGAATCAATATGTGAGCGTGGCAAAGGAAAACGTGTTTTGACCATTTCAGTTGATTTTAATCGACTGGAAATTGGCCATTTTTCTAACGGTCTCAGAATTCGACGAAACTAGTTTTGTTAGGACCGTATCGTCAATACGAAGCTAGAAAATATTTTTCGGGAATTTTTAGGGTTAGTATGTGACCCCGGTAACTTGAAATGTACGTTTAAAATTCAATATAATGATTTAAATGTAAATTTAACGGAAACTGATTGTAACAATCAAATCAGCTTGCGATATATATCCCATTGTGTTCGGAATGGGGGTAAAACGCTATGGACGACAGGCGGTGGGCCTCGTTTCGAGGTCGAATGTGAAAGTCAACTCTTTAGGATAAAATTTATTAATTAAATAAAAAAAAAAAAAAAAGAATATTATCTCCCCCTTTACTACCCAGGCCCCCCCCCGATTTCCTTTTACAGAAAACTAAAAAAGAAAAAAAAAAAAAAAAAGGGAAACGAAATCGAAATCGCCCCTTTCCCTCGTCGGAGCCGCCACCCCCGCGTCGGCCTCCTCCTCCAATCGCCCGCCACTCAGTTGAAGCCCCTGTCCCCTCTTCGGCCTCCTCCCCCTCGCGACTCTTTCCTCCTCCCTCCTCCACGCGAGGACAGCGAGCGCCCCCCCCGAACCCTAGCGCCGCCGATGAAGTCGAGCCCCCCCTCCGATCTGCAAGCCTCGATGAAGCCCCCCCGACCACTCGACGAGCCCCTGTAAGTTTTGGTTTTTTTTTATTTACTTATTTTCATTTAAACTGTAAAATTTTGTTGATTTTAAAAAACTGAATTTTTAGGAAGTTAAAAACTGAAATTTTATTTAAAGTAAAACTGAAATTTTATTTAAAGTAAAACTGAAATTTTTATAAAGTATAAAGCTGAAAATAAAAGGTTAAAACTGATTTTAAAATAAAAGAATAAAACTGATTTTAGGAATTTTAAAAACTTTGATTTGAAAAAGTTATTTTAAACTTTAAAGGTGAAAAGATTTAAACTTTAAAAGTGAAAGGTTTAGATTTTAAAAAGGAAAGGATTTGAACTTTTTGAAATAAAAATTCGATTTTTATATATTGAACTTTGAACTAAAAATTCGATTTTTATATATTAAATAGCGAACTAAAAATTCGATTTTTATATATTGAATAGCGAAGTAAAAATGTGATTTTTACGTATGTAGTGAAAGCAGCAACGAAGGTGACAAAAAGGCGAAACGACGAAGACTTCTGCAAAGGAAGAGCCGTGGAGCTGGATAGCTATAAGTGAGAATTTCTCACCTTTCTATTTTATTTCTAGTTATATATATATACTAGGATGCAGACGGTGCTTAGTAGCACCCGACACAATCGTCCACAGACCATGGACTTGTTTGTTTGATTGTTTGGTGATTGATTGTGATATTGGTTTGAATGTGGTTTGTGGTGTGAAAAATCGAATCGATAAATTGGTTAGGATTAGACGTGCGCCGTTATAAGGCGAAGGAGTAAGGCTAGGTTAGACCCTTACTCCAAATTTTGTGGTTTGCAAAATGAAATTGATTTGATTGATGAGTGAATGGCGTGGGCCTTCACTAGACCGGGGATAAGGCTAGGCCTCGTCCCGTTTCTAGTATCGTGCCGTTATGCTGCCGAAATTTTCTAAAATATGTTAGAAAAATAAAAATATCATTTTTTTTAAAGAATGAACCGAAGAGAAATTCATATGTTGAAATAAAATGTTTTGTCGTTAAAAATATAAATTTTAACGTGAATGTGAATAAATAAAATATTCATTTGCAAACCAGATGGTTTGTTTATGTACACTTATTTGAAGGACATTGATTGGGTCGATAAATTTTACACATCGCCCAACTGCACAAATAAAATCTGTGTTTGATTGTTTGAAACCCTACACGGGTGTTGGGATGATATTTGACGTACACTAATCCCGATTGTTTAGTTGTGTGTCGATCGATTGATTGACAGACTGTTATAAGCGTTGAATATTTATATTTGATGCTTATACAGTGTAGAATGCACTTTGGATGATGGTTGATTATTCATCGTTGTTGATATATGCATGTGTTGTAGAAAATCCATATAATTAACATTATATGGTAATTGATTGGGCCTCATTCCAGTTTTGAAAAAGAAATATTTGAAAAAGAAATATTTGAAATAGAATATTTGAAAATAAAGGAATATATGAAGCCGTGTTGATTAGATTGACGCCATTTTGACGTGAACGATATTTATATCAATTGAAAACGAATTCGAAATGAATTGAATTGAAAACGATTTCGAAATGAATTGAATTGAAAACGATTTCGAAATGAATTGAATTGAAAACGATTTCGAAATGAATTGAATTGAAAACGATTTCGAAATGAATTGAATTGAAAACGATTTCGAAATGAATTGAATTGAAAACGATTTCGAAATGAATTGAATTGAAAACGATTTCGAAATGAATTGAATTGAAAACGAATTCGAAATGAATTGAATTGAAAACGAATTCGAAATGAATTGAATTGAAAACGATTTCGAAATAAATTGAATTGAAAACGAATTCGAAATGAATTGAATTGAAAACGATTTCGAAATGAATTGAATTGAATATGAATTCAAATTGAATTGAAATTTGAATTGAACAGAAATGAATTTTGAAACGAATTTATAAAGAAGAATTCAATTTTGCTTTGAATTGAAATGGAAGTCGAAATAAATTTTGAAATGAATTTAAAACTGTTTATATAATTCGTTTTAAATAAAAATCGGCGAAGTATATATTATATATATTATATATATAATATAATGGCCTGAATAGAACGCGCCGCGCCGCGGCAGTTCGTGAATTTCGACCATTTATTTCAAACGGACATTGCGGGAGATCCGACCGTCGGATTCTCCTAAAACCGGAACCGTTGGGTTCGTATCGAAAAGAGCTTTCTAACGAATATTAGAAATTTGAAATCTAACGGTTGGATTTGGAATTACGTCCAAATCAAATTCGAAAAAGGTCGCTGTAAGTGCAGTTCGATGGCCGTTAATGGAAATCGACTGTACGGGCCTTGATAAAATTATTAAAAATAGTAATAATTTGTGTAAAATCATAAGAAGTGATTTGTGAAAGTTTGGGATGAAAAACTCCATATTTGAAAAGATAAAAATAGATTTTTATCGAAATGAACTAGATTTGAACTAGAATTATAATTCTATTTATTTTTAAATAAATAAATTGAATTTGAAATGGTTTTGAAAATAACCAAAATTTCCAATGATTGCATTGGAGTGGAGTTGAATCGAAATTGTCTTCGGAATATTTCGATGTTGGAATTCGTGATATTACAGGTGTTGTTATGGAAATTTGAAAGATATATTTGTATCGTTATTTCCAATACGACATTTGTTAGTCGTAGAATTCGATATTGAATATAAGCCGATATATTTTCTATTCAGAGCCTTGTATTGAATATCGAATGTGATTTGGGTTTGTCGTGAATGGTGTCTTCACTAACACTGTTCTTAAACCCAGTTGAGAAAAGATTAAATCTTTTTATTTAGATTTAATGAAGTGTACCAGTTAAATGATATTTAATTGGAATTGAAATGGGTATTGATTTTTGGGTTTATCGTGAACAGTGTTTTAAATAACACTTGTTCTTTAACCCGATAATTAATGAATGTGATTTGGGTTTGTCGTGAATGGTGTCTTCACTAACACTGTTCTTGAACCCAGTTGAGAAAAGATTAAATCTTTTGATTTAGATTTAATGAAGTTCACCAATTAAATAATATTTAATTGGAATTGAAATGATATTGATTTTTGGGTTTATCGTGAACAGTGTTTTAAATAACACTTGTTCTTTAACCCGATAATTAATGGGATGTGACTTTGGGTTTATCGTGAACCGTGTTTTAAATGACACTGATTCTTTAACCCAGTCACAGTTTAAAACTAAGTGGAGTTTTAATGAATCTTTAATTAGATTGAAAAGATCGAGAATGGAGTATCACCAGTTTTGCTCCAGGCGATAGTTAAATCTTTAATTAGATTTGAACGTGAAATTTAGAAACTAACTGTCGGTTAGCCAAGCAGAATGGTTTTCTGGATATTGATCTGATGTTGGTTTCGGCCTTCGGGGTTAATATTTGGGGAATTATTCTCTTGATTAATTTACGGTTAGTGACTGATGAATTGGAATGAGGCGTATGTTGTGTTTGTGTAACACTTTTATAAAATATACGCGAGTTATTCGGGAAGACCGGGTTTATCCCATTCTGAATAACTGATACGACGATAAGTCGAAGATGAAGACGATGGTCGAAGACCGGAGGTCTTCACGTCGTTTGGGTGATAACTGATGATCTTGATTGGGCTGTACACCCAAGAAGATGGAAACAGTTGGTGATCGTCCAGACGTACTTGGAGATCGATGGATATGCGGGGTACTAGGTGCCTCCGGTTTCGTTCAGCCCCAGAACGGACTTGTAAATGGACTGTGTGTCTGACATTGGATTTCATTCTGTGTGACTGATATCGGTTGCATAGAGTGGTTTGCCTGTGTGGCATGCTAAGATGCAAATGATCAAGGCTTCTGTTGAAAAGCAAAGTCTTGTGGTGATGATCAAAGCACGGCCTTTGTGGCGTAGCTTTGTGTAACGTTTACTTCGCGAGTTTCACACCCGGTATGAACCAAAAACGGGAGAAAGGACCTCAGGGAGGGCCTGCGTTTCTTCCTAGTTAGAAGTGGCGTCAGTGGTTTTACACGCCCTGACGAGTTTGACTTATGTGGTTGTTGCTGTTGCGAGGCGCCTCGGATTGATCGGTCGTTCTCGAACCGATGGAGTCATTTAGTGGCTCATTTACGCCCCAAAGGGCGGGGAAACGTAGTGTTCAGGCATTTTAATCCACATCGGTGGACCGGCCCTGTCGCTCCTAGGGTCACTCGAGCTCTGATCCTGAGGCTGGGGCTAGGCAGTCTCGAATCGGTTGAGGACTATCTTTTGCCTCGGTTCATAGATGGAAATCCAATTTCCAAATACGAGACTTTGCGGTTTTGATTGTATATCCTATATATGGCGACATAGTGGGATGGGGCGCTTATGCCGCCTATGATTGATACTTATGATTTGAAGTTGTTTTATACACTATGCACTTATTATAGTATCAAATGATTTGTTTTAAACGTATCAAGCATTCTTTGGCTGTTATAAGGGAAAACCCTATCCTCGACTGCGTTGCATTGTGTGATGGGACCTGGGTCTTATAACAGCTTCATTTTTCTTTATTTAGCATTGCGCTGTTTGTTTTATGCACTGGTATTCTTGGGAGGAAACCCGTTCCGTGTTATACGGCGTGGTCCCTTGATTTACCTAACTTTAAAATAAAGATTAATAACTGTTTTAGTTCTCACACCAGTCACATGACTGACCTGGAGTTTATTGTTTTAACCTAAACTCTGGGTGCCCCTATTTTCGACACGGGCAGCTAGTAGTTTGGTTTTGCAGATTTATATTCACAGGATCCTGGTTTACAGCTGGAACGATATCCGGAAAGCTTTGTATCCGTATATCTTCTTCTAGTTGTTTATTGTATTATTTTCCGCTGCGTTGTATTTAAATGTAATTTAAATCTCTGATAATTCTGTGTAATATTCTTTTAAACTCTGTATATTCTTGTAATCTGATGCATTGTTGTAATATACAATGAAATGTTCTTTGTATGCGTTCTGTTGTGGCTTGTTCTCGAACTATCCGACGCTTTCCTTTACGGGGGAGTTGCGGGTCTTTACATTTATTTTAATTATTAATTACGTCAATCAATCTCATTAAATATATAAATATTAAATTTTGAAATTCATTATTAATTAATGTAAACAATCACAAGTTTATTTGCAATCTATATCACTCCCTACCTGTCAAAATAAGTTGGATTAAATTACCTAAGCAATATATCTGAATTTCTACCATACCATTTTTACAATTAGATCATTAAAGTATTAGCATAAGTTTAATACCAAATATTAATAAATTAATTCTTATCCAAACTAGGACTTATATTAGTTATAAGGGTAATTTACATATACCATATATTCACCTCAAAGATTTTTCAGGAAATTAAATTGGGCAATTAAATTTAATATAATTAATTCATTTTATGTCTTAATAACTTGCTATCAATCTTAAAATACTTTTAATTTCTAAACAATTTAAACCACTTCTTCCTAATAAACATTTAATTTCAATTTAATTTCAAAACATGTAAATTTTACTCAAATCAAAATAAAATTCAACTAACATTATATTTGTATTTAATTCCAACATTGATTTTTTTTTTCAATTCAATTAAATTTCAACTATAAATTCTTTAACTCAATTCCATTCATATTCTTTAAGATTTCAAATTTCAATATTAATTACTACAAACAAGAATCAAACTTAAGTTTACCATCAACGCAACTTATTATTGTATAACAAGTTGATATTTATTATCTAATTCTCCTTAATTAAGTTCACACATCAAAAATTATATAATTAAATTTTAGTTATAACAAAAAAAAATCAAAAATCAAATTAAATTGAATAATCTAAATTGTCGGAAAATAGGGGTTGTTACAATACATTTAGAACAAAATTAAAGATGTTGCAGCATTAAATAAGTTCCAATTTTGTATATAGATTTTGTCACCGTGTAACGCTATATATGTAGTTAAAGTTTTTAAAACAACTAATGCCATATAATATTCATATATGCAGTTAAATAACCGAAATAGGCAATGAAAATGGTAAATTGAAAAAGTTGTTTCTCACATGGAATCATGGATTCGAGGGAAACTTTGAAATTGATGATTCATTGGCAAATCAATATTGTTTTAACTATGATAAAAGTTTGAAGTTGTAGACACACACATTTAAAAACTGTATTTTTTTTACCTCATGCCTAAATAGAAATATGCATGTTTCTCAACAACGGTCGAATTAATGGCTGACATCCCTCTTTCTCCCCAAATCCCGCTCCCCTAAGAAAGCTACTTAGTCGATCTCCCCTCTACTATCCCACCTGAATCTAAACCTCCACCAGCTCCTCTAGACCCAACGCCCCCTATTGTCTCGCTTCCTGATTCTAAAACTTCCAAGCCTCCTGCAGCTACTTTCACCTCGCCACCAGCTCTTGAAAAACCGCACAGCAACACGTCGATCTCAGCACAACTGAACTCGCAACTGAATAATCAATGCGCTTGGACTTCTTTGATTCAGTGTCTGCCTCGCAACACCGGGAAGTACAAGCTCGTTGATATGCAACCTGTTTTTGTTAACGGAGCAAGCTTACCACTGAAATCGTTGAGGCTGGCACGACAGTCTGGAAAGATACACTAGTTGGTTTTTTCTTGACAAGTCGCTATCCTACACAATTGTAGATCTAAAATGCCGATCAATTTGGAAGCCAAAAGGTGAAGTTAATGTTAAATCTAACGAAGTTTTGTTTATGTTCCAATTTGCATGCGATGAGGACAGAGAGAAAGCCGTAACTGGGGAACCTATCATAATGCAAAGTAAGCTCTTCATTATAAACCCGTACGATCCATGTGTTAGTAATGTCCGTGGCATGGTTAAGTCTGTACCGGTTTGGGTACACTTTACTAATATCCTGCTTTATTTATGGTCACACATTGGTATTAATTGGTTATCCTATAGGCTTGGTAAATTGATCTGTATGGATGAATCTACGGAACGACTAGAACAACTTCATTACGCCAAATGTTTGATTGAGATAAGCCCTGTAAATGTTCTAGTTGATGATTTTTTAGTTACTCTGCCGGATGGGGGGATTCAACGCGTTAAAGTGACATACTTATGGAAGCCATATCAATGCACTATTTTTCGTGTTTTTTGTCACAAAACTGAAGAATGTGATGCAAACTTGAACAAGGAAACAACATAAGGAAATAACTCCAAGGAACAACAGAATAAGTCATATGAACAAGTAAAAAACAACAAGTTCGATTAAAGGCAAAGAGCTTGCATACCATGTTGTACAACAGCCAGTGTACAATAGAAGCAATTACCAAAATTGCAAAGAGCAAGTGCATAACAACTCATCATGGCACAAGGTCGAAAGGAACAAGAAAAAAGTTACAAAACTCCAAGAGTACCTTTCAAGCCTAAATCCTTTACACCTCAAAAATCCCTTTACAAAAGGAAGGATATATGTTTAGCTGAATTTATGATAGGTAAAGCTGTCAACAATGAGAAAAGTACTCGAAATGTTCAAACTATCATAGCTTCTGCTTTGCCTAATGTGGGAGTGCCTACCAAGAGTAGTTTTAGCAAGCTCTTGGATTTGGGTGAACCTTCATCAATGAATGACAAGTTGGAGCCAACCAATCTCCTTCAAGTTCTTGCTAAACCTAAGCTCAATGACACTCTTAATATCCCTCTGCCTCTCAAGGAAAGCCAAGAAAAAGAAGACAAAGTTATGAGCCATAATGCTTCTGGGCCTTTATGCCTAACTGATCCTGCTCTTAAGAATTCAGCTACGATTATTGTAGGGGAACGGAAAGAGGCAATTCCAAGGACAAGTTCAGTCAACCTGGCAAATGCATCTCCTGGTGAGACTGTTTACACTCTAGTGGATTATGTAACGGATCAAGTTAAAGATTATAAAAGGGACAGTATAACTGAAATATTGGAGTCGTTAGATCCTTCCACTAAAGAAACTAACAGTGACAGTTTTACTGAAATATCTGTAGATCCTGTTTTTGCTGCTCATGACAAGGAGAAAACTAAACTAATCCCTGTTCCGATTATCATGATAACTCTTGAAGATGTAGATGTAGTTGATGATCCTTCGATTTCTGTTAATGGCTTTGAAAGTGATCTGGCTAAGCTTTTCTCGGAAGTTGCCACGATGACAGTTTGTACTTTACCAACTAACAATGCTGAGAGCAGTGAGAAAATCAACCCTTTTGAGGATGCAAAGCAATGCTCTGAAACTATTAATGACATGGCTACTCAAGAAACATACAACAAAATTCCATTCCCACCTGGCCATTTAGAAGCTCCAGATTCTCCTCTTTTTGTACAAGAAATGAAAAATAAAGGTCTCCAAATTGGGAAATACTTTAGAAACAACAAAAAGTTAGTTACGCGGCAAGCTGTGAATTCACAAGGAGCAAACGAAGCTAGTATGGTCAAAACAAGATCAATGACAAAAAGTGACGAAGAACAACATGAGTTTAATAAGGCCTCAAAACATCTGCGTTTGGAATATTATAGGAGCTCATAAGGATATCAAGTTGGATATATGTAAGCTACTTATCAGGAAACACAACTTGTCGGCTTTAGCTTTGTTGGAGACTAAACTCAGTGATGTTCTTACTGCAAGAGCCACCAGGTACATTAATCCTAACTGGGTCTTATTACACAACTTAAGTGAAGCTAGTTACGGTAAAATTATGCTTATTTATGATACTTTGGTGCTTAGTTTCACTAAAATTAGTGTGATATCTTGGCGATTTCAGAATGCATTATAACTCTTGAATGAGATTCATTTGAATAAGATTATGTTGTCATTTTCATATGTTCCTATATGGTAGTGCTTCCATAATATTTAGCTACGAGGCACGAGTCATTAATGTCGATATTTGAGTGCACCTAATGATTAGGTTTATGCCTTGAATGATCTTTCGAGTTTAAAGCACCCAGACATTTTATATTAACTGCCATGGATTTAAATATAGACTGATCTGTTTATTATTTATATAATACTTGAGTCAGACCGAGACATTACATGTTCAGGGACACATTGAGACCGACTTGTATTGATTGGGCTTAGAAGAGTATAGTAACTTAGCATATCATTTATTATCGTGTATAGTATGGATTGATGTGTATATTAATGTGTAATATGTAAATGAGTATAAAAAGTTAAATATTATACATTATATTTTATCGATGCGATTGACTTTGTGATCTCTGTATTCATGTATATTCTGTATTGTTCTATCCTGGAGGCACACGTGTAATTGTTTTGTACTGACATTGAGTACGTAAGAGAAAGTGATATTTTATAAATTTTAATACGTTCTAGTGTTAATCTAAGAGAATTTGAACGTGTGTGCCCCTACAAACTCATTCTCCATATTATTTGACTGTATTACTTAGTAATACTCTTGGATAATACGGGTATAGAGGTGGGGAGCTACATTTTGGTATGAGAACCAGTCAATTTATCCACTGTCAAATTATGCACATTCATTCATCTTTAACCTCTTTTTTCACCTTTATGTATGCATATAATTCTGCTAATGCTAGAGAATAACTTTTTCTAACTTTACCGACTCTGAAACAACATTCTCATCCTTGGGTAGTTTACGGGGACTTCAATTCTCCTTTGAAACTTTCAGATAGAATTGGAGGCACCCGGTTTCTCTCGTTGGAATCAGGTATATTAATATGGCAATTACGAATTCTGAACTGGTTGAAATTAACTCTTTTGGTTCATAATTCACTTGGAATAACTCCAAAAGAGATGGAATAAGGACTTTTTCTAAAATTGATCACTCTCTATGTAATCTATTAGCTCTTAACTCTTGGCCTAGCCTTAATAACGAGATTGCGTTTCCTATGCTCTCGGATCATGCTCCCCAAGCATTACATTTTAGGATGCCTAGTTTTAGATTCTTTGATATTTGGGCCAAGGAGCCAGGTTTTCTTGATTTAGTGGGAGGTTCTTGGAATACACAATGCTACGGTAACCCTATGGACGTTCTGTTTAAAAAAATTAAAGCTCTAAAGAATGTTTTGAAAGAATGGTCTTCTAAAAACTATGGAAGGGGAAGCCTGAAATCTGAGCTGCTCCTTAGTCAACTGGAAAGAACTCAACTGCAAATGCTCAATGATCTCATGAACCAAATCTTTTCCAGTCTCGAAGCGGACATCTCGTGCAAATACAAAAAAAGCATTAATTGTGGAATCCTTGATGAAAAAGTGAAAATCTTGCATCAAAAGGTATGACGATGGTGATAGGAACACAGCTTATTTTCACGTCGTACTAAAGGCCAAGTGAAACACCCCACCTCCGTTAAGGTCACTCACAGAGGGAATGCCTTAACTTTGGTGGAGCAATATAGGTAAAAGATGTAGATAAATTACAAGACAGACAAATAAAGCAGCGGAAAATAAAGTCATTTTATAAACAACTTAATTCAGTCAAGCTTTTACAATAATTTCCTCAATCATACTTAAATGTAATACATAGAACTTCTGTTTTGATTTAAAAACTTCGAAGAATAAAAGAAGCATAAAAACAATGATATTCCCCGATAAATCATGAACCAGCCATAGCAGTGGAAGAGAAAAGTCCAAAGCGATAAACTAACTAATCTTCAAGCTTGGAAAGAGAAAAGGTCCAAGTTAGGCTGAGCTATTCCCTCCCTGACTACCTTTGGGGGGGGGGAAACGGAAGAAAGGATGCGAAAAACAAACTAGGTCAGACATAATTCTGGTAAGTCCAGTGATCTTTCAGCATGCAAACAAGATAAAGGATATTGACATGAATAAACCGAAAATAGGACAATACCATAAAAACAAGGTAACTAAAGACAAGATAAGTGCAAGGTGAACCGAATGAGCTTCCACTTTTTCTCTGCTTCGCTACTACTCTGTTAATCTAATTTCTATATTTATCTCTGCACCACCTAACTAGTGTCCCAACTAGTAATCTGTATAAAATGATAATCGTGATCCCAACCCCCCGTAATTGTGGTAGCCTTCAGGTGTACATCTATCGTGAGGATTCCACCTCAATCAGCCTAATTGCCATGAACATGTTAGATGTACCCTTACTACCCTATCGCTCGTCTCCCTACTTGTATTAAAGTTCCATGTGTCTATGTCAATCGGCCCGCTCTTGCATGTAGATACCTTGGGTTGGTCCCACCATAAGGTGTATCAATCCTTATGATAGCGACCCGACACGATTCAAGATGCACAGTGTATAACTACCGGTACCTAGTGCCTGCTTTTTCCCACTCCGGAGTACGTGCACGCCCGTAAACCGTCGGAACCTACACTGACGTATCCCCTGCCGCTGCTTTGACCGCTTATAATTAGCCCAGTAATCGTGCCCCACCCTGCCTAGTTCAGGGTACCGTGATACATCCATGTGGGTTACTGCTGAAATGGGTCCCCGTTACTAGGGTTTCCTATTGGTTAAGTTTGTAGGCCTATATTTACTAATATTACCCACCAACCCGATATGTACTTAACCCTCCCATCGATTCAAGCATTTTAAATAAACGGTTAAGTTTTTTGGGCCTATATGTACTAATATTACCCACCTACACGTGATGTACTTAACCGTCCCATCGATTCAAGCATGTTTATTTAATAGTTAAGTTTTGTGAGCCTATATTTACTAATATTACCCACCAGCCCTATATGTACTTAACCCTTCCACTGATTCAAGCATGTTTATTTAATGGTTAAATTTTGTAGGCCTATATTTACTAATATTACCCACCAACCTGATATGTACTTAACCCTCCCACACATTATGCCATATTAGTTAAGTGTTGTCCGCTCATGTTAACTTAATCCACTCATTCATCATGTCATGTTGGTTAAGCGTTTCTTATTAACTTGACCCTCCTTACTTATCATGTTGGATCGGTTAAGTGTGTTTCCTATTAACTTAACCCCGTTCGTTCATCAAGTTATATTGGTAAAGTGTTTCTTGTTAACTTAACCAGACGTATTCATCTTGTTGTATTGGTTAAGTGTCATCAATCAATTCAAGTTAACTTGACCCACCTACATGTCATGTTACTTTGGTTATGTGTTGCCTTCTTGTGTTAACTTAACCCTACTACAAATCAAGTTATATTGGTTAAGTGTTGCCCTCTTATTTTAACTTAACCTTTCCATAAATCAAGTTATATTGGTTAAGTGTTTCTAAATTTACTTACCCTCACCCACTTGTCTAATTAACATGTTATAACGGTTAAGTGTTCTAAATTTACTTAACCTCACCCACTTGTCTAATTAACATGTTATAACGGTTAGGTGTTCTAAATTTACTTAACCTCACCCACTTGTCTAATTAACATGTTATAACGGTTAGGTGTTCTAAATTTACTTAACCTCACCCACTTGTCTAATTAACATTTTATAACGGTTAAGTGTTCTAAATTTACTTAACCTCACCCATCGGTTTTGTTAACATGTTGAATTGGTTAAGTGTTTCCTTAATTGACTTAACCCTACCAATCTTGACTTAGCTTTATTAAAGCACCAACCACTCACATTAGACAAGTATTGTTGTGGTCACTGGATGTGCCGGTCGGTTCCGGACAGTTTTACACCACAACTCAGTCTAACCTCGGGTCCTTTTGGGCTCAATGCACTAACCACCCACATTAGATAGGTATTGTTGTGGTCACTGGATGTGATGGTCGGTTCCGGGCAGTTTTACACCACAACTCAGTTTAACCTCGGGTTAGGCATATTCGTCTTTTCTAAATTTACATATTTCTTATTTATGACAAATTCCATATGTAAATTATTCCCAATTTAATTATGCCATAATTATCCTTTTAATTATGCTCACAATTAATGGTATACTAAATATACCATTTCATGAACCAATCTATGCCATGTAATTTTTCATGTTTATCCTACATATTTATATGTAAATTATAAATCAATTATTGTCATGGCCCACTTTCCTTCTAAATCACTTTCAAAATTTTAGGAATATAGATTATACCATTTTCATGCCACTTATCATGCTTATGTGTCAAACATGCCAATTACATGTAATTTCATGTTTTCCCCAATGGTACCCCCGTTATACGTTCGCAAAATTACATAGAATGTTAGGCTCGATATTTTAGCCTAACTTATAAAACAAAAACGGGAAAAGAGGAACTTTGCAACATTCCAACATCATACAAAAGTATGGATCTAACTACACATATGTCACATGGATTTGGCATAGAACAATATACTTTTAACTATGAACTTGTAAATTTGATCTATGCAACATGAACCACAAGCATATGAATTTACATAAAACTATACAAGTTAAACTTGGCATGTATGGTGAATTTGCAAATTAGATCTATCATAAAGGCATATGGATCTAACATATAAAGTAGTAGATCAAAACATATAAGGTCGTAGATCTAAACATGTATGTATAATGGCTCTAAACAATTAGGCATAAACGACATGACTTAGCCTAAAAATTGTATTTATCATAATATCACCAAACTTACATATGATAATATCATTCCCAAATTCCTATACAACATCATATGTTTACTCACCAATTTCCACATAACATGATAGGTTCGATAGACCACAATAGTTCATTGGCATATATGATAGAATAGGCATGAATAAACATGAATCAACATCACATACAACTTGATACAATTCTATTTTACAATTCATTACAAATCATGTCTTTAATTTATTCACATCTGAAAGATAACTACACTTACAATCAAAAGAAAAAACTTGATTTCAAGGATCTGTATTCTGAAACTGAATTGCTCGCCTTTGATGTAGATCGTTGAATTATCTTAGTTGAATTAGATTAGATTTAATTTGACTTAGGTTTTATTGGCGGCTAGGTTTAGATGAGAGTGAATAATATAATTAGGTTTTAGGTTTAGGGTCCTTATATAGTTGTAGAGAGTGTTTTAGGACCATTAGACTAACCCTGAACCATGAGAACCAATCAGATGCCACATCTGCCTTGGAGCGAATCGGCCTGTGGGTTGACAGTCAAACACCCTGAATCAACCCCTAGTCGACCCAGCAGAGCTAGGGTCGACCTCAAAAATGGGCTGGTTCGGTTATTCCCCCTCCCGATTCACTGCTTTGAATTTTTTTGCATATTTATTTATTTAATATATATATATATATATATATTTCTCATATGCATACAAACTTCAAGGCTAAATAACTTCTTCATAAGGTATCCATTTTATGCAAACCAAATGTCTATCTTGACCAAAATTTTGAGATAAATATAATAGCGCAACCCATTTCACTTAATTCTTCTTCTAAAAACTAAGTGTTCTTGAATTTGTTAATTATAATATTCTCAGGAAATTCGGGTGTTACATTCTCCCCTCCTTAAAGGATTTCGTCCCCGAAATCTTCAAGTTAAGAAAAATGCATCCTAACATCCAATCATCCATCTACTCATCCCTCTTCCACAAGCATCCATTGTCCTTAAAAGACTTCTAATGCCATATGAACATATGCAGAGTGTGTGTATATGTCACTTATCTAGTGCAAAATCAGGCGGTCTACTAATCCAGTTGACCTCCTTAATGCGAATCATGAGAGTGTCATGCGTCCAATATGTATGCAAATATCCCTAATCGTGTAAATACTATATGTGTGCATATTCACTCATCCATATGATAACACATCGAGTTTCAATCCATATACAAATACATTCATATGCATATGCAATATGAAAGTGACTGAGCCGATCTAGTGCCTAATGTGTGTATATGCATCCACGAGCAACCACTAGAAAACACTTGCAACCACTTGCAACCATCAATCATAACATGTCTCAAACACGTGTTTTCATCCATTGGCTTCTACCTAAGGATCGAGGATAAGACCGAGAGGATATACTTAAAAGATAAAGACTAGCATGCAAATAAATATTACAGAAAAAGGAGGAATCAAGGATATACCCTTAAAAAGGGTATGATGCGCATATCTAGTCTTAGGTCTTCTATGTCGCATCTTCTTTGAGCTTCACTCCACTGTACCATAACTAATTTAACTTCACAATTGTGAAGCTTCTTGACCTCCATTTCCAAAACCCACTAGTAAAGATAGGACCTCGATCATTTAATATGCTAGAGGGTATCCAATGTAGTCGGGCTAACTTTCCAAGATAAACAGGTGTGAGCCATGATACCAAGTGTATATACTAAGATGATTAGAGGTCTCTCCTCTTCTTAGCATATCCATCATGTCACAGATCTGAGGGTCTAAAGCTAAAGGTTGCTATGTACTTTTTACTTCTCTTAAGGTCAGTCTTACTTTAGGGTGCCTGCCACAACCATTTATTTCTCACGCAAACCATCCTAGTCGAACTCGACATCCCTAAAGTACAAGCCCCAAAGGCCTAAACAAATATCAGACAAGCACCCAAGGAATACCTCCTCTGAATTTGGACGATTTACGTGAGATGATACTAGCAAAACAACTAAACAATTGAGCACTTAACTGACTCTGGCTATCCTTGCTAACCTTGCTCCAAAACTATCGTTGATCGCATAACTAGCTTTGCATTGTCAATTAGATATATGCAGAAGTCTATCTCGATTTTTAGGGGGAAAACCCCTACCCTAATCAAAAACATCTGCATACTCATGGACTACTCTAATGGATCGCAAATCGTCGATAGACGCATCAAGTGATTCTAGGTAGCTAAGCCTAACTGATCCCTTAGGATCACACGAAATCTCAAGGGTATTCCCGAGGCAAGTCGAAAGTCTAACTACCCTCCTTTCACAATTACTAGCTAACTAATCCATGCCTAGAATCAACCCATAGCCCATGAAACCAAAAACATAAGTATCTAAAATCCTTACAAACCAAAGATAAATGAGACAAACCACAAATTGGACTTGAGATAATAATGGGATCCTCTACTATACAAGCTCTAGGGTGCAGAGACTCAACTATGGAAGCAGATATAAACGAATGCGAAGCGCAAAAATCAAAAAGAGTACTGACAGGATGATCAAGAAGAAAAACTAAAATTTTCAACATAAACCTTACTACCTCTCTCTCAGGTATGCTAGTGGTGAGAGCATGCACTTGCCTTCCGGAAAATCTTGTCTTTTGTTCTTGCCCTTGCCCTTAATTATATGACCCGTTATACCAAAATAAAGATACTTCCTCTTGTTTTAGGTTTTACTATTCTTTCCTCCCCTCCTTTGTGAACCAAGTCCATATCCATGAGTTCTTCATCCTTGTGTTCTGCTCCTTAGCCAAACTCCCTCATTCTCATCTTTGCTATCCTTGTGTAACTTGTTGACAGGTCTTTTGAAAGCTGCCTTCATCGCACGGAAAATCCTACAAAGCTCGAAAGAAAAATTAGCCGTAGGTGAAACTACTGCGCATATAGATGGAAGTTGGGTGCTTATTTGCCCTTTAACTAGTGTCGTGGTCTCATCAAGCCTACGGAACCATGCCGCGAGGAGGTTACCTCCCAGAAAGCCAGGAGCCCCGGAGACTCAGGAAAGAAGGAAACAAGGATTCAAACAGAGGATCAAAAAGATAGTGCATATGGATTTGGGGAATATGCCTTTAAAACAAAACTTTTCTTTTGAAAATGCTTCTTTTAAAATCGTTGCGAAAATAATTTTTCAAATCTTTTATCTGATCCGGTAACCTTCAGCTCTGATACCAAGTGAAACACCCTACCTTCGTTACGGTCACTCACAGAGGGAATGCCTTAACTTCGGTGGAGCATTATAGGTAAAAGATGCAGATAAATTACAAGACAGACAAATAAAGCAGCGGAAAATAAAGTCATTTTATAAACAACTTAATTCAGTCAAGCTTTTACAACAATTTCCTCAATCATACTTAAATGTAATACATAGAATTTCTGTCTTGATTTAAAAACTTCCAAGAATAAAAGAAACATAAAAACAATGATATTCCTCGATAAATCATGAGCCAGCCATAGCAGTGGAAGAGAGAGAGAGAGTCCAAAGCGATACACCAACTAATCTTCAAGCTTGGAAAGAGAAGAGGTCCAAGTTAGGCTGAGCTATTCCCTCCCTGACTACCTTGGGGGGTGGGGGAACGGAAGAAAAGAGGTGAAAAACAAACAAGGTCAGACATAAGCCTAGTGAGTCCAGTGATCTTTCAACATGCAAACAAGATAAAGGATCATGACATGAATAAACCGAAAATAGGACAATACCATAAAAACAAGGTAATTGAAGACAAGATAAGTGCAAGGTGAACTAAATGCGCTTCTACTTTTTCTCTGCTTCGCTACTACTCTGTTAATCTGATTTCTATATTTATCTCTGCACCACCTAACTAGTGTCCCTACTAATAATCTGTATAAAATGATAATCATGATCCCAACCCCCCGTAATTGTGGTAGCCTTCAGGTGTACATCTATCATGAGGATTCCACCTAAATCAGCCTAATTTCCATGAACATGTTAGATGTACCCTTACTACACTATCGATCGGCTCCCTACTTGTATTAGCGTTCCATGTGTCTGTGTCAATCGGCCCTCTCTTGCATGTAGATACCCTATGCTAGTCCCACCATAAGGTGTATCAATCCTTATGATAGCGACCGACACGATTCAAGATGCACAATGTATAACTACTGGTACCCAGTGCCAGCTTTTTCCCACTACGGAGTACGTGCATGCCCGCAAACCGTCGGAACCTACACTGACGTACCCCCTGCCGCTGCTTTGACCGCTTATAATCTGCCCAGTAATCGTACCCCACCCTGCCTAGTTCAGGGTACCGTGATACATCCATGTGGGTTACTGCTGAAATGGGTCCCCGTTACTAGGGTTTCCTATTGGTTAAGTATGTAGGCCAATATTTACTAATATTACCCACCAACCCGATATGTACTTAACCCTCCCATCGATTCAAGCATTTTAAATAAACGGTTAAGTTTTGTGGGCCTATATGTACTAATATTACCCACCTACACGTGATGTACTTAACCCTCCCATCAATTCAAGCAAGCTTATTTAATAGTTAAGTTTTGTGGGCCTATATTTACTAATATTACCCACCAACCCGATATGTACTTAACCCTTCCACTGATTCAAGCATGTTTATTTAATGGTTAAATTTTGTGGGCCTATATTTACTAATATTATCCACCAACCCGATATGTACTTAACCCTCCCACACATTATGCCATATTAGTTAAGTGTTGTCCGCTCATGTTAACTTAACCCACTCATTCATCATGTCATGTTGGTTAAGCATTTCTTATTAACTTGACCCTCCTTACTTATCATGTTGGATCGGTTAAGTATTTCCTATTAACTTAACCCCGTTCGTTCATCAAGTTATATTGGTCAAGTGTTTCTTGTTAACTTAACCCCATGTATTCATCTTGTTGTATTGGTTAAGTGTCATCAATCAATTCAAGTTAACTTAACCCACCTACGTGTCATGTTACTTTAGTTAAGTGTTGCCTTCTTGTGTTAACTTAACCCACTACAAATCAAGTTATATTGGTTAAGTGATGCCCTCTTATTTTAACTTTACCTTTCCATTAATCAAGTTATATTGGTTAAGTGTGTCTAAATTTACTTAACCTCACCCACTTGTCTAATTAACATGTTATAACGGTTAAGTGTTCTAAATTTACTTAACCTCACCCACTTATCTAATTAACATGTTATAATGGTTAAGTGTTCTAAATTTACTTAACCTCACCCACTTGTCTAATTAACATGTTATAACGGTTAAGTGTTCTAAATTTACTTAACCTCACCCACTTGTCTAATTAACATTTTATAATGGTTAAGTGTTCTAAATTTACTTAACCTCACCCATCAGTTTAGTTAACATGTTGAATTGGTTACGTGTTTCCTTAATTGACTTAACCCTACCAATCTTGACTTAGCTTTATTAAAGCACCAACCACTCACATTAGACATGTATTGTTTTGGTCACTGGATGTGTCGGTCGGTTCCGGGCAGTTTTACACCACAACTCAGTCTAACCTCGGATCCTGTTTGAGCTCAATGCACTAACCACCCACATTAGACAGGTTTTGTTGTGGTCACTGGATGTGCCGGTCGGTTCCGGACAGTTTTACACCACAACTCAGTCGAACCTCGGGTTAGGCATATTCGTCTTTTCTAAATTTACATATTTCTTATTTATGACAAATTCCATATGTAAATTATTCCCAATTTAATTATGCCATAATTATCCTTTTAATTATGCTCACAATTAATGGTATACTAAATATACCATTTCATGAACCAATCTATGCCATGTAATTTTTCATGTTTATCCTACATATTTATATGTAAATTGTAAATCAATTATTGTCATGGCCCACTTTCCTTCTAAATCACTTTCAAAATTTTAGGTATATAGATTATAACATTTCATGCCACTTATCATGCTTATGTGTCAAACATGCATATTACATGTAATTTCATGTTTTCCCCAACGTTACCCCCGTTGTACGTTCGCAAAATTACATAGAATGTTAGGCTCGATATTTTAGCCTAACTTATAAAACACAAAGGGGAAAAGAGGAACTTTGCAACATTACAACATCATACAAAAGTATGGATCTAAATACACATATGTTACATGGATTTGGCATAGAACAATATACTTTTAACTATGAACTTGCAAATTTGATCTATGCAACATGAACCACAAGCATATGAATTTACATAAAACTATACAAGTTAAACTTGGCATGTAGTGGTGAACTTGCAAATTAGATCTATCATAAAGGCATATGGATCTAACATATAAAGTTGTAGATCTAAACATATAAGGTCGTAGATCTAAACATGTATGCATAATGACTCCAAACAATTAGGCATAAACGACAAGACTTAGCTTAAAACTTGTATGTATCATAATATCACCAAACTGACATATGATAATTTCATTCCCAAATTCCTATACAACATCATAGGTTTACTCGCCAGTTTCCACATAACATGATAGGTTCGATAGACCACAATAGTTCATAGGAAAATATGATAGAATAGACATGAATAAACATGAATCAACATCACATACAACTTGATACAATTCTATTTTACAATTCATTACAAATCATGTCTTTAATTTATTCACATCTGAAAGATAACTACACTTACAATCAAAAGAAAAAACTTGATTTCAGGGATCTGTATTCTGAAACTGAATTGCTCGCCTTTGATGTAGATCATTGAATTCTCTTAGTTGAATTAGATTAGATTTAATTTGACTTAGGTTTTAGTGGCGGCTAGGTTTAGATTAGAGTGAATAATAGAATTAGGTTTTAGGTTTAGGGTCCCTATATAGTTGTAGAGAGTGTTTTAGGACCATTAGATTAACCCTGAACCATGAGAACCAATCAGATGCCACATCTGCCTTAGAGCGAATCGGCCCACGGGTTGACAGCCAAACAGCCTGAATCAATCCCTAGTCGACCAAGCGAGGCTCGGGTCGACCTCAAAAATGGGCCGGTTCGATTATTCCCCCTACCGATTCACTGCTTTGAACTTTTTTGCATATTTATTTATTTATTTATTATATATATATATATATATTTCTCATATGCATACAAACTTCAAGGCTTAATAACTTCTTCATAAGGTATCCGTTTTATGCAAACTAAATGTCTATCTTGAGCAAAATTTTGAGACGAACATAATAGCGCAACCCATTTCAGTTAATTCTTCTTCTAAAAATTAAGTGTTCTCGAATTTGTTAATTTTAATATTCTCAGAAAATTCGGGGTGTTACACCAAGCATGTCAAGGAGAGCATTCACTCGATAACTGATTCGGCTGGTTAGGTACATAATACTCAAACAGGTATCAACAACGCCTTTATAAATTACTTCACTGATATTTTTGGTAATAAGGACAATTTCAAACCTTTGATTGACGATATTAGCCCTAGTCTTTTGCCTAAATTAAATCCTGATATGAATTCCTTTTTGTGCAATGATGTTACTGATCTTGAAACTAAGCAAGCCATGTTTTCATTGAAGAAACAGTCGTGGGGAGGACTCGATGGTTTTAATGTGGTTTTTTACACTATTTGTTGGCAAATTGTTCAACATCATATTTGCACTGCTATTAGGCATTTTTTTAAGAAAGGACGTCTGTTGGAATCATTTAACAACACTGTTATTGCGTTGATTCCCAAGGTAGCTAATGCTGATAATGTGAGTGACTTTAGGCCTATCTCATATTGTAATACCATTTATAAATGCATCTCCAAAATTTTAGCCAACAGACTTAAACATGTTCTAACTTCAATCATATTGGTTAACCAAACTACTTTTTTACCTAACCGTAACATCCTGGATAATGTTCTCTTAGCTCATGAACTAATTAAGGGTTACAACTCCAAATATTTATCTCCTAGAGCCACGATAAAACTGAACATTAGGAAAGCCTTTGACAATATTCAGTGGACGTCCATCATCAGAATTTTGAGTCTCATGAACTTTCCGCCTTGTTTTAATGCTTGGATTTACGCTTGTATGAGCTCTGCCAATTTTTCGATCAATGTTAACGGCACTTCGGTTGGTTTCTTTAGAAGTAAGCAAGGCATCCGCCAAGGTGACCCGATTTCTGCTTTCCTTTTCACTATTGTTATGGAGCTTTTAACATGAATACTAAACAACCTTGTTGATAATAACCAATTTTCTTAGCACCCTAAATGTAAAGAGCCGCGTATTACTTCTCTAATGTTTGCGAATGATTTAATTATCTTTTGTAAACCTAACGATAACACTTTAAGTAACATTATGTCCACTCTCGATAAATTTTATCTCTTAACCGACCTGAAAGTCAACCTTGATAAATCAAACATTTTAATTGCTGGGGTTAATCAAGTTCGTAGAGATTATATTCATTCTTTCACTAGGCTAAATAGTAGTAACTCTACTTTAACCTTCCTTGGCCTTCCTATGGCCTCATCCAAAATTACTACTACGCAGTGCCTTCCTTTATATGATAAAATCACTAAGAGGATGGAGTGTTGGTCTAACAGCTTTCTTAGTCAAGTAGGTCGTTTAACGCTAATTAAATCGGCCACTAATTGCTATGCAAATATATTGGTCACGCACTTACCTTCTCCCGAATAAACTTCACAACTTGATTAGATCTGCTTTCATGAGATTTTTATGGAAAGGCAGCATACATGCTAAATTCGTTGCCTCGGTTTCTTTCTCAAAGTTGGAAAGGCCAATTAAACTTGGGTGTTTGGGTATTGTCAATACCAAACTTTGGAATAGTGCCGCCATAGCTAAGCATATTGATGATTTGCTAAATAATAGAAATAGTCTGTGGGTTTCTTGGTCTTTAAAACACATTTTGAAAGATCAAAGCTTCTCGTCCTTGTGCTTGCGCCAATATCATAGTTCAACGTGGAAGAACAATATTAATGTTAGGACTAGAATGCTTCCTTTTTTCAAATATATCAAGCTCATGTTTGATAGAATTTCATTTTGGGAAGACCCATGGCTCGAACATGGTTTCATTATCAACATGTCACATATATGGAAAAAATGCAAACTGGCGTGCCCATTACTGCATGTGTGGCTGATATGCAGTCTCTTGGCAATTTTAATTTGCTGGCAACCTAGAAAAGCTCTATTCGAGCCATTTGGGATCGTATTAACAACAAAAGCTTCACTGTGATTACTGATAAAGCAACATCATGGCATTGGCCAGGTGATGACTTCAAAATAAAATTACTTTACATAGCTCTTAGTGGTACTTCAGACATTCTTGTTTGCAGTTGGCACAAGCTCGTCTGGAAGAGGGACAACAATGCGAAGGAAAACTTCTGCTTTTGGAAGGTTTTGAAAGCTGCAGTTCTCACGAAGGTCAAGCTCTCCCATTACGGAATGCAGATTGATAGCATGTGTGTGTTTTGTAATGTGCAAACTGAAGATTCTTCGCATCTTTTCCTTCAGCGTCCTTAAGTGATTCGGCTTTGGAATGAAGTTCTTCTGCACTTAGGATATACTACTTTTCCAACTACACTAGCGGGGAAAAGTGGAAGTTTCTATGCAAAAGGGTGGGGAGGAACGCAATGCATATATTTTTGAGCTTCAGTACGTGCACCTATATTTGCAATGGAAACACAAAACGTGGCAAGACATTAGAAACAGCCTCAAGTATCTTCAGTTCACTTTTGATCCAGGGATTTTTGCGACTTGATTGATGTTTGTTGTCGACTTCATTTTTTATGTATGTGTCCATTTTTGTTTCCGTTTAGCTGTAGCGTTGATATACTGTGTGTACTCCATTCGCTTTTCTTGCTTATTTTTCTGTCTTTGTTAACCTTGTAATCATCTCACTATATCAATAAAATTGGTAGGGATCCACTGAACCCCGTCGGCTCTACCAAAAAAAAAACTGTATTTTTTGTACCATTTAGTATTGTTTTTATATACAATGTATGTTGTTGCAATGCACATTATAAATTAAATACCAGTCTAAACAGCTAATGTAACTGACACTCTTAGTTTTTATGTTACACTGCAATGTGTAAAAACTCTTCTACTTATCTTTTTTTTATAAAACTAAGTTTTGAGGATTAATAAAAATAAAGTTAAAATACATTTCAATGACCATAATTAAATTACTATTGGACACGTGTAATCCTTATATGACTGTTATCTTGACAACTTTAAAGCTTGAACTGAACAATTCCCCCCATTATGAAAATATGATATCTTTGATTCCTAGAACCATTCCTCTTTCTCTAAAACTATTGTACTAAGAAAATGCATTTATTAGTTTATGAAGTACTTACATAATCACCATGCCATAGAATAACGTCACAAGAAAATGTGTCCAAAGAAAATATGTCCAATTTTGTAAACATTCAACCAAACTTAGAAAAATAAAAATAAGTGCAAGTGAGAATGGTGAACGTGTGTATATATAAAGTTTAATGGTGAAGTGATCAATGAAGTGCATATATGTGTCATGATTTACAGTTTAATGGTACCCTGCTATATAGAAGATGATGACAATGACATTACATGCTGATAATTGCAACAAATATGCACCCTCTACCGTTTGCAATAACAATAGCAGACTGAATTCTGAACATAGAAGGCAATACTAAAAAAGTAAAAGGAAATCGTTTCTTATAGGTGGGAATACATTTCCAGAAGTTGCGTCACACAAAAATAACCAAATTTTCACATTTTCAGAAGTTGGAGATTTAAGTTTTTTCTTATAATTTGTCATTGCTACCCATCATCATCAGCAGTTCAGCACCACCATCATAAAATTCGAGACCAGGATTGTCATTTTCCCATGGATGAGGAAATCTTTAATATGTGGAAGCATGTCTTCATAATTTTCGGTCAAGTCAACTATAAAATCCATGATTGCTGAATAGACCATAAGCAATCTCTAGATGTTCAAGCCTATGCATTGTATTGGCTATAGATAAAGCTTCCAATTCATTGATAACTATAAGTTCAGTATAAACTCTATACATTTTTCTTCTGAATTCGACCAGGGATTTGCACTGATTTCCTATCAGTTCGATTGATTTCGAGGTTATTTGAAAGCAGTAGCTTATGTCAAGTTTTGTCAGCATCGATAAGGATTTAATATGATTTGTGAGGCTTTGATCATTCACTTCACTTATTGGCATTTTTAGAGCCCTAAGATAGCTGCCACTGCATAAGGAAAAAGCTAGACTATAATCTGCATGTGATGGTAGGAATTTTGAATGAGAAAAATAACTAAATTTGAACCATATAGTGGTAGTTCTCTACTTTTAAGTTTACAATAATGGTTTCTATTTGTGCTTAAACTTTACAAATCTTCAAATTGAGTAATCCAAAAAAATTTGAAATTACAAATCAAATGGATGGTTAGTAAATATCTTAACATGAATTTTGTAGACGAATTGATCAGCCTTTGAAATTTTTGTTGCTAATAGTATAAATGTTGGCTATAATCTATCATATAAAATCTTTCAAATATTAATTTAACAAAGTATTTTTCAAAAAGTGGAATCAATTATATTTTTGAACTCTAGAAATTACAGAACATACCACCTAATTGATTTATCTTCAAATTTCAGTGGTCAAAATACCATTTTTTCAGTTACCATTTCTTTCTATTCTTCCCCCTTCCAAATACACAATCTGAGATACAATTCAACCAACAAATCATTTTTATTTATTCCAATGCTGATAACTGTTTTACATTAGGAAAGTAAAATGAGCCAATTCATTTCTGCACATCCGTCTATGCAATTAAAATTGAACCCGATTTACTACTTTGTCTTTCGGGGTAAATCAAAGCCGTATGATAAGGTCACACAGATTTTCGGGATTACATATATGGATCGTACAAATTTAGAGCTACACAATTCAATGCATGATTTGTTCTGATCTTGGAGAAAGACCCAGTTTCCATGATGTTCTTTTGTGTTCTTAACTCATTTATAGATTCAGAAAACAAATGTTTTTAAGATGGCAGACTGGGTTTCTGTTTTTAACACTGATTTTTTGTTTTCCCTTTTTTTTTGTGCATGCATGCATGTGAATGTGTTAAAATTTTTCTATGTGTTTTTGCATGTTGTGTAATTGTATTGCATATAAATAACACCTTAGAGTGATCGATATAGGTTTCTTTATCTATCAACAGTAAGTGCATCATTGTTGCATGCAATTGTGGCTTCATTATATATTTCTTAATCCCATTTTGATGTTGTACTTACGTACCCATATCCCGTACATGTGATAAAACTGATCGTCAAGTCAAGTTGTCCTTGAACAATCAAACTGTATATAATTTTGCATGGTCTGGAAAAATTGCCCTGATGGATGCTGATGCAATTTCATATGCCTTGTTTGGCTACATTTACTATCTATACTTTTCAACCAATTGGTTTCGGATTTCATGTACCAATTTTTATGAGGTTTGATCTCGGTTTGATGAAACAATTTCTGATAGTAAATCAAGAGTTTATATAAGTAACGCAACAGCTGCAATGATGTACACGGGGCAGGACATTTGGTTTGATATGAATTGCCATTCATCCTTAAATATTGTTGGTTATAAATTTGATCCACACATGCTAGAGCACAACAGTATTAGAGTGCTTATATAGAGATGTTGAATACTGTTGGTTATAAATTAAATACTATTGCTTATATTTGCCTCAACTTAGAAATTTAGTACTTTTAGAAGATGGAGATTTGCTTCGAGGAAGACCGATGAAGCCAATAGGTACCCCCAGTACCACAACTATTAGATTACTGAAGTTGCTAAACTTTTAGAGTTTGCTCAGTGATAAAATTAGCTTAATTATTGGATATAGTTAACTGCATTCAGTTCCTTTATTGTGATATATTTGCAATGGTTCTTGATTTTGGACACTTTCAACTTGGAATCATACCTCCTCAGCACTAATGAAACCGTCATCGCATTCCTTTACTCTTCGATTCGGTTTGATTCTTGATTTTGGACACTTTCAACTTGGTTGTGTATTCACAGATTTTATTTTTTACAGGCTTTGGAACAAGCATGCCGCATGGGTTGATACGAAATCATTCTCAGGTTGCATGGGCTCGACTACTGCAGTTTAGTTATCTCCAATTTTTTCCTTTAGAGCAAGAAATGTGAACATTACACTTTATATAAATTGTGTTATGCGGTGTATTAACTGAAATTATGCTTTGTGTACTAATTGAAGTTATGTTTTGTGTATTAATTGAAGTTATGCTTTGTTATTAATTGAAGTTATGCTTTGTGTATCTTCTTTATGTACTGTTACATGGGTGCAGTGTATCTTGTTTGCTGTGCATATATATATATATATATATATATATATATATATATATATATATATATATATATCAATGGGTGCAGTAGTGTACATTAGATACGTATCTGAATGATCATTAGATACAGTCTAAATGTGTATCTAATAGTGCTTTTGATACGCTTTATACCCGTATCAATTTGATATGCCTTAAAGCGTATCAAATTAATAGATTGATACGCCTTATAGCCCGTATCAATTTATCAGTTTGATACGCCTTAAACCCGTATCAATCTATCAATTTGATATGCCAAAGGCGTATCAAATTGATAGATTGATACGGGTTTAAGGCGTATCAAACTGATAAATTGATACAGGTTTAAGCCATGTCTAAGTAACAACATGCGATAATTTGATACGGCTCTGAGCACTGCCAAATTGCATTTGATATGGTCAAAAGCACAACTTAATTTGCTGTTATGGTGTAGTGTGTTTTCCCTTTCAGGAAACGGTTGCTGATCTCAACCGTTGGTGATATACATTCAGTACACTCAAGCGAAATGAGTGGTCGGTCATGTGTGGTCGGGTTGCAAGATGTTCTTGTTGAACGGAGTGTGTTTCCATCTAGAGATACACTATTGAAAGGTAGTTCCATACCTTGTCATAGTTGGAAATCCATACCCAATAAGTGCCCGCGGTTTTTGATTGTATATTATGTATGTGAAGCGTGCACTACTACAAAAGTGGGTATATTCGATACTATTTTTATGTGGCCGTAGATCAAAAAAGCGTCGCCATAGGCCATTTTTTCAAACATGCAACACTAGCGGGGTGCGACATCCACGGCCGTTGCATTAGCCCTCTAAGGAAACGCTTTTGCTCATCTACGACCACGGAAAGAAAGTGTTGCATTATAACCCTATTACAATAGTATATGCATGTAATGCAACAACATACAGTGTTACCTTAAGCAGAAGCCAAAGCCTAGCTTTCAGGTCATGGTAGTGGGGTCCATGTGGACTTTCCACATCAGCTGCCAACGTGTTACATGCCACGTCAGCTGCACATATGTCACATGCCACACCAGCTATCCACGTGGCATCACGTAAGCTGTGGTCCCCACGTGCCATACCATTGTGGAATTAATAATATTGCACTTAATGCAACACCATAGCACAATCTAATGCAACACCACAACAATCTAATGCGACACCACAACACCATCTAATGCGACACCACAACACTGTAATGCTACACCAAAAAATATCAACTGCAATGGTAAAAAAATCAAATGCAACACCATAAAATAATCAATTGCAGTTGTAATACAACTATGTAATTGCAAATTTTGCAGTATATATATTCAATCCAAAACATTGTACCACGTTCATACATATATACCAAAATATTCATACAACAAATCCTCCCAAAACATTCCTCACCACAGTCAGACCAACCAATTATACGTACCAACTCACAAGTGCCATCACCAACACATGCCACAAGTTCCATCACCAAAACATACCACAAGTGCCATCACCAACACATACCACAAGTGCTATAATTTAAAAGAACAATTCGAATATATCACAAGTGCTAACACATACCATCCAAATACTTCATTCAGTTGCCGAGGTTGCAGGAGTACCAATGTCATCTTCATCACTTGTTGTGGTGACACAAAAGTCTCCGACATCTAAATTAAGATCTGGATTGGCTTCACCTAGATTTTCTAACAGCCATGACACGTTCTCTTTCACTTTTCTGTTCACCTTTTCTTCCAAATCCGCCTCAAGCTCTTGCCTTATTTTTTGGTCAACTCTTGCACATAACTGTCTGAAGGACCAGGAGTTGTTGGAGATTTTTCAACCATTTTACCTCACCTTCCTACAAGCCAGTTCCGTGTGTGGCTCTTCCCACTAGAAACAAGTGCATCTGCCTCAGCAATTATTCATGCATCCACTATTGCTTGAATCTTCGCCTACAAAATAAAACCAGGCAAGTAAATAAATATATATATATATATATATATATATATATATATATATATATATAAACAGGCAGCTGACAAGAATGAATTTATTAACAGAACTGATTTTCTTTCTAACCAACCATGTGTTCGATTTAATAAGCGGCTCCAACAAACATACAATGTGCCAATTATAATGACACAAGTATTGTTATTTCAGTATCTATTGTACTCACATATTTGGCCTTTAGTTCATCCGTGTTAGTCTTGTAAGTTCTCCCCAGTTCTCGTTTATACGTTTCCAAATATACCAAGGCAACGAATGGAGTGGCATTTTTGGATCCTTCTTTCTCTATCAAGTATTAGGATTACCAAAAATTAAAAAGAATTTTTAACATTCAATGTTAAGAAATTACAGATCTAGTTGCTGCCTATGAATATTGTGACAGTGGTATAAATATAATTCAATTATATAACAAATTAGAATTATCATGTGTCCAATTCAACTCAATCACAAAAAACATAAATTAAGTTTTAAAAAAAACATATACTATCTGTCCTTTGGCTACTGCATGAGTTTTGGGACCCACGGTATGTGTCTTATTTAATGAATTACGAAGCGCAGAATTAGTATCAGCTCGGGCCTAGAAATCTTAAAAAAATAGCACTAAACAAGGATAATGCGAAATACTAAAGAAAAGAATAGCATTAAACAAGATAATGTGAACTACTAAACATTATACAGTTATAATTCAGTTATAATTCAATAAGCTAGTAATAAGCCAACTTTTCAAACGATCTCCAAATTTGATGAAACCAGGTTCATTAGAACTGTATTTGTAAAACATAGCTAGATTTCAAATTTCGTAATTTTTTGAGTCAATATGTGGTCGTGGTAAATTAAACGTACGTTTAATTTCAATATTTAACGTAATATTTTAATTTTGAGAAAAATCGATCGAAATTGTAATGGCCCGGGCGATTCGCGATCCTGATTATCGACACAAATACTAGGTCAACTAACCAAGCACCAGAAATTACCAAATCATTAATAGAAAGAAGTTAGAGAGTGAGAAATAGAAAGAATGAAAGTTAGAATAAAAGAAGAAGAATATAAATACTACAACATCGGACTAAGCACGAATCTCACAACAGAACGAATAAAATATATTATATGATATAACTTTGAAATATGAATCTATACGTGTATGTACATACCATTATCAGAGTACAATGCAACACATCACAGCGGAATTAAACAATTGCTATAAAATGCTGAAGCCTCCTGCTCCAAGCTCTTCCAGGTATATCTATAAAATCCCGACAACTTGACTACCCATACAAATTTGGGCACCCAAGAGTTTAGGGTAAAACAAAACATAATAAACTTTGGGTTACTCATGAGACTGGTGCAAGTAAACTCCAACCAATAGGTTTAACTTTTAAAAATCCTTTTGAAAGAAAGAATAATCATAAAACCGATCCACACATAAATATGGATGGTTTTTACCTTACGATAACCCTAAACAATCTTCGAAAATAATATTATTTTGATATTATAATAGTGTCTAAATCAGATAAATAGCAATCTAGCGGAACGCTTGCATCTCACGTAGCAGTGACTTTTGGTCTTTAGATTCAGCTTGGATTCGGACTATTTCTTGCTTTATGTATTGCTTCAATACTTGCTCTCTAATTATTGTAATGATTTATGAGGGAGATGACTTGTGGTTTTACAATTATACTCTCGTATTTTTGCACAAGACGGTTTGTTATTTTATGATGATGATTCTATGGTATTTTGAATTATAATCAATGATGTAACTGAATTTGCTCATTTTAATAATAAATGTTTTTTATTTTTATTTTCGCTGTGTTTTACATTTTTGTCTTATGAATTTTAGTCTCTGTGTTGTTAATTTATACCTATGCATTTCACAAAACTTAAAGCATCATCTTGTGGGTGACGTTAAGGGATGAGAGCGTCACAACATTACTAAGAGTTCCAAATTTAATTTATTTCTCCTAGGTTCATTTTCTTATTACACAATTCAAAAGTTTCTAAAATTCAAGTTTTAATTTATTTCAATAATTTGAGAAAAAATCATTAATTATTTGAGAACTTAAGAATTCAACTTCAGGTTCATTTCTATCAACTTTAAAATAATATGTATTATTATACTTTTTATATCAAACCATACTATAAAAGATCCAAATAAATTGAGTTTTCTCAAAACGAGGTACCAAATTTTTAAGTGATCTCCCCCACTCAGATTCTCAAAAATAAATTTCAATGATGCATGCACTCATCACAAAAATATTTCCCAGAGACAAGAGAGGGATATACACTTACTTCTAAATATTCATTTGGAAACAATTTCTATTATAGTTATATTATTTCAAAACCTTTTTCAAATCTATATTACAAAATCATCCCAATTTAAATCCTCAATTCCATATTTAAATTCTTTTTATTTCATTATCCATTGATTTACAATATTTCAGTTTTCCTATTATTATTCAATAGTCAATAGTTTAGAGATATTGACTATCATACAATAATTGATGGTAATATAATGTTATCATCCTTTAATCAACCAAAAAAAACGAAAATTAATAATTTCCAAGTTAACTATTTATATAAAATATAATCCAAATAAATATTGTGTCGGCTTGTACTATTTGAGTGTTTAGAAATCCCTATCTATGCCTTGGTGTTCCAAGTATCGAACAGAATTCATAAATACTCAACGAAACAAATTAACACAATGCAAAACCATTTTTATATCAAAATTACAAGTAAGCTCTCTCATATACACTCAAACTCATTATAGAGTATTACTATCCAATCTCTATTAAGTTAACCCCAAGTAGAGCTCAGGTTATCGCTATACCAAAGCTATGATACCAACTGTAATGACCTGCACTTTTAACCGTTTAATCGACAATAATCTACATATGTCGCCCCAAACAAATCTAAAATACAAATAGCTATTTGGGTAAATACAAGAAAAGAAAAAAGAAGAAAACAATCACAAAATCTCATAGCAGAAGGACAAAATATAATAAATAAATAAATAAATAACAGTTCATGAAGTTGTTAAATCATATATTTGATTATACATGTGACAACCCCAAACTTCTGTGGTACGAAAGTAAGGATAATCATAGGAGCATAACATAATTACAACAATATCAAATCTCAGATAATAGCATAACACATAAATCATTGCAGCGAAAATGGAAATGTCATCACAACATAACATCACAGACATCAAAGTACGCAGTTACAGGATACACTTAGCAAAATAGAAGTCTCAACAAAGAAAGAAAGAAATCTCAATCTCCACCAAATACATCAAAGATTAATAATGTCTAAATGTCTCAAGAAGAAATAAAAAGATAAAAAGGAAAAGGTTCTTCATCTTCTTCATAAGCAAGCTCCAGTCCAGAATGCATCCATACCTAAACCTGTCATTTGGCTGCCCGTGTGGAAAGAAGGCACCCGAGTTTGCAAAGTGAAACAAACTACGAGTCAGTCATGGGACTGGTATGAGAAATCTTTCTTAACTAACAATGTGGCAAATCACAGGACCACGCCGCTAACGCGGAATGGGTTTACCCCATTGGATTACCAGTGCATATGTTTCAATAAATTTTTATTTCAAAAACAACGCAATGCTTTTTAGAAAAGGAAATCATTATAAGACTCAAGTCCCATCACACAATACAACGCAAACCGGAGGATAGAGTTTTACCTTATAATGATAAAAAATTCTTGATACGTAGAAAATAATATATTTATTATTATTATTAGTGTCTAATAGGTTTCAAAAATACTTCAAAGTAAGTATCAATCCTAGACGGCATAGTACCCTATCCTACAACGTCGCCATATATAGGTTTACAATCAAAACCATAATGTCGTATTGGATATTGGGTTTCCATCATGAGTCAATGCTAGGGACGATCTCCTACTGATTCTAGTCACTCTAGCAATGTCTCAGGATTCGGACACTGGCGAACTTTTGGATCCTGCAGGGCCGGTCCACAAATACTTTAGTGGAATGGCAATTCCTGACCACACGCTTCCCGGTCCTATTGAACCTATAAAATGGTCACAATCGACCAATAAATCCGAGGTGCCTCATTCCATCAACCATATAAGTAAAATGTCAGGGATTGCAAAACCCCGACACCACTTCTAGCTAGAAAGAAACGTGTGCACTCCCTGTGTTCCCTTGTCCCATTTCTGACTCTTACCGAGGTATGAGGCTCGCGAGGTAACATTATACACAAAGCTATACCGAAATAGACTATGCTTTGATCATCATCCACAAGGCTCTTCTTTTCAACAAAAGCCTCGATCAATTGCATCTTGGCATGTCACGTTGACAATTCACGCCATGCGATCAATAACTACAACCATATATAACCTCTGGGCTCATGCGTCTCAGAGAAGGGTGTTAAGCAAAAGAATAAATTCTCTGCTACCAACAGATATATATTAAATAGAAATCAATTTACATGGAATGAAATCCAATGTAGGACACACATCCATTTACAAGTCCGATCTGGGTCTGAACGAAACCGGAGTCACCTTATTCCTCGTCCCGTATGTACAATACGGAAGATGGGTGCTCGCATATCCGGACAATCAACAAGTACGTCCGGATAACTACCACATTAACCCTTTACTAGGAACTAACCAATGTCGGACATCAGTAGTTATCCTTTCGATGTGAAGACCGCCGGTCTTCAATCGCCGTCTCTAAGTTCTTCAATTTAGATCGTCGTATAATCATTTGAAATGAGATTGAACTCGGTCTTTTCAAATGATTTTCGCATATATATATAGTTTAAAATCATTTCATATCGTTAATAGTATTAAATAATGATTTATCGCTATTTATATATATATATATATATATATATATATATATATATAACTAAATTAATTTAATGACGCTTCGGGTCAATAGGTGGCCCTGGCGCTGTTTTTATCGAAATTTAGTTTACACTTATCTCGAAATCTAACCGTTGGATTTTAACAAAATTTATATCAGTGGAAAGATCTTCCCAAAGCGATCCTAACGGCTCCAGTTTTGGGAAGATCTGACGGTCGGATCTTTCAGTATAATCGTTTAAAGTTACGACCCCGAAATGCGAACTACCGTGCACGATTCGTTTAATTTTATTACATATATATATATATATAATTATATATAAATATAAACCATTCGACGATTTCACTAACATTTTTAATATGCCAAATAAAAGAATGTTTTTATTGGCATATCATATCTATGTACTGTCAAACATAATACATTTCATTCACATGAAGATTGAACCAATGACAAGTTAACTTTGCATATAAATCCTAATATATGCAAATGTAAATATAAATGTAATTTTGATAATGCATATAAATTCTAATATATGCATTGCAAATAAAAATGTAGTTTTAACAATGCATATAAGTTCTAATATATACAATGTAATTTTAACAATGCATATAAATTCTAATATATGCGATGTAAATATAAATGTGATTTTAACAACGCATATAAATTCTAATATATGCGATATAAATATAAATGTAATTATAACAACGCATATAAATTCTAATATATGCGATCTAAATATAAATTCAATTATAACAACGCATATAAATTCTAATATATGCGATGTAAATATAAATACAATTATAACAATGCATATAAATTATAATATATGTGATGTAAATATAAATGTAATTATAACAACGCATATAAATTCTAATATATGCGATGTAAATATAAATGTAATTATAAAAATTTCATTGTGAACATGTTTTATTTTGAAAACATGCATGTTTGTCCAACTTCTATTATAACATTAAAAATAAATTTTTAATGTAAAACATATTTCCATTTTAAAACATGAGACTTTACCTAAATTTCTACTATTACATAAAAAGTGAATTTTTAATGTAAAACATATTTTCATTTTCAAACATGTTTCTTTTTCTACATTTCTTCTGTAACATTAAAAAGTGAATTTTTAATGTAAAACATATTTTCATTTTAAAACATGTTTCTTTTTCTACATTTCTATTGTTACATTAAAAAGTGAATTTTTAATGTAGAACATATTTTTATTTTAAAACATGTTTCTTTTTCTACATTTCTATTGTTACATTAAAAAGTGAATTTTTAATGTAAAACATATTTGCAATTTAAAACATGTTTCTTTTTCTACATTTCTATTGTTACATTAAAAAGTGAATTTTTAATGTAGAACATATTTTCATTTTAAAATATGTTTCTCTTTTCTTATTTTTCACATTACATTAAAAAGTAAAATTTTAATGTAAAACATGTTTTCTTTTTAAAACATGTACATTTTTCTTATTTTTAACATTACATTAAAAATGTATATTTTTAGTGAAATCATGTTTTTTATTCAAAACATAAACAATTTCTATATTCTAACATTACATTAAAAATGTGAACTTTTTAATGGAACGTTCTTATTGTTTTTTTCTAATACATGAATATTTCTATTTTTATAATAATTCCATGATAGAAATTTATATTTCATTTTTTTTTTAACATCCTAATTCAACAAAAAGACAAAATTTGATATTTTATTTTGATTGAAAATTCTAACCCAATCAAATAACAAAAGTTTATATTTCATTTTTGATTGATAATTCTATTTCAATCAAATAACAAAAGTGATGTTTTATTTTGATTGAAAATTCTAATTCAATCAAACAATAAACAAAAGTTATATTTTATTTTGATTGAAAATTCTAATTCAATCAAACAATAAACAAAAGTGATATTTTGTTTTGATTGAAAATTCTAATTCAATCAAACAATAACAAAAGTGATATTTTATTTGATTGAAAATTCTAGTTCAATCAAACAATAAAAAAGTGATATTTTATTTTGATTGAAAATTCTAGTTCCATCAAATAATAACAAAAGTGATATTTTATTTTGATTGAAAATTCTAGTTCAATCAAACAATGACAAAAGTGATATTTTATTTGATTGAAAATTCTAGTTCAATCAAACAATAACAAAAGTGATATTTTATTTTGATTGAAAATTCTAATTCAATCAAACAACAAAAGTGATATTTTATTTTGATTGAAAATTCTAATTCAATCAAACAATAAACAAAAGTTATATTTTATTTTGATTGAAAATTCTAATTCAATCAAACAATAAACAAAAGTGATATTTTATTTTGATTGAAAATTCTAATTCAATTAAACAACAACAAAAGTGATATTTTATTTGATTGAAAATTCTAGTTCAATCAAACAATAAAAAAAGTGATATTTTATTTTGATTGAAAATTCTAGTTCCATCAAACAATAACAAAAGTGATATTTTATTTTGATTGAAAATTCTAGTTCAATCAAAAAATAACAAAAGTGATATTTTATTTGATTGAAAGTTCTAGTTCAATCAAACAATAACAAAAGTGATATTTTATTTTGATTGAAAATTCTAGTACAATCAAACAATAACAAAAGTGATATTTTATTTTGATTGAAAATTCTAGTTCAACCAAAAGGACAACAATGCATGATTCATTTTTGTTGAAAATTTTAATTCAACAAATTGTATAAATGGTGGTATTTCATTTGTTGAAAGTTTTAATTCAACAAAATGTATAAAAGGTGATATTCCATTTTGACAATAAAAGAAATGAACATTTTATTGTAGATCTATATTTGGCAAAACGATGTATCATGTCCCTAAATAAAATATGAAATTTATATCATAACTATAAATCACTATACATAGATCTGAAATAAAAATAATTTTTTTATTTCAAATCAAGATCAGATAATAAACCATAGATTCAAACAAGATCTAACAAACATGAGAATCATGATAAACAATCAACATCCAACAGATTCAAATCACAGATCTGATTTAATTATCATAACTATATGGATTCAACTGACGATAATTAATTAAATTTAAAATTATAAAAAAAATAAGAAATCTCACAGTCGTTTAAATCTGAATGATTCCAATTTGGAATTTTGATCAAAATTTGATTTGTTTAGAATTGGTTCTAGTCAGGACAGTAGTGTAGATCTCGGTTTCACGATCGTACGGGATCTGAAATCGTTCAATTCTGATTCAGTATGAGCGAGTAATGAATGAATTCATATTTTTAACATTTAATAAATTAATTAAAATGGAAAATCACCCTTCTTTCTCCTTAACCGATCAAAGCCGCGACTTTTCTTATGTTGTTCGATTCTAGGGTTAGAGTTCACACAATCCGAGGCGCTGGAAGCCGATCAGACAATGTCATGTCAAAGGGGGAGGCCGACGTGCTTGAGGGTCCCACCGACGGTGAACTCAGTTGCAGGTTGGGGGCTGTGTGGCGGCTGTTGTGGTGACACTTCGGGTGCACGGTTCTCGAAAATGACGGTACAAGGAGGGGAACCAACCGTATGGATTTGAAGAGGGTGAAGAGGACTTTGATATTGTCTGAAGAATCAAATGGTTTTGGTGAATGGAATGTGAGTTTTTAGTGGAGAAAGAGTTAATGGATATCGGCCATGAACTGATGTAGGCGGCAACTACAGTATTTGGTATTAGGGTTTAGTATTTAGGGATGTATATTTATAATATTTAATCCCTACTTTTGCAAATAAATCCGTTAATCCTTAACAGTTCCAATTTCAACCCAACAAGAGTTGAACTCACCCAATAGCCCCCATTCCGGATCCAATGGGCGAGGTCCCGTCAGCCCAAACGACTATTTTTGGCCTGATTTCTTTAATTTAAAATTTAAATCCTTTATTAAATTAATTTGATCGTATATTCAAATTCACCGGGGCCAATAACGGATTTTGAAAATTCCCAAAAATAAATCTATCTATTTTTTGACGATATGATCCTAACAAAATTAATTTCGTCGAATTTGGAGACCGTTTGAAAAATGGCCTTTTATATGGTCGATCAAATTCAACAGAAATTATCAAATCAGAGTTTAATTTACTACGCTCACAAATTAATTCCAAAAATTCTACAAAATTAAATTTAGCAATAATTTGACATTCCGGATCCGAAAAAAGTGGTTTCGTCGAAAACGGAGGTCGTTTGTAAAATGGCCTTTTATACGGGCTATAAATTATACGATATTCCATAGCGACTATTCTGAATATTCAACTGGCCATAACTTTTGATTCCCATTATGAAATTTTGATTTTTCAAATTCGTTGGAAATATATTTTCAAACAGATTTAGATATTTTTGGTTTCACTAAAATCCATTTAATTTTGAATCCTATACATTCGGCCAAATTTCAGATTTGACTTTTCAAACTACCGTGCTATTTCTAATTCCTTTTAAAATTAAAAGAAATACATTCATTCTAACTTCGATTAAAATAAATTTGTAATCGTTACGATTTAAAATAAATTATTTTAACTATTCAAAATTCACTGAAATAGCCAAAATAAAAAATTTTAATTGGTTCTGATTTTTCGGGTTGTTACAATCTCCCTTACTTAAAAGCTTTTCGTCCCCGAAAAGGAAACAACAGTAAAGTAGGAAACAAAACGGAAAATGCAAGGTATTGTAAATGTACCTCTACACAAGAATTACTCAGAGATGTCCACTCTGCACTTGGGATAAGCCTGTTTGATGCTATCCTAAGTCTCCCATGTACAGTCTCTAGGATCCCCGCTCCACTACACTTTGACTAAGTGGATCCTCTTGTTCCTCAGAACTCGGGTCTCTTTGCCAACTATTTTCACTAGCTCCCTTCTCACTGCTAAGCTCGGGTTAATTTCCAAAACTTATTGTGCTGCTTCCTCCACAACTAAGTCTGGATCATGAACATGCTTCTGGAGTTGAGACACATGGAACACATCATGAACCCCTGGAAACCGGTCAGGCAACTGCAATTTATAAGCGAAAGTTCCAATCCTTTCGAGAATAGGGAACGGACCAATGATTCTCGGCACCAATTTCCCAGTCTTCCCAAATCGAATTACACCTCTCAGTGGGGAAACCCTCAAGTATACATGATCACCAACAGAGAATTCCAAATCCCTTCTTCGTGTGTTTGCATAGCTCTTCTATCGGCTTTGAGCAACTAGTAATCGCTTCTTAATAAAATCAACTTTATCTGCTTCTTTACGAATGGGACCCAATACTAATCGATTGTTAGGTTCCACCCAACATGCGGGAGATCTGCATGGCCTACCATATAATACTTCAAATGGAGACATCTGCAAGCTTGATTGGTAACTGTTATTATAAGAGAATTCAACCAAGTGCAAGTGATCTTCCCATGACCCGCCAAAATCAAGAATGCATGCTCGCAACAAGTCTTCTAATATGCGGTTCACCCTCTTAATCTGGCCATATGTCTGAGGATGATAAGCGGTGCTCATATTCAACTTGGTCCCCAGCTCTTCTTGGAAAGCTTCCCAGAATTTGCTAGCAAATATCGGATCGCGATCACTAACGATCCTACTGGGAACTCCATGTAGTCTGACAGTCTCTCTGAAATTAAGTTGTGCCAAACTTCGAGTTGTTCTATTAGATTTAACAGGGATGAAATGGGCAGTCTTTGTGAAGCGATCTACAATCACCCATATACTGTCATTGCCTTTTCTTGTTCGGGGCAAGACATCAATAAAGTGCATAGAAATTTGGTCCTACTTCCAACCTAGAACCTCTAGCGGTTGCAACAATCTTGCTAGCTTTTGCTGATCGCTTTTGACTTGCTGGCAGGTAGGACATCTAGCAACATATATAGAAATGTCTCTGTTCATCACCTTCCACCAAAAAGTACGATTAAGATCATGATATATCTTGCTTACTCCTGCATGGATGCTGAGTTTAGATTTATGACATTCATCCATAACATCTCTTTTTAGCTCAGGAATATCTGCCACACATATTCACCCTTGTAGTATAAGGGTTCCCTTGCTGTCTATTTGGAAGCTTGACGCTTCGCCCCTTCGAATTCACTCACTAATCATCTGAATAAATTTATCATCTTTCTGAAGAGCAGAGATCTTATCCATTAATGTAGGCGTAATGATAAGACTGGCGATGATAAGATTGGTGTTGGCCGTATTCTTCTGGCTGAGTGCATCGAATACTACACTGGCTTTCCCTGGTGTATATAAGATGTCCAGGTCATAGGCCGCAAGAAATTTAACCCGACGTTGCTGCCTCAAGTTCAAATCCTTTTGGGTGAACAGGTACTTCAAGGATTTGTGATCAGTATAAAGTTCGAACTTCTCACCCAAGAGATAGTGCTTTCATATCTTTAGAGCGAATATGATGGCCATCAACTCAAGATCATGAGTGGGGTATTTATTCTCATGTGGTTTCAACTGACGGCTAGCATATGCAACTACTTTGTCCTTTTGCATTAGCACCGCACCAATACCTTAAATACATAAAAGGATAACATTTTAAAATAAGATTTGACATTAAAAATGTCATCTCTGACATGTTTTTTTAGATAAAAGGAATAACCTTCAATGGAAGCATCTATCTAGACTTTCAAATCCTGATTGCCATCAAAAATGGTCAACACAAGAGCAGTGGTCAGCCTCCGTTTCAGCTCTTGGAAAGCTGCCCCACATTTGGGTGTCCAAATGAACTTTGTATGCTTCTTAGTCAGCTTCGTCAATGGACAAGATAATTTCGAAAAATCTTTAACGAATTTCTGATAATAGCCAGCCAGTCCTAAGAAACTTCTGACTTCTGTAGGAGTGCTAGGCTGCTTCCAATCTTGGATGGCTGAGATCTTTCCTGGATCTACTGAAATGCCTTCCTTTGATACAACATCGCCGATGAATTTCACGTCTTCTTGCCAGAATATGCATTTGGAGAATTTGGCTTTCAACACATTTCTTCGCAAAATCTCCAAGACTTCTTTCAGATGCTTTTCATGCTCAGTAGTGGATTTAGAAAAGATTAGAATGTCATCGATGAACACCAGCATGAATTTATTTAAAACATCTCAGAATACTCTGTTCATCAGATCAACAAAGTATGCTGGAGCGTTGCATAAGCCAAAGGTATCACTAGCCATTCATAAAATAAGTCTGGTCCTCTGAAAGCGGTCAAAGGAACACATTCCTCAGCAATGCGTAATTGGTGGATACCTGTAGCTAGGTCCATCCTAGAGAATACTTGCGCTCCATTCAAGAGGTCCAACAGATCATCGATACGTGGCAGTGGATATTTATTTTTCAGCGTTTGCTTATTGAGGTCACGGTAGTCCACACATAGTCTGAGGGTACCGTCTGACTTTGGGACAAATACCACTGCTACACTCTAGTTTGAGAAGCTAGGCCTAATCAGACCCTTCCACAAAAGCTGTTTAGTTTGATTGCTTAGCTCCTCTTTTTCTTTCAGTGTCATTCTCCGAATAGGGTGCACCACGAGCCTTGCATTCAGAACTAAGTAAATATTGAAGTCAATTTCTCTGCGTGGAGGTAAGCTGTCAACTTCTTCAAACACATCCGCATAATCTATGATGACAGGAATATCCTCAATAGAAGCAGGAGTGACTTCTAGAGAAGACCAAAATTCTTTCCTATTTGTGGCTGAGCCGTGGCATGGAATAGCAATAATATCTCTGAATTTGGTTTTAATTCTGACTACTCTTTTAGCGCATAGTAACTTAGCCTCATACTTAGTTAGCCAATCTAGCCCAAGTATGATATCGTATCCAGAAAAACTCATAACGATCAAGTCAAAAGGAAACTGGAAGTAAGAATAAGAAACAAGCACTCTACAATACTGATGGAGCATAAGTGAACCTCCTATCGGACTATGGGCTCTAATTGATTCTTTAAGTTTTCTTAGTTTCGGTTTTAGCTTTTTAATCATGTCATTAGAAATGAAACTTCTTGATGCACCAGTATTAAACAAAATTGTAATAGGAATGTTCTTAATATTAGGAGTACCTCCTAAAACATTAGGTTTACCTGCTCCCTCGGAAGAAGCCGGTGCAGCCGCTCCATCATAGACATGTGCCACCTTAGTTTTCTTTAGCAATAGGCAATTTTTGATCAGATGCCCTAGCTTGTGGCAATTGAAGCATTCCCTGGGGCCACGAGAATTCTGTCCGTTGTTCTGACTCGGTCCAGACTCGTTCCTTCTAGGTTTCTTCAAGCCTCGGCATTCATAGTCGAAGTGCCCCATCTTCTGGCAATTGAAGCGTTTCACCTTAGATTTGTCCCTCTTCTTTTTCCCCTGGGGCTTGGGGCTAGAAGAATCGCTCGCCTCTGCTATCCTGTCAGCTTGCTTTCTTTTATTATTATTCTAATTCTTTTCCCGCTCCTGCTGTGCATTCCTGTCATTATCCTCATAGCAGCAAGTCATCTCGATTACGTCATTAAAGGGGAGTTTGATGTGAGCAGTGACCCTGTTCAGGTATTTCTTGGAAAGGACATTGATAAATCTCTTGTTCTTCTGCACTGGTTCCTGAACTAACTCTGGAGCATAGCGAGAAAGTTCCTCGAGCTTCCGCACATTTTCTGAAATAGTCATTTCTCCCCGCTGCAAATTTGCAAATTGATCATGGAGCCTCTCTACTTCCTATGGAGGGATATACTTATCATTGAAGAGCTCTTTAAATCTGGCCCAAGACATGTCGGCCACATTATTACCAATTTTGACTATGTCCCACCAAATTTCAGTTTGGTCTTTCAATAGCCATGTTGCCAAAAAGCGCTTGCGTTGATCTTCCAATTCCAAGCCTTCAAAGATTTTCTTGCAATTCTTAAGCCATGCCTGTGCCTCACTCAGGGTCTCTCGCTCGGTAAAGGATACGCCCCCTAAGTTTCTTTACTTCTTGGACATTTTATCCAAGTCAAACGGCTGCGGGGGTGGAGGTGGTGTTACAGCCTCTGGAGTGGGCTGTCCATGGGTCGTAGGAGTCTCATCTCTAGCTTTGCCTCTAGCCCTACCTCTACCTCGGGCTCTAGCTCGTGCTCTTGTGCTCATTTCTTAGTTAGTTCTGTACCATCAAGAAAAGAGTCAGACTCAGAGAAATGATAATTTTAAAGGAAATGTTAAAAGTAGAGACATATGATAAGATGATAATGACGTAATCACTGATTTATATATGCTATTATGTTGTGCTCATTCTAGGACATTACTAATCCTCTCTCTAATGAGCTACTCATCTTAGAATACTGCTGATTCCATCTAGATGAATTGTTCTAAAAATGTTATACTCCGAAGCTAAGGTTAATCATTAGCTCTGATACCAACTGCGACAACCCCAAACTTCCGTGGTACAAAAGTAGGGACAATCATAGGAGCATAACATAATTATAACAATAACATATCTCAGATAATAGCATAACACATAAATCATTGCAACGGAAATTGAAATGTCATCACAACATAACATCACAGACATTAGAGTATGCAGTTACAGGATACACTTAGCAAAATATAAGTCTCAACAAAGAAATAAATAAGTCTCAATCTCCACCAAATACATCAAAGATTAATAATGTCTAAACGTCTCAAGAAGAAATAAAAAGATAAAAAGGAAAAGGTTCTTCATCTTCTTCATAAGCAAGCTCCAGTCCAGAATGCATCAATACCTAAACCTATCATTTGGCTGCCCATATGGAAAGAGGGCACCCGAGTTTGCAAAGTGAAACAAACTACAAGTCAGTCATGGGACTGGTATGAGAAATCTTTCTTAACTAACAATGTGGCAAATCACAGGACCACGCCGCTAACGTGTAACGGGTTTACCCCATTAGATTGCCAGTGCATATGTTTTAATAAATTTTTATTTCGAAAACAAAGCAATGTTTTTTAGAAAATGAAATCATTATAAAACTCAAGTCCCATCACATAATGCAACGCAAACCGGAGGATAGAGTTTTACCTTATAATGATCAAAAATGCTTGATACATAGAAAATAATATTTCTAATATTATTATTAGTGTCTAATGGGTTCAAAAATACTTCAAAGTAAATGTATCAATCCTAGACGGCATAGTACCCCATCCTACTATGTCGCCATATATAGGTTTACAATCAAAACTATAATGTCATATTGGAGATTGGGTTTCCATCATGAGTCAAGGCTAGAGACGATCTCCTACCGATTCGAGACACTCTAGCAATGTCTCATGATTCAGACGCTGGCGAACCCTTGGATCCTGCAGGATCGGTCCACAAATACTTTAATGGATTGGCAATTCCTGAACACATGCTTCCCGGTCCTATTGAACCTATAAAATGGTCAAAATCGACCAATAAATCCGAGGCACCTCATTCCATCAACCACATAAGTAAAATGTCAGGGATTGCAAAACCCTGATACCACTTCTAGCTAGAAAGAAATGTGTGCACTCCCTGCGTTCGCTTGTCCCGTTCTTGACTCTTACCGGGGTGTGAGGCTTGCGAGGTAACGTTATACACAAAGCTATGCCGAAATAGGCTATGCTTTGATCATCATCCACAAGGCCCTGCTTTTCAACAAAAGCCTCGATCAATAGCATCTTGGCATGTCACAAAGACAATTCACGCCATGCGATCAATAACTACCAACATATATAACCTCTGAACTCATGCGTCTCAGAGAAGGGTGTTAAGCAAGAGAATAACTTCTCTGCCACCAACATATATATATTAAATAGAAATCAATTTACATGGAATGAAATCCAATGTCGGACACACATCCATTTACAAGTCCGATCTAGGTCTGAACGAAACCGAAGTCACCTTATTCCTCGTCCCGTATGTCCAATACGGAAGAGGGGTGCTCGCATATCCGGACAATCAACAAGTACATCCGGATAACTACCACTTTAACCCTTTACGGGGAACTAACCAATGCCGGACATCAGAAGTTATCCTTTCGATGTGAAGATCGCCGGTTTTCAATCGCCGTCTCTAAGTTCTTCAATTTAGATCGTCGTATAATCATTTGAAATGAGATTGAACTCGGTCTTTTCAAATGATTTTCGCATATATATAGTTTAAAATCATTTCATATCATTAATAGTATTAAATAATGATTTATCGCTATTTTTATATATATAAAAATAGCTAAATTAATTTAACGACGCTTCGGGTCAATAGGCGGCCCTGGCGCTGTTTTTATCAAAATTTAATTTACACTTATCTCGAAATCTAACCGTTGGAGTTTAACAAAATTTATATCTATGGAAATATCTTCCCAAAGCGGTCCTAACGGTCCCAGTTTTGGGAAGATCCGACGGTCCGATCTTTCGGTATAATCGTTTGTAGTTACGATCCCGAAACGCGAACTACCGTGCGCTATTCGTTTAATTTTATTTTTTATATATATATATATATATATATAATTATATATAAATATAAACCATTCGACGATTTCACTAACGTTTTTAATATGCCAAATAAAAGAAAGTTTTTATTGGCATATCATATCTATGTACTATCAAACATAATACATTTCACTCATATAAAGATTGAAGCAATGACAAGTTAACTTTGCATATAAATCCTAATATATGCAAATGTAAATATAAATGTAATTTTGACAATGCATATAAATTCTGATATATGCATTGCAAATAAAAATGTAGTTTTAACAATGCATATAAGTTCTAATATATGCAATGTAATTATATATGTAATTTTAACAACGCATATAATTTCTAATATATGCGATGTAAATACAAATGTGATTTTAACAAAGCATATAAATTCTAATATATGCGATATAAATATAAATGTAATTATAACAACACATATAAATTCCAATATATGCGATGTAAATAAAAATGTAATTATAACAACGCATATAAATTCTAATATATGCAATGTAAATATAAATGCAATTATAACAACACATATAAATTCTAATATATGCGATGTAAATATAAATGTGATTATAACAACACATATAAATTCTAATATATGCGATGTAAATATAAATGTTATTATAACAATTTAATCAAAAACAAAGTTTTTAATGTGAACATGTTTTATTTTGAAAACATGCATGTTTGTCCAACTTCTATTATAACATTAAAAATAAATTTTTAATGTAAAACATATTTCCATTTTAAAACATGAATCTTTACCTAAATTTCTACTATTACATTAAAAGTGAATTTTTAATGTAAAACATATTTTCATTTTCAAACATGTTTCTTTTTCTACATTTCTATTGCTACATTAAAAAGTGAATTTTTGTAATAACCCGGAAATCTGAGCCAATTTAAAATTTTTATTTTGGCAATTTTAGCGAATTTTGATTATTTAAAATGAATTACTTTAAATAATGACGACGAGAAAGTTATTTTGAATAGAATTAGAATGTATATATTTATTCGAATCGTCGTTAGAATATAAATAATTTATTTTAATTATATAACGAGCATGAAATGGCGCGGTAGTTCGATAATTCGATTTCAAATTTCAAATGAAGGTACCGGGTGCAAAATAATCCGGATTTCAGCGAAACAAAAAAATATTAGAATCTAATTGAGAATATCTTTCCAACGAATCCGAAAAATTGAAATTTCATAGCGGGGATAAAAAGATATGTCCAGTTGAAAATTCAGAATAGTGGTTGTAGAATTCTGGCCCTTAAAAATGGAAATTTTGCAAATGACCTCGGTTTTGGACGAAACCACTTTTGTTGGATCCGTGATGTCAAATTATTGCTAGGTTTCAAAATACGTAATTTTTCGAATCAATATGTGAGCGTGGTGAAGGAAAACACGTTTGACCAGTTTCAGTTGATTTTGATCTACTGGAAAATGGCCATTTTTCAAACGGTCTCAGAAGTTGACGAAATTAGTTTTGTTAGGACCGTGTCATCAATACGAAGCTAAAAAATATTTTTCGGGAATTTATAGAGTCCGTATGTGGCCCCGGTAAATTGAAATGCGCGTTCAAATTCAATATATAGATATATATTTTGATTTTGACGGAAACTGATCGTAACAAGCGAATTGGCTTGCGAAAGATATCCCATTGTGTTCGGAATGAGGGTAATTAGCTAGGAATGACAGTCGGTGGGTTCGATTTCGAGATAAAGTTAAAAATTACTTTTTGAAATTAAAATTAATTAATTAAATAAATATATATCTCTCTGACCCTCTCTCTCTCCCTCATTCAACACAGTAAGAAAAAAAAGAAAAAAAAGAAAAAAACGCATGCTCCAGGATCTCGCCGCCCTCCCACCTACGCAACCGCCCACCGCCGTGGCCCACCAACACTGGCGCCTCCCTCCCCTCGACACCCCCTCCTCCGCCGGCGCTCTCCGTTCTTCCTCCTCTCCCTTTTTCTTCCTCCAACTAGCAGCAAATCGAACACCGCAACACCCTCTCCTCGAACCCCAAATCGCACAGCCCCCCTTGAACCCAGCCTGCCTAAGGATCCGCACCCTTCCTCTCTCTGAACCGCGCCACCCTCGTCCCCTTTGATCACCACGGTGAGTTTTTAATTTATTTAGGTAGGTAAAAATGCAAATTTTACTTAGATAAAAATGAGGTTTTTTTTTATTTAGTTAAAAATACGATTTGTACTTAGGCAAAAATATGATTTTTAAAAACTAAGATTTTTTTTAAAAAAAACGTGAAAAGATTCGATTTTTATCATAGTAAAGATTATATTTTTATCGTTGTAATGACGATATTATTAAATAGGAAAGTTCGATATTGTTATGTATAGAAAGACGGGATTTTTATATATGTTGTGGCGAAATAAAAATTCGATCTTTATATCGTTTACATCGAGGTAAAGTTACGATCTTTATATTGTTTACATCGAAATAAAGATATGGTTTTTATTGCATGTTTGAAATATTTTTATGAAGATAAAAATATGATTTTATCTATATAGATTTGAAATAAAAATTCGATCTCTATATATATGAAGTGAAGAATAAAAATATGATTTTTATATCATAGGAAGAATAAAAATATGATTTTTATATCATAGGAAGAATAAAAATATGATTTTTATTTATGTAGAATAATAAAAATATAATTTTTATTATATTACTAGCGAGATAAAAATAGAATTTTTATCTATATAGTAGCCGTATAAAAATAGAATTTTTATCTATATAGTAGCGAGATAAAAATAGTGATTTTTATATATATGGCAATAATATAAAAATGTAAATTTTTATATATGTAGTGGCTACGGACAACGAAATTGACAAAAGGTGGGAACAGTGAAGACTTCTACAAATGAAGAGTCACGGTGTATTGGTTTAGCTAGTCGGTGAGAACTCCTCACCTTTAATTTATTTCTAGTTTGAAATATATACTAGGATGCAGACGGTGTTTAGTAGCACCCGACACCCGTCGTCCACACACCATGGATGACTTGTTTGTTTGATTGCTATGTTGTGAAATTTGATTGTGTGATGTGGAATGAAATAAAATATTTTATAGTGGAAAATATTTTATAGTTAAAAATATGATTTTTAACGTGTATATGAAATAAATATTTATAAACAAATCGGAGATTTGTTTATATACACTGATTTGATTGATATTGATTGGGACGATAAATTTTACACATCGCCCAACTTCACAAATAAAATATGTGTTTGTTGATTTGAAACCCCACACGGGTATTGGGATGATATTTGGACGTACACTAACCCCGATTGTTTAGTTGTATGTCAATCGATGGGTTGACAGACTGTGTAAGCGTTAATTATTTATATTTAATGTTTATGCAGTTGTGTGGTGCACTCTGGATGATGGTTGATTATTTATCGTTGCTATTATATACATGTGTTATAGAAAATCCATATAATTAACATTATATGGTAATTGATTGGGCCTCATTCCAATATATTGACAATAAATTCTTGTGTTATATTGAAAATAAATTCATATGTTATATTGAAAATAAATTCATGTGTTGAATAGAAAATAAATTCATGTGTTGAATTGAAAATAAATTCATGTGTTGAATTGAAAATAAATTCATGTGTTGAATTGTAAAATATTCATGTGTTGAATAAAAGCCGTGTTGATTGGATGGACGCCATTTTGACGTGAATGATATTTATACCGATTTTATTCATTTTATTAAAGAATATAGAAAACGAAGTGATTTCAAAATATAACGTTTGAAAATATTATCATTTGTATATCGATGATGTGGAATATTCAATTTTGATTCGAAATTGAATATGAAGTTGAAATCGTTTGAAAAACGAATTTAAAATGATTTATAAAATACGTTTTGAAAGGAAATCGACGAAATATATATAATATATATATAATGGCCCGAATAGAACGCGCCGCACCGCGGCAGTTCGCGAATTTCGACCATTTACTTCGAATGGATATTGTGGGAGATTCGACCGTCGGATTCTCCTAAAACCAGAATAGTTGGGTTCGTATCGGAAAGAGCTTTCTAACGAATATTAGAGATTTGAAATCTAACGGTTGGATTTGGAATTATGTCCAAATCAAATTTGGAAAAGGTCGTTGTAAGTGCAGTTCGATGGCCGTTGATGGAAATCGACTGTACGTGCCTTGATAAAATTATTAAAAACAGTAATAATTTGTGTACAATCATAAGAAATGATTTGTGAAGAATTGGGATGAAAAACTCCATATTTGAAAAGGTAAAAATAGATTTTTATCAAAATGAACTAGTTTTGAACAAGAATTATAATTCTATTTATTTTTAAAATAAATAAAGTGGATTTAAAAATAACCCGAATTTCCAATAATTGAATTGGAATGGGTTTGAATCGAAATTGTCTTTGGAATATTTCGATGTTGTATTTCGTGATGATACAGATATTGTTATGGGAATTTGAAAGATATATTTATATCGTTATTTCCAATACGATATTTGTTGGTCGTAGAATTTGATATTGAATATAAACCGATATATTTTCTATTCAGAGCCTTGTATTTAATATCAAATGTGATTTGGGTTTTCCATGAATGGTGTCTTCATTAACACTGTTCTTAAACCCAGTTGAGAAAAAGATTAAATCTTTTTATTTAGATTTAATGAAGTGTACCAATTAAATGGTATTTAATTTGAATTAAATTGGAATTGATTTTTGGGTTTATCGTCGATGGTGTTTTAAATAACACTTGTTCTTTAACCCGATAATTAATGTAATGTGATTTTGGGTTTATAGCGAACCATGTTTTAAATGACATTGGTTCTTCAACCTAGTTAAAGACAGGATGTGTTTTCCCAAGTTAAATAATCATTGATAGTTATTATTGGGAAGATTAAAACTAAGTGGAGTTTTAATGAATCTTTAGTTAGATTGAAATTATTGGGAATGGAGTATCACCAGTTTTGCTCCAGGCGATAGTTAAATCTTTAACTAGATTTGAACGTGAGATGGTAATTGAATTTACCGATAACACCGTGGTGTTAGATATGAAGTATGACCAGTTTTACTTCATGGGATGAATAGGTTGGGATTGGGAAATAAAATAAATGATTACTTCAGTGTGGTTCGCTAATCCCGACTAGTTTGAATTGATATTCGAAGAAGATTAAAGAATAAATTTAAAGAATTTATCTTTGATAAAATTAATGGGAACCTTTCCCTAAGAATGTGAAATTTAGAAACTAACTGTAGGTTAGCTAAGAATAATGGTTTCCTGGGTAATGATCTGATGTTGGTTTCAGCCTTCGTTGTTAATGTTTGGGGAATTATTCTCTTGCTAATTTACGGTTAGTGACTGATAAATTGGAATGAGGCGTATGTTGTGTTTGTGTAACACTTGTTTATTATATACGCGAGTTATTCAGAAAGATCGGGTTTATCCCATTCTGAATAACTGATTCGACGTGGTGTCGAAGAGGAAGACGGTGGTTGAAGACCAGAGGTCTTCACGTCGTTTGGATGATTACTGATGATCTTGATTGGGCCGTACACCCAAGAGGAGGGAATCAGTTAGTGGTCGTCCAGACGTACTTGGAGATCGATGGATATGCGAGGTACAAGGTGCCTCGGTTTCGTTCAGACCCGGAACGGACTTGTAAATGGACTGTGTGTCTGACATTGGATATCATTCTGTGTGATTGATGGATATCGGTTGCATGGAGTGGTTTGCTTATGTGGCATGCTAAGATGCAAATGATCAAGGCTTCTGTTGAAAAGCAGAGTCATGTGGTTGATAATCAAAGCACAGCCTATGTGGCACAGCTTTGTGTAGCTTTTATTTGCGAGCCTCACACCCCGGTTGTGTACTAGAAACGGAAGAGGACAACAGGGAGGGCATGCGTTTCCTTATAACTAGAAGTGGCATCAGTGGTTTTACACGCCCTGACGTGTTTGACTTATGTGGTTGTTGCTATTGCGAGGCGCCTCGGATATATTGGCGACTGTGTGGAGCCGATGGAGTCATTTGGCTCATTGACACCACATAGGGTGGGGAAACGCAATGTTCAGGCATTTTAATCCACATCGGTGGACCGGCCCTGACGATCCAAGGGATGATGCGTTCTGTTCCTGAGACACGGGCTAGAGCGTCTTGAATTCGGTAAGGACGATCCCTTGTCTTGGTTCACAGATGGAAATCCAACTTCCAATACGTGATTTGGCGGTTTTGATTGTAGAGCCTAGTATGGCGACATAGTGGGATGGGGGCACTCATGCCGTCTATGATTGATACTTATGATTGAAATTGTTTTGACACTATACACTTATAGTAATAAAAGATGAAATTTAGTGTATCAAGCATTCTTTGGCTATTATAAGGTAAAACCCTATCCTCCGGCTTGTGTTGCATTGTGTGATGGGACCTGGACCTTATAAAAGCTTCATTGTTCTTTATTTAGCATTGCGCTGTTTGTTTTATGCACTGGTACTCTTTGGAGGAAACCCGTTCCGTGTTATACGACGTGGTCCCTTGATTCACCTAACTTTAAAATAAAGATTAATAACTGTTTCAGTTCTCACGCCAGTCACATAACTGACCTGGAGTTTATTGTTTTAACCTAAACTCTAGGTGCCCTTATTTTGACACGGGCAGCTAGTAGTTTTGGTTTTGCAGATTTATATTCATAGGATCCTGATTTACAGCTGGAACGATACTCGGAAAGCTCTGTATCCGTGTATTACTTATAGTTGTGTATTGTATTATTTTCCACTGCGATGTATTTAAATGTAATTTAAATCTCTGGTATTTTCTGTGTAATATTTATTCATACTCTGTATATTCTTGTATTCTAATGTAATTGTTTTACTAACAATGAAATGTTCTTCTGTCTGCGTTCTTTTGTGTGTTGTTCTCGAAGTATCCGCTCTTTCCTTCACGGGGAAGTAACGGGTCTTCACAATTTTTAATTAGAACATATTTTCATTTTAAAACATGTTTCTTTTTCTACATTTCTATTGTTACATTAAAAAGTGAATTTTTAATGTAAAACATATTTTCAATTTAAAACATGTTTCTTTTTCTACATTTCTATTGTTACATTAAAAAGTGAATTTTTAATATAGAACATATTTTCATTTTAAAACATGTTTCTCTTTTCTTATTTTCACATTACATTAAAAAGTAAAATTTTAAAGTAAAGCATGTTTTCTTTTTAAAACATGTACATTTTTCTTATTTTTAACATTACATTAAAAATGTATATTTTAAATGAAATCATATTTTTTATTCAAAACATGAACAATTTCTATAATCTAACATTACATTAAAAATGTGAACTTTTTAATGGAATGTTCTTATTTTTTTTCTAAAACATGAATATTTCTATTTTTATAATAATTCCATGATAGAAATTTATATTTCATTTTTTTTTTAATATTCTAATTCAACAAAAAGATAAAATTTGATATTTCCTTTCGATTGAAAATTCTAACTCAATCAAATAACAAAGTGTATATTTCATTTTTGATTGATAATTCTACTTCAATCAACTAACAAAAGTGATGTTTTATTTTGATTGAAAATTCTAATTCAATCCAATAACAAAAAGTGATATTTTATTTTGATTGAGAATTCTAATTCAATCAAACAGCAAAAGTGATATTTTATTTTGATTGAAAACTCTAATTCAATAAAAAAAATAAAAAAAAGTGATATTTTATTTCGATTGAAAATTCTAATTCAATCAAACAATAAACAAAAGTGATACTTTATTTTGATTGAAAATTCTAATTCAATCAAACAACAACAAAAGTGATATTTTATTTGATTGAAAATTCTAGTTCAATCAAACAATAACAAAAGTGATATTTTATTTTGACTGAAAATTCTAGTTCAATCAAACAATAACAAAAGTGATATTTTATTTTGATTGAAAATTCTAGTTCAATCAAACAATAACAAAAGTGATATTTTATTTGATTGAAAATTCGAGTTCAAATCAAACAATAACAAAAGTGATATTTTATTTTAATTGAAAATTCTAGTTCAATAAAACATTAATAAAAGTGATATTTTATTTGATTGAAAATTTTAGTTCAATCAAACAATAACAAAAGTGATATTTTATTTGGTTGAAAATTTTAGTTCAATCAAACAATAACAAAAGTGATATTTTATTTTGATTGAAAATTCTAGTTCAATCAAACAATAACAAAAGTGATATTTTATTTTGATTGAAATTTCTAGTTCAATCAAAATGACAACAATGCATGGTTCATTTTTGTTGAAAATTTTAATTCAACAAATTGTATAAAAGGTGGTATTTAATTTGTTGAAAGTTTTGATTCAACATAATGTACAAAAGGTGATATTCCATTTTGACAAATAAAAAAATGAACATTTTATTGTAGATCTATATTTGACAAAACGGTGTATCATGTCCCTGTTATGATTTTTGTGCATAAATGCAGAAGCGCAATAAGCAGGATCTAGATTTGCCAATTGAACACCAATCTAATATGATAGCAATTATTCTATTACATCAACAAAATAGTAAATAACTATAGCAGAGAAACAAAGAGACACAATATTTATACTGGTTCCACTATCCTCGAAATAGTGTACGTCCAGTCCAACAGAGAGAGATTTTATTCCATATGAGAGAATTACAAGAGATTACAAAATAAGACTTTACATATCCAAACCTCAATCAGGTTTAACAAGAAAAGACACCATTGGGAATCACTGGCTCCAGGCCAGGATGGGTTTACACTAAAGTCTACCCCTCAATATATAGCCAGTGCAAATCTACGTGAGTCATCAATTAAATTACCAACATATGGTAATAATATAATGGAGGCAAATTACCATAACAACAAATGTGCAAACATAGGAAGTAAATCAATCTGTTTCTTTAGCATAGATGGAAGAAATTAATCCCTTCATTTATTTCTCTGCCATCTCATCAAATGCAATCAATGCATTCCCGTTATAAAAATATTTACTTTCCATTCTTTGCAAATTTGTTCCAATCAATTTGTGATTTTGTATCACCAAATTTAACACTCCACCTTGATGCAAAATCACATATCTCCAGCACCCCACCTTGAGTCAAATTCTCTTCTCATCATAAAACTCTTCAACAGAACTCCACCTTCAATTAAAATCTCACAACGAGATACACCAAAAAATGAATATTTACCAAATGGGTTCCAGCAAAGCCACCCCCCATCACACAATTGTTAACGAGCTCAGACTACGTCCCCGCCCGCCAACAAAATGTTGCAAATATGCAAAATAACAAAGAAGGCAGACATCAAAGTAATCTCAACACCGCCAAGACCAAAAAATTATTCTCTCAATTAAATCAACCTCGATTTCAGGGAAACGAGATACACCCAGTCGATTTGAAAGGACTACGACCACACCTCAATTACAAACACAACCCACCGCCTGCAAAAGATGCATCTACCACCTGAGCTGCACCATGCAAAAAACCAACAGTCTAAAAAGTGCTTGCAATACCACAAGATCTCCATCGTCTTTGTGGATTTCAAAACTCGACATCCGTCTTCCGTCTGACATGATCTCTTTATCACCGGTATCCCTCGAGCATCGTCAACATCTAGACCCTTGTCGATACCATGATCCTCCACCTTAGGACCATTAGCAGTGGCCATATTAACCTCTCCACCTTGCTGTGGACTAGGTTCTTCAACCGTCACCCGCCTTCTTCTTCGTCTTCTTCCATCTTCCCTCATCCATATCAGAGGGCTTCTTCACAATAAACTTCATATCATGTCAATGCTCTTCACTCTCGACATAATCTCCTCCACCAAAGTCTCCTTTTCTTCAAAATAGTAATAGCATAATCACCACTGAATCTACCAACCTTTGTAGAAATAATTGATGCACAATTTAAAACAAATTGCCTCGCTCTGATACCAATCTGTTATGATTTTTGTGCATAAATGCGGAAGCGCAATAAGCATGATCTAGATTTGCCAATTGAACACCAATCTAATCTGATAGCAATTATTCTATTACATCAACAAAATAGTAAATAACTATAGCAGAGAAACAAAGAGACACAATACTTATACTGGTTCCACTATCCTCGAGATAGTGTACGTCCAGTCCAACAGAGAGATTTTATTCCGTATGAGGGAATTACAAGAGATTACAAAATAAGAGTTTACATATCCAAACCTCAATCAGGTTTAACAAGAAAAGACACCATTGGGGATCACTGGCTCTAGGCCAGGATGGGTTTGCACTAAAGTCTACTCCTCAATATATAGCCAGTGCAAATCTATGTGAGTCATCAATTAAATTACCAACATATGGTAATATTATAATGGAGGCAAATTACCATAACAACAAATGTGCAAACATAGGAAGTAAATCAATCTGTTTCTTTAGCATAGATGGAAGAAATTAATCCCTTCATTTATTTCTCTGCCATCTCATCAAATGCAATCAATGCATTCCCATTATAAAAATATTTACTTTCCATTCTTTGCAAATTTGTTCCAATCAATTTGTGATTTTGTATCACCAAATTTAACAGTCCCTAAATAAAATATGAAATTTATATCATAACATCAAATCACTATACCTAGATCTGAAATAAAAATAATTTTTTTATTTCAAATCAAGATCAGATAATAAACCATAGATTCAAACAAGATCTAACAAACATGAGAATCATGATCAACAATCAACAGCCAACACATTCAAATCACAGATCTGATTTAATTATCATAACTATATGGATTCAACCGACGATAATTAATTAAATTTTTAATTATAAAAAAATGTAAGAAATCTCACAGTCTTTAAAATATGAATGATTCCAATCTGGAATTTTGATCAAAACTCGATCTGCTCAGAATTGGTTCTAGTCAGGACAGCAATGTAGATCTCGGTTTCACGATCGTACAGGATCTGAAATCGTTCAATTCTGATTTAGTATGAGCGAGTTATGAATTAATTCGTATTGTTAACATTTAAATTAAATTAAAAAATTAATTAAAATGGAAAATCACCCTTCTTCCTCCTTAACAGATCCAAGCCGCGATTTTCTTATGTTGTTCGATTCTAGGGTTAGAGTTCTCACACAATCCAAGGCGTTGGAGGACGATCAGACAATGGCACATCGAAGGGAGGAGGCAGACACGCTTGAGGGTCCCACCTACGGTGAACTCGGTTGCAGGTTGGGGGCTGTGTGGCGGTTGTTGCGATGACACTTCGGGTGCACGGTTCTCGAAAATGATGGTACAAGGAGGGGAAACAACCGTATGGATTCGAAGAGGGTGAAGAGGACTTTGATATTGTCTAAAGAATCAAATGGTTTTGGTGAATGGATTGTGAGTTTTAAGTGGAGGAAGAGTTGATGGATATCAGCCATGAACTGATGTAGGCGGCGGCTACAATATTTGGTATTAGGGTTTAGTACTTAGGGATTTATATTTATAATATTTAATCCCTACTTTTGCAAATAAATCCGTTAATCCTTAACAGTTCCAATTTCAACCCAATTAGAGTTGACCACACCCAATAAACCCCGTTCCGGATCCAATGGGCTAGGCTTTGTCAGCCCAAACGACTGCTTTTGGCCTGATTTCTTTAATTTAAAATTTAAATCCTTTATTAAATTAATTCGATCGTATATTTAAATTCACCGGGGCCACATACGGACTCCAAAAATTCCCGAAAAATAAATCTAGCAATGTTTTGAAGATACAGTCCAAACAAAATTAATTTCGTCGAATTTGGAGACCGTTTGAAAAATGGCCTTTTATACAGTCGATCAAATTCAACAGAAATTATCAAATTAGAGTTTAATTTACTATGCTCACAAATTAATTCCAGAAATTCTGGAAAATTAAACTTAGCAATAATTTGACATTTCAGATTCGACAAAAGTGGTTTCGTCGAAAACGGAGGTCGTTTGTAAAATGGCCTTTTATACGGGCTATAAATTATACTACATTCCATAGCGACTATTCTGAATATTCAACTGGCTATAACTTCTGATTCCCGCTGTGAAATTTCGATTTTTCGGATTCGTTGGAAATATATTTTTAAACAGATTTTGATATTTTTGGTTTCACTAAAATCCGTTTAATTTTGAATCCTGTACATTCAGTCAAAGTTCAGATTTGACTTTTCAGACTACCGTGATATTTTTATTCCTTTTGAAATTAAAAGAAATACATTCGTTCTAACTTTGATTAAAATAAATTTTTAATCGTTATTATTTAAAATAAATTATTTTAACTATTCAAAATTCACTGAAATAGCCAAAATAAAAAATTTAAATTGGTTCTGATTTTCCAGGTTGTTGCAATACAATACAACAGTTATTAGAGTAAAACTATCACACAATATACCAAATTATGCAGCGGAATAATACTAGTAAATACGTCAGTCAAGCTCCACCTTCATCTTCATAACTAGGTCTTCGATAACTGAAAACTCAGGCTGACCCGAACACAAATAAAAAGACAAAAATACTCGGATTAGAACAAAAATATTCTCATATCAGTTGAATCAAACCATGTAAAAATATGAGTGTCAAAGCATCAGAGATATTTAGGTCATTCACATCTCCTATCAAATTTTTTCGTAAGGATCCATCAAACTAGATACTATATAATATAATTTCAATATTATAATAGTGTCCATTCAGTAAAGTAAAGTATCAGAATAGCATAAGCGGGATTACCATTATTACCCTTACAACATTTATATATTCCTGTATTATATACACTACCGTGATTCCGCCGTAAACTAGAGGTCCATCAAAGGGCACTCCATATAATACGGTACAAACCAAAATTGTAGTGGGTTCGTATATGGCATGTGACAAGCCACATAAGGAATGCCAGGGTGGATACACTATTTGCAGAGCCATGGTGGTAACGCATAGAAGCTACTACCGCCCACCTCGAGGCACACTCTCGTAATTAAAATCGATGGATGGCTAGCAATCACATCACAAAAGTAATAGAAAGGATATCGAAGAAGTATTCTCGATAGGAGGAATGACCTCACTTAGTAACGGCGTAGCTCCTGTTTTAGTCACATCAAGCGGACTCACAGGAGCCAGGATCACGTTAGTACCTCATATCAAAACCGCCCGCCAAGTCATCCTACTTCATTTTGGATTCTCCAACACGTATACAGTTGTTAAAGTGGTTTTCGGTATTGGCAGAGACTGACAATTTCTGATCTCGATCTCTTTAACAACCAAACATTTACATTTTTCACACCGGTCGGAATATTTTTCATTTCAAACGGTTTATACTTCATATAAAAATATCATTTTTTTTCTTTTAAATCATTTTATATCAAAAATAGAATATAGTTTTGTATTAAAATATCTATTTAAACCAAACTCGTAAACCTGAAACAATTCCAATTTAAAACAGTTTGAATATTAAAATAGTTGAAAAGTATATTTAAATAATTTAGATATATATATATATATATATATATTTGAAATAGTTTGAAAACAAATAGTTAGGACAATCAAAGTTTATATAAATAGTTTGAATTTTAAAATAAAATTAGGATTTATCAAAATTTAGTTAAATATATATATACTTAAATATTAAAGTACTTTATAAAATAAATAGTGGGTTGTTAAGATAGTTTATCAAAAAAAAGAATATATATATATAAGTTAAAATAGTTTGTAAAGTAAATAGTTATTTATTAAAATAGTTTATTAAGATAGTTACCGTATAAGTATAAGTTAAAAATAGAATAGTTTAAAAGAAAAATAGTAATTACATATAAATTAAAATATATAATAGTTTATTAAGAAAATAACTATTTAGTAAAATAGTTTATAAGGGTTTAAATAGAATAATTTGAATTAGAATTGTTTCTTCTAAATTTTTAAACAAATCGAAAATCTTATTCCACTTTCAAATAAATTCGACTCAATCTCGATATTTCAATTCAAATCGAATCCCATTTCAAACTTAATTCAATTCAACCCATTGGATTCAAATATTTAAAGTTTCCAAAATAGACTTCTCATTTTGAATTATTTCGATTAATGATAATCTCAAATTCACAATTCAAGTATTACTTTGAACCAAATTAATATGAAGTAAATTTCAAAGATGAAGTAAATTTCAAATATTACTTCGGTTTACAAAGTTAACAAATTTCCATTAAATTTCAAATTTCAAAACTCAAAGTTCAAATTTAAAAGAAATCAGTTTATAAACATCATTTATATTTTCTTTTAAACAATATTTCAAGATTCAAGGTTAAAACAAATTTAATTTAACCAACCGGTGTCCGTATTTAATTTTATATTCGATAGCTAAGTAATACTTAAAATTTAACTTTGATATTTTAGAAATGAATATATATCATTTCAATCCAAATCAAGGGTCTTAGGTATTTATCATTTCAACCCATGTTCTTAATTCAGTTTAATGATTAATCTCGAGTTTATTTGATGCCCAAAACATCTAGGGTAAATGGTTGGGATTAATCAACACAAACAAATAGTCATATATAACAAGTGTGAATAAGGGGTAAATTCACACAATTAAACATCTATATACAAAACATACCCAAGTCATACATCCAAATAAACCCATCCAAACAAATCAATATAATATTCGTTTACTAGTCATTAGGTATTGGGTTTTAAACTAGTAATCAAATGTCAAGTTTTAACTTAACTGAAAATTTTAAACGAACAGTTAAACTAAATTACACTATCGATTCCATTTAACATAAATATGCAAAATTAACTATCAAACAACTATCAATATAATCATATCATAACACGATTTTAATTTAACTAATAATCAAATATTTTAGTTAAGTGAGAGTGGGTTAAATCACTCTCCTATGATTTCGAATGTGTTTGAAATTCAAATGGAGCCCCAAAATTGAAATGTCTTCAAACTCAACAAAACTAGCTCCATTTCGTTTGGAATTTTAATACGATCCTAGGGAAACAAACCGCAAGTAAATCCGAGTTCATATGCAAAAGTTAATAATGTTTTAACATACGAAAATCCAATATATAAAAATAATTTAAAAGTAAAAACCTTACCACTACCTCTCTGCCACGTCATCCCCTTACCCCTCTTCTTCCTCACTTTCAAATGCCAAAACCTTTAAGTGATACAACAAACCGCTCCACCATTTTGCAAACCGTTTTAATCACTGTGACTATGTCCTCGAACCCGACCTCTCCATTACCATCACCTACATCTCGGCCACCCTGTAAAAACCCGCTCATTCGACGATTTTAGATTTAGATATTTTATCTAAATATATCGTCGTATCTTATGTGTCACTCAAAATGTCGTTTTTCATAAACGATAAAATTAGGACTCGGGACCACTTCCATTGAGTTCAAAACGTCGTTTACGACCTTTTTGACTATAAGCATCGATATATTTCGAGCTTGTAAATTTTGGGACTTTGGTTGGGTCTTGGGTTAGCTAACCTAGCCCACTTACTTAATCTCCTTCAGCCCCCTCACCTCCTCATTCACTTAAAACATTCCTAAACATTTAGATTTAGGTAAAAATGGGGAGAGGAAGAGGAAATCCAAATTCCTAAGCTAGGGTTCTTGATTTCCAAGCTCAAATCAAGTGCTAATTTGGAGAGACAACTTGTGTAAGCTCTCTCTACTCCTCCTTTATCTCTCTACCTTCTCAATTTTCGGGTTTTTGCGCAACCCTAACACATATAAGTTTTCTTGTGTATGTATGTGTTGTTTAGAGAGGAGAATTGATGAGATATTGGATTCTTAGCAAGTGTAGAGGCTTGTTCTTCCTTGTTGGAGCTTGTTCTTGTCATTCAAGTGCCAAAGGTGAGTTCTTTTTGAACTTACATCTATGCCACAAGCCATTGGCTTGTACAAGTGTAATTTAGTGTGCATATGAGTTCGCATGTGCTTGTGAATTAGTTAGGCTAGTGTAACTTAGCCGATTTCATGTATTTATGTTTCATTGAGTTGAAAATTATGATTAGAATTGTCCACACAATCTAATTCATAAGCTACTAGTTGATTTGGTGATATTATGAAGCCCCGTTGTCGCACTGGCAAGTTCTAAGACTTCACAATTCACTTATGTCGCATTTGATTTGCTTTGGTTAGATAATTTAATTGTTTTGGAGTTTAAAAATCAAGAATCATTGCAAATCTCTTGTGTGAATGTTTGTGCATGTGAATTTGGTGTTATGAGTTGCTCCGGCGAGTTTTAGACGCCTCATTTGCATGTATTTAACATCATAGGCCTTCGGGTATTGGCCGGTATCATTTTGGAGATGTTTGGTAGGTAAAAATGTAAAAATTTGGGGTTAACAGTCCGTTCGGCCATTAATGGCCGTCGGTATGGCTCCCATTAATGGTCGAACAGTGAAAAAGAAAGAAAAAAAAATTAAATCTTAAACGGTCATAACTTCTTCATACAAACTTGGAATTGAGCGAAATCAGGTGCGTTGGAACCGTCTCGACGAAAGCTTTCCAATGAAACTAAATTGGTGTGATTTGGAGTTCATGATAATTTTTGATGGAGGAAAACATCCAATGAAAATAACCAAACAGTGAAAAACAAAGAGCGAAATAATTAAAATGATCATAACTTTTTCGTACGTTGTCGGAATTCAGCGAAACAAGATGCGTTGGAACCGTGTCGATGAGAGTTTTGAAATAAGATTAATTTTGAAGTAATTTACACTTAGAAATCATTCTAAAGCCCGTGCGCTCTATTTTGTATATCGAATTTATTCGATACTCTTGTTAAGATGATTCACGCCATTAAAACATGAATTATCGACTCGATATCCTTTGAGTCTATTCTGATGTAGTTTATAACCTTCGGGTGCTAGTTTGGGATTTCAATTCGTTCATTGATCGAAATTACATTGTTATCCCTTGATTCCTGTATGTTGTGTGATGTGAGTTTATGTTTCATGTTGTTTGTGTTCTACTCGCTACGGCGACGGTTTTCATGAATAATTGAACCACAATGGATAATGGGGTTTAATGTTGTCAATGGGAATCGAACCAACGTTTAATCAGTTTTTAAATTCAAATCCTTTTAAAATCAATTCGATTTCTAAACTCGGTTCTGATTCTGTTGATTTATATACGATTCCTTATCCTATTGATCGGACAAGAAATTTAGTTTATTTACCTTAGTAAAACTGAGGACTATGACCCCTTATACGTTTACTTCGGCGAATAACTCTTGAACTCGTGCGTTCGAACATGTGTTGTGATTTTTTCTGTTTTGAATAGAAACCAATTACGGGTTCGCAAATATTCGAGAATAGCATGTGGTTATGGGACATGTTGCAATTTCCTTATATTAACTAGCTCGGAGTAATTTCTATTCACCCGGATCGATGTGATCTGTTTTATGATTATCCTTGATGTTTTGAGAATGAATTAACAACTGGTTCGAGAATAGCGAGTGGTTATGGGACATTTAGCTATTTTCTTATATTAACTATCTCGGTGTAATTCATACTCACCTGGATCGTTGGTATCCACCTCCCGACATAGTTGTTTGGTTCGTAATCGCCCTAGTGGGAATTTACGATTTGGGACCTTTATCTATGGGATTTCGGTCCAACTTTCTATGATGTTCTATGATTTATGATGTTTTCTAGAGATTTCACAATTTAAGTGTTTTTTCTCTTCCGTGGTCACGACCCGGCTTCGTGGGGAGCTTCGGCTCAAACAATGGGTTCGCTACCTAGAGATCATATCTCACTACTTTGATGCATTGCGCGTCAATTTGACCACTTTGATGCATTGCGCGCCAATTTGATAAATGATTTCTGATTCTTGATTACTTTGATGCGATGCACGTCAATTTTATTTATGTTTACTTTGATGCGATGCGCGTCAATTTGATTTATGTTTACTTTGATGCGATGCACGCCAATTTGATTTATGTTTACTTTGATGCGATGCGCGTCAATTTGATTTACGTTTACTTTGATGCGATGCACGTCAATTTGATTTATAATTGGCATTCCTCTGTCATTTCCTGTTGTGTGCTATTGTTTGAATGTTGCATTCTACATTAGCTAGGAGATTATTTAGAGATATTTGTGTGCTGACATTCCATTGTCATCTCCTGATTTTGTTGACATTCCATGTTTCATATTTATTTATGACAAGATATTATTACTAGAATCATGTCATCCTGTGTTATATCTCTTGTTATCTCAGTTTATTTGATAAGTACAGCTAGACTGACTCATTTATTATTTATTCCTATAAATAATACTCGGGTCAGACCGAGTCATTTTAGGTACTCCTCTGGGACTCCTCGCAGGGTTGATCTTCCGCTTTCAGCTTGTTACTCTGTCTCCGTAGCTTCATGTACTTTTGTACCTATGACTTTATCTATCATTGTGTAAATATTCTTTTATGTAGATCTTGGTACACGTATTAGTGGATCTTTGTTGACCACTAGCTTGTTGTACACATTCTTGGATTATTCATGTCTGTTCCGCCTTTGTGATATGATTATTCTGTGTCTGGCTATGAGATATTTATACATTGTTGTTGTCTATTTTATACTGCTTTCCGGGTTATTTATAGCCGTTGTGTAGTTGCCCTATGTGTCGAATGGTCATGTCGAAATTTTAATCGGTATCATAATTCGATGTGCATTCCTCACATGGAGTAATCATACAATCGGTCGCCCTTCACAAACCTCATTCTCCGTTATGGTCTACGACATTTCTCTGAAATGAACTGGACGATAGTGGGTATAGGGGCGGGGCGCTACATACCCTATCAAAACTCGACCTCCAGCCTAAAATGCATAGCAACTACTGTTGGATCAACATAAATTTTAAGGGAATCCCTCCAAAATTGAACACGAGATGTTATCCATCCCTACGAATCCAAATATGTTATTAGATTTACGAATCGACGCTCATACATCCTTCAATCATCATACCTAGGTCACGACCGATCTTTGGGGTGACATAGAATTCCATGGAACCCAATTCTAAGCATACCATCGCGAAAACAGCGAGAGCATACTATCTCAATAGATCCAACGTGATTTGATTTCATTATGAATTAGATTTTATTTAATTTGATGAAGGAATTAGAAGGAGGTGGCCATTGAAATTTTCGTTAAAGGAAGAAGAGGATTAGAAAATTAGGTTTGGAGCTTAAGAATTATTTACAGCCTAGATTAACTTGTAATTACACGTTTTATAATCCAACGTTTATAATTTTCACCGTCACACAGAAGCTTCGATTACCACGAAATCTGATATCCTGCTAAATTCCATTATTCTGGACACGATGGAACAGGTTTCATCAAAATCCGAGTTCGTTTGAAAAACCGCTATTTTGAATCTCAAACCGTTAATCGATGTGCTTTTATACTGCGCACGATCACACATAACAACTCTGATTGATGCGAAACTTGAAATCTTACAAATATTTACAATTACGGATCCAATGAAACCGATTTCCTCGAATTCCGAGATCGTTTACAAAATGGCTGATTTAACAGGTTAATTAATATATATTATACTAAATTTTGTTTAGTCGCTTCAAATTAAAATCAAAAGTTTATTAACTATATTCTAATCAAAAATAGAATTCAAATAAATTTTATAAATCAAATTCTATATATATTAAATTCCATTTTTGATTATTTACCAAGTTAAATTTTGAATTTCAATTTTAAATAAATTAAATCAATTTCATTCAAATATTTTAATATTGAATTCAAATTTCAATATTTATAAATATAAACCAATCATAATTTCATTTACAATAATTAATTTATCATTGCTAACCTATTTTTTTTAAATTCATTACATGATCAAGTTAATTAAGTTCATATCATAAATTTTAGATTTAATCACAATTATAAAAAAATCATATTAAATTCAATAATTTAAATAGTAGAAAAATACGGGTTGTTGCAACAAGGCTTATAAATGGTGTAAGGGTAAAAATGTAATCTTGCTTATGCTATTTTAATATATTTACTTTACTAAATAGACGTTATTGTAATAACATATTATATAATACGTATTAGTTTCATGGATTCTTAAAGGATGGAATCCCAAACACCCTTTAAGTTATTTGCATTTCATAAAACATTTCACATGAGTTAATTCACTTATATAACAATATTAGTCCTGACTCGAGTGTTTTGTTTTGAATAATGCTTGGGTCGGCCTGAGTATTTCAGCTTCGGAGATTTATCTACTAGAGTTTATGATTCTTTGTCGATTCATTATTTCATTTATCCTTGTATACTTCATCTATATTATTCATTCATTTTTTCATGTACAAATGAGAGTCTGTATTTAGTCTTCCATTGTATTTGTATTTATTTCTGTACTTTGGTAATTATATATAAGTTAAAAAATTTGTATTATTGTATAATATTTACTTCCGCTATGAGATATTTTGTGTTCTATGTCTATGATTATGTGATGATTTATATTTTGACTCTATGAAAATTAACAATCTGATGTTTCAAACAGTTTGAGTTGGTTTAATTACCGACTCGAAGCGGTCGAAAAGGCAAATCTTTACATTGAGCCTCCTACTTCCCTTTGTTGATACATCAAGTTCTGATCAACAAAGTAATTAACCGTTTTTTCCTACTTTAAAAACTAAGATTAATATTAAAAAATTATTAGTCATCTTATATATTGACATTTTTTATGCCTTTAGTGATGGTCGATCGTCCTACTTTCTGTCACAAACACAGTAATAATTACATTTCGTAAATCATATCATTTTAAACGATTTTCCCAGATTTTGGCAACACATCCCTCGTGTTCCTTGTGTCGTACACAAATGCGTGTACAAGGAACGAACAGAAAGTACCATTGAAATTTTGTGAACCGCTTAAAATTATATGATTTACAAATATAATTACTTTATAGTGTTTGTAAGTTGTCCAATACAGGGAATAGTCTAACAAATATCATGGAACTCCGTTTTGTAATGAAAATGAATATCCATATAATGATCATACACAACATTTGTCAGAGGGGGATAAAACTCTAAGGGATTTACTGTTTGTTTATATTTTACTGTTTCATTAAATTTAAAAATAAAGCACATTATGCATTAATTTGTTTATATTTTACTATTTTATTAAATATATACTAAATTATGTGATTTTTACTATTTCTCATAATATGTAATTCATGTTTGTTTATATACTAAATTAAATATATAATTATATATATATACACTAAATTATAGTATTTAAAAAATTAATTTAGATGCCATATAATATTGTACCAAACTTGATTGTAAATAAATTATTAAGAAAATCTAATGCTAGCTATTTATAAAACATACACATTGGACCGTGAAAATCAGTCATAACTAATGTGATAGTAATTAACATGCAAAATTTATACACCTAATCAAGGTTTTAAATCTCGGATATCGGTCGCGTTTCATCTCAACGATTTTAAAGAATTGATCTCGTATCGGGGGAGATCTCGGATGAGATGAGTCTAACTCGGGGGTTTGTCTCGGATTTTCAACTCGGGTCTAAAAGTTCATATCGGAACAATCTCAAGGTATGAGATATGTTAAAAACTAATATTCTTACATAATAATTTCCACAAATTCCATTATAAAAATAGTAATTTAAACTCGAATTGCAAAATCACCTCATCATTCTTAATTTACAAAAGAACATTCATATTACTAAATCGTAATATGTTTAAAATAAAATTAATAACACAATACAAATAGATTGGTTCTTTCAACTTATGATCCATGAATATAAATTATTGTTAGAAAAAAAAATTAAAAAGGATCCAAAACATAAAACAATTCAACATAAGTAGAACATAAAATACATAATCTCGTAGATAACATACTATTAAAAAGTGGCGAATATGAAAATCATAAGCATTATATAATATATATATATATATATGTGTGTGTGTGTGTGTGTGTGTGTGTGTGTGCGTGTGTGTTATGCTCATTTAACATGCAAACTATAAAGTAGCAGGAGATTATCGTGGTTCGATTTGAGTTTTCTTAACTATTGTTTTGGTTTAGGGACAAGTTTAAATTTTACTAGAAAAACTAAGATCTCGGGTGATATCTCGGTATTTCGTCTCGGTCAATGTATTATTTGATATTGCAATATCTCGGACGATATACTTGAAACAAGATTTACAGTGAGATTTGTTGTTTCGTTTCAGGAGGAGCCCAAAACGAGATCTCGAAGGAGATCTTGGGCGATTTTTTCGAAATTTGAAACAAGGCACCTAATCAGTCCTAACCAAACCATTCAAAACATATACACTAAATCAATCATAACTAATAATTTAGACATTTTAATGATAATAGTAGTAATTAGCATGTAATAGGGTGTAATAAACAATCAATGGGCTATTAGGGACAGCTATACTAAGTAATTAAGCATAATTTAGGAAATTTAAGATAATTAGTGTTTTTGAAATACTTGATTTTGAGAGGCATGGAGGGAATAGAGAGGCAGCGCGCATGGATTAGTGGTTTCAGAGGTGTTTTGTAGGGTGAACGAGGGTTGACAACGTTTGGGGAGGAGGAGCAAAATGGGTTTTTTGCGGTTTACGGTGGCTGGAAGAAGTGAAAATACTCTCGGGTTAGAAGATAAGTATACCGACGATTTCCAATGGCTACCAATGGCTGTAAATGACTCCACTATAGATGGCTTTCAATGACTTAATATGCTTATCTAATTAAAATAACAAGAACACCATGGAAACGACGAGCTGTATAGCGTTGTAGCTATATATTGTTCTCCTTGTAGTGATATTAACAAAAATGATTAAAAAAACTCAAATACACACACATACATATTTTTTGTATAAGTTACGGAACATAAATTACTCACAAATAATAATAATTTTAATTAATATTTTACATATTTCACACCAAAATTTATCATATATTGCATACCAAAATTTTCATTTTAACATTAAATAGTAAATACTATTTTAAATATTATTGTCATGTACAACGAACGGGTTTTACACTAACTTACAAGTGTTACCAAATCTTAATATCACTTTAAAAATATGATCTAACAAACACAACATGGAAATTAAGACATAACTAAATATTTATGTGGTTCGTTTCTTTTAAATGTGTTAACCATACACAATTTCATGTGTGAATCATGTGTCATCATCACGAGTAAAGCGCATGCTACAATGCCCATTTTCATAATTACCTTACCCAAGTTATTCATGCCAACTTATGCATTTATGCTGGTATGTTACCTTCTTTCATTATGTGATTGCTTGCTCTTGGAGATCACACAATTCATGCCACATGAACCCATGCACACACACATAGAGGTCCAACCCTAGCTAACCTCCTTCCACTACAACATCATACACCTACCACGGTCGCTTACTTTGAACAACCCTCATGCCATCAATACATCCATCCTCCCTCGTCCGTCCGCTCTAGCCACTGCCGTGCTTTTACTATTTTTTTATCACATCTTTTTTTGTTTACTTCCTATGCATCAACTATACCGTTCAACTTTAATGTTGACCACTGTCAAAGTTGCCATATACCTTTCCTCCGATACCACAAGTTATGACTTCCTTCTAGCCATGCAAGATGCAATGGCAGTGGAAAAACATTAAATCACCATATTTACTCTCCAAACTTTTCAATTCCATCGACCACCATCTTGATCTATGCCTCAGACCATCTAAGTCTCCAAACTACCGATATCGATATAATATGTATTGTTTGACTGAGAAAGAATAGGAGGAGGAGAGGTAGGATGTAGGTTTCGCAAAGAGGAAGAAGCTAACGTAAACAGACAATGAAAATGCGTGGATATGGTAAAAGGATGGAATATTTATTATTGTGAAAATTTTGTTAATTTGAGCGGAAGCATATTTGATTAGGATCTAGTATTGTTTATTTAGATACCAACGAATCTCAACACAAAGGAAAAGGAATCAATTATGCAGCCTCACAGAAACAATAGCAGAAATAAGAGACACAAAAGATTTAACGTGGTTCAGATATGAATATCCTACGTCCACGGTGGCCCAACAACTTCTTTTATTCTTTCTTCAGTACAAGAGGGAGTACAATAAGAGAATAATATAAACACTCAATATATTTCTCAGCCTATAATTCATATAAAAATAGGGATCTTATTGTGGATATAAAGAAGAGAGCACTATAGGCTTGTTGTTTAAAAAAGATGAGCAAGTCTCTTTATTTATAAGAATAAAGATGAAGCCTTTCCTGAAGAAAAGCATGAGAAGTTTTCAGATTTCCTTGATTGCAAATCTTGCATATTTGTGATTATATCCCCGTATAAATATATTTGACTAATTTGAATCAAATGATATACCTTCTCATTCCATACATATTTGTTGCCTCATATACAAAGATTCGATTGATTAATCAAATCAAATATCTCTTCCATATCTTTCCAATTTATTGCCCATAATTAATTGATTACAAGAATCAATTAAAGTCTTCTCCATAATTAGCATAGATTTAAATCGTCCAATTTTAACACTCCACCTTGATTTAAATATATTCATCAATCAACAAAATTAGTTGTTGGGTCAGCGGCAAATGGCGCTCAAGTAGCAGGAAGCAAACTGATCAAGTTTGAGCATTGCTCAAACTTGTCTTTTGGAAGTGACTTTGTCATCATATTTGAAGGATTATCCAAAGTATTCACCTTCACCAGTTGGATCTTGTTTCGTTCTTCTTTAAGCATAAGAAAGAAACCTCTAATATCAATGTGCTTCGTCCGTGAACTATAAGCTTGATTCTCTACAAGATGAATCACAATCTGACTACTTGAAAATAGCTCTATTGTCCGCTGCGCCATTGAAAGATCATCCAACAACTGAAGTAAGTATAATCCTTCCTTTGTTGCTTCCACAATCGATATCAACTCTACTTCGGTAGTCGACAAAGCTACGATAGATTGCAGCTTTGATCTCCATGAAATCGAGCCTATGCCAAGTGTAAAAACATAGCCTGACACTAACTTCCTAGCATCTCTATCCCTGACATAATCAGAATCACAGTATCCTCTAAGAAAGATGTCACCAACTACTCCACCATATAACAAGCCCACCGAAGAAGTGCCTCGAAGATATCTGATAATTCACTTCACTGCTTACCAATGTTCTTTGCTTGGGTTAGACATATATCGACTCACAACACCCACTGCATGGGCCAAACCTGGTCTTATGTACATCATCTCATACATAAGACTACCAACGACATTAGAATAAGGTATATTAGCTATATACCTCTTATCTTCTTCTGATATAGGAGATTGGTCTTTTGACAACTTAAAGTGAGAGCATAATGGAGTGCTAACCGGTTTGGCTTTCTCCATTCCAAATCGAGCGAGGACTTTCTCAATCTATTGCGCCTGGGTGAGCCTTAACTCTCTCCGCTTCATATCCCTGCTTATCTTCATACCCAATATTCCTTATGCCTTTTCCAAATCCTTCATGTCAAACTCTCTACTGAGCTCTGCTTTCAACTCCTTAATTCTGACCATACTCCGAGATACAATCAACATATAACAACAAATAAATTATATCATCATCACATCTCCTAAAATAAACACACTGGTCCTTGAAACTTCTGGAGTATCCCTGTGGAAGCATAAACTTATTAAACTTATTATACCATAGCCTAGAAGATTGCTTCAATCCATATAGAGATTTGTTGAGTTTGCAAACATAATCTGGTCTATTACTATCAATGAACCCTTCCGGCTACTTTAAATAAATTTCATCATCCGGATCACCATGAAAGAATGCAGTTTTGACATCTAGTTGCTCTAATTCCATATCATAATGAGCAACTAATGCCAAGAGAATACGAATAGAAGTATGCCTAACAACTAGAGCAAAGATGTCATGATACTCTACCCCCTTTTTTTGAACATGCCCCCTTGATACTAGTCTTGCTTTATATCTGAGATTTACATTGTCGCCATCTTTCACTCTATAGATCCACTTACATCCAATAGCTCTTTTGTCGGTATGAAGTGACACCGAATCCCAAGTGCGGTTTTTCTGTAAAGATTCGATCTCCTCTTCCATAACAACTAACCAACTGGGATTGTAAATTGATGCAATAACATCTCTATAATCTCTGTGGGCTCATCATGGACAACATTTAATGCGTATGTTGCCATATCATTAAAGTCAATGTCATTGATGCTCAAACCAACAAATTCATCAAGCCATCTAGGCTTTCTTCTTTCTCTAACAGGCCTAGTCTCTGTATGGGCTCCACCTTGAGTTTGATCTTCTATGCCAATATCTGTACTATCCTCATCAACCACGGTGTCATCGGAAACACCATTTGAACCTCTATGGAAAGAATCAATAAATGACTTTCTTTGTGTTTAGTATTCTTCACATGTCCTCTCATTGTCATATGATGAGGAAGGATCCACCTTCAACATAGCCTTCTCATTAAAAGTTACATGCCTTCTTATAATAAGTTTCTTGTTAATAGGACATCACAACCTATATCCTTTCACTCGTCTTTTATAACCTAGAAAGATACACATGCGAGCTCTAGGTTCCAGCTTTCCTTGACTCTCATGAACATAAGTTGGACAACCAAACACCTTGAGGAATGAATAGCTAACAGGCTCTCCTTTCCATACTTCTTCAGGGATCTTCATGTCTATGGCAGTAGAAGGTGTGCGGTTGATGAGGAAAGCCGCCATAGATAAAGCTTCTACCCAAAATCTCTTCTTCAACTTAGCAGTCAATCCAAGGCATCTAGTTCTCTCCAGTAATGTCTGGTTCATCCTTTCTGCAACTTCATTGGACTGGGGGTCGCCTGGTGTGGTGTAATGCCTCTTAATTCCTTTAGATTCACAATAATCGATGAATTCTCGTGATACGACACTTTTGGACTTTAGAAAGTATACCCAAACTTCAAGAGAGAAATCGTCTATAAATGAAACAAAATACCTGGCTCCACCCAAGGATAGGCAAGGGGAAGGTCCCCAAACATCTGTGTGAACATAATCCAAAATAGCTTTTGCCTTATGCTCACCAACACCAAAAGAAATCTTCGTCTTCTTACCAAGAACACATTCTTCACAAAAACCAAGCTTTGAATGCCGAACTCCGTCAATCAAACCTCACTTTCTTAGCTCGTCCATGTTGCGCTCGCCAATGTGGCCCATCCGCAAATGCCATAAACTGTAAGAATCTGAATCGACTGGAGCTGATTAACCAACTACAGTAGTGCCCTTTAGTAAATAAAGATTTCTTGCCCTCATCCTTTCATAACAATCATGGAACCCTTAGATATTTTCATCTTCTCTTCTTCAACTACAATCTTTAGTCCAAGTCTACTCAACGCCCCAACAGAAATCAAGCTCCTCCTTAAATCAGGTACATGCCTAACATCAGTAATGGTTCGAATAACACCGTCAAGCAACTTGATCTTTACACTACCAATACCAACCATACGGCAAGAAGCATCATTGCCCATCAGAACTTCTCCTCCATCAATCTCACGATAAGCAAAAATAATAATTCCATTAGGTGTCATATGACAGGATGCGCCAGAATCAATCAACCATAGGGTGCTCTTCCTAGAAGAGCAAGAAGCTGTAAACACATCAGTCTCACTCTATGTATCTAATTTCTCCGCTATAGAGGCTAAAGCTTGCTTTGGGTCTTTTCTTCTTCCTTCAAGCTTGGTACATTGTGTAAAAATTTCCTGAGCTTCTTACAATAATGGCAAGTCAATTTCATAGGCCTCTAGACTGAGACCTCAAAGAATTCTGTCCTTCATTTTTCTTCGACTTGCTTTGACTTCTACCTCTCTGAACAGATAAGCCTCCTGTATCGCTATCAATGCTGGTACTCGCCAATCTACCTCTTAACACTTCATTATGAAGGTCAGCCTTTACATTAAAAAGGCTAATTTTATTGCGACCGTAAATCATGGAATTGACTAAAGTAGTATATTCCTTAGGCAAGGAACATAGGAGGATCACAGCTTGAGCCTCATCAGTAATATCAACATCTGCCGCCTTCAGGTTCATAACTAAGTGGTCAAGGCATATACAAGTTTCATAAGATCGACTCCAGGCTTCATCTTGAATAAATAAAGTTATTGTTGTATAATAATCCGATTTATGAGAGACTTATCTTGATATGCATCTGATAATGCATCTCATAGTTCCTTCGCCGTCTTCTTCTGAGAAAATTCTCTAAGAACTTCATCTGAAAGACTCAACTGAATTGTTGTGAGAGCTTCATCTTCCATCTCTTCCAAATCAGCTGCATCCATATCTTTCAATTTCTCAGGTGCAGAAACAACTTTATAAGTCTTCTTCTTCTTCAATACAGCCTCCATCTTCATCTTCCAAATACCAAAATTTCCCTTTCCATCAAAACGAGTTACTCCGTAATTGACAACAGATCTACCAATAGACTTACTAGAAGTATCCACTGATATCTAAATAGGAACAATAACACTAGCTCTGATACCAAACTGTTGTGAAAATTTTGTTAATTTAAGCGGAAGCGTATTTGATCAGGATCTAGTATTGTTTATTTAGATACCAATGAATGTCAACACAAAAGAACATGAATTAATTATGCATCCTCACAGAAACAATAGAAGAAATAAGAGACATAGAAGATTTAACGTGGTTCGGATATGAACATCCTACGTCCACGGAGACCCAACAACTACTTTTATTCTTTCTTCAAAACAAGAGGGAGTACAATAAGAGAAGAATCCAAACACTCAATATATTTCTCACCTTATAAGTTATACAGAAATAGGGATCTTACTGAGGATATAAAGAAGAGAGCACTATAGGCTTGTTGTTTAAAAAATATGAGCAAGCCTCTCTATTTATAAGAATAAAGATGAAGCCTTTCCTGAAGATAAACATGGGAAGTTTCCAGATTTCCTTGATTGCAAATCTTGCATATTTGTGATTATTTCCCCGTATAAATATATTTGATTGATTTGAATCAAATGATATACCTTCTCATTCAATCCAAATTTGTTGCCTTATATACAAAGATTTGATTGATTAATCAAATCAAATATCTCTCCCATATCTTTCTGATTTATTGCCTATAATTAATTGAATACAAGAATCAATTAAAGTCTTCTCCAAAGTTGGCAAAAATTTAAATTGTCCAATTTTAACATTTATAGGGTAGGGTACCAAAGTCGTCTTTTTCTTTTATTTTTCATATTTCAATGCATGTTTTATGGTTATATGGCTTCTACAGATGTCAAGTTGTGACAATTCTTTGACTACAGGACTTATTGGTTTTCAAGTTCTAATGACACATGTTCTAATCATGAAGGTTTTTGGTTGCGTGGCTTACACATTTTTTCTAGACCTAGGGACATTTTTCATTAATCCAACTTCTCATGTGCATTTCACGTATATCAATATAATATGTATAACTATCAAAATTGGTGGAAATTAAATAAAAGGATAAAATCATGTGATGAAATTACTAAGGCTCAAAATGTCTATGCTTAATATTGCTACGTGTTACAGAGTCATATCGCCCAATAAAAGCTTAAAACTAATATTTTAGGATCATTCAATATATATGTATATATATATATATATATATATATATATATATATATAGAGAGAGAGAGAGAGAGAGAGAGAGATTGTTACACTTCTTTTCATACCATAAAGTGTCTTTTATTTGAGTGAAAATCTATTTAGACACTAAATGGTGACATAAATTTGTATACAATGAAACTCAACCATTAAATCTCCCCATGAACTCCACCTTCCATATAAAAACAAACAATTCCCATTGTTCATAATTTATATGTCTAATTTTGTGTTTAATTTTGCATCCCAATAGCTGCTTTCTTTATTTTAAATTGGTAACTATCCAACAGCCAGGTGGTATTTTCAATAAAGGAAAACATCATCTGCTAAAATATTCATCAACAGAAAGCATAGGAGTGGTTATTTTGGTAGCAGATTGATTTATATTCTCAATTGGTGTTTCATGAACTACTTCCTCAATTGCCGGGAACTGATGATTTTCTTTGATGAAAACTTAAAATTTTCAGATAGCAAGTCATTAGGAATCATATGATGATAGTATAATGAATCAAATGTTGAATTCATAGGTTGAATGACCAATCTTCTAATGTAAAAAATATTAATCTGATTTTTCATCATAAGCCAACACCTTAAAGTCCGAAAGTTATTTCCAAAAGAAGTAGTACGAAAGCATAATTCAGCTGAAGTGAAGTTGTAAAACCAAAAGTAGCAAGGAAGAATAGTGAAGAACACAGATAAACTATAGTGTTTGGGGGGGGGGGGGAATCCCCATGTTTATTGTAGCTAAAAAAAAAATTTTGTTTTTTGTTTTTGGTAGTCAAACGAGTTATAAATACTTATTCAAGGTCTAATTGCCTATCTTTCATTAATAACTTCCTATAAGAGCTTAATTATATGAGATTATGATGGTGACATTAATGTGTCATCATGCTTTTGGGTTTTGGATCCTTTTACTGTATGTGTAATCTAAGTAGTGAATATTGGAATCGACTACGTATCAGTCAAATGCTGACATGAGATATTTTAAAATATCATGATAATATCGATAGAATATCGGACATGTATAGACCAAGTTATAAATGACATAGTATTATGTCATAGTATTATGTTAATGTTAAATATTCAAATAATCGGATAATCAAAATTACTATTAAATATTGGTTACATGTAGTTTATGGACCATAATCCGTTTACTGAGATGCTTTGTTCTATACAAGTCATAATATAGGCTCATAAAAACCGATAAACTCGTAAAATATACATCTTTTGTATTTTCTTCATTTTTATTAATGTGCACCGTTTCTTTAGTCATATAAACATATGTATTATTGTCCCAAACTTTTTTTTATTTATAATTTCATTGTTTTCATTTTTCATTTGATTTATTGAATGGTAATGTTGAATTGATACCAATTACTGATTTAGAACATTCCTTACAAATTAAATATGCTAAATATACAACTTTACTGCTCTTCAACTATTAGTTTTGGGCGCATGCATGATAATAACTAATAAAAGAATTTTTTTTAAGCTAAATTACCAATTAAAATAATGAAAAAGAGTAGTACCTCTTTTATGATCTTGTCATTAGTGATAAAGTCTTCAAGGAAATAAAACATATAAAATAACGGAATAAGTACAGTTTTCTTTATTAAAGCACTAATGAAGAATCCTAAAGATGTATGGTTAATATGAAAGGAATTAGTACATTTTGGTTTCTTATATGGTCTGCAAATCGTCATTTTCCATATATAACAAAATTATTAGGAACACAAAGATATTTATTTGTAAAGATATTTTTTCAACATGTAAAATAATGAATGATGTTCTTAAAATATATCAGGTATTTTACACCAAATAATAGAGCAATATATAGGAAAAATTGAAAGATATATCGATAAGGATATTTTATGTGACATTTTCAAAAGAAATACCAACTTATGGACAATGTGATTTATTGACTATAATAACGATATTATCCTATATTAATGCATATCTTGTATTTAAACGATTTGTAGCTTTATCATAAGTTCAAAGCGCCCTCTTATAATGTTGACCTAGCTTGCTTATGGGGATAGGATTTGGACAGATGTCGTTATCTGGCTTCTTACAGATTGGCGTGGATTGCTCATGTCATTTCTATATATAGCTTTGGGTGTTATACCCATATTCCAGTGCTATCTTAATAGTTGATGTACATGGAGTCTATCGTAGCCGTTGACCTTGGTTTCACATTGAATGACCTTAAACTTTGGGTTGAGATAGCTTGAGTCTTATATTAGTTAAGTTAGGGGCTCTAGGCATGTATACTTTATTATGTCTTTTTAAAGCTACTTTTTTAGGTAGTGACCGTACGAAGATCTCAAAATTTTAGCTGAGAGAAATTTTAGCCTAGAAATTAGAGCATGCCCATATGCTTTTAGTCTTCCGATTGAAGGTTCTTCTTTAGGCCCATGATTTAAGTTTGAGATTAGATGAATAACCGTTGTATTTGGTACGAGTAACACAACGAGACCTCGGTTTGAATCTTTTTTACAAGCTTTTAGTTTGTAGACTTTTATCCTTTGGTGATTTGCTTAGCACTTAATCCTTATGGAAGACTACATACATACGTAAGATATAATTAAAATTATAACCATATAAGTGTAGGTAAGTCACTATTCCATTATCTCGATACATTTAAATCTAATATATAAAAGTTATGATTTTCAATATCCATTTTTAGATACCATTGTTATTCGAAAACTTGTTAAAATAATGATTAAACGGTGAAAATAATTCTTAAATCCAACTTCCCTCCAAATAATTCAAAAGCCCAAGTTGAGTAGATAATACAAGATTTTCAAAGCTCTTCCCAACTGAGCTATTCCCTATTATTTTTTTGCTTTTCAAAATTAATATTTCCCCCGTAAAGATACATAAAAAATTGAATTTCATGTTCAAAAGTGAACAGATGGTCCTTTTTTGGTTGGATGAAAATTTACATAATGCGTCTGTTTGTCTAACTTAATAGAGATAATAACAACTTTCTTATGAAATTATTACATTCTAAAGACCTTTAGTAAATGTAGATGTAATGTTAATGACCTTTCTTTATAATATTACATTTTAAAAAAGGAAACTAATTTAAAGGAGAAAATTGATAGCAATTTTAGTTTGAATGACATCGATTTTAAATTTTGGTCGGAATGACAGTGAATATATTGTAGCATCGATGAAACATATTGTCATATAACACCTGCCTTTAATGCTATGTTAATACGTTAATATAACATCCATTTTCTTTTACACTAAACTATAAAACTTAAGCAAGAGTTATCTACTTCCTTTAATAGTGTGATCGAAGGTAGCATTATTCTTCTATTTCCGTTTTAGCTATCCTATGTGTTCATTATATCTTAACTATTGATTTCTGTATTATCACCATTCTTTTAATAATGATCCAGCACATTAATAAAATAATTAAGATGTATGAATGTTTAGTGAGAAATGAGAAAAATACAAAGGCTACCCGCCTTCTTTTCGAGTTTTGAAAAATTGAATGTAACCGAATTAATCAAGGATCTTAACACCCACCAATCACACCGCTCTCACCCACAAACCCTACACCACCAAACCACTTCCTCCACACATCTACACCCACCAATAAAAATTTACACTAATCTGTATGCCTTTTTTCTATCTGATTCCCTACCTAAAAACCCTAACTTCACTTTCTCCTTTCTTTTATAATCGTACCTTTTGTTTTAATGTCTTGAAGAATGCCAACACTTTCATTTCATATACTTTCCACCTCATTATTAAACACTAACGAATTTGAACACACCACAATCTGTAGTGTTTGCTTATAGCCAACAAATAGAAATATATACTATAATTAATAATTGTTACACAAAACATTTCAAAAAACAAAAAAAAATCAGTCGAGTAGATTTCAAAGAAAAATCTATGATTTTCTAAAAAAAGGCCAGAACAGCTACGAAAACCACACTGGTATATATGACACACTGATATATAGGAAATTTTGTTACAGAAATCCGTTCAAATTCAAATCGTACTTTTCAAATTCCAAAATTAAAACCACTTCACGATTTTCTATCTCAATCACTTCACAACTATTAATACCACACTGATACGCGCGCACACACATATACATACATACATACATACATACATATTTATATATAATTTGGTTATGGAAATCCATTCAAATTCAAATCATACTTTTCAAATTCAAATATTAAAATCACTTCACAATTTTCTGTTGCAACCAGCATTAAACGTCTATGAACTTCCATCTTCGAAAAACTACAATAGAGTTTATATGAAAATCAACCTTCAACTTAATGAGATTAGAACAACATATATATCTTGCATGTTTGGATTTTAGCTAGAGAATATGCAAAACGAGACGACTATTTTTACATTTAGTTTTGCATAATCAGTCAAAATCGGTTTTTAGAGTACTTTCCACCAGGTAGATTTACTCAACATTTAAGTGGATTTGAGATAATATTTATGTGTGATAATGTTAATGTGTGTTTAAAGAACCTTAATTAAATATAGATTTCCCAAGGTTGTTACATTCTAGTTATTAAGTAGTCTAAGAAACTACAAGTATTTGAAGGGTAGCTTCCAACAAAAGCGCATGTTCCTTCAATAAGCCACTTGTGTTACTGAAAAAAATATCCCACATTTTTTGCTGCGTTTTCTACTAAAACAAATTTAATGGCGGCGACCGAGGATCATCGTAATGATACCGACGATCGGTCCAATGATCAGCCGAAAAAAGCTAATAATGATGCGAATAATGTAACGGATTTATTTTCCAAATTTAGACTGAATCCTTTCGCGAAAGAATTTATTCCCAGTTCAAGATCGAGTAAGAAGCTGTCGGCTGATGCACCGCTTTATGAAGCAAAATTAAATAAGTCTCAGGATAATTTGGATAATGCTGTTTTTGTAAAGGGTTTTGATGATGTGCCAATTGGTATTGCTGCTGATCAACAGCCTCGCACTAACAAAGTACGGATTTATATCACTATTTCATAGATGACTATTTTATTTCGATATGATTTAGTGTTTGAGCAGAACATCGTGTTTCATATATTATTGATGCGCCTGTAATATACAGGAATTGAACAATTCTTAGCTACCCCGATTTTTATTTGTCAAAAAAATGTCGATTATTCTTTGCACAGTTACTCCACCATCTGTAGTTTCTTTATTAAAACTAAAAAAAAAAACAATTTTTTTTTTTTTTTTTTAATTCAAGCGTACATCTAGATGAAACGCTTACTTTTGCTTCCAATATGGAATAGTTGTGCGTCGAATCCCTATATCCAGTGCAACATGATATTTTGATCCTCTTTTTCAAAAGTTGTTCCCTTTAAGTTTGATTTTGCAACTGCAGTTGCCTGATATAACACTGTTGTTTAACTGTGGTTGTTGTTAATATATTTAGAATAACGGTTCTAATCATGGGAGAAGAAGGTATAATGACAAAGTTGTAAAGGCTCAAAAGGACGAATGCATTAGACGGACTGTTTATGTCTCAGAGATAGATCCACAAGTGAGAACTTCAACTTTGAAATCACTCTATTGTTTACATAACAACTAAGTAATACAGACCAACTGCTGTTCAGTTTTAAGAATTGTATCATAGATTCATGTTGTTTACTAATGTAAGCCTTTTGTTTGGTAATTTGTTGCTTATTAGGTAACTGAAGAGGCTCTTACTGATGTATTCAAAACGTGCGGCCCAGTAAGTTTTTTAACTTAAGGTCGAAAAAAAATTGTACAAAACTAATCATGGAAGGTTTTGGCATTCAGACTTTTCTGTATGAAATTCTCATTGATGATGAGAATTGATCACATTTTGGTATTTCTATATGACATTTAGACAATTTTATAGATCAAATTCATATTTTGAAATGCTTACTGGAAGAATCAATGTTTATTGATTTTATAATATCATTTTCCTTGTTATATTCATAAACTACTTGGCTTAAATCCATTAGAAAATATTTTATTCATGTGTATATTTGAACATTTGGCTAAATGCATGTATGTTGCTAATATACAAAATGATGATGCATTTCTAAATACTAATACGTTTGTATACTCTAGATCTTTTTTAGTATCATGAATTTTAGTGTGTTTTCGCCACAAAAATAATAATACATTTGTATACTCTAGATTTTATTTTTTAACCTAACTATGGCCGTTAAATTGAGGAGATCACCCGTCTAGATTCATAGTTTCTGGTTATGCTTTCAGAGAGAATTGGAGGAAGAACACAAAGTCCACGGATGAAAATATTACCTCTTTTGGAGCGTGCTGTTTTGGAAATTAAGGATAGACTTGTTGGGCTTCGTATATAATGTTCTTTGAATAATTATGGATACAACCTTGAGTTTGTTTTTCCATTGAACTTGCTAAAATATGAACATAGTTAAGTACAAATCCAATTACATCTATATTTCTTAACTTACAAAATATTTGCATGTAAAAAATTTCAAACGGCAACAATATCCGGAATAGAAATTTAAGCAGAACATCAAAAATTCTCAAAACTGAATCGAAACCATAATAAAGAAAAATATCTTTGATTGAAATAGAACCGAGAACCAAAATTTTCAACTGCATTTATGACTGTAAATTGACATCAAGATCATTACTGAAAACAATTTTCGGTTTTTACTTGTTACTAAAAAGTATAAAAAATTATTTAATCTTGTATTTTGTTGGTAAGAAGAATAAAGTATTGCTATTATAATTTTTTAATCAATTTCAGTTCACTATTAAAATCTTATTAAGAAAGAGCATTACTTCAAATTTTCAGAGACAAGCAGATGAAAAGTTGAAATGGAAAGTATAAATATTGAAAAAAGAAAAATATAAAGATTGAAACAAAAAAAGCACAAATTTTATTTGCACCTGGTTTTTTTGGAAACTATTCACGATCTCTACGTAAAAATTACAAAGGAAAGTACCTGCAGAATAAACGATTGTTAGAATACCAAATTCTGTTTTTTAATTTAGTAAGTAGAGTATATGATTGCTGATCTCGAAAATTTAAAGTGAGGCCAGAATCAGAAAAGCAATAATTACTAGCTAGGATGGACAAAATTTTCTATCTTACATAGTAAATTCGGGAATGATATGTCATATAGTTGGTTCACAAGGTTTCACATCTTTATTGTTTAAACATCCTTCTAAGGGCCTGTTGGCGGCATACTACATATTTATTTTTCCATTTTTTGTTCTGTTTTTCTTGTTCAAGATTTTGTTTATGTAAAACCATCTACGTTTTCTGGGTTATTTTCAACCTGTTTACTAAGTGGCGGGCATATGCCTAGCATATTAGTGAACATGAACATAAGGCGTGTTGCAAGTAAGTCTGTCAGCCTGCCTCTCATTTCTAATTTACCATGAGCCTCTGTTACCAGTGAAATCATCTAATATCTTACTTCATACTTCAAAGGTAGCTGACTGCCGTGTTTGTGGTGACCCGAACTCTGTCCTTCGATTTGCATTCATAGAATATACCGATGAGGGTAAAATTGTTTCTATCATCTAATTTTTATGCTTGTACCAGTTCTTCTCATTATTAACCGCAATCACAGTAATATACTTTTTGAACTACTTTGACAGATGGAGCAAACAAAGCCCTTGGTCTCAATGGAACTATGCTCGGCTCCTATCCGGTTAAAGTGTTGCCATCAAAGACTGCTATTTTACCTGTGAATCCTACATTGCTTCCCCAGGTGAGGAAACTGACTCTCTGTGTGTGTGTGTGTGTGTGTGTTTGTGTGTGTGTGTGTGTGTGTGTGTGTGTGTGTGTGTGTGTGTGTGTGTGTGTGATACACGCAAAAGGATTTCTGTTGAATAAATTCTAAATGGTGAAATTTTATTGCAGTCCCCTGAAGAAAGGGAACAGTGTTCAAGGACTATATATTGCACCAATATTGATAGGACGGTAAGCAACAATTTTGCATGAATATTCTGTTGCCTTTTTACTGGTAATTATATGTGCAAAGTGTATTTGTTATAGGTAAAATCAATAGTTTATTAAGGGTCTGTTAAAAACATGACTGCTTTGTTTATTTTTTTTTTATTTTTTTTTCTTTTTTCTTTTTTACAAAAAGGAAACTATATACCAAAAAGGAAAAAAATAGAAACACGACTGCTAGTTGTACACTTTTAATTCTTTGTTTATATTGTTGTCGCTGTTCTTATGGAAATCCAAAATACCCGCGTACAGATTGTCTATGTGATCATTATCAATGTTCTGATTAGTTGTCTATATCGTCTAATGGAATAGTCTCTTTTAAGAATGACAGTCATGGATATTTTTCTATGCATATATTGATAACTTTGTGTATTCTTTTTCTCAGGTAACGCAACTAGAAATGAAAGGATTCTTTGAATATTTTTGTGGCACAGTTAATAAACTTCTCACACTATATTTTTGACTATTATGATAACACCTAAATATGTGTAACATACCATGGTTGGACTTGGCACTTTCTTGTAGGTCAATCGCTTAAGGCTTCTTGGCAATAATGTGCTTCCTACACGCATAGCTTTCGTTGAGTTTGATCAGGTACCCTTCTAACAAATGCAGGAAAACCTTCATAATTTTACTTCATAAAATTATAGTAGATGTAATCATCTTCCTATGTGAAGGAATATATTATAGGATTAAGATGTGAAGTATGGACCTGACGGTCCGATGATACAAGATGGGTATCATTTATCATAATAAGAGTAGTTTCTTAAGTTCACATTTGGTTACAATTTGACTAAGATGTCCAAACTCTAGTGTGGTGTTTGGTTTGAAGACAAGCTGGACTTTTGGTTAGGTATGAAGTACCTTTAACCTTGTTTAATGTAAGAACTAACAACGAAATTGTGCAAGTATTTTCCTTATTATTCTATATGTGTGTAAACAAGAGAGACTAATAGGTTCTCTTGGATATCCCCTTTGCGGCCTCTTTCTCGTCTTTTGGGCCAGATTGTTTTTTGAATGAAATAAAAATTGGTAGATACGATCTATTTGATATTGAGATCGTATATAAAGAAAATTAGGTCTTGTTTTGAAATTGCCAGCTTCCTCTATGACTACCTTTCTCTGTAGCAGTTACATATATGTGTGTGTGTATGATCAAAAGCACCTCAAATAGTGTAGCCTCTCTATAGCCTCTTGATTTCCACAACACATTCTCGTTTCTCTCTCCTCCCACAAATTCTCTTCATCCACTAAACTTATTTAATTGTAAATGTGTGGTTGTGGTTAGGGTGCAAAATGGGTGCCACGAAAGTGGGGTGTATATAACCCCCCTCATATATATATATATATATATATATATATATATATATATATATATATATATGCATGTGTGTGTGTGTGTCGAAATGTTCTATGACTACGCAAGATTCCATCTAATCTTTACTGTTTTTAAAGCTGATAGTTTGAAATTAAGTGAAAATTTGTAGAAATATTCTTAACTAACTTAAAATCATCTCAATAAAATTATGAATAATCCCAACATATTAAAAATAATATTTCAGACCGATGATTAAAATTAATGTTTTAAAGGTTTATATAACATTTTGGACTTGGTAGAAGTTTTGGAATGATCTCTTTTTTTTAACATGATATTTGTAGCGTTAACATCCTGAAAGTTTTATTTAATTTCGAATAATATAGCATTAAAAAGCATATGAGCGTAGAATGTGGTATAGTTAAAGAGGGGTGTAACGAATTTTCACCCATATAGCGGAATGTTCAAGTACATCTCTCTGATAAATACCATCTAAACCTCTGCGAGATAGAAGATCCAAAATCGATTGAAAATCTAAAATAAAAATACAACGCAGGATCGTCACCACAAAATTCTGGATAATTTGAATCATCCAAACATATTATAAAAATTATTTCAACTTGTTTATAAAATAAATATTTAAATGTTGATATCAAGTTTATTTTTTGAATGCGTTGGAAGTTTAGACCTGATGTTCATTTTAGATTAAACATTCTCAATGCTGTAGTTGATTTCAAATAATGTTGCACTAAAAAATATGTGTGTAGAATGTGGTGTGGCGAAAGAAGAGTACGATGGATCTTTACCTATAACGGGAAATATTCCAATCAATACACCCCTTTCTGCTGCATTCCATTTGAACCCCTATGATTTCTGGTAGCAGTCAATTCAAAGTCGAACTAAAAATTGTAAATATGTTCATGCATGCATGACTCGATATTATCTCCGCAAAATTTTGGATAACATGGATAATCCTAGCATATAAAAAAAAGGATATTTCAAAATTCATGGTTAAAACACATGTTTTAAATGTTGATATCAACTTAACAATTGAACATATTAGAAGTTTTGAATGATCGTACCTTTTGTGGTTATGATGTTCGTAGTGCATGTTGAACATCCCCAATGTTATATCTGATTTCAAATCATGTTGTACCAAAATTCGTGTGGGATGATTTTGAGTTTTGATCGTGGATTACACTATCAAATGGTTATTCTAACTGAATCAATACTTGAATATTAACATATTGCATTGTGCCTAAAAAGAGTTTACTCTTATTCTTCACATACTATGTACACTAATAATTTGCCTCATTGAAAGCTTCAAATCATGAATTTGCTCATGATATGCATGCAACTGTCAAAGAACATGCAGTTAATAACAGCACAGGTATGACAGATTCCCCACTCATCACAGTTGAAGAATGTGATACCTCCTTTCCATTTTTCTTATTTTCGGACAGCTACTTTTTTATTTGTCGTATTTTTCCAAACAATGAAAGTATTATTTCTTCCATTAGTCTATCTCTTATGTAGCTTTTCAAACTTGGAATGCCCTTTACAATTATGGTTACATCTTACTCTATATTTCCTGCCACTCTTACTCAAATGAAGAGATCAAGGCTATTATCTTCATGATGATCGGTATTCAACTTCATTAGACCATGCAACTTCTGATTAGAAAAAAGGCTTTGACATCAATAAGAATAAAAGAAGGTCAACTTTGAATTATAGCATCCCTGAATATGCATATCCTCTTAATCTTCATCAGCTCTCAATCCTATAGCCATCATCTTTATAAGAAGTCCTTCCAATTTATCCAAATGAGAATACAAAGGAAATATTTCCTCTTTGTGGTGAATAATATCTTTATTAAAATAAAATGGTTCTATTGTGATTTCATCAATAATAATCTTAATTAAAGTTTGTCTCTTGAAATCTTATTTATTGTATGGCGATAAATGGTGAAAATTGTTCTCTCTTATTGCAAGGTAAAATTAGCACCCACTTATTGTCCAGTCTCTGATTTCAAGATATTTTCAGATATCATATGTAAAAGACACCCTTGGTTTCTACGGGAAGGAGATCGGTTATCTAGAAGTTCATAGTTAATGAACCATTAACCATAATAGTATCCAGATCACACTAGACATAGCTGCCACATCGACTCTAGTTTAATCTATGTCACAGATGCATGTGGTCCAGTGATTTTCAGAAAGAAATTATGAATGTATTTTATTTATATGGTGGATCAATAAAAAGTTGTACTCCATTCTAGCCTCCAAATTGAGTTACATCAGATTTTGACATTCTTATCAAAAGACTTGTGCTACCACATGTGTTACAATTAATTAATGCAAATATTTATCTTCAAAATAGAACTCATATTGCCAAAACATTGAGATGCCCAAACAAAGAAAATGCAAGGGTCGGCAATGGGATCATACAAAACCTTTCATGAAAATATTTCAAATGTGGATTTTGGTAATTGCTCATTTTAATTTTCACATGGGATACCTTCTATTAGGTAAGACATCAAAAGAAATGATTTTATCTTAGGTGTGCATTACTATTTGACACTTCAAATTCTGAAGTATATCTGGAAGCTGTCTAAGCGTGACTTATGTGTTAAAATTGAACCTTTACGGCATCTTTTTAATTCTAATCTTAAAATAATAATAAAATATACTGTGGATTTAACTTTGTTTCTGGAGTATAGAAACAAAACGCGCACTTGTAGGCTAGTACCCATAAAACTAATTTATGTAGCTTGCAGCCATATCATGTCTCTGTGGATCACTTACCTTAGATAGCTAACAAAGTTAGTAACTGCGCATATAGTAATACAATTCAAATCAGTGAAAACTATGTAGATTGTAGTTATAGAAATGAAAAGAATCAGTGAATGAATAAATTTCTTGACATACATATATTTGGATCATAACCTTTAAAAAAAAGTTGAAATTCCTATCTGCCAGGGGTTCCTTTTAACTATCACATATGAATGAATTACTTGGAAGTTATAACCAAAGTTCTATTTTACAATTGTATATTTCTACATAGCCATAAAAACGAGATTCTCAAGAAAGAGCCTTTATTTTCAACCAAAAACCACACGATATCATGATGAAATGTTTATGTACAAGAAATATAAAGTAATTTTCAAATTTGGAAGGAGGAGAAGTTAGGCTGATTTGGTAAACAAAATTTTCTTACACATTGAATATCCCAAAAAAGACAACTGTGTATATTTGTGCTTTTCTTCAAAGCAAAAGATAAATAGCTTCAAACAGCGTAAAAAACATGTAATTTTGGTGGAGGTCGCAAACTGAAATCTTAGGCGGGATCTTCACTTTCTTATATCTCGATGGAGATGAATTTGAATATTTTAGCGAAAGTTAATGTTTACTTTGCACAAGCATCAATGAAACCACGGTAAAGATAGTCGAGCTTTAAACACAAGGGCCAAAGTGTGTGATGCGGGTTTGGTGTATATTTTTTGAATGAGTTCGCTAACAACATTTAGTTCATCTAAGCATAACACACAAGTAAAAATGTTGATGAATGCAAACAAACATTCAACTACACTATATAAAATGCTCATCACATATTAATTAAGTTCATACTATTGTTTGTACCATGCCACAAGTTTCAATACGTTTATGGTTTATATGCATCATGGATATTATAATCAGGCATCATTGACCACAATCAAGCATCATTCAATGAAGAAAAAAAAAAAACTGAGAAAGACATATAACGACCTTTATATTGAAAAGAATAAGAAAATTCAATTCATGAGCCTACAATGTTATGTACCTTGTCCTCGAGTAATTTTCATTGTTAGTACAGAATGGTGTCTTTCTACAAATTACTTGGTACCTTATATATCGTAAATCAACAAATCTATAAAAGAGAAATACATGGTGTCATCTTTTATACGAGATAATTTGCCACATTCAAAACAAAATAACATAGGTTATTACAGACTCCTACGACCATTAGTATGGCGGCAGGGATGAACTCGGGAACTTTGTTAGGGATTTTTTTTAAGGGGGCGGGGGGGGGGGGGGGGTGTTGTTTGGTATAAAGGCTACTTTTAGCTTAGATCCTTACTCCAAAAAGAAAAAGTACACACCAAAATGATGTTTAAAATTCATCTAAATTAGGTGTCTCCATTTGCTTTTAATAAAGTAGTTGTTCGAAATGATGTTTAATTTGGTTTTCTTTGAAATTTGAATGCATTTTAAACATCAATATTGAATCTACTGTACTAAAAAATTGTTACAAATATCTCTAAAAAGTATTGCTTTTGCAGTTCAAGTATTTGTATCCAATATTTTCTGTTCCATGACAATGCATAATAATTCGAAATAGTATGTATACCACTTGCACTGCAAAATGTCTGAGTATTACTTCCAAAATCAACAATATCTCCATGAAAAATATTGCCCGGTAATTATTTTGCAGTGCAATCATTGCACCATTGATTCTCCTGTTTTGAATGGATTTGATATCCTTACATCCAAAGCCACTTCCTCCAACTACAAACAGTTGACTCTGCATCAAATTTATACCTAAAATATATCAATCTTGCATTCTCTAATAGCCTTACAAATACCAGAATTTTGATGGCATATCTCTAACCTCTAATTCGGATCAATATAAGCAGGATTTCAATCAAACCCTAGTACCTGTCAGCTCTCATTGCGTTGCACCCATCAGTGCCTAAGTTGATATCTTTGATCATCATCTGTCAATTTTTCAGTTTTTGATAATTTAAGGAATTCATAATATTGATGTTAAATGGGAGAGTTTTCAGAATCTGTGTGTACATATACCTAGATATAACTGTATGGGTGGTCACTAGGAAGCTGCACCTTTTGTTAATTTGAGAATTATATCAGACTAAGGATGTGTTATAGTTAAGTGAAAAGAATCAGGCCAATGAATTTCTAACCAATACCCGCTTTAGAAAAAAATGATAAACTTACAGTATATAATACTGGGTATCATTTATATGCAGTATAATTAATCATGGAATACAATTGTTAAGAGTGTAATTAATCATCGATTATAATGTTCTTATGTATGCAGGAAATTTCTGCTACCTTAGCTCTGAATTGCAATGGGAAGTTTCTGGGTTCACTTCAAATTAGGTACTGCTGGGGAAAACCATAGTAGTAAAGTATATATACTTTCTAAAATTCTTTTCTCGCTGTGACTCATTTAAGCTTTTCATTGGATGTTAGGGTAAGCCCGTCAAAGACTCCTCTTCGCTCTTTCTCCTCCAGTGCAAGTTTGCAGTGAACTGATTTAACAGAATGCTCTATTTTGATCTGGATGAAACAATCATTTTAAATTATTAACTTGATCAATTCCTATTTATTTATGTATTTCTGAAGTATGTTAGCTGAATATTTTTTTTCTTCTAAAAGTACCTAGTATCTAACTATGTTATAGTTTCTGTTTTTGGACCAACCATATGAGCTGGTGTTGCAATTCTTTCATAAAATATCCTTAACCAGATGCATTAGGGGAAAAAATTCTGGAACGCTGTTTAGGGCATCCAAAATTTTGCTCTAGTTAAGAGATTCTCCAGCAATGAATTATATATTACAAAATGTAATATATACATTTAACAAGTACAGGAAATGTAATTAATTGGTTATATTTTTGATGATTTTGGTTACGTTTTTGTAATCAAACTTGCATTTTGGATGCTTCTTCAACAAGCTTCTAAAGTTAGAACGCTTGTTGAACAGAAGCATAATGTTTTGAGGAATTTGTTCAAAAATTGTGTAAAATAACAATATGATTATTTTAATTTTTAAACATCAAACGTTCGTTTAACAGATGTCTGCTTTCAGAATAATTATTGAAAGTATCAAATTATAAATTATGAGTATGAATTTTGTAATACATATATTCTCCATCGTTGTTGATGATGCTCTAACAATGTAGTATTTATATTTAACAGTTTCTTGTTAGGGTTGCATCCAAATTGGTTTAACCATGCAGTTATTTATTCGTAAATTGTTGATTAGAATCAGTCAGTATTCAAGGATGGATTTTAACTTGGATTTTAAATTATTTGCAAACAAATAATGGCGCAACGGTATGTTACTTGCTTCCTGTTAATGAGGTCGTTGGCTCGATACCTGTTTGCCCTACTCCCATTCAAGGCACAGAGGTGGGTTTCCATAAAACCTATAACTCGACTGGGAACAAAAGCCTCTGCGTTGGGCTAGTCAAAAGGGGAGCCGCTGTGGTGGACAGACGAGTAACCTAGCTGTCTTCGATTTCATCAGGCAGTTTAAAAAAAAAAAAAAAAAAAAAAAAAAAAAAAAACAACTCTATAAAGTATACTATCCGATATTGACTTCTTATAATGTTTGTGAGTATGTTTCTATAGCGCTTTATTGTACGTTATAGCGTTCATTGTAAAATTTCTATAGCCATTGTCAGCGTTTCTTACGTGTTTCTATAGCGTTTATTATGTTATACTATAGCATTTTCAATATCTCTTTCTATAGCATTTTTTATTCAGCGTTTCTGAAACACTATTGCTTATATTATTAATTTATGGATATTTTGTTTTTTCAGCTTTTTACGAATATACATACACATTTAAACATTCTTTATCTACATATAATATAACAAATTTTTGCAAACAAATATATAAATTACGGCATAATATTCATGTATATCACTCAAACAAATTAGTGTTTCATACATACTGTCTTATCAACTTTTCCATGTCCACACATAATATGTCATACATTTTTATGCTAATTACAAGTTACTTACAAAACAGACTAACGATAGAATTAGTCTTGCTTGGCTTCTGAAATTTTCTGCTTAACATGAACAACAGTGGTCCTGTTAATGTCAAATAAACAATCAATGTGTTAGTAGTTGTTATATCACATATAGACAAAGTAAAAAAAACCAAAAAGAAAAAGACAAATGCAACTAAAAATAATAATAACACTCTTATGTAAGGGAATACTGTTATTATGCATTCGAATATGCCGTAACATTCTAAATAAAAATTGAACTATTTGTTTTAACTTATTTCATATCGAGTAGGTTTGCATACATCGTATCAAATCAAAAATTCACAAGACAATTCATCTTTTATATAATAAAAATCTCAGCTAGTAAGATGCTCATCCAAATTAGAAATACTTCTTATCCTAGCTTCTAATATCACATTAATATCTTAATCTCATCCCCCGTTCAACTTACCTACAGCCTCGGTATTTATTCCCAGTTTGGCAATCGTGTTTACTAATTGAACAAATTTATGTCAACAATGAACTAATTATGTAATTGGTGCTAAATGGTTGTTGAGCATGTAAAAGAAAATTGAATCCTTCAAATTATACCGAATTCATGGATAAACTGATTATTCTTTGAGTACATTAATTATTTCCGAGGTGCTGTAAGAAACATAATGCTTTCTTTCTTCCAAATTACCAATATAAAATGCGTAGTGGGACAGTATAGGATCATGTAAGTTCCTTCTTTTTCTTTCTAATCTTAGTAATATACAAAATTTAGGCACCACAACTTTATATTCAAATTGCAAAATACAAATCATACGATGTCATGCTAATATTTATAACCATTTATTTTACCTTAAAAGACGATTTAAAAAAACTAACAACTCCTTGAATGGCATCCACTTATGCAGATTTACTGCAGCAGCAAATAACCTGAAAAGGGCCTGATTCAAGATGGTAAATAATTAGAGTTCATGTTCAGCATATATAAGAAAAGATAAATAATTAGAATTCATGTTTAGCATATATAAGAAAAGTAATCAAGGAAAATGCTCATACCATTCTTTGAAACGGCAACCTTGGCTACAGGTTTATGACTGGAACTCTTTCATACCCAACTTTCTTTCTGAATCTCAATGGAATTAAACAAGCGCCACCATATTCCTGCTGCAAGAACACTAAAACTGCAAACAATGAGCTTCCTAGTGGAGTAATAAAATCCCATATGCTCGAAAAAAATTCTGCATCTTCACTTGCGTAAATGTATGAAAACTTTAAGTAAGGTACACTGTACCGAGCTCTATAAATATTGTATATGTAAGGAAAAACACGAACTGTAGTAGCACCCATATAAAATACAAGAGCAATAGCCTTTTTTTTGCTATCAACTACTAAATTAAATAAAACTTAAGGAGGCAGAAAGCCATGGAAAATTAACCCACGGTAAGATATAACATGTTGAGCACTGGATGTTCTTCTTTGTACAAGCCAAGAAATCAGTGCACCTCCAAAATAAATTAGGAGTGGGAACTTCATCACTTTCATCTCTCTGAACTTAGAATTATCCGTTATTAATTGAAGTAGTCGTAGTTGTAGCAAAAAAGCTACTAGTGTTATAACTTGTACTACAACACCATTCACTTCTTTCCAACATCCACTCCGCAACATAACACTCCTAATACTTCTACTACTAACAAACATTGCCACTAAATTCAGCAGTAGTGGCACGACTTGACCAGTAACCAGAATAACAAGCATAATGATAGAGATTGAAGGCATTGCGTTTTTGAGCTTTTTAGCATTTTTTTTTTTTTTTTTTTTTTTTGCATCATCGTGTTTACTAATTGAACACGTTTTTGGTTTGTTAAGGATAGCAAATGATAGGCATACCTATGAAGTTGATTGTTGAATGTAAACAGTTAAACATATGAAGTCTGATTTCTTTATCTACTTTAGATCCATCGGCTACTGTTATGCCAACCTAATAATCCTATTCAGCTCGATAGGTTACCCAATCATCTTACCCCCACCATTCCGCTTAGTTTCAATTCTTTAATCATCAGGGGATTAACTAGATTAAGATATCAAAATGAAGATGATAATTCGATTCTTAATAGACTTTATATTTCCTTACTTTTAGTGCGCTTATCCTGTTGAATGTTGGAGTTATCCAATTAAGACTTTTCTAATTACCAAATATAAACCACATAAGCAAAGCTAAATATGAACCATGATACCTGGTATGCTCCTCCAAGATGTATTATCACTGCAATATTAGCTATATCAATTAGCCAAAAGGGCTCATAAAATCCAGTAAGAATATTGCCTGGTGCTTTACTTTCGAATGCTGTATGCCCTGAACAGCCAAGTAATACATAGAACAATGTTGTTACTGCAATACTATACATATTTCCTTTCTTCATAGTTTTTTTTTTTGCTGATAGTGGAAACCTTAAAGTTTTCTGAAAGGAAAATCATGACATAAACTAAATCATTTGAAATAAATATATTTGAATAAGATATATCCATATGTCATACTGGTATTGGAGGTAATGCTTATTTATTTTCATACATGAACATAAATACCTTTATTTCCTTATTAGGTTTATCTTCGCAGTAATGACATGAATCGTTTTCGTAGGTGCAAGTGTTAAAATACAGAAATTTTCTTCCTAAATTTTTTACTTGGAGGTTAGTGTTTTATATTTTTCTGAGGAATAATTATACTTTTACCTACCTCCTTGTCAAAATTACTAAGATAATCATTTATTATTAACTTTAGCTTTGTCTGAATACCAAAAGAACCAAACTTTACTTATAAACTCTAAGGAAGCGTGCGAAATACAGAACACATACATCTGGTATATATTAAGTCGACGAGGATCGAACCCTCTATCTTGCATGTGTGACCTTACCCTTTTTTGGTTCTACAATTCTGTTTGCATATATTATTCATTGTTCTCTTTCAGTGAAATAAACTGCTGCTGAGGCATTACACCACATTATACCAATGAACATATGAATTCCGAAGTGGTCTTCAACTTGTTGTAACCATTGTGATTAATCCGATTCAAGACCACTCAAATCGAAATCTAAAGCACAAAGCGCCTAGCGGAAGACTGATCGTTGTTAGACTTGCAAAAACAACCAAACTAATAACTCGAGTCACAAACAATGATCAACCAATCACTAACAATCCAAATCTCAATCACAAGCAAGAAACTAATGACAATAGTATCAAAAATAAATCACACAAGGATTTATAGTGGTTCCACAAACATCTTGTTAGTGTACATTCACTACAACAAAAAACACTTTTCGCAACAGGCCATATCTGTTGCAGCAGACCTATTGCAACAGGCCAGCGCCCGTCTGTATAGCCGAAGTTGCAAAAGGTAGATTCATTTTCGCAACAATTTTTGCCCGTTGCAATAAGATGTTGCAGTATACTTTTTTGCAACTAGCTTTTGTTGTTGCGACAGATACTTTTGCAACAGTATATGCCACTTGCAATAGATTCATAAATCGTTAATTTTTTTTACAGCTTATAGATATTACATATTAAATGTATTTGTTTTAGTAATAATGTATATCACAGAATAAAGTAAACAAATAAATTTTTTATTTTAACAATGTTTTAATAGTACAAACAATCCCAATAAAGTTTCTACAATTTTCATACACCATTCATGTATAACAATTTCTTCTCTCACACAACACATTTTTTCCGAATAGAGTATTTTCTACTCATATTTCTACTCTCATACATATACTATAACAAGAGAGTATATATTATCAGTTCACTAGAACCCATCAGCCTGCATCTGTTCCAGAGTTCCCTCCTGCGAAGACTGAAATTTTTAACACTTAATATAAAACTTGTTGATGTGAAATTACACTTAATCAAACAAGTTGTCCACAATAAGCCCAGCATACTCTATAGGTTGTGCTTTCTTATCTAAAAAATGGACATGTCTGAAGTTGAAATTTCATAGTCAAGTACTTCCGATTGAATACATGAAATATTAAAAAGTCATGAAACCACTTATGTGTAGAATCACATCTTTACAGAGCCAAAATTTAGATACTTACAGCTTTTTATAAAATTGTTCACATGAATCATTGAAAACAAACAGGAAAATGTCTACATGAACGGACCACAAGAGGTGCATTCATACATTTAAACCCAAATACATATTACATACCCTTTTCCCAACACCTTCCAAAACATACAAATGTGCAGACCCATTTCATCAACTATCCCATTAACATGTCCCTTTTGATTAACAAAAACACAACCACATAAATAAATAAAAAATGCATGATTATATTACCTCTGAGTTGGAGATGGAAACACTGAAAACGTAAGCATCATTCTATCTGGATATTCTTCTATGATCTTTGATACTAACCCTGTAGCAAATACCCAAAATATGTGTCTGGCAGACACATGCTTCCCTAGAATTTACTGCAAACTGATTATGCAAAGGACTGTTGTAACCAGATAAATACACTGAGATAGATATAACTATACGGCAAAACATATTTTAATAACATCACAGGGAAACTGGAACATATATACCTCTTAAATGAAACATGAAATGAAATACAAAGAATACAAACACTCATAAACCAATATAAATTCAATTAACTCGGAAAATTCAGGAACTAGTCATACCAGCGGCAGAACCCACTCTCTGAAGAGCACCAGGTTGGTTTCCGTCTGAATAGACTGGATAAGCTGCACCACCATAAGTAATGCGTGGTTTGGTAATAAAGTTCGATGACAGTCTGCGAACTACAGAAATTACCATAGTCCTTTCCTGCAAAAAAGAAAACATATTTACAGGAAATAGCCCTAAATCAAACATTAAAGGAAGGGTTTATAGAAGAACAAGATCACTGTGTAAATTGAATAAAACCCAAGGATTAACTATATATTTGCAGAACTAACTTTGTGATGTGAATAGTGAATACACAATATTTTAGGAAAAATTAGCCTAACCTGAAGCATTGCAGCATCAATGAATGGGTGCATATCTTTGGGCCCAGGGGAAGGTCCTGAGCAAAGTTGAGTTGACATGGCAACCAGCATGAAATTCAGAAGCTCGTGATGAAGGAGGCAAGAGTGAGCACTTGCAATGTAAACAGGATTTTAAATCAGGAGGTGCAAGTCAAATGTACTTACAAATACAATCTTACAAAAAGAAGAAGTGAGGAATGTACTTTACATTTGAGGTACCAATGAAATTAAGCAGAGTCCGCATAACGTAAGTCTCAACCTGTTCTCCTGCATATAGTGAATTTGATAACTTTGTTTTGAAATCAAAAAACAGAAGTAGGTATTTTATACTGCTAATTAATTGAACTGTAAAGCGTGAAGGCTTAATTTTCAAGACAAAAGTACACAACAACAATAATATGAGTAAAGTCCCCATCCCCGATCCTGTTCCGCCACCCAGTGAGTGACACACTTGAAGACCTGCCAAATCAACTAATTATTCAGTATAAGCCATAAAACAAAGCAAATCTAAACGAAATAGAAATAAAACATGTACGTACCTTGGAGACAGTCACAGTTTTCAGCTTCCTTGCGAACAACATCAAGGAACGAATAAATTAAGCAACGGTTTTATATTATTAATGATAGGAATAAATAAATTTCAATGCTATTTGTTCATGAAAAATGCACGATGAATGTGCGTGCGTGTGTGTGTGTGTGAGAGAGAGAGAGAGAAGGGAAGGGAGTTGTGTGTGTCGCTGCAATCATGAACCGTCCTGTAAATTTCAAATAGAAGGTGGGTACGTTAAAAGGGTGAAGAACAAGTTATTCACTATACATGTATAATTTGCTTACTACCGAACTGATCGACATTCAAAATACTTCCTGAACAAATGGTCTTGTCATATTACTGGGTAACCAAATGAATCACTAATTAACCTATAGTTCAAGAACCATAACATACAAAGTAAGTAATAGCAATATAAAGAATCTTGATTCACAGAACTAAAATTGTCTTCAATTCTGGAAAGCAAAGTTCAAAGGAATCTTAACACACAAATTTTACTAAAACAATACTGCACAGTTATATAGGTACTTTGGTACATACAGGCCTGTTAATCTATCTATAATATAATGCCAATTCTACCTTTATGTGTTATTATGTTTAATTTAGACAATCTGTTTAGGCTTTATTTCTAATAAAGCAACTCCAACTTTATAAACAAACAAAAATATGTGGCATAAATTTTGTAAACAAACATACATATTAAAATAAAGATGTAGCATTAGTTTCAATTAATTTAGAAGACATGTTATAATAAGAAAATAGATATAATACGAACTGATTTCAAAACTTTTCTATTCCTGTCATTCAGAAGAATTCCTAAATTAAAACCAATATAGATGAACTATTCGATAATTATTTTGATTAAAACTCACCTTACGATATCTTGAACAATAATACTCGTTAAGTGCATAAATTGACATAATTTGAAACATAAATCAACAGCATTGATATCATCTACTTAAAACTGTTGAAAGTCGAATAACTCCAACAGTCGATTGACTCAACAGGATGCTCGTCGATCCAGGATGATTTTTTTAGAAGGGTGTATCTTTTTTCAATCAGATCGCGGTGGAACAATCCTCATTACAAATTCAAAACAAAGTGGATATTAGACAAATATCTTGCACTCATTGGAATAAATCCCAAAACGAGCAAGGAAAACAGAAAAAAAAAAACCCAAGCAAAAAAAGAAGAAAGAAAGAAAAACCTGAGCGTAGGCAATGATTATCCAGTCTGATTCCGCCAATAAGTCCTCCAAAACTTCCAAAAAAAGGGAGATTTCTACTTCAACTACATCCACCCTCGTCCGCTGCCAATTGCAGACTTCTGCTTCACAGGCGTACGACTAGACAAGAACGACAATGTCTCCTCACTGCGGAGCGAACAAAAGGAGTCAAATGACTCAAAACGAGCGGCTGAGCTTTCAGGGTTTTTTGGCGGCGTTCTCCTATGAGTTGGTGAAGGTGTAAAACTTGATTTGGGTCTTGGTTAGGATCGAGAAGGTAAAGAAGAGAAGATGAAGGTGGACGATCCGGGAATCGATTTGGGAACTAGGGTTCTAAGGAAAAAGAAGGGATTGGCGGCTGCGGACATAGAACGTAAACGGGGGAAAGCTTCTAGAATGAACACGCCTCATCTCTTAATTAAGTCATCCGATAAAATTAGCATTTTTAAACCAGTTGTAAAAAAACACTTATTAGTAACACTTTATTAGCACTTATTAACATTTTTAAACCAGTTGTAAAAAAACACTTTATTAATCATTAGTTATTCAATATAATATTAAAAATATAAAATTGATTATTAATGATAACCAGAATCTGTTAATTAATTCATAAAATACCTCTATCAAACACAAATTATAAATTAATGCGTACAAGAAATTATAATTAAATATTAATTACTCCTTAACAGTAACATTAATCAATTACCATTTATATTTATTATGAATCTATTATTTATTTAATATTTAAACATATTCATATTTCAAATTAATTACCAATCATTAACCATTAGTTTTTCATTATTAATTAATAATTATTTATCTATTTTATTATTTTTTAAATGTTAATTATTATTATTTAATTATAAGTTATAAATATCACTTTATAATACTTAAATTTTATTATTAATTAATAATTATTAAATATTAATCCTAATTATTATATAATTACTATTAGTTAATCGTTTAATAGTAACTATTTAAAATTAATTATTAAAAGTTTATACTTATTTTTAATATGTTTTCGCAACTGGCTTTACTAGTTGGAAAAAATATAGTTATTGCAAGTGGCGAAAACAGTTGCTAAAGATATTTATTCGCAACTGGCTAGGAAGCACAGTTGCTAAAAATATGTTTTTGCAACAGGAAAGGAAGTGAAGTTGCTAAAAATATGGTTTTCGCAACAGAAAGTAAAGGCCTGTTGCTAAATTTTAGCTATTGCAACTGCTATAATAGGTCTGTTGCTGAATATCATTTACTGCAACTGTCATTTGTCGCCTGTTGCAAGTATCTAGTTGCAATAGGGTATTTTTCTTGTAGTGGTACATCCACTTTGGAGAGAATATTTTATTACCACAATGAAAGGAATATAAGAGATTGATCCAATGATCACTATATTTCAATATAGAAAAGAGTTTGAGGAGAATAGAATTGAAGAATAGCTAATTAGGTTATAAACCCTAATTAAACCCTTGAGAACAAACCCTTGATTTTCAGTCAAGTCTCCAAGCTCTCCCATTAACAAAACAGAAAATAGCTTATATAGAGATAGGCCAATTCCCAAAATTACCCCAAGTATTCACAAATCAGTTTGCCAATCTTCTAGCCCGAAACAGCTCAAAAGTCTCGTCAGAAGTCTGTCGTGGGAGGTGACAGACGTCTGTCCCACCCAGGAAACTACTTGGGCTTCAGTACTCAGCTCAAACGTCTGTTTCCAATATGACAGACGTCTGTTGAAACTTAGAAGCCTGTTCCCATTTGGACAGACGTTTATCCAGACTCTTGGGAAAATTTCTCTGATAAGTCAGACGTCTGCCATACCCCATGACAGACGTCTATCGCTCCAACCAGCTGACACCAAACACCATTTCATCTCTAACTTTTACGTACAAGCTCCAATTTGCGAACGCTTTTCTCCGACTCGAAGCTATCATCATCCTCTTCAATCCAACATATAATATCACATAAGGGTGAGCATTATTTAGTTAAACCAAATAAACCAACCGAACCAATTTATTTTGGTCGGCTTGGTTCGGTTTTGAAATTAGATTGGTTTGTAATCGTTTTGGAAAAATATTTAATTTGGTTATCGGTTTAACCATATTAACTGTACTTCTATTATATTTTCAAATTTATCGATGTTATAGTAAATAATTTAGGTTAACTCAATTATCTAAGTAAATTTTAATCATCATATATGCATCAAAATTGCTTTTTGAAACATAAGAATCATAAAAAATAATATGTTAATCATATGTTTATGGTTTATATCAAATTATAGTTAATACTATGAACATAAAGTCTAAAATATTTTTAGTTTGGTTAAATCGGATAACCAACCGAACCAACCAATCTTTATGGTTTGGTTTTCATTTATCAATTTTAGTTTGGCATGACAATTTTTATAATCGGATAAACCAAACCAACCAAATGCTCACCCCTAGTATCACATACTTCAACACTCTACCTCGATACTATATCCATCTCCATACTCCAAACTCCAATGCCCAAGCATTTCCTTCTTCCTTCAACCAAAGCACCATGAATACTTTCCCAATGAGCTCCGGCAAAGCCATCACCCATTCCACTCCGTTAACGAGCTCCGACAAAGCCACCGCCCGCCAACGAAGTGTTGATAGTATTCAAACCACAACTGCCTCACCAAAAGACAATGTACTCGGGAGTAAAGCGAGTACTTACCATGAAGATAGATTTTCAATCTCTCACCGCTATTCCTTTCCATCAAAACAAACAAAATAACTCTCTCCAAACCATGCCACCTCGTGGCACCTAGAAACTCAACAAGCAAATTAAGTTCGAGCAATGCTTGAACTTTCCAAATGGAAACGCTTTAGTAGATATATTCGCCACATTATCCTTCGTGTGCACTTTCTGAAGGTATACTAGCTTACCCTCATCCATGGCTACAAGAAATGACTCTTTCACCTCAATATGCTTGGTCCGTGAGCTAAACGTCAAATTCTCCTCCAAATATATAGCACTTTGGCTATCACATATAACATCGATACTCACATGTTCGAAACCCAAGTCACACAATAGTCGCTTCAAGTTGAGTGCCCCCTTTGTCGCTTCCACCACGGCAATCAACTTCGCCTCCGTAGTGGATAAAGCAACTACGGTTTGCAATCTCGATCTCCAACTAATGGCTGTCCCACCAAGTGTGAAGACATACCCGGAAGTTGATTTCCTCCGATCCCTATCACCGACGTAGTCCGAGTCATAATAACCAACAAACTTGCAACTCCTCTCATCACTACCACAAAAAACAAGACCTGAGATATTGTGCCTTTCAAGTATCTCAATATAGCCTTCACAGCTTCCCAATGCGATTTCTATGGATTAGCCATATATTGACTAACCACTCCGACGGCATTTGCAATATCAGACCTTGTACACACCATGGCGTACATTAAACTACCAACCACACTTGCATATGACACCTTTACCATATAAGCCTTGTCTCCGATAGGTAATCCCTTGTCCAAAAGCTTCATATGCAAAGGTAAAGGTGTATTTAAGGCTTGCATCCCTCATGCTAAACCAACAAAACACTTTCTTAATGTACTCCTTTTGAGTCAATCTTAACTATGCTTTCGGTTCCTTTCAATTTCCATGCCCAAGATTTTCCTTGCCTCTCCAAGATCTTTCATTTTGAATTCCGATTTCAAAAGCATCTTCAACTTGTTGATTTCATTTTTATACTTGGAAGCAATGAGCATACCATCCATATACAAGAGTAAATACACCCAACAATCATTTCCCAACCTCTTGAATTATACGCAAGCATCCTTGATGCTTTGATGGAATCCACTTTCAAGCAGAAAATGATCGAATCTCTTGTACCATTGTCTAGGTGATTGCTTTAACCCATATAGTGATTTCTTCAACTTGAAAACCATTTTAGACTTACCATCTACAACAAAACCTTCTAGTTGTTCCATATAGATATCTTCATCTAAGTCTTCATGCAAGAAGGCGGTTTTCACATCAAGTTGCTCCAACTTCAAGTTATGGATAGCAACTATGGCTAGTAAAACCTGGATAGAAGTATAACGTACCACCGATGCAAAAATTTCATCATACACCTTTCCTTTTCTTTGTGCAAACCTCTTTGCCACTAACCTTGCTTTGTACCTTCCATCATCCTTCACCTTGTAAATCCATTTGCACCCTATAGCACGGTTTCCTTGAGGAAGTGTAACCAAATCCCAAGTTTGGTTCTTCATCAATGATTGCATCTCTTCCTCTATGGTGCAAATCCACTTCGAGCTCTCACTTGACTCCATGACGTCATCAAGGTCCATCGGCTCATCTTGGACTACATTGAGAGCATAGTCCAAATGATCACAAAAGCTAAGGTAGTTCCAATCACCATATCTTTTGGGAGGCCTTATTGCGCGTCGACCAACCCGAGTAGCAATATTATCACCCAAACCTCTTTCGGCTCCACCTTGAGTCGAAACTTATATAGTATCATGTACATCACCAACATCACTAGAGGAACCATGTGGACTATGTGATGTTTCATCAACCCCTTCAACCCCACGAGCTTCTTCTTCAACTCTACTACCACTTGGACGGAATGTGGGAATGACTTCCTTCTCCTTTGATTCACCATCAACCAAATATGGAACATCCGATGAGCTCTCATTCTCCTTGAATAAAGCCGACTCATCAAAAGTGACATGACGAGAATTAACCACCTTCTTCATTTCCGGATTCCAAATCGGATAGTCTTTCACGCCGTCTGTAAAACCTAGCAAGACCCCCTTGAATGTTCTAGCTTCAAGCTTATCATTCCCCGGATCATGTCATACACTGGACTACCAAACACACGAAGATATCTCAAGTCAACACTCTTTCCTTTCCACACTTCCTCCAGAATTTTGTTATCAATGGCCGAGCACGGAATTCGATTCACAATATGCAGCGTGGTTGACAAAGCTTCGACCCAAAATCCCTTAGACAAACCCGATGTCAATCTCAAGCATAGAGCTTTCTCAAGTAGAGTTCGATTCATTCTCTCCGCTACTCCATTAGATTGCGGATCTCCCGGTGTAGTAAAATGTCTTCGGATTCCATGATGCTTATAATACCCCAAGAGTTCCCGGGAAACATATTTGCCGCCATTGTTGGCCCTTAACACCTTCAAAGTCTTGCCACTCTCATTCTCAACAAGAGCCTTCCACACTTTGAACTTAGCAAATGCCTCCGACTTGACCCTCATTACATACACCCATACCTTTCGAGACAAATCATCAATGAAAGAAACGTAATATCTTTCTCCTTCCAAAGAAGCAACATGTGTCGGTCCCCAAACATCCGAATGAACATACTCAAGAACCTCCTTTGAGTCATGCTTGACTTCATCAAATGATACCTTTGTTTGCTTCTCCATGACACATTTCTTACAAAACTCTAATTTGTTGAAACTCTCACCTTCAGTCATCTCCCGCTTCCGAATAATATCCAAACTCCTCTTCGAGACATGACCCAATCTCAAATGCCACAACCGTGTCGCATCCAAGTCACCAGAACTATCAACACCCACACAAGTCTCACCTCCTACGGTCACACCTTGAAGCAAATGTATACCATGAGTCATAGCACCTTTCATAACCACAAGTTCCCTCTTCGAAATCCTCAAGCAATCCTTCTCGATGGTGATCTTGCATCCTTTAGAATCCAATTGCCCAAAAGATATAAGTGACTTCCTAAGTCCCGGAACATAGCGAACATTGGTGAGCGTGCGAACAACCCCATCAAACATCCTTATTTGCATGGAGCTAATACCTATCGACTTGCAAATAGAACCATTTCCCATAGCAATTGCATTTCCCTCTTGGACTTCATAGGATGAAAAACAATTTCTATTTGGTGTTATATGATACGATGCACCCGAATCGAGTACCCATTAATTATCCGAAACACCTGATGCTACCGCCGTCAACACATTCTCATCTATCTCACCATCCCCACTCTCCACTGCTATGGATGAAGACGCTACTTCCTTCTTATCTTTGTCCGGACATTCATTCTTCCAATGTCTTGGTTTCTTGCAAGTAAAGCACTTTCCATTTCTTTTTTCGATTTACCTCTTCCACTAGGCTTTCTTGATTTAGAACACCCCCGGTTTTCTTTCTTCACATTCTTTTCTTTCTCCACAAACAATCCGTGACCACTACTAGCTCCACTACTACCATCACTCATCTCCTTCGTTTGATCTCTCAACTCCTCACTAAGAAGACCCATCTTGACATCATCTAGAGTCAAGGTATCCCGGCCATAGATCAAACAATTTGAGAAACCCATATAGCAATCCGACAACGAACACAATAATATCATCGCCTTTTGCTCTTCCTCAATCTTCAAATCAACGGCCATCATCATCATGAACAAGTCATCATAGGCATTCAAATGTGCCTTTAGTGTATTATCCTCCTTCATCTTGAAGGTGAAAAACGTCTGCAACAAGATCAAACGGTTAGTGAGTGAATTTTTCATATACAATTCCTCCAACATGTCCCAAATACCTTTAGCGGTAGTCTCACCACTAATTTCGAAGATCACATTCTCTCCCAATAGCAAGATGAAGAGTAGTGTAAGTTCATTCCTCCATCTCCTCTCTCTCAACATCCGAGATATCACTTGGCAAATAAGTGAGTATTAAATACCACTCGGTGAGGAACCGCTTTCATTTTCAATTGCCACTTCTCAAAGTCAGTATCACCATTCCACTTGTCAATTACCAACTGAGAACCCGACGCCGCAGATGAACCCCGTACATAAGGTGCCATACTATTCGGACTTCCGGTTGAAGGACTTACCGAGCTATTATCCGTTTCCGGCATTTTCACAAACACCTAATAAGCACCAATTGCTTTGATACCAACTGTTGTAACCATTGTAATTAATTTGATTCAAGACCACTCAAATCGAATATCTAAACCACAAAGTGTCTAGCCACTACAACAAAATGAGCCTATTACAACGGTGGAACACCGTTGTAATATAAATTTTACAACGGTGGGCAAACCGTCATGTATTAAGAAGTTGTAATAGACTCATATCTTTTACAACGTTTTTACACTGTTGCAACAACGTTGTAATATGTATATTTTACAACTTTTTTCCACCGTTGTAGTAATACATATTACAACATTTTTGCACTGTTGTAGTAGTACATATTACAACTTTTTTTCACCTTTGTAGTAATTCCTGCAACAATTAATTATAACAATACGATTTTTGTTTCGTTATACATTACATTTCATATAAAAATAAATATTTATATTGAATAAAATGATACTACACTTAACTGAAATAATAAATTAAATATTTTATTTCAATATTTGAATTAGTACAACTTTCTTATCCACTATCGTACAACTCACTTTTACATAATACTGTCATAACAATACATACATTCCTCACTACAAATTGATCACTCAATACACTCAGTTATATACACACTTTCGTATAAATATACATACACACTGACACACACCGAGTCTTTATGCTCCAGCATCCAATCCAGTTACCTATCACAGAATTTTACACATGTTAATATAGGACGGTTGATCTTCATAAATTCGCTTCTTAACATCACAATCCTCAGGTAAGAAGAGGGAGAACATATCATTATACCACGAAATTCCACTCAAAATTATTTGTAATCTATAATAGATTTGAAATTCAAAACAGCATTAAAAATGCATCACTAAATGCAGCCTATTCTACCATAGACAAAATGCTTCAAATGTCTATTTGGAAAGAAGAAATTAAAAACATTGAAAATGCATCACTAAATGCAGCCATAACCTACCACAATTGAAGGATAAAACTCCAACCAAACCCAAAACAGGGCACGACACAGCGAAGACCAATACTACACAAGCACTCAAGTCGAAACAACTCGTCAAAGACCACACATCAACCAACAAACAGAACACAAACTAACCCAAGATCCAAAAGAGCAGGGAACTCACCCACACGATGAGCACCATATATCAACAAATTTTGCAAACTACTACTAATGTGTGGTTTCAGAAAAAAAAATATGAGTATATCCAAGTGTATTTGATTTCACCTTTTATTTGCACCATCACATAAATCCTCAAGCAATGAATCCAGAGGCTGGTTACTAGCCTCCCAAAATTCAGACTACATCCAACATAAAATCCAATTAGTAATGAAATGACAAATCAAATTATACATGTGCACATATAGCCAAGTTAATAAAGTGCATAAAATTTACAGAAGCCTGATAATTGATGGAAAATGAGGAAACTCACCTCGTTTTCAGGAGTTTGTCTGCTAACAATGTTGTCATCCCCAAGGATATTCTCTCATAAGTTCTTCTTCCGAATGCATATAGCAAGCCTGCACATCAGAAAGACGGAGAACTGAACAATGGTGTCCATCAATGAACACTTAAATAAAGGGGTATGACAAGCGCAATTAGCATTTTTCATGACGCAATCGTAGCACACAAAATGATGGCTTTCACACTGCAAATTAAAACCAAGTAATATTGATCAGTGTGTTAAGTAACCAAACATAAAAATATTATTATGTTGAAATATAGCTACCTAAGAAATGGGTCCTTTTAAAGGTTTCCTACAAATAAGGAGTTGATGATTAGAGATTCTACCATTACGTATGAAATATTGTTGCTTTCTGCTACTTTGATGCCGAGTTTATTATCCTCCATCGTTTAACTTGTCTTTGTGAATGATCTGATGAGATAATAATGGTGAGTTATCACCTGACCATTATATTATTTATATAGTAGTCTGAATTAAGGAGATAATGGTCAGAATAGAAAGCGTATAGCCATTCAATTTATATTTGATACGATGACTTCTTGAATTACTTGCTTTATTCATTCTCAATTCAGACTTTGGCTCTTCCGATGCATTTATGTTGAAATTTATGTTTTCCAAATTTTACATAGCTCGATGCTGGTTGTTTATTATACCACAATATCTGAATATCAATCCTAATTTCAACATAAATTTCTCCCTGATATGTTGTCGCATAAAATAGAATTGAGAAAATAAGTAGAAACAAGTAAATTCTACCCAAACGAATTGCAAAATAGACCAGATAGCCGAACTTAAAGTTGATTTTAAATCCAGATTTTTTTAAAAACCAGATGGCGAAGATCGTCAGAACCGATTAGCAAGCCTAACCAAAAATAAAAATGAAACAAATCCTACTAAAAATCCAGAAATTAACAAAATAAAAACTCAAACCTTCTTATTTTCATTTTCAGGGTTCGGCTGGTGGACAGAGCAGCGCTAGGATGTTGATCGGCCCACAACGACTGTTGCTAACAGAGGTAGCGGTGGAAACAGTCAGGCAAGGTAAGGGTTTTTGGGTAGCAGACGATTTGGTGACGAGGTAGGGCTCAGGCGGTCTTCGGGAAGGTTACGCGGTGGCTTCACAAAAGGCGGAGGGACAGCAAATACGCTACTTTGACTGCAGCGGTGGCTGGAGTTGACATCGGAGAGCACGGAACACGGTACAGAGGCGGGCACCTGGGTAAGGACCGGAAGTGGAGAAGGAAGTTGGATGAGGAACTGGTTAATTGGTAGAGACGGAGAAAGAAGGGGGCGAAAATCAAGTCGCCATGGTAGAATTAAAGAACGCGTTAATTGGTATTGACGAAGAAAGACGGAGAAAGATGGATGAAACCTTATTTTGAGTTAGGGTGCGGTATTGGAGAGTTGGCCCGCCTAAATTTTCGATTTGCCCGCCTAAATTTTTGTTTTAAGGAACACATGAACACGTGAGCTGCTTTGATTATTTGTATCTAAGAAACGCTGTAATTATTAGCAAAAAAAAAATATTTTTGAATCTAAGGAAAGCTTCTAAGCACTTTCTATTAACTAATTTTATTTAACAGCTGTTATTAATGATTATTTGTTAACCATCAATCGTCAGTTAAACAGTTAATACTTATTCATTGATTACTAATTATTAATTAGTAATAGATATGATTTCATATTTTGAATTAATTATCAATTTTATTTTATTTCATATTTTGATCACGTTGGTTAAGTCATCTAAATATTCATTTCGATTTTAAGGTTCAATTGTCATAAGACAAAAAAAAACTAACTAGATTTTAAGGTTCAATTGCCGAGCTATTACTTATTTAATATATGTTTTTATCATTAATTTCAATTATTATTTTAGTTAATTATAAATTATTATTATTATTTACTACTGATTTTTAACTTACAATTGTTACTTAATTAACGATTGTTGTTAAATTTTGAGTAAGATTCAAATTCAACAGTACACAAAATGTACCGTTTCGGACGGGGTGCTGCCCCGCACCCCGCCGGGGGCGCTGCCCCCTGGACCCCCGCGACCTGACTGGGCAGGTCGAACCCCGTTAGCGGGGGCGTTGCCCCGCACCCCCACCTTGGGGGGTTGCCACCCCTCTGGATCCCCCCTCCGTAGGGATCATATTTGACAAAAGATTTTGGAAAAACTTTCAACAACGATTACTTATTAAAAAATATTATATACTAAATCTTAATTACTACTAATAGTCATGATTAATTATAAATTAAATATTTATTAATTGTTATTTACTTATTGATTATTAATTAATTGATTATTAACCGCTCATTAGTTATTACTTACTAATTAATTACTAGTACTTAATAATGAAGTAGTTATAAATAATTATTTTTAATTAAATATTTAATATTTATATATTGATTATTATTAAATAATTACTAATTGGTTGTTAATTAGTAATTATTAGTAGGAATTATTTATTTATTGATGTATTTTTAATTAAATATTTAATATGTATTTATTGATTATTAATTAATAATTACTAATTGGTTGACAATTATTAATTATTAGCATGAATTATTTATTTATTGAAGTATTTTTAATTAAATATTTAATATTAATATATAGGTTATTAATTAATAATTACTAATTAGTTGTAAATATTAATTATTAAAAATTATTTAATGAAAATAATTAATATTAAAATATAGTCATATTTTACAACAGTAAAAAAAATAAAAGTTGTGATAGGCTTTTATTACAACTGTCAAAATAACACAGTTGTTAAAAATAAATTTATTACAACTTTTCTGGAAAAAAGTTGTAAAAAACATTTATTACAACGGTGCTTTAACCACCGTTGTAAAATTAAAGTTGTAATATGGTATTTTTGTTGTAGTTACAATGGTGTTTATACCACCGTTGTAAAAAACGATTTATTACAACGGTGCTTTTACCACCGTTGTAAAAACCCATTTATTACAATGGTGCGTTTACCACCGTTGTAAAATTAAAGTTGTAATATGGTGTTTTTGTTGTAGTGAGCGTAAGACTAGATCGTTTTTAGACTTGAAAAAACAACCAAACCAATAACTCTAGTCACAAACAATGATCAACCAAACACGAACAATCCAAATTTCAATCACAAGTAAGAAACTAATGACAATAGTAGCAAAAATAAATCACATAAGGACTTATAATGGTTCCACTAACATCTTATTAGTGTACATCCACTTTGGAGAGAGTATTTTATTACCACGATGAGAGGAATACAAGAGATTGATCCAATGATCACTATATTTCAATATAGATTAGAGTTTGAGGAGAATAGAATTGAAGAATTTCTAATTAGGTTATAAACCCTAATTAAAACATTGAGAACAAACCCTTGATTTTTGATCAAGTCTCCAAGCTCTCTTACTAACAAATCAAAAAATAGCTTATATAGAGATATGTCAATTCTCGAAATTGCCCCTAAGTATTCACAAATCGGTTTGCCAATCTTCCAGCCCAAAACAGCCCAAAAATCTCGTCAGACGTCTATCGTGGGAGGTGACAGACATCTGTCCCACCCAAGGAATTACTTGGGCTTCAGCACTCAGCTTAGACGTATGTCCCCAATATGATAGACGTCTGTTGAAGCTTAGACGTCTGTCCCTATTTGGACAGACGTCTATCCAGATTCTCGGGAAAATTTCTCTGAAAAGTTAGACGTCTGTCATACCCCATGACAGACGTCTGTCGCTCCAGCTAACTGACATCAAACACCATTTCATCTCTAACTTTTGCGTACGAGCTCCGATTTGCGAACGGTCTTCTCCGACTCGAAGCTATCTTCTTCCTCTTCAATCCAACATATAGTATTGCATACTTCAACACAACTACCCAAGTGGCCCTTCTAATAATTCTTCCTATTAACTTACAAGTGAAAAATTACAGGTGGGTCTTCTAAAGTCAAATATGGCACTCAGTGTTGATAATGACTTAATATACACGATGGATGAATAACTAAAAGAAACACACAAAAATGGTGATAACTTAATGTTATATTTTCACTGTTAATGAGGCACATTTTTATAATATCAAAGTATCTTATATTCATTTTGATAACATAAAGTTGGAGCAACTTAACGTGAAAGCATACCTATGGAAGAATAAAGGGGTATAGACATCAGTTGAGTAGGCAACTTCCTCTTTGTAAGAATAAATGCATTGTTAGAAACGATAATGTGCCATTAGTGTAATGAGAGCTAAACAGAAATATAAGAAGGCATGTAAGAATTAGTAAATGAAAACAACATGTTTTGTGCGGTTTTCACGGTTAAGAGCAAATGGACACTGGTCGAGTAGGAGAGTACCAATGGCAGTTAAAGACCCAACTGAAAATATTTAGCTTCTAGAATCCAATAAAAAAATTGTAGACATTCTATTCAGTTTTCTAATTGATGCCTCTTGCTTCAGTCACCCGCATTCTTATCAAGCAGAGCTTGCTAGGATGCATGGATAAATTTTATGAAAGCATTGAAAATATGAATGAAAATTGTTTTTGTACTGGGGCATGCAAAGAGATGCTGCTTAGACCTTTAAATGCAACTAGAGAGCAATGCGAGGATCTGTTGCTGCTGCAAAAATAAACATGAGGAGCTTACCAAGTTTTATCATTATTTCAGCTTGGTACCGAAAACAAGATGTGTATGTGGAGAAACAATGTATTCTGTTTGGCATTGAGAAAAGAAAAAACATTGGGGTGGTAAAGGCCATGGATTTTTTACTACGGGAACAGAAAATTTCACTATTAGCGATGATTTGGTTGTTATGCCTATTTCAGTAGCAAACATGTACGATATACTAGAAAAGTTTGGAGTTAACAATCTAGATGCCTCATGTATAGATTGTAATTTATTTTTATAAGGCCACTTCGAAATTCATGTATTTGTATTACAATTCTCAAACCTATTGGTGAAGAAAAGAGTGCATGCAAAGACTTGACCCGACCCCAGCGGAGATCTTTATACAGGGTAAAAGAAAATAATTTAGGACACAAATTGATAAATACCAAATGCTAGTTAAAAGTTATTCACTTTAACATAAAATTGATCTGGCTGTGATGGTTATAAAAGGCGTAAAACTTATTACAGTGATAAAAAGTAGTCTTGACATATTTCATTCTAAAATGAAATATACAATTCAAGTAACATAGCGTACCCTAAGGCCATTATGATGTGTAATAGAATTCATAGTCTGGAAGAAGCAAGCCCTTGATAGTGCTAAACTTATTACAACAGTATGAGTATTAGTAAACAAACTAGCATTACTGTTGGCATGCCTAGTAGATAGAATAAGAATTATAACATACCTGAGTATACTCTTGTTCTTTAAGTAGGTCTTTCACTTTCAGTGCCTACTCATATGCACCAGTGGTAGAATTGATCTGAAACTCACATGTTGACTCATTTATCATAAGGAAATCAGTAAAAAAAGATGGAAAATTCACATTAAAAAAGAAAAAAGAAAAACCTATACACTTCAGTACTTACATATTTAAATAACATAAGATTCGGTTGTAAAGATAAGAATAGGAAATAATCACGATCAACATTTAAAAAACAATGTAGCACAAAACACAGTTCATTAGCAATAAACATAGGGAAAGTTCAGGCTCATCATAATGAGCTTCAGCGACTTCATCGCTTGATCTTCCACTGCCTTTCCATACTCCATGCATACTTCACTACAAAACAACATGGGTAATTCACTATGTTAGCCTTGTTTTAAAAGTTTATAAAGCAAAAAGACTTGTTTGAAAAGTAATTACAGAAATAGACATGTTTTGAAATAACGAAGGCGCCTTTTCAAAACGCGCACAAAGGCGAGTTTTCAAAAATCACCCGTATACTTTGTGTTTTTAAATTCCATAGCGACTTTCTTGAAATTTGATATGGACATAACTCAATATATATGATATGAAATTTCCATTTTTCTGTTCCATTACTAAAATATAGTTCTACAGATTCGAACGTTTTGTGTTTCAATGAAATACGATGTATAATGATTCCTATATATTCGAATGAAGCTGTAAACATTAAACTACGAACTATTAGCTTAACCAAACAACATAAAACAAATACCAAATTCTAATATTCAAATATAAGAGAGATACATATTCTGGTTAAGGACAGATAATTTCGAAACATAAGAAATACATCTGCTACCAAACTACACCTCACGTTCATGCTCTTGGGATACAACAGATGCTACAGTGGAAAATAGTACACAACCAAACTACATCTCACGTTCATGTTCTTGGGATGTGAAGTTGCCTAATCGTTATGGTTAAATCGCAACTGTTCAATAACGTTTTGGAGACGTCTAATTTCTTGTTCGAGTTCGTTTGCATATGTTATTCCCATTGGGCATAGCGATTCATCTAACCATTCTGTGTAAGTACATCCATTTGGATAGAATGGACATTGCTGAATGCGACGGCCAATATTGTTGCCATCTACTCGAACCATAACTTCCACCGGATAACCGCAGTAGCAACAAACTTGATAAGATTCACCTTCCTGTTCATAATGAATTGGAGCATGTGGTACTTGATAATTAGCAACTTCTTGCCATGGTATAACGAAGGACTGTTCATACATATGTTGAACATTTGGTACTCATGCTTGATGTGGAGGTTGGACGTTCCGTTGTTCAGATGGTGGTTCAACCCGAGGTCTCAGTTCGTTTAGAAACTGAAGTTCATCTGCAAGCTCCTGAAGTCGCATCTATTCATACGCCTGTTCATCAGAGTCTGGAGATGATGACCAAGACGACATAGTTGTGGTAAAGCACAGAGCAGTTGGAAACAAGGTTGTTGGAGTGAGGTAATTTGTGAGTGATTCGACAGAGATATATAGCTGCGTAGTGTACAAGTGAATACATGGTAAAACAAAGAATGATGTGAATGGTCACTGGTACACTTTGCTTTACGTTCTACACGACACTGTTTCCTCTGACGTAATACTGTATCGAATCTTCTTTACATACTGCTTTAACCCTGCACTGACTAGTCATATCAGGAGAGATTCTTCACTCCTTGGTTTAAGGGGTCATCACATGTACAATGCTTAGTTTGCATCAAGGTTTACGGTTTTTATCAGCAATGTTCGTACTTCAAGCAATTTTTATATTTTGCACTACATAACTGAGAAGTTTATAACAACGACGATTACAACATCAAGAAATGCAAACTACAATCATACGAACTACAACAAAGGAACACATGAACATCAAATTCGAAGTACAATAAAACACATTAAGGTAGCTGATCGTCGCTAATCTATGAATTAGAAAAGCGCGACATTTGTAATAAATTCTGCAAGCATACAGGTGTGTAGCATACAGGTCGAACACAGGGAGGTTTAATTAAAAATTATTATTTATTTTTTCTTGGGCGTGTTAGACGAAGCTGGAGGTTGATTTTGCAAATAAAACAGAACAAAATTAAAACTGTAATTTGATTCAGAATAGATCTAACTGAACCGACGATCAAATCACAATTTCAATGGAAAAGCAATGAACTATGAATCAGATTTAAATCTAATCAACTCCAATTAAACCTATGAACGCGATTAAAATACAGAAAATAAAAGTGCAGAATATAAATAACAACAGGAAATAAAATTAGGATTACCGCTAAATCTAATCAGACGGTCAATCACTAATGAAAAGAAATGCAAAATACAAATAGTGTTCTACCGAATCTAATCGTGTAGACACACTAATTGCTAAGAAATAGAAAAAATGCAGAAAATAAAAAGAAGAAGAACTAGAAACTTTATTAGAAATAGAAAATGGGATATAGGATGGTGGCTACAATGCCATTACAAGGGTATATATAGGGGATAACCAAACCCTAACCCTAACCCTAATGATAACTGGGCCTTGTCATTACATCACTAATTAGTTTACAATGAGAAACATAAATGGACCTTAGATAAATAAAGCAAATTTGGGCCTTTTCTCTTTTCCTCTTGCTTCCTTGACACTTCTTCATTGATTTGTGATGTGCAAAGCCTTGTTATCAATCCTTTTCTTGTCCAACAGCAACTAGATGTGATATCTTTATCTACAATTATTCAAAATGCAAATACACAGCAAATTGAACTCTATTTCACTACATTTCTGGTTGCATGCGGGCTGGGTTGGAATATCTGTAAAAATAACAAAACAATACCCAAGTAATATTTATTTATATACAAAAGATAAGATATAAGAGCATAAAATAAACACATTTCTATGTCAAACAAATACCCCCACACTTATCTTTTACTCGTCCTCGAGTAAAAAGAAAATGAAAAACTAACTAGATAGGTCGCACTTTCGTAGGAAACACGATTGCATTGAGCGTATGCAACAAGCCGTTAAACCTCTAGGTGTCCCTAGTAGGATGAGTGGTGTCTCATGAGGGTTTTCAGCGGATACTACCCACAAAATCCACATGCAGTATGCTATGATTCTAATGAAACTACATGAATGCAATGGACATATGCAAAAATAAAAACGAAAAATGACAACACGACTTATTTCAGGAAAGTGGTACAACAAATTAAGTTAATAATTTCTAACCAGTTGATTTTATTTTAGATACCTCGACTTGTCACAAATTTTCAATATAAATCAAGTTTTCAAATGTTAAATTCCAGATTGGCCAGTTAGTTCGGTCGATAACATAGTGCAGCCATGAAATAAATTCTTAGTTTGCTTGGCACAGTTTGCAAAGTGGTATTCTAATTTCTCATGTATGGCTAGTCAAATCAATAAGGTCAAGAAGTGTTTGGGCATCATCGCTTATTCTTTATTCTATAAAAATTTTAAAATTCATGATTAAGTACATACACCTAACTTAGAAGACCAAGGTTTACCACCCATGCACTGCCTCGCGGACTAACGGAGAGTAGGTAAAGAGCTTGGCGGATTGTGCAGGCCGACTTTGACTTTGTCAACAACGTGTCGGTAATCCTTAGGTGTCCAATCTCATAAAATGAGACCAAGATATTCCTACTTTGACTTTGTCAACAACGTGTCGGATAGAGCTTGGCGGGTTTGCACACCAACGCTCGATATACAAGCAATGTTGGATACCCTTGGAATACTATTATTATTATTATCGAAAATATAAGCACAAAAGAGAGTTACGCGAATTCAACTTAACACAACTTAGTTTTAAAGATTTGAAAAGCCAATATAAGTATTTTAAGTCCTCCACTTATTTAAACAAAGTTTACAATATAGAATAGATTTCATGGCCATCACCTAAGAATCTCCCTATGTATCGGTTACACTATTATCCCTCAAAATTAAACTTTTCATTATATTTATTATTCGATCTAAGTTGAGAGAGAAAAATACTATCAACTGGCTAAAAATTGTAAACTTATTTTGCTGTATCAATTGAAAATGAGTCGTATTTCAAAAAAAAAAAAAATTTATGGTATGTTACTACAATCTAAATTGTATGATGGTCCTATCTAAATGCATGAAAAATGAAAAGGAAGAAAAAAATAAAGAAAAAAACGAAAATGAGTGAAATGCAGACTCCCCCCCACACTTGAACTAAACAGTGTCCACACTGTAAACGTTTCCTAAATTTGAAAGATCGCACCCAAAGGTGAATGAGATGCAAAATGATCTGTAAAATGAAATGCAATCTAACTATATGTAAGAATGGATCATATATACAGTGATATATGTGTTTGCGGTGAACGCGATGCAAAGAATTCCACTAACTTTCCCCCCACACTTGGTTCTAGCCCTATGAGTCCCATTCCCACTATGTCTAGACGTGTTGTCTAATAAGCAAAGGTTTTTGAAAACCATCTCATCTTTAAATCTAGATTTATAGTCCAGGAGATAAATATCTAGGGTCGTCCTCACACAAAGTTTTTAAATCAAGCCAACATTCCAAAAATAATTCAGGTGCTCAACAAATTTATCAGTGTAATTATCCAAAAATTTGTGATCGTAAATAAACTCAGTTGCAATCGTGAATTTTAGAGTGTTGTTCAAGACTATGTGATCATCTTTCTCAATTTCATTACTGGACAATGAATTTTCAACATTAATATTTTCAAGTTCGTTTGAAATTTCCTCAAAGTTAAAATTTTCAAAGATGGATTGGTGACTTGATTCTATTTTAGCATTTTGGTCATTCGAAGAAGAAGGGTTTGACATGGAAAGTGAGAGAGGTAAAGGTATAGAAGATGAATGGTTGGGATTGCCAACATTAGAAGAAGATATTTTGTCGGGTTTGTCAATATTAAAAGGAGAGATGTTGTCGGGGTTGCCGACATTACAAGAAGAAGAGTTGGGGTTGCCAACATTAGAAGAAGATGTAGGTTTGGAATTTCCAGAAGAATTGGTCTTGATTGTCATTGGAAGAGTGTCAAGCTTTTCGATTGGGGTCAGAATCAAATGATTGTCGGGATTGGGATAAGAATTAAGGCTTTCGTCCTCACATAATCCAAAGAATTCATGTTCATTAAAATCCTTTTCCAAATTTGAATTGAAAAATTCAACATTTTTATTCTGTTCAATTTCTAGAATTTCAAATTTCTCGCAGCCTGAAAGAGGAAGATCAAAATCTGAGATTAAATCCTTTTCCTGAAAAGAATCGAAGTCCAAAACATTTGTTGAATTTTGAACAACTTCATTTAGATCGTCATTCTCAATTTCGAAAGTTGTTATTTGAAAATTTTCACTATCAGTAAAGAGTGGACTATTTTCTGATTCATCACATGTTTGAATTTGATTTTGTTGCTCTCGCTGTTCTTTCAAAGTTGTCATTAAACAAAGAAGTTCATCCATCTTTCTATCTTTTTCATTAAGCTGTCTATCTAGCCTTTCTACCCTCTCTCTAAAAACGTTAAGATGGTATTCTTCAGAATCGTCGATTAGAGAACTCTCGTTTTGGATTTCTTGATTCTCAAAATTATAATCCAAATCAATTTCACAATCAAAATTATTTCCAATGTGGTGGTTGTTTGAATTTTCATTTTGATATTGGAAATCATTTTGATCATAAAAATTATGTTCGTAACCAAAACTGTTAAAATTCGAGGGAAAATTGCAATCTTGGTTATATTCAAGATGTGGATATGGGTTGTTATTTTGAAGATTTTGATCGATTTGAAAATCATTTTCATATCCAAAATTATTTCCGAATTGGTTTCCAACTCCATACTGATGTGGATCAAAGCTATATTGGAATTCAAAATCGTTTTGATGTGGGTGTGGTCCATAATCGAAATTATTGAAATTTGAATTGAAATCGCAATTTCGATCATTTCTATGATTTTGAAAATGTTGGTCAGTTGGAAAATTTTGAAAATTGTTGACATTGGGCTCACGAAATTTTGGAAAATCTTGTTTCATGAGTTGCAATTCATACTCATACTCTTCAAGAGGACGTCTACTCCGATTATTATTCCACGTTTCTCTCAAGGATTTTTTGAATCAGACATTTGAATGAAGTCAGCAGAAGACAAAAATTATTCTCACTTCAAAATAATATAAAATACTCAGTTGTGCTCTATTGATTAACTGACTCAATTGGAAGGGGGAAGAGGGTCTTATGGTCGTTAACGTATAGTATAAAACTAAGGGATACGACCAACGTTTTGCGGGTAGTATGCAACCTCTTTTGCTAATAGTTCAATAAATTGAACTACTATATATCCGCGATCCAATTATACGAGACAGTCAACTTCACAAAACACCACTTTTCAGTTATATTATTTTGAAAATCAAAATCACGTGTTAAAATTGAAAATCGATGAGAGTGATTAGTTATGGAAAACCGTTCCTCACCACAAATTCAGAAATATCAGTCACAGAACACACACAGAAATATAAATTGCAGAATTAAATTTTTTTTACATTCAAGCCACTGCCCCTACAGAATTTTTTTTACAACAATTGTCTATATTTTTTTTTTCTTTGCGGCAGAGCACCTGTAGAGTTTTAAAAGTTTTCACCTTGATCGGCAGTCCTCCAGTGAATTTGGGAAGCGCTAGTGCGTTCACACCCCACTCGGTGTGCAACCGCTCCAACCCATCTGAATCGTCCGCTGCTTTCTGTTGCTGTCCCCTTCTATTAATTTTTTTTTAACACCTTTTTTTTTAAAATTTCAGCTGTACCTGTTTTTGAAAAATTCTCTCTCTTTTTTTTTTTTTAGAAAAGAATGAAAGCAAAGAAATTGGTACTTGGAAATACAAAAAGGAAAACTTTAACTTGGCAAAGGCAACAAACTACAGACCACTCTCAATAAAAATCAACTGCAACAAAGGACTAAACCAAGCCCAACAGAAGCAAGGACCGGGCTTGCAAAACAAATATTGGCTCAACACGGAATTTAGACCAAAACCGCACTTAATACAGAATGGAACGCACCAAAAATAACACAGTTACCCTCCTCTTTTAGTTTATTAGTAAACAAATCAGTTAATTCCTATTAACCAATAGGGATCTCCAACGAAAATAACACAAATCACGAAATCCTGTTCAGGAAATAAATCCGTAATTATTCCTTTTCTTCTCTCTTGAATCAGATTCCGATGTTGTACAAATTGCGGTGGGTCTTGATTCGGATTGGCGGGTTCCGATGTGAACAGATTTGCGTTGAGGGTGGTTCGAAGGACGGTTCGGTTTGTGAAGCGATGGTCCACCTCGGGTCTGCGTTGAGGGTGGTTCGAAGGACGGTGGATTTGATGTTGATCACGTAAATTATTGTAGGAAGGAGGAGACGATTGTGATTTGGGGATGGATCTGAACTGATGGGGTGAACGTGGTGATTGTTGTAATTAGGTGGCTATGGAATATCTTCAGTTCAGTGCAGGGTTCAAGGGTTGATGCGATTTGGGGTTTGGGCGTGTATACTTTGGCTTGGTGCTGTGGTTATTCGGCTGGAGCAGAGGGTGGTTGTGTGAAGGGAGAGAGGTGATTGGAGAAGTGAACGCTGATGGGTTTTTGAAGGAGATGAGAGGGGAATGAAGTCACGGGTACTGGTTTTGCGATGAAGACAGTATGGTTTTGTTGTTGAATTGGGAGTTGCGTTTGCGGTTTTTTTTTTTTTTTTTTTGGTTTATCTGAGGGAGGGACGTCTTGAAGAGGAGATCGTTATCTTGGTGAGGCTGTTGGCAGCGTTGAAGGCTTTTGTAATGCCATTAATGGCAGCGGATGTTATAATTTACGGTGGAGGTGGATGTTGTTCAGCAGTGATATGTTGCTGTGAGGTCTGATGGATATTGTTCACCTATTTGTGGTAAGGAGAGGGTTGAAGTTTGTTTGTTACAGGAAGTTGTTTAGACGGTGAAAGATGGAAAGGAGATGATGGCTGGTTTTGTTGAACTGTTTTCGGGTCTGAGGTGAAGAACCGAACGCGGATGTGAGGATGAGGATGACTGAATTTGGGTTGTGCTGATGCTTGATTTGTTGAGGGTAGTGTTTGTCGGGCTTGAAAGGGTACTGGATGAATGGTGGTGTAGCAGTTTGTAGATGATGTGGGTATGAACGTATGTATAAAAAGGAAGGGGATTTTTTTTGTTTATTTTTAAAGAAGATGGAAAGAATGTGAAAGATGGAAAGTAATAAAGGGAAATTGGAATTTTTTTTTTGAATGTGTGAAAGAAGAGAAAGTTGTACAAAGAAGGGAAGAAATAAATGAGAGAAAGGAGAACAAAAAGGGAAAAGAAATTGAATTGAGGCAAGAATTAATAAAAACAAAATGGCAAGATTTTTTTTCCTCTTGTTGGAAGATTACGGTATCATAGATCTATCCAATCAAGATTTTTTTTTTTGAATATATATATAAAAAGCAAAAGAAAAATATAAATAAAAACTAACACGAATCAGAAATTAAATAAATAACAAAATTTAATCGTTACCTCCCCGGCAACGGCGCCAAAAACTTGATCGTCGCTAATCTATGAATTACAAAAGCGCGACATTTGTAATAAATTCTGCAAGCATACAGGTGTGTAGCATACAGGTCGAACACAGGGAGGTTTAATTAAAAATTATTATTTATTTTTTCTTGGGCATGTTAGACGAAGCTGGAGGTTGATTTTGCAAATAAAACAGAACAAAATTAAAACTGTAATTTGATTCAGAACAGATCTAACTGAACCGACGATCAAATCACAATTTCAATGGAAAAGCAATGAACTATGAATCAGATTCAAATCTAATCAACTCCAATTAAACTTATGAACGCGATTAAAATACAGAAAATAAAAGTGCAGAATATAAATAACAACAGGAAATAAAATTAGGATTACCGCTGAATCTAATCAGACGGTCAATCACTAATGAAAAGAAATGCAAAATACAAATAGTGTTCTACCGAATCTAATCGTGTAGACACACTAATTGCTAAGAAATAGAAAAAATGCAGAAAATAAAAAGAAGAAGAACTAGAAACTTTATTAGAAATAGAAAATGGGATATAGGATGGTGGCTACAATGCCATTACAAGGGTATATATAGGGGATAACCAAACCCTAACCCTAACCCTAATGATAACTGGGCCTTGTCATTACATCACTAATTAGTTTACAATGAGAAACATAAATGGGCCTTAGATAAATAAAGCAAATTTGGGCCTTTTCTCTTTTCCTCTTGCTTCCTTGACACTTCTTCATTGATTTGTGATGTGCAAAGCCTTGTTATCAATCCTTTTCTTGTCCAACAGCAACTAGATGTGATATCTTTATCTACAATTCTTCAAAATGCAAATACACAGCAAATTGAACTCTATTTCTCTACATTTCTGGTTGCATGCGGGCTGAGTTGGAATATCTGTAAAAATAACAAAACAATACCCAAGTAATATTTATTTATATACAAAAGATAAGATATAAGAGCATAAAATAAACACATTTCTATGTCAATCAGTAGCTTCCACATAGACCTACCACGGGCGTGGGTAAAATCTAGCTCTAGGTGAGTGAACTCCACGTTCACACATCGGAGGGTCAATCCACTGCTTAAAGTAACAACAAACAATTTCATTAGGAAAAACCTTATGATTTTCGTTGGCTTCACAGCCGAAAAATCGACGACCAGCATTTTTTTCAGTTTTCGAACCAATATCACGACCGATACTTCTCCACAACGGTAAATAGGGTTAGATCGACCCAGATCTAGTGGCTCGACAACGCGCCCTGCAACTACCCTTTCTTTTCCAGATCGTTGATTTACTACCAATTCATCGTCGTTTTCCCATTTATCCATGGTGGATCCTACACTTTCTTTTCCTTGTTTTGACATGGTGAAAGAGGAAGGAGGCGGCGGAAGAAAAGAAATTACGAGTGAGGGTTTAGCCAGATTCATAGAAGCCGCTGTATATAGCGAAAAACCAGGTCGTCCCCAACCACATAAATTTTAAACATTTCACTACACAAAAATAGGGTCGTCCCCATCTACATGAGTATTATTGTTGACAAATGCCTAGGAACTCGTAGCATGTCAAGCCAAAATGTATATATGGTTACAGTGACAATTGCATAGTGTATAGTGGAGATTCTGTATCATGGCTACAGTGGAGATTCTCTATCATGACTACTCTTATCAGGACAATTGTATCATGCTTCAGTCCCAAAATGTATATAGTATGGTTATAATGTGGATTCTCTATCATGGCTACAATGGACAGTAACAATTGCATATTGTACAGTGGAGATTCTCTATCATGGCTACAGTGGAGATTCTCTATCACAGTCCCATGCTTCAGTACCATACTGACTACTCTTATCAGGAGAGATGCCACTCCTTGATTTATGGGTCATCACATGCTTCAAACCAGCCTCTCTTCCTCTCTCCCTTATTAAAGATTAACCAACCTCTCTTCCACTCTCCATCACTCCCTAGTTTTTTGTAGAGTAGTTCACTTTCAAAATGGCTAACTGGGCATACGACGATGATACCGTGATTTAAATGTACGATGAGTACGAATGGGCTAAACCGCCCACAGAAGATGTCGAATCTGTGCCTGAAACGCAAATCGGAGTCCAAGTAGATGCCGCAGAGGTCGAGTCTGAACTTTTTAGTGCAACGCAACCAAAAGTTGTAGTCTAGCGCATCGGGCTGATTCAAAAATCCCTCAATGCTCAGTTGAGGGAAGTTCTTGCTCGATAGAACACCGATAGGTCAAGCTCCAGCATGACCGGTCGTTCAGTCCTTTGCTATTGCGGAGTCGAATGTAATGTGCTTGTTTCTAAAAATCAAACGAATGCAGATCGTCGCTTTTATGGTTGCAAAGCGTACATTCATGCACAGAACCGCCAAGGGTTGCAGAGTAGTAATTTTTTTCATGGTACGATCCACCTTTAACAGAGAGAGGTGTCCAGTACGCACTTGAGATGCAAGCTGAGGTTAATCGCTTGGAAAGAATGAATGCGGCAATTAAGAACGAAATGCTTTATGGGTGCTATGGTTCACTCTGAAGCTATGGGTCGTAGTTACGTTGTATTGGGTCGTGGTTATGTTGTATCGTTGGGTCTAAGTTATGTTGTATTGTTGGGTCTAAGTTATGTTGGGTCTTATTTATGGTGGGTCAAAAGTTATGTTCGGTCTTATTTATATTGTACTGGGTCGTACTAATATGTTTTTATCGAATTAGATGAACGCGGTTTGTATGATGTATGTTGTTCTTGTCTAAAAATGTTTGGTCTGCTTAAAATAGTTTTTAAAGAGTTCAAAACCGAAGGCGAGTTTTCAAAACTCGCACAAAGGCGTGTTTTCAAAACTCGCCTTCAGGCTACCCAGACCATAACAGTTCTACATATGATATTATGTTGGAAACATGGCTAAATCTATTATAAGTTTCCAAAACAGGTCTACACACGTGAATTTTCCAAACAACATATATATTTTCTAGTTTCCTAAATCTATTATATGTATAAGAATATTGAATATGTGTACCTTATATCTTGAAGATTTTTTGACTACTGATTGGTTGCCTTTTCGGTCCTCGTCTCATTGTCATCACGTGAAGCAAGAACCACGATCGAGCCTCTGACAGAGTAGTCGAAGACCTCCTTCCAGTCTTTGATGTTTCTAGTGTTCGCTTCTTCTAAATAGCCGAGGGAGTTGACGTAGTCTCTTTTAAATAGACGTATTTATAATTAGAAATATTGCATGGATTGTAATTTATTTTTCAGATTAAAGATTTATGCAATACAAGGTTGCAAGAGAGCAGAATGTAAATGCTTTTATTGTAATTTGAATTCTCAGTACAAAAAATGTAATACATAGCCCAGTATATATATATATATATATATATAATGGGCTCTGGGCTGAACTGTTATTGGATACAAGAATTGAAAAGGATAACTAAATGAATGGTTGATGATATAAGTGACTGAGCGGTGGATGATTAGCCACGCGTGCAACCATGAAGAGAAAATATAAGCCTTCAGTTGTTTTTTTTCCTCATTTGTAATACACCCCTCTAGAAACTAGGGTTTCCCAAACTTTAGTTTTCACGATAATCATGGCGGCGCTTCTAGAAACTCCACATTATTACTTTCAATCTTCTTCGCGAGAGAGTCTCTGGCATTAGTATCATCAGATTTGAGTATAAATGAGTGTGTTTTGTTGTCGATGTTGTTCAATTCTCTATCGTTGCCATTCTTTGATTCATTTTGGTCGAAGTTGTTGTGGCTTGGTCCAGCTTGATCTTTGCTTCCACCGACGTTGAAATCTGAGCGAAATCTGGTAAAGTTTTTCACAGCAATTGCTTTAGTCAGTATATCAGCCTTCTGGTAAGTTCTAGGTATATGGTTAACCTCGATCTCTCCTCTTTGAACCATTTCTCTAACAAAATGCAAGTCTATCTCCATATGCTTTGTTCTCGCGTGTTGTATTGATTCTTTGACATATATACAACATTTTTGTTGTTGCACCATAGCGCTGATTTTGCTGTAGTCTTAATATGTAGCTCTTTCAGTATAGATTGAATCCACTTTATTTCTGCAGCAGCGTTAGTTATACTTCTATATTCGGATTATGTACTTGATCTAGAAATTGTAGCTTGTTTCTTCGAACTCCATGAGACTAGGCTTTGACCAATGTAAACACAGTAACACTTGTAGACCTTCTATCATTAGAATCTGAGGCCATTCAGCATCTGCATACCCCCATTATGTTTAGATGTTGACTGCCCTTTAGTGTGAGTCCATATTCTATAGTCCCTTTGAGATACCTTAAGATTCTTTTGACTGCCTTTCAGTGCGTGTCTAGTGGTTTCTACATAAACTGAGATACTTTATTAACACTATAGGCAATGTCAGGCCTGGTTATAGTAGCATATTGTAATGCTCCTACGATCATCCTATATTCAGTGATGTTGAAAATTGCTTCTCCTCTAAATTTTGAATATTGTTGACCGCTTATCATGGGTGTTGGTTGAGGATTAGCATTCAACATCTTTGTTTTATTGAGTAACTCGGTGATATACTTTCTTTGGCATAGAAATATTTTATTATTTGTTCTTGTTACTTCTATGCCTAAGAAGTAATTGACATTACCCAGGTTTTTAATAGAGAACTGCTTATCTAAATATTGTGTTAATTCATCTATGTCGTTAATGTTTTTACTAGTTATTATCAGATCATCTACATATATTAGTATGTATATTGTGGATGACTAATTAATCTTTGTGAACGAAGAATTGTCTGATTTGGTAGACTAAAAACCTAATTTGTATAAAGTGTTTTTCAGTCTATCAAACCATACACAAGGGGACTGTTTTAGGCCATATATAGCCTTATTTAATTTACAGACATAGTTTGAATTAACACTATAACCTGGTGGTTGGACATGTAAATTTCTTCCTTAAGAACACCATTTAAGAATGCATTATTGACATCTAAATGTCTAATATGCCAATTCTTACTTGTAGCAATAGTTAGTACAAGTCTTATAGTTGTGGATTTTACAACAGGAGAGAAGGTTTGATTAAAGTCAAACCCATACTCTTGTGTAAAACCTTTGGCCACAAGTCTAGCCTTGTATTTATTTATTGACCCGTCTGGGTTCTTTTTTAATCTGTATGTCCATCTGCAACCTACTATATTCATGTTAGCAGGTGAACATAGAATATCACAAGTATTGTTTTTTATTAGAGCCTAATACTCTTCATCCATTACTGCTTTCCAGTGTTTATTTTTGGTTGCCAGATCAAAAGATTCAGGTTCATTAGTACTAGATGTAGCAGCAAACACTTTAATTTAAAATGCCACTTTTAGATCCTGTAACCATTGAATGACCTGTTTGAACTGGTTATTCAGTAGGTGGTGAGTCATCATTGCTTTCTGATATTTCATGAGTTAATTGATGGTTGTTGGACTCATAATTTTCTTGGTTGTGAACTTGTGCAGGTAGATGATATGTCACACTGGGTGGCTCAAAGCTTTCATGATCATTGTTGATTGGTGAGCTTTGAGTATCAGATTGTTGATTATTCTTTATTTGCTACCAGCTTTCATTAATATAAGGCACATCAGGTATAGAATTTTTTAGATTTCTAACTTCACCTGTAGTGCTTATATCTTTTGTACTATATGGAAAAACTTTTTCATCAAATACAACATGCCCGCTGACATATATTCTTGTAGTGTTATCAACACATTTATATCCTTTTTGATTGGTAGTATACTCTAAAAAAATTACGCTGTTTTGACCTGAAATTCAGTTTATTAGTACTATAAGGTCTTAAATATGGAAAACATAGACATTCAAACATTTTAAGCTTTTTATAATCTGGTTTGACATTGTTCAATTTTTCAAATGGTGATATATCCTTTAATACACTTGTTGGTTGTCTGTTAATCAGATAAACAGCTGTATTAAAGGTTTCTAGCCAAAATTTCAATGGCATACTTGCTTGCGCAAGCAATGTCAATCCAGATTCAATCAAGTGTCTTTGTTTTCTCTCCCCTAGTCCATTCTGTTGTGAAGTATATGGACAAGTGGTTCTATGGACAATACCTTTTTGCTGAAAGAATTTACATAAATTTTTAAACTCACTGCCACCATCAGTTGGAATGATCTTAACTTTATGATCATATTGTTTTTCAACCATAGTAATGTAATTTATAATGGCATTATAAGTTTCTGACTTGATTTTTAAAAAGTATATCCAAGTGAATCTGGTGTAGGTATCAACAAATGACACATAATACTTATAACCATAGTCAAAATAAACTAGTGAGGGACCCCAAAGATCTATAGCAATTAATTGCAGTGGTTCAGTACAGAATGTGCCAGAATTAGTAAATGGTGATCTGTGATTCTTACTCATTTGACAAAATTCACATACATAAGGTAAGGATATTGAATCAAATTTGATATGATTATCATTCAATATTGTCTGGACAATTTTAACACTAGGATGTCCAAGTTTGCAATGCCAGAAGTCAAATACATTCATGCTGCTATCAGTTTTAACATTCAAATTACACATGGCATTACAATTTCTTTGGCTAACATCACTCTTGCACCTAACAAAATTAAATTTGTATAGACCATTTTCCAAATCACCCTGTAATATGATTTTGCTAGTTAGAATATCCCTAATCAAACAATGCTTTGGAAAGAATTAAAAGTAAACTTTGTTGTCTCTAGCAAATTGGGATACACTAATCAAATTTTTGGTGATTTTTGGAACTCAAAGGAGATTGCAAAGATGTAATTGTTTGCTACCATTAATATAAGTGTCGCCAATATGAGTGATTTGAATATGTTTACCATTAGCAATAGAAATAGATTTATTACTTCGATACTCCTTGCATCCAATGTTCAAATTGTCTAGATTATTAGTAAGGCGATTGGTTGCTCCAGAATCAGGGTACCAACTATCATCTTGTAAATGCTCCACTCTAGCAACACCATTTCCTTTATCTTGATTACTAGTTTCTTGATTTATCTGTGCTACATTTGCATTAGGATTATTTCCATTTTCTTATTCTGATTGTTGTTGGAGTATCTGAAATAACACTTTAGGGCAGTGTAACCAATCTTTTCATAGATCTAACACTTGAGTCTGTTATTACATCTGCCTCTGCCCCTGCCTCTATTTGCACCACCACCTCTCTGGTAATATGTTTCAGATCTATTATTGCTATTCTGATTTTTTTTTGCTACCTGTAGCAAGATTTGTATTTAGATCAATTTTTTGAATTCGTTTGTTGCTTATTCTTGATTCATGAGATAATAGAATGGCATGAAGTTCATTAATATGAGGAATAATTCCTCGAGTTATGATAAAAGCAACAACTACCTCGTATTCTTCATTTAACCCATTTAGCAGATATAGCACATGATCTCCATTAGGTATTTTATTACCTATAGCTCCAAGTAAATCACACAACTTCTTTACCTTTGTGACTTTGTAAGTCGTGAACATTCATTTATTTGCACAAATATGGCAAGTGGCCCAGGTGTCCACGAACCATTCCTTATTATTACCAATAAGATTACATTCAGAAACTAGCGCACACAAGTCCATGTCAGTAATGCCATCAGAAACTTCAACCACATTTGCTTCAGACTTCTTCTTCTTTCCGCGACTTTCTGCTGCCTTGTGTCCTTTCTTTCCGCAATTATGACAAGATCCCTTAAACCTTTTAGCTTTTTATTTGGACCATTTTCGCGCTTTCTTTTGTTGGGCTTTTCTTCTTCAATTACATTAGCCTTTGCTACCATGTTGAAGGACCCCTTTTTCTATGATTTTCGATTGTCTTCCTTAATCCTCAATCGAAACACCAGTTCTTCAACAGTCATTTCCTTGCGCTTATGCTTTAAGTAGTTTTTGAAATCCTTCCATGAAGAAGGAAGTTTTTCAATTGCAGCAGCAATTTTGAATGATTTGCCGAGAGTCATTCCTTCATCATTTAATTCGTGGAAGATGACTTGCAACTTCTGCATTTGACTGGTAACAGTTTTTACTATCAATCATTTTGAAGTCAAGGAATTTCCCTGCTATGAACTTCTTCATTCCTGCATCCTCAGATTTATATTTCTTGTCGAGAGCAGTCCATTATTTCTTGGAAATCGTAGCAGTACAGTAGACATTATACAGAGAATTGTCCAGGTCATTGAGTATATAATTCTTGCACACAAAATCTGCATTTTTCCAGACATTGAGGGCTTCAACCTATGTTGCATCTGGTTCCAATTCAGCCACCGTTGGAGCATCTTCTGTTAGATACTCGCAAGGTCCAGAGTTGTCAGATAGAACAACATCTTTTGCTGCCACCTTTTGAAATCCATCCCTGAAAATTTTTCAGGCCTTTCGCCATGGGATAGTGGTGGAAGGACTATCGGAGGCTGAGTCATAGTCACCACTAGTGTCGAGGTGTCGCTTTTTTTAGACAGATTGGCTTGTACAATGCAATACATCAACACCAAAAATATGATTTAAGATTATTAGAATTCAATACAAATTTTGTCCTGATGTAGTAACAACAGATTACTTTCAGTAATCTGGAAACTTAGTAAAACAAATTTTACAGAACTGCAATAGTGAGAAGGATATACCATCGCAGTTGATCAGAGATTGCTTAGTTTGTAATTCGAGTACAGTCCGATACCGAATGTTTCCTTAAATCGTATTTGCGCCCATTCGGAGAACTTGAGGGCTTTGGTGCAAATCGATTTCCAAGATAAAATGGATCAACTTCGCAGTACAGTGCAGTAGGCGAAGCAACGACGAACGCAAGAGAATTTGTAAATAAGAACAGTGTAGGAAGGAAGCAGTTATTCAGAAAATTCGTGATCTAAAATGAGAAAGAGGGTGCATTTATAAAGGCTTCTAGAGATGCCTTTTTAATTAAGCGGTCAGCACCGCTGGAAAGGTTGCGATCCTTTCACCAAAAGACGCAACCGTTTTGCAGATTTTAAAAATAGGACCGTTGAATGCAAACTGCGAAAACTATTCTTTTCTCTGTCGAGCCAACAACTGCAAAGTTCACATTGCTAAGTGCCTCTAATACGCCTCAAACGCCCATTTGCTCACAGACACGGGCTCGGCACGGGTACGGGTTGGTGCATTGCACCAACCCTTACTCTATGTGGTCTTTAATCTCTCTATATTACCTCTCTCATGTCCTTATAATTACTATAGGGTAACTACCATAATATATAAGGACCTATAGGGTAGTGTCTTACAAGATATGTGACTATTACCCTACAACTCATTTATTTCTAACACATACTCCACGCACCATCTTTATTTCTTACCATTACCACTGGGTAAGGGTATTCACTGGTGCTTGGCCTGATGACACCTATTTCCAGCATTTCCTTAATAATTTTCTCTAGTTCGCTTTTAATGTAATATGAGTGTCTATATGGTCTTAAGACATACATGTTTAGCATTGGGAATTAAAGGTATTTTAATGTCACATTCTCTTGGGGGAGGTATAATTTGGGTAGGGCTAGTGACAGTAAAGTATTGATGTACTATTGATTAGACTTCTGGATGTATGGGTGCAGTTGAGGTAATGAGGGTTTGTTACTCTTTTGAGTACATAACGAGTGACAGCTGCCTTTGTGCACTCTCCTTAGCAATGTTTTTGTCTCCAACTACTTTGCTTTCCTCTTGGATGCCCTGCCATACATAAGTCTGACCACACAAATTGAACTAAGTTTGTAAACGTGTAAAATTTAAGGATACATCTTCTAGCTCTTTCATCCATTGTGCACCAAGGACAACTTGGCATCCTTCAAGTGGAGTTAGAAATAAATCAACGGGCCTGACACATCCTTGACATTTGAATAAGACCCTCGTGCATATGCATGTTCCTTGTACCTTATCCCCATTGGCCACTTGTAGTGAATAGTTCAAAGAATCTTGTACCTCCAATTATATTTTCTTGGCTAATTTTGTGTTAATAAAACTGTGTGTGGACCCTGAATCAACGAGTATAAGGATATTTTTGGTTTGAATTTGCCCCTGCACTCTAATAGTATATAGGATAGGAATATTGCATATAGCATTAAATGTGATAGCATATGTCTCTTCACTGTTTTCTTCAATTATGTTAGTTGTAGGTTGAATAGATGTATTACTCAATGGTCCTTCATCTTCTACAAGCGCACTGTCCACTAGGTCCATGTTATTTTCTTCTTGCAGCAACATGAAACCCTCAATAACATAAGCTTGTTTATTTTTACACACGTGAAATTGGTGCCACCTTTCTCTTTACACCCATAACAAAGATTTTTTTCTTCACGTTTCTATGATTTCTTGTGGGGTTAATCCTTTTATTTTTGCATTTGTTTCTTTGGTACCCTTACCGATGGTGTTAGCCTTGTTGGATTGGATGCACCATGGAAGTTGGTTCTTGAAGAATGGTGAACTTTAGTTTTCTTTTTACAAGCCTTCTTGCATTCGGATATCTTTGCAAGATTCACAGACTCTCTAAAATCTATAGGGTGAAGAGCCAACACTTCAAATTAATATCTTCCTTAAGCCCATCAATAAATTTTTCTAATATAAATCGATCAGGTAGGGCATCACATAGCCCTTGTAATTATTCAAATATGGTGAGGGTGGCACGTACAGTGGTAGTGTGTTTCAAATTAAAGATTGCTCCATATGGTCATTGCAAGTCTTCTGTGGCAAATCTAATTAACATTTCTTCCTTGAAGATAACCCATTATTCGAAGGTTTTTACCTTCTTTTCCAACAAACCATACTATAGGTGAGCTTCTCCCTTTAAATAAAAAGAGAATTAGGTGGTAACCCATTTTAACTCAGGGTGCTATGATAATGAAACAAGTGTTCCACTTTACTAATCCACTCAATGACGCTGCTATCTCCATTTTAGGTGGAAAATTCAAGTTTTATAATGGTGTTTTGTAAGAGTCTTGGTTGATTTGTATTCTGAGTATTAGCATTTACATGATCTAGAGCACTAACGAGAATTCGAGCTGAGTTTCTTGATAAATCTATTGGTGAGGCTTGGGTGGTTCTCAAAAGGTGGAGTAGGTGCAATTGTTGATTTTCATTTAGGGATGTTTCTAGGTGTTGTCTATTACTGTTTCTCTATGCAGGAGGAATATAAGGAGTGGCTAATTCTTGAGTTATATGAATTCTTTTGTTAATCCATATTAATGGCTTCGTAGATGCTGTCAAGCTTAATGCCCAGTCCTTGAGTAGTTTCTTGAAGGTATCTAATGACCAAAGAGTATTTTGCGTACATAAGATCTTGCCTAACTTGCTCGGGATCACCCTCATTCAACACACTGGTTAGATGGTCATCTTCACCATCAGAATCATCCTGCTGTCCATTCTGGGGGTCGGGCTCTGATACTATTTTGTTAGACTCTTTATCTTTCATCTTAGAATGTATCTAAATAAAGAGAAGGTTGCTTAGCAAAACAGGGAAGTGGTGATAGAGAAATTGGGGTTTACAAGGGAGGAAATAATGCACTGGTTAGAGAAAGAATGCAGACAGAATTAATAGGAAAGAGTAATAGGAAGTATAGCGAGAATATAGAGCAATTTAGCAAGAATTTAGGAAGGAGAGAAGTAGAATTTTATTGCTTGAGAATAATGAATTTTTGCAAACCGTTTACATTCGATTACTTCTCTATTTATGTCATCCCATTACTAGTATTATCGCACAACGGTGGGAAAACCGACCGTTAAAATATTTAATATAAAATATAAAATTCTTTGTTAAATTTTATCTTAAGTGGTTTTGATGGAAAAATTACAGTGGTATGAAAGAAAATAGAAGTAACTGAAAATGTGTATTACGCTATGAATTGTTATAATGATGTATCATAAAAACATATAAACTTAATAATTCAAATTTTATGGAATTCATATGAAATATAAAAGCTATTTCAGATGCAGTAACCACTAACTAAATGAAGCGTTGGGGTATAGCAACTAGTAGTGCTTCCCACTCTCAATGCCTATAAGCACTTGCAAAACCCGTAGGCTAATCGGCTTGTGCCTCTGCATTCATGGCCACAACAACAATTATGTTAACATCTACCATAGAAGTTTTGGGACATGATTATCACCTAAGTTAGCAGAAGAAAAAAAAATCCAGGAGATGGAAACAATTCCAATAATCCTTTTACAAAACAACAAAAGCCTTCAACCATGAAAGGAAATGTCAAGGAACAACAGTGGCGCTCTATCAATGCCATTGTGAAGCTCATGTTGGAATTGCAATGCCCCAAGATAATGTAAAATGGGATGAGATAATGTAAATGTACGGCACACCATAATAGAAATAGACCCTCATTTAGTTCATTCTAGAAGTTGTCAAACACATTTATACATACTTCCATTCAAATCATCAATGAGTTTCTTATAATAGAAAATCCTCAATTGCTTTGAATTTTGGTTGTTTGAAATTTAATTTTTTATAAAAAAATCACTAATGTCAATTAACATTGATACATATGTAAGTGAATTCGTTGAATTGTGAGGAAGATTAAAACTTTTCTACTGTATCAATAAGACGTCTTATAAACCAAGGAAACAAAGAAATGATTCAAGTCATAGCAATGATGAAAACTTACAATGTTTCCTTTAAATACAATCACACGTTCCTAACATTTTTCCTATCATATAATATCCATCTCTTAAGTAACCAAGATGCATACGTGTACCATGTTTCCTTGAATGTTATGGATATTTCTAATAGCAATTTGGATACATTCACAACAATGCACCAGTTCCTTTCTATAACTTATTAGTTCATTTACAGTGGCGGATCCAAAAAAATATTTTGGTGGGGTCCTTATGCAATATAAAAATAAAATAAAATACAATAATAATTCAAAATATATTACTTCAACACAAAACAGAAATGTTTTACATTCTAGATTTGTTCCCTACGAGTTTTCATCTTTTGGAAACGATCTATTACAACTTCATTAGTAACATTGGCGAGTGTTTTTTTTTTCTATAGTCGAAATGAGACAAACACTTAAAAGTCATCACCAATTCGGTTGCGCAAATGACTTCACAAGATTCATTTTAGAAAAGCATCTCTCAACTGTTGTAGTGTCAACCGGTAAAACCAATGCAAGCTTTAGTAACCTATACACTAAAGGATAAAAAAGATGTTTTTTTGTTTGCACCATCACTCGAGCAAGATCTCTAATACCATTCAAATGGAAAAATCTTCCGTCTTCTTTCACATTATCAAAATAAATGATAAGTTCATATTCAATAGCAATCCTCTCCATATAACTAAAATCATCGGGATAAAATTCAACTAAGCTCATCAGGTGTGATGAGTCAAATTCACCAAATGAGTCACATGGGTCTAGAGAACCCATACAAATGAGAAACTCCGAGTTCACCTAATTAAAAACGATCATTAAACTCTGCAATTTGCATATCCACGAATCATATCTGTTAATTTACAAGAACCACCAACCACATTTAATAAAACCGGAATCATGTCAAAGAAATCTCCAACATCAAAGTGTTTTTTTGCAATTGCCACAAAAACTAACTGAACTTGGAGAGCAAAAGAATGTACATATTATGCCGAGCTATTTTCTCTCATGATTAAAGATTTTAACCCAATGAACTCACCACGCATATTGCTTGCACCATCATAAACCTACCCTTTAACTTGTTTCAAACTCAAACCAAACTCAGCAAATAAGCTATCGATAGCTGATTTAAGAGTTGAAGAAGATGTCTCTTTTACATGAACAACACGACAAATCACACCTTGACCATTCCATGTGTATCATCAACATATCTTAAAACAACAGCCATTTGTTCCTTCTTAGATACATTGCTAGACTCATTTACTAACAAAGCAAACACATCATCACCAATTTCTATAAGAATAGATTTGAGTATTTCTTTTTCAAAGCAATGACAAATATCTTTCTGGATGCTTGGAGACACCATTTGACTATTTCCTGCAGTATTTTTCAATTTAACCTTACGGACACTTTCATTTTGATTTTGGGAGTATTTTATCATTTCAAAAAAATGTCCTCTATGAAATGAGTTTTCTGACTCATCATGACCATGAAAAGGTAATGAGCTATTCAACAAATATCTAGAAGCATCAATCGAAGCATTTAATCGAATTCGACACTCATTCTTTTGTAATATCATTTTGCTTATGTAATACATTCGCAATAGATTTGGCATGTCTCATTAGATCATCACATTTCTTAACACAAGCATTATGTAAACTACTAACTTCACCAACATGAATTCTAAGTCTTTCCATTTTATTCCAACAACAAAAACCCTCCACTGTAAAGGCATCACCTCCCTCTTATCTTCCAACATGATCTCTAACTAAGCAACAACATAAACAAAAGACTTTATCGGCTTTCACACTATACTCTAACCAACCACGATATTGATTAAACCATGTAGTGTTAAAGCGTCTCGACTTACCCCCTGTCATTGTATATGAAAATTCATGCCCACGTGGTTGACAAGGTCCTCTAACCAAGTATATCCATATAATTTCATCTCTCTGATTAAGATGATAATCCGAAACTCTTTGTCTTTCACATGGATCAAAAGGGAGTTCTTTCAAATCAATTAGTTTAGGCATTGAAGAACCAGAACTAGATTGAGAAACATATTTTCTTTTAATTTTTTTTCCATTTTATATCTGCCAATGTCAAATATTCATTTCATATCAATAATTAATTAAATAAGATTCTCCTAAAACCTGAAAGGACCTTGTCAATTTATGAATTCAGAGTATAGTTTTAAGATTGTAATTGAAATTCTTGATTGTAGTACATGGTAACATGAATAGCATAAGAATTAGGGCATACAAATTACCTGCCTATGAAGATACGCAGTGGCTACAGGAGTTGAGAAGGTGAGCGTCGGACGACGGACGGTGCAGAGGTGGAGCACGGTGATGGCGGAGGCGCGGAGCTGATCTGAAACCGAGAGCAAGTTTCAAAATTTGGGTGCGATTGAGAAAATTGGTGGTACCTTTAATTTGTATGTTGAGCTGCTGAGTTAATCTTCCCTTCTGCTGAAAGTTTTCATCCTCCTCTATGCAAATATGTTTATATTTGTACAAAAGTTTCTCTGTAATTTTATATTTCACAAAAGTTCAGTGGGGTCCTAGGACCTCACTCAAATACAAGTGCATCTTCTCGTGTTCATTTATAAAGAATCTGCTCTTTATACTTTCATTCTTCACAAGCTGTAAATTTGTCGTGATAATCGAAGATCAAAATATTTGCTATAAATTGTACAAGTTTACCTTATACTGAAATTATCCAATCGTACAACCAAACCAAATATCGATGTAAACTGTATTGAAAAAGGACAAAAAAACAATGTTAAATATAACAATTCCAGAACCCTAAGTGAAAAACAAACTGCAATTCATGGAATGAAAAGCAAGATATAATTGCAGTCATATGATTAACAAAAGTTGGTAACACCTTACAACATATTTTAGTTAGCAAAACAATTCCATTTACTAAAAAAATTCATTACCATTAAAGAAACTATTTATAAATCATTCTCGAGATCCACCAGGCAAAAAGGCACACATGGTAGAGGGCTCTTTCTTAATTTCTTGTATTTGAGGTCTGCTCCTTGGATCGTCATGCAGGCATTCCTCAACAAAAAAGCAGCTTTCTCAAACTGAAATTATGGGATGTATCCAAGTAATATATCTGCCCTTTGAGTCATTATATTTCTATCCTTTTGAAATGGTTGTGCCTGTAGATGATAGTTCTGATTAATAACATGAAATACTATATACGAATACAACATATTATTTCTCTTTCCAAATGTATCGGAAACAGATAAACAAAGACATTACAATACATGTGATGAAAGCTGGATAAAACGCTTACCCATGCTACAAGATTTCTTCCTTCAGCACTACTCGTTCCATCAAATGCTCTCTTCCCAATAATAATTTCGAGGAGAACCACTCCAAATGCATATATCCAGTAGACTTGTATATTTACATACAAGTTTTTAAACCACTTAAAAAGTCGGATGTGATTTCTAAGAATAAAATAGTGTGTATGACTTAAACATATTTATTTATAAGCAAAGAATATATTCAAAGTCTTAGGAAAAAAATTAAAAAGATGCTTAGCAACTTTAACAAAAAATTCCCATTACGCTTTTGTTCCAAAATATAGCAATAAAGGATTCATCAATGGAATAAATCTTTTAGAGATTTCTTGATAAATCAAAATTAAAGAATCACCAAGAAAGAATCAACGCTCATCTCCACAATGAAATTAGACATTTAAATGTAAGATTAAAAGGGGAAAATAAGTGATAGGTTATGAAATAAAAGAGCGTTGGTTCAACATACTACATCCTCAACGATCTAGTAGAGTTTGTTCAACATCAAAAAACTAAAAAACCAGAGGTTTTCTTGACACCTCAAAAACCGAGCCAGTCAAGTATGATTAAGACAAACTAATCAGTAATGGAGCTTATCCATTTTCAGGTCTCACATATTTCTACAGTTAACATAAAATCTAAAATTGCAATTTTTCCATGTAGTAAAGAAGAAACTGAGAATTGATTTTACAGTAAAATACATTCAATATTACATTTTAAAATATATTCATTTTAGCAGGCAATAAGACTGAGTAAACACAAAAACTAGAAGTGCCAAATGATGCCCGATCTAATAGGAAAAAACTGGTATGATTAATTAAAGATTTTATGAAATGAAAAATATTTACACGATAAAATCGTTCGCATAATTTTTATCCAAAATGATATACTATCTACATTTTCAGTTGTTCTAAACTAACATAGTATTCTAGCTTCAAAGGCCACAAAATAGATCAAGCAAAATATAATATATGAACAAGCATATGCAATATGCTATTTTGAAGAGAGAATAACCTGCGCAGGGTCCAAAATCAAAATACAATAATGGTCCAGAGATCCATGAATACCCCACTGCTTTTGGATCCCAACAATTGTTCTTGAATGACCATCATGTTGGTAATATAAAGGTCTACGAGAAAACAAGTTCACCTTATTCTAGAAGGCATAAATAAATCTACTGTACAAATTAAATAGCAACGAAATTAAGTTCAAATACTTGATCATATTAACTTTAAGGTTAACAACATATGCCAATAAAACCAATCCCGGAAGCCAGGTCGATAGTGTTGGAAGTGGTAAAAGTGAAACAAAGTTGTTGCATTCCAGTAAAATATAAGATCATATCTAAGAACACGGTTTCATATATTTTAATAATATTAATATGCTTACTTATATTCCTTACAATAGGAAATTAAGTTACAACAAACTTAAATCTTCAATTTCGTAATGTTTACCCATAAAATGCTTTATTTATAGTACTTAAGGACACGCAAGGACAGTTCGGTTATACTAGTTTGAGAAGCTATGATAACTAAAGGAAAAGTAGGTAAATAAGGACTTACAAGGACAAATTGAATATCGCTGAACTTAATAGTACACTGGTTACTAAAATAATTCCAAACCCAATCGACAAGGGCTTGATGACCCTTGGTATTTTCTTCACTCTTATTTGAGTCACCATTTTTGACATAAGAATGCACTTAATGATGATTTCTCTCCACACTCCTTACTCTTTTTGTGTATAAACCTGTATTTTGAAATTAGAATCCAAAATATACAAAGCATAATTGTCCATGAATTAATTTTGATATCAGAAGATGAACTTAAACTACAAGACGAACTTAACCTATAGAATATGGCAGAAGGATTCCGTACTTGATACAGGTTGAAAGTGACATTCAGAGCACCCGACTTCAACCAGTTTTAACACAGTTTGCTCAGCATCATGCTTCATGACGGTGGTATATGCATTCACTATCCATTCTGAAGTATCATTGTCAAAAGCATCAAATTTTCAAAGGAATTGCGAATGAAATCTCTGACCATAGGTTGCATTACCTCCTTTAAATCTGTTGCAACATCTTTGAGAAGGATCCTTATTGTCTTCAATAAATATGTGATAGTTCTCATCAAAATTACATTCAGTGGTACCATCGAAATGAACCTTTTCGGGTTCAATTACATGAATGGCATCTAGTAAAGGAGCTACATTATGTGATGTCTTCAAATTTATATGTACATTCGTGGCTCTGTCATAATCAACATCAATATCTGAACATCCACTGGTACATACATTATTGAGTCCGACATTGCTGGTATGGGTATTTGTTTGAGTTTCAACTTGTAACGACCCGGCAAGAAATTCGATCCTCGAATTTTGAAAATAATACATACAACCCATATTACTTGCCAAAACTCAAATATCGAACAACACCAGATAGTTATTAGAAAGAAGTTAGAGGATGAGGAAAGAAAGAAATATTAGAATAGAAGAAAAAGGAGAATACATCAGAATCTCACAGCGGAACGAATAAAATATAATACATCAAAATTCTTTATACAAAGAAAACTGTATATACATACCAATCATCAAAGTACAATGTATATCTGTCACAGCGAAAATACACTTTATATATATCTAATGGTGAAGCCTCCTGCTTCTAGCTTCTGAACTCCAGCAAAACCTAACCTATAAACATACTCGGTCTGACCCGAGCACATTTGAAGCAAAGCGAAATTCACCCGGATCAGTCTGGAATAGTTTCAGTGATAAATTCACAGCACAACCAATTTGTTTAGCTTTGAAAAATACTTTTTGAAATCAAAGGATAATAGTAAGACCAGCCCACAAATAAACACAGACGGTTTTTACCTTACTATAACCCAAAACATTTCTGAAATCAATATATTTTCTGATATTATAATAATGTCTATCAAATCATAAATAAATATTAATCTAGCAGAACGCTTGCATCTCACGCTCCACATAAATAGTATACAATCAAAATCACGGGCTCTTATTGGAGAATGGATTCCAACTATGGCAAGGTATGGGACCACCTTCCGACAATGTATTTCCAAAGATGAATACATTGCGGTTCAACAAGAACGTCTTGCAACCCGGCTAACACATGAGCGGCCCCTCATTTCTCTTGAGAGTACCGAATATATCATTACCACGGTTGGGGGCCAGCCAACCCAATCGATAGCATACATATAAAAATAAAAAGGGACAACCGAAGGCATTTGATTTCTCTAGATCAGGTAATGATATACCCTTTTAATGGGTGCGACCCACATAGCCCTGCTGCCTACCCGATTTTGTGCCATTTCCCGGTTGATGAGGCTAGAGGTTACGCTTATCCTTCAGAACAGTATATCTCCATTCACTTTGAATGCCACATTGTCAGAACCTCCAGAAATCACTAATTGATTTCCATAAAAATACTCCAGTTGTTAAGCTAAAGAAGTTTCTCTTCTATGCCATTAATTTGGTACGTTTGAAGAAATCAACGTACGCGGTCCCTTTGGAAATACTGAGTTTGACATTCGTCCGTACAAGTCATCCGTGAATAGGATGAACCGAAGGCACCCTCCTACTGCATCCTAGGAATCACCCTAAAGATCAATAGCGAGTAGTCCTTGCAAATCCGCAGATTTTAACCACGACAGAACCATAATATATCTCTGGTCATGAGTCATAGATTTAAGTAGTTCTTCCGTTTTATAAATATCTACGGTCTTCACTTTACTCTGTCTTTATCTCCTGTAAGTTAGCCGCGTTCGCACAGTTTATTCGAACTGGTTTTGGGTCTAGTTGCCATCCCGGTCTCTTCGAAACAACACGTCAAAAGGTTCAATAGAATAATTCATTTGATAGTCGTTGGTTTAACCATCAAATCATAACAATGTTGTTAAGTAACTGGCTGTTCAGGTAATTTGTGTTAACATATTTCATTTAAAAACTAATCCATCGATTTTTATTATCGATTTCCCAAATTCTATATCGACACATCTCTGCCAGTTCATTACTTAGAAAATCCATATCTTCTTGGTATAACGAATTCACCGAACGTCACTTTTATTTCCTTTGTCAAGAAACATTACCCTCTTTTATAAAACATCCTATATTACCCTTTATATCTTGGTACATCGTTTGCATTTTCAAAACCCTTTCGTACTTCTTATTTTTGAAATTATCACCATAGTTTATAACCCTCCTTCCATTTCCTCTATCATTTGAAATATTACTATATTTCTATTTGAACAAACGACATGGTTTAATTTCCAAAATCCTTCCCTTATTTCAATTAAAACATTTCACTTAAGTCAGCTCTTAGGTGAACGCTATTTTTAAAATCATCGTCTTAGTTAAAGCCCCTTTTATCAATATTGTTTATATAATTTGAATTAACTTCAAATCCTTACCATACTAAACAAATCCATAACTTTTATTTCATTTAAAAAGAATTCCAATTGTAAGGCACTTGATATAATTATTATTGAATAAAAGTGATTATCTTTCTGATTAACTAAAAGCATAGATAATTCATTTTAAAAGGTTATTTAAATAAATGATAAATTTTATTAATCATAATTAACTCGATATCGCCTTCCTATCCATTACAACTAATACTATCTCTCGATAACAGTGAAGCCGTTCAAGTTGGGATATTCTAATTACCTCTCAGACCTTGACCGACGACGCACTTATCTTAAGATAATAGAAGTTTGCCAAACTAACATCAGTTATTCCATTTCCATTTCCATTTCCATTTCCATTTACCATGGTTTTTAAAAACCATTCCCTTTTATTTGAAAACCCACTTTACCGATTAATTCTTTTTACTTCACTAAGTAAACTTTTGAATCTTATTTACCATTCGAATCCAATATGATTTTTATAAACCATATCATATATTTGTAATTTCCTTACAACTCTCCACTTACGCTACTAACCAATATTCCTTTGCACAAATCCATTTAATCTTCCTATTATAATCACCACCCTTTATACTAAATAAACTTTGTCAAAATGCCCGCATTTAGCTTATTAATCACTTATACAAACTTCGTTTGTAAACTCAGATTATAATCCTTGTATAAAACTCCTATATGGTTTTGTCAAACCCTATCGCCACTTAATCACTTCTTAATTTAATTCTAATTAAAAGTCATCGCTTTAATCATGTTCAAAGCTTGTTTTCAATATTATCTTAGCTAAAGAGTCTTTTATAAACTTATGTTTATTAAATTCTAGAATTTACAACAAGATCCTTTTATAAAACTCGTACTAGACCTTAATCAAATCTTATCGCAACCTGATAAATTTTTAATTTTATTTTCGAATAAAAATATTCGCTTTAATTATTATTAATTAAAGTAATTATTAACTTTAATATTAACTACATTAAAAATAGTTAACTTTGATATTAACTACAAAATAGAATGATTAACGTTTTAAAAGCTTATTAAATAATAAATAACTTTATTAACACCAAACAGTTCGATAATTACTTAAAATTATAGTTAATCAAAGATTAACTAACTGTTAACACCATTCGTTAAATTTAACAAATATTCAGGAAATTCTTCATTTGATTTATTTAAATCAAATTAATCAAATTGTCAATTATCTCTTAGAACGGTTGATTTTTTCCAACTGCACATATCAGTTAACTATCAACTGATTTCCCATTTCCCATTTCCCTCTTAAATTAATTGAATAACTTAATTAATTTAAACCATCACTTAATTGTTTATAAAACAATTATCCCATTATTTCTAACTTGTTTGTTAGTTTCAGATTTTCCATTCAGAACATGACATAAGAATATGTCATATAAAACGTTTAATGATCCTTTTTGAAAAAAACATGATTTAACTATAAATATATTTATAAGATTCCCATTTTAATTGACTTGTATAAAATAAATTTAAAACTTCAAATTAGTTATATAAATAAATTTATAACTAAATATTACGTTAATTCGCCCGATGGCAGAACAACATCTTAAACAGTAAATTTTGTGCCCTCACTGCCAACCACTTAACCGATATTGTTGATTGATATAAGAACACAACAACGATTAACATCCATTCAACCATCACTACCTGAACAGGGATTAATGTCAATTGGGGGTTCAATCAGTTCATGGATAAACAACATAAAGATAAACAATATACAAAATATTTTGAGGAATCCAATCGGATCCCTCCAACCTGTTCTTCCCTGCACCACGGGTTGTTATTACATTTCATGACAGTAGATAATTTTAAATAAATAAAATAATGACGATAATATAATTAACAACAACCATTAAATCAACCATTAGAAACCAAGGTGTCCAATCAACCAATTTGTACTTTTATATGGATTTATCACATCATAGCAGTCCAGAAAAGTGTGAGAATCAACTCACCATTTTATACGGTTGATGGTTGTAGCGTTGTTTGTTCCATTTGATTTTAAACCAGCGTTTAAAATTAACTAAAAATCCAACTGCATCCAATCGATTCCCAGTCAGCACCATCATCTAGATCTTGTCTCTGCGATCCCAACGGATCCAATTTTGTCCACTTCTGATATCGTATGAAAAAATTACGACCGTTTACAGTTTATATAATTTAAACGGTAATTAAAATAAATTTAATTATTAATTAACTATATTAATTACCTTTTTCTTAATTACCCGTCCACGTCAGCGCTTCACTTAACCCTTCATGCGGTTTATCCATCCGTTCGTTCTCTCTCCCGATATCCTCCTTTTCCCAGTAACTTGATAACCGCCTTTCAACATTTCGACTTCAACGATGGCCCGCCGCCGTCAACATGCATCACTAGAGACTCAACCCTCGACGCTACCAGGACCGTCGTTGCCCCTTCCTTTATCGCCCAGTCCGCCGAACCACGTCGGTGCTCCAATCACCAGAAAACTGACCTCGCCCAAATTCCGTTAAATCACCAAAATCACCCCTGACATGCCGCCTAACACCCCGATACTGCCGCCAGATGATCGGCCACACTTCCAACTACGACCGTTTTTCAGACTTCCGCCCTCCTCGACCAACGCCAACGCTGGAAACCACAAAAAAACCAACGCTACTTCGCAAAACCAATCCAAAATGATGGTCTCCTTTCAACTCAAAGTCACGGCTTCCACCGAACACCGGAGAACCCCAGGCCAGTGCTAAACGAAAGCCTGATCTCCCTACTTTGATCTCCCCCAGGTCTGAGCACCTGAAATCACTCCAGTCGCCCTTAAAGTTGCAAAGAACAAAACTGATTTTCTCCAGTTTTTGTCACTTTCCGGCCACCACAAGTATCTATAGGTTCCCAATTTTTTTATAGAAGCTAGATATGGACCAGATCTACAACAATCCTTCAGATCGGCTACGCAAATTCCTGACGGATTTGGAGAAATAAATTATTTTGTAACAAAGGGCTTTTTTGCAAAATTCTGAAATGTGGAAAAATGTTTGGATGGAAGTTCTGAATTTTGGCTAAGAAATAGGGGTATATAAAGATGGAAATTTATTATTTTAACCTGATGTGATGACCGACGATTTTTATTTCATGTCTATTGCAGTTCTGAACGCCGTTTATTGATTACCGTGCTCACATACAAACTCCGTTCGAGCAAGAAATGAACGGCACGCTCTAATTTGACGTTACGGTCCTAATGAAACTTGTTTCGTCGAATTCCGTGTCTGTTTGCTCAAACGACGCTCGTTCACACCTAAATGGTCGTTTTATTTCACATTTTATTTTCCCACGCTCACAGAATAACTCCGATTGACATGCAACTTGAAATCTAGCAATAATTAGTTATTACGGTCTCAATAAAATTTGTTTCGTCGAAAACGGATGTCGTTTGAATAAAGTCCCTTTTTAAAGGGTCCAATTTACATTAAAATAAACCAAATTTAAAATACCTCAATATAATAATATTAAAATATTGTAATTGGCCATACACGACCAGAATTTTATATAGATTCAAAATAAAAAATTCCGGGTTGAAATCCGAGCCAATTCGATATTAAAAATATTTAAAAACCCCTTATTTTATATAATAAATCGATATAATTTATAAAGGAATTCCATAGCGACTATTTTAAAATTTGATTTGGACATAAAAAAAAATCTACACTATAAAAACTCGATTTTTCTCTTCCATTAGAAAAATATTATCCAATCGATTCAAACGTTTCTTGTTTCGAGAAAATCCGACTTATATTGGATCCTGTGCAGCCATTTGAAGTTCAAAACGCAATATTACGAACTGCCACGCCGCTGCAGCTCATTTTATAATTAAATTATAAATTAAACATTATAACGCCGTTAAATAAACAAAATCATTATTATAATTCAATATAAACAAATATTTAACCATTTTAAATTGTCTTCTCACATTATATTGCAACTCAACATTATCCAAATATTTTGAAATTATATTATATTATAAATATTAATAGCATATTCAAAATAATATGGCTAAATTCAATAATTTAAATTCAAAATAATATTTTAAATAATAAATTAATTCAAATAATTGGCCGAAAAATACGGAATGTTACATTCCTTCCCCTTAAAAGAATTTCATCCCAGAAATTTCTTAGGTAGAAGAAATGCTGAAACCCGTTATCTTTTCAAAAATATTTAATTAAAACTCAGTTTTATTTTCAAAATTAATCCGATCAGTTTTAAAACCAATTTAATTTAAATACAAAATTTTCCAAAAAATTCAAAAATATTCTAACACTTTAAAGTTTGAAAATTTTTGGTAGAGTCTCCCCTGTACGAAGGGACATCTGCAATATTGCAGGTTCAAGAAATATATATACATCGACCAACACGGTTGGAAAAATTAAAAATCCAATCTCAAAATCCAAATAAATCCCAAAATTTTATATTTTGCGTAGGCGTACCTTTTTGCGAGCGCTATTACGCGATAAATTATTCTTGTGCTTGCTTAATTAGCAGGCCAAACTAGATTTAATTTACTCCAGAATTCCCTTGGATGAATTTTTAAAGTTGAAATAACCCTTTTGCACCTGTTCTCAACTCCAGTAAACTTCATTAGTTTTCAAAATAATGCCAGTTAGATTCAAACATCCATATCATCCAATTTCTACACACAATTCAATCAATTCTAACAATCCATTTATTTTCATAAATGTTTCACTTGAATTCATTGTGTTTGAATTCATTTTTCATAAGCTCGACTTATTCATACTAGATGGGTTTCAATCAAGTTTATTCATCTTCAAGTCTATATTTATGCAACCATCCATCGAAACAATCCAAACGATTCATTCAAATTAATATTGGCGAGTATTTCTATTCTCTACTCAAGTCAAATACCTATCGACTTAAGTTAAATTTTATTTCGACATTCCAATCCAAATCTTAACTTATATAATTCAGTGTAGCTCAACTTAGGCTAATGTTTCATATTTTCACATTTCAAATATGAATTGTCCTCTGGTTGGTTTAATCCCACCTTATAATCAACTCATTCCAGTCAACACTGGTAAATCTAATTTCCCATATTATAATAATTATTACCTTTACTGCTTTATAAAACATATTGGGTAAAATAATTTCAAAATAACTTATATTAAATTACAAATACGCGCTCTCATATATATACTCAACTCGATCTAGGGCTTTACTAACACCATCTCTATCGAGTTACGCCACAGAGCCAAGGTTATTACAAAACTAATAGCTCTGATACCACTGTAACGACCTGACAAGAAACTCGATGCTCGAATTTTTACAATAATACATACAACCTATATTACTTGCCAAAACTCATATATCGAACAACACCTGATAGTTATTAGAAAGAAGTTAGAGGATGAGGAAAGAAAGAAAGAAATATTAGAATACAAGAAAAAAAGAACACATCAGAATCTCACAACGGAACGAATAAAATATAATACATCAAAATTCTTTATACAAAGAAAACTGTTTATACATACCAATCATCAGAGTACAACGTATATCTGTCACAGCGGAAATACACTTTATATATCTAACGGTGAAGCCTCCTGCTTCTAGCTCCTGAACTCCAGCGAAACCTAACTTGTAAATATACTCGGCCTGACCCGAGCACATTTGAAGCAAAGCAAAATTCACCCGGATCAGTCTGGAATACTTTCAGTGATAAATTCACACCACAAACAATTTATTTAACTTTAAAAAATCCTTTTTGAAATCAAAGGATAATAGTAAGACCAGCCCACATGTAATGGCTTGAATTTCCGCAATCTTTGAGTCGACTAATAACACCACACGTCCAACCCAAATTGAACAGAAATACGAATCATTATTAGAAAGAAGTTAGAGGATGAGAAATAGAAAGAAAGAATAGTTAGAATAGAAGAAAAAAGAAGAAACACAAACTCACAGCGGAACGAACAAAATATATTAAATAACATAATGCTTGAAATACAAATCAGTGAGTGTATATACATACCATTATCACAGCACAACTGTTATTTCTGGAACAGTTATAAACACCTGTTTCCATATACAACATAGTACACAGCGCAATATGATAGTCTATAGCTAACTGGTGAAGCCTCCTGCTTCAAGCTCCTCCAATTGAATCTGTAAAATCCTAACTACTTGACTGCTCGTACAAATTTGGGTGCCCGAGAGTTTAGGGAAAACAAACAAAATAAACTATGGGTCAGTCATGGGACTGGTGTGAGTAAACTCCAACCATTTGTTTAACTTTCAAAATTCTTTCGAAAGAAATGATAATCGTAAGACCGATCCACACATAAACTCGGATGGTTTTTACCTTATGATAACCAAAATATTTTTGATACCGAATCCGGTGATATTACAATAGTGTCTAAATCAAATAAATAGAAATCTAGCAGAATGCTTGCATCTCACGCTCCATATATATTAAATCAAAAACCGCAGGTCGCATATTGGAGATTGGATTTCCAACATGACAAGGTATGGAACCACCTGCCGATAGTGTATCTCTAGAGACGAATACACTGGGTTCAACAAGAACGTCTTGCAACCCGGCCCACACATGGCTGACCACTCATTTAACTTGAGTGTATCGAGCATATTATAACCAATGGTTGTGATCAGCAACCATTACCGAAAGCATACAGCAGTGAATAGAATAAGGAACAAATGAAATTTCTCTAGATCAGGTGATAATACCCCTAACGGGAATGGCCCACATGGCCATGCTGGCTGCCCGATTTTGGTCATTTCCCGGGTGATGAGGCTTGAGGTCACGATTATCATTCAGCACATCATGCCATCATTTACTTTGAATTCCATATCATCAGATCCATCCATATACGTTGTCCTGGGACTGGACAACCGAAGGCACTATTCCATCAATCCATTTTGGGCAATTTCTACCTAGGATTAATAGAACAACCCTTGCACTTTACTCCGTCTTCCATCATCTTCAGCATATGTTGATTCATAATGCTTATGCCAATACAGAGTGTGGTTTTCAGATAATAAATCTGATCCCGCTCCGTATTGACAACGAAGGTATAAAATAAATCAAAACTTTGATAGTCGGTGATTTAACTATCAAAGAAACATCCATACAATCAACGGTCCTATTTCCAATTGGGAATCCGACCAATCAAGCTTCAAACAAACACTAGCCCCTTTATATTGATTCCTTATTATATTATCGATTCCAATTTCCCATTTTCCCTTTTCCAGATTCTTTTAAAATTTTCAATTGTCTTTCTCGATTATTGGAAAGCATTTCCAATATCATAATTCCTTTATTCGAGAAAATATCTCTTATTTTAGTTATAAAACATTTCTAAATATTCACGAATCCTTATTTCCTATATTCTGAAAATATACTTCACTAATATCGGAAAACATTTCCATATTCCATTTCATAATTCTTTATTCAACAATTCATTTCATTTTTTATGCGTAGAAAATATCTCACATTTTATTTAGGGAAAACATTTCAAAAATCCTTTAAAATTAATGCGTTGTTATAAAACATCGTTATTATACTCAAACCATTAATCATTTATTTACTAACCATATTGTTAATCACTTTCCACTAACGAACTTTAACCATTCTCCATCAATCATGAAGTCAATCAAGTTGGGGTACAATTACCTCTCAGACCTTAACTGAACAACATTCTCAACTTTGAAATAGTCAAAGCTCACAACTTCTAACACACATCGCTTACGTGACTCTCAGATTCAATCTAAGAATCCACTTCCTTTACAGAAAAACAATGATTATAACGGTAGCGTTATAATCGTTGTTTCCCAATATTTGATTTATAAGTCATTTATTATAACGACAACGTTAAAATCGCTGTATAGATTTACAAAACATTTATTATAGCAACAGCTCTGAAATCGCTGTTTAGATTTACAAAACATTTATTATAACGACAACGTTTAAAATCGCTATATAGATTTACAAACATTTACTGCAGTAGCATTATAATTGTTGTTTTCCAAATATTTGATTTACAAGACATTAATTATAATGGCAACGTTAAAATCGCTGTTTTCCAAATATTTGATTTACAAGAATATAACTTGTACATATTAATTTCAATTAATAAGTAAATAATTAAACAATTAAATTTGGTTCAAAACGGAAAGTAAAAATGACTACTTCCCTAAATTTGATATAATCGAATCCCAATAAATAACCCTCTCTCGAATAATCTATATTCGATTTATATTCCAAACTTTGGAATTATCTACCATTACGGTTTAACTCAAATCCCACTTATAACTATACCCATTTGTCAAATGTTTTGCTTTTAACCCGTGATTTATTTCCAAATAGGAATATTATTTCTTAATAGGAATTTGGGCCCGTTTTGTCAAGTCAACCTAAATTTTTGTTTGTAAATATCCATACGATTTCTAATCGAGTCACTTTATAATTCTCTATCATATTTAAATTTCCATTTATAAAACTTCTACTAACCTCTTACTGTTTATATAAAACAATTCAATTTTTCCTTTTAAATATACTCATTTACGAAATACTTGCTTTTTATCTTTATTCATTTCAAACGTGAATATCATTTCTTTTATAAAATCAAATCAGTGGATGGTATTACAGTCAAGTTTCTCTTTCATACTTTATTTTTATTTATATAATCTTTCATACAAAATCCCTTTTTAGTTTCAAACATTTATAATCTCATTATTAATTTTCTTTAAATTTTTTTTTTGCTATGTTCAAATCTCATTTCAAATGTTGGTATCAAAAACCGATTTCAACTTTTCTACATATATTCAAATTTGAATTTATATTTCAATGTATCCAATGGTAAATAATTCAATTACTTTATATTTTCATAAAAAAATTCTTGATTATCTATTTGAACAAATTCTATTTTCAACTCTATTTGAATGAAATTTCTATTTTTGGAAATAAATTCCAATTTCCCTTCTTTTTTTCCACATTCGAAAATGTTTTACGGTATCTAAAATACCAAGTTCTAGGGCCAGGCTAAATCAACCACAACATACCCAATCATGGATCATATAACACATTATATATCACGATCAAATAAAAACAGTAATATAAATGTTAAGGAATCCAGTTGGATCCCTCCAACCTGTTTCCCTGCATCCACAGATGTTAATCAACATTAATTTCACATAAATATGAAATATCATAGTAAACAGAACTAATAATCGATCAACGATATAACTATATCAACCATTTCAACCAATTTTATCAACCATGCAACCAAACAACCATCACACAGTATAGAATTACTATAAATAAATTTAAAACTCGTTTATATAACAATATAAACGAGTCAGAGTTTAGTGAGGTTACTCACCTTGTTTTGCAGTTGATGGTTCTGCTTGGTTTATACAATTTCAAATGGACGTATGAAATTCAATTGGCTCTAAATCTCTCCAAACCAGCTTGACAACATAATATTCTCCGATACGATTCCATCGGCACTTGTTTTTGCGAAATTCTGATAATGTATAAATAAGTGAAGGTCCTTACAAATTAAAGTACTAATAAGTATAATTTAATATTACTTATTCCTTAATCCTTGATTAAATTATTTTATGTTACCCTAGACCCTTTTATATATAATAACGTTCTTATCCCAATCATTTTATATTACCTTTTGGACCTCACATATGTCATTTTATAAAATATAACGTTTTTTATCCAAATCTATTATTTCCTTAATTTACTGTTTTAAATAGCTTCCTAGGTCATCATCTTCTTTATATAGGCAAAACAACGCACATTAGTCGTTCACGACCGAGCTCTTATGCTTCCTCCTCCCTGGTTTTCTTCACGAAATCAACATCTGGAAGCCCCCTTCTTCTTCTCTTCAATATTCCCTCCTTATCACCGTCCTTTTCCGGCTTCAGTCCCTGTACTGCTTGCCGTACCCTTTACTTCCATTCACCTCACATCAACATAAACACAATCTTTTTCCTATAGTTTCTACAACTCCAATCCTCACTGCATTCAAAAGAACACTTCAAACCTTAACAGTTCTCCACCGCTCGTACATCCACTTATCTCCCAACAGTCCACCCCCTTTCTCTAATTGCCAACATTTATGTTCCAGCTTGCAAGTTTCCTCGAACAAAGATCCTCCTTAATCACTTTTATCTAAGGAATTACCACGTCCTCTCTCATCACTAAAACCCAAACCAACAAGCCTTTCCCTCTTTTCTGCATCCTTGCCGAGCTGAAACCAGCGTACGGCAGCAGATTTCGAGCAACTCAGGTGTTGATCGCACCTTACATACAGTGTACCAGTGGGAAGAGCAACTTGAAATGATCACCAATCATCAAAGCCTTCTCACGCCCCACTCTTCTTGTCTATCACCACTACAAACACTCAGACCCCCACTCATCCATCAATACCACTGATATCTCAAACAAGCCACTTTCTTTACCTGCTCACAGAACCTCCTCCGCCTGCAAATCCTACCAAACACCAACAGAGCATCGCAACCTCCTCCTAATCACATCACGTATTTCCTCACTTCCCAAGTAAAAGACCCCGATGCCTTCACTCTCTTCCTATCGACACCAATACCCCCTTCCGTTTAACTTCTGTATCGCGAGATCCCATTGGAACGCCGTGATTTTGAACTGCGAATACCACTCTGAAGCCCACAAAACAAGTAATTGGATGAATCAGTATTTATTTAATTATATCGAGGCTTTGATTTTATCTGATTTTAGGAAGTGGTGGATTTTATTTCGTTTATTCGCTGAAAGAAATAGGAGGTCGAAAAAGAAAGTTTGGGGATTTATGTATACTAGTAATTGGCTTCTTGTAGAAGGTTTGGAGTGGCTTGGCAAGCACGGATCTGAAATTACTTGGTAAGCACGGTTGTTTATTAGCTTGGCAAGCATGGGTTTCGAAACTTGGAGAGCACGGTTTATGCTGATAGGCTTAGTTTGTTTCACTTATGTTTAATTGCTGCAAATACATACATACTGTTATTCGCAACCATATTAGCCTATTTAATTTCACCATGATATGTTAATTACTACATCTAGTTTTATTACCTGATTTACGCTTACTTACGTTTTAGGGTCAGTTTGCTTCACTTGTAAATTGGGTGCATATGGTCTTCATTGTTACCTTGTCTTGCACACATGCGTTCAGTTTATATATATATTTTTATATTTTTGAAAACATTGATTTCAAGTATATTGAATTCCCTAGTGTAAATCAAATGTTTACTCTCTTCTAGGACACAAATGAAGTAACGCAACTTTTTAAATTACATGGTTAATGAAGTCTTGCGGTACGCCATTACATACAACTTCGTTTGCATATGAGCCGCTACGGACAAAGAACAAAAAAAAAATTGTGACAAACAATGCTTCACGATCCCAAAAATATAATAATATAGACAAGTTAACTTCTATTGTGATATCCCAAAATGCTGATATAGGGTGCAAGATACTCCAAATAAAAAGTTGCTTATTTTTTTCAAAATAAAAATTACAGAAAAGTTCTATAAATTAAATCATAACTACGCCTCAATAATTATCCATTTCTGATTTTATAAAATTAATTCCGATGGAATCCGAGCTCGTTGGAAATTAAATCGATATAAATTTATTCCAAAATAATCAATTAAAATATTATTACCATGTATATTCAAACGAAATATATATATATATATATATATATATAGCTTCAAAATAATCTTGTTTGGATTTTAAACTCGATATTTCTATTTTTAAGTTAAAATGATATTCAGTATATTTTAAAATCCATTTATTTTATTAAATAAATTCCTTATAAATTCTATATATATTTCAAATAAAATATTTAAAACAAAATTAAATATTCAGAATTCAACGGCTAAAAATCTGGGTCGTTACATTCCTTCCCCCTTAAAATAATTTTGTCCTCGAAATTGTTAAGCAGTAAAAATGCTATAACTCTAACTCATCATAACTTACTTAGTTGAAATCTTATATTCCATATCTTCATAACCCAGTTCTTACCCAACCTTCGAATTCTCATACCAATGCTCGACCATTCATAATTCTTTCCAAATGATCTATCCACCAATTTTGGACAATCCATCATCACTTTCTTATCTTCAATTCATATGCTCTTCTGCATATCCACACTCATTCTAATTGATTTTAAATCCATTTATCAATTTCCTTATTCCACTTGAGATTTTATTAATCAATTCTAGTTTCCTTATTACAAATAACAACTCAATTTTTAATTATCAAAAATTTCTTGAAAATTTTCTTACTTTTTAAATTTTCGAAAATTTTTGCCAGCATCTCCTTTGCATGGCTCAATCGGTAGAACCACAACTCGCCTTTCTAGGCCTTCTCCAATCCAAAAGAAAATCAAAAAGCCAAGCGGCTTGCCTTATAGGCCCATAAAATCATCAAACCCAAGTAATATCGTAAACATGTACCTTTTTGTCGGGCATAATTCTATCTCTTGCATTTGCTTCCATTCAATATCTGCTCAGCATACATATATCCATTTCCAGTTGGTTTCAAATCGATCCAACTTCCAGTTTTTAACTCTCTAATCAATTTCCTGATTAGTTCACTTCCATTCTATCAATTCAAATTTGATTTCTATTTAATTCAATCCACTTGTTATACTTGAATCCAAATTTATCACAATTCAATTTCAATTAACAACATCCAATATATATTCAACTTGCTTATTCATAGGTCGAATTCATATTTATAATCTGAATCCCAACATTTCTCTTTATTTAATTTCATTCGGAATTATTTCTAACTCAATCCAATTTTATTTAACTTAAGTTAAATTTCAATTCATTTGCTACATTTTTACCATTTCAATCTATTCAACTTATACAAGTTAAATTTTAATTTCAGAATTCAAATTCCCGGATTTTATTTCAAATTAGCATGAAATCATATATATATTTTTACACATATATTTATAATCAACTCAATTCAAAACTTTTGAATTTACAAAACAACTTTATTTTTCTCAAACAATTTCCATTAATAAATCAACTATGGTGGCAATCCTTCACTCAGAAACTTGAAAATCAAAACCGATAATGTCGTGACCTATTATCAGAATTATTTTCTTGCCACTGAAGTGATTTCGGTGCTCAATATTTTTAAAAATCCATTTAAACCATCCTTATTCAAAAATACTTTAAAATAATGTTATATTAGTTTATAATATCTCCGAAAATATTTTCTAAACACCCGGAATTTAAATTCCAATTCTGGTTTGAACTAATTCTTAGTTTATCTCATTTGCTTACATTATCCGTATACAAATTATATAACCATTTCAATATTTCATGATTCCATTTTATTGTAATAACAATCAAAACACTCATATATAATAATTCAGAAAGCATTCCTTTTATATCAAAATAATTTTTGGGCAAATTTATTTCATTTACCCATTATAAAACAATACTGTATCGAATTGTTTTGTTTGAGAGTTTTGAAACACCTATTGATACAGTTGTACATCTTGTATCGACCAGAATTCATAAACCACTCAACAAACCATTCAACACAATATAAAACGGTTTTATATCAAATCTACAAATACGCACTCATATATATACACTCAAACTCAATCTAGGGTATTACTAACCCAATCTCTATTGAGTTGCGCCACAGAGCCAAGGTTACTACTCAACCTTCAACTCTGATACCAACTATAATGGCCCGAATTTTCGTACTCTTTGAGTCGACTAATAACACCACACGTCCAACCCAAATTGCACAGAAATACAAATCATTATTATAAAGAAGTTAGAGGATGAGAAATATAAAGAAAGAATAGTTAGAATAGAAAAAAAACGAAGAAACACAAACTCACAGCGGAACGAATAAAATATATTAAATAACATAATGCCTGAAATATAAATCATTGAGTGTATATACATACCATTATCAGAGCACAACAGTTATTCCTGGAACAATTATAAACGCCCGTTTCCAGATACAACATAGTACACAGCGAAATATGATAGTCTATAGCTAACTGTGAAGCCTCCTGCTTCAAGCTCCTCCAATTGAATCTATAAAATCCCGACTACTTGACTGCCCGTATGAATTTGGGCACCCAAGAGTTTAGGGAGAACAAACAAAATAAACACTGGGTCAGTCATGGGACTGGTGTGAGTAAACTCCTACCATTTGTTTAACTTTCAAAATTCTTTCAAAAGAAATGATAATCGTAAGACCGATCCACACATAAACACGGATGGTTTTTACCTCATGATAACGAAAATATTTTTGATACCAAATCCGGTGATATTACAATAGTGTCTAAATCAAATAAATATAAATCTAGCGGAACGCTTGCATCGCACGCTCCATATATATATTAAATCAAAAACTACAGGGCGCTTATTGGAGATTGGATTTCCAACATGACAAGGTATGGAACCACCTGCCGATAGTGTATATCTAGAGACGAATACACTGGGTTCAACAAGAATGTCTTGCAACCCGACCCACACATGGTTAACCACTTGTAACACCCTAGATTTTTGAATAATCAAATTAACTAAAATAAAGAATAATTAATCTCAGACGTGAGAATTAAGGGAATGGGGTTGTGCCATTGTGTTCGCCTCGGAATTCTGGTTGAAATAGAGTCCGAGTTTGCGGGAAACAGGTATCGGATGAAGGAGTTATGGACGAACGAAGTTTGGTGGCAAAAAAAGAAGAAGAAAAAAATTTGCACTGGCGCACTTAGGAAGTGCGCCAGTACAAATTTGCACTGGCGCACCTGCCAAGTGCGCCCAGGCCGAGGCAGCAGGTCTGCACAGCTTTCTGGTTCAGTCTGACCCATGTTGCTGAGTCCTTTCTGACTCTTTGCTGAGTCATTCGGGCTGAGGTTTCACCCTATCCCGACTGAATGGTTTGGATTAACCCTAAGATCATCCGATGGCATAAATTATTTCAAAACTCTATAAAAAGACCCATAGACTCAAACCCTAAATCAGAATTAAAACTGAAACTATAGTTGTCATGCTGTCCTAGAGTAGCCGCCACCAATTAGAGAGGAAGAACAACAAACCAAATCAGTTCTATTCAACCCTAACAATGAATCTTCTTCAAAGGACAGCTAATACAACTTCAGAAATCAGAATTCAGAACTCAAAACCGCTTTTGAGTTGTGAGTTCGATAGTTTTAATAAAATAATTAATAAAATAATTAATAAATTAATTGGATTGAGTTATGATGCAGATAATTTGGATATGATGTGAATTATTGATTGCATGTTGTAATTTTTGTAATTTCTATGATGTTATGTTATGATGTTATCATTTACGATGTAAAGTTATGATGCTATCACCCATGTTGTAATTCTATGATTGGCTTATGTCTAGTTGAATCATCATGTTGTTCATATGCTAGTTTGGTTATGTTGATTCATATGATAGATCACAAGTTTGTATGCAAGTTTAGATATTGATTTAGACAAGAATCATATGCAAGTTAGTATAACCTTACATGTTTCGTGACATCAATTTTAGATCTAAAGTTAGACCATGACATGTGTGAGTTATATGATAAATTCTACATGATAATTTACATGTTAGATGTAAGTTTACACCATTGTTATGATGTATAAATCACATATGCAAGTTTATACAAATATATGAGTTTGGGATATGAATCATGTTATGCAAGTTTAGGGTTCTTGCCTATGCAAGTTTACACCTTTAGATGTAGATCTATGACATACATGATTTATGCAAGTTTGTGACCATTATCTCAACAAGTTCACACCTTTAGATTTGGATCCATGACATATGTGGTTTATGCAAGTTGTAACTTTGGCCTATGCAAGTTTTAGATGTAGAATATCATTCACACATGCAAGTTCACCCCTATGTTTAGATCTATCTTTTAATTATGTGTATATTGTGATGTTTTCTCTTTATTCCATGAGTTAGACTATTCGAGTCTAACGTATATTTTACGTTAAACGAACAAACGTACAACGTGGGGGTAAAGGGGATAATGATAAAAAGATTTAATTGGCATAAATGCCTTAAAAGGCATAAAATATAATTGTGGTGAAAATTGGTATGATTTTACATACCATAAACGGATGGACATAATTGAGTCAACTATGGATGTCGTTAAATTTGGAATTGATTGATAATTTGAATAGGGAAAGTAATTCAAATTGGGGAATGATTAATTAGGAGTAATTAATCGTCTAAGACACGAGGTTAGGCTCTTTTGTGGTGTAAGACTGCCCGGACCCGCCCGGCAAATCCAGCTGCCACAAATGTCAGTCTAATGTGAGAGGTCTTAGGCATAAATTAAATACGTAACAATTGTAAAGACACAAGGTTAGGCTCTTTTGTGGTGTAAGACTGCCCGGACCCGCCCGGCAAATCCAGCTGCCAAAAATGCCAGTCTAATGTGAGAGGTCTTTATGAGGTTACGGTCTTAATGAATTAAGAAACACTTAACCAGATAAACATGTAGTGGGACATGAGGGGGTTAAGTGGGTGCCTTGGGTGGCATGTGGAATCTAGTGGGTGCCTTGGGTGGCATTTGGAAATACGATTAGAAATACTTAACCAAAATTGAAACATGAATAAGAAGTGGGTTAAGTGGGATGTACTAGAGGGGACCAAGCTTAGGTGGATAGCTTTTGTCAAGTAATGGGGGCCCGTTTCAACCAGTAACCCATGCGTATCTTTGTGGGCTTGACCCAAGTCAAGGACGGGACACGCATACTAGGCTTGACTGTAAGAGGCCAAACCGGGTTAGCGGTGGCAACGCAAGTCCAATGGGTTCATATGCGTGTGTGGACCCGGGCTGGTAGGTAAGACGTTGTTGCATCGTGTAGGTATAAGCCGTGCATCATTGGTGGTATCGGGTTGCCACTTTGGGGAGTGATACACCCCACTAATGGGCCAGCACGGGTATCTACGAGTTAGGGAGCCGATCGCTTGGGGGTAGTGGGTACACCTAGTGGAGATAGGGGTAGGCGGAACCTATGAAGGAAGCTAGGGGTGCACGAAACTACCAATATCATTATTAAGTCTGTAGGCGGGATCAACCTTAGGGTGACTAGTGGTGGTGCAGTATAGCAATTATCCTATAGTGTTCGTGTAGTTTTAGTAATTATCTTATAGTGGTTTAGGTGCGCTTAAACGATATCGTTGTTCATCTTGTTTCCTTATTTACACTGCCATATTCAATGGTTCATGGTCATTTCCTTATTTTCCAACTTATGCCTTAGCCTAGTTACTTTGTTAATTATATTGTTAAAGCTATCGCACTCGCCAGACTTTATGTCTGACCCCCCTTTGTTTCCTCCTCTTTTTCCTTTCCCCCCAGGTGCTCAGAGGTTGGAACTAGCACCAGTGGAGCTTGATTTTGGACTGCTCTTTCTTTGCTTTTAGAAGATTGCTTGGATCGCTGAAGTAAAGTTCAGCTTCTCTTTTATTTATGGCTATTTTGTATTGGGGATTATGTCTTTCAATTTATGTACTTTTGGTAGTCAAGATGGATATTATGTAATTTGACTCTGGTTTTTGATGATGTAAGCAAACATATGTGTTTTCCGCTGCAATGAAATAAAGTTTTGAATCTTTGAGTACCATTTATATCTGTCTTGTTGTTAAGTTTCTGTTCTGTACTTACTTAAAACGCTCCATAGAAGTTAATGCATTCCCTTTGTGAGTGACATTAATGGACGTGGGGTGTTACACGTGGTATCAGAGTTGAAGGTTACTAGAACAGATATGAATTTTGAAAAACTATTTTTCAAAATAATTTTTATAAAGAAGTACCTTCAAAAGTACGTTTTAAGGAAAGTATTTTCAAGAGAAAAGTATATTTTAGAAAGCATAACCCCAAGAGCCATATATCTTTCCTTCGGTTCTTTTGTATTGAATCTTTCCTTTTTCGTTTCAGCATGTCTGAAGCATCTGAGATACCAGAGGGTGTTCATGTACCCGGTTGGTTTCGTCAATATCTCGAGGCTAGGGCCGCCACCGCAGGTCCAGCAAATGCTCCTTCTCCTCCTCCTCCCCCTCCTCCTCGCGTCGATACTTTTGCTAAGATATGTAAGGACTTTAGAGCAATGGGTGGAAAACCTTTTCACGGGACAGAGACATTTGTTGAAGCTCGTAACTGGCTAAAGGAGGTGGAAGAATTATTTGGAATCTTTGAAGTGGATGATGGAAGAAAGGTCCAATTGGCTGCCTGGCTAATGAAGGATGGGGCCTCGTTTTGGTGGGATGTCACTAATGGGGGACGTCCAGTCGATACATAGCCAGATTTTAGGCAGAGGTTTGAGGCGAAGTTTCTCTCGCGGGCTGAAGAGAATCTATACATGGAAAGGTTTTTGGCGCTAAAGCAAGGGAATCTATCGGTGAAAGAGTACGTCAACAAATTCAACCAATTGGCAAGATTTGGCTTGGACTTGGTGAATACTCCAGAAAAGAAGGCTCTAAGATTTGTTAAGGGTTTAAACGAGCCACTTCATGGGTTAGCTATGACCCACATTCCCATGGGGGCTACCTTCGAGAGACTAGTTGACATGACACTCATGCATGAAGAGGAGAAGGGCGCCAATGCTAATAAGGCACCCGAGAAGAAAGGGGATCAAAAGAAGCCGCAAAAGCAACAACAGAACAAGAAAGGTGGCAAATGCAACAATTCTAAGGGAAAGAAAAGATGCTTTAACTATGGGACACCCGACCATCTAAGCAAAGATTGTAGGTAGAAAAAGAAGACTGGTTGTTTCCACTATGGCGAGGCGGGACATCTTATTAAGGACTGCCCAAAGAAAGGGAAGAGGGCAGGGTCTACCTCGGGAGGACAGGTGCAGGCTCTTATGGCACCAGGGCAAGCAAGGGGACAAGTTCAGGCCCTCGTGGTCCCACCGCTGCAAGAACGAGGTAGAGCAATTTCCGTTGAAAGTTTAGTTTTTCTGTTTGATCATCATGTCCGTACTTTATTCGATTCTGGCGCATCACATTCGTTTATTTCTACATCATTAGTTGAAATACTGCACCTTGATACTAGTCTAGTTACTGATCCCTTAGTAGTCTCAAATCCTATCGGTGTTTCGGCTCATCTTTCTATGATTTATCAGGATATGAGAGTGTTTATCTTAGGCGTTGAGTTTGAGTGCAACGCTTTTGTTCTTGGCTTCATGGGCTACGGTTTAATTCTAGGTATGGATTGGCTAACTAGATATGGGCCATCCTAGATTGTGAAAGAAGGGTAGTTAGATTGTTGACTCGTTTTGGAAAGACCCTTGATATTTCTTGTGACCCTAGAGGTCCAGTAATGCTTAGCTACCTAGAATCCCTCGACGCATCCGATGATGATTTACATTCTGTTCCCATAGTCCGTGAATATGCTGATGTCTTCGATGAGGTGAGGGGTTTACCCCCAAAACGTGAAATAGACTTTCGAATATATCTAGTAGATAATGCAAAGCCGGTTGCATTACCAGTGCGCCACATGGCTCCAAGAGAGAGAAGAGAACTCAGTAAGCAAGTGAAATAATTGCTTGAGAAGGGGTTCATCAGACGTAGTATATCGGAGTGGGGTGCTCCAGTAGTGTTTGCCACGAAGGCAGATGGGTCCCTTAGACTTTGTGTGGACTATAGAGAACTTAATAAACTTACTAAGAAGAATAGACACCCACTACCGAGGATTGACGATCTCTTCGATCAGTTAGTTGGCGCATCAGTGTTTTCGCAGTTGGACTTAGCCACTGGTTTCCATCAGTTGAGAGTGGCTGAGGATAGCATAGACAAGACTGCCTTTAGGACTCCAGACGGTTTCTTCGAGTGGCTTGTGATGCCCTTCGGTTTGGCAAACGCCCCCGCATACTTTGTTGACTTGATGAGTAGGGTGTTTAGGGAGTACCTTAATAGATTCGTGGTACTCTTTGTGGATGATATCTTGATCTTTTCTAAAAATGAGGAAGAGCATGCCCTACATCTTAGGGAAGTGTTGGAGACTCTTCGAGCGCATAGCCTTAAAGCTAAATTTTCTAAATTTCACTTTTGGAGGAAGGAAGTGCGATTCCTAGGGCACGTGGTTTCCAAAGAAGGGATAGCTGTGGATCCCGCGAAGATAGTGGCCATCCAAGATTGGAAGGTTCCTAAAAATGCTACCGAGGTGAGGAGTTTCTTAGGGTTAGCTGGCTACTATAGGAAGTTTATCAAAGACTTCGCAAAAATATCAGCCCCATTAACACATTTGACGAAGAAGAACTTAGTTTTCATGTGGGACGTAGATTGTGATGGTGCGTTCCAACGTCTAAAGAGAGCTTTGACCACAGCCCCAGTCTTAGTGTTGCCCGATGGGAGTAAGCCATTTACCGTTTATACCAATGCTTATGGGACAGGAATAGGCGCAGTATTAATGCAAGAGGGAAGGGTAATAGCCTATGGTGGAAGGCAGTTGAGAGTACATGAGAGAAATTACCCTACACATGACCTAGAGTTGGCCGCTATTGTTTTCGCGCTTAAGTCCTGACGTCATTATCTTCTTGGTGAAAAATTCGAATTATTCACTGACCACAAATCGCTAAAATACTTATTCTCTCAGAAGGACTTGAACTTAAGGCAGCAAAGGTGGATGGAATTCTTAGCATCCTACGACTTCGAGATAGAATATACCCCTGGCAAGGGTAACGTGGTGGCAGACGCATTAAGTAGAAAAAGGTTGTCCTTGAGTCCGTTGTTTGTTGAGCGGCGAAGCTTAGAGTTCATCTCTAAGTTTGACTTTAAACCTTCCGTTGACTTTGTACCCAGTTTGCTAGCATCCTTAGAGGTCAGACCTACGCTTTTAGGATGGATTGGCGAGGCACAGCGAGATGACCCACAGTTGGTTGAGTTAGTAGAAAAGCTCAAAAGAGGGGAGTCATCGAGCCATCTCCGTAGGTATACCCTAGATGATATGGGTTGGTTACGTAGGGACGGTAGACTTTGTGTACCATAGGACGAGAACTTGTGGAAGACCATTCTTGATGATGCACATCGTTTGAAGATGACCATCCATCCCGGCGGGGACAAGATGTACATGGACATGAGACGAGTTTACTTTTGGACCGGTATGAAGAAGGACGTGGCCGAGTTTGTTGCTAGATGCTTGGTGTGCCAACAAGTAAAAGCAGAGCAAAAGAAGCCCGGTGGATTGCTTCACCCGTTGGAGGTCCCACAATGGAAGTGGGAAAGTGTTTCGATGGACTTTGTTGACGGATTACCAAGATCGAGGAAGGGTAATACGGGGATAAGGGTCATGGTAGACAGACTTACTAAGAGCACCCATTTCATTCCCGTAAAGAGTAAGAGGACCGCTCCATGGTTAGCCTCCGTATACATTCGAGAAATAGTTCGTTTGCATGGTGTTCCTTCTAGCATAGTGAGCGACCGCGATCCTATCTTCACTAGCAAGTTTTGGAAGAGCTTGCAAGAGGCGGTAGGGACTCAGTTATGTTTGAGCACCGCATATCATCCTCAAACGGACGGCCGAACCGAGATGGTGAATCGTATTCTAAAGGACTTATTGAGGTTGTGTGTCTTAGATTTCGGAGGTACATGGGAGGAACATCTTCCGTTGGTGGAGTTCGCATATAATAACAACTTTCAGTCTAGCATTGGAATGGGGCCGTTCGAGGCTCTTTATGGACGGCCGTGTCGTTCCCCTACATGTTGGTGGGAGTCTACATACAAGATCTTACTTGGGCCCGATATGATTAGAGAGACTTCGGAAAAGATCAATTTGATTCGAAGGAGGATGAAGACGGCGCAAGATAGACTGAAATCTTATGCTGACAAGAGGAGGACAGATCTTAAGTTTGATATTGGGGACATGGTCTTTGTCAATGTGTCTCCATTACGGAACGTTGTTCGCTTTGGGTCCGTTGGAAGTTAGCACCAAGGTTCGTAGGGCCGTTTCCTATTAAGGAGAGGATTGGGCAGATGGCGTATAGAGTGGAGTTGCCCGAGAGACTTAGTGGTGTACACGACGTATTCCATGTATCACATTTGAGGAAGTGCTTGCACGAGACCGCGGAAGTGGTAGAGCCGAGCTTGCTTAGAGAGGTGGAGATCGAGCGTGATGCGACGATTCGACGAGCTCCTACGTGCATTCTTGGGTCGGAGATTAAGAAGTTGAGGAATCTAGAGGTCAAGCTAGTCAAAGTGCAATGGGGAGATGATGAGAGCAATGCTACTTGGGAGACGGAAGAGAAGATGCGTTCATTGCACCCTTTTCTTTTTGAGGGTATGTCTTTTAATTTCTCCTTTTTCGCTTACCTTGTACTTATCTTATCTTTAGTATGTCCTCTCGCTAGTATCTTTGACCTTTAGATAGGATAGTCCTATGGTTGAAACATGTGTTTGAGACATGTTATGTATGATGGATGCATGTGGATGCAAGTGTTTGCTCGTGGTTGCTCGTGGATGCATATACACACACTTTAGGCACTAGATCGGCTCAGTCACCTCATATTGCATATTGCATATAAATGTGTGTACATATTTAAGTAATGGATGTATAATGATTGTACCATCATATGGATGTTGCATTTTGGTGAATGGTTGTGCACACATGTAGAAATAATATGTATCGATAAGGTTCTTTCGCATACATAATGGACGCATGGCACTATCATGGTTTGCATTAAGGAGGTCAACTGAATCAGTAGACCGCCTGATTTTGCATTAGATAAGGAACATATACACACACTTCTTGCATATGTTCATACAGCATTAGAAATTTAATAAGGACAATGGATGCCCGTGTTTGGTGGTTGAGTAGATGTTTGTTTGGATGGTAGGATATGCATTCTCCTTAACTTGGAGATTTCGGGGGCGACATCCTTTAAGAAGGGGAGAATGTAACATCCTGGATTTTTGAATAATCGAATTAACTAAAATAGAGAATAATTAATCTCAGACGTGAGAATTAAGGGAATGGGGTTGTGCCATTGTGTTCATCTCGGAATTCTGGTTGAAATAGAGTCCGAGTTTGCGGGAAAAGGGTACCGGATGAAGGAGTTATGGACGAACGAAGTTTGGTGGCAAAACAAGAAAAACAATTGCACTGGCGCACTTGGGAAGTGCGCCAGTACAAATTTTCACTGGCGCACCTGCCAAGTGCGCCCAGGCCGAAGCAGCAGGTCTGCACAGCTTTCTGGTTCAGTCTGACCCATGTTGCCGAGTCCTTTCTGACTCATTGCTGAGTCATTAGGGCTGAGGTGTCACCCTATCCCGACTGAATGGTTTTGATTAACCCTAAGATCATCCGATGCCTTAAATTAATTCAAAACTCTATAAAAAGACCCATAGACTCAAACCCTAAATCAGAATTAAAACTGAAACTATGGCCGTCATGCTGTCATCTTGAACCCTAGAGTAGCCGCCACCAATTAGTGAGGAAGAACAACAAACCAAACCAGTTCTATTCAACCCTAACAACGAATCTTCTTCAAAGGAGAACTAATACAACTTCAGAAATCAGAATTCAGAACTCAAGACCGCTTTTGAGTTGTGAGTTCGATAGTTTTAATAAAATAATTAGTAAATTAATTGGATTGAGTTATGATGCGGATAATTTGGATATGATGTGAATTATTGACTGCATGTTGTATTTTTGTAATTTCTATGATGTTATGTTATGATGTTATCATTTACGATGTAAAGTTATGATGCTATCACCCATGTTGTAATTCTATGATTGGCTTATGTCTAGTTGAATCATCATGTTGTTCATATGCTAGTTTGGTTATGTTGATTCATATGATAGATCACAAGTTTGTATGCAAGTTTAGATATTGATTTAGACAAGAATCATATGCAAGTTAGTATAACCTTACATGTTTTGTGACATCAATTTTAGATCTAAAGTTAGACCATGACATGTGTGAGTTATATGATAAATTCTACATGATAATTTAAATGTTAGATGCAAGTTTACACCATTGTTATGATGTATAAATCACATATGCAAGTTTATACAAATATATGAGTTTGGGATATGAATCATGTTATGCAAGTTTAGGGTTCTTGCCTATGCAAGTTTACACCTTTAGATGTAGATCTATGACATACATGATTTATGCAAGTTTGTGACCATTATCTCAACAAGTTCACACCTTTAGATTTGGATCCATGACATATGTGGTTTATGCATGTTGTAACTTTGGCCTATGCAAGTTTTAGATGTAGAACATCATTCACACATGCAAGTTCACCTCTATGTTTAGATCTATCTTTTAATTATGTGTATATTGTGATGTTTTCTCTTTATTCCATGAGTTAGACTACTCGAGTCTAACGTATATTTTACGTTAAACGAACAAACGTACAACGTGGGGGTAAAGGGGATAATATTAAAAAGATTTAATTGGCATAAATGCCTTAAAAGGCATAAAATATAATTGTGGTGAAAATTGGTATGATTTTACATACCATAAATGGACGGACATAATTGAGTCAATTATGGACGTCGTTAAATTTGGAATTGATTGATAATTTGAATAGGGAAAGTAATTCAAATTGGGGAATGATTAATTAGGAGTAATTAATCGTCTAAGACACGAGGTTAGGCTCTTTTGTGGTGTAAGACTGCCCGGACCCGCCCGACAAATCCAGCTGCCACAAATGCCAGTCTAATGTGAGAGGTCTTAGGCATAAATTAAATACGTAACAATTGTAAAGACACGAGGTTAGGCTCTTTTGTGGTGTAAGACTGCCCGGACCCGCCTGGCAAATCCAGCTGCCACAAATGCCAGTCTAATGTGAGAGGTCTTTATGAGGTTACGGTCTTAATGAATTAAGAAACACTTAACCAGATAAACATGTAGTGGGACATGAGGCGGTTAAGTGGGTGCCTTGGGTGGCATGTGGAATCTAGTGGGTGCCTTGGGTGGCATTTGGAAATACGATTAGAAACACTTAACTAGTGGAGCTTGATTTTGGACTGCTCTTTCTTTGCTTTTAGAAGATTGCTTGGATCGCTGAAGTAAAGTTCAGCTTCTCTTTTATTTATGGCTATTTTGTATTGGGGATTATGTCTTTCAATTTATGTACTTTTGGTAGTCAAGATGGATATTATGTACTTTGACTCTGGTTTTTGATGATGTAAGCAAACATATGTGTTTTCCGCTGCATTGAAATAAAGTTTTGAATCTTTGAGTACCGTTTATATCTGTCTTGTTGTTAAGTTTCTGTTCTGTACTTACTTAAAACGCTCCATAGAAGTTAATGCATTCCCTTTGTGAGTGACATTAATGGACGTGGGGTGTTACACCACTCATTTAACTTGAGTGTATCGAGCATATTATCACCAATGGTTGTGATCAGCAACCATTACCGAAAGCATACAACAACGAATAGAATAAGGAACAAATGAAATTTCTCTAGATCAGGTGAATATACATCTAATGGGAATGACCCACATGGCCATGCTGCCTGCCCGATTTTTGTCGTTTCCCGGGTGATGAGGCTTGAGGTCACGATTATCTTTTAGCACATCATGCCATCATTTACTTTGAATTCCACATCATCAGATCCGTCCATATACGTTGTCCTGGGACTGGACAACCGAAGGCACTATTCCATCAATCCATTTTTGGCAATTTCTACCTAGGATTAACAGAACAGCCCTTGCACTTTACTCCGTCTTCCATCATCTTCAGCATAAGTTGATTCGTAACGCTTATGCCAATACGGAGTGGTTTTCAGATAATAAATCTGATCCCGCTCCGTATTGACAACGAAGGTATAAAATAAATCAAAACTTTGATAGTCGGTGATTTAACTATCAAAGAAACATCCATACAATCAACGGTCCTATTTCCAATTGGGAATCCTACCGATCAAGCATCAAACAAACGCTGGCCCCTTTATATTGATTCCTTATTATATTATCGATTCCAATTTCCCATTTTCCCTTTTCCAGATTCTTTTAAAATTTTCAATTGTCTTTCTCGATTATTGGAAAGCATTTTCAATATCATAATTCCTTTATTCGAGAAAATATCTCTTATTTTAGTTATAAAACATTTCTAAATATTCACGAATCCTTATTTCCTATATTCTGAAAATATACTTCACTAATATCGGAAAACATTTCCATATTCCATTTCATAATTCTTTATTCAACAATTCATTTCATTTTCTATGCGTAGAAAATATCTCACATTTTATTTAGGGAAAACATTTCAAAAATCCTTTAAAATTAATGCGATGTTATAAAACATCATTGTTATACTCAAACCATTAATCATTTATTTACTAACCATATTGTTAATCACTTTCCACTATCGAACTTTAACCATTCTGCATCAATCATAAAGTCAATCAAGTTGGGGTACAATTACCTCTCAGACCTTAACTGAACAACATTCTCAACTTTGAAATAGTCAAAGCTCACAACTTCTAACAAACATCGCTTACGTGACTCTCAGATTCAATCTAAAAATCAACTTCATTTACGAAAAAACAATGATTATAACGGTAGCGTTATAATCGCTGTTTCCCAATATTTGATTTATAAGTCATTTATTATAATGACAACGTTAAAATCGCTGTATAGATTTACAAAACATTTATTATAGCAACAGCTCTGAAATCGCTGTTTAGATTTACAAAACATTTATTATAACGACAGCGTTTAAAATCGCCGTATAGATTTACAAACATTTACTACAGCAGTAGCATTATAATCGTTGTTTTCCAAGTATTTGATTTACAATACATTAATTATAATGGCAACGTTAAAATCGCTGTTTTCCAAATATTTGATTTACAAGAATATAACTTGTACTTATTAATTTCAATTAATAATTAAATAATTAAATAATTAAATTTGGTTCAAAACGGAAAGTAAAAATGACTACTTCCCTAAATTCGATATAATCGAATTCCAATAAATAACCCTCTCTCGAATAATCTATATTCGATTTATATTCCGAACTTCGGAATTATCTACCATTACGGTTTAACTCAAATCCCACTTATAACTATACTCATTTGTCAAATGTTTTGCTTTCAACACGTGATTCATTTCCAAATAGGAATATTATTTCTTAATAGGAATTTGGGCTTGTTTTGTCAAGTCAACCTAAATTTTTGTTTGTAAATATCCATACGATTTCTAATCGAGTCACTTTATAATTCTCTATCATATTTAAATTTCCATTTATAAAACTTCTACTAACCTCTTACTGTTTATATAAAACAATGCAAATTTTCCTTTTAAATATACTCATTTACAAAATACTTGCTTTATATCTTTATTCATTTCAAATGTGAATATCATTCCTTTTATAAAATCAAATCAGTGGATGGTATTACAGTCAAGTTTCTCTTTCATACTTTATTTTTATTTATATAATCTTTCATACAAAATCTCTTTTTATTTTCAAACATTTATAATCTCATTATTAATTTTCTTTATTTTTTTTTGCTATGTTCAAATCTCATTTCAAATGTTGGTATCAAAAACCGATTTTGACTTTTCTACATATATTCAAATTTGAATTTATATTTCAATGTATCCAATGGTAAATAATTCAATTACTTTATATTTTCATAAAAAAGTTCTTGATTATCCATTTGAACAAGTTCTATTTTCAACTCTATTTGAATGAAATTTCTATTTTTGGAAATAAATTCCAAATTCCCTTTTTTTTCCACATTCGAAAATGTTTTACGGTATCTAAAATACCAAGTTCTAGGGCCAGGGTAAATCAACCACAACATACCCAATCATGGATCATATAACACATTATATATCACGATCAAATAAAAACAGTAATATAAATGTTAAGGAATCCAGTTGGATCCCTCCAACCTGTTTCCCTGCATCTACAGATGTTAATCAACATTAATTTCACATAAATATGAAATATCATAGTAAACAGAACTAATAATCGATCAACGATATAACTATATCAACCATTTCAACCAATTTTATCAACCATGCAACCAAACAACCATCACACAGTATAGAATTACTATAAATAAATTTAAAAACCGTTTATATAAAAATATAAACGAGTCAGAGTTTAGTGAGGTTACTCACCTTGTTTTGCAGTTGACGGTTCTGCTTGGTTTATACAATTTCAAATGGACGTATGAAATTCAATTGGCTCTAAATCTCTCCAAACCAGCTTGACAACATAATATTCTCCGATACGATTCCATCGGCACTTGTTCTTGCGAAATTCTGATAATGTATAAATAAGTCACGGTCCTTACAAATTAAAGTACTAATAAGTATAATTTAATATTACTTATTCCTTAATCCTTGATTAAATTATTTTATGTCACCCTAGACCCTTTTATATATAATAACGTTCTTATCCCAATCATTTTATATTACCTTTTGAACCTCACATATCTCATTTTTTATAAAATAATGTTTTTATCCAAATCTGTTATTTCCTTAATTTACCGTTTTAAATAGCTTCCCAGGTCATCATCTTCTTTATACAGGCAAAACAACCCACAGTAGCCATTCACGACCGAGCTCTTATGCTTCCTCCTCCTTGGTTTTCTTCACGAAATCAACTTCTGGAAGCCCCCTTCTTCTTCTCTTTTATATCCCCTCCTTATCACCGTCCTTTTCCGGCTTCAGTCCCTGTACTGCTTGTCGTCCCCTCTACTTCCATTCGCCTCACAGCAACATAAACACAATCTTTTTCCTATAGTTTCTGCAACTCCAATCCTCACTGCATTCAAAAGAACACTTCAAACCTTAACAGTTCTCCACCGCTCGTACATCCACTTATCTCCCAACAGTCCACCCCCTTTCTCTAATTGCCAACATTTATGTTCTAGCTTACAAGTTTCCTCGAACAAAGATCCTCCTTAATCACTTTTATCTAAGGAATTACCACGTCCTTTCTCATCACTAAAACCCAAACCAACAAGCCTTTCCCTCTTTTCTGCATCCTTACCGAGCTGAAACCAGCGTAAGATAGCAGATTTCGAGCAACTCAGGTGCTGATCGCAGCTTACATACAGTGTACCAAAGGGAAGAGCAACTTGAAACGATCACCAATCATCAAAGCCTTCTCACGCCCCTCTCTTCTTGTTTGTCACCACTACAAACACTCAGACCCCCACTCATCCATCGATACCACTGATATCTCAAACAAGCCACTTTCTTTAACTGCTCACGGAACCTCCTCTGCCTGCAAATCCTACCAAACACCAACAGAGCATCGCAACCCCCTCCTAATCACATCATGTATTTCCTCACTTCCCATGCAGAAGACCCCGATGCCTTCACTCTCTTCCTATCGACACCAATACCCCCTTCCGTTCAACTTCTGTATCGCGAGATCCAATTGGAACGCCGCGATTTTGAACTGCGAATACCACTCTGAAGCCCACAAAACAAGTAATTGGATGAATCAATATTTATTTAATTATATTGAGGCTTTGATTTTATCTGATTTTAGGAAGTGGTGGATTTTATTTCGTTTATTCGCAGAAAGAAATAGGAGGTCGGAAAAGAAAGTTTGGGGATTTATATATAATAGTAATTGGCTTCTTGTAGAAGGTTCGGAGTGGCTTGGCAAGCACGGATCTGAAATTACTTGGCAAGCACGGTTATTTATTAGCTTGGCAAGCACGGGTTTTGAAACTTGGAGAGCACGGTTTATGCTGATAGGCTTAGTTTGTTTCACTTATGTTTAATTGCTGCAAATAGATACATACTGTTATTCGCAACCATATTAGCCTATTTAATTTCACCATGATATGTTAATTACTACATCTAGTTTTATTACCTGATTTACGCTTACTTACGTTTTAGGGTCAGTTTGCTTTACTTGTAAATTGGGTGCATATGGTCTTCATTGTTACCTAGTCTTGCACACATGCATTCAGTTTATATTATTTTTTTATTTTTGAAAACATTGATTTAAAGTATATTGAATTCCCTAGTGTAAATCAAATGTTTACTCTCTTCCAGGACACAAATGAAGTAACACAACTTTTTAAATTATATGGTTAATGAAGTCTAGCGGTACGCCATTACATACAACTTTGTTTGCATATGAGTCGCTGCGGACAAAGAAAAAAAAATTATGACAAACAATGCTTCACGATCCCAAAAATATAATAATATAGACAAGTTAACTTCTATTGTGATATCCCAAAATGCTGATATAGGATGCAAGATACTCCAAATAAAAAGTTGCTTATTTTTTTCAAAATAAAATTATAGAAAAATTCTATAAATTAAATCATAACTATGCCTCAATAATTATCCATTTCTGATTTTATAAAATTAATTCCGATGGAATCCGAGCTCGTTGGAAATTAAATCGATATAAATTTATCCCAAAATAAGAAAATAAAATATTATTATCATGTATATTCAAACGATATATATATAGCTTCAAAATAATCTTGTTTGGATTTTAAACTCGATATTTCTATTTTTAAGTTAAAACGATATTCAGTATATTTCAAAATCCATTTATTTTATTAAATAAATTCCTTATAAATTCTATATATATTTCAAATAAAATATTTAAAACAAATTTAAATATTCAGAATTCAACGACTAAAAATCTGGGTCGTTACACCACACATAAACACGGACGGTTTTTAACTTACTATAACCCAAAACATTTTTGAAATCAATATATTTTATGATATTATAATAATGTCTATCAAATCATAAATAAATATTAATCTAGCAGAACGCTTTCATCTCACGCTCTACATAAATAGTATACAATCAAAATCGCAGGCTCTTATTGGAGAATGGATTCCAACTACGGCAAGGTATGGAACCACCTTCCAACAATGTATCTCCGGAGAAGAATGCATTGGGGTTCAACAAGAACGTCTTGCAATCCGGCTCACACATGACCGCCCCTCAATTCTCTTGAGAGTACCGAATATATCATTACCACGATTGGGGGCCAGCCAACCGAATCGATAGTATACATATAAAAATAAAAAGGGACAACCGAAGGCATTTGATTTCTTCAGATCAGGTAATGATATACCCTTTTAATGGGTGCGACCCACATAGCCAAGCTGCCTACCCGATTTTGTGCCATTTCCCAGCTTATGAGGCTAGAGGCTATGCTTATCCTTCAGAACAATATATATCCATTCACTTTGAATGCCACATTGTCAGATTCTCCAGAAATCACTAACTGATTTCCACAAAAATACTCCATTTGTTAAGCTAAAGAAGTTTCCCTTCTATGCCATCAACTTGGTATGTTTGAACAAATCAACGTATGCGATCCCTTTGGAAATACTTTGTCATACATTCGTCCATACAAGTCATCCAAGAATAGGATGAACCAAAGGCACCCTCCTAATGCATCCTAGGAATCAGCCTATAGATCAGTAGCGAGTAGTCCTTACAAATACGCAGATTTTAACCACGATAGAATCACAATATATCCCTGGTCATGAGTCAGAGACTTAAGTAGTCCTTCCGCTTTATAAATATCTACGGTCTTCACTTTACTCTGTCTTTATCTCCTGCAAGTTAGCCGCGTTCGCACAGTTGATTCGAAGTGGTTTTGGGTCTTGTTCCCATCCCGGTCACTTCAAAACAACACGTTAAAAGGTTCAATAGAATAATTCATTTGATAGTCGGTGGTTTAACTATCAAATCATGACAATGTTGTTAAGTACATTGGCCGCTCAGGTCATTTATGTTAACATATTTCATTTAAAAACTATTCCATCAATTTTTATTATCGATTTCCTAAGTTCTATATCGACATAACTCTGCCGGTTCATTACTTTGAAAGCATTAATCCATATCTTCTTGGAATAACGAATTCACCGAACGTCACTTTTATTTCCTTTGTCTAGGAACATTACCTTCTTTTATAAAACATTTTGTACTACCCTTTATATCTTGGTACATCGTTTGCATTTTCAGAACCCTTTCATACTTCTTATTTTTGAAATTATCACCATAGTTTATAACCCTCCTTCCAGTTCCTCTATCATTGGAAATACTATTATATTTCTATTTGAACAAACGGCATGGTTTAATTTCCAAAATCCTTCCCATATTTCAATTAAAACATTTCACTTAATTCGGCTCTTAGGTGAACGCTATTTTTAAAATCATCGTCTGGGTTAAAACCCCTTTTATCAACTTTGTTTACGTAATTTGAATTAACTACAAATCCTTACCATACTAAACCAATCCATAACTTTTATTTCATTTAAAAAGAATTCCAATCGTAAGGCACTTGATATAATTATTATTGAATGAAAGTGATTATCTTTCTGATTAACTAAAAGCATAGATAATTCATTTTAAAAGGTTATTTAAATAAATGATAAATTTTATTAATCATAATTAACTCGATATCGCCTTCCTATCCATTACAACTAATACTATTTCTCGATAATAGTGAAGTCGTTCAAGTTGGGGGTATTCTAATTAACTCTCAGACCTTGACCGACGACGCTCTTATCTTAAGATAGTAGAAGTTTGCCACTCAAACATCTGTTATTCCATTTCCATTTACCATGGTTTTTAAAAACCATTCCCTTTTATTTGAAAACCCACTTTACCAATTAATTCTTTGTCCTTCACTAAGTAAACTTTTGAACCTTATTTACCATTCGAATCCAATATGATTTTTATAAAACATATCATATATTTTTAATTGCCTTACAATCTCTCCACTTACGCTACTAACTAATATTTCTTTGCCCAAATCCATTTAATTTCCTATTATAATCACCACCCTTTCTACTAAATAATTTTTTTCGTAATGCCCGCATTTAGCTTATAAATCACTTTTACAAACTTCATTTGTAAACTCAGATTATAATCCTTGTATAAAACTCATATTAGGTTTTTATCAAACCCTATCGCCACTTAATCACTTCTTAATTTAATTATAATTGAAATCATCGCTTTAAATATGTTCAAAGCTTGTTTTCAATATTAACTTAGCTCGAGAGTCTTTTATAAACTTATGTTTATAAAATTAGAATTTACAACAAGATCCTTTTATAAAACTCGTACTAGACCTTAATCAAATCTTATCGCCACCTAATCACTTTTTAATTTGAAATTCAATTAAAAGTATTCGCTTTAATTATTATTAATTAAAGTGATTATTAACTTTAATATTAACTACATTAAAAATAGTTAACTTTGATATTAACTACAAAATAGAATAATTATCATTTTAAAAGCTTATTAAATAATAAATAACTTTATTAACACCAAACAGTTCGATAATTACTTAAAAATATAGTTCATCAAAGATTAACTAACTGTTAACACCAATCGTTAAATTTAACGAATATTCATGAAATTCTTCATTTGATTTATTTAAATCAAATTATCAATTATCACTTAGAACGGTTGATATTTGCCAACCGTACATATCAGTTAACTGTCAACTAATTTCCCATTTCCCATTTCCCTCTTAAATTAATTGAACAACTTAATTAATTTAAACCATCACCTAATTGTTTATAAAATAATTATCCCATTATTTCTAACTTGTTTGTTAGTTTCAGATTTTCTATTCAGAACATGACAAAGAATATGTCATATAAAACGTTTAATGATCCTTTTTGAAAAAAACATGATTTAACTATAAATATATTTATAAGATTCGAATTTTAATTGACTTGTATAAAAAAAATTTAAAACTTCAAATTAGTTACATAAATAAATTTATAACTAAACATTATGTTAATTCGCTCGACGGCAAAACAACATCTTAAACAGTAAATTTTGTGCCCTCACTGCCAACCACTTAATCGATAATGTCAATTGATTTAAAAACACAACAACGATTAATATCCATTCAACCATCGCTGTCTGAACAGGGTTTAATGTCAATTGGGGGTTCAATCAGATCATGGATAAACAACATAAAAATCAACAATATATAAAATATTTTGAGGAATCCAGTCGGATCCCTCCAACCTGTTCTTTCCTGCACCATGGGTTATTATAACATTTCATGACAGTAGATAATTTTAAATAAATAAATTAATGATGACAATATAATTAACAGCAACCATTAAATCAACCATTAGCAACCAAGGCGTCCAATCAACCAATTTGTATTTTTATATGAATTTATCACATCATAGCAGTCCAGAAAAATGTGAGAATTAACTCACCATTTTATACGGTTGACGGTTGTAGCGTTGTTTGTTCCATTTAATTTTAAACCAGCGTTTAAAATTAACTAAAAATCCAGTTGCATCCAATCGATTCCCAGTCAGCACCATCATCTAGATCTTGTCTCAGCGATCCCAATGGAACCAGTTTCCTCCATTTCTGATATCATATGAAAAAATTACGACCATCTAAAGTTTATATAATTTAAACGATAATTAAAATAAATTTAATTATTAATTAACTATATTAATTACCTTTTTCTTAATTACTTGTCCATGTCAGCGCTTCACTTAACACTTCACGCGGTTTCTCCATCTGTTCGTTCTCTCCCCCAATATCCTCCTTTTTCTAGTAACTTGATAACCGCCTTTCAATAGTTTGACTTCAACGATGCTGCCAAGACCGCCGTTGCCCCTTCCTTTATCGTCCAGTCCGATGGTCCGATCACCAGAAAACAGACCTCGCCCAAATTCCATTAAATCACCAAATTCACCCCCGACAAGCCGCCTTACACCCAGATACCACTGCCAGATGTAATAACCCGGAAATCCGAGCCAATTTAAAATTTTTATTTTGGCAATTTTAGGGAATTTTGAATATTTAAAATGAATTATTTTAAATAATAACGATGAGAAATTCATTTGGAATAGATTAGAACGTATATATTTATTTGAATCGACGTTAGAATATAAATAATTATTTATAATTATAAAAGGAATTGAAAATGGCTCGATAGTTCGAAAATTCGATTTCAAAGTTCAAATGAATGTACATGATTCAAAATAAACCGGATTTTAGCGAAACCAAAAATAATAGAATATAATTGAGAATATCTTTCCAACGAATCCGAAAAATTGAAATTTCATAGCAAGGATAAAAAGTTATGCCCAGTTGAAAATTCTGAATAGTCGATTTCTAATTCTAGCCCTTAAAAATGGAAATTTTGCAAATGACCTCGGTTTTCGACGAAACCATTTTTGTTGGATCCGGGATATAGAATTATTGCTAGATTCCAAAATTCATAATTTTCTGAATCAATATGTGAGTGTGGCAAAGGAAAATGTGTTTTGACGGTTTCAGTCAATTTTGATCGACCAGAAAATGGCTATTTTTCAAACGGTCTCAAAATTTGACGAAATTAGTTTTATTAGGACCGTATCATCAATACAAAGCTAGAAAATATTTTTCGGGAATTTTTAGGGTCGGTATGTGGCCCCAGTAAATTGAAATGTGTGTTCAAGTTTATTATATAGATTTATATTTTGATTTTGACGAAAACTGGTCGAAACAACCGAATTGGCTTACGATACATATCACATTGTGTTCGGAATGGGGGTAATTAGCTTGAGACGAAGTCGGTGGGTTCGATTTCGAGTTGAAAATAAAAAAGTTGCTTTTGGAATTTAAAATAAATTAAATATTTATAATATAACCTCACCCCCCTTTCCTCTTTCAGTCAAACCCGGTAGTTTAAAAAAAAGACGCGGTGACCTAATCCGCCGCCACCCAACCATCGCAAGCCTCCCCACCAATGGCGATGCCATCGAGACCCCCCTCCCCCTCCTCCTGACGTTCTCTCACTTCCCTTTCCCCCTTGTCTCCGATTAAAGCCGCGAGCCCCCCCTCCTTTGCATCGCGCGACCCCCCTTCCCCCCCCTCCCCCGACCTCCACCTCCTCCGAAAGTCTCACCGCCTACGCCAGCCTCCACCATCACCGCAACGAGCTCCTTCCTCCAAACCCCCCTAGGAACGAAAAAAACGGTGAGTATTTATTTAATTTTTTTATTTTAGTTAAGGTAACTAGTTTTTATAAATTTAAAAGTAGCTTAGGAATAAAAAACTGAATTTTTATATGTACGTAGAGTAATAAAAATATAATTTTTATATGTATAGTGAGGTAAAAATATATTTTTTATTATGTGGAGAAGTAAAAATATAATTTTTATTATATTGCTAGCAAGATAAAAATACAATTTTTATCATGGAAGTAGCGGTGTAAAGGAGTGATTTTTATATATGTTATAGAGATATAAAAATACGATCTTTATATATATATATGTGATTTTTATATAGAGAATAGCGTGATAAAAATATGATCTTTATTATAGGAACACCGTTATAAAAATAGAATTTTTATCTATATAGTAGCGGTATAAAAATAGAATTTTTATCTATATAGTAGCGGTATAAAAATAGAATTTTTATCTATATAGTAGCAGTATAAAAATAGAATTTTTATCTATATAGTAGCAGTATGAAAATGTTATTTTTATCCATATAGCGTAGTTATAAAAATATGATTTTTATATTATAGAAAGAATAAAAATATGATTTTTATATAGTATAGATCATAAAAATATGATTTTTATATAATAGAGAATATAAAAATGTGATTTTTATATATGTAGTGAACACGGACAACGAAAGTGACAAAAGGCGAGCACGGCAAAGATTTCCTACATATGAAGAGTCGCAGCGTTTGGTTTAGCTTATGGATGAGAACTCCTCACTTTTAATTTATTTTCTAGTAGAAATATATACTAGGATGCAGATGGTGCTTAGCAGCACCCGACACCCATCGTCCACAGACCATGGATGGCTTGTTTGTTTCATTGGTGTGTTGTGAAAATTGATTGTGTGGTGTGGATTGAATAAATATTTTATAGTCAAAAATATAATTTTTAACGTGTATATAAAATAAATATTTATAAACAAATCGGACGGTTTGTTTATGTACACCCATTTGACTAATATTGATTGGGACGATAAATTTTACACATCGCCACACTACACAAATAAAAATCTGTGTTTGTTGATTTGAAACCCCACACGGGTATTGGGATGATATTTGACGTACACTAATCCCGATTGTTTAGTTGTATGTCAATCGATGGCTTGACAGACTGTGTAAGCGTTAATTATTTATATTTAATGCTTATGCAGTTGTGTGGTGCACTCTGGATGATGGTTGATGATTTATCGTTGCTATTATATACATGTGTTGTAGGGAATCCATATAATTAACATTATATGGTAATTGATTGGGACTCATTCCAGTTTGGAAAATAAGGAATATTATAAAAGAAAATTCATGTGTTGAATAGAAAGAAAGTTCATGTGTTGAATAGAATAAAAATTCATGTGTTGAATAGAATAAATATCCATGGGTTGAATAAAAATATAAATTCATGTGCTGAATAAAATATATATATTCATGTGTTGAATAAAAATATATATTCATGTGTTGAAGAAAATATTCATTTGTTGAATAGAATAACGAAGTTATTGAAATATATAAAGCCGTGTTGATCAGATATGCGCCATTTTGACGCGAACGATATTTTTATCGATTATATTCGTTTTTAAAATGAATATAGAAAAGGAAGTAATTTCAAAATATAACGTTTTGAAAATATTATCATTTATATATCGATGATGTGGAATATTCAATTTTGATTAGAAATTGAATATGAAGTTGAAATCGTTTCGAAAACGAATTTAAAACGATTTATAAAATACGTTTTTAAAAGGAAATCGACGAAATATATAATATTATATATATATAATGGCCTGAATAGAACGCGCCGCGCTGCGGTAGTTCCGAATTTCGACCATTGACTTCGAATGGATATTACGAGAGATCCGACCGTCGGATTCTCCTAAAACCGGAACCTTGGGTTCGTATCGAAAAGAGCTTCCTAACGAATACAAGAAATTAGAAATTTAATGGTTGGATTTGGAATTATGTCCAAATCAAATTTGGAAAAGGTCGCTGTAAGTGCAGTTCAATGGCCGTTGATGGAAATCGACTGTACGGGCCTTGATAAATTTATTAAAAATAGCAATAATTTGTGTAAAATCATAAGAAATGATTTGGAAAGAATTGGGATGTAACGATCTCGAAAAATTAAAGAATTTAGACAAATGATTTAATTATTTTAAACCTCGAAAAATATAAATTTATTTAATTATTTCAAAAAAAAAATTAATGTCCGAACACTCAACATTGCCTAACAGTAGTGTGCATAGCGGAAAACGTGCGTTAAACAGATTTCGTCGTTAGGGTTTCCGTTGCATGGACAGTCAGTGCTCTTAGATTTATATATATATATATGTCTATGAAAATAAATCTCTTAAAAAAAGGGGATTTTTTTTTTAAGATTTTAGCGTCGGAGGATTCAGCGTTAACGAACCGTAGCGCGCATAGTTGACAACGCACGTTAAACAGATATAGTCGTTAGTGCGTTCAGTGCATAACCCATTTGTACCCTTATATTTGCATAACATACATGGATAAAATCCTCTATACATTATCAAAACGCATGGGAGTAATGGCGTGCTACTCACCATTCAAACCTTTCTATATCTGAATTCAAATACATTACCATATTAAACATAAAAGAGAAAACAAAATTTTATTATGTCAAACAGGACACTTGGTAGCAAATTAGATCTAAAAGTTTACACATGCCTTCTCATCAGCTAAAATTCCTCCTCGTCTTCCTCTCCAAACTCATCCGCACTTTTCTTTTAAATTTCACTTTCCCTTTCTTCTTTCACTTTCTCCATTCACTTCTCTTCCAGCATCCAACTTCCTCTTCCACTCTTTTCTACAGCAAATAAATTTCGAACTAAATATATATATATATATATATATATATATATGTATATATATATATTTCAGAAGCTCTCACATCCAAAGCTCTCACTAGTCCGCTCTTTTCCTTCCAGCGTGAGTTCTCTTCCCTCATTCTTTTATGCTTGTATATATAAACTAAATATATAGATGTGCAGTATCTTTCATTTAAGTTTGATCTTGCATGAAGAACCTTTTGTCCAAGCTCAAATACTTTCTGCGAGCAAACCATCTGATTTTGATGTGCGTTCATGTTCCTTCATTTTTTCTAGTAACGAGGCTCATATAGAATACATGCATGTATACTAAACTAGATAGGTTTTTGTTGCACATTTGGTTGCTTGTAGCTTTTGAGTTTGATCATTTTTCTTGCCTGTAGGAAGGTAGCGCAAGTATATAAAAAAAAAGAAAAAAAAGAAATTTTGATGCATGCGCAAGGCATTAGAGAAAAAAAAAGGGATGCATGCGGTTGCATGCAAATAGATTTCCTTTATTTGAGTTTTGGGCATTTTGCCTTTTGGAGGCTCCGTAAGTTCCCTATGGAAAAAAAAAACAAACTTGCATGCGTTTGGCACTTTGCCAATACTTTTGGCACTTTGCCAATACTTGCATGCGCAAGTAGTTTAGAAAATAAAATAAAATTGGAAGTAAACGAAATGGATCATTGCAGCATGCAAAGACATGCATGCATGGTGACAAAAATGGTTAGAAAGCCATTTAAAAAAATCTTTGCCAGTAGCATTCTTTATTTGACTTTGGGCACACTAACCTGCCAAAACTTGCATGTGCAAGTCCAAACAAAAAAAACAAAAAAAAAAGAAAAAGAAAAGGTGACGCAAGTAAAGTGGATAGTTGCATGCGTGAGTGTTTGTTTTTCAAAGCAATGCATGCAAGAGTCTTAGCAGTAGTGTTTGGGCACGGTGATACTTGCGCAAGTCATAAGGAGAAGGGAAAAAAAAAGGGAAAGCAAACTTAGGTGCAAGTGTACCCGAAAAATAAAAATATGTTTATTTCTTTGGTATTAGCCTGGTGGAAACATATTTTTGAACAGTTTGAGGGTGCTATATTTTCGGAGATCTTTGTTATTAAATTTCACCGTTTGATTTTAGGTTTTTGATATCCTCCTTTGACCATCGTTAGCATCATCTTGGTTCGTTCACCGTATTTTCTCGCTTTTTCCACTGAAGGTGAGTTTTCTCACGCACGACTAATTTATTATTAAGTGAATTAGAAACTTGGGATGTTGATTTAAATGTTAGGGTGCTATAGATTTGTTTGTTTTATGTTTGTGCACATGCTACACGTGCACCGTTCTTACATGACACTATGAATATTGTATGATATGTTATGTTATTATTCTCACCATGCAAGTCCCTAGATTTGAAAAAATCATGGGTAGAAATGATAAATACTCGAACCCCTGTATATTCGAATCGATTTGGGATGCGGGTTGAAATGATACGTACCCGGGAGTCGAATATTTGTAAGGACGGATTGAAATGATAAAATATCTGTACCACTTGACCGTAGGTTAGAAAATAATATACGGGCACCGTGGTCAATAAGGTTATTTTAAGATATTATGGCAATTTTTGTAAATGGATTGAGATTGGATTTGGACTAATATTATTGAATAAAACTTGAATTTCATAAAAATATTTTCCGCCTTACTTGATTTTGTTAATCTTTCCCTTTAAATAATTTGATTTCTTTAACTATATGGATTTATAATAGTTTCGTCTCTCTCTATATATATACACATTGTTTTCCACTTAATATATCTATATACTAATTTTTAAACTTAATTATTACACATATATTTATGATTTGTAAACAAAAGCTTTGTCCAATCCAGTCTTGTGAATTCGAAGGTTCAAATTTAGGCTTTAAAGTATAAATGACATTTTGAAGAGAGAACTTTATCCCAAATGGTTAATAAAGAATGGTGGTGAATATAGATTTTGAAATCTTAATCAAACTACTGGTAATTGATTTGAGGAAGTGATTTTGGGGAATACTTGAATAAATTGTCTTGCGATACTTGAAAAATGATTTTCAAACCAATGGTCACGGTGTGGGAAAAATTGGTAAGCGTTGGTTGTTAAAGAGACCGGAGTCGGTAAGTGGCATACTCTCTATCAGTGCCGATACCACTTTAACAACTGTATACATGGTGACGTATCCAGAATGAAGCATGATGACTTGGGGCGATTTCTGGATTGAAGATGGTGAGCGATAACGATATAGCCTTGACCTTCAAGTCATAATTAAATGACTAAAACAAGAGTTATACCGTGACTAATTGAGGTAGCACCTTTGATCGGACACGTTTCTTCGATACCATTTCTATGACTATGTTATGATTTGGGGTACCCCTTTTGATTTGGGAATGTGTTCCGAGGTGGCCAGTAGTGGTTGCTATGCGTTACCACCGGTCCGGGAGTGCAATTGGTAGAATCCTACCCTGGTATTGCCTCGAGTGCTATGTCATTTACCCTAGCGAGCCCATACGATTTTTATCTGTATCGTACCTATGGAGTGTCCTCTGATGCCATCCGTGTTAGGTTGGGTTTACGGTACTGTATAGAATACGGTATTATAAACAGTGTAAGGGTAAAAATGTAATCCCGCTTACGCTATTTTCATTATTTATACTTTACTGAATAGATATTATCGTAATAGCGTATTATTATATGTATTAGTTTCACGGGTCCTTAGAGGATGGAAATTCCAACATCTAAGTTACTGTGCATTTTTATGAACATGTCTTTTGTGCTGATTCACTTATATAAGACTATTAGTCCTGACTCGAGTGTATTGTTTCTTTGACTTTATGCTTGGGTCTGCTTGAGCACCTCAGTTGTTCGTGATGCATTTGGGAGATTTGCATCTTTTGGACCATCTGCAGTTATCAGCTCTAGTTATCTAAGTTATCCAGGTTACTACTAGTTATCTATATGTACTCTATTTTGTATGAGCTTATGACTCATTATGTACTTATATATATATATATCATGTATCGCGTATGAACCTATGTACTACTTTGTTCCGCTGCTAGTTACTCTGTTTCTGTATTTGTGGTTCTATGTTCTGATTTGCTTTTACCTCAATAATTAAAATAACAATTCACAGTTTTTGAGCGATTCAGATCTGACATGAGTGGTTTATTGTCGATTTGAATGGTTCGGAATTGTAGGTTGTTACAAGTTGGTATCATAGCTGAGGTTTAACCTTAGCTGTTAAGGTAAATAACTCATTAGAGATAGGGTGGAAACATCCAAGAATGAGTAAGATCAGTATCAGGATCCAATCTTTGTGAGAGAGCGTATTTTAAAAGTACAAGTATTTCAAGAAAATAAAAGTTTTCAAAGTATTTTAATTATAAAATTTCGACTTGAGTCAAATTCTTAGCCTCGTTCTTGATGTTCCAGATGGCTACCAGACGTAATACTACTAGAGGCCGTGGTAGGGGTCGGGGAGGCCACCAAGGAGGCCACCCAGTTGAGCCTGAGCCACCAGTCGTGCCAGCCCAGCCCTCTCAACCTGTTAGGTTCACAAAGATTTGTAAGGAGTACACTCACCTAGGGGGCGTTAAGTTTTCGAATTCCGAATCGATCGTCGAATCCCAGAAATGGTTTGATGAATTGGAAAGGATATTTTCTGGCTTAGAGATTACCGATGCACAGAAGCTTCAGATAGCTTAAAGATACCGCAAGGAATTGGTGGGAATCTTTCACTACTCATTTGACTGAGACTGACATTACATGGAAACGGTTTAGGGATGCTTTTGTAACCAAATGGATGCCTGAGTCCGGAAAATCCAAATTGTACCGAGAATTTATGGATCTTAAGCAAGGCAACATGACTTTTGCCGAATATGAAAGGAAATTTGATGAGCTTTCCAAGTTTGGTCCAAACTTGATTGGAACACCATTTCAAAGGAATGAGAAGTTTATACATGGTGCACGTCCGGAATTCTACGAACGTTTGATGAATTATCTTAACCAGCCTTTCTCAGAGCTCATGAACTATGCCACTAGACTTGAAAATTCTCCGAACCTCAAAGGAAAACAAGTTGCTCAGGTGCCACCATCTCAGGGATCAGCAAGCAATTCAAAGAAGAGGAAGGCAAGGTATTGGGAATAGAAGAAGCAGTAAAATGTTCAAGGTGTAGGATATCATGCCAGAGACCTCCCTCTGATCTTTCAAATGTCCGTTGTTACAACTGCCAGCAAATGGGTCACTACTCCAACAACTGTCCTAAACCTCCTAAAGCTCGTGCCCCGCCAACTCATGCACCCCGCAATGATCTTTGCCATTCTTGTCTTCAGCCAGGACATATTAGCAGGAACTGTCCCACTCAGAACAAAGGAACCACATCCGGAGTTTTCGCTATGACATCTTCCACTCCTCCCACCGGTGATGACACTAATGGTACGCTTTTAAGTGCATTCACTTTATTTTCTCATCCTGTTCATGTGCTATTCGACACTGGTGCTTCACAAAGTTTTATCTCCATGGATCTTTGTAATGAATTTGAAAAAGCTTTAGAACCCACGTTAGCATCTGAATCGTTGTGTGTATCCAATCCGATTGGAGGCCCAGCCTACCTTAGTTGGATTTGTAAAGGGGTTAAACTTCTTTTTGACCTTCATCGTTTCACTGGTGACTTCTATGTTCTTGGTTTTGACGCTTTTGATATTATACTTGGCGACGATTGGTTAAAGAAATATAAAGTAGAAATCTCATACAGATCCCGAACTGTTTCTTTAATAGATGATCAAGGAAAGAACTGACGATCAGGTGTCGTATGCCTATAAAGTACGCCGGAAGCTTTGTCTTCTCGCTTGATTCTCATCTCGGCAATCTTAGTTCCACTCCAGTCGTTCAACATTATCCCTACGTGTTTGGTAAAGTAATGGGACTTCCGCCAAAACGAGAAATTGAATTCCGTATAGACCTTGTCCCTGGAGCACATCCTGTAGTCCATCCTCCACGAAGAATGGCGCCAAAGGAAAAAACTGAATTAAGGCGCAAGTTGAGGATTTACTTTCGAAAGGACTCATTCGACCAAGTTTTTCCGAATGGGGAGCCGATGTGGTGTTAGTAACCAAATCAGATGGATCACTAAGAATGTGTGTCGATTATCGAGAACTAAACAAACTTACCTTAAAGAATAGATACCCAATGCCTCGGATTAACGATATGTTCGATCAGCTCTATGGAGCTAAAGTTTTCTCTCAACTCGATCTTGCCTCTGGTTTCCATCAGCTTAGAGTAGCTGAGGAGAGCATTCCTAAGACAGCCTTTCGTACAGAGAATGGTTTCTACGAGTGGTTGGTTATGCCATTCGGTTTAACTAACGCTCCAGCCTATTTTGTTGACCTTATGAATCGTGTCTTCCGCGACGTCCTCAATAAGTTTGTCCTTGTCTTCATCGATGATATTCTAGTCTTTTAGAAGTCCAAAAAGGAACATATGGCTCACTTGGATTATGTACTTGGAACTTTAAGGGAACACCGATTGAAAGCTAAATTTACAAAATACCATTTCTGGCAAAATGAAGTTCGTTATCTTGGCCATATAGTTTCTGAAAGTGGAATATCGGTTGATCCAGCCAAAATCGCTGCGATCAATGTAAGTCGTATCTTTTCTTTTCTTTGTATCTAAATCTTCTTAGACTTTGATCCGCTCCTAAGAACTTGATTTTTTCCAGGATTGGAAAGAACCCAAGAATCCAACCGAAGTTCGTAGTTTCTTAGGACTCGCTGGATACTATCGAAGATTCATAGAGAATTTCTCTCGTATTGTCGCGTCGTTGACTGCTTTGACAAGGAAGAATGTTAAGTTTGTTTGGAGTGGCAAGTGTAAAGCTCCATTTGCAGAGTTGAAGGAAAAGCTTATTTCTGCACCTGTTCTTACCGTCCCTAATGGAAATGAAGGATTTGCAGTCTATACCGATGCTTGCAAAGAAGGTTTGGGGGCCATTCTGATGCAGAATGGAAGGGTGATCGCATATGCTAGTCGACAACTTAAGAATCATGAAGCTAATTATGCGGCCCACGATCTGGAGTTGCTTGCGGTAATGTTTGCTTTGAAGTTATGGAGGCATCATCTTTTAGGAACCAAGTTTGAATTATTTACCGATCATCAATCTCTTAAGTATATATTCTCCCAAAAAGACCTGAATCAAAGTCAAGTTAGATGGCTTGAGTTTCTCGCTTCCTACGATCTTGACATTAATTACACTCCGGGAAAGGAAAATGTAGTAGCTGATGCGCTGAGTCGGAAGAAGGCTATGTTATGTCAAATTTCAGTGTCATTACCCCTCATGGATCGCATTGCAGCCAGGCATGATGAAGATCGGATAATTATACTCATCAAGAAGAAAGTTCGGAAAAGAGAAGTGGGTGATCATAGCAAGATGAATGCTCAGATTGATAAGAAAGGAGTCCTACGAATTAGAAACTGAATATGCGTTCCAAATGTTGATGGTCTAAGGCAAGAAGTATTAAGGGAATGTCATCAGTCTAAACTCTCTATCCATCCAGGTATAAATAAGATGTTCCAAAATATGAAGAAATTATTTTGGTGGAGAGGTATGAAGCGAGATGTTTGTCGTCACGTTAATAGATGCATGACCTACCAGCAGATAAAAGCAGATCATCAAAAGGTCGTTGGATTATTACAACCTCTTGAAATTCCTAGTTGGAAATGGCATCAAATTTCCATGGATTTTATCAACGGTCTCCCTAAGACGAGAAAAGGGAATGAGGGAATTTGGGTAATTGTGGACAGATTGACCAAGTCAGCCCATTTCCTTCCCGTTCAAGCTAGTCGTACCGCATCGAGCCTAGCGGAGTTATATATGAAAGAAATTGTTAGATTGCATGGTGTTCCCTCTAGCATCGTCTTTGATTTAGACCCGATCTTCATGAGTAGATTTTGGAAAGCATTTCAGGAAGCCTTGGGCAAGAAATTAGATCTTAGTACTTCCTACCATCCACTGACAGATGGTCAAACGGAAAGATTGAATCAAATACTGGAAGATCTCCTTCGCGCCTGTATCCTTGACTATGGAGGATCTTGGGAAGATCACCTTCATCTCGTTGAATTCACATATAATAATAGCTACCAAGCTAGCATTGAAAGTTCCCCTTTTGAAGCTTTATATGGGAAACCATGTCGATCGCCGGCTAGTTGGATTGAACAAGGAGATCGTTTGCTTCTTGGACCGGATATGATACTGGAGCCAACACAGAAAGTTGTCGATATCAGGAATAAGATGAGAATTGCTCAAGACCGTCAAAAGAAATACGCAGATAGGAGAAGGAAGAAGTTGGAATTTGAGGTTGGTGATCAAGTCTTCTTAAAATTCTCATCATTAAAGAACGTAAATCGATTTGAACGAAAAGGAAAACTAGCTCCCAGATTCATTGGCCCGTTCCGTATTTTAGAGAAGATCGGTCCTTTGGCATATCGCATTGAGTTACCTGAGAAGCTGACAAGTGTACATAATGTGTTCCATATATCCCACCTACGCTAATGTTTGCATGATTCTTCTTCTTATGTTCAGCCGACTGCACTTGATAATTTGGATATCGAACCTAACTTGGCTGTTAAGAGGAGGCCATTTCGTATAGTCGATAGAGGTACAAAGCAGCTTAGGAAGAAGTCAGTCAACTTAGTAAAAGTGCAGTGGAGTGACGATGATCGGGACTATACTTGGGACACTGAAGAGAGCATACGTTCTTCAAATCTGGAATTATTTACTCCAGGTATCGTTCATTAAATCTATCCATCTCGTCCGTATCGATCTTTGATATTTATGATTCACCTAGTCCTTTTCGAGGACGAAAAGCTTTTAAGTGGGGGAGGATGTAACGATCTCGAAAAATTAAAGAATTTAGACAAATGAATTAATTATTTTAAACTTCGAAAAATATAAATTTATTGAATTATTTCAAAAAAAAAATAACGTCCGAACACTCAACATTGCCTAACAGTAGTGTGCATAGCGGAAAACGTGCGTTAAACAAATTTCGTCATTAGGGTGTCCGTTGCATGGACAGTCAGTTCTCTTAGATTTATATATATATATATATATATATATATATATATATGAAAATAAATCTCTTAAAAAAAGGGATTTTTTTTAAGATTTTAGCATCGGAGGATTCAGCGTTAATGAACCGTAGCGCACATAGTTGACAATCCGCGTTAAACAGATATCGTCGTTAGTGCGTTCAGTGCATAAGCCATTTGTACCCTTATATTTGCATAACATACACGGATAAAAACCTCTATACATTATCAAAACGCATGGGAATAATGGCGTGCTACTCACCATTCAAACCTTTCTATATCTGAATTCAAATACATTACCATATTAAACATAAAAGAGAAAACAAAATTTTATTATGTCAAACAGGACACTTGGTAGCAAATTAGATCTAAAAGTTTACACGTGCCTTTTCATCAGCTAAAATTCCTCCACGTCTTCCTCTCCAAACTCATCCGCACTTTTCTTTTAAATTTCACTTTCCCTTTCTTCTTTCACTTTCTCCATTCACTTCACTTCCAGCATCCAACTTCCTCTTCCACTCTTTTCTACAGCAAATAAATTTCGAACTAAATATATATATATATATATATATATTTCAAAAGCTCTCACATCCAAAGCTCTCACCAGTCCGCTCTTTTCCCTCCAGCGTGAGTTCTCTTCCCTCGTTCTTTTATGCTTGTATATATAAACTAAATATATAGATGTGCAGTATCTTTCATTTGAGTTTGCTCTTGCATGAAGAACCTTTTGTCCAAGCTCAAATACTATCTGCGAGCAAACCATCTGATTTTGATGTGCGTTCATGTTCCTTCATTTTTTTCTAGTAACGAGGCTCATATAGTATACATGCATGTATACTAAACAATATAGGTTTTTGGTGCACGTTTGGTTGCTTGTAGCTTTTGAGTTTGAACATTTTTCTTGCCTAAAGGAAGGTTGCGCAAGTATAAAAAATAAAAAAATAAAAAAAAATTGATGCATGCGCAAGTCATTAGAGGAAAAAAAGGATGCATGCGGTTGCATGCAAATAGATTTGCTTTGTTTGAGTTTTGGGCATTTTGCCTATTGGAGGCTCCGCAAGTTCCCTATGGAAAAAAAACAACAAACTTGCATGCGTTTGGCACTTTGCCAATACTTGCATGCGCAAGTAGTTTAGAAAAAAATATTGGAAGTAAACGAAATGGATCATTGCAGCATGCAAAGACATGCATGCATGGTGACAAAAATGGTTAGAAAGCCATTTAAAAAAATCTTTGCCAGTAGCATTCTTTATTTGACTTTGGGCACACTAACCTGCCAAAACTTGCATGCGCAAGTCCAAAGAAAAAAAAAGGAAAAGAAAAAGTGACGCAAGAAAAGTGGATAGTTGCATGCGTGAGTGTTTGTTTTTCAAAGCAATGCATGCAAGAGTCTTAGTTATAGTGTTTGGGCACGGTGATACTTGCGCAATTCATAAGGAGAAGGAAAAAAAAGGGAAAGCAAACTTAGGTTCAAGTGTACCCGAAATATGTTTATTTCTTTGGTATTAGCCCGGTGGAAACATATTTTTGAACAGTTTGAGGGTGCTATATTTTCGGAGATCTTTGTGTATTAAATTTCACCGTTTGATTTTAGGTTTTTGATATCCTCCTTTGACCATCGTTAGCATCATCTTTGTTCGTTCACCGTATTTTCTCGCTTTTTCCACTGAAGGTTAGTTTTCTCACGCACGACTAATTTATTATTAAGTGAATTAGAAACTTGGGATGTTGATTTAAATGTTAGGGTGCTTTAGATTTGTTTGTTTTATGGTTGTGCACATGCTACACGTGCACCGTTCTTACATGACACTATGAATGTTGTATGATATGTTATTATTCTCACCGTGCAAGTCCCTAAATTTGAAAAAATCACGGGTTGAAATGATAAATACGCGAACCCCTGTATATTCGAATCAATTTGGGATGCGGGTTGAAATGATACATACCCGGGATTCGAATATTTGTAAGGACGGATTGAAATGATAAAATATCTGTACCACTTAACCGTAGGTTAGAAAATAATATACGGGCACTGTGGTCAATAAGGTTATTTTAAGATATTATGGCAATTTTTGTAAATGGATTGAGATTGGATTTGGACTAATATTATTGAATAAAACTTGAATTTCATAAAAATATTTTCTGCCTTACTTGATTTTGTTAATCTTTCCCTTTAAATAATTTGATTTCTTTAACTGTATGGATTTATAATAGTTTCGTCTCTATATATTTATGTACATTGTTTTCCACTTAATATATCTATATACTAATTTTCAAACTTAATTATTTAAACATATATTTATGATTTGTAAACAAAAGCTTTGTCCAATCCAGTCTTGTGAATTCGAAGGTTCAAATTTAGGCTTTAAAGTATAAATGACATTTTGAAGAGAGAACTTTATCCCAAATGGTTAATAAAGAATGGTGGTGAATATAGATTTTGAAATCTTAATCAAACTACTGGTAATTGATTTGAGGAAGTGATTTTGGGAAATACTTGAAAAAATTGTCTTGCGATACTTGAAAAATGATTTTCAAACCAATGACCACGGTATGAGAAAAATTGGTAAGCGTTGGTTGTTATAGAGACCGGAGTCGATAAGTGGCATACTCTCTGTCAGTGCCGATACCACTTTAACAACTGTATACATGGTGACGTATCCAAAATGAAGCATGATGACTTGGGGCGATTTCTGGATTGAAGATGGTGAGTGATAATGATATGGCCTTGACCTTCGAGTCATAATTAAATGACTAAAACAGGATCTATACCGTGACTAATTGAGGTAGCACCTTTGATCGAACACGTTTCTTCGATACCATTTCTATGACTATGTTATGATTTGGGGTACCCCTTATGATTTGGGAATGTGTTCCGAGGTGGGCGGTAGTGGCTGCTATGCGTTACCACCGGTCCGGGAGTGCAATTGGTAGAATCCTACCCTGGTATTGCCTCGAGTGCCATGTCATTTACCCTAGCGAGCCCCATACGATTTTTATCTGTATCGTACCTATGGAGTTTCCTCTGATGCCATCTGTGTTAGGTTGGGTTTACGGTACTGTATAGAATACAAGATTATAAGCGGTGTAAGGGTAAAAATGTAATCCCGCTTACGCTATTTTCAATATTTATATTTTACTGAATAGACATTATCATAATAGCGTACTATTATATGTATTAGTTTCACGAATCCTTAGAGGATGGAAATCCCAACATCCTTTAAGTTACTGTACATTTTTATGAACATGTCATTTGTGCTGATTCACTTATATAAGACCATTAGTCCTGACTCGAGTGTATTGTTTCTTTGACTTTATGCTTGGGTCAGCTTGAGCACCTCAGTTGTTCATGACGCATTTGGGAGATTTGCATCTTTTGGACCATCTGCAGTTATCAGCTTCTAGTTATCTAAGTTATCCAGGTTACTACTAGTTATCTATATGTACTCTATTTTGTATGAGCTTATGACTCATTATGTACTTATATGTATCATGTATCGCGTATGAACCTATGTACTACTTTGTTCCGCTGCTAGTTACTCTGTTTCTGTATTTGTGGTTCTGTGTTCTGATTTGCTTTTACCTCAATAGTTAAAATAACAATTCATAGTTTTTGTGCGATTCAGATCTGACATGAGTGGTTTATTGTCTATTTGAATGGTTCAGAACTGTGGGTCGTTACATGGGATGAAAAATTCCATATTTGAAAAGATAAAAATAGATTTTTATCGAAATGAACTAGTTTTGTACTAGAATTATAATCCATTTATTTTTGAAATAAATAAATTGGATTTGAAAGGGGTTTTAAAAGTAACCAGAATTTCCAATAATTGAATTGGAATGGATTTGAATCGAAATTGTCTTTGGAATATTTCGATGTTGGATTTCGTGATTATACAGATATTGTTATGGAAATTTGAAAGATATATTTATATCGTTATTTCCAATACGATATTTGTTGGTCGTAGAATTTGATATTGAATATAAGCCGATATATTTTCTATTCAAAGCCTTGTATTTAATATCAAATGGGAATTGGGTTTGTTGTGAACTGTGTTTTAATGACATTCGTTCTTTAACCCGATTTACGGTAAAGTGTGATTTTGGGTTTATAGTGAACCGTGTTTTAAATGACATTGGTTCTTTAACCCAATTAAAGACAGAATATGATTTCCCAAGTTAAACAATCATTAATATTGATTTTTGGGAAAATTAAAACCAAGTGGAGTTTTAATGAACCTTTAATTAGATTGAAATGATCGAGAATGGAGTATCACCAGTTTTGCTCTAGGCGATAGTTAAATCTTTAATTGGATTTGAACGTGAAATGTTAATTGAATTTACCGATAACACCGTGGTGTTAGATATGAATTATTACCAGTTTTACTTCATGGGATGAATAGATTGGGATTGGGAAATTATAACAAATGATTACTTCAGTAAGGTTCGTTAATCCCAACTAGTTTGGATAAACCATAATTTGGTTTGAATTGATATTCAAAAGAAGATTGAAGAATAAATTTAAACAATTTATGTTTGATAAAACTAATGGGAACCTTTCCCAAATTATAAGGATATTTGAATAAAAGAATATTCTGAATTGGAATGAGGCATATGTTGTGTTTGTGTAACATTTGTTTATTATATATGCTAGTTATTCAGAAAGACCGGGTTTATCCCATTCTGAATAACTGATTCGACGATGTGTCGAGGATGAAGACGGTGGTCGAAGACCGGAGGTCTTCACATTGTTTGGATAATTACTGATGATCTTGATTGGGTTGTACACCAAAGAGGAGGGAATCAGTAGGTGATCGTCCAGACGTACTTGGAGATCGATGGATATGCGAGGTACAAGGTGCCTCCAGTTTCGTTCAGACCCAGAACGAACTTGTAAATGGACTGTGTGTTTGACATTGGATTTTATTCTGTGTGATTGATTTTTATTAAATATATATTTGTTTGGCGACGGAGAATTTATTCTCTTACTTAACGCCCTTCTCTGAGACGTACGAGCTCAGAGGTTATATATTGATGGATATCAATCGCATGGAGTGAAATGCCTGTGTGGCATGCCTAAGTGGCAAATAATCAAGGCTTTTGTTGAAAAGCAAAGTCTTGTGGTTGGTGATCAAAGAACTGCTTGTGTGGCATAGCATTGTGTAGCATTGATTTGCGAGCCTCACACCCCGGTTGTGAACCAGAAACGGGAGAGGACCTCAAGGAGGGCATGCGTTTCCTTCTAGCTAGAAGTGGCGTCAGTGGTTTGACACGCCCTGACGAGTTTGACTTATGTGGTTGTTGGGTTGCGAGGCACCTTGGATATATCGGTGACTATATGGAGCCGATGGAGTCATAGAACTCATTTACGCCCCAAAGGGCGAGGAAACGCAATGTTCAGGCATTTTAATCTACATCGGTGGACCGGCCCTGACAATCCAAAGGCTTGACTGAGTACTTGCCTGAGACTCGGGCTAGACAGTCTCGAATTCGGTGATTCAAAGGTGGAAATCCAATTTCCAAATACAACATCGTGCGGTTTTGATTGTATACCAATATATGGCGACATAGTGGTATGGGGCACTTATGCCGTCTATTATTGATACTTATGATTGAAATTGTTTTGACACTGTACACTTATAGTAATAATAAAAGATGAAATTTAGCGTATCAAGCATTCTTTGGCTATTATAAGGTAAAACCCAATCCTTCGGCTTGCGTTGCATTGTGTGATGGGACCTGGGTCTTATAATAGCTTCATTGTTCTTTATTTAGCATTGCGCTGTTGTTTTATGCACTGGTATTCTTGGGAGGAAACCCGTTCCGTGTTATACGGCGTGGTCCCTTGATTTACCTAACTTTAGAATAAAGATTAATAACTGTTTTAGTTCTCACACCAGTCACATGACTAACCTGGAGTTTATTGTTTTAATCTAAACTCTGTGTGCCCTTATTTTGACACGGGCAGCTAGTAGTTTTGGTTTTGTAGATTTATATTCACAGGAACCTGGTTTATAGCTGGATTGATATCCGGGAAGCTCTGTATCCGTATATCTCTTTCAGTTGTGTTTTGTATTATTTTTTCCGCTGCATTGTAATTTGTAAATCTCTGATATTTATCGAATGTGTAATATTTATTCATACTCTGTATATTCCTGTATTCTGATGAATTGTTGTAATAAGCAATGAAATGTTCTTCTGTTTGCATTCCGATTTGTCGTGTTCTCAAAACAATCAGGTGTTTCGAACGGTCTTGGTCGGTTTAGCGATCGATTCGGATCGAGCGAAATTCACAATTGTTACATGTGGTATCAGAGCTCTGGTTTACAGAGCTCGAGAATAAGAGACATTAGAACCATACGAAAGAATTCATTAGAAATTGGATAAGTAATATCCAATGGGAATGACTCGTTAGATATGGGATCAGTAATATCCTAGAACGAGTATGAAGAGTATATTTTTCAAATGAAATATTCGTATTTGATTATTCATTTTGTACTGAATTTGGATAATCCAGTATATAAAGATTTTGCGTATACGTCTGATCCACGTGTATTCGAAGTTTTAATATATTGGGTAGATATAGAATCACACTCTAGTCGCCCGGAGATGACACTGATGATAGCAACTGCATCATCAGTGGATTTATGTTTGAATTTCGAAAGTGGGATCTCTATATATTTCCATTAGACCGGTGTGAGAACCAAAATATAGTTAGAATATATTGTTGTGACTTGGCACCAAAAACGTGATTTTTGACTATATATCAAAGTTTTGAGCTTGAAATGATAATCAACAAATTGATTGTTGATTGTGTTGTTTGATTAATTAAAATTTGAACCATTTAGCCAAATTGTATCAAATAGTGAGTTGTATTGAAAATTAACCGCATTTGCATGCATATAATGTACTTACATTGAACAGGTCATAGCAAGGAGGCTAGAGCAGAAGAATAAAAATGTTTGCCCGACAAATAGGTACATGTTTATTGTATTTCTTGGGTTTTTGATGATTTTATGAGCCGATTGGCTAGCCGCTTGGCTATTTCTTTTTGGATTGGTGAGGGCCATGGGAGGCTATTTGAAATATCCCGAAGCTCCCGGTGCAGGGGAGGTTATGGCGAAATTTTTCGGAAAGTTAGGGTGTTAGCCAAATTTTTGAAAAATTTGAAAAGATCTTAGAAACTGAAAAGTTGAAGAATTTAAGCCATAATGAAAATAATGAAAGTTGAGTTGGTTTGTAAAACAACTTTCGGCTTCGTTCCTTTTCAGGGACGAAAAGTTTTAAGTGGGGGAGATTGTAATAACCCGGAAATCCGAGCCAATTTAAAATTTTTATTTTGGCAATTTTAGTGAATTTTGAATATTTAAAATGAATTATTTTAAATAATAACGACGAGAAATTCATTTGGAATAAATTAGAATGTATATATTTATTTGAATCGACGTTAGAATATAAATAATTATTTATAATTATAAAAGGAATTGAAAATGGCGCGGTAGTTCGAAAATTCGATTTCAAAGTTCAAATGAATGTACAGGATTCAAAATAAACTGGATTTTAGCGAAACCAAAAAATATTAGAATCTAATTGATAATATCTTTCCAGCGAATCCGAAAAATTGAAATTTCATAGCGGGGATAAAAAGTTATGCCCGGTTGAAAATTCTGAATAGTCGTTGTGGAATTGTGGCCTTTAAAAATGGAAATTTTGCAAACGACCTCGGTTTTCGATGAAACCACTTTTGTTGGATTCGGGATGTAGAATTATTGCTAGGTTCCAAAATTCATAATTTTCTAAATCAATATCTGAGCGTGGCGAAGGAAAACGTGTTTTGATAGTTTTAGTCAATTTTGATCGACCAAAAAATGGCCATTTTTCAAACGTTCTCAAAATTTGATGAAATCAGTTTTGTTAGGACCGTATCGTCAATACGAAGATAGAAAATATTTTTTGGGAATTTTTGGGGTCCGTGTGGGCCCAGTAAATTGAAATGTGTGTTCAAATTCAATATATAGATTTATATTTTGATTTTGAAGAAAACTGGTCGAAACAGATGAATTGGCTTACGATACATATCCCATTGTGTTCGGAATGTGGTAATTAGCTAGGGATGACAGTCGGTGGGTTCGATTTCGAGTTGAAAATAAAAAAGTTGCTTTTGGAATTTAAAATAAATTAAATATTTATAATATAACATCACCACCCTTTCCTCTTTCACTCAAACCCGATAGTTTAAAAAAAAGACGCGGTGACCTAATCCGCTGCCGCCCTACCATCGCGTGCCTCCCCATCAACGGCGACGCCATCGAGACCCCCCTCCCCCTCCTCCTGACGTTCTCTCTCTTCCCTTTCCCCCTGTCTCTGATTAAAGCCGCGAGCCCCTCCCCCTCTCCTCTACATCACGCGACCCCCCCTCGACCTCCACCTCCTCCGAAAGCCGCACTACCTGCGTCAGCCTCCACCATCACCGCAGCAAGCTCCGTCCTCCAAACCCCCACTAGGAACGAAAAAAAAACGATGAGTATTTATTTAATTTTTTTATTTTAGTTAAGGTAACTAGTTTTAAAATTTTAAAAATAGCTTAGGAATAAAAAACTGAATTTTTATGTATGTAGAGTAATAAAAATATAATTTTTATATGTATAGTGAGGTAAAAATATTTTTTTTATTATGTAGAGAAGTAAAAATATAATTTTTATTATATTACTAGCAAGATAAAAATAGAATTTTTATCATGGAAGCCGCGGTGTAAAGGAGTGATTTTTATATATGTTATAGAGATATAAAAATACGATATTTATATATAAAAATGTGATTTTTATATAGAGAATAACGTGATAAAAATATGATCTTTATTATAGGAACACTGTTATAAAAATAGAATTTTTATCTATATAGTAGCGATATAAAAATAGAATTTTTATCTATATAGTAGCGGTATAAAAATAGAATTTTTATTTATATAGTAGCGGTATAAAAATAGAATTTTTATTTATATAGTAGCAGTATGAAAATGTGATTTTTATCCATATAGCGTAGTTATGAAAATATGATTTTTATATTATAGAAAGAATAAAAATATGATTTTATATAGTAGAGATCATAAAAATATGATTTTTATATAATAGAGAATATAAAAATGTGATTTTTATATATGTAGTGAACACGGACGACGAAAGTGACAAAAGGCGAGCACGGCGAAGATTTCCTACATATGAAGAGTCGCGACATTTGGTTTAGTTTATGGGTGAGAACTCCTCACTTTTAATTTATTTTCTAGTTGAAATATATACTAGGAAACTGACGGTGCTTAGCAGCACCCGACACCCGTCGTCCACAGACCATGAATGGCTTGTTTGTTTAATTGGAGACTTGTGAAAATTGATTGTGTGGTGTGGATTGAATAAATATTTTATAATCAAAAATATAATTTTTAATGTGTATATAAAATAAATATTTATAAACAAATCGGACGGTTTGTTTATGTACATCCATTTGACTGATATCGATTGGGATGATAAATTTTACACATCGCCCAACTGCACAAATAAAAATCTATGTTTGTTGATTTGAAACCCCACACGGGTTTTGGGATGATATTTGACGTACACTAATGTAAAGACCAGAGGATTTTCGGCCCAGAAAATCGACATAAATACCCTTACCGTAACTCATGCCGACCTTACAAACACCAAAAACACCGGACGTTATTAGAAAGAATATTAGAAGGTGAGATAAGAAAGAAAGAAATATTAGAATAGAAGAAAAAGAAGAAACAACACAGAGTTTCACATCGCAGCAGAACAAAATATAATATAGAAATAACTTTTTATTGAGAGCTTTCAAAATTACTTATAGTATCAGAGTACATCAACATATCTGGACAGTTATATAACCTGTCCTTATATACAATCACACAGCAGAACAGTAGCTATATATATAACCATACGTTTGAACTCTTCCAGCTTGTCTCTGGACTTCGCAGCATCCGGTAACCTGGACCTGTACACCCCGGCCTAACCCGAGCATTTACAAAACACCGGGTCAGTCTGGTGAACCAGAGTGAGATAAACTCGCACAGTATTAAAGTATCACACAACTTGATTTTAAAGTAAAAATCTTTTCGAAAGAAAAGGATAATCGTAAGACCGAATCCACACATAAATACGGACGGTTTTTACCTTACGATAACCCAAAACAGTTTGAAATCAATAACTTGTCTGATATTATAATAGTGTCTAAACACAAGTAAATATAAATCTAGCGGAACGCTTGCATCTCACGCTCCACATATATAGTATACAATCAAAACCGCAGGCGCTTATTGGAGATTGGATTCCGACCTTGACAAGGTATGGGACCACCTGCCGATAGTGTATCTCTAGAGGCGAATACACTGGGTTCAACAAGAACGTCTTGCAACCCGGCCCTCACATGACCGACCACTCATTTCGCTTGAGTGTATCGAATGTATATCACCAACGGTTGGGCTCAAACCACCGTTTCCCGAAAAGGGACAGCATTGAAATAGATTCAAGAAGTAAAAGGAATTTCTCTAGATAGGTGATTATACACCCTAATGGGAGCGACCCACATAGCCATGCTGCCTGCCCGATTTTTGTCATACCCCGGTTGATGAGGCTTGAGTCTACGCTTTATCAGCACATCATATTTACTTCGAATGTCACATCGTCGGATCCATCAACAGTCACTAATTGACGTCCACAACAATATGTTACGTGTTAGCTAAAAGAAGTTTCCTTCTCCGCCTCCACTCTTGGTACGGTTGAAGAAATCAATGTACGTGACCTTTCTGGAAATACTCTGTCAGACATTCATCCATACAAGTCATCCAGGAACAGGATGAACCGAAGGTACCCTCCTACTGCATTCTAGGTATCACCCTGAGAATCAGTAGCGAGAAGTCCTTGCGAATCCATAGATTTTAACCACGACAGAATCACAGTATATCTCTGGTTGCAAGTCAGAGATTTTAAGTAATCCTTCCGCTTATGAAAATCAACGGTCTTCAATAGCTCCATCTCGAACCATCCTCTTCAACGTATTCGTATTTGCTGGACGGAATGGTTTTCGAATAAATTCGATTCCGGTCTTTCCGTACCAACAATCGTATGGGCAAATTTGATAGTCGGTTATTTAACTATCGAATAAACAAACATTCATCCATAAAAGAAAATGGATTCTCTAATTCAATACTCAGTATCATTTAGCCTCTCTAACGAACCGCCCGTTAATTCTATTCTTTAAATTTCCAATATTTGAAAACATCCCTTTCACTTCTTATTTTGAAATAAGACTATTCTCCGAATTCATTTTTTTCCGACCTATAAACTTTTTTTCGGAAACAGTTTATAATATCATTTATGGAAATCATAACTTATGTTTTCCTCAACTGTTCTCGTTCATAAACTAATACCATCCTTGGATAATCATGGAGTTATTCAAGTTGGGGTATTTTATTTGCCTCTCAGACCTTGACCAACAACATTCATATCTTCGGAATAAATAGAAGTTTATTAACAACATATTTCCCTTTGAAATCCTCATTAAATTTTTGACCATGTTTACTTAACTAATTGTTAAGTAAACTCTTATTAAATCTTTTTGATTTATATTAATAACCATTTACAATATTATATACGAACTTTGATTCTATTATAAATAAATTCTTTATGAAACTTCCTAAATATCTCTTTATTACAATATTACCATTTATTTCGGCAATTCAAATTCATTTGTTTTAAAACCATATAAACAACGCTTTTAGAAATCTTATATTAATATCCTATACCATTGTTATATTTTCAAATCCTTATCTTGATATGCATCAAAACAATTCAACTTATACTTATCCCAATTCTCTTAAACCATACTCGCCGCTTATTCGTTGTTTAGGAAACATATAATAATCCTTTTTAAAATCTCATGTCCAAAAATGGTTCGTCTCCTTTGTAACAAGTGTTACAAATCCCATTTCATAAACCCTTACCTTTATTTATTAACTCGATTCCATTTTCAAAACTTTAAATTTCCATTTACAATATCTTGCCATTCATTTTCATTTCCATAACTTTACTTTGCCTACAAATCTCTTTTGCAACTCATTATTGACAACTAATATTCGTTGTCGTTATCCAAAACTTTAACTTCATTTAAATTCCTGCCTTCAGTTAACATTCCGAACTTCGGAATATCACATTCCGAACCTCGGAATAGAACTCACTTTGATTTATCATTCCGAACTTCGGAATGCCACATTCCGAATTTCGGAATAAAACTCGCTTTGATGAATCATTCCAAAGTTCGGAATACCACATTCCGTACCTTGAAATAAACTCACTTCCATTTATTTAACTAAATCTCATTTATAAATTTCATTTATAAATTTATATTCATAATGCCAACTTCAATTTCATTTAAAATATGAAAACCCATTTCAAAATCACACTCATTTTCAAATCCGTTGATTTGTTAATCTCATACACGAAATGTTATCACATTTCGTATTATTTAAAACACCGTTTGGTAAAAACGATCATTCATCACAAAACATTTCTCTTTGAACTCTTTTACACATTCTCGTATACCCATGATTTAACTATTCCATTTTCTACTTTGAAATCAGTTTAAAACTTCTTTTACGACTGTAAGGCCTTCACAAAACCATTTCAATATTTGAATAATCAACACGATAAATTATATCGTTTAACCATTCATTTAATACATCTTGCATCCCTACTAGTTATATTTATATAAAATTGATAAATTTAACTTCGACTATTATTTTTACAATAAAAATCGTATTTCAAAACCATATAAAAATATATTTATATCTTTGAAAACATTCAAAATCTATTTACTACTGATTTCAAAAAGTCATTCCTTTTAGTCGACGGTATTAAAGAGGCAAATGGTTACTACAGTACCAAACGTGAAATATAAACCAATTTCACATTACCTAACAAACAATATAATCATATTGAAAACGTTATTCAGTTCAAAATGGCCAATCAATATTTGGTTTCCATCTAAATAGATGACATGAACAGTTTAATAATAACGGTCAATAATAAATGTAACAGTCAATACTGGGATAATAACAGAAGTTCAAGCATTCAACCATTTATGTATAACGTTTATAGTGTTATAAACGTAACCACTGAGGTAAGTTACCTCAATTGGATTCAATCGTTAAAATAACAATTAGTTTTCAATTAAATTAAACAACCGTTTAATTTAACCGTTCAGTCAACATATGAACAGAAAATTGGCAAACAAATAAACAAGCAGCAACCATAGCACAAAATTTAAAAATCCAACTTATATAAAATATAAGCGAGAAGAACTAAGTGAGTTTAACTCACCTTGGGCTTCTATTTGTTGTCAAAACGGTCAGTTTTACAAACTTCCAGTTGCACTCAACTCCGTCCGTCTGTTCATAATCCAAAATCTTACGTCCGTTGCTATCGTTCCAACGCTCCTGTTGGTTGATCTGATTCTTTCTCTTTCATTTTCTGATGCTAGCCCGCCACTAGACGTTCGTTTCCATCCTTCCCAGTTCTGTCCGCCTTTTCCCTATTTTTTTTTTTCTGAAAGCCCATGGCCCAAAACGCATCAGCCAACGTTAAACACCCATTTGGAAAAACCAGCCCGCCATCTTCATACCCCTTCTCTAACGCAATGTTGCTGTTCCCATATATTTTTTTCTTTCTTTCTTCTTGTTTTTTTTCCTCCTCATGTCTTTTTTCTTCACCGTACGCCCAGTCCCCCATTTTCTCCTTCGCAAATTTTTTTTTTAGTTCACCACTCCCTCGCTAGCGCCTGAACCAAACGGATGCCGCTTTCCCGCTGAAAGGGACGCAACCGCCACTGCTGATACAAACCCATGCTACCACAACTTTCCCACTTTCCAAAACACGTCGCATGTCCTGTACTTCATGCTTTCTTCGCACCACATACTGTACTGTTGTCCTTGGGAAACAACAGACCCTCCCCTTTAGCTTGCATGTGCATTACTCCGCCTGCCATCCAAAATTGTACACCGCTCCAGGAGCCATCGCATACCCATGCTCCACTTACACATGCACCAACTCCACCGACTTTACCGCATACAAATATTATTACTGCACTTCTTCTACTTATGTTTCTTTGCTCACGTGAAATGTGATTTTCCACCCCCCTTTTAGTTTTTTTTTTTTTTTTTTTTTTTTGAAGGTTGGATCTGTTTATTCCCATTACTGAAGCGATGAAGAAAAATAAGATGAGCAACTGTGTTTATATAGAAGGGAGGCACCGTGGGTAGCAAGGAAATCACGCATAGGTTTGCAGTGTAGCATATAGGTTAGCTGGGTTTGCATGTGGGTTGGTGGCTGTGCGCTGGACTTTGGGATTCTAACAACTTGGTCGGCACGTAGAGGAAATTTGGCAGACAAGAAACTGAAATGTTTGGGGCGCAAGGCAGTGGAAATTTTGGGGTGCCAGGAAAATAAAGTGTTTGGTACGCAAGTGTGGACGCAAGAACAAAAGGAACGTAAGGAAAAGGGAAGGCAAAAAAAGAAAAGTGGGATGATTTTAATAATATTTTATTGTGTAAAGCTTAGCATTGGAGAAATGTGTCAAACTATCTACATAAATTCCCTATTTGTGACAAACAAATATGTAATCCTATCATAAAAAAATATTCTGGACTCAATGGGATAGGTTTCGTCGAATTCCGAGACCGTTTGTGAAAATCCTTTAGAAAATATCGATGAAAAACACAGAGCTTTAATTTCTAAAAATTACAGAAAAAATCCTAAAAATATGAGGCCTTGACGTTCCACTAGACCTCTCCCTAAGGTTTCGTATGAAACTTGTTTCGTTGAATTTAGAGTTCATTTGACCAGTTAACCATTCAAATAAAGTTACCCTTGTTTCAAAAGAAAGCTCCACTCGTTTTTCAGACCTAAATCGACGAAAATAAACATACCGTTGTAATCAGCGATGTGCCAGGATCCCAAAAATATAATAATACCGGTAGTTTGACTCATATTGTGAAACCCCAAAATGTTGATTACAGGGTGCAAAATACTCCACATAAAAAGTTGCTTATTTAATTAATTAAAAATTACCATAAAATTCTAAAAATTAAATTATCACTACGCCTCAAAAGAACCTAGTCTAAATTCGAAACCGATATGCAGTTATATCCAATAATCCGTTACGGTCGATAAATGATTACGCCGTTGTTTTTCTGCCAAATTGATTTGGGCATAACTTCCAATCTACACGACGAAATCCCGATTTTTCTCTTCCACTAGAAAAATATACTTCACCTGCTCCGTATGTTTCTTGTTTCACAGAAATCCGATTTAAAACGGGCTCTGTATATCCAGTTGAAGTTCAAAACTCTATTTTACGAACTGCAGCGCTGTTCTGGGCTCGTTTTATTTTATATATGAATATATATCGTTCAACTTTGTTTAAATAGAGATTTAAATATTAAAACCCTTTAATATTCCAAATAAAATATTTAAAATAAATAAAATAAATAAAGTATTTGGCTGCCAAAAATACGGGACGTTACATTCTTCCCCCCTTAAAATAGTTTCGTCCCCGAAATTGCTAAGGTAAAAAGTGCTACAAATCCCGTTAATTTCCCAATCCAATTTTCGTAGCAAATCCACTAACTGCCTTTTGTCTTTCAACCTAGACTTCGTTCCCTATAAGTAAATATGCAAATCAACTTCCATTGCCTTATGTTATCTGTATGCACTCATTTACAATCGAAGTAACAATCCGGAGTTTAATTATTTAGTTCTATCTCATATGTGATTCCACTCTTAATTCCTTATAATAGTATTTGGTTTCAATTCATTCAGCTTTCCTTGTTGACTTATTTGGTGAAATTTTAAATTTAACTATAGGTGAATTATATTCAAACCATCCAATAACCAAACAAATAGACAAACAAGTCATTACATCCCAACCAAATCCTTTTGATTCAATATTTCTTGTTTGTTTTCACTATGGTTTCACTTATTGATTTATATTAAATCGATTTCTTATCCAATTGTTTATTTGATTACCATATTCCAAAGGTATTTTATTTAATTCCAACACTATCTCCAATTTTGATATAACTCGACTGAACCAAGTCAAGTTGTATTTCCATATTGGATTTTAACTCCATTTCAAATCAATCCAACAATCAAATACTCAATAATTCGATAAAATAATTTCTTTTCTATATAAACTATAATTGAGCAAATTTATTTCATTTACCTCCTTTTTAAAAAAAAAACGATACTGTATCGAATTGTTCTGTTCGAGAGTTTAGAAACACCTATCGATACAGTTGTACTTCCTATATCGACCAGAATTCATAAACCACTCAACAACCCAGCCAACACAATATAAAACAATTTTATATCAAATCCACAAATACGCGCTCATATATATACTCAACCTCGATCTAGGGTATTGCTAACCCAATCTCTATCGAGTTACACCACAGAGCCAAGGTTATCACTCAACCTTCAGCTCTGATACCACTGTAACGACCAGAGGATTTTCGGCCCAGAAAATCGACATAAATACCCTTACCGTAACTCATGCCGACCTTACAAACACCGAAAACACCGGACGTTATTAGAAAGAATATTAGAAGGTGAGATAAGAAAGAAAGAAATATTAGAATAGAAGAAAAAGAAGAAACAACACAGAGTTTCACATCGCAGCGGAACAAAATATAATATAGAAATAACTTTTTATTGAGAGCTTTCAAAATTACTTACAGTATCAGAGTACATCAACATATCTGGACAGTTATATAACCTGTCCTCATATACAATCACACAGCGGAACAATAGCTATATATATATAACCATACGTTTGAACTCTTCCAGCTTGTCTCTGGACTTCGCAGCATCCGGTAACCTGGACCTGTACACCCCGGCCTAACCCGAGCATTTACAAAACACCGGGTCAGTCTGGTGAACCAGAGTGAGATAAACTCGCACAGTATTAAAGTATCACACAACTTGATTTTAAAGTAAAAATCTTTTCGAAAGAAAAGGATAATCGTAAGACCGAATCCACACATAAATATGGACGGTTTTTACCTTACGATAACCCAAAACAGTTTGAAATCAATAACTTGTCTGATATTATAATAGTGTCTAAACACAAGTAAATATAAATCTAGCGGAACGCTTGCATCTCACGCTCCACATATATAGTATACAATCAAAACCGCAGGCGCTTATTGGAGATTGGATTCCGACCTTGACAAGGTATGGGACCACCTGCCGATAGTGTATCTCTAGAGGCGAATACACTGGGTTCAACAAGAACGTCTTGCAACATGGCCCTCACATGACCGACCACTCATTTCCCTTGAATGTATCGAATGTATATCACCAACGGTTGGGCTCAAACCACCGTTTCCCGAAAAGGGACAGCATTGAAATAGATTCAAGAAGCAAAAGGAATTTCTCTAGATAGGTGATTATACACCCTAATGGGAGCGACCCACATAGCCATGCTGCCTGCCCGATTTTTGTCATACCCCGGTTGATGAGGCTTGAGTCTACGCTTTATCAGCACATCATATTTACTTCGAATGTCACATCGTCAGATCCATCAACAGTCACTAATTGACGTCCACAACAATATGTTACGTGTTAGCTAAAAGAAGTTTCCTTCTCCGCCTCCACTCTTAGTACGGTTGAAGAAATCAATGTACGTGACCTTTCTGGAAATACTCTGTCAGACATTCATCCATACAAGTCATCCAGGAACAGGGTGAACCGAAGGTACCCTCCTACTGCATTCTAGGTATCACCCTGAGAATCAGTAGCGAGAAGTCCTTGTGAATCCATAGATTTTACCACTACAGAATCACAGTATATCTCTGGTTGCAAGTCAGAGATTTTAAGTAATCCTTCCGCTTATGAAAATCAACGGTCTTCAATAGCTCCATCTCGAACCAGCCTCTTCAACATATTCGTATTTGCTGGACGGAATGGTTTTCGAATAAATTCGATTCCGGTCTTTCCGTACCAACAATCGTATGGGCAAATTTGATAGTCGGTTATTTAACTATCGAATAAACAAACATTCATCCATAAAAGAAAATGGATTCTCTGATTCAATACTCAGTATCATTTAGCCTCTCTAACGAACCGCCCGTTAATTCTATTCTTTAAATTTCCAATATTTGAAAACATCCCTTTCACTTCTTATTTTGAAATAAGACTATTCTCCGAATTCATTTTTTTCCGACCTATAAACTTTTTTTCGGAAACAATTTATAATATCATTTATGGAAATCATAACTTATGTTTTTCTCAACTGTTCTCGTTCATAAACTAATACCATCCTTGGATAATCATAGAGTTATTCAAGTTGGGGTATTTTATTTGCCTCTCAGACCTTGACCAACAACATTCATATCTTCGGAATAAATAGAAGTTTATTAACAGCATATTTCCCTTTGAAATCCTCATTAAAATTTTGACCATGTTTACTTAACTAATTGTTAAGTAAACTCTTATTAAATCTTTTTGATTTATATTAATAACCATTTACAATATTATATACGAACTTTGATTCTATTATAAATAAATTCTTTATGAAACTTCCTAAATATCTCTTTATTACAATATTACCATTTATTTCGGCAATTCAAATTCATTTGTTTTAAAACCATATAAACAACGCTTTTAGAAATCTTATATTAATATCCTATACCATTGTTATATTTTCAAATCCTTATCTTGATATGCATCAAAACAATTCAACTTATACTTATCCCAATTCTCTTAAACCATACTCGCCGCTTATTCGTTGTTTAGGAAACATATAATAATCCTTTTTAAAATCTCATGTCCAAAAATGGTTCGTCTCCTTTGTAACAAGTGTTACAAATCACATTTCATAAACCCTTACCTTTATTTATTAACTCGATTCCATTTTCAAAACTTTAAATTTCCATTTACAATATCTTGCCATTCATTTTCATTTCCATAACTTTACTTTGCCTACAAATCTCTTTTGCAACTCATTATTGACAACTAATATTCGTTGTCGTTATCCAAAACTTTAACTTCATTTAAATTCCTGCCTTCAGTTAACATTCCGAACTTCGGAATATCACATTCCGAACCTCGGAATAGAACTCACTTTGATTTATCATTCCGAACTTCGGAATGCCACATTCCGAATTTCGGAATAAAACTCGCTTTGATGAATCATTCCAAAGTTCGGAATACCACATTCCGTACCTTGAAATAAACTCACTTCCATTTATTTAACTAAATCTCATTTATAAATTTCATTTATAAATTTATATTCATAATGCCAACTTCAATTTCATTTAAAATATGAAAACCCATTTCAAAATCACACTCATTTTCAAATCCGTTGATTTGTTAATCTCATACACGAAATGTTATCACATTTCGTATTATTTAAAACACCGTTTGGTAAAAACGATCATTCATCACAAAACATTTCTCTTTGAACTCTTTTACACATTCTCGTATACCCATGATTTAACTATTCCATTTTCTACTTTGAAATCAGTTTAAAACTTCTTTTACGACCGTAAGGCCTTCACAAAACCATTTCAATATTTGAATAATCAACACGATAAATTATATCGTTTAACCATTCATTTAATACATCTTGCATCCCTACTAGTTATATTTATATAAAATTGATAAATTTAACTTCGACTATTATTTTTACAATAAAAATCGTATTTCAAAACCATATAAAAATATATTTATATCTTTGAAAACATTCAAAATCTATTTACTACTGATTTCAAAAAGTCATTCCTTTTAGTCGACGGTATTAAAGAGGCAAATGGTTACTACAGTACCAAACGTGAAATATAAACCAATTTCACATTACCTAACAAACAATATAATCATATTGAAAACGTTATTCAGTTCAAAATGGCCAATCAATATTTGGTTTCCATCTAAATAGATGACATGAACAGTTTAATAATAACGGTCAATAATAAATGTAACAGTCAATACTGGGATAATAACAGAAGTTCAAGCATTCAACCATTTATGTATAACGTTTATAGTGTTATAAACGTAACCACTGAGGTAAGTTACCTCAATTGGATTCAATCGTTAAAATAACAATTAGTTTTCAATTAAATTAAACAACCGTTTAATTTAACCGTTCAGTCAACATATGAACAGAAAATTGGCAAACAAATAAACAAGCAGCAACCATAGCACAAAATTTAAAAATCCAACTTATATAAAATATAAGCGAGAAGAACTGAGTGAGTTTAACTCACCTTGGGCTTCTATTTGTTGTCAAAACGGTCTGTTTTACAAACTTCCAGTTGCACTCAACTCCGTCCGTCTGTTCATAATCCAAAATCTTACGTCCGTTGCTATCGTTCCAACGCTCCTGTTGGTTGATCTGATTCTTTCTCTTTCATTTTCTGATGCTAGCCCGCCACTAGACGTTCGTTTCCATCCTTCCCAGTTCTGTCCGCCTTTTCCCTATTTTTTTTTTCTGAAAGCCCATGGCCCAAAACGCATCAGCCAACGTTAAACACCCATTTGGAAAAACCAGCCCGCCATCTTCATACCCCTTCTCTAACGCAATGTTGCTGTTCCCATATATTTTTTTCTTTCTTTCTTCTTGTTTTTTTTCCTCCTCTTGTCTTTTTTCTTCACCGTACGCCCAGTCCCCAATTTTCTCCTTCGCAAATTTTTTTTTTAGTTCACCACTCCCTCGCTAGCGCCTAAACCAAACGGATGCCGCTTTCCCGCTGAAAGGGACGCAACCGCCACTGCTGATACAAACCCATGCTACCACAACTTTCCCACTTTCCAAAACACGTCGCATGTCCTGTACTTCATGCTTTCTTCGCACCACATACTGTACTGTTGTCCTTGGGAAACAACAGACCCTCCCCTTTAGCTTGCATGTGCATTACTCCGCCTGCCATCCAAAATTGTACACCGCTCCAGGAGCCATCGCATACCCATGCTCCACTTACACATGCACCAACTCCACCGACTTTACCGCATACAAATATTATTACTGCACTTCTTCTACTTATGTTTCTTCGCTCACGTGAAATTTGATTTTCCACCCCCCTTTTAGTTTTTTTTTTTTTTTTTTTGAAGGTTGGATCTGTTTTTTCCCATTACTGAAGCGATGAAGAAAAATAAGATGAGCAACTGTGTTTATATAGAAGGGAGGCACCGTGGGTAGCAAGGAAATCACGCATAGGTTTGCAGTGTAGCATATAGGTTAGCTGGGTTTGCATGTGGGTTGGTGGCTGTGCGCTGGACTTTGGGATTCTAACAACTTGGTCGGCACGTAGAGGAAATTTGGCAGACAAGACACTGAAATGTTTGGGGCGCAAGGCAGTGGAAATTTTGGGGTGCAAGGAAAATAAAGTGTTTGGTACGCAAGTGTGGACGCAAGAACAAAAGGAACGTAAGGAAAAAGGAAGGCGAAAAAAAGAAAAGTGGGATGATTTTAATAATATTTTATTGTGTAAAGCTTAGCATTGGATAAATGTGTCAAACTATCTACATAAATTCCCTATTTTTGACAAACAAATATGTAATCCTATCATAAAAAAATATTCTGGACCCAATGGGACAGGTTTCGTCGAATTCCGAGACCGTTTGTCAAAATCCTTTAGAAAATATCGATGAAAAACACCGAGCTTTAATTTCTAAAAATTACAGAAAAAATCCTAAAAACATGAGGCCTTGACGTTCCACTAGACCTCTCCCTAAGGTTTCGTATGAAACTTGTTTCGTTGAATTTAGAGTTCGTTTGACCAGTTAACCATTCAAATAAAGTTACCCCTGTTTCAAAAGAAAGCTCCACTCGTTTTTCAGACCTAAATCGACGAAAATAAACATACCGTTGTAATCAGCGATGTGCCAGGATCCCAAAAATATAATAATACCGGTAGTTTGACTCATATTGTGAAACCCCAAAATGTTGATTACAGGGTGCAAAATACTCCACATAAAAAGTTGCTTATTTAATTAATTAAAAATTACCATAAAATTCTAAAAATTAAATTATCACTACGCCTCAAAAGAACCTAGTCTAAATTCGAAACCGATATGCAGTTATATCCAATAATCCGTTACGGTCGATAAATGATTACGCCGCTGTTTTTCCGCCAAATTGATTTGGGCATAACTTCCAATCTACACGACGAAATCCCGATTTTTCTCTTCCACTAGAAAAATATACTTCACCTGCTCCGTATGTTTCTTGTTTCACAGAAATCCGATTTAAAACGGGCTCTGTATATCCAGTTGAAGTTCAAAACTCTATTTTACGAACTGCAGCGCTGTTCTGGGCTCGTTTTATTATATATATGAATATATATCATTCAACTTTGTTTAAATAGCGATTTAAATATTAAAACCCTTTAATATTCCAAATAAAATATTTAAAATAAATAAAATAAATAAAGTATTTGGCTGCCAAAAATACGGGACGTTACAACTAATCCCGATTGTTTAGTTATATGTCAATCGATGGGTTGACAGACTGTGTAAGCGTTAATTATTTATAATTAATGCTTATGCAGTTGTGTGGTGCACTCTGGATGATGGTTGATGATTTATCGTTGCTATTGTATACATGTGTTGTAGGGAATCCATATAATTAACATTATATGGTAATTGATTGGGCCTCATTCCAGTTTGAAAAATAAGGAATATTATAAAAGAAAATTCATGTGTTGAATAGAAAGAAAATTCATGTGTTGAATAGAATAAAAATTCATGTGTTGAATAGAATAAATATTCATGGGTTGAATAAAAATATAAATTCATGTATTGAATAAAATATATATATTCATGTGTTGAATAAGAATATATATATTCATGCGTTGAAGAAAATATTCATTTGTTGAATAGAATAATGAAGTTATTGAAATATAAAAAGCCGTGTTGATCAGATATGCGCCATTTTTACACGAACGATATTTTTATCGATTATATTCATTTTTAAAATGAATTTAGAAAAGGAAGTAATTTCAAAATATAACATTTTGAAAATATTATCATTTGTATATCGATGATGTGTAATATTCAATTTTGATTAGAAATTGAATATGAAGTTGAAATCGTTTCGAAGATGAATTTAAAACGATTTATAAAATACGTTTTTAAAAGGAAATCGACGAAATGTATATATAATATATATATATATATATATATATATAATGGCCTGAATATAACGCGCCGCGCTGCGGCAGTTCGCGAATTTCGACCATTGACTTCGAATGGATATTACGGGAGATCCGACCGTCGGATTCTCCTAAAACTGGAACCGTTGGGTTCGTATCAAAAAGAGCTTCCTTAGAATACAAGAATTTAGAAATCTAATGGTTGGATTTGGAATTATGTTCAAATAAAATTTGGAAAAGGTCGCTGTAAGCGCAGTTCGATGGCCGTTGATGGAAATCGACTATACATGCCTTGATAAAATTATTAAAAGTAGCAATAATTTGTGTAAAATCATAAGAAATGATTTAGAAAGAATTGGGATGAAAAATTCCATATTTGAAAAGACAAAAATAGATTTTTATAGAAATGAACTAGTTTTGAACTAGAATTATAATCCATTTATTTTTGAAATAAATAAATTGGATTTGAAAGGGGTTTCAAAAGCAACCAGAATTTCCAATAATTGAATTGGAATGGATTTGAATCGAAATTATCTTTGGAACATTTCGATGTTGGATTTCGTGATTATACAGATATTATTATGGAAACTTGAAAGATATATTTATATCGTTATTTCCAATACGATATTTGTTGGTCGTAGAATTTGATATTGAATATAAGCCGATATATTTTCTATTCAGAGCCTTGTATTTAATATCAAATGGGAATTGGGTTTGTTGTGAACTGTGTTTTACCGACATTCGTTCTTTAACTCGATTTACAGTGAAGTGTGATTTTGGATTTATAGTGAACCGTGTTTTAAATGACATTGGTTCTTTAACCCAGTTAAAGACAGAATATGACTTCCCAAGTTAAACAATCATTAATATTGATTTTTGGGAAGATTAAAACCAAGTGGAGTTTTAATGAACCTTTAATTAGATTGAAATGATCGAGAATGGAGTATCACCAGTTTTGCTCCAGGCGATAGTTAAATCTTTAATTAGATTTGAATGTGAAATGGTAATTGAATTTACCGATAACACCGTGGTGTTAGATATGAAGTATTACCAGTTTTACTTCATGGGATGAATAGGTTGGGATTGGGAAATTAAAACAAATGATTACTTCGGTAAGGTTCGTTAATCCCGACTAGTTTGGATAAACCATAATTTGGTTTGAATTGATATTCAAAAGAAGATTAAATAATAAATTTAAAGAATTTATCTTTGATAAAACTAATGGGAACCTTTCCCAAATTATAAGGATATTTGAATAAAAGAATATTCTGAAGTGGAATGAGGTGTATGTTGTGTTTGTGTAACACTTGTTCATTATATACGCAAGTTATTTAGAAAGACCGGGTTTATCCCATTCTGAATAACTGATTCGACGATGTATCGAGGATGAAGACGGTGGTCAAAGACCGGAGGTCTTCACATCGTTTGGAAAATTATTGATGATCTTGATTGGGCTGTACACCTAAGAGGAGTGAATCAGTAGGTGATCGTCCAGACGTACTTGGAGATCGATGGATATGCGAGGTACAAGGTGCCTCCGGTTTCGTTCAGACCCAGAACGAACTTGTAAATGGACTGTGTGTTTGATATTGGATTTTATTCTGTGTGATTGATTTCTATTAAATATATATCTGTTTGGCGGCGGAGAATTTATTCTCTTGCTTAATGCCCTTCTCTGAGACGTACGAGCTTAGAGGTTATATATTGATGGATATCAATCGCATGGAGTGAATTGCCTGTGTGGCATGCCTAAGTGGAAAATAATCAAGGCTTTTGTTGAAAAGCAAAGTCTTGTGGTTGGTGATCAAAGCACGGCCTATGTGGCATAGCTTTGTGTAGCGTTGATTCGCGAGTCTCACACCCCTGTTGTGTACCAAAAACGGGAGAGGACCTCAGGGAGGGCATGCGTTTCCTTCTAGCTAGAAGTGGCGTCAGTGGTTTGACACGCCCTGACGAGTTTGACTTATGTGGTTGTTGGGTTGCGAGGTGCCTCGGATATATCGGTGACTATGTGGAGCCGATGAAGTCATAGGACTCATTTACGCCCCCAAAGGGCGGGGTAACGCAGTGTTCAGGCATTTTAATCCATAACGGTGGACCAGCCCTGACGATCCAAAGGCTTGACTGAGTACTTGCCTGAGACTCAGGCTAGACAGTCTTGAATTCGGTGAGGTCTATCTTTTGCCTTGGTTCACAGGTGGAAATCCAATTTCCACATACGACATCGTGCGGTTTTGATTGTATGCCTATATATGGCGACATAGTGGTATGGGGCACTTATGCCATCTATGATTGATACTTATGGTTGAAATTATTTTGACACTATACACTTATAGTAATAATAAAAGATGAAATTTAGCGTATCAAGCATTCTTTGGCTACTATAAGGTAAAACCATATCCTCCGGCTTGCGTTGCATTGTGTGATGGGACCTGGGTCTTATAATAGCTTCATTGTTCTTTATTTAGCATTGCGTTGTTGTTTTATGCACTGGTATTCTTGGGAGGAAACCCGTTTCGTGTTATACGGCGTGGTCCCTTGATTTACCTAACTTTAGAATAAAGATTAATAACTTTTTTAGTTCTCACACCAGTCACATGATTGACCTGGAGTTTATTCTTTTAACCTAAACTCTGGGTGCCCTTATTTTGACACGGGCAGCTAGTAGTTTTGGTTTTGCAGATTTATATTCACAGGAACCTGGTTTACAGCTGGAATGATATCCGAGAAGCTCTGTATCCGTATATCTCTTTCAGTTGTGTTTTGTATTATTTTTTCCGCTGCATTGTAATTTGTAAATCTCTGATATTTATCGAATGTGTAATATTTATTCATACTCTGTATATTCTTGTACTCTGATGAATTGTTGTAATAAGCAATGAAATGTTCTTCTGTTTGCGTTCCGATTTGTCGTGTTCTCAAAACAATCTGGGGTTTCAAATGGTCTTAGTCGGTTTAGCGATCGATTCGGATCGAGCGAAATTCGCAATTGTTACACCAGATGATCGGCCTCACTTCCCACTACGATCGTCCTTCAGACTTCCACCTTCCTCGACCAACGCCAACGCCGGAAACCACAAAAAAACCAACGCTACTTTGCAAAACCAACCCAAAATGATGGTCTCCATTCAACTCAACGTCACGGCTTCCACCGACCACCAAAGAACCCTAGGCCAGTGCCAAACTAAAGCCTGATCTCCCTACTTCAATCTCCCCCAGCTCTGAGCTCCTAAAATCACTCTAGATGCCCTCAAAGTTGCAAAGAACAAAACTGTTTTTCTTCGGTTTTTGTCACTTTCTGGCCACCACAAGTATCGATAGGTTCCCAATTTTTTACAGAAGCTAGATATGGACCATATCTACAACATTCCTTCAGATTGGCTAGGCAAATTCCTGATAGATTTGGAGAAATAGATTATTTTGTAACAGAGGGCTTTTTTGCAAAATTCTGAAAAGTGGAAAAATGTTTAGACGGAAGTTCTGAATTTTGGCTGAGAAATATGGGTATATAAAGATGGAAAATTATTATTTTAATTTGATGTGACGACCGACAACGACCGACGATTTTTATTTCTTGTTTATCGCAATTCTAAACGCTGTTTATTGATTACCGTGCTCACATACAAACTCCGTTCGAGCCGGAAATGGACGGCTTGCTATAATTTGACGTTACGGTCCTAATGAAGCTTATTTCGTCGAACTCTGAGTCCGTTTGCTCAAACGGCGCTCGTTCAAGCCCAAATGGTTGTTTTATTTTACATTTTATTTTGCCATGCTTACAGAATAACTCTGATTGACGTGCAACTTGAAATCTAGAAATAATTAGCTATTACGGTCTCAATAAAATTTGTTTCATCGAAAACGGAGGTCGTTTGAATAAAGTCCATTTTTAAAGAGTCCAATTTACATTAAATTAAACCAAATTTAAATACCTCAATATAATAATATTAAAATATTGTAATTGGCCATACACGACCAGAATTTTATATAGATTCGAAATAAAATATTCTGGGTTGAAATCAATGCCAATTCGATATTAAAAATATTTAAAAACCTCTTATTTTATATAATAAATCGATATAATTTATAAAGGAATTCCATAGCGACTATTTTAAAATTTGATTTGTACATAAAACAAAATCTACACCATGAAAACTCGATTTTTCTCTTTCGTTAGAAAAATATTATCCAATATATTCAGACGTTTCTTATTTCGAGAAATCCGACTCATATTGGATCATATACAGTCATTTGAAGTTCAAAACGCAATATTACAAACTGCCGCGCCGCTGCAGCTCGTTTTATAATTAAATTATAAATTAAACATTATAATGCCATTAAATAAATGAAATCATTATTATAATTCAATATAAACAAATATTTAACCATTTTAAATTGTCTGCTCACATTATATTGCAACTCAACATTTTCCAAATATTTTGAAATTAAATTATATTATAAATATTAATAGCATATTCAAAATAATATGGTTAAATTCAATAATTTAAATTCAATAATTTAAATTCAAAACAATATTTTAAATAATAAATTAATTCAAATAATTGGCCGAAAAATACGGAACGTTACATTCCTTCCCCCTTAAAAGAATTTTGTCCCCGAAATTGGTAAGGTAGAAGTAATGCTGCAACCCATTATCATTTCAAAAATATTTAATTAAAACTCAGTTTTATTTTCAAAATTAATCCAATCAGTTTTAAAACCAATTTAATTTAAATACAAAATTTTCCAAAAAAATCAAAATTATTCTAACACTTTAAATTTTGAAATTTTTTGGCAGAGTCTCCCCTGTACGAAGGAACATCTGCAATATTGCAGGTTCAAGAAATACATATACATCGACAACATGGTCGGAAAAATTAAAATCCAATCTCAAAATCCAAATAAATTCCAAAATTTTATATTTTGCATAGGCGTACCTTTTTGTGAGCGCTTTTACACGATAAACGATAAATTATTCTTGTGCTTGCTTAATTAGCAGGCCAAACTGGATTCAATTTACTCCAGAATTCCCTTGGATGAATTTTTAAAGTTGAAATAGCCCTTCTGCACCTGTTCTCAACTCCAGTAAACTTCATTAGTTTTCAAAATAATGCCAGTTAGATTCAAACATCCATATCATCCAATTTCTACACATAATTCAATCAATTCTAACAATCCATTTATTTTCATAAATGTTTCACTTGAATTCATTGTGTTTGATTTCATTTTTCATAAGATCGACTTATTCATATAGATGGGTTTCAATCAAGTTTATTCATCTTCAAGTCTATATTTATGCAACCATCCATCCAAACAATCCAAACGTTTCATTCAAATTAATATTGGCGAGTATTTCTACCCTCTACTCAAGTCAAATACCTATCGACTTAAGTTAAATTTTATTATGACATTCCAATCCAAATCTTAACTAATATAATTCATTGTAGCTCAACTTAGGCCAATGTTTCATATTCACATTTCAAATATGAAATGTCCTCTGGTTGGTTTAATCCCACCTCATAATCAACCCATTCCAATCAACACTGGTAAATCTAATTGCACATATTATAATAATTATTATCTTTATTGCTTTATAAAATATATTGGGTAAAATAATTTCAAAATAACTTATATCAAATTATAAATACACGCTCTCATATATATATACTTAACTTGATCTAGGGCTTTACTAACCCCATCTCTATCGAGTTACGCCACAGAGCCAAGGTTATTACTAAACCAATAGCTCTGATACCACTATAACAACCCGACAAGAAATTCGATGCTCGAATTTTGACAATAATACATACAACCTGTATTACTTGCCAAAACTCAAATATCTAAGATCACCAGATAGTTATTAGAAAGGAGTTAGAGGATGAGGAAAGAAAGAAAGAAATATTAAAATAGAAGAAAAAGGGGAACACATCAGAATCTCACATCGGAAGGAATAAAATATATAATACATCAAAATTCTTTATACAAAGAAAACTGTATATACATACCAATCATCAGAGTACAACGTATATCCATCACAGCGGAAATACAGTTTATATATCTAACGGTGAAGCCTCCTGCTTCTAGCTCCTGAACTCCAGCGAAACCTAACTTGTAAATATACTCGGTCTGACCCGAGCACATTTGAAGCGAAGCAAAATTCACCCGGATCAGTCTGGAATACTTTCGATGATAAATTCACAGCACAAACAATTTGATTAACTTTGAAAAATCCTTTTTGAAATCAAAGGATAATAGTAAGACCAGCCCACACATAAACACGGACGGTTTTTACCTTACTACAACCCAAGACATTTTTGAAATCAATATATTTTCTGATATTATAATAATGTCTATCAAATCACAAATAAATATTAATCTAGCAGAATGCTTGCATCTCACGATCAACATAAATAATATACAATCAAAATCGCAGGCTCTTATTGGAGAATAGATTCCATATATAGCAAGATATGGGACCACCTTCCGACAATGTATCTCCGGAGATGAATACAATTAGGTTCAACAAGAACGTCTTGTAACCTAGCTCACACATGACCGACCCCTCAATTCTCTTGAGAGTACCGAATATATCATTACCACGGTTGGGGGCCAGCCAACCGAATCGATAACATACATATAAAAATAAAAAGGGACAACCGAAGGCATTTGATTTCTCCAGATCAGGTAATGATATACCCTTTTAATGGGTGCGATCCACATAGCCATGCTGCCTACCCGATTTTGTGCCATTTCCCGGTTGATGAGGCTAGAGGTTACGCTTATCCTTCAGAATAGTATATCTCCATTCACTTTGAATGCAACATTGTCAGATCCTCCAGAAATCACTAATTGATTTCCACAAAAATATTCCTGTTGTTAAGCTAAAGAAGTTTCCCTTCTAGGCCATCAACTTGGTATGTTTGAAGAAATCAACGTATGCGATCCCTTTGGAAATACTCTGTCTAACATTCGTCCATACAAGTCACCTACGAATAGGATGAACCGAAAGCACCCGCCTACTGCATCCTAGGAATCAACCTATAGATCAGTAGCGAGTAGTCCTTGGAAATCCGCAGATTTTAACCACGACTGAACCACAATATATCTCTGGTTATGAGTCAGAGATTTAAATATTTCTTCCGTTTTATAAATATCTATGGTCTTCAATTTACCCTATCTTTATTTCCTGCAAGTTATCCGCATTCGCACAGTTGATTCGAAGTGGTTTTGGGTCTAGTTCTCATCCTGGTCTCTTCGAAACAACACATTAAAAGGTTCAATAGAATAATTCATTTGGTAGTCGGTGGTTTAACTATCAAATCATAACAACGTTGTTAAGTACGTTGGCAATTCAGGTCATTTATGTTAACATGTTTCATTTAAAAACAATTCCATTGATTTTTATTATCGATTTCCTAAATTCTATATCAACACAACTCTGCCGGTTAATTACTTTGAAAGTATTAATCCATATCTTCTTGGAATAACGAATTCACCGAACGTCACTTTATTTCCTTTGTCAAGGAACATTACCCTCTTTTATAAAACATCCTGTATTACCTTTTATATCTTGGTACATCATTTGCATTTTCAGAATCCTTTCATACTTCTTATTTATGAAATTGTCACTATAGTTTATAACCCTCCTTCCATTTCCTCTATCATTGGAAATACTATAATATTTCTATTTGAAAAAACGACATGGTTTAATTTCCAAAATCCGTCCCTTATTTCTATTAAAACATTTGACTTAATTCGGCTCTTAGGTGAATGCTATTTTTAAAATCATCGTCTTGGTTAAAACCCCTTTTATCAACTTTGTTTATATAATTTGAATTAACTTCAAATCCTTACCATACTAAACCAATCCATAACTTTTATTTCATTTAAAAAGAATTCCAATTGTAAGGCACTTGATATAATTATTATTGAATAAAAGTGATTATCTTTCCGATTAACTAAAAGCATAGATAATTCATTTTAAATGGTTATTTAAATAAATGATAAATTTTATTAATCATAACTAACTCGATATCGCCTTCCTATCCATTACAACTAATACTATTTCTCGATAATAGTGAAGCCGTTCAAGTTGGGGTATTCTAATTACCTCTTAGACCTTGACCGACGACGCTCTTATCTTAGGATAATAGAAGTTTGCCACTCAAACATCTGTTATTCCATTTCCATTTTCATTTACCATGGTTTTTAAAAACCATTCCCTTTTATTTGAAAACCCACTTTACAATTTAATTCTTTTTCCTTCACTAAGAAAAATTTCGAATCTTATTTACCATTCGAATCCAATATGATTTTTATAAACCATACCATATATTTTTAATTGCCTTACAATCTCTCCACTTACGCTACTAACCAATATTCCTTTGCCCAAATCTATTTAATCTTCCTATTATAATCACCTCCCTTTCTACTAAATAAATTTTGTCGTAATGCTCGCATTTAGCTTATAAATCACTTTTACAAACTTCGTTTGTAAACTCGGATTATAATCCTTGTATAAAACTCCTATTAGGTTTTTATCAAACCCTATCGCCACTTAATCACTTCTTAATTTAATTATAATTAAAATCATCGCTTTAAACATGTTCAAAGCTTGTTTTCAATATTAACTTAGCTCGAGAGTCTTTTATAAACTTATGTTTATAATATTCTAGAATTTACAACAAGATCCTTTTATAAAACTCGTGCTAGACCTTAATCAAATCTTATCGCCACGTGATCACTTTTTAATTTGAATTTCAACTAAAAGTATAATTATTATTAATTAAATTAATTATTAAATTTAATATTGACTACATTAAAAATAGTTAACTTTGATATTAACTACAAAATAGAATAATTATCATTTTAAAAGCTTATTAAATAATAAATAACTTTATTAACACCAAACAGTTCGATAATTACTCAAAAATGTAGTTAATCGAAGATTAACTAACTGTTAACACCATTCGTTAAATTTAACGAATATTCAGGAAATTCTTCATTTGATTTATTAAAATCAAATTAATCAAATTGTCAATTATCACTTAGAACGGTTGATTTTTGCCAATAGTACATATCAGTTAACTTTCAACTGATTTCCCATTTCCCTCTTAAATTAATTGAATAACCTAGTTAATTTAAACCATCACTTAATTGTTTATAAAACAATTATCCCATTATTTCTAACTTTTTTGTTAGTTTCAAATTTTCCATTCAGAACAAGACATATGAATATGTCATATAAAACGTTTAATGATCCTTTTTGAAAAAAACATGATTTAACTATAAATATATTTATAAGATTCCAATTTAAATTGACTTGTATAAAATAAATTTAAAACTTCAAATTATTTATATAAATAAATTTATAACTAAATATTACGTTAATTCGTCCGACAACATAACAACAACTTAAACAGTAAATTTTGTGCCCTCACTGCCAACCACTTAATCGATACTATCGATTGATTTAAAAACACAACAACGATTAACATCCATTCAACCATCACTATCTGTACAGGGTTTAATGTCAATTGGGGGTTCAATCTGTTCATGGATAAACAACATAAAGATAAACAATATACAAAATATTTTGAGGAATCCGGTCGGATCCCTCCAACCTGTTCTTTCCTGCACCACGGGTTATTATAACATTTCATGACAGTAGATAATTTTAAATAAATAATTTAATGATGATAATATAATTAACAGCAACCATTAAATCAACCATTAGCAACAAAGGCATCCAATCAACCAATTTGTATTTTTATATGGATTTATCACATCATGGCAGTCCAGAAAAGTATGAGAATTAACTCATTGTACGATTGACGGTTCTAGCGTTGTTTGTTCCATATGCTTTTAAACAGCGTTTAAAATTAAGTAAAAATCCAACTGCATCCAATGATTCCCAGTGAGCACCATCATTTAGATCTCGTCTCTACGATCCCAACGAATCCGTTTTTGTCCATTTCTGATATCGTATGAAAAAATTACGACCGTCTAAAGTTTATATAATTTAAACAATAATTAAAATAAATTTAATTATTAATTAACTATATTAATTACCTTTTTCTTAATTACCCGTCCACGTCAGCGCTTCAATTAATCCTTCTCGCGGTTTCTCTATCCATTCGTTCTCTCCCCCGATATTCTCCTTTTACCAGTAACTTGATAACCGCCTTTCAACAGTTCAACTTCAACGATGGCCCGCCGCCGTCAATAGGCACCACTAGAGACTCAATCCTCAACGCTGCCAGGACCGCCGTTCCCCCTTCCTTTATCACCCAGTCCGCCGAACAACGTTGGTGCTCCGATCACCAGAAAACTGACCTCGCCCAAATTCCGTTAAATCACCAAATTCACCCCCGACACGCTGCCTAACACCCCGACACCGCCACCATATGATCGGCCTCACTTCCCACTACGACCATCCTTCAGACTTCCACCCTCCTCGACCAACGCAAATGCCGGACACCACAAAAAAACCAAAGCTACTTTGCAAAACCAACCCAAAATGATGGTCTCCGTTCAACTCAACGTCACGGCTTCCCCCGACCACCAGAGAACCCCAGGCCAGTGCCAAACGAAAGCCTGCTCTCCCTACTTCAATCTCCCCTAGGTATGAGCTCCTGAAATCACTCCAATCGCCGTCAAAGTTGCAAAGAACTAAACTGATTTTCTTCGATTTTTGTCACTTTCCAGCAACCACAAGTATCGATAGGTTCCTAATTTTTTACAGAAGCTAGATATGGACCAGATCTACAACATTCCTTCAGATCGGCTGGGCAAATTCCTGACGGATCTGGAGAAATAAATTATTTTGTAACAGAGGGATTTTTTGCAAAATTCTGAAAAGTGGAAAAATGTTTGGACGGAAGTTCTGAATTTTGGCTGAGAAATAGGGGTATATAAAGATGGAAAATTATTATTTTAACTTGATGTGACGACCGACGATTTTTATTTCATGTCTATCGCAATTCTGAACGCTGTTTATTGATTATCGTGCTCACATACAAACTCCTTTCGAGCCGGAAATGGACTTCATACTATAATTTGACGTTACGGTCCTAATAAAACTTGTTTCATCGAATTCCGAGTCCGTTTGCTCAAACGGCGCTCGTTCACGCCCAAATGGTTGTTTTATTTTACATTTTATTTTGCCACGCTCACAGAATAACTCCGATTGACGTGCAACTTGAAATCCAGAAATAATTAGCTATTACGGTCTCAATATAATTTGTTCCATCGAAAACGGAGGTCGTTTGAATAAAGTCCCTTTTTAAAGGGTCCTATTTACATTAAAATAAACCAAATTTAAAATACCTCAATATAACAATATTAAAATATTGTAATTGGCCATACACGACTAGAATTTTGTATAGATTCAAAATAAAATATTCCGGGTGTAAATCCAAGCAAATTCAATATAAAAAATATTTAAAAACCCCTTATTTTATATAATAAATCGATATAATTTATAAAGGAATTCCATAGTGACTATTTTAAAATTTGATTTGGACATAAAACAAAATCTACACTATGAAAACTCGATTTTTCTCTTCCATTAGAAAAATATTATCCAATAGATTCGGATGTTTCTTATTTCGAGAAAATCCGACTTATATTGGATCCTGTACAACCATTTGAAGTTCAAAACACAATATTATGAACTGCCACGCCGATGTAGCTCGTTTTATAATTAAATTATAAATTAAACGTTATAACACCGTTAAATAAACGAAATCATTATTATAATTCAATATAAACAAATATGTAACAATGTGAAATTGTCTGCTCACATTATATTGCAAATCAACATTTTCCAAATATTTTGAAATTAAATTATATTATAAATATTAATAGCATATTCAAAATAATATGGATAAATCAGTGATTTAAATTCAAAACAATATTTTAAATAATAAATTAATTCAAATAATTGGCCGAAAAATACGGAAAGTTACATTCCTTCCCCCTTAAAAGAATTTCGTCCCCGAAATTGCTAAGGTAGAAGAAATGCTACAACCCATTATCTTTTCAAAAATATTTAATTAAAACTCATTTTTATTTTCAATATTAATCCGATTAGTTTTAAAACCAATTTAATTTAAATACAAAATTTTCCAAAAAATTCAAAAGTATTCTAACACTTTAAGTTTTGAAATTTTTTGGCAGAGTCTCCCCTGTACGAAAGGATATCTACAATATTGCAGGTTCAAGAAATATATATACATCGACCAACACGGTCGGAAAAATTAAAAATCCAATCTCAAAATCGAAATAAATCCCAAAATTTTATATTTTGCGCAGGCGTACCTTTTTGCGAGCACTATTACGCGATAAGCGATAAATTATTCTTGTGCTTGCTTAATTAGCAGGCCAATCTGGATTTAATTTACTCCAGAATTCCCTTGGATGAATTTTTAAAGTTGAAATAGCCCTTCTGCACCTGTTCTCAACTCTGGTAAACTTAATTAGTTTTCAAAATAATGCCAGTTAGATTCAAACATCCATATCATCCAATTTCTGCACACAATTAATCAATTCTAACAATCCATTTATTTTCATAAATGTTTCTCTTGAATTCATTGTGTTTAAATTCATTTTTCATAAGCTCGACTTATTCATACTAGATGGGTTTCAATCAAGTTTATTCATCTTCAAGTCTATATTTATGCAACCATCCATCCAAACAATCCAAACATTTCATTCAAATTAATATTGGTGAGTATTTCTACTCTCTACTCAAGTCAAATACCTATCGACTTAAGTTAAATTTTATTTCGACATTCCAATCCAAATCTTAACTTATATAATTTATTGTAGTTCAACTTAGGCTAATGTTTCATATTTTCACATTTCAAATATGAAATGTCCTCTGGTTGGTTTAATCCCACCTCATAATCAACCCATTCCAGCCAACACTGGTAAATCTAATTGCCCATGTTATGATAATTATTACCTTTATTGCTTTATAAAATATATTGGGTAAAATAATTTCAAAGTAACTTATATCAAATTACAAATACGCGCTCTCATATATATATACTCAACTCGATCTAGGGCTTTACTAACCCTATCTCTATCGAGTTACGCCACAGAGCCAAGGTTATTACTAAAACAATAGCTCTGATACCACTATAATGACCCAACAAGAAATTCGATGCTTGAATTTCGACAATAATACATACAAACTGTATTACTTGCTAAAACTCAAATATCGAACAACACCTGATAGTTATTAGAAAGAAGTTAGAGGATGAGGAAAGAAAGAAAGAAATATTAGAATAGAAGAAAAAGGAGAACACATCAGAATCTCACAGCGGAAGAATAAAATATAATACATCAAAATTCTTTATACAAAGAAAACTGTATATACATACCAGTCATCAGAATAAACGTTTATCTGTCACAGCGGAAATATACTGTAATAACCCAGAAAATCTAGGCCAATTTAATTTTTTTTTTATTTTGGCAATTTTATCGAATTTTGAATATTTAAAATGATTATTTTAAATAATATCGATGAGAAATTTAATTTGAATATAATTCGAACGTATATATATTTGAATCGTTGTTAGAATATAAATATTTATTTATAATTATAAAAGGAATTGAAAATGGCGCGGTAGTTCGATTTCAAATTTCAAATGAACATACCGGGTGCAAAACAAACCGGATTTTAGCGAAACCAAAAATATTTGAATCTAATTGAGAATATATTTCCAACGAATCCGAAAAATCGAAATTTCATAGCGGGAATCAAAAGATACGTCCAGTTGCAAATTCAGAATAGTCGCTATGGAATTCTAGCCCTTAAAAACGGAAATTTTGCAAATGACCTCGGTTTTCGACAAAACCACTTTTGTTGGATCCGGGATGTCTAATTATTGCTAGGTTTCAAAATTCGTAATTTTTCGAATCAATATGTGAGCGTGGCGAAGGAAAACGCGTTTGACCAGTTTTAGTTGATTTTAATTGACTGGAAAATGGCCATTTTCAAACGGTCTCAGAATTCGACGAAACTAGTTTTGTTAGGACCATATCGTCAATACGAAGCTAAAAAATATTTTTTGAGTTAGTATGTGACCCCGGTAAATTAAGATGTGCGTTCAGATTCAATATATAGAGTTATATGTTGATTTTGACGAAAACTGATCGAAACGGTCGAATCAGCTTGCGATACATATCCCATTATGTTCGGGATGGGGGTAAAACGCTATGGACGACAGGCGGTGGGTTTCGTTTCGAGGTTGAAATAAAAAGTTTCTTTTTGGAAATTAAAATAATTAAATAATTAAATATAAAATCCCTCCCTCTCTCCCCTTATCTCCTCTCAGCCCCCCCTCCCGTCACTTTCGATTTCGATTAAAGAAAAAAAAAAGAGAAGGGCGGAGCCCTAGCGCGCCGCGCCGCCAGGGGGTGGGCCACCGCCGCCTTCCCCGAGCTCGCACCCCGCCCTCCTTCACTTCCTCCTTCTCTGGTGAGTCCTCCTCTCGCATTCGCCCTCCTCTTCCTCAAAGAACCCGCGCCCTAGCTCCATGGAAACCCACGAGCAGCTCCACCAACCGACGCAGCACCCTGGCCCGCACCTCCTTGCCACCGCGCCTGACCACCTGCGACCCCCCTCCTCCGTTGAACGCGACGCAGAAAACCCCACTCCCCCCTCTTTCTTTTGATTGATCCCTCCCCTTTGTTGAAAAGTGAGTTCTCCTTTGTACTTATTTTAGTTTAACTAAATTAGTTTAAATCAGTTTTTACATGTGCTTAGCGAAGTAAAAATAGGAAGTGAAAAAGATTTGATTTTTCCTAATAGAAAGATTTGATTTTTATCGGTAGAAAGATTAGATTTCTAATCAAAGAAAGATTAGATTTTTAATCAAAGAAAGGCGAGATTTTTAATTGAATAAAGATTTGATTTTTAATCTAGTAGAGAAGTGATTTTTAATTATATAAAAATATAATTTTTATATGATGTGAAGATTAAAAATATGATTTTTATATATTAGAGAATATAAAGATGTGATTTTTATAGCGATGAAATGAAAAGGCGAAATTTTTATATAGGGAATAGCGATGTAAAAATAGAATTTTTATCTATATAATAGCGATGTAAAAATAGAATTTTTATCTATATAATAGCGATGTAAAAATAGAATTTTTATCTAAATAGTAGCGATGTAAAAATAGAATTTTTATCTATATAGTAGCGATGTAAAAATAATTTTTTTATCCATATGGAGTGATTATAAAAATACGAGTTTTATATACATACCAACAATATAAAGATGTGATTTTTTATATATGTAGTGGCTACGGACAATGAAATTGACAAAAGGCGAGCACGACGAAGATTTCTACATATGAAGAGTCGTGGCGTGGTTTAGCTAGTCGGTGAGAATTTCTCACTTTAAATTTCCTTTTCTAGTTAAAAATATATACTAGGATGCAGACGGTGCTTAGCAGCACCCGACACCCGTCATCCACAGACCATGGATGGCTTGTATGTTTGATTGTTTGTTGTGATGAAAATTGATTTTGTGAAATGAAATAAAATATTTATATAGTTAAAAATATTTTATCGTTAAAAGTATAATTTTTAACGTGTGTGAATAAAAATATGTGTTTGTTGATTTGAAACCCCACACGGGTATTAGGACGATATTTGGCATACACTAATCCCAATTATTTCATTGTATGTTGATCGATTGGTCGACAGACTGTGTGAGCATTAATTCTTTATATTTGATGCTTATGCAGTTGTGTGGTGCACTCTGGACGATGGTTGATTCTTTATCGTTGCTATTATATACATGTGTTGTATGGAATCCATATAATTAACATTATATGGTAATTGATTGGGCCTCATTCCAATTGGGAAAATAATGAATATTATAAAAGAAAATTCATGTGTTGAATAGAATAAATAGTCATGTGTTGACGATGTTCAGGTGTTGAGAATTCATGTGTTGAAAGTGTATTCATGTGTTGAATAAAATATTTATACAATAAAATTTACCTTTTTTATTGTAAGTAAGAAGAAATATAGATTCATGTGTTGAATGGAATAAATATTCATTTGTTGAATAGAATAACGAATTTATTGACATATATAAAGCCATGTTGATTAGAGATGCACAATTTTGACGTGAACGGTATTTATATCGATTTTATTCATTTTTTTAATGAATATCGAAAAGTGATTTCAAAATCGAATAGAAATGAATTCGAATTGAAATTGAATTAATTTGAAATTCAAATTGAATTGAAATTGAATTAAAAATCGATTTGAATTGAAATCAATTTGAAATGAATTTAAAACGAATTTATAAAGGAAAATCCAATTTTGATTTGAAATTGAAAGGGAAGTTGAAATCGTTTCGAAAACAAATTTAAAATGATTTATAAAATTCGTTTTAAAAGGAAATCGACGAAATATATAATATATATATATATATATAATGGCCAGAATAGAACGCGTCGCGCCGCGGTAGTTCGTGAATTTCGACCATTGACTTCGAATTGACGTTGCGGGAGATCCGACCGTCGGATTCTCCTAAAACCGGAACCGTTGGGTTCATATCGAAAAGTGCTTTCCAAAGAATATTAGAAATATGAAATCTAACGGTTGGATTTGGAACTATGTCCAAATCAAATTTGGAAAAGGTCGCTGTAAGTGCAGTTCGATGACCATTGGTGGAAATCGACTGTACGGGCCTTGATAAAATTATCAAAAATATCAATAATTAGTATAAAATCATAAGAAATGATTTGAAACGAACTAGGATGAAAAACTCTGTATTTGAAAAGATAAAAATAGAGTTTATTGAAATGAACTAGTTTCGAACTAAAATTAAAATCAATTTATTTTTGAAATAAATAAATCGAATTTGAATTGGTTTTGAAAATAACCAGAATTTCCAATATATATAAAGTGGAAGTGGATTTGAATCAAAATTGTCTTTGGAATATTTCGATGTTGGATTCCGTGATTATACAGATATTGTTATGGGAATTTGAAAGGTATATTTATATCGTTATTTCCAATACGATATTTGTTGGTTCCAGAATTTGATATTGAATATAAGTCGGTATATTTTCTATTCAGAGCCTTGCATTTAATATCAAATGTGATTTGGGTTTGTCGCGAATGGTGTCTTCATTAACACTGTTCTTAAGCCCAGTTGAGAAAAAGATTAAATCTTTCTATTTAGATTTAATGAAGTGTACCAATTAAATAGTATTAATTGGAATTGAATTTTAATTGGTTTTGGGTTTATCGTGAATCGTGTTTTAGATGACATTGATTCTTTAACCCAGTTAAAGACAGGATATTGATTTTTGGGAAGATTAAAACTAAGTGAAGTTTTAATGAATCTTAAATTAGATTGAAATAATCGAGAATGGAGTACCACCAGTTTTGCTCTAAAGCGATAGTTAAATCTTTAATTAGATTTGAACGTGAAATGGTAATTAATTTTACCGATAACACCGTGGTGTTAGATATGGAGTATGACCAGTTTTACTTCATGGGATGAATAGGTTGGGATTGGGAAATAAAATAAATAATTACTTCGGTGTGGTTCGCTAATCCCGACTAGTTTGGAAAACCATAATATGGTTTGAAATGATATCCAACGGAAGATTAAAGAATAAATTTAGAAGAATTTATCTTTGATAAAATTAATGGGAACCTTTCCCTAAGAATGTGATTTTGTGAATAAAAGAATATTCTGAATTGGAATGAGGCGTTTGTTGTGTTTGTGTAACATTTGTTTATTATATACGTGGGTTATTCAGAAAGGCCGGGTTTATACCCATTCGGAATAACCGATTCGACGATATGTTAAAGATGAAGATGGTGGTTGAAGACCGGAAGTCTGCACATCGTTTGAGTGATTGCTGATGATCTCGATTGGGCTGTACACCCAAGAGGAGAGAAACATTTGGTGATCGTCCAGACGTTCTTGGAGATCGATGGATATGCGAGGAAAGTGCCTCCGGTTTCGTTCAGACCCAGAACGAACTAGTAAATGGACTGTGTGTCTGACATTGGATTTTATTCTGTGTTGATTGATCTCTATTAAATATACATCTGTTTGGCGGCGGAGAATTTATTCTCTTACTTAACGCCCCTCTCTGAGACGTACGAGCTCAGAGGTTGTATATCGATGGACATCAGTCGCATGGAGTGAATTGCCTGTGTGGCACGCCTAAGTGGCAAATGATCAAGGCTTCTGTTGAAAAGAAAAGTCTTGTGGTTGATGATCAAAGCACGGCCTTTGTGGTGAAGCTTTGTGTATGGCGTTAATTCGCGAGCCTCACACCTTGGTATGAGTCAAAAACGGGATAAGGACCCTAGGAGTGCACGACGTTTCTTTCTAGCTAGGGGTGGAGTCAGTGCTTAAACTGGCTGACATTTATATACTTTTCACCTGTGTGGTTGTTGGAATGCAAGGCGCCTCGGATATAGGTCCTATAGGACCGGGAAACGTGTGTTCAGGAATTGCCAATCCTCAAAAGTAAGAGAGGACCGGCCTTGGAGGTTCCAAAGGATCATAGTGGGGTCCTGAGACATTAGCTAGAGTGTCTCGAATCGGAGAGGAGCTTGCCCCTTGCCTCGACTCATGACGGAAATCCAATTTCCAATACGTGATATTGCGGTTTTATTTGTAGAACGTAGTATGGTGACATAGTAGATGGTAGCTATGCCGCCTATGATTGATACTTATGATTGAAATTGTTTTGACACTATACACTTATAGTAATATCAAATAGTGTGTTTTTGACGTATCAAACATGCTTTGGCTATTATAAGGTAAAAACCCTATCCTCCGGCTTGCGTTGCATTGTGTGATTGGACATGGGTCTTATAATAGCTTCATTTTTCTTTATTTAGCATTGCGCTGTTTGTTTTATGCACTGGTATTCTTGGGAGGAAACCCGTTCCGTGTTATACGGCGTGGTCCCTTGATTTACCTAACTTTAAAATAAAGATTAATAACTGTTTTAGTTCTCACACCAGTCACATGACTGACCTGGAGTTTATTGTTTGAACCTAAACTCTGGGTGCCCCTATTTTCCATACGGGCAGCTAGTAGTTTTGGTTTTGCAGATTTATATTCATAGGATCCTGATTTACAGCTGGAACAATGCTCGAAAAGCTCTATATCCGTGTATTACTTTCAGTTGTGCTTTGTATTATTTTTCCGCTGCTATGTAATTTATGGTAATCCCAGATGTTTGTCGAATGTATATTTATTCATACTCTGTATATTCTTGTATTCTGATGGAATTGTTGTAACAAACAATGAAATGTTCTTCTGTTTGCGTTCTAATATGTCGTGTTCTCAAGATAATCCGGACTTTCCTTACCGGGGAAGTTAGGGGCTATCACAGTTGGTATCAGAGCTTTGGTTTACAGAGCTCGAGAACAAGACACATTAGAACCGAACGAAATAATTCATCAGATATTGGATTAGTAATATCCAATTAGAACGACTCGTTAGAGATAGGATCAGTAGTATCCTAGAACGAGTGTGAAGAGTATATTTTTCAAATGAAAACAATTTTGTTTTGAAATTTAAACCATTTTATATGTATTTGAATATTTATTTTATATTGATTTTGGACAATCCAGTATATAAAGGTTTTTCATATACGCGTCATGAACGTATATTCGAAGTTTTAATATACTGGATAGATATAGAATCACATTCTAGTCGCCCGGAGATGGTACTGATAATTGTCATGACATCATCAGTATTTATGTTCGAGTGACGAAGGTGGGATATCTAGATATTTCCATTAGACTGGTGTGAGAACCAAAATTACTTAGGATTATTTGTTGTGAATTGGCATCAAAAACATGATTTTCTGTATATGTATCAAATTTATGAATTTGAAACATTAATTCACTAATTGATTGCTGGTTGTGTTGTTTGATTAATTCAATTTTGAACCATTACGCCTAATAGAATCAAATATTGAATTGTATTGAAAATTGGTCGCATTTGCTTGCATATACATGTACTTACATTGAACAGGTCATAGCAAGGAGGCTAGAGCAGAAGAATAAAATTGTTTGCCCGACTAATAGGTACATGTCTACCATAATTTACTGTTTTGTTGGGTGATGATGATTTTAGGAGCCGATTGGCTAGCCGCTTGGCTTTTTCTTTTACTTTTTGATTGAAGAAGGCCATGGGTGGCTATATGAAATATCCCGAAGTCCCCGGTGCAGGGGAGGTTATGGCAAAATTTTTCGAAAATTTAGGGTGTTAGCAAAAAATTTAAAAAATTTGAAAAGTTCTTAGAAACTGAAAAGTTGAAGAACTTAAGCCGTAACGAAAATTGTGGAAGTTAAGTTGATTTGTTAAACAACTTTCGACTTCGTTCCTTTTCGAGGACGAAAAGTTTTAAGTGGGGGAGATTGTAATAACCCGGAAAATCTGGGCCAATTAAAAAAAATTTATTTTGGCTATTTTAGCGAATTATGAATATTTAAAATGATTATTTTAAATAATATCGACGAGAAATTTAATTTGAATAGAATTCTAACGTATTTATATATTTGAATCGTCGTTAGAATATAAATATTTATTTATAATTATAAAAGGAATTGAAAATGGCGCGGTAGTTCGATAATTCGATTTCAAATTTCAAATGAACATACCGGGTGCAAAACAAACCGGATTTTAGCGAAACCAAAAACATTTGAATCTAATTGAGAATATCCTTCCAACGAATCCGAAAAATCGAAATTTCATAACGGGAATCAAAAGATACGTCCAGTTGAAAATTCAGAATAGTCGCTATGGAATTCTGGCCCTTATAAATGGAAATTTTGCAAACGACCTCGGTTTTCGACGAAACCACTTTTGTTGGATCCCGGATGTCTAATTATTGCTAGGTTTCAAAATTTGTAATTTTACGAATTAATATGTGAGCGTGGAGAAGGTGACCAGTTTCAGTTGATTTTAATCGACTGGAAAATGGCCATTTTTCAAACGGTCTCAGAATTCGATGAAACTAGTTTTGTTAGAACCGTATCGTCAGTACAAAGCTAGAAATATTTTTCGAGAATTTTTCGAGTTAGTATGTGACCCCGGTAAATTGAGATGTGCGTTCAAATTCAATATATAGAGTTATATGTTGATTTTGACGAAAACTGATCGAAACGGTCGAATCAGCTTGCGATACATATCCCATTATGTTCGGGATGGGGGTAAAACGCTATGAACGACAGGCGGTGGGTTTCGTTTCGAGGTTGAAATAAAAAGTTTCTTTTTGGAAATTAAAATAATTAAATATAAAATCCCTCCCTCTCTCCCCTTATCTCCTCTCAGCCCCCCCTCCCGTCACTTTCGATTTCGATTAAAGAAAAAAAAAAGAGAAGGGCGGAGCCCTAGCGCGCCGCGCCGCCGAGGGGTGGGCCACCGCCGCCTTCCCCGAGCTCGCACCCCGCCCTCCTCCACTTCCTCCTTCTCCGGTGAGTCCTCCTCTCGCGGTCACCCTCCTCTTCCTCAAAGAACCTGCGCCTTAGCTCCATGGAAACCCGCGAGCAGCTCCACCAACCGATGCAGCACCCTGGCCTGTACCCCCTTGCCACCGCGCCTGAGCACCCGCGACCCCCCTCCTCCGTTGAAAGCGACGCAGAAATCCCCACTCCCCCCTCTTTCTTTTGATCGATCCCTCCCCTTTGTTGACAAGTGAGTTCTCTTTTGTACTTATTTTAGTTTAACTAAATTAGTTTAAATCAGTTTTTACATGTGCTTAGCGAAGTAAAAATAGGAAGTGAAAAAGATTTGATTTTTCCTAATAGAAAGATTTGATTTTTATCGGTAGAAAGATTAGATTTCTAATCAAAGAAAGATTAGATTTTTAATCAAAGAAAGGCGAGATTTTTAATCTAGTAGAGAAGTGATTTTTAATTATATAAAAATATAATTTTTATATGATGTGAAGATTAAAAATATGATTTTTATATATTAGAGAATATAAAGATGTGATTTTTATAGTGATGAAATGAAAAGGCGAAATTTTTATATAGAGAATAGCGATGTAAAAATAGAATTTTTATCTATATAATGCGATGTAAAAATAGAATTTTTATCTATATAATAGCGATGTAAAAATAGAATTTTTATCTATATAGTAGCGATTTAAAAATAGAATTTTTATCTATATAGTAGCGATGTAAAAATAGAATTTTTATCCATATGGAGTTATTATAAAAATATGATTTTTATATACATAGCAACAATATAAAGATGTGATTTTTTATATATGTAGTGGCTACGGACAATGAAATTGACAAAAGGCGAGCACGACGAAGATTTTTACATATGAAGAGTCGTGGCGTGGTTTAGCTAGTCGGTGAGAACTTCTCACTTTAAATTTCCTTTTCTAGTTAAAAATATATACTAGGATGCAGACGGTGCTTAGCAGCACCCAACACCCGTCATCCATAGACCATGGATGGCTTGTATATTTGATTGTGTGTTGTGATGAAAATTGATTATGTGAAATGAAATAAAATATTTATATAGTTAAAAATATTTTATCGTTAAAAATATAATTTTTAACGTGTGTGTGAATAAAAATATGTGTTTGTTGATTTGAAACCCCACACGGGTATTGGGACGATATTTGGCATACACTAATCCCAATTATTTCATTGTATGTCGATCGATTGGTCGACAGACTGTGTGAGCATTAATTCTTTATATTTGATGCTTATGCAGTTGTGTGGTGCACTATGGATGATGGTTGATTCTTTATCGTTTCTATTATATACATGTGTTGTATGGAATCCATATAATTAACATTATATGGTAATTGATTGGGCTTCATTCCAATTGGGAAAATAATGAATATTATAAAAGAAAATTCATGTGTTGAATAGAATAAATAGTCATGTGTTGACGATGTTCAGGTGTTGAGAATTCATGTGTTGAAAGTGTATTCATGTGTTGAATAAAATATTTATACAATAAAATTTACCTTTTTTTTATTGTAAGTAAGAAGAAATATAGATTCATGTGTCGAATGGAATAAATATTCATCTGTTAAATAGAATAACGAATTTATTGGAATATATAAAGCCGTGTTGATTAGAGATGCGCCATTTTGACGTGAACGGTATTTATATCGATTTTATTCATTTTTTTAATGAATATCGAAAAGTGATTTCAAAATTGAATAGAAATGAATTCGAATTGAAATTGAATTAATTTGAAATTCAAATTGAATTAAAAATCGATTTGAATTGAAATCAATTTGAAATGAATTTAAAACGAATTTATAAAGGAAAATCCAATTTTGATTTGAAATTGAAAGGGTAGTTGAAATCGTTTCGAAAACGAATTTAAAATGATTTATAAAATTCGTTTTAAAAGGAAATCGACGAAATATATATAATATATATATTATATATATAATGGCCAGAATAGAACGCGCCGCGCCGCGGCAGTTCGTGAATTTCGACCATTGACATAGAATTGACGGTTGCGGGAGATCCAACCGTCGGATTCTCCTAAAACCGGAACCGTTGGGTTTGTATCGAAAAGTGCTTTCCAAAGAATATTAGAAATTTGAAATCTAACGGTTGGATTTGGAACTATGTCCAAATCAAATTTGGAAAAGGTCGTTGTAAGTGCAGTTCGATGACCATTATTGGAAATCGACTGTACGGGCCTTGATAAAATTATTAAAAATATCAATAATTAGTGTAAAATCATAAGAAATGATTTGAAAAGAACTGAGATGAAAAACTCTATATTTGAAAAGATAAAAATAGAGATTTATCGAAATGAACTAGTTTTGAACTAAAATTAAAATCAATTTATTTTTGAAATAAATAAATCGAATTTGAATTGGTTTTGAAAATAACCAGAATTTCCAATATATATAAAGTGGAAGTGGATTTGAATCGAAATTGTCTTTGGAATATTTCGATGTTGGATTCCGTGATTATACAGATATTGTTACGGGAATTTGAAAGATATATTTATATCGTTATTTCCAATACGATATTTGTTGGTTCCAGAATTTGATATTGAATATAAGCCGGTATATTTTCTATTCAAAGCCTTGTATTTAATATCAAATGTGATTTGGGTTTGTCGCGAATGGTGTCTTCATTAACACTGTTCTTAAGCCTAGTTAAGAAAAAGATTAAATCTTTCTATTTAGATTTAATGAAGTGTACCAATTAAATAGTATTAATTGGAATTGAATTTAAATTGGTTTTGGGTTTATCGTGATTCGTGTTTTAGATGACATTGATTCTTTAACCCAGTTAAAGACAAGATATTGATTTTTGGGAAGAATAAAACTTAGTGAAGTTTTAATGAATCTTTAATTAGATTGAAATGATCGAGAATGGAGTACCACCAGTTTTGCTCTAAAGCGATAGTTAAATCTTTAATTAGATTTGAACGTGAAATGGTAATTCATTTTACCGATAACATCGTGGTGTTAGATATGGAGTATGACCAGTTTTAGTTCATGGGATGAATAGGTTGGGATTGGGAAATAAAATAAATAATTACTTCGGTGTGGTTCGCTAATCCCGACTAGTTTGGAAAACCATAATATGGTTTGAAATGATATCCAACGGAAGATTAAAGAATAAATTTAGAAGAATTTATCTTTGATAAAATTAATGGGAACCTTTCCCTAAGAATGTGATTTTTTGAATAAAAGAATATTCTGAATTGGAATGAGGCGTTTGTTGTGTTTGTGTAACATTTGTTTATTATATACGTGGGTTATTCAAAAAGGCCGGGTTTATACCCATTCCGAATAACCGATTCGATGATATGTCGAAGATGAAGACGGTGGTTGAAGACCGGAAGTCTTCACATCGTTTGGGTGATTGTTGATGATCTCGATTGGGCTGTACACCCAAGAGGAGAGAAACAGTTGGTGATCGTCCAGACGTGCTTGTAGATCGATGGATATGCGAGGAAAGTGCCTCCGGTTTCGTTCAGACCCAGAACGAACTTGTAAATGGACTATGTGTTTGACATTGGATTTTATTCTGTGTTGATTGATCTCTATTAAATATACATCTGTTTGGCGGCGGAGAATTTATTCTCTTTCTTAACGCCCTTCTCTGAGACGTACGAGCTCAGAGGTTGTATATCGATGGACATCAGTCGCATGGAGTGAATTGCCTGTGTGGCACGCCTAAGTGGCAAATGATCAAGGCTTCCGTTGAAAAGCAAAGCCTTGTGGTTGATGATCAAAGCATGGCATGTGTGGCGCAGCTTTGTGTATGGCGTTAATTTGCGAGCCTCACACCTCGGTATGAGTCAAAAACGGGATAAGGACTCAAGGAGTGCACGACGTTTCTTTCTAGCTAGGGGTCGTGTCAGTGCTTAAACTGGATGACATTTATATACTTTTCACCTGTGTGGTTGTTGGAATGCAAGGCGCCTCAGATATAGGTCCTATAGGACCGGGAAACGTGTGTTCAGGAATTGCCAATCCTCAAAAGTAAGAGAGGACCGGCCTTGGAGGTTCCAAAGGATCAAAGTGGGGTCCTGAGACATTAGCTAGAGTGTCTCGAATCGGAGAGGAGCTTTCCCCTTGCCTCGACTCTTGACGAAAATCCAATTTCCAATACGTGATATTGCGGTTTTATTTGTAGAACCTAGTATGGTGACATAGTAGATGGTAGCTATGCCGCCTATGATTGATACTTATGATTGAAATTGTTTTGACACTATACACTTATAGTAATATCAAATAATGTGTTTTTGATGTATCAAGCATGCTTTGGCTATTATAAGGTAAAAACCCTATCCTCCGACTTGCATTGCATTGTGTGATGGGACCTGGGTCTTATAATAGCTTCATTTTTGTTTATTTTGCATTGTGATGTTTATTTTATGCATTGGTATTCTTGGGAGGAAACCCGTTCCGTGTTATACGGCGTGTTCCCTTGATTTACCTAACTTTAAAATAAAGATTAATAACTGTTTTAGTTCTCACACCAATCACATGACTGACCTGGAGTTTATTGTTTCACTCTAAACTCTGGGTGCCCCTATTTTCCACACGGGCATCTAGTAGTTTTGGTTTTGCAGATTTATATTCACAGGATCCTGATTTACAGCTGGAACAATGCTCGGAAAGCTCTGTATCCGTGTATTACTTTCAGTTGTGCTTTGTATTATTTTTCAGCTGCTATGTGATTTATGGTAATCCCTGATATTTGTCGAATGTATATTTATTCATACTCTGTATATTCTTGTATTCTGATGGAATTGTTGTAATAAACAATGAAATGTTCTTCTATTTGCGTTCTATTATGTCGTGTTCTCAAGATAATCTGGACTTTCCTTACCGGGGAAGTTACGGGCTATCACAGTTGGTATCAGAGCTTTGGTTTACAGAGCTCGAGAACAAGACACATTAGAACCGAACGAAAGAATTCATCAGATATTGGATTAGTAATATCCAATTAGAACGACTCGTTAGAGATAGGATCAGTAGTATCCTAGAACGAGTGTGAAGAGTATATTTTTCAAATGAAAACAATTTTGTTTTGAAATTTAAACCATTTTATACATATTTGAATATTTATTTTATATTGATTTTGGACAATCCAGTATATAAAGGTTTTGCATATACGCGTCATGAACGTATATTCGAAGTTTTAATATACTGGATAGATATAGAATCACATTCTAGTCGCCCGAAGATGGTACTGATAATTGTCATGACATCATCAGTATTTATGTTCGAGTGACGAAGGTGGGATATCTAGATATTTCCATTAGACTGGTGTGAGAACCAAAATTACTTAGGATTATTTGTTGTGAATTGGCATCAAAAACATGATTTTCTGTATATGTATCAAATTTATGAATTTGAAACGTTAATTCACTAATTGATTGTTGGTTGTGTTGTTTGATTATTGTTTGATTAATTCAATTTTGAACCATTACGCCCAATAGAATCAAATATTGAATTGTATTGAAAATTGGTCGCATTTGCTTGCATATACATGTACTTACATTGAACAGGTCATAGCAAGGAGGCTAGAGCAGAAGAATAAAATTGTTTGCCCGACAAATAGGTACGTGTTTACCATAATTTACTATTTTGTTGGGTTATGATGATTTTATGAGCCGATTGGCTAGCCGCTTGGCTTTTTCTTTTTCTTTTTGATTGAAGAAGGCCATGGGAGGCTATATGAAATATCCCGAAGTCCCCGGTGCATGGGGAGGTTATGGCGAAATTTTTCGAAAATTTAGGGTGTTAGCCAAATTTTTGAAAAGTTTGAAAAGTTCTTAGAAACTGAAAAGTTGAAGAACTTAAGCCGTAACGAAAATTATGGAAGTTAAGTTGATTTGTTAAACAACTTTCGGCTTCATTCCTTTTCGGGGACGAAAAGTTTTAAGTGGGGGAGATTGTAATAACCCGGAAAATCTGGGCCAATTTAAATTTTTTTATTTTGGCAATTTTAGCGAATTTTGAATATTTAAAATGATTATTTTAAATAATATCGACGAGAAATTTAATTTGAATAGAATTCGAACGTATATATATTTGAATCGTCGTTAGAATATAAATATTTATTTATAATTATAAAACGAATTGAAAATGGCGTGGTAGTTCGATAATTCGATTTCAAATTTCAAATGAACATACCGGGTGCAAAACAAACCGGATTTTAGCGAAACCAAAAATATTTGAATCTAATTGAGAATATATTTCCAACGAATCCTAAAAATCGAAATTTCATAGCGGGAATCAAAAGATACGTCCAGTTGAAAATTCAGAATAGTCGCTATGGAATTCTGGCCCTTAAAAATGGAAATTTTGCAAACGACCTCGGTTTTCAACGAAACCACTTTTGTTGGATCCGGGATGTCTAATTATTGCTAGGTTTCAAAATTCGTAATTTTTCGAATCAATATGTGAGTGTGGAGAAGGAAAACGCGTTTAACCAGTTTCAGTTGATTTTAATCGACTGAAAAATGGCCATTTTTCAAACGGTCTCAGAATTCGACGAAACTAGTTTTGTTAGGACCGTATCGTCAATATGAAGCTAGAAAATAATTTTCGAGAATTTTTCGAGTTAGTATGTGACCCCGGTAAATTGATATGTGCGTTCAAATTCAATATATAGAGTTATTTGTTGATTTTAACGAAAACTGATCGAAACGGTCGAATCAGCTTGCGATACATATCCCATTATGTTCGGGATGGGGGTAAAACGCTATGGACGACAGGCGGTGGGTTTCGTTTCAAGGTTGAAATAAAAAGTTGCATTTTGGAAATTAAAATAATTAAATATAAAATCCCTCCCTCTCTCCACTTATCTCCTCTCAGCCCCCCCGGTCACTTTCTATTTTGATTAAAGAAAAAAAAAAGGTGGAGCCCTAGCGCGCCGCGCCGCCAGGGGGTGGGCCACCGCCGCCTTCCCCAAGCTCGCACCCTGCCCTCCTCCACGTCCTCCTTCTCCGGTGAGTCCTCCTCTCGCGTTCACCCTCCTCTTCCTCAAAGAACCCGCGCCCTAGCTCCATGGAAACCCGCGAGCAGCTCCACCAACCGACGCAGCACCCTGACCCGCACCCCCTTGCCACCGCACCTGACCACCCGCGACCCCCCCCTCCTCCGTTGAACGCGACGCAGAAAACCCCACTCCCCCCTCTTTCTTTTGATCGATCCCTCCCCTTTGTTGACAAGTGAGTTCTCTTTTGTACTTATTTTAGTTTAACTAAATTAGTTTAAATCAGTTTTTACATGTGCTTAGCGAAGTAAAAATAGGAAGTGAAAAAGAATTGATTTTTCCTAATAGAAAGATTTGATTTTTATCGGTAGAAAGATTAGATTTCTAATCAAAAAAAGATTAGATTTTTAATCAAAGAAAGGCGAGATTTTTAATTGAATAAAGATTTGATTTTTAATCTAGTAGAGAAGTGATTTTTAATTATATAAAAATATAATTTTTATATGATGTGAAGATTAAAAATATGATTTTTATATATTAGAGAATATAAAGATCTGATTTTTATAGTGATGAAATGAAAAGGCGATATTTTTATATAGAGAATAGCGATGTAAAATTAGAATTTTTATCTATATAATGCGATGTAAAAATAGAATTTTTATCTATATAATACCTATGTAAAAATAGAATTTTTATTTATATAGTAGCGATGTAAAAATAGAATTTTTATCTATATAGTAGCAATGTAAAAATAGAATTTTTATCCATATGGAGTGATTATAAAAATATGATTTTTATATACATAGCAACAATATAAAGATGTGATTTTTTATATATGTAGTGGCTACGGACAATGAAATTGACAAAAGGCGAGCACGACGAAGATTTCTACATATGAAGAATCGTGGCTTGGTTTAGCTAGTCGGTGAGAACTTCTCACTTTAAATTTCCTTTTCTAGTTAAAAATATATACTAGGATGCAGACGGTGCTTAGCAGCACCCGACAGTCGTCATCCACAGACCACGGATGTAACAACCTGAAATTTAACAACATGTTAAATCAAGAATCAAGGCAGAATTATATTATAAAATCTGAATCAGGAGAAACGGGCTGGGCCATTGCGTTCGTCTCGGAAAAATACGCGAAATAGAGTCCGAAATTTCGTAAATCGGAGTCCGTATGGCCGAGATATGGCATCCGGAAGTTTCACGAAAAATCAGAATTCAAAACAGATTTCAAAAACACAGAAATCATAGCAGGCGGGAAAAATCCCGCCCAGGCAGGGTCGACACAGGGGTCGACACCTGTGTCGACCCCCCCATAGGTTGACACCCATGTCGACCCAGGGGTCGACCCCCCCTGTCGGACCAGTTTTTTTGGTGCACCCGTTTTGGCTCCTGGGTCTTGTTTTGGAGGCTTGTGACGATTTTTGAGGGTTCAGATCTATCCTAGGGTTTATCCTACGGCCTAAAATACTCCTAATCTCTATAAAAAGACCCCTAACCTAGCCTAAACCCTCATTAATTGATCCTACAACTAAACTATGCCAAAATTTCTAATGATCATGGCCTCCACTCAAAACCCTAGCCTCCATCCTCTTGTCATACATTCTATCTTCATTCTCTTGAGAGATTAGATGATCATTTGAGTGTTTCTAAGTTACGTGAGAGTTGCTAAGCTCGATTCAAGGCTAAAGTTGCAACCTTTATACATCAAAGCAAGGATCTTTCTTATTATTTTCTCAAGGGTTTTATTGGAGCTTATTGGTTTGGGATTTTTGCTAGTGTGGCTTCGTCTCAATCTTTTTTATATATTGATTTGTGCCTTCATAGCATTGTAAGCCCCCTCCTACTCTTAGATATTAACTATGAAGTTAAATGTTCATGTTGCAAGCTTTGGGTTTGAACTTGAGTAGGTTGCATGCTTAGAAACTATCATGTTATGTGTAGATTTGTACTATGCATATTCGTAAAAGTCATCACCTTGATTTTGTGGGCTAAAAGCTATAAGCTTTATGTTGAAATGTTGCATTATGCAACATAAGAACTCTCTTATCCCTTAAGTTAACTTGCATAGAATGCTATATGCGAACTACTAGCCATTTTTCTATGTCATCTATCACCATGATTCGCCTATATGCTAAGTTTTGGGGTTATGCATGTTTTTGGGGCTTAATAATGTAACATGCAAGCTTGTGAACACATTATGTCTCATATGCCACCATGTTTAACTTGCGGCTTTATACCCTTTTTTTCATACCTTTGCCAAGTTCCTTCTTTTAATCCATTATGCGTTGTTGCGAATGTATATGCGAGTCTAAAAGCGTTGGGGTTACGTTATGGGTAAACTTTAATGATGTGAAACATGATTTGGGTAAATGGGTATAAACATGACAACATGTAACTTTGGCTATGAGCATGGGACTTGAAAACTTGACACGTATGGGTTGTAAGTGTAATAAGACACTAGACCAAACATGAAAATGGCCAACTCGAGGTTGGGTTGAGTTTGTAGCATAAATCTACCCGGACCCGCCCGGCTTAACTAGTGGCTACAAACAATAGGATCCAATGTGAGAAGTTGGTCATGTCGCGCTTAAGACCCGAGGTTAGACTAGGTTGTGGTGTAAAACTACCCGGACCCACCCGGCTTAACTAGTAACCACAACAAAGTCTAATGTGAGAGGTTGAGAGTGCATTAATTAAATTAATGCCACACGATAAGGTTAAGTAAGTTTGACTAATTACACTTAACTGATATGACACGAATGGGTAGGTTAAGTGGGACCGGGCTTGATTTCGTAATGACACTTAACCATATAAGACAATTAGGGGATGGGGTTAAGTAATTTACACTTAACCAATCTAAACACGGTAATTAGATGGGGTTAAGTAACCTACACTTAACTAATCTAAACACGGTAATTAGATGGGGTTAAGTAACCTACACTTAACTAATCTAAACACGGTAATTCGATAGGGTTAAGTTAAACACTTAACCAATCTAAACTTGGTAATTCAATGTGGTTAAGTAACCAATACTTAACCAACTTAACATGATAATTTAATGGGCTTAAGTAACTTATACTTAATCAATTATACATGATGATTTTATAAGGTTAAGCAACCATGCTTAACCAATCTAATGTGAGAACTTGATAGGGTTAAGTCACAAGACCGTTTAAATATACTTAACCATTCTAATACGATTAGTGGATGGGGTTAAGTTAACTTATACTTAACCAATCCGACTCGATAATCCGATGAGGTCAAGATAATCTATGCTTAACCAATCTAACACGATAATCTGATAGGGTTAAGATAAACAAATACTTAACCAATTTGACTTGAGGATTGAATAGGGTTAAGTCATGAGCTTCTTGGTATACTTAACCAACTTGTAGGGCTAGGTCTTGGACTTGAATACTTAGCCAAATCTTGATATGATTCGTAGGCAAGTTAAGTCATGAACTTAAATGACCATACTTAACCCATTAGACAAAACCCTAGTTCAGGGGACTAGGTGGAAAACCGGGATTAACAAGAATAACGGGAAAGGAGACTAAGTGGTAAACCTTAGTTTAGGGAACTAAGTAATAATTCTTAGTCAAGGGATTTGGACCAGTTCACAGATAGATGAGTAACCCGATACGGTAGGTCATCGTTTAAACACACGAGGGGGAGCAATATCTGATTTAGATAATGGCCCCAACGAACTGGGTGACGAAGCGGTAGCTTCGGGGAAACGTGAGGATACTCTTGGTATCCCTCTGTGAGGTTGCGGGTGGTCCATGAAACCAGGGCTCACAGAGGTTAAGGTCTGCGGTAGAAGAGCCAAGGGTATGCCTTGGTTGCTGTGCGAGCAACCTAAAGACTGGAGTGGATTAGCGTGGGGTCGGCGATATTTTCACGGTAGCCCTAGATAGCACATTCGTCGGCCACCTACCATCTTTAGTCAATCGTGTGCGTACGGAAAGGCAGAGAACACCCAACAGACCATACTTGCTATCTAGGTATGGGTGAGGTTGGCCGTCCGGAAAGAGGGCGTCGATGGCCTTAGTGTAGTTCTCATACATGACTTTTCTTGTTTTGCTTTTCAGTAGTTGAGGGAGGGGTCACATGGGACCATAGTCACGGGTACAAAAACAGACCTTGATATCTGCATTAGCAGACGGCCTAAAGCTCCCGACCGAGTTCCGTATTTCTTGATTTGCCCTGGCACGGAACTCGGATGGCACATTGAGATACATGTGCGTCTAGACATGGAAAACGATTCACGATACATATGTGGGATAAAAGGGCACGGTTGACGGGTAGCATAATCCCTAGTAGCCCTAGGTGGCTAAAACCCAAACCGAGACACGAAAACGTTCGTTAGGTAGCATAATCCCTAGAGGTCCTAAGTGGCATAAACTCTAGGTAAACACGCGATAGTTCATGGTAAGAAAACATAACTAGACCAAGGGTAGCAGTCCAAAACAACTTCAAGGATAAAATGGTACCACGATGAGGTGGTATAGATTTACATGGGGAAGCCCGTACGGCCTACGGCAAAGGACTGAACTTATACAGGGAAAGAAACATACGAGTTGGAAAAACCCACATATGCTATATATTAGGTTGACATGGACCATTACTTGACATTGGGCAAGGGACATTCATAGTTAACACATAACGCGGGTTGGGATACTAGTACGATAGGTGCAGAGCAAATATACATGATAAATACCTTAGGATGTTATACATGATAGATACCTTGGGATAGTATACTTGATAGAAACCTGACAATGTGATACCTTGATTTATCTTGACACCGTAGTTTATCATGACGCACTCGTTTATCTTGGTACAGTAGTTCATCCTGTTATTTTGGTTTAGCTTATCTATCTTGTCATCATACTTATGTTCATCTCAGTTCCTCATGCCAGTTAACTTTACTAGTTTATATACTGATAGTAGATAGGGCTTACCAGTCTTTATGACTGGCCCTGTTTTGTTTCACCTCTTGTCTTCCGTTTCCCCCCAGGTTACATGGAGGAAATGCTATTGTTAGTTCGGACTTCTCCTGTTTGAAGGTCATCATGTATGGCTCGGACTTTTCTTGGCTATGGCTACTTTACCGTTTTACTTGGGGAATAATTTATGAAAAGGTTTTTGTGCTTCTTTACTATTGCAAGACAGGTTTCCATGTAAGAAATTCTCTGATGTAAAAGGCTTTAGAACTAATTTATTAATGATATGAAAGTTGGTTTTACTTCCACTATTTTATATGTTCTGTCTTGTAATATTTCTGTACATGCTTACCAATAATACCCCTCTAAAGCTAGTGCATTCCTTTGCGAGTGACCCTAGCGGAGGTGGGGTGTTACATTTGGTATCAGAGCAGAAGGTTACCAGACTGGGCAAAAGTTTTTAAAACCTTCTGAAAACTATTTGAGAAACCGTTTTACAAAGAAGCATTTTTCAAGAAAAGTTTGTTTTAAAAGGCTATTCCCCAAAGGCCATTAGCACTATCCTTCGTTTCCTTGATTGAGTTTCTTTTCCTTTCTTTCCTCCATCTGTAGTCGCAGTAGTTTTAACTGCGACTAATCTTTTCGTGCTACGTAGGTGTTTTCCGTACGATGGAGGTGGTTCTCGAGAGACCTGTTGCCGTGGTACAAGGAAGGATAATAAGAGTAAGGATAAAGGACGCGAGCTTAAGGATAAGCAACTTGTTGGTATGGCTTAGTCCATCAAGGAGGACAAGGACAAGATCATCGGGGAAGGCAATTGTACGCTCCCATTTCTAGGGTACCTAAAAGAGATGGTACCGTTTCTGGTAAAGGTTTAGTCGTTCTTTTCTATCATCCTGTCCAGACTTTGTCTTGATCATCGTATCATTTAAGTCTGCTTGGATAGTTCAGTCTCTGCACCCTAGTACTAGCATGGTAGAGGATCCCAGTTTTTGTCCCAAAAATCTGGTTGGAGAGTTGGTCCATTTCTTCATGACTTGTTTGGACTTGAGAATGACATGTCTCGGCTACGGATGGATTCTATGGATAAAGTGGTCACCCAATAAGGGGTGCCATTCTCGGTTTTAGGAAAGAGGGTAGTTAGACTCTCGACACACCTTGTTGATACCCTCGAAGTCTCGTATAACCTTTTGGGTTCTGTCATGGTTAGTCACCTAGAATCTCGGGATGCAGTTGTTGGTAATCCGTTCGAATAGAATTCGCCGCTAAGGTGGATGGTTCGTTTCGCTTATGCATGAGTTATGGGAATCACCCTAGTAAGTACTCTTGGCAACATGGATTGGCATCGGCAAACGACATCCAGAATTCCCTAGTGAATTTTGGAGAGCTTGCATGAGTAAGTGGATACGTTTGAGACAAGTATACTAGGGAAAGGATAAGTGAAAGTGGAATAAGAGGCGAAAATGAAATGAGTTCTAACTCATATCTCGGAAATAGGAATCAAAGAGCTACGAGATCATGGAGTTAAAAGGGCACCGAGGAATTAAGCTCAAGAAAACGCGACTTAGAAGACGTAAGGCTAGACACGCGCATCGTACCTCTTCTTTTAAAGAGTGTATCTTTGACCCCTGGTTCTCCTGTAGAGCTTGCTTGCATGTTATCTTTTGGTGAATATCCTCTCGGTCCTGTTTCTGTTGCAAACCCCGTAGGGAGTTTATCTTGTTTATCTCCTCGATCCTATCGTGAGAACCTTAGGTAGAATCCTATGGATGTAAACATGTGTTTGAAACATGTTATGATTGATATGGTTGCAAATAGTCGCAAGTGGTTGCTCGTGGATGCGCGAATACACATTAAATACTAGATTGACGCGGTCACGTTTCATGTTGCATATGCACGAGTATTTATACTTGTTTATGGATGAAATCGAATGTGTTGTCATGTGGATGTTGCATGTGGATGAATGTTTGTGCACGCATATAGTATTTATATGACTAGGGCTATTTGCATACATGTTGGATTCATGGCACTAAACATAATTTGCATTAGAAGATCATTCAGGCCTGATCATTAGCATTAGCTAAGGAACATATACACACACTTTCTTGCATATGTTCATATGGCATTAGAAATCATCTAAGGACCATGGTTGCCTGTGGATGATGTTTTGAGTAGATGGATGATGGATGGTAGGATACGTTCTTCCTAACTTGGAGATTTCGGGGACGAAATCCTTAAAGGAGGGGAGAATGTAACAACCCGAAATTTAACAACATGTTAAATCAAGAATCAAGGCAGAATTATATTATAAAATCTGAATCAGGAGAAATGGGTTGTGCCATTGCGTTCGTCTTGGAAAAATACGCGAAATAGAGTCCGAAATTTCGTAAATCGGAGTCCGTATGGACGAGATATGGCCTTCGGAAGTTTCACGAAAAATCAGAATTCAAACAGATTTCAAAAACACAGAAATCAGAGCAGGCGGGAAAAATCCCGCCCAGGCAGGGTCGACACAGGGGTCGACACCTGTGTCGACCCCCCCATGGGTCGACACTCATGTCGACCCAGGGGTCGACCCCCCCTGTCGGACCAGTTTTTTTGGTGCACCCGTTTTGGCTCCTGGGTCTTGTTTTGGAGGCTTGTGACGATTTTTGAGGGTTCAGATCTATCCTAGGGTTTATCCTACGGCCTAAACTACTCCTAATCTCTATAAAAAGACCCCTAACCTAGCCTAAACCCTCATTAATTGATCCTACAACTAAACTATGCCAAAATTTCTAATGATCATGGCCTCCACTCAAAATTATAGCCTCCATCCTCTTGTCATACATTCTATCTTCATTCTCTTGAGAGATTAGATGATCATTTGAGTGTTTCTAAGTTACATGAGAGTTGCTAAGCTCGATTCAAGGCTAAAGTTGCAACCTTTATACATCAAAGCAAGGATCTTTCTTATTATTTTCTCAAGGGTTTTATTGGAGCTTATTGGTTTGGGGTTTTTGCTAGTGTGGCTTCGTCTCAATCTTTTTTATGTATTGATTTGTGCCTTCATGGCATTGTAAGCCCCCTCCTACTCTTAGATATTAACTATGAAGTTAAATGTTCATGTTGCAAGCTTTGGGTTTGAACTTGAGTAGGTTGCATGCTTAGAAACTATCATGTTATGTGTAGATTTGTACTATGCATATTCGTAAAAGTCATCACCTTGATTTTGTGGGTTAAAAGCTATAAGCTTTATGTTGAAATGTTGCATTATGCAACATAAGAACTCTCTTATCCCTTAAGTTAACTTGCATAGAATGCTATATGCGAACTACTAGCCATTTTTCTATGTCATCTATCACCATGATTCGCCTATATGCTAAGTTTTAGGGTTATGCATGTTTTTGGGGCTTAATAATGTAACATGCAAGTTTGTGAACACATTATGTCTCATATGCCACCATGTTTAACTTGCGGCTTTATACCCTTTTTTCATACCTTTGCCAAGTTCCTTCTTTTAATCCATTATGCGTTGTTGCAAATGTATATGCGAGTCTAAAAGCGTTGGGGTTACGTTATGGGTAAACTTTAATGACGTGAAACATGATTTGGGTAAATGGGTATAAACATGACAACATGTAACTTTGGCTATGAGCATGGGACTTGAAAACTTGACACGTATGGGTTGTAAGTGTAATAAGACACTAGACCAAACATGAAAATGGCCAACTCGAGGTTGGGTTGAGTTTGTAGCATAAATCTACCCGGACCCGCCCGGCTTAACTAGTGGCTACAAACAATAGGATCCAATGTGAGAAGTTGGTCATGTCGCGCTTAAGACCCGAGGTTAGACTAGGTTGTGGTGTAAAACTACCCGGACCCACCCGGCTTAACTAGTAACCACAACAAAGTCTAATGTGAGAGGTTGAGAGTGCATTAATTAAATTAATGCCACACGATAAGGTTAAGTAAGTTTGACTAATTACACTTAACTGATATGACACGAATGGGTAGGTTAAGTGGGACCGGGCTTGATTTCTTAATGACACTTAACCATATAAGACAATTAGGGGATGGGGTTAAGTAATTTACACTTAACCAATCTAAACACGGTAATTAGATGGGGTTAAGTAACCTACACTTAACTAATCTAAACACGGTAATTAGATGGGGTTAAGTAACCTACACTTAACTAATCTAAACACGGTAATTCGATGGGATTAAGTTAAACACTTAACCAATCTAAACTTGGTAATTCAATGTGGTTAAGTAACCAATACTTAACCAACTTAACATGATAATTTAATGGGCTTAAGTAACTTATACTTAATCAATTATACATGATGATTTTATAAGGTTAAGCAACCATGCTTAACCAATCTAATGTGAGAACTTGATAGGGTTAAGTCACAAGACCATTTAAATATACTTAACCATTCTAATACGATTAGTGGATGGGGTTAAGTTAACTTATACTTAACCAATCCGACTTGATAATCCGATGAGGTCAAGATAATCTATGCTTAACCAATCTAACACGATAATCTGATAGGGTTAAGATAAACAAATACTTAACCAATTTGACTTGAGGATTGAATAGGGTTAAGTCATGAGCTTCTTGGTATACTTAACCAACTTGTAGGGCTAGGTCTTGGACTTGAATACTTAGCCAAATCTTGATATGATTCGTAGGCAAGTTAAGTCATGAACTTAAATGACCATACTTAACCCATTAGACAAAACCCTAGTTCAGGGGACTAGGTGGAAAATCGGGATTAACAAGGATAACGGGAAAGGAGACTAAGTGGTAAACCTTAGTTTAGGGAACTAAGTAATAATTCTTAGTCAAGGGATTTGGACCAGTTCACAGATAGATGAGTAACCCGATACAGTAGGTCATCGCTTAAACACACGAGGGGGAGCAATATCTGATTTAGATAAAGGCCCCAACGAACTGGGTGACGAAGCGGTAGCTTCGGGGAAACGTGAGGATACTCTTGGTATCCCTCTGTGAGGTTGCGGGTGGTCCATGAAACCAGGGCTCACAGAGGTTAAGGTCTGCGGTAGAAGAGCCAAGGGTATGCCTTGGTTGATGTGCGAGCAACCTAAAAACTGGGGTGGATTAGCGTGGGGTCGGCGATATTTTCACAGTAGCCCTAGATAGCACATTGTTCGGCCACCTACCATCTTTAGTCAATCGTGTGCGTATGGAAAGGCAGAGAACACCCAACAGACCATACTTGCTATCTAGGTATGGGTGAGGTTGGCCGTCCGGAAAGAGGGCGTCGATGACCTTAGTGTAGTTCTCATACATGACTTTTCTTGTTTGCCTTTCAGCAGTTGAGGGAGGGGTCACGTAGGACCATAGCCACGGGTACAAAAACAGACCTTGATATCTGCATTAGCAGACGGCCTAAAGCTCCCGACCGAGTTCCGTATTTCTTGATTTGCCCTGGCACGGAACTCGGATGGCACATTGAGATACATGTGCGTCTAGACATGGAAAACGATTCACGATACATACGTGGGATAAAAGGGCGCGGTTGACGGGTAGCATAATCTGTAGTAGCCCTAGGTGGCTAAAACCCAAACTGAGACACCAAAACGTTCGTTAGGTAGCATAATCCCTAGCGGTCCTAAGTGGCATAAACTCTAGGTAAACACGCGATAGTTCATGGTAAGAAAACATAACCAGACCAAGGGTAGCAGTCCAAAACAACTTCAAGGATAAAATGGTACTACGATGAGGTGGTATAGATTTACATGGGGAAGCCCGTACGGCCTACGGCAAAGGACTGAACTTATACAGGGAAAGAAACATACGAGTTGGAAAAACCCACATATGCTATATATTAGGTTGACATGGACCATTACTTGACATTGGGCAAAGGACATTCATAGTTAACACATAACGCGGGTTGGGATACTAGTACGAGAGGTGCAGAGCAAATATACATGATAAATACCTTAGGATGTTATACATGATAGATACCTTGGGATAGTATACTTGATAAAAACCTGGCAATGTGATACCTTGATTTATCTTGACACCGTAGTTTATCATGACGCACTCGTTTATCTTGGTACAGTAGTTCATCCTGTTATTTTGGTTTAGCTTATCTATCTTGTCATCATACTTATGTTCATCTCAGTTCCTCATGCCAGTTAACTTTACTAGTTTATATACTGATAGTAGATAGGGCTTACCAGTCTTTATGACTGACCCCGTTTTGTTTCGCCTCTTGTCTTCCGTTCCCCCCCCCCCCAGGTTACAGGGAGGAAATGCTATTGTTAGTTCGGACTTCTCCTGTTTGAAGGTCATCATGTATGGCTCGGACTTTTCTTGGCTATGGCTACTTTACCGTTTTACTTAGGGAATAATTTATGAAAAGATTTTTATGCTTCTTTACTATTGCAAGACAGGTTTCCATGTAAGAAATTCTCTGATGTAAAAGGCTTTAGACCTTATTTATTAATGATATGAAAGTTGGTTTTACTTCCGCTATTTTATATGTTCTGTCTTGTAATATTTCTGTACATGCTTACCAATAATACCCCTCTAAAGCTAGTGCATTCCTTTGCGAGTGACCCTAGCGGAGGTGGGGTGTTACAACGGATGGCTTGTATGTTTGATTGTTTGTTGTGATGAAAATTGATTATGTGAAATGAAATAAAATATTTATATAGTTAAAAATATTTTATCGTTAAAAGTATAATTTTTAACGTGTGTGTAAATAAAAATATGTGTTTGTTGATTTGAAACCCCACACGGGTATTGGGACGATATTTGGCATACACTAATCCCAATTATTTCATTGTATGTCGATCGATTGGTCGACAGACTGTGTGAGCAATAATTCTTTATATTTGATGCTTATGCAGTTGTGTGGTGCACTCTGGATGATGGTTGATTCTTTATCGTTGCTTTTATATACAAGTGTTGTATGGAATCCATATAATTAATATTATATGGTAATTGATTGGGCTTCATTCCAATTGGAAAATAATGAATATTATAAAAGAAAATTCATGTGTTGAATAGAATAAATAGTCATGTGTTGACGATGTTCAGGTGTTGAGAATTCATGTGTTGAAAGTGTATTCATGTGTTGAATAAAATATTTATACAATAAAATTTACCTTTTTTTATTGTAAGTAAGAAGAAATATAGATTCATGTGTTGAATGGAATAAATATTCATTTGCTGAATAGAATAACGAATTTATTGAAATATATAAAGCCGTGTTGATTAGAGATGCGCCATTTTGACGTGAACGGTATTTATATCGGTTATATTCATTTTTTTAATGAATATCGAAAAGTGATTTCATAATCGAATAGAAATGAATTCGAATTGAAATTGAATTAATTTGAAATTCAAATTGATTTGAAATTGAATTAAAAATCGATTTGAATTGAAATCAATTTGAAATGAATTTAAAACGAATTTATAAAGGAAAATCCAATTTTGATTTGAAATTGAAAGGGAAGTTGAAATCGTTTCGAAAACGAATTTAAAACTATTTATAAATTCGTTTTAAAAGGAAATCGACGAAATATATATAATATATATATTATATATATAATGGCCAGAATAGAACGCGCCGCGCTGCAGCAGTTCGTAAATTTCGACCATTGACTTAGAACTGACGTTGCGGGAGATCCGACCGTCGGATTCTCCTAAAACCGGAACCGTTGGGTTCGTATCGAAAAGTGCTTTCCAAAGAATATTAGAAATTTGAAATCTAACGGTTGGATTTGGAAGTATGTCCAAATCAAATTTGGAAAAGGTCGCTGTAAGTGCAGTTCGATGACCATTGGTGGAAATCGACTGTACGGGCCTTGATAAAATTATTAAAAATATCAATAATTAGTGTAAAATCATAAGAAATGATTTGAAAAGAACTGGGATGAAAAATTCTATATTTGAAAAGATAAAAATAGAGCTTTATCGAAATGAACTAGTTTTGAACTAAAATTAAAATCAATTTATTTTTGAAATAAATAAATCGAATTTGAATTGGTTTTGAAAATAAACAGAATTTCCAATATATATAAAGTGGAAGTGGATTTGAATCGAAATTGTCTTTGAAATATTTCGATGTTGGATTCCGTGATTATACAGATATTGTTATGGGAATTTGAAAGATATATTTATATCGTTATTTCCAATACGATATTTGTTGGTTTCAGAATTTGATATTGAATATAAGCCGGTATATTTTCTATTCAGAGCCTTGTATTTAATATCAAATGTGATTTGGGTTTGTCGCGAATGGTGTCTTCATTAACACTGTTCTTAAGCCTAGTTGAGAAAAAGATTAAATCTTTCTATTTAGATTTAATGAAGTGTACCAATTAAATAGTATTAATTGGAATTGAATTTAAATTGGTTTTTGGGTTTATCGTGAATCGTGTTTTAGATGACATTGATTCTTTAACCCAGTTAAAGACAGGATATTGATTTTTGGGAAGATTAAAACTAAGTGAAGTTTTAATGAATCTTTAATTAGATTGAAATGATCGAGAATGGAGTACCACCAGTTTTGCTCTAAAGCGATAGTTAAATCTTTAATTAGATTTGAACGTGAAATGGTAATTAATTTTACCGATAACACCGTGGTGTTAGATATGGAGTATGACCAGTTTTACTTCATGGGATGAATATGTTGGGATTGGGAAATAAAATAAATAATTACTTCGGTGTGGTTCGCTAATCCCGACTAGTTTGGAAAACCATAATATGGTTTGAAATGATATTTAAAGGAAGATTAAAGAATAAATTTAGAAGAATTTACCTTTGATAAAATTAATGGGAACCTTTCCCTAAGAATGTGATTTTGTGAATAAAGAATATTCTGAATTGGAATGAGGCGTTTGTTGTGTTTGTGTAACATTTGTTTATTATATACGTGGGTTATTCAGAAAGGTCGGGTTTATACCCATTCTGAATAACCGATTCAACGATATGTCGAAGATGAAGACAGTGGTTGAAGACCGGAAGTCTTCACATCGTTTGGGTGATTGCTGGTGATCTCGATCGGGTTGTACACCCAAGAGGAGAGAAACAGTTGGTGGTCGTCCAGACGTGCTTGGAGATCGATGGATATGCGAGGAAAGTGCCTCCGGTTTCGTTCTGACCCAGAACGAACATGTAAATGGACTATGTGTCTGACATTGGATTTTATTCTGTGTTGATTGATCTCTATTAAATATACATCTGTTTGGCGGCGGAGAATTTATTCTCTTGTTCAACGCCCTTCTCTGAGACTTACGAGCTCAGAGGTTGTATATCGATGGACATCAGTCGCATGGAGTGAATTGCCTGTGTGGCACGCCTAAGTGGCAAATGATCAAGGCTTCTGTTGAAAAGCAAAGTCTTGTGGTTGATGATCAAAGCACTGCCTGTGTGGCACAGCTTTGTGTATGGCGTTAATTCGCGAGCCTCACACCTCGGTATGAGTCAAAAAAGGGATAAGGATCCAAGGAGTGCACGACGTTTCTTTCTAGCTAGGGGTGGTGTCAGTGCTTAAACTGGCTGACATTTATGTACTTTTCACCTGTGTGGTTGTTGGAATGCAAGGCGCCTCAGATATAGGTCCTATAGGACCGGGAAACGTGTGTTCAGGAATTGCCAATCCTCAAAAGTAAGAGAGGACCGGCCTTGGAGGTTCCAAAGGATCATAGTGGGGTCCTGAGACATTAGCTAGAGTGTCTAGAATCGGAGAGGAGCTTGCCCCTTGCCTCGACTCATGACGGAAATCCAATTTCCAATACGTGATATTGCGGTTTTATTTGTAGAACCTAGTATGGCGACATAGTAGATGGTAGCTATGCCACTATGATTGATACTTATGATTGAAATTGTTTTGACACTATACACTTATAGTAATATCAAATAATGTGTTTTTGACGTATCAAGCATGCTTTGGCTATTATAAAGTAAAAACCCTATCCTCCGGCTTGCGTTGCATTCTGTGATGGGACCTGGGTCTTATAATAGCTTCATTTTTCTTTATTTAGCATTGCGCTGTTTGTTTTATGCACTGGTATTCTTGGGAGGAAACCCGTTCCGTGTTATACGACGTGGTCCCTTGATTTACCTAACTTTAAAATAAAGATTAAGAACTATTTTAGTTCTCACACCAGTCACATGACTGACCTGGAGTTTATTGTTTCAACCTAAACTCTTCGTGCCCCTATTTTCCACACGGGCAGCTAGTAGTTTTGGTTTTGCAGATTTATATTCACAGGATCCTGATTTACAGCTGGAACAATGCTAGGAAAGCTCTGTATCCGTGTATTAGTTTCAGTTCTGCTTTGTATTATTTTTCCGCTGCTATGTAATTTATGGTAATCCCTGATATTTGTCGAATGTATATTATTCATACTCTGTATATTCTTGTATTCTGATGGAATTGTTGTAATAAACAATGAAATGTTCTTCTGTTTGCGTTCTATTATGTCGTGTTCTCAAGATAATCCTAACTTTCCTTACCGGGGAAGTTACAGGCTATCACATATACTTTATATATCTAACGGTGAAGCCTCCATCTTCTAGCTCCTGAACTTCAGCGAAACCTAACTTGTAAATATACTTGGTCTGACCCGAGCACATTTGAAGGAAAGAAAAATTCACTTGGATCAGTCTCGAATACTTTCAGTGATAAATTCACAGCACAAACAATTTGTTTAACTTTGATAAATCATTTTTGAAATCAAAGGATAATAATAAGACCAACCCACACTGAAACGCAGACGGTTTTTACCTTACTATAACCCAAAACGTTTTTGAAATCAATATATTTTCTGATATTATAGTAATGTCTATCAAATCACAAATAAATATTAATCTAGCAGAACGCTTGCATCTCACGCTCTACATAAATAGTATACAATCAAAATCGCGGGCTCTTATTGGAGTATGGATTCCAACTATGGCAAGGTATGGGACCACCTTCTGACAATGTATCTCTGGAGATGAATACATTGGGGTTCAACAAGAACGTCTTGCAACCCGGCTCACACATGACTGATCCCTCAATTCTCTTGAGAGTACCGAATATATCATTACCACGGTTGGGGGCCAGCCAACCGAATCGATAGCATGCATATAAAAATAAAAAGGGACAATCGAAGGCATTTGTTTTGTCCAGATCAGGTATTGATATGCCATTTTAATGGGTGTGACCCACATAGCCATGCCGCCTACCCGATTTTGTGCCATTTCCCGGTTGATGAGGCAGAGGTTACACTTATCCTTTAGAACAGTATATCTCCATTCACTTTGAATGCCACATTGTCAGATCCTCCAAAAATCACTAATCGATTTCCACAAAAATACTCCAGTTGTTAAGCTAAAGAAGTTTCCCTTCTATGCCATCAACTTGGTATGTTTGAAGAAATCAACGTACGCGATCCCTTTGAGAATACTCTATCTAATATTCGTCCATACAAGTCATCTAGGAACAGGATGAACCGAAGGCACCCTCCTACTGCATCCTAGGAATCACCCTATAGATCAGTAGCGAGTAGTCCTTGTAAATCCGCAAATTTTAACCACGATAGAGCCACAATATATTTCTGGTCATGAGTCAGAGATTTAAGTAGTTCTTCTGTTTTATAAATATCTATGGTCTTCAATTTACTCCGTCTTTATCTCCTGCAAGTTAGCCGCGTTCGCACAGTTGATTTGAAGTGGTTTTCGGTCTAGTTCCCATCCCGGTCTCTTCGAAACAACACATTAAAAGATTCAATAGAATAATTCATTTAATAGTCGGTGGTTTAACTAACAAATCATAACAATGTTGTTAAGTACATTGGCAGCTTAGGTCATTTATGTAAACATATTTCATTTAAAAACTATTCCATCGATTTTTATTATCGATTTCCTAAATTCTATATAGACACAACTCTGTCGGTTCATTACTTTGAAAGTATTAATCCATATCTTCTTGGAATAACGAATTCACCGAACGTCACTTTTATTTCTTTTGTCAAGGAACATTACCCTCTTTTATAAAACATCCTGTATTACCCTTTATATCTTGGTACATCGTTTGTATTTTCAGAACCCTTCCATACTTCTTATTTTTGAAATTATCACCATAGTTTATAACCCTCCTTCCATTTCCTCTATCATTGGAAATACTATTATATTTCTATTTGAACAAACGGCACGGTTTAATTTCCAAAATCCTTCCATTATTTCAATTAAAACATTTCACTTAATTCGACTCTTAGGTGAACGCTATTTTTAAAATCATCATCTTGGTTAAAACCCCTTTTATTAACTTTGTTTATATAATTTGAATTAACTTCAGATCCTTACCATACTAAGCCAATCCATAACATTTATCCCATTTAAAAAGAATTCCAATTGTAAGGCACTTGATCTAATTATTATTGAATAAAAGCGATTATCTTTACGATTAACTAAAAGAATAGATAATTCATTTTAAAAGGTTATTTAAATAAATGATTAATTTTATTAATCATAATTAACTCGATATCGCCTTCTGATCCATTACAACTAATACTATTTCTCGGTAATAGTGAAGCCGTTCAAGTTGGGGAATTCTAATTACCTCTCAGACCTTGACCGACGACGCTCTTATCTTAAGATAATAGAAGTTTGCCACACAAACATCTGTTATTCCATTTACCATTGTTTTTAAAAAGCATTCCCTTTTATTTGAAAACCCACTTTACCAATTAATTCTTTTTCCTTCACCAAGTAAACTTTCGAATCTTATTTACCATTCGAATCCAATATGAATTTTATAAACCATATCATATATTTGTAATTGCCTTACAATCTCTCCACTTATGCTATTAACCAATATTCCTTTGCCCAAATCCATTTAATCTTCCTATTATAATCACCTCCCTTTCTACTAAATAATTTTTGTCGCAATGCCCGCATTTAGCTTATAAATCACTTTTACAAACTTCGTTTGTAAACTCGGATTATAATCCTTCTATAAAACACCTATTAGGTTTTTATCAAACCATATCGCCACTTAATCACTTCTTAATTTAAGTCTAATTAAAAGTCATCGCTTTAATTATGTTCAAAGCTTGTTTTCAATATTAACTTAGCTCGAGAGTCTTTTATAAACTTATGTTTATAAAATTCTAGAATTTACAACAAGATCCTTTTATAAAACTCGTACTAGACCTTAATCAAATCTTATCGCCACCTGGTCACTTTTTAATTTGAATTTCAATTAAAAGTATTCTCTTTAATTATTATTTATTTAAGTAATTATTTACTTTAATATTAACTACATTAAAAATAGTTAACTTTGATATTAACTACAAAATAGAATAATTATCGTTTTAAAAGCTTATTAAATAATAAATAACTTTATTAACACCAAACAGTTTGATAATTGCTTAAAAATATAGTTAATCGAAGATTAACTAACTGTTAACACCATTCATTAAATTTAACGATATTCAGGAAATTCTTCATTTGATTTATTTAAATCAAATTGTCAATTATCACTTAAAACGGTTGATTTTTGTCAACCGTACATATCAGTTAACTGTCAACTGATTTCCCATTTCCCATTTCCCTCTTAAATTAATTGAATTAATTAATTAATTTAAACCATCACTTAATTGTTTATAAAACAAGTATCCCATTATTTCTAACTTGTTTGTTAGTTTCAGATTTTCCATTCAGAACATGACATAAGAACATGTCACATAAAACGTTTAATGTCCTTTTTGAAAAAAACATGATTTAACTATAAATATATTTATAAGATTCCCATTTTAATTGACTTGTATAAAATAATTTTAAATCTTCAAATTAGTTGTATAAATAAATATTACGTTAATTCGCTAGACAGCAGAACAACAACTTAAACAGTAAATCTTGTGCCGTCACTGCCAACCACTTAATCGACATTGTCGATTGATTTAAAAACACAACAACGGTTAACATCCATTCAACCATCACTATCTAAATAGGGTTTAATGTCAATTGGGGGTTCAATCAGTTCATGGATAAACAACATAAAGATAAACAATGTACAAAATATTTTGAGGAATCCTGTCGGATCCCTCCAACCTGTTCTTTCCTGCACCACGGGTTATTATAACATTTCATGATAGTAGATAATTTTAAATAAATAAATTAATGACGATAATATAATTAACAGCAACCATTAAATCAACCGTTAGCAACCAAGGCGTCCAATCAACCAATTTGTATTTTTATATGGATTTATCACATCATAGCAGCCCAGAAAAGTGTGAGAATTAACTCACCATTTTATATGGTTGACGGTTGTAGCATTGTTTGTTCCATTTGATTTTAAACCAGCATTTAAAATGAACTAAAAATCCAACTGTGTCCAATCGAATCCCAGTTAGCACCATCATCTAGATCTCGTCTCTGCAATCCCAACAGATCTAGTTTTGTCCATTTTTGATGTCGTATGAAAAAATTACGACCGTCTAAAGTTTATATAATTTAAACGATAATTAAAATAAATTTAATTATTAATTAACTATATTAATTACCTTTTTTTAATTACTCGTCCATGTCAGCGCTTCACTTAACCCTTCACGCTGTTTCTCCATCCGTTCGTTCTCTCCCCCGATATCCTCCTTTTTCCAGTAACTTGATAACCGCCTTTCAACAGTTCGAATTTCAACGATGGCCCGTCGCCGTCAACGGACACCACTATAGACTCAACCCTCGACGCTGCCAGAACCACCGTTGTCCCTTCCTTTATCGCCCAGTCCGCCCAACCACGTTGGTGCTCCGATCACCAGAAAACTGACCTCGCCCAAATTCCGTTAAATGACCAAACTCACCCTCGACACACCGCCTGACACCCCGATACCGCCGCCAGATGATCGACCTCACTTCCCACTATGACCGTCCTTCAGACTTCCACCTTCCTCGACCAATGACAACGCCAGAAACCACAAAAAAAACAACGCTACATCGCAAAACCAACCCAAAATGATGGTCCCCGTTCAACTCAACGTCACGGCTTCCACCGACCACCGGAGAACCCCAAGCCAGTGCCAAACGAAAGCCTGATCTCCCTACTTCAATCTCCCCCAGGTCTGAGCTCCAGAAATCACTCCAGTCGCCCTCAAAGTTGCAAAGAATGAAACTGATTTTCTTCTGTTTTTGTCACTTTCCGGCCACCACAAGTATCGATAGGTTCCCAATTTTTTACAGAAGCTAGATATGGACCAAATTTACAACATTCCTTCAGATCGGCTAGGCAAATTCCTGACGGATTTGGAGAAATAAATTATTTTGTAACAGAGGGATTTTTTTGCAAAATTCTGAAAAGTGGAAAAATGTTTGGACGAAAGTTCTGAATTTTGGCTGAGAAATAGGGGTATATAAAGATGGAAAATTATTATTTTAACTTGATGTGGCGAACGACAACGACCGACGATTTTTATTTCATGTCTATCACAATTCTGAATGTCGTTTATTGATTACCGTGCTCACATACAGACTCCGTTCGAGCCGTAAATGGACGACATGCTGCAATTTGACGTTATGTAACGACCCGGAAAATCTAAACCAATTTAAAAATTTTTAAATTGGCTAAAATAGTGGTTTTTAAATATTTAAAATAAATATTTTAAATAATAGCGATGAAAAGTGAGTTTGAATCGACGTTTGAAAACGAATATAATTAATTCTAATTATAAACAAGGCCTGAAATGGCATTGCAGTTTCAAAAATTGAATTCAAACTTTGTCGGACTGTACCAAGTGCAAAACAAAACGGATTTGAGTGAAACCAAAAATATTTAAATCTGTTAGTGAATACCTTTCTAACGAATCTGAAAAATTGAAGTTTCATAGCGGAAAGCAAAAGTTTTGGCCAAATGAATTTTCAGAAAGGTCGCTATGGAATTTATATAGCCCGTGAAATTGGTCATTTTGCAAACGACATCGGAATTCGACGAAACCAGTTTTGTTGGATCCGGGATGTAAAGTTATTGCTAGGTTTCAAATTTCATAAATTTTGAGGCTAGTATGTGAGCGTGGCAAATGAAAACGTGTTTTGGTCAATTACAGTTAAATTGGATCGACCAGAATTGGGCCTTTTTGCAAACGGTCTCAGAATTCAACGAAATTAGTTTTGTTGGGACCGTATCGTCAAAACATAGCTAGATTTATTTTTCTGGAATTTTTCGAATCAGTTTGTGGCCCTGGCAAATTGAAATGTACGTTCAAATCGAATATTGAATGTTATATATTTTAAATTGAATGGAAACTGACTGAAACAGTCGAATGGGCCTACGAAACATATCCCATTGTGTTCGTAATGTGGGTAAAACATTGGGGATGACAGTCGTTGGGTTTAGATTGGTGGTCGTGTCAGAAAATCCCTTTAAACCCCACCAGCCAATCATAATTTTTTTTTAAAAAAGGAAAAATCCCTTTTCTCTCTCCCCGATACGAACGGCGGTTCCTCTTCAAAGCTTTCCCCTTCGTTTTCTCCTTCCACACTCAATAAAAACCCATGCCCCAATTGAGGTTTTTGTAGATCGTCAGACGAGCTTCAAATCCATATATAGTTTGATTTTTTTTCGTTGTGTATATCGCCAGAACCGACCTCGTGAAGCTCCGTCGTTCGAAGGCCGATCGCTCCGCCCAGGAGCCTCCGAGTTCGACGCCGTCAGCACCTCAGGCACGCCTCTCGAGGTTGGTCAACGCTGCGTGGTCCGATCGTGGTAATACTTCACGGTTTGGTCAAGAATTGAAGACCAAGTTTTGAACATCAAAACGAGGTATACGGCTTTATTATTTTCAACTGTTTAACACCTTTAAACCATTGCAAAGTTTGAAAAATCATATCTTTTTGCTGTGTTGACGAAATTCAGTGAAATAAGAGACAGTGGACTCGTGTGGACGTCTTCTACCTTCTAGAAGAGACCGCATATTTTTCTGAGCCTTCTGCTATTTTTGGTGGACTGGAACCCAATGTGAGATTTCTAATTTATAAACGCTATGGAAAACGACGATGTATAAATTATATAGTCGATGTATGAGTTATATAAGCATTGTACACCTCTTGTATAAGCGTTGTATAAGTTGTACGTTCGAAGTATAAGTTATATATGCGTTGTAAAAATTATATATGTGTTGAAATAGAAGTGAATTGCTATATATATATATATATATATATATATATATATATATATAAGCCCCTCGTCCACAAACCATGGACGATATTTATTGGTTGTGATTGGTGTGAAAATTGATTGATAGCGAATGGTTGATTGGGATTGTTTGTGGTTGATATTGATTGATTGTGATTGAAAAATACCCATTTGTGGTTGAGAAATATTTGGTTGAAACCACATAGGATTAGTTTGTGGGAATGAAATAAATATATACATGCCGCTTGTGTGCGAACTAGATGCATGATTCCCCAATGTCAAAAACCGCGAGGTTTTAAGGTAGAGCGACGAGCCGTACTAGGGACGGTCCCGATTTTAACTACCCTGCCGTTATGCTGCCGAAATTTTGAATAATATTCATGTGTTTGAATTATTTTCATGTGTTGAGTCGATATCCATTCGTGGGATTGAAATTCATGTGTCGAATGGTGTTCGTGTTTTAAATATAAAAATCACCTTTTTATCATCTATATGAACTATATAAAATAGTCAAGTTTTGAAATAAATTGTTTTATAATAAAAATCCCATTTTTATTACCTATATTAACTATATAAAATAATAGTTTTTTGAAACAAATTGTTTTAGAATAAAAATCACATTTTTATTATATACATGAGTTGTCAAATATTGTGAAGTGTTGAAATAGAAGACAGTTTGATAAAAATATCATTTTTATCAAATGTATGAAAAGAATATAGCTTTGAAATTGACGAATCGATATATATATAAATAGAATTGAAATATATCGAATAACGACGCTGCATTTCGTATTTTGAAATCGTGATTTCAAATGATTAGTATGGGAGATTCGACCATCGGATTTTCCTGAAATCGCAACCGTTGGGTTCGCTTTGGAAAAATCTTTCCAACGGCACCAACTTTGTAAAAATCCAACGGTTGGATTGTCAGGAATGTTTAATTCAATTCTGGAGAAAAACAGCGCCATAATTGATTATATTTATATATATATATATAATTATATTTAATCGAATAACGACGCTGCAGTTCATATTTTGAAATCGAAACTTCAAACGATGATACCGGGAGATCCGACCGTCGGATTTTCCCGAAATTGGAACCGTTGGATTCGTTTTGAAAAGATCTTTCTAATGATGTAAAATTTGTGAAGATCCAACGGTTAGATTTTCAGATATGTGTAAATCAAATCTGAAGAAAAACAAAGCCACGGCCGCGTTACGGCCCGAAGCGTCATTTTGAATAAATAAGCTATTTTAAAATAAATAAAAATAGCGATAAATCGTTATAAAATATCATAAACGATATGGAAAGGAAATAAACTGAATTTGCTCGATTTATGTGGTATTTGATGGTTGAATGTGTTTGGTGTGAAAATTACATTAAAGAACAAAATTGGTGTTGTCGAATGATTTAACCATTGAAATAAATTGATTTGTAATTCTAAATATACGTGAATTATTTGAAAAGGCCGAGTTAATTCTCATTTCAAATAATTGACCGACGATTGAAAGTCGAAGATGAAGATGGTGGTCGAAGACCAGAGATCTTCACCTCGTTTGGGTGGTAACCGAGGTCCTGATTAGGAGGCATCCCGAAATATGGATAATGAGTGGTGATCGTCCAGACGTACGTGGTAATCGATGGGTTTGCGAGGTATACAGTGCCTCCGGTTTCGTTCAGACCCAGAACAGACTTGTAAATGGACTGTATGTCTGACATTGGATTTTATTCTGTGTTGATTGATCTCTATTAAATATACATCTTTTTGGCGGCGGAGAATTTATTCTTTTGCTTAACGCCCTTCTCTGAAACGCACGAGCTCAGAGGTTGTATATCGATGGGCATCAGTCGCATGGCATGAATTGCTAGTGTGGCATGCCTAAGTGGCAAATGATCAGGGCTTCTGTTGAAAAGCAAAGTCTTGTGGTGATGATCAAAGCACCGCCTGTGTGGCGTAGCTTTGTGTATAACGTGAAATCGCGAGCCTCACACCCGGTATGAACTAGAAACGGGAGGAAGGACCTCAGGGAGGACATGCATTTCTTTCTAGCCAGAAGTGGCGTCAGTGGTTTTACACGCCCTGACGAGTTTGACTTATGTGGTTGTTGCTGTTGCGAGGCGCCTCGGTTAGATCGGACGATCCGGGTCCGATGGAGTCATTCGTTGGCTCATTTACGCCCCATAGGGCGGGGAAACGCATTGTTCAGGCATTTTAATCCACATCGGTGGACCGGCCCTGACGATCCAAAGGCTTGACTGAGTACTTGCCTGTGGCTCGGGCTAGAGAGTCACAAAGTCGGTAAGGACTATCTTTTGCCTTGGTTCATGACGGAAATCCAATTTCCAAATACGTGACTGTGCGGTTTTGATTGTATACCTATATATGGCGACATAGTGGTATGGGGCATTAATGCCGTCTATGATTGATAGTTATGATTTGAAATTGTTTTTAAAACCTATAAACACTAGCAATAATATCAAATGCTTTTGTTTTATTCGTATCAAGCATATTTTGGCCGTTATAAGGTAAAAACTCTATCCTCCGGTTTGCGTTGCATTGTGTGATGGGAACTGAGTCTTATAATGGCTTCATTTTTATAAAAAGCATTGCGATATTTAAAAGAAAGATTTGTTTTTAAAGCACTGGCAATCCAATGGAGTAAACCCGTTCCACGAAAGTGGCGTGGTCCTGTGATTAGCCATATTATGAATGTGTTGAGTAGATTTCTCATACCAGTCCCATGACTGACTCGTAGTTTGTTTCACTTTCAAACTCGGGTGCCCCTTTTTCTACACGGGCAGCCTTATATTCAGGTTTAGCTGGCTTTCTCTGGATAGCTGGAGCTGAAGATGGATTCTATCATTTATCTCTTTTTATGTTGTTCATCTCCTATTGTACATTATGTTTGTTTTTCCGCTGTAGACATATATGTATAGTTGAACTGTAATTGTACTAAGTAAGATCCTGTATACTGTGTAACTCTGATGATTACTTTTATCCAGTATATTCTATTGTTCATTATCTGGTGTATTTATTTAATTCTGTTCTGCTTTTATCTGTTTCTGTGTTATATTCCAAAGATTACCCTTGTCTCCGTCTGTACGGGAAATGGGTCGTCACACATTACGGTCATAATGAAACTTGTTTCGTCGAATTCCGAGTCCGTTTGCTCAAACGGCGCTCGTTCACGCCCAAATGGTCATTTTATTTTACATTTTCTTTTACCACGCTCACAGAATAACTCCGATTGACGTGCAACTTGAAACCTAGCAATAATTAGCTATTATGGTCTCAATAAAATTTATTTCGTCGAAAACGGAGGTCGTTTGAATAAAGTCCCTTTTTAAAGGGTCCAATTTACATTAAAATAAACCAAATTTAAAATACCTCAATATAATAATATTAAAATATTGTAATTGGCCATACACGACTAGAATTTTATTTAGATTCAAAATAAAATATTCCGGGTTGAAATTTAAGCCAATTCGATATTAAAATTATTTAAAAACCCCTTATTTTATAAAATAAATCGATATAATTTATAAAGGAATTCCATAGAGGCTATTTTAAAATTTGATTTGGATATAAAAAAATCTACACTATGAAAACTCAAATTTTCTCTTCCATTAGAAAAATATTATCCAGTAGATTCGGACATTTCTTGTTTCGAGAAAATCCAACTTATATTGAATCCTGTACAGCCATTTGAAGTTCAAAACGCAATATTACGAACTGCCGTGCCGCTGCAGCTCGGTTTATAATTAAATTATAAATTAAACGTTATAACGCCGTTAAATAAACGAAATCATTATTATAATTCAATATAAACAAATATTTAACCATTTTAAATTGTCTGCTCATATTATATTGCAACTCAACATTTTCCAAATATTTTGAAATTAAATTATATTGAAAATATTAAAGCATATTCAAAATAATATGGTTAAATTCAATAATTTAAATTCAAAAGAATATTTTAAATAATAAATTAATTCAAATAATTGGCCGAAAAATACGGGATGTTAAACAACTACTTTACATTCACCACTTCCGGCGTAGATAACGTAGTTAAAGAAATCCAAAAACTTCTCAGGCGGTTAAGGGCACTTGGACTAAGCTGCAGACCTTGATCTCATCAAACGGCTTCTGTTTGCATTTTCATGATGCAAAGAATCATCATCCACAAATCAGATATCATTTTTTTTGCAAACTAAAACTATTACTGAAGAGTGTTTTCCTTCATTATAGATAGTAGTAGACTATGCATGTAAACCCAAAGGAAAAAAGGAAACAACACAAATACAACAAATTTATTTCGCAGTACACACTTAGCCAAAGAAGAAAATTGGTAAACAACTTCATACACAAAATATCAATGATCGAAGAAAGCAAAATTGATCAAATCCAAAATAAATAGCAAAATTGAGCCTTCGACTGGTACGTGCTTTCAATAATATGAAAATCAGATAATATAATTGATTGAAGTTTCAAGTTTTAACTATTACCTGGAACAAAATTATAGATCTAATGAATCCGAGCGAGTTAGGTTTTGTGAGGTGGATTAATGCAAATCCAAAGTAATATGGAGAAGAAATAGATTACGAGATGAAACTGGGTTACGGAGAAAAATAAGGAGAGAAGTAAAGGGTTACGGAGAAGAAAAAGGAAGAAAAGTCGGTCTGGAGAAGAAATAGGTTATGAGGATAAAATGATCGAAGAAGGCGCACTTTATTTTGTCTTCAGAGTAATTGATTTTGGACAACTGACAGTAAGCAAACCTCCCTAATGGTCGGTTTGATAAAATATAATGCATCAAGTAAGCCCATACCGTTTAAATACAAAAGCCCAAAATAATTACAAAGTAGCACGGATGCATGCACAACTCTGCACGTGCACACCTGAATCACGTGCCTCCAGTGCCAAACCCTAGTGACATAGCGTCCCTTTCTCCAAGCTTACCTTCACAATGTTACCCTTGAGTTGGCGTTGACCCTGGATTGTTATTGGTGAGGGTCGTAAGTGTTTTTAGACAAGTGTTTGATGAAATGCTCCTATGGTCATTGTTTGCCAATGAATTATTCATTAAAATTTCTTTGGCTCTAATAGCACTTATTTGTATCTCCATCCCTTCTTGAATCGCTCTGACGTAAACGTGAATTGCACTCGGTGATCTCACTCAAATCACGTGGATCTAGGTTCTCACTCAGATCATTGTTATCGGTTTCGAGATATTCTACTATAATACAAACAAATTCGTCCGAGGTTGATGCTCTGCAACGTGCCAGATTTGAACATAAGGAATTTGCGATTTGATTTATGGTTTTATTGTTAAAGGAAATTTATGCTAAACAAGAGTCAGGTATGTGTATATTTTGAATTCATTTACAACATTGACAAATTTGCAATGCTTATATTTTGATTTTGAATAATAATCGACAAAACATAACTAAGCCTAATTTGCAATGGTTGTATTTTGATTCTGTATAAAAATCAACAAAACATCACTAAGCCTAAACAAAACCGTTTCTAGTTTTCTAAGATCTAAAAGACTAGGATGACCTTGTGAATTTAATTAACTACAACTACTAAATTTATTTATTTGTTTGTTTGTTTTAAGATTACCAAGTCGGACCTTTAGTTTAAGTTTAAAGTTGATAGAATATATCTCAGTAACGACTATGTAAATTTTAATCCATCTTTTTGTATGGTTTAACGTGAAAATTTGGTCCAAGCCTTTCTGTGTACCTTTCCTAATGAATTATTTTCTATAAATCTATTTCGTTATTTTATTGCCAACTATAGCACTATTATTATTTACACCATAAATATGTGCATCAAGTAATTACATTCTCCATGGAAATAACTGGTGTGTTAATTCTTCTTCTCTTCTAAAATTCGAGTAGAAGGTTTGAATAATCATGTACACTCATCTTAACGACATTTTCATGCAATTTTACTAGGGGAAAAAATTACTACATAGCTTGCATTGTTGTAACGGCCGGGAATTTCGCTCGATCCGAATCGATCGTTAAACCGACTAAGACCGTTCGAAACCCCTGATCGTTTGAGAACAAGACAAAATAGAACGCAAACAGAAGAACATTTCATTGTTATTACAACAATTCCATCAGAATACAAGAATATACAGAGTATAAATGAATATTATACATTCGATAAATATCAGAGATTACAATAAATTACATAGCATCGAAAAAATATACAAAACACAACTAGAAGTGATACACGGATACAGAGCTTTCCGAGCATCGTTCCAGCTGTAAATCAGGACCCTGTGAATATAAATCTGCAAAACCAAAACTACAAGCTGCCCGTGTGGAAAATAGGGGCACCCAGAGTTTAGGTTAAAACAATAAACTCCAGGTCAATCATATGACTGGTGTGAGAACTAAAACAGTTATTTATCTTTATTTTTAAAGTTAGGTAAATCAAGGGACCACGCCGTATAACATGGAACGGGTTTCCTCCCAAGAATACCAGTGCATAAAACAAACAGCGCAATGCTAAATAAAGAAAAATGAAGCTGTTATAAGACCCAGGTACCATCACACAATGCAACGCAAGCCGGAGTATAGGGTTTTTACCTTATAACAGCCAAAGCATGCTTGATACGTTTAAAAACAAATCATTTGATACTATTATAAGTGTATAGTGTTAAAACAATTCAAATCATAAATATCAGTCATAGGCGGCATAGCTACCATCTACTATGTCGCCATACTAGGCTCTACAAATAAAACCGAAACACACGTATTGGAAATTGGATTCCATCATGAGTCGAGGCAAGGAGCAAGCTCCTCTCCGCGTTCGAGACACTCTAGCAAATTTCCTAGGACCCCACTCTGATCCTTGGATCTTCAGGGCTGGTCCTCACCTAACTTTGGGGGATTAATTATTCCTGAGCACACGTTTCCCGGTCCTTACAGACCTATATCCGAGGCGCCTCGTATCCAACAACCACACAAGTGAAAAGTATATAAATGTCAGGGCTGGTAGGTCACTGACACCACCCTAGCTAGAAAGAAATGTCGTGCTCTCCCTGTAGTCACTATCCCGTTTTTGACTCATACCGAGGTGTGAGACTCGCGAGTTCACGTTATACACAAAACTATGCCACACAGGTCGTGCTTTGATCATCAACCACAAGACTTTGCTTTTCAACAGAAGCCTTGATCAATTGCCACTTACGCGTGCCACACTAGCAATTCACTCCATGCGACTGATGTCCATCGATATACAACCTCTGAACTCGTACGTCTCAGAGAAGGGCGTTAAGCAAGAGAATAAATTCTCCGCCGACAAACAGATGTATATTTAATAGAGATCAATCAACACAGAATAAAATCCAATGTCAGACACACAATCCATTTACAAGTTCGTTTTGGGTCTGAACGAAACCGGAGGCACTTTCCTCGCATATCCATCCATCTCCAAGTACGTCTGGATGATCACCAACTGTTTCCCTCATCCTGGGTGTACAGCCCAATCAAGATCATCAGTAATCACCAAAAACGATGTGAAGACTTCCGGTCTTCGACCACCGTCTTCATCTTCGACATCTCGTCGAATCGGTTATTCAGAATGGGTATAAACCCGGCCTTTCTGAATAACCCACGTATATGATAAACAAAGGTTACACAAACACAACGAACGCCTTATTCCAATTCAGAATATTCTTTTATTCACGAAATCACATTCTTAGGGAAAGGTTTCCATTAATTTTATCAAAGATAAATTCTTCTAAATTTATTCTTTAATCTTCCTTTGGATATCATTACAAACTAGTCGGGATTAGCGAACCACACCGAAGTAATTATTTATTCTATTTCCCAATCCCAACCTATTCATCCCATGGAGCAAAACTGGTAATACTCCATACCTAACACCACGGTGTTATCGGTAAAATTAATTACCATTTCACGTTCAAATCTAATTACAGATTTAACTATCGCTTTGGAGCAAAACTGGTGATACTCCACTCTCGATCACTTTTCAGATTTGATAATTTAAATTATCAATTCACATTTTAATCTAATAAAAGATTCATTAAAACTCCACTTAGTTTTAATCTTTTCAAAAATCAACATCCTGCCTTTAACTGGGTTAAAGAACCAATGTCATCTAAAACACGATTCACGATAAACCCAAATCATATTTGATATTAAATACAAGGCTCTGAATAGAAAATATATCGGCTTATATTCAATATCAAATTCTGAAACCAACATATATCGTATTGGAAATAACGATATAAAATATATCTTTCAAATTCCCTTAACAATATCTGTATAGTCACGAAATCCAACATCAAAATATTCCGAAGATAATTTCGATTCAACTCCAGTCCAATTCACGTATTGGGAGTATTGATTATTCTTAAAATCACTTTCTAATTAAATTTATTTATTTCAAAAATAAATTGATTTTAATTCTAGTTCAAAACTATTTCATTTCGATACAAATCTATTTTTAACCTTTCAAATGTGGAATTTTTCAGTCCAATTTTTCCCAAATCATTTCTTATGATTTTACACGAATTATAGATATTTTTAATAATTTTATCAAGGCCCGTACAGTCGATTTCCATCAACGGCCATCGAACTGCACTTACAGTGACCTTTTTCAAATTTGATTTGGACATAATTCCAAATCCAACCATTAGATTTCAAATTTCTAATATTTATTGAAAAGCTCTTTTCGATACGAACCCAACGGTTCTGGTTTTAGGAGAATCCGACGGTCGAATCTCCCGCAACGTCAATTCGAAGTCAATGGTCGAAATTCGCGAACTACCGCGGCGCGGCGCGTTCTATTCAGGCCATTATATATACATTATATATACAATATATATATATATATATATATATATATATATATATATTATATTTCGCTGATTTCCTTTTAAAACGTATTTTATAAATCGTTTTAAATTCGTTTTCAAAAACAATTTCAACTTCATCTTCAATTTCAAATCGATTTGATTTCAATTCAATTCGAATTCATTTCAATTTTATTTAATTCAAATTCAAATTCGTTTCAATTCAATTTGAATTTACCTTTTATTTAATTCAATTCGAATTCATTTCAAATTGATTTCAATTCAATTTCAGTTCGCTTTAAATTTCATTCAAAACGATTTTAATTCGTTTTTAATTCAATTTCAATTTAATTCAATTTGAATTCATTTCTATTCACTTCGAATTCAAATTCACCTTCTATTCAATTTGAATTCAAATTCACTTTCTATTCAATTTGAATTCAAATTCAAATTGATTCAATAAAATTTCAATTTGAATTTTAATCTAATTTAATTTGAATTTCATTTCAAAATATTATATTTTGAAATCACTTTTCAATATTCATTATAAAACGAATAAAATCGATATAAATATCGTTCGCGTCAAAATAACGCATCTCTTATCCACACAGCTTTATATTTTTCAAAAACTTCTTTATTCTATTCAACAAATGAATATATATTTCTTTCAACACACGAATAATCTCAACACATGAGTACTGTCAACACATCTCTATTTTTGTTATGTAAAATATTTTATAAATTTATGGTATCTATCGTTTGATTTTCAATTAGACTCCACCGTGAAGTAGTTCTAATTTTAAATATGATAAAGATGTAAATTTTATTATTAAAATATTTTACTCAACACATAAATAGTTTCGACACATGAATTTTCTTTTATAATATTCATTATTTTCCCGATTGGAATGAGGCCCAATCAATTACCATATAACGTTAATTATATGGATTCCATACAACACATGTATATAATAGCAATGATAAACAATCAACCATCATCCAAAGTGCACCACACAACTGCATAAGCATCAAATATAAAGAATTAACGCTTACACAGCCTGTCGACCAATCGATCGACATACAATAAAATAATTGGGATTAGTGTACGCCAAATATCATCCCAACACCTGTGTGGGGTTTCAAATCAACAAACAAATATTTTTATTTGTGCAGTTGGGCGATGTGTAAAATTTATCATCCCAATCAATATCAGTCAAATCGGTGTATATAAACAAATCGGCCGATTTGTTTATAAATATTTATTTATTCACATTCACGTTAAAAATTATATTTTTAACGATAATTAATTTATTTCAACACATGAATATATTTCATTATCTATTTCACATCAACTTCACAAACAAATTTCACAACACATCAAACAAGCATACAAGCCATCCATGGTCTGTGGATGATGGGTGTCGGGTGCTGTTAAGCACCGTCTGCATCATAGTATATATATATAACTAGAAAAAGAAATTTAGAGTGAGAAGTTCTCACGGATATCTATCCCAACTCCACGACACTTTATAGAAATCTTTGTCGTTCTCGCCTTTTGTCACTTTCGTTGCCCGTATTCTCTACATATGTAAAAATCGAATTTTTACTTCGCTATTCAATATATAAAAATCGAAATTTTACTTTGCTATTCAATATATAAAAATTATATTTTTACTTCGCTATTCAATATATAAAAATCATATTTTTACTTCGCTATTCAATATATAAAAATCATATTTTTACTTCGCTATTCAATATATAAAAATCATATTTTTACTTCGCTATTCAGTATATAAAAAATCATATTTTTACTTCGCTATTCAATATATAAAAATCATATTTTTAAACTTCACCTATGATAAAAATCATATTTTTATATAATTCCACTTTATAAAAATTATATTTTTATAACTCTAGTATATGAATAAAAATCCCATCTTTCACGAATTAAAGATCAAATCTTTACTTTGTTAAAAATCCAATCTCTTCTTTGTTAAATAAAAATCAAACTTTTCATAATAAAAATATCAAATCTCCTTAATGAAAAATCTAACTTTCTATACTTAGTTTCCTAACAATGCGCTCACACTAAATAAAACTGATTTAAAACTATATTTTTAACTTAAAATAAAATCAGAAATAAAACTAAAATAAAATGAAATAAAAAGAGGGAGAACTCACCTTTCACTGTACGAAGAAGGAGGAGAGGGGCTTGGGTGGTGGCGGCTTGTTGAGGGGGGAGGAGGCGCAGGGGAAAGAAGGGGGGCGACTGGGTTCGACTGGAGGGATGGGGTGCGGCTAGGGTTTCAGGGCGGCGGTGGAAGTGGCAGGCGGGGGGGGGGGGGGGTCGCGGTTATCGAAGTGGAAAGGGGGAAGATGGAGAGGGAGGAGGAAGAGAGGGTGGAGTGGCAGGTGGTGGCGCCCCACCTGGGTCGGCGGCGTCCGACTAGGGGGCGGCGGATCACGATCCCCCCTTCTCTCTCCTTTCTCTTTTTTTTATAAATCGATTTGAAGAAAATAAACGGGGGGGGGGGGGCAGATAGGTAATAGGGAGAGGAAAGAGAAAAGTTTTTTTTCTAATATTTTAATTTCAAAAAGTTGACTTTTACATACGACCTCTAAACGAGGCCCACCGCCTGTCGTCCCTAGCGTTTTACCCCTATTCCGAACGCAATGGGATATGTATCGTAGGCTGATTCGATCGTTTCGATCAGTTTTCATCAAAATCCACATATAACTCTATATATTGCATTTGAACGCGCATTTCAATTTACTAGGGTCACATATTAACTAGAAAAATTTCAGAAAAATATTTTCTAGCTTCGTATTGACGGTACGGTCCTGACAAAACTAGTTTCGTCGAATTCCGAGACCGTTTGGAAAATGGCCATTTTCCAGTCGATTAAAATCAACTAAAACGGGTCAAACGCGTTTTCCTTTGCCACGCTCACATATTGATTTGAAAATTATGAAATTTGGAATCTAGCAATAACTTGACATCACGGACCCAACAAATGTGGTTTCGTCGAAATCCGAGGTCGTTTGCAAAATTCCCATTTTTAAGGGCCTGAATTCCATAGCGACTATTCAGAATTTTCAACTGGACATATCTTTTGATTCCCGCTATGAAATTTCAATTTTTTGGGTTCGTTGGAAAGATATTCCCAATTAGATCCTATTATTTTCGGTTTCACTAAAATCCGGATTGTTTTGCACCCGGTACATTCAATTGAAGTTTGAAATCGAATTATCGAACTACCACGCCATTTTCAATTCTATTTATAATTATAAATAATTATTATATTCTAACAACGACGTATATAAATATATACGTTCGAATTCTATTCAAAATAAATTTCTCGTCGATATTATTTAAAATAATTCATTTTAAATGTTCAAAATTCACTAAAATTGCCAAAATAAAAATTTTAAACTGGCCCAGATTTTTGGGTTGTTACAATCTCCCCCACTTAAAACTTTTCGTCCCCGAAAAGGAACAAAGTCGAAAGTGGTTTGATTAATCAACTCTACGTTCGATCTGGCTTCCATTTTCCAACTTTTCAGTTTCTGAGAATTTTCAAATTTTCAAAAATTTGGCTAACACCCTAAATTTTCGAAAAATTTCGCCATAACCTCCCCTGCACCGGGAACCACGGGAAAATCCCGAAATTGCCATATAGGCCTTCTGATCCCAAAAAGAAAAAGGAAAGGCCAAGCGGCTAGCCAATCGGCTCATAAAATCATCATCACCCAAACAAAACAGTAAATTATAGTAAACTTGTACCTATTTGTCGAGCAAACAAATTTTATTCTCTGCTCTAGCCTCCTTGCTATGACCTGTTCAATGTAAATACAGGTATATGCAAGAAAATGCTACCAATTTTCAATACAATTCAATATTTGGTTCGATTAGGCTAAATGGTTCAAAATTATCAAACAAATAAACAAACAACACAAACATCAATCAATTAGTGGATTAACGTTTCAAATTCATAATTTGACATATATACAGAAAATCTTGTTTTTGATGCCAAATCACAACAATAAATCTATCTATATAAGTTTTGGTTCTCACACCAGTCTAATGGAAATATATAGATATCACACCTTCGTCACTCGAAAATAAATGCTGATGATGTTTCGAACCACCATCAGAACATCTCCGGGCTACTAGAGTGCAATTCTATATCTATCCAGTATATTAAAACTTCGACTATACGTTCATGACGCGTATACGCGAAATCTATATATACTCGATTGTCCAAATTCAAAATAAATAAATATTCAGAAACGTATAAAACGATTTAAATTTTAAAACAAAATTGTTTTCATTTGAAAAATATACTCTTCACACTCGTTCTAGGATACTACTGATCCTATCTCTAACGAGTTATTCTAATTGGATATTACTAATCCAATATCTGATGAATTCTTTCGTATGGTTCTAATGTGTCTTGTTCTCGAGCTCTGTAAACCAAAGCTCTGATACCAACTGTAACGGTCGGGAATTTCGCTCGATCCGAATCGATCGTTAAACCGACTAAGACCGTTTGAAACCCCTGATCGTTTGAGAACATGACAAAATAGAACGCAAACAGAAGAACATTTCATTGTTATTACAACAATTCCATCAGAATACAAGAATATACAGAGTATAAATGAATATTATAAATTCGATAAATATCAGAGATTACAATAAATTACACAACAGCGGAAAAATATACAAAACACAACTAGAAGTGATACACGGATACAGAGCTTTCCGAGCATCGTTCCAGTTGTAAATCAGGACCCTGTGAATATAAATCTGCAAAACCAAAACTACAAGCTGCCCGTATGGAAAATAGGGGCACCCAGAGTTTAGGTTAAAACAATAAACTCCAGGTCAGTCATGTGACTGGTGTGAGAACTAAAACAGTTATTTATCTTTATTTTTAAAGTTAGGCAAATCAAGGGACCACGCCGTATAACACGGAACAGGTTTCCTCCCAAGAATACCAGTGCATAAAACAAACAGCGCAATGCTAAATAAAGAAAAATGAAGCTGTTATAAGACCCAGGTCCCATCACACAATGCAACGCAAGCCGGAGGATAGGGTTTTTACCTTATAACAGCCAAAGCATGCTTGATACATTTAAAAACAAATCATTTGATACAATTATAAGTGTATAGTGTCAAAACAATTCAAATCAAAAATATCAATCATAGGCGGCATAGCTACCATCTACTATGTCGCCATACCAGGCTCTACAAATAAAATCGAAACACACGTATTGGAAATTGGATTCCATCATGAGTCGAGGCAAGGGGCAAGCTCCTCTCCGCGTTCGAGACACTCTAGCAAATGTCCTAGGACCCCACTCTGATCCTTGGATCTTCAGGACCGGTCCTCACCTAACTTTGGAGGATTAATTATTCCTGAACACACGTTTCCCGGTCCTTACAGACCTATATCCGAGGCGCAAGTATCCAACAACCACACAGGTGAAAAGTATATAAATGTCAGGGCTGGTTGGTCACTGACACCACCCCTAGCTAGAAAGAAACGTCGTGCTCTCCCTGTAGTCACTATCCCGTTTTTGACTCATACCGAGGTGTGAGGCTCGCGAATTCACGTTATACACAAAGCTATGCCACACAGGCCGTGCTTTGATCATCAACCACAAGACTTTGCTTTTCAATAGAAGCCTTGATCAATTGCCACTTACGCGTGCCACACTAGCAATTCACTCCATGCGACTGATGTCCATCGATATACAACCTCTGAGCTCGTACGTCTCAGAGAAGGGCGTTAAGCAAGAGAATAAATTCTCCGCCGCCAAACAGATGTATATTTAATAGAGATCAATCAACACAAAATAAAATCCAATGTCAGACACACAATCCATTTACAAGTTCGTTCTGGGTCTGAACGAAACCGGAGGCACTTTCCTCGCATATCCATCCATCTCCAAGTACGTATGGACGATCACCAACTGTTTCCCTCATCCTAGGTGTACAGCCCAATCAAGATCATCAGTAATCACCCAAAACGATGTGAAGACTTCCGGTCTTCGACCACCGTCTTCATCTTCGACATCTCGTCGAATCGGTTATTCAGAATGGGTATAAACCCGGCCTTTCTGAATAACCCACGTATATGATAAACAAAGGTTACACAAACACAACGAACGCCTCATTCCAATTCAGAATATTCTTTTATTCACGAAATCACATTCTTAGGGAAAGGTTCCCATTAATTTTATCAAAGATAAATTCTTCTAAATTTATTCTTTAATCTACCTTTGGATATCATTTCAAACTAGTCGGGATTAGCGAACCACACCGAAGTAATTATTTATTCTATTTCCCAATCCCAACCTATTCATCCCATGGAGCAAAACTGGTAATACTCCATACCTAACACCACGGTGTTATCGGTAAAATTAATTACCATTTCACGTTCAAATCTAATTACAGATTTAACTATCGCTTTGGAGCAAAACTGGTGATACTCCACTCTCGATCACTCTTCAGATTTGATAATTTAAATTATCAATTCACATTTTAATCTAATAAAAGATTCATTAAAACTCCACTTAGTTTTAATCTTTTCAAAAATCAACATCCTACCTTTAACTGGGTTAAAGAACCAATGTCATCTAAAACACGATTCACGATAAACCCAAATCATATTTGATATTAAATACAAGGCTCTGAATAGAAAATATATCGGCTTATATTCAATATCAAATTCTGAAACCAACATATATCGTATTGGAAATAACGATATAAAATATATCTTTCAAATTCCCATAACAATATCTGTATAGTCACGAAATCCAACATCGAAATATTCCGAAGATAATTTCGATTCAACTCCAGTCCAATTCACGTATTGGGAGTATTGATAATTTTTAAAATCACTTTCTAATTAAATTTATTTATTTCAAAAATAAATTGATTTTAATTATAGTTCAAAACTAGTTCATTTCGATACAAATCTATTTTTAACCTTTCAAATGTGGAATTTTTCAGCCCAATTTTTCCAAATCATTTCTTATGATTTTACACGAATTATAGATATTTTTAATAATTTTATCAAGGCCCGTACAGTCGATTTCCATCAACGGCCATCGAACTGCACTTACAACAACCTTTTTCAAATTTGATTTGGACATAATTCCAAATCCAACCGTTAGATTTCAAATTTCTAATATTAATTGGAAAGCTCTTTTCGATACGAACCCAACGGTTCTGGTTTTAGGAGAATCCGACGGTCGGATCTCCCGCAACGTCAATTCGAAGTCAATGGTCGAAATTCGCGAACTGCCATGGCGCGGCGCGTTCTATTCAGGCCATTATATATATAATATATATATTATATATTTCGTCGATTTCCTTTTAAAACGTATTTTATAAATCGTTTTAAATTCGTTTTCAAAAACAATTTCAACTTCATCTTCAATTTCAAATCGATTTGATTTCAATTCAATTCGAATTCATTTCAATTTTATTTAATTCAAATTCAAATTCGTTTCAATTCAATTCAACTTGAATTTACCTTTTATTTAATCCAATTCGAATTCATTTCAAATTGATTTCAATTCAATTTCAGTTCGTTTTAAATTTCATTCAAAATGATTTTAATTCGTTTTTAATTCAATTTGAATTCAGTTCTATTCACTTCGAATTCAAATTCACCTTCTATTCAATTTGAATTCAAATTCACTTTCTATTCAATTTGAATTCAAATTCACTTTCTATTCAATTTGAATTCAAATTCAAATTGATTCAATAAAATTTCAATTTCAATTTTAATCTAATTTAATTTGAATTTCATTTCAAAATATTATATTTTGAAATCACTTTTCAATATTCATTATAAAACGAATAAAATCGATATAAATATCGTTCGCGTCAAAATAATGCATCTCTTATCCACACAGCTTTATATTTTTCAAAAACTTCTTTATTCTATTCAACAAATGAATATATATTTCTTTCAACATACGACTAATCTCAACACATGAGTATTGTCAACACATCTCTATTTTTGTTATGTAAAATATTTTATAAAATTATGGTATATATCGTTTGATTTTCAATTAGACTCCACCGTGAAGTAGTTCTAATTTTAAATGTGATAAAGATGTAAATTTTATTATTAAAATATTTTACTCAACACATAAATAGTTTCAACACATGAATTTTCTTTTATAATATTCATTATTTTCCCGATTGGAATGAGGCCCAATCAATTACCATATAATGTTACTTATATGGATTTCATACACCACATGTATATAATAGCAATGATAAACAATCAACCGTCATCCAAAGTGCACCACACAACTGCATAAGCATCAAATATAAATAATTAACGCTTACACAGCCTGTCGACCAATCGATCGACATACAATAAAATAATTGGGATTAGTGTACGCCAAATATCATCCCAACACCCGTGTGGGGTTTCAAATCAACAAACACAGATTTTTATTTGTGCAGTTGGGCGATGTGTAAAATTTATCATCCCAATCAATATCAGTCAAATCGGTGTATATAAACAAGTCGGCCGATTTGTTTATAAATATTTATTTATTCACATTCACGTTAAAAATTATATTTTTAACGATAATTAATTTATTTCAACACATGAATATATTTCATTATCTATTTCACATCAACTTCACAAATAAATTTCACAACACATCAAACAAGCATACAAGCCATCCATGGTCTGTGGATGACGGGTGTCGGGTGCTGCTAAGCACCGTCTGCATCCTAGTATATATATATAATTAGAAAAAGAAATTTAGAGTGAGAAGTTCTCACCGATAGCTATCCCAACTCCACGACACTTCATTTATAGAAATCTTCGTCGTTCTCGCCTTTTGTCACTTTCGTTGCCCGTATTCTCTACATATGTAAAAATCGAATTTTTACTTCGCTATTCAATATATAAAAATCGAATTTTTACTTCGCTATTCAATATATAAAAATTATATTTTTACTTCGCTATTCAATATATAAAAATCATATTTTTACTTTGCTATTCAATATATAAAAATCATATTTTTACTTCGCTATTCAATATATAAAAATCATATTTTTACTTCGCTACTCAATATATAAAAATCATATTTTTACTTCGCTATTCAATATAAAAAAATCATATTTTTAAACTTCACCTATGATAAAAATCATATTTTTAAACTTCACCTATGATAAAAATCATATTTTTAAACTTCCCCTATGATAAAAATCATATTTTTAAACTTCACCTATGATAAAAATCATATTTTTATATAATTCCACTTTATAAAAATTATATTTTTATAACTCTAGTATATGAATAAAAATCCCATCTTTCACGAATTAAAGATCAAACCTTTACTTTGTTAAAAATCCAATCTCTTCTTTGTTAAATAAAAATCAAACTTTTCATAATAAAAATATCAAATCTCCTTAATGAAAAATCTAACTTTCTATACTTAGTTTCCTAACAATGCGCTCACACTAAATAAAACTGATTTAAAACTATATTTTTAACTTAAAATAAAATCAGAAATAAAACTAAAATAAAATGAAATAAAAAGAGGGAGAACTCACCTTTCTCTGTACGAAGAAGGAGGAGAGGGGCTTGGGTGGTGGCGGCTTGCTGAAGGGGGAGGAGGCGGAGGCGTAGGGGAAAGAAGGGGGGGGGGGCAACGGGGTTCGACTGGAGGGAGGGGGTGCGGCTAGGGTTTTAGGGCGGCGGTGGAAGTGGTAGGCCGGGGGGGGGGGTGGGGGGCGTCGCGGTTGTCGAAGTGGAAAGGGGGAAGATGGAGAGGGAGGAGGAGCAGGTGCGGGGAGGAGGAAGAGAGGGTGGAGCGGCAGGTGGTGGCGCCCCACCTGGGGCGGCGGCGTCCGACTAGGGGGGCGGCGGATCGCGATCCCCCCTTCACTCTCCTTTCTCTTTTTTTTTATAAATCGATCTGAAGAAAATAAACCGGGGGGGGGGGGGGCAGAGAGGTAATAGGGAGAGGAAAGAGAAAAGTTTTTTTTCCTCATATTTTAATTTCAAAAAGTTGACTTTTACATACGACCTCTAAACGACGCCCACCGCCTGTCGTCCCTAGCGTTTTACCCCTATTCCGAACACAATGGGATATGTATCGTAGGCTGATTCGATCGTTTCGATCAGTTTTCGTCAAAATCCACATATAACTCTATATATTGCATTTGAACGCGCATTTCAATTTACTGGGGTCACATATTAACTAGAAAAATTTCAGAAAAATACTTTCTAGCTTCGTATTGACGGTACGGTCCTAACAAAACTAGTTTCGTCGAATTCCAAGACCGTTTGGAAAATGGCCATTTTCCAGTCGATTAAAATCAACTAAAACGGGTCAAACGCGTTTTCCTTTGCCACGCTCACATATTGATTTGAAAAATTATGAAATTTGGAATCTAGCAATAACTTGACATCGCGGACCCAACAAAAGTGGTTTCGTCGAAATCCGAGGTCGTTTGCAAAATTCCCATTTTTAAGGGCCTGAATTCCATAGCGACTATTCAGAATTTTCAACTGGACATATCTTTTGATTCCCGCTATGAAATTTCAATTTTCCGGGTTCGTTGGAAAGATATTCCCAATTAGATCCTATTATTTTCGGTTTCACTAAAATCCGGATTGTTTTGCACCCGGTACATTCAATTGAAGTTTGAAATCGAATTATCGAACTACCGCGCCATTTTCAATTCTATTTATAATTATAAATAATTATTATATTCTAACGACAACGTATATAAATATATATGTTCGAATTCTATTCAAAATAAATTTCTCGTCGATATTATTTAAAATAATTCATTTTAAATGTTCAAAATTCACTAAAATTGCCAAAATAAAAATTTTAAACTGGCCCAGATTTTCGGGTTGTTACAATTGTTCTATAAGAATGACTTTCATATGCTTGAGTTTCCTTGCCAAGCCCAATCACCCTGTACTGGTTTCACATTAATCTACGATGAGAGTATAAACTAGAAACACTTCTATGCCAACCAGTTTTGAATACTAACGGAAACATGACAGAACAAATAGGCTTAGTGTCTTAGTGATGGTAGGCTCTGTTAGCAAAGTGGCTGTAACAAACTACACTACGCCATAGATGGCCTATGGCAACCCAGAGAAGTGACGCAGTAGGTGCCAAAATTTGTTGCTATAGGTCTGTGGCAACACTTTTTTGGGGTTGCCTTTTGCCGCGTTGCCTTAGAGTCAAATGCAACACCTTTTCGACCCTATGGTAACATCAGTACAGATGTTGCCACAGGTACCACTACAATAAAATATACCCTTTCACAACAGTCAAAAACAGTTGTAATATGTCTTGTACATCTAGCAATTATAATAAAGTCAACCTTTTTTTAAAACTGTTTCTAACAGTTGTTAAAATTTGTTTTACAACTGCTAAAAGTAATTACACCTCAACTGCTATTAATCAAAGATTTCATAATATTATAATAAATATTATTATAATACAGTATTTTATTCAAATAAATATTTTATTTCAACATTTCAAATGGTACAAATTTTCTGACTCCACTATTGTACATTCACTCGTATATTACACAATCATTCATATGTCACTCAATTCACTTATATGCTTAACAATTTTTCTATTAAGTAACAATCTTTTTATTTCCTTCCTTATCAATTTTTCTATAAGTAACAAGCCAAACTCCTACATTTCCATCACACTGACCCTTTTCCCTTTGCAGTAATGCAGATCCTTGCTAATCTAATGGTTCCTCATTGGTAGCCTTGTTTCTTCTTTCTGTAGCTCTCATTTCTGAAGCTTCCACACAAACATATGGAGACAATAAAACCATGCTGCAAACCTACATTATACAAGTAAGGCTACCTCATAGTTCGAAAATTATCAAGCCCAGACAACTCCGAAGTTACTACAAATCATTCTTGCTACAAAATGGTAATGGCATGCGCAAAACATAAGGGAACATCACAATCAAATGAACAATGAAAAAAAAGTTTTAATTACGAAAATGAAGTTCTTTGATAGCATTGTAACATCTCAATTAAGAAGAGTATATCTTTAATTCAAATACATCTCTGCTCAATAACTACAATTAAATGCACTAAACAGTATGAACAAATTAGGATACATACAAGGTGCAGTTTCCTATTTCTAAAAAAAAAAGAGTGACAATATGAACAACATGTCAGGGCTGCATGAACTAGACGACCAAGTATTTACTTTTGTAAAGAGTTTCTAACTTTAGTCAATAATAAGATTGAAATATTGGACTGTCATGTAAAAAAAACATGCCATAAAAGCAAATCAAATCCAGACCGCTGGTCAGAGGTCAAAACGTTACCATCAGAACACTCATAGTAATTGTTTTACAAATTAGTTACAGTATTATGCTTATCACCTTTGTTTATTTTTCCTGCACCAGACAGACTCTAGTAAACTCAGATTTGTCACTCATATTTAACTGAATCAGTTTAAGTATCGGGTAATATCTGCTTAGATATGTCAATGTTATCGACAAACTGTTAACATTACCATACAAGTTCTCGACAAACTGTTAAACACTCAGATTAAGTTTCAAATCATACCCAATTAAGACGAATAACCCACTCATGGAAGTTATGTTTATATCACCTTCAGGTAAGTGTTTTCCATGACCCATCTTTCATGTTAGAGTCGCACCCGATTTGATTTCAGCATTTGAAAAGTTCCACTGCGACCAAAAACAAACTAACTAAAGTGTTGTGTGTTGTCTATATTTTACTTCAACCGAGGCTTCTAAGCACATGTACATACCGGAACATGTACATATGCATGTGAAAACAAGCATGATAGCACTATTATTTAGAAGTAAATTCACTTATTAGTTGTTACTCGTAACAAACACATGGAAGCAATTAACCAAAATTTAAGAGTAACTTAAATGATACACTATTTTCTGTTATTACAAGAAAAATAATTATAAATAATATCACATAACAAACACTGTAAACCTTATGTTTTACTTCATATAGAAGTCAACTACATTAAGCATCACGGTAATCCTACAAGATAAACCTGACAAATAATGCTAACACATGCTGTGAAACTGCATTTCAATTATTAAGACGAGTTTGCTAAATAGCAAAAACGAAAATAAAAATAAACTAGCCTAGTTGCAGGATGTTTTGTACCTCCTCATAAGGGTAGCCGAGACTCAACAACAATGTTAGACTACAGAGCAAGACCTAAAATCAAAAGTAAATTGTTATGAGATTAATTAATAAACCTGACTTAAAACTGTTCACTCTCTTGTCTAGCTGTACATGTACTACATTCATACTTAGATCGTGTTAGCATGTGAAGGTCATAACTGAAACACGGATTTACTAAAGTAAGCTACTTGACTGCTCCATTTGTTTGCTACGCCAAATACCAAAATATACCAGTCTCATATAGTTATGAATATGAATATGTCAAAGTCATTTTCTTTTTGTCTATCTATATAATAGCTTAGCAAATATAATCTGTGAGTTAGCCTAACAATAAATGGGGCCAAAAAGTGTTTCATAAACGACTTTGACATATTCATAACTAGAACAACTAGTCTCTTAAATTGATTCATGGATATCTTTCAGAATTGCACACCACACACTGTTTGAAGTCTGCAAAATTATATGTTTTTTAAATATATTTATTCTGTTTATGCATTAGGGTGCAGGGCCTAGCATTATAACATAATGCAGGGATAGAAGCTGTGAATCTAGAAAGGAAATTCCACCAAGTGAGTTTATTTTTTTCTGAAATTAAATATGTTGCATTTTCCAGAAAAAACAACACAGGTAAATTCTTCCGTAAATTACACTACTAAATCCAATAACAAACTAAGCACCACTAATTCTTTACTGTTATAGAATAGAACCCTAAAGTTCAGGGGCGAAAGTAACTCTATATACTGGTAAGGGAGAATACATAGTCCGAACAAGAATATAACACTGATAATATTTTCTCTTTTGATAATCCTAATTTGATAGTAAGCTGTAGATTGGCAGATATTTACCAATAGGAGCGGTTTCGCCAAAATAATAGCTGAAACCCTATGGCTATCAAATAACACAGTAAAATCCCAAACCGTAGAAGATGAGATCGATTTTCAAAATCATACCCTTTAGTCGAACAACCAACGTTTCCTAAAATCCGGCTTGTGAGAATCAGAAATTTCCAGTAGTAAGATGACGTAAGTGGATATAATTTCGCCAAAACTCCAATTACTCTAATGGCTTGATCCTTCTAGAATCTAACAAAGCGACGTCTTTCTAATCCGATGTAAAATAAGGGGAAAATTTTGAGGAGTGTAAAATAAGGGGAAAATTTTGGGGATTTATCGTGGCTTATTGGCGTTTAAAGGATAACCACTAACCTTTTACTACGAATAGTGAAGTATAAATCACAAGTAATGTCAAAAGGAAACCATTTTTGATTCTCCAAAAAACCCTAGAATTAGCAATTTGAGGGGGGGGAGGGAACAAAAATGTTAGCGGGAATGGAAATGTTAGCGGGAACAGATGAAATGTAGCAAACACAGATTAGATAGTGGATGGACGCTTCATATTTTATTTTAACTAAAGGCGCGGATCGCTGGGTTGTAATTTTTTTTTAATTTTTTTAGGTAGAATATATTTATAGCTACCACAACGCAGTGCTACTATCTATGCTAACACATTGAAGCGTGCGTTGCAATAGACAAAAAATAGCATAGCAATGGCAACATTGTAGCTAGCAACACCATGGGTTTTCATTGTGATAGGCCATCTATGGCGTAGTGCTAGTTTCCAATTTTAAACCTACAAAGCCCAGATATATCTATTTATTTATTGTTATTTGATAAGCATATAAGAATTAAAGGAATTGGTGTACGATTAATCGTATGCATAGTTCAAGGAGTCATACAATATCCAATAGAGATAAGAATATTTTTCCAGATAAGGAAAACTAAACATTGGAAAAACCTTTTGACAAGGATGAAATAATTCATGAACACAAGTAGCCTACTTGCACTACAAGAAAACAGACTATTTCTGACGGCTAAAAACCATCGATAGTCGTCAGAAACTGTTGAAAATAGCCGCCACTTTTAGAGGCGTCAGGGGACAGAGTTTTCGATGGCTATCGACACAGCCCGTCATTTGTATTTCCGACGACTTTAAGCGGTTATTATCGGTTTCCAACGGGTACCAACAACCGATGCAAGTCGTCGGAAATCGTTACATTCACAACGCCTATAAACCGTTGTAAGTCGTCGGAAACCATTACATATTCAAGTGTTAATAAGCCGTCGATAGCCATCGAAAAACCTGCAATTTTTTTGTATTTCAGCTGCTATTTAGCCTTTCAACTACAATTCTCACACGAGACACTATCTCGGCAACAATATATAACCCGACATATCATATATCTAGCAAATATCAAAATAAAACCAGTTCTAACTCAATAAAACACAAAAATAACATAAATTTCACCACAAACTCAAATCACTAATTACACAATACATAAATTTGTGCATACCACATAGTATACCATCATAATAACAATAAATACATCAAGTCTAACACAACAAGTCACGTCAAGTCTACCACAACAAGTCTACCATTAGAATATGTAAAAAATATGGACCAACGGTCTAGTCAAACATAAGTCATATACGTAAACTGCCCCCAAAAAAACCTACCATGCACTCCATCATTGATTATCCTCTACAGAGCCAGGTAACGATGGAAAACGGTCATACTGCTATGCGAACTCAGCCAAACGCTGGTCTAGAAGCTGAGTCATCTCAATGGTTTAGCGGCAATTCTGGTCCTCAAGTTGTGCCATCCTAGACCACAACTTCTTAATCTCTGCCAAGTCTATATCAGCTCTAGTCTGCCTATTCCGTCTCTGACTGCTGGTCTGTAACAATTATTTAAATTTAAACATGCACAATTATATTAATTAGCTATAACTCCAAAATGTTATTTTATTTCTAAACTAAAAAATAAATTAAGGAAACAATTGTTTACCACTTGATTTCTGAACCCATAACGCCTGTTCCGTGTCGTTGGATCCATCACTGACCGGAATATAATGTCCTCTTCATCAATCGTGAGCTGCTCTTGTCTAGTCTTAGATAGACGCTTTAGGCACTGCTCCATTAACTTGGTAAGAACAAATAAGAATATAGATAAAATTAATATCATGATATCTTATTTTATTATAATTTTAACAAATACTACAAATATTATTACATAAAATGAAATCTTACATGGCATTGCCTAGATTTGTCATCATGTCACGTATACGAGATGGTCCCATATGGATTGACATGTTCGATGGCATGCGTACGAGTGAATACATCCGTATACGAGACTGGACTCTGCTCCTCAGCCTCCTGAATTTGATTATTATATTGAATTATTACACATTCAAAATTATTTAGCATATTAATTTTTTATAAGTCGCATTTATAAAATTTATCAACTCCTGCTGATACCGCTGAAAGGACTTAGATCCTCCTCGATGCGTGACTAGATTTGCATCCTATTTGTAGAGTTTCTTTCTGCCTCTGCATGTATATTCAAAATTTGATACATTACTTATCAATCAAATATTTTTGATATTTAAAAAAATTTGTACACTTACCTTCATCTCATCAGTATTCCAATACTTGAGAAATCCTTCACACATGGTTACTCCCATCCAACTAAGTTTTTTCATGTTTTTCATTAATATAGATATGTCATCCTTATAATTCTTTCTCATTTTTTGCATCCAATAGGTTCGAGCTAGCTGTAAGTCATGCGTCTTTATATCAACCTCGGCTTGTATTTCACGTTAAATAAACATTAGCAGTCAAATATGTACAGTATATTAGCGATTTAAAAAATTAAAATGAAAGAATATATAGAAGAATATACTTACAAGGACGTCCTGCCAATTGCACTCTATAATGTGAGGTGGGATGGTATCCCACTTCGACCAACATGCTGACATCTTAGCCCTGTAAGCTACTCTCGACACATCTAGAATAAATTTTGAAGGTTGTAGGTCAAAAGCCTGTGTTAAATATGATATACATAAGTGTATAGCTTGTAAAAAAAATAACATGCTAAATAAAGATTGTTTTTTACCACATTGTCGTAGGCATGACGGGCCGCTGTGAGTGCTGCGATGGACCGGAACAATCGCCTGAAGAAGTACCTCTCGATGACATACATGTCACATACAAATCATTTTAAAAGATAACTGTAACATGATATTGAAATTTATTTTACTGTTAACTGACATAAACGTTATAAGTTGCTAAATAAATGCCATAAACAGAATGAAATTGTTTATACCTGTATTAGATTGGGTCTCATACTCCAAGGAGAAAATATTACATTGCGGTTTTAAGATAAATAAATTGAAGAAACTGCATATTACATGATGAATGTAAATAATGATCATAATATCAAGAATTTTACAGAGTTACATGAATTGCAAAATATACGTCGTATACTCCATTATTACATTACAACTAAAAAGATAATACTCATCATTTACGTACATCATCGTCTTCTGATTTAAAGTCGGTCTCAGATTTTACGATATCTTCCTCCATACTCTCGACTTCTACCAAAACATTTGGTTCATCAATCAGAGGTCCAAAATATGTATGATCGTCTTCAATTATTATTTCATTGTTCTGTTCAAGATCTGCCTGATAGGCTTCTTCGTCCGAAATATTCTTCCCATCAAACGTAAATCTGGCCTTTGTTTTAAAAACTCCTGACTAATCTACTTTATCTTTTTTTAGAGATGGATAAGGATCGTAATAAACTTGAAATGCTTGTTTGGCTAGTACAAAAGGATCATACTTGTGATAGTGCGATGTATGCTTTCTTTTAATCAGATTATAATCTTTGTGCACATCAATCCCAGAACCTAGAACACTGCTAAACCAATTGCATTTAAATAGAAACACCTCCTTCGCGAGTCGTGAGAAATATGCCAGTTGCAAAATTTGTGTTAAAACGACATAAAAATCATTTATGTGATTATCTGGATCGTCATAGCCTTTAACTAATACACATGTATTATTCGTTAAATTCTCAACACCGTCTCCTTTTGTGTTAAAGTTATATCCATTAACAAAGTATACTGGATATGTCTTGACCGCTCTTTTTAGTCCCACCGCAAGAAGTTTCAACCCTTCAGTAACAACACAATTTCTGGGTTCGTAAACGTAATTCATAAACCAACCAGAAAATTCTTTATTGAGATCTCCGTTTGGATGTTCACGTTCATAAACACTGTATATCTAAATAAAATATCGCATTAGATTATACACACACAAGCACTATAGAAATGAATAAAACACTAATTGATACTTTTTATTACCTAATAGATGGTGCAACTTTAGCACAATTTAGAAGAATATAAGTGTGTGCTACATGAAGATCTTTATCATCTAGCCATATGTCTACACATTTCCCCAAAGGTCGACCATGTTGTCTAAAAATAGATAACATTGTTTGAGACGATTCTTGTTCGTCGCCTTCGCCATTACGAGGAATACTTTCAAATGATATATTCGCATGATCATTGAAATAATGAGAGAAAAAGAACGAAGCTTCTTCTTTGATGTAAGATTTACATATTGAACCTTCAACTTATACTTTTTGTCACAATTTTTTTTCCAGATAATTCAGATATCTATGCAAAATTAATTTACATTATTTCATATTTTAATTGCAACTAAATTAATAGCTAACATGTTTATATATATACCTCTCAAATGGATACATCCATTCATATTGGATGGGACCTCAAAGTCGTGCTTTAGTTGGGAGGTGAACAGGTAAATGCTCCATTACATTAAAAAATTCTGGGGGAAATATTTTCTTTAATTTGTAGAGCAATATAGGAATATTTACTTCAAGTTTACGTAAACGTTGCACTTTTAAAGTAGTCGAACAAAGCTCTTTGTAAAACATACTAAGCTCCGTTACTACCTTCCGACCTTTTGCCATCAGTAGTTCTTTGAACATAACGAGAAATAAATGCTCCATCAAAATGTGACTGTCGTGACTTTTCATTCCGCTCAATTTACCATTTTGAAAGTCAACACATCTATGAAGGTTCGACGAAATCCCATCAGGAAATCTTAACCATTAAACCCATTTTAACATAACTTTAACTTGATTATTATCTAATTCATAACATGCTTTGGGTTTTCTACTATCATTTGGTATCATATGAAGCTCGGGGCGTTTGCATAATTATCCTATATCGCGCCTTAATTCCAAATCATCTTTAGTCATTACTTTGACATTCAAAATTTTGTTGAAGATATTATCAAACGCATTTTTCTCATTTTTCATCACATCAATATTGACAAAGCAGAAGAAGTTTCCAATACGGCAATTCCAAAAAAATAGACTGTTTGCAGCAATTGTGAACAGTCGATTTGCCTTCAATTTCCATTTGAACTCCAGTTTTATATATCTTTGGATAATAATCTTTGACCAGTTCATATAATTTGATTATTTGCACCAATTGTGAACAACCGATTTCCCGTAAACCTAGCTTCAGTGATGTTGTATTTTGACTTCATGTCAATGTATTCTGTGAATACCGACAGCTGAGTGTCGTCTTTACAACCATCCCAAATAGGTTTTTTAGCAACATCCAGTAAATCATAAAAAAGTTTAGCATAAATACTCGGCTCTTCAGCATTCCATCATCGTCATCAACTACAACCAAAAGTAACATTGATCGTGTTGCATCTTCAACCATATTTTCAATACGGGTCATACTAACATTTTCGTTAGCAGCATTTTCTACCTCAGACTCTACAGAAGTATTTGCTACAACTTCTCCATGACGATCCCGAAAATAATATTCAGGTACAAATCCCTTTTGTTTCCTACATGGTACACAAATGCATGTATGTAGGAAACAAAAAGAAAAGTTAAACCGAAATTTTGTGAATCGTTTGAAATAAAGTAGTATACAAAATGTAGATGCTTAATACATTTGTAGCTTGTCCAATATAAGGATAAATCCAACAAATAATGTACCAGATGAATATAAAATGTCGTTTTTTTAAAATGACTATTTATATAACGATCATGTATAACACTAGTCGGATGGGGCCGAAAATACTTAGGGATATTAGTCAATTAATTGTGCGAATTTTACTAGAAAAATATAGTTTTACTACAACACAAAAATATTTTAATTCAACACATTTGTTCGACGTATCAATCAATTTAAAACTAATTTTCTGTTATTATCGTTTCAATAAACTCAATTAGAATTTAGTGTAATGACCCAGATTTTTCGGTAATTTGAATTTGAATATTTAAACTTGTTTTAAATATTATATTTGAAATATTAACGGATTATTAATATAGAATGCGTTATTAAAACGATGATTTAACGTTTATATTTATATTATAATAAAACAAGCTCATAAGGTCACGGTAGTTCGTAATATTGAGTTTTGAACTTCAATTGAATATACAGAATCCGTTTTAAGTCGGAATTCTGTGAAACAAGAAACGTTTGAATCTATTTGATTATGATTTTCTAATGAAAGAGAAAATTCAAGATTTTATCTTATAGATTGTTAGTTATGGCTAAATCAAATTTTAAAATAGTCGCTATGAAAATCATACATAAATTGTAATGTTTATTTAATTTATATAATAAGGAATTTATATATACTTGGATATCGTTTAATTCGAAAAATTAACGCTGAGTTGCAAATCCATATTGATTAAGTTAGAAGTGATATATTATTGTGTTTGGATATATTCAGCGATAATAATTTATTTCTAGTTTTTTATGGTTTCAGAATTTATTTAATATCTAATTGGTATTATATAGGCCTTAGGAATAGTCGTTTTTCAAACGATCTCCGTTTCCGTCGAAACAAATTTTATTGGAATGCGTATAGCTAATTGTTGCTAGATTTCTAGTTTGAAGCCAATCGGAGTTGTTTTGTCAGTAGATGAAATTTTAAATGCGAACCAATGAATATAAATTGGAATTAAAATAACGCCCTTTGCAAACGGAGTCGGTTTTCAGCAAAATTAATTTCGTTGGGATCGGAACGTCAAGACGTAGCAGTAATTTATTTTTGTTGAGTTTGGAGTTGGTACTTGGCGGTGTGTATATTTAACAGCAACATAAATAACGGTATGATCTATGAATCTGTGCAAACAAAATATTGTTAATAAAACTTAAGACTTAAGTAAATAAAACCAGCCTACCTATGCCTAATATTATTTGGCTTACCTTAAGTTTGTGTTTTGAGCTCTATAGAATTGAAAATACACTGTGATGTTTCATTTTTTTCAAATCAGTCCACCCTATGTTCTAATTTCTTAGCCTGCCCTATGTTGGACAACACACGAACCCGCACATGCTTTCACATACCTAAACTACCTTACTTCCTTTCTGAGGCTTACATGAAAACGACATGCAACATGCATTCTCAAATCACCAGAACCCTATGAATAAATTTTCCTACAGACCTACCCAGGCCCGGCCCTAGGGGTAGTCGAGAGAGACTACCGCCTAGGGCAGCACCACCAGAGGTGGTGGAGGAGGGAAGCAAAATAGTCAATGTCCTTTTAAAATATATTGATATATATACTACCAGAGTTAGTTTATTGAGGGCATAGATGTTCAGTGGTACATTTGCTAAACAATTGTGGGGATGTCGCTAGTTCAATGCTCAGCAGCTACAACAGTTTTTCCACGTGCAATTTTTTGCCTTTGGTGTTCGCCTAGGGCAACCATAACCATCGGACCGGCCCTGGACCTACCCTAATGTATATAGCTCCAGTACGTTTGAAACACGCATAGGAATTTAAACAATGCAAGCCTATCCTAGTCTTAATACTAACCTAAAATGCGTGCTAACCACGATAGTGCCCTAATGTACCATAAACAACCAGCTCCCCACACTTATCTTCCCGATATATATACTCGCGCATAGCCTCCATTTTCGTTTCAGAAGGCAGCTAGCTGACTCGGCTTCACTTCATAATATAAAAGCTTCTCTCCTCTTTAATAAACACGCAGCCGTTGTTAATTTTTAACCAACTCCCCTCTGCCATTGATTTACCATGCAAGCCCAGACCGTTTTAAATTAAAACAAACTCGCCTTTTCTGCTTTAAACCAACGTTCACATGTACTGTCTCATATGTGGTTTCCATGTGGTTAAGGAAGGAGCAGATCGAATTGAAGTTGCGTAGATTCTTGGTTTCGAAAAAAAAAGAAAAAAAAGAGAAGAGGCTAAGGAAGTGAGGTCAGAGGCGCAACACCGACGGAGCTCGGTGGTTGATTGCCAGTGAGGTAGGGAGTATTGAAGTCGGGTGACGGAGCATTCACGTGGAAAATCATGGTGGGAAGAAGAAAGGTGTACATTGTACAGTAACGGTGAGGAGTTCTTCATAGTTCTGTGAAGCCGCAAGCAGCCAGAGCAGTTATCGGAGAAGGAGACCGCGGTGGTGATCAGGAGGGTGATTGGGTGGAGCAGTGATCGGTGGCTAGGCGGTTGCTGGACTGTATGGCGTGAGCACGGTGCGAGATAGAAGAGGTAGAAGATGAACATTAATGTTCTAATATGCCTAATGATGTTTCACGTGCCTTACCCATTTTAATTCATTCGCTTGATCCATTTATAAAAACTTGAGTAAGATTTAATAGATGTATTAACTTGCGTGCCTGCGTATACATATATTTGCCTAGTCGTTTGTTTTAATTTCGCCTGTTTTTGTACCTAATATTGTTTTAATATAACATAAGTAAGGCGAACCTGGAAATATTTATTATGACTGACTGTGTTCGGCCTAAAGAAAAAGGAAACAAAATAATATGTTATGCCTATCTGTGGTAAATAGTACTGTGGCCAAAAGAATTTTTACAAGTGAATAAAATGTCAAACGTGCCAAGTCATTTTAAACCGAGCTTATCATTTGTAGTTTAACATGGCATAGTATATCATGAGTGATAAGTATTAATATTCGATAAATGTTTAAGCAAATATGGCCAACGGTCTGAAATTTGCAATCTGAACTGGAAACAAATTAGTTCGGTCATAGAAAGAAAAACAAATGTTTAGTGTATTTGTTAATTACATAATTGAGAAATAAATTAGTTTAAATTAAATCACATGCGTGATACGTATAATGTTCTCACCTGTTAACAGAATTGGGCCAAACAGGGAGCGTTGGAACCATACTGACGAGCATAACATTTCGGAGCTGGTTTGGACAGAGCTCGACGCAGCTAGAAGTTTAATTAAATTAAACGTTTGTTTAATCTAATTAAAATGAATTGTTTCAACGATGAATGGAAATCAAGATGAGTTAAACTCACTTAGTTATCCCACTTATATTTTATATAAGTTGGGTTTATCATTTGTGTGTTATGTTTGCAAATAGTTGAATGATTTGATGATTCTTTGAATATATGCTAATATTTTATATAACTGATTTAAATTAAACATAATTTAATTTAATTGAAACTCAATCGTTATTTTTAATGATTTTTTCTATCTATTTGTCATTCTATTGCCTGGATATGTACGTAGTCCATTCATTTGGATTATTATTATCAATATTTTGTTTCAAGACCAGCATGATCGTTAACGAGGAGTTCTATGAGTGTTAGAATCGCTTGCTTCATGCAAATATATGATATTCCCTATTTCTTCGTGGCTATTATCGGCGAACGTATTTAGATTAGCATTTTGTTAAAATGTTATCAGCCATCGATTATTCAGTCGATTCAAACTTATTGTTGGAATAAATACCTAAAAAGGTAGAGTCCAATTTTTAGTTTATCCTTAGTATTTTTATTTTAACAGTTTCAGTTTTTCAAATGATAATAGTAGGTTTAAGTGATTTATTTAAATAAATTAGTTTAATAATTTGGGGTTTATTTATTACATCTTACTCTTGCATTTTTTTATTTCAATTAAATATTCACTGATATGATGATATGCTTTGAGCATGTATATACATATATATATTAATATCTTCAATCCATTAATGGTTTAAAGTTGCAAAATAACTAAACATTAAGATTACGTTGGACCTAATTGATGTATAATAAAAAAAAATGTATGTATGTGTCTACAACTGATTCAAATCAATATATTCATAATATACTCTTAGTCTCAAATTAGTTTACATGTAAAATTTAGCTTAATTGAATTTCACTTTATTAATTACTACCATTTTCTCTTAAAATATTATATAACTTTTAACATAAAATCTAATTTAAAATATGTTTTTACAGATAATTTATTTTTCATATTGAGTACTATAACGGTGGGTTTTTCCCACCGTTGTATGGTAATACTAGTATAAACAATAAGTCGATGATTGGTCACAAATGAGAGTACCTATATTCTATGTGAAAACCAAATGAATGATATCCAAAATCTACTTGAGATAGAAACAAAAATTAGCGAACTACAAAGAAAGGTTTGTAAAAAAAAGGCTGCCTATAAAAAAGCTTAGAAGTTTGTAAAAGTAATAATGGGACCCACTTTAATCTGATAAAAGGATAATTATATCAGGCAAAATAATAAATTCCATACATTTGGCAACAAATGACACCAAAATATACGCACATAAATGGGTAGCAAATTAGATAGGACAAGGAAAAGGTCTGAACTCATTGAATAATATATTAAGAGTACTAAATTTTTTTTCAGAAATACACAAATATTTTTAAAGTTCTAATTGAGAATGAAGCAAAAAAATTATCCACAAATTTCCAATGAAATAAAATAGGAAAGACTGATTATTGGTAATTAGGAGAAAAGGCAAATTTCTTGGAATTCTATCGCCTTATGTTCTATGAGTATTTTTTTATTGATGTTTCACGTACTCAATATTTATATTATCAGTTTATCACCATCCTTGTCCTATATTTCTTATGTCAGTTTTATTGAGTGTATATGGTAGACTTATCAGCAAAACAGTCCACTGCCAATTGGATAATTGCCACCGTAAGCTTCAGAGCTTAATGCTCAACCACTCAAGCTAGCATCTAGATCTATTGCCACGTTGGCATCATTGCAAGTTTTCTAAAATTTGTGGAAATGATCTAGCATATTGTGATAATAATTTTTTACCACAAAGCAATTGAGAGGCCCAAAAGTTCTCGAATGGACAACAAAGTAAAAGGGGTCTAAAATTATTTGTTCACTTTTAAATGTATGATAGCTCTTTTCCATTTTTATTTTTATTGCTCTTTTTGTGAATAATTTACATAAAAAGTTTGTTCCCTAAATCTCAACTAAATAACTAAACAAAATTTTAGCTAAAAATAAATCAAAAATAACTTACTGAAATAAGCATTAAGTTAGGCTGCTATTATTCACATCTCGGTTTACACTTCTGGTCACCTTTCAAAATTTAATACAAATGGTTACTTTTTATATTCTTCTGCCCATCATATATTATTCTTTCACTCAGTTATTCACCACAGTACTTTTCCTAAGAAAAACACGTACTTCTCAACAATTTCAAATCCTACACCCTAACAAAAGTAGATATTCTTTTGAGTCTAATAGAAATGAAAGATGAAGATTAAAATGTGCTTAGAATTGCTTGACTTTTATTGTTTTTTGTTATATTATAGAACACATTGTTATGTTTTTTTAATGGTTAAGGGTTTTCCATTGCGTTTTAGGATATTTTTTCCGCTCTGTTGGAAATTTCAAGCTTGGAGGACATTAAATTTGACGATGTTGTAATAGAGAATGATAATGTAAGTTTTGACTTGTAGGGTTTTTATCTGTATAACTTATGTATCTTCCTTTACAAATGGATATACATTAACTTTTTTTGTCATTTGATAGATGAAGTATTTGAATGATGATAAATTGAATGATAAACATGATGATTGTGATAATGTGATGCAAGACGTTCGATCAAATGACTCAAAAGACATTAATGCATAATGTAAGCGACGAAGGAAGCGTTTATGTAGAGGAAGGTGTTGGTGGCCTCTCAATTTTTAGTTTATTAATTTAAATGGTGGCCAGTAGAGGAAATTTAAAATATTTGGGGTGCTTTTAGTTTTGGTGGCCAAAAGTGTAAATCGGGTTATGAATAGTAGCACCCTTAAGTTATACATCACTGAGGAATTGTCATGTGTTATACAATTATGTAGAATGTTAACTCATTAACTTTCATATATTTTCTTCATGTCTCTCGTTCCATGTATTTTAAAGATAATTAATATAGAACTCACACATAAATGTTTTGCTACCAAAAATCTTTGTTTAATTATCACACCATTATACCATATGCTAAGAAATTAGTTCATTTGCAACACTACAAGAAACACTGGAAACTTCAACAAAAGGGGGCGATGGTTTACGTTGGCTAATTTCCGACGGCTTTTCATGGGATGTCGGTCAAAAGCCGTCGGCGGCTGTCGAAAGCTATTAGGAATTATCGAGACAAACCGTCAGCCGAACTCTTTCTTCCCAATTCCTTTCTGCCACTTATTTCTTATAGCATACAGGTTTTAAACCCTATTACCCTCGAATCCATTTTTTTTTAACCTCCAAACACCAATTTCTTCGTGTAGGAACCTCCCAGGCTTCAATTCAGACATTTAGAGCATGTAATTTGAGGTATAATCACTTTTTTTGCATAAAAATTAAGTTTTTACCTAAACCTATATTTGCTTAAATTAGAAAATTAGGGTTATCTGTTGATTGAAATTGGTTTCAATAGCGTTGTTGTGGGTTATAACATCCTATTATGTGCATATTTCACGTGATATAGTGAAATTTAAAGTTTTATGTGCAATGTTTGATTATTTGTTCATATGTCCCCGTAGCGTGGTTTTTGTCATTGTATAATTGTGGTTATTTGTGATATGTGCACCATTGTGTACACGTGGTTCTTGTATTATGCTAGTTGATATAGAAGAAACTGAATGCACGAGCTAGGAATAGTACATTGTGCACGTTTTGACTTATGCACTAAAAAAACATGAGTCTAAATATAACAACCCAAGAAAATTTCGACCTCGAAAATCGACACCAAAACACCATGTCGACCATTCAAGCATCGAAAATACTGGAATGTTAATAGAAAGAAGTTATACGGTGAGATAAGAAATAAAGAAATACTAGAATAGAAGAAATAAGAAAAGGAACCAACACAAAATCAGAGTCTCACATCGCAGCGTAACAAAATATAATATAGAAATAAATGTTTATTGAGAGCATGAAATAAAACTTACAATGATCAGAGTACGTTAACACATTTGAACAGTTATAATAATCTGTACTCATATACAACACACAACGGAATACAATACTAGATATCATACGTCTGAACTTCTCCAACTTGTCTCTGGACTTCACAGCATCCAATAACGTAAACCTGTAAAACTTGGTCTGACCCGAGCATTGCAAACGCCAGGATCAGTCTGGTGAACTAGCGTGAGAAAACTCATTAAGTTTAAAGGTATCATCCAACTTGATTTTAACGTTCAAACCCTTTTGAAAGAAAAGGACAATCGTAAGACCAAATCCACACATAAATATGGATGGTTTTTACCTTACGATAACCCAAAATATTTTTGAAATCAATATTATTCTGATATTATTATAGTGTCTGATACAAGCAAATAAGAATCTAGCGGAACGCTTGCATCTCACGCTCCACATACATAACATACAATCAAAACCGCGGGTCTTATTGGAGAATGGATTTCCTGCAAGGTATGGGACCGCCTTCCGATAATGTACCTCTGAAGATGAATACGTTGGGGTTCAACAAGAACATCTTGCAACCCAGGCTAAACATGACCGGCCTCTCACTTTGCTTGAGAGTACCGAATATATCATCACCAGGTTGGGGGCCAACTAACCGAACTGATAGCATACAAAAATAAAGGAACAACCGAAGGCATTTGAATTTTCCAGATCAGGTAATGATATACCCTTTTAATGGGTGCAACCCACATAGTCATGAAACCTAATCGTTTTGAAGCCATTTCCCGATTGATGAAGCTTAAGGTTATAATTATATTTTGGAACATCTGGCCACCATTCACTTTGAATGCCACATCGTCAGATTTGTTAAATCACTTATTGACGTCCACAAAAATACTCTGGGTGTTAGCGTCACAAAACAGAAGTATGTTTGTGAAAATCAATGTATGTGACTCATAAGAACTACTATGTCAGACATTCGCCCATACAAGTAATCCAAGAACAGGATGAACCGAAGGCACCCTCCTACCACATCCTAGGTATCACCTATAGATAAGTAGCGAGTAGTCCTTGCAGTCCGTAGATTCCAACCACGACAGAATCACAGTTAATCTTTGGGAGATAACCAGAGATTATTAGTAATCCTTCTGCTTATGAAGATCCGCAGTCTTCAATTGCTCCATCTACAATCAACATCTTCCACGTATTTGCTGGTAAGAAATGGTTTTCGAATATAAACTCGATCCCGGTCATTCTGTACCGACACTCGTATTAGGTCAGATTCTAATAGTCGGTGATTTAACTATGAAGACAAACAACCACAAAATAAAATGGATCCACTGGTTCAGTACACAACATCACTTGGCCCTTTAAATTTTCCATTCGTTAATCAAAATCGTTAAATCTCCCAATATTTGGAATATAGCTTTTTACTTCTTATTTCAAAATAAGATTTATATTCAAAACTTTTAATTCGATTAAGGTTTCTATATTTCGATTTCCATTTCATACCCCATCAGTCCTTAACCATAAATCAGTAAGAAAATAATTTCCTAAATATCAACCCTGAAGGCCGAAACCAACTTCAGATCAATACTCAGAAAATCATTTAACTCAACTGATCTTCAGTTAGGTTTCATTTTTTCAATTTTCATTTCTTGGGCTTTTATTTCATTCATAAGCCATTTCCAATAATTCGTCTCAATAATATCTTTCATAAAACTTGGTCAAATCTTGGATTTTAGCAAATCTAATTAAATATAATCTCAATAAGAATACAATGTGAACTTGAATTTAAACTTAACTTATTTGATTCTCAATATCAAATCGTTTAAAACTTCACTTTACTATAAACAGTTCTATATGGTCTCATAAGCCATTATTAATTGATTTTTAAATCCCAAGACTTCCATTTTGATTTAGTATAAAAATAATCAAATTTCAATGTTTAAAATGAAAATGGATTACTTCACCATTATAGATTCCCATTAATTTAACAAACTAATTTCATTATCAATTACAATTAATGCCGTTAACTTGTTCAACTCTAAACATGATTAACTCGTTAATCATTTCCAATTGGTCTTTCATTTGAATTAATTAATGATATAATTAATTTAAATTACCCCGTTTACTTTGATTATTAATAATAAATAAATAATATTCACTTTCAATATAATCCCATTTACTTCTAAAACTTATTAACATAAGAATTTTATTTATAAACCATTTAATAATTACTTAAAAACTTAAATAATAAATAATAACAAATTATTCCCTTTTTATAAACTAACATTCTATTAAATAAATTTCAAAATTCATATTTAGTTATAAATTAAATCTTATACCTTTGTTTTTGTCGATTTACCTGACAGTATATCAATCTTTACAAAACAATTTACTTTTAGGCCATCCACGGCTAATTACCCAACCAATATTGTCCATTGGTTCGTATCAAAATAAATGTTGAATTTTGGTTCAATAATAAACACAAAAATCAATCATTTAATCAGATGATTAAACAGTTCATATAATTGCAATATGAAAATAAACAATAAATTTGAGGAATCTAGTTGGATCCCTCCAACCTGTTTTCCCTGCATTCAAATAGATTAACTTAAATAAAACAAACCATTCAATATGATAATATATTATTTGCTAAAATAAACATGAATAATTAATTCAACTGATAACAGTCACTAATAACAACGATTCAAGAATCCAATTAAAATTTATACGTATATATTATTATAAATGTAACCAACAAGGTACGTTACCTCGTTTGGAAATGCTATACTAAACAACAAACAACTAGGTAAAGGTCAAACCCAACAAGTGATGAATCGTCCATAAAACTGAAGTTTAAAGAAAAGTTAATATAAGTTGAAAGAAAACTGATGTGCTTAAAAAATAAATGCCATCAGAACTAGTTTTTATCATATCATTTTTTATTGAACAAATCAGTCAGATGCACAGACTATTATAGTGCATGGTATACTAATCTTCTTATAGAAACTAAACGACCTCAATGCAAACAGGGACAGTATAGCCATCAACAAATGCAAGAGTAGAAACGTATCATAACTGGTTTACAAAACATCACCTTTAACATCATTTACATAATATCATTATGGCATTTATAGTCCTTGAATTATTAATTTACATAACATGTTTGTTGAATAATAATAATAACTTTGCTCATCTTTTTACAGTATCTCTAAGAATAGCTGTAGTTGAATCACTGATGCCAAGCAAATACTAAACCTGCTTGAGGTAACTTCATGTTAATTTCACTATTTTCATGTCATAGATAATTAGGTATCTCATCTACTGGTTAAAGAATACTGGATTAATTGTAACGACCCGTATTCTACGTATCATAGGATCATAGAATATTTATTTCTTTCGCATACGAAGTCGTATGGTCATGTAACTTTGGGAGACGACTATTGAGGTCATTTCCCATGTTCATGATTTTTGTCGATTTTTAAATGACCATTTTACCCCTAGTTGGCACTGTTTTGGCCATAACTATTGACTGGAAAGGAATTTTGACCTAAAACCACTTCCATTGGCTCCGGATGATGGTTTACAATTCCGTAGAGTGGTCACATTAGCCAAACGGACTCACCGTTTGGGAGATATGGCTGAAACAAGTTTCAGATGATGAAAAACAGCTAATTGGGCTTAACCGGGTGATTAGCAGCTAGGCCCAGATGGGAATTTCGGGTTTAGAGGTATAGGAGGACTGATTACGGTTAGGAAATCACCTTCATTTCAGTTTTGAGCCGCCACAAACCTTCTTGAGACCCTAGTAATGGCTTCCATCCTCTAAAACCACTCCAAAACACATTTTTAGTGAAGATTAAGCCTAAACTACATCAAAACAAGGCCCAATAGCAACAAAGCAAGGTTGGAGCTGCTACTATACATAGGAATTCGACCCAAACAGAGAGTATTTCAGATTGGTGCTTTATTTTGTGGCAAAGGTGAGTGATTTGCATAGTTTTTGCACTAATTACAGTAATTAAGGGTAATTAGTGAAGATTAGCGAATTTATACACTAATAAATTCTGGAAAAATGTTTAGAAATTATTAAATAATATTTTATGCCTCTGGTAGAAATTTGGTTTAATTCGATTAAGTTTTGTTAACCCTATGATTAGATTTGTTTAAACATGCTTAAGGGAAAATAAGGGGTTTGGGCATATTTGATCCATTTTGACATGTAAATTCATTGTTTTGGTGTTTATGGTTAGTTTACTATGTTGTTATGACTGTTTGACATGATTTGTGATTTATTAGTATAGTTAGATTTGTCGAAAACGTCGTCGAATGGCGTAAACAAGTTGCTGGAAAAAAAGTTGCAGAAAGTTGTGCAGGGCTTCGGATCGGATCGGATATGGGCTCGGATCGGATTGGAGATCTGGGTAAGGAACCCGACCCGAACTGGAGTCTGGCACGAAAGAGGCTTGGAAAAAAGGAAGGCCATGTTGGTTAAGCTGGGGATCGGATCGACTTGAGGACGAGAGGCTCGGATCGGAATTCGACATTGGGGAGAACTGGCAAGAAGGAAGGTCACGCTAACTGGGATTGGATCGGACGAAGAAGGAGGGATCGGATCGGAGCACGTGAAGGACGAGGGAGCGGATCGAAGCGGAAGCACGAACTGGAAGAGAGAAGGCACCCGACCCGACCCGGAGGAGGACACCCGACCCGACCCGAAGTGGAATACCCGACCCGAACCAATGTGACGCTGTGGACCCGAACCGAACCGCTACAGGAGAAGACTACGAGCCGACCCGAAGCAGAGGACCGGAACCGATGACTAGAAGGAGAACCCGACACGACCCAGTATTGACCAATAACCCGAGATGCAAAGGTAGTCCAATATGGGAAGTTAGAGCTCAGGATCCAGTTGGGAACCGATGGGTTCACTTTATGATTGGGCTTTGCTGCGGGACGTGTGCCAAGGGGCTATCGATGTCTATGACTTTGGATCACTATGTATAGGAGGTACGTTAACGGATTCAGGGCCACAGTGGCCTAGGTACGACTAAAGGGCTATAGAACAATGAAGTGGGGTCATTTGTAAAGATTTGGTCATGACTCCATGTGGTAAGCTTGGTAGTAGCAGTAGTTGTACAAGTCGAACTCCGTCACTACTTCGATAGGTCTAGTGATTGACAGTGGTGGACATCGTATGCTTTACGCACTGAGTGAGAGATGTGAGGATGGTTGCTATGGATGATTTGTTTGCTATCATTATGACATGCACACCCCATCCCTTATTCCTTACACTATCTATTATGGCACCTTAGAGTATTGTACGGTATGTGGTACTAACTCTTTGGTTGCAGGTCCAGGTTCAGGTATGGTTTAGTATACCTGTTACTATTTTTTTTAGATGCTTATCGCTCATGCCAGGCTTTATGTCTGACCCAGAGTTTTATGTCTCCTCTTATTACTCTGGGTGCTCACACAAGCAGACTAGAGACAGGTTAGCTGGTGATGCACAGGTAGATGATCCGGAGACGAGCAGGAGGCTTCCACGTAATATATATATAGTATTCTCCTGGTGTTTTGAAGATCACTACTTGGGCATTAGTGGTGTATCTTCTACTTTAGCTTTCTTTTGTTTAGAGACAGTAAAATTAGAAAGTTGTAATAAGCTGTATCTGGATTTCCGCTGCTCTGATGTTGACGTTGATTTTAGTTATCAGCTTATGCACTGTCTCACTTGTTTTATGTCAAGTATGTTATTATTATTATATTTTATTCCATGCGCTGTGAGACATTCTACAGGTTCCTTGATTTGTTCATTCTCTTCTTTCCTTTCTTTGGCGACCGTTCCGTGCTAGTCGGGCATGTGTACAGCGCACTTTCGGAGGAAATACCGGCTGGTGCGGGGCGGGCCGTCACACTTGGTATCAGAGCTCTAGGTTGCATAGTTAACCTAGGGAAGTTATCAGGGAGAGATAATATACGTATACGTGAGAGCGTATTTGTGATTATTTTGGTTTTTAAAAACTATAAATATACTATTACTAGTATAAGGATGAAGTCGTACTGCACTTGCACCACTATGGGATCGTTAATCGTTTCCTTTTTCAGATTGACGATGAGCCGGTATACTAGAGGTGCTGGTAGGGGAACCAATAATGGGAATGCTGCTGACATGAGGACGATGTTTACTGACCTCATGAGAGAGATTCTTAGGGATGTGCAGAGGGCAGCTCCCAATGGTGGAAATGGTGGTGGTCCAATAGTGCAGGCGCCGAGAGTCGACTTCGCTAAGCTGAATAAGGATTATACTAGTCTTGGTGGGAAGCCGTTCCACGGAACAGAGTCGGCTACGGATGTTCAGGATTGGTTGGATAGTTGCGAACGTATCTTCGAGGATTTGGGTATCGAGGATGCGATGAAGAGAAAGCTAGCGTCCCGTCAGCTGCAAGGGCGGGCAATGAATTGGTGGAATGCTATAAAGGCAGTTACTCCCGAAGATCAGATTACTTGGGAGCAGTTTAAGGTTCGCTTTAGCGAGAAGTTCATTCCAGCTGCTCAGAAGTCAGTGCTGTTTAAGAAATTCTTGGAGCTCAAGCAGAATGGCAGAGCTGTCTAGAAGTATATTGCTGAATTCGGCACTTTGTCGAAGTATGGGTCATCTCTTATTGATACTGCCGAGAAGAAGAATGAGAAATTCATAACTGGTTTGGATCAGTACTTGGGGGAAAGGCTTATTAACCACATCGACGAGACGTTTGAACGATAATGGGGGAAAGCATTGAGATCAAAAAGTCTCTACCCTAAGCCGAAGACTGAGGTTGCATCCGCAGATGAGCCAAAGCCACAAGCAAGTGGTGGAGGCAAGGGTGGTTCCCAGAATAAGAGGAAGCAGAATCAGGCTAAGGATGGCCAGAAGAAAAAGAATAAGCAAGATGTGGAGTGCTTCAGCTGTGGTAAGAAGGGCCACTATGCTAGTAATTGTCGGGCCAAGCCAGCGGATAGGAAGTGCTTCAAATGTGGCCAAATGGGACATCACAAGGACAAGTGTCCACAGCCCCCCAAAGAAAAGCAAATGGTGAAAGCATATGCTCTTAATGCTATTCCTTCTTCGTCGAATGCCCCAACCGCGACGGAGAAGGGAAAGAATGTCGTCATTCAAGGTATGCTTTCTGTTTATGATGTTCCTGTTAGAGTTTTGTTTGATACCGGAGCTTCCAGTTCTTTCATATCTAGTGACCTGGTAGATAGGTTGGGATTGGAGTCTGAGATTGTCGATAGACCTTTAGTAGTGACGAACCCGATTGGTGGTTCGACTAGCCTTAGCATGATTTGTCGTAATGTGGTCTTATCGAGTCATGGATGCATGTTTGTTTGTGATTGCTTTGTTTTGGGCTTTACTGGGTTTGGCATTATTCTGGGAGTAGATTGGCTCCAAAGATACGGGGTGGTGGTAGACTGTGAGGGCTTTTTGGTGACAGCTAGAGCGGATGATGGGCGGAGGATAGTGTTTGGTTGTCTACCCAGTAAGGGGGTATTGGCTAGTTTTCTAAACTCCCTCGACATTCCGCATAGTGAGTTGTCAGGTTTACTCGTGGTTGGCCAGTATCCGGATATTATCGAAGAAGTGACCGGACTTCCACCACACCGAGAGATTGAGTTCCGTATTGATTTGGTAAAAGATGCCAAACCTATAGTGATGCCACTTCGTCGTATGGCACCAAGAGAGCAGCGAGGGCTCGAGGTGCAAGTCAGCGATCTTTTGAAGAAGGGATTTATCAGAAGGAGTGTTTCTGAATGGGGAGCACCAGTTGTGTTTGCTACCAAGGCGGATGGTTCCCTTCGTTTGTGTTTAGACTACCGCGAGTTGAATAAAGTGACGAGGAAGAATAAGTATCCTCTACCGTGGATAGATGATTTGTTCGATCAGTTGAGTGGCGCGAGAGTATTTTCTCAGTTGGATCTCGCGACAGGTTTTCATCATCTTAGAGTGGAAGCTGAGAGTATAGCCAAAACGGCATTTCGGATGCCGTCTGGATTTTATGAGTGGTTGGTCATGCCATTCGGGCTGACCAATGCCCCAGCATATTTTGTGGATCTTATGAATAGGGTATTCAGAGATCAGTTGAATAAGTTTGTCCTTGTGTTCGTTGATGATATTTTGGTCTATTCGAGGACAGAGGAAGAACACAAGGAACATTTAAGAATAGTGATGGAGGTGTTGAGAAAACACCAATTGAAAGCAAAGTTTTCTAAGTGTCACTTCTGGAAGAGGGAAGTGAGGTTCTTGGGCCATGTTGTATCGGAGAATGGTATTGCCGTGGACCCGGCGAAGGTGGCTACGGTACAAGATTGGTCTACGCCCAAGAATGTAACGGACATAAGAAGTTTCTTGGGATTAGCTGGATATTATCGTAAGTTTATCCAAGACTTCTCCAAGATAGCAGCACCATTGACTCAGTTGACTAAGAAAAATCAAGCCTTCGTCTGGGATGAAAGGTGTGAGAATGCATTCAAGAGTCTAAAGGAAAAGTTGACATGTGCACCAGTGTTAGTCATTCCTAAAGGGAATGAAGAGATGACGGTATACACAGATGCATGTGGCACCGGACTAGGTGCTGTATTGATGCAAGGAGGTAGGGTTGTAGCTTATGCAAGTCGGCAATTGAAACCGCACGAGAGAAGATACCCTACCCATGATTTGGAATTGGCAGCGATCGTGTTCGCGCTAAAGATGTGGAGACACTATCTCTTGGGAGAAAGATTTGAGTTGTTTACAGATCATAAGTCGTTGAAGTATCTCTTCTCTCGGAAAGATCTAAATCTCCGTCAGCAGAGATGGTTAGAGTTCTTAGCTTTCTATGATTTTGACATCGCATATACACCGGGAAAGGGCAATGCAGTGGCTGAAGCATTGAGTAGGAGACATGCCAGTTTAGGGGCTATGTTTCTAGAATGGAAGCAACTGGAGTACATCGCGGGGTATGATTTTAGACCAAAGTGCGAGTTGGATCCAGAAATGTTAGCAAGTTTGATGATCAGACCAACTTTGATGGAGCGGATTGGTTCTAGTCAGAGGAACGACGCTAACCTATTGGAAATCATCTCCAAATTAGAGATGAGTATCGATGAGGAGATGAACAAGTATGGGCTTGATCGAGATGGATGGCTTAGAAAGAATGGAAAGCTTGTTGTACCCAATGTCGATGGATTGATAGATGAAGTGCTTAGAGAGTGTCATCACTCAAAATTGACTATACATCCCGGTGGTAACAAGATGTACCGAGACATGAAGCAGACCTACTACTGGGAAGGGATGAAAAGAGACATTGGGAGGTTTATATCCAAATGCATGAATTGTCAGCTAGTTAAAGCCGAACAAAAGAAGCCTAGTGGGTTGTTGCAACCATTAGAAATTCCCGAATGGAAATGGGAGCAAGTCTCGATGGATTTCATCGATGGTTTACCAAGGACTAGATCGGGACATGATAGCATTTGGGTAATTGTGGATCGGTTGACTAAGAGTGCAAGATTTATACCAGTCAAATCGACCAGAACGGCAACTAAGTTAGCAGAATTGTATATGAAGTGGGTAGTGAGATTTCATGGAATACCTAAAAGAATTGTGAGCGACCGAGACCCGTTGTTCACTAGTGGGTTTTGGAAGAGCTTACAAGAGGCTCTAGGGTCAGAGTTACATCTCAACACCGCATATCATCCTCAGACCGACGGTCAGACGGAGAGGGTGAATCGTATTTTGGAAGATCTCTTGAGGGCATGTGTATTGGATTTTGGTGGATCATGGGATGACCATTTGCATCTATTAGAGTTTGCATATAATAATAGCTACCAGTCCAGTATCGGTATGGCTCCGTTTGAAGCCTTGTATGGAAGACCATGCAACTCACCATCATGTTGGATAGAGACTGGCGAAAAGTTTATGCTTGGACCAGATGTGGTGAGGGAAACTTCAAATAAGATCAAGATCATTCGACAACGAATGAAAGCTGCCCAAGATAGGCAGAAGAGTTATGCTGATAAGAGGAGAAAAGACTTAAAATTCTCCGTTGGTGACTTGGTGTTTGTCAAAATTTCTCCGTTAAAGAGCGTGATACGATTTGCAGGAGAGGCAAGTTGGCACCAAGATTTGTTTGCTCATTCCCTGTTCTTGAACTAGCCGGGAATTTGGCATATAGAATTGGCTTACCAGAGAAGATGGCAGGAGTTCACAACGTATTTCATGTTTCCCAACTAAGGAAGTTCGTTCACGACTCAGATGTGACTATTTCACCTAATCAGTTAGAGGACTTCGAAGTAGAACCCGAGGCGGTTGGGAACCGCAAGCCGGCCCGTATTGTCGAGCACGACATGAAGCAACTTCGAAGGAAGGCGGTGAAGCTAGTCAAGGTTCAGTGGAGCGAGGACGAGAATGATTGTACTTGGGAGACAGAGGAGAACATTAGGAAGACATATCCAGAACTCTTTGCCTGGTAAGATCTTAACTTCGATTTAGTTTTCCGCATGCTAGGGTAGGCTTGTTTGCTTGTTTTGCATGTTTGATTGTTGTATGTGGTTGTTAGGCATGCGGGATCCTTTGTATGTTTTAGATTAAGGAATTTCGGGGACGAAATTTCTTAAGGGGGGGAGAGTGTAACGACCCGTATTCTACGTATCATAGGATTGTATAATATTTATTTCTTTCGCATACGAAATCGTACGGTCATGTAACTTTGGGAGACGACTACTGGGGTCATTTCCCATGTTCATGATTTTTGTCGATTTTTAAATGACCATTTTATCCCTAGTTGGCACTGTTTTGGCCATAACTTTTGACTGGAAAGGAATTTTGACCTGAAACCACTTCCATTGGCTCCGGATGATGGTTTACAATTCCGTAGAGTGGTCACATTAGCTAAACGGACTCACCGTTTGGGAGATATGACTGAAACAAGTTTTAGATGATGAAAAACAACTAATTGGTCTTAACCGGGTGATTAGCAGCTAGGCCCAGAGGGGGATTTCAGGTTTAGAGGTATAGGAGGACTGATTAGGGTTAGGAAATAACCTTCATTTCAGTTTTGAGCCGCCACAAACCTTCTTGAGACCCTAGTAATGGCTTCCATCCTCTAAAACCACTCCAAAACACATTTTTAGTGAATATTAAGCCTAAACTACATCAAAACAAGGCCAAATAGCAACAAAGTAAGGTTGGAGTTGCTGCTATACATAGGAATTCGACCCAAACAGAGAGTATTTCAGATTGGTGCTTTATTTTGTGGCAAAGGTGAGTGATTTGCATAGTTTTTGCACTAATTACAGTAATTAAGGGTAATTAGTGAAGATTAGCGAATTTATACACTAATAAATTCTGGAAAAATGTTTAGAAATTCTTAAATAATATTTTATGCCTCTGGTAGAAATTTGGTTTAATTCGATTAAGTTTTGTTAACCCTATGATTAGATTTGTTTAAACATGCTTAAGGGAAAATAAGGGGTTTTGGGCATATTTGATCCATTTTGACATGTAAATTCATTGTTTTGGTGTTTGTGGTTAGTTTACTATGTTGTTATGACTGTTTGACATGATTTGTGATTGATTGGTATAGTTAGATTTGTCGAAAATGTCGTCGAATGGCGTAAACAAGTTGTTGGAAAAAAGTTGCAGAAAGTTGTGCAGGGCTTCGGATCGGATCGGATATGGGCTCGGATCGGATTGGAGATCTGGGTAAGGAACCCGACCCGAACTGGAGTCTGGCACGAAAGAGGCTTGGCAAAAAGGAAGGCCATGTTGGTTAAGCTGGGGATCAGATCGACTTGAGAACGAGAGGCTCGGATCGGAATTCGACATTGGGGAGAACTGGCAAGAAGGAAGGTCACGCTAACTGGGATTGGATCGGACGAAGAAGGAGGGATCGGATCGGAGCACGTGAAGGACGAGGGAGCGGATCGGAGCGGAAGCATGAACTGGAAGAGAGAAGGCACCCGACCCGACCCGGAGGAGGACACCCGACCCGAACCAATGCGACGCTGTGGACCCGAACCGAACCGCTACAGGAGATGACTACGAGCCGACCCGAAGGAGAGGACCCGACCTGAACCGATGGCTAGAAGGAGAACCCGACACGACCCAGTATTGACCAATAACCCGAGATGCAAAGGTAGTCCAATATGGTAAGTTAGAGCTCAGGATCCAGTTGGGAACCGATGGGTTCACTTTATGATTGGGCTTTGCTGCGGGACGTGTGCCAAGGGGCTATCGATGTCTATGACTTTGGATCACTATGTATGGGAGGTACGTGAACGGATTCAGGGCCACAGTGGCCTAGGTACGACTAAAGGGCTATAGACCAATGAAGTGGGGTCATTTGTAAAGATTTGGTCATGACTCCATGTGGTAAGCTTGGTAGTAGCAATAGTTGTACAAGTCGAACTCCGTCACTACTTCGATGGGTCTAGTGATTGACAGTGGTGGACATCGTATGCTTTACGCACTGAGTAAGAGATGTGAGGATGGTTGCTATGGATGATTTGTTTGCTATCATTATGACATGCACACCCCACCCCGTATTCCTTACACTGTCTATTATGTCACCTTAGAGTATTGTACGGTATGTGGTACTAACTCTTTGGTTGCAGGTCCAGGTTCATGTATGGTTTAGTATACCTGTTACTATTTTTTTTAGATGCTTATCGCTCATACCAGGCTTTATGTCTGACCCAGAGTTTTATGTCTCCTCTTATTACTCTGGGTGCTCACACGAGCAGACAAGAGACAGGTTAGCTGGTGATGCACAGGTAGATGATCCGGAGACGAGCAGGAGGCTTCCACGTAATATATATATATATAGTATTCTCCCGGTGTTGTTGAAGATCACTGCTTGGGCATTAGTGGTGTATCTTCTACTTTAGCTTTCTTTTGTTTAGAGACAGTAAAATTGGAAAGTTGTAATAAGCTATATCTGGATTTCCGCTGCTCTGATGTTGACATTGATTTTAGTTATCAGCTTATGCACTGTCTCACTTGTTTTATGTCAAGTATGTTATTATTATTATATTTTATTCCATGCGCTGTGAGACATTCTACAGGTTCCTTGATTTGTTCATTCTCTTCTTTCCTTTCTTTGGCGACCGTTCCGTGCTAGTCGGGCATGTGTACAGCGCACTTTCGGAGGAAATACCGCCTAGTGCGGGGCGGGCCGTCACATTAATCCTTAAAATCAAAAGTAACTTCCTGCCTCCGACATTATATTATGCATATTTGAATATGGTCTAGCCTTATCCCTTGACTAATACTGGCTCATGCCATACAAAAACCAAATTCAATCAATTCCATTCACATCCCAAACCAAATTCAAAAAAATAAATCAATCAAAGAAAATAGCCAAACATCCATGGTTTCAATCAAAGGTGCTGGGTGCTGCTAAGCACCGTCTGCATCCTAATATATAATAACTTAATTAAAAGTTGAGTGAGAAAATGTTGTCACATTTGGTTTCCCCTCCGTCATTCTTTGATTGTCGATCTATATAACATACCTATGTTAAAAATCATATTTTTAACCAATCAATTATTTTTAACCAATCAATAATTATTTCTTTGTATGACTATTTTATAAATAACATATATAAGCTAAAAATCATGTTTATATCTTTCTAAAAATATTTTCATACATAGATAAAAATCCCATATTTATCTAACCAAAATTTTTTCCTTTTTACGATAAAAATCATATTTTTATACAACTAAAAATATATTCTTTTATATGATAAAAATCATATTTTTATAACGCTATCGTATATATAAAAACCACATTTTTGTTCGCTATTCATATAAATAAAAATCCTATTTTTATTCGCTATTTATATAAATAATAATCCTATATTTTTTTATATTTATAAAAATATTTTCATGACATGCACTAATTAAAAATCATAATTTTATATTTATACATGAACAAAATTGGAAATACAACTCACAGAGGGCTGAGTGGCAAGGGAGATAGCAGCACTGGAGTTCGCAGGTGGCGGAGGTATCTCTTCAGGCTAGTGGTGGGGCCCGCATTGGTCGAAACAGCGGTTTTAAAGGGGGTCTAGGGCTTGGGGTTGGAGAAGAAGGAAGAGAGAGGGAGGAGGCGGCGCAGCCAGGGGGAGGCTGTGCAGTGGCGACGGCGGGCCCAGGAGAGGGTGGCGGTGGTTTCAGATCAGGTTTGGGGCTAATTAGGTTTGGGATTCGCGAAGGAGAGAGAAGGGGAAGGAGGAGGTGGCGGCGGGTCAGAGAGGGGTGACGGCGGTCAAAGAAGGGTGTGGTGGGGGTTGCAGCGGAGGAGGGTGGAGGAAGGGCCGCTATTTTCAAATTTTGGGGCATGACTTTTTGATTGGGGAAAATGATAACGTTGGGGGGGGAGGTGTTAGTGTAAAAGGTTTTATATTATATTATATTATATTATATATATATATATATATTTCTAATTTAATTCTCAAAAGGGTTGACTTTTTATTCGAATTCCAAACGAGACCCAACGACTGTCTTCCCTAGCAAATCACCCCATTCCGAACATAATGGGATATGTCCCTTAAGCAAATTCGACTGTTTCGATTAGTTTTCATCAAAATTAAAATATAAATTAATATAATGTTCATAATTGATTTCAATGTACATCTTAGATTACCGGGCCACATACTGACTTCAGAAATTCCAGAAAAATAAATCTAGCTATGTTTTGACGATACGGTCGTAACAAAACTAATTTTGTTGGATTTGGAGACCGTTTGAAAAGAGGTCATTTTTCAGTCGATTAAATTCAAACTAAAATGACCAAACACATTTAAATTTACCACGCTCACATATTAATTCCAAAAATTATGAAAATTGGAATCTAGCAATAATTTGACATTCCAGATCCAACAAAAGTGGTTTCCTCGAAAATGGAGGTCGTTTGCAAAATGTCTATTTATTATATTAATATATATATATAAATTCCATAGCGACTATTCTGAATTTTAAACTGGACATAACTTTTTATTCCCATTATGAAATCTGGATTTTTCACATTCGTTAGAAAGATATAATTAAACAGATTCAAATATTTCTGGTTTTACTGAAATTCGATTTATTTTGAATCCTGTACATTCAATTGAAATTTGAAACCGAATTTTCAAACTACCGCGTCATTTCAGACTCGTTTTATAATTAAAATAAATTTATTCATTCTAACTTCGATTTAAATAAATTTTTAGTCATTATTATTTAAAATAAATTATTTTAAATATTCAACATCCATTAAAATAACCAAAATAAAAAATTTAAATTGGTTCTGAAAATCCGGGTTGTTACATATAGTATCTTGGTTAGTTTGGCTATTCATCGACTGATAGCTACGAGTCGAAGCTAAATTACATGGTGCATAACACATTATAGAGATTACCTTTTTTAATATATAAAAACACAATTGTTCAATAACTGTAAAATAATGTAGGAGACAAAATATAATACCAATTCTATGTTTAAATTTAATAAATGACTTTGGATCAGTACAACATTTTCAATAACAAACGAAAATAGAGGAAAATAATATGATTTGGTAACAAATTTGTCTTTTGATCGACACATGTAAGGTTAAAACTCTGTTAGTATAAAAAAATGAGAAAAATATCCAAAACCTAAGAGCAGAGATGCAAGCAAAGTTTCTAACAGTACAGTTTAGTGTGTCCCAACTTCAAACAATCTCGATCAAAAATTCAATTTTCAATATATAATTACTCCGTGTTGCAAATTATATTGGTGCATAAAGAAGATTAACTTAATTTTATAAATATCAGTTAATGTAGGTCATCTTCATAAATTTGTTACATTAAGATAACTTCTATTAAATAATAGCTTACCCATGTTGCACTATTCAAACTTTAAAGCTGGGATCTCCACATTTTTTAGACAAACCCCAGTTTAGTTTTCTCATATGAAAATTAAAAAATGATTGTAGTATGAAGAAAAATGCATTCTAAAAAGATTAAAACATCCTTTATGAGACACGACTAACTACAAACGAACATATTGAATGAAGACCAATCAAAAAAAATGTTAATCGCAGTGTCTGAAACGTAAATTGTGTCAGCAACATAACAAAACAAAACGAAGAAAAAAAATGAGAAACCTTATCAAAGAAAATAAAGCAGATCGGAATTTATTTGACTATACTCATGAGCTAAATCTCAGTTTCGCCGATGGTAAATTTTTCTTCATAAATTAATAACTACAATGATCTAATTTATATACCTAGATTCAATTCTTATTCGAAACAATTTAGAAATCATTTGTAGATCTAAAATTCTACCATATATGAAACAATTCATCCCCCAGTTTTGATGTTTTGAATAGAACTAAACTAATAAACTATCTGCGAAATTGGCTACCGGCAGACATACCTTGGTTGAAGTGGTGAATTGATTCAAGCAAATTGAATTTGATTTTAATCAAATTGATGGCTGATGAAAATTGATGACTGACGAAGCTTCGGGATGTTTCTGATGATGAATATCACCGCAAAATTTTGATTAAAAGAAAATAAAGGTAAAATTTTGAGGCGAGATATGGGAAAATTTGATGCGAAATAAGGTAAAGTCGGAGAAGAACGAGGTTTACACGAATGAGAAACAGTGACCGGATTTTTTTTGGCTTCAGACTAAATTACATTAGCTCCCACAGTAGGCAAACCTCCCTAACGGTCGGTTTGATAATTGTCATACTGTTTTTTTGAATTAAATGGTACTTATATTACAATAAAAGAGTACAACTTAAGGGAAGAGCTGGAAACAAATATTAAACACAGACGAAATGAATACTACACAAACGAAACTATGACCAGCTCTACCCAACAGAAAATACAAGACCCAACAAAATATTACAACTAATATAACTTTAGTCAAACTAGAAAGGAAAGCCCACAAAAAGTGCTCCTCTCCAAATAACTCAAAGTTTCAAAACAAAGCTACAACACAGCATCTACAAAAGACTACCAAGATTAACTCACTGATTCCCAAACCTAACTGAAAAGAACCAAGAAGCAGCTAATCATAAAATCAAGAGGAGAACCAACAAGTCATCTATCCGTCCACCAACTCTCAACACTAAACCATGCTTTCACTTCACTACAATACAAAATATCCATAAAAACTAACATAAACTCCTAGAAAATTCCGATGTAATCAAAGCCCAGCTTGACAGAAGGGCATACGATAATACTGAAGCTTTCCAAAACAGCAAGAACAACATCATTCCATTCAAACATAACATTTAACCAAATTCATTCACACACAACAACACAGTAAACAGAGGAAAGAAATTCCAAACTAATCACTTCTTGGATAATCCTCCATCATCGACTCCACCTATTTTACTTCCTTCTCCTTTTGGTTTTTCTAGTTTTGGATCTAGCTTGTATCTACTGCATAAGTCTCACCCTCTCTAATTGTCTTCTGCCAAAGATTCTTTAGATTCAAACTTATTTTCTTTTTTGTATTTGCTGCATTTCATATTAATTCTCCTCTTTTTGAAGCTGTTTGTAGAGCTATAAGAACAATAGGAACTGGAAGATTCACTCATAAAAAATTCTCCATCTTCAGCATATAATCTCCTAAATTATTCCCATATTTTTAACACCTTTCCTTAGATTTTTTTGTGTTCCAAAACTTGATTACTATTGTCCTGTAAGAGCTCTTTTGAAGGAGTTGATCTATTCAACGTATTATTCATTCCTTCCTCACTTCTTAGAATTAAATCTATTATGTAATTTGTATCTGAAACCTTAGCAGTTTCCTCTTCTCTGTCCCGCATGCTCTCACCATAATCTTCAAGAACTTTACAAGGATTGGCATTGTCAACAATACTTTTGTCTACAGATCCACAATTTGATCCAGACGCAACCTTCTTATCTTTACTACCTTTCACATAGTCAATACTGAGATCCAAATTCATGTTATTCCCCTCACATTTATTGTCCTTGTATCCTTTCTCTGATTTATTATTATTAACCAAACCCATATCATTATCCATACATTTATCATCTATTTCTATTTCAATTTCTAAATTTAAGTTATTTTTCGGAGACCAGACTTTCACTGATTTACATGTATTATTAGAGTGACCAAAAATCTTGCAGTTCGAGCGTAATAAGGGAATTCATTCATACACTACTTTTTGCCAAACCAGCTCTCCATTACAACATTCAATTGGAATTGCTTCAGGAAATTTAAAATCAGAATTAACTTCAACTAGTTTTCTAGCATAAGATATTCTAATAAAACTTTCAGTCACATTATCTAACTTCAATGGATTACCCAACAAAGATGCAATTCTACTAATGGATTCTACTGACCAAAAGTCCGAATCTAGGTTAGGTAACTGAATCCAAATAGGGATATAATGCAGAAATTCTTTTGTTAATTTTAATCCTAGATACCATTTTTCCATGATTATCAGCTTCTTGTCATAATAATACGGTACTTTAGCCAGAATCCTGTAACAACCCGCAAATTCTGGGCCAGTTTAAATTTTTTATTTTGGCAATTTTAGCGAATTTTGAATATTTAAAATGGATTATTTTAAATAATATCGACGAGAAATTTATTTGGAATATATTTAGAATGTATATATTATATACGTCGTCGTTAGAATATAAATATTTATATATAATTATAAATAGAATTGAAAATGGCGCGGTAGTTCGATAATTCGATTTCAAACTTCAATTGAATGTACCGGGTGCAAAACAATCTGGATTTTAGTGAAACCAAAAACATTAGGATCTAATTGATAATATCTTTCCAACGAATCCGACCAATCGAAATTTCATAACGGGAATCAAAAGATTGGTCCAGTTGAAAATTCTGAATAGTCGCTATGGAATTCAGGCCCTTAAAAATAGACATTTTGCAAACGACCTCGGATTTCGACGAAACCACTTTTGCTGGATCCGTGATGTCAATTTATTGCTAGGTTTCAAATTTCGTAATTTTTCGAATCAATATGTGAGCGTGGCGAAGGAAAACGCGTTTGACCATTTTCAGTTGATTTTAATCGACGGGAAATTGGCCATTTTTCAAACGGTCTCAGAATTCGACGAAACTAGTTTTGTTAGGACCGTATCGTCAATACGAAGCTAGAAAATATTTTTTGGAATTTTTCGGGTTCGTATGTGACCCCGGTAAATTGAAATGTACGTTTAAAATTCAATATAATGATTTAAATGTTAATTTAAATGAAAACTGATAGAAACGGTCGAAATGGCTTACGAAATATATCCCATTGTGTTCGAAATGGGGGTATTTGGCTAGGGGCGACAGTTGTTGGGTTGGATTTGGTGTTGGGATCGATAAACAAGTAAAATATGAAATTAAATAATAATAAAATAAAATAAAATATTCTATAAAGGGGCCCGAACTAAAACCTAACCCTAGAAAACGTTACAGCCACCGCTACTCACCAAAAACCAACGGCGATATTTGCTCCAAAATAAACCCCTCTCGATCTCGACCGATACTCAATGAAATTCGGAAATTGAAAGCGGAAATGGAAGAGAAGATTGGGGTCTTCGAATCTGGCCTACTTTGATTGCCCCTGGTGAAGTATCGAGCTCGATTTTCGGGTGTAAACTGGCCGACGTCGCACTCAAATTGAGAGCTGAGAGGACCGCCGAACTTCGCCGTGTTTCAAGCGATGGTGGCGCACCCCAAGTCGACCGACGACATGGCCTTGGATCCTGGTCCGATTGCTTCTGGCGACGGCAAGATGGAACCCTCGTTTGGGCTATGGGTTTGAACGCGCCTGTGTCAAGTACAAAGAAGAGACAGTGTAAATTCTTTTACTGTGTGATTAGTTTAGATAATTAAGAAAAATATGAAATGTTTAAAAATAAATAAAATAAAATCTGGAATATAATGTACATATTATTGTGATAAAAATGGAAAATTTACATATATGTTTTTGTTTTAAAAATATAAATTAGCTTTGTTTTAAAAATATAAATTAGCTTTGTTTTAAAAATATAAACATCATTTTTTTTAATATAATTATCATTGATTTAAAAATAGAAAACGCATTGTTGTTAAAATGGGAACAAATAGCAGTGATAAAAATATGATTTTTATAGAAGCTTTGAAGTAAAAATGTGATTTTTATAGCAAAATAAAAATTCGATTTTTATATATTGAATAGCGAGGTAAAAATTCGATTTTTATATATTGAATAGCAAAATAAAAATTCGATTTTTATATATTGAATAGCGAGGTAAAAATTAGATTTTTATATATTGAATAGCGAGGTAAAAATTCGATTTTTATATATTGAATAGCGAAGTAAAAATTCGATTTTTGCATATGTAGAGAATACGGGCAACGAAAGTGAAGGACGGCGAGAACGATGAAGATTTCTCTAAAAGAAGAGTCGTGGAATTTGGATAGCTATCGGTGAGAACTCCTCACTCTAAATTTTCTTTTTCTAGTTATACATATATATATATACTAGGATGTAGACGGTGTTTAGTAGCACCCGACACCCGTCATCCACAGACCATGGACGACTTGTTTGTTTGATTGTATTCTGTGTGAAAATTGATGTAAAATGAATTATATATATTAGAAGTGTATGAAATATATATATTGAAAAGTGAAAATATTATATATAGTGAATAGTGAAATTATCGAATATATTGAAAATGAAATATATATATATATATATATATATTGAAAGTGAAAAAAAATATGATATATATATATGAAATGAAAACGATATATATATGAAAAATGAAAACGATATATATATGAAATATGAAAACGATATATATATGAAAAATGAAAACGATATATATATGAAATATGCAAACGATGTATATGAAATATTCGAATTGAAAACGATGTATATGAAATATTCGAATTGAAAACGATGTATATGAAATATTCGAATTGAAAACGATGTATATGAAATATTCGAATTGAAAACGATGTATATGAAATATTCGAATTGAAAACGATGTATATGAAATATTCGAATTGAACTAAATAGAAAACGAATTCGAAATGAATTGAATAGAAAACGAATTCGAATTGAATTGAATAGAAAACGAATTCGAAATGAAACGAATTCGAATTGAATTGAATAGAAAACGAATTCGAATTGAATTGAATAGAAAACGAATTCGAATTGAATTGAAACGAAACGAATTCGAATTGAATTGAATAGAAAACGAATTCGAATTGAATTGAATAGAAAACGAATTCGAATTGAAATAAAATTGAAATCGATTTGAATTGAAATCAAATCGAAGTGAATGTAAAAAGAATTTATAAAGGAAAATTCAATTTTGATTTGAAATTGAAATAAAGGTTGAAATTGTTTTTGAAACAAATTTGAAATGATTTATAAAATTCGTTTTAAAAGGAAATCGACGAAATATATATTATATATATAATATAATGGCCTGAATAGAATGCGCCGCGCTGCGGCAGTTCGCGAATTTCGACCATTGACTTCGAACGGACATTACGGGAGATCCGACCGTCGGATTCTCCTGAAATCAGAACCGTTGGGTTCGTATCGAAAAGAGCTTTCTAAGGAATATTAGAAATTTGAAATCTAATGGTTGGATTTGGAATTACGTCCAAATCAAATTCGAAAAAGGTCGCTGTAAGTGCAGTTCGATGGCCGTTGATGGAAATCGACTGTACGGGCCTTGATAAAATTATTAAAAATAGTAATAATTTGTGTAAAATCATAAGAAATGATTTGTGAAGAATTGGGATGAAAATCTCCATATTTGAAAAGATAAAAATAGATTTTTATCGAAATGAACTAGTTATTAACTAGAAAAATAATCCAATGGTTATAAATAAATAAATTGGATTAGATTTGAATTGAAATTATCTTTGGATATTTTCGATATTGGATTCCGTGATTATACAGATATCGTGATGGGAATTTGGAAGATATCGATATCGTTATTCCGGATATGATATCTGTTGGTTTCAGGATTTGATGTTGAATATAAGTCAATACTCTCTCTATTTAAAACCTTATATTTAATGTCAAATTTGATTGATTGATGGTTTGGATTGTGCTCGACCAGTTTATGAGCAGAATATGCTTTTACATTTAGCATTGGGTTGGGTTGAAAATATCTGTGTGCTAACGCCTTGTGAAACACTTCACGATTTGACGATAAGGTGTATAGCGATATTGTGTTCATTTCAAATTTAACGAATGATTGTGAAATGATATTTTTCTTAAGTGAAAAGAAATGTATTCCCGATTTTGGACAGGGAATGTTTTATAAAAATGTTTTATAAAACAGAAAGGATTTCGAGGCCCAAAACCCGATGATTTCTAAAATGATTTAGAAATGTATTATATGTTACATTGTGGTTCATCGCGTATTCGATCAGTTGCTATTAATCTGTTTGGTGGCGGAGAATTTATTCTCTTGCTTAACACCCTTCTTTGAGACGTACGAGCTCAAAGGTTATGTGATTAATAGTGACTGATCATATGCGTGAATTACTGATGTGAAGTACTATATTTTGAAAGTACTTGTGATTATTATGTTGTGAAATGATTTTCCCTACTTCGGGATATGACATGATTTAGTATGTGGCTAAAGATTCGGGTAACCCTGAGACTAAAAGTATGGGTGAGAGGGCGGTGTATGCTCTCCATGAGTGGGAGGTGCATCGTCGGTGTAGCCTACTCCTATGTGGGGTAGGTGCACATATATATATCGAGTTGCGAGGTGCGTACCCTTTGCCTTGTCGATGGGGAGCACGATATTTGGTTGCATACTTGTTTGTATGCATTGTTATGTTTTGGAATTCACATTTCCAAACGATTTGATTTGAGATCCCGAAGTGAAATCTACTTTGATATAGAAAGTTAGATATGTATTTCAAATGATTCGAAATAAGAAATCGGGAATAAAATCCAAAGGAATAATTTCTGTAAATTGAATTGGATTTAGAAAATCTAAGTGTAGTGATTAATCTAAATGGGTAGATTGGGATATTGCATGTTGATTGATGCATAGTAGATCCATATATCTATATTGATTATTGTTTATACACTGGTATTCATGGGGGTAAACCCGTTCCGCGTTAGCGTCGTGGTCCCGTGATATGCCATTTTAGTAAATAAGTTAATTATAACTGTTAGAGTTTCTCACACCAGTCCCATGACTGACCTGTAGTTTGCTTTTCCCTTGCGAACTCGGGTGCCCCTATTTTCCACACGGGCAGTCGAGTAGTTTTATTTTGCAGATGTATTGAGCAGGATTCTGGATTGAAGCTTTAAGCTGTGTCCAGGCATTTACAGTCTTCCGCTGTGTAGTTTATATTTCTGCTGTACACTATTTTACATTTATGTAAATTTATCTTCCGCTGTGTATTATTTCGATATACTCTGATATTCTGTACTCTGATGTAACATTATTATGATGTTTATAGAAGTCTTCTGTTATTTGTTCTGATGTGTTGTATACCCAAAGTTAGCGTATACGGGATTCGTACGGTCTTGGTCGGTTTAGCGATCGATTAGGTCCGGGCGAAATCCGTAGTCGTTACAAATCCTATCACAAACTTCTTCCTTTTCACATTTTAAGATGAAAAATTCATTCTCTCTAGAATATAATTGATAATTTCTACTCAGATTCCAAGATCGTTCAATATATGCCTTAATAAAATAGAATAAGGCCTATTTCCAAAGACATAAAATACAATGAAGTTTCATACGAAGGTAATTTAAATTTTCCAGATATTAAACCGAAGAAGGATTTTCCATTTTTAACTGAGACAGTCTAAGACTTTGTCAATTTGAGTATCAATAGGAAGTCGAAAGCTTGGAGAGACCTAATTTCAGAGAATAGGTGTCATCAAAATTCAATTCAACTTTGATTTTATGAACCTACTATTAAGGATAACATTAAACGTGCTGTAACCAGTGAAGATATGACAAATAGGGCTAGATAAAGATGGTTTATTATTTATTAGAACTAAAACTTAAGATCAAAAGTTAGATATTGTTAACATTAAAATTGATTCTGCTAGGGGTGAGCAATATTCGAGTAAAACCAAATTAACCAACCATACAGGTTCATTTCGGTCGGTTCGGTTCAATTTTAAAATTAAATCGATTTGTAAAATATCTTTTTGGTTATAGGTTTAACTAAACTTTTAATTTATTGTAATATTTTAAATAATTAGCTTAGTAATATAATACAAAAGCATTTGTTGTAAATAGATCCAATTTTATTACAAATGTTGACACACTTTTTTGTCGAAGCTGCCACACGTCGTATTTGGTGAGCGACGCGCTCTAGCATCAAAAAACACAAAACAACTTGTTCGAAATTCTAGGTTCGAAATATGTTTGAAATTCTGGGTTCAAAATTCTAGGTTCAAAATTCTGGTTTGGAAAATTCTAGTTCGAAATTCTAGGTTCGAAATTCTGGGTTTGAAATTCTGGGTTCGAAATTCTAGGTTCGAAATTCTGGGTTCGAAATTCTGGGTGGAAAATTTTGGGTTCGAAATTTTGGGTTCGAAATTCTAGGTGCGAAATTCTGGGTTCAAAACTCCTATTACGAGGCTGTTTTTGAGGTACGAAAATTGCTTCTTATGGGTCCCATTTTTCACCTACTCCCACCTAATCTTCCTCCTATAAATACCCTAAGTCTTGGCCTTCATTTGGATCCTTCTCTATTCGAATATTTGGACTTCTAGAGCTCCAAAAACTCATTAATGGCTTCCAACACGTTCACCATGGCCATTGGAGATGGCATGGATAATTAAAAGGTTGCATACGTGTTGTCCATCAACACTTGGACATTAACAAGGATTGTTATGCTACTTTTGAACTTCATGGACATGAACACTAAACTTGGGTATTGTTGACCGAGTCAACGCTTCTCAACAAAGAAGAAGAAGGGAAATTTAGTCAAAGTGTAGAACAAACATATATTTTGTTATTTCATTGTAACACTTTGTACTTAGCTATTGTCCGAACTTGTACAACTTTGTAATTGACAAAAGATATGATGAATGATGATTATAAAGTGGACATAGGCGTTAGTGCCGAACCACTGTAAAAGCTGTGTCTCCCTGCATTTATTTACTTTACTGTTTATTCGGATTTACATATTCATTGGGTGTTGGCGTGAGACAATTTTTCCCGTCAACATTTTGATGTGCCAGGAAGGGGGACGCACAGCTTTGACCTCTGCTTTGGATAAGTTTCTTGGATTTGTCTTCGAATTTCGACTTCGATTTCAGTTTTTGACTTCAACTTCGCTACTTCCTTCTCGACATGGTTAAACGTAAATGGCTTGATGCTACCTCTGATGCTCAGACCACTAATAGCGAGGAAAGTCAAGAACGGACAACGACGGAAGAACTATCAGACTTGGTTACTCGAGAGGATTTAGCGGAATTAGCTAGAGGATTGATTGCTTGTCTGGATCGACAAGCAGAAGTTATGAACACGTTCCTCGCTCAGATTGAGGGTAGATTACATGGTTTTGGAAGGTCGACTAACCAAACAGACGCCATTGGAACAAGTGCCTATGTTCCGTAGTTTGTAACTCAGGACATGGGGGCAACCTCACACGCTGCACAGTAGGACGACGCCTATCCTCGGATTAGCGCCGCTCCCTCGACACTCGGGGGCACCCCCATTCCTGATGGAAGCGCAGTCCTATAAGTTTTGAATACTCGAGCTATAGTCTCAAGTAAAGGAAGCCCCGTAATAAGGCTAATAGGCAACGTAGGTTCCCAACCTACTCAGAGCTTACTCACACTCTCGAGGAGATCTACCGAGAAGTTCACCATATTGCTACCTTCAAAGAGCCTCCCGCTCGGGAGCCCTCTTAACAAGAAAGAGATTCTAGCCAACATTGCATATTTCATGACATCGCTGGTCACAATGCAAATGAGTGTCGTCATCTTAAGCGTGCTATTGAAGAGTGTGTTAGAAATGGAGAGCCGACACGATTCATTCGAACTCGGGCTGGGATGCCAGGACAGGTACAACCTCCAATTACTATACAAGATAGGCCCGAGCCCCGCGCTTGGGTCCCCAATTCAAACTAAGCCCCTTATTGGTTCTAGTGCCTTGGATGCAAGTCTTTCTAGCACCTGTATCTTTAGGCTTGAGGGTCCGGTCTTTCGACTTGGTGGATATTTGGTTACATGATCTTGGTTCTTCATGACCTTACGGGTATTGGTTTTGGTTTTCCGGTCTTATGGTTTCAGAACTTCCGGTTTGGTTTCTCGGATTTCTATCTTTTGGATTCTTCAACTTCTTGGATTTTGGTTTAGGGTCTTCGGCGCTTGGGCCTTGGTTTTAGGACTCCCTTGGCTATTTAGCTTATGGACTCTAGATTCGGTTATTCGGGCCTTGACCCAAGGTTTTGGCTTTAAGGACTTGTGATCCTCTGGATGTATCCTCCTGGTTATTAATTAAAGATTTACTTTTATCGGCTTTGAGTTGTGAATGGTTATGTTTGTTTACCCATGTAATAGGAACCTGCTAGTTCCTAGGCATGCTTTTCACCAACAATAAACTATTCACTTCCTTTTATGAATGAACTTGGAATCACAAAACGGCCAAGTCCGCCTACCCATGCATGGGGGTAGGCCAGCTCCCTAGGCATGCTCTTTACGGATGATGAGCCGTTGGGTTTTCATTTGGCTTTACTAAAAAATCCATAACTTTTATAAATTTAATAAAATTACTTCGCAAAGTGATGATGTTTACTTGTGAAGTATGAAATCGATAACGGGACTGCAAACTCTAATAAGCGTCTGGCTATCTTGGCTTCTCGTCCTACTTCGACGAGATCGCCTTGACTCGTGGCAAGCATCGGATCGTGCAATCCTTCTTGTTTGGATTAGTGGGTCGTCTTGTCAACGATCTTGGATTATGTCGGGTGGACTTGTTCGTGACATGACTAGAATATCCACCCATGGATTGGTGGTAAGTGTCGGATTGTGCACAATCCTGCTCATTTGGATTAATGGGTCGCCCTGTCCACGACCTAGGATTACACTGGGTGAACTTGTCAAGTGGCATGACAAGATTATCCACTTGCGGATTTGTGGCAAGTTATGGATCTCGTATGATCCTTCTTGTTTGTATTAGTGGGTCACCTCGTCAACGACCTTGGATTACGTTGGGTGAACTTGTCCGTGACACGACAAGAATATCCACTCATGGATTTGTGGTGAGTTTCGGATCTTGTACGATCCTTCTCATTTGGATTAGTGGGTCACCTTGTCAACAACCTTGGATCACATCAGGTGGACTTGTCAGTACAATAATATACACTCGTGACTGTCTTAGCCTCTTGTCTTACTTCGATAAGGTCGCCTTGACTCCACTTGCCAAGGCCACCTCCCTAACACAAGATTCCCGTGAATGCTACTTGCCGAGGCCACCTCACCAACATGATATTTCCTTGAATGCTCTAACATGCCTTGGTCATCTCACCAACATGAGGCCGCCTTGAATGCAGTCTATATATAAAATGAATATGACGACCTATGGAAGCCTTGTCGGTAGCACGGCAAGACCGCTAACATATGGTTATGTGTACAGCTTTTCTATGTAGGTTATTGCGCTCCTTCAGTCTCTCGAATACTCTGGTTGTTATAGCTTTCTATTAATACGATCCCAAGAGATTATCAAATTTCTCTCCTTAATACGATCCCAAGCGATTGTCGGGTTTCTCTCCTTAATAAGATCCCAAGCGATCGTGGTCTTCCACTAATATGATCCAAAGCGATAACGGATTTCTGGCTTATCGGCTTTGGTTTCTTGGATAATACGATTTGAAATGGTCGTGACTCTTCAGTTTTATGAATATAGAACCTCTCTCCGGACTCCTGCTGGCTTCATTTTCTGGATTTCTCCACTCCTCGCAAAACACATCTTCCTTGGACCAAGCAAGATATGTTTTAGGGGCCAAATATTGACACGCTTTTTTGTCGAAGCTGTCACATGTCAAGTATTTGGTGAGCGACGTGCTCAAGCGTCAAAAAACACAAAGCAACTGGTTCGAAATTCTAGGTTCAAAATTCTGGGTTCGAAATTCTAGTTTCGAAATTCTTGGTTCGAAATTTTAGGTTTGAAATTCTATGTTCGAAATTCTTGGTGCAAAATTCTGGGTGCGAAATTCTCGGTTCAAAATTCCTGTTACGAGCCTACTTTTGAGGTACGAAAATTGCTTCTTATGGGTCCCATTTCTCACCTACTCCCACCTAATCTTCTTTCTATAAATACCTTATGCCTTGGCCTTCATTTAGATCCTTCTCTATTGGAATTTTTGTACTTCTAGAGCTCCAAACATTCATTAATGGCTTCCAACACCTTCAACATGGCCATTGGAGATGGCATGGATAATTAAAATGTGGCATAAGTGTTGTCCATCAACACTTGGACATTAACAAGGATTGTTATGCTACTTTTGAACTTCATGGACATGAACACTAAACTTGGATATTGTTGACCGAGTCTACGCTTCTCAACGAAGAAGAAGAAGGGAAATTTAGTCAAAGTGTAGAACAAACATATATTTTGTTATTTCATTGTAACACTTTGTGCTTAACTATTGTCCGAACTTGTACAACTTTGTAATCGACAAAAGATATGATGAATGATGATTATAAAGTGGACGTAGGCATTAGTGCCAAAACACTATAAAAGTTGTGTCTCCCCGCATTTATTTACTTTACTACTCATTTGGATTTACATATTCATTGGGTGTTGGCGTGCGACAATTTTCCGCGTCAACAATAAACATAAAATTTACTATAAAAAGTTTCTCTAGACATGGACTCATGTTTTACTTTGAGTGAATTTATCATCTGAATAATAATACATCCTTCAAGTTCGATTAAATCAGTTACCGATCGAATTAATTGGAATTAATTTGGTTTAGTTCGGTTTGTAAAAAATTTAGTTTCAATTCGATTGAAGTATAGCCGATCCATATTATATGGACTGAATGCTCACCCCTAGGTTCAATGCTCCATATTAAGTATGTAAAAAATGTAAATGAAAAATGAGCAACATAACAACACACAATTTGTAGTGGTTTGGCTTGGGATTACCTACGTCCACTTAATGTTTTCTTATATTTTCTAATTGATTTAATCATTACAAATTGATGGGTCGAGTGAGATTGAGTACAACAAATAAGAAAATGTCAGAAAATGTAAAAAGTGGAAAAGTATCCATCAGATGGTACTTCGAAGTGGAATTTATGGGTATGGCACGAAGTTGAGTCGGCCAGATAATAGGTAGGAAAAAAGTAGCAGTGGAGGGAGTGGACAAAGTGGTATACAGTAGTGGGACACATCAATAAACGTGTAAAGTCTATGGTCGGCATAGCCGATCCGATCCGCATCGGGCAAACCGACCTGATCTAAAACGGATCGGCAGAGGCCTACCACCCCGGTTTGATGTCTAGAGTTAATCTAACCACTTTGCCTCTCCACGTTGCTTTGTTGCTATATGGCCTAGATCTGACTTGCTGGCATTAAGACTTTCCTTCACCAATCCGAGAATGAGAAACAAGCGTCGACCTAATTCGATGAAATTGTTTCCATGTCAATCTGACTTAGTCAATCAAGAGCTAGGTCACTTAGCTGATCTGAGGGTTACATGGAAATGCTAAACCAAGACAATCTGACTTGGTCAATTGTGACGACCCAAAAATATATACTGCTTAAACCTATAATAAGACACACATGTTTGATTTAAATTATATGAATTCTTGGATTATCAGGGGTGTAAATAAAAATAAAAGAACATAACTGATTCTAACTTGAATGAAATAATATATAATACAAAATAATATTTCTTACAATGGAAAACTTTCTAAACACAGATATTAGAATTTAATCTAGGTTTAGTGTGGACAGTTATAATTATCTGTCCTTACAATTTATGATAACACAACAATCAAAGTATACACACATCGGATAATAAAATGCATTTATACATTGGGTGAAGATCTCTAGCCCTCCTTTCGAAACTCCAACCATCTTTAGCTAATCCTGAAATAACTCGGATCTGACCGGAGTATTAAAAACACTCATATCAAGCTTGGATAAACCAGCGTGAGAGAAACTCAATAAATAATAGTCTTATATATATGTATATTAGTTTTTGGTGAGTGAAAATCCTTTTGAAAGAAAGAGTACCTCATAAGATCATTCCCACACATAAACACATACGGGTTTTTCCCTTATGATTACTAAAACATTTTTATATGACAAACATTTGATATTAATTCTAATGACATTCTTTCAAATCATTTGCAAATAAACTTATTCAGTTATCCGAAGTTGTTACCATTATTAAATTTCAGGGCTATTATGCCATATAATCTAAAACTGTTGGTTCTCATTAGAGATTGTGTTTCCATACAAATGACCAAGCAAATGATCTTCCTTACAGTTGGGTACACATCTAGAGGGTTGCCTCGAGACCTCAAATGGATTCCCTACCAAAACAAGATCGGCCCACCTCTGTGACCTACAACTTAGATGGTATCAAATGCCTCATTTTTTTATCGTAACAGACCTTTATCGAGCATGCTCTTATCCATACACCACATCATAATATATCAGGTCCCCATACTATAGTACTTTATCTAAAAGGAAATGACAATGCCCTTTTACCAAAAGCGACCCAGATAGCCTTGCTGCATTCATAAAAAATTACATAAAATAAGAATTTGTGTTGGATTGGCACAACAATAAAGATCGAAATGATTTACCTTTCACATATCACATCATCTTCATTTTCTTTGATTGTTCATATTGCCATATTCTGTTGACTGCTAATTGTACAACCATTAAGCTCATACGTCTTAGGGAATAGTGTTAACCTAGATAATGTGTCTTCTCCGCCACTTAATGTACATTTGTCAAAAGCCAAAGCATGGGGTCGGAGAAGTGAAATTGTCTAACAATCATTTATGTAAATTTGTTTTGGGACTGAACAAAACTGAAGGCACATTCCTATTGTATCCAGTAAGGATCAGTAGCAAAACGTCCTTGCATCGGATAATTAATAATAGATAACTACTGCTACTTGAAGCATATTAGGATTTTAACCCTAAACAATCAATAAGTAGTTCCCTACTATAATCATCTCAAATCTCCTTAAACTAGCAATACGATTACTTCATACGCAAATTGGTTCAAAGTGGTTTGTGGATAGAAATGAACCAGATCCAACTTCAGTTCCTTCAAAATCCGGTTATCAATTAAAATAAGAAAATATGGATTATAAGTAGATTTGAGTAACACTATTTTCAGCCCATCTTGGTTAATTATTGGTTCATGCAAAATTCATTCTTCAGAATATCTTGTTGAAGAGATACATATCATATAGATTCCTCGGTTCCTACTAAATATCAATCTACATATTCAATAAGTGGTATTGACGGAATAACGGGGAAAACACCCTTAAAATCCAACGAATAGGAAAAGTTAACTCTACGGACTTTAATACCAGTACAAACAAATCATATGTATGAAATCCAGTTCCTCATCTATATATTTGAATTCAAATAAATAAAATTCACCACCCTCTTCGTCGGGTCAGTCCGGACAGCCGGATAGAGCAGAAAACTGGTTTTCCAAATCCAAGCCTAGACACTATCTCTCTGCCACTCTAAGGTGGTTAAGTTATTTGATCGATTCGAAACCCTTATTATCTCTCTGCTTTAATTCATAGTGCATCAGGGCTTTCATTTTGATCGGTTCCATTCCTCGGTTAATAAATTGACACTCACAAATGGTATTCGATGTATTAGTCGTATCCGTATACTCTTTTGTCAATGATGACTTAAATCTCCTAAACGATTATAAAAATATTTCATTTATTCTTTCAAAATTTCCTAATTAATTTAGTGAAGAATTGTTATCCTACAAATAAATTTAAGTGCTACAGTGATTTACAATAGAAAATGGTAGTGCTGTAAATAGTGCCAAAACAGATTTTCTGATTTAATTTATTTCTAAATTCATATTTTCTAATCCTAACCTCTTTAAATCCATTTAAATGGTTTATCAAATTTATTCCCTATTTTTAATAATTTAAAATTGCTAATTCCTAATAATTTCAAAATACGATCGCTTTATTATAAAACCGTGATTTCTTGGAATATTTTTATCCATATTTCAAAATTTATAAGTTAAATTCTTAATTTCTTTTCTTTAACCTAAAGATACGAATAAGATAATTCGGACATTTCAAACCACGTCGAAATCCGAGCTATACTTTTGTCTCTCATTCATTTTCAAACTGTACGGTGCGAAACGGAAATTACCGCCGCGTGATACATCTAGTTTGGGCTTGATTAATGATTTTCTAGTATAATTAACTGAAACAGGTTATTATCTTTTTGAAACCTTTATAACATATCTGAAATTAGTGTTCAACTTGTTTGACCATAAAAATCCATTTTCTAATTTTCTTTATTATAATAATATTATTTTACTAATATTTTTCAAATTCTTCTAAAGTCAAATTAAAAATAAAGTAAGGGTAACAGTGCTTTCTAATAACGTTTGAACCTTTATTTATATACTTGGCTCAACTTGTTTTCTTTTAAATCGATTTCAGTTTACTATTCATTACTTGCTTTAGTTTTCGATTCTCAATCCATTTTAATTCCAAATTCAAGTCATTTTTCATTTTTGAACTCCATATTTCTTTAATTACAAAATTACTATCTTTTGTGTTAAAATTCCAAAATTGGATTTATTGTCCTTTTTCCTAACTTGATCATAACTAACTTTTTCAATTGGAGTTTTAACTAAATTTATGTATATTCCATATTATTCAAATGATCATTATAAAAATTTGAACTTGATTAATATTCATATCATATTTAACATACATTTAGTTATCCAAATATAATATATAATGAGTTTTATAGTTATTCATCCATTCACAACATATCACATATCATCCATACAACTAAGTAATCTGAATATCATAAATTAATAGCATATGAACACAAAATCAAATGTGGTGTAATTTTTACTTAGCAAAACATGTATTCATATATCTAGATTAACTGAAAACTAAGAGATAATTTTATCATCTTTATATCCACTCCTCTAATTTTATGGTTTAGATGCGCTATTATCTCGATACGTCAAACTTTGCTTTGCTTTCTGTTAATCGACCTTTTGGTCTGGTTCCCAAAAGTTCACCAGACACGCTCGACTTAACACATTGTGTGACATGAAACCTGAAGTGTCACCAAATGGCCAAGGAAGCAAGCTTAAAAGAGCTCATGCGAGTAGAAGCCTCACAACTCCTCAAGACATGTGCTACTTACTTCATCGTATCGCTCACACAATAAAAACTTCGAACCCATGTGGTTCGACTCCCTCAACTCCGAGTCGTGGATCCCTCGAACCCTTCGTCTTCGGATCAGAAAGCTTCGTGTCTCCCTGCCTCGTGCCTCTCCACCTCGTATCCCCCGGCTTCAACCGATCTTCGGATCTCTCAACACAGAAAGCCACGTGTCCCTCACATACCAGAGATTTCAAACCCCTCTGCTTCATGTACGAATATTTTGAACCCCATAGGTTTGAATCCCTCTATTTCGAACCTCATAGGTTCGACTTCCACCAATTCGAACCCCTTAGGTTCGACTTCCTCGCATGCAACAAACCTCGACTCCCTCTACTCCCTCATGGCGCAGAACTTTGGATCCCTCTATGGTGTTACCATCATACCCCTTAGCCTCTAATGCTACAAACCCCGCGATATCACAAAAGCAACGTATCCTAAGATGGGGATACGATTTTTTTTTTGGACACGCTAGGGGGAGTCGAAATTCCTAGTAACAACCTTCAGGGATATGAAATTACACCTTATGGTCCCTAATTCCAACTTACACCCACCTAACCTCTCCACTATAAAAACATCCAAGCTCACACTTCAAAGGGATTGTAAATTAGCTGATTTGACATCCCTTGAGAGCTCTAAGAATTCATTAATGGCGCCATGCTTTGAGGAAGAGAAAGAATAGAAGTGAATTTTACCCAATATTCATATATGACAATTATGACTCCAAAATACTAGGAAATGTTTGTTAATGCATGTCATGACAAAGTTCTAAGCTTGTAACTTTTTTTTAGAATAGCCGACTGATTTTTATAGTGCTCTGTAACACTCTTTTATTATGACTAGTAGTAAAATTACAATATAGTATAGGTGACTGTAGTTAGCAATCAGCTAATTCAGTTTTTAAGGTGGACCATCCACCACTTTCGGCATTTTAATGTGGGCCGTCCACACTATCAATACTAGATTATAGTGCAGGAGCTAGTTGTTTGCTAGACCACTATGAATTACCTACACACTCCATGTAGAGAGGCATAAATTACGTACAACTCCATATACATGATAGCGTACTGGAAAGGAGCTATACAAATAAAATAACATACAAATAGGTAATCATCTACTTGCAAAGCTTCACATAGCTCTTGGCTCGAAATAAATTTTTAGCATTATGCACAAAATAATAGGTTGACCCATCAATATACGTCAAGGCACTATGCATCACATGTAGTAGGAAAATTTTCCAGGTAAGGCTTCAAAGAGAAGCTCCATCAATACATGCCCAAATTGAAGTAAACTGAGATGGAGGAGAAGATAACACTAAGAGAAACCATGCAAAAGCATCCACGTATCACAGTGGAGACATTCAACCAACGCGCCAAACTCACTCAACCCAAAAAGGACAGTAAAATACATGAACTGAAAATCTTAGTTAACTAAGTAGCTTCATTGAGTTATAGGAAACTAAGGAAATAGGAGAACAAATGAATATATTGAAAGCCTCAGATCTGAAAGTGGAAACAAAATCGTGAGAAAACCCCACGCGTGACATAAGCAAGGTAGGGCTTTGAGGTGTTATTGAAGAGCGGGTTTGTGGAGACGAGAGAAATGGGTGAAGAAATAAGAGGAGAGATTGGGAAAAAGAAGAAAGGGGCGTATACCTTGATGACATTAACCATGTTTTTCATACGTTGAAGCTTTTCTATCATCATTTATTATTTATTGATTGCAAATAAAATATTAGCGAACTCCTTCAAAGTGGACGTAGGCCCTTCATGGGACCGAACCGTTATAAATCTACTGTGCTATTTACTGCTTTCTGCACTTACTTTCCTATGCGAAACATAATTCACCAAGTAATGGAGAATCTTTGGGTGTTACGACATTTTTTGCCGTCAACATTCTAGTGCTTTCAATGAGAAGGTCTCTTAGACTCACTCCTTTGTCACACATTTCCATCTCAACTTCGACGCGCTTTAGGTTCCTTCTATAACATGTCTCCAAGTATGCTCACGATGGCTAAGCAACCAAAGAATCAAATGCTCGGCCCCTCTGCCGCAACTGACGTCAGTACTTCTTAGCAACCTCAATCGATAAAAGGCCCGACCAAAATGGAAATTCTTCCTCCTGTGGAACCCAAAGCCCCTACAACTCAAGCGCTGATTTACGCGCTTAATAAGAAGTATCAAAACACGGCTCTTGAGCTTAATGAGGCATTGAAGAATAACTTCGACCTTATGCGTCAACTTCAAGACAATCAAGGCCTCGTTGCCTGAATCCAACTTGCTCAGAACAATGCCCAAGTGAGGCGCAATGTACTAGAAACCTCTTCTTCCGAGTCTCGGGGTCCACATCAAAGAAGGAGGTTCTGCCTTAATAATAACGCTAATGCTCATACTAACGACAATGACAATGGAAATGGAAATGGTGATAGAGCCACCGTCACTTACAACGGGGGAATGCATCACCGTGACCACTCCCGGTTAGTTATCAACGATGAATCAGGCCTGAGTAACCGACCCCCTCATTAACAAAACCAGACTGTCACCGCTCAGAACTTGAGAACCACACTCCCGGCAACTCAGCAAACCTAAGTTCCACCGAATCAGAATGCACATCATCCTGACCAACCTCATCAGCCATACCAAAATTAGACAATCAATGTTGATGATATGGACGAGGATGAGGCCGATGTGCATCGCAGAAGGTGTCCATGACACATGACTCCTGAAGCTCGCCAAAACAAATGGGTTCCATCGAAGGGTCTCCAGCTTGCCTACCTCCATGACATGGTCCGAAGGATCATAAGAGATATGCAAGGTAATGCCAATGACCCGTGAGAAGCCTACCTGAGGTGTAATCCATTCACTAGGACTGTGCATGAAGTTGAATGTCCCCGATGCTTCAACATACCACAGATGGTACTCTACGAGGGTACGACTGACCCTTGTGCTCTCTTAATCTGCTATAAGTGGCATATGGACTCCAGTCGTGCCACTGATGCCATCAAGTGCAAATGCTTCCCGGTCTTATTAGCATGCACCCCGTTGCTTTGGTTCTCTCGCCTTCCACTCTATTCTATCAACACTTTTGGTCGGGTTGCCATGGAGTTGGTTAGGCTTTTCAGGATGCACGTTCCAACTCTGAAGAACATCCTCACCCTCTCCAACCTTTACCAGGTTCCTACAGAATCCCTTAAGAGCTACCTAGAGCGATTCAATACTGCTCTCACTGAGGTCGACGACCCGAAGCCTAGCACTGTCCTCTTCCAGCTTGCAAAAGGCATCCTCCCTACCTCTAAATTTGGAGTTTGGATCGACAGAAAGCAACCTAAGATCATAGAAGCTTTATATGAGAAGGCCTGATAGTTCCTACGCCAAGAGGAAGCAAGGCGCAATCGAGCTTCTCGGGGTAGCCACTCCAACAACTCAGACGCTGACACCGTTGATGACAAGTGTCAAAGGAAAGCAGGTCAGGGAATCATCCAACAAGGGTAAAGGAGCAACCCCTTATAAGCCAAAGCTGAACAACGGAAAACCCGACGGTCGCAGCAATAATCAAGCTCCGGTAGGTCCTAAGAAGCACGACCGCTATCAGAATTATAGAAACTACATTCCGTTGAACAAATATATGGAGACGATTTACCTAGAGACCTGTAATACTCTCCAATACAGGAAGCCAAATGCTCGGGCATCAAGGATCGCAAGAAAAACTCCGGCAAGCATTGTAGATTCCACGGCATGTATGGGCATAATACTAATGACTATCGCCACCTCAAGAATGCGATTGAAAAACTCATCCACAAGAAACGTTTTGAATAGTATGTTCAGGATCTCCCTCCTCCTGAAGCAGCTACAAGCCCTCCAATGCCTGCACTTCTAGCCCTTGCCAACGCGTCCCTAGGGCCGTTCAATCAAAGGTCATGTGGCATCATGATCAATAATATCTGTAGCGGACCTCACCCCACGCATGACTACTTCCGCAAGATGGAAGAGTGTGCTAATTCTATAAAGCATGCCACTTACGAAGCCTTCTCTACTCTAGACGAACCTTTCCCCACCAAGCTCTAGAAATCCATGCGAGACGATATCGACTTCTACGAAAAAGAATCTACAGGATTCAAGATTCCGACAATAGAACCTCTCGTCATCTCTGCCCAGATTGGCCCAACTTTCATCTGAAGGATTCTTATCGACTCAGGAAGCTAGGTCAACATCATATTCAAGGCAACCGACGATCGGAAGAAACTTGAAGCCACAGACTTGAAGCTCTTCCACTCCACAATCCACGACTTCAATGGATCATCCAATCAGCCAGTGGGCATAGTTGACCTCCCTGTAGAACTTGAGGAAGGGGATCAGAGCTGGGTCCAAATCCTTACCTTTGTGGTCATTTACATCATCTCTTATATAACGTCTTCTAAAGGCATCCTTTCCTTGTGGAGTTTCGATTTTGCATGTCACCTGGTCCCTCTTGATGAAGTTTTCAATCGAAAATGGGATCGGCGCAGTTAAAGGCGACCAAGCAACAAAGAGAGATTGCTACCTCATAGAATGGAGGAATGCGTGCAATAAGGATAAAGGCAAGGCAATGTCTCCACCTCTTTGCACCAAGACCGTCCCCGCATAGCAATCAAAGACGTCTAAGTCTTGGCTCAGGCGCCACTACCGTCTATCCGATGATCTCGATCCAAGGAGGATGAAGAGATGGACTTTGAGAGGGCTACCTCGGTAGAACCAATTGTGGAAGTTCCGATCAGCCCCAGCTACCCGACAAAAATCTTGAAAGTTGGATCACAACTCCACCCCACAATAAAGGAAGAGCCCATGGAATTCTTAAGTGCTAACCTCGACATGTTCACTTGGACCCACTCCGACATGTATGGCATCGATCTAGGAATTGCTTCTCACATGCTCGCTATCAATCTCTTGCAACTTCCGGACAAACAGAAACGCCGAATCTTGGGAATTGAGATATCAACTGCACTTAAAGAGAAGGTGGATAGGTTACTCAATAACGACTTTATCCAAGAATCCTTCTACCCTGAATGGGTCTCCAACCCCGTCGTGGTCAAGAAAGTAAACACAAGTGGCGAACGTGTGTCAACTTCTCCAACTTGAACAAGGCACGCCCTAAAAATTGCTTCCCACTTCCGAAGATTGACCCACTTTTGATTCAACCGCCACATACCAGCGCTTGTGCTTTATGGATGCATACTCAGGCTACAATCAGATTCCAACGTACCTTTTGGACTGGGACCATACTTCTTTCAAAACTGACCTCGGGCTATATTGCTACCTCGTGATGCCCTTCGGTCTAAAGAACGCTGGAGCCACTTATCAACGACTAGTCAATCGCATTTTCAAGGACCTGGTCAGGAGATTTATGGAGGTCTATGTGGATGATATGCTCATGAAAATAAGGGTATCAAATGACCATGCCTGTGACCTCTCCGAAATGTTTGGTGTCCTCCGCCAATACGACAATACTCAATCCCTTGAAATGCTCTTATGACATTGCATCAGGAAAATTTCTGGGTTTCATTGTCAATTCACGGGAAATCAAAGCCAATCCAGACAAGATTAAAGCAATATAGGATTCAGGCCCATCAGAGCATCAAGGATGTTCAAAGTTTAAATGGGAAGGTCGCCGCCCTAAGTCGTTCCATCTCTCAAGCTACTGACAAGTGCATTCCCTTTTTCGACTTGCTCAGAAAAGGGAAGCACAACTTCACATGGACATCGGAGTGCGTCGCCGCATTCCAGGACATCTTGGATCACTTGGAACCACCTATCTTTTCCAAACCCGTGGATCACGAGGACTAATACATATATTTGGCATTTCCATGCAGGTAATTAGCTCGGTGCTCGTCCGCATTGAAGACCGTATCCAACGACCCGTTTACGTCAGCAAGAGATTAACAAAGTAGAAAAGAACTACCAAAAGCTTGAAAAGTTGGCCTACTGCCTTTTGATCTCTTCCCAGAAGCTACGACCCCACCTTCAGTCTCATCAAATCAAAGTCTTCACTGACCAGCCGCTAATACAGGTCCTACAACGGCCTGAGGCATCTGGGAAACTTCTGGAATGGAATATAGAACTGAGCCAGTTTGAGATCACATTTATTCCCTATCAAGCCATCCTCGGACAAGCCCTCGTAGATTTCATCGTGGAGGTCTCCACTGCGGAAGTCCCTCCCCTGTAAGATATCAAGACCCCTGACATCTAGTGGAAATTAATCATGGACGGATCCTCCAACAACCAGTGTTCTAGCGCCAAAGTCGTTCTCATCACTCTTGAGGAATGCTCGATATGCTATGCTTTGAAGCTTGACTTTCCTGCTACCAACAACGATGTAGAATACGAAGCCTTGATTGTTGGACTCAGAACTGCAATTGAACTAAACATCAAGGTTACCCAGATTTATTCTGATTCTCAGCTCATCGTACGTCAGGTACAGTGAGAATATCAATCCAGGGGGAATGGATCGCTCCCCACCTTGCTCAAGTTCACGAAGTACTCGCCAACTTTGACCACTATATCATCACGCATATCAACCGAGAACAAAACGAGCAAGCTGACTCATTAGCCTAACTGGCAAGCTCCGGGAATGTGCAGTTTATGGGACTATCCCGGTCGAAGTGCTTGACTCCCCGAGCATCGATCAGATGCAGACTGATTCAGTAGAAGCGACGGAGGACGAAACCAAACCCAAGTCGTGGATGCCACTAATAAAGAACTACCTACAACATGGAATCCTCTAGGGACGCTACAAAGAAAGATGGTCACTCACTCGCAAATCATCTCGCTACATCATCTTAGATGGACTGCTCCACCGAAGAGGTTTTCTATGTTCCATTACTTCGATGTGTAGCCCACAATGACGTCAACCATGTATTGCTGGACGTGCACGAAGGCGAGTGCGGTGACCACAATGAGGGGCAAATTTTGGCAAGAAAGAATATTAGATATGGTTATTTTTGGCCCACACTTGATCAAGACGCAGAAGATTATGCCTGCAAGTGTGACAAATGCCAGAGATTCTCAAAGATTTCAAGTCCCCGCCTACCGAGCTAACACAAATGGTTAGTCCTTGGACATTTGCCAAGTGGGAAATAGACATTATTGGAGGTCTTGCGATGGCTAGAGACGGCGCATATTACGCTATCATCATGATCTATTACTTCACCAAGTGGGGCGAGGCTGAGTCCCTCAACACAATCACTACCAAAAAGGTGATAAACTTCATTGTTCGCAATATAATCACTCGATATGGAGTGCCCCAGGCCATCATCTCTGACAATGGGACCCAATTCGAGAGCGCTGAGTTCAAGAATTTCTACCAACTGCAAATATCAAAAAAAGATTCTCTGTAGTGGCCCACCCTCAAGCCAATGGGAAAGTAAAGGCTGTCAACAAAGTGATCAAATCCATCATCAAGAAGCATCTCAAAAAAGCTGGAGGCTTATGGGTAAACGAGCTCCCTCTGGCCTTATGGGCTTACCGGACCACCCACAAGTCAGTACTGGCCATACCCCTTTTGTTCTTGCCTATTGATCTAAAGTTGTCATTCCCATTGAGCCCAAGCTTCAGTCTCATGGAGTCACGTACGATGACCCAAAGACCAACTAGGATCTACTCTTGGAATCACTCAACATGCATGAAGAAAAAAGAGATAAAGCCAAACTCATAGCTGCCGTCCAGCGCCAACGAGTAGCTCGATACTTCAATTCTAAAGTCCACCTTAAGGACCTTAACATCAATGACCTCGTCTTGAAATGGATCTTTCCTACACCGACTGGTTTCAATCCTCACTGAGAAGGTCCATACGTCATACAATGGAGGCTCGAAGACGGAACCTTCAAGCAAGAGACCGTTGATGGAGCCAAATTCCGAGGGCATGGAACAGTGAACATATTCATTGCTACTTCACATAACTTGGTGTACATATTTTATGCTTTCCAAAAATGTTTTTTTCCTCTTTAAATTTAAGGCATTGTAAAGGCAGTTACTACCAAAATTATTAGTAAAGATGATTTTCAGTTCTACGTGTTCTTAATGTGTTTACCTTCTGCATAATATGTTTGATAAATCATCATAACTAACTTGCATATACGAATACACAACATCGGATCGACACCCGATCATGGAAGCTAGTACCATCACTCGAGTCTCGAATCTGTTGAGACACGAGAATTTCGATTGATAACAACAAAATAAAGATAAATGGAAATCATGACATGGAGCTAAGATTATGAATATGTAGATGTTTAAAGGGAGACAGAGCTTATATACAGAGGGAGATAGCAATAAAGATTAAAATATCATGCTATATTGTCATCAATCAAAAAGGGGGAGAATGTTGAGTCAACGGTTTCAATGCTTATTTTGATTAATGACAAGAAGGAGCTTCATGATCGACAAAAAGAAGATTCAATGCTTTATAGGTTAGAAGATGGTTATTTAGAGTTATTTATGTTAAAATCTATCCTCAAATAATCATACTTCTTATTCTCTTCAAAAAATATACATGAAAACTCATTTTTTATGTATGTTGACAAAAACCTGTCAACCTGTTAAATTTAACAGGTCAACAGCTTTTTAAACTTAACAGGTCAACCTGTTAAAATTAACAGGTCAACAGTTTTTTGAAATAACGGTCAAAAACCTGTCAACCTATTAATTTTTCCTGTCGACCTATTTTTGAATTTCATGAAGAGTCGTCTTTTTCTTGAAAAGTTGCATCCATTTCTCTTCATTAAAAATCACTCTTTTGATTGCAACTTTTCACTAATAATTACAACTTCTCGTTTGCTATAAATACATCATCTTTCATTCATCCAAATCACCGATTCTTGCTCTGATTTCTGATCTTACTTTCTAAATACTCTTGCATTCTAAAAAGCTCCCAAATTCAAGTTACTTATTGAATCCTTGATAATATTTCTCATATTTTGATTCAACAAGCAACTAACTTCCTTCAAATCTTCGCATTCAATTCATATACTTGAGGATAAGATTATAGGAAGGGTGTACTCAATCGTTGACAAATCGGTGTTGAAAGAAGAACACAATCAGAAGTCAAACTCTTGTAATTGTCCTGTGTGGGTAAGCTTGTAGCCCGTGAAATCAAGTGGGTAAGCTTGTAGCCCGTGAAATCAAGTGGGTAAGCTTGTAGACCGTGAAGTCAAGTGGGTAAGCTTGTAGCCCGTGAAATCAAGTGGGTAAACTTGTAGCCCGTAAATCAAGTAGTGTTGTGAACCTGTTCCTCCGAGTGAAGAGAGGGTGTTGTTTAGTGAAAAGCCGAAGAGGAGCTTCGGGACTGGACGTAGGACTGGAGGTCCGAACCAGTATAAAAATCCTGGTGTCGTTACTCTACTTTACTTTACTTTACTGCATTTATAATTATTTGTGATATATATTGCTTGCGAATATTTATTCGCATAACTATTGAATAGCTTAAGTTATCACATACATTCCGCATAGCCATATTATAGATCCTGCACAAGTCTTATACAACCGACCTTTTCAGAATCAACGACGAGACCGAGTATAAATAACACCACTTAAGTCTCCAATCAGCGACAAGACCGAGTATAAATAACGCCCCTCAAGTCTCGAATCAACGATGAGATAGAGTATAAATAACCCCACTCGAGTCTCGAATCAACGACTAGACCGAGTATAAATAACACCACTCGAGTCTCGAATCAGCGACGAGACTGAGTATAAATAACTCTACTCGAATCTCGAATCAATGATGAGACCGAGTATAAATCGTCACGTTCCCAAGTCTCCGGACTTTGGGGAAACCCATCAGCTAAGTAAGTGTGACATTGACCACTACCACGGCTCCATCTGACCCGCAGGGTATGGATCCTGACACCATTTGGCGAATCGACGACACCCTCAAACTCTAACCCAAACAAAATGACGAGAGAGTCTAAAGGACAAATCAGCGACGTCCATGTCGTCTCACGACTTAGGACCAACGACCTCCGGGAGGTCCTCAGGTAGAAGGCTCCAAACCGGAACTCCATGCGACTCGGGACCACTTAACAAAGGAAAATCTGAGAACGGAGCCAACACACAGCCTCCGTACGATTGGGGGACTCCTAGGGAGGAGCGTTCAATCATGTTTTCTTAAGTGTAATGACAAGTACGCTTGCACAATTATAGGAAACTACAAAACGTAAGATGAACATTTGAACACTTAACATAAAATGTGATGTAAGGAAAGTTAACTAACACTTTCATTCATATACCAAAGGCAAACTACATATCTAAATATCTTTCTTTCTAACGACATAGTGTACATGAAAATCATACAATGCCTCCAAAAGCGAGGGCCATACTCATGTGTACTATTGGCTTACATAACCAAAATATCTATGATATCTATGAGATCACTAAGATGTCTCATCCTTATTCTTTTTCTTTTTCTTTTTATGAATAGATTCAACACTAGATTGGTAACCACCAGTTATGGACCTCTTCTTTCCAGAGCCGTTGTCGCCTTTCCCTCCTTTACCCTTCATGGGGTGATGGACTCATGAGACACCGATGTACACTTTCCGCCGTTATCCTTGCCGCATGTAATCACTGTAAACTCCCCAGGGGGAATGTATTGCAGCGGTCCAGGGATAGTATCCGAGGCAAGGGCCAGCGCATCCTCGAGTTCTCCCTGAGTCTTCTTAGCCTCCAACTCCGTTTTCTCTTTAGCCTCTTTGGCGGCCATCTGATCGGCTAGCTTCTTGTCTTTGAGCCATGGCTCCACATCTTCCTTGAGCTTTTTGAATGCCTCCTCAAATCTCTTATTGGCATCTTCAGCAGCCTTCTTCTTTCTGACCTCTTCGTTGGCCCTTTCCTTCTCGGCCTTGTCAGCAACTTTCTTTCTCGCTACCTCGGCATCGGATTTCTCCTCAGCATCCTGTCTAGCCTTTACTTGAGCCTCATATAAGGCCGCCTCATCCTCCTTCCCCTTCTCCTCATGTTCCTTGGACTTCGGCAACATCTGAGCTTTCTGCACAGCACCAAGTCATAGATTGTTTGCATGCTCACATCATCCGCACCCGTCACCTGAGTACTTTGACCATCCATCACCTGTCCTTCCTTAAGCAAATCCTTGTAAACACTAGATGCAAAACCACATCCGAAAATGTATCTATATTCCTTCTCCCTCTCCAAATTGTATCCTTTGCAGTCCCATTCTAGACTCAGATGTCTGAAGGTATGTTGGGGTAAAGCCTACTGTCGCTTCCGCACCGAGGGGGGCTGCACAACAAAAAAACGACTATTCAGTCTCAATGGATTTAGTGCTCATATCCTCTTCAGGTATTCGTGATAATGAGATTTTACCTCTAGGAATATGTGGAGTGGGCATGATCGGTAGAGTACTCGCTGTCGCTACAAGAGTAGAACCCTTTGGCCCTAACCGAGGATGATCGGGGTTATACTCGGTGGAAGTAAGAATCGGGGTCGTAGGACCGCAGACTAAGGCAGATAACATAGCCTCTGACCGATATGAATTTCCCTTTCCAAACTCATGAGTGATAACCATAATCTAGGTAGGCACGATCTTTCCTACTTCGGAAGCTGGCTCTGCCAATCACGCCCTCTCGGCATCCTCCTACAACAATATCCTCCCTTCTTCCAGCACCTTGTGCTCCGTCTCGGTCAAGAGTTCCACCATGAGCTGGTTTTCATCCACTGTCTCCTCTTTTCGTAGCCAAGCCTCAAATGACACCAACCTCTCCCATGTCTGAGCCATCACTCGGGGATAATCCCTAGCCCATGAGATTCAGCGAAACCTTAGTGATTTGACATACATACCCCGGGTAGGCTCCTCCAGTGATTCCTCCACCCTAGCTTCCGTATCCTTAATCTCCTTCTTAAGTCTCTCCAGTTACCTTTGATGGTCAACCTTTAACCCTTCCAGCGAGCTTAATAAACCTCTATCGCTAGCCTCAGTCTTCTCTTTTTCTTTCCTGACCCCCTCCAGTTGCCTTCTTAGCTCATCTGTTTCCTTCTACAACCTTTGAACCCCCTCATTCTCATTTTTCAGCCTCTCATTCTCCCATACCAAGGCCTCATTGTCGTTTTGGATTGGTGTAATTTCTTGTTTTCTTTTGACAAATAGATATTCACCTCCGTCAGCTTAGAAATTTCCATTTTCAAACGAGCATTCTCAGTCGACACCGACGCCGAAGTGTCTTTAAAGGTCTCAAAAGCATGCTTCGCTTCCCTCTCTAGCTTCTCGTACTTCTCCTTCTGCTCCGTTGTTTCAACAACAAAAGGTTGGCCTTTAAGTAAGATACAATGAGAAAGACTCAATCACGCTATAAGGATCGACCCTACCTATCTCATTTTCTAAGTCTCGGCCGGTAGACCGCTCAACATCTATGGTCAATCCCCGGCTCTGGATTTTCACATTCTTTTGTTTGGACAAATCCGAAAGATTAGCGGAGTACCACCTAAACTCATCAACTTGGTAATATGAAGCCTTCACCTTCCTTCGCACCTCCTCGGTGTCGGCACAAGGAACTGCGTTGATATCAGGAAGGAACATTATCTCATTAAAGTAGTGCCTAGGGAATTTCTCCTTCAGCAAGGCCTTCCTCTCCTTAACAGTTAGCACTTGGATCTAGGGCACCACCAAGTCCTGCCTCTTCTTTTTCGCCACTTCCTTCTTTCTTTGATGACTGGACTCCAACTCCTTCCCTCAGGGGACATAGGTAGGAGCTGAAGGTGCAATATTAGGAGGGACTGTCGATGAGGAATGCCTAGTACTCGATACGACATATCTCATGTCTGATCCAGAAGTCCGGGTAAAGGGTGAAGGAGACGGAGACCACCGGGTTCTTTCTCTGTAATGATGTTCGCTGCCATAATCATAGGGAGAAGGGGGCTCGTTAAGAAAACTGGCACTCTTTCTAAATTTTAAAACAAATCCACCCCTCAAGGTTCGGCGGCTCCCATATCCATAACCTCGGCCTCTACCTCCTCTAGCCATTTCACATGCAAAAGAAATAGGTTCAAGATCAGACTCAAACAATCTATAAATAAAACAAATGATGTGTCATGTGATGTTTATGAATGTGTGTCCTAAGTGTTCTCTCAACAGACCAGATAGTGGTCCGCTTGAAGGAGTGATCTTCCCTGCAGCTAGAGCTAATTCCTCTATACTTTTGGCACTAGGCTAAAAAGACGTAATAAGCGGGAGCTTGTTCAGCTCATCAAACTGACCCTCTTTCTCAAGTGAGATAGCGGTGTCAGAAGGAGTTACCAGAGACTATGGCCTGGTCGACACCTCTTCCCTTACCTAATCAGTCGAGGGCGAGGCTGGGGAAATCGGTGAGCCTTCATCCTTAGAAACTGCCTCCTTATAGTTAGTGTCACCCCACCAGCTTCCTCCTGAATCTTTGCAGTCTTGTGCAGTTTAGATCCCGTAGCGGACGCTTTACTTTATCGGCTCGGAAAACCTACTTCCTTTCTAGTCTTCATTTTCTTTCCACCACCGACGATTGCCGTTCTGATTATTGCACGATCAGCATGAAGCAGGCCCGCATGACGAAGTCGATCCTGATTCAGAATGCTATCAGTGGAACGAGCCTTGGCCGGGATGGCCAACAAAGACTCGAGACGTTGTTGATACATGGTTTCTAAGGACGCAGCGGGATTCCTATCACACGAAAATAATTTAGCATTGATTGATCAACCTAGCAAATTTCAGGCTCAAAGCAATCAGGAATGCTTACTTCCTTCCAACCATCTCCTCACAAATCCTAGAGGACAACACCCGATAAAAAAGTCATATTTGTACACAGTCAACTTGCCCCACGTTCCTTCAAGGAACTTGGTGCCGGGCATAGCTTCCAGGAAATACTGAGAGGGTGCGACATTGGCTCTCCTTTTCAACTGAAAGAGATACCGGATGTCCTTTTCGGTGGGTTCTAGATGTAGGTACTCCCTCTAGATAACACAGGTACGTAAAAGGGAAGCATATGAATTTTGATGGAGTTGCGTCAGCGCAAGGCAAAAATAATGCAGTATATCCTGAATGAAATTGTTAGCTGGGGACATGCACCCAGAAATGCACGTCTACCAGTTCCGGCTAGTGTATCATTTCAGCGGTATATGGGCCCTATCGTCCTTTCTTGGTGCACGAACATCTCTCTAGGGAATACCGAACCGCGTTGCCATGCATCTCACCGCCGTCTCATCCATATGCGATGGCACCAAATCCGGTGGGTTCTCAAGTATAACCGCACCCGCCATAATATCTAGCGCCACCAATGTGCTTCCTTCCACGATATCTATGTGCTCTTCCTCTTCATGATCACCCCCAGTCGTTCCAAGCCTTCTGGATGCCGGTAACTCCGTCGAACGCTTGACCAGAGGTTGATGTTCTTTCGACTACAACCCGCATTCGGGCCCTTTCAGCTGAGAAGGAGTGGACGCTGTGGAGGTCTCAATCTTGCTTCCCTTTGAGCTAGCATCGCTAGTTGAACTGGTTGGGGACGGTGAATGTTGTGAAGCTTCGGTTTCCAAAATCAGCTGCGTTTTTTATTTCGTATCCATTGCTAGCTATACTTTCAATATACCGACATTAGACATCACACCGTATGACCTGTACCCCTCGTGTCGGAGTAAACTAATATCTAAGTGCAATGTTATGTAGTGCCATGATAATATCGTTATAACATAGGAACTTGGGACACAACAACGATCACAAGTCCCTAAGACTATAACCATCGCCATCGTCAACCAACATACTGGACTCACATCGAGTCGCGACTACGTTACGGTTAAACTCGAGAAAAACACGTTCAATAGTTCCATCACATGGCTCTGATAACCCATAGGTCCTATAACCTACAGGTCCCAGGATCGAAAACTGGCTCTGATACTAACTGTGATCGCCCCAAACTTCTGTTGTATGAAAGCAAGGATAATCATTGGAATATAACATAATTACAACAATAGCAGTTCTCAGATAACATCGTAACACATAAATCATTGCAGCGGAAATAGAAATGTCATCAACATCAAAACATCAGAGTGGTACAGTTACATGATACAACTTAGCAAATAAAAAGTCTCAGCAAATAGAAATAAGTCTAAAACTCCATCAAGTACATCATAGATAAAGGATGTCTCAAAGTAGAAATAAAAAGATAAAAATGCTCTTCATCTTCCTTTCATCAACATACTCCAATCCAGAATGTGTCCATAATAACTTGAACCTGTCACTTGGCTGCCCATGTGAAAAAGAGGTCACCCGAGTTTGCAAAGTGAAACAAACTACGAGTCAGTCGTGGGACTGGTATGAGAAATCTTTCCAACCTTATATAACAATATGGCTGATCACAGGACCACGCCGCGAACACGGAACGAGTTTACTCCATTGGATTGCCAGTGCAAAAGTTTAATAAATTTTATTCGAAAACAACGCAATGCTTTTTAGAAAAATGAAATCATTATAAGACTCAAGTCCCATCACACAATGCAACGCAAACCGGAGGATAAAGTTTTACCTTATAATGATCAAACATGCTTGATATGTAGAAAATAATATTTAATATTATTATTAGTGTCTAATCAATTTTAAAATACTTCAAAGTAAATGTATCAATCCTAGACGACATAGCTACCATATACTATGCCGCCATATATAGGTTTACAGTCGAAACCGTAATGTCATACTGGAAATTGGGTTTCCATCATGAGTCGAGGCTAGGGAAGGCTCCTCACCGATTCGAGACACTCTAGCAAATGCCTCAGGATCACGCCTACGGGCAACCCTTGGATCGTCAGGGCCGGTCCATAAATACTTTAGTGGAATAATTATGCCTAAACACATGCTTCCCGGTCCTATTGAACCTATAATTTGGTCACTATCGACCAATAAATCCGAGGTACCTCATAATCCATCATCCATATAAGTAAAAATGTCAGGGCTTGCAAAACCCTGACACAACTTCTAGCTAGAAAGAAACGTGTGCACTTCCTGCAGTCACGATCCCATTTTTGACTCATACCGGGGTGTGAGGCTCGCAAAGTAACGCTATACACAAAGCTACGCCTAAATAGGTCGTGCTTTGATCATCAACCATGAGGCTCTGCTTTTCAAAAAAAGCCTCGATCAATTGCATCTTGGCATGCCACATTGACAATTCACGCCATGCGATCGATAACTACCAATATATAACCTCTGAGCTCATGCGTCTTAGAGAAGGGTGTTAAGCAAGAGAATAAATTCTCCACCACCAAACAGATATATTTTAATTAGAAATCAATTTACATGGAATGAAATACAATGTCAGACACACGTCCATTTACAAGTCCGTTCTGGGTCTAAACGAAACCGGAGACACCTTATTCCTCGTCCCTTATGTCCAATATGGAAGCGAGGTGCTCGCTTATCCGGACAATCAAGAAGTACGTCCGTACAACTGCCACTTTAACCCTTTACTGGGAGCTAACCAATGCTGGGCATCAGTAGTTATCCATTCGTTGTGGAGATTGCCGGTCTTCAATCACCGTCTTCAATATCTTCAATTTAAATCGTCGTATAATTATTTGAAATGAGGTTGAACTCTGTCTTTTCAAATAATTCTGGCATATTCATAATTTAAAACCATTTCACATCGTTAATATTATTTAATAATGATTTATCGCTATTTTTATTTATATAAAAATAGCTCAATTAATTTAACGATGCTTCGGGTCAATAGGCGGCCCTAGCGCTGTTTTTATCAAAATTTGATTTACACATTTCTCGAAATCAAACCGTTGGATTTTAGCAAAATTTATATCGTTGGAAAGTTCATCCCAAAGCGGTCCTAACGATTTCGGTTTTAGGAAAATCCGACGACCGGATCTTTCGGTATAATCATTTAAAGTTACGATTCCGAAACGCGAACTACCGCTTGTGATTCGTTTAATTTTAATTTATATTTATATATAAAATTATATATAAATATAAACCATTTGATGATTCCAGTAACATACTTAACACGCCAAATAAAAGAATGTTTTATTGACATATCATATCTACATGTTCATAATGTAAAATAAAATATATTTTATTTACATGAGAATTGAGCTAATGACAAATAAAAAGCTAATTTTTATTTGTATTTATATTTTTAACTTTAACAAATAAAAAGGAATATTTTATTTTTATATAGTTTCAATGCATGTTTTGGCAATAAAAATAATTCATACAAATTCTAATGTATGTATTGTCAATAAAAATGATATTTTAACTTTGCATATAAATTCTAATATATGCATTGTTAATAAAAATGATTCTTTGATTTTGCATATAAATTCTAATATTATTTAACAAAAATGTAATTTTTGTTTACAACCATTATATTTTGACAAAGTGTCAATTTTTATTTCAACTAATATATTTGACAAAAGTGTATATTTTGTTTCAACTAAGGTACTTTGACGAAAGTGTACATTTTGTTCCACCCTTTTTTTAATTTACAAAAATGTATATTTTTGTTTCAACCTTTATATTGGACAAAAATGTGCATTTTTGTTTCAGCCTTTTTATTTTTATAAAAATGTATATTTTTGTTCAACAATTCTAATTTGAAAAAATGTTTTTTTTTCAACAATTCTAATTTGACACAAATGCCTATTTTTGTTCAACAATTCTAATTCGAAAGAAATGTGTATTTTTGTTCAACAATTCTAATTTGACAAAAATGTATATTTTTGTTTAAAAATTCTAATTTAACAAAAATGTATATTTTTGTTTTGACTAAACTATTTGACAAAAATGAACATTTTTGTTTCGACTAATGTATTTTGATATAAATGAATGTTTTTGTTTCAACTAATATACTTTGATAAAAATGAACATTTTATTTCAACTAATGTATTTTAATAAAAATGAACATTTTTTTTCAACTAATGTGTTTTAATAAAAATGAGCATTTTACTTGAACTAATGTGTTTTGACATAAATGAATAACTTATTTCAACTAATGTACTTTGACAAAAGTGAATATTTTAACCCAATAATTATATTTTGACGAAAATGACAATTTTAATCCAACTATCCTAATTTGTCAAAAAATGACAATTTTGTTTAACTCAATCCTAATTAATAAATATGTTAGTTATTGTTTCAACTATTCTAATTAATAAAAATTATCATTTTTGTTTAAATATTCTAATTTGACAAAATTGACAAATTTAATGCAACAATTGTACTTTGACTAAAATGACATTAAAAACATATCTTCTAATTCTACTCTTTTATTGTAACTAAAATGACAACAAAAACATATATTCTAATTCTACTTTTTTTATTGAACAAAGTGATAATAAAAATGAAATCTTTTTAGTATAATCTTTTTATTATAACGAAAACAAATTTTTGACAAAAAACATGTTTCGTGTAAATAATAAAAATGAGATTTTTATTGTAAATCCAATTTTGACAAAACCATGTTTCATGTTTTCAATAAAAATGAATATTTTTATTTTTAATCAAAATCTAAACAAACCATGTTTCATGTTTTCAATAAAAATGAATATTTTTATTGTTAATTAAAATCTAAACAAACCATGTTTCATGTTTTCAAAATAAAAGATGAAACTTATATTATAAAGTCAAATCAATATTCATAGATCCAAAATAAAAATAAATTTTTTATTTCAAATCGAGATCTAACAATAAACTATAGATTCAAATAAAAGAAAGAATTTCCATTGTAGATCAAGATCTAACAAACATGAGCATCACAATCCATCACAATCAACAATCCACAAATTCCAATCCCAAGCATCACAGATCTGATTTTATTAACATAACTACATGGATTCCAAATAGCGAGAAATAATTAAATTTTTAATTATAAAAATAGAAATCTCACAATCGGTTTTAATTCTGAATAATTCCAGAATTGACTTTTTGTCCACAATTTGATCTGCTCCAAATCAGTTCTAATCAGTCCAAAAGTGTAGATCTCAGACTCACGATCGTAACAGATCTGAAATTATTCAATTCCGAGTTCGTATGCATCAATTATGATTTAATATAGGTTGATAATATATTTTTTAAAAATAAATTAATTAAATAATAAAGGAATTTACCCTTCTTCCTCTTATTGAAACTAAGGCCGACGTTGGTTTCTTATGGGTTCAAACTTACGGTTGAACTTTTCTTCCAATCGATGAGGGGTGAGTCTGATCAGGTATTGTCACGTCGGAGTGCTCGGGGAGGCGCACCGAGCTAGAAGTGGAACCCAGCTCGGTGGAGGATGGAGGCTAAAAATCCGGTCAACGCGGCGGGTGCTAAGGGGCACGGTTCTCGATGGATACTCAACTATAGGGGTGGTTAGCCGTATGGATGGAAAGAGGGGGAAGAGGACTTCGATATTGGCAAAAGGAGTGGGAAATTTTAATGAGTGGATCATGGGATTTTAGTGGATGAAGTTTTGAGCAAATTCGACTATGGAACGAAGGAGATGGTGCGCTACAGTATAAGGATTAGGGTTTTTGCTAGGTTATTTATAATAATATAATATTTAATTACTAGTTTTTGCAAATAAACACGTTAAGTCTCAGTAGCTCCAATTCCAACCCAAAAAAGTTGTTCCTACCCAGTTGCCCCCGTTCCAGACACAATGGACTAGGTCCCGTCAGACCAAACGATCGTTTTCAACCTGTTTTCTTTAATTTAAAGTTTAAATCATTTATTTATTTAATTCGATCGTACATTTAAATTCACCGGGGCCACATACTAACTATGGAAATTCCCGAAAAATAAATCTAGCTATGTTTTGACGATACGGTCCTAACAAAATTAATTTCGTCGAATTTGGAGACCATTTGAAAAATGGCCTTTTTATCGGTCGATTAAATTCATCAAGAGTTTTTTAGCAATAATTTATGCCCCAACTTAGATACATACTATTTTCCAGTTTTGTGTTAATTTGTTGTTTAGTTATTTTATGTTTGAATATCTACTTTTTATGTTGTTAATTTATTGGTGTTTTCCTTCAGCTCTTAAGAGTTTTAATCATAGCATGAGTACACAATTGTTAATAACACACCTTAACAAATAAATAAGTGGGTAGGTTGTAGTGGGATGAATAATGATACTTATATTTAGAATCAAGCATTTCTACTGGCAGGTACAAATTTCTTAGTCGATTTTAATATACAATACCAAATTGAGATTATCCTGCTGACTTTGACCAAATATATTATGTCTGGTGCTGCTATATAAGTTTTTTTTAATTTTAAGCCAACTTGGAATATTCCTAGTATTCCAAATGCACATGGAGTACGCATATTGCATTTAAGAAAACTTTAATGTTAAAATAACATTTGCATGACAGAAGGTGCACAATTCACATGTGTGATTTAGTTTGTCCAATTATCTATTCTTTCAATGATCAATTCCATCTTGCGACAATTTGCAAGGTTACACTAACGGCCATCACTACCTCATTGTATGGTCTCTTGGAATGATATCATGCCAATGATACTGCATTCCTATTTGTGTGCTTGTGCTTGTAATATTGCTTTAGATTTTAATTTTCCAATCTATTGTTGAATCATCAGGATTAATATTGTTATAATTCAAATTCGAACCAATCAATTTCTTTCCTTCTAGAAGTCAGAACACATGCAGTGTACTAATATATATTAAATAAAAGAATGTGCTGGGTGTCTTCAGAAAAATGTATCATATTTTGCTAACATATTACATGTATAGTTCATTTGTGGCAGATTCCTCTAAAATTAACTGCATTATCTTTTGTATACTGTTAGGGAATATGAGCTGGAGGGGTTCTCGTCTCTTGAATCCTGGTATAACTTACATGATTATACATTATATTTCAGTAAAATTATACCCTTCAATCAAATTAATTATATTTTGGTGTCTTTTCTATTGCAGAAGCACGTGTCCTCGATGTGAATTCACTTGGTCTATTTGGATCTAAATGGTCCAAGCAATTCTGATCTCTCAAATGCCGGCATATCTTATTTACTTGAATGTTTCGTTTTTTGTCCTTTTATCTAAATTAAATCATTACGTCTACATGAATTTTGTCATTATTTTTGAGACAGAAATGAATGCAGCCAATGTGAATTTGCGCATGATCAGCTAGAACTGAATGCTCCAAACAATGAAGAATGTAGGTGTTATCTTCTTCTTTTTATGCTATATATGCTAGATGTTGATCTATATAGCAGTCTTCTGTCATGATTATTATCATAGTTTAATACTAAGCGGTTCTCAGTTATATAATTTACCTATGCATATTTTGCATGAAAGAAGCTGAGGTTTTTTATATCAGTCGTTGTTACACAGAGTAATTTTTGATACGACACACCAAGTCATTGTTACACAAACACACATGCTAACACTAACAGATATGACAACATAATTGAAAATTTTCCCTTACTGATGTAATGGAAAGGTGTGACAGAGCTGCCAATTACTGAAAGAGATCTTCTACAACAGACCAATGCCATTCCTGTATCCAAAGGTAAACTTGCTACTTTTTTCCACGACCTGACCATGTTCTGCTTAAGCAATGGAGATGTATTTCAAGGGTAATGGAGGGATGACCTCATATATGGGAAGGGTTGATTCTATTTTCACAATGGAGATAGATGGTTTGCACATTTTTGGAAGGGAAAAGCAAATGGTGTGGGTAAATTCTATTATGACGCTATGGCTCCATTTCCTTTGTTCATTTCCAAGATGGTTGGCGCTATGGTAAAGGAACATGTATAGATATCAACAGGCTTAGGTATATCCAATTTTGACTAAAATCTTTTAAGCTAAAACGTTACAATCAATTTAAGTTTAATTAAAGCTTTTAATGAAAAATATGAACTTCAGTGGTCTTTATCTGTGAGACGGAGGCTTATTCATTAGATTTCTTACGTGGTAAATAAGTATTCTTCATTGTGGGGTCAAAGTTTTCACTATTCTGTGATGATGATGCGAATGAGTATCCATAAATTTATGCAATGCACCATCGCTGATAAATTTAGAGAACAACCACGCCGTGCTAATAATGGCTTTGCATACTTTCTGTGTATGCAAGAGTGACTTTGCATGTTTTGGCAATAGGAAACAACCAATATGTTTACCAGTCCCTCTTGTTAACCAGTATTCATAATTTTTTTTTAATTTCTAGTTTACACATAACTGTTATTGTGATGAAATCCAATCCATCAACAGATGATGTTAACCCTGATTAGATGGATAAGTTTTCATTTAAAAAAAAATTATTTGACAACAATTTGGTTGCCATTGAGCTTTTGGAGTGCTTGCGAAAACTTTCCTTGCAGCTCTGTTTTCAATGATGAGATACAAAGATCAACTTGTTATTTTTGTTATTTGTTATTCAATTTTTTATTATACTAAATTATAACATTATCTGAATATGATCATTATTTTCATTATTTTATACTCGGATACTCGGATATAATGCTGTTGACCCCAAGGTTCTGAGTTTTCGTCGGTACATCAATCTATAATTTTGTTCTGACCCATATTCTAGGCAACAGTCATAGTTTACTATTATTTTACTTATGCCTGACATAAATGTGGATAAAAGGTTAGCTTATATTAACATAAATGGTGATTGGTAGTTGTAATGATGGGAGTTCAAATGAAAGCAGCTGATATGTTTAATGGATGCAATTCGTTGTGTTTTTTATCTTTATTTCTTTTTGTACTTGCCTCACATTTCTTGTAGATGTTTCAGGATAGCTGCATTTTGCTACTTTATTTGGTTTTGTTGTTTCTAGTTTGCATTGAAATTTAACTTACATTTTGCAAGTGTTATGTAACACCCCGAATTTTCTGAGAATATTAAAATTAACAAATTCAAGAACACTTAATTTTTAGAGGAAGAATTAAGTGAAATGGGTTGCGCTATTACGTTCGTCTCAAAATTTTGGTCAAGATAGACATTTGGTTTGCATAAAACAGATACCTTATGAAGAAGTTACTAAGCCTTGAAGTTTGCATGCATATGAGAAATATATATATATATATAGATATATATATAAAAATTAAATAAATAAATATGCAAAAAGTTCAAAACAACGAATCGGGAGGGGGAATAACCGAACCGGCTCATTTTTGAGGTCGACCCGAGCCTTGCTGGGTCGACTAGGGGTTGATTCAGGGTGTTTGGCTGTCAACCCGTGGGCCGATTCACTCTAAGGCAGATGTGGCACCTGATTGGTTCTGATGGACTCCTTGTAGAGTCAATAGGGCTGATGTGGCTATTCTATCTTGTCTGAATGGCTTTGATTTGCTCTAGGTTAATCTGACGGTTCCTATTAAATCAAACTTCTATATAAGCAACCTAAATCTAAACCCTAAGCCACACAAAAATATTCCTAGAGCCGTCATGCCGTCAATGGTGAACATAGAATTGCCGTCATCTCTTTCAACTCAAAGGCAAGATAGAAGCTACATCAAAATCAAATCAAAACTAATCTAATTCAACTAAGAAAATTCAACGATCTACATCAAAGGCAAGCAATTCAGTTTCAGAATACAGATCCCTGAAATCAAGTTTTTCCTTTTGATTGTAAGTGTAGTTATCTTTCAGATGTGAATAAATTAAAGACATGATTTGTAATGAATTGTAAAATAGAATTGTATCAAGTTACATGTGAAGCTGATTCATGTTTATTCATGTATATTCTATCATATATGCCTATGAACTATTGTGGTCTATCAAACCTATCATATTATGTGGAAATTGGTGAGTAAACCTATGATATTGTATAGGAATTTGGGAATGAAATTATCTAATGTAAGTTTGGTGATACTATGATACACACAAGTTTTAGGCTAAGCCATGTCGTTTAAGTTTTGTAGGCCTATATTTACTAATATTACCCACCAACCCGATATGTACTTAACCCTTCCACTGATTCAAGCATGTTTATTTAATGGTTAATGTTTAGAGTCATTTCATATTGGCTCAGAACCCGATATGTTTAGATATTTATCCTTTTATGCTTATATGCAAATTTGTCAACAATTTATTGTCATGGCCCACTTTCCTTCTAAATCAAATTCATAATTTTTGGTATGTAAATTATACCATTTCAATGCCATTACATTTTCATGCTTATGAGCCAAATATGTCAGTTACATGTAGTTTCATGTTTTCCCCCAACGTTACCCCCGTTGTATGTTCGCAAAGTTTCATAGAATGTTAGGCTCGACATTTTAGCCTAACTTATAAATTAAAAGGGGAAAAAGAGGAACTTGCAACATTCCAACATCATACAAAAATATGGATCTCACTACAGATGTGTCACATGAACTTGGCATAATATACTTTTAATTATGAACTTGCAAACTATACCTATGCAACATTAATCATAAAATAATAGTTTTACATAGAACTACCAAAACTTAATTAGCCATGTAGTGGTGAACTTGCATAGGGGTTGAATCATGCTAACATGGATCTAACATAGAGGCATATAGATCTAACATATAAAGTGTAGGTCTAAACATATAGGTTTACATAATTATGTTTCTAACCTATAAACTTGCATGTATTCATAACATGATAACATCACCTAACTTGCATAAACATGGCATAATTTCCAAATTGACATACAACCTATAGATGTCATCACCAAATTATACAAGGTCGTAGATCTAAACATGTATGCATAATGGATCTAAACAGTTAGGCATAAACGACATGACTTAGCCTAAAACTTGTATGTATCATAATATCACCAAACTTACACATGATAATTTCATTCCAAATTCCTATACAACATCACAGGTTTATTCACCAATTTCCACATAACATGATAGGTTCGATAGACCACAATAGTTCATAGGCATTGTAACACCCCATAATTTTATAACATTAAAATTCACAAATTACAGTATACTTAATTTTTAGAAGAAGAATTAAGTGAAATGGGTTGCGCTATTATGTTCGTCTCAAAATTTTGGGTCAAGATAGACATTTGATTTGCACGAAACGGATACCTTGTGAAGATGTTATTAAGCCTTGAAGTTCGTATGCATATGAGAGAAATATATATAGATATATATAAAAATTAAATGAATAAATATTCAAAAAAGTTCAAAATAGCAAATCGGGAGGGGGAATAGCCGAACCGCACCATTTTTGGAGTCGACCCAAGCCCCGTTGGGTCGACTAGGGGTCGATCCAGGGTGTTTGGTTGTCAACCCGTGGCCCGATTCGCGCTGAGGGCTGATGTTGCATTTGAGTGGTCCTGATGATTTTTGGGTTAATCTAAGAGCTCTAATCGATCCTAGACATCTATATATACACCTTAAGACCTAACCCTAATTCATAAAATATTATCTATGACACCATTGTGCTGTCAAGCTCTCTCTTAAACCCTAGCTGCCGCCTCTAAATTAAATCTCAAGTGTTCATACACAATTCAAATCAAAGTTTAGAGCTTCAACAACAATTTAAGAAGATTAATCAACGTCAATTCAACGTTTCTGCACCAATTTCAATTCGTTAATCCTTTTCTTAAGCCACGAAAGGTGAGTACAGTAATTTTCACAAATCTAATGGGATTAAAATAACATGAAAAAGTTGTAAAAAGGATTCATATATATGTTTGTAATGAAAATCTCACCAAGTCTTCACCTTTTTGATTCATGTCATCATATGCCTATGTTTCTATGTAAAGTTCATACCTTTTATCAGTTTTTTCATGTTGAATCTTTTACTATGCCTTTATGCCAGTCTATATGCCTCTTTATTTCATGATGATGTTTTATTCCAATTTTCTATGAATTGATTCTCTCTTCTTACCCCTATTCCTTTTATTTGTGGATCTAGGCTGCCTTCGAGCCTATATTAAAAATATGCGCGAATGCGAATACGAGGGAATGATGTGGAATATGGGAAATTTGGAAAATTGGATATTATTGGATATTTTGGATAATGGGATAATACGAGAAATTGGTATATTTGGGTATGAATTACATGGAATTGATGAAATTGCCTAAAATTGTAAATTGGTAATTGAGGCTAATTAATGTGTAATTAGTGACAATTTGGAATAGGCAATATTACAGACATGATTATATGTTTAATTGGGTATATATGACATGAAAATTGGGTATGGGTGAAATACGATGTTAGTGAACCTTTGACACGAGGTTAGGCGCAATTGTGACGTAAGACTGCCCGGAACCGGCCGATAAATCCAGCGGTCACAATTGGACGTCTAATGTGAGAGGTCAAAGGAATGAATTGTAGGCGTAACAGTTAATGACACGAGGTTAGACCCGGTTTGTGGCGTAAGACTGCCCAGAACCGCTGGGCAAATCCAGTGGCCATAAAGTGTTCGGTCTAATGTGAGAGGTCATGCACCGTTCGTCATAAGGAATGAATTAAAGAATACTAACCATAATAAGACATGGGTATGGTTAGAGGGTTAAGTGGGGTGACATGTAAATTATGTCATGTAAATATGGACTTAACCGGAATAAGATAGGATATGTAAATTATGACATGTAAGTATGGACTTAACCGTACCATGTGTAAGACATGGACATTTAAATTAAATTGGTTAAGTAGGAGAAAAACCTAGTGGGGACCAAGCATAGGTGGGAGGCTTGTGTCGGATGGGGACCCGTTTCAACCAGTAACCCGTTTGAGTATCTAATTAGGCCCGGTACTAGGCCGGGGTTGGGGCACGCTTACTGGGCTTGAATATAAGAGGTCAAAACATGAATAGCGGTGGCAACGCAAGTCCAACGGGTTCATGTGCGTGCATGGGTCCGGGCTGGTAGGTAAGACGTTGTTGCATCGTGTAGGTATGGACGTGCATTTCATGTTGGTATCGGGGTTGCCACTTTAGGGAGTGATACACCGCACTATGGGGCCAGCACGGGTGCATACGGGGTTTAGGGAGCTGATCAAATGTGTAGATTAAGGGTACCTTAGTGGTGGTAGGAGCAAGCCGGCACCTACGATAGCAGCTAGGTACAAGTAACTACCAAATTTGTCATGTGAGTACAGTTAGTGGGAAGGGATCAACCTCTAGTAAAAAGAGACTAGTAGATGTGCGGTGTAATTTAGCAAAAGTGCAGTGCAACGAAATACATGTTGGTTGAGTTGGATAGTCCTTTGGGTGCTAGTCTAATGTTGACTTCGGTCTTCGGGGTTAGTACTTGGAGGGTTGTTCGCTTAGCCAAGGTGTAGGATTGTCTTAGTACTTTGGAACGAAATCATCTTGTCCATCCTTTTTATCTACCTTATCTAAGTTACAGCTATATCATGATGCCTATTTATGTCTTTATCATTTACCTTACCTATTATTTGTTAAAATTACTGCACTCGCCAGACTTTATGTCTGACCCGTTTGTTTCCACCTCTTTTCTTTCCTTTCCCCTCCTCAGGTTTGCAAGGAGGGAATACTACAGCTTAGTGCCGATTTCTTTCAGTTGCTTGAAAAGAGTAGATGTATCGCTTTGGACTCTCTCATCTTTATGGCTTTGCTTATGCTCAGTGGGGATTTATGCATTTATGTTATTTAAGTATTTGCTTCTTTATGTACTTTTAAGTTTTTGGAAAAGACTATTGATCCTGTTGTAATGGTTTTGGAAACTACTTATGTAAGCTTGTTTTGAGTTATGATGCTATGAAATAAGTTTTATCTTCCACTGTGTTGTTTTATTTATTTTCTTGTAATTTATCTGTTCTATACAACAATAACGCTCCATGGACATTGATGCATTCCCTTTGTGAGTGACATTAATAGACATGGGGTGTTACACATGGTATCAGAGCTATGGTTACAAGAACAGATAAAAAGTTTTGAAAAGTGTTTTCAAAAGTATTATTTTCCTAGAAAATATTTTCAAAAACTTGTTTTAAAGAAGCTATTTTTAAGAAAAGTTTACTTTAAAAAGCATAATCCCCGCAAGCCATACATCTCTCTTTCGCTTCCCTTGTTTTGAAACTCTTTCTTTTTCTTTTCAGCATGTCCGGAGCATCTGAGATACCAGAGCGTGTTCATGTACCTGGTTGTTTTCGTCAATATCTCGAGGCTAGGGCCGCTGCCGTGGGTCCGGCCGACGTTCCTCCTCCCCCACCTCCAGTCATTCCTCCGTGTGGAGATGCTTTCTCCAAGATATGTAAAGACTTTCGTTCGATGGGTGGAAAACCTTTTAGTGGGTCTGAAACGTTCGTTGAAGCTAGAAATTGGTTGAAAGAAGTGGAGGATCTGTTTGGCATTTTCGATTTGGACGATTGTAAGAAGGTCCAATTGCCTGCTTGGTTGATGAAGGATGAAGCTTCGTTTTGGTGGGAGGTTACTAATGGAGAGCGTGCTGTAGAGACGTGGGCAGATATTAGGGGAAGGTTTGAGTTGAAATTCCTTTCTCAAGCTGAGGAGAGCATGTACATGGAGAGGTTCTTGACATTGAAGCAGAAAAACTTGACCGTGAAGGAATATGTGACCGAATTTAATAAGTTGGTGAGATTTGGACTAGAGTTGGTGAATACGCCTCACAAGAAGGCCTTGAGGTTTGCAAAGGGCCTAAATGAACCGCTTCGCAATTTGGCTATGTCCCACATTCCAATGGGGGCTATGTATGAAAAGCTTGTTGATATGGCATACATGCATGAAGAAGAGAAGGGTGTAAGTACTTTTAGGCCGCAAGATAAGAAGGAGGATCCAAAGAAATCCCAACAACAAAAGAAAGGTGGTAAAGAAAAGAGGAAGTGTCACAACTGTGGGATACCCAACCATTTGAAGAAAGACTGTAGGAAGAAGAAGAAGTTCGCTTGTTATCATTGTGGTGATCCAGGTCATGATGTCAAGGACTGTCCTAAGAAGCAAGGGCAGAGGGCAGTTCTACTTCGGGAGGGCAGGTTCACACTCTCATGGCTTCGGGACAGGAAGGAGGTAGAAAATTTTTTGTCGAAAGTTTGATTTTCTTGTTTGATCATCTTGTCTGTACTTTATTCGATTCTGGCGCATCACATTCGTTTATCTCTACATCGTTAGTTGAAACACTGCACTTAAATACTAGTCTCGTTGTGTGTCCCATTGTAGTCTCAAATCCTATTGGTGGGTCGGCTCATTTATCCATGGTTTGTAGGGATTTGAGATTGTCTATCTTTGGCGTTGGTTTTAATGTAATGCTTTTGTGCTTGGTTTCATGGGCTATGGGTTGATTCTAGGGATGGATTGGCTAGCCAGACATGATGTCATCCTAGATTGTGAACGAAGGGTAGTAAAATTGTTGACTCGTAGTGGAAATACCCTTGATATTTCTTGTGACCCTAGAGGATCGGTGATGCTTAGTTATCTTGAGTCACTTGACGCATCCAATGATGATTTACATTCTGTTCGTATAGTCCGTGAATATGTTGATGTCTTCGATGAGGTGAGGGGTCTACCCACAAAACATGAGATAGACTTTCGTATTTATCATGTAGACAATGCAAAACCTTATCTCTGCCAGTACGCCACATGGCTCCTCGTGAGAGGAGGGAACTCAATAAGCAAGTAGGGGAGTTGCTTGAGAAGGGGTTCATAAGACGTAGTATATCGGAGTGGGGTGCTCCAGTAGTATTTGCCACGAAGGCGGATGGGTTCCTTAGACTTTGTGTGGACTATAGAGTACTTAATAAGCTTAATAAGAAGAATAGGCACCCACTGCCGAGGATTGACGATCTCTTCGATCAGTTAGTTGGCGCCTCAGTGTTTTCGCTGTTGGACTTAGCCACTGGTTTCCATCAATTAAGAGTGGCTGAGGATAGCATAGACAAAACCGCCTTTAGGACTCCAGACGGTTTCTATGAGTGGCTTGTGATGCCCTTCGGTTTGGCAAACGCCCCCGCATACTTTTTTGACTTGATGAGTAGGGTGTTTAGGGAGTACCTTAATAAATTCGTTTTGGTCTTTGTGGATGACATCTGATCTTTTCTAAGAGCGAGGAAGAGCATGCCCTACATCTTAGGGAACTGTTGGAGACCCTTCGAGCGCATAACCTTAAAGCTAAATTTTCTAAATGTCACTTTTGGAGGAACGAAGTGCGATTCTTAGGGCACGTGGTTTCCAAAGAAGGGATAGCGGTGGATCCCGCGAAGGTGGTGGCCATCCAAGACTGGAAGGTCCCTAAAAATGCTACCGAGGTGAGGAGTTTCTTGGGGTTGGTAGGCTACTATAAGAAGTTCATTAAGGACTTCGCAAAGATATCAGCCCCATTGACACGCTTGACGAAGAAGAACCTAGTATTCACGTGGGACGTAGATTGTGATGATGCTTTCCAACGTTTAAAGAGAGCTTTGACCATAGCCCCAGTCTTAGTGTTGCCAGATGGGAGTAAGCCATTTACCATTCATACCGATGCTTGTGGGACAGGACTAGGCGCAGTCTTAATGCAAGAGGGGAGGGTAATATCCTATGGAGGAAGGAAGTTGAGAGTGCATGAGAGGAATTACCCTACACAAGACCTAGAGTTGGCCGCTATTGTTTTCGCGCTTAAGTCTTGGTGCCATTATCTTCTTGGCGATAAATTCGAATTGTTCACAGACCACAAATTGCTAAAATACTTGTTCTCTCAGAAGGACTTGAACTTAAGGCAGCAAAGGTGGATGGAATTCTTAGCGTCCTATGATTTCGAGATAGCATATACCCCTGGCAAGGGTAACGTGGTGGCAGACACCTTAAGTAGGAAAATGTTGTCCTTGAGTCCATTGTTTGTTGAGTGGCAAAGCTTAGAGTTCATCTCTACGTTTGACTTTAGACCTTCCATTGACTTTGTACCCGGTTTGCTAGCACCCTTAAAGGTCAGACCTACGCTTTTGGGACGGATTGGTGAGGCACAGCGAGATGACCCACAGTTGGTTGAGTTAGTAGAGAAGCTCATAAGGGGGGAGTCATCGAGCCATCTCAGTAGGTATACCCTAGATGATAAGGGTTGGTTACTTAGGGACGGTAGACTTTGTGTACCACGAGACGAGAACTTGAGGAAGACCAATCTTGATGATGCACATCGTTCGAAGATGACCATTCATCCCGGTGGGGACAAGATGTACATGGATGTGAGAAGAGTTTACTTTTGGGCCGGTATGAAGAGGGATATGGCTGAGTTTGTCGCTAGATGCTTGGTGTGCCAACAAGTAAAAGCAGAGCAAAAGAAGCCTGGTGGGTTGCTTCACCCATTGGAAGTCCCACAATGGAAGTGGCATAGTGTCTCGATGGACTTTGTTGATGGGTTACCAAGATCGAGGAAGGGTAATACGAGGATTTGGGTCATGGTAGACAGACTTACTAAGAGCGCCCATTTCATTCCCGTGAAAAGTAAGAGGACTGCTCCATGGTTAGACTCCGTATACATTCGAGAGATAGTTCGTTTGCACGGTGTTCCTTCTAGCATAGTGAGCGATCGCGATCCTATTTTTACTAGCGAGTTTTGGAAGAGCTTGCAAGAGGCGATAGGGACTCAGTTATGTTTGAGCACCGCATATCATCCTCAGACGGACGGCCAGACCGAGAGGGTGAATCGTATTCTAGAGGACCTTTTGAGGTTATGTGTTTTAGACTTCGGAGGTACAAGGGAGGAGCATCTTCCTTTGGTGGAGTTCGCGTACAATAATAGTTTTCAGTCTAGCATTGGCATGGCACCTTTCGAGACTCTTTATGGAAGGCCGTGTCGTTCACCTACATGTTGGTGGGAATATACGGATAAGATCTTGCTTGGGCGTGATATGATTAGAGAGACTTCAGAAAATTTTGATTCGAAGGAGGATGAAGACGGCACAAGATAGGCAGAAATCGTACGCGGACAAGAGGAGGACAGATCTTGAGTTTGATATTCTGGACATGGTCTTTATCAAGGTGTCTCCATTACGGAATGTTGTTCGCTTTGGGTCCATTGGGAAGTTAGAACCAAGGTTCGTAGGGCCGTTTCCTATTAAGGAGAGGATTGGACAGATGGCGTATAGAGTGGAGTTGCCCGAGAGACTTAGTGGTGTACACGACGTATTCCATGTATCACATTTGAGGAAGTGCTTGCATGAGACCGCGGAAGTGGTAGAGCCGAGCTTGCTTAGAGATGTGGAGATAGAGCGTGATGCGATGATTCGACGAGCTCCTACATGCATTCTTGGGTCGGAGATTAAGAAGTTGAGGAATCGAGAGGTCAAGCTAGTCAAAGTGCAATGGGGAGATGATGAGAGCGACGCTACTTGGGAGACGGAAGAGAAGATGCGTTCATTGTACCCTTTTCTTTTCGAGGGTATGTCTTTTAATTTCTCCTTTATCGCTTAGCTTGTACTTGTTCTATCTTTAGCATGTCCTCTCGCTAGTATCTTTGACCTTTAGATAGGGTAGTCCTATGGTTGAAACATGTGTTTGAGACATGTTATGTATGGTGGATGCATGTTGATGCAAGTGTTTGCTAGTGGTTGCTCGTGGATGCATATACACACACTTTAGGCACTAGATCGGCTCAGTCACTTTCATATTGCATATTGCATATAAATGGATGTATTTAGTAAAATGAATGTATATTGAATGTGTGTATCATATGGATGTTGCATTTAAATGAATGGTTGTGCACACATGTAGTAATGATATGTATAGGGTTCTTTGCATACATGATGGATACATGGCACTATCATTGTTTGCATTAAGGAGGTCGAATGAATCAGTAGACCACCTAATTTTGCATTACTATACGGACATATACACACACTATGCATATGTACATGAAAAGCATTAGAAATCTTTTAAGGACAATGGATGCTTGTGGATGATGGTTGAGTAGATGGATGATTGGATAGTAGGATACATTCTTCTTAACTTGGAGATTTCGGGGACGAAATCCTTTAAGGAGGGGAGAATGTAACACTCCGTAATTTTATAACATTAAAATTCACAAATTAAAGTATACTTAATTTTTAGAAGAAGAATTAAGTGAAATGAGTTTCGCTATTATGTTCGTCTCAAAATTTTGGGTCAAGATAGACATTTGGTTTGCATGAAGCAGTTACCTTATGAAGATGTTATTAAGCCTTGAAGTTTGCATGCATATGAGAGAAATATATATATATATAGATATATATATATAAATTAAATAAATAAATATTCAAAAAAGTTCAAAACAGCAAATCGGGAGGGGGAATAGCCGAACCGCACCATTTTTGGAGTCGACCCAAGCCCCGCTGGGTCGACTAGGGGTCGATCCAGGGTGTTTGGCTGTCAACCCGTAACCCGATTCGCGCTGAGGGCTGATGTTGCATCTGAGTGGTCCTAATGATTTCTGGGTTAATCTAAGAGCTCTAATCGATCCTAGACATCTATTTATACACCTTAAGACCTAACCCTAATTCATAAAATATTATCTATGACACCATTATGCTGTCAAGCTCTCTCTTAAACCCTAGCCGCCGCCTCTAAATTAAATCTCAAGTGTTCATACACAATTCAAATCAAAGTTTAGAGCTTCAACAACAATTAAAGAAGATTAATCAACGTTAATTCAACGTTTCTGCACCAATTTCAATTCATTAATCCTTTTCTTAAGCCATGAAAGGTGAGTACGGTTATTTTCACAAATCTAATGGGATTAAAGTAACATGAAAAAGTTGTAAAAAGGATTCACATATATGTTTGTAATGAAAATCTCACCAAGTCTTCACTTTTTTGATTCATGTCATCATATGCCTATGTTTCTATGTAAAGTTCATACCTTTTATCAGTTTATTCATGTTGAATCTTTTATTATGCCTCTATGCCAGTCTATATGCCCCTTTATTTCATGATGATGTTTTATTCCAATTTTCGATGAATTGATTTTCTCTTCTTACCCTATTCCTTTTATTTGTCGATCTAGGCTACCTTCGAGCCTATATTAAAAATACGCGCGAATGCGAATACGTGGGAACGATGTGGAATATTGGAAATATGGGAAATTTGGAAAATTTGATATTATTGGATATTTTGGATAATTGGATAATATGTGAAATTGGCATATTTGGGTATGAATTACATGGAATTGATGAAATTGCCTAAAATTGTAAATTGGTAATTGAGGCTAATTAATGTGTAATTAGTGACAATTTGGAATAGGCAATATTACAGACATGATTATATGTTTAATTGGATATATATGACATGAAAATTGGGTATGGGTGAAATACGATGTTAATGAACCTTTGACATGAGGTTAGGCGCAATTGTGACGTAAGAAAGTCCCGGAACCGGCCGGCAAATCCAGCGGTCACAATTGGACGTCTAATGTGAGAGGTCAAAGGAATGAATTGTAGGCGTAACAGTTAATGACATGAGGTTAGACCCGGTTTGTGGCGTAAGACTGCCCAGAACCGCCCGGCAAATCCAGCGGCCACAAAGTGTTCGGTATAATGTGAGAGGTCATGCACCGTTCGTCATAAGGAATGAATTAAAGAATACTAACCATAATAAGACATGGGTATGGTTAGAGGGTTAAGTGGGATGACATGTAAAATATGTCATGTAAATATGGACTTAACCGGAATAAGATAGGATATGTAAATTATGACATGTAAGTATGGACTTAACCGTACCATGTGTAAGACATGGACATTTAAATTAAATTGGTTAAGTAGGAGAAAAACCTAGTGGGGACCAAGCATAGGTGGGAGGCTTGTGTCGGATGGGGACCCATTTCAACCAGTAACCCGTTTGAGTATCTAATTGGGCCCGGTACTAGGCCGGGGTTGGGGCACGCTTACTGGGCTTGAATATAAGAGGTCAAAACATGAATAGCGGTGGCAACGCAAGTCCAACGGGTTCATGTGCGTGCATGGGTCCGGGCTGGTAGGTAAGACGTTGCATCGTGTAGGTATGAACGTGCATTTCATGTTGGTATCGGGGTTGCCACTTTGGGGAGTGATGCACCGCACTATAGGGCCAGCACGGGTGCCTACGGGGTTTAGGGAGCCGATCAAATGGGTAGATTAAGGGTACCTTAGTGGTGGTAGGAGCAAGCCGGCACCTATGATAGCAGCTAAGTACAAGTAACTACCAAGTTTGTCATGTGAGTACAGTTAGTGGGAAGGGATCAACCTCTAGTAAAAAGAGACTAGTAGATGCGAGGTGTAATTTAGCAAAAGTGCAGTGCAATGAAATACATGTTGGTTGAGTTGGATAGTCCTTTGGGTGCTAGTCTAATGTTGACTTCGGTCTTCGGGGTTAGTACTTGGAGGATTGTTCGCTTAGCCAAGGTGTAGGATTGTCTTAGTACTTTGGAACGAAATCATCTTGTCCATCCTTTTTATCTACCTTATCCAAGTTACAGCTATATCATGATGCCTATTTATGTCTTTATCATTTACCTTACCTATTATTTGTTGAAATTACTGCACTCGCCAGACTTTATATCTGACCCATTTGTTTCCACCTCTTTTCTTTCCTTTCCCCTCCTCAGGTTTGCAAGGAGGGAATACTACAGCTTAGTGCCGATTTCTTTCAGTTGCTTGAAAAGAGTAGATGTATCGCTTTGGATTCTCTCATCTTTATGGCTTTGCTTATGCTCAGTGGGGATTTATGCATTTATGTTATTTAAGTATTTGCTTCTTTATGTACTTTTAAGTTTTTGGAAAAGACTATTGATCCTGTTGTAATGGTTTTGGAAACTACTTATGTAAGCTTGTTTTGAGTTATGATGCTATGAAATAAGTTTTATCTTCTGTTATGTTGTTTTATTTATTTATTCTTGTAATATATCTGTTCTATACAACAATAACGCTCCATGGACATTGATGCATTCCCTTTGTGAGTGACATTAATAGACATGGGGGTGTTACTGGCATATATGATAGAATAGTCATGAATAAACATGAATCAGCATCACATACAACTTGATACAATTCTATTTTACAATTCATTACAAACCATGTCTTTAATTTATTCACATCTGAAAGATAACTACACTTACAACCAAAAAGGAATTCTTGAGTTCTGGGATCTGTATTCTGAAACTGAATTGCTCGCGTTTGATGTAGATCGTTGAATTCTCTTAGTTGAATTAGATTAGATTTGATTTTGATGTAGCTTCTATCTTGCCTTTGAGTTGAAAGAGATGACGGCTTTTCTAGGTTCGTCATTGACGGCATGGCGGCTCTTGGAATGAATTAGTGTGATTTTAGGTTGAGAGTTAGGTTGCTTATATAGAGTTTTAATTAATTTAGAGCCGTTAGATTAACCCTAGAAGCAATCAAGACCATCCAGTCAATATAGAACAACCAAATAAGCTTTAATGACTCAGCAGGGAGTCAGAAGACATCAGTTTTCAGATCTGCCCGAGGGGATAGGTCGACCCCCAGGTCGACCTGTATGGGGGGAGGTCGACCCCCTGGTCGACCTCCTCGTTGACCTGGATTTGGGCGGGAAGTTTCCCGCCCAGCCCGCTTCTACTTCAGACTTTGAATTTTGAATTTCTGAACCATATTCTAAACTGTTTATTTAAATTCTGAATCTTCTGAAGGTCATAACTCCTTCATACGGATCCCAATTTACGCAAATTCGGACTCTATCTCAAGCAGAATTCCAAGACAAACACAATGAAGTAACACGTTTCCCTTAATTCTTACATTTGAAATTAATTATTCTTTAATTCGTAACTTTAATGTTTACAAAAAATACGGGGTGTTACATTCTCCCCTCCTTAAAGGATTTCATCCCCGAAATCTTCAAGTCAAGAAGAACGTATATATCCTACCATCCAATCGTCCATCTACTCATCCATCAAACATAGGTGTCCATCGTCCTTAAAAGACTTCTAATGCTTCATGATCATATGCATGGTGTGTGTACATGTCCTTATCTAATGCCAAAATCAGGCGGTCCACTGATTCAGTTGACCTCCTTAATGCAATTCATGTCGGTGTCATGCGCGCATTATGTATGCAATCTTCCCTAATCATAATTCTACATGAGTGCGCAATTATTCACACAAATGCAACATCCACATGATAACACATCAAGCTTCAATCATATACCAGTACATATATGCATATGCAATATGAAAGTGACTGAGCCGATCTAATACCTAATGTGTGTATATATGCATCCACGAGCAACCACTAGCGATTACTTGGAACCACTTGCAACCATCAACCATAACATGTTTCAAATACATGTTTACATCCATTGGTTTCTACCTAAGGATCGAGAACAACACTGAGGAAAAATACTAAAAAGATAGATACGAGCATGAACAAATTTAAGGAAAAAGATATCAAAGATGTACCCTCAAAAAGAAAAGGGTAGGCTTCGCGTATCTTGGCCTCAGTTTCCCAAGTCGCGTCTTCCTGAACGTCACCCATTGAACTTTTACAAGTTTGACTTCGCGGTTGCGTAGCTTTTTGACTTATGTACCGAAGATACGAGTTGGAACTCTTCTCACAGTCGCCTCTCGTTCTACTTCCACGTCCTCTAATATGCTTGGTTCCACCACTTCTGCAGACTCATGTAGGAACTTTCGTAAGTGAGAAACGTGAAAGACATTATGAACTCTAGCCAATCTTTCGGGCAGCTCTACTTTGTAAGCCATCTTCCCAATCCTTTCAATGATAGGAAACGTCCCTACAAATCTTGGTGCCAACTTTCCTGCGGATCCGAAGCGAATGACGTTCCTCAAAGGAGATGCTATAAGGAAAACCCTGTCCCCAACTTCAAACTCAAGGTCGGTCCTTCTCTTATCTGCGTAGGACTTCTGTCTATCTTGGGCAGTCTTCATTCTTTTTCGTATCAAGTCCACTTTCTTTGAAGTTTCTCTAATCACATCTGGTCCAAGTATGAGCTTATCTGTAGACTCCCACCAACAAGTTGGTGATCGACACGACCTTCTATATAAAGCTTCGAAGGGTGCCATGCCTATAGTGGCTTGGTAGCTATTGTTGTAGGCAAACTCCACCAAAGGAAGTTGATCCTCCCATGTTCCTCCAAAGTCAAGAATGCATAATATCAAGAGATCTTCTAACACTCTATTCACCCTTTCCGTCTGACCATCGGTTTGGGGGTGATAGGCCGTGCTTAAGCATAGCTGTGTGCCTACAGCCTCTTGCAAGCTCTTCCAAAACTCACTCGTAAAGACAGGATCTCGATCGCTAACAATGCTGGAGGGTATCCCATGGAGTCGAACTATCTCTTTAAGGTAAATGGATGATAAAGATGAGGCAGTCCTCCTACTTTTAACGGGTATAAAGTGAGCGCTCTTTGTGAGCATGTCCACTATTACCCAAATGGTATTGCCCCTTCTTGACCTAGGCAGCCCATCAATAAAGTCCATTGAAATGCTATCCCATTTCCACTGTGGGACCTCTAGAGGGTGAAGAAAACCACCAGGCTTCTTTTGCTCTGTCTTGACTTGCTGGTATACTAAGCACTTCGAGACGAATTCAGCTACATCCCTCTTCATGCCATCCCAAAAGAAAACTCATTTTACGTCTCTATACATCTTGTCTCCACTAGGGTGCATGGTCAACTTGGAATGGTGCGCCTCTTCGAGAACCTTCTTCACCAAATCCCTTGCTTGTGTGATGCATAGCCTTCCATCCCGCCTCAACCATCCCTTATCATCGATGGAGTATCCATTGAGGTGACTAGAAGTCTCACCCCTAATTAGTTTGTCCATCAAATCAACTAGCTGAGGGTCTTCACGTTGCGTGGTTCCTATTGAATCCAAAAGAGTAGGCCGCACCTCTAGCAATGTTAACAAACCAGTCACATGATCGCTGGAGGGTCTAAAGTCAAAATCGGCTATGTACTTCAAGCTCTGCCTTTCAACAAAGAGAGGGCTTAAGGTCAGCTTCTTTCTAATCAAGGCGTCTGCTACTACATAGCCCTTGCCAGGGGTATAGAAAAACTCGAAATCATAGGATGCCAAGAATTCCATCCACCTTTGTTGCCTCAAGTTAAGATCTTTCTGCGAGAAAAGGTACTTCAACGATTTACGGTCAGTATATAATTCAAACTTCTCACCTAGGAGATAATGGCGCCAAGACTTAAGCGCAAAGACGATGGCAGCCAACTCTAGGTCGTGGGTCGGGTAGTTTTTCTCGTGTGCTTTCAACTGTCTTCCACCATAAGCTACTACCTTCCCTTCTTGCATCAAGACAGCGCCTAGTCCCGTACTGCATGCATCTGTATATACGGTAAACATCTTGCTTCCATCAGGCAATGTCAGAACTGGGGCTGTTGTCAGAGCCCTTTTCAAGCGTTGGAAAGCAATATCGCAATCCAAATCCCAAGTGAAAGTTTAGTTCTTCTTCGTCAACTTTGTAAGCGGAGCTGAGATTTTCACAAAATCTTTGATGAACTTTAGGAAGCTCCGGACCTCGGTCACATTCCGTGGAACCTTCCAGCCTTGCACTGCAACTACTTTTGCGGGGTCCACGGCTAACCCTTCCCTGGATACTACATGTCCAAGAAATCTCACTTCCTCTCTGTAGAAGTGGTATTTGGAGAATTTGGCTTTCAACTGATGTGCTCAAAGAGTATCCATGACTTTTCTTAAATGCTGAGCATGATCTTCCGCACTCTTTGAGAAAGTCAAAATGTCATCTACGAAGACCACCACAAATTTATTAAGGAACTCTCTAAACACCCTGCTCATCAAATCCACGAAGTAAGCGGGTGCGTTTGTCAAGCCAAAAGGCCTGACAAGCCACTCGAAGAAACCATCCGGAGTTCTGAACGCGGTCTTGTCAATGCTGTCTTCAGCCACTCTCAGCTGATAAAACCCGGTAGCTAAATCTAATTGGGAGAAAACCGATGCACATAAAAGCTGATCGAACAAGTCATCTATTCTTGGAAGTGGGTGCCTATTCTTCTTGGTCAGCTTGTTTAGCTCCCTATATTCAACGCATAGGCGAAGCGAACCGTCCGCTTTAGTTGCGAAGACGACTGAAGCACCCCATTCAGAAATACTCCGCCTTATAAACCCCTTCTCAAGCAACTCTTTAACTTGCTTGCTGAGTTCTTTCTTCTCCCTTGGAGCCATGTGTCTCACGGGTAAAGCGACGGGTTTCGCATTATCAACGAGGTATATGCGGAAGTCTATCTCCCGCTTCAGAGGTAACCTTTTAACCTCTTCAATGACATCCGAGTATTCACGGACTACTCTAACGGACTGCAAATCCTCAATAGCCGTGTAACAACCCGAAAATCTGGGCCAGTTTAAAAATTTTATTTTTGGCAATTTTAGCGAATTTTGAACATTTAAAATGAATTATTTTAAATAATATCAACATGAAATTTAATTTGAATAGAATTCGACGTATATATTATATACGTCGTCATTAGAATATAAATAATTATATATAATTATAAATAGAATTGAAAATGGCGCGGTAGTTCGATAATTCGATTTCAAACTTCAATTGAATGTACCGGGTGCAAAATAAACCGGATTTTAGTAAAACCAAAAATAATAGGATCTATTTGAGAATATCTTTCCAACGAATCCGAAAAATCAAGATTTCATTGCGGGAATCAAAAGATATGTCCAGTTGAAAATTCTGAATAGTTGCTATGGAATTCAGGCCCTTAAAAATAGATATTTTGCAAACGACCTCGGATTTCGACGAAACCACTTTTGTTGGGTCCGTGATGTCAAATTATTGCTAGATTCCAAATTTCATAATTTTTCGAATCAATATGTGAGCGTGGCAAAGGAAAACGCGTTTGACCAGTTTTAGTTGATTTTAATCGACTGGAAAATGGCCATTTTTCCAACGGTCTCGGAATTCGGCGAAACTAGTTTTATTAGGACCGTATCGTTAATACGAAGCTAGAAAATATTTTTCGGGAATTTATAGAGTTAGTATGTGACCCCAGTAAATTGAAATGCGCGTTCAAAATCAATATATAGAGTTATACTTTGATTCGGACGAAAACTGATCGAAACAGTCAAATCAGCTTACGGTATATATCCCATTGTGTTCGGGATGGGGGTAATTAGCTATGGACGACAGGCGGTAGGCCTCGTTTAGAGGTTGTATGAAAAAGTCAACTTTTTATAAGTTAAATAATTAAAAAAAATAAAAAAATAAAAACTCTTCCTCTCCTCCCCTTAAATCCCTCTTCCCCCCCCCCCTTTTGATTTTCAATCGACATTCAGGAAAAAAAAATAGCATCGACGAACGATGGGAGGGAGGACCGTCGCCACCTCAACCGGCCTCCGCCTCAGGCGCGCCGCCCCCACCCAATCCGACCGCATCCCCTCATCGACCCCCCCTCTACATCGAAGGACCGCAAGCCCCAAAACCCCGTTGGCCCACCTCGCGAGATCCAATCCGCCACCGTCCGCCTCAGCCTCGCCGCCAACACCCCTCCGACCTCCCCTCCGACCTTCACTCAGCCCATTTCGACGCCGACCACCACTCCGCCCGCGCAGCCCCCCCTCCTTCGACCTCCAGGGAACGATGGCAGCCCCGCCCCATTTACTGTAAGTTTTATATTTATTTTGCTTTGTTTTTTTTATTTATATATATTTAAAACAATATTTTAAATTCGATTTCAGTTTATTTAGAAAAATATATATTATAATTTATAAAAAAATAGGTCGATTTTTAATATAAGAGCATTGGTTTAAAAATGCAATTTTTATATGGAATACATTGTTTTAAAAATGAACTGCGTTGTAAAAGACGAGGTTTTTATTTATTACAAGATGTGGTTTGAAATCTAACGGTTGGATTTGGAATTATGTCCAAATCAAATTTGGAAAAAGGTCGCTGTAAGTGCAGTTCGATGGCCGTTGATGGAAATCGACTGTACGGGCCTTGAAAAAATTATTAAAAATATCTATAATTTGTGTATAATCATAAGAAATGATTTGGGAAAAATTGGGCTGAAGAATTCCACATTTGAAAAGATAAAAATAGATTTTTATCGAAATGAACTAGTTTTGAACTAGAATTAAAATCAATTTATTTTTGAAATAAATAAATTGAATTTGAATGTGATTTTAAAAATAATCAATATTCCCAATACGTGAATTGGACTGGAGTTGAATCGAAATTATCTTCGGAATATTTCGATGTTGGATTTCGTGACTATACAAATATTGTTATGGGGATTTGAAAGATATATTTTATATCGTTATTTCCAATACGATATTTGTTGGTTTCAGAATTTGACATTGAATATAAGCCGATATATTTTCTATTCAGAGCCTTGTATTTAATATCAAATATGATTTGGGTTTATCGTGAATCGTGTTTTAGATGACATTGGTTCTTTAACCCAGTTAAAGACAGGATGTTGATTTTTGAAAAGATTAAAACTAAGTAGAGTTTTAATGAATCTTTAATTAGATTAAAATGTGAATTGATAATTTAAATTATCAAATCTGAAAGGTGATCGAGAATGGAGTACCACCAGTTTTGCTCCAAAGCGATAGTTAAATCTTTAATTAGATTTAAGTGTGAAATGGTAATTAATTTTACCGATAACACCGTGGTGTTAGATATGGAGTAACACCAGTTTTGCTCCATGGGATATATAGGTTGGGATTGGGAAATAAAATAAATAATTACTTCGGCGTGGCTCGCTAATCCCGACTAGTTTGAAGTGATATCCAAAGGAAGATTATAGAATAAATTTAGAAGAATTTATCTTTGATAAAATTTATGGGAACCTATTCCCTAAAAATGTGATTTTGTGAATAAAAGAATATTCTGAATTGGAATGAGGCGTTCGTTGTGTTTGTGTAACATTTGCTTATCATATACGTGGGTTATTCAGAAAGGTCGGATTTGTACCCATTCTGAATAACCGATTCGACGAGATGTCGAAGATGAAGACGGTGGTTGAAGACTGGAAGTCTTCACATCGTCTGGGTGATTACTGATGATCTTGATTGGGCTGTACACCCAAGATGAGGGAAACAGTTGGTGATCGTCTAGAAGTACTTGGAGATGGATGGATATGCGAGGAAAGTGCCTCCAGTTTCGTTCAGACCCAGAGCGAACTTGTAAATGGATTGTGTGTCTGACATTGGATTTTATTCTGTGTTGATTGATCTCTATTAAATATACATCTGTTTGGCGGCGGAGAATTTATTCTCTTGCTTAACGCCCTTCTCTGAGATGTACGAGCTCAGAGGTTATATATCGATGGACATCAGTCGCATGGAGTGAATTGCCAGTGTGGCACGCGTAAGTGGCAATTGATCAAGGCTTCTGTTGAAAAGCAAAGTCTTGTGGTTGATGATCAAAGCATGGCCTGTGTGGCGTAGCTTTGTGTATAACGTGAATTCGCGAGCCTCACACCTCGGTATGAGTCAAAAACAGGAGACGGACCGCTGGGAGAGCACGACGTTTCTTTCTAGCTAGGGTGGTGTCAGTGACTTATCAGCCCTGACATTTATATACTTTTCACCTGTGTGGTTGTTGGAATGCGAGGCGCCTCGGATATAGGTCTGTAAGGACCGGGAAACGTGTGTTCAGGAATAACTAATCCTCAAAAGTAAGAGAGGACCGGCCCAGCCGATTCCAAGGATCAAAGTGGGGTCCTGGGACATTTGCTAGAGTGTCTCGAACGCGGAGAGGAGCTTGCCCCTTGCCTCGACTCATGATGGAATCCAATTTCCAATACGCGATAATTCAGTTTTATTTGTAGAACCTAGTATGGCGACATAGTGGTATGGGTCATTAATTCCGTCTATGATTGATATTTATGATTGAAATTGTTTTGACACTATACACCTATAATAGTATCAAATAATGTGTTTTAAACGTATCAAGCATGCTTTGGCTGTTATAAGGGAAAACCCTATCCTCCGGCTTGCGTTGCATTGTGTGATGGGACCTGGGTCTTATAACAGCTTCATTTTTCTTTATTTAGCATTGCGCTGTTTGTTCTATGCACCGGTATTCTTGGGAGGAAACCCATTCCGTGTTATCCGGCGTGGTCCCTTGATTTACCAAACTTTAAAACCAATATTAATAACGGTTTTAGTTCTCACACCGGTACCATGACTGACCTAGAGTTTATTGTTTTAACCTAAACTCTGGGTGCCCCTATTTTCCACACGGGCAGCTAGTAGTTTTGGTTTTGCAGATTTATATTCACTGGGTCCTGATTTACAGCTGGAACGATGCTCGGAAAGCTCTGTATCCGTGCATTACTTCTAGTCGTGCTTTTATATTATTTTCCGTTGCTATGTAATTTATTGTCATCTCTGATATTTGTTGAATGTAATTTATTCATTTATACTCTGTATATTCTTGTATCTGATGGAATTGTTGTAATAACAATGAAATGTTCTTCCGTCTGCATTTCAATTTGTCCTGTTCTCAAAACGATCAGGGGTTTCGAACGGTCTTAGTCGGTTTAACGATCGATTCAGATCGAGCGAAATTCTTTGCCGTTATAGTTGGTATCAGAGCTTTGGTTTACAGAGCTCGAGAACATGACACATTAGAACCATACGAAAGAATTCATCAGATATTGGATTAGCAATATCCAATTAGAATGACTCGTTAGAGATAGGATCAATAGTATCCTAGAACGAGTGTGAAGAGTATATTTTTCAATGAAAACAATTTTGTTTTGAAAATTTAAATCGCTTTATACGTATTTGATTATTTATTTATTTTGAATATGGACAATCCAATATATAAAGGTTTTGTATATATGCGTCATGAACGTATATTCGAAGTTTTAATATGCTGGATAGATATAGGATTACACTCTAGTCGCTCGGAGATGATTTTGATGATGGAGCTCCATCACCAAAATTTATGTTCGTGTTTCGAAGGTGTGATTTCTATATATTTCCATTAGACTAGTGTGAGAACCAAAACTAATATAGTTAGAATACATTCTTGTGAATTGGCATCAAAACATGAGTTTGTATATATATCAAAATTATGAATTTGAAACGTTAAATTCACTAATTGATTGATGTTTGTGTTGTTTGTTTATTTGTTTGATAATTTTGAACCATTATGCCTAATTAAATCACATATTGAATTGTATTGAAAATTGGTCGCATTTGCTTGCATATACATATACTTACATTGAACAGGTCATAGCAAGGAGGCTAGAGTAGAGAATAAAATTTGTTTGCCCGACAAATAGGTACATGTTTACTATAATTTACTGTTTTGTTTGGGTGATGATGATTTTATGAGCCTATTGGCTAGCCGCTTGGCTTTTTCTTTTTCTTTTTGAGATCAGAAGGCCTGTATGGCAATTTCGGGATTTTCCGTGGCTCCCGGTGCAGGGGAGGTTATGGCGAAATTTTTCGAAAATTCCGGGTGTTAGCCAAATTTTTGAAGAATTTGAAAATTCTCAGAAACTGAAAAGTTGGAGAATGGAAGCCAGATCGAACGTAGAGTTGATTAATCAAACCACTTTCGACTTTGTTCCTTTTCGGGGACGAAAAGTTTTAAGTGGGGGAGATTGTAACAACCCGAAAATCTGGGCCAGTTTAAAATTTTTATTTTTGGCAATTTTAGCGAATTTTGAACATTTAAAATGAATTATTTTAAATAATATCGACGTGAAATTTATTTTGAATAGAATTCGACGTATATATTATATACGTCATCGTTAGAATATAAATAATTATATATAATCATAAATAGAATTGAAAATGGCGCGGTAGTTCGATAATTCGATTTCAAACTTCAATTGAATGTACCGGGTGCAAAATAAACCGGATTTTAGTGAAACCAAAAATAATAGGATCTATTTGAGAATATCTTTCCAACGAATCCGAAAAATCAAGATTTCATAGCGGGAATCAAAAGATATGTCCAGTTGAAAATTCTGAATAGTCGCTATGGAATTCAGGCCCTTAAAAATAGACATTTTGCAAACGACCTCGGATTTCGACGAAACCACTTTTGTTGGGTCCGTGATGTCAAATTAATTCTAGATTCCAAATTTCATAATTTTTCGAATCAATATGTGAACGTGGCAAAGGAAAACGCGTTTGACCAGTTTCAGTTGATTTTAATCGACTGGAAAATGGCCATTTTTCCAACGGTCTCGGAATTCGACGAAACTAGTTTTATTAGGACCGTATCATTAATACGAAGCTATAAAATATTTTTCGGGAATTTATAGAGTGAGTATGTGACCCCAGTAAATTGAAATGCGCGTTCAAAATCAATATATAGAGTTATACGTTGATTCTGACGAAAACTGATCGAAACAGTCAAATCAGCTTACGATACATATCCCATTGTGTTCGGGATGGGGGTAATTAGCAATGGACGACAGGCGGCAGGCCTCGTTTAGAGGTCGTATGAAAAAGTCAACTTTTTATAAGTTAATTAATTAAAATAATAAAAAAATAAAAACTCTTCCTCTCCTCCCCTTAAATCCCTCTGGCCCCCCTTTTGATTTTCAATCGACATTCAGGAAAGGAAAAAAATATATAGCACCGACGAACGATGGGAGGGAGGACCGTCGCCACCTCAACCGGCCTCCGCCTCAGGCGCGCCGCCCCCACCCAATCCGACCGCATCCCCTCATCGACCCCCCCTGCATCGAAGGACCGCGAGCCCCAAAACCCCGTTGGCCCACCTCGCGAGACCCAATCCGCCACCGTCCGCCTCAGCCTCGCCGCCAACACCCCTCCGACCTCCCCTCCGACCTTCACTCATCCCATTCCGACGCCGACCACCACTCCGCCCGCGCAGCCCCCCCATCCTTCGACCTCCAGGGAACGATGACAGCCCCTCCCCATTTACTGTAAGTTTTATATTTATTTTGCTTTGTTTTTATTTTATTTTATTTATATATATTTAAAACAATATTTTAAATTCGATTTCAGTTTATTTAGAAAAATATATATTAGAATTTATAAAAAAAAAGGTCGATTTTTAATATAAGAGCATTGGTTTAAAAATGTAATTTTTATATGGAATACATTGTTTTAAAAATGAACTGCGCTGTAAAAGACGAGGTTTTTATTTATTACAAGATGTGGTTTTTACTATAGAAAATAGCTATTTTTGTTATAGAAAAGAAATGATCTTTTTATAGAAAAGTTTATATTTTCAATAAAAGAAAGTTACGATTTTTAGAATGAAACGAAGTGATTTTTATTAAGTAAAAAATTGATTTTTATATGTTGAATAACGAAGTAAGAATTCGATTTTTATATATTGAATAACGAAGTAAAAATTCGATTTTTAAATATTGAATAACGAAGTAAAAATTCGATTTTTATATATTGAATAGCGAAGTAAAAATTTGATTTTTATATATTGAATAACGATGTAAAAATTCGATTTTTTTATATTGAATAGCGAAGTAAAAATTCGATTTTTATATATGTAGTGAATACGGGCAACGAAAGTGACAAAGGGAGAGAACGACGAAGATTTCTACATAGGAAGTGTCGTGGAATTGGGATAGCTATTGGTGAGAACTTCTCACTCAAATTTCCTTTTCTAGTTATATATATACTAGGATGCAGATGGTGCTTAGCAGCACCCGACACCCGTCATCCACAGACCATGGATGACTTGTTTGTTAGATTGATATGTTGTGAAAATTTGTTTGTGATGTGGATGTGAAATTGATAATAAAATATAGATAGTTGAAATAAATTAATTATAGTTAAAAATATAATTTTTAACGTGAATGTGAGTTAATAAATATTTATAAACAAATCGGCCAATTTGTTTATATACACTGATTTGACTGATATTGATTGGGTCGATAAATTTTACACATCGCCCAACTGCACAAATAAAAATCTATGTTTGTTGATTTGAAACCCCACACGGGTGTTGGGACGATATTTGGCGTACACTAATCCCAATTATTTAATTGTATGTCGATCGATATGGTCGACAAGCTGTGTAAGCGTTAATTATTTATATTTGATGCTTATGCAGTTGTGTGGTGCACATTGGATGATGGTTGATTGTTTATCGTTGCTATTATATACATGTGTTGTATGGAATCCATATAATTAACATTATATGGTGATTGATTGGGCCTCATTCCAATCGGGAAAGTAATGAATATTATAAAAGAAAATTCATGTGTTGAAACTATTTATGTGTTGAGTAAAATATTTTAATAATAAAATTTACATTTTATCATATTTAAAATTAGAACTACTTCACGGTGGAGTCTAATTGAAAATCAAACGATAGATACCATAATTTTATAAAATATTTTACATAACAAAAATAGTGATGTGTTGACAGTACTCATGTGTTGAGATTAGTCGTGTGTTGAAAGAAATACAGATTCATGTGTTGAATGGAATATATATATTCATTTGTTGAATAGAATAACAAATTTATTGAAATATATATAGCCGTGTTGATTAGAGTTGCGCTATTTTGACGTGAACGATATTTATATCAATTTTATATGTTTTATAATGAATATTGAAAAGTGATTTCAAAATTTAATATTTTGAAATGAAATTCAAATTAAATTAGATTAAAATTCAAATTGAAATTTTATTAAATCAATTTGAAATGAATTCGAATCGGATAGAAAATGAATTCGATTCGAATTGAATAGAAAGTGAATTTGAATTCGAATTGAATAGAAATGAATTCAAATTGAATTAAATTGAAATTAAATTAAAAACGAATTGAAATCGTTTTGAATGAAATTTAAAACGAACTGAAATTGAATTGAAATCAATTTAAAATGAATTCGAATTGAATTAAATAGAAGGTAAATTCAAATTGAATTGAATTGAAACGAATTTGAATTCGAATTATATAAAATTAAAATGAATTCGAATTGAATTGAAATCAAATCGATTTGGAATTGAAGATGAAGTTGAAATTGTTTTTGAAAACGAATTTAAAACGATTTATAAAATACGTTTTAAAAGGAAATCGACGAAATATATATAATATATAATATATATATATATTATATAATGGCCTGAATAGAACGCGCTGCGCCGCGGCAGTTTGTGAATTTCGACCATTGACTTCGAATTGACGTTGCGGGAGATCCGATCGTTGGATTCTCCTAAAACCGGAACCGTTGGGTTCGTATCGAAAAGAGCTTTCCAATGAATATTAGAAATTTGAAATCTAACGGTTGGATTTGGAATTATTTCCAAATTAAATTTGGAAAAAGGTCGTTGTAAGTGCAGTTCGATGGCCGTTGATGGAAATCGACTGTACGGGCCTTGATAAAATTATTAAAAATATCTATAATTTGTGTAAAATCATAAGAAATGATTTGGGAAAAATTGGGCTGAAGACTTCGACATTTGAAAAGATAAAAATAGATTTTTATCGAAATGAACTAGTTTTGAACTAGAATTAAAATCAATTTATTTTTGAAATAAATAAATTGAATTTGAATGTGATTTTTAAAATAATCAATATTCCCAATACGTGAATTGGACTGGAGTTGAATCGAAATTATCTTCGGAATATTTCGATGTTGGATTTCGTGACTATACAAATATTGTTATGGGGATTTGAAAGATATATTTTATATCGTTATTTCCAATACGATATTTGTTGGCTTCAAAATTTGATATTGAATATAAGCCGATATATTTTCTATTCAGAGCCTTGTATTTAATATCAAATATGATTTGGGTTTATCGTGAATCGTGTTTTAGATGACATTGGTTCTTTAACCCAGTTAAAGACAGGATGTTGATTTTTGAAAAGATTAAAACTAAGTAGAGTTTTAATGAATCTTTAATTAGATTAAAATGTGAATTGATAATTTAAATTATCAAATCTGAAAGGTGATCGAGAATGGAGTACCACCAGTTTTGCTCCAAAGCGATAGTTAAATCTTTAATTAGATTTGAGCGTAAAATGGTAATTAATTTTACCGATAACACCGTGGTGTTAGATATGGAGTATCACCAGTTTTGCTCCATGGGATATATAGGTTGGGGTTGGGAAATAAAATAATTAATTACTTCGGTGTGGCTCGCTAATCCCGACTAGTTTGAAGTGATATCCAAAGGAAGATTATAGAATAAATTTAGAAGAATTTATCTTTGATAACATATTCCCTAAAAATGTGATTTTGTGAATGAAAGAATATTCTGAATTGGAATGAGGCTTTCGTTGTGTTTGTGTAACATTTGTTTATCATATACGTGGGTTATTCAGAAAGGCCGGGTTTATACCCATTCTGAATAACCGATTCGACGAGATGTCGAAGATGAAGACGGTGGTTGAAGACCGGAAGTCTTCACATCGTCTGGGTGATTACTGATGATCTCAATTGGGCTGTACACCCAAGATGAGGGAAACAGTTGGTGATCGTCTAGACGTACTTGGAGATGGATGGATATGCGAGGAAAGTGCCTCCAGTTTCGTTCAGACCCAGAGCGAACTTGTAAATGGATTGTCTGTCTGACATTGGATTTTATTCTGTGTTGATTGATCTCTATTAAATATACATCTGTTTGGCGGAGGAGAATTTATTCTCTTGCTTAACGCCCTTCTCTGAGACGTACGAGCTCAGAGGTTATATATCGATGGACATCAGTCGCATGGAGTGAATTGCCAGTGTGGCACGCGTAAGTGGAAATTGATCAAGGCTTCTGTTGAAAAGCAAAGTCTTGTGGTTGATGATCAAAGCACGGCCTGTGTGGCGTAGCTTTGTGTATAACATGAATTCGCGAGCCTCACACCTCGGTATGAGTCAAAAACGGGAGACGGACCGCTGGGAGAGCACGACGTTTCTTTCTAGCTAGGGTGGTGTTAGTGACCTACCAGCCCTGACATTTATATACTTTTCACCTGTGTGGTTGTTGGAATGCGAGGCGCCTCGGATATAGGTCTGTAAAGACCGGGAAACGTGTGTTCAGGAATAACTAATCCTCAAAAGTAAGAGAGGACCGGCCCAGCCGATTCCAAGGATCAAAGTGGGGTCCTAGGACATTTGCTAGAGTGTCTCGAACACGGAGAGGAGCTTGCCCCTTGCCTCGACTCATGATGGAATCCAATTTCCAATACGCGATAATTCGGTTTTATTTGTAGAAACTAGTATGGCGACATAGTGGTATGGGTCATTAATGCCGTCTATGATTGATATTTATAATTAAAATTGTTTTGACATTATACACCTATAATAGTATCAAATAATGTGTTTTAAACGTATCAAGCATGCTTTGGCTGTTATAAGGGAAAACCCTATCCTCCGGCTTGCGTTGCATTGTGTGATGGGACCTGGGTCTTATAACAGCTTCATTTTTCTTTATTTAGCATTGCGCTGTTTGTTCTATGAACTAGTATTCTTGGGAGGAAACCCGTTCCGTGTTATCCGGCGTGGTCCCTTGATTTCCCAAACTTTAAAACCAATATTAATAACTGTTTTAGTTCTCACACCAGTCCCATGACTGACCTGGAGTTTATTGTTTTAACCTAAACTCTGGGTGCCCCTATTTTCCACACGGGCAGCTAGTAGTTTTGGTTTTGCAGATTTATATTCACAGGGTCCTTATTTACAGCTGGAACGATGCTCGGAAAGCTCTGTATCCGTGCATTACTTCTAGTTGTGCTTTTATATTATTTTCCGCTGCTATGTAATTTATTGTCATCTCTGATATTTGTTGAATGTAATTTATTCATTTATACTCTGTATATTCTTGTATCTGATGGAGTTGTTGTAATAACAATGAAATGTTCTTCCGTCTGCGTTCCAATTTGTCCTGTTCTCAAAACGATCAGGGGTTTCGAACGGTCTTAGTCGGTTTAACGATCGATTCAGATCGAGCGAAATTCTTTGCCGTTACAAGGCACATAAAGAGATTCTAGATAGCTAAGCATAACAGAGTTCATGGGATTACAAGAAATTTCGGGAGTGTTACCGAGGTGAGTCATGAGTATAACCACTCTCCTTTCACAATCTAGGATGACACCATTACTGGATAGCCAATCCATGCCTAGAATCAACCCATAGCCCGTGATGCCCAAAACATAGGCATTGCATCTAAACCCCAAACTTAGTATAGAAATTTCCAAATCCAAACAAATCATCGACAAATAAGTTAAGCCCCCAATTGGATTTGAAACAACCAAGGGATCCTCTACTAAACTGGTGTCTAGGTGCAGAGATTCAACTAAAGCAGTAGATATAAAAGAGTGTGATGCGCCAGAATCAAAGAGTGTATGAACAGGATGATCAAAAAGATAAACTAAACTCTCGACAGAAACATTTCTACCTCGTTCTTGCGGAGGTTCCATGAGAGCGTGAACCTGCCCTCCCGAAGTAGATCCCGCTCTCTGCCCTTGCCCTTGCTTTCTTGGGCAGTCCCTAACCATGTGTCCTGCCTCGCCACAATGGAAACAGCCACCCCTCTTCCTTTTCTTCTTCCTGCAGTCCTTAACCAGATGTCCAGGAATGCCACAAAAATTTCACTTCCTCTTGTCATGGGTTTTGTTGTTCTTCCCGCCCTTCTTGGAATCTGTCTTCTTACTTTGTGATCCTTTCCCTTTCTTATCTAGAGATGCTTCCACCTTTGTCTCCTTCTTGCCAACCTTATCTTCTTCTTGTAACAGTGCCATGTCCACCAGTCTCTCATAAGTCGCACCCATAGGTATATGGGACATAGCTACACTGTGCAGTGGCTCATTCAATCCTTTAACAAAGCGGAGAGACTTCTTATGTGGAGTGTTCACTAACTCCAATCCGAACCTAGCCAGCTGATTGAATTGGTTAACGTATTCCTTGACCGACATACTTCCATGTTTGAGAGTTAAGAATTTCTCCATCTGTAGGCTTCGTTCAGCTTGTGAGAGGAATTTCATTTCAAACCTCATTATAAAATCCATCCAAGTTTCAATTGGTCTTTCTGCGTTAGTGACTTCCCACTAATAGGAAGCTTCGTCTTTGAGCAACCATACCGCCAACTGTATCTTCTGCCTATCATCCACTTCGAAGATATCGAACAAATCCTCAGTTTCTTTGAGCCAGTTTCTTGCTTCCACGAAGGATTCATTTCCATTGAAGTTCTTTCCACCCATGGCTCGAAAGTCCCTACATATTATTGAGAAAGAATTTGCACGAGGAGGAGGAACCACTACAGCTGGGGGAGGAGGAATGTCTACTGGGTCTGCGTCGTTGGCCCTAACCTCTAGGTACCTCCAGAACCAGCCAGGTATCGGTACACCCTCCGGAAGGTTAAGATTCCCAGACATGCTAAAACGAAAAAGAAAGGTTCAAAACAAAGGATAGAAAGATAGTGCATATGGCTTTGGGGGGATTATGCCTTTTAAAGTAAAATAACACTATTTCTTGATAAATGCTTCTTTATACTTCTTTTTGAAAATAGTTTTTTAAAAACTTTTATCCGATCCAGTAAGCCTTTGTTCTGATACCAAGTGAAACACCCCACCTCCGTTAAGGTCACTTACAAAGGGAATGCCTTAACTTCGATGGAGCATTATAGGTAAAAGACACAGATAATTTACAAGACAGAAATATAAGCAGTGGAAAACAACATTTATTTCATACGTGGTTCATAACAAAAGCATTACAGCAAACTGTCTCAAAGCAACTTCCAAATCATTACATCAAAATATATGTCTTGCTTAAAACATAAAGAAGCATAAAACATAAATAAAACTGCATAAATCCCCAAGTCTAGTGTGTCCAAAGCCATAGCCAAAGATAATAGATTCCAAGTCGTACATCACAGAGTCTTCAAGCTTGGAGAGATGAACTGTAATAACCCGAAAATCTGGGCCAGTTTAAAATTTTTATTTTGGCTATTTTAGCGAATTTTGAATATTTAAAATAGGTTATTTCAAATAATATCGACGAGGAATTTATTTTGAATAGAATTCGAACGTATATATTATATACCTCGTCGTTAGAATATAAATAATTATATATAATTATAATAGAATTGAAAATGGCGCGGTAGTTCGATAATTCGATTTCAAACTTCAATTGAATGTACCGGGTGCAAAACAATCCGGATTTTAGTGAAACCAAAAATAATGGGATCTATTTGATGATATCTTTCCAACAAATCCGAAAAATCAAAATTTCATAGCGGGAATCAAAAGATATGTCCAGTTGAAAATTCTGAATAGTCGCTACGGAATTCAGGCCCTTAAAAATGGGAATTTTGCAAATGTCCTCGGATTTCGACGAAACCACTTTTGTTGGATCTGTAGTGTCAAATTATTGCTAGGTTTCAAATTTCATAATTTTTCGAATCAATATGTGAGTGTGGCAAAGGAAAACGCGTTTGACCAGTTTCAGTTGATTTTAATCGACTGGGAAATGGCCATTTTTCCAACGGTCTCAGAATTCGACGAAACTAGTTTTGTTAGGACCGTATCGTCAATACGAAGCTAGAAAATATTTTTCTGGAATTTTTCTAGTTAGTATGTGTCCCCGGTAAATTGAAACGCGCGTTTAAAATAGAATATATAGAGTTATATTTTAAATTCAATGGAAACTGATCATAACGGTCGAATTGACCTGCGATACATATCCCATTGTGTTCGGAATGGGGGTGAAACGCTATGGACGACAGGCGGTGGGCCTCATTTCGAGGTCGTATGTAAAAGTCAACTTTTTGCAATTAAAATAATTAAATAAAAAACCCCTCTTCCCTTTTATGAGCTGCCCCCCCCCCTCTCTATTTTCAAAATCGAATTCACAGAAAGAATAAAAAAAAGAGACGAGAGCGACGGGGGGAAGCCGCCGCCGCATCCCCCCCCCCTCCCCCGATGAGCCGCCGTCGCCCCAGGTGGGGCGCCACCTCTGCCGCCGCCTCCCTCTCTTCTTCTTCCTCCCTCTCTCGCCTCCATCTCCTCCTTCTTCTGCATAAAAACCGCCGCCCCCTTTTTTCTAAACCCTAAGCCACCGAGCCCCCCCCCCTCTGCCTCAAGCCCCGCCTGAATCGAGCCCCCTCCTATTCCTCTTCACCCCCACTCGCTGTAAGTTTTTATATATATATTATTTAATTTGTTTTATAAAATTCGTTTAGTTTAATTTAAAAAGCATTGTTAAAATCAGTTTTTACCTTTGATGTTGGTGAAGAAAAGATTTTATTCAGTTAAAAATATGATTTTTATATTTTTAAAGTATTAAAAATATAATCTTTACTATATAAAAGATGTAAAAATATGATTTTGTTTAGGTAGAGAATTAAAAATATAATTTTTACATGATAGGAATATTAAAAACAGCATCTTTATATATGTAGCGAAATAAAGATTGATTTTTAAAAGACGATATTTTTAAATATGAAAAGACGATATTTTTAAATATGAAAAGACGATATTTTTAAATATGAAAAGACGAGATTTTTATAAATGAAAAGATTAGATTTTTAAAGGAAGAAAGACGATATTTTTAAATGGAGAAAGGTGAGATTTTTACATATGTAGTGGATTAAAAATATGACTTTTACATAGTAGGAACTATAAAAATGTAATCTTTATGAGATAGAGAATATAAAAATATCATCTTTGTATATGTAGCGAAATAAAAATCTGATTTTTATTTTATATACGTTGAAATAAAGTGGTGATTTTTATAATGATGAAAAGAAAAGGCGAAATCTTTATTTTTATAAAGGCGAAATCTTTATTTTTATAAAGGCGAAATCTATATTTTTGAAATGGAATTCTTATCTATATGAATAGCATAGTAAAAATTCGATTTTTATATATTGAATAACAAGGTAAAAATTCGATTTTTATATATTGAACAGCGAAGTAAAAATTCGATTTTTACATATGTAGTGGCTACAGCAACGAAGATGACAAAAATGCGATAACGATGAAGATTCCTATCAAAAGAAGAGTCAAGATGATTGGATAGCTATCGGTGAGAATTTCTCACCTTTCAATTTCTTTTTCTAGTTATATATATATACTAGGATGTAGACGGTGTTTAGTAGCACCCGACACCCGTCATCCACAGACCATGGATGGCTTGTTTGTTAAATTGTTTGGTTGTGTAGTTGGTTAGTCTAATTGGTTTGAATTGAATAGTTTGGTGAAATGGAATGGATTTGATTGATGTGTGAATGGCGTGGGCCTTCACTAGACCGGGGATAAGGCTAGGCCTCGTCCCGTTTCTAGTATCGTGTCGTTATGCCGCCGAAATTTTCTAAAATATGTTAGAAAAATGAAAATATCATTTTTATTGTGTAAATGAACTGAATAGGAATTCATGTGTTGAAATAAAATATTTTATCGTTAAAAATATAAATTTTAACGTGAATGTGAATAAATAAATATTTATAAACAAATCGACCGATTTGTTTATATACACTGATTTGACTGATATTGATTGGGTCGATAAATTTTACACATCTCCCAACTGCACAAACAAAAATATGTGTTTGTTGATTTGAAACCCCACACGGGTGTTGGGATGATATTTGGCGTACACTAATCCCAATTATTTAATTATTGTCGATCGATTGGTCGACAGACTGTGTAAGCGTCGATTATTTATATTTGATGCTTATGCAGTTGTGTGGTGCACTTTGGATGATGGTTGATTGTTTATCAATGCTATTATATACATGTGTTGTATGGAATCCATATAATTAACGTTATATGGTGATTGATTGGGCCTCATTCCAATCGGGACAACAATGAATATTATAAAAGAAAATTCATGTGTTGAATATAAAAATAGTCATGTGTTGACGATGTTCATGTGTTGAGTGAAATATTTTATACAATGAAATTTACATCTTTATCATATTTAAAATTAGAACTACTTTACGGTTGAAGTCTAATTGAAAATCAAATGATAGATACCATAGTTTTATAAAATATTTTACATAACAAAAATAGTGATGTGTTGACAGTACTCATGTGTTGAGATTAGTCAGGTGTTGGAAGAAATATAGATTCATGTGTTGAATGGAATAAATATTCATTTGTTGAATAGAATAACGGATTTATTGAAATATATAAAGCCGTGTTGATTAGAGTTGCGCTATTTTGACGTGAACGATATTTATATCGATTATATTCGTTTTTATAATGAATATAGAAAAGAAGTGATTTCAAAATATAACGTTTTGAAAATATTATCATTTATATAGTAATGATATAAAATATTCAGTTTTGATTAGAAATTGAAATAGTGTTGAAATGGTTTTGAAACGAAGTTAAAACGATTTATAAAATACGTTTTAAAAGGAAATTGACGAAATATATAATATATATATATATTATATATATAATGGCCTGAATAGAACGCGCCGCTCCGCGGCAGTTCGTGAATTTCGACCATTGACTTCGAATTGACGTTGCGGGAGATCCGACCGTCGGATTCTCCTAAAACCGGAACCGTTGGGTTCGTATCGAAAAGTGCTTTCCAATGAATATTAGAAATTTGAAATCTAACGGTTGGATTTGGAATTATGTCCAAATCAAATTTGAAAAAGGTCGATGTAAGTGCAGTTCGATAGCCGTTGATGGAAATCGACTGTACGGGCCTTGATAAAATTATTAAAAATATTGATAATTTGTGTAAAATCATAATATGTGAATTGAAAAGAACTGGGATGAAAAATTCCAGATTTGAAAAGATAAAAATAGATTTTTATCGAAATGAACTAGTTTTGAACTAGAATTAAAATCAATTTATTTTTGAAATAAATAAATTGAATTTGAAAGTGATTTTAAAAATAATCAATATTCCCAATACGTGAATTGGACTGGAGTTGAATCGAAATTATCTTCGGAATATTTCGATGTTGGATTTCGTGACAATACAAATATTGTTATGGGGATTTGAAAGATATATTTTATATCGTTATTTCCAATACGATATTTGTTGGTTTCAGAATTTGATATTGAATATAAGCCGATATATTTTCTATTCAGAGCCTTGTATTTAATATCAAATATGATTTGGGTTTATCGTGAATCGTGTTTTAGATGACATTGGTTCTTTCACCCAGTTAATTGCAGGATGTTGATTTTTGAAAAGATTAAAACTAAGTGGAGTTTTAATGAATCTTTAATTAGATTAAAAATGTGAATTGATAATTTAAATTATCAAATCTGAAAAGTGATCGAGAGTGGAGTATCACCAGTTTTTCTCCAAAGCGATAGTTAAATCTTTAATTAGATTTGAACGTGAAATGGTAATTAATTTTGTCGATAACACCGTGGTGTTAGATATGGAGTATTACCAGTTTTGCTTCATGGGATATATAGGTTGGGATTGGGAAATAAAATAAATAATTACTTCGGTGTGGTTCGCTAATCCCGACTAGTTTGGAAAACCGTAAAATGGTTTGAAATGATATCCAAAGGAAGATTAAAGAATAAATTTAGAAGAATTTATCTTGGATAAAATTAATGGGAACCTTTCCCTAAGAATGTGATTTTGTGAATAAAAGAATATTCTGAATTGGAATGAGGCGTTTGTTGTGTTTGTGTAACATTTGTTTATCATATACGTGGGTTATTCAGAAAGGCCGGGGTTATACCCATTCTGAATAACCGATTCGACGAGTTGTCGAAGATGAAGACGGTGGTAGAAGACCGGAAGTCTTCACATCGTTTGGGTGATTACTGATGATCTTGATTGGGTTGTACACCCAAGATGAGGGAAACAGTTGGTGATCGTCCAGACGTACTTGGAGATGGATGGATATGCAAGGAAAGTGTCTCCGGTTTCGTTCAGACCCAGAACGAACTTGTAAATGGATTGTGTGTCTGACAATGGATTTTATTTTGTGTTGATTGATCTCTATTAAATATACATCTGTTTGGCGGCAGAGAATTTATTCTCTTGCTTAACGCCCTTCTCTGAGACGTACGAGCTCAGAGGTTGTATATCGATGAACATCAGTCGCATGGAGTGAATTACCAGTGTGGCACGCGTAAGTGGCAATTGATCAGGGCTTCTGTTGAAAAGCAAAGTCTTGTGGTTGATGATCAAAGCACGACCTGTGTGGCATAGCTTTGTGTATAACGTGAATTCGCGAGCCTCACACCTCGATATGAGTCAAAAATGGGAGACGGACCGCTGGGAGAGCACGACGTTTCTTTCTAGCTAGGTTGGTGTCAGTGACCTGCCAGCCCTGACATTTATATACTTTTCACCTGTGTGGTTGTTGGAATGCGAGGCGCCTCGGATATAGGTCTGTAAGGACCGGGAAACGTGTGTTCAGGAATTGCCAATCCTCAAAAGTAAGAGAGGACCGGCCCAGCCGATTCCAAGGATCATAGTGGGGTCGTGAGGCATTTGCTAGAGTGTCTCGAACGCGGAGAGGAGCTTGCCCCTTGCCTCGACTCATGACGGAAATCCAATTTCCAATACGTGTATTGCGGTTTTAATTGTAGAACTAGTATGGCGACATGATAGATGGTACCCATGCCGCCTATGATTGATATTTATGATTTGAATTGTTTTGACACTATACACTTATTATAGTATCAAATTATTTGTTTTAAACATATCAAGCATGCTTTGGCTGTTATAAGGGAAAACCTTATCCTCCGGCTTGCGTTGCATTGTGTGATGGGACCTGGGTCTTATAACAGCTTCATTTTTCTTTATTTAGCATTGCGCTGTTTGTTCTATGCACTGGTATTCTTGGGAGGAAACCCATTCCGTGTTATACGGCGTGGTCCCTTGATTTACCTAACTTTAAAACCAATATTAATAACTGTTTTAGTTCTCACACCAGTCACATGACTGACCTGGAGTTTATTGTTTTAACCTAAACTCTGGGTGCCCCTATTTTCCACACGGGCAGCTAGTAGTTTTGGTTTTGCAGATTTATATCCACAGGGTCCTGATGTACAGCTGGAACGATGCTCGGAAAGCTCTGTATCCGTACATTACTTCTAGTTGTGTTTTTGTATTATTTTCCGCTGCAATGTATTTAAATGTTATTTAAATCTCTGATATTTGTTAAATGTAATTTATTCATTTATACTCTGTATATTCTTGTATCTGATGGAATTATTGTAATAACAATAAAATGTTCTTCCGTCTGCGTTCTATTTTGTCTTGTACTCAATTCTATCCGTTCTTTCCTTCACGGGGAAATTCGGGTCGTCTTATGAACGGTCCAAATTAAGCTGGGTTATTCCCTCCCTGACTACTTGAGGTGGGGGGGGGGAAACGGAAGAAAAGAAGACGAAAGAAAAATGAGTCAGACATAAGTCTGAGTAAGTCCAGTGACTTTTCAGTGTGTGAACAAGGAAAAGGCCATGATAGGAATAAACTGAAAATAGGACAGTACTAGAACAGCAAACTTACATAAAACTATATAAGGCAGGATAAACCGAATATACATCGCACCCATGTCTAACTCTCTGCACCTACTTATACTTGTCCAACTAACACCACGTGTCCATGGTGAAACGATCCCCTTATATCGATTGACTTCTACTCGCATACATTTATCACGTGTGTCATTCGGCCCCCGCTTGACTGTAGATACCTGTGCCGGTCCCACCACGAGGTGTATCAAATCCTATGGTGGCAACCCGATACGATTCAAGATGCACGGTGTACGACCACTGATGCCCAGTGCCTGTTTTTCCACTCCGGAGTACGTGCATGCCCGTACTCCATCGGAACCTACACTGACGCACCACCCGCCGACGTTTTGATCGCTTACAATTCAGCCCAGTAATCGTGCCCCACCCTGCCTAGTTCACGGTTCCATGATACATCTATGTGGGTTACCGCTGAAATGGGTCCCCGTTACTAGGGTTTTCTAGCCAACATGTTAAATTGGTTAAGTGTCCTAACCCCACCCATCAGTTTAGTTAACATGTTGAATTGGTTAAGTGTTTCCTTAATTGACTTAACCCTTCCAATCTTGACTTAGCTTTATTAAAGCACCAACCACTCACATTAGACAGGTATTGTTGTGGTCACTGGATGTGCCGGTCGGTTCCGGGCAGTTTTACACCACAACTCAGTCTAACCTCGGGTTAGGCATATTCGTCTTTTCTAAATTTAGATATTTATCCTTTTATGCTTATATGCAAATTTGTCAACAATTTATTGTTATGGCCCACTTTCCTTCTAAATCAAATTCATAATTTATGGTATGTAAATTATACCATTTCAATGCCATACCATTTTCATGGTTATGAGCCAAATATGTCAATTACATGTAGTTTCATGTTTCCCCCAACGTTACCCCCGTTGTACGTTCGCAAAGTTTCATAGAGTGTTAGGCTTGACATTTTAGCCTAACATATAAACTAAAAAGGGAAAAAGAGGAACTTGCAACATTCCAACATCATACAAAAATATGGATCTCACTACAGATGTGTCACATGAACTTGGCATAATATACTTTTAATTATGAACATGCAAACTAGACCTATGCAACATGAATCATAAAATAATAGTTTTACACAGAACTACCAAAACTTAATTAGCCATGTAGTGGTGAACTTGCATAGGGGTTGAATCATGCTAACATGGATCTAACATAGAGGCATATAGATCTAACATATAAAGTGTAGGTCTAAACATATAGGTTTACATAATTATGTTTTTAACCTATAAACTTGCATGTATTCATAACATGATAGCATCACCTAACTTGCATAAACATGGCATAATTTCCAAATTGACATACAACATATAGATGTCATAACCAAATTATACAAGGTCGTAGATCTAAACATGTATGCATAATGGATCTAAACAGTTAGGCATAAACGACATGACTTAGCCTAAAACTTGTATGTATCATAATATCACCAAACTTACATATGATACTTTCATTCCCAAATTCCTATACAACATCATAGGTTTATTCACCAATTTCCACATAACATGATAGGTTCGATAGACCACAATAGTTCATAGGCATATATGATAGAATAGACATGAATAAATATGAATCAGCATCACATACAACTTGATACAATTCTATTTTACAATTCATTACAAACCATGTCTTTAATTTATTCACATCTGAAAGATAACTACATTTACAACCAAAAAGGAATTTTTGAGTTCTGGGATCTGTATTCTGAAACTGAGTTGCTCGCCTTTGATGTAGATCGTTGAATTCTCTTAGTTGAATTAGATTAGATTTGATTTGATTTTGATGTAGCTTCTATCTTGACTTTGAGTTGAAAGAGATGACGGCTATTCTAGGTTCACCATTGACGGCATGGCGGCTCTTGGAATGAATTAGTGTGATTTTAGGTTTAGAGTCAGGTTGCTTATATAGAGTTTTAATTAATTTAGAGCCGTCAGATTAACCTTAGAAGCAATCAAGACCATCCAGTCAAGATAGAACAGCCAAATCAGCCTTATTGACTCAGTAGGGAGTCAGAACACATCAGTTTTCAGATCTGCCCGAGGGTGTAGGTCGACCTGTATGGGGGGAGGTCGACCCCTTGGTCGACCTGGCCTTGGGTGGGAAGTTTCCCGCCCAGCCCGCTTCTACTTCAGATTTTGAATTTTGAATTTCTGAACCATATTCTGAACTGTTTATTTAAATTCTGAATCTTCTGAAGGTTATAACTCCTTCATACGGATTCTGATTTACGCAAACTCGGATTCTATCTCAAGCAAAATTCCGAGACGAACACAATGGCGTAACTCGTTTCCCTTATTTCTTAAATTTGAAATTAATTATTCTTTAACTCGTAACTTTAATGTTTACAGAAAAAACGGGTGTTACAAACCCTGTATATATATATTTGCTTTATATGCAGGACTGTACCTACTTATAGATTTTCATGGATAGGGTTTTTTTATTAAAATCATTAGAGTTGTCGGTTTCCTGTAATCGTCGCACAAAATATGCTTATTGTAACACCCCGAATTTTAGTTAATACTAAAATTCACTAATTACAGGATAAATAATCTCAGATGTGGGAATTAGGGGAAACGGGCAGCGTCATTACGTTCGTCTCGGAAAAAATACGCGAAATAGAGTCCGAGTTTTCGAAAATCGGAGTCCGTATGGCCCAGTTATGGCCTGATGAAGTTTGCAGAAAATTTAAATCTAAAACAGATTTTAAAAATTCAAAATATTCAAATTTGGAATGGGCCAGGCGGGGTCAGGCGGGAAGCTTCCCGCCCAGCCCATGTCGACAGGGCTGTCGACAGGCCTGTCGACAGGGGTGTCGACATGCCTGTCGACTTGCCTGTCGACAGGGTGCAGGCGCCCAGTGAACCTGGGTGCACCAGGTTGCACCAGGTTGGGTTTCAGGCTGGCTAGGAGGGCTGGTTCTAGAGATTTCCTAAATCTAAGGGTCCTAACCTAATCTAGGGTTAATCTAAGGGCCTAAAACACTCACCTAATCCTATAAATAAGACCCCAACCCTACCCTAATTCATTCATAATTAAGTCTTGTAACTAAACTATGGCAAAATGAAATTTGAGCATGGCCTCCACTAGTTCATGAAGGAGTTGCAAGCAAATCCATCTCAAATCATTCTCTAATCCATTCTAAGTATCTTAATCTTCTTCATTAGCTTGCTAATTGTGTTTTGGTGAGCTTCTATCCCCTTAATAATCAATTGTTAAATTGATTAAGATAGGATATGATGATGTATGGTTATGTTTGTGGATCAATGTGTTTATGCAAGCTTAATATTGTATATGTCATGTGTTTTGCAAGTTATATGCTCTATGTCATGCAAGTTTAGTGTATGTGTTCATGACATTTTTATGTAAGTTTAATGTTATATCTTTATGCAAGTTTGGTGCTATGTTTCATGATGATTATGATGCAAAACACTAAGTTGGACATTGATCTATTATGCAACATGTTATGCATGCATATGAAGTTATGTGAATGATGATGCAAGTTATGTGTATGTTTAAATGCAAGATTAATATGTTATGCATGCATATGAAGTTATGTGAATAATGATGCAAGTTACGTGTATGTTTAAATGCAAGATTAACATGTTATGCATGCATATGAAGTTATGTGAATAAATATGCAAGTTAGGTGTATGCTCAAATGCAAGATTACCATGTTATGCATGCTTATGAGGTCATGTGAATAAATATGCAAGTTATGTAGATGCTTAAGAGCAAGTTGGGTTAATATGTGTTCATATATGCAAGTTGACATCCTCTTAACCCATGACAAAGATATATGCTAAACCCATGATATGTGTGATGGATCTTCCCCTTTTATATGTCATGAAATGAGAACGATTTACGTGGGGAACGATGGGGTGGGTAAATAGGTTAATAAATGGATGATTGGGTATGATTAAGCATACCATAAAGAAATAAATTACCATAAGTGGGAATTTACCTATTGAGTTAGGTCTACCCCATGGGAATTTACCTATTGAGTTAGGTCTACCCATGTTATGGTAAACTGGATATTAATTAGGGATAATTAATATGGGGGTGATTAATTAGGTGTAATTAATCGACTAAGACACGAGGTTGGACTCATTTGTAGTGTAAAACTGCCCGGACCCGACCGGCTTAACCAGTTGCTACAAATGTCAGCCCAATGTGAGAGGTCTTAGCCATAAATTAAATACGTGATTAAGGTAAAGACACGAGGTTAGACTCTGTTATGACGTAAGACTGCCCGGATTCTACCGGCTTAACCAGGCGGTCATAACAGCCAGTCTAATGTGGGAGGTCTTTATGGGAGATCACGGTCTTAATTAATTAAGAAACACTTAACCATAATAGCATGTAGTGGGACATGAGGGGTTAAGTGGGTGCCTTGGGTGGCATGAGGAAATTTTGTGGTTGCCTTGGGTGGCATGTGGAATCTAGTGGGTTGCCTTGGGTGGCAATAGAAAATACGATTAGAATACTTAACCAAGTGGAAACATGTAACTAAACATGATTAAAGGGTTAAGTGGGATACACTAGATATATGACAAGCTTAAGTGGGTAGCTTGTGGGGGCCCATTTCAACCAATATCCCAAACGTATCTTGGTGGGCTCGACCCATGTCGAGTGACGGGACACGCATATTGGGCTTGATTATAAGAGGCCAAAACGGGTTAGCGGTGGCAACGCAAGTCCAACGGGCTTCATATGCGTGTGTGGGCCCGGGCTGGTAGATAAGCCGTTGTTGCATCGTGTAGATATAAAGCCGTGCACCGTTAGTATTGGGTAGCCACTTTAGGGGAGTGATACACCCCACTGTGGGACCAGCACGGGTATCTACGGTAGGGAGCCGATCGATGGGGAGTAGTGGGTACACCTAGTGAAGATAGGGGCAGACGGCACCTATGTAGGGGTACACGAAACTACTGGATAAGAATTACTGAGTACACCTAGTGGAGATAGGGGCAGACGGCACCTATGTAGTGAGCTAGGAGTACATGAAATTATTGGGGAAATTTTCTAAGTCCTTGGAAGGGATCAACCTTTAAGTAGGAATGACTGGTGTGGTGCAGTTAGTAATTATCCTTGGGTGGGTAGATGCGTCCTGACGGTTATCTTAGTTCATCCTATGTTGTTGGCTACTTAGTGTAGTTATTATCCCCAAAGGTACCGTACCGAGTTCATGTCATACCCTAATTACTTTAATAAATGTATTGTTAAGGTTATAGGGCTCACTCAGACTTATGTCTGACCCCGTTGTTTTTATCTTTTTTTTCCCAACCCTCAGGTCCTACGGTGGATCCTAGCGGTAGTAGAGCTTGATCGGATTGCTGTTCCAGCCTTTGGGAGCTTGGGTAGATGTAAAGCTCCAGTTATCCAGTTATCTTTTCTTTTGTTATGGCTATTGTATGAGAGAGTGGGATTATGTACTTCTTTATTTTGACGGATATTGTACTTGACTTTTATCAGGGCTTTATGATGTAACCAGACATGTTTATTTCCGCTGTTATGAGATGATGTTTTAAAATTTCAAGTACTATTTATATCTGTCTTGGTGTAATTTTTCTGTTCTATATTCACTAAAATACTCCACCGATGCTATGGCATTCCCCGTGTGAGTGACCATAGCGGGTGTGGGTTGTTACACGTGGTATCAGAGCAAAGGTTACCGGAACAGATAAAATTTTTAGAAAACTATTTTTCTAAAACATTTTTGGAAAAGATATTTTCAAAAACATGTCTTTTAAGAGAAAAGTTTTTGAAAGAAAAGCATAATCCCCAATAGTCATATCTATATCCTTCGAATTCTCCGTTTTGAATCTTTCCTTTTTCGTTTCAGCATGGCTGAGGATCTTAACTTTCCGGAGGGTGTGACGGTACCAGTATGGTATAGGAGATTGATGGAGGCTAGGGCCACCACTGCGGGTCCAGCGAATATTCCTCCACCAACCGTAGCACCCGATCTTCCTCCTCCCCCTCCTCCTCGCACGGATACTTTTGCTAAGACTTGTAAGGAATTCAAAGCTATGGGAGGGAAACCTTTCCAAGGATCTGAAACTTTTGTGGAGGCTAGAGATTGGCTTAAGGAGGTGGAAGAGTTGATAGATATCTTTGAGATGGAAGAAGGGAAGAAAGTCAAGTTGGCTGCTTGGTTAATGAAGGGAGAGGCCTCATTCTGGTGGGAGGTTACTAATGGAGAACGCCCTGTTGACTCTTGGGCGGATTTTAAGCAAAGATTTGTGGCAAAGTTTCTCTCAAGGGCGGAGGAGAACTTGTATATGGAAAGATTCTTGACTCTAAAGCAAGGAAATCTTTCGGTGAAGGAATACGTTAACAAGTTTAATCAATTGGCAAGGTTTGGCCTAGACATGGTGAATACACCGGAGAAGAAGGCTTTGAGGTTTGTGAAAGGCTTGAATGAACCTATGCATGGGTTGGCTATGACTCACATCCCTATGGGGGCCACCTTTGAGAAGCTAGTTGACATGGCACTCATGTTTGAGGAAGAGAAGGGTCCTAATGCTAATAAGGCACCCGAGAAGAAGGGAGATCAAAAGAGACCTCAACAACAGCAAAGCAAAGGTGGGAAAGGCAACGGTGGCAAGGGCAAGAAGAAGAAGTGTTTCAATTGTGGGACACCTGGCCACCTAAGCAAGGATTGTCGCAAGAAGAAGAAGACCGGTTGCTTCCATTGTGGCGAAGCAGGGCACTTAGTGAAGGATTGCCCTAAGAAGGGGCAAAGGACGGGATCTACCTCAGGAGGACAGGTGCAAGCTCTTATGGCACCGGGTCAGGCTAGGGGGCAAGTACAGGCTCTCGCGGTTCCACCAATTCAGGAGAGAGGTAGAACTATTTCTGTTGAAAGTCTGGTTTTTCTATTTGACCATCCTGTCCGTACATTGTTTGATTCAGGCGCATCGCATTCGTTTATTTCATCATCATTAGTTGAGTCACTGCACCTAGACACCAGTCTGGTAGATGATCCCTTGGTTGTTTCAAACCCAATTGGGGGCTCCACTTATTTGTCCATGATATGTTTGGGTTTGAAGATTTCTATACTTAGCATTGAGTTTAGATGTGATGCTTTTGTGTTGGGCTTCACGGGCTATGGGTTGATTTTGGGCATGGACTGGTTATCCAGTAATGGTGCCGTTCTTGATTGCGAAAGGAGAGTTGTTAGGCTCATGACCCGCTTGGGTAACACTCTCGAGATTTCTTGTAATCCCATGGACTCTGTTATGCTAAGTTATCTTGAATCGCTTGACGCTTCGGTCGAGAGTTTGCAATCTATGAGAGTGGTCCGGGAATATCCGGATGTGTTTGAGGAGGTGAAGGGCTTACCTCCGAAGCGGGAGATTGACTTCCGAATATATTTGGTGGATAATGCTAAACCGGTATCTTTACCAGTGCGCCATATGGCTCCTCGTGAGAGGAGGGAACTCCATAAGCAAGTAGGGGAGTTGCTTGTGAAGGGGTTCATAAGACGGAGCATATCGGAGTGGGGTGCTCCAGTAGTATTTGCTACGAAGGCGGATGGGTCCCTCAGACTTTGTGTAGACTATAGAGAACTCAACAAGCTCACAAAGAAGAATAGACACCCATTGCCGAGGATTGATGATCTTTTCGATCAGTTGGTTGGCGCTTCAGTATTTTCTCAGTTGGACTTAGCCACGGGGTTTCATCAGTTGAGGGTGGCTGAGGATAGCATAGATAAGACTGCCTTTAGGACTCCGGATGGTTTCTATGAGTGGTTGGTGATGCCATTTGGGTTGACGAACGCCCCTGCATATTTCGTTGATTTGATGAGTAGGGTGTTCAGGGAGTTCCTTAATAAATTCGTGGTGGTCTTTGTGGATGATATCTTAGTATTCTCTAAGAGTGAAGAAGAGCATGCCCTACATCTTGGGGAAGTGTTGAAGACTCTTCGAGCGCATAGCCTTAAGGCTAAATTCTCTAAATGTCACTTCTGGAGGAAGGAAGTGCGGTTCTTGGGGCACGTGGTCTCCAAGGAGGGGATAGCTGTGGATCCCGCGAAGGTAGTATCGATTCAGGATTGGAAGGTTCCGAAGAATGCTACCGAAGTAAGAAGTTTCTTGGGGTTGGCAGGATATTATAGAAAGTTTATTAAAGACTTCGCGAAGATATCAGCCCCATTAACCCGCTTAACAAAGAAGAATCTTGTTTTCACATGGGACGTAGATTGTGATGATGCGTTCCGACGGTTAAAGAGAGCTTTAACCACGGCTCCAGTTTTAGTATTGCCAGATGGGAGCAAGCCATTTGTTGTCTATACCGATGCCTGTGGGACAGGACTTGGCGCAGTCCTAATGCAAGAGGGAAGGGTAATAGCCTATGGTGGAAGGCAGTTGAGGGCACATGAGAAAAATTACCCTACCCATGATCTAGAGCTGGCCGCTATTGTTTTTGCACTTAAGATTTGGCGCCATTATCTTCTTGGTGAGAGATTCGAGTTGTTCACTGACCATAAATCATTAAAGTACTTATTCTCTCAGAAAGATTTAAACTTGAGACAGAAAAGGTGGATGGAGTTTTTAGCATCCTATGATTTCGAGATAGCGTATACCCCTGGCAAGGGTAACGTGGTGGCGGACGCCTTGAGCAGGAAGAGGTTGTCCTTGAGTCCATTGTTCGTGGAACGGCAAAGCTTGGAATTTATCTCGATGTTTGATTTCAGACCTTCCATTGATTATGTACCCGGTTTGCTAGCTTCCTTGGAAGTTAGGCCTACTCTTTTGGGGCGGATTGGGGAAGCCCAGAGGGACGACCCACAGTTGGTTGAGTTGATAGAGAAGCTCATAAGGGGGGAGTCGTCCAGCCATTTGAGTAGGTACACCCTAGACGATAGGGGGTGCTTGCGTAGAGACGGTAGACTTTGTGTACCGCAAGATGAAGGGTTGAGGAAGGTTATTCTTGATGATGCACACCGTTCTAGGATGACCATTCATCCCGGTGGGGATAAGATGTACCAAGATATGAAGAGGGTTTTCTTCTGGGCCGGTATGAAGAAAGATGTGGCCGAATATGTAGCCCGATGCTTGGTATGTCAGCAGGTGAAGGCGGAGCAAAAGAAACCAGGTGGGTTGCTTCACCCATTGGAAGTTCCGCAATGGAAGTGGGATAGCGTCTCGATGGATTTTATTGACGGGTTACCCAGATCGAGGAAGGGTAATACAGGAATTTGGGTGGTGGTAGATAGACTGACTAAGAGCGCCCATTTCATACCTGTGAAGAGCAAGAGGACCGCTCCATGGCTAGCTTCAGTATATCTTCGAGAGATAGTTCGATTGCATGGGGTACCCTCTAGCATAGTGAGTGATCGAGATCCTATCTTCACTAGTGAGTTCTGGAGAAGTTTGCAAGAGGCAGTGGGGACTCAATTGTGTCTGAGCACCGCATATCATCCTCAGACAGACGGCCAGACAGAGAGGGTGAATCGTGTTCTAGAAGACCTTTTGAGACTTTGTATCTTAGATTTTGGAGGTACATGGGAAGAGCATCTTCCATTGGTGGAGTTCGCATATAATAACAGCTTTCAGTCCAGTATTGGTATGGCTCCTTTCGAAGCTCTCTATGGAAGGCCTTGTCGATCCCCTACATGTTGGTGGGAATCTACGGATAAGATTTTGCTTGGGCCTGATATGGTTAGGGAGACTTCAGAGAAGATCGATCTGATTCGAAGAAGGATGAAAGCAGCGCAGGATAGGCAAAAATCTTATGCGGACAAGAGAAGGACGGATCTTGAGTTTGAGGTTGGGGATATGGTTTTTGTTAAGGTATCTCCGTTGAGAAATGTTGTTCGCTTCGGATCCGTTGGGAAGTTAGCACCAAGGTTTGTTGGGCCGTTTCCTATCAAGGAAAGGATTGGATGGATGGCATATAGGGTGGAGTTGCCCGACAGACTTAGCGGTGTTCATGATGTATTCCATGTATCACATCTGAGGAAATGCTTACATGAGACCGCAGAGGTGGTAGAGCCGAGCTTGCTTAGAGATATGGAGATAGAGCGTGATGCGACTATTAGACGAGCTCCTACTCGCATCCTTGGGTCAGAGACTAGGAAGTTAAGAAACAGAGAGGTTCAACTGGTCAAGGTGCAATGGGGAGAAGATGAGAGCAACGCAACTTGGGAGACGGAAGCAAAGATGCGTTCATTGTACCCGTTTCTTTTTGAGGGTATGTCTTTACTTTTTCCTTTATCGTTTGTCTAGTACTTATCTTATCCTTGGTATGTCCTCTCGTTAATACCTTTGACCTTTAGATAGGGTAAACCTATGGTTGAAACATGTGGTTGAGACATGTTATGGTTGATGGATGCAAGTGGATGCAAGTGTTTGCTAGTGGTTGCTCGTGGAAGCATATACACACACTCTAGGCACTAGATCGGCTCAGTCACTTCATATTGCATATTGCATAAAATTGTGTGTAGGAAAATATGTTTGTGGATGTATAATGGTTGTGTTATCACATGGATGATGCATTTTGGTGAATGATTGTGCACTCATGTAGATATTGTATGTGTCGATAGGGTTTTCTCGCATACATAATGGATGCATGGCACTATCATGGTTTGCATATGTTCATACATTAGATAGGGAACATATACACACACTGTTTGCATATGCTCATACATCATTAGAAACTGTTTAAGGACAATGGATGCCCGTGGTTGATGATTTGAGTAGATGGTTGTTTGGATGGTAGGATAGGCATTCTCCTTAGCTTAGAGATTTCGGGGACGAAATCCTTTAAGGAGGGGAGAATGTAACACCCCGAATTTTAGTTAATACTAAAATTCACTAATTACAGGATAAATAATCTCAGATGTGGGAATTAGGGGAAACGGGCAGCGTCATTACGTTCGTCTCGGAAAAAATACGCGAAATAGAGTCCGAGTTTTCGAAAATCGGAGTCCGTATGGCCCAGTTATGGCCTGATGAAGTTTGCAGAAAATTTAAATCTAAAACAGATTTTAAAAATTCAAAATATTCAAATTTGGAATGGGCCAGGCGGGGTCAGGCGGGAAGCTTCCCGCCCAGCCCATGTCGACAGGGCTGTCGACAGGCCTGTCGACAGGGGTGTCGACATGCCTGTCGACTTGCCTGTCGACAGGGTGCAGGCGCCCAGTGAACCTGGGTGCACCAGGTTGCACCAGGTTGGGTTTCAGGCTGGCTAGGAGGGCTGGTTCTAGAGATTTCCTAAATCTAAGGGTCCTAACCTAATCTAGGGTTAATCTAAGGGCCTAAAACACTCACCTAATCCTATAAATAAGACCCCAACCCTACCCTAATTCATTCATAATTAAGTCTTGTAACTAAACTATGGCAAAATGAAATTTGAGCATGGCCTCCACTAGTTCATGAAGGAGTTGCAAGCAAATCCATCTCAAATCATTCTCTAATCCATTCTAAGTATCTTAATCTTCTTCATTAGCTTGCTAATTGTGTTTTGGTGAGCTTCTATCCCCTTAATAATCAATTGTTAAATTGATTAAGATAGGATATGATGATGTATGGTTATGTTTGTGGATCAATGTGTTTATGCAAGCTTAATATTGTATATGTCATGTGTTTTGCAAGTTATATGCTCTATGTCATGCAAGTTTAGTGTATGTGTTCATGACATTTTTATGTAAGTTTAATGTTATATCTTTATGCAAGTTTGGTGCTATGTTTCATGATGATTATGATGCAAAACACTAAGTTGGACATTGATCTATTATGCAACATGTTATGCATGCATATGAAGTTATGTGAATGATGATGCAAGTTATGTGTATGTTTAAATGCAAGATTAATATGTTATGCATGCATATGAAGTTATGTGAATAATGATGCAAGTTACGTGTATGTTTAAATGCAAGATTAACATGTTATGCATGCATATGAAGTTATGTGAATAAATATGCAAGTTAGGTGTATGCTCAAATGCAAGATTACCATGTTATGCATGCTTATGAGGTCATGTGAATAAATATGCAAGTTATGTAGATGCTTAAGAGCAAGTTGGGTTAATATGTGTTCATATATGCAAGTTGACATCCTCTTAACCCATGACAAAGATATATGCTAAACCCATGATATGTGTGATGGATCTTCCCCTTTTATATGTCATGAAATGAGAACGATTTACGTGGGGAACGATGGGGTGGGTAAATAGGTTAATAAATGGATGATTGGGTATGATTAAGCATACCATAAAGAAATAAATTACCATAAGTGGGAATTTACCTATTGAGTTAGGTCTACCCCATGGGAATTTACCTATTGAGTTAGGTCTACCCATGTTATGGTAAACTGGATATTAATTAGGGATAATTAATATGGGGGTGATTAATTAGGTGTAATTAATCGACTAAGACACGAGGTTGGACTCATTTGTAGTGTAAAACTGCCCGGACCCGACCGGCTTAACCAGTTGCTACAAATGTCAGCCCAATGTGAGAGGTCTTAGCCATAAATTAAATACGTGATTAAGGTAAAGACACGAGGTTAGACTCTGTTATGACGTAAGACTGCCCGGATTCTACCGGCTTAACCAGGCGGTCATAACAGCCAGTCTAATGTGGGAGGTCTTTATGGGAGATCACGGTCTTAATTAATTAAGAAACACTTAACCATAATAGCATGTAGTGGGACATGAGGGGTTAAGTGGGTGCCTTGGGTGGCATGAGGAAATTTTGTGGTTGCCTTGGGTGGCATGTGGAATCTAGTGGGTTGCCTTGGGTGGCAATAGAAAATACGATTAGAATACTTAACCAAGTGGAAACATGTAACTAAACATGATTAAAGGGTTAAGTGGGATACACTAGATATATGACAAGCTTAAGTGGGTAGCTTGTGGGGGCCCATTTCAACCAATATCCCAAACGTATCTTGGTGGGCTCGACCCATGTCGAGTGACGGGACACGCATATTGGGCTTGATTATAAGAGGCCAAAACGGGTTAGCGGTGGCAACGCAAGTCCAACGGGCTTCATATGCGTGTGTGGGCCCGGGCTGGTAGATAAGCCGTTGTTGCATCGTGTAGATATAAAGCCGTGCACCGTTAGTATTGGGTAGCCACTTTAGGGGAGTGATACACCCCACTGTGGGACCAGCACGGGTATCTACGGTAGGGAGCCGATCGATGGGGAGTAGTGGGTACACCTAGTGAAGATAGGGGCAGACGGCACCTATGTAGGGGTACACGAAACTACTGGATAAGAATTACTGAGTACACCTAGTGGAGATAGGGGCAGACGGCACCTATGTAGTGAGCTAGGAGTACATGAAATTATTGGGGAAATTTTCTAAGTCCTTGGAAGGGATCAACCTTTAAGTAGGAATGACTGGTGTGGTGCAGTTAGTAATTATCCTTGGGTGGGTAGATGCGTCCTGACGGTTATCTTAGTTCATCCTATGTTGTTGGCTACTTAGTGTAGTTATTATCCCCAAAGGTACCGTACCGAGTTCATGTCATACCCTAATTACTTTAATAAATGTATTGTTAAGGTTATAGGGCTCACTCAGACTTATGTCTGACCCCGTTGTTTTTATCTTTTTTTTCCCAACCCTCAGGTCCTACGGTGGATCCTAGCGGTAGTAGAGCTTGATCGGATTGCTGTTCCAGCCTTTGGGAGCTTGGGTAGATGTAAAGCTCCAGTTATCCAGTTATCTTTTCTTTTGTTATGGCTATTGTATGAGAGAGTGGGATTATGTACTTCTTTATTTTGACGGATATTGTACTTGACTTTTATCAGGGCTTTATGATGTAACCAGACATGTTTATTTCCGCTGTTATGAGATGATGTTTTAAAATTTCAAGTACTATTTATATCTGTCTTGGTGTAATTTTTCTGTTCTATATTCACTAAAATACTCCACCGATGCTATGGCATTCCCCGTGTGAGTGACCATAGCGGGTGTGGGGTGTTACACTTATGGGAGAATTTTTTAGTTTAATTAGCTTTAGAATCCAATACCTCGAAATACAGATATGAATTAGTTTAATCCTTTGCAAGAAACATTGGCAAACTTGGTTACATTCTTAGAATTTTTGGCTGAACTAGTACCATATTTTAATTAGTTCACAGTAATCTTGAAGCTAAATAATAAAATCTGGTTATAAGTTTTCATACACTTATAAGTTTACTTGTGTTTGCTAGTCTTTAATAAAATGTGGCCGTAACATTTGGTGTAATGAGAATTATATCTATGACCAGGAGTATGAATGTTGTAGAGCCGTAATAAAGATTGAACCCCATAATTATGCCATGGTAACTTCTTTAAATTCGATAAAAGAATAATTTGTATGCGACTTTTACATCTCCTGATTTTTAGCATTCAGCATGCTTGTAGTTCATTGACCTCACCTGCAGTACCGGAATGTGTCTACCAGAAATTACTAAAGGATAAAAGCATTTGAAGTGCAGGATTATGTAGATTGAAGAAAAGAAGTTGATGTAGAGGGATGGCACAGTTTGACCAAAACCAGTAGAGTCGGTAGTAGAAAACAATGGGGATTTGTGGTTTTCCGAATAGGGGAGGCCAGATTATAAACTTGCAGTTGAAGATTAGTGTCTACTACATTATCTTTTCCTTCATGTAACATTCCATTTTAGATTCTGAGTTTTTCTTTTAAAGTTTAGCCTGGACTATGTACATGTTGTTATGCAGATTGCAAGTTAGATGTGTTTAGGCAATGTTGTTTGTATGTTGCATTGTATTTATCCTTGTGTTTGCCTGTTTTATTAGACCTAAGTAATTGCATTAACATTTTTTACTTATTGTGAAAATTTGTTAAGTTGATTCATTTTTATGAATGATACCTATTTGTTGTGATTCAGAATCTTTTCTATGATGCAACAAACAGTTCTTCAGTTGAACTTAAAGACAGTTTGATTAGCCTAGATCTCAGCTGCGTAAAGGACTTTACGATGCCAACAAAATGATTTAAATGATTTTGTAAACGTTGTGTTTGAAATTTTCAATTTAGCATTATATATTGAACATGTTTTAATTGCAGAAATTCAATCCTCCAGGGCCCTTTATTGTTATCAAAGGTGCACTAGAGGTAGATGGCGCAGTGCTCCGAAGAGGGTATAAAGATGAACTAATTAATGTATCGATGATGAGACTTGCTAATATTACTCCTAATGACGCTGAAGAGGAGGAAGATGGCCATAATGCATTCAATCTGCTCTTTTTAAATGTGAGTGTTTCAAAAAGTGGGAGAAACGAAGAGCTTAATTTCTTATGCGGGCTTTATCCTGATGCAATCGAATCCATTCAATCTGTCTTGTACCCAAGGGAGACTTGTCAAAGTCAGCGACGAAGTATCAAGGATGTGATTTTTAGTAAGTTGTAAATCTTCTTGTCTTGTGTTTATTGCCAATTATTTTCATTTATAGTTATCATATGAACATAATCCAACACTAAGTGAAGATTGCTTATGTTCGGTGGAAAGTTGCTTGTTATGGAAAAAAAGGAAGATAACATTTATGAACAAGCACTGTCTAGATGCCAGTTCAGTTTTATTACTCTATTTTGATAGATGATGCAACCCGGTTTAACTCTATGTATGAATGTTGATTACTCTTTAATCATAAAACTTGTTTATTCAGTTTAATTTGCCCATGCTTAAGAAAAGTGCATAACCAACTCTTGGTATCAAATTATTTCATGTGTGAATGGGAATATTAATAAAACCGATAATTAGTTGAGTCGGAAATTTTCCATTAGTCACAGCTATGATCTGTATCAATGTTGAGTTGTGAAATAATATGTGACAATTCTCTGGTAGAGGATAATTTTTGGAGATGGAAAGTAACCCCTTTTATAATATAACTGACTTCAAATTAGCTACAGGGCATAATGTTAATCTATTTCAACTCCGTATATCTACCTTGGATTTATAGTTCAAATTACCAATAAGGATCAAACCATGAAGAAGATAAATGTCCATTCACAATTATTCTATGCATAATATTAATTGTTGTTTCTCTGGTTCTAAGTAAATATTTCATTGTATAAGAGAAATTATTGTTAACAGCCATTAACTAAAAATTTTGGTTCTGTATATTCTTTTTATCATCCATTCACACCACATGCACTTTTTTGTAAGAAGGATGAACATTGGTTTCAATAATGCAGTCTTTTTGCGGCCTTTAAATAGTCACAGGCAAATCCATGCCTTTAAATAGCGTTTTCTGTAAAATTGAATTGCATTGCAGGGAGCTTCCATATCGGTTGGGGTACACCGGCCATCGCTGGACATAAAAACTTGGAGCAAGCACAACTTTAATTTCCTCTTCTTGCGGCTATACTTACTTTTCACAAATCACTACTAAAGCCAGCTGAGATTGTGGAAATTGTATGCATAAGATTTGTGATTCTTTTACTTGTGGGAATTGTGGTGGTGAATTCAGCTTTCAAATTAGGGTTTCTACTACCTGATCCATTATACATATATGTGCTTATGATTCAGTTTGTAGGTCCACCTGCAATGAACCTTGGATGTTTAAGCATATATTCGTTTTGTAGATTGAGACATAGGAATATGAGTACTTTTGCAGTTGGTTCAGTATCAGTGGATAAAGTACAGATATTGTGATATACTAGTTTCACATATATTTTCTTTTTACCGTTTCTATTGGAAGTATTTGGCTTATTGGCATACCTTACTGTCTTATTTTCTTAAGATACGAAAGAACTGGCATTATATATTGAAAGCATTGCCATTATATACTGATGTGAAGGCGGTGTTGGAGGTGTGCAACTAAATTGTTTTTTTAATGGATTAAAGTAAGAGACATAGTTTCTTCATATTGATTTTAATTTATTTTCATTGTTTTGAATTTTCAGAAAGCTCTATCAATCACCGAAGACGTGCATGAAGAAATACTTTGAGCAGTTGAAGTTCTTAATGATGCATTTGGTACTTGTAGTTTTAAATATGAACTATGTTTTGTCTTTTGTTAACTAAAAATTGACATCAATATGGAATTGAAAACATATGTATTGAATTTGGTAACTCATGTATTGAACTTATATTTTGTTAGTTGATGTTTTATTTTGTTATCATGAATATGTGATACATTTGTTGATTATTATATTTTGTTCGTTTATACATTGCTTTTCAAATTGTTATGTTGATTCATTTTGATAGCTATAATTAAAATGTATTATATATGAGCTGTAAATGGATTTAGCAATATTATAAAATGTTACTTTAATAGCGTCATATAGCCTCTATCGAATAAATATGTTATAGCGACAATACTGTGTTATAAATATTCTCATTCTCATTGAGATTTAGATGTATTATAGTGGTGAGAATAAGCTATTGTCTTTAAGTAACATAGCGGCAAATTTTTGCTATAAAAACATGCTCTTTTATAGCGGATGATTTAGTGTTATTAATATTCAACAGTTTTTTATGACATGTCGATATATAACGTTTATCGAACCGCTATAGTATTGATTGATAGCGGCATATAGCCGCTATAAAAGACAATTTCTGTTGTAGTGTATCCTAATCACTGGAGTTAGTGTCTGAACCAATTATACATTCTCATTACTAGCCTTAGTATTTATCTTTTTCACTTAGGTATGCAAAAATAAATTAAACTTACCTTTTCTTGCTAAGGTACAAAATTTGATATTTCATTTTGCCTTAATTTTCTTAAGATCTTAACTACTTAGATTACTTATTCTTACTTAGTTCTCTTATATTTAAACTTTATTAATTGCTTAACCTTCTTCCTGCACTTAACCTTCTTCCTTTACTAATTCCATTTCTCGACATTAAGCTAGCAAAATTTGCTAATCTTAACTTAACCAAATGCCCTATAGTCAAATTTGTGAGCCTAAATTCTCTTGATATTTGTTATTCAAATATTTTCATCCGAAACTCCACCAAATTATGATATATCAAAATTACTTAACTTATTGATTATCTTTATGTAACATCTTATAGTCAAACTATGATATTCTGATCACAATATGTTCATGGTTAAATTTCACGAATCTTGATTTCTAACTATATGGTTTTTTTAAAATACATAGTTTATATTCAAAATATAATCCTAAGTAAAATTATTTCTTTTACTATATTTTTCAAAATAAAATCCTTTATATATAACATTAACAAATACGCGCCCATACATAATACTCTCAATACTCATTCTAGGGAATTAATAACCCTATCTCTAATAAGCTAGTCATCCTAGTATGTTTCTAATCTTATCTCTAACGAGTATTCACTCGAATAAAGCCAAGGTTCTTGCTTAACCTTCAACTCTAATACCAAATGTGACGATCCAAAAATCTATACTTTTTAAACCGACAATAGGACACACATGTCTGATTTAAGTTATACGAATTGTCAGATTATCAGCGGTGGAAATAAAAAAAAGAATAGACCAAAATCTAACTCAAATAGAATAATATATAATAGTAAACAATATTGTTTGTAGTGGAAAACATTTTAAATACATATATCAGAGTTTAACCGAGGTTCAGCTTTCCCTTCCTTGCAATTGCTGACAACACAACAATCAAAATATGCACAAAGTCGAGAAAAAAATATAAATATACGTCTGGTGAAGATCTCCAACTCTCCTCTAGAAAATCCAACTGTCTTTAGAAAATCATCAAATAACTCAGATCTGACCCGAGCATGAAAAACACTCGGATCAGGCTTGGATGAACCAGCGTAACAGAAACTCAATAAATGACGGTATCATATATGTGTGTGTATATATATATGCTTTTGGTGAGTGAAAATACTTTTGAAAGAAAGAATATCTCATAAGACCATGCCCACACATTAAACAGATGGGTTCCCCCCTTATAATAACTAAACATTTTATATAATAAACATATGAAATTATTTTTAATGACATTCTTTCAATTTATTTGCAAATAAACTTATTCAAATATCTGAAATTGTTACTATTATTAAATTCTAGGGCTATAATGCCATATAATCTAAAATTGTTGGTTCTTATTAGAGAATGGGTTTCTATACAGATGATCAGGCAAAGGATCTTCCTTACCTACAGTTGCATACATCTCTAGAGTGACGCCTCGAGAACCTCAAATAAATTCCCTACCAACACAAGGCCGACCTGCCTTAGTGACCTACATCTTAGATGGTACCAAGTACCTCATTTCCTAATCGTAACCGACCTTTGTCGAGTGTGATATTATCCATACACTATATCATAATATACCAAGGCTTCATACTAGAGTACTTTATCTAAAAGGGATTGATAATAACCTTTTACTAGGAGCAACCCGGATAGCCTTGCTGCATTCATCGTGCTTTGACCATTCCCGAGCTGTGAGGCTTAGTGGAGATAACGATTTACCTTTCACATATCATATCATTTTCATTTTCTTTGATTGTTCACATTGCTATATTCTACTAATTACTACTACCTAATTTTTACAAAGTATACAACCCCTTAAGCTCATACATCTCCAGGAATAGTGTTAAGCTAAAGGAAGATGTCTTCTCCGCCACTTGATGTACATTTGTTAAAAGCCAAATCACAAGGTCATAGAAATGAAATCGTCAGACAATTATTCATACAAGCTCGTTCTTGGACAAAAGGAAACCGAAGACTTACCGCATATAATAAGGATCAGTAGTGAAACGTTCTTGCATCGGATAATTAATAATAGAGGACTAGTGCTATTCTAAGCATAATGGGATTTTAACCCCAAACTATCAACAAGTATTCCCCACTATAATCTTCCTAAATTTGTTTAAACTAGCAATATGATTACTTCGTATGTAAATTAGTTCGATGTGCTTTTCGGATTGAAATTAACCAAATCTGACTTTGGTTCCTTTAAAATCCAATTATTTATTAAAATAAAAAAATATGGATTATAATCAAATTTTGAGTAACATTATTTTTAACCCATCTTAGTAAATTATTCAATCAAGCAGAATTCATTCTTTAGAATATCTTATTGAAGAGATACAAATCATAAATCCTCGATTTCTACCAAATACCAATCTCCATATTCAATAAGTGTTATTGGTGGAAAACAGTGAGAATACATTTTAAATTCCACGAATAGGTAGAGTTCCCTCTACATTCTTTAGTATCAGTACAAACATATCATATCTGTGGGATCCAATTCCTCTCTATGTATTTGAATTCGGATAAATCAAATTCACATTTTTTCTCCGTTAGACCAGTCTGGATAGTCACAGAGAGCAAGAAACTAGTTTTCCAAACCCAAGCCTAGACATTATCTCTTTATCATCCTAAGGTGGTAAAGTTATTTGATTGATTTTAAACCCTGATTATCTCTCGACTTTAATTTATAGAGCATCTGGGCTTTCCTTTTGATCAGTTACAGTTCTCGATTAATAAGTTGATACTCACAAATGGTACCTGATGTAATAGTTCTTTCTACATCCTCTTTTGTTAATGATGATTTAAATCCCCTAAATCATTATTAAAATATTTCATTCTTTCAAAATCATTCCTAATTAATTCAGTGAAGAATTGTTATCCTATAAATAAATTTAAGAGCTACAGTGATTTACAACAGAAAATAGTAGTGTTGTAAATAGTGCCAAAACAGATTATTTGATCTAATTTATTTTCAATTCATATTTTATAACCCTAACCTCTTTTAAATCCCTTTAAATGATTTATAAAATTTGTTCCCTATTTTTAATAATTCAAAATTGCTAATTTCTTACAGTTTCAAAATACGGTCGCTTTACTGCAAAACCGTGATTTCTTGAAAAATATGATTTATACATATTTCAAAATCTATAAGTTAAATACCTTATTTATTTTATTTAACCTAAAGTTATAGAGAAGATAATTCGAACATTTCAAATCATTGTCAAAATCCGAGTTGTCCCTATAATTTCAAACTTTACGGCGCGTAACAAAAATTATCACTACGCAATATGTCTAATTTGGACTTGATTATTGCTTTTATAATATAAATTATTGAAACAAATTATTATCTTTCAAAACCTTTATAACATACCTCAAAATAATTATTAACTAATTTGGTCATAAAAAACCTTTTTCTCTATTTTTCTTTATTATTATAATACTATTTTATTATTTTATTAATATTTTTTGAATATTAACTTTTTGAATCACAATTTCTTCAAAGTAAAATTAAAAATAAAGTACAACTAATAGTACTTTCTAATTACGTTTAAATCTTTATCTATATACCAAACTCAACTTGAAATTTTCTAAATCGATTTCAGTTTCCATTTATTATTCATCCCTAACTTTAGTTTTCGACTCTCTGTCCATTTTAATTGCAAATTCAATTCCGTTTTCAATTTTGAACTCCATATTTCTTTAATTTCAAAATTATTAACTTTCGGGTTAAAATGCCAGAATTGGATTTATTGTCATATTTCTTAACTTGATCATAATTAACATTTTCAAATGGAGATTTAGCTAAATCTATCTTTATTCCATATTACTTAAATGGTCATTATACAAATTTGAACATAAATAATATTCATATCATATTTAAAATACTTCTACTCTCTAAACATAACATATTGTGATTTTTATCACTGTTCATCGTTTATAACATATCACGTATCATACATATACTCAAATAATCTAATTATTATAACTTAATAGCATATGAACATAAAATCAAATGAGGTGTCATATTTATTTAGCATAGCATGTGTTCATATAGTTGGATAACCTAATTTTCTCACCTTCATATCCACTCCTAATTTTATGGTCTAGATGCGCTACAATTTCGATATGTCGAACTTTTCTTTGCTTTCCTATCCCTTTCTCCTTGTTGCAACTAATGTCTCCACTGCTTTTCTCTCTTGCCTCTCTTTCTTTTCTCTCTTTCAGTTTAATTTTATTTATATATGAAAGGAAAAAACTAGGGTATGGGTACTCGGAATATGAGTGTATGTTTATATATGTTTTGAAATGGTGTAAGGTAGAGTTCTGGGTGGTTTGTGAGCTCGACCAAGGGGGATTTACTCACAGGTTTGGTGTTGGGTTCTTGGGTCATGGGTGGAGGTGACGAGGGGTGTGTCGCCGTGGATGGTAGGAAGGGAATGGATGATGGAACTAATAAAATGGCGGAAAAGAATGGAAGAAATGTTGAAGAAAAAAGTGAAGTGGAAGGTTGCATGCTCTATTTAAAGTATTAGGAAAATAGCTAATGACTCGTATACCCTTCTTTTACTTTATTATTTATTTAAGCTTAAATGACATTTACTTTAAGTGAAAAGGTGGATGGATTTGATTTGTATACTTAAGTAATGATGTTGCCACTTTTTCTTAAATTATAAAACATTTAAAATTTTATTTTCTCCTTTTCCACGCATGAAAAGACTTGGAATTAACGATGACATGATGTGGTAGTAATAATGAGATCTCTTCAATGATTGTATTAAAAAGTTTTGATTTGATACACTGTTTTATATACTTGACATTATGTTTGCTTTATGTGAATTAACATGTATTAATGGTGATAAGAGATGTATTATTGGTGATTTGATATTAATAATGAATATTTTAATAAAAATTTAAATAAATATAGGAGTTAATCAAATCAATCTCATCCGATTTGAAATTGTAATAATGACTTTGCTTTATATCTTAATCGCATAAGAGTTAAATGCAAAGTCTTATGATTATATTCTCTTTGATTTGATTTGTAATTATGACTTTACTTTTTGACAAATCATACTTAACTTAATTAATTACTTCCTTAACTTATTAAACCTTTTAATTTACTTAAGATAGATTTAAATACTTAACATATGTACATGTTACTATCTAAGTCGCAAACCGTTCATATAACTTATTCTGGTTAAACCGTTGATTTTCGAGAAAAAAAACAGTTAATAGTTATTTTGTCGTTTTATTTATACTATCCGTTTATGTAAACAAATATGCAAATTGGATTTTCTACTTCCTCATATAAATTAAAATATGTCTACTCATATCAATTAGTCATATAACAAAAATTCAAATTTCTACAGTTTCTTACCCAATTAACAAAATCAACCAAATATGGAAATTTTTGATATTTACAAGTTAACTACAATTTATCAAGCCATTATTATATTTTAACTATCGTTATCAAATATTTCCAATTACCATTCATTTTAAAAATCATATCTAAATAATATTAAAAGTCAAATAATGTTAAATTTTCATTTTGACGATATCCGATAAATCGCTAAAATGGTAAGTTGGAAAACTAGTATAACTATCATATTTAATCATTATACTTTTTGGAGTCATATTTAAAAATGAATGTATATATCTAGACTCGGGCACAGTTGTTCCTAATTTATGAAATGCATATTTCTAAAATGTTCGATTTTTCTGGATCATTACACCGATCCTAGGGTATGTCTATCAGGGCGGTTTCACTTGGCATAACCAAGACAATAAAGGAGGCCGAACCAAATTTTGGAATGTTTAACCCTAGGAGTTTGCGAGATCCATCTTCCAGTCCTGACCTTAGCTTGAGTGCATTCGGGATCGATCGAGTCCTGAATGATCTGACTATATGAGGTCGGAAGCTTAATGGCCTTACCAAAAGGCAGACAATTACTGCCTACCAAAGTATGTTGAGTCTTAAACGGGATGTGCTTTAAATTGGTTTGAATATATGCTCTTGTTAACAGCATTTCTGAAATGGTAGTAATATTTACTAGAATAATATGAAAGAAGTGTCATGTCCTTTCGAGCAGTCATGGTGATTGACTCCTCTTTATTTTCTAATAAAGGCCAAGCATGTTTCCTACGATTACGCTTTTGCCAAAGTCCTGTCAAATCAAAGGATGTTGATCGGGGATTCCTGACGGTCACAGGTAATTTCTCGAACCTCGTTCAGTCAAGAGGTTGACCATATCTTTTCATTTAATTCTTATATGTCGATTCGTCGGATCCCGCGACTTCTTGAGCGCATAGGAATCATCAACGTACAATGTCGTTATGTGCATGTTGAGCATGTTACTAAGTTGAGTCAGATTTACCGCACGTGAAGTCATACATGAACTTACTTCTTACTTTTTTGTTTTTAGATATATATACAACATAATTTTCTCTTTCCTTTTTTGGGATTTAGGTCGGTGTATGACCCGAATTTGTGCTATATAGCGCGACTTGGTGCCAAATGGAGGCAGCTGTCACTTCGGGGGAAAGTTGAAAAGTCCTCCTCTTCCATATTATAAGTATCAGGTCCATATTCCCCTCTCTTACCTTCCTTTTTATTTCACATAATCCAACCCAAACTTCCCTTTTACCAAATCGTTGACCACCATCCCTTCTTACTCTTACTCACATGTTCATGCAACCACTATCGATCCAAGACCCCATCCCTAATTTGAAAAGGTGGGGCTTTGATTCGTTTGATTTGTGTATCGTGTCGGGTTCAAGAGTCATTATCGAGCATGTAACAACTCGAATTTCGACAGACTCGAAATTTTTCACAAAACGCCAAAATTTCGAATCTACCGAAGCTCGAGTTGGTTTGTTTGGTATCATGCAAAAAGTCAAAGATAAATATATTGGAGCTCATAATAGAAACTTCACATGGAATGGAATAAAATATAATAATATGCAAGTACTTAACAATATGACGACACTATCTACCAAGTGTCTTTAAGTTGCAGAATCTGAACCACATATTTAACCTACAGGTTTGTTATGAGAAGGGGTCAGAACAAAAGTTCTGGTGAATGGAAAAATTATACTTTCTAACATTAATACTTCATATACCGTTCTATCACTGGTTTATATTTATTAAGTCATTCGGGTTTACTGTATATTACACTTTCAATTTTTACGCATTGATCGTACCCATATACTCCCCACTAGATTAACATAATAAATTATATATATGTAGATATATTCTCAATATATCGAGGTACTCCCTACAGTACCCTCCTCGAATAGCCTCAACTGTAACAACCCAAAATTTTAATAAAGCAATTTAACTAAAAATTAATAAAATAAGTATTAATCAAAAAAGTATTGGGAAAAGGGAACGGGGGTTGCACCATTGGGTCCGTTACTAAATTCTGTCTAAGATAGACATTTGGTTCACTGAAATCGGACTTAAAACAAAAAAGAAATGAAAGAAGTTTGAAGTTCAAATTTGAAAATGGATTAAACGTCGAATTATTCAGAAAGTAATGTAAGCACGAATCACGATCAATCGGGGCGACCCAACCTTTTTTCTGGGTCGACCTGACACCAAGTGGGTCGACCCTCTGGGAGACATGCGCAACCTAGTGCGCACGTTTTTGGTTGATTCCGCTGGCTTTTTGGTGTGTTCTTATAGAGAATTCTTCTGATCTAAAGGCCTAAGTTTTTAACATAAAATCCAACAATCTTAAATCCCTTAGCTCTATTATAAATATGGCTCCAAACCTAACATGTTTCTTCCTAATCCATTTCCTCTATTCCCTGCCTCTACCTTAAAACAACCTTCTTCTCAATTTTTTTTAATGGAGTACTGAGGCTTGGATTTACACATATTTTGGAGAATATTCATAGATACAGATTTCCTACCGAGGTTTAATTGGATTTGCTTAAAAATTATGAATAATTTCAGTAATTGTAAGATTCAGTACAAATTGGAGTTTTTTTTATAGTATAATAAGTTGTAGATTCCTTCTGAATTTTTTTCCGTCAATAATCTATGTAAATATAATTACTGCTTCTATTCTTTCTTCTTCTAGATTCAGTAATCTATTCGGTTACTGTTAGTTTTATTCAGCTCATCTATACCTCTTTTTCTTCATATGTCATTTTACTGCAGGTCTGTTTCAGCCCTATTTTTATTTCAGATTTGTTCTTATTTATCTAAACCTAGGCCATGCCAAAGCTTATGCCATTGTCCTTTTTATCTTAACGTTGAGTTTAGGACTTCAAGAGCCTAAACCATTTATTCTTTTATGTTTATGCGCGGTTTGGGTTAAAATATGAAATTAATAATAAATACGTAATTCGTAAAAATAAGAAATGTGTATAAAAGGATAAATTGAGCTTATTGAAATTATACAATAAAAGGATAATTGAATTGTAACTTTGATAAACTGAATAAATGGAATTTGGATAGATGTTAAACAACGGGGTTAGGATGCACAATTAAATTAAACAAACGTGATGTTTTTAGACAACCTATAAATTGAAGTTTATGATATGATAAAAGTTACATGAAGAAGATAGGTTTATAAATAAACTTAAGATTAATGTTAAGTTTGAAATAAATAAATTAATAAGCATGCATAGTAGTGGTCCCTTCGGACAGTGTAAGCTGTTTAGAAAAAAAATAAGTGGCCTAATAAGAATGTGTAGTAGGAGTCTGTTTGGGCATCGATGGCTGATTAGGGAAAATAAGGGGCTCATAGTATTGCTCAGTTTTAGTAGTAGTAGTAGACTGACTAGGGAAGTAAAAGGCCAATAGAAATGATTAATTTGTAGTGAGCTGGCCAATTCTTGACAATACTATAGGGGTTTAGGGTAGCTAGCCGGTTAATAATAATACTATGGAGGCTTCAGCGCTAGTAAATTAAATTGAGGACCAAGTCTAGGGGTGACTTATGTCAATTTGCATTTTTGGTTGAGGATCTGTATCAGTCAATATTTCTTTTTATCACACTACACTGAGGTATCGCGAGGAGGCATGCTTAAACTATATAGGGTAGAAAGAGTTACAAACATTATTAGTACGGTGCGTTCCGATGAGGCAGTGAGCGTGCATCGCGCCAATTGCTGAAGATAAGATGATGTGATGCCAATGATTTATGCTATGCCTTTAGAGCCGATGGGTCAGGTTTGATAAACCCGAGGCCATAGTTGGCATAGGTTATCACAAATGTGATTTAGGAGCCGATCAATGGGCAGAATTAGGTTATATCCTAATTTATGAAAATGCAGTAAATACTATAGAAAACTATTGATTTGACAATCAACTATATTCGTTGAAATGTATTCTTGTTCTTATTTACTGTGTTAAGCTTCAAATTATTATCCTATTTAGAATTCCTCTTTTATCACTGATCAAGTAATTACTGAACTCACCAGGCTTTATGTCTGACTAGTTTTCTTTTTCTCCCCTTCCTTCCTTTCCCTCTCCCCCAAGTTCTTAGGGTGGGGGATCTAGTGCTTGAGATAGCATTGGCCCAGCTTAGCCCATTCTCATTTCTCTTGTTCTCTGTCTTTACATGTATTGCTCTACATTCTATTTATTTCTGTATTTAGCATTGAGGAAGATTTTTATTATGATACTCTAATTATATAGTTTTTTTGATGCAACTGTGGTTTTATGGTTTATGATGTAATAACACTTTTTATTCTGCTTTAAGTTAAAATTTTAAGTTCCGCTGTATTTTTATTATGTTGTCTTATGGACTTTAGTCTCTGTGATGTTATCTTATACATAAACACCTCATAAATTTTAATGGAATCCTAATATGGGTAACATTAAAAAATTTGGCGTGTTACATCTGGTATCATAGCCTAAGGTTACAAGATCAGTAAAGAGTTCTGTTTTTATAAGAAAAAGTCCTTTAAAGTAAAGTGTTTTCAAAATAAAAGGTTGTTTTTGAAAAACATCCCCTCAAGTCAATTACAATATTTCCTTATTTATGTTCCCGAATCCTTCTCTCTTTTTCCTAAGGGTATTCCTATTCCGAATTGGTTCCATATGTATGCAGAAGCTACAATGCTAGCTAGAGGGCAAGTGGAAGCCCAAGCTCCCACTCCAACCATGGTGGATCCTCGTAATCCACCACCAGCGGCTGATTTTTGCAAGGATTTCACCTCTCTTTGTTGCAAGACCTTCCACTATTCAGATGTATTTCTTGAGGCCCGCCTTTGGCTCAGGAACACCGAGTGCATATTTGGACTTTTGGAGATTGATGATAGGAGGAGAGATCAGTTCGGATCATGGTCGTTGAAGGATGTGGCTTTATTTTAGTGGGAGATAGCTGAGGCAGAGCATGGTTTTGATACTTGGAATGACTTTACGGAGAGGTTTGGAAGGAATTTCTATCTCAGGTGGAAGAGGGCATGCAATTAGAGAAATTTCTAGTACTGAGGTAGGTGATCTTTCAATGAAGGAATATGTTAATCAGTTTAATGAGCTAGCTAGATTTGGAATAGATTTGGTTAATATGATTCACGAGAAGGATGTGAAGCTTACTAAGGTTTTGAATTAATCTCTACAGGGACTTGCTATGATTTATTTTCTGATGGGTGCTATGTTTAAGAATCTTGTTGAGGTGGCGCTTATGCACGAGGAAGGGAAATGTGATTTCATGGAAAGAAAATCTGAGGTGGCTAAGGAATGTGCTGGGAAGAAGAAATAATAGCCCAAGAAAGTTAATAAGAAGAAGGGCGAAGCCAGAGAAAGTTTAGGTTAAGAAATATGTTAAATGCCATGGATACGGCGTGACGGACCGCTTTGTGAGGGATTGCAAGAAGACTGCTAAGAAAGGAAGCTGCTTTAATTATGGATAACAAGTTCATTATATTAGACAGTGTCCTCAAAAGCAAGGAGCTAGTTCATATGGAGCGTAGATGCATGCATGGGAGGCGGCTCAGTTGGAGAGGATAGTGGCATGAAGGTCACAGTTGAAGGTTTGATCTCTCTTTATGACTTTCCAATTAAGACCTTATTTGATTTTGGCGCTTCACATTCGTTCATTTCTACTTCATCAGTCAATTGTCTGCACCTTAGTATATCTCTTGTTTTTGATCCACTAGTAATTTCAAACACTATAGGAGGTTTGGCTCAATCATTTATGATGTGTAAGGGTTTGAGACTTTCTATGTTAGGCCTCGAGTTTGATTGTGACACCTATGTACTGGGGTTTTCGGGGTACGGTGTTATTCTAAGGATGGATTGGCTGACCATGTGTCGTGTCATTCTTGACTGCGAGGGTCAGTCATGTTGGGCTTCTTAGAGTCCCTATATACTTCTATTGATGGTCTTAGCTTGGTACTTGTAGTGAGATATTTTTTGGACGTATTTGATCAGGAGAGAGGACTAGCTCTGAGATGGGAGATCAATTTACGAATTAATTTGACAGAGAATGCTAGGCCTGTTGCATTGCCTATGCGTTATATGGCTCTGAGGGAAAGGAAAGAGATGAGTAAGCAGGTGGGTGATCTGTTAGAGAAAGGCTTTATTTGATGAAGTATATCTAAGAGGGGAGCATCGGTCGTATTTGCTATTAAGGCAGATGGCTCTCTCTGTTTATGTGTGGATTATAGAGAATTAAACGAGCTCACGAAGAAGAATCAACACTAACTCCCTTGGATTGATGATTTATTTGTTTAGTTAGTGATGCATCTGTTTTCTCTCGGTTAGATTTGGCGATTGGGTTTCATTAGCTTCGAGTTGTAGATAATAGTGTGGATAAGACAACTTTTAGGACCCCGGATGGATTTTTCGAGTGGTTGGATATATCCTTTGGGATTACAAATACACCATTGTATTTTGTTAATTTGATGGACCGAGTGTTTAGGGTGTTCCTAAATAAGTTTGTAGTGGTGTTTGTGGATGACATCTTGATATTCTCGAGAGAGAGGATGAGCATCCATTACATTTGGCAGAGGTTCTCCATACTCTTCGTTCCCATTAGTTGAAGGCAAAAAATTTGAAGTGCCACTTCCGGCGTAAGGAAGCGAGATTCTTGGGGCATGTGGTTTCGAGTGATGGTATAGTGGTGGATCCCGCTAAAGTGGTTGTTGTCCAGGACTATGAGTCCCCAAGAATGCGACTGAGGTGAGGAGCTTTCTAGGTTTGGCAGGGTTTTATCAGAAATTTATTAAGGACTTTACATGGATTTCAGCTCTACTTGCCCGCCTTACTAAGAAGAATTTGGTGTTCTCATGGAACGTGGATTGCGAAGATTCCATTATGAGATTGAAGAGGCTCTCATGACTTCTCCAGTGTTGACTCTTCCAAATGGATTAAAAATATATACAATGTATATAAATGTTTGTGGTACAGGATTGGGCGCAGTCCTAATGCAGGTGGATAGGGTGTTTGTTATAGGCGTTGTAACACCCCGTATTTTCTATGAACGTCAAAGTAAAAAGTCAAAGTACACTTAATTCTTAAAAGAATAATTAAGGGAAACGGGTTACGCCATTGCGTTCGTCTCGGAATTGTGCTTGAGATAGAGTCCGAGTTTGCATAAATCGGACTCCGTATGAAGAAGTTATGGCACTTAGAAGTTTTAGGAATTTAAAATAAAAACCAGCCCGAATTCGAATTTAAAGTTTCGAAATTCAAATGACACACCCAAGCTGGGCGGGAAATTCCCCGCCCAGGACCCAGGTCGACCAGGGGGTCGACCCTGGTAGAACAGGTCGACCATGGGGTCGACCTCCTCCCTTTTCCGGATCTATGGACAGATTCATTTTTCTGCATTTAGACGCCCGTTCTGACTAGATTCGTTGCTCCTAAGCTAGTTAAACACCCCCAAACCTCACTTTCTCTCCACACAACTTCATTACGCCTATACTCTACCCTAATTCATATCAAAATAAATCTAAGACGGGGTTATGTTGCTCAAGTCCTTCGTAGAAATCAAGTTAGAATTTTAGTGGAGATTCAAAGGCAAATTCAATGACTTCAACAACTATTTCTAAGAATCAAATCTATATTACTCTACTTCAAGGGAAAGCTATTCAGTTTCAGAATACAGATCCCAGAATTCAAGGCCGTTCTGTAATTTGTAAGTTCACGTTACTTTCAGAAATTAAAGTTAATTGTGATTCTGACATTGTAATAAATTTGGATCTGAGATTATGCCTGTCTTTCTATATCCTTTGGATCTATCTCTTGATAATATTATGCCCATTCTTTGTCTCTTCTTTCCTTCTTCCCTTTTTGTTTTAAAGCCAGGCTACTACGAGCCTGAGCCAAATCTCATAAGAGATGAACGTACGTTGGAAATAAAATTGGGCATAAATTATGAATTGGACATGACCAGCGCTAAAATTTGGGAAAAGTATTAAATTGTGTATAATTGGGCATAATTGAGTTGTAACTGATCTGAGGACATAACACATTCAGAACATAAAGTATTGGACATATGACTTGAGATTTGAGGCATAAAGTATTGGACATATGACTTGAGATTTGAAGCATAAAGTATTGGACATATGACTTGGGATTTGGGGCGTAAATTGAACTGTAAATATAAGGCATAGTACATGTTGTGGTCTAAGATCTAAATTTGGGACATATATATATATATATATATATATATATATATATATGATAGTTTATGATTTGGAAGAAGAAGATTAGGGTGTATATTGATGTATGGCTTAGGCTTGAAAACAAGATTTGCCTTTGTTTTGTAAGCCAGTTACTTTTTAGATTTGAACACCTAAATCTAATTGTGACATGTAATAAAATGGATATGAGAATATGCCTGATGTAAGCTATCCTTTCATTGAAATCTTTGCTTGTGTATATATATCTTTGGGAATCATTTTTGACTATGAAACTAGTCCAATCATATCTATCCTTGTTGTATATCGGAATTGTTATCCTTTTTAAGTTCATGATATAATTCTTATCATATCTATATGCCTGCGATGTATTCCTTGCAAAACTTGTCTTTTAGTACATCAAGTTTATTGGACCAGTAGTTCTTATCATCATATGACTATGCCTATCCTTACGATGTTCCATCTTGCTTCTCCCCTTGTATTATGAATCTTGAGCCGAATCTCGAAATACGTACGTTATGAATGCGGGGGAAATTGGGTATAACATGAAATTGACATTATTTGGCATAATTTGGAACATGTAATATGGCATAACTGTTAAGATGCAATTTGACATATTGAACCTAGAATTGCCATGAACGACAAAGTAGGAAGTTGGCATATAAATTAAGTTTTGGGCCAAATTGTTATTGTTGCGAATTTGGGATAACTTGAGCATTAAATCTAGATTGGGTGAAAAATGTAACATGACTAGTTTTGGTGAATTTTGTAATTAGCATGTAAAATCTAGATTTAGGTATATAGGGTAAATGTGTAGATTAAAGATGAACATGCCTAACCCGAGGTTAGATTGAGTTGTGGTGTACAACTACCCGGAACCGCCCGGTACATCCAGTAACCACAACAACACCAATCTAATGTGAGAGGTTAGTGCATCATACCCAAGAAAAACCCGAGGTTAGATTGAGTTGTGGTGTAAAACTGCCTGGAACCGCCTGACACATCTAGTAACCGCAACAACACATATCTAATGTGAGAGTTTAGTGCATTAATAAATCAATTAATGCTAATGAACAAGATGAATGAGTAGGGTTAAGTTCATAGGAACACTTAACCAATATAACAAGGATGAGTAGGGTTAAGTAATGAGAAACACTTAACCGATATGACAAGATGGATGACTAGGGTTAAGTTAATAGGAAACACTTAACCGGTATAGCATGATAAATGGAAAGGGTTAAGTTAACACTTAACCAATATAAATTGGTTTGTGGTAGGGTTAAGTTAACACAAGAAGGCGACACTTAACCAAAGTAAACGTGGCATGATGAGTAGGTGGGTTAAGTTAACTTTAATTGGCTGATGACACTTAACCAATACAACAAGACGAACACGTAGGGTTAAGTAACAAGACACTTGACCAATATAACTTGATGAACGAACGAGGTTAAGTTAATAGGAAACACTTAACCAATCTAACATGATAAGTGAGAAGGGTTATAAGAAACACTTAACCAACATGACACGATGAATGGGTGGGTTAAGTTAACATGAATGGACCACACTTAGCCAATATGACATAATGTGCGGGAGGGTTAAGTACATATCAGGTTTGTGGGTAATATTAGTACATATAGGCCTACAAAACTTAACCGTTAAATAAATATGCTTGAATCGATGGGAGGGTTAAGTACGTCTCGGGATGGTGGGTAATATTAGCACATATAGGCCCACAAAACTTAACCGTTAAATAAATATGCTTGAATCGATGGGAGGGTTAAGTACATCTCGTGTAGGTGGGTAATATTCGTACATATAGGCCCACAAAACTTAACCGTTAAATAAACATGCTTGAATCGGTGGAAAGGTTAAGTACATATCGGGTTGGTGGGTAATATTAGTAAATATAGGCCCAAAAACTTAACCAGTAGGAAACCCTAGTAACGAGGACCCATTTCAGCAATAACCCACATAGATGTATCACGGTACCCTGAACTAGGAAGGGTGGGGCACAATTACTGAGCTGTATTGTAAGCGGTCAAATCAGCGGCAGGGGGTACGTTAGTGTAGGTTCCGACGGTTTACGGGTATGCACGTACTCCGAAGTGGGAAAAAGCAGGCACTGGGTACCAGTAGTTATACACTGTGCATCTTGAATAGTGTCGGGTTGCTATCATAAGGATTGATACACCTTATGGTGGGACCAGCACAGGGTATCTACACGCAAGAGAGGGCCGATAGACACAGACATAAGAGAAATGAATACAAGTAGGGAGCCGATCGATAGGGTAGTAAGGGTACATCTAACATGTTTGTGGCAACTAGGCAGATTGAGGTGGAATCCTCACGATAGATGTACACTTGAAGGCTACCACAATTGCGGGGATTGGGATCACGTTATCATGTTATCATTTTATACAGATTACTAGTTGGTACACTAGTTAGGTGGTGCAGAGATATATATAAAAATCAGAATAATAAATTAGTAGCGAAGCACAGAAAGAGTAGAAGCGCATTCAGTTTATCTTGCCTTACCATTCCTTATGCTTATCCTATGTTAGCTTGTTATCCCTGTTATCACGGTATTGTCTTATATTCAGTTTATTCATGTCATGATGCTTTTTCCTGTTTATATGCTAAAAGTCACTGGACTTACCAGACTCATGTCTGACCTAGTTTTGTTTCGCCTCTTTTCTTCCGTTCCCCCCCCCTCGGGTTCACAGGGAGGAAATGCTATCACTAATCTTAGTTTTCCTTCCACGCTTAAAGATAGTCGATGTATTGTTTTGGACTGTCTCTTCCACTGCTATGGTTGGTTCATGCTTCATTGGGGAATATCATTGTTATTTTTATGCTTCTTTTATACTTGGAAGTTTTTGAATCAAGACAGAATTTTACTTCTAAGTATGATTGAGACAATTGTTGTAAAAGCTTGACTGAATTAAGTTGTTTATAAAATGACTTTATTTTCCGCTGCTTTATTTGTCTGTCTTGTAATTTATCTGCATCTTTTACCTAAAATGCTCCACCAAAGTTAAGGCATTCCCTTTGTGAGTGATCTTAATGGAGGTGGGGTGTTTCATTTGGTATCAGAGCTGAAGGTTACCGGATCAGATAAAAGATTTGAAAAATTATTTTCAAAACGGTTTTAAAAGAAGCATTTTCAAAAGAAAAGTTTTGTTTTAAAGGCATATTCCCCAAAGCCATATGCATTTTCTTTTGATCCTCTCTTTCCTTCTTTCCTGAGTCTCCGGGGCTCCTATCTTTTTGGAAGGTAACCTCATCGCATCATGGTTCCGTAGGCTCGATGAGACTACGACACTTGTCAAAGGGAAAATAAGTGCCCAACTTCCATCTATAGCCGCAGTAGTTTCACTTGCGGCTAATTTTCTTTCGAGCTTTATAAGATTTTCCGTGCAATGGAGGCAGCTTTCGAGATGCTTGTCAACATGTTACACAAGGATAGTAAAGATGAGAATGAGGGAGTTTGGTTAAGGAGCACAACCCAAGGACGAGAAACTCATGTATATGGACTTGGTTCACAAAGAAGGTAAAAAGAAAGAGGTGCAAGTGGAAGAATCATAGGACAAGAAGGGAGGAAAGAATAGTAAAACCTAAAACAAGAGGAAGTGTCTTTATTATGGTATAACGAGTCATATAATTAAGGACAAGGGCAAGAACAAAGGACAGGATTTTCCAGAAGGCAAGTGCATGCTCTCACCGCCAGCATACCTGAGAGAGAGGTAGTAAAGCTTCAATTGAAAAAGTTAAGTTTTTCTTCTTGATCATCCTATTAATACTCTTTTTGATTTTAGCTCTTCACATTTGTTTATATCTGCTTCCATGGTTGAGTCTATGCACCTTAGTACTTGTATAGTAGTAGATCCCATTATTGTCTCAAATCCAATTTGTAATTCGGCTCATTTATCTTTGGTCTGTAAGGATTTGAGATACTTATGTTTTTGGTTTCATGGGCTATGGGTTAATTCTAGGCATGGATTGGTTAGCTAGTAATGGTAAAAGGAGGGTAGTTAGACTTTCGACTTGCCTCGGAAATACCCTCGAAATTTCGTGCGATCCTAAGGGATCAGTTTGTCTTAGCTACCTAGAACCGCTTTATGTATTTATCGATGATTTTCGATCCGTTGGAGTAGTCCATGAGTACGCAGATGTTTTTGGTTAAGTTTAGGGGTTTGTCCCCTAAAAACGTGAGGTAGACTTCCACATATATCTAGATGACAATGCAAAGCCAGTCATGCGATCGACGATAGTTTTGGAGCAAGATTAGCGAGGATAGCCAGAGTCAGTTAAGTGCTCAATTGTTTGGTTGTTTTGCTAGTATCATCTCACATAAATCGTCCAAATTCGGAGGAGGTATTCCTTGGGTGCTTGTCTGACATTGGTTTAGGCCTTTGGGGCTTGTACTTGAGGGATGTCAAGTTCGACTAGGAGGGTTTGCGTGAGAGATATCGACCCTCAGATTTGTGACATGATGGATATGCTAAGTAGAAGAGAGACCTCTAATCATCTTAGTATATACACTTGGTATCATGGTTAACATCTGTTTATCTTGGAAAGATAGTTCAAATACATTGGATACCCTTTAGCATAGTAACTGATCGAGGTCCTATCTTTACTAATGGGTTTTGGAAATGGAGGTCAAGAAGCTTCGCAACTGTGAAGTTAAATTAGTTAAGGTACAGTGGAGTAAAGCTCAAGAAGATGCGACTTAGAAGACTGAAGACTAGATACGCGCATCACACCCTATTTGAGGGTATATCCTTGATTCCACTTTCTCTCTAATGTTTATTTGCATGCTAGTCATTATCTTTTAAATATATCCTCTAGGTCATATCTTCGATCCTTAGGCAGAAACCAATGGATGTAAACATGTATTTGAAACATGTTATGATTGATGGTTGCAAGTAGTTGCAAGTGGCTGCTAGTGGATGCTCGTGGATGCATATACACACACATTAGGTACTAGATCGGCTCAGTCACTTTCATATTGCATATGCATATGAATGTATTTGTATATGGATTGAAACTTGATGTGTTATCATATGGATGAGTGAATATGCACACATATAGTATTTACATGATTAGGGATATTTGCATACATACTGGACGCATGACACTCTCATGATTCACATTAAGGTGGTCAACTAGATCAGTAGACCGCCTGATTTTGCATTAGATAAGAAACATATACACACACTCTGTATATGTTCATATGGCATTAGAAACCTTATAAGGACAATGGATGCCTGTGTTTGATGGTTCAGTAGATGGACGATTGAATGGTAGGATATACATTCTTCTTGACTTAAAGATTTCGGGAAGAAATCCTTTAAGGAGAGGAGAATGTAACACCCCGTATTTTCTATGAATGTCAAAGTAACAAATAAAGTATACTTAATTTTTAAATGAAGAATTAAGGGAAACGGTTTACGACATTGCGTTCGTCTCGGAATTCTGCTTGATATAGAGTCCGAGTTTGCATAAATCGGACTCTGTATGAAGAAGTTATGGCACTTTGAAGTTTTAGGAATTTAAAATAAAAACCAGCCTGAATTCAAATTTAAAGTTTCGAAATTCAAATCACACACCTGGGCTGGGCGAGAAATTTCCTGCCCAGGACCCAAGTTGACCAGGGGGTCGACTTGGGTAGAACAGGTCGACCATGGGGTCGACCTGTGGGTCAACCTCTCCCCTTTCCAGATCCGTGGACAGATTCGTTTTTCTGCATTTAGACGCCCTTTCTGACCAGAATCGTTGCAACTAAGCTATTTAAACACCCCAAATCTCATTTTCTCTCCATAAAACTTCATTACGCCTATACTCTACCCTAATTCATATCAAAATAAATCTAAGACAGGGTTATGCTGCTCAAGTCCTTCGTAGAAATCATGTTTAGAATTCTAGTAGAGATTCAAAGGCTAATTCAACGACTTCAACAACTATTTCTAAGAATCAAATCTGAATTAGTCTACTTCAAGGGAAAGCTATTCAGTTTCAGAATACAGATCGCAGAATTCAAGACCGTTCTGTAATTTATAAGTTCACGTTACTTTCAGAAATTAATGTTAATTGTGATTCTGACATTATAATAAATCTGGATCTGAGATTATGCCTTTGTTTCTATATCCTTTGGATCTATCTCATTGATAAGATTATGTCCGTTCTTTGTCTCTTTTTTCCTTCTTCCCTTTTTGTTTTATAGCCAGGCTACTGCGAGCCTGAGCCAGATCTCATAAGAGATGAACGTACGTTGGAAATAAAATTGGGCATAAATTATGATTTGGACATGACCAGTGCTAAAATTTGGGAAAAGTATTAAATTGTGTATAATTGGGCATAATTGAGTTGTAACTGATTTGAGGACAAAACACATTCAAAACATAAAGTATTGGACATATGACTTGAGATTTGAGGCATAAAGCATAGGACATATGGCTTGAGATTTGAAGCATAAAGTATTGGACATATGACTTGGGATTTGGGGCGTAAATTGAACTGTAAATATAAGGCATAGTACATGTTGTGGTCTAAGATCTAAAATTGGGACATATATATATATATATATATATATATATATATATATATATATATGATAGTTTATGATTTGGAAGAAGAAGATTAGGGTGTATAGTGATGTATGGCTTAGGCTTAAAAATAAGATTTGCCTTTGTTTTGTAAGTCAGTTACTTTTTAGATTTGAACACCTAAATCTAATTGTGACATGTAATAAAATAGATATGAGAATATGGCTGATGTAAGCTATCCTTTCATTGAAATTTGTGCTTGAGTATATATATCTTTGGGAATCATTTTTGACTATGAAACTAGTCCAATCATATCTATCCTTGTTGTATATCGGAATTGTAATCCTTTTTAAGTTCATGTTATAATTCTTATCATATCTATATGTCTGCGATGTATTCCTTGCAAAACCTGTCTTTTAGTACATCAAGTTTATTGGACCAGTAGTTCTTATCATCGTATGACTATGCATATCCTTACGATGTTCCATCTTGCTTCTCCCCTTGTATTATGAATCTTGAGTCGAATCTCGAAATACGTACGTTATGAATGCGGGGGAAATTGGTTATAACATGAAATTGACATTATTTGGCATAATTTGGAACATGTAATATGGCATAACTGTTAAGATGCAATTTGACATGAATTATGGAATATGTAATTTGACATATTGAACCTAGAATTGGCATGAATGACAAAGTAGGAAGTTGGCATATAAATCAAGTTTTGGGCAAAATTGTTATTGTTGCGAATTTGGGATAACTTAATCATTAAATCTAGATTGGGTGTAAAATGTAACATGACTAGTTTTGGTGAATTTGGTAATTAGCATGTAAAATCTAGGTTTGGGTATATAGGGTAAATGTGTAGATTAAAGATGAACATGCCTAACCCGAGGTTAGATTGAGTTGTGGTGTAAAACTGCCCGGAACCGCCCGGCACATCCAGTAACCACAACAACACCTATCTAATGTGAGAGGTTAGTGCATCATGCCCAAATAAAACCTGAGGTTAGATTGAGTTGTGGTGTAAAACTTCCCGAAACCGCCCGACACATCCAGTAACCCGACAACACATATCTAATGTGAGAGGTTGGTGCATTAATAAATCAATTAATGCTAATGAACAAGATGAATGAGTAGAGTTAAGTTCATAGGAACACTTAACCAATATAACATGGATGATTAGGGTTAAGTAATGAGAAATACTTAACCAATATGACAAGATGGATGACTAGGGTTAAGTTAATAGGAAACACTTAACCGGTATAGCATGGTAAATGGAAAGGTTTAAGTTAACACTTAACCAATATAACTTGGTTTGTAGGGTTAAGTTAACACAAGAAGGCGACACATAACCAAAGTAAACATGACATGATGAGTAGGTGGGTTAATTTAACTTGAATTGACTGATGACACTTAACCAATACAACAAGACGAACACGTGGGGTTAAGTAACATAAAACACTTGACCAATATAACTTGATGAATGAACAGGGTTAAGTTAATAGGAAACACTTAACCAATCTAACATGATAAGTGAGAAGGGTTAAGTTAATAAGAAACACTTAACCAACATGACACGATGAATGGGTGGGTTAAGTTAACATGAATGGACCACACTTAAACCAATATGACACAATGTGCAGGAGGGTTAAGTACATATCGGGTTGGTGGGTAATATTAGTACATATAGGCCCACAAAACTTAAATGTTAAATAAATATACTTGAATCAATGGGAGGGTTAAGTACATCTCGGGTTGGTGGGTAATATTAATACATATAGGCCCCACAAAACTTAACTGTTAAATAAATATGCTTGAATCGATGGGAGGGTTAAGTACATCTCGTGTAGGTGGGTAATATTAGTACATATAGGCCCACAAAACTAAACCGTTAAATAAACATGCTTGAATCGGTGGGAGGTTAAGTACATATCGGGTTGGTGGGTAATATTTGTAAATATAGGCCCACAAACTTAACCAGTAGGAAACCCTAGTAACGGGGACTCATTTCAGCAGTAACCCACATAGATGTATCACGGTACCCTGAACTAGGCAGGGTGGGGCACAATTACTGGGCTGATTGTAAGAGGTTAAAGCAGCGACAAGGGGTACGTCAGTGTAGGTTCCGACGGTTTACGGGCGTGCATGTACTCAGGAGTGGGAAAAAAGCAGGCACTGGGTACCAGTAGTTATACACTGTGCATCTTGAATCGTGTCGGGTTGCTATCATAAGGATTGATACAACTTATGGTGGGACCAACACAGGGTATCTACATGCAAGAGAGGGCCGATTGACACAGACACTAGAGAAATGAATACAAGTAGGGAGCCGATCGATAGGGTAGTAAGGGTACATCTAACATGTTCATGGCAATTAGACAGACTGAGGTGGAATCCTCACAATAGATGTAAACCTGAAGGCTACCACAATTGCGGGGATTGGGACCACGTTATCATGTTATTATTTTATACAGATTACTAGTTGGGACACTAGTTAGGTGGTGCAGTGGTATATATAAAAACCAGAATAACAAAGTAGTAGAGAAGCAGAGAAAGAGTAGAAGCGCATTCAGTTTATCTTGCCTTACCATACCGTATGCTTATCCTATGTTAGATTGTTATCATAGTATTGTCTTATATTCAGTTTATTCATGTCATGATGCTTTTGCCTGTTTATATGCTGAAAGTCACTGGACTTACCAGACTCATGTCTGACCTAGTTTTGTTTCGTCTCTTTTCTTCCGTTCCCTCCCCCATCCCCCCCAAGTTCACAGGGAGGAAATTTTATCACTTAGCTCATTTTTCCTTCCAAGCACAAAGATAGTCGATGTATTGTTTTGGACTCTCTCTTCCACCGCTAATGTTGGTTCATGCTTCATTGGGGAATATCATTGTTATTTTTATGCTTCTTTTATACTTAGAAGTTTTTGAATCAAGATAGAATTTGTATGTAATACTTTTAAGTATGATTGAGACAATTGTTGTAAAAGCTTGACTGAATTAAGTTGTTTATAAAATGACTTTATTTTTCGCTGCTTTATTTGTCTGTCTTGTAATTTATATGCATCTTTTACCTAAAATGCTCCACCAAAGTTATGACATTCCCTTTGTGAGTGACCTTAACGGAGGTGGGGTGTTTCAGGCGTAGACAGCTAAAGGTACATGAGAAGAATTATCCTACCAATGATTTAAAGCTAGCAGCTACTGTTTTTGCCTTTAAGTCTTGAAGGCATTACTTGTAGGGCGAGATGTTTTAGTTGTATTACCGATCATAAGTCTCTTAAGTATCTATTCTCGTAAACGGATCATAAATCTTAACTTTAGGCAACAACGTTGGATGGAGTTTCTAGCATCCTATGATTTCGAGATTTCTTATACCCAAGGGAAAGGGAATATAGTATCGAATGCTCTGAGTAGGTAAAGGATGACTTTGAGCCCATTGTTCATGAAGTGGCAAAGTTTAGAGTTTATCTCATCTATTGTTTTCAGACCATCTATGGAATATGCACTAGGATTATTAGCATCGCTTGAGGTGCTACCTACTCTATTGGAACAGATTAGATCCAGCCAATGTGATGAACAATAGTTAGCCGATGTTTTGGACCGATTAGGTAGAGGAGAGACCTCTAGGCACCTTTTGAGATACTCAATTGATGAGAGAGGATGGATTCGCTGAGATAGCAGGTTTTGTGTACCCCGCATGGGGGTTATGACGAGTGTGGTATTATCGGAGGCCCATCACTCTTGGATGACCATCCATCCAGGAGGGGATAAGATGTAGAGGGATATGAAGTGGGTCTTCTATCAGAGAGGGATGAAAAGAGACGTGGAAGATGTTGTAGCAAGATGCATATCATGTCAGAGAGTTAAGGATGTGCAAAGGAAACTAGGTGGATTATTTCGGCCCTTAGATATGGCACAGTGGAAGTGGAAGAGCATTCCGATAGATTTCATAGACAGTTTACCTAGGTTGAGGAAAGGCAATACCAGCATTTGGTTGATCGCAGATAGACCTATCCTTGAATAAGAGAACCATATCTGGGTTAGCTTCGATATATTTGAGGGAGATTTTCTGACTTCACGGAGTTCCCACGAGCATTGTTTGTGATAGAGACCCCATCTTTACTAGTGAGTTTTGGAAGAGTCTGCAGGAGATGTTAGGGACACGGCTGCGACTTAGTACAACATATGACCCTCAAACAGATGGATAGACCAAGCGAGTTAATGGATTCTTAAGGATTTATTACATCTGTGGATTACGTACTTCGGAGGGAATTGGGAGGAGCATCTCCATTAGTTAAGTATTCTTATAACAACAGCTACCAGGTGAGTATTATCATGATACCTTTCGAAGCTTTCTATGGACGACCCTGTAGATCACCATCTTATTAGTAGGATACAATATATAGACTTCTTCTTGGACCAGAGATGATCAGAGAAACCTTAGACAAGATCGACTTAATTCAGAAAAGGACGAGGGTAGCTCAAGATAGGCAGAAATCTTATGTAGACAGAAGGAGGTCAGATCTTGAGTTCAATATAAGGGAATTGGTTTTCATTTAAAGTATCTCTCCTTAGGAACGTAGTGCAGTTTCGTTCAGTTAGAAAATTAGCACCGAGATTTGTGGGACCATTTCCGATAGTAGAGAGGATAGGCCAAATGGCCTATAGAGTTCAGCTACTGTAAGTGCCCGCCTTTTCGAGCGTTTCAAGTTTGTAATTAAACCAACTCAAACAGATTCAAAAACAGTAGATTGTTATTAACTTCTAGGGTAAATTGAATAATTCACAGAATCACAGATACAGACCAATATAATATCTCGCAACGGAAAATAAATAATACAATAGTAGTTCATGAAGCCACTAAAATTTTATAATAGAGTTTACATAAATAATACAACGGAAGTCTAATGCAATGATCACTAGTACATAAACAAATGATAACTATATGAAATAGAAATGATAGGAATAACTAGATGACAGGAACAGCTGATCAATAGGTAGAAACAAGATGAACGAAACCCAATATAAGCTTCAAGCTCCAAAAAATGATTTTCGAAAGCTGTAATACTCGATTTGACACGAGCAATTATGCAAAACAAAACAACTCGGATCAGAAATAACATTCTCATGGAAGTAAATCAACTAAAATGAAATATTCGATGAAATGCATCAGTAACTTAAATGATGTTCGGGATCACCATCCTATAAGGATTCGTTAAACTAATACATATAATACAATACGCTATATACAATAGTGCCTATCAGTAAAGTAAAATATCAAAATAGTGTAAACGGGATTACATTTTTACCCTTACACCATTTATAAACATTTTAGTCTATATAGTACTGCAAATTCCACTAAACCAATGGGCTATCAGGAAGAACTCCATAGGTACAACGCAAAACAAAATCGTAGTGGGCGCGATCAGGATAATATGACAAGGCACCAAGAAATACCCATGGTAGGATTCTACCGGATTGTAGGACCAAGCTGGTTGTAACGCATAGCAGCTACTACCGCCCACCTCAAGCAACATTCCGAAAATCACGGGTGGCCACCAATCAAATCACAAAGTAATCGATATGGTATCGAAAAAGCGTGTTCGATAGGAGGTGCAACCTCACTTGTCTCGGCCATGGCATCTGTTTTATTCATTTCAATTATGACCCGAAGGTCAAGGATATCCATCAATGTTCTCTTACTTCATTCCAGTAGCATTCGTCAAACCATCCTTCTTCATTCTGGATTTTCCACCACGTACACAATTGTTAAAGCGGTTTTCGGTATTGGCAGAGAGTATGACAATAGCCGATCACGGTCTCTTTAACAACCAATCGTTTACATTTTCCACACCGTAGTCATTATTTGATTAACACTTTATAAAATCATTTATACAAAATTTAAGTTCACATTTAAAATCAAAATTAAATATCTAACTTCAAATATATTAAATTTTGAAAACAACTCACTTAAACCACTTAAATCAAATCGATTTAGAAACCATATCGAAAAGATCTCAAAATATATTATAAACCAATACTATACTATTTAACTTGATTTAATTTAATTTCCAAAAATATTGTCATAACGACTTATAATTCAAAATCGACTTATATTTAAATCATACCTTAAAGGTCTAAATTTCCATTCAATTCGATACTAAAATATTTAACTTCGAGAGTATTTTGGTTTGGTTTATATTCGCAAAAATTCAAGTTCAAAACAATTCAGACGATTCTATTTACCTTTATAAGAACTCGTTTAAGTTGATTCATATAACAATTTGGTTCGAGTTCAATGTATACAATTCAAATTAAAACTTATATTTCAATCCAAACAATTTGCATCATATTTTATAACTCAAGTCGTACAATTCAAATTCATTACTTATAAATTCAAATCAAAACCTTATATTTCAGTTCAAACTTCTCATACAATTCAAAACCATTCTTATAAATTCGATTTAACAAATTTCTTAATTCAAACCAAATGATTTATAAAATCAACTCCATATATAAAATTTACATATAACAATTCACGTTTAGTCACTTTGAAATCAAATTCATTTCCAGTTAATTATAAATTCGAATAAAATTTCATAAATTTGGAAATTAAAACTAAAGTAAATTTCACAATTCAAATTCACCTCTTATAAGTTCAAACCAATTCGAATTCAAATTCATATCTTATACGAGTTCAAATATTTAAATTAAATATCGCTATTTAAATTTAAACCTTTAAAACCTTAAATTTAAATCGCGAAATCACAACCTATATATCTTAAATTTATTATTAAAGTTTATAAAATATATTAAAAATTAAAATTTGAAATATATATAAGTTTATAAAATTCTAAAATAAATTAGAAAATATATTATAAACAATAAGTTTAAAATAATACAGACATAGGTTTAAGAGAAATATTTATTATAAAAAGTTTAAAATTACTTATATGATTAAAATTTATGCTTTAAAATAAATAAAATTATAAGTAAAATCTTAGATAAGCATTTAAATCCGTTTTACTCATACAATCATTTTAAAACATAGAATTTTAAATTTACAAAATTTAAGTTTAATATCTTTAATATATAAATATAAAAATATAAAATCTAGAGTTGTTATTTTAAAAATCAAATTTGCAAATCACTTTACTTCAAGAACATGACCAACGGTGTCCATTTATAGTTTTCTACCCAATGGTCAAGTGATACAGATATTTACCATTTCAATCTGCAATTAAAATTTTCTACAGGTATATCATTTCAACCCACAATCCCAAATTTAGTAAAAATCGTCCAGGTCTATCATTTCAGCCTATAATGATTTTCCTTAATCTAATATCCCTTCCGGTATGTATCATTTGAACCCATAGTCATTTTCTAAACTATGGAAATCAACAACATAAATAAATCATCACATAGCATCAATCACATCATAAGTCATATATCATAAGTGCATCTATGTGTCATATATGAAAAATGTACATATTAAATAAAACAATTTCTACTAGCAATCCCATACATTTCACAAAATTCATTTGTGCTGAATTTAACATCCATGAAACAATGTAGGTCAAGTGTGAGAAATAAGGAAATTCCGGCATGGCGAGTAATTAGGACTCAACATTGGATCTAGCGCGCTAACTACCCAAATCCAAACAGCGAATACCCGGATTAACAGCAAAACCAAACCCTTTTTCTTTTTTTTCTTCAAATCAACAAAACCAAGTTTTTTTTTCTTTCACTTTTGCGTCCAAGACTCCAAATCCATATTCCAAAATTCCACTAACATACATGGATGATACCCAAAATGTATCCGGCTTTTGCTATATCTCATATTACTCTTGTTCATTGAGAGTTTGCTCAGGCTTTATTTCCTTATTTTCAATAAGTTTCAATTCATTCATCAAAATTTTTAGCTTATTTATATTGCTTTTTTGCACACTTTGAACAGCTTGGTCCTTGTAGCCATCAGCAAAATCTGCAATTTGTTGTTGAGTGTCCTCTCCTCAATTTTTTTTACTTTTTATATGGTGGCAGCGTTTTCTAAACAAGGAAGAAGGGAAAGTGGATAAATGGAAAGAAGCTGAAATGGGATAACATGCTTCAGGCGCATGCATTGGACACACATAGACAATGGGAAATTTGGTATGCAAGAATTTTTTTTTAAAAAAATTGATGTTGCAGTTAAGAATCAACAGAAGATGGAGCACGTTCAAATTTAAGGGAATAACCGGTGCGTTATCCGAGAAAAAGGGTATCCGCCCTTTACTCGTTCAATTGAACCCACGATTTCTTCACGAAAAAAAGAAAAAGAAATGGTAGGCAGTTTGAATATTTCAATTCCCGAAGTGAATGGGAAGGAGCAGCTTGAAACACATGACTTTTGGTTGGATACACAAAGACATTAGAAAATTTATGGGACGTGCATGCATGAAGTTAGAAACAAATGGGCATTGAAAACAAACTTACGCTGCATGTAACATGAATGTTCTTGAAATATATATGTGTCCCTACGAGCCTAGGAACTAAAAAAAAAACTTTGGTAGTTTAGTGTAACGACCTGCCTTTTCAACCGTTTCAAAGTCAGTAATTAAACCAACTTAAACCGATCGAAACGACATATTGTTATTTAGTTTACGGGTGTAAACAGAATATCACACAAATTAACAAAATAAATAACTTACAGTATCTCACAGCGGAAGCATTTTATATAAAATATCAGAGTTTACAAAATTCATATACACAACAGAAGAAAAAAATACATTAATTTATTTACTAAAAATTTGTGAAATTTAAGCGGACCGAAAGCGGACGTCTTCGCCACTCTCTAACTTCAATAGTTGAGATCTTTAAATCTGGAACCATCGGATCTGACCAGAGCGTTCCATGCGAAAACATAAAAACTCGAGTCAGGATTAATCATTGTTCAAGTAAATTAACTTCAATAAAAACTGAAACATAATGTAAATTCTGCTTAAATTTAAAATTATCAAATACATGGTTTATGCCGTATATATACATATATTTGACTAGTTAGTATAAATGTTTTCTCACCAAGCGAAAATGCAACATATATTCCTAGTCGATAAAGGGGTGCATGCATCCATTTCAATTGCATAACAAAAGTATTAAACATGATTTGTGACATATAATATTCAAGGGCAACATGTTTCAAGTCACAACAATATATATAGTTACCTTAGAAACTAAAGTGTAAAGCATTCATGGTTAAAAAAAATTTGTATTAGAATTAGTAATGACATGCGTTCAGATTTTTATTTAAAGCAAGCATATGTTCTCAAGGGCGACTAACATGCAACTGCAGGTTCAACCTAAAGGCCTAAACCGGGTACACGTATACCATTAACCAAAGCAAGTAAATAAAGTGTCAAAGTAACATATGCGAGCATAGTTTGTGTTGTTCTTCCAGTTACAAATCAAGGCAGAGAAAATTGACAACATGCCCACTTAAACAACAATATGGAACGAATAAAGCATCAGGTGGTTCCTGAGTCATCATGGCAATAGGTATTCCTCTTTCCATGCCATTACAGCATGAAGGGACTACAATACAACTATATATATTGCCAATTTAATGTAGCAGACAAATTACATACACATGCTAGCATCCATATTGGTGTGTGTTTCAATATAGATATATAAGCATTTTTTAGAGCACGTGTAAGGTGTGGACAATAAACCAATGTGTGGAAGCTAACACACACATGTGATTTCCTAACAGCCAACGATCAACAAAAGTGAATAGCAGTATCATAGTTTCCGTAAACATATTGTAACTCAATTATCTAAAGCCAAGGAAGCAACAAACACAAAATCAATGTACCAAATAACCAAAAATTAACTGTTTTATTCAGTTGCATTACGTACTGGAGTTAATAAGCTTGAATCAAAAGTAAATCGCGAGCAAATACTCACCTAAAGCAGCGAAGAAAGAACGAAGCGGGCTCGACAGAGGTGATGGTGACAGACGCGGTTCAGCTGACTGCTATTGATCGGCGCCGTGGCGATTCTGGCGGCCGACACTAGTTGGAGGGGACAGCTATTGCTTCATGCATTTTTATTAGTTGGTAGAGAATTTTGATTTTTAACAATGAAGAAGAAGAAATAGCATAGGGGAAAGGGAATGCTGAGAAGTGAGAAAGCAGACACACGTTTAAATAATAAAAAAGAAAAAAGGAAGCATGAATAGTAGGATCGAAAAAGACTAATTCAATCGTAAGATATGCATGCATCGGTTTAGTTATGAACCGGTAGGATAGGTATTCAAATTTGAACAAAGGGTTGCTTTGATTCAGTAAACCACACTAGCACACGTTTTGTTTAAATATAACTTACATTATTTTCTCTTTTTCTTTAGATGAGTTTGGATTTAAAAAGAATTGGTGGCTTCAGCTTAAACAAAGCATGCCTAAAACTCATGCACGCATGCATGCTTTCAACTTCCAATCGTGTCTTTTTTATATATAAATTTATAAAAGACATAAATATATAGGCATGCAAAAACGCATGCAGGCATCTTAGAAAATGAATGAAACACACAGTGACAGACCCAACGTATGGGCCGGGTGGGCAACTGCCCTACCCAAGATTTCGCGAAAAATTGAATACCGATGCTAAAAAAAAAGAATGCACTGAGCGAGAAAAAAACTAATGCGAGAAACGGAAATCGAAGGAGGTCCCATGTTTCAGGCAATTCGATGGATTAACTGATTAAGTGATTGGGCATGGAATAGCGTACTGGCGTTTGTTTGGCCAAAAGCCATAACTGTGTATATTTGATGGATTAAGCGATTGTTATCTCCAAACTAGGTCAGTGGTTTTCTCTCACTATGGCGTATTAGTTCATTTACAGAGTTGCAAATTGAGATTTTGAAACAGTGTTATGCAATTTTTATTATGTTCAACCTGAATTTTATTGTAGGTAATATTATTTGAGCTATGCTTGAAATTTTGATCGTGTCCTTCTCTGAATCTTTCAGTTGAAATACGAGCCAGCTTTGATGTAATTTTTTGGAAGCAAGTATGAATATATTAGTGAAAATAGCTTCGTTATCATACACGTTAATTCACGATTGACTGTAAAAGTAATTAAGGGGCATTTAAATTAAGGATGAAGGAACTGGTCTCAAAACAAAGCTTATAGATAACGGATTTATATTCCTTGTTTTATAATATAAATTAAATTATAATACTAACATGTGAAACTAAGAATACTTTATTTATTGAAATTGTTATCAGAAAGAGGCTTCCAATAAAGGAACAAGTTAAACAAAATAGCCTACTGTGTTAGCAAGTTAAACAAAAATAGTTGTACCTTTTAACCTTTGCATAACACATACAACGGTCTAAATTTGAGAACTTATGAAAATGTACTGGTAACCTACTGTATGTTTCAATAAAATGTGGTAAGTACAGTTAAAACAATACAGCTTGTAGGAATGTTAGTTAGGACTATCCACATAATTTTACTTTTCTGATTTGGTTAGGAAGTTCAACTTTCGGTAATGTTTAATGTTTTCTACTTTATTTTGGTTACTGATTTGATCAGTGTTCACTTTTCTAAGCTGATTTGATCAGTGAAAATAGCCTATTATAATTTTACTTTTCTAAGCTGATTTTGTTACTGCTTGGAAATCTTGGAAATCATGTGATAATATATATTGAAAGGGAAATTGCTAAAAATATTGATCTTGAAGCGATTATAGATGAATTTGATTTTCGTGAAGCTCGTAGAGCACGCCTTAAATAGATTATCTAACATTTGATGTTTTTGTATGCAAACTTGCCAATATTTACTAACTTAAAGAAAATTTGTAAGCTTTTCTATTTGTATGCATGTATAAGAGTTCCTATTCCAGTACATTTTCATTAGCTTAATTGTTTTTGTAAAACGTTTGAACATTGTTCTTGTTTCGCCCACCACAAACTAAAATCCTAGTTTCGTCGCTGGAAACACATGTAAGTCATGTGGCACAAAACTTTATAACAGTTCTTTATTTTTTAAGTATGGCACGTTATAACTTTGCATTTCAATTTCTTTTTTTCTTTTTTAGGCGAGGTTACTAGTAGGTGGATGACACAACAATATAAATACAAGAAGATATAACATCAGGACAAGAGATGATAAAAGGTAACAGATGTGTTAAGACATAACTTTTATTTTAAAAAAAAAATATAGTCTTACGTTTTTACTTGCACATGAACATGCCAACATTCCATTTAAAGTTGATCTTTGATTTGAGATTTACAAAATTTGTTTAACTGTTTATGATCGTGGGCACAAAGAAAAGTATGGCCATAGTGTAGCACATCTCACCATTCCAAAAACAGACACATATGGACACAAAACTCAAAAAATTACATAGTACAAGGTACTAATATACTAAAATATGTTGTTTATTGATACGGATGTCCGTCGGATGCCAAAATGAACAAATGAATATACAGTGATCAGTGCGACGAGACGAAAGCGAGGATATAAAGATATCAGTGTCGCGACTCTCCTATCATAAACCCGTTACGGACCCCTTTTAACGTAAAATTCGCATAGAAAAAATAATTAAACGGAGGTCAAAACATCTGACTTTTGTGAAACAAAAAATGACATTCTCTTCAGAATTCAGTCTAGTATTTTTATTTTAAATTCGCTCAAGTTCCGACAACATTTTATTCGTAGTGATTTATTTAAATCTTAATTTAAGTTAACGCGAACGAAACAAACCTGCGTATTTTTCAACGAAATTCATTTCTATACTATATCTAATTATACACATCTCAAATATTATTTTTTTCGGATTTTTATTTTTATTTTACATTTTTATTCTTATTTGAGCTATATCGGTTGCCGCTACCGCAAATAGTCATCAAAATCCAATTCAAACAAAGTGACTAAAATTTGACGTTTTCAACATAAAATTATTCAAATCACTTCTACATGAAAATAACAAATTTCAAACATTAATATTTCAATGTAAGTCGATTTAATAATTTAAATAAATACATTCTAAGTTGCATTTATCATTTAATTCTTATTTTAAAACCATTTAAAATCAATAATTAAATTTAATTTAATAACTTAAATCGTCAAAATTAACTGGATGTTACAATCTCCCCCACTCAGAACTTTTCGTCCTCGAAAAGGAGCGATCATATAAACAAAACATTCTAATGTATTATAACAGAATATTCTTACTTATTAATACAAATTTTACTAAGTTTGGAACAAAAAAATTATAGGATTTCAAGTTCGAAAATTCGTCCTTACATTATTAATTAATTTTATCTGGAATAAATCTATTTATTGAGTTTACGATCTTGATTTCAACCACTTTTATTAAAGTTCAAGTTTTCTTATAATCAAAACTAAATTATTTAAACAAAACTTAAATTTTGAAAATATTATTCTCGTGTTTGAAAATAGCTTTTGAAATCATAAATATGTATTTTACTAAAAATTCAAAGTTGTTGTATTTCTCAAGACATTTAAAACTTTTTTTAGCAGTTTATTAAGTTGAATCTATATAAATTTAGTTGTAGATTATGGATTTGTTATTTAACATTTGAAAATACTTGATAACTCGAAGTTTAACAAGTTTATCATCGTTCTTACAGACGTTAAGCATACGCTGGCCAGGTGCATGGCTAAAATCTCAAAGTACTAAATATACTTGTTTCAACTCCTAGTGATAATACTTAAAATATTGTAAACAGATATGGAAAATGTGTTCCCCCATGGATTGTGGTTACTCGATGGTTACGCTACTATTCCAGTAGGATTGCTTGTAACCATAGGTATCACACCCCTCAAATTTCGCCATGGTTGTTGCCATAGATCGTAGTTACGTGGCGATTATGCCACTATCCTAGTGGAATTGCTTGTTACGGTAGGCACTGCTCACCATCGAATTTCGCTATGGCATCTAGATTGAGACGACCCAAACTTCCCCGGTAAGAAAAGCCCGGATAGAATTGAGGACAAGACAAAATAGAACGCATACAGAAGAACATTTCATTGTTATTACAACAATTCCATCAGATACAAGAATATACAGAGTATAAATAAATAAATTACATTCAACAAATATCAGAGATTACAATAAATTACATAGCAGCGGAAAAATATACAAAACACAACTAGAAGTGATACACGGATACAGAGCTTTCCGAGCATCGTTCCAGCTGTTAATCAGGACCCTGTGAATATAAATCTGCAAAACCAAAACTACTAGCTGCCCGTGCGGAAAATAGGGGCACCCAGAGTTTAGGTTAAAACAATAAACTCCAGGTCAGTCATGTGACTGGTGTGAGAACTAAAGCAGTTATTAATCTTTATTTTTAAAGTTAGGTAAATCAAGGGACCACGCCGTATAACACGGAACGAGTTTCCTCCCAAGAATACTAGTGCATAAAACAAACAGCGCAATGCTAAATAAAGAAAAATGAAGCTGTTATAAGACCCAGGTCCCATCACACAATGCAACGCAAGCCAGAGGATAGGGTTTTTACCTTATAACAGCCAAAGCATGCTTGATACGTTTAAAACACATTATTTGATACTATTATAAGTGTATAGTGTCAAAACAATGCAAATCATAAATATCAATCATAGGCGGCACAGCTACCATCTACTATGTCGCCATACTAGTTCTACAATTAAAACCATAATACACGTATTGGAAATTGGATTCCATCATGAGCCGAGGCAAGGGGCAAGCTCCTCTCCGCGTTCGAGACACTCTAGCAAATGTCCCAGGACCCCACTATGATCCTTAGATCTTCAGGGCCGGTCCTCTCTTACTTTTGAGGATTAGTTATTCCTGAACACACGTTTCCCGGTCCTTACAGACCTATATCCGAGGCGCCTCGTATCCAACAACCACACAGGTGAAAAGTATATAAATGTCAGGGCTGGTAGGTCACTGACACCACCCTAGCTAGAAAGAAACGTCGTGCTCTCCCTGCAGTCACTATCCCGTTTTTGACTCATACCGAGGTGTGAGGCTCGCGAATTCACGTTATACACAAAGCTACGCCACACAGGCCATGCTTTGATCATCAACCACAAGACTTTGCTTTTCAACAGAAGCCCTGATCAATTGCAACTTACGCGTGCCACATTGGCAATTCACTCCGTGCGACTGATGTCCATCGATATACAACCTCTGAGCTCGTACGTCTCAGAGAAGGGCGTTAAGCAAGAGAATAAATTCTCCGCCGCCAAACAGATGTATATTTAATAGAGATCAATCAACACAAAATAAAATCCAATGTCAGACACACAATCCATTTACAAGTTCGTTCTGGGTCTGAACGAAACCGGAGGCACTTTCCTCGCATATCCATCCATCTCCAAGTACGTCTGGACGATCACCAACTGTTTCCCTCATCTTGGGTGTACAGCCCAATCAAGATCATCAGTAATCACCCAAACGATGTGAAGACTTCCGGTCTTCAACCACCGTCTTCATCTTCGACATCTCGTCGAATCGGTTATTCAGAATGGGTATAACCCGGCCTTTCTGAATAACCCACGTATATAATAAACAAATGTTACACAAACACAATGAACGCCTCATTCCAATTCAGAATATCCTTTTATTCACAAAATCACTTTCTTAGGGAAAGGTTCCCATTAATTTTATCCAAGATAAATTCTTCTAAATTTATTCTTTGATCTTCCTTTGGATATCATTTCAAACTAGTCGGGATTAGCGAACCACACCGAAGTAATTATTTGTTTTATTTCCCAATCCCAACCTATATATCCCATGGAGCAAAACTGGTGATACTCCATATCTAACACCACGGTGTTATCACTAAAATTAATTACCATTTCACGTTCAAATCTAATTAAAGATTTAACTATCGCTTTGGAGCAAAACTGGTGATACTCCACTCTCGATCACTTTTCAGATTTGATAATTTGAATTATCAATTCACATTTTAATCTAATTAAAGATTCATTAAAACTCCACTTAGTTTTAATCTTCTCAAAAATAGATATCTTGCCTTTAACTGGGTTAAAGAACCAATGTCTTCTAAAACACGATTCACGATAAACCCAAATCATATTTGATATTAAATACAAGGCTCTGAATAGAAAATATATCGGCTTATATTCAATATCAAATTCTGCAACCAACATATATCGTATTGGAAATAACGATATAAAATATATCTTTCAAATTCCCACAACAATATCTATATAGTCACGAAATCCAACATCGAAATGTTCCGAAGATAATTTCGATTCAACCCTAGTCCAATTCACATATTGGGAATATTGGTTATTTTTAAAATCACTTTCAAATTCAATTTATTTATTTCAAAAAAAAATTGATTTTAATTCTAGTTCTAAACTAGTTCATTTCGATAAAAATCTATTTTTATCTTTTCAAATGTGGAGTTTTTCACCCCAGTTCTTTCCAATTCACATATTATGATTTTACACAAATTATTAATATTTTTAATAATTTTATCAAGGCCCGTACGGTCGATTTCCAACAACGGCCATCGGACTGCACTTACATCGACCTTTTTCGAATTTGATTTGGACATAATTCCAAATCCAACCGTTAGATTTCAAATTTCTAATATTCATTGGAAAGCTCTTTTCGATACGAACCCAACGGTTCCGGTTTTAGGAGAATCCGACGGTCGGATCTCCCGCATCGTCAATTCGAAGTCAATGGTCGAAATTCATGAACTGCCGCGGCGCGGCGCGTTCTATTCAGGCCATTATATATATAATATATATATATATATATTATATATATTTCGTCGATTTCCTTTTTAAAACGTATTTTATAAATCGTTTTAAATTCGTTTTCAAAACCATTTCAACTCTATATTCAATTTCTAATCAAAATTGAATATTTCATATCATTACTATATAAATGATAATATTTTCAAAATGTTATATTTTGAAATCACTTCTTTTCTATATTCATTATAAAAACGAATATAATCGATATAAATATCGTTCACGTCAAAATAGCGCAACTCTAATCAACACGGCTTTATATATTTCAATAAATCCGTTATTCTATTCAACAAATGAATATTTATTCCATTCAACACATGAATCTATATTTCTTCCAACACCTGACTAATCTCAACACATGAGTACTGTCAACACATCACTATTTTTGTTATGTAAAATATTTTATAAAACTATGGTATCTATCGTTTGATTTTCAATTAGACTTCAACCTTAAAGTAGTTCTAATTTTAAATATGATAAAGATGTAAATTTCATTGTATAAAATATTTCACTCAACACATGAACATCGTCAACACATGACTATTTTTATATTCAACACATGAATTTTCTTTTATAATATTCATTGTTGTCCCAATTGGAATGAGGCCCAATCAATCACCATATAACGTTAATTATATGGATTCCATACAACACATGTATATAATAGAATTGATAAACAATCAACCATCATCCAAAGTGCACCACACAACTGCATAAGCATCAAATATAAATAATCGACGCTTACACAGTCTGTCGACCAATCGATCGACAATAATTAAATAATTGGGATTAGTGTACGCCAAATATCATCCCAACACCCGTGTGGGGTTTCAAATCAACAAACACATATTTTTGTTTGTGCAGTTGGGCGATGTGTAAAATTTATCGACCCAATCAATATCAGTCAAATCAGTGTATATAAACAAATCGGTCGATTTGTTTATAAATATTTATTTCTTTTCAGAAGAGTTTTATGCCGTTTCTTAACACGTTAAAAATTATATTTTTAACGTCAAAAATATTTATTTCAACACTTTACTATTTTTAACTAACACTTTTTATTTTAGAAAATTTCGGCGGCATAACGGCACGATACTAGAAACGGGACGAGGCCTAGCCTTATCCCCGGTCTAGTGAAGGCCCACGCCATTCACACACCAATCCAATTCACCAAACAACCAAATTCAAATCAAATCATCTAACTAATTTATGCAACCAAACAAACAAGTCCATGGTCTGTGGACAATTGTGTCGGGTGCTACTAAACACCGTCTGCATCCTAGTATATATATATATAACTAGAAAAAGAAATTGAAAGGTGAGAAATTCTCACCGAAAGCTATCCAATACCACGACTCTTCATTTATAGAAATCTTCTTCATTCTCGCCTTTTTATCATCTTCGTTGCCCGTAGTCACCACATATATAAAAATCACACATTTTTATATTTTGATGTCTTTAAAATAAAAATCACATTTTTATTTATTCACTTCCAATTTAAAAGTCATATTTTTATAATCACTTCATATATTTAAAAATCGAATTTTTCTATGCTATTCAATATATAAAAATCATATTTTTATTACGCCATTCTTCATAAAAAGATTTCGCCTTTTCAAAAATAAAGATTTCACCTTTTCAAATATAATCTAAAAATTATATTTTTCTCCCTTCTACATTATAAAAATTATATTTTTCTCGAAGTAAAAATCACATTTTTATTTCAACGTATATATAATAAAAATCAGATTTTTATTTCGCTATGTATATAAAGATGATGTTTTTGCTATCTTCATAATATAAAAATCGTATTTTTATATTTCTAAAAATATAAAAATCATATTTTTAAATATGCTACCTATATAAAACTGGTTTTATATATGGTATTTCTAATTAAAAATTCCATTTTTAATTACATAAATAAAATGACTTAAAGAAAAACGCACCTTTTTCTCAAACGAACTAGGGGCTTGCTGTGGACGGGGGTGGTGCTGATGGTCGGAGGCGGGGCTTCGAAATGGGGAGGAGAGAGGGACGACGGGTCGGGGTTTTTGGGTTCGTCGGGCTTCAGGGGGGGCTGCTGCGGCTAGGAGGCGTCGCGGGGGGGGGGGGGGGAGGGGCTTGGTGCGGTGGCCGATGGAGGTGGCGCCCCTTTGGTGGCGGCGGCGGTTCATCGGGGAGGGGCGGCGGCTCCTCCCCCGTCGCTCTCTTCCTTTTCTTTTCTTTTTTATTTTGAAATCGATTTCTGATTTAATTAGGGGGGGCCAACGGGTTTTAAGGAGAGGGTTTTTTTTTTTTGTTATTTTATTATTTTTAAAAGTTGACTTTTACATACGTCATCTAAACGAGGCCCACCGCCTGTCGTCCCTAGCGTTTTACCCCCATTCCGAACACAATGGGATATATATCGTGATCCAGTTTGGCTGTTACGATCAGTTTCTGCTGAATTTAAAACATAAATCTATATATATTCAATTCAAACGCGCATTTCCATTTACCGGGGCCACATTCTAACTCGAAAAATTCCAGAAAAATATTTTCTAGGTTCGTATAGACGATACAGTCCTAACAAAACTAATTTCGTCGAATTCTGAGACTGTTTGAATAATGGTCATTTTCCAGTCGATTAAAATCAACTAAAACTGGTCAAACGCGTTTTCCTCTTCCATGCTCACATATTGATTCGGAAAATTATGAAATTTGAAACCTAGCAATAATTTGACATCATGGACCCAACAAAAGTGGTTTCGTCGAAATCCGAGGTCATTTGCAAAATGTCTATTTTAAGGGCCTGAATTCCATAGCGACTATTCAGAATTTTCAACTGGACATATCTTTTGATTCCCGCTATGAAAATTTGATTTTTCGGATTCGTTGGAAAGATATCCACGAATAGATCCTAATGTTTTTGGTTTCACTAAAATCCGGATTGTTTTGCACCCGGTACATTCAATTGAAGTTTGAAATCGAATTATCGAACTACCGCGCCATTTTCAATTCTATTTATAATTATATATAAATATTTATATTCTAACGACGACGTATATAATATATACGTTCGAATTATATTCAAAATAAATTTATCGTCGATATTATTTAAAATAATCTATTTTAAATATTCAAAATTCGCTAAAATTGCCAAAACAAAAATTTTAAACTGGCCCAGATTTTCGGGTTATTACAATCTCCCCCACTTAAAACTTTTCGTCCCCGAAAAGGAACAAAGTCGAAAGTGGTTTGATTATTCAGCTCTACGTTCGATCTGGCTTCCATTCTCCAACTTTTCAGTTTTTGAGAATTTTCAAATTCTTCAAAAATTTGGCTAACACCCTAAATTTTCGAAAAATTTCGCCATAACCTCCCCTGCACCGGGAGCATCGGGGAATTTCAAATAGCCTCCCCGGTCCTTCTAATCTCAAAAAGAAAAAGAAAAAGCCAATAGGCTCATAAAATCATCATCACCCAAACAAAACAGTAAATTATAGTAAATATGTACCTATTTGTCGGGCAAACAAATTTTATTCTCTGCTCTAGCCTCCTTGCTATGACCTGTTCAATGTAAGTACATATGCATGCAAGCAAATGGGACAAATTCTCAATACAATTCAATATGTGATTCAATTAGGCTAATTGGCTAAAAATTAGCAAACAAATAAACAAACAATACAAACATCAATCAATTAGTGGATTAACGTTTCATATTCATAATTTTGATATTTATACAAAAAATCATGTTTTTGATGCCAATTCACAACAATAAATCTATCTATATAAGTTTTGGTTCTCACACCAGCCTAATGGAAATATATAGAAGTCACACCTTCGAAACTCGAATATGAATACTGATGATGATGCACCATCATCAGAATCATCCCCGGATGTCTAGAATGTGATTCTATATCTACCCAATATATTAAAACTTCGAATATACGTTCATGACGCGTATACGCGAAATCTTTATATACTGGATTGTCCATATCAATATAAATAAATATTCAAATACGTATAAAGCGATTTAAATTTTTAAAACAATATTGTTTTCATTTGAAAAATATACTCTTCACACTCGTTCTAGGATACTACTGATCCTATCTCTAACGAGTCATTCTAATTGGATATTGCTAATCCAATATCTGATGAATTCTTTCGTATGGTTCTAATGTGTCTTGTTCTCGAGCTCTGTAAACCAAAGCTCTGATACCAAACTGAGACGACCCAAACTTCCCCGGTAAGGAAAGCCCGGATAGAATTGAGGACAAGACAAAATAGAATGCATACAGAAGAACATTTCATTGTTATTACAACAATTCCATCAGATACAAGAATATACAGAGTATAAATGAATAAATTACATTCAACAAATATCAGAGATTACAATAAATTACATAGCAGCGGAAAAATATACAAAACACAACTAGAAGTGATACACGGATACAGAGCTTTCCGAGCATCGTTCCAGCTGTTAATCAGGACCCTGTGAATATAAATCTGCAAAACCAAAACTACTAGCTGCCCGTGCGGAAAATAGGGGCACCCAGAGTTTAGGTTAAAACAATAAACTCCAGGTCAGTCATGTGACTGGTGTGAGAACTAAAGCAGTTATTAATCTTTATTTTTAAAGTTAGGTAAATCAAGGGACCACGCCGTATAACACGGAACGGGTTTCCTCCCAAGAATACAAGTGCATAAAACAAACAGCGTAATGCTAAATAAAGAAAAATGAAGCTGTTATAAGACCCAGGTCCCATCACACAATGCAACGCAAGCCGGAGGATAGGGTTTTTACCTTATAACAGCCAAAGCATGCTTGATACGTTTAAAACACATTATTTGATACTATTATAAGTGTATAGTGTCAAAACAATGCAAATCATAAATATCAATCATAGGCGGCATAGCTACCATCTACTATGTCGCCATACTAGTTCTACAATTAAAACCATAATACACGTATTGGAAATTGGATTCCGTCATGAGCCGAGGCAAGGGGCAAGCTCCTCTCCGCGTTCGAGACACTCTAGCAAATGTCCCAGGACCCCACTATGATCCTTAGATCTTCAGGGTCGGTCCTCTCTTACTTTTGAGGATTAGTTATTCCTGAACACACGTTTCCCGGTCCTTACAGACCTATATCCGAGGCGCCTCGTATCCAACAACCACACAGGTGAAAAGTATATAAATGTCAGGGCTGGTAGGTCACTGACACCACCCTAGCTAGAAAGAAACGTCGTGCTCTCCCTGCAGTCACTATCCCGTTTTTGACTCATACCGAGGTGTGAGGCTCGCGAATTCATGTTATACACAAAGCTACGCCACACAGGCCATGCTTTGATCATCAACCACAAGACTTTGCTTTTCAACAGAAGCCCTGATCAATTGCAACTTACGCGTGCCACATTGGCAATTCACTCCGTGCGACTGATGTCCATCGATATACAACCTCTGAGCTCGTACGTCTCAGAGAAGGGCGTTAAGCAAGAGAATAAATTCTCCTCCGCCAAACAGATGTATATTTAATAGAGATCAATCAACACAAAATAAAATCCAATGTCAGACCCACAATCCATTTACAAGTTCGTTCTGGGTCTGAACGAAACCGGAGGCACTTTCCTCGCATATCCATCCATCTCCAAGTACGTCTGGACGATCACCAACTGTTTCCCTCATCTTGGGTGTACAGCCCAATCAAGATCATCAGTAATCACCCAAACGATGTGAAGACTTCCGGTCTTCAACCACCGTCTTCATCTTCGACATCTCGTCGAATCGGTTATTCAGAATGGGTATAACCCGGCCTTTCTGAATAACCCACGTATATAATAAACAAATGTTACACAAACACAATGAACGCCTCATTCCAATTCAGAATATCCTTTTATTCACAAAATCACTTTCTTAGGGAAAGGTTCCCATTAATTTTATCCAAGATAAATTCTTCTAAATTTATTCTTTGATCTTCCTTTGGATATCATTTCAAACTAGTCGGGATTAGCGAACCACACCGAAGTAATTATTTGTTTTATTTCCCAATCCCAACCTATATATCCCATGGAGCAAAACTGGTGATACTCCATATCTAACACCACGGTGTTATCGGTAAAATTAATTACCATTTCACGTTCAAATCTAATTAAAGATTTAACTATCGCTTTGGAGCAAAACTGGTGATACTCCACTCTCGATCACTTTTCAGATTTGATAATTTGAATTATCAATTCACATTTTAATCTAATTAAAGATTCATTAAAACTCCACTTAGTTTTAATCTTCTCAAAAATAGATATCTTGCCTTTAACTGGGTTAAAGAACCAATGTCTTCTAAAACACGATTCACGATAAACCCAAATCATATTTGATATTAAATACAAGGCTCTGAATAGAAAATATATCGGCTTATATTCAATATCAAATTCTGCAACCAACATATATCGTATTGGAAATAACGATATAAAATATATCTTTCAAATTCCCACAACAATATCTATATAGTCACGAAATCCAACATCGAAATGTTCCGAAGATAATTTCGATTCAACCCTAGTCCAATTCACATATTGGGAATATTGGTTATTTTTAAAATCACTTTCAAATTCAATTTATTTATTTCAAAAATAAATTGATTTTAATTCTAGTTCTAAACTAGTTCATTTCGATAAAAATCTATTTTTATCTTTTCAAATGTGGAGTTTTTCACCCCAGTTCTTTCCAATTCACATATTATGATTTTACACAAATTATTAATATTTTTAATAATTTTATCAAGGCCCGTACGGTCGATTTCCAACAACGGCCATCGGACTGCACTTACATCGACCTTTTTTGAATTTGATTTGGAAATAATTCCAAATCCAACCGTTAGATTTCAAATTTCTAATATTCATTGGAAAGCTCTTTTCGATACGAACCCAATGGTTCCGGTTTTAGGAGAATCCGACGGTCGGATCTCCCGCATCGTCAATTCGAAGTCAATGGTCGAAATTCATGAACTGCCGCGGCGCGGCGCGTTCTATTCAGGCCATTATATATATAATATATATATTATATATTATATATATTTCGTCGATTTCCTTTTTAAAACGTATTTTATAAATCGTTTTAAATTCGTTTTCAAAACCATTTCAACTCTATATTCAATTTCTAATCAAAATTGAATATTTCATATCATTACTATATAAATGATAATATTTTCAAAATGTTATATTTTGAAATCACTTCTTTTCTATATTCATTATAAAAACGAATATAATCGATATAAATATCGTTCACGTCAAAATAGCGCAACTCTAATCAACACGGCTTTATATATTTCAATAAATCCGTTATTCTATTCAACAAATGAATATTTATTCCATTCAACACATGAATCTATATTTCTTCCAACACCTGACTAATCTCAACACATGAGTACTGTCAACACATCACTATTTTTGTTATGTAAAATATTTTATAAAACTATGGTATCTATCGTTTGATTTTCAATAAGACTTCAACCTTAAAGTAGTTCTAATTTTAAATATGATAAAGATGTAAATTTCATTGTATAAAATATTCACTCAACACATGAACATAGTCAACACATGACTATTTTTATATTCAACACATGAATTTTCTTTTATAATATTCATTGTTGTCCCAATTGGAATGAGGCCCAATCAATCACCATATAACGTTATTTATATGGATTCCATACAACACATATATATAATAGAATTGATAAACAATCAACCATCATCCAAAGTGCACCACACAACTGCATAAGCATCAAATATAAATAATCGACGCTTACACAGTCTGTCGACCAATCGATCGACAATAATTAAATAATTGGGATTAGTGTACGCCAAATATCATCCCAACACCCGTGTGGGGTTTCAAATCAACAAACACATATTTTTGTTTGTGCAGTTGGGCGATGTGTAAAATTTATCGACCCAATCAATATCAGTCAAATCAGTGTATATAAACAAATCGGTCGATTTGTTTATAAATATTTATTTCTTTTCAGAAGAGTTTTATGCCGTTTCTTAACACGTTAAAAATTATATTTTTAACGTCAAAAATATTTATTTCAACACTTTACTATTTTTAACTAACACTTTTTATTTTAGAAAATTTCGGCGGCATAACGACACGATACTAGAAACGGGACGAGGCCTAGCCTTATCCCCGGTCTAGTGAAGGCCCACGCCATTCACACATCAATCCAATTCACCAAACAACCAAATTCAAATCAAATCATCTAACTAATTTATGCAACCAAACAAACAAGTCCATGGTCTGTGGACAATTGTGTCGGGTGCTACTAAACACCGTCTGCATCCTAGTATATATATATATATATAAAACTAGAAAAAGAAATTGAAAGGTGAGAAATTCTCACCGAAAGCTATCCAATACCACGACTCTTCATTTATAGAAATCTTCTTCATTCTCGCCTTTTTATCATCTTCGTTGCCCGTAGTCACTACATATATAAAAATCACACATTTTTATATTTTGATGTCTTTAAAATAAAAATCACATTTTTATTTATTCACTTCCAATTTAAAAGTCATATTTTTATAATCACTTCATATATTTAAAAATCGAATTTTTACTATGCTATTCAATATATAAAAATCATATTTTTATTACGCCATTCTTCATAAAAAGATTTCGCCTTTTCAAAAATAAAGATTTCACCTTTTCAAATATAATCTAAAAATTATATTTTTCTCCCTTCTACATTATAAAAATTATATTTTTCTCGAAGTAAAAATCACATTTTTATTTCAACGTATATATAATAAAAATCAGATTTTTATTTCTCTATGTATATAAAGATGATGTTTTTGCTATCTACATAATATAAAAATCGTATTTTTATATTTCTAAAAATATAAAAATCATATTTTTAAATATGCTACCTATATAAAACTGGTTTTATATATGGTATTTCTAATTAAAAATTCCATTTTTAATTACACGAATAAAAATGACTTAAAGAAAAACGCACCTTTTTCTCAAACGAACTAGGGGCTTGCTGTGGACGGGGGTGGTGCTGATGGTCTGAGGCGGGGCTTCGAAATGGGGAGGAGAGAGGGGCGGCGGGTCGGGGTTTTTGGGTTCGTCGGGCTTCAGGGGGTGCTGTTGCGACTAGGAGGCGTCGCGGGGGGGGGGGGGGGGGGGCTTGGTGCGGTGGCCGATGGAGGTGGCGCCCCTTTGGTGGCGGCGGCGGTTCATCGGGGAGGGGCGGCGGCTCCTCCCCCGTCGCTCTCTTCCTTTTTTTTTTTTTTTTGAAATCGATTTCTGATTTAATCGGGGGGGGGGGGGCAACGGGTTTTAAGGAGAGGGTTTTTTTTATTTAATTATTTTTAAAAGTTGACTTTTACATACATCATCTAAACGAGGCCCACCGCCTGTCGTCCATAGCGTTTTACCCCCATTCCGAACACAATGGGATATATATCGTGACCCAGTTTGGCTGTTACGATCAGTTTCTGCTGAATTTAAAACATAAATCTATATATATTCAATTCAAACCCGCATTTCCATTTACCGGGGCCACATTCTAACTCGAAAAATTCCAGAAAAATATTTTCTAGGTTCGTATTGACGATACGGTCCTAACAAAACTAATTTCGTCGAATTCTGAGACTGTTTGAATAATGGTCATTTTCCAGTCGATTAAAATCAACTGAAACTGGTCAAACGCGTTTTCCTCTGCTATGCTCACATATTGATTCGGAAAATTATGAAATTTGAAACCTAGCAATAATTTGACATCACGGACCCTACAAAAGTGGTTTCGTCGAAATCCGAGATCATTTGCAAAATGTCTATTTTTAAGGGCCTGAATTCCATAGCGACTATTCAGAATTTTCAACTGGACATATCTTTTGATTCCCGCTATGAAAATTTGATTTTTCGGATTCATTGGAAAGATATCCACGAATAGATCCTAATGTTTTTGGTTTCACTAAAATCCGGATTGTTTTGCACCCGGTACATTCAATTGAAGTTTGAAATCGAATTATCAAACTACCGCGCCATTTTCAATTCTATTTATAATTATATATAAATATTTATATTCTAACGACGACGTATATAATATATACGTTCGAATTATATTCAAAATAAATTTATCGTCGATATTATTTAAAATAATCTATTTTAAATATTCAAAATTCGCTAAAATTGCCAAAACAAAAATTTTAAACTGGCCCAGATTTTCGAATTATTACATAGATCGTAGTTGCACGGCGGTTACGCCACTATCCCAGTGGAATTGCTTATAAATGTAGGCATCGCGCCTTTCGAAATACGCTAGAACAGATAAGTAATGTTAATCAAGTGATCCCACCGTGTGATATTCCAATACCACTGGATACTCTGATCAACGGAGCACCAATGTAGCTATGATTTTCAATTTTCAATTTTCAATGGACACCCTCAATGAACGCCAACGTAACCCCCCTTATTAGGAATTTCAATTTTCAATGGAAGGTACTTCCCATATCTTCATTTTGAAAAACATACATACCATATATACATATATATAATACTTCGTTTCACGTTTCACATATATCACACTTACATAAATATCAAGTTATATAAGATTTTCCTTTCCGAATTATGTTTCAAACATATCATTCTTTTATAAATTCCATTATATAAGATTTCATTTCTAATCAATTAATCAATTCATTTTCAAAACTTCACATTAGATTTTGGGTTACATATCACTAACATCGTTATTCAATTGAATCATTATATACAATTAATTTCGAATTTAAATTGCTTGGATCAGAAATATATTTTTATCTCAAAATAGCTAGATACGAAATAGTTTAAATAGTAAGCTTGAAAGAAGATAGGTTTTTGGTAAAAAAAAAGTTTGAATAAATTAGATAGATTTTGGTGAAAATAGTTTAAAATATATTAGATGGATTTGATAAAATTAGTTTGAAAATAAAATAAATAGCTTTAGGTCCAAATAGTTTAAACAAATTAGACAGGTTTTATAAAATAGGTCTGAATAAAATAAATATGTTTTGATACAAAATAATTTGCAAAATTTCTCAAAATCAAATAGATTTTGTATAGAATAATTAAATAGGATGGATAAATTTAATTCAAATAAAACAATGGTAAAACTTATAATAAAATAAATAATACTAATTTCAATAAATATTCCAATCCAAATCAATTTTCTGAACTTTTTTCAAATTTTAGCTAACATCAATTCCAATATCGAAGTCAAACATAAATTTGACTTAACATTCAATTGAAAACCTTTCAGTTTGAATCAAGTGTTTAATTTACATCGCAACTCAAATTTCTCATTTTCAATTTTCATTTGAATTTGTTTATTCCCTGTTCTTGGTTTCAAACCAATTTTATAATTTCCAAATATTAAGTTCATCGCTCAAGTTTTTTCTTTACAGATAAATTTTTATCCTTTGAATCTATTAAATGATTAATGTTAATAAAATCATTTAGTTAACCAATTCAAATTGTAAATTTAAACACCATTTAACTTGCATTTATCTTAACTTTCAAATCACTAACTAAATTTCAATAAATATAGCCATTCATTGAATTCGTTAAATTAATTTATATCTTAAAATTGAATAAATTTGAACTTGAAATATAATTTGAACGAAATTTCATATTCTTGAGATAAAGATTGCACAAAATAAATTTCCTTCTAAGATACCATTTTATAAAAGATATTTCTTATCAAAGACATTTCATACTTATATAATATAAGATTTTATTTATCTTTGTTAGATACTAATTGTTATGATCCAAATTCACACTTTTGAAATTCAACACTCGAAGCTTTACAACATTCATTTCATAAAGTTTTAAATTGTTTCAACCTTAAATATTAACCATACAAAGCCTTGATATTATTTTAAATATGTACATAGGAGATTGAGGATTACAAAAGGCAGAATTAAAAAATAGATCTAACGATTAGGATTCAGAATCATGGAGGACTATTTGCTTCTTGTCCCTTAACCGCATCTTCGTCGAAATTCCGCCTCGGTACGCACTATATTGGGTTCAGGTCGCATTGCAGGGGAATTAGTGCACTCCAAATCAATATGTCCCCATTCTCTACAATTTCAACAAAAGTATGTGATGATCCCATCGTCGTTTACTTTCTTCACACTTTTCTTTCTAACTGGACGTAATATAGCTTGCCTTCCACGCTGCCTCTCAGTACAGTTTCAAGCTATACACTCAGTTTGGCGTTGATGATAACAAATTGTAAATCAATCAACGTTATCATATGGACCAGGCTCTTATCTCTCCTTAATTCTCCTTTCAGTTTCCTTAAATGCCTCATTTGCCCCACTACGGGAAATTTCTCTTCATTCTCGACATGCCGCCTTTTGTGCTTCAGTTCTTGCCATTTCAATTAAAGCGAGGACTTATCAAAATTTCCTATCTAGATTTGGAGTCCTCATTAGTTTGCATTTAAACTTAAATAAATTCAAGCAAATATATTATTCCTCTTTGAATGGTTTAACAATTTCACTTACAAATCTATTCATTTGTTAAAATCTTCAACTTATCAACTCATTTATCATACATATTTATTAGCTAATATTCGAAAATCTTAACAAATTGTCTTAACCCAACATTTCTCTTATAATGGATATTTTCAAAACAACTAATTCAAATCTATTTAGTGAATAACCAGTTTAATTTATTTATTTAACATATACTCATATTCCTAACCAACCATGACAATTCGAAGACGGGTTTCAAATGGAATCAAGTTTCAAATCTAAAAAAAAAAAGAATTAAAGAAGAAAGCTATCAAATGAACAGATTTGAACAGTGGGGATTTCGAAATGATCTAAATTTCAAAATACTTTATGTTTCAAAATAATTTATATTTTCAAAATGCTTCAGTTTCAAAATACACTCACTCTAGAGTAATTCTGATGATAATTCCACTAATTCTAGGGTATTGCTACCCTATCTCTAATGAGGTTTTAAACCTAATAAGCTAAGCTTTGTATAAACCAAAGCTCTGATACCAACTGTAATGATCTCCCTTTTTGACCATTTAAAAGTTGGTAGGTAAACCAACTTAAACCGCTCGAAACGACAGATTGTTATTTAGCTTACAGGTTTAAACAGAATATCACACAAATTCACAGAATAAATAAATTACAATATCTCATAGTGGAAGCATTTTATACAAAATATTAGAGTTTACAAAATTTATATACACAGCGGAAGAAAAAAATACATTAATTTATTTACGAAAAATTTGCGAAATTTAAGCGGACCGAAAGCTGGCGTCCTCGCCACTCTCTAACTTCAATAGCTGAGATCTTTAAATCTGCAACGCTCGGATCTGACCTGAGTATTCCACGTGAAAACATAAAACACTCGAGTTAGGATTAATCATTGTTCAAGTAAATTAACTTCAATAAAAACTGAAAGATAATGTAAATTCTGCTTAAATTTAAAATTATCAAATACATGGTTTATGCCGTATATATATACATATATTTGACTAATTAGTATAAACGTGTTCTCACAAAGCGAAAATGCAACATTATTCCTAGTCGATAAAAAGGTGCATGCGTGCATTTCAATTGCACAACAAAAGTATTAAACATGATTTGTGACATATAATATTCAAGGGCAGCATGTTCCAAGTCACAACAATATATATAGTTACCTCAAAAACTAAAGTGTCAAGCATTCATGGTTAAAAGAAATTTATATTAGAATTAGCAATGACATGCATTCAGATTTTTATTTAAAGCAAGCATACGTTCTCAAGGGTGACTAACGTGCAACTGTAGGCTCAACATAAAGGCCTAAACCGGGTACACATATACCATTAACCAAAGCATGTAAATAAAGTGTCAAAGTAACATATGCAAGCACAGTGTGTGTTGTGCTTATAGTTACAAATCAAGGCAGAGAAAATTGACAACATGTCCATTTAAACAACAATATGGCACGAATAAAGCATCAGGTGGTTCCTGAGTCATCATGGCAATAGGTATTTCTCTCTCCATGCCATCACAATATGAACGGACAACAATACAACTATATATATTACCAATTTAATGCAGCAGATAAATTACATACACATGCTAGCATCCATATTGGTGTGAGTTTCAATATAGATATATAAGCATTTTTGAGAGCACGTGTAAGGTGTGGACAGTAAACCAATGTGTGGAAGCTAACAAACACAAATGTGATTTCCTAACAGCCAACGATCAACAAAAGTGAGTAGCAGTATCACAGTTTCCGTAAACATATTGTGACTCAATTATCTAAAGCCAAGGCAGCAACAACACAAAATCAATGTCCCAAATAACCAAAAATTAACTATTTTATTCAGTTGCATTACTGGAGTTAATAAGCTTGAATCAAAAGTAAATCGTGAGCAAATAGTCACCTAAAACAGCGACGATAGAACGAAGTGGGCTCGACGGAGGTGATGGAGACGGACGCGGTTCAGTTGACTTCTGTCGATCGACGCGGTGGCGGTTCTGGCCGCCGACGCTTGGTGGAGGGGACGGCTACTGCTTCGTGCATTTTTTTTTAATTGGTAGAGAATTTTTATTTTTAACAACGAAGAAGAAGAAATAGCATAGGGGAAAGATAATGCTGAGAAGTGAGAAAGCAGGCACACGTTTAAATAATAAAAAAGAAAAAAGGAAGCATGAATAGTGGGATCGAAAAAGACTAATTCAAACGGTAAGATATGCATGCACCAGTTCAGCTATGAATCGGTAGGATAGTGATAAATTTTAGCACTCAAATTCTTTTTCTGTTTTGTTTTCATTCATCACGTCATATATATACATATTACAAGACAACCTTTCATAAAAGAAAGTAACTTTCCTCCTCAAACCTTAGCAGCCAATAGACATGCTAATTATTAATGCGTGGCTGTCAATAACAGACACTTCGTAGAAAGTAACCCATGCACCATGCACTGAATGATAAACGATCACGAATACCCATGCACCATGCTCTGAATGATAAACGATCATGAATACCCATGCACCATGCACTGAATGATAAGCTCAATACCCCCCTTCAAGTTGGAGCATGAAGATCGCGAATGCCCAACTTGCGAGGAAAAAACCCAAACTGTGCTTTACCCAAAGCCTTCGTAAAAACGTCTGCTAGCTGAACTGTTGTAGGAACGTACAAGGGATAAATGGTCCCTGCTGTCACCGCATCACGAACAAAATGACAATCAACTTCAATATGTTTCGTTCGCTCGTGAAAAACATGATTTCGTGCAATATGCAATGCTGATCAATATAACCGCATCGCTTTGGAATGACTAACTCCCAAATCGCCGAGTAACTGTTTGAGCCATTTCAATTCACATGTAGTCGCCGCCATAGAACGGTACTCGGGCTCTGCGGAAGAACGAGATACAGTTGGTTGTTTCTTAGTTTTCCAAGACAGCGGGGAATGACCAAGTAACACCACCCACCCAGTCAAAGAACGTCTTGTAATTAGGCAACTTGCCCAGTCCAAATCACACCATCCCTCTAAGTGCAGTTTACTATCAGACCGAAATATTATACCTTGACCTGGATGTTTCTTCAAATATCTGACAACCCTTAAGGCTGCCTCCCAGTGTTGTGCATGCGGATGCTGCATAAACTGAGACAAAATGTGTACAGAATAAGCAAGATCAGGTCTAGTCGCAGTCAAATAAATCAGTCGTCCTATAAGTCTTCGATAGGGTTCAGGATCTTCAAGCGGTAAGCCGGAAACTAATGCAAGCTTATGGTTTTGTTCCATTGGAGAATCTGCAGGCTTGGCGCCTAACAAACCAATTTCTTTAATGATTTCCAATGCATATTTTTGCTGACAAAGATAAATCCCTTCAGGATTACGGGCCACTTCTAAACCCAAAAAATATTTTAGAACTCCTAGGTCCTTCATATGAAAGCATGCACTCAAGTATGCTTTAAAAATTTTGAGGGCTGTTATATTATTTCCTACAATTATAAAGTCATCCACGTAAACTAACACATTGATTTGTATTTCTCCCCTTTGCAGTGTAAAGAGTGAATAATCTGAATACGATTGAACAAATACATATCTCTTTAATGCCGTTCCCAATTTAGCAAACCAACATCTAGGAGCTTGTTTTAATCCGTACAACGACTTTTTCAACCTGCAAACTAAATTTGGATCATCATTTTTGAAACCTGGAGGTACTTTCATATATACCTCCTCATTCAAGTCACCATGGAGAAAAGCGTTGTGCACATCCATTTGATGTACATGCCATTTTCTAATTGCTGCCACTGCCAAAAAGGTACGAACAGTCGTCATTTTTGCCACTGGGGCAAATGTCTCATCATAGTCCATTCCCTCTACTTGATGGTGTCCGAACACAACCAATCTCACTTTCAATCGTTCTATGCTTCCATCTGAATGATATTTTATTTTGTATACCCATTTACTTCCGAGTGCTTTCTTCCCGGGCGGGAGTTTCTCCATAACCCATGTCTCATTCTTTTCCAAGGCCTGTATCTCACTGCTCATCGCATCACGCCAACCGGAATCCTTTACAGCTTCCTTAAAAGTTTTAGGTTCTTTCCCTGCTGTCAAAGCTGATACAAAGTTTCGATGTCTAACAGAAAATTGTTTACAAGATACAAAGTGAGTAATAGAGTAAGGAGTACCTGAGGCTTGTTGTTGGACAGGTGAGTTTTCTGAGGACTTTACCTTTTGTATTGTGTGAGTGACAAAATCCTTATATCTTGTCAAAGGAATTTGGTTTCTCATCCCCCTTCCCATTCTTGGTTCCATATTTTCCTCCCCTGCATCAGCAGCCGCTATCTCCTCAGATTCCACATCACTCTCTTGCGCCGTCACAACACCATCCCCAACTTCAAGTGTTGGTGCAACTTCACTATCCATACTTCTCATATCAACTCTTTTATCTCCTGCTACAGGAGTTTCATTACAGCCCCAATGCAACAACCCTCCTTGGAGCTGCATGTGCTCATTTTCCTGCAAGGATACATTTGTATCTCCTCCAGGTGATGTATTAAAGGTTTCCCAACCATTGTTAGTGGTAGATCCAATATCATAATTATTGTGTGGAGTACAATCAGTTTTGTCTTGTTGTTGTGCAAATGGAAACTCATTTTCATAAAATTTTACATCTCTAGAAACAAAAAACTCCTTTGATTCCAAATCATATAATTTCCATCCCTTCTTTCCATAGGGGTAGCCCACAAATATGCACTTACGACTTCTACTTGCAAATTTATCCCCGTCACTTCGTTGATTATGAGCATAACACAAGCAACCAAAAAAATTTATGTTATCAAATTTAGGGACTTTACCAAATAATTTTTCATAAGGTGTCATAAAATTAAGCACATGAGATTGTGTTCGAATAATTAAATAACACGCTGTCAACAAACATTCGCCCCAAAATTGCATCGGTAAGGGACCTTGAAATCTAAGCGCTCGTGCCACATTCATAATATGTTGATGTTTTCTTTCAACTCTTCCATTTTGTTGCGGAGTGCCTACGCATGACGTCTCAAACAAGATTCCATCATTAAAAAAATAATTACGTAAACGATTAAATTCAGTGCCGTTGTCGCTTCGTACATTCTTTATTTTCTTATCGAATTGTCTGTCCACAAATGCAATAAAATTCATAAACATAGTCTCAACCTCGGTTTTACTGCATAACAAATAAACCCAAACTGCACGCGAATAATCATCTACAATTGTCAAATAATATCACGCCCCACACGATGAAGGAGTTCGATAAGGTCCTCATAAATCACAATGAACTTATTCAAACAAACTGCTTGCGTTATTTTCACTTAAAGGAAAGTTGTCCCTGTGCTGCTTAGCACGTAGACATATATCACATGTTTCATTATTCTTACTTTTACTAAACTGAACTTCATGAAGGATGAACTTTAGCACCTTTTCCGATGGATGACCCAAACGTTTATGCCATAAGTCTATTGATGAACGCCCTTCCACAACTAATGCACGCACCTTCAGAGTACCTCTGAAAAAGTAAAGTCCATCGGTCCGTTCACCTGCTCCAATCAACTTCCTCGTCGTCCGGTCCTGTATTACACACAATGCATTAGTAAATTGAATAATACACTTGGAGGCATCAATTAATTGTGATATAGAAATTAGATTGCAGTTTAATTTAGGCACAAAAAGAAAATTATCGAGCCGCAAACCACCATCTAAAATCACACTGCCCACTTTTGTAGCAGTCGCGTTTTTCCCATTCGGCACTCCCACAGGTATGCTTGTAATCTTTTCCACATCAATCAGATAATCTAAATTTCCTGTCACATGATTTGAGGCTCCTGTGTCAATAATCCAAGGAATGTCATTCTTACCATGAAGGCGATCTTTGGTTTTGGAAATGTTCAAAGCATCAAGAATTTGTTGCCACTGAGCCGGAGTAGCACCTAAAATCCCTGTTGTGTCACTCGAGTTCGGCAGCGCATGAGATTGCCCACCCTTAGCACCATTGTTGTTGCTACTTGCAGCGGTTTTGTTGGCTCATACATGAGGGTTGTGGGTGCCTCTGCCACGTCCTCCAGAACGACCGACACCCTTCATCGTTCCACCACGACCTGGTCCGCGTCCACCTCGAGGACGGTCCCCCCACTAGTCGGGAAACCCATGAAGCTGAAAACATGAGCTTTCATCATGCCCTTCTCTGTTGCAATGAGAACAAAATTTCAAAGAAATGTCCCCAAGTTTAGATTTACTTCTTGCATCTGGTGTAGCTTTAAAATCCATGACATTATCATGGTACTGGTGTGTTGAAGACCCTCGTCGCAGCAGCCTTTCATCTTGTGTGACTCGCTGGTATGCTTGATCAATGCTTGGCAATGGGTCTAAAGAGAGAAAATTTGAGCGAATTGTTGCATAAGCCTCATCTAAGCCAATTAGAAAATGATGCAGGTAGTCTTCAGCCTGCAAATCAATTACTTGTTTGTTAATATCACACGTATAGCCTCCACACTTGCAAGTCGGCTTTTTAACATAAGTCACAAGTTCATCCCATAAACGAGAGAGATGGCCAAAGTAAGCCGACACCTCTTCATCTTTGTCTTGCTTGCATTCTCCTAGAGACGCCTTCAATTGGCATATGCGAGTGCCATTCACAAAGCAGAAACGCTGCTTGAGATGTGTCCATAAAGCTTCCGCATCATCATAATAGGAAAGATTAGACCGCAATGATGGCTCGATAGTGTTGAGCAACCATGCTACGAGCATTGAATGCACTGCAATCCAGTCCTCCAGTTTCTCAGGTGTTGTTGGTTTTGGAACATTCCCTTCTACAAAACCGTATTTTCTCTTTGCTTGCAACGAGGTTCGAATTGCCCTCGCCCATTCATCATAATTTGGACCACGCAGTTGTATTGATGTAATAACATTGCCAGGATTGTCACTAGGACCAAGAAAATAAATCAAGTCGACTTTCTTATCCACATTACCACTATCTTCAGTGTTCCCTGCATTACCAGCCATAATGGCTTATGACGCTTTAACACAAGGATTTTATCACTCTGATACCATGATAAATTTTAGCACTCAAATTCTTTTTCTGTTTTGTTTTCATTCATCACGTCATATATATACATATTACAAGACAACCTTTCATAAGAGAAAGTAACTTTCCACCTCAAACGTTAGCAGCCAATAGACATGCTAATAATTAATGCGTGGCTGTCAATAACAGACACTTCGTAGAAAGTAACCCATGCACCATGCACTGAATGATAAACGATCACGAATACCCATGCACCATGCATTGAATGATAAACGATCACGAATACCCATGCACCATGCACTGAATGATAAGCTCAATAGATAGGTATTCAAATTTGAACGAAAGGTTGCTTTGATTTAGTAAACCACACTAACACACGTTTTGTTTAAATATAATTTACGTTATTTTCTCTTTATCTTTAGACATGCTTGGATTTAAAAAGAATTGGTGGCTTCAGCTTAAACTACGCTTACTTCAAATGCATGCATGCATGCTTTCAACTTCCAATTTTATCTTTTTTAATATATAAATTTATAAAAGACATAAATATATAGGCATGCAAAAACGCATGCAGGCATCTTAGAAAATGAATGAAACACATGTAAGTCATGTGGCACAAAACTTTATAACAGTTCTTTATTTTTTTAAGTATAGCACGTTATAACTTCGCATTTCAATTTCTTTTTTTCTTTTTTAGGCGAGGTTACTAGCAGGTGGATGACACAACATAAACAAAAGGATATAGCATCAAGACAAGAGATGATAAAAGGTAACGGATGTGTTAAGACTTATCTTTTATTTTAAAAAAAATTATAGTCTTACGTTTCTTTTATTTACAATTGTACTTGCACATGAACATGCCCACATTCCATTTAAAGTTGATCTTTCATTTGAGATTTACAAAAAATTTGTAACTGTTTATGATCGTGGGTAGAAAGAAAAGCATGGCCATAGTGTAGCATGACTCACCATTCCAAAATCAAACACGTATGGACACGAGACTAAAAAAAATACATAGTACAATGTACCAATATAATAAAATATGTTGTTTTATTGATACGATTGTCCGTCAGATGCCAAAATGAACAAATGACATACTACAGTGATCAGCATGATGAGACGAATGCAAGGATATAAAGATATCAGTGTCGCGACTCTCCCATCATAAACCCGTTATGGACCCCTTTTAACATAAAATTTGCATAAAAAAATAACTAAACGGAGGTCAGAACATCCTATTTTCACGAAACAAAAAATGACATTCTCTTCAAAATTCAGTCTATTATTTGTATTTTAAATTCGCTTAAGTTCCGACAACATTTTATTTGTAGTGATTTTATTAAATCTCTAATTTAAATTAACGCGAATGGAACAAACTTGCGTATTTTTCAACAAAATTCATTTTTATACTATATCTAATTATACACATCTCAAATATATTTTTTTCGGATTTTTTTACTTTACATTTTTATTCTTATTTGAGCTATATCAGTTGTCGCTACAGCAAATAATCATCAAAACCTAATTCAAAAGACTAAAATTTGACGTTTTTCATGTAAAATTATTCAAATCACTTCTAAATGAAAATAACAAATTTCAACATCAATATTTCAATATAAATCGATATAATAATTTAAACAAATACATTCTAAGTTGCGTTTATCGTTTAATTCTTATTTTAAAACCATTTTAAATCAATAAATAAATTTAATTCAATTACTTAAATGGTAAAAATTAATGGGATGTTACATTTAGTAAAATAAAAGAACCAGTTTTGCAGACCTAAAATGACTAGAAAAATATACATAGGGACACATCGAACTCAAATGACTCTGTTACAAAAATGAATTATGCAAGCCTTTTCACAATTTCCACACGAACCAAACATCGAAACTGGAAAACGAATATATTGGGGTAATCAGCTCGACGAAACAGACGCAATGGTATACAGTTTGCAGTGTCACGATACTCCATTCAAAAATGTGTTATGGACCCCTTTAAACGTAAAATTCAGACAAAAGACAATTAAACGGAGGTCAAAATGTCCGAATTGAAAAAATGGATTTTGCCGTTGGATTCGTGACAACAAAAAGAATATTTTTCATGTTTGTCTGAACTGGTTTTAGAGAGATTATAAAATTGCTAAGTTTGAACTGTTATGCGCAGCTTTGCACTGAAAATTGCGCGACCGACAAACTTTCAAGTTTTCCGACGAAATTTTCACAACTGCTACATCTCACTAAACATATTTAAAATTCCAAATTTACGTTACTAAAGAGCACAGAATATTTTCAAAATAAAAATTCAATTTAAATCAGAATTTAAATCGTTAAAAATAGCGGGTTGTTACACTCTCTCCTACTCAAAACTTTTCGTCCCCGAAAAGGAACAAGGCAGGGAAATAGTAATAGTATATTTAAAACAATGGTTCATATTTATCTTCTTACTTATATATATAATTTGAAATATATATATATATATATATATATATATATAAAAAGTTAAAATACTTTCAAACATTTCAAAATAGTTTTAAGTATTCACACGACGTATCAATTGGCTATATATATCTATCCCATTTTCGAAACCCGAAAATAGATATCGATGATGCTGCAATCATCACCAAAATCATTTTCAAGTGACTAGAGTGTGAATCTATATCTATCTAATACACATAGCATTTAATATATATACGTTGATCAGACGTATACTGTAACAACCCGGAATTTTGGAACCAATTTAAAATTTTTATTTTAGAAATTTTAATGGATTTTAATATTTAAAATGATTTATTCTAAATAATAACAACTAAAAATTTATTTAAATCGAAGTTAGAATGAAAATTTTTAATTTAATTATAAAAGGAGTTAGAAATAGCGCGGTAGATTGAAAATTTAAATTTGAACTTTGACTGAATGCACAAGATTCAAAAAAGATCGGATTTCAGTAAAACCAAAAATATTTGAATCTGTTTGAAAATATCTTTCCAACGAATGTAAAAAATCCAGATTTCATAACGGGAATTGAAAGTTATGTCCAATTTAAAATTCATAATATCCACTATGGATTTTTTTTTAATATAATAAATAGCCATTTTGCAAATGACCTCCGTTTTTGATGAAACCACTTTTGTTGGATCCGGAATGTCAAATTATTGCTAGGTTTCAAATTTCATAATTTTTGGAATTAATATGTGAGTGCAGTAAATTTAAATGTGTTTGGTAGTTTAAATTTGAATTGGATCGACCAGAAAATGGCCGTTTTTCAAACGGTCTCCAAACTCGACGAAATTAATTTTGTTAGGACCGTGTCATCAAAACATAGCTAGATTTATTTTTCGGGATTTTTTGGAGTCCATATGTGACCCCAATAAATTTAAATGTACGATCAAATTAAATAATTAAATGACTTGTATTTTAATTTAAAGAAAAATGGGTTGAGACGATCAAATGGGCTGACGGGACCTGGCCCATTATGTCCGGAATAGGGGTTTTGGCTAGGGGCAACATTAATTGGGCTTAATTTGGAGTTAGTAGGAATTAACGGGCTTTATCGGAATTAAGAGAATTAAATAATTAAATATTATAAATACACTAATTTTTTTTTAGCAAACTCTAATCCCTAACCAAACAAACAGCCACCGTTATTTGAAATCAGTGGCCATCCTCTTCAGATATTCGCTCCTCAAGATCTTCAAATCTGATCAATGGATTTCGAAACTTCAAAAGGGAAATTGAAGAGCTCTTAAAGCTCGACAAATCCAACGGTTGTGATGTGTTTTTGGGAAGCGCGGAGGTTGGAATTGGTGCTGTAGCTGTCGTCGTTCATTGGCGTTTCTAGGGGAGGAGATGGGTTCGAGTTCACCGGAACTCTGGCGGATGGGAGCGCGGGTGGAGACCTTCGAGGCAGCGCGACGGATCTTGGTCTAGTCAAGGGTAGCGTCGGCGATCGTGTGCCCTAGAAGTGACGTCAGTTTTGAAATCGCCTAGAGTAGACAACCATGAAGAAGAAGGGTTAAAATCCCTTAATGTAACAACCTGGAAAATCTGAACCAATTTAAAAAATTTTAATTGGCTATTTTAGTGGATTTTAAATATTTAAAATAAACATTTTAAATAATATTGATGAAAAATAAGTTTGAATCGACATTTGAAAACGAATATAATTAATTCTAATTATAAACAAGGCCTGAAACAGCGCGGTAGTTTCAAATTTTGAATTTAAACTTTAACTGATTGTACCGGGTGCAAAACAAAACGGATTTGAGCGAAACCAAAAATATTTAAATCTGTTAGTGAGTATCTTTCTAACGAATCTAAAAAATCGAAGTTTCATAGCGGGAAGCAAAAGTTATGGCAAAATGAATTTTCTGAAAGGTCGCTATGGAGTTTATATAGCCCGAGAAATTGGCCATTTTGCAAACGACCTCAGAATTCAACGAAACCAATTTTGTTGGATCCGGGATGTCAAATTAATGCTAGGTTTCAAATTTCATAATTTTTGAAGCTAGTATGTGAGCGTGGCAAAGGAAAATGTGTTTGGTCGATTTCTATTAAATTGGATCGACCAGAAAAGGGCCATTTTTCAAACGGTCTCAGAATTCGACGAAACTAGTTTTGTTGGGACCGTATCGTCAAAACATAGCCAGATTTATTTTTCGGGAATTTTTCGAATCAGTTTGTGGGCCTGGTTAATTGAAATGTACGTTCAAATCGAATATTGGATGTTATATATTTTAAATTGAAGGAAAACTGACTGTAACAGTCGAATAGGCCTACGAAACATATCCCATTGTTTTCGGAATGGGGGTATTTAGCTAAGAACGACAGTCGTTGGGTTTGGATTGGAGTTCGTGTGTGAAAGGGGGTATTTTCGGATTTTATTAAATAAATAAATATAAAAAAATAGGGGCGGCCAATCATATTCTTCCTTCTGTTTTCTCTCTCCCAGATAGCCCCCTCGCGACAGACGGAATACGCTTGCCCCCTTCTCTCCTCCTTTCCTCCTCCTACACGCATCAAAACCTCATGCCGTTTTGGAGTTATTTGTAGAGCTCGAGACGAGCTTCAGATCCATAGCAGTTTCGGATTTTATCATGGAGTGAATTGCCTGAATCGACGTCAGGAAGTTGCGGCCTTTCAACCGCCGCCGATGTCAGCACAGGCCACCGAAGTGGGCCCCTTCCTGGCGCACGTGCGCCTCTCCTAGCTCTAAGCTGTGGCGCTGGCCGATCATTCTGAAGTGGCACGGATTTCGAGAAAAGTGAAAACCTAGTTTTGAACGAACGTGTGAGGTAACGGCTGAAACTATATTATAGCAGTTCTAAGCGCTACCGTTTTTGATTTCACTGTAAAATTCATATCTTTTTCGTTTGTTGACGAAATTCAGTGAAACAAGAGACAGTGGACTCGTGTGCACGTCTTCTACATTCTAGAAGAGACCGCATATTTTTCTGAGCCTTCTGCTATTTTTGGTGGAGTGGAACCCAATGTGAGATTTCTAAATTATAAACGATATGGAAAACGACGATGTATAAATTATATAGTCGATGTATGAGTTATATAAGCGTTGTACACCTCATGTATAAGCGTTGTATAAGTTGTATATTCGATGTATAAGTTATATATGCGTTGTAAAAATTACATATGTGTTGAAATAGAAGTGAAATGCTATATATATATATATATATATATATATATATATATATATATACGCCCCTCGTCCACAAACCATGGACAATATTTATTGGTTGTGATTGGTGTGAAAATTGATTGATTACGAATGGTTGATTAGAATTGTTTGTGGAAATGAAAAAAAATATACATGCCGCCTGCATGCGAACTAGATGCATGAATCCCCATTGTCAAAAGCTGCGAGGCTTTATGGTCGAGCGAGGAGCCGTACTAGGGACGACCCCGGTTTTAACTACCCTGCCGTTATGCTGCCGAAATTTTGAATAATATTCATGTGTTAGAATTATCTTCATGTGTTGAATAGAAATTCATTCGTTGAATAGAAATTCATGCGTTGAATGGTATTCGTGTTTTTAAATATAAAAATCACCTTTTTATCTATATATATAAACTATAGAAAACCTTCATGTGTTGAATTGAAATTCATTCGTTGAATAGAAATTCATGTGTTGAATGGTATTCGTGTTTTAAATATAAAAATCACCTTTTTATCTATATATATAAACTATAGAAAACCTTCATGTGTTGAATTGAAATTCATTCGTTGAATAGAATTTCATGTGTTGAATGGTATTCGTGTTTTAAATATAAAGATCACCTTTTTATCTATATATATATATATATAAACTATAGAAAACCTTCATGTATTTAATTGAAATTCATTCATTGAATAGAAATTCATGTGTTGAATGGTATTCATGTTTTTAAATATAAAAATAACCTTTTTATCTATATATATAAACTATAAAAAACCTTCATGTGTTGAATTGAAATTCATTCGTTGAATAGAAATTCATGTGTTGAATGGTATTCGTGTTTTAAATATAAAAATCACCGTTTTATCTATATATATAAACTATAGAAAACCTTCATGTGTTGAATTGAAATTCATTCGTTGAATGGAAATTCATGTGTTGAATGGTATTCGTGTTTTGAAATAAGTTGTTTTATAATAAAAATCATATTTTTATCATCTATATGAACTATATAAAATAGTCGTGTTTTGAAATAAGTTGTTTTATAATAAAAATCATATTTTTATCATCTATATGAACTATATAAAATAGTCATGTTTTGAAATAAATTGTTTAACAATAAAAATCATATTTTTATTATATATATGAATTGTTAAAAATAGTGAAGTGGAAATAGAAGTTAGTTTGATAAAAATATCATTTTTATCAAAGGTATGAAATGAAATTAGTTTTGAAATCGAAGAATCAATTATATTTATATATATATAAATATAATTAAAATATATCGAATAACGAAGCTGCAGTTCGTGTTTTGAAACCGTGATTTCAAACGATTAGTGCGGGAGATCCGACCATTGGATTTTCCCAAAACCGAAACCGTTGGGTTCGCTTTGGAAATATCTTTCCAACGACACCAACTTTGCAAAGATCCAACGGTTGGATTGTCGGGAATGTTTAATTCAAATCTGAAGAAAAACAGCGCCAGAATCGATTATATTTATATATATATAAATATAATTAAAATAAATCGAATAACGACGCTGTAGTTCGTATTTTGAAATCGAAACTTCAAACGATTGTACCGGGAGATCCGAACGGCGGATTTTCCCAAAACTGGAACCGTTGGATTCGTTCTGAAAATATCTTTCTAATGATGTAAATTTTGTGATGATCCAACGGTTAGATTTTCAGATATGTGTAAATCAAATCTGAAGAAAAACAGTGCCACGGCCGCGTTATGGCCTGAAGCGTTGTTTAAATAAATTGGCTATTTTTAAATAAATAAAAATAGCGATAAATCGTTATAAAATATTATAAATGATATGGAATGTGAAATTTGGAAATTAACTGAAGGTTGGCTAAGTCGAATGGTTTCTTGGGTTTTGATCTGATGTTGGTTTCGGCCTTCGGGGTTAATATTTGGGAAATCGTTCTCTTACTGATTGACGGTTAGTGACTAATGAATTGAAATAAGGCGTATGTTGTGTTTATGTAGCACTTGTTTATTATATACGCGAGTTGCTCAGAAAGCCCGGGTTTATCCCATTCTGAATAACTGAATCGACGATAAGAAATCGAAGATGAAAACGGTGGTCGAAGACCGGAGATCTTCACCTCGTTTGGATGGTAACTGATGTCCTGATTGGGAGGCATCCCGAAATATGGATAATGAGTGGTGACCATCCAGGCGTACGTGGAGATCGATGGGTTTGCGAGGTATATAGTGCCTCCGGTTTCGTTCAGACCCAGAACGGACTTGCAAATGGAATGTATGTCTGACATTGGAATTCATTCTATGTGATTGATAGCCAACGGTTACATGGCGTGAAATGCCTATGTGGCATGCTAAGATGCAGTGATCAGGGCTTCTGGTTAAAAGCAAAGTCTTGTGGTTGATGATCAAAGCACCGCCTGTGTGGCGTAGCTTTGTGTATAACGTTAACTCGCGAACCTCACACCCCGGTATGAACCAGAAACGGAAGAAGGACCTCAGGGAGGACATGCGTTTCTTTCTAGTTAGAGGTGGTGTCAGTGCTTAAACTGGCTGACATTTATATTCTTTTCACCTATGTGGTTGTTGCTGTTGCGAGGCGCCTCGGTTATATCGGTCGATCCAGGACCGATGGAGTCATTCGTTGGCTCATTTACGCCCCAAAGGGCGGGGAAACGCATTGTTCAGGCATTTTAATCCACTCCGCGTGGACCGGCCCTGACGATCCAAGGGTCACTCGAGCTCTGATCCTGAGGGGCGGGCTAGAGCGTCTCGAAGCGGTAAGGACTATCTTTTGCCTTGGTTCTTGACGGAAATCCAATTTCCAAATACGTGACTGTGTGGTTTTGATTGTATACCTATATATGGCGACATAGTGGTATGGGGCATTAATGCCCTCTATGATTGATATTTATGATTGTTTTATAAAATTATAAACTAACTCGAAACGAGCTAAGATGGGTGGTTTCCTGGGTATTGGTCTGATGTTGGTTTCGGCCTTCGGGGTTAATACCTATGGAATCGTTCTCTTACTATTTTACAGTTGGAGTCTGATTATAAAATGCTTTTGTTTTATTCGTATCAAGCATATTTTGGTTGATATAAGGTAAAACTCTATCCTCTGGTTTGCGTTGCATTGTGTGATGGGACTTGAGTCTTATATCGGCTTCATTTTTATAAAAAGCATTGCGATGTTTAAAAGATTTAATTGTTTTAAAGCACTAGCAATCCAACGGAGTAAACCCGTTCCGCGAAAGTGGCATGGTCCTGTGATTAGCCAAATTATATAATGTGTTAAGTATATTTCTCATACCAGTCCCATGACTGACTCGTAGTTTGTTTCACTTGCAAACTCGGGTGCCCCTTTTTCTTCACGGGCAACCTTGTATTCAGGTTTTAGCAGGCTCTTTCTGGATAGCTGGAGCTGAAGATGGATTCTATCATTTATCTCGTTTTATGTTGTTCAGCTCCTATTGTACATATTATGTTTGTATCCGCTGTAGACATTTATGTATAGCTGAACTGTATTTGTACTAAGTATGATCCTGTATACTGTGTAACTCTGATGATTTCGTTTATCCAGTGTATTATTTGTTCATTATGTGGTGTATTTATTTTAATTCTGTTCTGCTATTATCTGTTTATGTGTTATATTCCAAAGATTACCCTTGACACCGTCAGTACGGGTTTTGGGGTCGTCACAACGTGGTATCAGAGCTTTGTTTAAGCTTAGTGCTGGAATATAACATGTTAACGAACTCGTCAGAGATAGAACTAGTAGAGTTCTAGGAAGAGTAACTCAGTACAGATAGGATCAGCAATATCCTAGTATGAGTATAACAGAATCATAACAACTCGTTAGAGATGGGGTCAGAAGAGCCCCAGAACGAGTCGAGAGTTATATGTTTATAAATAACGTATTTGTGATTATATATATATAGTTTGGTTTTAGAAATATGATTTTTGAATATATAAAAAATATAATTTTGAAAACTTAAAAACAAATTGATTGTTGTTTGTGTTGTGTGATAGTAGATTTGATTAATTAAATTATTAAAATGGTAGTTAATTTAATTAATAAGAGAGTGAGTGGTAGGATTTATTCGATTAAATCACACATTGAACTGATATAAAAATAGATAGAAATATATACTTGTGCATTATATATGTTTGAACAGGTAATTGGATTAGCTGTTGAGTAAAGAATTTATTTGCATGCCCGACAAATAGGTAAAACTTAATGAGTTGGATGCACAATTTTATTATTATATCAACTCCTGTGAGTGCCATTGGATGCGGAGTGCTGGTTATTCTGTGTGTAATAATAAACGTCGCCATAGGATAGTAACAATTAATTTTGAACTACACTATATGGCATACTTCTTGAAGATGGCATACTTCTTGAAAATAGCATACTTCATCATATACCACACAAGCATTTGGAGCTTGTGTGACGAGGTGGAAGATTTACCATACGAGCGAGGGGCTTGTATGGCGATGACTATATTTTACAAGTTGAACTGATGACTGATATGGACCATATAAAATTGTAACGATAAATTGCCAGATTAATAAAAAAAAACCACACGGGTCTGGAGTTGACAATAATCACGTCTCTCTAGTCATTAGATACGACACATGGATTATTTATTTTCCACACGGGACGAGGTGACGAGAATTTATTCTCTGGAGCAATTAGAATACACACTCCCTCAGGCTTTGATAGGGTGACGAGAATTTATTCTCTAGAGTTATTATCTATACACGCTCCCCTGTAAACACCAGAATATATCACTATAAATATGTGTATGCTTTATAGGATTTATTGGGTGCCTAATACGGCCCAATAAATTTCCAAACCCCTCCCCGTACAAAGGAGGTTATGGCGAAATTTTTCGAAAATTCCGGGTGTTAGCCAAATTTTTGAAGAATTTGAAAATTCTCAGAAACTGAAAAGTTGGAGAATGGAAGCCAGATTGGAAGTAGAGTTGATTAATCAAACCACTTTCGACTTTGTTCCTTTTCAGGGACGAAAAGTTTTAAGTGGGGGAGATTGTAACGACCCGGAAAATCTAAACCAATTTAAAATTTTTAAATTGGCTATTTTAGTGGATTTTAAATATTTAAAATAAACATTTTAAATAATATCGATGAAAAATAAGTTTGAATCGACATTTGAAAACGAATATAATTAATTCTAGTTATAAACAAGGCCTGAAATGGCGCGGTAGTTTCAAAATTTGAATTCAAACTTTAACTGACTGTACCGGGTGCAAAACAAAACGGATTTGAGCGAACCCAAAAATATTTAAATCTGTTAGTGAATATCTTTCTAACGAATCTAAAAAATCGAAGTTTCATAGCGGGAAGCAAAAGTTATGGCAAAATGAATTTTCTGAATGGTCGCTATGGAGTTTATATAGCCCGAGAAATTGGCCATTTTGCAAACGATCTCAGAATTCGACGAAACCACTTTTGTTGGATCCGGGATGTCAAATTAATGCTAGGTTTCAAATTTCATAATTTTTTAAGCTAGTATGTGAGCATGGCAAAGGAAAATGTGTTTGGTCATTTCTATTAAATTGGATCGACCAGAAAAGGGCCATTTTTCAAACGGTCTCAGAATTTGACGAAACTAGTTTTGTTGGGACCGTATCGTCAAAACATAGCTAGATTTATTTTTCGGGAATTTTTCGAATCAGTTTGTGGCCCTGGCAAATTGAAATGTACGTTCAAATCGAATATTGGATGTTATATATTTTAAATTGAAAGAAAACTGACTGTAACAGTCGAATGGGCCTACGAAACATATCCCATTGTGTTCGGAATGGGGGTATTTAGCTAAGAACGACAGTCGTTGGGTTTGGATTGGAGTTCGTGTGTGGGAGGGGGTATTTTCGGATTTTATAAAATAAATAAATATAAAAAATAGGGGCGGCCAATCATATTCTTCCTTCTGTTTTCTCTCTCCCTGATAGCCCCTCGCGACAGACGGAATATGCTTGCCCCCTTCTCTCCTCCTTTCCTCCTCCTACACGCATCGAAACCCCATGCCGTTTTGGAGTTATTTGAAGAGCTCGAGACGAGCTTCAGATCCATAGCAGTTTCGGATTTTATCGTGGAGTGAATCGCCTGGATCGACGTCAGGAAGTTGCGGCCATTCAACCACCACCGACGTCAGCACAGGCTACCGAAGTGGGGCCCCTTCCTGGTGCACGTACGCCTCTCCTAGCTCTACGCTGTGGCGCTGTCCGATCGTTCTGAAGTGGCACGGATTTCGAGAAAAGTGCAAACCTAGTTTTGAACGAATGTGTGAGGTAACGGCTGAAACTATATTATAGCAGTTCTAAGCGCTATCGTTTTTGATTTCATTGTAAAACTCATATATTTTTCGTTTGTTGACGAAATTCAGTGAAACAAGAGACAGTGGAGTCGTGTGCACGTCTTCTACGTTCTAGAAGAGACCGCATATTTTTCTGAGCCTTCTGCTATTTTTGGTGGAGTGGAACCCAATGTGAGATTTCTAAATTATAAACGATATGGAAAACGACGATGTATAAATTATATAGTCGATGTATGAGTTATATAAGCGTTGTACACCTCATGTATAAGCGTTGTATAAGTTGTATGTTCGATGTATAAGTTATATATGCGTTGTAAAAACTATATATGTGTTGAAATAGAAGTGAAATGCTTATATAATATATATATACACACACACACACGCCCCTCGTCCACAAACCATGGACGATATTTATTGGTTGTGATTGGTGTGAAAATTGATCGATTACGAATGGTTGATTAGAATTGTTTGTGGAAATGAAAAAAATATACATGCCGCCTGCGTGCGAACTAGATGCATGAATCCCCATTGTCAAAAGCTGCGAGGCTTTAAGGTAGAGCGAGGAGCCGTACTAGGGACGACCCCGGTTTTAACTACCCTGTTGTTATGCTGCCGAAATTTTGAATAATATTCATGTGTTAGAATTATCTTCATGTGTTGAATAGAAATTCATTCGTTGAATAGAAATTCATGCGTTGAATGGTATTCGTGTTTTTAAATATAAAAATCACCTTTTTATCTATATATATAAACTATAGAAAACCTTCATGTGTTGAATTGAAATTCATTCATTGAATAGAAATTCATGTGTTGAATGGTATTCGTGTTTTAAATATAAAAATCACCTTTTATCTATATATATAAACTATAGAAAACCTTCATGTGTTGAATTGAAATTCATTCGTTGAATAGAAATTCATGTGTAGAATGGTATTCGTGTTTTAAATATAAAAATCACCTTTTTATCCATATATATAAACTCTAGAAAACCTTCATGTGTTGAATTGAAATTCATTCGTTGAATAGAAATTCATTTGTTGAATGGTATTCGTGTTTTTAAATATAAAAATCGCCTTTTTATCTATATATATAAACTATAGAAAACCTTCATGTGTTGAATTGAAATTCATTCGTTGAATAGAAATTCATGTGTTGAATGGTATTCGTGTTTTAAATATAAAAATCACCTTTTTATCTATATATAAACTATAGAAAACCTTCATGTGTTGAATTGAAATTCATTCGTTGAATGGAAATTCATGTGTTGAATGGTATTCGTTTTTTGAAATAAGTTGTTTTATAATAAAAATCATATTTTTATCATCTATATGAACTATATAAAATAGTCGTGTTTTGAAATATGTTGTTTTATAATAAAAATCATATTTTTATCATCAATCTGAACTATATAAAATAGTCATGTTTTGAAAAAAATTGTTTAACGATAAAAATCATATTTTTATTATATACATGAATTGTTAAAAATAGTGAAGTGGAAATAGAAGTCAGTTTGATAGAAATATCATTTTTATCAAAGGTATGAAATGAAATTAGTTTTGAAATCGAAGAATCAATTATATATATATAATTAAAATATATCGAATAACGAAGCTGCAGTTCGTGTTTTGAAACCGTGATTTCAAACGATTAGTGCGGGAGATCCGACCATTGGATTTTCCCGAAACCGAAACCATTGGGTTCGCTTTGGAAATATCTTTCCAACGACACCAACTTTGCAAAGATCCAACGGTTGGATTGTCCAGAATGTTTAATTCAAATCTAAAGAAAAACAGCTCCAGAATCGATTATATTTATATAAAAATATAATTAAAATAAATCGAATAACGACGCTGCAGTTCGTATTTTGAAATCGAAACTTCAAACGATTGTACCGGGAGATCCGACCGTCGTATTTTCCCAAAACTGGAACCGTTGGATTCGTTTTGAAAAGATCTTTCTAATGATGTAAATTTTGTGATGATCCAACGGTTAGATTTTCAGATATGTGTAAATCAAATCTAAAGAAAAACAGCGCCACGGCCGCGTTATGGCCTGAAGTGTCGTTTAAATAAATTGGCTATTTTTAAATAAATAAAAATAGTGATAAATCGTTATAAAATATTATAAACGATATGGAATGTGAAATTTGGAAATTAACTGAAGGTTGGCTAAGTCGAATGGTTTCCTGGGTTTTGATCTGATGTTGGTTTCGGCCTTCGGGGTTAATATTTGGGAAATCGTTCTCTTACTGATTGACGGTTAGTGACTAATGAATTGAAATAAGGCGTATGTTGTGTTTGTGTAGCACTTGTTTATTATATACGCGAGTTGCTCAGAAAGCCCGGGTTTATCCCATTCTGAATAACTGAATCGACGATAAGAAATCGAAGATGAAAACGGTGGTCGAAGACCGGAGATCTTCACCTCGTTTGGATGGTAACTGATGTCCTGATTGGGAGGCATCCCGAAATATGGATAATGAGTGGTGACCGTCCAGACGTACGTGGAGATTGATGGGTTTGCGAGGTATATAGTGCCTCCGGTTTCGTTCAGACCCAGAACGGACTTGCAAATGGAATGTATGTCTGACATTGGAATTCATTCTATGTGATTGATAGCCATCAGTTACATGGCGTGAATCGCCTGTGTGGCATGCTAAGATGCAGTGATCAGGGCTTCTGTTGAAAAGCAAAGTCTTGTGGTTGATGATCAAAGCACCGCCTGTGTGGCGTAGCTTTGTGTATAACGTTAACTCGCGAACCTCACACCCCGGTATGAACCAGAAACGGGAGAAGGACCTCAGGGAGGACATGCGTTTCTTTCTAGTTAGAGGTGGTGTCATGGCTTAAACTGGCTGACATTTATATTATTTTCACCTATGTAGTTGTTGCTGTTGCGAGGCGCCTCGGTTATATCGGTCGATCCTGGACCGATGGAGTCATTCGTTGGCTCATTTACGCCCCAAAGGGCGGGGAAACGCATTGTTCAGGCATTTTAATCCACTCCGTGTGGACCGGCCCTGACGATCCAAGGGTCACTCGAGCTCTGATCCTGAGGGGCGGGCTAGAGCATCTCGAAGCGGTAAGGACTATCTTTTGCCTTGGTTCTTGATGGAAATCCAATTTCCAAATATGTGACTGTGCGGTTTTGATTGTATACCTATATATGGCGACATAGTGGTATGTGGCATTAATGCCGTCTATGATTGATATTTATGATTGTTTTATAAAATTAGAAACTAACTGGAAATGAGCTAAGATGGGTGGTTTCCTGGGTATTGGTGTGATGTTGGTTTCGGCCTTCGGGGTTAATAGCTATGGAATCGTTCTCTTTCTATTTTACAGTTGGAGTCTGATTATCAAATGCTTTTGTTTTATTCGTATCAAGCATATTTTGGTCGATATAAGGTAAAACTCTATCCTCCGGTTTGCATTGCATTGTGTGATGGGACTTGAGTCTTATATCGGCTTCATTTTTATAAAAAGCATTCGATGTTTAAAAGATTTAATTGTTTTAAAGCACTGGCAATCCAATGGAGTAAACCCGTTCCGCGAAAGTGGCGTGGTCCTGTGATTAGCCAAATTATATAATGTGTTAAGTAGATTTCTCATACCAGTCCCATGACTGACTCGTAGTTTGTTTCACTTGCAAACTCGGGTGCCACCTTTTCTATACGGGCAGCCTTGTATTCAGGTTTTAGCAGGCTCTTTCTGGATAGCTGGAACTGAAGATGGATTCTATCATTTATCTCTTTTTATGCTGTTCAACTCCTATTGTACATATTATGTTTGTATCCGCTGTAGACATTTATGTATAGTTGAATTGTATTTGTACTAAGTATGATCCTGTATACTGTGTAACTCTGATGATTTCGTTTATCCAGTGTATTATTTGTTCATTATCTGGTGTATTTATTTTAATTCTGTTCTGCTATTATCTGTTTATGTGTTATATTCCAAAGATTACCCTTGACACCGTCAGTACGGGTTTTGGGGTCGTCACACTTAATTATGCAATTAAAAAAATTAGTTAATCTTGATTAGTTAATTAATTTTGTACTTAAGGTTTAATAATTCATAACTTGTCCAAACGGAATCAGAATTTAGCAAGGTTGGAACCGTAAAATGGAGATCTACAGCACATAACTGACTAAAAAGGAAGTGGAGCACTTAAAAATTTCAAGAAAATTTGAATTGTGATCAGAATTAAAACCGAAATTCAGAAATAAAACTGATAGAGTGGAGATAGATCAAGGTGAGAACTCTCTCCCTAAATTCTCTTGTACAGTTATTTATTTTATATAAACTGCCATGGTTTTTATCAGTATTTAACCATCACAAAACCATCACAAATATTTGTTCTACAAATATTATTTTTAGCTTATATGTGAGAATTCTTTTTTTTATAATTAAAATTAATTAATTATGATCGTGTTAGAAATTTCTACAAGTACGATGTTAATTTCAGTTTGTTGTTATACATGATTTGATTTGGGTTGATTGATGCTGATATGTTGATCGGTTGATTTGGTGGATTATTGTGTTGAAATAAAATTGTCAAAATAAAAACAACATTTATGTTGAAATAAAAATTGTCAAAACAAAAATAACATTTTTGTTGAAACAAAATAGTCAAAACAAAAATAACATTTTTTGTTGAAATAATATAGTTAAAACAAAAGTATCATTTTTGTTGGAATAGATTTGTATGAAAACAAAAGTATCATTTTTGTTGAAATCGATTTGTATGTAAACAAAAACATCATTTTGTTGAAATAGATTTGTAAAAATAAAATTATTATTTTTATTGTTTTATTGAAATAGAATTGTCAACAAAATAAAATTATCCTTTTTAATTGTTTTGTTGAAATAGAATTGTCAAGAAAATAAAAATATCATTTTTGTTTGTTTTGTTGAAATAGAATTGTCAACAAAATAGAATTGTCATTTTTATTTGTAATGTTAAAAATAGATTTGTAAACAAATAAAAATATCATTTTTATTTGCCATGTTTAAAATAGAATTGTATGCAAATAAAAATATTCATTTTTATTTGCCATGTTAAATATTGAAATTGTATACAAATAATTTTTTTTATTTGTCATAAGCAACATAGAAAATGTTATGACAATAAATTCTTCTTTTTATTTGTAATAAGCAACATAGAACATGTCATGAAAACAAAAATCTTCTTTTTATTTGTCATTAGCAACATAGAAAATGTCATGTTAAAATAAATATGTCATTTTGTTAGAAAATGTTATGTTAAAATAAATATGTCATTTTGTTAGAAAATGTTATGTTAAAATAAATATGTCATTTTGGTTAGAAAATGTTATGTTAAAATAAATATGTCATTTTGGTTAGAAAATGTTATGTTAAAATAAATGTCATTTTGTTAGAAAATGTTATGTTAAAATAAATATGTCATTTTGTTAGAAAATGTTATGTTAAAATAAATATGTCATTTTGTTAGAATAATGTTATGTTAAATTAAATATGTCATTTCGTTAGAATAATGTTTGATTAATAAAAATGTCATGTATTTAGAATAATGTTTTGTGAAATGAAAATGTCACTTTTATCATGTTAGACAAGAATAAAAGGATTACATGTTAAAATGTATGTTTCATTAGACAAATGTTACCTTTATCATGTTAGACAAGAATAAAATAATTACTTGTTAAAATATATGTTTTGTTGAAATTAAATTATAAATACTTATTTATATTTTAAACAGTGAAAATTTGTTAAATAGAAAAAAATCCAAACTGAATTAGAATTGGTTAAATTTATTAACTAATGATTTATTTATGTAGACTATTGTTGTTTGAAAACCCCACACAGGTATTGGGACGTTTTTTGACATACACTAGTCCAATATTTAGTTGTATGTCAATTGATGGATTGACAGTCTGTGATGAGTGTTATTTATTTATTTTAATGCTCACACAGTTGTAAATTTCACTCTGGATGTAAATGGACTCTTTAATGATTATTTATCATTATTGTTATATACATGCGATGTATGAAATCCATATGACTGAAACTATATGGTAATTGATTGAGTCGCATTCCAATTCAGAAATAAATGATATTTTTAAATAAAGAATATTTTTAAATAAAGAAGCTTTTAAAATAAAAAATATTAACGAATATTTGAAAATAATATTCGATGAAGAATGAAATTATGATTTTTATTGCCAATTCTGGATGGACACAAAAATATAAAAATATGAAGCCGGGTTAAGTATAGAAACACCATTTTTAACTCTAATGGGTTGATCGATCATTTTTATTCATTTTATAATGAATATCAAAAAGAAATTATTTCAAAATCTAATATTTTTAAAATAATAATATTTTAATATGATAAAGATATAAAATACTCAATTTTGATTTAAAATTGAAAATGAAGTTGGAATCGTTCTAAAATAAATATATAAACGATTTATAAAATACGATTTAAATGGAAATCGACGATATATATATATATATATATATATATATATATATATATATATATATATATTTAATGGCCTGAAAAGAGTGCGCCGCGTAGTGACCGTTCGCGAATTTCTACCATTAACTTCAAATTGGTGTAACGAAGGATCCGACCGTCGAATTCTCCTAAAATTGGAACCATTGGGTTCGTATCGAAAAGAGATTTCCAATGAATATAAGAGTTTTGAAATCTAACGGTCGGTTTTGGAATTATGTCCAAATCAAATTGGAAAAAGGTCACTATGGATGTAGTTCGATGGCCGTTATTGTAAACCGACTGTACAGGCCTTAATAAAATTATTAAAAATATGGAAAAAATATGTAAAATCATAATTAATAAGGTGGAAAGATTTTGGATGAAAAATTTCATATTTGAAAAGATAAAAATATATTTTTATCGACATGAACTAGTTATTAACTAGAATAAATCTTTAAATTTAGATTTAATGAAGCTTTCCAATTAATTAATGTTAAATTGGAATTAAATAAAATAAATTGGATCCTTGGGTTGTCGTGAATGATGTCTGCAATAACACTGTTCTTAAACCCAGTTGAGAAGAGAATAAATCTTTTAATTAAGATTATTGGAGTTTTCAATTATATTTAGTAATTGGAATAAAATGAAATGTGAATTGGGTTTTATAGTAACCCGTGACTTCCCCGGTAAGGAAAGAACGAATTGCTTTGAGAACAACACAAGTCGGAACACAAACAGAAGAATATTTCATTGCTTATTACAACAATTACATCAGAGTACAAGAATATACAGAGCATGAATAAATATTACACACTTGATAAATATCAGTGGTTTAAATTACATTTAAATACATATCAGCGGAAAAATAAAACAAAGCACAACTGAAAGAAATACACGAATACAGAGCTTTCTGAGTATCGTTCCAGCTGTAAACCAAGATCCTGTGAATATAAATCTGCGAAACCCTACGGCCAATCCAGAAGCAATAACGGAAGCGGCAGAAATCAGTGGATTCATGATGATTGGACTATTGGAGATGGAATCACTTCATTGGTTTGTATAAGTATTCTTTTTTCACTAATTACCAACTACTAGCTGCCTGTGTCGAAAATAAGGGCACCCAGAGTTTAGGTTAAAACAATAAACTCCAGGTAAGTCATGTGACTAGTGTGAGAACTAAAAGAGTTATTTAAAACTTAACTTTAAAAGAGAGTAATTCAAAGGACCACGCTGTATAACACGGAACGGGTTTCCTCCCAAGAACACTAGTGCATATAACAAAACAGCGCAATGCTTTTTGGAAAAATGAAGCTATTATAAGACCCAGGTCCCATCACACAATGCAACGCAAGCCGGAGGATAAGGTTTTCCCTTATAATAGCCAAACATGCTTGGTATGTTTAAAACAAATCATTTGATACTATTATAGGTGTATAGTGTCAAAACAATTTCAATCATAAATATCAATCATAGACGGCATGGGTACCATATATCATGTCGCCATACTAGGCACTACAAATAAAACTGAAATGTCACGTATTGGAAATTAGATTTCCGTCATGAGCCGAGGCAATGGGCAAGCTCCTCTCCGTTCGAGACACTCTAGCAAATGTCTCAGGACCACACACAGCGATCCTTGGAATCGGTTGGGCTGGTCCTCTCTTACTTTTGAGGATTAGTTATTCCTGAACACACGTTTCCCGGTCATATAGGACCTATATAATGGTTTGTACGTCGGCTCACATAGTGCCAGTTATCGACCATATATTCGAGGCGCCTCGCATTCCAACAACCATACAGGTAAAAAGTATATAAATGTCAGGGCTGGTAGGTCACTGACATCACCCATAGCTAGAAAGAAACATCGTGTTCTCCCAACGGTCCTCATCCCGTTTTTGACTCATACCGAAGTGCGAGGCACGCGAATTCACGCTATACATAAAGCTATGCCACACAGGCCGTGCTTTGATCATCAACCACAAGACTTTGCTTTTCAACAGAAGCCTTGATCATTTGCCACTTAGGCATTCCACACAGGCAATTCACTCCATGCGACTGATGTCCATCGATATACAACCTCTGAGCTCGTACGTCTCAGAGAAGGGCGTTAAGCAAGAGAATAAATTCTCCACCGCCAAACAGATGTATATTTAATAGAGATCAATTAACACAGAATAAAATCCAATGTCAGACACACAGTCCATTACAAGTTCGTTCTGGGTCTGAACGAAACCGGAGGCACTTTCCTCGCATATCCATCGATCTCCAAGTACGTCAGGACGATCACCAACTGATTCCCTCCTCTTGGGTGTACAACCCAATCAAGATCATTAATATTCGTCCAAACGTTGTGAAGACTTCCGGTCTTTAACCACCGACTTCATCTTCGACTTATCGTCGAATCGGTTATTCAGAAAGGGTATAAACCCGGCCTTTCCGAATAACCCGCGTATATAATAAACAAGTGTTACACAAACACAACATACGCCTCATTCCAATTCAGGATATTCTTTTATTGAAATATTCACAGTCTTAGGGAAAGGTTCCCATTAATTTTATCAAAGATAAATTCTTCAAAATTTATTCTTTAATCTTCCTTTGGATATCATTTCAAACCATGTTAAGGTTTTCCGAACTAGTCGGGATTAGCGAACCACATCGAAGTAATTATTTATTTTATTTCCCAATCCCAACCTATTCATCCCATGGAGCAAAACAGGTAATACTCCATATCTAACACCACGGTGTTATCGGTAAATATTAATTACCATTTCACGTTCAAATCTAATTAAAGATTTAACTATCGCTTTGGAGAAAAACTGGTGATACTCCATTCTCGATCACTTTAATCTAATTAAAGATTCATTAAAACTCCACTTAGTTTTAATCTTCCCAAAAATCAATATCCTATCTTTAACTGAGTTAAAGAACCAATGTCATCTAAAACACGGTTCACGATAAACCCAAAATCACATTCCATTGTTAATCGGGTTAAAGAACAGGTGTTATTCAAAACACCGCTCACAATAAACCCAAAAACCAATTCATATTCAATTCCAATTAAATACCAAATTAACTGGAAAATTTCACTAAATCTTAATTAAAAGATTTATTCTTTTCTAAACTAGGTTCAAGAACAGTGTTATTTAAGACACCATTCACGACGAACCCCAAAATCCCATTTGACATTAAATACAAGGCTCTGAATAGAAAATATATCGGCTTATATTCAATATCAAATTCTGAAACTTACAAATATCATATTGGAAATAACGATATAAATATATCTTTCAAATTTCCACAACCATAACAGTATAATCACGAAATCCAACATCGACATATTCCAAAGATAATTTCGATTCAAATCCATTCCAATTCGTATATTGGAAATTCTGATTTTTTTTTAAAACCACTTCAAATCTAGTTCAAAACTAGTTCATTTCGATAAAAATATATTTTTATCTTTACAAATGTGGAATTTTTCACCCCAGTTCTTTCCAATTCATATATTATGATTTTACAAAAAATATTAATATTTTTAATAATTTTATCAAGGCCCGCATAGTCGGTTTTCAATAACGGCCACCGAACTCCACTTACAACGACCTTTTCCAAATTTGATTTGGACATAATTCCAAATCCAACCGTTAGATTTTAAATTTCTAATATTCATTGGAAAGCTCTTTTCGATACGAACCCAACGGTTCCGGTTTCAGGAGAATCCGACGGTCGGATCTTCTGTAACGTCAATTCGAGGTCAATGGTCGAAATTCGCGAGCTGCCGCGGCGCGGTGCGTTCTATTCAGGCCATTATATATATATATATATTATATTATATTATATTATATATATTATATATTTCATCGATTTCCTTTTAAAACATATTTTATAAATCGTTTTAAATTCGTTTTCGAAACAATTTCAACTTCATATTCAATTTCGAATCAAAATTGAATATTCCACATCATCGATATACAAATGATAATATTTTCAAAACGTTATATTTTGAAATCACTTCCTTTTCTATAATCATTACAAAAACGAATATAATCGATATAAATATCGTTCGTGTCAAAATGGCGCATCTCTAATCAACACGGCTTTTTATATTTCGATAACTTCGTTATTCTATTCAACAAATGAATATTTATTCTATTCAACACATGAATCTATATTTCTTTCAACACATGAATATCCTCAACACATGAATATCGTCAACACATGAATATTTTTGTTATTTAATATATTTTATAAAATTATGATAAAGATGTAAATCTTATTGTTTAAAATATTTTACTCAACACATGAATATTTTCAACACATGAATATATATTTTATTCAACACATGAATATTCTTTATTCTATTCAACACATGAATATTAATTATTCTATTCCACACATGAATATATATTTTATTCAACACATGAATATATATTTTATAATATTCTTTATTTTTCCCAATTGGAATGAGGCCCAATCAATTACCATATAATGTTAATTATATGGATTCCGTACAACACATGTATATAATAGCAACGATAAATAATCAACCATCATCCAAAGTGCACCACACAACTGCATAAGCATTAAATATAACTAATTAATGCTCATACAGTCTGTCAATCAAACGATCGACATACCACTAAACAATTGGGATTAGTGTATATCAAATATTATCCCAACACCCGTGTGGGGTTTCAATCCACAAACACTGAATATTATTTGTGCAGTTGGGCGATGTGTAAATTTATCGTCCTAATAAATATCCTTCAAATGGGTGTACATAAACAATCGTTCGATTTGTAAATGAATATTTATTTTATTCACATACACGTTAAAAATTATATTTTTAACAATAAAATATTTTTATTTCAACACATGAATGTTTTATTATCCAGTTCACATCAACATCACAAACAAACTTCACAACACATCAAACAAGCATACAAGTCGTTCATGGTCTGTGGGCGACGGGTGTCGGGTGCTGCTAAGCACCATCTGCATCCTAGTATATATTTTTAACTAGAAAACATGATTTAAAGTGATAAGTTCTCACCGACTAGCTAAACCAAACACCACGACTCTTCTTATGTAGAAATCTTCGTCATGCTCGCCTTTTGTCAATTTCATTGTCCGTAGCCACTATATATATATAAAAATCACATTTTTATATTATTGCTATGTATATAAAATTCACATTTTTATATTGTTGCTATGTATATAAAAATCACATTTTTATAATCATGCTATATGGATAAAAATTCTATTTTTACATCGATAAAAATCGTATCTTTATTCTCGCTATTTCATGATAAAAATAAAGTTCATATTTTTATTTCTCTATAATATAAAAATCATATTTTTATTCTTTCTATAATATAAAAATCATATTTTATTCTTTCTATAATATAAAAATCATATTTTTATTTCGCTAAAAATTATATTTTTATACCGCTACTCCATAGTCTATTTTTATACCGCTACTATATAGATTAAAATTCTATTTTTATACCGCTACTATATAGATAAAAATTATATTTTTATACCGCTACTATATAGATAAAATTCTATTTTTATACCGCTACTATATAGATAAAAATTATATTTTTATACCGCTACTATATAGATAAAAATTATATTTTTATTCTCCTTATTTCCATATATGAAAATCTAGTCTTTGCTAAATTAGAAATCTAATCTTTATAACGCTATTTACAAATACAAGATCGCATTTTTATATTTCTACAACATATGTAAAAATCAGATTTTTATTCCGATGTTTATATTTTAAAAAAAAATCACATCTTTATAACGTTATTTACATATACAAGATCGCTTTTTTATATTTCTATAACATATGTAAAGATCAGATTTTTATTCCGATGTTTATATTTTAAAAAATTCACATCTTTATAACGTTATTATATATATATAAAAATCAACGCTAATCCATACATAAAAATCACGTTTTATCCTAATGTATTTCATACAAAAATCATGTTTTCAATTTACATAAATAAAATTAAAAATGAAAACTCGCTTGTCCTAGGGCTTTAATGGAAGGAGGAGGAGGCGCTTTGGTGGGTGCGGACTCCGGTTGCGTGGCGCTGTTGTCTCCAATGATGGAGAGCGACGAAGAAAGGGGCTTTGGCTGGTTTAGGGGTTTCAGTGGCTTGCACGGAGGAGTGGAAGGCTGGAGGAGGTCGGTCTGTGATCTGGGAGGCGCGACAGGTCGAGGGGGTGCTGCTTGACAGTCGGCGGTGGGCCCATGGAGGACTGGAGGGGCAGTTTCCGGAGTTTGGGGGTTCTTCAAATCGGAGAGGGAAGGAGAAGCGGTCGACGAGGCAAAGAGGGGTGGGAAGAAGATGGTCGACGGCGGCCTTGGAGCGGCGGTGGCGCGGTGCGTTGGTGGGGGCGCGATCGTGCTAAGCGATTTCTTCTTCTTCTGGATAACAGGTTTGAACGAAGAGAGAAGGGGAGTGGGGTGTTGACTGATGATAAGGGATGGGGGAAGAGGAAGTATATTATTATATTATTTTATTTTTCCCATTAAAAGCAACTTCTTTATTTTTACTCCAAATCGAACCCACCGCCTGTCGTCCATAGCTAATAACCCCCATTTCAAACACAATGGGATATGTTTCGCAAGCCCATTTGATCATTTCGATCAGTTTCCATCAAATTCAAAATATAAATCAATATATATTGAATTTGAACGCATAATTCAATTTACTGGGGTCACATACAGACTCTAAAAATTCTAGAAAAATTATTTCTAGCTTCGTATTGACGATACGGTCGTAACAAAATTAATTTCGTCCAATTCCAAGACCGTTTGAAAAATGGCCATTTTCTGGTCGATCGAAATTGACTGAAACTGTTAAAACACGTTTAACTTCGCCACGCTCACATATTGATTCGAAAAAATTACGAATTTTGAAACCTAGCAATAACTTGACATCATGGATCCAACAAAAGTGGTTTCGTCGAAAACCTAGATCGTTTGCAAAATTTCCATTTTTAAGGGCTAGAATTCCATAGCGACTATTCTGAATTTTCAACTAGACGTAACTTTTGATTCCCGCTTGGAAATTTCAATTTTTCAGATTCGTTGGAAAGATATTCTCAATTAGATTCTAATATTTTTGGTTTCGCTAAAATCCGGTTTATTTTGAATCCTGTACATTCATTTGAAATTTGAAATCGAATTTTTGAACTACCGCGCCATTTCCAATTCCTTTTATAATTAAAAATAAATAATTATATTCTAACGACGACGTATATAAATATATACGTTCTAATTATATTCAAAATAAATTTCTCATCGTTATTATTTAAAATAATTCATTTTAAATATTCAAAATTCATTAAAATTGCCAAAATAAATTTTTTAAATTGGCTCAGAATTTCCGGATTGTTACAATCTTCCCCACTTAAAACTTTTCGTCCCCAAAAATGAACGAAGCTGAAAGTTGTTTAAATAATCAACTCAACTTCCATTATTTTCATTACGGCTTAAGTTCTTCAACTTTTCAGTTTCTAAGAATTTTTCAAATTTTTAAAAAATTTGGCTAACACCCTAAATTTTCGAAAAATTTCGCCATAACCTCCCCTGCACCGGGAGCTTCGGGATATTTCAAACAGCCTCCCATGGCCCTCATCAATCCAAAAGAAAAAGAAAAAGCCAATCGGCTCATAAAATCATCCAAACCCAAAGAAATACAATAAACATGTACCTATTTGTCAGGCAAACAATTTTATTCTTCTGCTCTAGCCTCCTTGCTATGACCTATTCAATGTATATACATGTATAGGCATGCATTTGTAATCATTTTTCAATACAGTTCAATATTCGGTTCAATTTAGCTTAATGGTTCAAAATTCTAATTAATCAACCAATAATCAAACAACGCAATCAGCAATCAATTAGTGAATTAATGTTTCAAATTCATAATTTTGATACATATACAGACAGAAAATCATGTTTTTGATGCCAAATCACAACAATAAACCTATCTCATTTTGGTTCTCACACCAGTCTAATGGAAATATATAGACATCTCACTTTCGAAACACGAAAATAATTACTGATGATGACGCGTCAATTATCAGAATCAGGTCCGAGCGACTAGAGTGTGATCCTATATCTATCCAGTATATTAAAACTTCGAATATACGTTCATGACGCGTATATGCAAAATCTTTATATACTCGATTGTCCAAATTCAATACAAATAAAATATTCAAATACGTATACTTGAATTTAATCTTCAAAACAAAGGTTGTTTTCATTTTTATTTTTCAAAAATTTCACTCTTTACACTCGTTCTAGGATACTACTGATCCTATCTCTAATGAGTTATTCTCATTGGATATTACTAATCCAATCTCTGATGAATTCTTTTGTTTGGTTCTAATGTGTCTTGTTCTCGAGCTCTGTAAACCAAAGCTTTGATACCAACTGTAGTAACCCGTGACTTCCCCGGTAAAGAAAGAAGGAATTGCTTTGAGAACAACACAATCAGAACACAAACAGAAGAATATTTCATTGCTTATTACAACAATTAAATCAGAGTACAAGAATATACTGAGCATGAATAAATATTACACACTTGATAAATATCAGAGGTTTAAATTACATTTAAATACATATCAGCGGAAAAATAATACAAAGCACAACTGAAAGAAATACACGGATACAGAGCTTTCTGAGTATCGTTCCAGCTGTAAACCAGGATCCTATGAATATAAATCTGCAAAACCCAACTACTAGCTGCCCATGTCGAAAATAAGGGCACCCAGAGTTTAGGTTAAAACAATAAACTCCAGGTCAGTCATGTGACTAGTGTGAGAACTAAAACAGTTATTTAAAACTTAACTTTAAAAGAGAGTAATTTAAGGGACCACACCATATAACAAGGAACGGGTTTCCTCCCAAGAACACTAGTGCATATAACAAAACAGCGCAATGCTTTTTGAAAAAATGAAGCTATTATAAGACCCAGGTCCCATCACACAATGCAACGCAAGCCAGAGGATAAGGTTTTCCCTTATAATAGCCAAACATGCTTGGTACGTTTAAAACAAATCATTTGATACTATTATAGGTTTATAGTGTCAAAACAATTTCAATCATAAATATCAATCATAGACGGCACGGGTACCATATATCATGTCGCCATATTAGGCTCTACAAATAAAACCGAAATGTCACGTATTGGAAATTGGATTTCCGTCATGAGTCGAGGCAAGGGGCAAGCTCCTCTCCGTTCGAGACACTCTAGCAAATGTCTCAGGACCACACACAGCGATCCTTGGAATCGGTTGGGCTGGTCCTCTCTTACTTTTGAGGATTAGTTATTCCTGAACACACGTTTCCCGGTCCTATAGGACCTATATAATGGTCTGTACGTCGGCTCACATAGTGCCAGTTATCGACCATATATTCGAGGCGCCTCGCATTCCAACAACCACACAGGTAAAAAGTATATAAATGTCAGGGCTGGTAGGTCACTGACATCACCCATAGCTAGAAAGAAACATCGTGTTCTCCCAACGGTCCTCATCCCGTTTTTGACTCATACCGAGGTGTGAGGCTCACGAATTCATGCTATACACAAAGCTATGCCACACAGGTCGTGCTTTGATCATCAACCACAAGACTTTGCTTTTCAATGGAAGCCTTGATCATTTGCCACTTTGGCATGCCACATAGGCAATTCACTCCATGTGACTGATGTCCATCGATATACAACCTCTGAGCTCGTACGTCTCAGAGAAGGGCGTTAAGCAAGAGAATAAATTCTCCGCTACCAAACAGATGTATATTTAATAGAGATCAATCAACACAGAATAAAATCCAATGTCAGACACATAGTCCATTTACAAGTTCGTTCTGGGTCTGAACGAAACCGGAGGCACTTTCCTCGCATATCCATCGATCTCCAAGTACGTCTGGACGATCACCAACTGATTCCCTCCTCTTGGGTGTACAGCCCAATCAAGATCATCAATAATCATCCCAACGATGTGAAGACTTCCGGTCTTCAACCACCGTCTTCATCTTCGACTTATCGTCGAATCGGTTTTTCATAATGGGTATAAGCCCGGCCTTTCCGAATAACCCGCGTATATAATAAACAAGAGTTACATAAACACAACATCCACCTCATTCCAATTCAGGATATTCTTTTACTCAAATATTCACATTCTTAAGGAAAGGTTCCCATTAATTTTATCAAAGATAAATTCTTCTAAATTTATTCTTTAATCTTCCTTTGGATATCATTTCAAACCTTGTTAAGGTTTTCCAAACTAGTCGGGATTAGCGAACCACACCGAAGTAATTATTTATTTTATTTCCCAATCCCAACCTATTCATCCCATGGAGCAAAACTGGTAATAATCCATATCTAACACCACGGTGTTATCGGTAAATATTAATTACCATTTCACGCTCAAATCTAATTAAAGATTTAACTATCGCTTTGGAGCAAAACTGGTGATACTCCATTCTCGATCACTTTAATCTAATTAAAGATTCATTAAAACTCCACTTAGTTTTAATCTTCCCAAAAATCAATATCCTGTCTTTAACTGAGTTAAAGAACCAATGTCATCTAAAACACGGTTCACGATAAAACCAAAATCACATTCCATTGTTAATCGGGTTAAAGAACAGGTGCTATTCAAAACACCGCTCACAATAAACCCAAAAACCAATTCAAATTCAATTCCAATTAAATACCAAATTAACTGGACAATTTCACTAAATCTTAATTAAAAGATTTATTCTTTTCTAAACTGGGTTCAAGAACAGTGTTATTTAAGACACCATTCACGACGAACCCCAAAATCCCATTTGATTTTAAATACAAGGCTCTGAATAGAAAATATATCGGCTTATATTCAATATCAAATTCTGAAACCAACAAATATCGTATTGGAAATAACGATATAAATATATCTTTCAAATTTCCACAACCATATCTGTATAATCACGAAATCCAACATCGAAATATTCCGAAGATAATTTCGATTCAAATCCATTCCAATTCGTATATTGGAAATTCTGATTATTTTTTAAAACCACTTCAAATCTAGTTCAAAACTAGTTCATTTCGATAAAAATATATTTTTACCTTTACAAATGTGGAATTTTTCACCCCAATTCTTTCCAATTCATATATTATGATTTTACACAAATTATTAATATTTTTAATAATTTTATCAAGGCCCGTATAGTCAGTTTTCAATAACGGCCACCGAACTGCACTTACAGCGACCTTTTCCAAATTTGATTTGGGCATAATTCCAAATCCATCCGTTAGATTTCAAATTTCTAATATTCATTGGAAATCTATTTTCGATACGAACCCAAGGTTCCGGTTTCAGGAGAATCCGACGGTCGGATCTCCCGTAACGTCAATTCGAAGTCAATGGTCGAAATTCGCAAGTTGCCGCGGCGCGGCACGTTCTATTCAAGCCATTATATATATATATAATATATATATATATATTTTCGATTTCCTTTTAAAACGTATTTTATAAATCGCTTTAAATTCGTTTCCGAAACAATTTCAACTTCATATTCAATTTCGAATCAAAATTGAATATTCCACATCATCGATATACAAATGATAATATTTTCAAAATGTTATATTTTGAAATCACTTCCTTTTCTATAATCGTTATAAAAAAGAATATAATCGATATAAATATCGTTCGCGTCAAAATGGCGCATCTCTAATCAACACGGCTTTTTATATTTCAATAACTTCGTTATTCTATTCAACAAATGAATATTTATTCTATTCAACACATGAATCTATATTTCTTTCAACACATGAATATCCTCAACACGTGAGTATCGTCAACACATGATTATTTTTGTTATTTAATATATTTTATAAAATTATGATAAAGATGTAAATTTTATTGTTTAAAATATTTTACTCAACACATGAATATTTTCGACACATGAATATCTATTTTATTCAACACATGAACATTATTTATTCTATTCAACACATGAATATTCTTTATTCTATTCAAAACATGAATATATGTTTTATTCAACACATGAATTTATATTTTATAATATTCTTTATTTTTCCCAATTGGAATGAGGCCCAATCAATTACCATATAATGTTAATTATATGGATTCCATACAACACATTATATAATAGCAACGATAAATAATCAACCATCATCCAAAGTGCACCACACAACTGCATAAGCATTAAATATAACTAATTAATGCTCATACAATCTGTCAATCAAACGATCGACATACCACTAAACAATTGGGATCATCTTAACACCCATGTGGGGTTTCAATCCACAAACACTGAATATTATTTGTGTAGTTGGGCGATGTGTAAATTTATCGTCCCAATAAATATCCTTCAAATGGGTGTACATAAACAAATCGTTCGATTTGTAAATGAATATTTATTTTATTCACATATACGTTAAAAATTATATTTTTAACGATAAAATATTTTTATTTCAACACATGAATGTTTTATTATCCAGCTCACATCAACATCACAAACAAACTTCACAACACATCAAACAAGCATACGAGTCGTCCATGGTCTGTGGACAACGGGTGTCGGGTGCTGCTAAGCACCGTCTGCATCCTAGTATATATTTTTAACTAGAAAACAAGATTTAAAGTGAGAACTTCTCACCGACTTGCTAAACCAAACGCCACGACTCTTCTTATGTAGAAATCTTCGTCGTGCTCGCCTTTTGTCAATTTCATTGTCCGTAGCCACTACATATATAAAAATCACATTTTTATATTGTTGCTATGTATATAAAAATCACATTTTTATATTGTTGCTATGTATATAAAAATCACATTTTTATAATCATGCTATATGGATAAAAATTCTATTTTTACATCGATAAAAATGTATCTTTATTCTCGCTATTTCATGATAAAAATAAAGTTCATATTTTTATTTCTTTGTAATATAAAAATCATATTTTTATTCTTTCTATAATATAAATATCATATTTTTATTCTTTCTATAATATAAAAATCATATTTTTATTTCGCTAAAAATCACATTTTTAGACCGCTACTATAAAGATAAAAATTCTATTTTTATACCACTACTATATAGATAAAATTTATATTTTTATACCGCTACTATATAGATAAAAATTATATTTTTATACCTCTACTATATAGATAAAAATTCTATTTTTATACCGCTACTATATAGATAAAAATTCTATTTTTATACCGCTACTATATAGATAAAAATTATATTTTTATACCGCTACTATATAGATAAAAATTATATTTTTATCCTCCTTGTTTCCATATATGAAAATCTAGTCTTTGCTAAATTAGAAATCTAATCTTTATAACGCTATTTACATATACAAGATCGCATTTTTATATTTCTACAACATATGTAAAAATCAGATTTTTATTTTGATGTTTATATTTTAAAAAAATCACATCTTTATAACGTTATTTACATATACAAGATTGCATTTTTATATTTCTATAACATATGTAAAAATCAGATTTTTATTCCGATGTTTATATTTAAAAAAAAAATCACATCTTTATAACGTTATTATATATATAAAAATCAACGCTAATCCATACATAAAATCACGTTTTATCCTAATGTATTTCATACAAAAATCATGTTTTCAATTTACATAAATAAAATTAAAAATGAAAACTCACTCGTCCTAGGGCTTTAATCGAAGGAGGAGGAGGCGTTTTGTTGGGTGCGGACTCCGGTGGCGTGGCGCTGCTGTCTCCAATGATGGAGAGCGGGGCTTTGGCCGGTTTAGGGGTTTCAGCGGCTTGCACGGAGGAGTGGAAGGCTGGAGGAGGTCGGTCTGAGATCTGGGAGGCGCGGCAGGTCGAGGGGGTGCTGCTTGACAGTCGACGGTGGGCCCATGGAGGACTAGCAGGGCGGTTTCCGGAGTTCAGGGGTTCTTCAAATCGGAGAGGGAAGGAGAAGAGGTCGTCGAGGCGGGGGGGGGGGGGGGGGGGGGAAGAAGATGGTCGACGGCGGCCTCGGTGCGGCGGTGGCGCGGTGCGTTGGTGGGGGGCGCGATCGTGATGAGCGAATTTTTCTTTTCTTTTCTGGATAACGGGTTTGAACGAAGAGAGAAGGGGAGTGGGGTGTTGACTGATGATAAGGGATGGGGGAAAAGGAAGTATATTATTATTTTATTTTATTTTTCCCATTAAAAGCAACTTCTTTATTTTTACTCCAAATCGAACCCACCGCCTATCGTCCATAGCTAGTAACCCCCATTTCAAACACAATGGGATATGTTTCACAAGCCTATTCGATCGTTTCGATTAGTTTCCATCAAATTCAAAATATAAATCAATATATATTGAATTTGAACGCACATTTCAATTTACTGGGGTCACATACAGACCCTAAAAATTCCAGAAAAATTATTTGTAGCTTCGTATTGATGATACGGTCCTAACAAAACTAATTTCGTCCAATTATGAGACCGTTTGAAAAATGGCCATTTTCTGGTCGATCAAAATTGACTGAAACAGTTAAAACACGTTTAACTTCGCCACACTCACATATTGATTCGAAAAATTACGAATTTTGAAACCTAGCAATAACTTGACATCATGGATCCAACAAAAGTGGTTTCGTCGAAAACCGAGGTCGTTTACAAAATTTCCATTTTTAAGGGCCAGAATTCCATAGCGACTATTCTGAATTTTCAACTGGACGTAACTTTTGATTCTCGCTATGAAATTTCAATTTTTTGGATTTGTTGGAAAGATATTCCCAATTAGATTCTAATATTTTTGGTTTCGCTAAAATCCGGTTTATTTTGAATCCTGTACATTCATTTGAAATTTGAAATTTGAAATCGAATTTTCGAACTACCGCGCAATTTCCAATTCCTTTTATAAATAAAAATAAATAATTATATTCTAACGACGACGTATATAAATATATATGTTCTAATTCTATTCAAAATAAATTTCTCGTCGTTATTATTTAAAATAATTCATTTTTAATATTCAAAATTCATTAAAATTGCAAAAATAAAAATTTTAAATTGGCTCAGAATATCCGGGTTGTTACAGGTTTATTGTGAACTATGTTTTTAGCAACATTTGTTTTTTAATCCAATTAACAGTGAAGATATGATTTGAGATTTATAAATCTTTTTATTAAGATTTAATGGAAAGTTTCCAAAGTAAAGTTTTCTAATTTAATATAGTAAATTGGAATCGAATGGAATTTGATTTAATAATAATCGAGATGAGCATCTGTGAAAGAAGACCGTTATTATATATGGAATTTAAAAGGCTTTGCCGTAATTACATTTATATTATTAGTCTGATACGAAAATTTATATCGATTATATATTGATTTGATTTCTGTGAAAATTCCATATTTAATGGAAGATGATTTTGGGTTTATATTGAACTGTGTTTTAAATGACATTGGTTCTTTAACCCAGTCAAAGACAAGATTAATTTCTTAAAATTGAATAATCATAAAGTAATGATTTTTGATCTTAAAACCAAATTGGAGTTTTAATGAATCTTTAAAAAGAAGATTAAAGAATAAATTTAAAAGAATTTATCTTTGATAAAATTAATGGGAACATTTCCCTAATAATGTGAATATTTATTTAAAATAATATTCTGAATTGGAATGAGGCGTATGACGTTTTTTTATAGTACTTAATTATTGATTATAAAATGCGCGAGTTATTCAGAAAGACTAGGTTTAACCCATTTTGAATAATTACTACAACGATTAAAAGTCGAAGATGAAGATGGTGGTTGAAGACCGTAGATCTTCACATCGTTTGGATGATTACTAATGTCTTGATTGGGAGGCATCCCAAGACAAGGTAATAAGTGGTGATCGTCCAGACGTACATGGAGATCGACCGGATATGCGAGGACCTCTCTCCTATATTAGACATATGGGACGAGGAATGAGGTGCCTCCGATTTCGTTCAGACCCAGAACGGACTTTTAAATAGATCTATGTCAGACATTGGATTTTATTTTGTGCTGATTGATTTCTATTTAATATATATTTGTTTGGTGGTAGAGATGCTTAACACCCTTCTCTGAGACGTATGAGCTCAGAGGTTATATATTGGTAGACATCAGTCACATGGCGTGAACTGTCAGTGTAGCATGCCAAGATGCAAATGATCAAGGCTTTTTGTTGAAAAGCAGAGCCTTGTGGTTGATGATCAAAGCACAGCTTTATTTAGCATAGCTTTGTGTATAGCATTACTTCGCGAGCCTCACACCCTGGTATGAATCAGAAACGGGAGAAGGACCCCAGGGAGGACATTCGTTTCTTTTTATCTAGAAGTGGTGTCATGGTATGGAGCCCAGACATTTTTACTTATGTGGATGATGGAAAGCGAGGTACCTTGGATATTGAGTCCCTAGTGGCTTAGATTTACGCCCTATAGGGCGGGGAAACGTATTTTTCAGGCATAACCAATCCACTAAAGTATTTGTGGACCGACCCTGGCGCTCCTAAGGGCTCACTAGAGTCTAAGTCCTGAGACATGGGCTAGATTGTCTCGAATTCAGTAAGGACGATCCCTTGCCTTGGTTCATGATCGAAATCCAACTTCAAATACGACATCATGCGGTTTTGATTGTAAAACTAGTATGGAGACATAGTATATGGTAGTTATGCTGTCTACGATTGATACATTATGGTTAAAATGTTTTTGAAACATATATACACTAATAATAATATCAAAACAGTTTTATCGTAGCAAGCATTTTTGACCATTATAAGGTAAAACTCTATCCTCCGGTTTGCGTTGCATTGTGTGATGGGATTTGAGTCCTATAATGGCTTCATTTTTCTAAAAAGTATTGCGTTGTTTAAATGATTTACTTTGTTCATGCACTGACAAACCAATGGAAGTAAATTAGTTCCGCATTAGTGGCGTGGTCCTGTGATTAGCGTTATTATTAAATAGGTTAAGTAAGATTTCTCATACCAATCCCAAGACTGACTCGTAGTTTGTTTCACTTGTAAACTCGGGTGCCCTCTTTCCACACGGACAGTCGAGTGACTTGTTTTGCAGATATTTATTTATTGAGCAGGATTCTGGATCGAAGCTTAAAGCCGTGTCCAGACATTGATAGTCTTCCGCTATGTTATTTTATTTGTTTCTGCTGCATTGTATTACATTTATTGTAAATTATTTTCTATTGTATTATATTATGTACTCTGATGTAACATTATTATAATGTTTATAAAAGTCTTCTGTTATTTGTTCTGATGTGTTGTATGCACAAAGTTAGCGTATGCTGGATTTGAATGGTCTTGGTCGATTTAGTGATCGATTAGGTCCGGGCGAAATCCGTGTCGTTACAGCTGGTATCAGAGCTTGGGTTAACTCAAATCTTTGGGGTACAACTCGTTAGAACTGAACAAAAGACTCATCAAAGGTTGGATTAGAAATATCCTATAAAAGAATACTCATTAGTGATAAAATTAGTAGTATCCTAGAATGAGAAAACTCGTTACAGATGGGGTTAGAAATGCCCTAGAATGAGTTGAGAGTGTCAAGTTTATAATTAACGTATTTGTGATTATATATATAATCTGATTTTAGAAAATACGATTTTTGATTATATAAAAGTTATATATTTTTGAAAAGCTAATCAACTATTTGATTGATGATTGTGTTGTGTGATTATTAGTTCAACTAATAAAATTATTGAAACCAATAAAAGAATGAAAGTTGAGTTGGTTAATTAAACGACTTTCAGCTCCGTTCCTTTTCGAGGACGAAAAGATTTTAAGTAGGGGAGATTGTAACAACCCGAATTTTGGAACCAATTTAAAATTTTTATTTTAGAAATTTTAATGGATTTTAATATTTAAAATGATTTATTATTAATAATAACGACTAAAAATTTGTTTAAATCGAAGTTAGAACGAATTTTTTTAATTTAATTATAAAAGGAGTTAGAAATAGCGTGGTAGTTTGAAAATTTGAATTTGAACTTTGACTGAATGTACAGGATTCAAGATAGATCGGATTTTAGTAAAACCAGAAATATTTGAATCTATTTAAAAATATCTTTCAAAAGAATTTGAAAAATCCAGATTTCATAATGGTAATTGAAAGTTATGTCCAATTTAAAATTCAGAATAGTCGGTATGGAATATATATATATATATAATATTAATATAATAAATATCCATTTTGCAAACTAGCTACGTTTTCAACGAAACCACTTTTGTTGGATCCGGAATGTCAAATTATTGCTAGGTTTCAAATTTCATAATTTTTGGAATTAATATGTGATTGCAGTAAATTTAAATGTGTTTGGTAATTTAAATTTGAATTGGATCGACCAGAAAATGGCCGTTTTTCAAACGGTCTCCAAATTCGACGAAATTAATTTTGTTAGGACTGTATCGTCAAAACATAGCTATATTTATTCTTCAGGAATTTTTGGAGTCCGTATGTGACTGTAACACCCCGTAATTCTGTAACACTAAGATTCACAAATCAAGCAAGAATTAAATTTTAAAATCAAAATCAAGGGAAACGAGCTGCGCCATTGCGTTCATCTCGGAATTCTACATGGAAACGAGTCCGAGTTTGCGTAAATCAGAGTCCGTATGAGGAAGATATGGCCTCCGGAAGATTCAGCGAAGTTCAAAATTTCAAAATAGGTCAGAAAACGAGTTCAAAATTCAAAATCGGACCCAGATTGGGCTGGGCGGGAATTTTTCCGCCCAAGACCCAGGTCAACTGGGTAGTCGACCAGGGGTGCCCAGGTCGACCGGGTAGTCGACCTGGGGGTCGACCCCCCTGCTTTTTCCAGATCTACAGCCTGGTTCGTTCTTCTGTATCCGGACGCCATTCTGACCAGATTCATCCGCCTAATCCTATATAAACAGCCTTAGTCTCCTTCTCTATTCACAATTCTTTTCTATCCTTATGCTGCCTCTGAGAAAATGTATAAATAAATAAAAATAAGAAAGTAATACGAAAATCCAAGACAAGGTTATGCTGCGCAAGTTTATCAAGAAGAGATTCGAATCAAAACGAGGAAATGCTGCTCAAGACTTTCAAGAGGAGATTCAAAACAAGCTAGGATTCAAGTGAAGATTCAAACGACTTCAACAACTGTTTTTCTACGAATCTAATCTAATCTCTGTAAGTCAGTTACTTCTTAGATTTGAACGTTTCTCTATGTTCGTGACATGAAATTAAAGGAATAAAAGAATATGCCAAATCTTTCTATTCGAATCTGTGCCTATATCTTTGGACCAAATTAAGAACTGTAATGATTCGATGACCAATTAGGCCTTGCCTATGACTATGAACATTTCCTATGACTATGAACATTGCCTATGACTATGAACATTTCCTATGATTATGAACATTGCCTATGACTATGAAACTTTCCTATGACTATGAACATTGCCTATGACTATGAACATTGCCTATGACTGTGACTATGAGGATTATTTCCTTGACTGTGAACACAAGCTTATGCCGTTGATTAGGAAATATAGACTATTGCCTATGACATAACAAGGACTACTGTGATTAAACACCTATGATTCATGACTAGGAAAGTGTTGCTTAAGTTTTGAAATTGGGTCTAAACCCGATTATCTATTCTATCTATTCTTTGTTTTCTTTGGTTTTAGATCGTGGGAATTTGCCTATTAAGTTAGGTCTACCCATGCTCTTGAACCTACTTCGTTATTCAGCCCATTTTTATGTCATAAGATTTCAGACCTATAGGCCTTCGATGTTCTAGATCAATTTCAGTGTAATTCGTTAGGTCTGTAATTAGTAAATTATCATGTTATGCCAGTTATTATGTCTATCTTTTTCATAGCATCTTTGGTTCATTCCCTAATTTCTACGAATCTAGATTTATCTAAAATCTAGATTGAATCACGATTATACGAACGGTGGGAATACGATTTGGGCAAAATATGAAATTTACTAAAGACATAGTTATAAACTTGGAAATTGGCATAAATTGGGAACATGTATTATGGCATGTTCATAGAAATGCAAATTGGATAAATTTGACATGAATTATAGGATGTGTAATTTGAATCTAGTATTGACTTGTAAATCTAGCATTTACATGAATTGTGAACTAGAATAATAAGTCTAGTTTGACATGAACTGTAATTAGAATGTTAAATCAGAATTGGATTAGCTAATTTGGCATAACGAGTATATTGGCATAAATTTGAAATTGGCCATAATTGGGAGTAATTGTCAGGTTTAGCAAAATCATGGTTAGTGACACTTAATTTGGTACAGTTTACATACCAAAAAGCATAAATATGATATAGAGGGGAAAATGGGCCATAAGAATAAATGTTGACAGTTTACATTAAAAGAGTAATTAGGAAATAAGTAAATTAGGAATAATTTACTTATAGAATTTGTCCTAAATGAGAAAATGTAAATTTAGAAAAATTAAAGGTTTATTAACGACATCTCTTTTAATAATACACCAGAAAGTTCTAGGGTGACAGAGAGGATAGTGTCTAGGCTTGGGTTTGGAAAATACAAGTTTCCTGCTCTCCCTGGCTATCCCTAACTGATCCGACGGACGGGATGGTTACTTTCAAAACCTGATTTGAAAATTATTCAAACCCTTTGAACTTAGAAAACCCGAATATGCCTAACCCGAGGTTAGACTGAGTTGCGATGTAAACCTGCCCGGAACCAACCGGCACATCCAGTATTCGCAACAATATATGTCTAATGTGAGTGGTCGTGGCTTTAATTTATTTAGTTAAAGATAGAACAAGAATGGTAAGGTTAAGTTAACTAAGACACTTAACCAATTCAATATGATAACCAAACCGATGGGTGGGGTTAGGTTCATACTGACACTTAACACAGTTAAGCTAGAATGGGAGGGTTAAGTCCATAGGAACACTTAACCAACTTAACACAGTTAAGCTAGAATGGGAGGGCTAAGTCCATAGGGATACTTAACCAACTTAACATGGTAACAAGACAAGATTTGTAGGGGTTAAGTAACTAAGAAAACACTTAGCCGAATTAACATGTTAACTAGACTAGAAGGTGGGTTAAGTAAAGTTAATACACTTAGCCAAATTAACATGTTAACCAGACTAGAGGTTGGTGTTAAGTAAAATTTAAAACACTTTGCCAATTTGATATGTTAGCTGGACTAGACCGTAGGGTTAAGTAAACTTGAACACTTAACCGTCAGATTGCGATAAAGGAATAGGGTTAAGTCTAAAGCATGAAGGGATAATACTTAACCATTAATAACATGTTAGTTAAAATAGACGGGCAAGGTTAAGTTAAAAAGGAAACACTTAACCAATACAGGATGAATGGGTAGGGTTAAGTAATAAGAAATACTTAACCAATATAACTTGGTTTGTGGTAGGGTTAGGTCAACATGAATTACTGATAACACTTAACCAGTTTAACAGGATAAATGAAGAGGGTTAAGTTAGCTTGAATGGACTAATGACACTTAACCAATCCACATTGACGGGAAAGAGAACTAAGTAGTAAACCTTAGTTAAAAGGAGCTAAGTAGTAAACCTTAGTTAAGAAAACAACGATTCGGGAAACTAAGTGGTAAACCTTAGTTAGCGAAACTAAGTAGTAATTCTTAGTATGACACGGGAAGGAGCGAACGTCCGTCTGATTAAAACGAAGGCTCCAACGAATTGGGTTACGAAGCCCGAGGCTTCGAGGGGACGTGAGGGTACTCTTGGTATCCCTCTGTGAGGCTGCAGATGATCCTCCTGGGCTCACAGAGGTTAAGGTCTGCGGTAGAAGAACCAGGGGTATGCCTTGGTTGCAATATATGGCAACCTAAAGATTAGGATGGACCAGCGTGATTCAGCGAGAAAACGGTAGCCCTGTGATAGCAACTCGTCGTCTACCATCCATCTTCAGTCAATCGAGATACGTGAAGCGGAAAGGCGGAGAACTCCAAAAGACCATATACTTGCTATTTAGTTATGGTTGTGGATGGCCATAGGACAGTGGGGCATAGGGGGGCCTGCGTATAGTTCTCATTTTTCAAGGTGTGTCTTTCATTAGTTGAGGGAGGGGTCAGGTGGGACCGTAGCCACTGGAATAAAAACAGACCTTAGCATCTACATCGGCAGATATCTGAAAGCTCCCGATCGAGTTCTGTGTTTCTTGATTTGCCCTGCAATAGGACTCGGGCCGCACTTTACAGGACATGTGCATCTAGACAAGCGATAAACGATTCGCGATACATGCGTGGGGAAGTATATGAACATATACCACTCTAGGTAGTGTGTCCTAGACTTGGGGGCAACGTTCGACAGGTAGCATAATCCCTAGTTAGACTAGGTGGCATAAATCCTTAATCCGAGAAGCGTTCAACAGATAGCGTAAACTCTAGCTGAATCTAGAAAGCACTTGATAGAAAACCCTAGATTAGATCTAGGTAATAAATAATAAATGTATGCCCGAAGGCAATGGAAATACAGGGATTGGGATTACGTTATCGTTACTAGTTGGGACACTAGTTAGGTGGTGCAGAGATATAGAAACCAGTATAACGAGGAAATAGCGAAGCGGCGAAAGTATTAGAGCATATCCAGTTAATCTTATCTTAGCATATCTTGTGTTAATCTTGTCTAACCTTGCTGATCCTATCATCATGGTGTTATCTTGTATTTAGTTAATTCATGTCATTCTGTTTTTCCATGTTCACATGCTAGAAGTTACTGAACTTACTCAGGCTTTATGTCTGACTCTGTTTTTCTTTCGTCTTCTTTTCTTCCGTTCCCCCCCCCCCCCAGGTAGTAAAGGAGGGAATAGTATAGCTCAGGTTAAGTTGGATTTTCACTCTTTCCCAGCTTGAAGATTTCTCAAAGTGTTGCTTGGATTCTCTTTTCAAATGCTATGGCTGGCTCTTGCTAAAATAGGGGAATATAAATGTTGTTTTATGCTTCTTTATTTTGTAAGACAGATGATACTCTGATATTGTAAAGAAATCATTGTACAAATTATTTTATCAATAAAGTAAAGTTTTACTTTCCGCTGTTTAATTTTTATCTGTCTTGTAATTTATCTGCATCTTTTACCCTAAATGCTCCACAGAACGTAGTGCATTCCCTTTGTGAGTGACACTAACGGATGTGGGGTGTTACACGTGGTATCAGAGCTGAAGGTTACCAGATCAGATAAAGGATTTGAAAAATTATTTTCAAAACAGTTTTAAAAGAAGCATTTTCAAAAGAAAAGATTTGTTTTAAAGGCATATTCCCCAAAGCCATAAGCATTATCTTCTCTTCCTCTGTTTGAATTCTTGTCTCCTTCTTTCTTGAGTCTCTGGGGCTCCTGGCTTTCTGGGAGGTAACCTCGTTGATGGGCGAAGTCGTGCCTGGCTTCCATCCATAGCCATAGTTGTTTCACCTACGACCAGTTTTCTTTCAAGCTTAGTAGGGTTTTCTGTACGATGGAGGCAGCTTTCGAGAGATTTGTCAACATGACTACACACGGAAGAGGATGAGGAATTCATGGATGTAGATTTAGCTCACGAAGGAAGAAGGAATTATAAAACCTAAGACAAGAGGAAGTATCTTTACTAGGGTATGATAGGGCATATGATTAAGGACAAGGGCAAGACCGAGGAACAAGATTTTCGGAAAGGCAAGTACCTACTTTCGCCACCAAGCATACCTAGGAGAGAGGTAGTAAAGTCCTGTTGGAAGAGTCTAGTTTTGCTGTTCGTACTCTTTCCTTTGGTTTTAGCGCTTTGCATTTGTTCATATCCACTTCCATAGTTGAAACTCTGCACCATAGTACTTGTATAGTAGGAAGATCCCACTAAAGTCTCAAATCCAATTGGTGGTCCAACCAGTTTATTTTTGGTTAGTAGGGATTTGAGAATAGCTATCGAGTTTGCTTATATCATCTCACGTAGATTGTCTAAATTCGGAGGAGATACCCCTTGGGTGCTTGTCTGATATTGGTTTAGGCCTTTGGGACTTGTACTTGAGGAATGTCGAGTTCGACTAGGATGGTTCGCGTGAGAGATGAATAGTTGTGGCAGACACTCCAAAAAGCACGTAGTGACCTTTCGACCCTTATAGTTATGGCATGGTGGATAAGAGAGAGACCTCAAACCATCTTAGTACATATACTTGGTACCGTGATTGACATCTGATTACTTTGGAAATGGAGGTCAGAAACTTCACAATCGTGAAGTTAAATTAGTTAAGATACAGTGGAGTAAAGCTCAAGAAGGCTAGATACTAGCATCATACCCTTTTCCTTAAGGGTGCATCCTTGATTTTTGTAGGAGCTTTACGCGTAATTGTTTCTCTCTTTCCAAAGTATATCCTCTAGGTCGTATGTTCGATCCTTAGGTAGAAGCCAATGGATGTAAACATGTATTTGAAACATGTTATGGTTGATGGTTGCAACTAGTTGCTAATGGTTGCTCGTGAATGCATATGCATACGTATTAGGCACTAGATCAGTTAGGACGCTTTCATATTGCATTTACAGATATGTATTTGTTTGTAAGTTGAAATTGATATGTTATCATATGGATGTTGCATATGGATAAATGGTTGTGTACGCACGTAGTATTTACATAACTAGGGATGCTTGCATACATGATTGGACGCATGGCACTGACATGATTCGCATTAAGGAGGTCAACAGAATCAGTAGACCGCCTGATTTTGCACTAGAGGAGGACATATACACACACTATGCATATAAACATGAAAGCATTAGAAATCTTTTAAGGACAATGAATGCCTGTGATTGAATGGTTGAGTAGATGGGTGATTGGATGGTAGGACACATTCTTCCTAACTTGAAGATTTCGGGGACGAAATCCTTTTAAGTGGGGGGAGAATGTAACACCCCGTAATTCTGTAACACTAAGATTCACAAATCAAGGCATAATTAAATTTTAAAATCAAAATCAAGGGAAACGAGCTGCGCCATTGTGTTCGTCTCGGAATTCCGCATGGTAATGAGTCCGAGTTTGCGTAAATCGGAGTCCGTATGAGGAAGATATGGCCTCCGGAAGATTCAGCGAAGTTCAAAATTTCAAAACAGGTCAGAAAACGAGTTCAAAATTCAAAATCGGACCCAGATTGGGCTGGGTGGAAATTTTCCCGCCCAAGACCCAGGTCGACTGGGTTGTCGACCTGGGGTGCCCAGGTCGACTGGGTAGTCGACCTGGGGGTCGACCCCCCCTCCCCCCCCCCGCTTTTTCCAGATCTGCAGTCTGGTTCGTTCTTCTGTATCCGGATGCCATTCTGACCAGATTCGTCCGCCTAATCCTATATAAACAGCCTTAGTCTCCTTCTCTATTCACAATTCTTTTTTATCCTTATGCTGCCTCTGAGAAAATGTATAAATAAATAAAAATAAGAAAATAATACGAAAATCCAAGACAAGGTTATGCTGCGCAAGTTTGTCAAGAAGAGATTCGAATCAAAACGAGGAAATGCTGCTCAAGACTTTCAAGAGGAGATTCAAAACAAGCTGGGATTCAAGTGAAGATTCAAATGACTTCAACGACTGTTTTTCTACGAATCTAATCTAATCTCTGTAAATCAGTTACTTCTTAGATTTGAACGTTTCTCTCTGTTCATGACATGAAATTAAAGGAATAAAAGAATATGTCAAATCTTTCTATTCGAATCTGTGCCTATATCTTTGGACCAAATTAAGAACTGTTATGATTCGATGACCAATTAGGCCTTGCCTATGATTATGAACATTTCCTATGACTATGAACATTGCCTATGACTATGAACATTGCCTATGACTATGAACATTGCCTATGACTGTGACTGTGACTATGAGGATTATTTCCTTGACTGTGAACACAAGCTTATGCCTTTGATTAGGAAACATAGACTATTGCCTATGACATAACAAGGACTACTGTGATTAAACACATATGATTCATGACTAGGAAAGTGTTGCTTAAGTTTTGAAATTGGGTCTAAACCCGATTATCTATTCTGTCTATTCTTGGTTTACTTTGGTTTTAAATCGTGGGAATTTACCTATTAAGTTAGGTCTACCCATGCTCTTGAACCTACTTCGTTATTCAGCCCATTTTTATGTCATAAGATTTCAGACCTATAGGCCTTCGATGTTCTAGATCAATTTCAGTGTAATTCGTTAGGTCTGTAATTAGTAAATTATCATGTTATGCCAGTTATTATATCTATCTTTTTCATAGCATCTTTGGTTCATTCCCTATTTTCTACGAATCTAGATTTATCTAAAATCTAGATTGTATCACGATTATACGAACGGTGGGAATACGATTTGGGCAAAATATGAAATTCACTAAAGACATAGTTATAAACTTGGAAATTGGCATAAATTGGGAACATGTATTATGGCATGTTCATAGAAATGCAAATTGGATAAATTTGACATGAATTATAGGATGTGTAATTTGAATCTAGTATTGACTTGTAAATCTAGCATTTACATGAATTGTGAACTAGAATAATAAGTCTAGTTTGACATGAACTGTAATTAGAATGTTAAATCAGAATTGGATTAGCTAATTTGGCATAACGAGTATATTGGCATAAATTTGAAATTGGCCATAATTGGGAGTAATTGTCAGGTTTAGCAAAATCATGGTTAGTGACACTTAATTTGGTACAGTTTACATACCAAAAAGCATAAATATGATATAGAGGGGGAAATGGGCCATAAGAATAAATGTTGACAGTTTACATTAAAAGAGTAATTAGGAAATAAGTAAATTAGAAATAATTTACTTATAGAATTTGTCCTAAATGAGAAATGTAAATTTAGAAAAATTAAAGGTTTATTAACGACATCTCTTTTAATAATACACCAGAAAGTTCTATGGTGACAGAGAGGATAGTGTCTAGGCTTGGGTTTGGAAAATACAAGTTTCCTGCTCTCCCTGGCTATCCCTAACTGATCCGACGGACGGGATGGTTACTTTCAAAACCTGATTTGAAAATTAATTAAACCCTTTGAACTTAGAAAACCCGAATATGCCTAACCCGAGGTTAGACTGAGTTGCGATGTAAACCTGCCCGAAACCAACCGGCACATCCAGTATTCGCAACAATATATGTCTAATGTGAGTGGTCGCGGCTTTAATTTATTTAGTTAAAGCTAGAACAAGAATAGTAGGGTTAAGTTAACTAAGACACTTAACCAATTCAATATGATAACCAAACCGATGGGTGGGGTTAGGTTCATACTGACACTTAACACAGTTAAGCTAGAATGGGAGGGTTAAGTCCATAGGAACACTTAACCAACTTAACACAGTTAAGCTAGAATGGGAGGGCTAAGTCCATAGGGACACTGAACCAACTTAACATGGTAACAAGACAAGATTTGTAGGGGTTAAGTAACTAAGAAAACACTTAGCCGAATTAACATGTTAACTAGACTAGAAGGCGGGGTTAAGTAAAGTTAATACACTTAGCCAAATTAACATGTTAACCAGACTAGAGGTTGGGGTTAAGTAAAATTTAACACACTTAGCCAATTTGATATGTTAGCTGGACTAGACCGTAGGGTTAAGTAAACTTGAACACTTAACCATCAGATTGTGATAAAGGAATAGGGTTAAGTCTAAAGCATGAAGGGATAATACTTAACCATTAATAACATATTAGTTAAAACAGACGGGCAAGGTTAAGTTAAAAAGGAAACACTTAACCAATACAGGATGAATGGGTAGGGTTAAGTAATAAGAAATACTTAACCAATATAACTTGGTTTGTGGTAGGGTTAAGTCAACATGAATTACTGATAACACTTAACCAGTTTAACAGGAAAAATGAAGAGGGTTAAGTTAGCTTGAATGGACTAATGACACTTAACCAATCCACATTGACGGGAAAGAGAACTAAGTAGTAAACCTTAGTTAAAAGGAGCTAAGTAGTAAACCTTAGTTAAGAAAACAACGATTCGGGAAACTAAGTAGTAAACCTTAGTTAGCAAAACTAAGTAGTAATTCTTAGTATGACACGGGAAGGAGTGAACGTCCGTCTGATTAAAACGAAGGCTCCAACGAATTGGGTTACGAAGCCCGAGGCTTTGAGGGGACGTGAGGGTACTCTTGGTATCCCTCTGTGAGGTTGCAGATGATCCTCCTGGGCTCACAGAGGTTAAGGTCTGCGGTAGAAGAACCAGAGGTATGCCTTGGTTGCAATATATGGCAACCTAAAGACTAGGATGGACCAGCGTGATTCGGTGAGAAAACGGTAGCCCTATGATAGCAACTTGTCGTCTACCATCCATCTTCAGTCAATCGATATACGTGAAGCGGAAAGGCGGAGAACTCCAAAAGACCATATACTTGCTATCTAGTTATGGTTGTGGATGGCCATAGGACAGTGGGGCATAGGGGGGCCTGCGTATAGTTCTCATTTTTCAAGGTGTGCCTTTCATTAGTTGAGGGAGGGGTTAGGTGGGACCATAGCCACTAGAATAAAAACAGACCTTAGCATCTACATCGGCAGATATCTGAAAGCTCCCAATCGAGTTCTGTGTTTCTTAATTTGCCCTGCAACAGGACTCGGGCCGCACATTACAGGACATGTGCATCTAGACAAGCGATAAACGATTCGCGATACATGCGTGGGGAAGTATAGGAACATATACCACTCTAGGTAGTGTGTGCTAGACTTGGGGGCATCGTTCGACAGGTGGCATAATCCCTAGTTGGACTAGGTGGCATAAATCCTGAATCCGAGAAGCGTTCAGCAGATAGCGTAAACTCTAGCTGAATCTAGAAAGCACTTGATAGAAAACCCTAGATTAGATCTAGGTAATAAATAATAAATGTATGCCCGAAGGCAATGGAAATACAGGGATTGGGATCACGTTATCGTTACTAGTTAGGACACTAGTTAGGTGGTGCAGAGATATAGAAACCAGTATAACGAGGAAATAGCGAAGCGGCGAAAGTATTAGAGCATATCCAGTTAATCTTATCTTAGCATATCTTGTGTTAATCTTGTCTAACCTTGCTGATCATATCATCATGGTGTTATCTTGTATTCAGTTAATTCATGTCGTTCTATTTTTCCATTTTCACATGCTAGAAGTTACTGAACTTACTCAGGCTTTATGTCTGACTCTGTTTTTCTTTCGTCTTTTTTTCTTCCGTCCCCCCCCCCAGGTAGTAAAGGAGGGAATAGTATAGCTCAGGTTAAGTTGGATTGTCACTCTTTCCCAGCTTGAAGTTTTCTCAAAGTTTTGCTTGGATTCTCTTTTCAGATGCTATGGCTGGCTCTTGCTAAAATTGGGGAATATAAATGTTGTTTTATGCATCTTTATTTTGTAAGACAGATGATACTTTGATATTGTAAAGAAATCATTGTACAAACTATTTTATCAATAAAGTAAAGTTTTACTTTCCGCTGTTTAATTTTTGTCTGTCTTGTAATTTATCTGCATCTTTTACCCTAAATGCTCCACAGAACTTAGTGCATTCCCTTTGTGAGTGACACTAACGGATGTGGGGTGTTATAGTGACCCCGGTAAATTTAAATGTACGATCAAATTAAATAATTAAATGATTTATATTTTAATTTTAAAAAAGTGGGTTGAGACGATCAAATGGGCTGACGGGACCTAGCCCATTGTGTCCGGAATAGGGGTATTTGGCTAGGGGCAACTTAGTTGGGCTTAATTAGGAGTTAGTAGGAATTAACGGGCCTTATCGGAATTAAGAGAATTAAATAACTAAATATTATAAATACACTAAAAAAATAATCAAACCTTAATCCCTAATCAAACAAACAGCCGCCGTTATTTGAAATCAATAGCCACCCTCTTCAGAAATTCACCCCTCAAGATCTTCAAATCCGATCAATGGATTTTGAAACTTCAAAAGGGAAATTGAAGAGCTCTTCAAGCTCAACAAATCCAACGGTTATGATGTGTTTTTGAGAAGCGTGGAGGTCGGAATTGGTGCTGGAACTGTCGTCGTTCATTGGCGTTTCTAGGGGAGGAGATGGGTTCGAGTTCACTGGAACTCTGGCGGATGGAAGTGCGGGTGGAGACCTTCGAGGCAGCGCGACGGATCTTGGTCTGGTCAAGGGTAGCATAGACGATCGCGTGCCCTAGAAGTGACGTTGGTTTTGAAATCGCCTAGAGTAGACAACCGTGAAGAGGAAGGGTTGAAATCCCTTAACAATGTGATTAAAAATATTAGTTAATCTTGATTAGTTAATTAATTTTGTACTTAAGGTTTAATAATTCATAGCTTGTCCAAACGAAATCAGAATTTGGAAAGGTTGGAACCGTTGGACCCGTAAAATTGAGATCTACAACACAGAACTGACTAGAAAGGAAGTGGCACTTAAAAATTTCAAGCAAATTTGAACGCGATCAGAATTAAAACCGAAATTCAGAAATAAAACTGACAGAGTGGAGATAGATCAAGGTGAGAACTCTCTCACTAAATTCTCTTGTACAATTATTTATTTTATATAAACTGCCATGATTTTTATCAGTGTTTAACCATCACAAATATTTGTTCTAAAAATATTATTTTTAGCTTACATGTGAGAATTCTTTTTTTTATAATTAAAATTAATTAATTATGATCGTGTTAGAAATTTCTACCAAAATGTTAATTTCAGTTTATTGTTATACGTGATTTGATTTGGGTTGATTGATGCTGATATGTTGATCTGTTGATTTGGTGGATTATTGTATTGAAATAAAATTGTAAAGACAAAAACAACATTTTTGTTGAAATAAAAATTGTCAAAACAAAAATAACATTTTTGTTGAAACAAAATAGTCAAAACAAAAATAACATTTTTTGTTGAAATAAAATAGTTAAAACAAAAATATCATTTTTGTTGGAATAGATTTGTATGAAAACAAAAGTATCATTTTTGTTGAAATAGATTTGTATGTAAACAAAAACATCATTTTGTTGAAATAGATTTGTAAAAATAAAATTATCATTTTTGATTGTTTTTTTGAAATAGAATTTTCAATAAAATAAAATTATTATTTTTAATAGTTTTGTTGAAATAGAATTTTCAACAAAATAAAAATATCATTTTTGTTTGTTTTGTTGAAATAGAATTGTCAACAAAATAGAATTGTCATTTTTATTTGTTATGTTACAAATAGATTTGTAAACAAATAAAAATATCATTTTTATTTGCCATGTTTAAAATAGAATTGTATGCAAATAAAAATATTCATTTTTATTTGCCATGTTAAATATTGAAATTGTATACAAATAATTTTTTTTATTTGTCATAAGCAACATAGAAAATGTTATGACAATAAATTCTTCTTTTTATTTGTCATAAGCAACATAGAACATGTCATGAAAATAAAAATCTTCTTTTTATTTGTCATTAGCAACATAGAAAATGTCATGTTAGAATAAATATGTCATTTTGTTAGAAAATGTTATGTTAAAATAAATATGTCATTCTGTTAGAAAATGATATGTTAAAATAAATATGTCATTTTGGTTAGAAAATGTTAAGTTAAAATAAATAGGTCATTTTGGTTAGAAAATGTTAAAATGAATATGTCATTTTGTTAGAAAATGTTATGTTAAAATAAATATGTCATTTTTTTTGAAACTGTTATGTTTAAATGAATATGCCATTTTGTTAGAAAATTTTATGTTAAAATAAATATGTCATTTTGTTAGAATAATGTTTCGATTAATAAAAATGTCATGTATTTAGAATAATGTTTTGTGGAATAAAAATGTCACTTTTATCATGTTAGACAAGAATAAAATGATTACATGTTAAAATGTATGTTTCGTTAGACAAAATGTTACCTTTATCATGTTAGACAAGAATAAAAATAATTACTTTTTAAAATATATGTTTTGTTGAAATTAAATTATAAATAGTTATTTATAATTTAAACAGTGAAAATTTGTTAAATAGAAAAAAAATCCAAATTGAATTAGAATCAGTTAAATTTATTAACTTTATTTATGTAGACTTTTGTTGTTTGAAAACCCTACATGGGTATTGGGATGATATTTGACATACACTTATCCCAATATTTAGTTGTATGTCAATCGATAGATTGACAGTCTGTGATGAGCGTTATTTATTTATTTTAATGCCCACATAGTTGTAAATTTCACTCTATATGTAAATGAATTGTCTAATGATCATTTATCATTATTGTTATATACATGCGATGTATGAAATCCATAAAACTAGAATTATATGGTAATTGATTGAGTCGCATTCCGATTCAGAAATAAAGGATATTTTTAAATAAAGAATATTTTTAAATAAAGAAGCTTTTGAAATAAAGAATATTTTTAAATAACGAATATTTTAAAATAATATTCTATGAAGAATGAAATTATGATTTTTATGTCCAATTTTGAACGGACACAAAAATATAAAAATATGAAGTCGGGTTAAGTATAGAAACGCCATTTTTAACCCGAATGGGTTTATCGATCGATTTTATTCATTTTATAATGAATATTAAAAAGAAATGATTTCAAAACCTAATATTTTGAAAATATTAATATTTTAATATGATAAAGATATAAAATACTCAATTTTGATTTAAAATTGAAAATGAAGTTGGAATCGTTTTAAAATAAATATATAAACGATTTATAAAATACGATTTAAATGGAAATCAACGATATATATATATATATAATATAAATATTTTTAATGGCCTGAAAAGAACGCACCGCTCAACGAACGTTCGCGAATTTCGACCATTAACTTCAAATTGATGTAACGGGAGATCCGACCGTCGGATTCTCCTAAATCCAGAACCTTGGGTTCATATCAAAAAGAGCTTTCCAATGAATATAAGAGTTTTGAAATCTAACGGTTGGATTTAGAATTATGTCCAAATCAAATTTGAAAAAGGTCGTTATGGATGCAGTTTGGTGGCCGTTATTGGAAACCGACTGTACAGGCCTTCATAAAATTATTAAAAATATGGGAAAACTATGTAAAATCATTAATAATAATGTGGGATGATTTTAGATGAAAAATTCCAAATTTGAAAAGATAAAAATATATTTTTATCGACATGAACTAGTTATTAACTAGAATAAATCTTTAAATTAAGATTTAATGAAGCTTTCCAATTACTTAATATTAAATTGGAATTAAATAAAATAAATTGGATCTTGGGTTATTGTGAACGGTGTCTTCAGTAACACTGTTCTTAAACCTAGTTGAAAAGAGAATAAATCTTTTAATTAAGATTATTAGAGTTTCCAATTATATTTAGTAATTGGAATAAAATGAAATGTGAATTGGGTTTATTGTGAACTGTGTTTTTAATGACATTCGTTCTTTAATCCAATTAACAGTGAAGATATAATTTAAAATTTATAAATCTTTTTATTAAGATTTAATGGAAATTTTCTAAAGTAAAGTTTTCCAATTTAATATATTAAACTGGAAGTGAATGGAATTCGATTTAATAATAATCGAGATGAGCTTCTGTGAAAGAAGACCGTTATTATATATGGAATTTAAAAGGCTTTGCCGTTATTCCATTTATATTATTAATCTGATATGGAAATTTATATCGATTATATATTGGTTTGATTTCTGTGAAAATTCCATATTTAATGGAAGATGATTTTGGGTTTATAGTGAACTGTGTTTTAAATGACATTGGTTCTTTAACCCAGTTAAAGACAAGATTAATTTCTTAAAGTTGAATAATCATAAAGTAATGATTTTTGATATTAAAACCAAATTATAGTTTTAATGAATCTTTAAAAAGAAGATTAAAGAATAAATTTAAAAAAATTATCTTTTATAAAATTAATGGGAACATTTCCCTAATAACGTGAATATTTATTTAAAAGAATATTCTGAATTGGAATGAGGCTTATGATGTGTTTCTATAGTACATAATTATTGATTATAAAATACGCGAGTTATTCTGAAAGACCGGGTTTAACCCATTCTGAATAATTACTACGATGACTAAAAGTTGAAGATGAAGATAGTGGTTGAAGACCGGAGATCTTCAAATCGTTTGGATGAATACTGATATCTTGATTGGGAGGCATCCCAAGATAAGGTAATAAGTGGTGATCGTCCAGACGTACTTGGAGATCGACCGGATATGCGAGGACCTCTCTCCTATATTGGACATATAGGACGAGGAATAAGGCGCCTTCGGTTTCATTTATACCCACAATAGACTTGTAAATGGATGTATGTCTGACATTGGATTTTATTCTATGCTGATTGATTTCTATTTAATATATATCTGTTTGGTGGTGGAGAATTTATTCTCTTGCTTAACACCCTTCTCTGAGACGTACGAGCTCAGAGGTTAGATATTGGTAGACATCAGTCGCATGGCGTGAATTATCAGTGTGGCATTCCAAGATGCAAATGATCAAGGCTTTTTGTTGAAAAGCAGAGCCTTGTGTTTGATGATCAAAACACAGCTTTATTTAGCATAGCTTTGTGTATAGCGTTACTTCGTGAGCCTCACACCCCGGTATGAACCAAAAACGGGAGAAGGACCTCAGGGAGGACATGCGTTTCTTTCTAGCTAGAAGTGGTATCATGGTATGGAGCCCAGGCATTTTTACTTATGTGGATGATGGAAAGGGAGGTACCTCAGATATTGAGTCCTTAGTGGCTCAGATTTACGCCCCATAGGGCGGGAAAACATATTGTTCAGGCATAACCAATCCACTAAAGTATTTGTGGACCGGCCCTGGCGCTCCTAAGGGCTCACTAAGTCTGAGTCCTGAGACATGAGCTAGATTGTCTCGAATTCGGTAAGGACGATCCCTTGCCTTGGTTCATGATGGAAATCCAACTTCCAATACGACATCATGCGGTTTTTATTGTAAAACTAGTATGGCGACATAGTATATGGTAGCTATGCCATCTATGATTGATACATTACGATCGAAATGTTTTTGAAACATATATACACTTATAATAATATCAAATCCATTTTATCGTATCACACATTTTTTGCCATTATAAGGTAAAACTTTATCCTACGGTTTGCGTTGCATTGTGTGATGGGACTCGAGTCTTATAATGGCTTCATTTTTCCAAAAAGTATTGCGATGTTTAAATGATTTACTTTGTTCATGCACTGGCAATCCAACGGAGTAAACCCGTTCTGCGTTAGCGGCATGGTCTTACGATTAGCCTTATTATTAAATAGGTTAAGTAGGATTTCTCATACTAGTCCCCTGACTGACTTGTAGTTTGTTTCACTTGCATACTTGGGTGCCCTCTTTCCATATGGGCGTTCGAGTGGCTTGCTTTGCAGATATTTATTTATTGAGCAGGATTTTGGATCGAAGCTTAAAGCTATGTCCAGAGCATTGATAGTCTTCCGCTGTGTTATTTTATTTGTTTCCGCTGCATTGTATTACATTTATTGTAAATTACCTTCTGCTGTATTATATTATGTACTCTGGTTAAACATTATTATAATGTTTATAAAAGTCTTCTATTATTTGTTCTGATGTGTTGTATGCCCAAAGTTAGTGTATGCGGGATTTGAACGGTCTTGGTCGATTTAGCGATCGATTAGATCCGGGCCAAATCCGTGTCATTACATATACTTAAATCACTAAATATTCGATAGGCCAATTTTAACGTTAGGTAAGTACTCAAACATCTTTCTATATATATTTAAACAGTATATATACCCATTTCCAAATCATATATTAGAAATATATTTCAAATCATTAAAAAAATAAGTAGGGAAAATTTTATATCTCTCCTCACTCATTTATTTATTAAAAATTTCAACCTCAATCCTAAATAAGTTTGCAACAATATTACTATCAAATCAAATATGTAACACCCCACGTCCATTAATGTCACTCAAAAAGGGAATGCATTAACTTTCATGGAGCATTATAAGTGTATAGAACAGAATATTGCAAGATAAATATATAAAATGGTACTTTAAATTTCAAAATAACTTCATTGCAGCGAAAACTGAGTATAGTTTGGTTACAACATCAAAACCAAATAATAAAGCCAAGTACACGAATATCCATCTTGGACAATTTATTTTCAAAGTACATAAAAAAAGGCATAATCCCACTCCAACTAGCCATAGTGAAAAGAGATAAAGCTGAACATTACTTCAACGCTTCCAATCCCTTCAAGAAGAAAGAAAGCTGAGTCAAGCTCCACTAATCCCACCCTGAGCACCTAGGGGGGGAAAGAAAAGAAAAGAGGCGAAATAAAACGGGTCAGACATAAAGTCTGGCGAGTCCAGTGACTTTAACATATAATCAGTAAAGTAACAGGATAAGAACATAAACTGGATATAAGAAATGACTGTAACATGAATAGATATGACAAGGTAACAAAATGGACAAGATAAGCAAGATATAACGTTGATTGCGCTTCTAATCAGTATAAGATAATTCCTACACCGCACCAATACTAGTTATACAGAAAGTTGATCCCTCTTACTAATCATAATGATAATGATAATGGTAGTTTCGTGTACTCCTGCTGCTGTCGTAGGTGCCACCTGCTCCTATCTCCACTAGTTGTACCCACTACCCTCCCCATTTGATCGGCTCCCTAACTCGTAGATACTCATGCCAGTCCCACAGTAGGGTGTATCACTCCCTAAAATGGCAACCCGATACTACTAAATGCACGACTTATATCTACACAATGCAACAACGTCTTACCTACCAGCCCGGACCCATGCACGCACGTGACTCCATTGGACTTGCGTTGCCACCGCTACCTCGTTTGACCTCTTACAATCAATCCCAGTAAGTGTGTCCCATCCTCGACCTAGTTCGAGCTCACATAGATACAGAATGGGTTACTGGTTGAAAAGGGTCCACACACTTGACACAAGCTTCCCTCCTAAGCTTGGTCCCCACTAGGAATTCCCACTTAACCCCTTCTTATTCCCATGTCTTCTTACATGTTTTACCTTGGTTAAAAGCCTCTAGTTATATTTCACATGTCACCCATGTCACCCACTTAACCCCCATGTCTTACTACATGTCTTATCTTGGTTAAGTGTTCATTAATTCATTAAAACCGTAATCTTGCAAGATCTCCCACATTAGATTACCGTTTTGCGATTGCTGGATTTGCCGGGCGGGTCCGGGCAGGCTTATACCGCAATCCGAATCTAACCTCGTGTCTTTGCATTATTACGCATCTAGTTTCTGCCTTCGACCTCTCACATTAGACTACGGTTTGCAGTGGCTGGATATGCCTGGCGGTTCCAGGTAGTCTTATACCACAATCCGAGTCTAATCTCGTGTCTTAAGCATTCATTATTACTCTCTTAATTTATGTCCCCAATTTCAAATCTTGGATTAAAATATATTAATTACCCATAATTTTCAATCTAAGTTATGTTCATCATTTTAATCCAAATCTATGTCCATAGTTCCATGCATATAAATTATGCCAAATTTATGCCCCAACTCAACTACATGATTACAAATCAATTTATGCCCAATTGCATATAATTCAATGTTTTCCCAAACTTTCCCATAATGTTCCCACGTCATTCGTACATATAATAATATGTTACGCTCGCAATTAGCCTATTCTCATTAAAAAAAAGAGAAGAAGAGAAATAAAGCACCAAAATTGGCATAAACACAATAGAATAGATCTAATAAGCATATGAACTGGCATAGATCTTATAAGCATATGAACTGTCATAATAAAATAGATATAATAAGCATATGAACTGGCATAGATCTAATAAGCATATGGACTAACATAATAAAATAGATCTTAATAAAATAGATCTAATAAGCATATGATCTTGGCATAATAAAATAGATCTAATTAAGCACATGAACTAGCATCATAAAATACATCTAATCTAATACTTATAATGGAAAGCAAAAACCAAACATTTGTCTGCTTGACACGTGTTAACTTTTTTGACGGAAGAAAGAGACGCCATCCACTTCTGCTCTTTTTCACGTTTTCAATTCCTTAACCGCTTTTCCAGTTCCCAAATCACATCCATTTCCTTTCATTCTTACTAAAAAATCGATCTGCTTCAAATTCATTTTTCGACTGAACTTCCACAATCTGTAACGAACTCCTTCTATCCTAAGTTTACAGCAGTGGTGCACAACTTCAACCCTAAATTTACTACAGTGGTGCACAACTTCTACCCTAAATTTACTGCAGTGGTGCACAAGTTTGGGGATACGCTTTTGTGGTGATTGCAGCAAGGACTCTAAAACTATATGTCGTAAGGGGTTGGATTACTGGCGGAGAAACCAAAATGCCTATAATGGTATGACTATTTTATCTTCATCCGCTCATTAGGCTGATTATTTACAGTTTTATCACATATTTTTCACGAGCTTCTATATGATTTCTTTATGAATTTTCGAATCCAATGCTCAAAATTAGATCTTGGTTTAGTTTTTTTTCAAAGTAATCATAAATTGGATCTTGGTTTTCGTTTCATTAAAAAATGATTCTTTTATGGATTAGATTTATGCAAATTAGCCGTTGTTGTTATGTTCAATAATTGATTCTTAAAAATTGTTAATCATAAATTGGTATTTTTGGCTAATTTAAATTTTTGAATACATGATTCATTTCTGTCTACATTGGTTTCATCTACGCACGTAATCGCACTATCATGATGAAACCTTAAAACAATTGCTGGATTGAACTTTTGCTATAAATTTGGACATGGAGAAGAAACAATTTCGAAGTAGTAAAAGAGAATGGTATGTTTATAATTTACCGTACAGTTTATCCTAATTCTAAACTTTTAAAAAAGAAATTAAGTTTTCCGGAAAGTTTGTTTCTTCTTGACAAGTAAATGATTTTTTTTTGATGATTTTATAGGTGTTAATGAAAAAAAATGTATTTCACATTATAAATCCTTTCTTCACATTTGTTGACTAAATACTTCAAAAAAAATGTGCTCTTAAACGAATGAAACTGCATCATCTTTTTCAAACAACACTAGAAATTTAAGAAATTAATATAGCGCTATACCACTTTTCGTGATGACAGCTAATTTTGAAAATGTCACAACTCGAAGTCTCGAAGGGAAAGTTGAGATGGGAAACTAATCACATAATGATTTTTAAAATGGTTACTATATATGTTTTATATTTGAACTTACATACATTTCTTAGGATTTTTGTAAAACATCAAATTGTTGCTACATATTACCAGAAGAATGATTTTGCTGTGTATATTTTGAGCAATGAAGTTTAGAGATGGGAATTCTGATTTTTGTTGAAACTGCACAGGCACATGAAAATCAAAAGTTTAATAACACTGTTAGTTTTGTTAAGTCTGATGGAAATACTTCTTGAAATTGCGAGTGCTGGTGCTGCGGAGAAGGAGGGGATTAAGATGAAACAGATTGTTAGATTGGAGCGATCCATTAACATCTTGGTTGGTTTTATATATTAAGTTTCTATCTTATGATACGATTTTTTTATTGAATTAAATCTGAATTTAACTAATGTTTTCTAAAATAAAGGTGTGCTAAATAAGGAAGCGAAGGATATTATTGTAGCTGCAGCTTTAGTTGGGTATTGCAATATCTGATTTCCCTAACAACTAAATATGCTTAAAATATTTAGTAATTTTTGTGCTTTTGTGACTGACTTGGATCATGTGCATTTACAGTGAGCTTTGTATCAACCATCACTATGTTTTATCTTTGCTAATGTTGAGTAATTGGCCAATTATGAAAATATATAACATTATAAATTAACTATCAAGTTTCATAGTTTTATTTTTTTATTATCTATCTACAATCTACTACTTTTCCTTCTTAGATCGTTGCATACTCCCTCAAATTTTCATTACCGTTACCCAAGTATTTTCCTCAATCAAAGTTCCATCAGTTGGTTATGTATTTTCAAGTTTATGAACAAAATTTTCATACCTAGGATATTGAAATGCGTCTGGCTAGCGTACTTTACGAAATAATGATGGAATAGTTTGATTTGTAATGGGAATAAGTACATAAGTCTCATATCACAAAATAAATTTATTATTTTTGTATGTTGGTACAGTTTGTCTATTAGGTAACTATTTGTTCTCATCCTGTTATGTTTGTGGATTTCAACTTTAGTGTCTGGTTGGTTGTTTGTTATCCACGTGCTTTCCATTATCTGTAGGATTTTCGATTTCACCTCTTTCTGCTTCATTTTGTGATTTCAGTTTTGTCTCCTTACATCATCGATTTTTCCTGCTTTATTTCAATTCTTTCTCCTTACACTGACTTTTGATCGCTTTGATAAAGGGAATTTTTTTTCGGCATCTCGCTACTGTCCTGCTGATAGATTTATTTCCAGGTTTATGGTATCGATAGGTTTTAAATTATAAATAGGGAATTTTCACACTTAAAGAGCTTGGTTCTGGAGCTTATTTTTGTATTTACCTTTTATTTTCTTTCAGTACATCGATGATGGTCTTATGTTTTTTAATCAAAATTTAAAGTACTAATATATTGTTGGGATCCCTCCTTAATTGGAGAGTTTCTAGAAAATTCTAGACGTTTCTAGAGAAATCTAGAATTTTCTGGAGAACTCTAGAGAAGTGTAGAACCCTCTAGAAGCTTGTGGAAGAGTGTAGAACCCTCTAGAAGCTTGTAGAAGAGTGTGGAACCCTCTGGAATATTCATGAGACGTGTGGAACCTTCTGGAACCTTACGGAAGAGTATGGAAGAATAAAGAAGGGAATGGAAGAGTGTAGAGATTCCTAGAGAGTGTGGAGCATTCTAGAGAATCAAACTCTACCGTCGGATGCAAGTAATCTGCACCATTCATTATGGAGGTTGAGTAGTATAAATAGGAGAAGGAGCCCTATTACTAGCCATCCAAGAATTCAAGGAAGAAAGCCACTTCTTAGAGTGAGAAACATACTTGAGAGTTAGGAAGCGTCTTTGAGATAAAAGAGAGATAGCTTGAGAAGTATATATCCTTAAGCTTGAGTTGAGTGTGAGTTACTTTTGTAATCATATTCTTGTAATCCTACTATTATTTTGTATAGTGGAAGAATCTCCATATTGGAGAATTATAAACTCCTGTGCTGTAGTTGCTACTTTTAATCTTAATTGCCTATCTTAACTTTCACGAAGCGGGAAAGACCGAGATTTCCCCAACAGTGGTATCAGAGCCAGGTTCGTCTGTATCCGTAATCAAGCTCGTGTAAGTTCAAGATGGAGGATAATGTCGCTCATGATGGAGACATGTTCAAGCTCACAGCCAACAGCTACTCCTATTGGAAGCCAATGATGGAGGACCACTTGTATTGTAAGGATTTGCATGAGCCCATCATCTACAAAGATAAGGTGGCAGGGAAGAGTGATGCTCAATGGGAACTGTCGAACCGGAAGGCTATTGCTATGATCCGTAAGTACATTGACAAAACACTCTTCGAGCATGTTTCTACTTATACAAACACCTATGAATTATGGACAAAGCTTGAGTCCATGATTCAGAAGAAAACGACTCGTAATAAGGCCAATTTAGTTCGACGGTTGGTGAAATTGGAGTATAAGGATGGTCATAGTATGATTGAGCACTTGAATAACTTCAAGGGGCTTGTAAATCAACTAACAAAAATTGATATGAAGATTGATGATGAGTTACAAGCTCTTCTACTCCTCAGTTCCTTACCAGAAAGTTGGGACACACTTGTTGTTACACTTAGTAACTCAACTCCAGAAGGAAAGTTAACTATGGATGCCGTTAGTGACAGCCTTCTTGGTGAAGAAGCAAGGAGAATGGAACGAGATGAGTCTATTCATCCCGAAGCTAATGTTGTTGAGAATCAGGGTAGGAATGAAACTCGTGGATGTAATAAGAGCCGAAATCCACATCAATCTCGAGGAAGATCCAAGTCATGCTCGAAGATTACATGCTATTACTGTGGAAAGATAGGTCACAAGAAAATGGAATGTCGAAGCTTCAAAAGAGACCAAAAGGCTGGTAATGTTAAGCCTGACCAAATAAGCCTAACGAAGAAGCAAGAAGAAAAGAGTACCACTACCATATTATTGACGGAAGATCTGTTATATCTCGTTGGTGAAAGTAACATTCTAAACATTGCTTGTGATGAGAGTTCTTGGATTATTGATTCTGGTGCTTCCTTCCATGTTACTCCACATGAAAACTTCTTCTCATCCTACCAAAGAGGTGACTTTGGCACGGTGCAAATGGGAAATCAAGATAGAAGCAAGATTTTTGGAATAGGAGACATCACTCTGATCACAAGCACCGGGTGCAAGCTTGTTTTGAAAGATGTGAGGCATGTTCTGACCATGCGCCTCAGTCTTATCTCCGCTGGAAAGCTAGATGATGATGGTCTGATGAATTACTTTGGTGAAGGAATGTGGAAGCTCACCAAAGGAAGTTTGACAATGGCTCGAGGAAAGAAGGTAGGATCATTGTATGTAATGCAAGCTAAGCTATGCAAAGGTGAAGTAAACGTATCTACTGATGATATGGACATATGGCATCAACGACTTGGGCACATTAGTGAGAAAGGTCTTCACATACTCATTCAGAAACAACTCCTCCCTAACGTGAAAGGTAAATCACTTCATCCTTGTGCTCATTGTTTAGCTGGAAAACAACACAGGGTTGCTTTCCAAAGATCTTCTCCGCCCACAAGGAGAAAGAACATTCTAAACCTCGTGCACATTGACGTATGCTCAATGACTGAGAGATCCATTGGTGGTGCTCTACATTTTTTCACCTTCATTGATGATCATTCAAGAAAAGTATGGTTGTACCTGTTAAAATCAAAGGATCAAGTGCTTGATGCCTTCAAAGAATTTCATGCTCTAGTGGAGCGTGAGACTGGACGAAAGATCAAGTGTGTACGATCAGATAACGGAGGTGAGTATAGAGGCCCTTTTGAAGTCTATTGCAAGAAATATGGCATTAGGCTAGAGAAGACTCCACCCAAGACACCACAATTTAATGGGCTAGCTGAGAGAATGAACCGAACCATTGAAGAAAGAGTTCGTTGTGTCCTCTCTCGCGCTAGTTACCCAAATCATTTTGGGGAGAAGCTATAATGACTGTGATCGACATTGTCAACCTCACACCATCAGTTCCTTTGGATGGGGCCATTCCTGAGGAAGTTTGGACGGGCAAGAGGACTTCATATAATCATCTCAAGGTGTTCGGGTGCAGGGCATTTGTTCACATCTCAAAAGATGAGAGAGCTAAGTTTGATGCAAAGACAAAGGAGTGTATCTATCTTCGTTCACCTAAGGATGAATTTGGGTACCGGTTGTGGGATCCAATTAACAAGAAGGTTATTCGCAGTAGAGATGTTGTATTCTTCGAAGACCAAACAATTGAAGATATCAAGAATTCAGAGAGGCCAAGATTGAGAAGCTATAAGAATACTGAACCTACTCTGGTTCGACATGAAGATAATAACACCCAAGAAACTAGTGATGCTGAAGATCATGAAACTCATGATGAACCGGTCCAGGAAGAACCTCAATCTAGCACTCCAATCGCACCGGAGCCAAGACGATCCTCAAGGGACAGAAGACCATATAGCCGATACAAAACAAAGGAGTACGTTACGCTCACTGATGAGGGGGAGCCTCAAAGCTATAAAGAAGCAATGAGTGATTGTCATAAAGAAGAGTGGAGAATAGCCATGCAAGAAGAAATTCAATCCTTGCATGAGAATAATACATATGAACTAGTGGAGCTACCAAAAGGGAGAAGAGCTTTGAAGAATAAGTGGGTGTATAGAATCAAGACCGAAGAGAACTGTTCAAAGCCTCGCTACAAAGATCAGTTAGTTGTCAAAGGATTTGGACAAGAAAAAGGTACTGACTTTGAAGAGATATTCTCTCCCGTGGTAAAGATGTCATCAATCCGAGTTGTCCTTGGCCAAGCAGCCGTGCAAGATTTGGAGATTGAACAACTCGATGTCAAGACGACATTTCTACATGGTGACCTAGAGTAAGAGATCTACATGGAACAGCCTGAGGGATTCAAAGTTCCAAGCAAAGAAGATCTAGTGTGCCACCTCACAAAGAGTCTATATGGACTTAAGCAAGCACTAAGGCAATGGTACAAGAAGTTCGACGCATTCATGGCAGAACATGACTTCAAAAAGACGAAAAGCGATCATTGTTTCTTCATAAAGAGGTATGTAAGTGGTGAGTTTCTCATACTTCTGCTCTATGTTGATGATATGCTAATCATTGGACAAGATCGCATAAAGATAGCTGCTTTAAAGAAAGATCTAAGCAAGAGCTTTGCCATGAAAGATTTGGGACTGGCTAAACAAATCCTTGGGATGAGAATAACTCGTGATAGATCAGAAAGACTGTTGTGGCTATCCTAAGAGAGATATATCGAGAAAGTGTTGGAAAGGTTCAACATGCACAAATCAAAGCCGGTTAACACTCCACTAGCTGGGCACTTCAAGCTAAGTTCGAAGCAGAGTCCGACAAGTGAAAAAGACAAGGAGGAGATGAAGAAGAAACCATACTCATCTGTAGTAGGCAGTCTCATGTACGCAATGATATGCACAAGACAAAATATCGCTTATGCAGTTGGTGTTGTCAGTCGCTTCTTGGCTAACCCAGGGAATGAGCATTGGGTTGCAGTCAAATGGATCCTTCGATATCTACGTCGAACTTCCAAAAGATGTTTATGCTTTGGAAAAGGAAAACCTGTGTTGGAAGGATATACAAACGCAGACTTGGCTGGTGACATTGATTCAAGGAAATCAACATTGGGATACTTAACCACTTTTGCAGGGGGAGCTATTTCATGGCAATCAAAACTGCAAAAGCGTATTGCATTATCCACTACAGAGGAAGAGTATATCACAGCTACTGAAGCTTGCAAGGAGATGTTATGGGTGAAGAACTCGTTGCATGAATTGGGAGTGGATCAAGAAAAGTATGTCTTGAAGTGTGACAATCAAAGTGCAATTTACTTGGCAAAGAATTCAACATTTCATTCCCGCACAAAGCACATTGATACAAGATATCACTGGATCCGAGCAGTTCTCAAGGAAAAGAAAATACACCTTGACAAGGTTCACACGGATGAGAACTAGTCTGATATAATGACCATGGTAGTACCAACAAAGAAGTTCGAAGATTGCGGTCAAGGTGCTGGCGTACTACTACCCCCCAATTAAGTCGGGAGGGGGAGATTTGTTGGGATCCCTCCTTAATTGGAGAATTTCCAGAAAATTCTAGACGTTTCTAGAGAAATCTAGAATTTTCTAGAATGTTCCGGAGAACTCTAGAGAAGTGTAGAACCCTCCAGAAGCTTATGGAAGAGTGTAGAACCCTCTAGAAGCTTGTGGAAGAGTGTGGAACCCTCTAGAATATTCTGGAGACGTGTGGAACCTTCCGGAACCTCACAGAAGAGTATGGAAGAATAAAGAAGGGAATGGAAGAGTGTAGAGGTTCCTAGAGAGTGTGGAGCATTCTAGAGAATCAAACTCTATCGTCGAATGCAAGTAATCTCCACCATTCATTATGGAGGTTGAGTAGTATAAATAGGAGAAGGAGCCCTATTACTAGCCATCCAAGAATTCAAGGAAGAAAGCCACTTCTTAGAGTGAGAAAAATACTTGAGAGTTAGGAAGCCTTTTTGAGATAAAATAGAGGTAGCTTGAGAAGTATATATCCTTAAGTTTGAGTTGAGTGTGAGTTACTTTTGTAATCATTTTCTTGTAATCCTACTATTCTTTTGTATAGTGGAAGAATCTCCATATTGGAGAATTATAAACTCTTGTGCTGTCGTTGCTACTTTTAATCTTAATTGCCTATCTTAACTTTCACGAAGCGGGAAAGACCGAGATTTCCCCAACATATATGTCATATTTGTATGATTTTTAGGCTTTCAATGCGTACGAAGTTGCATTTCTTTTACCATTTCTGCTCTTGATTTGTTTCCTTCTATTTTGAACATTACCTCATAATTTCTTATTTTAGTATTACAAATTGTAATTGGTTGAAAAATGATTATTCTCAATTCATGTTGGTACTGATATGCTGCCAATATTGAAAATTTTATTACTCAGTATAAACAATATTTCTCTTACGCAAAGGACGACATATAACTGCTGTTTGTTTTTGTTTTGACCAACCACGACAAATGATTTAAATTGATAAATGGCATGATAAAACTAAATCAATAGGAAACTATAGTGCATTGCACCATGACCAACGATGGTGTATATTGTCAAATTAATATAAGTTGCATATGAGCATCTAATGATAATTCGATCAAACGTTGTTTGTTCTAAATGTCAATATGGGTACATGTTCTCATACCTACTACTTTATCATCTAGATGGCTACGAGCCTTATGACACAATTGTTTAGTGTTAAAGAAATCAATCAAATGGATCAAATTGTAAATTTTGATATGAAACTACAAAAGAAAGTTTTTGCACAATATGTTTTTCTCTTAACATAGTAAAATGCTTCTAATCTAGACGTGTATCATTACTATTGCAAGAATTCTACTACTTATCGATATAGCTTGCTTTTCGTCCTATCAAGGTTATCAAAATTCATCCTTTTAGGTGAAATGATTTTTTGTTTTGTATTGGAGCAATACTTTTAAAAGATACCCAATGAAGGTTGTATCACTTTATTTATTTATCTGTTATTATTATTCAATTATAATGTGCAATTGAAGCTGCTTTAATGGATACATGGAGCTGTACTTTTTAGCACAAACGAGAAAATTGAATGATACGGTATTTTATCATCCCTTCCATAAGTGGAAAAGTACGACTCTTTTCTAGAGGTTATAACTATGCGATGAAGTGAAGCCATTTAATTTCTTTATTTGGATCAGCTTCTGATTTTTTCCAAATAAATACAGTTGACACTTTTTTGAGTTTTCACCCATACATATTTCTATATACTTACCCAGAGAGATATTATAACTTTTTCGTTGCATTAACTGATTGCTTTCGACATGTATAGATCTGTAGATATAGAATATGACTTATTATACATGGGCAATTTTTAACCTTAATATACCACACAAGAAACATAAACTAAATGGATGACACTGTTACCCAATTAGTTTATGCACTTATAGTCAAAACTTTTCAATAAATCATGCATATCACTAACTTTTCACACTTAGTATATCAGCCTCAATTTTTGGGTAATAAATAAAAGGTTGCTTTTAAGTAGATGGTGCTTCTTTCTTTCGTGTTTTAGTTTAATAGTTAATAGTCTTATGGACATTCAACTTGGGTTCTATTACACTTTATTACCCTGACAAATCTATAGGCATTTTCAGGGCAACCGAAACTGCAAAACAGATGGTTACTGCTAATAATAAATCATTCATGTAATTTATACTACATATGATGAACATATTATTTTTAAGTTATCAGTTCTACATGAAGTGTCATCAATACTCATTTTTCATATTAATTAGTCTTGGACTTTTTTTTTTGCAATTGAAGGACAACAAAAACTCTAATTTGGAAGAGACTAACTACTCATTTTGTTTTATAGTACTTAATTTAATGCCAAAGAATATTCTTAGCTAAAAGATCATCGTGACGATGATGGTTTTGATGCTGCTACTTCAAACGAATCCTATGCTACTATAATGTAGCATTTTCCCCAAATGTATGTTATATAAAATATATGAGTTTTGTGTTGATTTGTCAACACTTGTGTGTTTTTTTCAAGCTACTTGCAAGATCCACTTGCATAGTTGTCAGAATTTAGAAGTTAGAAATTAATAAGAAGTAAACGTAATTTGCATGAAATTACAACATTTTTCATTACACCATTGATTTTTGTAAGAAACTAAAAGGCCTATGTCAGTTTTTCCAAACATATAATTTTAAAGCGTTAGAATTTGTACCTAGAAATGAGGAATAAACACATGGTTTTGGTTGTCTCTCATGAAAAAGAAGCTTCTCCTATACTGATTCAACAATCAATTCAAGAATGCTCCATTATTACAATGATATTTTTTTATATATGTAAGTCTGTTATTTTCTTTTACTTTCCGAAGAATTTATGGCTGAGTTTGAATTTGTATTCCTAGAAAAGAAGTTTGGCATTTGATATATACAACTTGCTAAAACTTTCGCATAAGTATTCTTAAATGATTCTATGTTGGCTGAAATTGGGAGTTCTACAAAAAGATGATTGCTCACCTTGGACTTCTATTCATGTGAACATGTATAGTTCATTTCATGACCATGTAAATTATATATAATAGTCCTTAAGCTACACCACCTTTTATAGAGAAGTAAACATTATGATCGTGAAATAATGAGAAACATGTTAAAATTGTACCTTCGAACCATTTGTAAATGTTTAAAATGGTAAATACGAAATGAATAGATCTATGTTAGCCTATCATAAATGCTCTTGATTTTGTTTAGGTCCGCAGTTGAAAATTTTCTTTTATTTGTTGTTTTTTGAAATTATAATTGATACATATAGCATTTAAAATCCATGCATGCATCCTTACATGTTTAGGAATGCGTAATTTGCTACTTTTATTACTGCACTTAAGGACTTATGGGATGTATTTGGGTTATAAAGAATGTACATGGCATTCCTCATGAGATTAGTTTCTTTATTAGTTGTCATTTGTGGACGTATCCATTTTGCTGTTTTGTAGCTTTGCTATTATTATTTGATCTCTTAGTCAATTCTATTTTAGACCTTAAGCGAAGATAGAAGCTTTGGTATTCACACACAATATAATGTGAACCTTCTTTATGATTTTAGAGTGTTATGTATTATATTAAGAATGCGGGCTATTGTACTAAAATATAGATATCATCTTCGTGCTTACCTCAGATTCGTTGTGTCAAGTGTGTATTTGATGACTTTGCCCATTGTTTACTTGAATCTGTTTATTGAAAAGTGCTGAAATTAAGTTGTAGTAATAATAGGAATGCATATAGAATCCAACCAATTGAAAAGTTGGAATCACATTGGGTCAAATATCTATGTATTTGCCCCATAAGTTGAGCTATTGGAATTGACCTATTGGTGTTCCACACGTCCAACAAGCAATAACTAATGACAACTAACATTTTATTTTGGTATTTATAATTCATTTCAAAATTTATAAACAGATGATATTATCCAAATTTTAATTCAACTAGAAACGAGACATATCATTTTATGGATGGGGCATTGGCCCCACACGTAGTCAAAGGATGTTGTACGTTGGACCATTGTGATTTGATCGATCAGATCGACCACCTACCTGGGGCGTTATCCTCTTTCCTTGAATAAAGTGGTTCACTCCTTTAGACCCAGCATAGTTTTAAACTATAAAACTATTAAATAGAAGCCTACAAACTAAAGCGGGTAATATAGAAAATTTCAAGTTCAGTCTACGATTCAATCTATAAAACTATGCTTATTGATACGTTGTCTACTTTTTAACACAAATAGTGAACACCCTCAACAAAAATAACAAAATGATTGTTGCACTTTCAAATACCTTTTTATATTCATTTTTGGCGACACAAGAGAGCATTCATCTTTTGTGAATGATTTTCTTTCATACCTTTTTTGGTGTTGCTTTCATGTGTCGAAAAAACATTTATGTGCTAAAGTTTATTAATTATGCCATAATGCGGATTGTTATGAAAAACACTTTCTACGTATGTGTCACCTCTGTAGTTTAGCAAAATCACCTATTTAAGTGGTGCGACTATATACGAAGCATGCATAAGCTGTACATAATTAACTTAACACAAAGTAGGTCCTTCATTTTACAACATGTTATTTGATCTTTAAGTTAAATTGAGTAGGGAACATTTAGTTCAAGTTGCCACACTATTATCATTAAACATGTATGCGTACATGAATAAAGTAAAGCATTGATTGTATGAATAACAACCTACTAGAATTATTTTTCCAATGATATAATTTTTTATGTTACATTGTTGCCTTCAAAAATATCAGTTAGGTTTTGTGTGAGTTAAGATTATTGGATCATATCATTTAAAGTTTATTAGTTGTGTAAGAGGAAAAACTAATCAAAAAACTTACAATTCAAAAGCATATAGTCAACCTTTTATGATAAAAAACACTATAAAAATGTTCCGTTAAAACAATCATGTTTCAAATTTCCCGTTGTTTTGTTAGAAAATATTGTATGAAATTGTTTTGAAATCTTCGGTTAATGTTCCTTAAAATAAGCATAAAACATGTATTTTGTAGGTTAAATCATAAGAGTTTTTTTTTCCTTTTTTTTCAAATTACCATACCAACTTCACTATGAGATGACAATATCAATATTCTTGCTTGATATCTGATGTCTACCCTCTTCCATGTATGATTCAGAAATGAGAGGAGACATGTATTTTAAGAAAGACGAGGCAGTTGTTTTAATATTTAAGTTCAGATCATTTATTTGAGAATATGATATTCATATGATAGGTGTAGAGTAATGGAAATTATGTGATGCATTTTCAGGGTTGACTCAAATGGAGTTTAGGTAAAAATACTATGTTAAAGAATGACGTATACAAATATTGTGTATCGTTCCTCAAAATTATTCATTTTAGTAATGGATAGAAAAGGAGGGAAATGACTTCTCAGTTCTCATTTCCAAAATAACTGCAGCCGAAACATACAACAAACATCCAACCTTTTAGTGCTCTTAAGCGTTTAATCAATGTTGTGGTCGTGCCTAATTTTGGAAGTGTCTAAGCTTGCAAGAATTACAAGTTAAGGATCTGAAGGTGGAGAAAATGTCTCAAGGTCATTTGTAGCCTGCGATTCATGGACACAAAGAGCTCAGTACTCCGATTGAATGAATCATTGCTAGGGGCAGACTGCAGAGTTATGATGATGTCCATAAATATCATTAATCGTCTACTGTAACATATATTGGTTCCAATTTTCATAGTTTTTGTTTGTTTATATTTACTGTGAACTTTCTTAGTTTGACTAATTTTTTTAATGGATGGCTACTAAGATGTTTAGTATTTGTGTTCTAAAAAAATGGATAGGTTAGATTAATGCATTTTGATGTTTACCTATGTTCTGTAGTAGTTTTCTTAGCTGCTGTTGTAATATGGGAAAAAAAAGAGATAAAAGGGTGATGCTTATCTCATAAGAAGAGAGCACTCATAATTTTATAATAACATGTGATCACTCCCACAGTCCTTACTGTTCCTTAAAACTGGACAGGCTTCAACAAAAATATGCACGAACCATGGAAAGGTACAGGCATCGCAGCTGAAGTACTAAAATCACGTGCTCTACCTATTAAAACTATATTAAAACACATGTAGGAAGGAGTCACGCACGCTTAGAATGAAGGTAGGCAGTGTGTCAAAGATGTGCAAATGTGAACATTCTCATCAATGCACTGCAAACTGATAAGATTGAACAACCAATGTGAATTAACAGGGAGATGAAGTGTTACGCGAAATCAGCGTACCTTTACTGTTGTCGTGGGCTCAAAAATGTAGAGAGATGTAATGACTCTTGATTGCAATGAAAGCAGCTAAAGTGAGCTATTAATCGATGCCCTCTCAAAAAAAAGGGGGGGCGCTACCCCATTTCAAATCATTCTCCGCGCTCTAATTGTCTCTGCTCAAGCGTGAAAACACAATTCAAAATAGGGAAACACCTAATTTACACATCTCTATCCATTGCTAAAGATGCTGTAAGCGTTGAGGAATCTCACAGGCTATGGGTTCATAACACTACTCGTTCTTAGACTAAGCAATCTTATCATGTCCACATGATAAATAAGAAGAAAAAAACATATTCGTTCTCTTAGGAAAAAAAGAGTCATTGGTAAGAAGTATTTTTAAGCAATAGTAGTTAATGTGTATTATACAAATAAAAATAAGCATATAATTTTTTTGTCTCATTAACTTCTAATTATTATCTCATATTCCAATAATTTTTTTGTAAAAAAAGACTACTATAGATTGGTATTGATAGTCCATTTTACATATTTACAAGTACTTATCAAGATTGTGAATCGTTGTAAAGTTTTTGGTTAAGAAAGAGGATGTACTTATTTTGAAAAATATATATAATTATTGAATTCTAATTAAATTAGTTTTTAAATATGGATATTTCTTTTACTATTGTTACGTTTATAATTTAATAAATATTTATTACCCAAAGAGGAAAATAAAGACATTTAAATGCATATGTGTAAAATTAAAACCGTACATTTTTTGCATGAATTGATTAATGATGTTAATCGTTAATAGTGGAAAAAATGAAGTTTTTTTTTATTTTTCATTATGAAATATGTTGCTTAAGATATTCTGACTAATTGTAGACTTTAATTGCATGACAGTGAAAATGTTAAGACATATCTAATGCATGTGAAATAATTTCTTCATTTTTTTGCATCTAAGTTTCAGATGGATTTAATATTACATTTTAGTTTTGAGTTTGTGTTCTCAGCATGTATGTGAAAAGTGTGAGAGATACAGAGTAGGTGGAAACATCCTTGGTACTACAGACAGGGTTTCAAATACTTAATGTCCACTACATATTGGAAACTAAATGATGCGGGTTGATTAAACTAATTAACCAATTGCATTATGCTCAAACATCTAATTATAACCATTATGCGTAGTGGAAATTCAACTATCAAATATACGTTGTACATGTTGGAAATAAAAACTATCTAATGACAACTACACATACCGAAACATAATATGCTATGATTACTGCATACATTGAAGACTCCATGTTAGATATGGATCAAACCATTTGGTCAGGCCAATGCAAGAAATTAGTAACAAACCTATATAACACATTTCCATGTGCACACCATTATAAGTTTCAACCAAACTTTTGCTTACCATAATAAATATGTTTTTAAAATTTACGATTCATAAGAATGTTGTTTTTTCATAAAAATATCGACACTGCCCGTAGCACGGGTCACACACTAGTTAAACATATGAACTTGCATCATAAATAGATCTAATTAAACATATGAACTGGAATCATAAAATAGATCTAATTAAACATAAGATTCATCTCACGGTCATGTTCATAAAATCCAATCCACAAACTTATCACAATTACTTTTAATTAATTATTTGTGAAAGCAACGTGGACTCACAGTGGAAGAAGAGAAAGTAGATCTGAATTCTGTATTCTGAATTTGATTAGCTAAACCGTTGTTGTAGAATTCTATTCTTATCTTCATATATGAATTACTCCTATTTAGATTTGCTTTAGTGTAGAAGAAAGATTAGCTTAGGTTGCGGCAGCATGGAGGCGCCATGAATTAGTAGAATGAAATTAGGTTTAGGTCTAGTTGTGTTCATATAGATGTAGTGAGTGAATTAGGGCCTTTAAATCTGACTAGGATTCATCTAAACCATTCAGATTAAAAAGACACATCACTCAGCCAACCAGAAGAGGCCACGTCAGCCCTAAAACTCAAAAATCATCATTAACCAATAAAAATGTGGCATGTGTGCAACATGATGCGCAGCAGCAGGGGTGTTGACACCCACATGTCATATATATTTATTTTTCTTTTTCACTATCTTTCCAATTAACCCTTTTCACACTAAACTGCTTTTTTTTTTAGTTGAACTGCGTTCACACTAAGCCACTTTTTAACCATTCCCCTAAAACAAAAATATGGCACTAACGGGGATTGAACTCATAACCTCTTGTATACAAGTCACGTGTTCTAACCAAATGAGCCACTAAGTCTTTTGTTTATAAACCTTAGAACAATGCTAAACACTATTCTTTTCTCATTCCTCTTTTTCATGTTTTGTTGCAATATTTAATTTAAAGATATCTTTTTCGTCCTAAATCGGTTTTCCACAAACCATAAGTCTAAATTGACTAGAAAATCGCCATGAACGCAATGACGCTGATTTCGTGACCAAATTCCTGAAGCTTCTCAAATTTCCCTTTTTCCTATTTAATTGTTCGCATGCATTTCTTCGCATTTCATGTATTGCATTTTATTTCTTTTATTAATCTTTTTCCTTCATTCCACTACATGAAATTATTACATGCAATTTTACTGTCATTATTTAATTTTTCTCTTAAATATATTTATGTATATAATATATATACATATTTCCATATTTTCAATTTCATTAAAAATGCGGGGTGTTACAATCTCCCCTACTCAAAGGATTTCGTCCCCGAAATCTTCAAGTTAAGAAGAATATATCCTACCATCCATCATCCATCTACTCATCCATCATCCACAAGCATCTATTGTCCTTAAAAGATTTCTAATGCTATATGAACATATGCAAAAGTGTGTGTATATGTTCCTTATCTAATGCAAAGATCAGCCGGTCTACTGATTCAGTTGATCTCCTCAATGCAAATTATGTCAATGCCATGAATCCAACATGCATGCAAAGGAATCCTAATGATACATATCATTTCTATATGAGTGTACAACTATTCATTAAAATGCAACATCCATATGATAATGCATTCAATATACATCCATTAATTTAAATATGCACACTCATTCATATGCAATATGAAAGTGATTGAGCCGATCTATTGCCTAATGTGTGTGTAAATGCATCCACGAGCAACCATTAGCAAACACTTGCATCCACTTGCATCTACCAAACATAACATGTCTCAAACGCATGTTTACAACCATAGGATTTTCCTACCTAAAGATCGAAGATACAATCGAGAGGATATACTAAACGATAGAACAAGTATAAACAAAGCGGTAGAAAAAGGAGAAGTTAAGAACATACCCTCAAAAAGGAAAGGGTACGATGCACATATCTTGTCTTCCGTTTCCCAAGTCGTGTTCCCTTGATCATCTCCCTATTGGACTTTAACCAACTTGACCTCTCGGTTGCGTAATTTCTTGATCTCCGATCCAAGGATGCATGTAGGAGCTCGTCTAGTCGTGGCATCTTGCTCTACTTCCACCGCTCTAAGCATGCTCGGCTCTACTACCTCCGCGGTATCATGTAAACATTTCTGCAAATGTGACACATGAAATATGTCATGAAAACCAATAAGCTTCTCAGGCAACTTCACTCTGTAGGCCATCTGTCCAATTCTTTCTGTAATGGGGAATGGTCCTACGAACCTTGGTTCCAACTTCCCTACGGACACAAAGCTAACTACGTTCCTCAACGGTGATACTTTAATAAAGACCATGTCTTTAACATTGAACTCAAGATTGGTCCTTCTCTTGTCAGCATAAGACTTTTGCCGGTCATGTGCAATCTTCATACGTCTCCGAATCAAGTCTATGTTCTCCGAAGTTTCTCTTACCATATTGGGCCCAAGTAAAATCTTATTCGTAGATTCTCACCAACAAGTCGGTGATCAGCAAGGTCGTCCATATAGAGCTTCAAAAGGTGCCATGCCAATGCTAGTCTGATAGTTGTTGTTGTAGGCGAACTCTACTAATGGAAGATGTTCCTCCCACGTCCCTCCAAAGTCCAAGATGCATAATCTCAAAAGATCTTCTAGAATCTGATTTACTATTCCTGTTTGGTCGTCCGTCTGTGGGTGATAAGCGGTGCTCAAACACAATTGGGTTCCTACCGCCTCTTGCAAGCTCTTCCAAAACTCACTAGTAAAATGGGATCTCGATCGCTCACGATACTAGAAGGTATGCCGTGCAGACGAACTATCTCTTGAAGATAAACAGATGCTGACCATGCCGTTGTTCTTTTACTCTTGACGGGAATGAAATGGGCGCTCTTGGTAAGCCTATCTACTGCTACCCAAATTCCCGTATTACCCTTCCTTGATCTCGGCAACCCACCGACAAAATTCATTGAAATGCTTTCCCATTTCCACTGTGGAACCTCTAATGGGTGAAGCAAACCACCAGGCTTCTTTTTCTCTTCCTTGACTTGCTAGAACACCAAGCATCTAGAAACGAACTCAACCACGTCCTTCTTCATTCCGGCCCAAACGAAAACTCGCTTCATGTCCCTATACATCTTGTCACCACCGGGATGTATGATCATCTTAGAATGATGTGCTTCTTCAAGAATCGTCTTTCTCAAGCTTTCGTTTCGAGGTACACAAAGTCTCCCATCCCTACGCAACCAACCATTGTCATCTATAGTATACCTACTAAGATGGCTCGAAGACTCCCCTCTTATAAGCTTGTCTACTATTTCAACCAACTGTGGGTCATCTCGTTGTGCCTCTCCAACTCGTCTTAAAAGCGTAGGTCGCACCTCCAGTGATGCCAACAAACCGAGTACATAATCGATAGAGGGTCTAAAGTCAAAGGTAGATATGTACTCCAAACTCTGCCGCTTTACGAACAAAGGACTCAAAGCCAACCTCTTTCTACTTAAGGCGTCAGCTACAACGTTACCCTTGCCAGGGGTATACACAATCTCAAAATCGTAGGATGCTAAAAATTCCATCCACCTCTGTTGCCTTAAGTTTAGATCTTTTTGAGAGAACAAGTACTTTAGAGACTTATGGTCTGTATACAACTCAAACTTCTCGCCAATGAGATAATGGCACCAAGACTTAAGCGCAAAAACTATTGCGCTAACTCTAAGTTGTGGGTAGGGTAATTCTTCTCATGGACCTTCAGCTGCCTTCCACCATAACATATCACCCTTCCCTCTTGCATCAAAACTGCGCCAAGCCCTGTCCCGCAAGCATTGATATAAACTGTGAATGGCTTACACCCATCCAGTAAAACTAAAACTGGAGCTGTCGTCAAAGCCCTCTTCAGATGTTGGAAAACATCGTCACAGTCAACATCCCAAGAAAAAGTCAATTTCTTCTTCGTCAACCATGTAAGTGGGGCTGATATCTTCGCGAAGTCCTTAATGAACTTCCTATAGTAGCACGCCAACCCAAGAAAACTTCTTACTTTCGTTGCATTTCTAGGAATCTTCCAATCTTGGATTGCAACCACCTTCACGGGATCCACTGCTATCCCTTCTTTAGAGACTATATGCCCTAAGAATCTCACTTCCTTCCTCCAAAAATGGCATTTGGAGAACTTATCTTTGAGTTGATGTGCTCGAAGTGTCTCTAAGACTTCCCTAAGATGTAGGGCATGCTCTTCCTCGCTTCTAGAGAAAATCAAAATATCATCAACAAAGACTACCACGAACTTGTTTAGAAACTCCCTAAACACCCTACTCATCAAGTCTACAAAATATGCGGGTGCATTATCAAACCAAAAGGCATAACGAGCCCTTCGAAGAAACCGTCGGGAGTCCTAAATGCAGTCTTATCTATGCTGTCCTCAGCCACCCTTAGCTGATGAAACCTTGTAGCTAAATCCATCTGCGAGAAAACCGAAGCGATAACCAACTAATCGAACAAGTCATCTATCCTCGACAATGAATGTCTGTTCTTCTTCGTGAGCTTATTCAGCTCCCTATAGTCCACGCACAATCTGAGCGAACCATCTTCCTTCGTAGCAAAAACAACTGGAGCACCCCACTCCGAGATACGTCTTCTTGTGAACCCTTTCTCAAGCAACTCTTTCACTTGTTTACTAAGCTCCCTCCTTTCTTTTAGAGCCATGTGGCGCATTGGTAATGCAACTGGCTTTGCATTATCTACTAAGTATATACGGAAGTCTATCTCGCGTCTCGGGGGTAAACCCCGAACCTCATCAAAGACGTCACCATACTCACGGACTATACGAACAGATTGCAAATCATCAATAGATGTGTCAAGAGATTCTAGGTAGCTAAGCATAACAGAACCCATAGGGTCGCATGAGATATCAAGAGCATTACCCAAACTAGTCAACAGTCTAACTACCCTCTTTTCACAGTCAAGAATGGCACCATACCTGGTTAGCCAATCCATTCCTAGAATCAACCCATAGCCCGTGAAGCCAAGCACATAAGTGTTGCAGTCGAACACAACGCCATACACAAATATTCTCAAATCCCAACATAACATAGAAAGATGAGCCGTACCCCCAATAGGATTTGAAACTACTACGGGATCCATAATTAAACTAGTATTTAGGTGTAGTGTTTCAACTAACGAAGCAGATATGAACGAATGTGAAGTGCCAGAGTCAAACAAAGTTCGAACACGATGATCAAAAAGGAAAATCAAACTTCCAACAGAAATGTTTCTACCTCTCTCCTATCCTGGTGCCATGAGAGCATGAACCTGTCCTCCAAAAGTAGACTATGTCCTCTGCCCTTGCCCTTGTCCTTGCCACTTTGGGCAGTCTTTAATCATATGTCATTCCTCACCACATTGGAAGCAACCAGTCTTCTTCTTCCTACAGTCCTTGCTTAAGTGGCCCGGTGTTCCACAATTAAAACACCTTTTCTTCCCTTTGCCTTTGTTATCCTTACCACCTTTATTTTGTTGTTGTTGTGCTTTCTTTGAATCCACCTTCTTATCTTGTGCCTTATTAATATTAGCACCTTTCTCATCTTCATGCATAAGTGCCATGTCAACAAGTTTCTCGAAAGTAGCCCCCATAGGAATGTGGGACATAGCCAATCCATGTAATGGCTCGTTCAAACCCTCAGCAAATCTCAGGGCCTTCTTATGTGGTGTATTCACCAACTCTAAGCCGAATCTTGCTAACTGGTTAAACTTATTAATGTACTCCTTCATAGACAAACTCCCTTGTTTCAAAGCTAAGAACCTCTCCCTGTATAAACTCTCCTCTGCTCGTGAAAGAAATTTCAACTCGAGCCTCTATCTGAAATCCATCCAAGTTTCCACTTCACGTTCTCCATTCGTGTACTCCCACCAAAATGTGGCCTCGTCCTTCATTAACCAAGAAGCTAGTTGAACCCTTCTTACATCATCTACCTCAAAGATACCAAATAAGTCATCCACTTACTTGAGCCAGTTTCTAGCTTCGACGAACGTCTCAGTCCCATGAAAATGTTTTCCGCCTATCGCCCGAAAGTCCTTGCATATCTTAGAAAAAGCGTCAACACGGGGAGGAGGAGGAGAAGTGGCTGTAGCTGGGGGGAGGAGGAACGTCTGCTGGGCCTACGGCAATAGCCCTAGCCTTCAGATACCTTCTGAACCATCTTGGTATCTGTACGCCCTCGGGTATAACGGGTTGCCTAGACATGCTGAAAGGAAAAGGGAAGAGATTCAAAATAGAGAATCGAAAGATAGATATATGGCCTTTAGGGATTATGTTTTTCATAATAAACATTTCTCTTAAAAGTACTCTCCTTAAAACTTGTTTTTGAAAATACTTCTTTTGAAAATGCTTTTGAAAATAGTTTTTCAAAATCTTTTATCTGTTCTGGTAACCTTCAGCTCTGATACCACATGTAACACCCCATGTCCATTAATGTCACTCACAAAGGGAATGCATTAAATTTCATGGAGCATTATAAGTGTATAGAACAGAATATTACAAGATAGATATATAAAATGGTACTTTAAATTTCAAAATAACTTCATTGCAGTGAAAACTGAGTATAGTTTGGTTACAACATCAAAACCAAATAATAAAGCCAAGTACACGAATATCCATCTTGGACAATTTATTTTCAAAGTACATAAAAACAAAAGCATAATCCCACTCCAACCAGCCATAACGAAAAGAGATAAAGATGAACATTACTTCAACGCTTCCAAGCACTTCAAGAAGAAAGAAAGCTGAGTCAAGCTCCACTAATCCCACCCTGAGCACCTGGCCGGGTGGGGGGGGGGGGAGGAGAGAAAAGAAAAGAGGCGAAAAAAAACGGGTCAGACATAAAGTCTAGCGAGTCCAGTGACTTTAACATATAATTTGTAAAGTAATAGGATAAGAACATAAACTGGATATAAGAAATGACTGTAACATGAATAGATATAACAAGGTAACAAGCTAGGTAAGATAAGCAAGATAAAACGTTGATTGCGCTTCTAATCACTATAAGATAATTCCTACACCGCACCAATACTAGTTATACAGAAAGTTGATCCCTCTTACCAATCATAATGATAATGATAATGGTAGTTTCGTGTACTCCTATATGCTGTCATAGGTGCCGCCTGCTCCTATCTCCACTAGTTGTACCCACTACCCTCCTCATTCGATCGGCTCCCTAACTTGTAGATACCCGTGCTGGTCCCACAGTAGGGTGTATCACTCCCTAAAGTGGCAACCCGATACTACTAAATGCACGGCTTATATCTACATGATGCAACAATGTCTTACCTACCAGCCCGGACCCATGCACGCACGTGACTCCGTTGGACTTGCGTTGCCACCGCTACCTCGTTTGACCTCTTACAATCAATCCCAGTAAGCATGTCCCATCCTCGACCTAGTTCGAGCTCACATAGATACAGAATGGGTTACTGGTTGAAAAGGGTCCACACACTTGACACAAGCTTCCCTCCTAAGCTTGGTCCCCACTAGGAATTCCCACTTAACCCCTTCTTATTCCCATGTCTTCTTACATGTTTTACCTTGGTTAAGTGCCTCTAGTTATATTTCACATGTCACTTATGTCACCCACTGAACCCCCATGTCTTACTACATGTCTTATCTTGGTTAAGTGTTCATTAATTCATTAAAACCGTAATCTCGCAAGACCTCCCACATTAGATTACCGTTTTGCAGTTGCTGGATTTGCCGGGCGGGTCCAGGCAGGCTTATACTGCAATCCGAATATAACCTCGTGTCTTTGCATTATTATGCATCTAGTTTCTGCCTTCGACCTCTCACATTAGACTACGGTTTCCAGTGGCTGGATATGTCGGGCGGTTTCGGGCAGTCTTATACCACAATCCGAGTCTAACCTCGTGTCTTAGGTGTTCATTATTACACTCTTAATTTATGTCCCCAATTTCAAATCTTGGATTAAAATATATTAATTACCCACAATTTCCAATCTAAGTTATGTTCATCATTTTAATCCAAATCTATGCCCATAATTCCATGCATATAAGTTATGCCAAATTTATGCCCTAAGTCAATTACATGATTACAAATCAATTTATGCCCAATTGCATATAATTCAATGTTTTCCCAAACTTTCCCATAATGTTCCCACGTCATTCGTACGTATGATAATATGTTAGGCTCGCAGTTAGCCTAATCTCATACAAAAAAGAGAAGAAGAGAATTAAAGCACCAAAACTGGCATAAACACAATAGAATAGATCTAATAAGCATATGAACTGGCATAGATCTTATAAGCATATGAACTGACATAATAAAATAGATCTCACAAAATAGATCTAATAAGCATATGAACTGGCATAGATCTAATAAGCATATGAACTGACATAATAAAATAGATCTTAATAAAATAGATCTAATAAGCATATGATCTTGGCATAATAAAATAGATCTAATTAAGCATATGAACTAGCATCATAAAATGGATCTAATTAAACATATGAAATTGCATCATAAAATAGATCTAATTAGACATATGAACTGGCATCATAAAATAGATCTAATTAAACATATGATTCATCTTACAGTCATGTTCATAAAATACAATCCACAAACTTATCACAATTACGTTTAATTAATTATTTGTGAAAGCAACGTGGACTCACAGTGGAAGAAGAGAAAGTAGATCTGAATTCTTTATTTTGAATTTGATTAGCTAAACCCTTGTTGTAGAATTCTATTCTTATCTTCCAATATGAATTATTCGTATTTAGATTTGCTTTAGTGTAGAAGAAAGACTAGCTTAGGTTGTGGTAGCATGGAGGCGCCATGATTTAGTAGAATGAAATTAAGTTTAGGTCTAGGTGTGTTTATATAGGTATAGTGAGTGAATTAGGGCCTTTAGATCTGACTAGGATTCGTCTAAACCATTCAGATTTAAAAGACACATCACTCAGCCATCCAGAAGAGTACACGTCAGCCGTAAAACTCAAAAATCATCATTAACCAATAAAAATGCGCCATGTGTGTAACATGATGCACAGCAGCAGGGGTGTTGACACCCACATGTTATATATATATATTTTTCTTTTTAACTATCTTTCCAATTAACCCTTTTCACACTAAGACACTTTTTTTTAGTTGAACTGCGTTCACAGTAAGCCACTTTTTAGCCATTCCCCTAAAACAAAAATATGGCACTGGCGGAGATTGAACTCAAAACCTCTTGTATACAAGTCACATGTTCTAACCAAATGAGCCACTAGTCTTTGTTTATAAACCTTAGAACAGTGCTAAACATTATTCTTTTCTCATTCCTCTTTTTCATGTTTTGTTGCAATATTTAATTTAAAGATATCCTTTTCATCCTAAACCGGTTTTCTGCAAACCATAGGTCTAAATTGATTAGAAAATCGCCATGAACGCAATGACGCTAATTTCGTGACCAAATTCCTGAAGCTTCTCAAATTTTCCTTTTTATTTCTATTTAATTTTTCGCATGCATTTCTTCGTATTTTATGTATTGCATTTAATTTCTTTTATTAATCTTTTTCCTTCATTCCACTGCATGAACTTATTACATGCAATTTTACTGTCATTATTTAATTTTTCTCTTAAATATATCTATGTATATAATATACATACATATTTCCACATTTTTAATTTCATTAAAAATGCGGGGTGTTACAAAATACATAACAGTATTATTCTATACTATACTCAAATATTTCAAACCCATGTTATAAATATTCAAACTTATAAAACTTCTTTAATCCTATAAGTTTAACATATATATACATCACAAATTTTAAACCTTATAAACCCATTTAAGTTTATAAATTCCTATATATACATACATTTATAAACTATATAATAATAGATTTCAACCAAGATAAAAATCAAAATTTGCATCTTCAAATCTTATATATATATAGCGTAAACATCAAATCTTTTCAAAATATTGGTATTATCAAAACATAATGATATTTACAAATATATTTATCAAAATTTCAATAGTGCATCAAGAAAATATTATATTATAATATCTATTTTAAAACAGTCATTTAATAAGAATGGGCTTGCTTGAAGACTTACACCCTCCTTCTACGTCTTATACCAGACCTTGTTATGGACAAAGCTAAGTTATAAAATTCGAGTAAAAAGCAGGACGAACGAAAAAACCTAATCAAAGAAGATCTTTGAAGGAAGATGGATTCAAATGGAAGGGATATTTCAGAAAAAAGATAAATACTAAATGAAATTATTTATCCAAAAAATATTAATTTAAAAACCTTTAAAATCATTTTAAAAACTATTTATACTTTCAAAATACGCTCTCTCAATAAGAATTCTGCGACTGATTCCACTCATTCTAGGGTATCACTATCCTATCTCTGATGAGTTTTTACCCCATTGGCAATAGATTTGATAAACCAAAGCTCTGTTACCACATGTAATAACCCGCCTTTTCGAGCATTTGAGGTCGGTAATTAAACCAACTCAAACTGGTCCGAAAACATCATATTGTTATTAGCTTCTGAGGTAAGTAGAATGATTCATAGAATCATAGATCACAGATACAGATACAAACCAACATGATATCTCGCAGCAGAAAATAAATAATACAATAGTAGTTCATAAAGCTACTAAATAAAATTTTACAACAGAGTTTACATAAATAATATAGCATAAGTCTAATACAATGATCACTAGTACATAAACAAATGATAACTATCTGAAATAGAAATGACAGGAATAACTGGATGATTGGAACAACTGATCAATAGGTAGAAACAATATGAACGAAACCTAATATAAGCTCCAAGCTCCAAAAATGGATCTCGAAAGTTGTAATACTCGATCTAACCCGAGCAATAATGCAAAACAAAACAACTCGAATCAGGACTAACATTCTCGTGGAAGTAAATCAACTCAAATGAAATATTCGATGAAACGCATCAGTAGCTTACAGGATGTTTGGGATCACCATCCTCTAAGGATCCGTTAAACTAATACATATAATATAATACGCTATATACAATAGTGTCTATCAGTAAAGTAAAATATCAAAATAGCGTAAGCGGGATTACATTTTTACCCTTACACCGTATATAAACATTGTAGTCTATATAGTACTGTAAACTTCCCCAAACCGGAGGGCTATCAGGGAGCACTCCATAGGTACAACGCAAAACAAAATCGTAGTGGGCGCGATCAGGATAATATGACAAGGCATTGGGAAATACCAATGGTAGGATTCTACCGGATCGCGGGACCGAGCTGATGGTAACGCATAACAGCTACTACCGCCCACCTCAAACAACACTCCAAAAATCGTGGGTGGCCACCAATCAAATCACAAAGTAATAGGTATGGTATCGAAGAAGCGTGTAACGTCCCGCATTTTATCGGTTTGTATTTGAATATTTAAATCAGTTTAAATGCTGAATTCGTAATATAAGTGGATTTATATAAGACGGAGTTGAACGTAAAAATATATATATTAAATATAATCGAGCCCATAATATCACGGTAGTTTGTAATTTAGCGTTCTGAAATTCAACTGAGTGTACAGGATTCGTTTTAAACCGGATTTCTGTGAAACAAGAAACGTTGGAATCTGTTGAACTGTATTTTTCTAATAGAAGTGAAAAATCAAGATTTCGGATTATATATTGTAAGTTATGTCCAAATTAAATATTCAGAAAAATAGCGGTATATTCGATTGTGGCCAAAACAGTTATTTAAATATATTTAAATATCGGATTCGAATTTGGACAAGGTTCTTTAGAGACGTAGCTATAATTTAATTTTTAGAATTTTACTGTAATTTTTAATTAATTAAATACGCAACTTTTTATTTGAAGTATTTTACACCCTATATCAATATTTTGGGGTTTCACAATATGGGTTAACCTAACGATATTATTATATTTTTGGGGTTGTAGCACCTCGCTGGATACGACAGTATTTTTACTTTTGTCCATAACAATTCGTAGGTGAACGAAATTGTTCGTACCAAGGTACGTTAAACTTATTAAATTTTATACCACTTGATGTCTAATGTATTTATCATTCAAAACTCACATTTGCATTAATGTTGATATATTTCATATGTAGAAATATACAGCCTTTTTCATGTTATTCCAAGTCTACAAAATACTTCATTTTCAATCACGAAAAATGAATGATATCCTTAGATGGATTTAACGTGGAGTTATCCTATCTCAAATCAAATCGTATCAACTGAGGGTCCAACTGGCATTTAGAAGGTTGCTAAGATAGTAGATTATATTAAAAATAGGCAGCTCGCATTAATAGGTCTGGCATATCACATTTGGACTGGGATGTCTTACACGTTAAGGCATAGGAAGAGGAATGGTAAAAAGAAACCTACCAACCTATGTATAAGGTACAGCCATACCCTAAATAATGTGCATACCATAACCTACAGTATGGCCTATTAGGTGTTCTCGCTTTTCCCCTTATCTCTTTATATATATGATGCCAAACTTGTCCATTTCCGGACACTAAAATATAAATACATAAAGGAATAGTTGCCTATCCTAAACGCAGGCCATACATTTGCCATACCCTAATCTAATGCATTAGCTGACCTACCTTTCCAATGTTTCCATGTTTCACGCCTAAGTATCAACACACATCTAAACTACTCTAAACCACAAGCCTACACATTTGAACTGAAATCTCCATCTGCATAGCTACACAGTACCTCATTACTTTTTTCTTAAGTAACTAAAGTCAAAGAAAACCATAGCCAGATAAATATATGCAAGGCACCTTGAATAAATCCCATACCCTATACCTCGTATGTTGAGCCACACCACGCCCCTATTCCTTGAAATCGAAGATTCCTTTCTTTTCTATATAAACGTATACATCTTCACCTACTTCATTAATTCCACAAAACAATGAAGCACTTGAAGCTTCAAACCAAATGAAAACACTGCAATCTCAATGCGTTCATGGGCTAATAAGCTTCAAGCCAACACGGAGGACATCGAGGTGCTCTTCAAAGAAGAAAGGGGTGGAGTGGAGAACCTGGAAGGGTCAGCATGACCAGGATAGGTGCGCCTCGGATACACGTAGTGGGTGGTGGTGTCGGAGTTGACTCCGGTGGTGGGGGATAGCAGGCGTAAGCGTTGAAGATGGGAAGTTTTGGTCGTTGGAAGAGGTGTAAACATGGACTGACAAGGGAGATGACGTGAGGTAAATGTAAGGGAGATATAGCAGGAAAGTGTTAGGCAATGGGAAGGGAGGAAGATGGCTTCTGTTGTATAGCACGAGGTATGAGCTTCAACTCGCGTTTGGTGGGTATGATTGGTGAAAAGGAGAGCACGTGGGATGGTCTGGATATGCATTAAACGTGGGTGTCTGGCACGTCGCACTTGATGTTCAAAGTTGCATGTGTTGCATGCTGTGTTGAAGGACGGTAGGGTGATTACATGAGAATTAGTTAACCTTAATTTGGTACTAATAAAAGGAATTGCATGAAAATCCAATGAGGTGAGCAAGTGTTTGCGTCTGCATTGAAGACAAGGGAGGAATGTGGGAGATGTCAGGATGTTTAACCAAAGGGACTGGAAAGAAAAACATAGAAAAGAAGAGAGCGTGGGCAGTATTGACATGACGGGTGTGAAGCTCTATCATTTGAAAAAGGGGTGGCGGAATCAGTGAAGTAATGAAGCAAGTTTTTAGATGTGGAACGCATGGAACCGTAAAATTGGAGCTTTGCGTCAAGCTGGACTTCATTTTGGAAAACAATATGTACAGGAGCGGAAGTTGCATGCTTTCATGAAGAAGATGAACAGGGGAACGCTGAACACATAGATGAAGAGTGGTTTAAGGGAGGAGTCGGAGTTAGTTTTAACAGAAGATGAAGGTGAGAGAGTTAGGCGTGCATGGGGCGTTGGCTGTGCACATTCAAAAGGGAGGATCAGACCTTAAAATTGTATAGACCTTAAACTGTATGGAGAAGGGGACTGTGCGGTTGTGGGGTTTAAGGGTCTGAGAAGGAGATCTATTAGTCGTGGCATGAAAACATGAAGTATGGATTCACACCCGATCATGCATGAAGTGAGTACACCGCTGGTTCATATAAATGGAGTGGAGCGGCATTGTTTTGTGCGGGAAGAAGTTCAACGGTAAGGTCATAGCTGAGTTCGATGGAGTTCCACTGTACGACGTTGAAGACTAAAGCCTTTTTGGTGACATTTAACATCGTTGTTGCTTTACAGTAGCGAGCTGATGGACGAAGAACGGGAGGCGAAGGAGTGTGTCGACTTAATGGCAGAAATGAACGCCTGGTTTAATCAACTGACGCAAATCGTTATTTAACAGTTAATGCGCAAAGTGAGTAAATTCACTAACTCTGATCTATTTTAAAATATTATAATTATATTTTAATATTGGTTGAATGTTGTTGTAACGACCCAGATTTTGTCGACTTTGGTTATCGCCATAAAATCAATGATGACTAACCAAACATCGAAAAATACCAGAAAGTTAATGAAAGAAATTAGAGGGTGAGGAAAGATAAGATAGAAACTTAGAATAGAAGAAGAAGAAGAACTTAACATCAGAGTAACATGAACCTCATAGCGGAACGAATAACATATAATAGATAACATATCTTTGAAATAAAAGATTGTACTTGAATATACATATCATCACCAAAGTACATCACTTACAACACAGCAGAAATAATATATAGCTATATGATCTCGAAGCCTCCTGCTCCAGCTCTTCAAGTATCTGTAAATCCCGACTACTTGACAGGCCGTACAAAATTGGGCACCCAAGAGTTTAGGGAAAACAAAACAAAATAAACTCCGGGTCAGTCATGGGACTGGTGTGAGTAAAACAGTTTAAAACAGTTCAAGCAGGTAAATGATATCTCATAAGACCACGCCGTATAACGGAACGGGTTTTTCCCTTATGAGAATCCAAATTAATCTTTATATCAAAAACCTTTTGATATTATAATAATGTCTATTAACCACAATATAATAATCATCTACCAGAAACGCTTTCATCTCACGTTCTACATATATAGTATACAATCAAAACCGCAAACACGTATTGGGTAATTGATTTCCAACTATGACAAAGTATGGAACCACCTTTCGCTAGTGTACCTCTAGAAAGGAATACACTGGGTTCAACAAGAACATCTTGCAACCCGGCCACACATGACCGACCACTCATTTCGCTTGAGTGTATCGAATGTAAATCACCAACGGTTGGGATCAGCAACCGTTTCCCGAAGGGGATAGTATCAACAATAGATTTTTAGAAGTAAATGAAACTCTAGATCAGGTGATTATACACCCTAATAGGTGCGACCTACATAGCCATCCTACCTACCCGATTTCTGTCATTTACCGGTTGATGAGGCTTAAGGTTACGCCTTATCATTACATCAAATTCACTCCGAATGCCACATTGTCAGATCCATCGAAAATCACCAATTGACATCTACAACAGTACATTACGTGTTAGCTAAAGAAGTTTCCTTCTCCGCTTCCACTCTTGGTACGGTTGAAGAAATCAATGTACGTGACCTTTCTGGAAATACTCTGTCAGACATTCATACATACAAGTCATCCAGGAACAGGATGAACCGAAGGTATTATTCAGCATATCCATCTTAGGCACTATTATCTAAGACTTATACAATAGCCCTTGCACTTTACTCTGTCTTCAATTATCTTGGGCATATATGATTCGCAACGCTTATGCCAATACAGAGTGGTTCTTTGGATAATAATCCAACCGGTCTCTCCATATTAACAACGTTAAAATGGTCAAAACTTCGATAGTCTGTGATTTAACCATCAGAGAAAAACAGGTGTGCAAACAACGATATTATTTCCAAGAGGAAATTATATCGATCAATCATCATTCAACATTTATCTCTTTATTTCATTAATTTACTTATCTCCTATTTCCATATATTCTAAATTATAATTTTCTATTATCAGAAAACATTTCTGATTCTCGTTTGGAAAACATTTCCAAAACTTCTTAATTGGGATTTAAACAGATGTTTAAAACTATATTGCAATGACGACTCCAACCACTATACTAAATTACTAAATCCACTTAACCACTTCACACTCGAACCGTAACCATTTCTTAATTAAAAACGCAGTCAATCAAGTTGGGGTATAGCTACCTCTCAGGCTTTAACTGAACCACCTATCAAATCTCGAAATAAATAAGATTCACCTTTTTAACTCTTTAACACTTCCTTACGAACCCTCAGATTCTATTTACGAACCCCCTTCTTTTACAAGTTTACATAATTATAACAATGGTGTTATAATCTCCTGCATCTGAAATATATTATCTTTAATATGACTTTTATTTCCTAACTCGAATAATATAACGACAACTAATTTATTTACTCCTATTCGGTTAACTCTAATCTATAACTCTTATTTGAATAACTCCAACCTAATAACTCTTACTGGATTAACTCTTATTCGAATAACTTATTTGAATAACTTATATTCGATTTGCTTACTTTCGAATACTTATACTCGATAATCTTTTCTTCGAATAAATCTTGTTCGATTTAACTCCTGTCGAATAACTAGATTCGATCAACTCACTTCGAATATTTCTGATTCGATTATCTCACTTCGAATATTTCTGATTTCGATTATCTCACTTCGAATATCTACTATTCGATTATCTCACTTCGAATATCTACTATTCGATTATCTCACTTCGAATATTTCTGATTCGATTTACTTCTTCGAATAATTAAATTCGATCAACTCATTTCAACTCTATTCGAATAAACTAAATTCGATTAACTCCATTTGAATAACTCTAGTTCGATTTAACTCTATTTAATAACTCTAGTTCGATTTAACTCTATCGATTAACTCTAACTGATTAACTCTAACTGGTTTAACTCTAACTGGTTAACTCCAACTAGTTAACCCTAATGGTTTTACACTAATTCCTTTTCAATCCTATTTGTAATTGGTTTACACAAATTTCCTTGTATATCTTTATATATTCTACTCTAATTATTTCCTTTATAATACCATATTAATTTCCTAAATGAATATTCTCTTTAATGTATCCTATTTATTTACTAAATAAATAATTCATTTAATATCCTACTTATTATCCCAATAAACATAACCCTTTTATCTCATTCTATTTATTTAACAAATAAATATCTCCTTTATTTTATTCTATTTATTTATTCTAAATGTTTTCCTTTATAATCTTCTATTTATTTAAAAAATAAATATCTCATTTAATATCTCTTATTTATTTAACAAATAAAAAATCCATTATCTTATCTTATTTATTGAACAAATAAATAATCCACTTTATAAATATTCTCTTTTATAAAATCCTCTGATTTTATAAATGTCCCCTTTTTAATATTCCGGTATGTTATGGTGTTTAACATATCAAGTTACGATGTCCAATATCGTCCATACACATAAAATCAACAACGGATTATAAATCACGTCATATATCACAATATATGAAAACAATAAAATAACTGTTGAGGAATCCAGTCGGATTCCTCCAACCTGTTTCCCTGCATCCACAGATGTTACACAATAATATCAAAATCACTTTCAGTTCTATATGATATATTCTGTTAAACAGAATCAATATAGAAATTCAACAAACTGACTAGCAGTTCAATCAAACAGTCAACACACAGTCAATCAGCCAATATTTTAACAGTTCTAAAAATACAACATGAAATTATAAATTGTTCAGAGTTAGTGAGATTTACTCACTTTGGCAGTTCATCGTTAAAGAACGATAAGCTATTATTTGATTTGAATCAAACAATTTATTTCACCATATATTCTAACGAGCCCCAATCCACTTCTAGTCAGTTCCGTGGTGTAGTGCTCGTCCATACGATCCCAACGCAACTTACGGTTCGCCAATCTGATATCGTATGTAGAAGTTACACATTATAGAAGTTAGTACACATTTATTTTAAACAAACACTTGGATTTTAAAACCTATTGGGCCTCACCCACAACCCGTTGGTCCAACACCCGCGTTTCCTTCTTTCCAAACAATACTCCTCCGTTGCTCAAAAAATCTGAACCACCATAGCCGAACTTTGAATCCATCAGCCCTCCCTTTCTACTCTTTTTAAAATCAAATAAAAATAGCCATAATTCATTTCATCACAACCTCTTTCCACCCATACTCTTTACAATGAACTCGAGCATCCCCTTGGAAGGCCGACGTCCGCCTTTTCAACCCAGGTATCGACAGTTTTGAACACGGAAATTTATCAAACGATGATACGAGGTGCAAATCGCTATGTTAAACCCAAATAAAACCACAACTCTTCGAATCGAAGCACCCCTCTCATGAAATTATCAACCCTAATTCAAACTTGACGCACGCTGTTCATTTCATAGCACCCTAACAGACGTCGAGCACTTTGAAACTTATACCAGGTTGTAGAGAAATGATTTCAGAACCCAATTATATGGGTTTGGCAACTTATAGGGATTGATTTGAGTTTCCTTTGATTTTTGAAAAATCTCCTTTCACGTTTTGCTGAAGAACAAACTGATAGCGCATTTCTAGGTCTTAAGAAATGTTGGGGGGTTATTTATAGAGGACAAAAATATCTAGATATTTTACTTTATATTAATATTCTATTTGTATTGGTCCTTCAAAATTCCTGTGATCACATACAATACCCAAAAATCACAAAACTGGACATGCAGCTACAGTTCGACATTACGGTCCCAACGAAACTGGTTTCGTCAAATTCCGACTCTGTTTGCTCATACAGTGTATTTTTAACCGTCAAAATACTGACTGTTTCTCACTCTAAAAATCCGTACGACCACACAGTGACTTCAAAAATCATGGAAATTGTACTCTAGCAATAATTTAACATTGCGGATCCAACAAAATTAGTTTCGTCGAATTCCGACTTCGTTTGCAAAAGTGGCTATTTTTAGAGCCCTAAATAACCTTTTTAAATATATAAATATATTTAAAAACAATTAAATTTAATATTTAAAAATCAATATTATCGTGTATATTCACAGTGGAATACCATACAGCTCTAGAATATTCCTATATGTATTTCTAACTCGATATTTCAAATCTGGGTCAACCAGATATTCGATTTATATTGAATTTCCATTTAAAAATATAAATAATTCCATTATAAATTATAAAGGAATTCCACAGCGACTTTTCTAAAATTTGATTTGGACATGTCTGAAAATCTACATGACGAAATCCTGATTTTTCTCTTTCACTAGAAAGATATACTCCACTAGCTCCACACGTTTCTTGTTTCACAGAAATCCGGCTTAAAATGAATCCCGTATATTCAGTTGAAGTTCAAATCGCCAAATCACGAACTGCAGCACCATTTCAAGCTCGATTTTAATTATAATATAACAATACGTTCAAACTTTCGTTCAAATAATATATTCATTATTCTAATTCAATTCTAAACTGAATTAAATATCACAGATGATCCAGTTCACACCATATCGCCATTTCAGCCAATTCTGATTATTTCAGAATTAAATATATTATTAAATTATTATTTTAATTAAATATTCACCATTATTTAATTAAACCACCATTTAATTCACTATATCACTATTTATATAATTAAATAAATTAATTATAATACCTCTGCAAATGCGGGTCATTACAATCTTCCCCACTTAAAATAATTTCGTCCTCGAAATTGCTAAGGTAGAGGATGACCCTATCGACTGGTTAGAACTTATTCGTCCACTTCTTAACTTCTGTTTCCAACTGGACCAATTTAATTTCAATTAAATATTAAATAATTTTTTTATCAACGAAAATTTTCAAAAATCCTGAAAATTTTCTAACAACTTAACTTTTCGAAAATTTTCGCCATAACCTCCTTTGAACAGCCCTATCGGTAAAACCACGACTCACCTCTCTAGGCCTTCTCCAATCCAAAAGAAAATTAAACAGCCAAGCGGGTTGCCAAATCGGCTCATAAATCACCAAACTCATATGAAATATAAACTTGTACCTTTTTTGTCAGGCATATCATTATATCACTTTCACCTGTTATCAATTCGACATATACCGGGGTTATCCCAATCAAATTCCAATCTGCTTTTATCCACAACACAACCATTCGCTTATATCTAAGCCAAATATCATTTCAACTCGAGTTTCTTCTCGATTCCCAACTCTTAACTTGATTATCATGTTACACTTCAAATTTGAATCTCACAATCCAATTTGTCTTGATGTCATTCTAATTCAGTCTCAGTTACCATTTTACTGGCTTTACTTTAATTCAAATTTGCTTTCAAAAATTTCTGTTCAAATTTGGTTTTTTATTCAACAATCTATTCTTGGGAATTTTAAACATCTTTGCTTTTCAAAATCAAATATCTCCTTTTTTGAAATTCAACACAACTTGTTTTTTTTCAAAACAAATTCAAAACAGTATCTCTGGTAGTAATACATCACTTACAACTCGAAAATGAATACTGATGGTGCAGCTGTCATCATCAGAATCTATTTTCCAGTGATCGAAGTGAGTTCAATACTATAAAACCATCTCTAAACATTTCCACTTTGAAATCCATTTAAAAATATAATTCACACTGCTTGTAAAACAATTTAAATTCTCCCAAGATCTTAAATTTTCCTTATTTTTAATCCAAATCCATTTACAAACACTTATCCAATTTTCCAGAGTTTTAAATTCAATTTCTGGTTTAAATTCAGATTTAATTCATCTGATTTCACATATTTCACTTATATGAATTCTGATTGGTTATTTACATAACCATTTAATTTATAATCTTACTCGATTATAATAACAACCAATATATCCAATATATTATAATTTCGATATATATATCTTCTCTATATCAAGATATACCTTGGGTAAACTTATTTTAATTTACCCTCTTTTCAAAACATATCGTGTCGACCCATCGTATTCGAGTGTTTATAAACTCCTACCGATACAGTGGATCAAACTGATCGACCAGAACCCATAAACAATTCAACCAATGAATCTCCACAATATAAAAAAAAATTATATCAAATAACAAATACGTTCACTCGTATATATACACTCAAACTCAATCTAGGGTATTACTAACCCTATCTCTACCGAGTCACGCCACAGAGCCAAGGTAATTCTTAACTTAAGCTCTGATACCAACTGTAACGACCCGGATTTTGTCGACTTTGGTTATCGCCATAAACTCAATGATGACTAACCAAACATCGAAAAATACCAGAAAGTTAATGAAAGAAACTAGAGGGTGAGGAAAGATAAGTAAGAAATTTAGAATAGAAGAAGAAGAAGAACACAACATCAGAGTAACACGAACCTCACAGCGGAACGAATAACATATAAAAGATAACATATCTTTGAAATAAAATATTGTACTTGAATATACATATCATCATCAAAGTACAACACTTACAACACAGCGGAAATAAAATATAGCTATATGATCCCGAAGCCTCCTGCTCCAGCTCTTTAAGTATCTGTAAATCCCGACTACTTGACTGCCCGTACAAAATTGGGCACCCAAGAGTTTAGGGAAAACAAAACAAAATAAACTCCGGGTCAGTCATGGGACTGGTGTGAGTAAAACAGTTTAAAACAGTTCAAGCAGGTAAATGATATCTCATCAGACCACGCCGTATAACGAAACGGGTTTTCCCTTATGAGAATCCAAATTAATCTTTATATCAAAAACCTTTTGATATTATAATAATGTCTATTAACCACAATATAATAATCATCTAGCAGAAACGCTTTCATCTCACGTTCTACATATACAGTATACAATCAAAACCGCAAACACGTATTGGGTAATGGATTTCCAACTATGACAAGGTATGGAACCACCTTTCGCTAGTGTACCTCTAGAAAGGAATACACTGGGTTCAACAAGAACATCTTGCAACCCGGCCACACATGACCGACCACTCATTTCGCTTGAGTGTATCGAATGTATATCACCAACGGTTGGGATTAGCATCCGTTTCCCGAATGGGACAGCATCAACAATAGATTTTTAGAAGTAAATGAAACTCTAGATCAGGTGATTATACACCCTAATAGGTGCGACCTACATAGCCATGCTACCTGCCCAATTTCTGTCATTTACCGGTTGATGAGGCTTGAGGTTACGCCTTATCATCACATCAGATTCACTTCGAAAGCCACATTGTCAGATCCATCGAAAACCACTAATTGACGTCTACAACAGTACATTACGTGTTAGCTAAAGAAGTTTCCTTCTCCGCTTCCACTCTTGGTACGGTTGAAGAAATCAATGTACGTGACCTTTTTGGAAATACTCTGTCAGACATTCATCCATACAAGTCATCCAGGAACAGGATGAACCAAATGTACTATTCAGCATATCCATCTTAGGCACTGTTATCTAAGACTTAAACAATAGCCCTTGCACTTTACTCCGTATTATATTATCTTTGGCATATATGATTCGCAATGCTTATGCAAATACAGAGTGGTTCTTTGGATAATAATGCAACCGGTCTCTCCATATTAACAACGTTAAAAAGGCCAAAACTTCGATAGTCTGTGATTTAACCATCAGAGAAAAATAGGTGTGCAAACAACGATATTATTTCCAGGAGGAAATTATATCGATCAATCATCATTCAACATTTATCTCTTTATTTCATTAATTTACTTATCTCCTGTTTCCATATATTCTAAATTCTTATTTTCTATTATCAGAAAACATTTCTGATTCTCGTTTGGAATATATTTCCAAAACTTCTTAATTGGGATTTAAACAGATGTTTAAAACTATATTGCAATGACGACTCCAACCACTATACTAAATTACTAAATCCACTTAACCACTTCACACTCGAACTGTAACCATTTCTTAATAAAAAACGAAGTCAATCAAGTTGGGGTATAGCTACCTCTCAGACCTTAACTGAACTACCTTTCAAATCTCGAAATAGATAAGATTCACCTTTTTAACTCTTTAACACTTCCTTACGAACCCTCGGATTCTATTTACGAACCCCCTTCTTTTACAAGTTTACGTAATTATAACAATGGTGTTATAATCTCCTGCATCCGAAATATATTATCTTTAATATGACTTTTATTTCCTAACTCGAATAATATAACGATAACTAATTTATTTACTCCTATTCGGTTAACTCTAATCTATAACTCTTATTTGAATAACTCCAACCTAATAACTCTTACTGGATTAACTCTTATTCGAATAACTTATTTGAATAACTTATATTCGATTTGCTTACTTTCGAATACTTATATTTGATGATCTCTTTCTTCGAATAAATCTTATTCGATTTAACTCCGGTCGAATAACTAGATTCGATCAACTCACTTCGAATATTTCTGATTCGATTATCTCACTTTGAATATTTCTGATTTTGATTATCTCACTTCAAGTATCTACTATTCGATTATCTCACTTCGAATATTTCTGATTCGATTTATTTCTTCGAATAATTAAATTCGATCAACTCATTTCAACTCTATTCGAATAAACTAAATTCGATTAACTCCATTTAAATAACTCTAGTTCGATTTAACTCTATTCAATAACTCTAGTTCGATTTAACTCTATCGATTAACTCTAACTGATTAACTCTAACTGGTTTAACTCTAACTGGTTAACTCTAACTGGTTAACCCTAATGGTTTTACACTATTTCCTTTTCAATCCTATTTGTAATTGGTTTACACAAATTTCCTTGTATATCTTTATTTATTCTACTCTAATTATTTCCTTTATAATACCATATTTATTTCCTAAATGAATATTCTCTTTAATGTATCCTATTTATTTACTAAATAAATAATTCATTTAATATCCTACTTATTATCCCAATGAACATAACCGTTTTATCTCATTCTATTTATTTAACAAATAAATATCTCCTTTATTTTATTCTATTTATATATTCTAAATGTTTTCCTTTATAATCTTCTATTTATTTAAAAAATAAATATCTCATTTAATATCTCTTATTTATTTAACAAATAAAAAATCCATTATCTTATCTTATTTATTTAACAAATAAATAATCCACTTTATAAATATTCTCTTTTATAAAATCCTCTGATTTTATAAATATCCTCTTTTCTATATTTCGGTATGTTATAGTGTTTAACTTATCAAGTTTCGATGTCCAATAAAGTCCATACACATAAAATCAACAACGGATTATAAATCACGTCATATATCACAATATATGAAAACAATAAAATAACTGTTGAGGAATCCAGTCGGATTCTTCCAACCTGTTTCCCTACATCCACAGATGTTACACAATAATATCAACATCACTTTCAGTTCTATATGATAAATTCTGTTAAACAGAATCAATATAGAAATTCAACTAACTAACTAGCAGTTCAATCAAACAGTCAACACACAGTCAATCAGCCAATATTTTAACAGTTCTAAAAATACAACATGAAATTATAAATTGTTCAGAGTTAGTGAGATTTACTCACTTTGGCAGTTCATCGTTTAAGAACGATAAGATGTTATTTGATTTGAATCAAACAATTTATTTCGCCATAAATTCAAACGAGCCCCATTCCACTTCCAGTCAGTTCCATGGTGTAGTGCCCGTCCATACGATCCCAACGCAACTTACGGTTCGTCAATCTGATATCGTATGTAGAAGTTACACATTATAGAAGTTAATACACATTTATTTTAAACAAATACTTGGATTTTAAAACCTATTGGGCCTCACCCACAACCCGTTGGCCCAACACCCGTGTTTTCCTTCTTCCCAAACAATACTCCTCCGTCGCTCAAAAAATCTGAACCACCATAGCCGAACTTTGAATCCATCGGCCCTCCCTTTCTACTCTTTTTAAAATCAAATAAAAATAGCCATAATTCATCTCATCACAACCTCTTTCCACCCATACCCTTTACAATGAACTCGAGCATCCTCTTGGAAGGCCGATGTCCGCCTCTTCAACCCAGGTATCGACAGTTTTGAACAAGGAAATCTATCAAACGATGATACGAGGTGCTAATCGCTATGTTACACCCAAATAAAACCACAACTCTTCGAATCGAAGCACCCCTCTCATGAAATCATCAACCCCAATTCAAACTTGACGCATGCTGTTCATTTCATAGCACCCCAACAGACATCGAGCACTTTGAAACCTATACCGGGTTGTAGAGAAATGATTTCAGAAACCAATTATATGGGTTTGGCAATTTATAGGGATTGATTTGAGTTTCCTTTGATTTTTGAAAAACCTCCTTTCACGTTTTGCTGAAGAACAAACTGACGGCGCATTTCTAGGTCTTAAGAAATGTTGGGGGGTTATTTATAGAGGACAAAAATATCTAGATATTTTACTTTATATTAATATTCTATTTGTATTGGTCCTTAAAAATTCCTGTGATCACATACAATACCCAAAAATCACAAAACTGGACATGCAACTACAGTTCGATATTACGGTCCCAACGAAACTGGTTTCGTCAAATTCAGACTCCGTTTGCACACACAGCATATTTTTAACCGTCAAAATACTGACTGTTTCTCACTCTAAAATCCGTACGGCCACACAGTGACTTCAAAAATCACGGAAATTGTACTCTAGCAATAATTTAACATTGCGGATCCAACAAAATTAGTTTCGTCGAATTCCGACTTCGTTTGCAAATGTGGCTATTTTTAAAGCCCTAAATAACCCTTTTAAATATATAAATATATTTAAAAACAATTAAATTTAATATTTAAAAATAAATATTATCGTGTATATTCACAGTGGAATACCATACGGCTCTAGAATATTCCTATATGGATTTCTAACTCGATATTTCAAATCTGGGTCAACCCGATATTCGATTTATATTGAATTTCCTTTTAAAAATATAAATAATTCCTTTATAAATTATAAAGGAACTCCACAGCGACTTTTCTAAAATTTGATTTGGACATATCTCAAAATCTACACGACGAAATCCTGATTTTTCTCTTTCACTAGAAAGATATACTCCACCAGCTCCACACGTTTCTTGTTTCACAGAAATCCGGCTTAAAACGAATCCTGTATATTCAGTTGAAGTTCAAATCGCCAAATTATGAACTACAACGCCATTTCAAGCTCGATTTTAATTATAATATAATTATACGTTCAAACTGTCGTTCAAATAATATATTCTTTATTCTAATTCAATTCTAAACTGAATTAAATATCACAGATGATCCAGTTCACACCATATTGCCATTTCAGCCAATTCTGATTATTTCAGAGTTAAATATATTATTAAATAATTATTTTAATTAAATATTCACCATTATTTAATTATACCACCATTTAATTCACTATATCACTATTTATATAATTAAATAAATAAATTATAATGCCTCCCAAATGCGGGTCATTACAGCTGTGTGATGGTTGCATAGGTAAATTACAATTAAATTGGTTAAAATATATATATATATATATAGCATCGTATATATATGCACACCATTGGTTGGATACTGATTACATCGATTATAATATTCCATAGTATGAAATTGGTGTTATTTTTGGTGGCTAACATCTTTGAATGCAAGGAAACCAGTTGGAGGAATCCAACTGGATTCCTTAACAATTATATTGTGGTCTTTCTTATAATATGTTATATGACAAAAAAATGTGTTGTTCATTATTATTTGTTTGAGTATGGAATTTCACTGGCCCGGAAATAACCAGTATTTTAATACCGTCAAAATAGATGGAAATTGATTCGAGTTTAAAAAGGAAAAATCTATTGTTTAAATAAGAGTTAAACTTAAATTGGAATCATATTATTAACTCGTTTTAGTTATATTAAAACAAGCTGTTTAATTTATAAACAATGTTTAGAAATAAGGTTGAATAATTATTATTAAATAGTTTGGAAATATAGGAATCTACTTATAAAAAGAAATATATATAGCAGCGTATTGCATTACTTATAAAGGGAAATATAGCCGCATATTGCATTAGTTATAAAGGGAAATATAGCAGCGTATTGCATTAGTTATAAAGGGAAATATAGCAGCATATTGCAGTAGTTATAAAGGGGAATATAACAGCGTATTGCATTAATTATAAAGGGGAATATAATAGCATATTGCATTAGTTATAAAGGGAAATATGGCAGCGTACTGCAGTAGTTATAAAGAGGAAATATAGCAGCGTATTGCATTAGTTATAAAAGGGAAATAAAAAAGAGTTTATAAAAATATGGAAAACTAGAAAGAAAGTATTAAATAAAAGGGCCAGTGTTTGTGTGATGTTTGGGTGTACATTTGAATGGATGTTTGTTTTTACCTCGATAGTTAAATAACTGACTATCGAAGTGTTTTGACCATCGTTGTCAATACGGAGAGACCGGTTGGATTTATTAGCCGAAAACCACTCCGTATAGGCAAAGCGCTGCGAATTAGATTATGCTGAAGATAATTGAAGACGGAGTAAATTGCAAGGGTCGTTCTATTTCAGAATGGCGCTTTCTGTTTGTCCAGTTCGAGGACAACTTGTATGGACGAGTGTCTGACAGAGTATGCCTAACAAATCATGTACAGTTGATTTCTTAAAGGTATTACGTCTGGTGGCAGAGGAATTCGTTCCTCTTAGCTTTTTATACCCATGATATTTTTGGGAATTGATTAGTGAATTGACGGGTTTGATGATGTGGCAATCAAAGTGAATGGTGATCAGATGTTCTAAAGATAGACGTAGCCTCTAGCCTCACAACCAGGAAGTAACAAAAGTTGGGCTAGGCAGCATAGCTTGTTGGGTCATTCCCAAGCAGGGTGTATTGTCACCGATATAGAGAAAATTCATATTTGTTCTTCTTTTCGACTATGTATCTTCGGAAGACGGTTGGATGGCCAACAACTGTGGGTGATAATATATTCACTACACTCAAGTTAAATGAGTGGGCGGTCATGTGTGGTTGGGTTGCAAGACGTTCTTGTTAAACCCAGGTGTATACGCTCTAGAGTACACTGATCGGAAGGTGCTCCCATACCTTATTTGTTGGAATCCAATCTCTAATAAGCGCCCTGTGGTTTATGATTTTATACTATATATGTGGAGCGTGAGATGCAAGCGTTCTGCTATTTGTTTATTTATATGATTAGACATTATCATAATATCACTGGATTTTGATATCAAAATGGTTTGGGTTATAGTAAGGTAAAAACCGTCCATGTTTATGTGTGGGCTGGTCTTACTATTATCTTTTTGTTTCAAAAGGATTTTCAAAGTTAAACAGTAAGGTTGGAATTTACTCACACCAGTCCCATGACTGACCCAGAGTTTATTTTGTTGTTTTTCCCTAAACTCTTGGGTGCCCAAATTTGTACGGGTAGTCAAGTGTTCAGGCTTTGCAGATTCACTTAGAGGAGCTCGAAACAAGAGGCTTCACTAGTTAGTTATTTAGAGATTATTTTCGTTGTAATATATATGAGTTAGACTCTGATATGGTGTATATATATACAAATTCAGATTTGTATTTCAAAAACCTGTTATATAATATATTTTATTGTTCCGCTGTGAGATTCGTGTTTACTCTGATTCTGTTCAGTTGTGTTCTTCTTACTCTTCTATTTTATTAGTTCTATCTTTCCTATCTCATCCTCTAACTTCTTTCTATTAATGATCTGAACTTTCGTGCACTTTGAGTTGAATGTGTAGGATATTAGTCAGCTCAAATTGGTACGGATTTTCGAGCCACTACAGTTGGTATCAGAGCATAAGGTTAAGTGATTACCTTGGCTTTGTGGTGTAACTCAATAGAGATGGGGTTAGTAATACCCTACGTTGAGTATGAGTGTATATATATATATATATATATATATATATATATATATATATATATATATATGAGCGCGTATGTGTAAATTGATATAAAAACTGTTTTATATTGTGTTGATTGGTTTGTCGACTGGTTAATTGGTTTGTCGAGTGGTTTATGAATTCTGGTCGAAATAGTAATGCAAACTACGTCGATAGGTGTTTCTAAACTCTTGAACAGAGTAATTCGACACAGTATGTTTTGAAAAGAGGGCAAATGAAATAATCCTACCCAAAATATACTTTGATATAAAGAAAGCATATATATTGGAATTATCTAATATATATTGGGTGTATTGGTTGTTATTATAATCGAACAACATTATGGTTAAGATAATTATGTAAATAACCCATCAGAACTCGTATAATGTAATTTATAAAATCAGATAGATTAAATCTGAATTTAAAACCCAGAATTGAAATAAACCGTAAAAACTTGGGAAAGTTGTTGTAAATATATGGAAATTCAAGATCCTGGGTTATTTGAAAATGTTTTTCAAATAATGTAAATCGAATTTGAAGTAATTTCAAAATAGACGTGTTTTAAAATAAGTTTTGAAATAATATAGTGTTGAACTCACTTCGATCACTGGAAAATAATTCTGATGATGCTGGCCACATCATCAGTGTCATTTTCGAGTTTCCAAGTGATGGATTACTACCAAAGATTTTGTTTTGAACTGTTTTAAGAAAATAAGTTGTTTGAAAATTCAAATATTTTGAATTGCTATTATTATATAGATTTCAAACTGATTTGAAATAAAACCCAGAAATTTACATTCCGAAATTTAAAAATTTACTTATAAAGTAAATAAATAAAAATTTACTTATGGAATAAACAAAGGAGAATGTCATTCACCTCTTTGTTAATGGCGGCCTCTCAGGCAAATACCTCTTCTTATTCCACCTCCTTCGCCTTTGACTTCGCACCTCTTCCCTCATGTCCTTCTCCACCGATTCCCCCTCTCCCCGACCCACCCTCTATTAACGTGAATCCATCCCCTGCCAACCCCTCCAACGCAAATCAGGGATCTATTTTATTAGATCCACGAAATTCCTCTCCTAGATCTACATCAACATATGTTCGTCCTCCTCAGGCTACCTGTTCTAATGTCAATTTGACGATCCCCACACTCACTGCTAATCAATCATCATCTTCTGCCTCATATCCATCTTTTACCAAATTGGACTACGCCTCTCTTTTTAATTCGCTCCCTCGAAACGCTGGCAAATTCCAACCTCATCATTTTGATATTCCAAGGGATGGTAAATCGAAGAAAATTACTGAGGAAGTTCAATCAGAAGGCATGATATATTGGAGCGATTTTCTGGTTGGCTTTTTCCTCGACGGCACTTCTTCCTATCATACAGTGGTAAACTTCTTAAATCATTTCTAGAAATTAAATGGAGAAGTCAGTATTAAAATAGATGGAATTCAATTTTATTTCAAATTTTCAAATGAATAGGATAGAGAAAGAATTTTAAAATATGATCCCATTTTTATTAGAGGGCGTATGTTTATTATAACTAGATGGAATCCATCTATTGGAAATTCTCAAGCACAGATTAAAAAAGTTCCTACTTGGGTTCAATTTTATCACATACCCACTGTTCTTTGGACATTTTTGGTTATAAACTGGCTTTCTTGTCATGTAGGTAGATTAATTTGTTTTGATAGTAGCACTGAAAGGTTGCAGAGATTTAGATACGCTAAGGCACTAATTGAAATTTCTTCTGAATTTGAGTTGCCAAATAAAATAGTTATAGATGAATTAGGTAAAGATAGCCCACCAGTCAGGCTAACCTATGATTGGAGACCCAATATCTGTACCACTTGTAAGGTATTCGGTCATTCAACTAAAAAATGTGAGTTCAATGCAAAGGCAGATGAGGATGTCAACCATGTTGAGGATTTTGAAAATAATCATCACAAACCTCATGATCTAATTGGACAATATAATAGGAAAGTCGCCACTAACGCCAATAACAATAACTGGGCATCTGTGAATACTAAAGCTAAAAGGTATTGGAAAAGGAAAGGTGTTACCAGTGATAAGGCTAATGTTGTACATGAAGAGCCTACTGTTAATCCTTTTAATGCTTTAGCAACCGAGCATAATGGAAACGGTATTTCTGAGGCAGTTGATGATGATGTTAACCCCAACTCTAATGAGCAAACTAATAGTCAAGAGGTTGAACATAACATAGGGGGAATTGCTGATGCTAACACTAGTTTGGAAGCACAAGTCAACACTACACAGGAGCCGCAGATCATAATATAGAGCAAATCAGTCAAGACGTAGAAATGGAGAATATGATAGGCAATCTTTTTGATGAAAATTCTGATAATGGTAACAAATCAGCTAAAGGCGAATCAGCTTTGCGCAACTTTGTTGCATCTGGTGGTTCATTGTGCAATTCTGTTGTCAATACAATCACTTCAAAATCCTCTTCCATTGTCCCAAAATCTTGCACTTCTGCATCTATAACGTCTACCCCCTCAAAATCTTCTCCTTATGTTAACTTGATACCACCCTTGTGACGGCCCGTCCCGCACCAACCGACATTTACTCCAAAAGTGCGCTGTACACATGTCCAGTTAGCATGGAACGGGTCGTCAGAAGGAAAGGGAAGAAAGAAATGAACATACAAAGAACCTGTAGAATATCTCACAACGCATAGAACAAAATAAAATAATAACATACTTGACATAAAACAGGAGAGACAATGCATAAGCTGAAAATCAGAACTAAATATCATAGCAGCGGAAATCCAAAATACATCTTATTACAACTTTCAAACTGTCTCAAAGCAAAAGTAAGGTAAAGGAGGTACACTACTAATGCCCAAGCAGTGACCACCAACGACACAGGGAGAATGTGTGTATATATATATATATACATCATACGTGGAAGCCTCCTGCCCGCCTCCGAATCAGCTACTCGCGCATCACCAGCTAACCCGTCTCTAGTCTGCTCGTGTGAGCACCCAGAGTAATAAGAGGAGACATAAAACTCTAGGTCAGACATAAAGCCTGGTATGAGCGATAAGCATCTAAAGTGAACAATAACAGGTAGACTAAAACATACCTGAACCTGGACCTGCAACCAAAGAGTTAGCACTACATACTGTACAACACTCTAAGGTATCATATCAAACAGTGTAAGGATACGGAGGTGGGGGAGGTGTGCATGTCATAATGATGGCAACAATCAAACATATCATCCATCCTCACATCTCTTACTCAGTGTGTAAAGCATACGATATTCACCACTTCGATCACCCAACATACCTTGCTACGATCACTCTACCCCATGAAGTCATAAATGGCTTCATTGCACTGATAACGTAGCCACTAATCCTTTGCTATGTCCATTTTGCCCCATGGTGTCACAAGAACCCCACTGCACTGGCTCATAGCCTTACCAATCCTTACTATTTCCACTTTCCCCATGGAGTTATTCACCCCATCTGCGCTGGCTCATAGTCTTACTACGCATCACCTTGCCCCTCAGGTCATAATGACCATACTGCACTGATAACGTAGTCTTGCTACCATCACCTTGCCCCTCAGGTCATAATGACCCTACTGCACTGATAAGTAGCCCATCATTCATTCTTAGTGGTGAATCGAAGTTATGAACATCGACAACTCCTTAGTACACGTCCCGCAGCAAAGTCCAACCATGAAGTGAACTCATCAGTTCCCAACTGGATCCTGAGCTCTAACTTCCCATAATGGACTACCTTTGCATCTCGGGTTATTGGTCAATACTGGGTCGGGTCGGGTTCCTTCTCCAGCCATCGGTTCGGGTCGGGTATCCTCCATCTATTCGGGTCGGGTCTTCTTCTGGTGCGGTTCGGGTCGGGTGCCACTCCATCGGTTCGGGTCGGGTGTCACTCCCCCTCCAGCTCATGCTTCCGCTCCGATCCGCCTCCTCATCCTTTACGTGCTTCGATCCGATCCATCCTCCTCTATCCGCTCCGATCCCTACTCCCCAATCCGATCCGATCCCAGTTCAGCTAGCGTGGCCTTCCTTTTTGCCATTTTTCCCAAGTGTTGGGTTCCGATCCGATCGAATTCCTTGCTCAGTTCAACATATCCGATCCGAGCCCCATATCCGATCCGATCCGAACCCTGCACTGTTTTCTGAAACTGTTCCAGCAAGTGTTTACGCCATTCGACGACGTTTTCGACCATTCTAACTATTAAAATCAATCACAAAGCATTTCATACAGTCATAGCAACATGCATAATCAACCACAAACATCAAAACATCAACATGATAGGTTAAAATGGATCAAACATACCCAAAACCCCATATTTCCCCTTAAGCATGTTTAGGTGAAACTAATGATAGGATTAGCAAAACTTAACCAAATTAACCCAAATTCATATCAGAGGTCTAAAACATCATTTAGGAATTTATGAACATTTTTCCCGAATTTATTAGTGTATAAATTCGCGAATTAACACTAATTACCCTTAACTAGCCATAATTAGTGTAAAACTATGCAAATCACTCACCTTAGCCACAAATAAACTAAGATCTGTAATAATTCTCTGATTTGATGTGAATCTCAATGCCAAACAGCAGCTCCTATGTTGCTTTGATGAAGATCTTCCTTGATTAGGGGTTGCTAAGCCAAATCCTTGACCAAAAGATGATTTGGAGGTGATTTAGAGGTTAGAGGCCATTTTTAGGGTTCCTTGGTGATAAGTGGAGGCTAGAAAACTGAAATGGAATGATTCTCTATCTCATTTCAGCCTCCCCATAACCCTAATCCCGAAATGGGTTATGGGCCTACTCACTAATCACCCGATTTGGCCCGGTTAAGCAGTTTTTCACCCTCCAAACCTTATTTCAGCCATGTCTCCCAAACGGTAAGTCCGTTTGGCTATTATGACCACTCTACGGAAAGGTAAACCATCAAACGAATCCAATGGAAGTGGTTTCAGGTCAAAATTCCTTTTCAATCAAAAGTTATGGCCAAAACAGTACCAACTAAGGGCAAAATGGTCATTTAAAAATCGACAAAAATCATGAACATGGGAAATGGCTCTAATGGATGTTTCCCAAAGTTACATGACCATACGACTTCATACGGGAAAGAAATAAATATTCTACAATCCTATGATGTGTAGAATACGGGTCGTTACACTCTCCCCCCCTTAAGAAATTTCGCCCCCGAAATTCCCTAATCAAAACACACACAAAGGTCCTGCATGCCTATCAATCATAAAACAACAATCAAACATGCAAAACAAGCAAAACAAGTCTACCCTAGCATGCGGAAAACTAAATTGCAAAGTAAATCTTACCAGGCAAAGAGTTCTGGATATGCCTTCCTAATGCTCTCCTCTGTCTCCCAAGTACAATCATTCTCGTCCTCGCCCCACTGAACCTTGACTAGCTTCACCGCCTTCCTTCGATGTTGCTTCGTATCGTGCCCCACAATACGAATCGGCTTGCTGTTCCCAACCGCCTCGGGTTCTACTTCGAAGTCCTCTAACTGATCAGGTGAAATAGTCATATCTGAGTCGGGGACGAACTTCCTTAGTTGGAAACATGAAATACATTGTGAACTCCCGCCATTTTCTCTAGTAAGCCAACTCTATAGGCCAAATTCCCGACTAGTTCAAGAACAGGGAATGGGCCAACAAATCTTGGTGCCAACTTGCCTCTCCTGCCAAATCGTATCACGTTCTTCAACGGAGAGATCTTGACAAACACCAAGTCACCAACGGAGAATTTCAAGTCTCTTCTCCTCTTATCAGCATAACTCTTCTGCCTATCTTGGGCAGCTTTCATTCATTGCTGAATGATCTTGATCTTATCGGAAGTTTCTCTCACCACATCTGGTCCAAGCACAAACTTCTCGCCAGTCTCTATCCAACATGATGGTGAGTTGCACGGTCTTTCGTACAAAGCTTCATATGGAGCCATACCGATACTGGATTGGTAGCTATTATTATATGCAAACTCTACTAGATGCAAATGGTCATCCCATGATCCACCAAAATCCAATATATACGCTCTCAAGAGATCTTCCAATATACGATTCACCCTTTCCGTCTGACCATCGGTCTGAGGATGATATGCGGTACAGAGATGTAATCCTGACCCTAGAGCCTCTTGTAAGCTCTTCCAAAACCCACTAGTGAACAACGGGTCTCGGTCACTCACAATGCTTTTGGGTACTCCATGAAATCTCACTACCCACTTCATATACAATTCTGCCAACTTGGCTGCCGTTCTGGTCGATTTGACTAGTATAAATCTTGCACTTTTAGTCAATCGATCCACAATTACCCAAATGCTATCATATCCCGATCTACTCCTTGGTAAGCCATCGATGAAATCCATCGAGACTTGCTCCCATTTCCATTCGGGAATCTCTAATGGTTGCAACAACCCACTAGGATTCTTTTGCTCGGCTTTAACTAGCTGGCAATTCATGCATTTGGATATAAACTTCCCAACGCCTCTTTTCATCCCTTCCCAGTAGTAGGTTCGCTTCATGTCTCGATACATCTTATTACCACCGGGATGTGTAGTTAGTTTTGAGTGATGACATTCTCTAAGCACTTCATCTCTCAAACCATTCACGTTGGGCACAACCAGTCTTCCATTCTTCCGAAGCCATCCATCTCGATCAAGCCCATACACATTCATCTCCTCACTATCGATGTTCTTCTCTAACTTGGAGATGATTTCTAATAGATTAGGATCATCCCTCTAGCTAGAACCAATCCGCTCTATCAAAGTGGGTCTGATCGTCAAACTAGCTAGCATAACTGGATCCAATTCGCACTTTGGTCTGAAATCAAACCCCACGATATATTCCAGTTGCTTCCATTCAAGAAACATTGCCCCTAAGCTGGCATGTCTCCTACTCAAGGCATCGGCTACCACATTACCTTTCCCAGGTGTATATGCGATATCAAAATCATACGAAGCCAAGAACTCTAACCATCTCTGCTGACGGAGATTCAAATCTTTCTGGGAGAAGAGATACTTTAACGATTTATGATCAGTAAACAACTCAAATCTTTCTCCCAAGAGATAGTGTCTCCACATCTTCAGCGCCAATACAATCGCTGCCAATTCCAAATCATGGGTAGGATACTTCTTCTCATGCGGCTTTAGCTGTCGACTAGCATAAGCTACAACCCTACCTCCTTGCATCAATACTACACCCAGTCCGGTACCACAAGCATCCGTGTATACCATCATCTCTTCATTCTCTTTAGGAATGACTAACACTGGCGCACGCGTCAACTTCTCCTTTAGACTCTTGAAGGCATCCTCACACACTTCGTCCCAGACGAAGGACTGATTCTTCTTAGTCAACGGTGCTGCTATCTTGGAGAAGTCCTGGATAAACTTACGATAATATCCAGCTAATCCCAAGAAACTTCTTACGTCTGTCGCATTCTTGGGCGTAGGCCAATCCTGTACCGTAGCCACCTTCGCAGGGTCCACGGCAACACCACTCTCTGAAACAACATGAACCAAGAATCTCACTTCCCTTCTCCAAAAATGACACTTAGAGAATTTCGCTTTCAATTGGTGTTTCCTCAACACCACCATCACTATCCTCAAGTGTCCCTTGTGTTCCTCCTCTGTCCTTGAATAAACAAGGATATCATCCATGAACACAAGAACAAACTTATTCAACTGATCTCTGAATACTCGATTCATAAGATCCACAAAGTAGGCTGGTGCATTGGTCAACCCAAATGGCATGACCAACCACTCATAAAATCCAGACGGCGTCCTAAATGCCGTTTTCGGAACACTCTCATCTGCTACTCATAGCTGATGAAATCCTGTCGCGAGGTCCAACTGGGAGAACACTCTAGCTCCTTCCAGCTGATCAAACAAATCATCTATCCGTGGTAGAGGATACTTATTCTTCCTCGTCACCTTATTCAACTCACGATAGTCCACACACAACCGAAGGGAACCATCTGCCTTAGTGGCAAACACAACTGGTACTCCCCACTCGGAGACACTTCTTCTAATAAATCCCTTCTTCAAAAGATTGCTGACTTGCACCCCGAGCTCTCGCTGCTCCCTTGGTGCCATACGACGAAGTGGCATCACTATAGGTCTGGCATCTTTCACTAAATCAATACGGAACTCAATCTCTCGGTGTGGTGGAAGCCCGGTCACCTCCTCGAAGACGTCCGGATACTGGCCAACCACAGGCACATCTGACAACTCATCCTGCGGGATGTCGAGGGAATTTACAAAACTAGCCATAACCCCATCACTAGGTAGACTACCAAACACTACCCTCTGCCCATCGTCCGCCCTCACTGTCACCAAAAAGCCCTCACAGTCTACCACCACCACGTATCTTTGGAGCCAATCGACTCCCAATATAATGCCATACCCAGTAAAGCCCAAAATAAAGCAATCACATACAAACATACATCCATGACTCGATAAGACCAAATTCCTGCAAATCATACTAAGGCTAGTCGAACCACCAATCGGGTTCGTCACAACCAATGGTCTATCGACTATCTTGGGTTCCAGTCCCAACCTATCTACCAGGTCACTAGATATGAAGGAACGGGAAACCCCAGTATCAAACAAAACTCGAACTGGTACATCATAAATAGAAAGCATACCTTGAATAACAACATTCTTTCCTTTCTCCGCCGTAGTTGGGGCATTCGACGAAGAAGGAACAACATCAATAGCATATGCTTTCACAATCTGCTTCTCCTTAAGAAGTTGCGGACACTTATCCTTATGATGTCCCACTTGACCACAGTTGCAGCACTTCCTTTCCGCTGGCTTGGCCCGACATTCTTTAGCATAATGGCCCTTCTTTCCACAGCTGAAGCACTCAACATCCTTCTTGCTCTTTTTCTGACCACCTTTAGATTGGTCCTGCTTCCTCTTATTCTAAGAGTTATTCTTGCCTCCACCGTCTGCTTGCGGCTTTGGCCCTTTTGCAGATGCAGCCTCAGTCTTTGACTTAGGGTAAAGGCTCTCTGATCTCAAAGCTTTCCCCACGATCGATTCAAAAGTCTCATCGATGTGGTTGATAAGCCTTTCCCCCAAGTATCCATCCAAACCAGTAATGAACTTCTCATTCTTCTTCTCAGGAGTGTCAATAAGAGACAGTCCATACATCGACAAAGTGTCGAACTCAGCAATATAATCAGAAACTGCCCTTCCGTTTTGCTTGAGTTCCAAGAACCTCTTGAACAACACTGACTTCTGGGCAGCTGGAATAAACTTCTCGCTAAAGCGAGCCTTGAACTGATCCCAAGTAACCTGATCCTCTGGAGTAGCTGTTCTAATGGCATTCCACCAATTCATCGCTCGCCCTTGCAGCTGACGAGACGCTAGCCTTCTCTTCATCGCATCCTCAAGACCCAAGTCATCGAAGATACGGTCACAGCTATCCATCCAGTCCTGAACATCTGTGGCCGACTCCGTTCCGTGGAACGGCTTTCCACCAAGATTAGTGTAATCCTTGCACAACTTGGCGAAATCGACCCTAGGCGCCTGCACTACTGGGCCTACACCAACTCCGGGATTGGGAACTGCCCCTTGCACTTCTCTAAGCATGTCTCTTATGAGGTTAGTAAACATTGCCCTCATGTCAGCGGCATTCCCTTGGTTGGTCCCTCTACCAGCACCCCTCGTGTCTCGGCTCATCGTCAATCTGAAAAAGGGAAACGATTAACGACCCCATAGTGGTGCTAGTGCAGTGCGACTTCATTCTTATACTACTAATAGTATATATATACATAGCTTTTGAAAACCAAAGTAATCACAAATACGCGCTCTCATATACGTACTATCTCTCCCTAGTGTCTTTCCCTAGGCTAATTATGCAACCTAGAGCTCTGATACCAAGTGTGACGGCCTGCCCCGCACCAACCGACATTTACTCCAAAAGTGCGCTGTACACATGTCCAGTTAGCACGGAACGGGTCGTCAAAAGGAAAGGGAAGAAGGAAATGAACATACAAAGAACCTGTAGAATGTCTCACAGCGCATAGAACAAAATATAATAATAACATACTTGACATAAAACAGGAGAGACAGTGCATAAGCTGAAAATCAGAACTAAATATCATAGCAGCGGAAATCCAAAATACAGCTTATTACAACTTTCAAACTGTCTCAAAGCAAAAGTAAGATAAAGGAGGTACACTACTAATGCCCAAGTAGTGACCACCAACGACATAGGAAGAATGTGTGTATATATATACATCATACGTGGAAGCCTCCTGCCCGCCTCCGAATCAGGTACTCGCGCATCACCAGCTAACCTGTCTCTAGTCTACTCGTGTGAGCACCCAGAGTAATAAGAGGAGACATAAAACTCTGGGTCAGACATAAAGCCTGGTATGAGCGATAAGCATCTAAAGTGAACAATAACATGTAGACTAAAACATACTTGAACCTGGACCTGCAACCAAAGAGTTAGCACTACATACTGTACAACACTCTAAGGTATCATATCAAACAGTGTAAGGATACAGAGGTGGGGGAGGTGTGCATGTCATAATGATGGCAACAATCAAACATAGCATCCATCCTCATATCTCTCACTCAGTGCGTAAAGCATACGATATTCACCACTTCGATCACCCAACATACCTTGCTACGATCACTCTGCCCCATGAAGTCATAAATGGCTTCACTGCACTGATAACGTAGCCACTAATCCTTTGCTATGTCCACTTTGCCCCATGGAGTCACAAGAACCCCACTGCACTGGCTCATAGCCTTACCAATCCTTACTATGTCCACTTGCCCCATGGAGTAATTCACCCCATCCGCGCTGGCTCATAGTCTTACTACGCATCACCTTGCCCCTCAGGTCATAATGACCCTACTGCACTGATAACGTAGTCTTGCTACCATCACCTTGCCCCTCAGGTCATAATGACCCTACTGCACTGATAAGTAGCCCATCATTCATTCTTAGTGGTGAATCGAAGTTATGAACGTCGACAACTCCTTAGCACACGTCCCGCAGCAAAGTCCAACCATGAAGTGAACTCATCGGTTCCCAACTGGATCCTGAGCTCTAACTTCCCATATTGGACTACCTTTTCATCTCGGGTTATTGGTCAATACTGGGTCAGGTCGGGTTCCTTCTCCAGCCATCGGTTCGGGTCGGGTATCCTCCATCTGTTCGGGTCGGGTCTTCTTCTGGTGCGGTTCGGGTCGGGTGCCACTCCAACGGTTTGGGTCGGGTGTCACTCCCCCTCCAGCTCATGCTTCCGCTCTGATCTGCCTCCTCATCCTTTACGTGCTTCGATCCGATCCATCCTCCTCTATCCGCTCCGATCCCTACTCCCTAATCCGATCCGATCCCAGTTAAGCTAGCGTGGCCTTCCTTTTTGCCATTTTTCCCAAGTGTTGGGTTCCGATCCGATCGAATTCCTTGCTCAGTTCAACATATCCGATCCGAGCCCCATATCCGATCCGAGCTGAACCCTGCACTGTTTTCTGAAACTGTTCCAGCAAGTGTTTAGGCCATTCGACGACGTTTTCGACCATTCTAACTATTAAAATCAATCACAAAGCATTTCATACAGTCATAGCAACATGCGTAATCAACCACAAACATCAAAACATCAACATGATAGGTTAAAATGGATCAAACATACCCAAAACCCCATATTTCCCCTTAAGCATGTTTAGGTGAAACTAATGATAGGATTAGCTAAACTTAACCAAATTAACCCAAATTCATATCAGAGGTCTAAAACATCATTTAGGAATTTATGAACATTTTTCCCGAATTTATTAGTGTATAAATTCGCTAATTAACACTAATTACCCTTAACTAGCCATAATTAGTGTAAAACTATGCAAATCACTCACGTTAGCCACAAATAAACTAAGATCTGTAATAATTCTCTGATTTGATGTGAATCTCAATGCCAAACAGCAACTCCTATGTTGCTTTGGTGAAGATCTTCCTTGATTAGGGGTTGCTAAGCCAAATCCTTGACCAAAAGATGATTTGGAGGTGATTTAGAGGTTAGAGGCCATTTTTAGGGTTCCTTGGTGATAAGTGGAGGCTAGAAAACTGAAATGGAATGATCCTCTATCTCATTTCAGCCTCCCATAACCCTAATCCCGAAATGGTTTATGGGCCTACTCACTAATCACCCGATTTGGCCTGGTTAAGCAGTTTTTCACCCTCCAAACCTTATTTCAGCCATGTCTCCCAAACGGTAAGTCCGTTTGGCTATTATGACCACTTTACGGAAAGGTAAACCATCAAACGAATCCAATGGAAGTGGTTTCAGGTCAAAATTCCTTTCCAATCAAAAGTTATGGCCAAAACAGTACCAACTAAGGGCAAAATGGTCATTTAAAAATCGACAAAAATCATGAACATGGGAAATGGCTCTAATGGATGTTTCCCAAAGTGACATGACCATACGACTTCATACGGGAAAGAAATAAATATTCTACAATCCTATGATGTGTAGAATACGGGTCGTTACAACTCTCAAACATTCTGCTTCCACCTCCAAATGTATCAAGTTCAGGTTTGACTTTCCCCGGTATTAACCCGGCTCTAGTATCCACTGCGACGCCTAAAATCTCACTTCCTTCTTCTAAATCCAAAAACTACAAACTGAAAGGAAAATTCTGGGCAGATGACGATTTAGATGAAGGAAATGACTATGGTCCAGAGGATGTGACGCCTCTCAGTGGTAAACCGAAAACTACAAGAAGGCATACAAGAAATAATCCAATGTATGACCCTTCACTTGCTTGAACTACTGCTTTGTACCTTAGCTAAGTTTAGCTCCTGCATTCAATTGCTTACGACAGTACGTGGATTATTATTGTTAGCATTAGTTTCATGGTATGTTGAACTGAAGAAGGCATACTTTCATGAATTGCTCTGTGGACTGGAAGTAGATATAAGGTAAAAACCTGTTCTGGTAATGCAAGACGAGGAGATTACTGGTATTATTTATGTACGCAAAAGGCTTGTAAATCATTAATGTATGGTGAGAGTATATGAGGAGATATGTGTAGCTCATATATTATTGATCTGTTATTGTAAATTGTAATAATCTTATTAGTAATAAAAAGCTTTACGTTGCCTTTTAAAAAAATAACTAAGTCAAATATAATTGGTTTATATTAGAAATAATCTGGAATTGAATCGAGTTGATGAATTAAGAGTTGGAATTGAGTTTGGAATTTGAATGAAGTTATATGTGGATGACGTGGTTCAAGGATAATTTTAATGGAAATCGAGTGGAAATGAAGTGGTATATGTTGATTGGACAGCAAATAGAAGAGATAGAGTGGAATGCCAGACAAAATGGCTATTTGAATTTCTTTTGGACTGGAGAAGGCCCAGAGAGGCAAGTTGTAGTAGTACCGAATGAGCCGTGCAGAGGATATGCTGGCGAAATTCTCTGAAAATTTAAGCTATTAGGAAATTTTCAGAATTTTCGAAAAAAATCGGTAATAAGAAGAAATTAATATTTTAATTGGAATTAATCGGTTCTGTTGAAAACTGAATTTAAGAAATTAAATAAAAGATTTTAATCTGGTTATAATAAGATTCGTAACATTTTTCCTACCTTAGTAATTTTGGGGACGAAATTCTTTTAAGGGGGAAGGAATGTAACGTCCCACATTTTATCGGTTTGTATTTGAATATTTAAATTAGTTTAAATATTGAATTCGTAATATAAGTGGATTTATATAAAACGGAGTTGAACGTATAAAAATATATATTAAATATAATTGAGCCCGTAATATCACGGCAGTTCGTAATTTAAGTTCTGAATTTCAACTGAGTGTACAAGATTCGTTTTAAACTGGATTTCTGCGAAATAAGAAACGTTGGAATCTGTTGAACTGTATTTTTCTAATAGAAGTGAAAAATCGAGATTCCGGATTATATATTGTAAGTTATATCCAAATTAAATATTTAGAAAAGCAGCAGTAAATTCGTTTGTGGCCAAAACGGTTATTTAAATATATTTAAATATCGGATTCGAATTTGGACAAGGTTCTTTAGAGACGTAGCTATAATTTAATTTTTAGAATTTTACTGTAATTTTTAATTAATTAAATATGCAACTTTATATTTGAAGTATTTTACACCCTATATCAATATTTTGGGGTTTCACAATATGGGTTAACCTACCGATATTATTATATTTTTGGGGTCGTGGTACCTCGCTGGATACAACAGTATTTTTATTTTTGTCCATAACAGTTCGTATGTGAACGAAATTGTTCGTACCAAGGTACATTAAACTTTATAAATTTTATACCACTTGATGTCTAATGTATTTATCATTCAGAACTCACATTTGCATGAATGTTTATATATTTCATATGTAGAAATCTACAACCTTTTTCATGTTATTCTAAGTCTATAAAATACTTCATTTTAAATCACGAAAAATGAATGATATCCTTACATGGATTTAACGTGGAGTTATCCTATCTCAAATCATATCGTATCAACTGAGGGTCCAACTGGCATTTAGAAGGTTGCCAAGGTAGTGGATTATATTGAAAATAGGCAGCTCGCATTAATAGGTCTAGCATATCACATTTTTATTGGGATGTCTTACACGTTAAGGCATAGGAAGAGGAATGGTAAAAAGACACCTACCAACCTATGTATAAGGTACAGCCATACCCTAAATAATGTGCATACCATAACCAACAGTATGGCCTATTGGGTGTTCTTGCTTTTCCCCTTATCTCATTATATATATGATGCAAAACTCTGTCCATTTCCGGAAACAAAAACGTAAATACATAAAGGAATAGTTGCCTATCCTAATCGCAGGCCATAAATTTGCCATACCCTAATCTAATGCATTAGCTGACCTACCTTTCCAATATTTCCATGTTTCACGCCTAAGTATCAACACACATCTAACCTACTCTAAAACCATAAGCCTACATATTTTGAACTGAAATTTCCATCTGCTTAGCTACACAGCACACCAATTCTTCTATGCCGAAATTCGGTGTACCCCGTGTCCCCAACCAATCAAAGCCACCTGATTTCCGCCTTTTGCAATTAAACCCCTTAATTGTCTAGGGATTAAAATGCAAAAAACCGAAATAGGGAGATTTGATTGGAGGGGATATGGGGGATAGGGGAATTGGGTACAGAAGAATTGGTCTCGCTACACAGTACCCCATTACTTCTGTCTTAATAAGTCACATAAAACTATAGCCAGGTAAATACACGCAAGGCACCTTTAATAAATCCCATACCTTATACCTCGTATGTTGAACCACACCACGCCCCTATTCCTTGAATTCGAAGTTTCCTTTCTTTTCTATATAAACGTATACATCTTCACCTACTTCAGTAATTCCACAAAACAACGAAGCAACCTAAGAGCACAACCAACAATGGCTTGTTCAGTTACTAAACAAGCCACGGAGCAACCAGGTGTGGCTTGTTCACTCACCTGTGGCTGGTCTATGGCTAGTTTTGAGCTCCTCCGTGGCTGGTTCACCCAACAGAGACTGGTTCTTATAACGGCAAACTATTTGCCGTTATAAGATTATAACGGCAAACTATTTGCCGTTATAAGATTATAACGGCAAACACTTTGCTGTTATAAGATTATAACGGCAAAGTGTTTGCCGTTATAATCTTATAACGGAAAACAGTTTGCCGTTGTAGTCACTAGCCGTTGCAACACCAACGGCTAGTTCACTTCCTCCCTATAAACCACCCTACCTCCTTCTTCTTCCTCCTCCACACAACCACTCCACCTTCCCAACTTCTTCATCAACAAAATGTCTTCGTCTGCACCCAAGCGAAGCGGGAAAAAAACCATAAACAAGAAACTCATGTCCCAACCGCACTCGTCATCGTATGCCATGCAACGGTCAATCCAACAACAGCAACCGTTGCAGCCATCTCACGAATATGGCTACTCGCCGTATTCAAATTATCCATACCGTCCACCGTACCAACCGCTCGGTCCTCCTAATTTTCCTCCCATCCAATCGTCCGTCCCGCCACAGTTTTACCAACGACCGCCCGGGGTAGGCGTGTACGACGATCATTCGTCGTATATGTCAATGATGATGCAGACCGAGCAAAGTCAACAACCTCACCTAACTCCGCAACAGACCGAGGTTCGTGACCGCGAAGCGATGCAAAATCTGCAAAGACAGTTTTCGTATGGGTAGGTCTCTCCTACTACCGAAGAAAATGTTGGGACTTCTACGGAGGAGGAGGAGGAAGATGCAAATGAGGAAGTAAATGTTACAAATTCTGAAGAATTGAATGAAGAATACGTTGCACCTATCAGTCCCGAATATAACCAAAAGAAGAAGAAGAAGGTGAAGTCTTTAAGGAGAATTTTCAGTAAACGACACCAAACCGAAGTTGAATCGGAGCCGAATCACGGAATAGAAGATATTGAGGATGATAATGCTGAAGGGGAAGATATACCAGCGGATGGAAGAAGAAAACAATGTAAGTTTACTTCCGAGCAGTACGTTTCACTTGCTAAATCGTGGATACGCATTTCACAAGACAGCATTGTTGGAAATAATATGAAAGGTGAGAAATTTTGGGAAAGAGTAGCAGAGTTCTACAATTCGTTGGAAGCGAGGAATAGAACATGGGCATCACTTAGAGGCGGTTATAGAGTTATGAATGCCGCATGTCAGAACTATCTTGCAATACTGACAGCCTTGGAGAACAGACAGCAAAGCGGTGCTGCACCTTATGACGTTGTAAGTACCATAGATTACTTTGAAAAATAACTTACTATACTATGATCGATTAGTTAGAAATGACATACGCTCATACAATATCCACTTTGTGTTACAGATTGAAGAGTCACGAAAGGCCTACCAGCAAAAGTATGGTCATCCATTTAAATTTCAAGACTGTTATGAGCTTCTATCTAGGTTGCCGAAGTGGAAGAACCCCAGCAACTTCATGTTTGAGCAGCAGAACAAAGCTAAAAGGATGAAATACTCTGATTCTAGTCCAGGAAGTGGCCCAAGTTCGCAAGAAAGAAACCCTTTATTTGGAAGTAGTGATGGACGACCTGTCGGCAGATCCAAGGCAATTCAGCTGGAGCAACGAGGTGCAGAGTTTGCTAGATTTATGGGAACAATGGAGAGTTCATCTAAGGCAACAAAAGAGCATAGAGCTCGATTTTCGGTGGAAAGAAACCGTAGCGACGAAGATTTCCAAAAGGCAGTTAGGGATGATCGAGAGCTCCGCAGACAAGAACATGCGGAGAAACAAGTCATGGAAGAAAAGAAGCTGGAGGAGCAGAAAGCTTTGGCGCGAGAGAATAATTATGTTAAAATGATTACATGTGATTTTAGTAAACTTACCCCTCTACAACAAGAACTAGTAGCCGAGCAGATTGGAGAGTACAGAAAAAACAAAGGAAGCAGAAGCGGAAACGTTAGTGGCTCGTATATGGACTAGCTATGTATGTTGGGTTAAGTTGTAATATGATTGTGAACTGTTTGTAGTATTTATGTACTGGTGGGTGTTTATGTACTAGCTATATATGTTGGGGTGAATTGTAATATGATTGTGACCTGTTTCTCGTATTAATGTAGTAGTTGTTGTTTATGTACGAGCTGTATATGTTGGGTTGAGTTGAAATAATGATACAATCTACAATATGATTGGAAACCAGATTTATTGACTCAAGTACGCACTGATAGATAGTTCAAATGATACATAGTACACGACTACACACTGATACATAGTTCTAGTACCAACTACTGATTCCGACTATTCCTTCCTTTATGCGCCCACAAATGTTCCACCAACTGGTCACGCAATTGGAAGTGTGCAGCTTGATCTTCAATGTGTTGAACCATATCAACATATTCTTCCATTGAGTTTACATCTTTATGGGGTTTTGCATTTGAGCCCGTAAACATGTCAGGATAATTAGACTTTTGATTCTTATATCCGCCTCTTTTAGACTCCACAATCATGTTATGTATTATTATACAAGCATACATGATTTCTGAAAGCACTCTTGCATCATGAAAACGAGCAGGATTTCGTAAAATATGAAATCGGGCTTGTAAAACACCAAATGTACGTTCGATGTCCTTTCTGTAGCTAGCACTTTTTCAGTGAAATACCTTTCTTTATCATTTGATGGAACTCTGTACCCTTGCATCAAAGTTCTCCACTTTGGGTATATTCCATCGACTAGGTAGTACCCAGTTTTGTGTTCGATATTACCAAGTTTATATGAAACATCTGTTGACAGTCCATTAGCAAGTTCTGTGAAAAGATATGATTGTTTTAAAACATTTATATCATTCAATGAACCTGGGACTCCAAAAAAAGCATGCCAAACCCATAAATCGTCTGTTGCTACTGCTTCAAGGATCATTGATGGCACTTTCTTATGTCCGGTGAACATTCCTTTCCATCCCGTTGGGTAGTTTTTCCAAGCCCAATGCATGCAATCTAAACTTCCAATCATACCTGGAAATCCTCTGGCTTCTGCCCTGCGTAGTATCCTAGTTATATCGTTAGGTCCAGGCGTCCGTAGATACTCCTTCCCAAACTCTGCAACAACTGTTTTACAGAATTCTTTCAGACACTCTATTGCTGTTGATGCTGCGATTCTGAAATATTCATCCATTTGATCGCCAGATGTTCCATAGCTTAACATCCTCAACGCCGAGGTGATTTTGATGTGTGGTGAATGGCCGATTTCTTGTGCTCCGTTCAGTCTATAAGTGAAATATGGATTTGACTGGTGAAGTTTAAGATATATTTTTGAGAAAATAGCCGGACTCATACGGTAATGACGGCGGAACAAAGTTATATCAAAGGTTGGATTGTCGATGAAGTAATCCCTCATTAGTCTTTCATGTCCATCCTTGTAGTCTCTCTTATACCGTCGGTCAATTCGGCCATGCATGCTACCCCGATGGTTGCTAGTTGAGCCTTCAGCGAAATAATTGGAATACGCAACCATTGCGTGCTGTTCCAGCTCCTCCTCCGTCTCTTGCTCCACTTCTAGTTCGGAATTATCAGTTTGATTCATCTTGTTTTTGTAGTAATGGTAGTATAGATTTGGATCCATTGCTTGCTTTTTTATAAGTTGAGTTTCGTTGTTCTCTCTAAGCGTATCCGAACGAGAGATATATATAAGCAGGGATGGTGAACTAAATATCTCTGACATAGAGTACATGTAGGCAATAATGGGTGGCAATAATGGTTCCAACATGATGGTTCTGTCATTGAGTAGTCAATTCGGATAGTTGTTGTGATGTGAAAGGTTGGCACTAAATGGTTGGCAATAATGGTTCTGTCATTGAGTACTCAATTCGGACAGTTGTTGTGATATGAAAGGTTGGCACTAATTGGTTGCCAATAATGGCTCTGTCATTGAGTAGTCAATTCGGACAGTTGTTGTGATGTGAAAGGTTGGCGACTATTTTAAAATTTAAAACAAACATAACTAATAATCAATGTCACTGTAATAACCCGGAAATTCCGAACCAGTTTAAATTTTTATTTTGGCGATTTTAGCGAATTTTGGACATTTAAAATAGATTATTTTAAATAATATCGACGATAAATTTATTTTGAATATAATTCGAACGTATATATTATATACGTCGTCGTTAGAATATAAATAATTATATATAATTATAAATAGAATTGAAAATGGCGCGGTAGTTCGATAATTCGATTTCAAACTTCAATTGAATGTACCGGGTGCAAAACAATCCGGATTTTAGTGAAACCAAAAACATTAGGATCTAATCGAGAATATCTTTCCAACGAATCCGAAAAATCAAGATTTCATAGCGGGAATCAAAAGATATGTCCAATTGAAAATTCTGAACAGTCGCTATGGAATTCAGGCCCTTAAAAATGGAAATTTTGCAAACGACCTCGGATTTCGACGAAACCACTTTTGTTGGATCCATGATGTCAAGTTTTTGCTAGGTTTCAAATTTCATAATTTTTCGAATCAATATGTGAGCGTGGCAAAGGAAAACGTGTTTGACCAGTTTCAGTTGATTTTAATCGACTGGAAAATGGCCATTTTTCAAATGGTTTATATTTATGATTGAAATTTATATTTATGACTGAAATAGTTCATACAAACACAACAACTGACGATAGTACATGCGAACTAGCTCAATCAAATCATGGAGTAGGAATTAGTAACTTCATTAAAATGCATTTTACATTTAGTCTTACGGGCGTCGCCTGATGTTCAATCGCAACTGCTCATTATCACTTCGAACACGTCTATTTTCTCGTTCGAGTTCGTTACAATATGCTATTCCCCAAGGACACAAAGGTTGGTCTATCCATTCCGTGTAATTGCAACCATTTGGAAAGGCTGGGCATCGCTGAATGCGCCGACCTATATTGTTTCCCTCTGCTTGAACCACAACTTCAACCGCGTACCCGCAGTAGCAATGAACTGGATAGGAATCAACTATTTGTTCCTGCAGTGGTACACGAAAGAACTCTGCTTCCTGAGTTGACTGAGTGACAGCTTGTTCAGATGATACTTGAACAGGTGGGACTTGAGTTTCATATGGAGGTTGAACGTTCAGTTGTTCGTACGGCGGTTCAGTTTGCGGTCTAATTTGGTTTAGGAACTGGAATTCGTTTTCAAGCTCCTGTAGCCTCATTTCGTTGTACGCCTGTTCCTCAGAGTCTGTAGAAGATGACCACGAAGACATCTTCAGTGAGTTCTAATAGAAGGATGTGCTCTAAGAATGAGAACGAAGGTGTTTGAGTGCGGTAAGTTGTGACTAAGTAACATATGTATATATAGCTGCAATATTAGTTATGGTGTGAATGGTCACTAGCTACACTTTGTGATTTTCAAAGCTTGTGTAGGTAAACCAACAAAATACTGATGTAACCGGTCACTGGTACGACTGTAGGGAACACTGTAGGGAATCTGCTTTTTAGTGATAAAGTGTATCGAGGACGACCCCCTGTGGCTACAGACTGAGAGCTAGACTATAACGAAAAGGGTTTAGTTCATGATACACAAGTTGAAGAGGTGCCCGTCGCGATTCAGCATCGAGAGGTTACAGCTCCGCGTCCTTCTCCAGTAAATCAACGACCTAGTAATAGTGCTTGTAATAATTCTCCTACTCCAGATTTTTCGTCTAAGGATTTGCTGGCCCTCGTAAAATCCTATATTGAGGTTGAAAAGAGAGATGAGTTGCTAATGCAAAGTGGAGGGGGTTTAACATATGAAGAAAGATGGGCAATGATCACGAGGCTATACAACAACCATCGTTCCCGGCCCACTACACGAACATCGGTTGAAATCCAAATGGCTAATCGTCATTTTGCAGACGCTTGTGATCGGTGCACAAAGATTATCGAAACTGTTGAAGACGAGAACATATTTAAAACAAATCAAGCAACATATGATTCTCGTTACCTTTTCGAGTATGGTGAGGAGTTCGTTCGTTACGAAGCGTATAAACTACGCTACAGTTGGTTGACCCGCTATGGAACTGAGTAGGCTTATGGTATTGTGATTTTATTGTTGTTTTACTGTCTATATACTTTGCTGTTTGTGCGTAGAATATGGAGTTATCTGTAAACCTTGTTATGTTGGCGTGCTGTTTAAGAATTTTGCATTTCTACACGAGAAGAGGGAAACCTTGTTCAACATCAAATTCAAACGTTATTACATTCCAAACAACACTTACAGGAACTAGAACAACAGAAGATACCGGCTCTACACAAAAACATTCTCTACACATAAATACAGTCTCTACACATAACCAAATGTAGTCTCTACACAGAAACATAATCAAAACGTACACAAAATACATCGAAAGCACATAATAGCGGTAGTCAACAAATACAGAACGCATACTCAAACAATAGGAACATACAACTGACAACTGCGAAAACGTAAAACATCGAAAGTACATAATCATGGTAGTGAACAAATACAGAACGTCTACTCAAACAACAAGAACAGACAACTATCAACTAGGAATACGTAGAACAACAAAAGTACATAACAGTGGTAATACAACAAAAGTACATAACACTGGTACTCAAAAAATGCAGAACGTCTACTCCAACAGTAGGACCATACACCTAACAACTGCGAAAGTACATAAAAGTGATAGTAACTCAGTCGTCCGAGTCATCTGAATGTGTATGTGGACGTGTACGGCGCCGATGACGTCTCTCATCATCACCAACGTCTGGAGGCTGACTGGACCCAGCACTAGACCTATGGTGGTAATACATCTGCAAGTCATGAAGTCTCTTGCGCTCTGCCTCAAGCTGGGCCTCTAAATGCGCCTGCTGCTGTCGTGCCTCCTCTGCAACACGACGTAGCTCACCATCATAGTAATCTAGGCTACGCCTATGCTCTATATAGCCCGTATGCCTAATCCCCATCTGCATATCATACAGATCATGATATGATATCTGTGTTATAACAACCCGTATTTTCAATAAACTGTTATAACATAAATCGAGGCAGAGTTTAATTCAAAATTCAGAATCAGGGGAAACGGGCTATGCCATTGCGTTCGTCTCGGAAAAATACGCGAAATAGAGTCCGAGTTTTCGAAAATCGGAGTCCGTATAACCCGGTTAAGGCCCATTGAAGTTTTCAGAAATTTCTATGCTAAAAACAGGTTTAAATTTCAAATTAAAAACAGGAATTAGGGCTAATCTGGGTTAGGCGGGAAAATTCCCGCCAGGGGGCCCATGTCGACAGGCATGTCGACAGGGCACCTAGGGAGTCGACAGCCCTGTCGACAGCCCTGTCGACAGGGGGTGCCCAGGCAGCTCAGCCTGGTGCACCATTTCTGATTTGGGTTGGGTCATGTGGCTTGGTTCTAGAGAAATCCGAGATCTGACGGGCCAAACCTAATCTAGGGTTAATCCTAGGGCTAAAAACACTCTAATCCTCTATAAATATACCCCTAATCCTACCCTAAAGCCTCATTAATCAATCTAGCAACTAAACTATGTCAATTTGAATCCTCAAATGGCCTCCACCTAAAACCTAGCCTCCACCTTCCTCAAAGTTTAATCCTATGAAGATATGATGATCATACAACCTTTTCTATGTTGTATGAATGCTTAATAACTTGCATACTTCATTAAGTAGCAAGTTTGATTTGCTAAGTTTGTGTTTTTGGGATCTTGCAAAAAAGGGTTTTCTTATTTGAGGCTTTGTTTTGAGTTTTTAAAAGGGCTTCTTCATCTTATTTGGTGGGTTTGTGGCTTGTTTATATTTGTAAGCCCTCTTACCTTCACTTTACAAACTTTAAAGTTAATGTTTGGTGAAAGTTGAGATTTATGTGAGTTTAGTTGATTATGCATGCTTATGCGAACTCACTATGTCATGTTTTATATGATTCACAAGTTATGCATGCTTATGCGAACTCATTATACCATGTTTTACATGTTTCACAAGCTATGCATGCATATGCGAGATTACTATGCCATGTTTTACATGTTTCACAAGTTATGCATGCTTATGCGAGTTGATTATACCATGCTATACATGTTTTATGGGTTATGCAAGTTTACCTTACCATGTTATGCAAGTTTCATGGGTTATGCAAGTTCACCTTACCATGTTATGCAAGTTTAGTAGGTTATGCATGACTATGCAAGTTCACTTTACCATGTTATGCATATTTAATAAGCTATGCATGTTTATGCGAGTTCACCATGACATGATTTGCAAGTTTAACATGTATGCATCCTTATTATGATGTGTGAAGTTCATCATGTATGTTTTGCCAAGTTACCTTTTTACCCTTATGCGTTATGACGAATATATAAGCGAGATAATGACGTTGGGAGGGTTTGGGTAAACTTAAAAATACATGAAACTAAAAGATTGGGAATTTACCTATTAAGTTAGGTCTACCCCTTGGGAATTTACCTATTAAGTTAGGTCTACCCAAGTATATGTTAACTTGTAAATATGTTCTAAAGTGGACATGACATTAGATAACATGATATGGCCAACTCGAGGTTAGACCTAGTTGTGGTGTAAATCTTCCCAGGTAACCACAACGTGGGGTCTAATGTGGGTAGTTGGTCATGTTGCACCATAAGACCCGAGGTTAGACCTAGACGTGGTGTAAATCTTCCCAGGTAACCACGGATGTCTAATGTGAGAGGTTGGGTGCATTAAGTAATTAATGCCTCATGATTAGGGTTAAGTCATGGCCCACTAATACTTAACCAATAATGGGGATGCGAGGATTAGATGGGGTTAAGTGGTTACACTTAGCTAATTTAATCCAGGTTTAGTGAGGGGTTAAAACCACACTTAACCCTCTTAGAAACCCTAGCAACGTGGTCTGTTCCAGCAGTAATCCCAGTTTGGTATCATTCACAACCCTAGAGGCTAGGCTAGGGCGGGGCACGATTACTGGACTGATGTAAGTGACCAAAGCGACGGCTGAGTGGTACAGCGGTGCGGGTCCGGCGGGCTACGGACGTGCACGTAGTCCGATGTTGGACAAACTCGAGGCACGGGTACCAGTAGGCTTAGACTGTGCACTATTGCTTAGGTGTCTGGGGTTGCCACTTTAGGGCTTGATACACCCGAAGGTGGACCCAGCACAGTCTGACTACATCCATGTGGGCCGTATGGACACCAACACTTGACGTGTTAGGTTTATAGGGAGCCGATCGACTAGACCGTTGGGCTGGGCCTTATACTAAGGTCACTTCATGTTATTAGGCCAAAGTTTGGGCTAGGGGATCAAAAATCTGTTTTATGGGTTTGCTAGTACACTGTGGTGCAAAGTTTAACCTCGCCTATGCGATGTCACCTTTATCTATTGCCAGTATGTTCATCTCAGTTTCCATCATACGGTTAACTTTATTAGTTTATAGATTGATCGTAGTAGGGCTTACCAGTCTTTTTGACTGACCTGTTTTTCTTTCGCTTCTTTTCTTCCGTTTCCCCCCCCCCCCCCACAGGTTCTCAGGGAGGGACTACTTCTGCTTAGTGGATCTTTGACTTGCTTGTTGGATAGCTCATGTAGGGATCTGAGCTAGCTATGGCTTATCTTTTATTTCTGGGGATTAGTACTGATGTTTTACCATGTATTTTGTTATCACGTATCTAGACTTATGTTATGACATTTTGATAGTATGTACTTGACTATGTTGGTTTTTCTGAGATGATGATGATGGGTTTTTTTATCTGCTACCGCTGCTTTACTTATAGTTATTTTTATATATTCTGTCTTGTGATATCTCTGTGCAAGTTTACCTTCATAATAACGCCCCTCCAAAGCTAGTACATTCTAAGGAGTGATCCTAGTGGAGGTGGGGTGTTACATTTGGTATCAGAGCACGAGGTTAACAAGATTGAACAAAACTTTTGAAAAAAAAAAACCCTTTTGAAAAACTATTTTCAAAAACCTACTAAGTATTTTCCAAAATAAAGTCTAGATTATTTTAAGGCTAATCCCCAAAAGCCATCAGCATTATCATTCGTTCCCTTGACCTGATCTTATCTTATCTTTTGTTTCAGTATGGCTGAGAATCTTGACATCCCAGATGGAGTGAACGTACCACTCTGGTATAGGAGACTCCAAGAAGCTAGGGCGGCAGCCGGTCCCGCCAACCCTACTCCCACTCCTCCTCCCGTAGTTGAGAATCCTATCCCTAATATCCCTCCTCCGGTGGTTCCTGTTCCCCCTCCCCCAACAGCTAATATTCCCCCTCCCGTTGCTAATGTTCCTCCCCCTCCCGTTGCTGAGGCTCCTCTTCCTCCTCCTCCCCCTCAGCATCCTCAGATTGAGTTTACAAAAGTTTGTAAAGACTTCAAGGCAATGGGAGGCAAGAATTTCCTAGGCACGGAATCTTTCGTTGAAGCTAGGAATTGGCTGAAGGACACGGAGGACTTGTTTGCTATCTTTGGGATTGATGACGAGAGGAAAATCTTATTGACCGTATGGCTTTTGAAGGACGAGGCGGCCTATTGGTGGGAGGTCACCAATGGGACGAGGCCCGTTGAGACTTGGGCCGATTTGAGGGCTAGATTTGTGACCAAGTTTCTATCTTCAGCCGAGGCGAATTTACAAATGGAGAAGTTCATTTCATTAAAGCAAGGTGACATGTCTATCAAGGAGTATGTGAACAAGTTTAATCAGCTGGCCCGCTTTGGTTTGGATATAGTGAACACCCCGGAGAAGATGGCTCTTCGATTTGCCAGAGGATTGAATGAGCCGCTACAAGGCTTGGCGATGTCACATATTCCGCATGGAGCCACTTTTGAGAGTTTGGTCAATATGGCTCTGCTTCAGGGAGAGGGAAAGAAGGAAGTCAAGTCAGGCGATACTCAAGCAAAGAAGGCTGATTCGCAAGGCAAAGGCAACCAAGGTCAAAGCAGTCAAGGAAATCAGAATAAGAACAAGAAGGGCAACAACAAAGGCAAGGGGAAGTGCAATTACTGTGGCATAGCTGGGCATTTTGCTAAGGATTGCAGGAAGAAGAAAAGGAAGCTTAGTGGGGGATGCTTTTCTTGTGGAGAGGCTGGGCACTTCAGCAAAGAATGCCCAAAGAAGAAAGGACAGGCTGGATCTTCAGGAGGGCAAGTTCATGCTCTCAATGCCGCTTCAGTTCCCGAGCGAGGTAGTGTTTCTGTTGAGAACCTTGTTTATATCTCTGATCTTCCAGTACGTACCTTGTTTGATTCCGGTGCATCACATAGCTTTATTTCATCTGATCTAGTGGATAGCTTGCACCTCAGTACTAGCTTAGTGGATGATCCCGTTTGTGTTTCGAATCCCATTGGGGGTTTTGCTCATCTATCTATGATATGTGAGGATCTAAGGATCTCTATACTCAGCGTTGAGTTCTTGTGTAGTGCGTATGTTCTAGGTTTCAGGGGATACGGATTGATCTTGGGCATGGATTGGCTGTCTAGATATGGAGCCATTCTGGATTGTGAGCATAGGGTTGTAAGGCTTGTGACTCGCCTGGGCAACACCTTAGAGATTTCATGCAATCCGAAGAATCCCGTCATGTTATGCTATCTAGAATCTCTCGACTCATCAGAGGAGGCCCTTCAGTCTGTAAGGGTGGTCCGGGATTATCCAGATGTGTTTGAAGAAGTTAAGGGGTTGCCCCCTAAACGAGAGATTGTCTTTCGCATCTATCTGGTAGATAACGCTAAACCTGTTTCTTTGCCCGTTCGGCATATGGCTCCTCGTGAGAGACGAGAGCTGAGCAAGCAAGTGAAAGAACTGCTTGAGAAGGGCTTCATCAGAAGGAGTATATCCGAATGGGGAGCGCCTGTGGTGTTTGCAACTAAGGCAGATGGCTCTCTTCGACTCTGTGTGGATTATAGAGAATTGAATAAGCTGACTAAGAAGAACAGACACCCGTTACCGAGGATCGACGATCTCTTTGATCAACTTGTTGGTGCTTCTGTTTTCTCTCAGCTTGATCTTGCTACGGGTTTTCATCAGCTCAGAGTGGCTGAAGACAGTATAGATAAGACTGCATTCAGAACTCCAGACGGATTCTTTGAATGGCTTGTTATGCCGTTCGGTTTGACGAATGCACCCGCGTATTTTGTGGATTTGATGAGTAGGGTGTTTCGGGAGTTCTTGAATAAGTTTGTCGTGGTCTTTGTTGATGATATTCTGGTCTTCTCCAAGGATGAGGAAGAGCATGCGAGGCACCTAGTAGAGGTGATGGATACACTCAGAGCACACCAGTTAAAAGCCAAGTTCTCCAAGTGCCACTTTTGGAGAAGGGAAGTCAGATTTCTGGGGCATATCGTATCCAAGCAAGGCTTGGCAGTGGATCCCGCTAAGGTGGTTGCCGTTCAGGATTGGAAGACTCCAAAGAATGCAACCGAGGTGAGGAGCTTTCTGGGTCTTGCGGGTTTCTATCGGAAGTTCATCAAGGACTTCGCGAAGATATCCGCTCCTCTTACTAAGTTGACGAAGAAGAACTTAGTCTTTGCTTGGGATATGGATTGTGAGCTTGCTTTTCAGAAGCTCAAGAGAGCCCTTACCTCCGCACCAGTTCTAGCCTTACCCGATGGTGGTAAGATATTTACCGTGTACACCGATGCTTGTGGCACGGGATTGGGTGCCGTTCTGATGCAAGAGGGCAGAGTTATATGTTTTGGTGGGAGGCAACTTAAGGTGCACGAGCGGAATTATCCCACTCATGATCTAGAGCTGGCAGCGATTGTATATGCGCTCAAAGCATGGCGTCATTATCTTCTGGGAGAGAGATTTGAGTTATATACTGATCATAAGTCCTTGAAGTATCTCTTTTCGCAGAAAGACCTGAACTTAAGACAGCAGAGATGGATGGAATTTTTGGCTTCCTATGATTTTGAGATATCCTATACCCCTGGCAAGGGGAATGTTGTAGTGGATGCGTTGAGTAGGAAAAGGTTGACACTAAGTCCTCTATTTGTTGAGATGAAGAATTTAGAGTTCTTAGCGACCTTTGATTTCTCTTTGGCAATGGAGTCGGTGACCGGTTCTTTGGCATCTTTAGAGCTCAGGCCTACCCTCCTAGATCAAGTTGGGGCTTCGCAAAAGGAAGACCCTCAGATAATTGAGATCTTGGATAAGCTGGTTCGAGGGGAGACATCTAGTCACCTTGCTCGATATTCTATAGACGATAAGGGTTGGCTGAGGAGAGATGGAAGGCTTTGTGTCCCGATGGTAGAAGACTTGGTAAGGAAAGTTCTCAAGGAAGCACATCGCTCCAAGATGACCATACATCCAGGGGGTGATAAGATGTATAAGGACATGAAGCGCGTTTTCTTCTGGCCTGGAATGAAAAAGGATGTGGCGGAGTTTGTCTCGAGATGAGTTATTTGCCAAAGAGTAAAAGCTGAGTCAAAGAAGCCTGGTGGGCTATTACATCCGCTAGAGGTCCCGCTATGGAAGTGGGAGAGCATTTCTATGGACTTTATTGATGGGCTTCCAAGGTCCAGGAAGGGGAATACGAGCATATGGGTCATTGTGGATAGGCTCACGAAGAGTGCTCACTTTATCCCAGTAAAGAGCAAAAGGACAGCATCTGGACTAGCATCAGTATATCTTCGTGAGATAGTGCGACTACATGGAGTCCCTTCCAGCATAGTTAGTGACCGCGACCCCATCTTTACTAGTCAGTTCTGGAACAGCTTGCAGGAGGCTATGGGCACGAAATTGAACCTGAGTACGGCCTATCACCCACAAACAGACGGCCAAACAGAAAGAGTGAATAGGGTACTTGAGGACTTGTTGAGGCTTTGCATCCTGGATTTTGGTGGTGCTTGGGAAGACCATCTTCCTCTTGTCGAGTTTGCGTATAACAACAGTTATCAGGCGAGCATAGGGATGGCGCCGTTTGAGGCTTTATATGGGAGGCCGTGCAAGTCACCTACATGTTGGTGGGAATCCACGGATAAGCTTATGCTTGGACCCGACATGATTAGGGACACATCCGAGAAGGTCGAATTGATTAGAAGACGGATGAAAGCGGCCCAAGACCGGCAGAAATCCTATGCTGACAGGCGAAGGTCCGAATTGGAGTTTGAGGTTGGGGACAAGGTTTTCGTGAAGGTTTCTCCTTTGCGGAATGTGGTCCGATTTGGAGCTGTGGGGAAGCTAGCACCGAGATTTGTTGGACCCTTCCCCATCATTGAGAGAATTGGGAAGATGGCTTATAGAGTGCAATTGCCCGAGAAGTTGTCCGGAGTGCATAATGTCTTTCATGTCTCGCATCTCCGAAAGTGCCTGCATGAGTCCGCTGAGGTGGTTGAGCCTAGCATGCTTGAAGACGTGGAGGTAGAGAAAGAAGCAACTTTAAGGAAAGCTCCGATTCGTATCTTGGGGACAGAGACCAAGAAGCTAAGGAATCGTGAGGTCAGATTGGTGAAAGTTCAATGGGGTGAAGCCGAGGAAGACGCAACTTGGGAAACCGAGGGGAAGATGCGTGGGCTTTATCCATTTCTTTTTGAGGGTACACTCTCAATCTCTTTTGTTAGTATATCTTTCTCTTTGCTATCCATATTTATCTAGTTATCGTGCTAAACTTGTCATGAGAACCTTAGGTAGAAACCCTTTTGGATGAAACATGTGCTTGAGACATGTTATGTTTGATGGTTGCACGTGGTTGCAAGTGTTTGCAAGTGGTTACTCGTGGATGCATGATACACATTAGGCACTAGATCGGCTCACACACTCCTCATATTGCATAGGCATGAGTGTTTATGCTTATTCTTGGACGAACTTTGTATGCAATCACATGGATGTTGCATATGGGTGTATGGTTGAGCACGCATATAGAGATTATACATTATGATAGGGGTTTGCATACATATGGATACATTTCACTAACATATTTTGCATTGATCATTGCATTAGATAGGTACATATACACACACTTTTGCATATGTTCATACAGCATTTAGAATCCTTTAAGGACAATGGTTGCTCGTGGATGATGTTTTGAGTAGATGGATGTTGGATGGTAGGATATGTTCTTCCTAACCTGAAGATTTCGGGGACGAAATCCTTTAAGGAGGGGAGAATATAACAACCCGTATTTTCAATAAACTGTTATAACATAAATCGAGGCAGAATTTAATTCATAAATCAGAATCAGGTGAAACGGGCTATGCCATTGCGTTCGTCTCGGAAAAATACGCGAAATAGAGTCCGAGTTTTCGAAAATCGGAGTCCGTATGACCCGGTTAAGGCCCATTGAAGTTTTGAGAAATTTCTATGCTAAAAACAGGTTTAAATTTCAAATTAAAAACAGGAATTAGGGCTAATCTGGGTTAGGCGGGAAAATTCCCGCCAGGGGGCCCATGTCGACAGGGCACCCAGGGAGTCGACAGCCCTGTCGACAGCCCTGTCGACAGGGGGTGCCCAGGCAGCTCAGCCTGGTGCACCATTTCTGATTTGGGTTGGGTCATGTGGCTTGGTTCTAGAGAAATCCGAGATCTGACGGGCCAAACCTAATCTAGGGTTAATCCTAGGGCTAAAAACACTCTAATCCTCTATAAATATACCCCTAATCCTACCCTAAAGCCTCATTAATCAATCTAGCAACTAAACTATGTCAATTTGAATCCTCAAATGGCCTCCACCTAAAACCTAGCCTCCACCTTCCTCAAAGTTTAATCCTATGAAGATATGATGATCATACAACCTTTTCTATGTTGTATGAATGCTTAATAACTTGCATACTTCATTAAGTAGCAAGTTTGATTTGCTAAGTTTGTGTTTTTGGGATCTTGCAAAAAAGGGTTTTCTTATTTGAGGCTTTGTTTTGAGTTTTTAAAAGGGCTTCTTCATCTTATTTGGTGGGTTTGTGGCTTGTTTATATTTGTAAGCCCTCTTACCTTCACTTTACAAACTTTAAAGTTAATGTTTGGTGAAAGTTGAGATTTATGTGAGTTTAGTTGATTATGCATGCTTATGCGAACTCACTATGTCATGTTTTATATGATTCACAAGTTATGCATGCTTATGCGAACTCATTATACCATGTTTTACATGTTTCACAAGCTATGCATGCATATGCGAGATTACTATGCCATGTTTTACATGTTTCACAAGTTATGCATGCTTATGCGAGTTGATTATACCATGCTATACATGTTTTATGGGTTATGCAAGTTTACCTTACCATGTTATGCAAGTTTCATGGGTTATGCAAGTTCACCTTACCATGTTATGCAAGTTTAGTAGGTTATGCATGACTATGCAAGTTCACTTTACCATGTTATGCATATTTAATAAGCTATGCATGTTTATGCGAGTTCACCATGACATGATTTGCAAGTTTAACATGTATGCATCCTTATTATGATGTGTGAAGTTCATCATGTATGTTTTGCCAAGTTACCTTTTTACCCTTATGCGTTATGACGAATATATAAGCGAGATAATGACGTTGGGAGGGTTTGGGTAAACTTAAAAATACATGAAACTAAAAGATTGGGAATTTACCTATTAAGTTAGGTCTACCCCTTGGGAATTTACCTATTAAGTTAGGTCTACCCAAGTATATGTTAACTTGTAAATATGTTCTAAAGTGGACATGACATTAGATAACATGATATGGCCAACTCGAGGTTAGACCTAGTTGTGGTGTAAATCTTCCCAGGTAACCACAACGTGGGGTCTAATGTGGGTAGTTGGTCATGTTGCACCATAAGACCCGAGGTTAGACCTAGACGTGGTGTAAATCTTCCCAGGTAACCACGGATGTCTAATGTGAGAGGTTGGGTGCATTAAGTAATTAATGCCTCATGATTAGGGTTAAGTCATGGCCCACTAATACTTAACCAATAATGGGGATGCGAGGATTAGATGGGGTTAAGTGGTTACACTTAGCTAATTTAATCCAGGTTTAGTGAGGGGTTAAAACCACACTTAACCCTCTTAGAAACCCTAGCAACGTGGTCTGTTCCAGCAGTAATCCCAGTTTGGTATCATTCACAACCCTAGAGGCTAGGCTAGGGCGGGGCACGATTACTGGACTGATGTAAGCGACCAAAGCGACGGCTGAGTGGTACAGCGGTGTGGGTCCGGCGGGCTACGGACGTGCACGTAGTCCGATGTTGGACAAACTCGAGGCATGGGTACCAGTAGGCTTAGACTGTGCACTATTGCTTAGGTGTCTGGGGTTGCCACTTTAGGGCTTGATACACCCGAAGGTGGACCCAGCACAGTCTGACTACATCCATGTGGGCCGTATGGACACCAACACTTGACGTGTTAGGTTTATAGGGAGCCGATCGACTAGACCGTTGGGCTGGGCCTTATACTAAGGTCACTTCATGTTATTGGGACAAAGTTTGGGCTAGAGGATCAAAAATCTGTTTTATGGGTTTGCTAGTACACTGTGGTGCAAAGTTTAACCTCGCCTATGCGATGTCACCTTTATCTATTGCCAGTATGTTCATCTCAGTTTCCATCATACGGTTAACTTTATTAGTTTATAGATTGATCGTAGTAGGGCTTACCAGTCTTTTTGACTGACCTGTTTTTCTTTCGCTTCTTTTCTTCCGTTTCCCCACCCCCCCCCACAGGTTCTCAGGGAGGGACTACTTCTGCTTAGTGGATCTTTGACTTGCTTGTTGGATAGCTCATGTAGGGATCTGAGCTAGCTATGGCTTATCTTTTATTTCTGGGGATTAGTACTGATGTTTTACCATGTATTTTGTTATCACGTATCTAGACTTATGTTATGACATTTTGATAGTATGTACTTGACTATGTTGGTTTTTCTGAGATGATGATGATGGGTTTTTTTTATCTGCTACCGCTGCTTTACTTATAGTTATTTTTATATATTCTGTCTTGTGATATCTCTGTGCAAGTTTACCTTCACAATAACGCCCCTCCAAAGCTAGTACATTCTAAGGAGTGATCCTAGTGGAGGTGGGGTGTTACATGTGTAGGATCCGGGTAATCGTGATGGGCCAGAGGATGAAACACGTCAACGTAACGATCCGGTCCAATGGTGGGCACTGCCATGGTCCATCCAAAATGACTGGCGGCCGCCACATGATCAGCTGCACAAAAACTCTGACTGGGCTGGGTAACATCCTTGACAACAGGTGGACGTATGCCGTGTCGTATAGCAGATGGCCCTACTAAATCAATCGATGCTGCATGCGTAATCGTATCTGAGGACCCGGTGAAAAATCTACGCCAGAAGGTAAGGTAACACTCCCCGATAATAACAAAGCTCTCAGCCGTCCACCAGCCTGTTGTCCTGGCTATATCTAGCTGCTCCATCGGGTAAATCATACACCGATAAGTATGTGGGTGTGGATCATCCGTAATAGAATCGAAGTCATACAACTGTCTCCAGCACCTCTCACCAAGATACCAATAAGCACCTAGCGCCACGGGAGAAGATATAAGTGGAAATCTCCATCCGGCAAGCATCCTTGCAATCTGTATGATCTCAAGATCGATGGATGTACTCTGCTCAAATGGATGCCATAGAATCTGATCCCTATACATCCTCAGCTCGATCTGGTTATGGGCAACGGGAAACACATGGCGTGACTCATTATCTCTGGGCCCCCGGTTGTCCGCAGTCCAAAAGCATATACGGGGGAAAAAGGTCGATGGGTCTGCAATACGGGTGATAAAATGAAAGTTCCTAGAGTACTCAAAGTACCAATACTGTAACAACTCCCAGAATCCAAATAAAGAAACCTGAGAATCAGTGATGGTGCACTGCATGTCGAGACATCTGTATAGGTATGCAAGGATTGGTGTGCCCCAATCATATAAAATCGCCCCATCGGCATTTATCTTAGCCGCGACCGCAAAAAACCCCACAGAAACGCTACTGCTCGAAGAACTAAACAAAAGGTTACCCATAAGGTATAACACAAATAATCGAGCAAGCTCCAAGTCGTCATCTACAGAGTAGTGCTCGAGTATCCTGTCCATAGCCGCACGGATCGCGCTCACTCTAATAGCGCCTTCTGCCTGATACGACGTAGCGGAAACATCCAAATGAGGCAGTAGATCATGAACAAGTGCACGATCACGCCATCGACCATCGTCATAAGGCAGTTGGGGATAAGCACTTACTCCAATGCTAATACCAGTAAGCATGGAGAAATCAAGCGGTGTAAGTCCGAACTCACCACAAGGAAAGTGAAATGTGTGGGTGGTTTTGTACCACCGTAGAGCAATGGCCGCACACAATTGGACATCGGCATTTATAACATGGTTTATTCCTAAAATAGCAAATCGCACAATAAGATAAAATATGACTACTAAATTATCCACTTATTTCATTAAAAGGTCTATAATATTACCTAGAAAAAATTGAAACCCAAGAGCATGTAACAGTCCTGCGACCCCCTCCTTACCCGCCAAGTGTGCATGATAATATCTAAGTGTGGTCGCTAACGAACCACGTGGACGTATATTCCGCGACTGTTAACGGTTCAACAAAATGTTATACCATCTACCCAATATCTAACACTCAAAGAATATTATGTAAATAAGCCAAACTCGACTGCGTGCTAACGTGTACTTCGTCATCTGGAAGAATGCGAAAGTTGGATAGCGCAGGAAGCTTCGCGGCGCTGAGGTTCATATCCACATAGCCATCGAGTTGGCCCTCTCTAGCGGCAACTGATCCAACACCCCTACGTGCCCTGCCTGCTCGTCCGCCTCTACGCCCGCCACGTCCCCGATGGCCGCCTCCCTGTTGCACCTCTGCTTCTTCGTTCTCCATGTTTTCGGCGGCTACAAGTAAGTCTTCTATTCCGAGCACTGGCTGTTGGCCACTACCACCTTCACCACTCCCGCCGGCGCCACGATCGTCGCCGTGCATGAATTTTTTGGCGAAATTTTTTAGTAATCTAGCCATATTTTCGAACTAATATCTCACACAAGCTAGTTAATTTGGTTAAAAACTGACGGATTGGTGAATTGGTGGAGAAAATTGGGTGAAAATGGGGGAGGAATATGGGTTTTCGGGTTTGAAGAAGGAGGAAAGGGAAATGGAGCAGAGGAGGGGAGGCGGCAAGGGTTTTTGGGGGGGGGGGGTAACATTATAACGGCAAACACTTTGTCGTTATAATGTTATAACGGCAAAGTGTTTGCCGTTATAATATTACAACGGCAAAGACTTTACCGTTGTAATATTATAACGGCAATATCTTTGCCGTTGTATCCCCACTCCTCAACCAACCTGTGGCTGGTTCTCCCCTTCTGGGTGCTCGGCTCGTTGGACCAGTTTCAGAACATGAGAGAGAATAACTGAATAGAACGGATGGTTGGTTATGGTCTAAAGCTTCAAACCAAATGAAAACACTCCAATCTCCATGCGTTCATGGGTTGATAAGTTTCAAGCCAACACGGAGGACATCGAGGTGCTCTTCAAAGAAGAAAGGGGTGGAGTGCCGAACCTAGAAGGGTCAGCATGACCAGGATGGGTGCGCCTCAGATACACGTAGTGGGCTGTGGTGTCGGAGCTGACTCCGGTGATGGGGGACAGCAGGCGCAAGCGTTGAAGATGGGAAGTTTTGGTCATTGGAAGAGGTGTAAACATGGACTGACAAGGGAGATAACGTGAGGTAAATGTAGGGGAGATATGGCAGGAGAGTGTTAGGCAATGGGAAGGGAGGAAGACGACTTCTATTGTGTAGCACGAGGTATGAGCTTCAACTCACGTTTGGTGGGTATGATTGGTGAAAAGGAGAGCACGTGGGATGGTCTGGATATGCATTAAACGTGGGTGTCGGCACGTCGCACTTGGTGTTCAAAGTTGCATGTGTTGCATGCTATGTTGAAGGACGGTAGGGTGATTACATGAGAATTAGTTAACCTTAATTTGGTTCTAATAAAAGTAATTACATGAAAATCCAAGGAGGTGAGCAAGTGTTTTCGTCTGCATTGATGACAAGGGAGGAATGTGGGAGATGTCAGGATGTTTAACCAAAGGGACTGGAAAGAAAAACATAGAAAAGAAGAGAGCATGGGCAGTATTGACATGAAGGGTGTGAAGCTTTATCATTTGAAAAAGGGGTGGCGGAATCAGTGAAGTAATGAAGTAAGTTTTTAGATGTGGAACGCATGGAACCATAAAAACTGGAGCTTTGCGTCAAGCTGGACTTCATTTTGGAAAACAATATGTATAGGAGCGGAAGTTGCATGCTTTCATGAAGAAGATGAACATGGGAACGCTGAACGCATAGATGAAGAGTGGTTTAAGGGAGGAGTCGGAGTTAGTTTTAACTGAAGATGAAGGTGAGAGGGTTAGGCGTGCATGGGGCGTTCGCTGTGCACATTCAAAAGGGAGGACCAGACCTTAAAATTGTATAGACCTTAAATTGTATAGAGAAGGGGACTGTGCGGTTGTGGGGTTTAAGGGTCTGAGAAGGAGATCTATTAGCCGTGGCATGAAAACATGAAGTATGGATTCACACCCGATCAGGCATGAAGTGAGTACACCGTTGGTTCATATAAATGGAGTGGAGCGGAATTGTTTTGTGTGGGAAGAAGAAGTTCAACGGTAAGTTCATAGCTGAGCTTGATGGAGTTCCACTGTACGACGTTGAAGACTGAAGCCTTTTTGGTGACATTTAACATCGTTGTTGCTTCATAGTAGCGGGCTGATGGACGGAGAACGGGAGGCGAAGGAGTGTGTCGACTTAATGGCAGAAATGAACGCCCAGTTTAATCAACTGACGCAAATCGTTATTTAACAGTTAACGCGCAAAGTGAGTAAATTCACTAACTCTGATCTATTTTAAAATATTATAATTTTATTTCAATATTGGTTGAATGCTGTGTGATGGTTGCATAGGTAAATTACAATTAAATTGGTTAAAATAAAGATATATATAGCGTCGTATATATATGCACACCATTGGTTGGATACTGATTACATCGATTATAATATTCCATAGTATGAAATTGGTGTTATTTTTGGTAGCTAACATCTCTGAAAGCAAGGAAACCAGTTGGAGGAATCCAATTGGATTCCTTAACAATTATATTGTGGTCTTTCATATAATCCGTTATATGACAAAAAAAGTGTGGTTCATTATTATTTGTTTGAATATGGAATTTCACTGGCCGTGAAATAACCGGTATTTTAATACCGTAAAAATAGATGGAAATTGATTCGAGCTTAAAAAGGAAAAATCTGTTGTTTAAATAAGAGTTGAATATAAATTGGAATCATATTGTTAACTCGTTTTAGTTATATTAAAACAAGCTGCTTAATTTATAAACAATGTTTAGAAATAAGGTTGAATAATTATTATTAAATAGTTCGGAAATATAGGAATCGACTTATAAAGGGAAATATATATAGCAGCGTATTGCATTAGTTATAAAGGGAAATATAGCCACGTATTGCATTAGTTATAAAGGGAAATACAGCAGCGTATTGCAGTAGTTATAAAGGGGAATATAGTAGCGTATTGCATTAGTTATAAAGGGAAATATGGCAGCGTACTGCATTAGTTATAAAGGGAAATATGGCAGCGTATTGCAGTAGTTATAAAGGGGAATATAACAGCATATTGCATTAGTTATAAAGGGAAATATGGCTGCGTATTGCAGTAGTTATAAAGAGGAAATATAGCAGCGTATTGCATTAGTTATAAAAGGGAAATAAAGAAGAGTTTATAAAAATATGGAAAACTAGAAAGAAAGTATTAAATAAAAGGGCCAGTGTTTGTGTGATGTTTGGGTGTACATTTGAATGGATGTTTGTTTTTTTTACCTCAATAGTTAGATTACTGACTATCGAAGTGTTTTAACCATCGTTGTCAATACGGAGAGACCGGTTGGATTTATTAGCCGAAAACCACTGCGTACAGGCAAAGCGCTGCGAATTAGATTATGCTGAAGATAATTGAAGACGGAGTAAATTGCAAGGGTCGTTCTATTTCAGAATGGTGCTTCTGTTTGTCCAGTTCCAGGACAACTTGTATGGACGAGTGTCTGACAGAGTATACCTAACAAATCATGTACAGTTGATCTCTTAAAGGTATTACGTCTGGCGGCGGAGGAATTCGTTCCTCTTAGCTTTTTATACCCGTGATATTTTTGGAAATCGATTAGTGAATTGATGGGTTTGACGATGTGGCATTCAAAGTGAATGGTGATCAGATATTCTGAAGACAGACGTAGCCTCTAGCCTCACAACCAGGAAGTAACAAAAGTTAGGCTAGGCAGCATGGCTAGTTGGGTCATTCCCAAGCAGGGTGTATTATCACCGATCTAGAGAAAATTCATATTCGTTCTTCTTTTCGACTCTGTATCTTCGGCCGACGGTTGGATGGCCAACAACCGTGGGTGATAATATATTCGCTACACTCAAGCTAAATGAGTGGGCGGTCATGTGTGGCCGGGTTGCAAGATGTTCTTGTTAAACCCAGGTGTATAAGCTCTAGAGTACACTGATCGGAAGGTGCACCCATACCTTGTCTGTTGGAATCCAATCTCCAATAAGCGCCCTGCGGTTTATGATTTTATACTATATATATGGAGCATGAGATGTAAGCGTTCTGCTATTTGTTTATTTATATGATTAGACATTATCATAATATCACTGGATTTTGATATCAAAATGGTTTGGGTTATAGTAAGGTAAAAACCGTCCATGTTTATGTGTGGGCTGACCTTACTATTATCTTTTTGTTTCAAAACGATTTTTAAAGTTAAACAGTATGGTTGGAATTTACTCACACCAGTCCCATGACTGACCCAGAGTTTATTTTGTTGTTTTTCCCTAAACTCTTGGGTGCCCAAATTTGTACGGGCAGTCAAGTGTTCAGGCTTTGCAGATTCACTTGGAGGATCTCGAAACAGGAGGCTTCACGAATTAGTTATTTAGAGATTATTTCTGTTGTAATGTATATGTAACACCCCGTGTATTCTATAACTGTGGAATTAACAAATTAAAGTATAATTAATTTGAAATCAAAGAACTAAGGGAAACAGGATACGCCATTGCGTTCGTCTCGGAAAAATAAGCGAAATAGAGTCCGAGTTTTCGAAAAACGGAGTCCGTATGAAGAAGATATAGCCTCCGGAAGTTTCTGAATTAAGTTTAAAATTAAAAATCGGGCCCAATTGGCCAGGGCGGGAAAAGTCCCGCCTAAGACACCCAGGTCGACTGGGCTGTCGACCTGGTCTAGCCAGGTCGACAGGGCTGTCGACAGGGCTGTCGACCTGGTCCAGACCCAGGTCGAACCCAGTCCACCCTGGCTGGCCTAGTCTATATTGGTCGATTTCCAGAAGCATGCTTTGTCATTAGGGCTAGGTGGCAGGCTCTAATTGGTCTCTCTTTCGAATGAATGGCTACGATCAATCCAAGCAACATCGATGGTCCAAATCAGTTCATAAACTCTATAAAAATGACCCTAGACTCTACCTAGGTTTCTTACACAATTCTCTAGCCTCCATTGCTCTCTTCTTCTAATAAAAAAATAAAAATGGCGTCGCTGCTCTGCTGGAATTAAAACTAGAAGATAATCAACATCAGCCTAAGCAACTCAATTCAAACTAGAGATTAAAGTTTCTACAAAGATTCTACAACAAGTTAAAGTTCTTTCTTTAATCCAATCAAGGCAAGTACAGTTATTTTCCGCTATAAACGTTAATTATAATTTTGATATGTTTTTAATTCTGAATCTGAGATTGTATATATATTCTCTTCTGTCAGATTTGTTTTTCTGTGACTGTTCTGTATCCCTTTTCTTCTTTTCTGTTTTTATAGCCAGGCTACCACGAGCCTGTGCCTAATCTCATAAGAGATGAACGTATGAACGCAAATTTTGGGATAAATAATGAATGATGCGAAATTTGACAAGACTAAATTGAATGTATGACTTTAGGTCTGAGGCATAAAATATATTGGACATATGCATAAATTTGACTATGAACATATAATTTATGCATGTTGTATGCATAGTTATGTTGTAATTTAGAACTGTAATTAATGAGCATATGTTGTAAACTAGATTTGGATCTTTGCATATTCTATGATAGAAGAAAAGAGGAACCATTGTAAGATTACATATGATTTGAGACTTTGGACAAAATGCATATAAAAGTCAAGATCTGATTTTTAGAAGATATGATTTAAAGATTTATATTGTTGGGTATAGTTTGCATAATGATTCATGACTCAAAAAGAAGAAGATATGGAAACTTAGGTGTAAAGATTTACATTAATTAGGATATCTATTATTGTGATTACACCTAAATAGGGATTTTTGGATATATGGCATGCATTGAAATTAATGGTTATATTTGGTATAATTTATATGTGAATCTGCTGTAAGATGCTAGTTTAACAAAAATTGGAACATATGTTATATGGCAAATTATATCCATATTCTGCGCTTATGCAAACATGGAGTATATGTTGTGAATCATGACAATTATGTAGGCATATGAATTTAGGCCAATTTATGATTGGGCAAGGCATATAAATAGAACTTTTAGAAATATTAAATTTGCTAAATCTGCTAATTTGTCAAGTTGCCTAAACTACTAGTTTTGTTATATTGCCTAGACTGCTAATTAGATTGGAATGCCTAATCTGTTAAATTTGTCGGTTGAAATGCCTAACCTGTTATATGCCAAAATCTGCTAAGTTGCTAAATCTGTTAAATCTGTTAAGTCATATAAAATCTGTTATCTACTATGTTGATATAATCATCTTGTTATTGATATAATCTGAATTGGCATATATATTGGGCGTGCGCATAAACGGTAAATTATTAATTGATTGGCCGCAAAGATAAACATGGCTAACTCGAGGTTAGAATGAGTTTGCGGCGTAAATCTGCCCGGAACCGCCCGGCACATCCAGTGGCCGCAAACAATAGGTTCTAATGTGAGAAGTTAGTCATAACATGCGTAGGACATGAGGTTAGGTCTGGCTTGTGGCAGAAGTCTGCCCGGAACCGCCCGGCATATCCAGCGGCCACAAGCTACCGACCTAATGTGAGAGGTCTGTGCATTAATAATTAATTAATGCAAAATCTAAGATAAGAATGACGTCTAAAACGTATTGGGGAAAATAGGGTTAAACCAAAAGGATTAATAGATGTAGTAAAACCCGTCCATGAATCTGTAGGCCCAATACAAAGTTAGACAAATCTGAAAAATCTGTACATCTGACCTGTTAGTCTGAAAACTTGTTAACTTAATTTGTGAATTAGTAAATCTGAATTCTGTATGTCTAAACTTGTAAACAAGTTAATCTGAAATCTGTTAGTCTGGGGACACAAGGTTAGGAGGGGAATTACTTGTGTCATCTGTTGTTTGGGACCCATATTAGTCAGTAACCCTTTCTGGTATCAAAACTTTGACCCAACAGTAGGTAGGGTCCGGGCACGCTTACTGAACTAATTATAAGTGGTTCATTCTGATAATGGCGAGGGGTGTTGATGGTGCGTTCCAACCGGGTCATGTGCGTGCATGGATCCCGGTCTGCCTCTGAGGATGTAAGATGCCGTGACATCTGTAAATAGGTCTGTGCCAATTGGTTGCCACTTTAGGGAGTGATACACCCTACTGTGGGGCCGACACAGGATATTTATGTATTAGGGAGCCAATCGCTTGGGGTAGGGTTTTAGGGTACGCTTAGTTCTGTCTGTTTCTGTTGGTACCGTCTGTTTCTGTTGGGTGGTAACACCTGTCTGTTTCTGTGTGGTACCGTCTGTTCGGGTGGTAAAGGCCCATTACTAGTGTACACCTAATTCTACATTCTGTTTCCGTAGAGATAAATCTGTTCCTGCTTCTGTCTGTTTCTGATCGGGTAGTAAAGGCCCATTATTAGCATTCTGTTTCTGTTAAAGTATTCTGTACCCATTCCTGCTTCAATTTAGACATTAGGGAGACACCTAAGTCTGCTATACTAGTATTAGTGCAGAGAAGTGTAAAACAATAGTTTATATCATTCTGTTTTTCTGTTATATCTGCTACACCTGTTATAGTTATCTCACATCCAGATTTATGTTCATATCATATTATTATTATCTGTTCATATGCTGAAAGTCACTGGACTTGCCAGACTTTTTGTCTAACCCTTGTTGTTTCGCCTCCTTTCTTCCGTTTCCCCTCCCCCAGGTTATCCAAGGAGGGAAATACTTTAGTTTGATCCGGATTTCTCTTTGCTTGAAGTGCTTAAAGTATGGCTTGGCTCTGTATAGCTTCCGTTCCATGGGGATTATGATTTTAAACTATGCATTTTGAAGGCTTTTGTACAAGACTGATATTTTGTACTTGAATTCTGAAATTGAAAGGATGTAACCATATTAATTTTCTGTTTCCGTTGTAATAAAGTTAAAAATTTTCAAGTACTGTTTTATCTGTCTTGTAAGTTTCTGTTCTGTTTACTAAAATGCTCCACCAAAGTTAAGGCATTCCCTTTGTGAGTGACCTTAACGGAGGTGGGGTGTTACACTTGGTATCAGAGCTGAAGGTTACCAGATTTGATAAAAAGTTTTGAAAACTATTTTCAAAAAGGATTTAAAAAGGAAGTATTTTCAAAAGTAAAGCTTATTTTGAAAAAAAAAACATGATCCCCAAGAGCCATATATCTTTCTTTCAGTCCTTTTTGTATTGAACCTTTCCTTTTTCGTTCCAGCATGTCTGAAACATCTGAGATACCAGAGGGTGTTCATGTACCCGGTTGGTTTCGTCAATATCTTGAGGCTAGGACTGCCGCTGCAGGTCCAGCAAATGATCCCCCTCCTCCACCCCCTCCTCGTGCAATTGCTTTCTCAAAGATCTGTAGAGATTTTAGGGCCATGGGTGGGAAGGATTTCAAAGGAACTGAATCATTCGTAGAAGCAAGGAATTGGCTCAAAGAAACTGAGGATCTATTCGTTATCTTCGAGGTGGACGATAGGCAGAAGGTACAATTGGCAGTATGGCTGCTCAAAGACGAAGCTTCCTACTGGTGGGAAGTCACTAACGCCGAGAGGCCGGTTGAGACATGGATGGATTTCAGAACAAGGTTTGAGACAAAATTTCTCTCGCAAGCTGAACGAAGTTTACAATTGGAAAAGTTCTTGTCTCTTAAGCAAGGAAGTATGACGGTCAAGGAATACGTCAACCAGTTCAACCAACTAGCAAGATTCAGATTGGATTTAGTCAACACTCAGCATAAAAAGGCTCTCCGCTTTGTTAAAGGATTGAATGAGCCACTGCACAGCCTAGCCATGACCCATGTACCCATGGGAGCAACTTACGAGAAATTGGTGGATATGGCACTACTGCACGAGGAAGACAAGGGCCCGAAAGAGACAAAGAAGGAAGAACCACAGAAAAAGAAAGCGGGGCCCAAAAAGGAAACACAAAAGAAGGATGAGAAGTCTGAAGATAAGAAGGGGAAAAAGTGCTTTACTTGTGGGAGCTCAACTCATCTGAACAAGGATTGTAGAAAAAGGAAGGGCGCTTGCTTCAACTGTGGGGAGATGGGACACTTCACTAGGGACTGCCCGAAGAGACGAGGACAAGGAGGGCAGGCGAACACTCTTGAGGCTAGTAGGCTAGGATAGAAATAGGAAAATTTCTATAGTAGGTTTAATTTCTTTATCTGATTGTGACTTTTTCTGATTCTGGTATTTTGATTTTGTAATCGATACTCTGCACTTTAATGCTAGTATTATTTCTGAATTCCGCTATAGACTCAGACCCATAAGGGTTATGGATCATCTGTTTGAGATTGGGGTTTGAGGGATATCTGTGTTAGGCGTCAAGTATGACGCATACATTCTGAGTTTTCGTAGGGTATGATTTTATCATGCTTAGCTTCCTAAGAATCATTAGGGAACCTGATCTGTACCAGTAGTCTGTAAATACCTAAATACTTTTGATAGGATTTCCAGTTTTGACATTGTCTAAAGAAGGTACTCCTCTGGGTGTCAATTTGATATTGGTTTCGGTCTTTGGGGCCGATACTTAGGACCCATATCTAATGGGAACCAAATTTTCGTTCTATCTGTACTCGCTTCCATCATTCGACTGTATCCTATCGATCGAATATTTGAACTTTAGGTAGAAACTAATGGGTGTAAACATGTGTTTGAGACATGTTATGTTTGATGGTTGCAAGTGGATGCAAGTGGTTGCTAGTGGTTGCCCGTGGATGCATATACACACACTAGGCACTAGATCGGCTCGAAAACACTCTCATACTGCATATGGATGGGAGAGCATTTTTCAATTCTTGTGGATGCAAAATGGTTGATTCAGCACATGGATGTTGCATTTGAGTGAATGGTTGTGCACTCATATAGAAATCATATATATCATCAGAATTCTATTGCATACATGTTGGACTCATGGCACTGACATAATTCGCATTAAGGAGGTCAACTGAATCAGTAGACCGCCTGATCTTTGCATTAGATAAGGAACATATACACACACTTTTGCATATGTTCATACAACATTAGAAGTTTTCTAAGGACAATGGATGCTTGTGGATGATGGTTGAGTAGATGGGTGATTGGATGGTAGGACACACTCTTCTTAACTTGAAGATTTCGGGGACGAAATCCTTTTAAGTGGGGGAGAATGTAACACCCCGTGTATTCTATAACTGTGGAATTAACAAATTAAAGTATAATTAATTTGAAATCAAAGAACTAAGGGAAACAGGATAGGCCATTGCGTTCGTCTCGGAAAAATACACGAAATAGAGTCCGAGTTTTCGAAAAACGGAGTCCGTATGAAGAAGATATAGCCTCCGGAAGTTTCTGAATTAAGTTTAAAATTAAAAATCGGGCCCAATTGGCCAGGGCGGGAAAAGTCCCGCCTAAGACACCCAGGTCGACAGGGCTGTCGACAGGGCTGTCGACCTGGTCCAGACCCAGGTCGAACCCAGTCCACCCTGGCTGGCCTAGTCTATATTGGTCGATTTCCAGAAGCATGCTTTGTCATTAGGGCTAGGTGGCAGGCTCTAATTGGTCTCTCTTTCGAATGAATGGCTACGATCAATCCAAGCAACATCGATGGTCCAAATCAGTTCATAAACTCTATAAAAATGACCCTAGACTCTACCTAGGTTTCTTACACAATTCTCTAGCCTCCATTGCTCTCTTCTTCTAATAAAAAAATAAAAATGGCGTCGCTGCTCTGCTGGAATTAAAACTAGAAGATAATCAACATCAGCCTAAGCAACTCAATTCAAACTAGAGATTAAAGTTTCTGCAAAGATTCTACAATAAGTTAAAGTTCTTTCTTTAATCCAATCAAGGCAAGTACAGTTATTTTCCGCTATAAACGTTAATTATAATTTTGATATGTTTTTAATTCTGAATCTGAGATTGTATATATATTCTCTTCTGTCAGATTTGTTTTTCTGTGACTGTTCTGTATCCCTTTTCTTCTTTTCTGTTTTTATAGCCAGGCTACCACGAGCCTGTGCCTAATCTCATAAGAGATGAACGTATGAACGCAAATTTTGGGATAAATAATGAATGATGCGAAATTTGACAAGACTAAATTGAATGTATGACTTTAGGTCTGAGGCATAAAATATATTGGACATATGCATAAATTTGACTATGAACATATAATTTATGCATGTTGTATGCATAGTTATGTTGTAATTTAGAACTGTAATTAATGAGCATATGTTGTAAACTAGATTTGGATCTTTGCATATTCTATGATAGAAGAAAAGAGGAACCATTGTAAGATTACATATGATTTGAGACTTTGGACAAAATGCATATAAAAGTCAAGATCTGATTTTTAGAAGATATGATTTAAAGATTTATATTGTTGGGTATAGTTTGCATAATGATTCATGACTCAAAAAGAAGAAGATATGGAAACTTAGGTGTAAAGATTTACATTAATTAGGATATCTATTATTGTGATTACACCTAAATAGGGATTTTTGGATATATGGCATGCATTGAAATTAATGGTTATATTTGGTATAATTTATATGTGAATCTGCTGTAAGATGCTAGTTTAACAAAAATTGGAACATATGTTATATGGCAAATTATATCCATATTCTGCGCTTATGCAAACATGGAGTATATGTTGTGAATCATGACAATTATGTAGGCATATGAATTTAGGCCAATTTATGATTGGGCAAGGCATGTAAATAGAACTTTTAGAAATATTAAATTTGCTAAATCTGCTAATTTGTCAAGTTGCCTAAACTACTAGTTTTGTTATATTGCCTAGACTGCTAATTAGATTGGAATGCCTAATCTGTTAAATTTGTCGGTTGAAATGCCTAACCTGTTATATGCCAAAATCTGCTAAGTTGCTAAATCTGTTAAATCTATTAAGTCATATAAAATCTGTTATCTGCTATGTTGATATAATCATCCTGTTATTGATATAATCTGAATTGGCATATATATTGGGCGTGCGCATAAACGGTAAATTATTAATTAATTGGCCGCAAAGATAAACATGGCTAACTCGAGGTTAGAATGAGTTTGCGGCGTAAATCTGTCCGGAACCGCCCGGCACATCCAGTGGCCGCAAACAATAGGTTCTAATGTGAGAAGTTAGTCATAACATGCGTAAGACACGAGGTTAGGTCTGGCTTGTGGCAGAAGTCTGCCCGGAACCGCCCGGCATATCCAGCGGCCACAAGCTACCGACCTAATGTGAGAGGTCTGTGCATTAATAATTAATTAATGCAAATTCTAAGATAAGAATGACGTCTAAAACGTATTGGGGAAAATAGGGTTAAACCAAAAGGATTAATAGATGTAGTAAAACCCGTCCATGAATCTGTAGGCCCAATACAAAGTTAGACAAATCTGAAAAATCTGTACATCTGACCTGTTAGTCTGAAAACTTGTTAACTTAATTTGTGAATTAGTAAATCTGAATTCTGTATGTCTGAACTTGTAAACAAGTTAATCTGAAATCTGTTAGTCTGGGGACACAAGGTTAGGAGGGGAATTACTTGTGTCATCTGTTGTTTGGGACCCATATTAGTCAGTAACCCTTTCTGGTATCAAAACTTTGACCCAACAGTAGGTAGGGTCCGGGCACGCTTACTGAACTAATTATAAGTGGTTCATTCTGATAATGGCGAGGGGTGTTGATGGTGCGTTCCAACCGGGTCATGTGCGTGCATGGATCCCGGTCTGCCTCTGAGGATGTAAGACGCCGTGACATCTGTAAATAGGTCTGTGCCAATTGGTTGTCACTTTAGGGAGTGATACACCCTACTGTGGGGCCGACACAGGATATTTATGTATTAGGGAGCCGATCGCTTGGGGTAGGGTTTTAGGGTACGCTTAGTTCTGTTTGTTTCTGTTGGTACCGTCTGTTTCTGTTGGGTGGTAACACCTGTCTGTTTCTGTGTGGTACCGTCTGTTCGGGTGGTAAAGGCCCATTACTAGTGTACACCTAATTCTACATTCTGTTTCCGTAGAGATAAATCTGTTCCTGCTTCTGTCTGTTTCTGATCGGGTAGTAAAGGCCCATTATTAGCATTCTGTTTCTGTTAAAGTATTCTGTACCCATTCCTGCTTCAATTTAGACATTAGGGAGACACCTAAGTCTGCTATACTAGTATTAGTGCAGAGAAGTGTAAAACAATAGTTTATATCATTCTGTTTTTCTGTTATATCTGCTACACCTGTTATAGTTATCTCACATCCAGATTTATGTTCATATCATATTATTATTATCTGTTCATATGCTGAAAGTCACTGGACTTGCCAGACTTTTTGTCTGACCCTTGTTGTTTCGCCTCCTTTCTTCCGTTTCCCCCCCAGGTTATCCAAGGAGGGAAATACTTTAGCTTGATCCGGATTTCTCTTTGCTTGAAGTGCTTAAAGTATGGCTTGGCTCTGTATAGCTTCCGTTCCATGGGGATTATGATTTTAAACTATGCATTTTGAAGGCTTTTGTACAAGACTGATATTTTGTACTTGAATTCTGAAATTGAAAGGATGTAACCATATTAATTTTCTGTTTCCGTTGTAATAAAGTTAAAAATTTTCAAGTACTGTTTTATCTGTCTTGTAAGTTTCTGTTCTGTTTACTAAAATGCTCCACCAAAGTTAAGGCATTCCCTTTATGAGTGACCTTAACGGAGGTGGGGTGTTACAGTATATGAGTTAGACTCTGATATGGTATGTATATATACAAATTCAGATTTGTATTTCAAAAACCTGTTATATAATATATTTTATTGTTCCGCTATGAGATTCGTGTTTACTCTGATTCTGTTCAGTTGTGTTCTTCTTACTCTTCTATTCTATTAGTTCTATCTTTCCTATCTCATTCTCTAACTTCTTTCTATTAATGATCTGAACTTTCGTGCACTTTGAGTTGAATGTGTAGGATATTAGTCAGCTCAAATTGGTACGGATTTTCGGGCCACTACAAAGCGTGTTCGATAGTAGGTGCGACCTCACTTGGCTCAGCCATGGCATCTGTTTTAATCATCCCAATTATGACCCGGAGGTCAATGATATCCATCATCGTTCTCTTACTTCATTCCAATAGCATTTGCCAAACCATCCTGCTTCATTCTGGATTCTCCACCACGTACATAGTTGTTAAAGTGGTTTTTGGTATTAGCAGAGAGTATGACAATATCTGATCCTGGTCTTTTTAACAACCAATCATTTACATTTTCCACACCATAGTCATTATTTCATAAACACTTTATAAAATCATTTATATGAAATCTCAGTTCACATTTGAGATCAAAATTAAATATCTAACTTCCATTATATTCAATTTTGAAAACAACTCACTTAAATCGCTTAAATCAAACTGATTTAGAAACCATATCGAAAAGATCTCAAAATACATTATAAACCAATACTATACTAGTTAACTTTGATTTTATTTAATTTTCGAAAATATTCACATAATGACTTATAATCCAAAATCGACTAATATTTAAATCATAAGTTAAAGGTCTAAATTCGCGTTTAATTCGATACTAAATATTTAACTTTTGAGAATATTTTGGTTTCATTTATATTTGCAAAATTCAAGTTCAAAACAATTCAAACGATTCAATTTACATTTATAAGAATTCATTCAAGGCAATTCATAAAATCCAACAATTTTGTTCGAGTTCAATGTATAAAATTCAAATCAAAACTTATATTTCAATCCAAACAATTTGTATCATATTTTATAACTCAAATCGTATAATTCAAATTCATGACTTAAATTCGAATCAAAACCTTATATTTCAGTTCAAACATTTCATACAATTCAAAACCATTCTTATAAATTTGATTTAACAAATTTCTTAATTCAGACCAAATGATTTATAAAACCAACTCCAAATATAAAATTTATATATACCAATTTGCATGTCACTTTGAAATCGAATTCATTTCGTATTAGTTATAAATTCAAATAAATTTTCATAAATTTGGAAATTAAAACTAAAATAAATTGCACAATTCAAATTCAAATTCATATCTTATACGAGTTCATATATTTAAATCAAATATCGCTATTTAAATTTAAATCTTAAAAAGCTTAAATTTAAATCATGAAATCACAACCTATTTATCATTAAGTTTTTTATTAAAGTTTATAAAAATATTAGAAATTAAATTTTGAAATATATATAAGTTTATAAAATCCTAAAATAAATTAGAAAATAGATTATAAACATATATAAGTTTAAAATAATATAGAAATAGGTTTAAGAGAAATATTTATTATAAAAAGTTAAATATATATATATATATATATGATTAAATTTATGGTTTAAAATAAATAAAATTATAAGTAAAATCTTAAATAAGCATTTAAATCCATTTTACTCATAAAATCATTTTGAAAAATAGAATTTAAAATTTACAAAATTTAAGTTTAAAATCTTTAATATATAAATATAAAAATATTAAATCTTAAGTTATTATTTTAAAAATCAAATTTCCAAATCACTTTACTTTGAAAACATCACTAATGGTGTCCGTATATAGTTTCTACCCTAAGGTCTAGTGATACGGATATTTATCATTTCAATCCGCAATTTAAAATTTTCTACGAGTATATCATTTTAACCCGTAATCTCAAATTTAATAAAAATAATTCAGGTCTATAATTTCAACCCATAACGATTTTACCTAATCTAATATCTGTTCGGGTACGTATCATTTCAACCCATAGTGATTTTCTAAACAATGGAAATCAACAACATAAGTAAATCATCACATAGCATCATTCACATCATAAGTCGTATATCAAAAGTGCATCTACGTGTTATATATATATATATATATATATATATATATATATATATATATATCGTGTCATATATGAAAAATGTACATATCAAATAAAACAATTTCTACAAGCGATCCTATACATTCCATGAAACGACCCACAAATCCGTACCCTTTGGATCGACTAATAACACCACACGTCCAACCCAAATTGCACAGAAATACGAATCATTATTAGAAAGATGTCAGAGGATGAGAAACGGAAAGAAAAAAGTATTCGAATAGAAGAAAACGAAGATCACAAACACACAGCAGAACGAATAAAATATATTAGATAACATAAACTTTGAAATACAAATTTGTAACTGTATGTATATACATACCATCATCAGAGCACAACAGTCATTCCTGGAACAGTTATAAACACCTGTTTCCAGATACAACATAGTACACAGCGGAAATGTGATAGTCTATAGCTAACTGATGAAGCCTCCTACTTCGAACTCCTCTAAGTGAATCTGTAAAATCCCGACTACTTGACTGCCCATACAAAATTAGGCACCCAAGAGTTTAGAGAAAACAAACAAAATAAACTCTGGGTCAGTCATGGAACTGGTGTGAGTAAACTCCAACCATTTGTTTAACTTTAAAAATCCTTTCGAAAGAAAAGATAATCGTAAGACCGATCCACACATAAACACAGATGGTTTTTACCTTACGATAACCCAAAACATTTTGATATTCAAAATCTGGTGATATTATAATAGTGTCTACATCAAATAAATAGAATCTAGCGGAACGCTTGCATCTCACGCTCCATATATAATATAAAATCAAAAACTGCAGGACGCTTATTGGAGAATGGATTTCCAACATGACAAGGTATGGGACCACCTACCGATAGTCTATCTCTAGAGATGAATACACTGGGTTCAACAAGAACGTCTTGCAATCCGGCCCTCACATGACCGACCACTCATTTCGCTTGAGTGTATCGAATGTATATCACCAACGGTTGGGATCAGCAACCGTTCCCGAAAAGGGGCAGCATTGATAGACTAAAGAAGTAAAAGGGTTTTCTCTAGATAGGTGATTATACATCCTAATGGGAGCGACCCACATAGCCATGCTGCCTGCCCGATTTTTGTCAATCCCCGGTTGTGAGGCTTGAGGTTTGAATTAACAGAACAACCCTTGCATTTCCCTCCGTCTTCATAATCTCTTCAACATAAGTTGATTCGTAATGCTTATGCCAAATGGAGTGGTTTTCAGATATTAAATCTGATTTCGGTCTGTCCATATTGACACCGGAGGTATAAAATCAATCAAGACTTTGATAGTCGGTGATTTAACTATCAAAGAAACATCCATACAAACAACGGTCCTATTTCCAATTGGAAATTCTACCGATCAAGCATCAACCAACACTGGGCCCCTTTAAATCAATTTCTGATCTTATTATTATTTCAAATTCCTGTTTCCCTATCTTCCGTATCCTTTTGAAGCTCGATTTCCCTCTCGATTCTTTGAAAAACATTTCCAATAAGTAATTTCTTTATTCGAGGAAATATCTCTTTTCCTCATTTAGAAAACATTTCTATATATATATATATATATATATATATATATATATATATATATATATATATATATATATATATGCGAATCCTTATTTTCTATATTCAGAAAATATGCTGCATTAATATTGGAAAATATTTCCAAATTCTCTTTCTTAATTCCTCATTGACCAATTCATTTCATTTTCTATACGTAGAAAATATCTCTTATTTTATTGGGAAAAAACATTTCAAATTCCTTTAAATTAACGCGATGTTATAAACATCGTTATTATAACTTGAAACATTAACCAATTATTAACCAACTAGAATATTAACTAATCTTCACTATCGAACCTTAACCATTCCTCCGTCAATCATGAAGTCAATCAAGTTGGGGTATAATTACCTCTCAAACCTTAATTGAACAACATTCTTAACTTCGAAATAATCAAAGCTCACCATTTCAAACAAACCATTGCTTACACGACTCTCGGATACAATCTAAGAACACACTTCTTTCACTTTAAAACACTGATTATAACGGTAGCGTTATAATCGCTGTTTTCCCAATATTTGATTTATAAAACATTACTTTTAACAACAACGTGCATCGCTGTTTAGCTTTATTTATAATAGCAAGATTAAAATCACTGTTAAAACATTTGTGATAACAGTAGCATTATAATCGTTGTTTAGATTTACAAAAAAACATATATTATAACAACAGCGCTATAATCGCTATTTTAAATAAAGTACCGTGTACGACGCACACGCCTCCGTTGTTCATTTATAAACTCTGTTTATTTTAACAATTCAAGTTCTCCTTTAAACGTATTTACAAGCTATACGTTCTTCAACTTCTGAAATTAACTCAATTTGATTTCTATAAATCCCTTTTTAGATATATTTTATTTGCAACTTCTTGCTTTAAAACTATTATTCTTTTTAACCATAAATGTATTTCTTTTATACATATAATCAAATCAGTTTGATTTCTACTTAAAAGTAATATCTTAACCCCATTCTACTTATAACTCCTATTCAGAATTTTTCCATACTAATCTCATTCTTATATTTTAAGCATTTAAAGCCTTTCTTTAAAATTTCCTCTATAATTTGCTAAATTCAAATCCGTTTCCAAATATTGGTTTCAAAACCGATATTCACTTTCCAATATACATTCATATTTGACTTATATTTTAATTTATCCAATGATTAACAATCCACTTAATTTATATTTTTATTTATAACATTTTCTTGATTTATCCAATTTGAACAGATTTCTATTTTCAACTCAATTAAAAAGAAATTATTTCTAATTTGGAAATAAACTCCGTTTTTAAATTCAAATTTCCTTTTTCATATTCGATGATATTTTATGGTATCTAAAATACCAGGTTCCTAGGGCCAGGGTAAACCAAACACACATATTCAACCATGGATTATATAGTACAACATATATCACAATCAAATAAAAACAGTAAATAAGATGTTGAGGGATCCAGTTGGATCCCTCCAACCTGTTTCCTTGCATCCACAGATGTTAGTAACATCAATAATATTATTTCACATCAATATGAAATATCAGAACTAATAATCGATCAACGATGTAATCATATCAACCAGTTTTATCGACTATTCAACCAAGCAAACATAACACAGTATAGAATTACTGTAAATAAATTTAAAGCTTGTTTATATAAAAATATAAACGAGGTAGAGTTAGTGAATTTACTCACCTTGTTTTGCAGTTGACGACTCCGCCTTTGTTTCCTTTAAAATCCAATAGCGTTTGATTTTATCAGGAAATTCCAATGGCTCTGTTTTCCAGTGAAATTAATTTCACCACGTAGCTCTTATCGGTGCGATTGCAATATGACCGACTTCATCAGCTTCTGATAACGAACGAACAAATCATACTTTTTCCCAGATTTAATGAATATTATATATATTCTAATTATCGTTAACTAATTTTTATTTTTTCTGATTTACCTTAACCGTAAATTAATTCGTTAAATTAGTGGTTGACCACGGATGCCCAAGTTTCATTAATTACTATATCAAATTATGATTACACTTCAAACCCGTTCCACTCATCTCATGTGTAAAAACTAAATACTGATTTGTTTCGTTGTAATAGATTATAAATTATAAAGATTTTATAAACAACCAAATTATTGTAATGCACATTTTCCACTCATCTATTATAAACATGTAATATAACAGTATATACATATAATAGTATATGAGTGCTTTACGTTATAATATGTGCTTACAATTAAAATAAATTAGCACATAAATATAGTAAATATAGTTGGTCAACTATGTTACCAGTTCGATACACCCTCACGCACCTTGTTCTTCATAGCTAAACCCATTCACATCCACTCCCTTTTTACCCAAAACTCCACGTTCTTAAATGGACAACCCCTCCCCCCCCCCCTTGACGTGATAACTTCCCAAACTGTATTTGCATCATCTCCCTTTCCCAATATTCCTATTACCCTTCATCCTCCCCAGTTAAACTTAGTTGCTCCTTCAAATACCCATGATTAGCCCACGTTCTTAATGCCCCTTCCTTGCTGCCAATTTTCATACCGCCACTTCCATTCAACTCCATCCCCCACATAGACCTTACTGACCTCCTTCCCTGATTGTCAGCGCTGACATGGACCGCCGGATTCCGACTGACTATCACTAGTCTGGCCCTTAACCCGCGCCATCCCTTCCCGCTCAACATTCTGTCCCTACAACGATTCCTTGGTCAATACCACTACTACTAGCAACAGGGCGCCACCCTGATCCTCTCCTATTTTCTTAATTTTCTCTTTTTTTCCTTAAGTTTCGAAACTCAGCATACTAGGAGGAAGCTTGTAGATTGGGATAGAGCACGCTAGTATATATAACGGTCGGCAACTTGCGCTCCACGTTGTAGAGTAGAATAGGTGTATTTATTTTCAACGTAGACTACTGTCTGATTAATACATCGCATGTGCCTCTTTTGATTTATTTATCTTTTCCTGGATAGAGCATTTAATGTTTAGTCTTAGCATGTACTATATGAAAAAGACTTAAGCATTTGTAAAAATATATTTTGGACAGAGGATATCTACAGCATCATGGAGAAAAGCATGTGCGTCGTTTATTCTGCATACTGTAGGCATCTGATTTGTATATTGTGTATGTACCGAGATCTGGATGAGAATCCATTCGCACGTACTGAGATTACAGCATATCCTTATACGATTTTCCAGCGATGCTAAAAGATTTGATACGAGATGAAATTTCTTTTCCATTCGTTGGTTTCAAGTTTGATAGGAACAGAACAAGGTGAACTAATTAAATGTCACACTGTTAGCAAACGATACTTTTTACTTGAAGAGCAAAACCGTAGTTGGCAATGTATGGTTAAGATTTGACATGATTTTGTTTCAAATATGTCAAAGATATCTTCATACTTAAATGCAGACTGAGAATTCATATAGGTTTTGCCTTGAAAGATTTATACAGATCGGATAGGATTCAGTAATGTTCCTTGTTAGAAGATAAGATCTTGATAGGTGCAAAGGTTGCTCTGAAGTTTGGTTTCGATTACATATGGATTTCACCAGATATTGTTTTATATTTCGAAAATGACCTTGCATTTGTTTCTTTTGACATACGTGTGGATGATCTTTGTCTGGTTTGAGGATGCACATCTTTTCAAGTGTTGGTCTTAAGCAGCTGTATATTTTCAAAATAACATGTCCAGTATAATCAGCATGTATATTCAGGGTACAGGTTGATTGTTATGTTAGGTACATAAGATTTTCATTCATGTCTGAACTGCTACGGACATAAATAAAAGTACGGTCATGTCCAGCGAGGTACCACAATCCCAAAAATATAATAATATCGGTAGTTTAACTTATATTGTGAAACCCCAAAATATTGATATAGGGTGCAAAATACTCCAAATAAAAAGTTGCGTATTTAATTAATTAAAAATTACAGTAAAATTCTAAAAATTAAATTATAACTACGCCTCAAAAGAACCTTGTCCAAATTCAAGATCGATATTTAAATATATTAAATAAGCCGTTATGGCTTTATATACGATTCTATAGCGGCTATTTCTAAATTTGATTTGAACATAACTTTTTATTCCCGCTATGAAATCTGGATTTTTCACATTCGTTGGAAAGATATTTTCAAACAGATTCAAATATTTCTTGTTTTGCTAAAATCCGATTTATTTTGAATCTTGTACATTCATTTGAAATTTGAAATCGAATCTTCAAACTACCGTGCCATTTTGAACTCGTTTTAAATTATATTATAAATTATACGTTTAAATATCGTTTTATTAAATAAATTCCTATCTATAATTCAAATAAAATATTTAAAACAAATTTAAATATTCAAAACTCAATGGTTAAAAAATTCAGGTCGTTACATTTCACAATAATTCATTTGTGCTGAATTTAACATCCATGAAACATTGTAGGTAAAGTGTGAGATAAAATGGCCTTTCTTGGCATGAAAAATAGTATGAGGAGACACAAAAAAAAGGACGAAATTCCAGCATGGCTACGCTGAGTAATTAGGACTCAAGACTGGATCTAGCGCGCCAACTACCCAAATCCAAACAGCAAATACCCGGATACCAAACCCTTTTTCTTTCCTTTTTTCTTCATATCAACAAAACCAACCAACTTTTTTTTCCTTTTGCGTACAAATCCATATTCCAAAATTCCACCGGCATACATGGATGACACCCAAAATGTAGCCGACTTTCACTGTATCTCATATTACTCTTGTTTCTTGAGAGTTTGCTCAAACTTTATTTCCTTATCATTGATAAGTTTCAAATCATTCATCAACTTTTTAGCTTATTTATATTGCTTTCTTGCATACTTTGAACAGCTTGGTCCTTGTAGACATCAGCAACATCTACAACTTGTTGTTAACCGTCCTCTCTTCAATATTTTTATATATTATGGCATCGTTTTCTGAACAAGAAAGGAGGAATTGTGGATAAATGGAAAGAAGTTGAAATGGGATAACATGCTTCAGGCGCATGTGTTGGACACACATATACAATGGGAAAATTTGGTATGCATGAAGATTTTTTTTAAATGTTGTTGCGGTTAAGAATCAACAGAAGATAGAGCACGCTCAAATATAAGGGAATAACCGGTGCGTGATCCGAGAAAAAGGGTATCCGCCCTTTACTCGTTCAATTAAACCCATGTTTTCTTCGCGAAAAAAAGAAAAAGAAACGGTAGGTAGTTTGAATATTTTAATGCACGGAGCGAATGGGAAGGAGCAGCTTGGAATGCATGACTTTTGGATGGATATATAAAGACATTGGAAAATTGATGGGACATGCATGCATGAAGTCAGAAACAATGGGCATTGAAAACAAACTTACGCATGCATGTAAAATGAATCTTCTTGAAATATATACGTTTCCCTACAAGCCTAGGAAGTAAATAAAAATAACTTTGGTGGTTTAGTAAAATAAAAGAACGGGTTTTGTGGACCCAAAATGGCTAGAAAAATATATGAGACCCGAATAGGAACACATTGAACTCAAATGGCTCTGTTTCGAAAATGAACTGTGCAAACCTTTTCGCAATTTCAGTATGAACCGAACAACTAAACTGGAAAATGAATATATTGGGGGAATCAGCTCGACGAAACGGATGCAACGGTACATAATTTAAGGTATCCCGATACTCCGTTCAAAAATGCGTTACGGACCCCTTTAAACCTAAAATTCGGACAGAAAAACAATTAAATGGAGGTCAAAATGTCTAATTTTCACGAAATGGATTTTGTCATTGGATTCATGACAACAAATAAAATATTTTTCATGTCTGTCCGAACGGGTTTCAGAGAGATTTTAAAATAGCTAAAATTTGAAATGTTATGCGCAGCTTTACACCGAAAATTGCGCGATCAACAAACTTTCAAGTTTTCCGACGAAATTTTCACAGCTACTATGTCTCACTGAACATATTTCAAATTCCAAATTTTCATTATGAAAAATCATAGGATTATTTCAAAATAAAAATTCGATTTAAATCAAAATTTAGATCGTTAAAAATAGAGGGTTGTTACAGCTACCAGAGAGACTTTAAGGGTTTCACGAGGTATTTTATGTCTCATATTTGAAGAAATACCTACATGATTCCTCAGTTGCAGTAGAACTGAATACTTTAGAGGAGGTTGAGGTTGAGAAGGAGGTTTCTATCAGACGAGTACCTACAAGGATTCTGGATTCTTAAATAAAGAAGTTAAAAAACAAGGAGATTAGACTCGTCAAAGTTTAGTGGGGAGAGGACAGCAACGAAGCAACATGGGAACCAGAGAAGAGGATTCGCGCATCTTTTCCATTCCTTTTTGATAGTATGCTCTCAATCCTTTCTTAGTTTTGAATTCGAACCTTATCAATTTCCTATCATTTGAATTGGTGAGTCTTAGAAAATCCTATCGATGGTAGGACATGGTTTAAACATGTTAGTAGGACACATTATGTTTGATGGATTCACGTAGATGCAAGTGCTTGCTAGTGGATGCAATGAGTGCATATACACACGCTAGGCACTAATTAGGGATCGACAACTAGGACACTAATTTGATTGCATATGGATGTGTCTGCACTTCTTAATTCAGTTTTAATTTATTGACGAAAAATGAGTTATTATCATATGAATGTTGCATTTTTATTAATGATGGTTGTACCTTAGCATTCTCTCGCATAGACTTTTGGACGCATGGCACTGACACGAATTGCATAAAAGGAGGTCGACTGACCACCTAATTCCTTGCATTACTTGAGGACATGTACACTATATTGTTGCATACATTCATGAAAAGCATTAGAAATCCTAAGGACAATGGTTACTTGTGATTGGTGGATGAGTAAATGGATGTAGATGATGTTGTGAAAATATATATGACATTCTACTATCCCGAAGATTTCAAGGACGAAATCCTTAAAAAGGGGAAAATGTAACAAACCAAAATATTAATAAATCAATTTAACTAAAATATTAATAAAATAAATATTAATCGAAAAAATATTGGGAAATGGGCAACGGGGGTTGTTCCATTGGGTTTGTTACGAAATTTTGGCTAAGATACATATTTGGTTTGTTGAAATCGGATCCGAAATGAATTAGACATGAATGAAAGAAGTTTGAATTTGAAATTGAATTAAACACCAAATTAATCATAAAATAATTAAAGCACGAATCATGATTAGCTAGGACAACCAAGAACCCAAGTGGGTCGACCATCTGTGCGACGTGTGCAACCTAGTGCACACGTTTTTGGTCGATTCGGCTGGTTTCCTGGTGTGCTCTTCTGAAGAGTTCTTATGATGAAGACCTAAGTTTTTAACCTAAATATGGCTCTATTATAAATATAGCTTTATTATAAATATAGCTCCAAACCTAACCTATTTTTCTCTATTCCGTTTCCTCAATTCCCTGCCTCTAACTTAAACAACCTTCTTCTCAAATAATTTTAATGGAGTACCGAGGCTTGGGTTTGCACATATTTTGGAGAATATTTATATATAGAGATTTCCTACTGGGGCTTAATTGGATTTTCTTAAAAATTGTGAGTAATTTCAGTAATTGCAAGATTCAGTGCAAATTGAGGTTTTTCTTGACAGTATAATAAGTTGTAGAATCCTTCTGATTTATATTTTCTTTTCAGTCAATAATGTATGTAAATTTGATTACTGCTTCTATTCTTTCTTCTCCTTGATTCAGTAATCTATTATGTTACTGTAGTTTTATTCAGTTCATCTATACCTCTTTTTCTTCATATGTAATTTTATTATAGTTTAGTTTCATCCCTATTTTTATTTCAGATCTGTTCTTATTCATCTGAGTCTAGGCCATGCGAGATGCTAGGCCATTGTCTTGTTTATCTTAACGTTGAGTTTAGGTTTTCAAGAGCCTAAGCCAATTATTCCGTCTTGTTTATGCACAATTTGGGTTAAAAATATGAAATTAACAATAAAAGCGCAATTGGAAAAAAAATAAGAAATGTATATAAAAGGATAAATAAATTGAAATTATGCAATAAAAAGATAATTGAATTATAACTTTGATAAACTTAAAAATGACATTTGGATAGACGCTAAACAGCGAGGTTGGCTTGTACAATGAAATTAAACAAAAGTGATGTTTATAGACAACCTATAAATTGAACTTTATGATATGACAAAAGTTCCATAAAGAAGATAAGCTTATTAATAAACTTAAGATTGGTGTTAAGTTTAAAATAAACAAATTAATAAGCATGAGTAGTAGTGGGTTGTTCCAACAGCATTAGCTGATTAGAAAAAAGTAAGTGGCCTATTAATAAAATGTGTAGTAGGAGTCTGTTCTGGTGGTGATGGCTAATTACGAAAAATAAAGTGCTTGTATTATTGGTCCGTTCCAACAGTAGGGGGAGACTGATTCGAAAAATAAATGGCTAATTAAAATAATTAATATTTAGTGACCTAAACTCTTATTGATAATACTATAGGGGTCTTCGGTAGCTAGGCGGTCAATGATAATTCTATGGGGACCCTGGCGCTGGTAAATTAAATTAGGGACAAAGTATATGGGTGACTTTTTTCAACTTGAATTTTTGGTTGGGGATCCGTATCAGTCAGTATTTCTTTTTATCACACTACACTAAGGTCTCACGGGGAGGCGAAGACATGCTTATATTATGCTGGCTAGTGAGAGATCAAAACATGGTGGGTACAGACGCATTCCAATGGGGAGGTGACCATGCATCGTTCCAATTAGGGAAGATAAGAAGCTGTGACACCGGTGACTTACGCTATGTCCTTAGAGATGATGGGTCGGGTTTGATAAACCCGAGGCCATAGTCGGCATAGGTTATCGCAATTGTGGTTTAGGATCCGATCGATGGGTAAAATTATGTCATATCCTAATTTATGAGATTGCAGCAAATGACGCAAAAACAAAATGATTTGACAACCGACTATATTCATGGAAGTGTATTCTTGTTATTATTTACTCTGCTGAGCTTCAAATTATTATCCTATCAAGATTTCCTCTTTTATCACTCATGCTAGTAATAAATGAACTTACCAAGCTTTATGTCTGACTTGTTTTTTTTTCTCTTCTTCCTTCCTTTCCTCGCTAGGTTCTCAGGGTAGAGGATCTAGTGCTGAAGAGAGCATTAGCCCAGCTCAACTGATTACAGATACTCATTTGTCTTGTTCTTTGTCTTTACATGTATTGTTCCACGTACTATTTATATCTGTATTTGGCATTGAGAAGGATATTTATTATGTACTCTGAATATGTTGATTTTATGAGACCGTTGTGTTTCTTATGGTCTATGATGTAATGACACTTTTTATTCTTCTTTAATGAATTTTTTTAGTTCCGCTTTGTTTTTATTTCGATGTCTCGTGAATTTTAGTCTCTGTGATATTATCTTATACCTAAACACTTCATAATTTTTAATGGGATCCTTATACGGGCAACGTTAAGAAATATGGGGTGTTAGACTCTGTCGTCGCATTGCGAAAACGTATTGGACCACTATTGCCATGCTACAAAAGTGTACTAGACCATGCTACAAAACCATACTAAGTTTCCATCGCTACGCCATGAAATCTAATAAGCCTCCATCGCTGCTTTCACTAACTATGAATTTCTTTATGGAACTCAGTCGAAGGCTTTCTATATCTGCAAAGTTCAGCTTGATTAGGCCTACATTACAAATATCCAAAGATTAGTCTATCTCTTTTGGTGGTCATAGCCCCATTCGGTCCCCTTAACTAATAAATGACCATTTAAAGAGCTAAGTGGCCATGATCCCAACACACAATCTAAGCATCTAATTTGGCATCATCCCTCGTCCAATAACCTGATAGTAAAAGATCAATGGTCTACTCGTTCTGATTGATGGTGACATGTATCCGACTACCTACTATCCTTGTTGGGTCCTGACCACGAAGCCAGCTCTTCCAAGACGAGGCAGCCACCGAATCTTCCTAAAAATCATCCCATCAGTCTTTTGGCTACCCTCAACAAAATTGAAGCCAAGGCGTACTCCATGGATGAAATCGTATAGATTATGCCTCTGTGGTTACAGTTTCATTAGGCCTACAATAGAGGGTCATCTCAGAGTATTCTTATGTCCCATCGAAGTCTCCAACTCCCTTCTAGTCCCATCAAATAAGTTGGATGTGTTCCCACCATGTCTCCAGATGCATATGATGATTTCCCATGTTGGTCTCTTTATCGCAATAGACTAGACCAAATGCATACTGCTATTTTATTAGACTATGTGTATAATTTATGATTATGCATTTTACTTCCTCATCTTTCCATTGATTTACAATATTTATTGATTTATTCAATATGAATATTATTTTTTCATCAATTTCATTGTTTATTCGTAAGGCTACCATAGAATCTTAGGCTCGTAACTTACACCTTGTAAACCAATATGTTCATATTAAAGCCTAATGCCTTTTATGCTCGTAACTTAACCATTTTAAGTCAATATGTCCATGTTAAAGCCTAAAGGTCTCTTCAACCATTTCCCATCATATTTATATTTGCAAGTGAACCATGTCTATTTTTTTGCAAGGCCAATGGGTTTTTATAGTGATCCATAACACTTTTTTCATTAAAAAAACTAACGGAAGCAATAAAATACAAGAGATAGATAAACCGCCTATCTGCTACAGACATTTTACAGTGCTAAGTCACAATATAAACTAACTAGAAATAAAATCTAGTATATCACCACGTAGGGTGTGCCTTAGCAAAAGAAATTGCAAAAATAGTTACATACAGATCCATATCCTCAACTGTTAGAGCAGTCACTCGACAATAACTCACACCAGCAAGTCGACTATCACACTTTCATAAAAGGAGTTGCACATAGTTTTGAGATTAAAGAGGTAACTCCAATATTTACCAAGAAAACTAGTTTAAATTACACTTAATGCCAGGAATCTCTACACTGCGTCAACTTACACGCTCATCCCAAGCAGAAACTTCTTTCCAACTCAATGTTGCACAACCACAAAAGCTAAACAACATCGAATGTCACAATAGCCGGCAAAAAAACACCAACCTAATATACCAAACAGCACAAAAAAACACTGAAAACTAAAGCCACAAACTTGAACATAGGTACATCCCAAAGATTAAGCTATCACCACACTAGATACGGCCTCCGTTGCAAGCAATCGCCGAGCCAAAAATTAATAAAGGATGATTATAGTGGACGTAACACAAAGAGGAGGCTTTAGGATAGTGCTCATAGGCACAATGACAACTGTTGGCCCTATAAAGTAGAAAAATAACAAGCAAAGGACTTAGGAATGGAAGAATTACCACCGCATCCTTAACTCAAACAACCCATACCAAAAACTTAGAAGACAAATCCACTGCACCATCAAGAAACACAACACAAATAAGCCATAGACGTAGCCGTCGATAGACTTGTACCTTTGTACCCGTGGGTCACACTACAAGAGAATGTAAGAGCAGATCTATAAGGATAGGTGGAAGGCAAGTATCTCGCAAGAGACGATCCAGGAGGTTGTGAAAAGGAGCAGAGAATCGAGATTCTATTCAGATCAAACTAGATTCAATGACGACACAAGACTAGATTTGAGGAAATCGCAACCAAGTATATTTATTATGATTTCTCAATTTTCATATTTATGCAAATATAAGTTGCGATTATATGATCATAATAAACCTCACATATTCGTTTTCCCTTTTATAGCATCTTTCAATTATGTTACCCTTTTTCTTTCCGTCTTTTCAATTTGTTCTTTAAGAAGTTAGGCATATTCTCAATTGATTGGTTATCAAAATTGTTATTACTAAAGTTTGCATTGATATAATTGAAAAAAGTAGAAGCTTTGAAAACAAATTGCTTGAGGTAACAAAACCGGAACCAAGAAAAAAGGATTTGAGGGCGCCTGAACTACCACCAAATTTCAGGGCCCGATAACACGAAGTCAAAACTAGAAGCTAGGGTTGAAAGCTACAAAACTGGTACCAAAAGAAATATAAAGAAAAGGATAGGAGTAAAGACGACACCAAGAAGTGGAGTCATAACAAATGAAGTCGACAGTGAGAGCTTGGAATAATAACAATAAAACCGATACCGAAGTAGCAAGATTGGGAATATGGAATCGAGGGCATCGACAAAGATAACACCGAAACAATGACTTTGTAAGTATGTTATCAACACCAACAGAGGGGAACAAACAGCTTGGTGCCGATACAAAGGAAAAAAGGCACTAAGGACACGTTGTCGACACTAACTTGTAGTAAGCAGTTAGCTTGGTGTTGACACCGAAGAATGAAGGCAAATGCATAAAACCGATACCAAGACAAGGAGAGCAACAGATGTACAAGCCGATATCGAAGTCATAAAGAAAGAGACACGAAATCGAAACTCCGAAGGTGAAAGCCTAGATTTGATGTTCAAAAGTGAAAGCGACAAAGACAATGGAGTGATACCCAGCTATTGGGTGAAGGCATAAAGGCGATATTAAACACAAAGAATAGAAGCAACTAAATCGGCACCAAGTACATAAGCTGGAAGTATGAGACTGAAACTAAATTCATGAAGGGGAAGCGGAGGGCCAGTAATGAATATGGTGGGAGCAAAAGAACACTATTGAACCAGCAAGTTTGGTGTTGATAGCATTGCACAAAAGGCGATACAAAATTTACAAAGGGAAAAGCATAAAAGTGACACCCGTAAGTGCATGCGGCAAGGGATTAAAGTTGGTAACGAAGACAGAAAGCGCTGATATGGATCAATATTAAGAGGTTGATGCAAAAGGGGGTTTACCATACGATCGCTACAAAAGGGGTCCCGAATCTTCTATAAATAATACCTTAGGGGTCATATTTTGGGGGACTTTTCTCTCATTCCAAAATCTTGTATTAATTCTAAGATACTAAACCCTTTGAAGATTTTCTCATCAATTGTAATATACTCATGATAAATAAAGCGGGAGATTGAGATCACATTTATTCTCGATTCTATAATCCTATTGTGATCAAACTGGTTTAATAGGGAGTTATCAGCGAATCTTGTATGCAAAAAGGTTCAAGCACAAGCACATCAGAAGGAGGATCATCAAGCAAATCAATGATTCTTCCCTCATGATTTATGCTTATGTCTTAACCCCTTTTTTGAATACACCTAATATACCATAATGTTCAGTGACTTATTATAGCTTTACAACATGATAACTGACACAACCAAGGGCTGGATCGATGTGGAAGTATAACTTTTAGTTGTTAAAGACTAAGATACATCATCAAATGTGAACGTTGTGATATCTTAGCATGTTTCCTCTTAACACAATGTACATTATTTTATCTTGAATCCAATGCATACCTTTGCAACAAGGTTACCTAAGTATATGAGAGTTTATACCCACAAACACTGATACGAGCACTTAGAACGACATCCTGGATATAACCATATTCCACTTAAAAATGCACTAGTGATACACTCGAAAGAGGGTAACTCTTGCGTTCAAGAAGATGGATCGATATTCCAGGAGACAACTAAAGCTTTAATAATTAAGAAGGGGTATCGTGTTGAAACTTAATATAGCTTAGGTTGACATGCCTTTTAAAGGAGTTATCAAGATTGATCATCCTCTAATTTCACTATATATATTTTTCTATTTATAATTGGGTGTTGATGATTTTATCGTTAAAATTTTGGTGCTAGAAGGAGAGATTGAACCTCTGCTCTCTTATCATATTATAGATTAATTTGTGAATGTTTGCTTAATGATAGGATAAGATGAGATCAAAAAGGCTAAGTAACATTAACAAAGGGGCATCTCACACAACCACTCTAGATGAAAATATAACCCTATTAATCAACCCAAAATGTTGCTGAAGTAGGCCAACCCTCTACTCCAGCACAACCTCCAAACTCAAATCCTATGGATGAGAATGCCATCAAGATCAAGACTCTTGAACAACTACTTCATGAAATGCAGGATCTCTTATAAATTTCTCTGGTATAAAATCTTCATGAAACACCAGACCGAGTCGAGGGGAAAAAGTTGAGTCCCCAAGGAGAAACGCACCCATCCTACAATTCGGGGAAAAGGAGAAAATCAATTTGACTCCTTATATAAAGAAAAGACCCTATCTTTCAGAGGTAGACCACCAGGAACACCAACGCAACAAAAGCCAAGAGCAATCTGGAAGCTCGACTATTGAAGGATACAGTCCTAATAGATCAAACTATGATAACTCGGAAGTTTACTTTAAGGATATGGCAATGAAGGCTGTTAAGGATTTACTTGGAAGGAAGGAAAAGAAAACCTTGAATGAGCAGGTTAACAATAATGAAAGAATGCCCCCTTCAATGATGAAATAATGAATACAGTGATACCGTCACGCATGAAGATTCCCACCATGAAATATCATGGAGCTACTGATCCAAACGATCATCTCATGGCCTTCGATAGCCAAATGGATCTTTACAGTGCCTCACCGGTTGTTCGATACCGACTATTTCCGGTGACACTTCAAGGAGCAATTGCAAAATGGTATCGCCGGTATCGAGAGAAAACCAAATACTCGTGGAAGTAGCTTTCTTATGAGTTCTCTGCACAATTCTGCATTTACAAAGATCCAACCATGGACTACACTGTCATTACAAATATATAAAACAAAGACAAGGAGAATCTTCGGCGGTTACCTAAAGAGATTTAATGTTGAAGCTCCAAAAGCAAAGGACATGAATGACTGTGAAAAACTTATCATCGTTCATTTATGATTGATTGAGAATACTCCATTTTGGAAAGAGCTATATATCCATGGATGCAAGGGCTTACAAGATTTTAATTTCCAAGAAAATAATTCATCTGTATGAATGAATTGTATTATCCAAGGAAGAAGCTTGGCTTCCGTAGGAAAGAAGGGCAATCTGGCTTTAATCGAAATCATAAACCTCAAGGCGGGAAATTTGGATTTGATAGAATTCGGAAGAAACCATAGTGGGAAGATTGTAATACTAATTCTGTAGCCTTGAGTATTCTCATTCATATATGCTATAGCGAAGGAAAGAGTCAACTTCTTGGTTTCGTCCAAAGATAAAAATGTCCTAGAACCATTTAATAGAGGGAAATATTGCGAGTATCATAAGATGAATGGCACATAAATGATGAATGCAAAGTGCTTGAGGGTATAATTCAGAAGTTTATCTAGAAGGACACCTAAAAGAGTTCATCCAAGACAAACAAAAAACAACTTAGCGTTCCAATGAACACTTGAAGATCTCAACTAACGCGGTAGAGGTCCCAATTGAAGAAGGTCTACTGAATATGGTATCTCCAGTAAATCAAATAAATGTGATCCACAGAGGGACACATCCTCTCGTAAATGGTCAAGTTACCCGAAATAGATATCCTAAAGGAGCCTGTGATGGGATATTTTCCATTCAGGAGGAGTCGCCACTTAAGAATGCCCGATTTAGCATCAAAATGCACTACTTGGTGGTGTCATCAAACAAGTTGCAGAAGGGTGTCCATCATCCGCATAATGACCCTTTAATGGTTACAGCACAGATTGAGCTTTCAATGGTTTTGAAAATTCTTTTTGATACTGGAAGTGTAGTTAATGTGACCTTCAAGCATGCATTTAATCGAATGGGTCATTCTGAACAAGAGCTTTAACCTAGAAGTGAACCCATCTTCGGGTTCAACAACAAAGGATCCTCTCCGTTAGGAAAATTAAGTTGTTGGTTCAGGTTAGGTTGCTTCCTCTTTGCTGAACCTTCTAAATTCTTTTTTTCATCATCGACCAGCCTTCTTATTACAAGGCATTCTTCGGCCTTCAAACACTTTATGAAGTGGATGCCTTTGTCTCATCAAAGTACCTCATGATGAAGTTTCTGACTAAAAATGATTTGGGCACCATTAGTGGAGAAAAATTCAACTCCTATGAACTATGTTTGCTACTCTCGATCAATATAAAAGGGAGTATTTTGCTTAGTTTGATTCTTCTACAATTTTTCAGCCTTTGGACGATGAATTTCTACATCTGACGTTTGAAGCCAAAGTGAGAATCAATAAGACTGAAAAGCATGTGAATGATAGGTACAATCCTTTGGGAAACAAAGGAAAAGGGTTGAAGTGATAAACTCAACCGAAGAAGGGGATTCTTAACGGAACTAGATTCCCTAAGAAATACAGGAAGAATCAAACCCATAGAGGATTTGGATGAAGTATGCATAGATTCAATTGACTCAACCAAGACCATCAAAATAGGAAAAAGGCTGAAGGATTATTGAGAACGGATCCGATTCGATTTTTTTGCACAATAAAGATGTATTTTCTTAGACCTATTCTGATATGATAGGAATCAACCCGTCTATCATGAGCCATACTCTAAACATCAACCTAGTTGTAACTCCTATCCAACAAAATAGAAGGCAGCATAAAAGAGACAGATCAGAAGCCTTAAAAAAGGAAGTAAAGAAATTACTTGCAAATGGATTCATTCGAAAGGTCTTCTATCCTAAATGGTTATCCAATCCAGTATTAATGAAAAAGTCAAATGGAAATGGAGAACTTGCGTCGGCTACACAGATTTGAATAAAGCATGTCCAAAATATCGTTATCCCTGTCCCCGAATAGATCGGTTAGTTGACGTAACTAGTGGACACAAGTTGTTATCACTCATGGATGCCTACTCAGGATATAACCAGATTCCCATGTTCAAATCAGATAAAGAGCATACAAGCTTCATTACCGATTGGCATACATATTATTATAAGGCAATGGCCTTTGGATTGAAAAGTGCAGGTGCTACATACAAAGACTGGACAAAAATGTTCTAAGAGAAGATCGGGCGGAAGATGGAAGTATATGTAGATGACATTCAAGTAAAATCCAATGAAGCGAAAAGTCATTTATAAGATCTAAAAGAAATGTTCAATGTCTTAAGGGAATATCAAATGAAGTTGAATCCACATAAATGTTCTTTTGGGGTTCAATATGGGAAATTCCTAGGATATGCCGTCAGTTAATATGGAATTGAAGCTAGCCCCAACCAAATTAAAGCCATAAGGAAACGGATGAACCCAAGACCAACAAAGAGGTAATGAGTTTAAATGATAAATTAGCATCCTTAAATAGTTTCATTTCTAAAGCCAACAATAAGTGCATACATATCTTTGACATAATTAAGAAAAAGATGAACTTTGAATGAAGTGAGGTGTGCATAAAGGATTTTCAGGAATTGAAATATTACTAGGAAAACCTCCATTATTATCCTGTCCCAAAAGCAGAGAAGACTTATATCTTTACATGGTTGTTTTCAGAGTATGCGGTTAGCTCGGTTCTTATTAGGCAAAGCAACAGAACGCAACTTCTAATTTATTATGTTAGTAGAAGGTTAAAAGATGCAGAAATCTGATATCCTATAATAGAAAAGTTAGCCTATTGTTTGATACTTATAGCTCGGAAACTTAGAGTTTACTTTCAAGCACATCCAATTATAGTCCTAACCAACTTTCCACTTACATAGGTTTTTAGTAAAGCAAAAACATCAGGAAGATTGGTTAAATGAGGAATCGAGCTTAGTCAATATAAAATTGAGTTTCAATCGCGGGCAGCAATTAAAGGACAAGCCTTAACAGACTTTGTTAATGAGTGTATAATCTTTTTAAAGAATAATTGACAAAGGAAAATGATCTTAAGTCCAAATGGCTATTTTGTGTAGATGGAGCATCAAACAAGAAAGAAGCAGGGGCAAGATATGTGATAATCACCCCTGAAGGGCACTGTTTACACTATACAATGAAACATGGGTTTGCCGCAACAAACAACATGGCTGAGTATGAATCAATGATAGCATGGTTGAACCTAGCTTTACAATTGAAAATACCCTGAATTGAAATCTTTAGTGTTTCGCAGCTAATGGTAAATCAGAAAAAGCAGACTTATTAAACAAAGGATACCCGGTTAGCACTATACTTGAAGAAAATATTGAAAATGCTTACTCAATTTGAAGACTAGTCTGTATATCAAACTCCAAGAGGGAAAAAATCTCAAGATGGTTCTTTAGAAAAGTTGGCTAGCTCTAGGGGAGCTCCCAAATCTTGCATTATACTAGTAGGATATCAAGAAAACCCAGCATCAAACAGGAGACATCCGAAATGGAAAAGAGTTGCTTGTTTTAACTAGATCACAGGATTTGTCAAGAGAGACCGAATGGGAAAAAGATACGAATGAAATCCCTATTGAATAACCAATGCAATCTGAAATGAACTATCATTGTGAAAACAGTTGGATGACTCCCATTGTGGATTACCTCATAGATGGAACGTTACCTACCAATAAACAAGCGACTAGGAGGATTAAGCATCAAGCCCCAACATTTGTTATTATGGATAAGATATTATATAAGAAAGGGCATTTGCTCCCGTACTTGGGACGTGTAAGCCTTGAGGATGTGCTCAAATTATTAAAGGAAACACATGAAGGGCTCTATGGAGACACTCTAGTGGGACCAAGTTAGCAAAAAGGGTTATGCGACAAGGCTTCTATTGGCCACAAATGGTTAGTTAGGCAACATAATACGTCAAGAGATGTGAAAAATTCCAAATATATTCTAGGATATCTCGATTGCCTCCAAGTGACTTAACCATAATCTTGAACCCATGGCCTTTTGGTATATGGGGAATAGATTTAATTGGACTCCTACCGATATCTAAAGGAGGAGCTAATTATGTAGTGGTAGCGATTGACTACTTCAAAAAATAGGTAGAAGCGGAATCACGTACGGACATCACAACTAAGAAGGTGCTCAAATTTGTGATAAAAAATCTTCATTCAATTCGGAATCCCCCACAAATCATATTTGACAATGGAACACGATTTGAAAGTGAAAAGTTACATGGTTTTGCAATAAAATGGAATCATAAAGAGTTTCTCTTTTGTGGAACATCCAATAGCAAACGGAGCCGTCGAGGATGCAAATAAAACCATAAAGGCAATCTTGAAGAAACGGCTAAATCAAGCTGAGGGAAATTGGGCCAATAAGTTGCCATTGGTAGTTTGGGCATATAGAACTTCCGCTAAAACAACAACAGGACACACCCTATATTTTCTAATGTACAGATGTGAGGCTATACTTTCAATTGAAGTTGAAATTCCTTCACATAGAAGAATAGCTTGTGCATTCGACTCAAATCATGAGTTGAAAAAAAGAATCTTTAGACCTAATCCAAGGGTTAAGGGATGAAGCTACTATCAAAACAGCTGAATATCAAAGAACAATCACTAAGTACTATAACTCGAGAGCAAGAACAAGAACATTCCAAAAGGGAGACTTAGTCTTACAAAGGATGTTGGCAAATACTAAGAATTCAATAGATGGACCCCTTAGTTCAGACTGGGAAGGATCCCTGATTATTCACCAAGAACTCATGCCTAGAACATATTGACTCTGTGAATCAAATGGTGAACTAGTACCCAGAACATGGAATGCAGAACAGTTGAGACCATACTTTTCAATGGTAAATGAATAGAAGAAGATCTTATTAAGAATATCCATATGGTTGAGAGTATGAAAGCTCTTTAAAATTTGGAACTACCCAAAATGGGTAAAGCTACATACAATGGTAGAAAACCCTTGTCCGTTCCAAGATGGGCAGGGTCAGGCATCTCCTGGAGGAAGGAGGTGTGTAAGCCTTTAGCCGTGCCCAAACCATAAAGGGCCAGGTTAAAACATCAAAAGAGTAAGCCTCTTTTTGTGCCAACAATGGCTCGGTTAGAGCATCTAAGCCCTTAACCGCGTCTACGATGACCAGGTAAAGGCAACTCCGGGAGGGACGTTGGTGTAAGCCTTTATCTGTGTTTAAATATAAAGGTATAGGTTAAAGCATCACAAACCCTTATCCACGCCTATGATGGCCAAGGTAAGGCCCGCCTTAGAGAGGGGTGGTGTAAGCCTCTATCCGCGTTTATGGTGACTAGGGTAGAGCATCAAAAGTGTAAGCCTTAATGTAGGATAAAGCATCTAAGCCCTTTTCCACATCTACAATAGTCGGGTTAAGGCGCCTCCTAGAGGGATGTCGGGTAAGTCCTTTGGCCCCGCTTGAGATAAGCTATCCAAGCCCACGAGATACACAAAGCCTAGAGAGTGGATCACAAGGCTGAAATGCCTAATCAAAGCCCAATAAAGTGGCTCACAAATCAAATCAAAGCTCGAGGAGTAGCGACACAAAGCCGAAATGGCAACTCAAAGAAAAAAATTATAAATACCCGAACGTGGATTTTGGGACTTCTATTATTTCTCGGAGTGGATTCCTGATCTTCTATTATAAATACCTGAATATGGGTTTAGGACATCTATTATTTCCAGAAGTGGATTTTTAGTCTTCTATTATAAATTCCAGATTATGGGTATCGGGTCTTCTATTATTTCCAGAAGCAGATTTCTGATCTTTTATTGTAAATACCCAAATATGGGTTTCGGGTCTTCTATTCTACATTTCCATAAGTGGATTTATGGTCTTTTACTAAAAATAACCCAATATGGGTTTCAGGACTTCTAGTATTTTCAGAAGTGGATTTCTAGTCTTCTATTGTAAATACCCGAATATGGGTTTTGGGTCTTCTCTTCAAAGTACTAGAAATAGATTTCTAGTCTTCTATCAAAGGTGCCCGAGTGTGGGTTTCGATTTTTTCTGTTTATAACCCTAGAAGTGGATTTCTATACCATTATTACAAAATGTCCGAATTTTGGAGCATTATATCTCCTATTTTCATTAGCAGAAGTGGATTTTTGAACTACTATTAGAAGTGAATAAATGTGACTTTCAAATCTTATATCCGCAATTCTAGAGACAGATTTCAGATTTCTATTGCAAATATCCGAGTCTGAATTTTGGGTTACTATCCCACATTTTCAAGAATGGACTCCTGAGAATAAATACCCAAATTAAAAATTTTGATTTCCTATTAGCAGAAAAGGTTCTAAATATCTTAATTTCATTATGAAGGCCGAAGTGGATACATTATTGGGTCTGCAAGTTATGTATTTAAACCAGAGTTCAGACCCCAAATTATAAACTCGTTATCATAGAGAGACTTATCATAATTCATAAATTTCAAATCCAATTCTGTCATCTATGAAAATTTAATATTCTTCCTCATGTCATTATTTTGGATTATACATTATTGGTGTCGGTACCATTGCACAAAAGGCGGTACAAAAGTTACGAAGGGAAAAGCTTAAAATCGACACCCATAAGTGCATGCGGTAAGGGATTAAAGTCGGTACCGAAGCCAGAAAGCGCCGACATGGACCGGTATTAAGAAGTTGATGAGAATGGGGGTTTTCCGTACAATTGCTACAGAAGTGGGCTCAAATCTTTAATAAATAAGTCCCTAGGTGTCACATTTTGATGGACTTTTCTCTCATTCAAAAATATTTATTTAATTCTAAGATACTAAACCCTAAATCAGATTGGGGATTTTCTAGTCAATTGTAATATACTCATGATAAATAAACGGGAGGACGAGATCATATTTAGTATTTATTTTATAATCCTATTGTGATCAAACTCATTTGAAAGGGAGTTATCAACGAGTCTCATATGAAAAAGGTTTCAAGCACAAGCACATCAGAAGGAGGATCATCAAACAAATCAATGATACTTCACTCATGATTTATGCTTGTGTCTTAACCCTGTAACACCCCACCTCCGCTAGGGTCACTCACAAAGGGAATGCACTAGCTTTGGTGGAGCATTATCTAGGTAAACATACACAGAAATATTACAAGACAGAACATATAAAACAGCGGAAGAAGAACCAAATTTCATTGCTTTAAAATCTAGAAATGTCTAAAGCCGTTTACATCAAAATGCCATTAAATCCATTACATCGAAATCTGTCTTGCAATAGTAAAGAAGCATAAAACCATAGTCATAAATCATTCCCCAAGTAAAATAGTAAAGCAGCCATAGCCAAGAAAGGTCCAAGCCATATATGATGATCTTGAAGCAGAAAGAAGTCCAAACTAAGTAGTAGTGTTTCCTCCCTGAGAACCTGGGGGGGGGGGGGGAGGGGAACGGAAGAAAAAGAGGTGAAAGAAAACGGGTCAGTCATAAAGACTGGTAAGTCCTAGTGACTTTCAGCATAGAAACAAGTAAAGATAACATGACATGTATAAACTGAAAGTAAACATAAGGATGATGACCAGATAGGCAAGTTAAACTAAGATAACAAGATAAACTATGCTAACCAGATTAACTACGGTAACAAGATAAACTATGCTAACCAGATAAACTACGTATAGCAAGATAAACTATGCTAACCAGATAAACTACGTATAACATCGCATGTTTAACATTCTCTGCACCAGTACTAGTATAACAGAATTAGGTGTTATCCAAATGTCCAAACAGAAACGGAAACAGGGTGATCTTTACAGAAATAGTAATGGGTTTTACCTCCCTAACAAAAACAGAAATGGGCCTTTACCACCTGTACTAGTAACCCAACCCGTGTCATATATTAACTATGAAATAATCCCTTGCCCAATATCATGAAATGACCCATTATTTGGTCCCACGAAACGATCTATTAATCGATCGGCTCCCTACAAGTTCTAGCTCGTCATGTGTCTGTGTCATACGGCCCTATCATGAATGTAGTTACCTGTGCTAGGTCCACCATAGGGTGTATCAAGCCCTAGGGTGCCAACCACCGACACGAATCAAGCACGCACAGTGTAAACCTACCAGTGCCCAATGCTTGCTTTATCAACTCCGGACTACGTGCATGGCCATAGTCCGCCTGAACCTACAATGGCGCACCAACTCAGCCGTCGTTCTGGTCGCTTACAATCAGCCCAGTAATCGTGCCCCTCCCTGCCTAGTTCTAGGGTACCGTGATACATCTAGTGGGTTACTGCTGAAAAGGACCGCGTAACTAGGGTTTTCGTCTAGTAGGTTAAGTGTTGTCATTTAAATTCGAGACTTAACCCCATCAGTCTAGCATGTCAAGTTGGTTAAGTGTTGTCATTCAAGTTCGTGACTTAACCCGCCTACGTGTCATGTCAAATTGGCTAAGTGTTGTCGTTCAAGTTCATGACTTAGCCCTACGAATCATGTGTCAAGTTGGTTGAGTATATTCAAGCGGTTCATGACTTAACCCTATCAAATCATCGTGTCAAATTAGTTAAGTATATTCAAGCGGTTCATGACTTAACCCTATCAAATCATTGTGTCAAATTGGTTAAGTATATTCAAGCGGTTCATGACTTAACCCTATCAAATCATCGTGTCAAATTGGTTAAGTATATTCAAGCGGTTCATGACTTAACCCTATCAAATCATCGTGTCACATTGGTTAAGTATATTCAAGCGGTTCATGACTTAACCCTATCATGTCATCGTGTCAAATTGGTTAAGTATATTCAAGCGGTTCATGACTTAACCCTATCATGTCATCGTGTCAAATTGGTTAAGTATATTCAAGCGGTTCATGACTTAACCCTATCAAATCATCGTGTCACATTGGTTAAGTATATTCAAGCGGTTCATGACTTAACCCTATCATGTGGCATTAATTCATTAATGCACCTCAACCTCTCACACCAGACTTGTTATTGTGGTCACTGGATATGCCGGGCGGTTCCGGGCAGAATTACACCACAACTCAGTCCGACCTCGGGTTTCAAGCGCGATATGACCAACTACCCACATTGGATCCTATTGTTTGCAGTAACTGGATTTGCCGGGCGGTTCCGCTCCGAATTACACTGCAAACTCAACCTAACCTCGAGTTGGCCATTTTCAAGTTCATTCTAGTGTCATGTCCATGTTCAAGTTTCATGTCAAGTTCGTGTCAAGTTTCATGGCGAGTTTCATGTCAAGTCGATGTCAAGTTCGTGTCCATATCCAGGTTCAAGTTATAACATCGTTCAATTTTCAAGTTCATAACCAATTCATGTTTTGCCTAATCTACCCAAATCGTATTCCCATCGCACGTAAACTCGAATCGATCCAAATTACAAATAAATCTAATTAGGGAATAACATAATAAAGGACGGGCATAAGGTGACAAAAGTGATTAAGAGTTTAGCATGGTATAACTTGAGATAAATGATTAAAACATTACTGGAATGTGGAATATCGGCCTCAAACATTAGGATTTCAAGTCTAGCAAAATAAGGTGATAGTCATGATAATAGTTGACATAAGGTAATAGTCCCAAACTTGTGAATAATAACTGATTCAACATCATAGTCATGACAATATTATGGACATGAGAGGTTTTGATTTACAACATGAATAGGCCCAAATTAGTTTCATAGCAATATTCCGAAATGTCAAGATCCAAGATGGAAACTAGAATAGATGTGAATCAATTATCATACATAGGCCCAATTCCAATTTATAACATGAATAGGCCCCAAATAGAAATATTCCCACAAGTCAAGATCCAAGAATTTATGTTACAATCTAGCGTTTGAATAATAAATTAGGTCCAACAACATGAATGGGCATGATTCAATCGATAAGAAATAACCCAAAATCATAGATTCAAGAAGAGACAAGAACAGATCTAAATAGATAATCAAGCTTCGGTCCAATTTCATTTCATTCCATGTCCATATTAAATTTAACAAGTTTAAATCTCAAAGTAACTAGAACTTACAGATCGTGGTCTAAGAAATTGAGATGCAGAAGTTGAATCTAGAAACTAGTCGTCGATTTGTTGAATCGTTGAATTCTGATTTGATCGCAGAAGCAAATCTCCAATATGCAATTCCTAGCCGTTGTCTTCAAGAAATAGTCTTCGTGTTTTATTTTAATTTATCCTAATTTAATTTAGAGGAAGAAGAAGAAGCCATGATCATCAAGAGTTTGAGCAGCATAAGGTTAGAGAAGAATGGTGTAAAGAGAATGAGGCTAGGAGGCTGTTTATATAGGATTAGGCAGACGAATCTGGACTGAAAACGAGGTCAAATACATCAGAATGCATCAGGTTCAGAAAATGGGTTTGGGAGGCAGGTCGACCCCCAGGTCGACACTATGGTCGACCTGGTCCCTGGGAGGTCGACACTATGGTCGACCCCCAGGTCGACCTGGTCCATGGGCGGGAATTTTCCTGCCCAGCCTGTTCTGGGTTTGAATTCGAATTTCGAATTCGAATTTCGAGCTGTTTTTTATTCTGAAACTTCGGAGGGTCATATCTCCCTCATACGGACTCCGATTCTCGCAAACTCGGACTCATTTCCAAGCAGAATTTCGAGACGAACACAATGGAGCAACCCGTTTCCCCTGATTCTTATTTTAAAATTTAATTCTGCCTTGATTTATGGTTTTAACACATTATGAAAATTCGGGTTGTTACATTCACCCCTCCTTAAAGGATTTCGTCCCCGAAATCTTCAGGTTAAGAAGAATGCATCCTATCATCCAATCAACCATCTACTAAACCATCATCCACAAGCAACCATTGTCCTTAAGAGATTTCTAATGCTGTATGAACATATGTAAGAAGTGTGTGTATATGTTCCTTGTCTAATGCAAATGATCAGGCCTGATTGATCTTCTTAATGCAAAATATGTTTAGTGCCATGAGTCCAACATGTATGCAAATAGTCCTAGTCACATAAACAATATATGTGTGCACAAACATCCATCCATATGCAACATCCACATGATAACATATTCAATTTCATTTATAAAAACACTCATGCATATGCAATATGAATGGTGACGGAGCCGATCTAGTGTCTAAGGTGTGTGTATATGTATCCACAAGCAACCACCAGCAACCACTTGTAACCACTTGCAACCATCAATCATAACATGTCTCGAACACATGTTTACACCCAATTGTTCCTACATAAAGATATAGATGAACGATAGAAGCAAGTAAAAATTTTGTTCCCATTAGGCAATGTCAAAACTGGAAATCTATGTCACATATATACTGATTAGGAGAAGAACTCCCTAAGCACCTGCCCGAAGACCGAAATCAACATCAGGCTGACACCCAAAGAATTGCTCAACCCAACGGACACCCTCAAGCCCCAACATGTATTACTAACAGATGATCCCTATGGGGTTTTTCAATAGAAATAGGATTGAGAATAGGACCGAGAGGTTATACTTAAAAGATAGCATACAAGTAAGCTCTACAGGAAAAGAGGGATCAAGGATATACTCTTAAAAAGAGATATGATGCGCGTGTCTAGTCTTCAATCTTCTAAGTCGCATTTCCTTGAGCTTAACTCCATTGTGCTTTGACCGTCTTTAGCTTCACAATTTCGTAGCTTCTTAATTCATATTTCCAAAATATGAGTTGGAACTCATTTCACTGTCGCCTATCGTTCCACTTTCACTTATTCTTTTTCTAGTATACTCAGCTTATAACTGCGTACTCATGGTTTCATGCAACCTCTCCAAAATTCACTAGTGAATCTTGGATCTCATTCACTTACTAGAAGGTATTCCATATAAATGAATTATCTCTTGAAAATAAACAAATGCCAACCATGTTGCCAAGTGTACTTTCTAAGGTGATTTTCTATGACTCATGCATAAGCGAAATGAACCATCCGCCTTAGTGGCGAACACTACTCGAGCGGATTGATAAATGTATCAAGAGATTCTAGGTAACTAAGCATGGCAGAACCCTAAGGGTTACACTAGACTTTGAGGGTATTACCGAGGCAAGTCAAGAGTCTAACTACCCTCTTTTCATACTCGAGAATGGTATCATTTCTTGATAACCACTCCATCCCTAGAAACAACCCATAGCCCAAAAACATAAGCATTACTTCTAAACTCAACACTTAGCATAGACATTCTCAAATCCAAACAAGTCACGAATAAATGAGTCGATTCTCCAACAGGATTTGAGACAAAAATGGGACCCTCTACTACGCTAGTACTAAGGTCCAGAGACTCAACTATCGAAGCAGAATTAAAAAGGATGTGATGTACAAAAACAAAATTCCCTTGGTATGATAGAAAAGAAAAGCTAAACTTTTAACAGAAACGTTACCACCTCTTCTTAGGTACGCTAGTAGTGAGAGCATACAATTGCCCTCTCGACGATCTTGTCCTTTTCCCTTGTCCTTGTCCTCTAATACTTAACTACATGTCCCTTTTTACCATACTAAAGATACTCTCTCTTGACGTGGGTTTTATTATTCTTTCACTTTGGCCTCTTTCCTTTCACATTTTCCTCCTTCGTGGATTAAGCCATATCAACAAGTTTCTCATCCTTAGGCTTGTGTTCTTTTATCCTCGTTCTTGCTATCCTTGTATAGCTTGTTGACAAGTTTCTCGAAAGCTACCTCCATCGCACGACAACCCTACAAAGCTTGAAATAAGATTAGTCGCAAGTAAAACTACTACGGCTACAGATGGAGGTTGGGCACTCCTTTGCCCTCCGACACACGCCTACAAGATTATGGTGAAAAGAGAGGAAGAAGAGATTCAAAGAGAGAATCAAAAGATAGTGCATATGGCTTTGGGGAATATGCCTTTCGTAAAACAAAACTTTTTCTTAGAAAAATGCTTCTTTGTAAATGTTTTGAAAATAATTTCAGAAGGTTTTTAAAAGTTTTTGCCCAGTCTGGTAACCTTCTGCTCTGATACCAAATGTAACACCCCACCTCCGCTAGGGCCACTCACAAAGGGAATGCACTAGATTTGGTGGAGCATTATCTAGGTAAACATACACAGAAATATTACAAGACAGAACATATAAAACAGCGGAAGAAGAACCAAATTTCATTGCTTTAAAATCTAGAAAGGTCTAAAGCCTTTTACATCAAAATGCCATTAAATCCATTATATTGAAATCTGTCTTGCAATAGTAAAGAAGCACAAAACCATAGTTATAAATCATTCCCCAAGTAAAACAGTAAAGCAGCCATAACCAAGAAAGGTCCAAGCCATATATGATGATCTTGAAGCAGAAAGAAGTCCAAACTAAGTAGTAGTATTTCCTCCCTGAGAACCTGGGGGGGAACGGAAGAAAAAGAGGCGAAAGAAAACGGGTCAGTCACAAAGACTGGTAAGTCCTAGAGACTTTCAGCATAGAAACAACTAAAGATAACATGACATGTATAAACTGAAAGTAAACATAAGGATGATGACCAGATAGGCAAGTTAAACTAAGATAACAAGATAAACTATTGCTAACCAGATAAACTATGGTAACAAGATAAACTATGCTAACCAGATAGACTACGGTAACAGGATAAACTATGCTAACCAGATAAACTACGTATAGCAAGATAAACTATGCTAACCAGATAAACTACGTATAGCAAGATAAACTATGCTAACCAGATAAACTACGTATAGCATCTCATGTTTAACATTCTCTGCACCAGTACTAGTATAACAGAATTAGGTGTTATCCTAATGTCCAAACAGAAACGGAAACAGAAACAGGGTGATCTTTACAGAAATAGTAATGGGCTTTTACCTCCCTAACAAAAACAGAAACAGAAATGGGCCTTTACCACATGTACTACTAACCCAACCCATGTCATATATTAACTATGAAATGATCCCTTGCCCAATATCATGAAATGACCCACTACTTGGTCCTACGAAACGATCTATTAATCGATCGGCTCCCTACAAGTTCTAGCTCGTCATGTGTCTGTGTCATATGGCCTTATCACGAATGTAGTTACCTGTGCTAGGTCCACCATAGGGTGTATCAAGCCCTAGGGTGCCAACCACCGACACGAATCAAGCACGCACAGTGTAAACCTACTGGTACCCAATGCCTGCTTTTTCAACTCCGGACTACGTGCACGACCATAGTCCGCCTGAACCTACAATGGCGCACCAACTCAGCCGTCGTTCTGGTTACTTACAATCAGCCCAGTAATCGTGCCCCACCCTGCCTAGTTCCAGGGTACCGTGATACATCTAGTGGATTACTGCTGAAAAGGACCACGTAACTAGGGTTTCCGTCCAATAGGTTAAGTGTTGTGATTTAAATTCGAGACTTAACCCCATCAGTCTAGCATGTCAAGTTGGTTAAGTTTTGTCATTCAAGTTCGTGACTTAACCCGCCTACGTGTCATGTCAAATTGGCTAAGTGTTGTCATTCAAGTTCATGACTTAGCCCTACGAATCATGTGTCAAGTTGGTTGAGTATATTCAAGCGGTTCATGACTTAACCCTATCAAATCATCGTGTCAAATTGGTTAAGTATATTCAAGCGGTTCATGACTTAACCCTATCAAATCATCGTGTCAAATTGGTTAAGTATATTCAAGCAGTTCATGACTTAACCCTATCAAATCATCATGTCAAATTGGTTATTCAAGCGGTTCATGACTTAGCCCTATCAAATCATCATGTCACATTGGTTAAGTATATTCAAGCGGTTCATGACTTAACCCTATCATGTCATTGTGTCAAATTGGTTAAGTATATTCAAGCGGTTCATGACTTAACCCTATCAAATTATCGTGTCAAATTGGTTAAGTATATTTAAGCGGTTCATGACTTAACCCTGTTAAATCATCGTGTCACATTGGTTAAGTATATTCAAGCGGTTCATGACTTAACCCTATCATGTGGCATTAATTCATTAATGCACCTCAACCTCTCACACCAGACTTGTTATTGTGGTCACTGGATATGCCGGGCGGTTCCGGGCAGATATACACCACAACTCAGTCTGACCTCGGGTTTCAAGCGCGATATGACCAACTACCCACATTGGATCCTATTGTTTGCAGTAACTGGATTTGTCGGGCGGTTCCGGGAAGAATTACACTGCAAACTCAACCCAACCTCGAGTTGGCCATTTTCAAGTTCATTCTAGTGTCATGTCCATGTTCAAGTTTCATGTCAAGTTCGTGTCAAGTTTCATGGCGAGTTTAATGTCAAGTCAATGTCAAGTTCGTGTCCATATCCAGGTTCAAGTTATAACATCGTTCAATTTTCAAGTTCATAACCAATTCATGTTTTGCCTAATCTACCCAAATCGTATTCCCATCCCACGTAAACTCGAATCGATCCAAATTACAAATAAATCTAATTAGGGAATAACATAAAAAAGGACGGGCATAAGGTGACAAAAGTGATTACAAGTTTAGCATGGTATAACTTGAGATAAATGATTGCAACATTACTGGCATGTGGAATATCGACCTCAAACATTAGGATTTCAAGTCTAGCAAAATAAGGTGATAGTCATGATAATAGTTGACATAAGGTAATAGTCCCAAACTTGTGAATAATAACTGATTCAACATCATAGTCATGACAATATTATGGACATGAGAGGTTTTGATTTACAACATGAATAGGCCCAAATTAGTTTCATAGCAATATTCCGAAATGTCAAGATCCAAGATGGAAACTAGAATAGATGTGAATCAATTATCATACATAGGCCCAATTCCAATTTATAACATGAATAAGCCCCAAATAGAAATATTCCCACAAGTCAAGATCCAAAAATTTATGTTACAATCTAGCGTTTGAATAATAAACTAGGTCCAACAACATGAATGGGCATGATTCAATCGATAAGAAATAACCCAAAATCATAGATTCAAGAAGAGACAAGAACAGATCTAAATAGATAATCAAGCTTCGGTCCAATTTCATTTCATTCCATGTCCATATTAAATTTAACAAGTTTAAATATCAAAGTAACTAGAACTTATAGATCGTGGTCTAAGAAATTGAGATGCAGAAGTTGAATCTAGAAACTAGTCATCGATTTGTTGAATCAATGAATTCTGATTTGATCGCAGAAGCAAATCTCCAATATGCAATTCCTAGCCATAGTCTTCAAGAATTAGTCTTCGTGTTTTATTTTAATTTATCTTAATTTAATTTAGAGGAAGAAGAAGAAGCCATGATCATCAAGAGTTTGAGCAGCATAAGGTTAGAGAAGAATGGTGTAAAGAGAATGAGGCTAGGAGACTTTTTGTATAGGATTAGGCAGACGAATCTGGACAGAAAACGAGGTCAAATACATCAGAATGCATCACGTTCAGAAAATGGGTTCGGGAGGCAGGTCGACCCCCAGGTCGACACTATGGTCGACCTAGTCCCTGGGAGGTCGACACTATGGTCGACCCCCAGGTCGACCTGGTCCATGGGCAATATGGTTATTTCCCTATTTCGCACTAATCCCTGCATTTACTTATTTTCATGTTTGCAATCATGTTACCTATTTTCCTTATTGACCAAACTATGCAAATATATTCCTCTTTTCTTAACTAATCAACATTGGCTATTCCTAATCATTCAATATATATATATATATATATATATATATATAACTTCCTATTTTCCTCTTTTTATTTTTAATCCATGTCCCCCTTTTTTATTTTGGAATATAAGTTTATTTAATCCCAACTTGTCAAATCCTCTTTTATTCATAATTCCATTTGAATTATATTTCCCAACGTATGCTGACAAAAGAGATTATTGGAAAGACCTAGTAGGCTCGATTAATATGGAAGTATATGCATACTAAATGCGTAAATTCTAATAGATGATTAATTAACTTATTATATGCTAATAAATATCAAATGAGATAAATATGTGGAATTGATATCATATATAAAAGCAGTAAGTAAAAGTAAAGACACCATGATTTTTTATACTAGTTCGAAGAACCGTCCAATATCCAATCCCTAAGATACCCCTAGGCCTTTCACTATAAACCCTTACATCATCCGAAGGAACAGGTCTCTACCACCGTTACAGGACTTCTTTCCATCTAGACTCTACTACCTAGGATTTTTCCGCCTGGACTCGCTTACAGGACTACACCACCTAAACTGCCTTCAAGATTTTCTATTGCCTTTGTAGTACTTTTCTACAAGAGTATACATGACTTATTTGTGTTCTAGTACAATACTCATTTGTCAGGAATGAAGTGCAATATCCTATAATCTTCTCCTCGAGTTTATAGACTAAGAAATGTGAGTAAGCTAAGATATAACAGGATTTTGATCTCTTTTGAATTCAAACGATGTTTGAATTATAATCTCAGAAAGCAAGGAGATCTAGAAAGCAAGAATTAAGCACTTAGAATAAGCAAGAACTTAAATTTAAAAGAATAGATAGGAATGAGATCAAGTAAGATATTTTGAAATGTTCTTGCTAGTATATATAGTGAATAAAGAGTTACAACTGCTGATGAAGATTCATGGATGAAATCAGAGAGTAGCATCCTTTGAGATCAAAGAAAACTCTTCAGAAAAATTCATATCTCTTTAGAATATGACAGTTGGAACTCAGTTCAGTTAATTGAATATTCATAGTCAGTCGGCGACAAATAAAAGTTTTGTGTACATTCAAATTGAGTCGACTGAATAAGTATATTTAGTTGACTAAATTTGGAACATGCATAAAACTTTCATGTGCACACATATTCAGTCGACTGGAAAATGTATTTTCCATATTCATTTGTATATACATAGATCTTTTGAGAAATTTAGAAATAAAAACTTTGAGGAGTATTAATATAAATAACTAATGTACTTCTATAGCCTTTTGCCGTGTTTGAGAGACATCTTGTTGAGTTGATTGTTCATCTTGTCATTGATCAAAATCTTTTGTGATTCAACTATCTCCCCCTTTTTGACTGATGACAATACTTGAATAGGATGTGAGTAAACACAAAATAATCTCCCCCTGACTTTATGCTTTCTCCCTTAAATGTTTGCTTTATTCTACATTCTTTTGTTAGCACACATAAGATTTATCCCCCTTTGTCATCGACAAAAGGAAATATTTATGATATATTCTTATCGAATATATTTAGATATCATGTGCATACCATTAATTTAAAATATACGTCAAGCCATATGTGTGAGAGCATATGTGATATAGTGTAGTGAACATGAATCATTTCCATAAACACATTCATAAAATCTCATAGCATAGCACATCATGTTCACACACAATAAGTACACACCTATAGTAGTCATAAAAGAATATTTACAAATCCATTGTTTCAAGCCAAAAGATTATCTAAAAGTGTTTTAGAATTGAATAAAAGCAAAATAAGCATAAAATAAGACCATTCCTTTGGATCTTTCCCTCCATCCTTTGGTGGTTCATATCCTTCCTTACCTCCAGCTTCTTCGTCCTTGTATGAATCGTCGGATCCCCAATATGTGTCATTAGTGGGATCAAAATCTAGTATCGTAGTGGACTTAGAGGAGGATGGAAGACTTCGATTGATATTGCTAAGCTTTGAAAATACTTTTTTTTGTTTGACATCGGAGATGGCCATTTTTGCTTCAGTCATGGACAATTTATTTTGATTCTTTGCTAGAGAAATAATAATGTTTTCGATAGGGCCATCAAATTTATTTCCTCAAGTTCAGGAATAGGTGGAAAATGAGTTTCTGGTTGAGCTTGTGGTTGATCTTAGGGTTGAGGTTGCTGACTGGATGAAGGAGCCTGAGTTGATTGGGTCGGTTGTGCCAGAGTCAGATGCGTAGGATGAGTTCTATAAAGAGAAGTAGGTTGAGGTTTTCCTTATGCTTCTTCCATTGCTCAAATGTTTGGATATGTTGAAGCATGTGCAACTCGGTAGGAAGGCACATCAAGCTTAATGTTTTAGTACTCAAGACTCTAATAGTAAAACTCTCGGTTTCAGAAAGTGGAATTTGCAGATGAGTAAGGACATAGGTAATGTAAGATCCATAAAACATTATACGTAACCATGATTCATTGAAACATAGTTGCTCCTCCATTATGTGTAGTGCCAAATTAATTTGTTTGTTTCCCCACATTCTATGTAATGCTTGGAAATAGCAATGATAAACATGATCATAACTCCCGGTATGAGGATTGATAGTATGAGTTAAGGCACGATGTATCACATGAGCTATTGGTCGAAGATTGATAGTTTTGAGTTCAGTGAGGTCATCAGAAAGGAACTGATGGCTAATCTCATCATGACCTACCTAACCTATCACATTCTACCTTAAATAATTCTAGCCCGTCGGGCGGACATTGAAGAATCTGACCAAGTCTAGCTGGTATAAGATATATTTGTACTCCATAAACGTTAGTACGTAATGTATTCTCATCTTGTGGTTCTTGTTGCCCAATATTGTTTAAAAAGAAGAGTTTAAGTAGTAAAGGATAGATATTGACGTTGTTAGACGTAAATGAAAGAAGATATTCAAGACCAATATTTTGAATCATAGGAAGAATTTCATATGATTCGAAGTATGCAAATTTAATGAATGAACCTTCAAATATATGAGTATTTTTCATCTTCTTGAGTCTATCCTTTTCTTTTTGGCTTAAAAGCGGGGAATCGATTTGAGATTTGGATGGACCAGTTGATTAAGATGCCTCTCTTTGTCTCTTTGGTGCCATTGATTTGGTTTTCGGTTGAAATTTGATGAGTTCGAAATGTAAGAGTTTGAAGAGAATTCAGAATTTTATGGAGGAGTAGATAAAATGAGGGAGAATAGGAAGAGGCAGCATATGTATTGTCAATTTTATAATAGATTCATTCGACCGAGTTAGAAGATTTAGTCGACTGAATGTTCCATATTTTCAACCCGAGAGCATTTTTGATGATTAGTTGGCTGGTTTATTGTGTTCAGTCGACTGAGTTGCAGGAAAAATTGTCCTGAGAGTTTTGGCCTTGAATTCAGTCAATTGGTTATGGAAGTTTAGTCGACTGGTTTTAAGGATTTTCAAACACGAGAGCAACTAGGTATTTAATCGACCGAATATAGTGTTTTAGTGGACTGAATACTACAAATACGAATCACCTTGAACATGAATACCTTTGGATATATTTGCGATATAAAAATTATGTTGATGAAATTTTTACTCATATTTGAATGAGATATACCGATTAAAACAAATTTATTTAGATGACAATGAATTCGTTTTTTTGGTGTTTCATTCTTCTTCTTGTTAGCTCCTTCATTTGCATCATAGTTTCTATCCCAAGTATTTGGGGAATATGGTGGTTGTTTTGGACTTTGATTCCATAGACTTCATGATGATGAAGGTCAAGGAGAAGGTCCGTTTACATTCGATTTGATTGATCTACATACTTTTATAGCGATTTATTCGAGAAAGCTCAAATGACGTGTTATGACTTTTTGCTCAAAGTATAGTTCACATTGAAACTCCAATTGTTGATGTTGGTAATGATGAATATCGTCTATTTTTATTTAGTTGATGGAGAAACAATTATAGGTTGTTTCATATTTTTATTATCTGGTGTATAACCGATGTGATAATTCAACCATTTATAGATGGGATCATGTCGTTGGATTGGAGTTTGAATCTTCGGTGATGTTGGTGATGAAGGTGGATGATTCGGTCATAGGCGGAGTGAATTCGATTGAAGATTGATGATCGTTTGAAGACATTTTCTCTTTTGATTGAATGTGTTTACCTTTATTTGTAAAAGAGCGAGTATAAAATTTTAATCTATATAGGATTCTATTTCAGAACTCCAGGAACACATTCTGTGGTTTATATAAAGTTTTAATTTTGAACGTATGATGAAAGATATAAATAGATTTTAAGAATTGTTGGTTATAAAATGTTAATACGAAAAGTTGTTATACAAGATCAATCTAGTCTTATAGGTAAACAAGAAATATCAAATAGCTAAATGGTTAAGGTGCCTAGACAGTATTCAAGTCACCAGAGTTTAAGTCCCAGTTGATGCATAAAATATATTTTTCTTTAATTCTTTTAAGATTTTTTTTATAAATCTTTAAATGATGCGATTCCTAATTCTCATCTTAGTTTCATAAATGTATTTTAAAGTAATGGTTTAGTAAAACTATTTGCTATTTGATTTTCTGAAGAAACAAACACTAAGTTTATTATTTCTTTTTCGATGTTATCACATAGAAAATGATGATATATATCAATATGTTTAGTTTGAGAATGATTAACTGAATTTTTAGGTAAATTTATATCACCAGTAGTATTGCAATGGATTGTTGATTTTGATATATTTATATTTAAATCTTTATGGGTTTGTTGCATGTATATAACCTGAGCACAAGCCAATGCTACTGATATATATTCAGCTTCACATGTAAATAGCTAAACACAATTACGTTTCTTGCTAAACCAAGAGACTAGTGATTTGCCAATAAAATGACACGTGCCACTTGTACTTTTTTGATCTGTGTCTGATCCTACGAAATCAGCATCGCTATAGGATGCTAATCCAAAAGAACATTCTTTCGGATAGTAAAGTCCAAAATCCTTGGTACTGCTTAGTTAACGCAATATACATTTTACTGCTTGTAAATGTGATTCGTTTGGATTGGCTTGAAATCATGCACATAAACAAACACTCATCATTATATCAGGTCTACCTGCTGTTAAATATAATAATGAACCTATCATACTGTGATATAATTTTAGGTTAACACTGATACCATTTTCATCTCTATCGAGATGTGTTATTGTACTCATAGGTGTTGGTTTTGCAAAAGTGTTTTCCACTTTTAAATGTTAATTAAACTATTACAATATTTTTCTTGATTTATAAAGATACCATTAGACAATTGTTTAATTTATATACGAAGAAATAAGATAATTCTCCCATGTGAGATATTTCAAATTCCTCAATCATAATTTCTGAAAATTCTGGACATAAATTTTCATTAGTAGAACCGAAAATGATACCGTCCACATATATTTGAATTATTAAAATATCCTTTTTAGCTCGTTTTGTAAATAATGTCTGATCAACCTTTCCAATACGAAATCCTGAACTTATTAAATAATTTTTAAGACATTCATACCAAGCATGAGATGCCTATTTCAAACCATATAAATCCCTTTTTTAATTTATATACATAATTAGGGTATTTTTCATGTGAAAATAAAGGAGGTTGTTTAACATAGACATCTTCTTTAATATATCCATTTAAAAAAACATTTTTTATGTCCATTTGATATAATTTAAAATTATGAAAACATCCATAGGCTAGTAAGATACGAATTGCTTCTAATCTAGGGACTGGAGAAAAGTTTCTTCGTAGTCTATTTCTTCTTCTTGAGTATATCCTTATGCAACTAATCTTGTTTTATTTCTAGTTATATTTCCTATTTCGTCATCTTTTTTTATAAACCCACTTTGTACCAATGATAGCTTGATTGCTTGGTCTAGGAACTAATTCCCATGCTTCATTGCATTCAAAATTATTCAATTCCTCTTGCATGGCTATTAATCCAATTTTCATCAGTAGTTTCTTCTCTTGGATTTTTGGGTTCAACATTAGATAATAAAGCTACGTGACTTACTAAATTTAATCGATCTCTAGTTCTTACATTTGAAGTTATACCTCTAATAATATTTTGAACTGGATTAGATTTAAATGAAGACTTCGTTAACTTAGCTAATTGACAAGCATCATAAAGGTTATCGACTTTAAATTTCATTTGGTAATCCTTTTACTAATTCATTCGCTGAAATTTGATTATTGTTTTAAAGTTAATATGACAAAATCATTTGATCCATAGCCAATGATCATTTTCTATAGCTAATAAACAAAAAATTGGATTATTACTAATTTTCATATTCAGAATGTAGATATTTTTATCTCTATTTCCTTCAAAAATTAGATTTTGATCTTTATCTGAAATACTACATTTATTTCCTATGACACCCCACGTCCGTAAATGTCATTCATTAAGAGAATGCATTAAGTTTCGTGAAGCGTTATAGGTAAACAGAAAAAGAAACATTACAAGACAAATATAAAAATAGCAGTGGAATAAAAAAACTTTATTAATCATAAAGCATCGTGGTTCAAAACATAAAATACATAAACCCAATACATCATCAAAACTTCTGTCATGCATTTTAAACTTCAGAGTACAAAATAAAAGAATCAAAATCCCCATATAAAACATACCCATAGTAGCAAGGATAGGAGCTTGAGCAATACATCTAAGTAGCTCCAGCAAATGATAGCAGAGTCCTGGTCAAGCTTGAGTATTCCCTCCCTGAGAACCTGGGGGGGAGGGGGAACGGAAGAAAGAAGAGGAAACAAAAAGGGTCAGACATGAAGTCTGGCGAGTCTAGTTACTTTTAGCAAGTAAATAAGTAAAAGTATCATGACATGCATATAAGGTGGATAAGAAAGATAACATCATAAAAGGTAAGCATGACAAGGTAAACATGATAGCGTGTATACGCTTCCCTAATGATTACTCTAATTCTCTGAACTAATACTAGTATAACCGGAATGAGATGATCCCAACAAATATAAGATGGTATACTTAGGCGTACTTCTGGTGAGAGTTTTTAACCCCGTACAATCCACAGGCAGCCCAATACTAACAGGCTCCTAAACTTTACTAGATTCCAGATGTACCCTAACCACTACCCAAATCGATCGGCTCCCTACTCCGTAAATACCCTATGCCAGCCCCACAGTAGGAGGTATCACTTCCTAAAGTGGCAACCCTTCATTAATGTGCACAACCATATCTACTGGTATCACAGTCGTCTTATCCCCCTCTACCAGGCCTACGCACACGCATATGTCCCCGGTCGGTTTGTGCCGCCCACACCATCCTCCACGTTTGGATCTCTTACAATCAGCCCAGTAAGCGTGCCCCGACTCCGACCTAGGGTGGAGCCCTTGTTCGATACCGTTATATGAGTTACTAACTAAACGAGTCCCACACGCAAGATGATACAAGCTCTCCCCCTTGTCTTGTATCCCCACTAGGATTTCCACTGGTTATGTATACATATTGGTGTCTTTAATTACATAACCCCCTTAGGTTAAGTTTGTGGGCCTATATATAAATATTACCCACCCCCCTCAGATTTACTTAACCCACCCACTGTTCAACCAAATTTACTTAACCCCTATTCAAGTTCATGTTCATACAATCCCTATGGATTCAGCTAGGTTAAGTATTCAAGGTTTATTACCATATTTTTGTTTAGGGTTACAGTATGCTAGACCTCCCACATTAAGCCTACAATTGGTGGATGCTGGATATGCCGGGTGGGTCTAGGAAGACTTATTCCACAAATCGGGCTTAACTTCATGTCTTAGCACGTCTCATGTTTGTGCACCTAGACCCCTCACATTAGATTCACCACTTGTGGTCGCTGGATATGCCGGGAGGTTTCGGGCAGACTTCCATTACGAGTGTAATCTAACCTCGTGTCTAGGCGCAATTATAGTTTCTAATTACTGTAATCCTGGACATTTCATTATTAGCCAATTTTTACCTATGTCGTTATAGGTGTTCATGCCCCTTTTTCCCAAATATGTTCATAATGAATTATGTGCCTAAATTCATATACATAGACATTATTCAAATTATTCCAAATTCTCCATTTACCAATTATGCCCAAATTCCCAATTTACAAGTTATGCCCAATTTCAATATTTTTCCCCTCATTCCCCATTTAACCCGTTCGCATATTTCATTGGCATGCCTAGGCTCGAAAGTAGTCTGGCTATATAAAATAAAAGGGAAAGGGTGAAGGAAAGATGACAGAAATGAAACCGAATTGACATAAACATATAATGGCATAATGATAAGATGGACATATAAGAACAGATCTGGTGAATTTGTGATAATAAATTTGGTTATAACATAGCAGGGATGTCATAATAGGCATGATTATATCTAAATAAGGATTTAGATGTCCAACTAATGATAGATCCAAATTAACCACAAACATTATAGGTACAAAATGATCTAAATAGTAAATTAGATCTATAGTCAAAAATAGATCTGACATGATAAAGGTTAAGATCCAAGTCATAGTTAATTCAGAATATCATGGATTCACAAATTACAATAGATCTGATGTGATTTAGTCACAGGGATAGATCCAAATTATAGTCATATCATGTTTTACTTTTAATCATTTAAATCTAAAGGTAACTTAAACTCACAGTGTTCGGATCTAGAACAATAAAAGGGGAAAAGTGGAGTTTTAATCAAGGAGAAAAGTGGAGTTTTAATCACAAATCTACACTTGAACCCTCTAACCTTTGATTGTAGAAGAAGAAAAGGATTTGATTCAGTCCAGGCACCGACAGCATTTAGGCCTACATTGATTTCAGTGCGAGAAAACTAGAAAAATGAGGTCGTACATATAGCTGCCAGCCCCCAGATCACCGACCAGCCACGTCATCCCTAGGGGGTTGTAACACTCCGAGAATTCTATAACTATGAAATTAACAAATTAAAGTATAATTAATTTGAAATCAAAGAACTAAGGGAAACGGGATACACCATTGCGTTCGTCTTGGAAAAATACGCGAAATAGAGTCCGAGTTTTCGAAAAACGGAGTCCGTATGAAGAAGATATGGCCTTCGGAAGTTTCTAAATTAAATTTAAAATTCAAACATAATAAAATAAGCTCAGAAAACGAAAAAGGGGCCCAATGGGCCAGGGCGGAAAAAGTCCCGCCTGACACACCCAGGTCGACTGGGCTGTCGACCTGGTCTAACCAGGTCGACAGGCCTGTCGACAGGGGTGTCGACCTGGTCCAGACCCAGGTCGAGCCCAGTCTAACCCGGCTGGCCTATTCTCTATGTGGTCGATTTTCTGTGGTCTGCTTTGTCATTAGGGCTAGGTGGCAGGCTCTAATTGGTCTCTCCTTAGGATGAATGGCTACGATCAATCCAAGCAACATCAATGGTCCTAATCAGTTCCTAACCTCTATATAAACAACCCTAGACAAACCCTAATCTATTCATTCAAAAATAAGAACATAGCCGCCATGTTGCTGAGGAACGACTAGGAGTAGCCACCAAATTGGAGAGAGGATTAGGAGGAAGATTCTAAAGCTTAAAGCAACCTAAACAAATCAATTCAACAAAGGAATTTTCGTCTTCAATCCCTAAATTAGAGAATTCATCACACCATTGTAAGTAGAGTATTACTTTGGTATGAATAAACAATTGTATTGATTTATATGCTTGAATTGGGATAATAAAGTAGTTCATATTTGTGCAAAATTATGTTATTCATTATAAAGAACTACATGCGGTAGTTCTATGCAAATATACGTTTGGAATATTGCGCAAATTTTGTAATCTATGTTGAAGCTACATGTGTGTAGTTGATTGAAATTCATGCAAGTTTGGGGCTTTGTTATTATGTCATCATGATGTATATTTTTGTGCATAAATCATTTTGCAAGTAATTGAAACAAGTTTGGTTGTTATAGTTCATATGAAACTAGGTTGGAATCTTGACACCATAATCCATGTATTAAGTCATGCTTTTGCAAACTTATGAATATGGCTAGGCTATGAATGCTATTTGGCATAATTGAAATCCATGATTAAGTCTATCTTGTTTACAAGAATTATATGACGACATATGTGAGACATGGCTAGGTTAGACTCAAAAATCCCTTCTTGCAAGTTTAAAGCAAACACCATGACTAGGAATATTTATGCATAAGTATGTTTATACCATCGTTATGTGATTAGACTTAAACCATGATTAAGTTGAACTATGCTTTTGTGTTAGTAACAAAGTATCCCCTTTGTAAACATGTAGAAACCTTATGAACATGACTTGTTTATGTTTATGCTAGAAATATTTATGCCATGCTTATGTTTGACATTATGCCATGTTTATGCTAGAAATATTTGTGCCATGCTTGTGTTCGACATTATGCCTAAATAAGAATATAGGTTCATGTTGTAGTTAAACCTATGCAAGTTCACATGCTTTGATTCATGTCACCTATGTTACCACTATGCAAGTACACCAATTTCTATTTTGTATTTCCAACGTCGTATTGCAAGTTCATGCGCTCACTTTCCCCTCTTTGTGTATACGCCATAAGCCTCCCCTTTCGCATGGCTAAATTGGGTTTTAAAAGGCTAAGCCCAATATATATGAACGGACGTGTAAAACGGGGAAAAATAACGTTGGGTTAAAAATTAATTAATGAATGAAAATATAAAATAGAAGGGCCCAAATTCAAGTATGGGTTGGGCCCGTGATTGGTGTAATCTTTACACCATTAACTTAATAATGGGCCGCAAATATTTACATATAAGAAATAAAGAAGAATGACAAGATATGTAAATGTAGAACATACGATGTGTTTAACCCGAGGTTGGATTGAGTTGTGATGTAAACCTGCCCGGAACCGCCCGGCTGTCCAGTAGTCACAACAATACCTATCCAATGTGGGAGGTTAAACATGGAGCCCAGCAAGGACCCGAGGTTAGACTGAGTTGTGGCGTAAGACTGCCCGGAACCAACCGGCAACAGGCAGCCACAACAATACCTGTCTAATGTGAGAGGTCAGGGCCTTAATAAGACAATTAAGGCTGAGTCAGGATTGATAGGATTAAGTGAACTAAAGACTTAATCAAAATGGGACATGCTAAACTAAACGGACTGGTGGGGTTAGGTAGGAAACACTTAACCAACTTAGCATGTTGGCTAGAGATAGAAAACCTAGTAACGGGGGACCCTTTTCAGCAGTAACCCTAAAAGGTGTATCAGGATACCCTGAAACTAGGCAGGGTGGGGCACGATTACTGGGCTGATTGTAAGAGGTCAAAGCGACGGCGGTGGTGTAGCAGTGTAGGTTCTAACGGAGTGCGGGCGTGCACACACTCCGGTGCAGAAAAATAAGGCACTGGACACCAGTAGCATACCTGTGCACTCTAAGGTTGTGTCGGGTTGCCACTATGGGACTTGATACACCCCATGGTGGGACCAGCATAGGTAACTACAGACATCGGGGGGCCGTAAGACACATGTAACTATGCGAGTAGGAGCCGATCATCACAGAATGGATCACATCACCCTGGTTATGGGGTGCAAATTGGAAACTAGTTTATATGGGTTCAGAGATCAACATGGGGTACGATAGTATATTCGACCCTAGACAACTTAACCAAGTTTATAGTGCATGCCCACTTCTTGTTTATGCTTATCATACCCAGTTCTTTATTCATAGACAAAATAGTACTAGACTTACTCAGGCTTTATGTCTGACTCTACTTTTCTTTCGTCTTCTTTCTTCCGTTCCCCCCCCAGGTCCACAGGGAGGGAACACAACAGCTTGATCAGCCTTGACATCCAGCTTTGAAGAAGAGAAATGTATTGCCTGGACTTTCCTGTTTTGAACTATGGCTTTGGACAATCCACTATGGGGCTTTTGCGGTTCATCTATGTTTTATTTATGCTTCTTTAAAAATAATGTACTCAAGACAGATTATGAAAGTGTTATGTTATGTTTTTGGAAAGGATGTTGTTGTAACACGTATTTGACTTTATGGAATAAAATTTGTTGTTCTTCCGCTGTTTACAAATATGTGTTCTTATATCTGTCTTGTATATCTGTGACTTGTACTTATAAACCTCCACCAAAATTAGGGCATTCCCTTTGAGAGTGACCCTAACGGAGGTGGGGTGTTTCACTTGGTATCAGAGCACAGGTTTACCAGATAAGATAAAAAAGTTTTGAAAATTATTTTCAAAAAGGAAATTTAAAGAAGCATTTTTAAAAGAAAAATATTATTTTATTCTAAAAGGCAAAGTCCACTCCCCAAAGCCATAGGTATTATCTCTTATCCTTCGTTTTGAATCTATCCTTTTTGTTTCAGCATGTCCCAAGAACTTAACTTGCCTGAAGGGGTACCAATACCTGGTTGGTTTAGACGGTTCTTAGAAGCAAGGGCCACTCAGCCAGGTCCTACCATTCCTCCTCCCCCAGCGGAAGGAAATCATCCAGCTGCAGCAGCACCTTTTCCTCCACCTCCTCCTCGGGGAAACACGTTTGCTAAGATATGTAAAGATTTTAAAGCTATGGGAGGAAGGGATTTCCATGGAACTGAGTCCTTCGTGGCAGCTAGAAATTGGCTGAAAGAAACGGAGGACCTATTCATCATCTTTGAGGTAGAAGATAAACAAAAAGTACAACTGGCGGTATGGCTATTGAAGGGCGAGGCTTCCTACTGGTGGGAAGTCACTATTGCTGAAAGACCAGTGGAGACGTGGGAGGACTTTAGGGCAAGGTTTGAGACTAAATTTCTCTCAGATGCGGAAAGAAGTTTGCAGTTGGAAAAATTCTTATATCTTAAGCAAGGGGACAAGACAGTCAGAGAGTATGTGAATCAGTTCGATGAGCTGGCTAGGTTTGGGCTTGACCTAGTCAACACCCCGCACAAGAAGGCTCTCCGTTTCGTCAAAGGGTTGAATGAGCCATTACACAGTTTGGCCATGACCCATATACCCATGGGAGCCACGTATGAAAGATTGGTGCAAATGGCATTGCTGAATGAAGATGATAAGGACAAGAAGAAAGAGGGTTTGCAGCCCAAGAAGACAGACTTTAAGAAGGGCGGGAAAGGCAACAAAGAGAAGAGGAAGTGTAATTTCTGTGGCAAAGTGGGGCACTTAGTAAAGGACTGCCGGAAAAAGAAGGCCAAGGAAAATGGTGGGTGTTTTTCTTGCGGTGAGACGGGCCATTGGGCTAAGGACTGCCCAAAGAAACGAGGACAGGGGCAGAGGGCTGGATCCACCCCAGGGGCACAGGTTCATGTGCTAGAAGCGCCACCTCTGCAACAGCGAGGTATAAATACTTCTGTAGAAAGTGTAGTTTATCTTTATGATCACCCCGTTCGCACTTTATTTGATTCTGGCGCATCACACTCCTTTATCTCGTCTGCTTTAGTAGAATCTCTGCACCTAGAAACTAGTATGGTAGAGGACCCCTTAATTGTTTCAAACCCAATTGGGGGCCCAGCTCATTTGTCTATGATCTGTGTGGGATTGAAAATTTCTATTCTAAGTGTAGAATTTCAATGTAGTGCCTTTGTTTTGGGCTTTTCGGGTTATGGTTTGATTTTGGGTATGGATTGGCTATCCAGTAATGGGGCCATCCTTGATTGTGAGAAAAGGGTTGTTAGGCTCCTAACCCAGCTCGGTAATACTTTGGAAATTTCTTGTAATCCCTCGTATGCTGTTATGCTTAGTTATCTTGAATCGCAAGATGCCTCTGTTGAAAATTTGCAATCAGTTAGAGTGGTCCGGGAATATCCGGATGTCTTCGAAGAGGTGAAGGGCTTGCCTCCAAAGCGGGAAATAGACTTCCGCATATATCTTGTAGATAATGCAAAGCCCGTTGCGTTGCCCGTTAGACATATGGCTCCACGAGAAAGGAAAGAGCTCAGTAAACAGATTAAAGAGCTTCTAGAAAAGGGGTTCATTAGGAGGAGCATTTCAGAATGGGGCGCTCCAGTGGTGTTCGCTACAAAGGCGGATGGTTCACTCCGTCTATGTGTTGACTATAGGGAGCTCAACAAGCTAACGAAAAAGAATAGGCACCCTCTCCCTAGAATTGACGATTTATTTGACCAGCTTGTAGGAGCGTCTGTTTTCTCCCAACTCGATTTAGCAACCGGTTTTCATCAGCTAAGGGTGGCTGAAGATAGCATCGATAAAACGGCTTTCAGAACCCCAGACGGCTTCTTTGAGTGGCTTGTCATGCCTTTCGGCTTGACAAATGCACCTGCGTACTTCGTGGACCTAATGAGTAGGGTATTTAGAGATTTCCTCAACAAATTCGTAGTGGTCTTCGTAGATGATATCCTTATCTTCTCAAAGAGTGAAGAGGAACATGCTCAACACTTAAGGGCAATCATGGAAACTTTGCGAGTCCATCAACTAAAAGCCAAGTTCTCCAAATGCCACTTTTGGAGAGAAGAGGTGAGGTTCCTTGGGCACATAGTATCCAGACAAGGGTTAGCAGTGGACCCCGCTAAGGTAGTGGCGGTAAAAGATTGGAAGACACCAAGGAATGCAACTGAGGTCCGAAGCTTTCTAGGACTAGCAGGTTTCTATCGAAAATTTATAAGGGATTTTGCGAAAATCTCAGCTCCGCTCACGAAATTGACCAAGAAGAATCTAGTGTTCAATTGGGATTTGGATTGCGAATTTGCTTTCCAACGACTGAAAAGGGCTCTTACAACAGCCCCAGTTTTGACGCTGCCAGATGGGAGCAAGATGTTCACTGTTTATACGGACGCATGTGGGACAGGACTAGGCGCCGTCTTAATGCAAGAAGGAAGGGTAGTAGCTTATGGCGGGAGGCAGTTGAAAGTACACGAAAAGAACTACCCAACCCACGATCTTGAGTTAGCCGCCATCGTCTTTGCACTCAAGTCTTGGCGACACTATCTCCTAGGTGAGAAGTTCGAACTTTACACTGACCATAAATCGTTGAAATATCTTTTCTCGCAGAAGGATCTTAACTTGAGGCAACAAAGATGGATGGAGTTTCTTGCCTCGTACGATTTCGAAATCTCCTATACTCCGGGCAAAGGCAACGTAGTGGCAGACGCGTTGAGCCGAAAGAAATTGACCCTAAGCCCGTTGTTTGTTGAAAGACAAAGCCTAGAGTTTATAGCCAGCTTCGACTTTAGGCCCTCCTCCGATTTCGTACCGGGCCTGCTAGCATCTCTCGAAGTGCGCCCAACTTTAGTGGATTCAGTAGGGACAGCACAACGCGAAGACCCTCAGCTTGTGGAAATAATTGATAGGCTAATTAGGGGTGAGACTTCAAGTCACCTCAACCGATATTCCATCGACGATAGGGGTTTGCTGAGGCGAGACGGAAGACTATGTGTCCCACAGATAAAAGATTTAATAAAGAAGGTTCTCGAGGAAGCACATCATTCCAAGATGACGATACACCCAGGCGGAGATAAAATGTACAAAGATATAAAAAGGACTTTCTTCTGGAACGACATGAAAAAGGACGTGGCAGAGTTCGTTTCTAAGTGTATGGTGTGCCAACAGGTTAAGGCAGAACAGAAAAAGCCTGGCGGACTGCTACATCCTCTGGAGGTCCCGCAGTGGAAGTGGGATAGCATCTCAATGGACTTCATCGATGGGCTGCCTAGGTCTAGGAGAGGCAACACTAGCATTTGGGTAATAGTGGATAGGCTTACTAAAAGCGCCCACTTTTTACCTGTCAAAAGTAAAAGAACTGCCTCATCCCTAGCATCACTTTACCTTAAGGAAATCGTTCGACTCCATGGGATACCATCTAGCATTGTTAGTGACCGAGACCCCATCTTCACCAGCGAGTTTTGGCGGAGTCTGCAAGAAGCAGTAGGAACGCAGTTACGCTTGAGCACAGCCTATCATCCCCAAACCGACAGCCAAACAGAGAGAGTGAATAGAGTTTTGGAAGACCTCTTAAGACTATGCGTCCTTGACTTCGGAGGGACATGGGAAGACCACCTTCCTTTGGTGGAATTTGCCTACAACAACAGCTATCAAGCAACCATAGGAATGGCGCCCTTCGAAGCTTTATATGGAAGACCATGCCGATCGCCCACTTGTTGGTGGGAGTCCACGGATAAGCTTATACTTGGACCAGATATGATCCGAGAGACTTCAGAGAAAGTAGACTTAATACGAAGAAGGATGAAGACGGCCCAAGACAGACAAAAGTCCTATGCCGACAAGAGGAAGACCGACCTTGAATTTGAAGTTGGAGACAGAGTTTTTCTCAAGGTATCACCGCTAAGAAACGTTGTTCGTTTTGGAACCACAGGAAAACTAGCACCAAGGTTCGTAGGGCCATTCCCTATTATCGAGAAAATTGGGAAAATGGCCTATAGATTAGAGCTACCCGAGAAGTTGGCTGGAGTCCACAACGTTTTTCACGTTTCACATCTCCGAAAATGTCTACATGAGTCTGCTGAAGTGGTAGAGCCAAATATACTCGAAGAGGCCGAAGTGGAACGCGAAGCAACCATAAGAAAAGTTCCAACTCGCATCTTAGGAATGGAAGTGAAGAAGCTACGCAACCGCGAAGTCAAGCTCGTCAAAGTTCAGTGGAGCGACGCCGAGGGAGACGCGACTTGGGAAACTGAAGCTAGAATACGTACTGCCTACCCTTTTCTGTTCGTGGGTACATCCTTGATCTTTCTTTTTCCTTAAGTTGCGCTTTTATCTATCTTTTTAGGTATATTTCCTCGACCGTATCTTTTAGATAGAATCTTTTTGGATGGAAACATGTAATTGAAACATGTTATGGATGATGGTTACAAGTGGTTGCAAGTGATTGCTAGTGGTTGCTCGTGGTTGCATACACACACACAATCTAGGTTTTAGATCGGCTCAGTCACTTCATATTGCATATGCATATATGTTTGCATTCGTATATGGTTGAACTTTAATGTGTTGTCATGTGGATGTTGCATTTGTATTGAATGGTTGTGCACTCATGTAGAATCAAGAATAGGAAAATTTGCATACATAATGGATTCATGGCACTTACATAATTCGCATTAAGGAGGTCAACTGAATCAGTAGACCGCCTGATTTTGCATTAGATAAGTTCATATACACACACACTTCGCATATGATCATGAAGCATTAGAAGTCTTTTAAGGACAATGGATGCTCGTGTTTGATGGATGAGTAGATGGATGATTGGATGTTAGGATATACATACCTCCTAACTTGAAGATTTCGGGGACGAAATCCTTTTAAGTGGGGGAGAATGTAACACTCCGAGAATTCTATAACTATGAAATTAACAAATTAAAGTATAATTAATTTGAAATCAAAGAACTAAGGGAAACGGGATACGCCATTGCGTTCGTCTCGGAAAAATACGCGAAATAGAGTCCGAGTTTTCGAAAAACGGAGTCCGTATGAAGAAGATATGGCCTTCGGAAGTTTCTAAATTAAATTTAAAATTCAAACATAATAAAATAAGCTCAGAAAACGAAAAAGGGGCCCAATGGGCCAGGGCGGAAAAAGTCCCGCCTGACGCACCCAGGTCGACTGGGCTGTCGACCTGGTCTAACCAGGTCGACAGGCCTGTCGACAGGGCTGTCGACAGGGGTGTCGACCTGGTCCAGACCCAGGTCGAGCCCAGTCTAACCCGGCTGGCCTATTCTCTATGTGGTCGATTTTCTGTGGTCTGCTTTGTCATTAGGGCTAGGTGGCAGGCTCTAATTGGTCTCTCCTTAGGATGAATGGCTACGATCAATCCAAGCAACATCAATGGTCCTAATCAGTTCCTAACCTCTATATAAACAACCCTAGACAAACCCTAATCTATTCATTCAAAAATAAGAACATAGCCGCCATGTTGCTGAGGAACGACTAGGAGTAGCCACCAAATTGGAGAGAGGATTAGGAGGAAGATTCTAAAGCTTAAAGCAACCTAAACAAATCAATTCAACAAAGGAATTTGCGTCTTCAATCCCTAAATTAGAGAATTCATCACACCATTGTAAGTAGAGTATTACTTTGGTATGAATAAACAATTGTATTGATTTGTATGCTTGAATTGGGATAATAAAGTAGTTCATATTTGTGCAAAATTATGTTATTCATTATAAAGAACTACATGCGGTAGTTCTATGCAAATATACGTTTGGAATATTGCGCAAATTTTGTAATCTATGTTGAAGCTACATGTGTGTAGTTGATTGAAATTCATGCAAGTTTGGGGCTTTGTTATTATGTCATCATGATGTATATTTTTGTGCATAAATCATTTTGCAAGTAATTGAAACAAGTTTGGTTGTTATAGTTCATATGAAACTAGGTTGGAATCTTGACACCATAATCCATGTATTAAGTCATGCTTTTGCAAACTTATGAATATGGCTAGGCTATGAATGCTATTTGGCATAATTGAAATCCATGATTAAGTCTATCTTGTTTACAAGAATTATATGACGACATATGTGAGACATGGCTAGGTTAGACTCAAAAATCCCTTCTTGCAAGTTTAAAGCAAACACCATGACTAGGAATATTTATGCATAAGTATGTTTATACCATCGTTATGTGATTAGACTTAAACCATGATTAAGTTGAACTATGCTTTTGTGTTAGTAACAAAGTATCCCCTTTGTAAACATGTAGAAACCTTATGAACATGACTTGTTTATGTTTATGCTAGAAATATTTATGCCATGCTTATGTTTGACATTATGCCATGTTTATGCTAGAAATATTTGTGCCATGCTTGTGTTCGACATTATGCCTAAATAAGAATATAGGTTCATGTTGTAGTTAAACCTATGCAAGTTCACATGCTTTGATTCATGTCACCTATGTTACCACTATGCAAGTACACCAATTTCTATTTTGTATTTCCAACGTCGTATTGCAAGTTCATGCGCTCACTTTCCCCTCTTTGTGTATAAGCCATAAGCCTCCCCTTTCGCATGGCTAAATTGGGTTTTAAAAGGCTAAGCCCAATATATATGAATGGACGTGTAAAACGGTGGAAAATAACGTTGGGTTAAAAATTAATTAATGAATGAAAATATAAAATAGAAGGGCCCAAATTCAAGTATGGGTTGGGCCCGTGATTGGTGTAATCTTTACACCATTAACTTAATAATGGGCCGCAGATATTTACATATAAGAAATAAAGAAGAATGACAAGATATGTAAATGTAGAACATACGATGTGTTTAACCCGAGGTTGGATTGAGTTGTGATGTAAACCTGCCCGGAACCGCCCGGCTGTCCAGTAGTCACAACAATACCTATCCAATGTGGGAGGTTAAACATGGAGCCCAGCAAGGACCCGAGGTTAGACTGAGTTGTGGCGTAAGACTGCCCGGAACCAACCGGCAACAGGCAGCCACAACAATACCTGTCTAATGTGAGAGGTCAGGGCCTTAATAAGACAATTAAGGCTGAGTCAGGATTGATAGGATTAAGTGAACTAAAGACTTAATCAAAATGGGACATGCTAAACTAAACGGACTGGTGGGGTTAGGTAGGAAACACTTAACCAACTTAGCATGTTGGCTAGAGATAGAAAACCAAGTAACGGGGGACCCTTTTCAGCAGTAACCCTAAAAGGTGTATCAGGATACCCTGAAACTAGGCAGGGTGGGGCACGATTACTGGGCTGATTGTAAGAGGTCAAAGCGACGGCGGTGGTGTAGCAGTGTAGGTTCTAACGGAGTGCGGGCGTGCACACACTCCGGTGCAGAAAAATAAGGCACTGGACACCAGTAGCATACCTGTGCACTCTAAGGTTGTGTCGGGTTGCCACTATGGGACTTGATACACCCCATGGTGGGACCAGCATAGGTAACTACAGACATCGGGGGGCCGTAAGACACATGTAACTATGCGAGTAGGAGCCGATCATCACAGAATGGATCACATCACCCTGGTTATGGGGTGCAAATTGGAAACTAGTTTATATGGGTTCAGAGATCAACATGGGGTACGATAGTATATTCGACCCTAGACAACTTAACCAAGTTTATAGTGCATGCCCACTTCTTGTTTATGCTTATCATACCCAGTTCTTTATTCATAGACAAAATAGTACTAGACTTACTCAGGCTTTATGTCTGACTCTACTTTTCTTTCGTCTTCTTTCTTCCGTTCCCCCCCCCCCAGGTCCACAGGGAGGGAACACAACAGCTTGATCAGCCTTGACATCCAGCTTTGAAGAAGAGAAATGTATTGCCTGGACTTTCCTGTTTTGAACTATGGCTTTGGACAATCCACTATGGGGCTTTTGCAGTTCATCTATGTTTTATTTATGCTTCTTTAAAAATAATGTACTCAAGACAGATTATGAAAGTGTTATGTTATGTTTTTGGAAAGGATGTTGTTGTAACACGTATTTGACTTTATGGAATAAAATTTGTTGTTCTTCCGCTGTTTACAAATATGTGTTCTTATATCTGTCTTGTATATCTGTGACTTGTACTTATAAACCTCCACCAAAATTAGGGCATTCCCTTTGAGAGTGACCCTAACGGAGGTGGGGTGTTTCAGGGGTCGACACCCCCTTATAGGGTCGACCCAGGGGTCGACACCCCCTTAAGGGGTCGACTCCCCTGGGGAGGGAAATTTGTCGCCTCTTACTTTTCGGATTTTGAACGATTTTCTGATTTTCTGATTTAATTACATATATATATATATGTGTGTGTATATATATATATATATATGTATATATATATGTATATATATATAATTATCTTACTCGTATACAAACTTCAAACCTTCATAACTTCTTCATATGGTGTCCGTTTTACGCAAACCAAATGTCTATCTTGACCAGAATTTCGAGACATATGCAATGGCACATTACGTTTCCCTTAATTCTGAATATTAAATTAATTATTCTTTAATTTATCCTCTTTAGTATTGTTGAAATTACGGGGTGTTACATTCTCCCCTACTCAAAGGATTTTTTCCCTGAAATCTCCAAGTTAAGAAGCATGTATATCATATCATCCACATCCATCTACTCATCCACCAATCACTGGCATCCATTATCCTTAAAATATTTTTAATGTCCATATGATGATACACTCAATTTTACCCATAAAGAAAAATGCACACACATCCATATGCAGTATGATTGTGACTGAGCTGATCTAGTGCCTAATATGTGTGTATATGCATCCACGAGCAACCACTGGCAAACACTTGCATCCACTTGCATCTATCGAACATAACATGTCTCAAACACATGTTTACATCCATAGGCTTCCTACTTAAAGGTAGAAGATTCGATCGGTAGCACATACTCAAATGATAGAAACAAGCATAGATAAAAACTTGGAAAAGGAAGTTAAGAACATACCCTCGAAAAGAAAAGGGTACAAAGCATGAATCCTGTCTTCGGTCCCCCAAATCGCATCCCCTGGGTTATCTCCCCACTGAACCTTCATCACTTTGACCTCCCTATTGCGTAGCTTCTTAACTTCTGATTCAAGAATACGGGTAGGAACTCGTTTGACTGTCGCCTCCCGTTCCACCTCTACTTCCTCCAACATACTGGCTCAACTACTTCTATGGTATCATGCAAGCACTTTCGCAAATGAGAAACATGAAAAACATCATGAACGCCGGATAGTCTCTCTGGTAGCTTTACTCTATAGGCCATTTGGCCAATCCTTTATGTTACGGGATATGGCCCTACAAATCTTGGTGCCAATTTCCCTACAGATCCGAAGTGAACCACATTCCTCAAAGGTGACACCGTAATAAAAACCACGTCTCCTACTTCAAATTCAATGTTAGTCCTCTTGTCAGCGTAGGATTTCTACCTATCTTGAGCGGTCTTCATTCGTCGTCTAATGAGATCAATCTTCTCGGACGTTTCCCTAACCATATCAGGTCTAAGTAATAGTCTTTCTGTAGAGTCCCACCAACAAGTTGGTGGCTTATAGGGTCGTCCATACATTGCTTCAAAGGGTGCCATACCAATGCTAGCTTGATAACTGTTTTTGTAGGAAATCTCTAGTAGAGGAAGATGCTCTTCCTAAGCCCCTCTGAAGTCTAGGATACACAGCCTCAAAAGATCTTCTAGAACTCTGTTCATCCTCTCCGTCTGTGTATCGGTCTGAGGATGATAGGCGATGCTCAAACACAACAGTGTACCTAATGCTTATTGCAAGCTCCTCTAAAATTCACTGGTGAAAATGGGGTTATGATCACTTATGATGCTGGAAGGTACTCCATGAAGACTGAATATGAATATAAAGTGTTGCCAACCAAGCTGCCGTCCTCTTACTCTTAATTGGATTGAAATGAGCGCTCTTAGTAAGTCTGTCTACTACAACACAAATACTGGTGTTGCCTATCTTCGATCTAGGCAAACCATCTATGAAATCCATAGAGATGCTCTCCCACTTGCATTGCGGAACCTCCATAGGATGAGGTAAACTACTGGGCTTCTTTTGATCAGCTTTGACTTGCTGGCAAATCAAATATTTGAGAAACAAACTCCGCTGTATCTTTCTTCATTCTGACCCAAAAGAAAACCCTTTCTCAAGTAGCTTCTCTACTTGCTTGCTGAGCTCCCTCCTTTCCCTTGGAGCCATATGGTGCAAGGTAATGCAACTGGATTTGCATTCACCAAATACATAGGAAAATCGATTTCATGTCTCAGAGATAAACCCTGAACCTCCTCAAAAACATCAAAATATTCTCGGACTACCAGTACATATCGCAAATAATCAATAGATGCATCAAGAGACTCTAGAAAACTAAGCATAACAGACACCTTTGGGTCACAAGAAATCTCGAGGGTCCTCCCATGGCAAGTCAAAAGTCTAACGACCCTCCTCTCACAATCAAGAATGGCACCGTACATGGCTTGCCAATCCATCCCTAGAATCAAACTGTAGCCCACAAAACCAAGCATATACGCGTCGCACTCAAATTTGACGCCTAAGACATATATTCTCAAACCCTGACAAATCATGGACAAATGAGCCGAACCACCAATGGGGTTTGAGACAATAATGGGATCCACTACCATACTAGTATTTAAGTGTAGAGAGGCAACAACAGAGCTAGATATAAATGAATGAGAAGCGCCAAAATAAAAAAGATTTCTAATAGGATGACTTGAAAGAGAAATCAAACCTTCCACAGAAATTTTCCTACCACTATCTGGAGGACTGGTCGCGAGAGCATGCATCTGCTCTCGAGAAGCTCCCGCCCTTTGACTTTGTCCCTGTTTCTTTGGGCACTCCCTAGCAAAGTGTCTGACCTCTCCACAGTTGTAGCAAGTTTCTTCCTTCTTTTGCAGTCCTTGACCAAGTGAAACTCTTTCCCACAACTATGACACTTCCTTTTATCCTTAACCTTGTCATTCTTTCCGCCTTTCTTTTGTTGTTATTGTTGTCCTTTCTTCGGCTGTACCTTCTTGTTTTGTGTTTCCTCGACCTTAGCCCTTTTCTTTTCACCTTTTTACCAACCTTGCGTAACAAGCTAACAAGACTCTCGAAAGCTGCCTCCATCACACGGAAATCCTTACAAAGCTCGAGAAAATTAGCCATGGGTGAAACTAGTACGGCTACAGATGGAGGTTAGGCACATCATTGCCCTTCGACTTGTGCTGTGATTTTAACATGCCTACGGAACCATGCCGCAATGGGGACACCTTTCGGGAAGAATCGGTTCCCCAGAGGAAAAGGAATCAAGAGGATAATCGAGAGATATTTTATATGGCTTTGGGGAATATGTTTTCCAAAATAGACTTTTCTTTTGAAAATGCTCCCTCTAAAAACCTTTTTGAAAACAATTTTCAAAATATTTTATCCGATCTGGTAACCTTCGACTCTGATACCAAGTGTGACACCCCACGTCCGTTAGTGTCACTCATTAAGAGAATGCATTAAGGTTCGTGAAGCGTTATAGGTAAACAGAAACAGAAACATTACAAGACAAATATAAAAATAGCAGCGGAATAAAAACTAACATTATTAATCATAAAGCATCGTGGTTCAAAACATCATATGTCTGAAAATACATAAACCCAGTACATCATCAAAACTTCTGTCTTGCATTTTAAGCATCAGAGTACAAAATAAAAGTATCAAAATCCCTAAATAAAACATAACCATAGGAGCAAGTATAGGATCTTGAGCAATAGATCTAAGCAGTTCCAGCCAACGATAGGAGAATCCTGGTCAAGCTTGAGTATCCCCTCCCTGAGAACCCGAGGGGGGAGGGGAACGGAAGAAAGAAGAGGAAACAAAAAGGGTTAGACATAAAGTCTGGCGAGTCTAGTTACTTTTAGCAAGTAAATAAGTAAAAGTATCATGACAGGCATATAAGGTGGATAAGAAAGATAACATCATAAAAGTAAGCATGACAAGGTAAACATGATAGAAAGCTTCCCTAGTGATTACTCTTATTCCCTGCACTAATACTAGTATAACCAGAATGAGATGATTCCAACAACTATAAGATGGTAGGCTTAGGCATACTTTTGGTGAGAGGTTTTAACCCCATACAATCCACAAGCAGCCCAATCCTAATAGGCTCCTAAACTTTACCATAGTCTAGATGTACCCTAACCACTACCCTAATCGATCGGCTCCTTACTTTGTAGATACCCTGTGCCGGCCCCACAGTAGGAGGTATCACTTCCTAAAGTGGCAACCCTTCATTAATGTACACAACCATATCTACTGGTGTCACAGTCATCTTTTCCCCCTCTACCCAGCCCATGCACGCACATGTCCCCGGTCGGTTTATGCTGCCCACACCATCCTCCACGTTTGGATCTCTTGCAATCAGCCCAGTAAGCGTGTCCCGACTCCGACCTAGGGCGGAGCCCTCGTTCAATACCATTATATGGGTTACTGACTGGAACGAGTCCTACACCCAAGATGATACAAGCTTTCCCCCTTGTCTTGTATCCCCACTGGTTATATATACCTATTGGTGTCTTTAATTACATAACCCCCTTAGGATAAGTTTGTCGGCCTATATATAAATATTACCCACCCCCTTCAGATTTACTTAACCCACCCACTATTCAACCAAATTTACTTAACCCTATTCAAGTTCATGTTCATACAATCCCTATGGATTCAACTAGGTTAAGTATTCAAGGTTTATTACCATATTTTCATTTATGGTTACAATATGCTAGACCTCCCACATTAAGCCTACAATTTTGGATGCTGGATATGCCGGGTGGGTCCGGGCAGACCTTATTCCACAAATCGGGCTTAACCTCGTGTATTAGCACGTCCCGTGTTTGTGCACCTAGACCCCTCATATTAGATTCACCACTAGTGGTCGTTGGTTATGTCGGGTGGTTCCGGGCAGACTTCTAATACGAGTGTAATCTAACCTCTTATCTAGGCGCAATTACAGTTTCTAATTACTGTAATCCTAGGCATTTCATTATTAGCCGATTTTTACCTATGTCGTTATAGGTGTTCATGTCCCTTTTTCCCAATTATGTTCGTAATGAATTATCTGCCTAAATTTATATACATAAACATTATTCAAGTTATGCCAAATTCTGCATTTACCAATTATGCCTAAATTCCCAATTAACAAGTTATGCCCAATTTCAATATTTTCCCTTTATTCCCCGTTTAACGCGTTCGCATATTTCAGTGGCATGCCTAGGCTCGAAAGTAGACCGGCTATACAAAATAAATGGGGAAGGGTGAAGGGAAGATGACAGAAATGATTATTCTAACCGAAATGACATAAACATATAATGGCATAATGATAAGATGGACATATAAGAACAGATGTGGTGAATTTGCAATATTAAAATTGGTTCTAACACAGCAGGGATGTCATAATAGGCATGATTAGATCTAAATAAGGATTTAGATGTCCAACTAATGATAGATCCAAATTAAACACAAACATGATAGGTACAAAATGATCTAAATAGTAAATTAGATCTATAATCAAAAGTAGATCTAACATGATAAAGGTCAAGATCCAAGTCATAGTTAATTCAGAATATCATGGATTCACAAATTACAATAGATCTGATATGATTTAGTCACAGGGATAGATCCAAATTATAGTCATATCATGTTTTACTTTTAATCATTTAAATCTAAAGGTAACTTAATCTCACAGTGTTCTGAATTAGAACAATAGAAGGAGAAAATAGGAGTTTGAATCACAGATCTACACTTGAATCTCTAAACTTTGATTGTAGAAGAAGAAAAGGATTTGATTCAGTCCAGGCACCGACAACATTTAGGCCTCTATTGATTTTAGTGTGAGAAAACTAGAAAATGAGGCTGTATATATAGCTGCCAGCCCCCAGAACCGACCTGCCATGTTTGTCCTAGGGGGTCGACCCCTGGGTCAACACCCCCTTGAGGGGTCGACCCATAGGTCGACATCCCCTTAAGGGTCGATTCCCCTGAGGCAGGAAATTTGCTGCCTCTTACTTTTTGGATTTTGAACGATTTTCTGATTTAAGTATATATATATAATTATCTTACGCGTATACAAACCTCAAACCTTCATACCTTCTTCATACGGTGTCCGTTTTACGCAAACCAAATGTCTATCTTGACCAGAATTTCGAGACGGACGCAATGATGCAGTCCGTTTCCCATAGTTCTGAATATTAAATTAATTATTTTTTAATTTATACTCTTTACTGTTGTTAAAATTACGGGGTGTTACATTTTTTTAAAAAGATTTTTTTTAAAGCCCTTATCACATAATTGACTAATACTAAGTAGATTATGTTTTAAATTTTTGACTAACAAAACATCAGTAATCAGAGGTAAATTAAATGTACCGTAATTGCTCACAAAGCCTTTGCCAATGTTATATCCTTTGGAATTATCTCCACAAGTGACAATTCCTCCTTTCGAGCAGATAATATTTGTAAACATTTCGTTGTCTTCTGTTATGCGTTTTGAGCAACCACAGTCGAGTATCCATTTTCCCCTTTTCTTGAGTGTGGCCTGCAAAAAATATGTAATGACGTTAGTACCCACTTCCTTCATTAGGGTCCTAAGAGGTATATTTTACGAAACCAAACCCAAGAGGATTCAGTGTCCCTTTTATAAATATAATTCTTGTTTTTGTTGAGATTTTCTATGAATGATTTTGTATATTTGTTCCTAATCAACAAATTATTTGTTTTCGGAGTCAAATGCTAATGGTTTTGGAAACTACTTTTGTAATAGGTTTTTCCGAGTAACCAGGTTTACTCTTTTTATTCAATTTTTTCTTAGGTTGAATATTCGCCTTTATTTCATAACCTAATCCTTTTTGACAAGATGTAGGTTGAGAATTTTCTATAATTTTAGATAAATTCTCTCTACATTTATTAAAATTAGAACCATTCTTAGTAATGTCATTTAATTTTATTTTAAAACTAGAACTATCTAATTCAACTACTTTAATCCTAGTTTTCAAATCATGATTTTATGAAATAAGTGCATTATTCCTTTTTTTAATTTCAGTTTCTTAATTAGCTCAATAAATAAAGTTGAGAATTAGCATCAGAAAGAGATTCTTGAAGATTTCTAATTTCTTCTTGTAATATCTCTTTTTCATCTTTCAGCACATCTCTTTCGGATTCTGCCCTTTTCTGATCCTTATTAGCATGTTTATATTATTTTTTAATTACTTCTAGATTCTCATAACTCTGAACTTATTTCAACCATATCTTCTATCTCATACCTCATCATCTTTAGCCATGGAGCAAACATTAGCTTGTTCAGTGTCACTATCATTGTCACTATATGATGATGATGAGCCAGAGTCATCCCATGTTATGGAGAAAGCTTTCCTCCTGGATTTATTCTTTTTGTTTTGATGTTCTTTCTATTTCTCTGGACAGTTCATCTTCATATGGCCCTTCTATCCATAGTTGTAATATTCTAAACCGAGGCTGATGGTTTTGACGGGTTATTTTTGCTGGATTTTCTTTTGAAGATATTCTTGTTTCTTTTTCTATATTTCAAGAATTTCTTGAAATTTTTAGCATTGAAAGATAAATCTTCTTCATTATCAGAATCTGAATCCTCTTCTTTTTCAGCATGGAATGCAAGATTCCTTTTATCCAATGCATGAATTCTTTTTGCCTGCAAATTTTCTTCGTATGACATTAGATTTCCTATTAACTCTTCTAGCTTCATGGTTAAGAGATCATTAGCTTACTTCAATAGCCAATATTTTCCTTTCCCATTCTTCTGTTAAAGAGTTTAGGATTTTTGATACTATATCAAAATCAGAAAACTTTTCTCCTAAGCCTAATAATGAATGATAAATAACCTAAAACCTAGAGTACATGTCATTAATTGATTCATTTTCATTCATTTTAAAATTTTGAAAATGATTCTTAAGCATGGATATCTTGCTTTGTTTAACTTTGTTGGTTCCTTCATGAGTTACTTTAAGTGTACACCATATTATATATGTAGTATTACACATGAAAATACAGTTAAACTCTTTTCTATCCAAGGTACAACGCAACATATTCATAACTTTAGCATTTGCAGTGGCATCGGCTTTTTCAATATTTGACAATTTAGAACAATTAGTAGTAGGAGGTGTATATTCTTTCTGAGTTTCCATGAATCAAAACAATTTGCTTGCATATAGATTCTCATTCATGTAGCCCAATAAATATAGTTTAAACCATTAAATAGTGAGTTCGTGCAGTTGATTGACCTTCTCTGAAGCTAGTATTAGTGCTTTTGTTAGTGTTATTTTCCATGTTATCATGATATCAAATAACTGTTTTACTGTTATATGATGACCTCGCTCTGATATTAAATGAAAATACCTAGTAGGATCGATTAATATGGAAGTATGTGTATTATACTAAATGCGAAAGTTATAATAGATGACTAACTAACCTGTTATATGCAAGTAAATATTTAATAAGATAAATATATAGAATTGATATCACAGATAAAAGTTGTTAGTAATAGTAAAGACACCAGGAATTTTTAAACTGGTTCGAAGCACCGTCCTATGTCCAGTCCCTAAGATACCCTTAGGCCATTCATTTTAAACCCTCACTTTACCCGGAGGAACAGGTCTCTACAGCCATTACAGGACTACTTTCCACCTAGACTCTACTAGCTTGGATTTTTCCACTTGGACTCGCTTACAGGACTTCACCACCTAAATTGCCTTCAAGATTTCCTATCGCCTTTGTAGGACTTTGTTACAAGGGTGTAGATAACTTGTTTGTGTTCTAGTACAACACTGATTTTCCACAAATGAATCATAATATCCTATAATCTTCTCATCGAGTTTATAGATTGAGAAATGTGAGTGAGCGGAGATAGAATAGGATTTTGATCTCTTTGAAATTTAGACGATTTTTGAATTATAATCTCTAAATTCGAAGAAATCTACAAAGCAAGAATTAAGCACTTTGAATAAGCAAGAACTTGAATTTAATAGAATATATAAGAATGAGATCAAGTAAAGAATTTTGAGATGTTGTGCTTGCAAGTATACGTAGAGAATAAAGAGTTATAACCGCTGATGAAGATTCATGGCCGAAATCAAAGAGTTGCATCCTTTGAAATCAAAGAAAACTCTTAAGAAAATGTCATGTCTCTTCTAAAAATGACAGTTGGAACTCAGTCCACCCAACTGAATATTCATAGTCAGTCGACTGAATCTGGGGATCAATAAAAGTTTTGTACATATCTAGATTAATTTGAATGAATAGGTATATTTAGTTGACTAAATCTGGAACATGCACACTACTTTTATGTGCACGCATATTCAGTCGATTGAACTGGTTAAACCAGTCGACTGAAAAACGTACTTTCCAGATTCACCTATATATACATAAAAATTTTGAGAAATTTTAAAATAGAAACTTCGAGGAAAGATCTTAATATTAATATTATAATCTAAGACTAGACTCTATTTAATATAAAAAACTGACATACTTTTAGAGCCTTTTGTCATGTTTGTGAGACATCTTGTTTAGTTGATTGTTCATCTTGTCATTGAGTTAAATCTTGTAATTCAACAATTTATAATCAATTATCCAAAATTAGATACACAATTTAGTCTTATTCTTATGCCAATATTGCAGATTATACATATTTTGCGCATACCTACAATTCAACATAAAATTGTAAATTCCAAAGCAGAAAAGCGAAAAGAGGAAGGGAAGAACGTATTGTAAATTTTACAAGAATCAAATAGTATCATATACTATTATAAGAAAATATATTTTAAATCCACTCACCTGTAATGCACTCTAAAATCTGAATTTGATTTGAATCTAAGTTTATTTTTTGTTTGAACATGAAATATGAATATTTAAGTTTGTAACCCATTTCTTTCGCCTCTAAATCTCAAATCAAATTACCTTAATCTAGTCTATTTTGTTTTTAAAGGGTTTGGAGGAGAAAAGGAATGAAAAAGCTCAAGCACTTTATAAGAAAATATGAGTTCAAGATTTAGGCCCTATAGGACTATTTATAGATATTCAAACAAACCACGTCCATTGGATTTACATTGATATAAATCCAACTATTCAAAACAAACCTAGTCCACAAATCATATAAATAAATAAATAAATAACGTTTTTGGTCAACCTTCATCATCCCATGCCCATGCCTGGGTCGACCCACTCACTATGTGGGTCGACTCAGCCAATGCATTGGTTGATCCATGCGATTTTAATACCGTGGGTTCTTATTTGTTTTGTGAGTGATTTATTTATTACTCTTTTTTGCTTAATTATGTATGTATTTCTTGATCGTTTTTGTTTGTTTCTATATTTTATTATTTTCTATTTCGATTTTGACATACGATCAAATTCAAACACGTAAGTAATATATGTGTGTATTTTGAAATTTATTTACATAAGATTTCACATGTCACTTTTAGCGTTATATTTCTTTCCAGTTTTTTTACCTACGCATTAATTTTCTTTCGTTTTCAACACACATCTAATTTTAATTTTAAATGTGCGTCGTTTCTAGAATTAATCCACACGCATACTCATTTTAAATTAGAACGTCACTTAACATCTTTAAATTCCTCATAATTCTATTTTATTTGTGACACTTTATTTTCAAATCAAATGCATGCCCCCTTTGATATTTATGTCTATACATATTTTTATATACTTACGCGTTCACGTACATGTCAACATTCTAGAATTAATTATCTGCTTTCAACTTTAATGTTATTTTCATTTATGTTCACATTAATATCATTAATGACAAACATTAACTTTCAGATTCAAATGTGTGTTGCTTTTGACATTTATACGTACATACATATATATATAAATATATATATATATATTTGTGAAATAAATATATATTTATACATGCTTACATGTGTATTAATATTAACTAGTCTACCATTTTTAAACCTTATACTTATTAATAAATCACATGTTATTAGTTAACTTCCATTCATTCCTATAACGTTTCTTTTTATTTAATTCTATTTGTACATTTGCAATGTTATGTCTACATAATGACACCTTTTTATTTATTCCTCATTTATTCTGCATTTTAGATTTTCAGATGCACACTATTTATGAAATTAATGTACGCATATTTTTCCAAATAAATATATTCACGCGCATTGTTATTAAAGGAACATTGAAAATAAATGTTAATTACTTTCCCTTTTCTTAAGTTAATTCATTTTATAACATGCGCTTGTTTTCGAATTTCAAACGCACATTACACTTGTAATTATTTTGATAATTTTATTATTCAAAGTATGGGTGTTACGCCCCTTGTCACCCGCGTCGGAGGCGATGGGTGACATGATGATGAGAGGGAGTCCACGGTGGTGGTGATGAGGCATGGGGTAAAGGTCTGGAGATAAGAAGAGGAGGATGCTGGAGAGAGAGAACTAAATGGTAGAGGTGGAAGGAGAGAGTGGGATGTGGATTGAGATAATCGGAGGGTGGAGATGGTACGTTAAGGTCTGGGTCGGCCTCGACATGTGGAAGAGAAAGGAGCAGAACGACGTAGGGAAGATAGAAAGAAAGGAATGAGGAGTAAAAGAAAAGTCAAAATTGCTTTAGGGAGACGATGGGGATTGACACGATCCAAGTTGACAAGATGCATGGTCGAACCAGATCTGTATACTACTTGCTCATTCCAGATAGACTGATCTAGATCTGTATGACTTCAAATTTGATCGCGAGAGACTTCAAATTTGATATCACGCAGTGAATGATGACACATACATGGAACTTGGACTTTGATACTTAGTAGTAGAGCATATCGGGAGTTTTGGACAATTAGGATTAAAGCATATGTGGACTTGCATATGAGAATGATTAGACAGACACATGACTACGAACTGTCGTAATAATTTAGCGTCGTCATCCACAAGATTTCTAATTTGCAAGTACTCGTGATCGAGACTTAAAGAGATAGATGAAATGATGGTCGATTCAGTTATTGTTTGGTGTGTGTGTCTTCAATATTCTATCTTCGTGAATGTTGTTGCATATGTCATCACACTAAACTGCACATACCACACTAGTTTGTGCATGGGTGGTATAGGTCAATCATTATAACCGGTGAAGTTTATTGAGTAGTGCAATAGGATGAGCATAAAATATTCTACAGATCTTCCGATGGCAAAGCCAAGAAGAATGTTATATGTAAAGATCCAAGCTTAGGATCCAGTTCGGTCTTCGAGCAAGGTAATGACATCCTGGTACTAAGTATAGGTTCATGCTTAGTCCCACCAACTGAGGTGCAAGTCATTTTTGAAGTTGGAGCCGATGGAGACAATATAGCTGGAGTCGATCTTGCTCCCGACACTCTTCTAAGCCCATTTTCTTGAACAATCCTCCTGATTCATGGCCCTCGGCGATAGATGAGCCAAAGCTGAAAAGACTATGTACCAAACATGGGATCCCTTCGATCAACACCAAGTGTCAGCTATCATACAAATGGATCACAATCCCTTAGAGGGTTACATAGAATGCTCTAGGCACATGTGCATCATCGGCTGTGTACCTCCCTTCACTCTTTATGTTCAGGAGGTTCTTCATCATATAAGGTTGGTGTTGATGCAGTTGTATCCAACTGCTTATGCTTATCTTGATGCCCTGCATGTCCTATATTCTTAGTATCTTTGTCAAGAACCCACAGTTGATGTTTGTTTCTTTTATCGCTTCAAGTATCGGGAAGACACTCCCTCATTTGATTATTTCGAAGTGACCATGAACAGTTGGGACATTATGGATGGATGGAGCAAACTGAGTGGGGTAGGGCAAGATTGGTTCCCTGCACCACATCTAGAGGGCTTTGCTAGGAGATGGTTCGAAAGAAGTAAGTGGATTGAGGAGTCATTTGCTTTTGGATTGGATTTAATCTCCTCTACTACTTTACGTCTTCGTATGCGGAGATGTATTGCCGATGAATTGCAGCACAAATTCCATTTTCTCAGCAATAATTGAAGCATATGTCAAAGTGGGTCCCCAATTGGGGGAAGAGGGGGAGTCGGAGAAGGAGCCCACATAGTCTTGTCCCTAGTCGGGGAACACAGAGATGATGAATCACATGGCCAAGTCCATCTCGAGGGTACTTCAAGAGAGGCTGGTGCTAGGCCAAGTCATGAGCATGTGGCTGAAAAAAGAACAATAAAAACATCTAGCCTTTGATTGTCTAGAAGCTAGTTATCGAAGGCTCCATGTCTAAGCTTACGCCTTAACCTAAATCCTCTGTCCATGACACTGGCTCTATTAGCACTGATGATCATTTCAAGAGTTTGCATGATTTGTCATTGCCAATTAAGCAGTATGACCGTGTATACTTAGAACCCTGCACTTCTTTCCCACATCAGAAGGTGATATTCCCTAAACACTACTGAAGAATCATGTCATCTAGCAAGACTCCATCCTTGGATCCGTCAGGGGGATCACTAGGACACATGATCACTGCATGTTACAACACTTGTTCATTGTGTGATGATTAAATTCTGATATAAATTAATCTCGATTTGTAGGTACAATGCCTAGGAGAAAATTATCACAAGAAATTCAACTCTAGCTTACCGAAAAGTGAAATGTCGCTCAAGTATCCTTCAAATTACTAGCACGATCGCAAATAGGATCGTAAGAGGGAGGAAATGGGGAGACGCTACCATGATTACGCTCATCATTCTCGCTCTTAATCTCTGATTCGTTAGACTTCGATAGCACTTCAAGTCATAGAAAAACTCTTGGCAACAAGTAGTTAGTAGTCAAGACACCGATCCTTCCAAAGGGACCGCCAAGCGAACCTCACACGAAGAAAGCTGAAGAGGCAAAAGAGAAAGTGATAGTTGATCCAAGAAAGAATTGATCAAGAGCTACCAAAATCGAAGAGACTCAAGTGTTAGAGCTCATTACTCAACAACGGAAGAAAGGGCTTGAGACTCAATTCTTGCAATTCTACTTTAGCAAAATTCATTCCGTGCATCCCCTCCATCTTGTTTCTCGAGACCTTCTACAACAACTCAAGTCAAGGTTGAAGGAGTTATGTAAGCAGTATCACAAGATGTCCATATTGCTAAATATTTATTAGATATTATCAAGTCACTAGATCTTGTCATCGAAAATATAAAGCAAGAATGTGACTGCTATGAAAACTCCTTGGCCACCGAAGATAAAGAGCTAGAGGACCACAAAGTTAAATTAAAAAACATCAAAAAAGCTACCTAGACTTACAAGAAACTGTATGAAGATTTTTTGGTGCCATTTCATAGGAAGCTCGTTGCTTGGAGTTTAAAGCAAAAGTCCATTAGAGATTATATAAAGGCGGTAACCTAGGAGAACATCAATCTATAGGTCAGCTATGATGGCTTAAAACGAGAGAAAGATTCTTGATGAAGGAAGTCAAAGAGTTGAAAGAAAAGCTTGACGGATCCATTTAGGCAAAAAGAAGGAAGAAGAAATTACATATACAAATATTGAGTCTGCCTCTAACTCAATGATTCAATATGATATATGGTTTAAAGAACTCAAGGATTGGTCAGAGGAAGCAGGGATTAACCCTTATATTAAGTTTCTATCCTTGGGTCATTTGATATCGGGACCTGTCTTGAGTCGAAGACTATCCTTAGACTGTAGCGGATGCATGGAACAAACTTTTGGAGGAAGAGAGGCGAGCCTCCTCAGATTGGGTGTATCGACGAGGAGTTACCTGAGAAACAATGAACCCTAGATATTAGAGGAGGGGAAGCGATTACTGGAGGAGGAAGAGTACGACGAGCGTCTCCTAGCTAAAGTCAAAACCATCATAGAAGAAATCGTTTGGGCAGCTAAGTACGGTGCAGTGTCTACACGATAAAATAGTTAAGAAGCTCGCACCTAGAACGCATCTTCAATGCAAGATACCGAGTTGCCTTCAAGTGGCCAGAGTTTTGAGGTCGTCGAGGAGTACAATCCTGATGGCCTAGCTCCAAGAGTATTTAGGCTTTGACTCCCATTACTGAAGCTAATACTCTTGGCCTTACTAACAGCGGCTTCTCCAAAGGAATCTCTTTATTTTCCCATAGTTTGAGAAAGTACTTATTACATGTCGGTGGGTTATGGAAGTGGAAGTCGAGAGACCCATAGTTACAAAGGGACTAACTATTATCACACTTCCTGCTGCATGTACAGACTAGACTAATACGCCTTACGAGTCATGGTCCAAAGCTACCAACGAACCAAAAGTGCCCTTTGTTGACGCTGTTGTATATAACATAGTTGTATACACAGTTATATGATTTTTGTTTGATGATAACAACCAAATAAATAATATTTTAAATGTGTTTGTTACTGTACTGTTTTATATATACATCACATACAGGAATATAATATTTATATTTAAACAGAATGCATCTATACATAAATTCAAATATCTACACAGTATTTTGTTTAAATATAATATTTTATTTCAATATTCAACAGTACAGATTTACAACTCCACTATTTGCTCAACACTGAAATTCACTGAAATAATTTTCATTCATATCCATTTCACTTGTTACACATCTCCTCATTACAACACTTTGTTTATACAACTCATATATACATTCTTGAAACAATTCACTGACTCAACACTGTCTTCTGTCTTCACAATCATCTTCACTGTCAGTCCAGTCACCATCTGCTTACCAGTCACATGAAACAGAAAACACACAGTACACTGCAATAGGAATAAAACAGAATACATGCAAATATAATTTTTATTTTGAAAATTTTATTTGCCTCAGATTTCGGTGTATTTCTCATCATCTTTCTGACTCGATCTGATTAATCTGACTGTGTCTAGACAGCTTGTGATATTCACAGTGAAACACTGTAAATACCACAAGGCAGACATCATATATATCTGTACAGGGACATGGAAACTTTTCTGACGGCTGCATGTACACACGTGTGCACTGCCACGCCAATCAGTGTGCGACTGAGGAGTAGCCACGATGGACAAACTCGACTCAGCTCATGACTAACAAAAATTGAATAAGCAAATCAGCAAGTGTGTTTTAGCATGGAAAATCAGCACACATGAAGGTATGGATCAGCAAAGGTGGCACATGTATAAGCATGTATGCAACACAGTGGTGCAAAGAACAAATACAAGCTTCAGATCAAAGCAAGTGGATGGTCAACATGTAAATAAGACATGGCAGCAAATGATCATGATACAAGGTGCAACATGTTCAAGTTTTCTCAAAATGGTCAAGTTTTCAGCAACATAAAGGATCAAGTGATATGTATGTGGCTATAAGTTCAAGAATGCAAAGCACAAGGCAGATCAAATCAGTTCCATAATATATATGAACAACAATACATGAATGATCATGACAAGGCAGTTTCACACCATGGTGCAACAGTATGGTCGAGACAATGTTTATATCATTGTGCATCAAATCAGTTCAAGGAAGTGGCAGTAAAACAATGCAGCTACAAAGTGGAGCAGCATAATCATTGGAGCAACAACAGTAACAAACAATGGTGTATACATGAGTGGTCGAGTTCAAAGTGAACTTCAGCAAACAAACATATGGTGAAGCAGCATGTTGTTCAAATCAAGTTCAAATCAGAATGCAAGGGTATGCACAAGTACAACAGGGTATAATTCTAGCAGCTGTACAAGTATACAATGGATCATAGCATGCACAATGAAAGGTGTACACAGTTGTGTATTCACACACAAAAATATACAGTATGGTGTATATGTTTCAGGTGCAAGTTCAATACATTGGTATAAACTACACAAGATGCAAGATGAAGGAGATGCCGAGCACAAATCCATGATCAGGATTCAATGCAAGAAACATGTTAGTCTGGTTTGTTAAAGCTAGTACATGGCTGGCTACATGATGCAGCAATAAAAGCATGTGATCGAGCATAGAAATCAAGTTATGTTTTTAAGCAAGATATCAAATGTTTCCAGTTTTTTTTGGGCAAAGAATTCATTTCAATATTCAAGACAGGAAGTTTTAAAATGGTGATGAAATGTCACGAGTTCAAATCACATTCAAATTGTCATCAACACAAATATGGTAATACATGGGATCATGTTTATGGACAAGTTCACATGTACAAGTCAGTGTGCATTGTGTATGGTCATATACATTTCAACTTGTTTCAGCATTTTATGAAAAGGAATGGAGCAGCAGTACAAGCTAAAATGCAATGTCATGTATGGTCTTACAAAAACAAGCATGGCAATGATCAATGAAGACTAGTACTATATTTGGCAAATTCAAATCAGTCCATAATTTGCAAAGAACAAATACATGCAACTAATCAAAGCATTGGAATAAATCAGGAAAATCATTTTTGGCAAGCATTCAAGAGCAGAAAGTAATCAATCAGAATCTTCAAAATGAGCAAGAAAATTTTTATTTGAGTTCCAGAAAATCAGTAAATACGGTTTGACAATCAATCTGTTAACAATTCAATATTTGGCAAACTCAACAAATCAGGAAATGAAAATTATTCTTTTCATATCTATCAAGAAATAAACATGTTTTCTCTTGGACAAGTGCATATATGGTCTTGCAAAGGTCAAAGTTTTTAAGGCATGCAGAACTAAGTTTCGGCAACAAACAATTTCAATCAGGTTTGTTCAAAAGAGGAAACCGAGAGCAATCAGTCAAGCCGTTCAAGTGATTCACGCAAGGGACAGCTAAAAAGAGGAAAGCCCTAAAAATCAGATCAAGCCGTATATTGAAATCAGAGATGTTTAAGGATTTTTAAAAAAACCTATATATTAACCAGTTCATCATCGGTTTAGTAGAGTATCGAAAACCAAAATAAAAAATCAGAGTATAATCAAAAGAAAAACTCAGAGAAAACTCACAAGCTTTACCATCTGTTTTCGATCGCAGAAAAATCCCAAATCGAAGAGAGTCAAGCCTCAAAGCTTTTGAAGCCATCAGAGAATCACTTTTATCAAGCAATCGATCAATGATTGGGAGAAATTTCAGAAACCCTAGATATTCTTTTTCGCAGCCGCCATTTCCAAGTTCCAGAGGAAAAGAGAAAAGGGATCGGGCTAATTAGAAAGGGAATGGGTCGGCCGATCTTCATTGGTTAAGCCATGTTTTTTGAAGACAAAAGGGGATGACCCTTCTATGTTTAACTCCTAGGGTTTTTCTTTTCTTGTTTTAGTTTTAATTTGTTTTTTGTTTTTTTTTTGTATTGTTGTAAAACCGTCCAAACAGTTCTTTCTAGAGTCTGTAAAATTCTAGAATTCGGGTTATAGGGTTGTAACTAGGGGAATCTAATCGAGGGGATATCGATTAGTCTTGGGTTTTGAGCGTAGAGTTAGAATAGGAGCGAGAGTCGCGAGTGTACATGGTATTGTATACGGGATCTGTTCTATCATCTAGTAGAAACCTTAGGAATGCAGCAGTAGGCAGGGTTTTGCCGAAGCTGGGTATTTCTTGTGTCATTTAATTTCTGCATTTCTATTTCTGCTATTATTTGTGATCTCTGTATTTTTAATATCTCGCGAATAATTGTGATAAACCCTATTCAACCCCCCTCTAGGGTTAATCTTGATCCAACAATTGGTATCAGAGCTTGGTTTTTGATTAACTCTAGAATTATGTTTTTACCTTTTCGTCAGTCTTCTAAAAGTCAATCTAGTTCATCTCCAACTATTTTCAATGGAACAGATTTTTCAAATTGGAAATCTAAAATGGAATTTTATTTAAAATATGTTAATATTAAATGTTGGGATACTGTTAACAATTGGATTGAAATGTCTGATAAGAGAAATATTGTTTTCGATTCTCGTGCTATGAATATCATGTTTAATTATCTCAGTTCAGAACAGTTTATTCACGTATCTCATTGTTTGACTACGCAGGATGTTTGGAGGACTCTCAACGTGCTATTTGGAAAATCTGACAACAACTCAAGACCCCAGGATATCAACTCAGATTCAGAGTTTTGTTTAACAGGATTTACAAATGAAAATTCAGATGAGTCAGTCGATGAAGATTCAACAGGCATTGAGATAGAAAATTTCTCATATGAAGATTTAGTTTATATGTGCGTGGACTTAACTAAATCTGTTGACAGACTCAAATTTAAAAATAAATCCTTGAAATCTAAAAATCATGAGTTGACCAGCAAAATTGATGTTTTGGAATCTCAGCTTAAATCTTTTAAAAACTCTTCAAATTCTGATTGCAAAAATTGTTTGAAATTGGAAATCAATCTTGTTCATCTCAATAAAATTATTCAAAAGTTTGAAAATGAAATTCTGATCTTAAAAAACAACAAGATTGAGTTATCAAGTTTGAACAATAATCTGCAAAGGGAATTTGAAATTTTTAAAACTAATATTCATTCCAAACTTGAAATTGCTGAAAAGGAAAATTTGTTGAAATCGAATTCGATTTTGAAAGATCTTGAAAACGAGATTGAAAATTTCAAGAATTTTGAATCTGAAAATCGAAAACATTTTGAATTTGAAATTGCTGAATACCAAACCATAATCAAACTGCTTGAAAATGAGAATTTGATTTTGAAACAGAATGACACTGAAAGAAGAAAGATCAGCATTAATTGTTGCTCAAATCTGATGAAAGAAAATTCTGATCTTTAGTCCCAAATCAACAATCTTGAGTTGAGTCTGAAACATTTTTCTAACGGAGAAAACTCTTTAAATATGCTGTTGAAAAACCAACTCTCTTTTGGTAATAAACATGGACTTGGTTTTGGAAGAAATAATGTTTTTGGAAAACAAAATTCGTGTGATTTTAGAAATCCTTCAAACTGCTTTGGAAAGGATCGATTTAAAAATTCAAACTCTGAAAATCTCAAAGGATTTTCTAATCATAATCGAAGTGGGAATTTGTTTTATAATAATCCATCTAAACAATCCTGGATCCCAAAAACAAACTTTGTTAAATTCAAACGGATTTGGGTTCCAAAGGGTACAAAAGTAAATTCAGAGGGTTTGTTATACAAACAGGTTTGGGTACCAAAACGAACAAATACAACTGTGGGTGGTTTTACAAACTTTGTTAGACCACTCGATCCTATCAACTGTTAGGTACCTGAAGCGGCTGAGGAACAATTGTGCTGAAAAGAGAAACTGATTCAAACTGCTTCATATCATTGAATCATCCATTGTCCCTTAGCCAAGTCTGATGAGTTAGAAATTCTGTTTTTTCATCGTATGTCAGGTATGATTTCTAACATCATCCTTGTAAATATTTTTTCTTTGTTTGTTTCTTCTTCTGTCCACTCCTTCTATTTTTGTTTTGTTTTTGATTTGTCTCTGTCATATCTTTCTTATTCTGTGCTTTCTGAAACTTCCAATTGCAGTATTCGTTTTTGTCTGGACATTCACATTATTTGAATAAAACTCTCATGTTTATAACCACTTCCAGATCCTGAATTTATTTTTGTAAATATATTGCAATTGTTTTGAAGTTTATTTTCTGTTGCTGAATTCATAACAGTGTTGTTGTATTCATGTCATATCTTGAACACTGTTAATTTGAATTCAAAATTTTTAAAGATCTGAATAGTTAATGAAATTTCACACACCTTTGCTGTTTTGAGTATATTCTAATTCACTTTGGAATGGCTAAAAATATTACACTCATTACAGCACACTACTTTTTATCAGTAGTGATAATTTCATTGAGTTTTTTCGGATTGGCTTGAATCAATGATACATCTTGAAATTCACCTTATTCATGATCATTATGGTTGAAATTAGTTTGTTTGAAATCATTTGAAATTCTTGATATTCTGAATATCACACACCTCTTAAATTTGCGATTGTCAATCCTGTGTGACTGATTCATTATATCTCAAACTTGACATTAATTCAAGTGATTTCAAATAAAATATCTTTGGATCATGAATACCTCTCATACTTGATGTAAATGAGATCTGATTTTTTTTTTTGGGCTTGTCTGAAATATTTTGAAAAATTCTTTGAATATTTGGTTCTGAGATTCATTGCTATTTCTTGGTAAATTGATTTAAATATTTGTTTATTTAAAATCATTTGAAATTATTGATTTACTGAATCTCACACATATCCTGAATCTGAAATTAATAATCTGGTGTGATCGATTCATCGAATCTCGAGCTTTTCATATCCCTTCAAATGATTTAAAAATAAATCATATATTTAATCTTGGATCATGAACCATCTTTTGATTGTCTGAAATATCTTTGAAACTTTTTCTTGACAAGTCTGCTTTAAAAAATCACTTACTTGCTGCTCTGATACATGTGCATAATCTATTAACTCGTCTGTTTGGGCTTAGTACTTAATAATTCTTTTGTCTATAACATTCTTGTTCAGTATCATGTTAAAATTCCTCGTAAATAGAGACACCAAGTGGTATCAGAAGCGCCTTATATTTGTCTCACCCATCTGTACTTGGAACCAAATCTTCACCAAGTATAAATCCACACACTCTTTTTGTCTTGTACACATTCTTCCCTCTTGTCGTGTATAGATCAGCATATTCCTCTTGTATTTGATTTTCAATTTTAAAATTATTTATTTTTTATTCATCCAGAAATTGAAATCAATATCCAAATCGAGTTGTATTTATAATTCATCAAAATCATTATTAGAGTTTGAAATTGTGATGAATTATGACTGCAATATATTTCAAAACAAGAGGAGATTTTATTTAAATTTTCATGATTGTTGAACATTTATTATAATATCTTTGAACTGGCAATTATTTCACGACCATCTCCTTTATCTATCATCATTCTGCCATCCATGATAATTTTATATTAATGTGGAGAGTTTAATATTTAAAAAAAAATCATCTTGAATAAACAATGAAAATATTTATGATAGAAATTGGACTTTGTTATTTTTCAGAATTAGTGACAACTGAAAATTTTCAATGATCCCGGTACAGTCGAGCATATTTCATAATATAATTAATTTAGAAATTTATTTCACAGTCCATTTCTATACCTACCCCATTCTCTATCATCCATATATTGGTTTATATTCCGAGGAGTTTTTCTATTTAAAGCTGAAAATGATAAAATATATAATCAATATATAAGTGCGTCTCTAACCTCATTTAAAAATCCAAGCTCTGGTCATGCATGGTTAAGAGATAACTTATAATTTAAGCTGCGACTGACCTCATTTAAAAATCCAAGCTCTGGTTATGCATGGTCAGTGTGCTCTTAAATAAAATGAAAAAGGGAATAATGTGCTATAAATTAAAATTAATATGAAATTCTCCTTGTTGTATAAAAACCAGCCTATCGATCCATCTTTCTAATCTGTGAAATGTGTTAATATTTTATGACGTATTATGATTTGTTAATTGATAGGCATTGGGATTTGAGATTATTCGATCTTGTCACTTAAGTTGAATTATTAACTATAGTCCAAATCCATCACTGTTTTTGAACCTCATTTTTATAAAAATTCTTTTGAAAATAATTGAAATTCATATTTTTTTTATATAACTCTCTCCATTTTATATAAAATTCATCGTAAATCCGTCATTCTCTAAAATGTGAAATATGCCACCAGTTCTTAGCTTATTATGATTTTTGTTTGACTGATTGAGATTTATGATGACCGTTGTTCCTCTTATGCTGAAATTACATTTCTAGTCATTCTTCATCTATATTTTAAGGTCTGAACCTTTTGATGATAACAAAAGGGGGAGAATGGATGAGATTTTGATTTATGAGTGAATATTTTATAAATATTTTTAATTTTGAAAATTTATTCATTTCACTCATGCACAGTTATAGGGGCAGTTGCCTGTTGTAGGGGGAGCTAATAAATAGGGGGAGTTCAATATTCACTGTCAAACACATTTATTATATTCAAAATCTTCTTATTTGTTTGTCATCATCAAAAGGGGGAGATTGTTGAATATAACGTAGTTGTATACACGGTTATATGATTTTTGTTTGATGATAACAACAAAATAAATAATATTTTAAATGTGTTTGTTACTGTACTGTTTTATATATACATCACATACAGGAATATAATATTTATATTTAAACAGAATGCATCTATACATAAATTCAAATAGCTACACAGTATTTTTTAAATATAATATTTTATTTCAATATTCAACCGTACAGATTTACAACTCCACTATTTGCTTAACACTGAAATTCACTGAAATAATTTTCATTCATATACATTTCACTTATTACACAGCTCCTCATTACAACGCTTTGTTTATACAACTCATATATACATTCTTGAAACAATTCACTGACTCAACACTGTCTTCTGTCTTCACAATCATCTTCACTGTCAGTCCAGTCACCATCTGCTTACCTGTCACATGAAACAGATAACACACAGTACACTGTAATAGGAATAAAACAGAATACATGCAAATATAATTTTTATTTTGAAAATTTTATTTGCCTCAGATTTCGGTGTGTTTCTCATCATCTTTCTGACTCGATCTGATTAATCTGACCGTGTCTAGACAGCTTGTGATATTCACAGTGAAACACTGTAAATACCACAAGGCAGACATCATATATATCTGTACAGGGACATGGAAACTTGTCTGACGGCTGCATGTACACACGTGTACACGTGTGCACTGCCACGCCAATCAGTGCGCGACTGAGGAGTAGCCACGATGGACAAACTCGACTCAGCTCATGACTAACAAAAATTGAATAAGCAAATCAGCAAGTGTGTTTTAGCATGGAAAATCAGCATACATGAAGGTATGGATCAGCAAAGGTGGCACATGTATAAGCATGTATGCAACACAGTGGTGCAAAGAACAAATACAAGCTTCAGATCAAAGCAAGTGGATGGTCAACATGTAAATAAGATATGGCAGCAAATGATCATGATACAAGGTGCAACATGTTCAAGTTTTCTCAAAATGGTCAAGTTTTCAGCAACATAAAGGATCAAGTGATATGTATGTGACTATAAGTTCAAGAATGCAAAGCACAAGGCAGATCAAATCAGTTCCAGAATATATATGAACATCAATACATGAATGATCATGACAAGGCAGTTTCACACCATGGTGCAACAGTATGGTCGAGACAATGTTTATATCATTGTGCATCAAATCAGTTCAAGGAAGTGGCAGTAAAACAATGCAGCTACAAAGTGGAGCAGCATAATCATTGGAGCAACAACAGTAACAAACAATGGTGTATACATGAGTGGTCGAGTTCAAAGTGAACTTCAGCAAACAAACATATGGTGAAGCAGCATGTTGTTCAAATCAAGTTCAAATCAGAATGCAAGGGTATGCACAAGTACAACAGGGTATAATTCTAGAAGCTGTACAAGTATACAATGGATCATAGCATGCACAATGAAAGGTGTACACAGTTGTGTATTCACACACAAAAATATACGGTATGGTGTATATGTTTCAAGTGCAAGTTCAATACATTGGTATAAACTACACAAGATGCAAGATGAAGTAGATGCCGAGCACAAATCCATGATCATGATTCAATGCAAGAAACATGTAAGTCTGGTTTGTTAAAGCTAGTACATGGCTGGCTACATGATGCAGCAATAAAAGCATGTGATCGAGCATAGAAATCAAGTTATGTTTTTAAGCAAGATATCAAATGCTTCCAGTTTTTTTTTTGGGCAAAGAATTCATTTCAATATTCAAGACAGGAAGTTTTAAAATGGTGATGAAATGTCACGAGTTCAAATCACATTCAAATTGTCATCAACACAAATATGGTAATACATGGGATCATGTTTATGGACAAGTTCACATGTACAAGTCAGTGTGCATTGTGTATGGTCATATACATTTCAACTTGTTTCAGCATTTCATGAAAAGGAATGGAGCAGCAGTACAAGCTAAAATGCAATGTCATGTATGGTCTTACAAAAACAAGCATGACAATGATCAATGAAGACTAGTACTATATTTGGCAAATTCAAATCAGTCCATAATTTGCAAAGAACAAATACATGCAACTAATCAAAGCATTGGAATAAATCAGGAAAATCATTTTTGGCAAGCATTCAAGAGCAGAAAGTAATCAATCTGAATCTTCAAAATGAGCAAGAAAATTTTTATTTGAGTTCCAGAAAATCAGTAAATACGGTTTGACAATCAATCTGTTAACAATTCAATATTTGGCAAACTCAACAAATCAGGAAATGAAAATTATTCTTTTCATATCTATCAAGAAATAAACATGTTTTCTCTTGGACAAGTGCATATATGGTCTTGCAAAGGTCAAAGTTTTTAAGGCATGCAGAACTAAGTTTCGGCAACAAACAATTTCAATCAGGTTTGTTCAAAAGAGGAAACCGAGAGCAATCAGTCAAGCCGTTCAAGTGATTCACGCAAGGGACAGCTAAAAAGAGGAAAGCCCTAAAAATCAGATCAAGCCGTATATTGAAATCAGAGATGTTTAAGGATTTTTAAAAAAACCTATATATTAACCAGTTCATCATCGGTTTAGTAGAGTATCGAAAACCAACATAAAAAATCAGAGTATAATCAAAATAAAAACTCAGAGAAAACTCACAAGCTTTACCATCTGTTTTCGATCGCAGAAAAATCCCATATCGAAGAGAGTCAAGCCTCAAAGCTTTTGAAGCCATCAGAGAATCACGTTTATCAAGCAATCGATCAATGATTGGGAGAAATTTCAGAAACCCTAGATATTCTTTTTTGCAGCCACCATTTCCAAGTTCCAGAGGAAAAGAGAAAAAGGATCGGGCTAATTAGAAAGGGAATGGGCCGGCCGATCTTCATTGGTTAAGCCATGTTTTTTGAAGACAAAAGGGGATGACCCTTCTATGTTTAACTCCTAGGGTTTTTCTTTTCTTGTTTTAGTTTTAATTTGTTTTTGTTTTTTTTTGTATTGTTGTAAAACCGTCCAAACAGTTCTGTCTAGAGTCTGTAAAATTCTAGAATTCTGGTTATAGGGTTGTAACTAGGGGAATCTAATCGAGGGGATATCGATTAGTCTTGGGTTTTGAGCGTAGAGTTAGAATAGGAGCGAGAGTCGCGAGTGTACATGGTATTGTATGCGGGATATGTTATATCATCTAGTAGAAACCTTAGGAATGCAGCAGTAGGCAAGGTTTTGCCGAAGCTGGGTATTTCTTGTGTCATTTAATTTCTGCATTTCTATTTCTGCTATTATTTGTGATCTCTGCATTTTTAATATCTCACGAATAATTGTGATAAACCCTATTCACCCCCCCTCAAGGGTTAATCTTGATCCAACAGACGCTTTTTGAAAGATGAAGGGACCAACACAAGAAAAAGATGATATTCAAGCCGTGTAATCCACTGGTAATCTGCCACTATATAGGGCTTAGCGACGGATTAACTACGGATTAGGGTGGTCAGTAAATTTCATGACGGTATCTGTGCCAAACTTTTGCGATGGATTTTAGTGTGAGTTCTCCTACCATTTTCCGTTATTTCACTCAATATAAAATTTTAATTTTAAATTAATCTTAAATATATTTACCGATGTTTTAACGTTGGATATGTATTTTTAGAAATTGTTATTTATAAATATCCATTGGTCAACCATCGCTATTTAGTAAGGGATTTGCTACCAAATGTTTTTTATCTAAAATATTTTTGTTGGCAATCTGTCGGCGAACCATTCCTAATTAGCAAGGGATTAACGATAGAATTTTTTTCCACATTTATATTTTGGCTTTCCTTTTTGTCAGTAATCTGTCGATATTCCTCTTATGATCTTCCTATAATATATATGTATATATATATATATCAAACTAATATCATTTAACTATGAACATTGAAATGAATAGCATAAGCTAAATTTGCAAGAAAAACATCCATAATCACATACAAAAAAGAACATCATTCATAATCCTTCATTGATACATATACATCAAGCTGAATTATGAGCAATAAAACTATTCTGCCTATGTTAACATTATCCCATATAAAACACATACCATCCATAACCATATTAAAACCAAAAAACATTATATTTACACTAAAATAAGTCTTAACATACCCAACAAATGTATGAAGACAGTGACGATTAAGGTGCAATGGAACGTGAAACCAAAGGTGAAGGTGAATGCAAAATTCTATTATAGCCCATTAGCATTGTCATCACCTTTGTCATTTGTGCTTCAAAGCTCTCCCTATCTGCAAACATGCAAAATTCTAAGTTGTTGATTACAAAAAAATAGTAATTAATGAATACTAATAACAATAATGAGTAAAAGCATATAAAAATATATTAGCATATTCAAGTTGCCACTACAACAAAAAAAATCTTTTCACAACTGGCAATTTCTGTTGCAGTAGGGCAATTGCAACAGACGTGCTATAATGAAATATTAGTGAAAAAAATCAAATAACAGTGAAGGAATCAAATGCATGTAAAAAACATAAGATTAAACTCACTATTATGGACTTATGGTTTTTCAATACAGTGTTTGAACAATACTTGTCCCAAAAATGAAATTGTATATGTAGAAATACCATACCTTTGTTTGGATTAATGATATCTACCAGTGCTCAGGCTAAAGACAGACGTGTTAACTAGTCACGACCAAAATGGAAAGGGAAAGAAAAAACAGAATATTTGTAAAGATAATGTAAAATGAAAGTACATGTATTTGAAAAATAGTGCAAGAAAGAAATATGCCTTGGCACTGGTTATTGCATGGATCCAGAAGTACCTCCGTCGTTCTTTAAGTTTGAGACACCATCAAGCAGAATAGTTGACTTCAAATAGCATTCGGAAAGGGAGGATAGATAATATTCTCAGTATTACGTGGAAATAGAAGATTGAAAACAAGAATTCAGATTTCTGATATGAAACAAGGTACTGACATCGATTATCCAAACAGAGGCATGGTAGCCAGAATATGTATCTTTTATATCTTCTGAAGCCGAAAATTATGACACTGAGACTAAATTAAAGCCTGGAATTGATTTGCTTGGGCCTGTAGATTAGATTTTCTTTGATATTCATGACAGGTACGAACCATTAAATACTTATGAAGAAGATAATTGCTTCATATCCATTATACGCATCTTTTGACAACAAAATATATACTGGTAGCAAGCTTCAATGAGTAATTTTTGACATGCATTTTAACTCTTTTTTGCAGAATATGACGCAACTACGCATTTTGAGTCTACGGTTATCTTTTGGAATGTCATCACGGAATAATGCACCTTTAATTCCATCAACCTTTAATTCCAAGTTTCAGATTTATCAAAAATGGATTACTCAAATAGTATGCTATCAAATTTCACTGCTTGGAAACTAAGCAAATATAAAACATGTTAAGGGCTTACTTATCACATTTCAGGATGTTTTACAAAAATAAATAAGCCTCTCATATAATACAGAAGCCAAATCAGCAACAAATTTTGAATTGACAACAGAATTAATTCGTTGATTTGAAACCAATTCAATAAAGCAACTGAAGAAAAATCAGCAAGCCAGAGAAGAGCAAAATTGTCAAAAGTTGAAAATTTTGAAATCAAATTGGATATTCCACTAAATACCACAAAAAAATCATCCAAGTGTATACCTTAATTCTGAACATTAAGATTTGGTTATGGAGAAGATCGATTAAACTCGGCAGTTCAACATCGAATTAATGCCCTCATCTAATCTTTGATTGGCGTAGATAGAGGAAAATGAAGTGTAAAAATGGATTTCAGAGGTGGAAAATTATGAATGCCTGGATTACAGGGATGCATGGTTCAAAGTGGAGATTTGCAGCATTGCTTATCAATTGCGAAACTCCAGGGTTGCAATCATCTAGGAAGGCAGGCATCGCCGGCTGCGAGGCCTCAAAGATGTTGACGACGCCAAGGGCCGTAATATGTGAAGGAGGGTGGATGTAACACCCCAAATATTCTGTCAACTGTATAATAACAAATTTAAGTATAATTATTTCTAAATGAAAGAATTAAGGGAAAAGGGTTTCACCGTTGCGATCGTCTCGGAATTCTGCTTGAGATAGAGTCCGAGTTTGCGTGAATCGGACTTCGTATGAAGGAGTTATGACCTCCGGAAGTTTCAGAATTCAAATTAAAATTCAAACAGTTCAAAAAGAAATTCAAAATCAGACCCTAACTGGGCTGGGCGGGAATTTTCCCGCCCAGGCACCAGGTCGACCAGGGGGTCGACCTGGCGGTCGACCTTCCCTGTCGACCTAGTTTGGCCCTGGCTGGCCTGGTTGGCTTCTGGTCGATTTCTGAGGCTTGGCTGTGTCACTAGAGCTGACATGTCACATTTTGGTTGGCTCCTTTCGAAGTGAATGGTCTAGATTCGTCTATGATCATCTGACGGCTCAAATCAATCTGAAATTCTATAAATACAACCTAAGACTCCAACCTAAATTAACATAAGAAATTAGAGACGGAGTCGCCATGCTGTCGGTAGGAAATTGAGAGGAGCCTCCACTTGTAGAAAAGCTTAGAGACGAGCCAAGTTAGAGTTAAAAAATGAATCAAATCAATGTTAGTCTACCCAAAGGAACGCATCTCAATTTCAGAACTCAGAATCCAACATTCAAGTTCATCGATCGTTGTAAGTCTAGTTACGTTTGATATGTGAATTGAAAAAGAACGTGATTTGATATGAATTGGAAATTGGAATCACATTATGTTTATGTTGTATAATGTTAACAATGTATATATGTTGCGGTGATTTTTATTGTGAAAGGAATTGGGATGTTTTTGGTATAAATTGGTGTGAAGTGGACCTATTTAACATTTGTAATTGAAAACTACATCACTTGCAAGTTTGTGGTTAATATTAGAATTTGCACTTTATGTTTATATGGTTAACATGGATTGTATACATTTTGCTAAGTCCAAGTTAAGAGTTATGTACACATGTTCTATGTTAAGACCATTATGCCAACATGATTAAAATCCTTGTATATATATTCTTATGTTCATTCAAGTTGTAATTGGTTCCATTTGGGTTACGCAATTAATACAAGTTTCATGTTGAAAAAGGCTACATGATTTGAGTTAGTTCACATCTTTGTGTTAATGTCAAAAATAGATATTTTTATGAACATGTAATAACCTTGTCACATGCTAGTTTTGTGTTTGAAGTTATGCCTAGATAAATGTGTTTAGGCCTATGTTTATGCAAGTCAAAATTATGCCATTTCATGTGACGCCTATTAGATTTAGTCATTTTGCAAGTTCACCCCTATTATGTTCATAATGCGTATGCCAAAATGCCAAGTTCACACCTATGATATTCATGATGATCATTTTGCAAGTTCACCCCTATTATGTTCATAAAGACTATTGTGACAGCAAGGAATTTCGCTCGATCCGAATCAGTCGTCAAACCGATCTAGACCGTTCTAAACTCCTGATCGTTTTGAGAACAGGACAAATCAGAACGCAGACGGAAGAACATTTCATTGTTATTACAACAATTCCATCAGATACAAGAATATACAGAGTGTAAATGAATAAATTACATTCGATAAATATCAGAGATTATAATAAATTACATAGTAAACATGTACCTATTTGTCGGGCAAACAAATTTTATTCTTCGGCTCTAGCCTCCTTGCTATGACCTGCTCAATGTAAGTATATGTATATGCAAGCAAATGCAACCAATTTTCAATACAATTCAATATTTGGTTCAATTAGGCATAATGGTTCATAATTATCAAACAAATAAACAAACAACACAAACATCAATCAATTAGTGGATTAGAGTTTCAAATTCATAATTTTGATACATATACAAAAAATCATGTTTTTGATGCCAATTCACAACAATGTGTTCTAGCTATATTAGTTTTGGTTCTCACACCAGTCTAATGGAAATATACAGATATCACACCTTCGAAACACGAACATAAATATTGATGATGCCATGGTCATTATCAGTACCATCTCCGGGAGACTAGAATGTGATTCTATATCTATCCAGTATATTAAAACTTCGAATATACATTCATGATGCGTATATGCAAAATCTTTATATATTGGATTGTCCAAATTCAAAATAAAAAAATATTGATTTGTGGGTTTATCGTAAACAGTGTTTTAAATAACACTAGTTCTTTAACCCGATAATAATTAGAATGTGATTTGGGTTTGTCGTGAACTGTGTTTTAAATGACACTAGTACTTTAACCCAGTAAAAGGAGTTTTATTGAATCTGCAATTAGATTGAAATGTGAATTGATAATTTAAATTATCAAATTTGGCAAATGAGCGAGAATGGAGTAGCACCAGTTTTGCTCCAAAGCGATAGTTAAATCTTTAATCAGATCTAAACATGAAATGGTAATTAATTTTACCGATAACACCGTGGTGTTAGATATGGAGTATTACCAGTTTTGCTTCATGGGATGAATAGGTTGGGATTGGGAAATAAAATAAATAATTACTTCGGTGTGGTTCGCTAATCTCGACTAGTTGGAAAAACCATAACTTGGTTTGAAATGACATCCAAAGGAAGATCAAAGAATAAATTTAAAGAATTTATCTTGGATAAAATTAATGGGAACCTTTCCCTGAGAATATGAATTGGAATGAGGCGTATGTTGTGTTTGTGTAACATTCGTTTTAATATACGCGGGTTGTTCGGAAAGGCCGGGTTTATACCCATTCTGAATAACCGATTCGACGATATGTCGAAAAGGAAGACGGTGGTTGAAGACCGGAAGTCTTCACATCGTTTGGATAATTACTGACGATCCTGATTAGGCTGTACACCCAAGAGGATGGAAATAGTTGGTGGTCGTCCAGACGTACTTGGAGATGGATGGATATGCGAGGAAAGTGCCTCCGGTTTCGTTCAGACCCAGAACGAACTTGAAAATGGATTGTGTGTCTGACATTGGATTTTATTCTGTGTTGATTGATTTCTGTTAAATATATATCTGTTTGGCGGCGGAGAATTTATTCTCTTTCTTAACGCCCTTCTCTGAGACGTACGAGCTTAGAGGTTATATATCGATAGATATCAATCGCATGGCATGAACTGCCTGTGTGGCATGCTGAGTTGCATGGATCAAGGCTTATGTTGAAAAGCAAAGTCTTGTGGTTGATGATCAAAGCACAGCCTACGTGGCAGCTTTGTGTATAACGTGAATCCGCGAGCCTCACACCTCGGTATGAGTCAAAAACGGGATACAGACCGTTGGGAGAACACGACGTTTCTTTCTAGCTTTGGTGGTGTTAGTGACTTACCAGCCCTGACATTTATATACTTTTCACCTTTGTGGTCGTTGGAATGAGGCGCCTCGATTTTAGGTCTGTAAGGACCGGGAAATGTGTGTTCAGGAATTGCCAATCCTCAAACGTAAGAGAGGACCGACCCAACCGATCCAGTGGCTGCCCAAAGTGTGTAGTCCTGAGCATTTGCTAGAGTGTCTCGAAGCGGAGAGGAGCTTGCCCCTTGCCTCGACTCATGACGGAAATCCAATTTCCAATACGAGATATTTCGGCTTTATTTGTAGAGCCTAGTATGGCGACATAGTAGCATGGGATGCTATGCCGTCTATGATTGATATTTATGATTGAAATTGTTTTGACACTATACACTTATTATAGTATCAAATGATTTGTTTTAAACGTACCAAGCATGTTTGGCTATTATAAGGTAAAACCCTATCCTCCGGCTTGCGTTGCATTGTGTGATGGGACCTGGGTCTTATAATAGCTTCATTTTTCGAAAAAGCATTGCGTTGTTTATTGATATGCACTGGTATTCATGGGAGGAAATCCGTTCCGTGTTATACGGCGTGGTCCCTTGAATTACTCTCTTTTAAAGTAAAGTTTTAAATAACTGTTTTAGTTCTCACACCAGTCACATGACTGACCTGGAGTTTATTGTTTTAAACCTAAACTCTGGGTGCCCCTATTTTCAACACGGGCAGCTAGTAGTTTTGGTTTTGCAGATTTATATTCACAGGATCCTGGTTTACAGCTGGAATGATATCCGGAAAGCTCTGTATCCGTATATCACCTTCAGTTGTGCTTTGTATTATTTTTCCGCTGCTATGTAATTTATTGTAATCTCTGATATTTATCGAATGTAATTTATTCATTTATACTCTGTATATTCTTGTATCTGATGAATTGTTGTAATAGCAATGAAATGTTCTTCCGTCTGCGTTCTGTTTTGTCTTGTCCTCACAATAATTCGTTCTTTCTCATCTCTTCGAAGACCGGGGAAGTTCGGGTCGCTTCAACTATGCCAAAAATTTCAAGTTTACACCTATGACATGTTATGTAGATAGATTCCTTTGTGCAAACTTTGAGCGCTAAATTAGGCTAAGTTTTTAGCCTAATATCATATGTTAAAATCATGCGAACGAAAATTAGGCTAAGAGTTGTTAGCCTAATATTTAGACGGGGTAACGTTGGGAATAATGGGTAAGAAAACTTGACATAAAGATATATGAAATTGGCATGTTTGTCACATGCCAAAATTCGTGACATTTAAACGGTATAAATTCTTATACCAAAAATTTTAAACTTGGAATGTGGGCCATAACCTTTAATGGTTAACAAATTTACATATAACATGCAATAAAGACAAATATGTAAATTTAGAAAATACGAATGTGCTTAACACGAGGTTGGATTGAGTTGTGATGTAAACCTGCCCGGACCCGCCCGGCTGTCCAGTAGTCACAACAATACCTATCCAATGTGGGTGGTTAAGCATGGAGCCCAATAAGGACCCGAGGTTAGACTGAGTTACGGTGTAAATCTGCTCGGAACCGACCGGCACATCCAGTAACCGTAACAATATCTGTCTAATGTGAGTGGTCGGTGCTTTAAGATGCTAAGGACAGATGGTAGGGTTAAGTTAACTAAAACACTAACCAATTCAACATGTTAATAAAATTTGTGGGTGGGGTTAGGTAAATACAGACACTTAACCACTTAACATGTTTGACTAGAAAACCCTAGTAACAGGGACCCATTTCAGCAGTAACCCAATTAGGTATCATGGTACCCTGAAACTAGGCAGGGTGGGGCACGATTACTGGGCTGATTGTAAGAGGTCAAAGCAACGGCGGTGGGCGCAACAGTGTGGGTTCTAACGGAGTGCGGGCGTGCACCCACTTCGGAGCAGACAAACAGGGCGCTGGGGGCGCCAGCAGTATAACCTATGTATTCAAAGGATTGTGTCGGGCCGGCACCATGGGTCTTGATACACCCCATGGTGGGACCAGCATAGGTATCTACAAATCATTGGGGGGCGTAAGACACAGATGATTATGCGAGTAGGAGCCGATCTTTAGGATAAGGGGATCACTTTACCCTCAGCACGGGGTGCCAGTTCAGAACTAATACATGTAGGTGCAGAGATATAGTGTGGGGTGCGATAGGATACTCGATTCAAACTGCTTTATCTTAGTTTATGATACTTTCCTATTTCCAGTTTATACCTATCATGCCCTTATTCTTATTCACATACTGAAGAGTCACTAGACTTACCAGGCTTTATGTCTGACCCTATTTTATTTCGTCTTCTTTTCTTCCGTTCCCCCCCCCCCCCAAGGTCCATAGGGAGGAAACAAATCAGCTTAGTCAGACTCTTTGCAAAGCTTCAAGATAGTAGATGTACGGTTTGGACTCTCTTGCTTTGGCTATGGCTGTTGGATACAATCATGGAGATTTATGCAGTTTTAATTATGTTTTATGCTTCTTTATTTAATAACCAAGACAGAAATGATGATGTAATATTTTGAAAGTGTTATGTGACAGTTATGGAAGTGTTTTTGTATGAACAAGTATTTTTATGAAATAAGAAGTCTGTTGTTTTTCCACAGCTTATATATATGTGTTTATATCTATCTTGTGTTTATCTGTGATTGTTACTTACAAACCTCCACCAAAGTTAAGGCAGTCCCTTTGTGAGTGACCTTAATGGAGGGTGGGGTGTTTCAGTGGAGGAAACGAAACATTTGGGCGTGGATTCAAATGTTACCTCTTAACGTGTTAAGGAAATTAATTTGTGGAAAGAGAAGCAGTGCGAAGAAAATTTGAAACCAGAATTTTGCAAAAGAGAAGTTTAACAAACATTACTATAAATGGTTAAGTATTAAGTATGTTGGCCAACTTTATGATTAGGCCATACAAAGTTTAGACGTCGCAATCACCCACAAAAAGTAGCAAGGAACATGAATAATCGAAGCCCATGGCATCGGGTCGAGGTATTCGGATCGAGCTCGACCATGCGTACAATGAAACCAGCTGAAACCTAAAGCTATCAACTGGATCGGGTTGAGGAAAGCCGGTCAAGTTGGACCCCTTCGCACATATGACATATGGCTCGCAAGTAATGGCTCGGATCGCCCTCTACCCGATCCCCCTAAAGCTACTTCTGCATGCAACATGACCGGTTCGAGTATACAGCAACCCGACCCCATGTTTCCAAATCTAGAGTAGATGCTTAGTCAATTCGTGGCCCAATTTGCTAGGCACCACAGGCTGATCAATTACCACCTATTACCCATGAACTGAAGTCCATTTCTCCACCTTCTCCGCTACTTTTGATTTTCCCTCTAACGCTGCCACGTGGCCGCTCACTGCAAACCAACTTTATGCCTATAAATACATAGAAACATGGCCATTTTCAGGGGCTTTTGCACTTTGAATTTCCATGGTTGGCAAGGCCAATACTCCTCCACAAATGACAACCATAGCCTACAATTAAATCAATGAATTCAAAGAGAATTGTTCATTGTATTTGGGTGATTGAGTGGCTTTATTCATTATAATTGTAATCTATGAATGAAATGAGAAAGTATGAAGTGGACGTAGGCTTGTTAATGCCAAACCACTATAAATCTCATGTGTTGATTGCTTTTTCTCTGCTTTTGGATTATTACTCTTGATTATTCTCTATGAAATCTATCTTATTGGGTGTTAGTACCATTTTTTCATCTAACACTTTGGCGCTTTCGCTGAGAAATGAAAATTCTTGACGTTTAAGGATTTTCCATTCTACTTATTGGATCACCAAGTCCGATGAGGAAATCCTATGAATTCGACATTAACTTTGTAATTATAGAAATTGGCACAAACAGTCCCCATTTGAAATAATTTGGGTTGGTAACTTTCGGGTAGGTTCAGAGCCTCAGATGGATCAATGCTTGACTGAGATGGAAACAATATTTCTGCATTTTTGGCTCGAGTGATTCGGGTCGGGTTCGACCCAATCCCCCATTATCACACATGAAGACACCGGCTCGAACTGCAACATCCGACCAGCAGGTTTCAAAGGCATATCTGATCCGGTCCCATTGAGAAGCAATGAACTAAAGCTCCGACCCGTGACCCGAACCTACTTCCCATCCTATCCCAATCAAAGATAAAACTCGACCCAAATCATGGTAGTTGTTTTTGGAACAAAAGTGCATATTCAGGTTTTTGATGTCATTTCAAAGAAGGCTCCGTCTTCCAAAATCGAATGAACCAGGACTGTGGAGCCCCGGACCCCCATCGGTGCTGCACCCAGACCCACTGATGGCTCGCCTTCAGCTCAAAGAACGGCTCGCCTTCGGCTTGGCATATATTTTGGCCAATAACAGTCATCAAAGCTTGTCGATGCAGATTAGATGGATAGTTTGAGAATATCACATCAAAATGGCAACGACTAGGATTCTTCCAAGAGCCATGGACCTTATTTACTGATGTTCTTCAATGCGAGGAGCTGTTGAGCAGATTCTGCATGCTAACTATGAAAGTATACATGAGAGATTGTTTCCTTGCAGCCTTCTCTTTCAAATTTTCGATGGTATATAGACTTCACCAATACAATTGACATTGTTCCTGAATGAGTAGTGACCTCCTGGTTTACATGACTTGAACCTGTCCAACTAGCCGAGTCTTGAATGACACTGATATGGAGCAGTCCGAGCTCTATTCTAAAGAAGACTCGGATGATCTTTGTGATGATGATTCTCAATGACGGGATACTAGAAAATGACTAAAGATCCTAACACTACAAAGCTACACTCTACTTGTACGACGTGATGAAAAACATATGTCCTGCGGTTCAATCCCTGAAGAACTTAGCTAACTTTTGCAATGCCTATTTGCTATCGACCGCATCGAAGACGATTGATCTCCGTCGAATAAGGGGTAAATCAACATACTTTGGTGCCTAGAGTTAGCTACCAATTGGACCACCGCAGGCTATGATTGGACCTATGGATCCTTACCCATATGATAGCAACTTGACTAATCAGCAGCCTCCATACAACCTCGACATTGAGATGTGAGATTGAGATCAAAGCAAATATGAATCATCTTGTCTTTCTACTTCATACTTCCGTTTTGACAGAAAGAATGAATATTATCTGAAGTTGTGCACTAGATAGATATGTGGCCTTAACAGCTAGATAACCTAGCCAATCGGAGTGGTAGATTTATCTGTGGAACTCGGAGAAGGAGAGTGCAGAAGAGTAAGGATCCTCCCATATGTTGTTATAAATATTGACTGTCTACATAACGCCTTCTTAGGTTGACCAACTCTAGCAGAATTCAGAGCTTGTATCGCACCTTGGTGTCTATTGTTAAAATTCCCAACCAAAGCTAGAGTGGGACTGGTCATGGTGACAAAATTGTTGGAAGAGCCTGCCATTTGGCTGAATGGGAGATGCTACATGATGGAGATGGCGTGGTGTTAGGGACTGCGGAATGGATCATTAAGGCAAAGCAAACACTAGAGGGGGGTGAATAGTGTTTGTAAGAATCTAACCAAAACTTAAAACTAAAGAGAATTATGGAATGAATCAAACAACACAAGAACAATCACAGACACAAATTCAAACACAAATGCAAAATAAACAGAAATAAAAATGCAAAAAAGGAAAGAAAACACTGAATTTTATACTGGTTCGGATCACTCCTACGTCCAGTCCCGAACAACGTTGTATTGTGCAGAGTTTTATTACTCTTTCAATAGTCAATTACACCCTCCCTGATTTCACGGCTTACAAGGAGACACTGATTCCTACTTTCTTGACTTCACGGCTCACAAGAACACACTGACTCCTGTTTCCTTGATTTCACAGCCCACAAGGACACACCGACTCCTCTTTGACTCACAACAAGGTTTATTCAACCCAACCAATTACAAAACAGCCCTATTACTCTTCAATATCACTTGATTCAGAGAGTAGAGAGTGTAGAGAGAGGAAGTTCTATCAAAACAGAAGTGAATTCGGTAGAGTATAAGTGTAAAAAACCATAAAAATGATTAATAATAATGGTGTGAAGAAAGAATATGAAGTTAGAGAAGAAGATGTGTTAAAAATTCGGTTTTAACCTCTTTTTATAGAGTATGAAGGGTTGCAACGGTTCTGAAGCGTTTCAAAAAGTGAAAAGACACTTCCCTTCAAAACTAGAAAAAATAGTTGTTATATGTCGACAAACACTTTTTGTTATGTCGACATAGTCATGTGTATTTTTCATTTTCAAAACATTTTTCAAGTATTTTGATATAAAACTAATTCTGGAAATTCTTAAGTAAAATTCTAGTGTTGTAAATTAATATTATACGATAGAAAATCATATGAAAATATACTTTTAAACTATATAAATATATTTACAAAATTATATTAAACTATATAAAGTATAAATATAAAATATAAAAAAAATCTAAGTTTGAAAAACAAAGAAGAAAAAAATAGAAACAAAAATAGAAAAACAAAATAGAGAGGATTGAGGATAGAATTAAAAATCAGAATTTGAAAATTAGAATTAGAATTTGAACCTGGAGTGCTATTTAGAGTCTTACAAAATTTAGACTCTATAACTATATTGATCTTGAACTCTAGAACTCTTGGAATCTTGATTACTCATGAGTCTTGAAATTTCTCTAATCTTTAAATCTCTATCATCTTTATAACTATACAATCCTCAGTAGTATTTCCTGTATATAATTCCTGCACACACACACACACATATATATATATATTCTATACAAAAAGTGTTAGCACATATTTTATAATCAATGATAATTGAAATAAGATTGTTGTCATCAAAACTCCGTTCTCCAACAATCTCCCCCTTTTTGATGATGACAACCTTAGTTTATAAAATATCATACCTGCTTGATGATGTTCCTCTTATACTCCCCTAGTCTATAAGTTTCCTATAAACTATTCCTATATTTTATAATTTCTCCCCATTGGCATTGTCAAAAAGAAATTCTAAAAGTACTCCCCCTAAATCCTATAACTATTCAAATAATTCCTATACTAATGTAAAGTACTCCGCCTGAGTCCTAAATCTATAATCATAAAATACTCCCCCTAAATTAATGACTATACTAGTATAATAGAAGAATAATAAACAAGGCAATTAAAACAATCAATCCAAACAAGCAATTCAAGCAATTAATTCAAGCAAGCAAATCAAGCAATCTATTTAAGCAATTAATTCAAGCAATCAATGTAAGCAATCAACCAAATCAATGAAATTAAATAATATGTGTTAATAAACACTTCTTGAACCTTTAATTAAACCTAGAAACTATAAAACTCCCCCTTAATCTAATACAAGACTAAACCTCCAATTGTTAAGGGTCATCACAAACATGTGGCCTAGCATATACTCTAGTTCCCTTAAGACTATAATAAGACCTTAATCTAGACTTAGAAATAACTCTGATAAAATATCCTTAAAATTATGATATAAGTAAAGAAATTAAATCAAATCAATATTTATTTATGTTTTGTTGTCATAGAACATCAATTCAAACAAGAAACCAAACATTTCTTGTAACTTCTATTTATCCTAAAACCTATAAATCTCCTATAAGTACTTAAGTATATTTCTAACAAACCTACCAACCACTAATGAAATTTAACCATGTTAAGTAAGTTAATCAAGTTATTTAAGTCAAACAAATCAAACAAACCAAATAATTCAATCAATTCAATCAAGCCAATCAATATAATCAAGACAAAGTAAATATGTTATATGTTTAATAATCCTATGTATTTCTAAGACAATAATTCCCTATACAGTATACTTGTTATATGTGGAGTTAAAGGTTGATATATAATATATTGTTTTGGTAATAATGCAGTATGACATATGCAAAATTAAATGAAGTGATATATTGAATGAAATGCAATTTGTGATGTAAATGATTATAATTTGAGATGCAGTGTAATGATATATGATATGAAATAAGATGTGTAATGGTAATAATATATAAAATGATTTGATGATGATACGGATTTCTATAAAAGATACTTAAAGTAATATCTAACTATTATGCATATAATAAATTATTTGAACCAAATAAGGATAATATTAATTTCCTAGAATTAGGTTAATTATACTAATGAAAGTGATTAAAATAATAATAAAGATAAGAGTTTTTAAAAAAAATATTCATGATAAGTAGTAAAATATTCAAAATAATTATGGAGTTAAATAATATTAGTAGGGTAAATATAGTAAGAATTGAAGATCTTTTTAGAGAGAATATAAAATTATATAAAGTAGACTATAAACATATATTCATAATTGTATATAAAAATTGATTTAAAATGACTTAAAATTTAATTTATTATTTATTTGTTGATACAAATCAATTTTTCATTTAAACTATAGAAATCAAAAATATATTAATTGCTAAAGAACCATTTATATGTTAAAACTATAAAAGAAATCTATAGTTATAATAGAATTATTTTAATGAAATAAAGTAAACTATAAAACTATAACTTCCTATATTATATACTTAAGTCATAAAAATCATATATTATATACACCAAAATATTAAGTTAGAAAATACAAGTTTCATAAATGTTAATAAATCAAGAAATCAAAATTAGTATTTAGTTCAAATAATATCTATATAATGTAACCCAAAAATTGTTATGAAAATATAAGTTTAAACTATGAATGTTTAAACTACATATAAAAGATATATAAACTTATATTTTATAATAATATCAAAAAGTTATAATAGCTATGTGCATCATATTAACATGTTTATATAATTAATTTATATACTTTTAATATATATATATATATTGAAATGAGATATCAGAAAATAAGTATGCTGATAAATTTTATAACTAGAATTTTAATTGGAATTTTCTAAATGAAAAAGATGGAGGGATGTTTGAAAGTTTAAATCTTTGAGATAAAAAAATTGAATTTCATTCTATAGGATGATATGTTAACATATAGATATGTGTATGTTGGCATATATGTATTATTTCAAAGAGAATATGGTTTTGTGACTTTTGGTTTTAAAATATTGATTTATATTTCAGGTTTAACTATTTCCTGAAATAATACTAATCCTAAAAAACATTCAAAATTTATTTTATTATTATATTAATTTTATTATAATTATTTTTTGATCTCAAAATTCAAAATTCAAATTTTAATTTTAAATTTCAAAATTGAATTTTGAAGTTTAAATTTCAAATTTAAAACAACACAAAGCAAGCACAACATCCATTCAACCAAAAATTTAAAATTAATTAAGGTTACCCAGTTTTTAGATCCATTTCTTCGATATTCTCTGAATTCTGAATTGATCTTTTGGAATTTGATGATGAGATCTGCTCTATTGTGACGGGCTCGTTTTTTTGATCAGGATAGTGTATTCATTTCTTGAATTTGTACAAGATATTGTAGATTTAGAAGTTCAACCAACATGGTGCCAAAATTTGAATTTGAATTTTGAATTTTGAATGAATGGACACTTCAACTACTATATAAAGACCCAAAAGTCATGTCTCTTCATAACTACTCTTCCTCTTCTTCTTCCTCTCGTTTTTCACTTTTAATCAAACTTTCATGAGGCATAACTTCTTCTTTTCTTAACGGAATTGGATGAAATTAGCGGCAAATCAAAGAGAAATTCGAGGAATACAATTTAGTAGCAGTTCGGGGATGTATTTGGATGGTATTGGGGTGCAGAAAGTCGAAACAGTAAGAGGTATGAATAAAATCCCATAACAGTTTTCAGTTTTGAATCGCCAACTTCAAACTGTCATATCTCACTCAATTTTGATTGGAATTTAATGATCAACCCATCAAATCGACCGCGAGAAAGAGAACTACAATCTAGAAAAGGATTTGGGACAACATAGCCTAACTTGTAGATGCAATTTGAAGATCTTTGTCAACAGTTTTGGTTTCCCTCTCTCTTTATTCACCAAAACTTTATTTGATCATTAGTTGATCAATTCTTGACGGAATCTCATAAAACCAGCGACATTACGAAGCAAATGAAGAGAAGTACAGTATGAAGATAAGTTGTAGATGAAGATCCAAAGTTATAAAGTGATCTGGTACCCAATTTTTTGCTGACTTATATTATATATATCCATTTCTTCTTGACGTGTCTTCACCAACCATCGTTACTCTTCTCCTCTTTTTAATTTCTTTTCAGAATTTGAATTTTCAATAGCTACCATTTTGGAATTTGAATTTACAATAGCCACGTCAACCATCTTTTCAGAGTTTGATTATCCAATAGTCATCTAACACATCTTTTCCTGTAGAACAACACAACTTTTCAAATAATCAAATAACTTTTCAAATAATTCAGATGTCTTTTCAAATATTCAAATGACTTTTCAAATAATCATAGGAATTTCCGAGATAACTAACTACAATTATATCATGATGGTTTTGTAACATATCCAAGATTTCAAAATTTCAAAATTCAAAAATCAAATAATAATTTGATTTTTCAATAAAATTGAATGCAGACTTATCTAATACTGATGCAACACATAAATTTAAACTAGTGTTATAAATCATTTCAGAATTTGCCATTTAAAATTTTCAAAAATCAGATTATGAATTTTTGAAAGACCTTGCTCTGATACCAATTTTTTGGGACTACGGAATTGATCGTTAAGGCAAAGCAAACACTAGAGTGGGGTGAATAGTGTTTGTATGAATTTAACCAAAACTTAAAACTAAAGAGAATTATGGAATGAACCAAACAACACAAAACAAAATCAAGACACAGATTCAAACACAAATGCAAAATAAAAAAAATAAAAATGCAAAAAACGAAAGAACAAATCGGATTTTATACTGGTTTGGATCACTCCTACGTCCAGTCCCGCACAACGCTGGATTGTGCAGTGTTTTATTACTCTTTCAATAGTCAATTACACCCTCCCTGATTTCACGGCTCACAAGGAGAAACTGATTCCTACTTTCTTGATTTTAGGGCTCACAAGAACACAATGACTCATATTTCCTTGATTTCACGGCCCACAAGGACACACCGACTCCTCTTTGACTCACAACAAGGTTTATTCAACCCAACCAATTAGAAAACAACCCTATAACTCTTCAATAGCACTTGATTCAGAGAGTAAAGAGTAGAAATGTAGAGAGAAGAAGTTTTATCAAAACAGAAGTGAATTCGGCAGAGTATAAGTGTAAAAAACCATAAAAATGATTAAGAATAATGGTGGGATGAAAGAGTATGAAGTTAGAGAAGAAGATATGTTAAAATATTCGGTTTTAACCTCTTTTTATAGAGTATGAAGGATTGCAATGGTTCTGAAGCGTTTCAAAAAGTGAAAAGGCACTTCCCTTCAAAATTAGAAAAAATAGCTGTTATATGTCAACATACACTTTTTGCTATGTTGACATAGTCATGTGTATTTTTCATTTTCAAAACATTTTTCAAGTATTTTGATATAAACCTAATTCTGAAAATTCTTGAGTAAAATTCTAGTGTTGTAAATTAATATTATATGATAGAAAATCATATGAAAATATACTTTTAAACTTTATAAATATATTTATAAAATTATAAGGTTTTAAACTATATAAAGTATAAATATAAAATATAAAAAAAATCTAAGTTTGAAAAACAAAGAAGAATAAAAATAGAAACAAAAATAGAAAAACAAAATAAAGAGGATTGAGGATAGAATTAAAAATCATAATTTGAAAATTAAAATTAGAATTTGAACCTGGAGTGTTATTTAGAGTCTTACAAAATTTAGACTCTATAACTATATTGATCTTGAACTCTTGAAATCTTGGTTACTCATGAGTCTTGAAATTTCTCTAATCTTTAAATCTCTATCATCTTTATAACTGTACAGTCTTCAGTAATATTTCCTATATATAATTCCTGCACACACACACACACACACACACACACACACACATATATATATATACATACATATTCTACAGAAAAAGTGTTAGCATATATTTTATAATCAATGATAATTGAAATAAGGTTATTGTCATCAAAACTCCATTCTCCAACACGTGGAACCCAAGAATGCTTCCCCTCCTGGAAACGAGGCATCGACATAGCAACTAAAGGAAGCATCGCAGAAGGAGTCGTCTGATTTCCTGTCCAAAGACATAAATCCCAAAGAGGATGGAGATTCGGGATGCAGAAGGGAGAGACTTAATAAAGCAACTCTAGATGTTCCTATTGATAACGACGACCTGGCAAAGGTCTTGAAAATCGGATCTCATTCGGATCTCCTCCAGACGAGGGAACTGGCAAAGGTCAGCTTCCATAAAAGAAGAAGTCGAGAGACTGAGAGGCAACAGTTTTATACGAGATGCTACATATCACGACCGAATATCAAATCCCGTAAGAAGGCCAGTGGGAAATAGCGTACATGCACCGGTTTTTCAAATCTGAAGAAGGCTTTCCCAAAAGAATTAATGATGCTCGAAGCTAGGCAGGGAAGGTGGCAACACTGAGTATACTTATTCCTAAAGCTACCGACAAATGCATTTGTTTCTTCGATTTGATAAAACGAGGGAAACGTAACTTTGAATGGATCCCGGATTGTATCGAAGCCTTTCATAACCTGTTGAACCAATCATCTTAGCACTTGTACATGAGGAGGATAAAGTTCAACAACCAGTGTAATATGTGAGCAAGAAGCTGATAGCAGCCAAGCGCAACTACCCGAAGATCGAAAAGCTCGCCTTGAGCTTGTTGATTTCTTCGAGAAAACTCTACCACTATCTATGAGCACATCTAATTGTGACATACACTGACTAACAACTACGACAGGTCCTACAACGACCTGAGGCATCTGGTAGAACTGATCAAACAGAACATCGAGCTTAGCCAGTTCGATCTCAGTTTACTCCCAAGGAAGCCCATATGGGGGCAAGCAGTATCCGACTTCATCGCGGAGTTTACCATTCCGAAGAGGATGTATTAGATGAAGAATACGAACCCTCTCAGAATGAAAGATAAAGTCGAGCACCTAGAAACTATACACAAACAGTGCTAAAAATGATCGACGGTCCAACGAAGGAGTCATGTTGATAACTCCTAAAGGACGGTAAATTTACCATGCCTTTCCACTGGATTTCCCCATTACTAACAACGATTCTGAGTGTGAGGCCTTGATTGCCGGAATGGAACTAGCTAAAGAAGTTGGGAGTAGCTACGGTGGACATCTTCTGTGACTCCTAGATTGTTGTTTGACTAGTTCGAAAAGAATTCCAAACAAAAGAACCGTGACTTGCACCTAGCCTAGATAGGGATGAAGAGCTATTGTATGGCCTAAAGCACTGCAACATATCTCATTTTTTGCATGCAGAAGATCAGAAGGTGGATACGCTGGCCAAGGTAGCAAGCTTTGATAATCCACAGGAGATGGAGATGGTCCCAATCGAGACACTAGAAACTCCAAGAATTGATCAGATGGAAGTTGATCCCGCGTTGGAGACTGAACCCGAGTGGGAGCCACGGTTGACCCCCATAAAGAACTTCCTACCGCACAGAACACTTTCGGCAAGGAGAGGTGAAAGTTGTACCATCATTTGTAATTCCTCAAAATATGACATCCAATGCGAGATCACTTATTTCCCTTTGGAAGGTCATCCCAAGATAGACAACAACGAATCCCATTGCTGAATTCGCTGCTCTGAATGATTCGACAAAAGCATTTGTCGACTTCCCGCTCAATGAAAGATACACAAGGGGCAACTCAGAAATCTTAGCATGGATTGCTCATGGTTCCACTATCTAGTCAAAAGATGATGTTACATTACATTTTACAATGGACTGCCTCAGTCTTTCTCGAAGATTGGCAAGTTAAATATTTGGAACACTTGGACCTGGATGTTGATTGATTGTCCACATATTGGCTCTTACTCTCGACGTGGGATCGAAGATAGATGCGGACCGACGAGGCATTTCTATCCTCATAGCCCTCGTATCCACTTCCTGACATGGATGGGGCTAAATTTCTACAAGCATGGACTCATTTTTAGCTATATCCTACTACCTAGCATGGAAAGTGCGAAGTTTATGTAAGCATGGAGCCCTTACTCTCCTGCTGATTCCATTATAGCAACAACAAGATGAGATGTTACCAATAGCAATTTTGACCTGACTATTTGACCCTCTTTCCTTGCTTTTGACGTGGGGTCAAGAAGGCAATTCAAAGGAGATGCAACCTCGTCATTCGCTTACAGTGTCCGCTTAACTTCCTTTGTCATGCCAAGATCCTGATCAAGGTATATTCATTCTTAGGATTGCCAGCCCCCGTTAATTCAAATAGATATTCGCCGTCAATTAAAAACTTTGGCAGTCATCTCCTGGTAGAGACATGACAAGACAAAATGGACCTGTAAATAACATGAAATGCCAATTTCACTATGAATGATATTCATCCCTTTAACAGGATTATTCCTTAACCATGTCTCTTATCTTTGCATGCTTTATGAGTTATTGATGTAATTAACTCACATGAATTTTTATGTGGATGGTGTAGGTATCATGGATCCGGTACCGATCAGACAGCTAACACTCAGATGTAGACTTATGGAACATTTCCCTAACGAGCTTGAATGAACTGCTCGTTTATAAAGCCATGCCCTCCGCTTGAGAGAAGTTATATAGCTCAAGGTGGATCCGAGATGACCATCCACTCCTTGACTCACACGTGGCAGACCTCAAGATAATTGTGTATTGGCTTTTGCATTTCGAAGTCAGAATCTGATTCTAGATGGATGCAGTTCGACCGTCTACATGGCTCGATCCTATGCTTGACACCACCAAATTACATGAATCCAAATAAAGGAGGCAGCATTGCCCCTTGATAAGGTTACTTTTCAATCGTGCAATTTACATTTACATGCTTCTTGAGTTATTGACATGACTAACTCATGCGATATGAATGATGCAGGTACCTGAAATTTGGTGTCAATCACTCCTCCTATAGATTGGTCGGAGGAATGCAAAGCCTTGGCAAACGTGATCTGATTGTTTGCCCGACTAAATCTAATCCTCAGAGTTTGGATAAAAGTATAAATCTAGGATGAATTTGATCGGCGCGCCAAGATTAAAGACCACTCGATCCATGACTCTAACTCTCGTGATTTGAGAGAGAATATAAAGGACAGGAAGATGACGTCCACCACTCTAACTCTCATGATTACAGAGAGAATATAAAGGACATGAAGATGACATTCACCACTCTAACTCTCATGATTTGAGAGAGAGTATAAAGGACGGGAAGTTGTCGTCCATTAGGTTTGATAGTGCACCACCATTAAAGACCGCCTTGACCACACTCTAACCTGGGCATACGACAGGAGAGTATAAAGGCACTGAGACCAATAGTCGAAGATGGGCTCCTACCCCCACTGAAGGATTGGCGGCGAGATGGAAAGCAGAGCCTGAATTGTAACCTGGGCATACGACAGGAGAGTATAATGGCACTTAAACCAAGTGCCGAAGGAAATAAGTTCCTATCCCGCTGAAGGATTGGGGGAAAGATTGAAAGTTGAGCCCGCACTCCCTATAGAAGGATTGGGGGAAATATAATGTCAATCCTAATTGATCATGAACAAACCCTGGCTAGGCACTTTATTCAAGATTGATTGGAGGAATGCACATACACATCACACCCCTTGTTGTTTATTACTTAGTTCAGTAATAATTTTTTATTGTAGGAATTATTGTTTCTAGGGATGCTGAATTGATACCCTTGTTTGATTTGTGATGTGATTTATTATTTATTACTTAAATTAGTAATGTTTCGACTACAGGCATATTTGATTGAAATATATGACAACCTTACAAACATATGACATTGTAGGAGTACTACTTCATTTACAGAATGAAGGTGTGTGCAAGATAACAAGACAAAGACGCGAGAGCCGCGCTCACAACACCAATAAGGGGCTGCGTTCGAAGGATTGACGGCGATACGTGAAGCTAAACTTTCCATACGATTTAAGGCAGCAACTGAAATAAGGCATTGAGAGTGATGTATCTAGTGCAACAACGACTGCCACCTTGCAAGTACACTAAATGGAAATGAGATGACATGAGCATTTGGATAACTCAATCACTTAAGCTTTGAAAGCAATGTCTTTTAAATGTATCCACGTCTACATTTGAATGGCCACTTGAGGATCGCAAAGCAGATGCAGTGTGAATGTCCATTTGCTAGTCCCAATCAACTTCCCGATTGGAAGGCCCCGAGTAGGGGGAGAACGCTATTACTTTGACTTCTAGCTTGTAAAGAAGCGGATTGCTTGATACTTCGATCCAAGGAGGAAAGATGGAACCTTCTTCTGTGCTAAGGATGTTGGCACAAACGGTGCTAGGAATGAAGGAAGTTGGAGATTTCCTTCGTGGTGATCCCTCAGCATATCAGACTAGATATGAAATGGATGGTGCCCTTACTGATTTGAGAACCCAGATGGCTAGGCGAGATGAACATCCCCGTAAGCAACAGAAAATGATGGATAACTTCTTTACTTGGATAGATGGAAGGCCAAGCAACTATGACTTACTCGCTGGAGCGAGCACCGCAGGAGTTCAAGGGGCAACGAACTTGGCTCAAACACTCCCTGTTCCGTGGCTCAGATCGCATGAGATCCTAGGACAAGTTGGCAACGTCATCTTGAATAAAACAAGGACAATCAACCTCCTCCTAGACATGTGCAACATGCAACTTCTGACCGTAATATTTTGGATAAAAACGGCAATAATGCAAGAGCCACTGGAAACTTAAACGGAGTCCGACCAACCTCTGCTGCAATTCAGATGAATGCTTCAGATCCAACTCAACCTCAACATGAAGCTCCCCATTCCTTAATGCAGACGGAAAGTGGAAGCATTTGAGGCAACCATGATTTGGCCTTATCGTCACCTGACTCCGATCCTCAAAGCTTGGAGCGGAGACCAAAGACTAACATGAGATGGATACAAATGAATCATTTTGCATCAAACACTAACCCTTGACTTAATGAGAGAATATGAATTTAGAGAAGACATGGATTCGATGCTCACCGCTTAACAAAACCCCCGTGGATGGGGGGCACAGGCTACGAGCTTCGAGCGACGTTATGCACATTTACTATCATCAGAGTTCTGCAAGATCCCAGACTGCAACCAAAAGAATGACTTCTCAAGAGTAACCCGTATACATCCGAACAACGGATCACCATCCAGAATTAAAGGACAGAAGCTTGATTGACGGCTATTGCATATGCGGAACCAGGAATCCAGAGACCAGCTTCCACCCCTTCGAGATTTCATGCAGGAGGCACCAACACTAAATTGGACAATTGGCGACAACTTCTCAAAGAATAATGCAAGATTGCCAATGTTAATTGACGCTTCACTAGAGGCGACATACCTCAAAGGCGATGTGAGAAACATTAGTTAAAACTCTTTCACACGAGACATCAGGGATTTTAAGAATCCCCTACACTTCAAGCCACCATTTTTGGAACTTGACTTACATTGTTGCTATACAATTTTCGCGGCATGCATCTGAATCGATCAACTGCTGGAACGCATCTGTCACCCAGTTCATTGAGCATTCAAAGGTCAACATTTATTAACCCAAGAACGTCATGTTACTCATTTCAATCAAACAGAGGTCCAACGCGACCCTGCATAGCAGTATCCGGTATTCGGGATAACTCGGACTTCAAAGTCTCTCAATATCAAGACCCACTAGGAGGCCTAGGTGAATTCACCTCTGAAATAGACAAATTTCTGTGACCACGGGATACTAACGTTGAGATGGATTGCCTCAATGTTATCATTACAAAGGATGGAGGACCATCCAAATTTTAGAATGGTAGGGGCAATTGCAGAGCCCCAGAAAAGAATAATAGGATTTTGCGATTCTAGAAAGAACCAATTTTATTGATCAAGTCAACAATATTGTTTGTTAAGCTCAATGGAGCTGAGTAAGAGTAATAGACTCAACAAGACGGTAATAGCTATTCCGGACTATGCTGAAGCACGAATGTAGGGACACGATTAACTTCCAAGTGATATTCATTAGCTTGCATTTTTTATGAGTTTGCCCGAATCTGCGACTGATCCGATGAGAGTACCAAAGTTCGCTGACACCCACTGAGGCAATCCTCGCTTTCTGACTTAAGAGATGGAATGACACCAAAGCGAATGTGATTGACCATTCACATTTACAACTATAACTCTTACTGACTTGAGAGGGAGCACAGAATGGCTTGGATCAACTAAGATTATTAAACCAGTAACTCTAACTCGCTGCAAAGATGGAAAGCATAACGGCTTAAAGACTGGATGTCCGATTGACTTGTCCCAACCTAACACTGGGGGCATAAGCACTGACTTTTCTTGTCCTCCACTAACATTAGAAGCATAAGCTTCAACTTGCACTAACTTCGAATATGACCATGACTTGATGTGTGATTCAGAACATATACACCATATCTTCTGAATATGACATGATTCATCTTGACTGATCGAACGAGCCAACTAATGGGTCAAGCATGACTTCAAAGACTTGATCCGCAACTACATCGAATGGAGAATGCGATGAACTCCTATATTGCCTTATGATTGTGATGATCATACTAGACAGTGGCTCACATGTTTTCAACGACGTATCATACTGACTTGTATGTGATCACGGGATTATGAAACAATCCAGAGGAGATGTGGATTCCTTTAAATATAATTTGATGCAACCAGGAATTTCTGGTTCTATATTAATACGATCCGAGGCGATCACAGTTTTTCTAACATGCCATTGTTACGATTCAATGCAATCATGGCGTCCTAGATTGATATACTGATGTCGGGACAGCCCAAATCCAAGTACAAATTACAAATTCACATGCTGATTCTAATGTACTCTATCCCAACGGACTAGATGCCAGCTTCGAGTCTGAAGATTCTTCTACCACCACATGACTTGGATGACTACTTCATACATTGACTTGTACGTAAATGATGGCCTGACATATCCATACGCTTGACTAGCGTAGGGAGACGACGTCGCTTGACAACGACCTGTGCATATACGATCACACATGGGAGCCAACGGTCCTGCACGACTTATGGTGAAATTTTTTTACCTCTTGATTCGACGACGTTTAAATGATTACTTGATCACCTTGACGACTCCAGCCATAGGGTTTGGCCTGGTGAGAAAACACAATGGTTAGATAAATCCTTCTCAAGGACGAATGATGTCCCAGAAATATTCAACTCCACTTATTCAAAGAACATCACATCTTCGATAAGACATACTTTGAGGGGGAAAAATCTTGGACTACTTTGTGACTAGGCCATTCAAAGTTTAGACGTCGCGATCACCCATACAAAGTAGCAAGGAACATGAATATTCGAAGCCCATGGCACCAGATTGAGGTATTCGGATTGAGCTCAACCCACGTACAATGAAACCAGATGAAACCTGAAGCTATCAACTAGATCAGGTCAAGGAAAGCGGGTCGAGTTGGACCCATTCGCACATATGACTCGCAAGCAACAGCTCGGATCGCCCTCTACCTGATCCCCCTAAAGCTACTTCTTCACGCAACATGATCGGTTCGAGTATACAATGACCCGACCCCGTGTTCCCAAATCTGGAGTAGATGCTTAGTCAATTCGTGGCCCTATTTGCTAGCCACCACAGGCTGATCAGTTACCACCTATTACCCACAAGCTGAAGTCCATTTCGCCATTTTCTCCACTACTTACAAGTTTCCCTCTAGTGCTCCTACATAGCCACTCATCCCAAACCAACTCTATGCCTATAAATACATGGAAACATGGCCATTTTCAAGGGATTTTGCACTTCGAATTTCCATGGTTGCCAAGGCCAATACTCCTCCACAGATGACCACCAAAATCAATGAATTCAGAAAGAATTGTTCATTGTATTTGAGTGATTGAGTGGCTTTATTAATTGTAATTGTAATATATGAATGAAATGAGAAAGTATGAAGTGGACGTAGGCTCGTTAACGCCGAACCACTATAAATCTCGGGTGTTATTACCAGTTTTTGGTCTAACAAAGTACATATTATTATTTATATTCTTTTTATACATTATTATTCAATATTATGAATTATTATATCAAAAATGCTACTTTGCCCGAATTTCATGAGTGGATTTGTGTAGAAGGAACATATACCCTTGGATTTTCAACGCCTATTGAATTGCACTAAATGAGATGTGCACAAAATGACTAAAAATATTTTGGGCGTTCTAGCAAAGCTCTTATAATTTAGTTATTAATAATTAATTATAATAAATTTGTTTGTTGTTGACTATGTTTTGCATTTTTGATTTATTTTCTAAAATTCTAAAATTTTAATTAAAATATTATAAAAATACTGTATGTCACTTCTTAATTATAAATATTGCTTATTAGTTATTAATTGTAACGACTCGCATTCTATATATCGGAGGATCGTAAAATATTTATTTTATTTTCATACGAATTCGTATGTTCCTGTAACTTTGGGGAACGACTATTGGGGTCATTTCCCATGTTCACATTTTTTGCCGAATTTTAAATGACCGTTTTTCCCCTGGCGAATCTTGTTTCGTCCCTGGCGAATCTTGTTTCGCCCCTGGCGAATCTTGTTTTGCCTATAACTTTTGATTGGTAAGGAGTTTTGATCTAAAACCACTTCTATTGGATCCGAGTGATGGTTTATCTTTCCGTAGAGTGGTCAAATTTATCAAATGGACTTACCGTTTGGGAGATATGGCTGAAATAAGGTTTGGAAGATGAAAAACAGCATAATTGGGCTTAACCGGGTGATTAGCAGCTAAGCCCATAACCCATTTCGGGATTAGGGTTATGGAAGGGGTGAAAGGGTTTGGAAAAACATTCCTTTTCACTTTTTCAGCCACCACAAACATTTCTCTAACCCTAGTAATGGCCTTCATCCTCCAAATCTCATTCTAATCGCTAATTAACCAAAGCTACATCAAAAGAAGAGAAATTAGCATCAAATTAGAGATAGAGCTGCTACTATACATAGGAATCCGTTCCAAATCAGTGGAGTTTTCAGATCTCTAATTTATTTGTGGCTAAGGTGAGTGATTTGCACATTTATTCACTAATTACGGCTAATTAGAAGTGATTAGTGTTAATTAGCAAAATTATGCATCATAAAAATATGGAAAAATATGCATAAATTCTAAAATATTATTTTATGTCACTAATATAAATTTGGGTTAATTTGGATTAAGTTTTCTAATCTTATAGTTAAACATAATTAAGGGGATTAAGGGGAAAATCATGTTTTCTGGGTATGTTTGATCTAAAATAACCTATATGCTTGATGTTTTGATCTTTTCGATTGAACCTATATGCTCTTACTATTGTTTGTGATGTTTTATGATTGATTAGTAAAGTTAGAATGGTTGAAAAGGCCGTCGTATGGCGAGAATGGACGAAACAAGCTCGCTGGAAAACTTGTAGGGTTTCGGATCGGAGATGGAGGACCGAGCTGAACCGGAGCTTGGCACAGTAGAAAGTATGGAGAAAAGGAAAGCCACTTGCATAGAATTGGAGTTGGGTGGGGATCGGACTAAAAGCAGGCCTAGTTGAAGCATCGGATCGAATGGGAAGAACTAGAGCAAACGGGTTGGATGGGATCGGTTCAACGTAGCTGAACCGAACAGGTATCTGGAGATGAAGGAGCACCGAACCGAGCCGAGTATGATGAACCAAACCAAGCAGGTTGAACCAAACCGAACACCAATTCAACCAAAACCCGAGATTCACAGGAAGTCCAAGTAGGAAGTTATCACTCAGGATCCAGATGGGAACCAACGAGTTAACTTCTATAGTTGGGCTTTGCTGCGGGACGTGTGCAAAGGAGTTATCGATATCTATAACTTTGGTTCACCGTTGAGAGAGGGGGCATGTAGACGAACCAGAGCCAGAGGATGTATGGACTGGTTAACCATACCCCAGAGCCGGGGAAGTTTGGACTGGGAAGGGTTATTGGCTATAGACAAAATTTAGGTTTCTTGATTGGCGATATGGTATTCATTGACAAAAATTTCTCCTTTTAGGAATGCAGTTCGATTTGAAAAGAAGGGTAAGTTGACTTCAAAGTTTTTTGGACCATTTCCGATCGTGGAGAGGATTGGGAAAAGGGCATGTAGAGTGAATCTACCTTCGAAGATAGTGGATGTACTTAGTGTCTTCCATGTATTTTGCCTATGAAAGTTTGTGCACGACTTGGGTATTACAGTGACACTGAATCAACTTGAAGACTTAAAGTTTAAGCCTAAATTTTCGAGACCTCGTACGAAATTCGGATCATGGGGAATGATACGAAAAAGCTTAGGAGGAGGGTAGTTAATTTAGTTAAGGTACAGTGGGGAGAGGATGACAGCGATTGTATATTGGAGATAGAAAAGAGTACAGGGGAGGCGTATCCATAACTCTTCAGATGGTACACCGCATTTTTTGCATCTACTTGCGTTATCGTATCTTATAATATAAGATTTCGCATGCTAGGCTTAGACATTGCTTCCATGGATTGATGGATTCTAGATTGTGTGTTAGGTTGATTGCTCGTGGTTGGTAGGCATGCGGGATACTATGGTTGCTTGTGCTTGTTTTGGAATTTTAGAGGCGAAATTCCTAAAAGGAGGGATAATGTAACGACCCATTTTTATGTGTTGAAGGATCATAAAATAATTCTATTTTTTTCACACGAGGTCGTATCATTCTCATATCTTGATGCGTGGTTAGTTAGGATTTTTCATGCATCTATGGTTCATGTCTGGTTCTTTTATGATGATTTTACTCCTGAGTAATTTGTTCTGACTGTATCTTCTGATTAGCGCAAAATTACACACTTAAACTTGTGCCATTGAAAATATTTGATGGGTAGGCATTCCATAAAGTGGCTACATTAACAGTTTGGTAAAGAGGTTAGGGAGATACAACAATTTTAAGATTTCCGCATTATTGGGCAGACTATTAGGCAGACTAATAGGTTAATTAGGTAGGCCCATTAGGGTTAATGGTTAGTAGTATAAATAGGAAGCTGAAAAGATTAGTTAGGGTTACCTCTTTATTTGTCCAGTAGCAACAAGAGCAAAGATCCTATAATTTTATCTGTAAAACCACAAAAACACATTCAAAATCACTTTTAATCTCCTCCAAACTCCTAGAAGAGAATAGATCAATATTGATCTCCGTATTTTACATCATTTAGGGGTTACATCCAATTCTTTGCTATCAAAATCACTCTAAAGATCCATTGATTTGGTGATGATTTAGATCTCTCAATATGTTATGTTACAATATATGCTTAGATTGGTTAGTTTTATCATTTTACATGTTAGATCACACCAGATAATGATCATATATGTTAAATCCCATTTTCAAACCTTACAAGTAATGAAATTAATGAAAATGGAATTAAATTATAAGTTTAGATTAATTTACATGTAGATATGCACTTAATTTCTGCATATGAGTGATTGTTACATGCTCTATATGACTTTGAGTATTTAAATATGCTTGTAAATTCATATGCTTGTTGTTTGGATGGTTGTAATCGCTATTTGGATGTTATATTTGATTTCATACGTTAGCATCGACAAAATTAGGTGCCATAATGAAGATTTGAGCACAACAGAATCAAAGATCGACAAAACCGCATGAAATTTAGTGGTTGAGCTCCGGAAGACTACAGAAGGATGCCCAGAAAATTTGGGGCCGAAATGTTCTAGTGCATGGACTAGTACCGGTCCATGGCCTATGGAGTGGTACCGTCCATTTGGAAGCAAAATTTCAATTCCAAACGTTTTGTGTGGACTTATGGGATGATTTGCAGGTCATGGGAAAAATTTGATGCCAAATGGAGTTAACATGCGACATGAAGAAATTCTTCCAAGTCATGGACTAATAGAAATCCACAGATTGGTAGAAATGATGAACTAGCAGAAAGAATGGACTGGTGGTAAATCATGGACCGATAGTAAAAATTGAATGCTTCGAGAATCTAAAGTACTTAGTCAGGAAATGGAAAAATATGTGGACCGATACCGGTCCATAGTCTATGGACCGGTACCAATCAATGATGATTGGTGCTGGGGAGGTGTAATCCATAGGGAAGAGAGAGGAAGCACTTGTGATCATGCTGGTGGTCTTAGTTTTACAGCTACTGCTCTGGATTGAGAGTTATAGCATGATCGAATAATGAAATCTTTGATGAGGACTCATATGGGGAGTGGGTCGAGCGTAAAGTATGGTTAGTACATGGAGAACATAGCTATATGATACAAAGGCAGTTCATGACAAACGACGCTGCTGAAATGACTCATGGTGAACGAGATTATGGATACTTCTCATGGTGAACATTGTTGTAAGAATTGAAGTGGTTGGTAGTAGCAAAGCTTCAATATGATGGATTGGCTAAGGAGGACTAAAACTTTAGATCGACATAGAGGAGTAACCTTGATGATGATTAATCAAGGAATTGTCGATGGCTCGGAGTATTCAAGGATGGCTCAAACCAGGAGTATCGGGAGGACGCTCATTAGGATAGGAAAGATCGTGTATCCCAGGTGGGATGTAGCCTAGGATGGTATGGCACGTGTTTGTAAAACACAGAGTCGATTCGAATCGGGATTTCATTTGTCCCTAGTTGAATAAGGTTACTATATGAATATCAACGCATTCATGGCTCTAGAAGGTGATAGTTAGGATTTCGATGATGGTTACTATGGTTGTTTATCACTTACACTTTCACCCCTTGGGAGACTATCATCTATAGGGCTTAGAGAAGATAAGGAATGAGAGCTGGAAGCATCAAATAGATTATATTGTCTTGTAACTTTTCCGCTTCTTATGTTATTGCTTTGTGTAACACTATTTCTTTTAGTATCATATATTATAGTATTATTATATGTTGAATCTTTGGTTTTAGGGATAGGTTAATTATGAGACTTAACCTGCCTATTTACATATTTTGTAGTTCATCTTTTGGTAGATCTTATCGTTTACACCAAACTATTGTCTAACCCCAGATTTTATGTTTTCTTCTTATTATCCTAGGTACTCATCGACGATGCTGATGAGTAGACTAGATAGCAGGTCCTTTTTTACAAAGTGATAGGCCGAGGATGAAGTTGAAGGAGGTATAACATATAGTTACTTATATATATCGCTTTCCACTTATGAGCATACTCTGAGGGATGTAGTGACGATGACATGTATTCCGATATTATGGATTTCATGCACATGACTATATAATTTTGATGATATTTTAGATGCTTTGTGTTCTATCATTTGTGCCTACATTAATGTCTATATTGATTATTGTATATTGTATGTGTGCTATGAGATACACGACATGTCTACTATTTGATTATCACTCATGATGGTCGACATATCAGCTTGGAATGCTAAAGTGCATTATTTTACCTATTTATATGTAGGTGGTATGGGGGTCATCATAGAATTAGATCACTAGAGGCCTGCCGACCCGGGTCAACATTTGGAGTTAGTCCAACCACTTTGCCTCTCCATGTAGCTTTGCTACTAGATGGCATGGATCTTGACTTGTTGGCATTCAGACATGCTTACACCCGAGAATGTTTGAGACACAAGTGTCAACCTAATCCGCTGAAATTGTTTCAATGCCATCTGACCTAGCCGATCCAAAGCCAAGTCACTTTTCCATTCCAAGAGTCGATAGCAATGTCGAACCGGGACAATTTGATTTGATCGATCTGGAGGTGTGCTGATCCGGGCAGTTTGACTTGATCGAGCCAGGAAATGAAGGAAACTGAGCTGTATTTTGAAATGTTTAACTCCAGGATTTTTTGTGATTCATCTACTGATCCTGACCAATCTAAGCTTAAGTGCATTCATGTTCAAGTCTTGAATGATCTAACTATGTTAGGTAGGAAGCGTGATTCTCTTAAAGAATGGCAGTTCAACCAATATTAATGAATATGTTAGGATTAATCCAAATATACAAACATGAATGTTTTTTTTAGAAAACTTCAGGATCTTTCATATTTATCTAGCAAGATACATAGTCAATGGTTGTGGACAGTGATGTTTGAACATATAACATTGAAGGATAAGATAAAAGACATTCTTCAACAAAAACGAACCAAAATATATGGGAACATGTCCGCTGGTTAAACATCATTGATTATGGACAGCGTAGCTTAATAAGTACATGTATGTCATTATTTCTTTACATATTGTAGGTTAACAAATGCTAACAGACCATTCTTTTGTTTTAGTTTGCATGTGATTCATTTTGGCTCGTTTGATTCATTGTTTGGTTTGTTCAATAGTTTTATGTTGTCCATACAATGCATTAAAGTCTATAGTACTTATCATCTTTTAAGTGAATAATGAGTATGTATGGCTTAAATATCTTTAATCATAGGATAGTTTTCATAATTAATCCATTTCAAAAAGTTATAACAGCTTCAAGCATGTCTCAAATTTGTTTACACATATACACCTGTTTTGGTTTTGCATTGGCTAACTTTGAAAATTCGCCAACACATTATAAACAAGTTTATGCACAACTGATAAACATTGTTCACTACTTGATAATTTCTGAATAACAAAATGTTGTAACACTATGTCAAATAAACCTTTTTATATTAAAATCGACGTTTAGTTTATAATAAAAATCATTTTTATATTAAAATCGACGTTCGGTTTATATTAAATATCCTTTTTATTTATTTAATAAATCGTTATGGTTTGTAAACGATTCCATAGCGGCTTTCTAAAAATTTGATTTGAACATAACTCAAAATCTATAATATGAAATCTCCATTTTACTCTTCCATTAGAAAAATACGGTTCAATATATTCGAACATTTCTTGTTTCAGACAAATCCGACTTATAACGAATCATGTATATTCATTTAAAGTTCAAAGCGTAAAGCAACAAACTACCGCGACGTTACGAGATCTCTTTAAATTATATTATAAATTATGCATCCAAGTAGCATCCTAAGGCAAACCAAACAATATAAACTAAGTGACAAATTCAAATATCAGAACATTAGAGACATAAATAGTCCGATTCACGAAAGTTAAGTTCAAAACGTAAAAATTACAGATACAAATATGTGTATGTAAAGGAAAGTGGCTACAGTATGCAGTCATATCCAATGTTAGAACAATTATTATAGCCACGTTCTGTAAACAATGAGGGAACAATGATCAATCACATTCATATCAAAGTAAAGACACATTGCACATATTTTTAGTATTGACTCAACTATGCAATGGACCGTTGGTAACTCATTTGCCGCCATTTTCTTTGTAGCATTCACTCATAAATACCAAAGACAAACCAATTTGCAAATTTACCTCAACTAAAAAAAACCAATTTCTTATCCATTCTCGTACGATCATACCGACCATCTATATGGACCATCAAATCCTAATTCGTCTTTACCTAGAGAACCGACTGAGTAGTATATTGAAATGGAAGCACGGCTTCATGACGATTTGCGACAAATGGAACTTGAAGAAAGGATGCATAGAATGGAAATAGGACAGCAGCAACAACAACAAACCCAACAACCTGCCCGAAGGTCACACGTTCTAATTCCTCCAGTCGTAACTTTGGCTAAAGTCGATGAGGTACAATCTGCAAATATTGTTTGACTTTGTGGTTTTGAAGCACCACAACTAGTCGTCCGACATGGAAACGATGTCGGTCACCGATATTATTTTTGTCCAATACATACAAACAGATGTAAATTCTCACAGTGGATAGACTATTGTTTTCCTTCTAGAGCTATTATGTATGCTTTGGAATTGGAAGAAGAACTAAAAAAGCTACGAAATCAAGTCAACAATCTTACTGATGAAAATTACCGACTTCGACATGGTTTAAATTAGGTGTTTAGTATTTTATCTTATGCCAGTCAAAATTGTTTATGGCTAGTTGTATCTTTATGCTTATGACCAATTTGTATCTTTATACTTATTACCAATTGCATCATTATGCTTGTTACTAGTTGTATCTCCATGGTTTATGTCCTTTCAATATGCATGCATGCCAAAAGAAGGATTTCAATTTGACGTATTACACTTATGTTGACATACATATATTGAGATGTCGGCATGCAACTGTCATATTTCCAGTTTTGAAAGGAAGTGTCTTTTCACCATTTGTAACATTCCAAAAGCATTGCAACCTTTCAAATCTTATAAATAGCAGTTGATTTCGAATTTTTTAACCATTCTTCTTTTCTATCTTCGTCCCTTTTCATTCCTCCAATATTATTTCATATTTTTATGATTTCTACACTTTTACTCTGCCGATTTCTATTCTGAATACAAAAAACTTCTTCTCTTCTCACTCTCTACTCATAACTCTCTAAATCGAAGTGCTATTAAAGAGTTATAGGGCCGTTGTAATCATTTGGGATTGTTTTGGTATAGTCTTGGAAAGAATGTGTTCCTTGTAGCCTTAAAATCAAGGAAAGGAAACAGTGTTAACCTTGTGTCCGGGAAATCAAAGGTGGTGGAAATGGTGTTAACCTTGTTGCCGTGATATCAAGAGGATTGTACTGAGATTTTGATCTAGTAATAAAACTCTACGCAATCCAGCGTTGCATGCGACTAGATGTAGAAGCAATCCGAACCAGTATAAAATCTGGTGTGTTCTTTCCTTTTTTGCATTTTATTTTTGTTTATTTCTGTGTTTGTGTTTGATTCAGTGTCTGTGATTATCTCTAGGTGTGTGACTCATATAGTAGAACATATAAGTTTTAGATTTTCTTAAATTCCTTAAAAACACTATTCACCCCCTTTAGTGTTAGTTTTGCCTTAAGATCCTTTTCGCATTCCCTAACAATTGGTATCGGAGCAAGGTCTTTCAAAAAGTTCATAATCTGATTTTTGAAAATATTAAATGGCAACTAATACTGTTAATAACAGTTCTTTTGTAGAGGGTCAGTCCACTGTTAGACCACCACTATTTAATGGTGGTAGTTATTCATATTGGGCATGTAGAATGAAAATATATTACAATTATTATGATTAGACATATGGAATATCACATGGACTAAATATGTAGAACCCACAACTAATTTTACACAATGAACAAATGAATAAAAGGCTGCTGCACAAAGCAATTCTAAAGCCATGAATAGGTTGTTCTGTTCATTAGATAGAAGTGAGTTTAATAGAGTGTCAGTTTGTAAATTGCTGATGAAATTTGGAACTTTACAACTTACTCATGAAGGAACTAGTAAAGTTAAACAAACAAAGATATCGATGTTAATTAATCAGTTTGAGTTGTACAAAATGAATGAGAATGAATCTATCTCCGATATGTATTGCAGATTTCAAGAGATAGGCATTCACTTATAGCACTTGGAAAACCTTATTCTTAAGAAGACCAAATCAGAAAAATACTAAGTTCATTGACTTCAGAATGGGTTCATAAGACATTGGCGATTGAAGAATCCCACAATGTCAGTGAAATGAGGATTGAGGAGTTAATCGGAAATCTGATGTCTTTTGAAGTCCAATTACATAAAAGAAAAGAAAATAGACCAACTGGAAAGAAATCTATTGCATTCAAAGCAACAACAAATGGTTCAGACTCGAGTAGTGAAGATGATGAAGAAACAGCCTAAATGAAAAGACATTTCTAAAAATTTCTAAAATACAGAAAGAGAAATAATTTACAAAGTAATAACCAAGGAAGTTCAGGAAGAAATGATAATCAATGTTATAACTATAATAAACCAGGTCATATGAAGGGAATGTGTCCACATCCAGACAAATCAATTCAACAAACGGACAATAGCAATTCCTCAAAGAAAAGAAAGAGAGCATACGCAGCAGCTTTAGACGATCCGGATTCCTCATAAGTGATGAAGAGCTAGAAACTGGAAATTCAAACATGTGCTTCATAGCAATTCATAATTCAGAAAATATCGAAGAAATGCATTTAAAAATTGGGTATGCCTTGATTAAATTTTAAATTTCTTTTGGTTGAATGGATGCTTTGATCCTTTGCTTTATTTTGAATTTAAAAATTAAACTTTATAATTCGGACTTGAAATTTAAAATTCAAATTTTGAATTTTGAAATTCAAAATAATAATAATTAAATAATAATTAATAAAACAATAAAATAAATTTTGGGTATTTGATAGGATTAGTATTATTTCAGGAAATCCTGAAATATAAATCGATAAAATAAAACCAAAAGCCACAAAACCATATTCCTTGTGAAAGTTACACATGTATGTCGACATATCAGCCTCTAATTTGAAATTCAAATTTTGAATTTCAAAGGTTTAAACTCTCAAACTTCCCTTCAACTTTTCACCAAATCCCAAGGTCTGAAAAGGTGTCATTGATTTCTGAATAGTTGTTTCTATTCAATTCATATCCATTTAATTTCTATTTAAACATCTATTCCCTCTACCCTTTCATTTACAATTCAAACTATATTCTTTATATCTATACTATTCAAACAATCATTTCAATGGCTTCCTTAAGTTCATCTCAGAAATTGAAATTAACCAAAACCATCAAAGGTTATCTCCACGATGATAGAGAACAATCAAAACCTATGTTGACTATATAGAAAATGAAGAAGTCAATACGAATGCTTTCACCATCTTTGGAGACTTTCCATTTTATGATCTTTTCTTGCTTTTCAATCACAATGAAGTATTAAGCTTGATTGACTCTCGGGATAACGATGAAGTGTGTTACCCGAAGCTTGTCAAAATGTTCTATGCAAATCTTAATTGCGGTTTTTACGAAGGAAATGAAGATCAAATTTGGAGTAGCGTCAAAGGCACTCAAATTGTTCTAGATTGCAAAATCTTAAATTGTAGAAGCACGGGCTTGGATATTTTGGTTTTCAAAATTGATGAAACCGATATAGAAACTTATCACCACATATTTGAAAGCGATGCTCATGCGGAATTCAAAAATCGCTTTTTCTACCCAAAACAAGAATCGTAAACCTCCTCCTTCAACATACCATCACTCCTAGTTCCGGAAATTTTAATAACCCAACTCTCAAGGTCCAAAAAGAACTCTTTGCTATTATTGGTGGATATAACATCAATTGGGCCGAATGATCTAAAAGGAATTCAATCCTATAGAAACATCAACAAGAGAACACTCTTTATTATGGAGTTAATTTCACTCGTATTTTCAGATATTTCAGAGCCAATCTTCATGGACAAGAATTTGTGCCAAGAAAGGTGTTTGACTCCACAAACATACACCTTATGAAAATTACACTCATTTTCAAACCTTATGAGGCGTTCGAAAACAAACAAGCTCGAATGCAACAAGAACAAGAGCCTACGGAAAACAAAGAAAAGGAATAAACTTCTTTGGAAAGTGCTTTGTATGGTAATAGTACTTGAGGTTGTGCCAAAAGCTTTGAAAAAAATTGTAACAGCCCGGAAAATCTGGGCCAGTTTAAAAATTTTATTTTGGCAATTTTAGCGAATTTTGAATATTTAAAATAGATTATTTTAAATAATATCGACGAGAAATCTATTTTGAATATAATTCGAACGAATATAATTATATACGTCGTCGTTAGAATATAAATATTTATATATATATTTAAAAATAGAATTGAAAATGGCGCGGTAGTTCGATAATTGGATTTCAAACTTCAATTGAATGTACCAGGTGCAAAACAATCCGGATTTTAGTGAAACCAAAAATCATAGGATCTATTTGATAGTATCTTTCCAACGAATCCGACTAATCGAAATTTCGTAGCGGGGATCGAAGGATATGTCCAGTTGAAAATTCTGAATAGTCGCTATGGAATTCAGGCCTTTAAAAATGGGAATTTTGCAAATGACCTCGGATTTCGACGAAACCAGTTTTGTTGGATCCGTGATGTTAAATTATTGCTAGATTCCAAATTTCATAATTTTTCGAATCAATATGTGAGTGTGGCAAAGGAAAACGCGTTTGACCAGTTTCAGTTGATTTTAATCGACTGGAAATTGGCCATTTTTCCAAAGGTCTCAGAATTCGACGAAACTAGTTTGGTTAGGACCGTATCGTCAATACGAAGCTAGAAAATATTTTTCTGGAATTTTTCTGGTTGGTATGTGATCCCGGTAATTTGAATTGTACGTTTAAAATTCAATATAGTGATTTAAATGTAAATTTAACGGAAACTGATTGTAACGGTCGATTCAGCTTGCGGTACATATCCCATTGTGTTCGGAATGGGGGTAAAACGCTGGGGACGACGGTCGGTGGGTTTGATTTGGGATTCAAACAAAAAGTCAACTTTGATGGGAGAAAAATAATAAATAAATTAATTTATATATATATTCAAGTACCCCCCCTTCCTCTCTATTTCTCTCTCCTCTTTAAACCAGAACGAAAAAAAAAACCCGCTCTCTTCAAATCGACATCGTGCCTCTCTCGAGGCTACGCCGTTGACCGCCGCTCCTCCCATCGCCTCGCCGACGGTGCCTCCGACCTCCCCTCCGATGCGACGCCGCCCCATCCCCTTCTTCTTTTCCCTCCTCACGCGAATCCCCTCCCTCTCCATCTCGAGACAGCGCGACCTGAACCCCGAAACCCCACTGCATAAATCGGATGCCTCCCCCTTCGTTCAACCCCCTGGCGCGCCACCCGAGAGCCCTCCCCCTTCGACAGCAAATCGCCACCACTCCAGGCGGCACAGAAATCCAACCCTAGGCCGTAGCGCGAGCTGAAGACGTCGGCCAGAAATGAATTACTGTGAGCTTCTTCCTTTCTTTCCTTTTTGATTGAGCGCTAATTCTAAATCAGTTTTGTTTTTAAAATTTTGTTTTGTTTAAAATTTGTTTAGAATCCGTTTGGTGTTAATTCGGTTTTGTTTAAAATCAGTAGATCCGAAGGAAAAATAGGATTTTTATAGAAACAAAGCTCGGATTTTTATATAATAAAACAAAAATTTTAAATGAGGAAAGATTCAATTTTTAAATGAGGAAAGATTCAATTTTTAAATGAGGAAAGATTCAATTTTTAAAATGAGGAAAGATTCCATTTTTAAATAAGAAAACTTTTGATCTTTGGTTAAGAAAAAGAATATGATTTTCATTTAAGTAGAGTAATAAAAATTCGATCTTTATATAGTAGTGATTATAAAAATTCGATTTTTAATTTATAGAAGGTTAAAAATATAATTTTTATAATATAGAAAAGTTAAAAATATAATTTTTATACCAGTGGCATATCAAAAATATAATCTTTACTATATGAACATCGTTGTAAAAATTCGATTTTTATATATTGAATAACGAAGTAAAAATTCGATTTTTATATATTGAATAACGAAGTAAAAATTTGATTTTTATATACTGAATAACGAAGTAAAAATTCGATTTTTATATATGTAGTGGCTACGGGCGACGAAGCTGACGAAGATGCGAAAACGATGAAGATTTCTATAAAAGAAGAGTCAAGATGATTGGATAGCTTTTGGTGAGAACTCATCACCTTTCAATTTAACTTTTCTAGTTATATATATATATATATACTAGGATGCAGACGGTGCTTAGTAGCACCCGACACAATCGTCCACAGACCATGGACTTGTTTGTTTGGTTACATAGATTAATTAGATGATTTGATTTGAATTTGAATTGTTTGGTGAAATGAATTGATTTGATTGATGTGTGAATGGCGTGGGCCTTCACTAGACCGGGGATAAGGCTAGGCCTTGTCCCGTTTCTAGTATCGTGCCGTTATGCCGCCGAAATTTTCTAAAATATGTTAGAAAAATAAAAATATCATTTTATTGAATAAATGAACTGAATAGAAATTCATATGTTGAAATAAAAATGTTTTTATCATTAAAAATATAATTTTTAACGTGAAGTGAATAAAATAAAATATTCATTTACAAACCGAACGGTTTGTTTACGTACACCTATTTGAAGGACATTGATTGGGTCGATAAATTTTACACATCGCCCAACTGCACAACTAAAATATGCGTTTGATTGTTTGAAACCCCACACGGGTGTAGGGATGAAATTTGAAGTTCACTCATCCTGATTGATTAAATATGTCGATCGATTGATTGACAGGCTGTTATGAGTGTTAGATATCTATATTTGATGCTTATACAGTGTAGTGCACTTTGGTTGATGGTTGATTATTTTTCAATGCTATTATATACATGTGTTGTATGAAAATCCATATAATTAATTTTATATGGTAATTGATTGGGCCTCATTCCAATTTGAAAAATAAAGAATAATATAAAATAAAGGTTCATGTGTTGACAGTTTCATCCATTGAGATTGGTCATGTGTTGAACGAAATATTTTAGTAATAAAATTTACATCTTTATCAATATAAAATAAAGGTTCATGTGTTGACAGTTTCATCCATTGAGATTGGTCATGTGTTGAACGAAATATTTTAGTAATAAAATTTACATCTTTATCAATATAAAATAAAGGTTCATGTGTTGACAGTTTCACCCATTGAGATTGATCATGTGTTGAACGAAATATTTTGATAATAACAACTATTTTGAAAAAGAAATATTTGAAATAGAATATTTGAAAATAGAAATTTATGAAGCCGTGTTGATTAGATTAACGCCATTTTGACGCGAACGATATTTATATCGATTTTAACGATTTCGAAATGAAATGAATTGAAAACGATTTCGAAATGAAATGAATCGAAAACGATTTCGAAATGAAATGAATTGAAAACGATTTCGAAATGAAATGAATCGAAAACGATTTCGAAATGAAATGAATTGAAAACGATTTCGAAATGAAATGAATCGAAAACGATTTCGAAATGAAATGAATTGAAAACGATTTCGAAATGAAATGAATCGAAAACGATTTCGAAATGAAATGAATTGAAAACGATTTCGAAATGAAATGAATTGAAAACGATTTCGAAATGAATTGAAAACGAATTCAAATTGAATTGAAAGCAGATTGAAATGAATTCAAATTGAATTGAAATTTGAATTGAATAGAAATGAATTTTAAAACGAATTTATAAAGAAGAATTCAATTTTGATCTGAATTGAAAAGAAAGTTGAAATTGCTTTTGAAACGATTTTAAAACTATTTATATAATTCGTTTTAAAAAGAAATCGACGAAGTATATATTATATATATTATATATATAATATAATGGCCTGAATAGAACGCGCCGCGCCGCGGCAGTTCGTGAATTTCGACCATTTATTTCAACCGGACATTACGGGAGATCCGACCGTCGGATTCTCCTAAAACCGGAACCGTTGGGTTCGTATCGAAAAGAGCTTTCTAACGAATGTTAGAAATTTGAAATCTAACGGTTGGATTTGGAGATACATCCAAATCAAATTCGAAAAAGGTCGTTGTAAGTGCAGTTCGATGGCCATTGATGGAAATCGACTGTACGGGCCTTGATAAAATTATTAAAAATAGCAATAATTTGTGTAAAATCATAAGAAATGATTTGTGAAGATTTGGGATGAAAAACTCCATATTTGAAAAGATAAAAATAGATTTTTATCGAAATGAACTAGTTTTGAACTAGAATTATAATTCTATTTATTTTTAAATAAATAAATTGAATTTGAAAAGGGTTTTAAAAATAACCAGAATTTCCAATGATTGCATTGGAGTGGATTTGAATCGAAATTGCCTTCGGAATATTTCGATGTTGGAATTCGTGATTATACGGATGTTGTTACGGAAATTTGAAAGATATATATTTATATCGTTATTTCCAATACGACATTTGTTAATCGTAGAATTTGATATTGAATATAAGCCGATATATTTTCTATTCAGAGCCTTATATTGAATATCAAATGTGATTTGGGTTTGTCGTGAATGGTGTCTTCACTAACACTGTTCTTGAACCCAGTTGAGAAAAGATTAAATCTTTTTATTTAGATTTAATGAAGTGTACCAATTAAATAATATTTAATTGGAATTGAATTGATATTGATTTTTGGGTTTATCGTGAACAGTGTTTTAAATAACACTTGTTCTTTAACCCGATAATTAATGAATGTGATTTTGGGTTTATCGTGAACTGTGTTTTAAATAACACTGATTCTTTAATCCAGTTAACGATTAAAACTAAGTGGAGTTTTAATGAATCTTTAATTAGATTGAAATGATCGAGAATGGAGTATCACCAGTTTTGCTCCAGGCGATAGTTAAACCTTTAATTAGATTTGAACGTGAAATGGTAATTGAATTTACCGATAACACCGTGGTGTTAGATATGAAGTATAACCAATTTTACTTCATGGGATGAATAGGTTGGGATTGGGAAATTAAAACAAATGATTACTTCGGTAAGGTTCGCTAATCCCGACTAGTTTGAATTGATATTCAAAAATAGATTAAAGAATAAATTCAAGAAATTTATCTTGGATAAAATTAATGGGAACTTTTCCCTATGAATGTGAAATTTAGAAACTAACTGTCGATTAGCTAAGCAGAATGGTTTCCTGGATATTGATCTGATGTTGGTTTCGGCCTTCGGGGTTAATATTTGGGAAATTATTCTCTTGATTAATTTACGGTTAGTGACTGATGAATTGGAATGAGGCGTATGTTGTGTTTGTGTAACACTTATTTAAAATATACGCGAGTTATTCGGAAAGACCGGGTTTATCCCATTCTGAATAACTGATACGACGATAAGTCGAAGATGAAGACGATGGTCGAAGACCGGAGGTCTTCACGTCGTTTGGGTAATTACTGATGATCTTGATTGGGATGTACACCCAAGAAGATGGAAACAGTTAGTGATCGTCCAGACGTACTTGGAGATCGATGGATATGCGGGGTACTAGGTGCCTCCGGTTTCGTTCAGACCCAGAACGGACTTGTAAATGGACTGTGTGTCTGACATTGGATTTTAGTCCGTGTGATTGATCTCTATTAAATATATATCTGTTTGGCGGCGGAGAATTTATTCTCTTGCTTAACGCCCTTCACTGAGACGTACGAGCTCAGGGGTTATATATTGATGGATATCAAACGCATGGAGTGAATTGCCTGTGTGGCATGCCTAAGCGGCAATTGATCGAGGCTTCTGTTGAAAAGCAAAGTCTTGTGGTGATGATCAAAGCAAGGCCTTTGTGGCGTAGCTTTGTGTAACGTTTGCTTCGCGAGTTTCACACCCGGTATGAACCAAAAACGGGAGAGGACGTCAGGGAGGGCATGCGTTTCTTTCTAGCTAGAAGTGGCGTCAGTGGTTTTACACGCCCTGACGAGTTTGACTTATGTGGTTGTTGCTGTTGCGAGGCACCTCGGATTGATCGGTCGTTCTCGAACCGATGGAGTCATTTAGTTGGCTCACCTACGCCCCATAGGGCGGGGAAACGCATGTTCAGGGTTTAAGTTTAATCCACATCGGTGGACTGGCCCTGAGGATCCAAGGCTTGACTGAGTACTTGCCTGAGACACGGGCTAGAGCGTCTCGAATCGGTTGAGGACTATCTTTTGCCTCAGTTCATAGACGGAAATCCAATTTCCCAATACGTGACATTTGCGGTTTTATTTGTAGAGCCTAGTATGGCGACATAGTGGGATGGGGCATTCATGCCGCCTATGATCGATACTTATGATTTGAATTTGTTTTATACACTATGCACTTAAAATAGTATCAAATGATTTGTTTTAAACGTATCAAGCATTCTTTGGCTGTTATAAGGTAAAAACCCTATCCCCCGGCTTGCGTTGCATTGTGTGATAGGACCTGGGTCTTATAACATCTTCATTTTTCTTTATTTAGCATTGCACTGTTGTTTTATGCACTAGTATTCTTGGGAGGAAACCCGTTCCGTGTTATACGGCGTGGTCCCTTGTTTTGCCTAACTTTAAAAATAAAGATTAATAACTGTTTTAGTTCTCACACCAGTCACATGACTGACCTGGAGTTTATTGTTTTAACCTAAACTCTGGGTGCCCCTATTTTGACACGGGCAGCTAGTAGTTTTGGTTTTGCAGATTTATATTCACAGGATCCTGGTTTACAGCTGGAACGATATCCGGAAAGCTTTGTATCCGTATATCTCCTTCTAGTTGTGCATTGTATTATTTTCCGCTGCGATGTATTTTAATGTAATTTAAATCTCTGATCTTTTTGTGTAATATTTATTCATTTATACTCTGTATATTCTTGTAATCTGATGCATTGTTGTAATATACAATGAAATGTTCTTCTGTATGTGTTCTGCTGTGGTTTGTTCTCGAACTATCCGACACTTTCCTTTACGGGGAAGTTACGGGTTTTCACAGTTGGTATCAGAGCTTTGGTTTGCAAAGCTAGAGAACAAGGCACATTAGAACCATACGAAAGAATTCATCGGATATTGGATTAGTGATATCCAATTAGAATGACTCGTTAGAGATAGGATCAGTAGTATCCTAGAACGAGTGTGAAGAGTATATTTTTAAAATAAAACCAATTTTGTTTTGAAAATTTAAATCAACTATTCGTATTTGATTATTTATTTCATATAGATTAGGACAATCCAAAATATAAAGATTTTTGCGTATGCACCTAGCTAGCGTGTATTCGAAGTCTTAATATATTGGATAGATATAGCATCACACCCTAGTCGCCCGGAGATGATGTTGATAATGACCATGGCATCATCAATATTTATGTTCGTGCTCCGAAGGTGTGATTTCTATATATTTCCTATTGACTGGTGTGAGAACCAAAATTAGATAGGGCTTATTGTTGTGATTTGGCATCAAAAATCTGATTTTTGACTATGTATCAAAATTATGAATTTGAAACTCTAATTCACTAATTGATTGATGTTTGTGTTGTTTGTTTAGTTGTTTGCTAATTTTGAAACATTATGCCTAATTTGATCGAATAATGAATTGTATTGAAAATTGGTCGCATTTGCTTGCATATACATATACTTACATTGAACAGGTCATAGCAAGGAGGCTAGAGCAGAGAATAAAATTTGTTTGCCCGACAAATAGGTACATGTTTACTACATAATTTACTGTTTTGTTTGGGTGATGATGATTTTATGAGCCTATTGGCTAGCCGCTTGGCTTTTTCTTTTTCTTTTTGAGATCAGAAGGACCGGGGAAGCTATTTGAAATTCCCCGATGCTCCCGGTGCAGGGGAGGTTATGGCGAAATTTTTCGAAAATTTAGGGTGTTAGCCAAATTTTTGAAATTTTAGAAAATTCTCAGAAACTGAAAAGTTGGAGAATGGAAGCCAGATCGAACGTTGAGTTGATTGATCAAACCACTTTCGACTTTGTTCCTTTTCGCGGACGAAAAGTTTTAAGTGGGGGAGATTGTAACAGCCCGGAAAATCTGGGCCAGTTTAAAATTTTTATTTTGGCAATTTTAGCGAATTTTGAATATTTAAAATAGATTATTTTAAATAATATCGACGAGAAATCTATTTTGAATATAATTCGAATGAATATAATTATATACGTCGTCGTTAGAATATAAATATTTATATATATATATTTAAAAATAGAATTGAAAATGGCGCGGTAGTTCGATAATTCGATTTCAAACTTCAATTGAATGTACCGGGTGCAAAACAATCCGGATTTTAGTGAAACCAAAAATCATAGGATCTATTTGATAGTATCTTTCCAACGAATCCGACTAATCGAAATTTCGTAGTGGGGATCGAAGGATATGTCCAGTTGAAAATTCTGAATAGTCGTTATGGAATTCAGGCCTTTAAAAATGGGAATTTTGCAAATGACCTCGGATTTCGACGAAACCAGTTTTGTTGGATCCGTGATGTTAAATTATTGCTAGATTCCAAATTTCATAATTTTTCGAATCAATATGTGAGCGTGGCAAAGGAAAACGTGTTTGACCAGTTTCAGTTGATTTTAATCGACTGGAAATTGGCCATTTTTCCAAAGGTCTCAGAATTCGACGAAACTAGTTTGGTTAGGACCGTATCGTCAATACGAAGCTAGAAAATATTTTTCTGGAATTTTTCTGGTTGGTATGTGACCCCGGTAATTTGAATTGTATGTTTAAAATTCAATATAGTGATTTAAATGTAAATTTAACGGAAACTGATTGTAACGGTCAATTCAGCTTGCGGTACATATCCCATTGCGTTCGGAATGGGGGTAAAACACTAGGGACGACGGTCGGTGGGTTTGATTTGGGATTCAAACAAAAAGTCAACTTTGATGGGAGAAAAATAATAAATAAATTAATTTATATATATATTCAAGTACCCCCCCTTCCTCTCTATTTCTCTCTCCTCTTTAAACCAGAACGAAAAAAAAAAAAACCCTCTCTCTTCAAATCGACATCGCGCCTCTCTCGAGGCTACGCCGTTGACCGCCGCTCCTCCCATCGCCTCGCCGACGGTGCCTCCGACCTCCCCTCCGATGCGACGCCGCCCCATCCCCTTCTTCTTTTCCCTCCTCACGCGAATCCCCTCCCTCTCCATCTCGAGACAGCGCGACCTGAACCCCGAAACCCCACTGCATAAATCGGATGCCTCCCCCTCCGTTCAACCCCCTGGCGCGCCACCCGAGAGCCCTCCCCCTTCGACAGCAAATCGCCACCACTCCAGGCGGCACAGAAATCCAACTCTAGGTCGTAGCGCGAGCTGAAGACGTCGGCCAGAAATGAATTACTGTGAGCTTCTTCCTTTCTTTCCTTTTTGATTGAGCGCTAATTCTAAATCAGTTTTGTTTCTAAAATTTTGTTTTGTTTAAAATTTGTTTAGAATCCGTTTGGTGTTAATTCGGTTTTGTTTAAAATCAGTAGATCCGAAGGAAAAATAGGATTTTTATAGAAACAAAGCTCGGATTTTTATATAATAAAACAAAATTTTTAAATGAGGAAAGATTCAATTTTTAAATGAGGAAAGATTCAAAATGAGGAAAGATTCCATTTTTAAATAAGAAAAGATTTGATCTTTGGTTAAGAAAAAGAATATGATTTTCATTTAAGTAGAGTAATAAAAATTCGATCTTTATATAGTAGTGATTATAAAAATTCGATTTTTAATTTATAGAAGGTTAAAAATATAATTTTTATAATATAGAAAAGTTAAAAATATAATTTTTATACCAGTGGCATATCAAAAATATAATCTTTACTATATGAACATCGTTGTAAAAATTCGATTTTTATATATTGAATAACGAAGTAAAAATTCGATTTTTATATATTGAATAACGAAGTAAAAATTCGATTTTTATATACTGAATAACGAAGTAAAAATTCGATTTTTATATATGTAGTGGCTACGGGCGACGAAGCTGACGAAGATGCGAAAACGATGAAGATTTCTATAAAAGAAGAGTCAAGATGATTGGATAGCTTTTGGTGAGAACTCCTCACCTTTCAATTTAACTTTTCTAGTTATATATATATACTAGGATGCAGACGGTGCTTAGTAGCACCCGACACAATCGTCCACAGACCATGGACTTGTTTGTTTGGTTGCATAGATTAATTAGATGATTTGATTTGAATTTGAATTGTTTGGTGAAATGAATTGATTTGATTGATGTGTGAATGGCGTGGGCCTTCACTAGACCGGGGATAAGGCTAGGCCTTGTCCCGTTTCTAGTATCGTGCCGTTATGCCGCCGAAATTTTCTAAAATATGTTAGAAAAATAAAAATATCATTTTATTGAATAAATGAACTGAATAGAAATTCATATGTTGAAATAAAAATGTTTTTATCGTTAAAAATATAATTTTTAACGTGAAGTGAATAAAATAAAATATTCATTTACAAACCGAACGGTTTGTTTACGTACACCTATTTGAAGGACATTGATTGGGTCGATAAATTTTACACATCGCCCAACTGCACAACTAAAATATGCGTTTGATTGTTTGAAACCCCACACGGGTGTAGGGATGAAATTTGAAGTTCACTCATCCTGATTGATTAAATATGTCGATCGATTGATTGACAGGCTGTTATGAGCGTTAGATATCTATATTTGATGCTTATACAGTGTAGTGCACTTTGGTTGATGGTTGATTATTTTTCAATGCTATTATATACATGTGTTGTATGAAAATCCATATAATTAATTTTATATGGTAATTGATTGGGCCTCATTCCAATTTGAAAAATAAAGAATAATATAAAATAAAGGTTCATGTGTTGACAGTTTCATCCATTGAGATTGGTCATGTGTTGAACGAAATATTTTAGTAATAAAATTTACATCTTTATCAATATAAAATAAAGGTTCATGTGTTGACAGTTTCATCCATTGAGATTGGTCATGTGTTGAACGAAATATTTTAGTAATAAAATTTACATCTTTATCAATATAAAATAAAGGTTCATGTGTTGACAGTTTCACCCATTGAGATTGATCATGTGTTGAACGAAATATTTTGATAATAACAACTATTTTGAAAAAGAAATATTTGAAATAGAATATTTGAAAATAGAAATTTATGAAGCCGTGTTGATTAGATTAACGCCATTTTGACGCGAACGATATTTATATCGATTTTAACGATTTCGAAATGAAATGAATTGAAAACGATTTCAAAATGAAATGAATTGAAAACGATTTCGAAATGAAATGAATCGAAAACGATTTCGAAATGAAATGAATTGAAAACGATTTCGAAATGAAATGAATCGAAAACGATTTCGAAATGAAATGAATTGAAAACGATTTCGAAATGAAATGAATCGAAAACGATTTCGAAATGAAATGAATAGAAAACGATTTAGAAATGAAATGAATCGAAAACGATTTCGAAATGAAATGAATTGAAAACGATTTCAAAATGAAATGAAATGAATTGAAAAAGATTTCGAAATGAATTGAAAACGAATTCAAATTGAATTGAAAGCAGATTGAAATGAATTCAAATTGAATTGAAATTTGAATTGAATAGAAATGAATTTTAAAACGAATTTATAAAGAAGAATTCAATTTTGATCTGAATTGAAAAGAAAGTTGAAATTGCTTTTGAAACGATTTTAAAACTATTTATATAATTCGTTTTAAAAAGAAATCGACGAAGTATATATATTATATATATTATATATATAATATAATGGCCTGAATAGAACGCGCCGCGCCGCGGCAGTTCGTGAATTTCGACCATTTATTTCAAACGGACATTACGGGAGATCCGACCGTCGGATTCTCCTAAAACCGGAACCGTTGGGTTCGTATCAAAAAGAGCTTTCTAACGAATGTTAGAAATTTGAAATCTAACGGTTGGTTTTGGAGATACATCCAAATCAAATTCGAAAAAGGTCGCTGTAATTGCAGTTCGATGGCCATTGATGGAAATCGACTGTACGGCCTTGATAAAATTATTAAAAATAGCAATAATTTGTGTAAAATCATAAGAAATGATTTGTGAAGATTTGGGATGAAAAACTCCATATTTGAAAAGATAAAAATAGATTTTTATCGAAATGAACTAGTTTTGAACTAGAATTATAATTCTATTTATTTTTAAATAAATAAATTGAATTTGAAAAGGGTTTTAAAAATAACCAGAATTTCCAATGATTGCATTGGAGTGGATTTGAATCAAAATTGTCTTCGGAATATTTCGATGTTGGAATTCGTGATTATACGGATGTTGTTACGGAAATTTGAAAGATATATATTTATATCGTTATTTCCAATACGACATTTGTTAATCGTAGAATTTGATATTGAATATAAGCCGATATATTTTCTATTCAGAGCCTTATATAGAATATCAAATGTGATTTGGGTTTGTCGTGAATGGTGTCTTCACTAACACTGTTCTTGAACCCAGTTGAGAAAAGATTAAATCTTTTTATTTAGATTTAATGAAGTGTACCAATTAAATAATATTTAATTGGAATTGAATTGATATTGATTTTTGGGTTTATCGTGAACAGTGTTTTAAATAACACTTGTTCTTTAACCCGATAATTAATGAATGTGATTTTGGGTTTATCGTGAACTGTGTTTTAAATAACACTGATTCTTTAACCCAGTTAACGATTAAAACTAAGTGGAGTTTTAATGAATCTTTAATTAGATTGAAATGATCGAGAATGGAGTATCACCAGTTTTGCTCCAGGCGATAGTTAAACCTTTAATTAGATTTGAACGTGAAATGGTAATTGAATTTACCGATAACACCGTGGTGTTAGATATGAAGTATAACCAATTTTACTTCATGGGATGAATAGGTTGGGATTGGGAAATTAAAACAAATGATTACTTCGGTAAGGTTCGCTAATCCCGACTAGTTTGAATTGATATTCAAAAATAGATTAAAGAATAAATTCAAGAAATTTATCTTGGATAAAATTAATGGGAACTTTTCCCTATGAATGTGAAATTTAGAAACTAACTGTCGGTTAGCTAAGCAGAATGGTTTCCTGGATATTGATCTGATGTTGGTTTCGGCCTTCGGGGTTAATATTTGGGAAATTATTCTCTTGATTAATTTACGGTTAGTGACTGATGAATTGGAATGAGGCGTATGTTGTGTTTGTGTAACACTTATTTAAAATATACGCGAGTTATTCGGAAAGACCGGGTTTATCCCATTCTGAATAACTGATACGACGATAAGTCGAAGATGAAGACGATAAGTCGAAGATGAAGACGATGGTCGAAGACCGGAGGTCTTCACATCGTTTGGGTAATTACTAATGATCTTGATTGGGCTGTACACCCAAGAAGATGGAAACAGTTAGTGATCGTCCAGACGTACTTGGAGATCGATGGATATGCGGGGTACTAGGTGCCTCCGGTTTCGTTCAGACCCAGAACGGACTTGTAAATGGACTGTGTGTCTGACATTGGATTTTAGTCCGTGTGATTGATCTCTATTAAATATATATCTGTTTGGCGGCGGAGAATTTATTCTCTTGCTTAACGCCCTTCTCTGAGACGTACGAGCTCAGGGGTTATATATTGATGGATATCAAACGCATGGAGTGAATTGCCTGTGTGGCATGCCTAAGCGGCAATTGATCGAGGCTTCTGTTGAAAAGCAAAGTCTTGTGGTGATGATCAAAGCAAGGCCTTTGTGGCGTAGCTTTGTGTAACGTTTGCTTCGCGAGTTTCACACCCGGTATGAACCAAAAACGGGAGAGGACGTTAGGGAGGGCATGCGTTTCTTTCTAGCTAGAAGTGGCGTCAGTGGTTTTACACGCCCTGACGAGTTTGACTTATGTGGTTGTTGCTGTTGCGAGGCACCTCGGATTGATCGGTCGTTCTCGAACCGATGGAGTCATTTAGTTGGCTCACCTACGCCCCATAGGGCGGGGAAACGCATGTTCAGGGTTTAAGTTTAATCCACATCGGTGGACTGGCCCTGAGGATCCAAGGCTTGACTGAGTACTTGCCTGAGACACGGGCTAGAGCGTCTCGAATCGGTTGAGGACTATCTTTTGCCTCGGTTCATAGACGGAAATCCAATTTCCCAATACGTGACATTTGCGGTTTTATTTGTAGAGCCTAGTATGGCGACATAGTGGGATGGGGCATTCATGCCGCCTATGATCGATACTTATGATTTGAAGTTGTTTTATACACTATGCACTTAAAATAGTATCAAATGATTTGTTTTAAACGTATCAAGCATTCTTTGGCTGTTATAAGGTAAAAACCCTATCCCCCGGCTTGCGTTGCATTGTGTGATAGGACCTGGGTCTTATAACAGCTTCATTTTTCTTTATTTAGCATTGCGCTGTTGTTTTATGCACTGGTATTCTTGGGAGGAAACCCGTTCCGTGTTATACGGCGTGGTCCCTTGTTTTGCCTAACTTTAAAAATAAAGATTAATAACTGTTTTAGTTCTCACACCAGTCACATGACTGACCTGGAGTTTATTGTTTTAACCTAAACTCTGGGTGCCCCTATTTTGACACGGGCAGCTAGTAGTTTTGGTTTTGTAGATTTATATTCACAGGATCCTGGTTTACAGCTGGAACGATATCCGGAAAGCTTTGTATCCGTATATCTCCTTCTAGTTGTGCATTGTATTATTTTCCGCTGTGATGTATTTTAATGTAATTTAAATCTCTGATCTTTCTGTGTAATATTTATTCATTTATACTCTGTATATTCTTGTAATCTGATGCATTGTTGTAATATACAATGAAATGTTCTTCTGTATGTGTTCTGCTGTGGTTTGTTCTCGAACTATCCGACACTTTCCTTTACGGGGAAGTTACGGGTTTTCACAAAAATACAAGATGTAATGTAGTTACAAGTTTCAACGTCTGGATCTTGGTTTACCTGCTATTATTGTATCTACAATTTAAAACATTGATAAAGCTTACATCTGTTAGAGAATGGAGTTTTGATGACAACAAGCTTATTTCAATATTAATTGATTATAAAATATATACTAACATCTCTATCTAGAATATATATGCACATATATGCAGGAGTTGTATACAGGAATTAATACTGAAGACTGTACAGTTTTAGAGATTCAAAAGATTCAGAGTTCAGAGAAGATTCAAGACTCATGAGTAATCAAGAAATCAAGAGTTCAAGATAAATATAGCAATAAAATCTAGTTTATATGTAAGACTCTGAATAGCAATCCAAGTTCAAATTCAAATTTTGTTTTTCAAATTATGATTTTCAAATTTCAAAATCTATTTTTCAAAATTCAAATTCAAATTTTGATTTTAATTAATATTTATATCTTACCTTTAATTTTAAATTTAAGTTTCAGAAGTTTATATGTTTATACATTTGTATAGTCATATACTTTTATACTTTTATATTCATATAGTTTTATACTTTATAATTTTATAAATATGTTTATATAATTTATATTTATGATTTCATATGATTTTCTACTTTATAATACTTATTTATATCACTATGTTTTCATCCAAGAATTTCCAGAATTTTACCTATATTAAAACAATAGAAAAATATTCAAATTTCAAATTTTTAGATGCTTATGTCGACATACATATATTGGGATGTCGACATACAACTATCATATTTTCAGTTTTGAAAGTAAGTGTCTTTTCACCATTTGTAACGTTCCAGAAGCGTTGCAACCTTTCAAATCTTATAAATAGGGGTTGATTTCGAACTTTTTAACCATTTTTCTTCTCTATCTTCATCCATTTTTATAGCTCTATTATTATTTCATATTTTTATGATTTCTACACTTCTACTCTATCGATTTCTATTCTAAATACATAAAACTTCTTCTTTTCTCACTCTTTACTCATTACTCTCTAAATCAAAGTGCTACTGAAGAGTTATAGGGCTGTTGTACTCGTTAGGGATTGTTTTGGGATAGTCTTGGAAACAGTGTGTTCCTTATAGCCGTGAAATCAAGGAAAGGAAACGGTGTTAATCTTGTAGCTGGGAAATCAAGAGTGGTGGAAAGGGTGTTAATCTTGTAGCCGTGAAATCAAGGGCATTAAACTAAAATTTTGATCTAGTAATAAAACTCTGCACAATCCGGTGTTGCGTGGGACTGGACGTAGCAGCAATCTGAATCAGTATAAATTTGGTATGCTCTTTCCTTTTTTGCATTTTATTTTTGTTTATCTATGTGTACGTGTTTAATTCTATGTCTATGATAATCTCTATGGTGTGTGATTCATATAGTAGATCATATAAGTTTTAGATTTTGTTAAATTCCTTGAAAACACTATTCACCCCCCTCTAGTGTAAGTTTTTCCTTAAGATCCATTTTGCATTCCCTAACAACATCTACCATGTATTTTTGTAGTACTTTCATCATATGATGAGATAAATAGTTTCTTATACAATAACCATGTCATACTAATTTGAGGAGTTGTGCACTTCACCTAAAGGCTTACCACCTAAAGCTGTTAGGATTACCTCGCATGTTGTTAAGGTAGGAATGACGGTTTGAATATATAGTCCCACATCACGTAATAAATTGAAGGACGGAGAGAGAGGTTCAAATATGAGTTGGTAGGCACGTAACAATAAATATTCCTTTTGTTATAAAGATGTGTGCGCCAATTCATAAACATGCGCCCTATGCTGGAAGGAAGTGGGGCTTTGTTCCGACCGTGGTTACATAACAGTGGTATCAGAGGCGAAGGTTATAGACCGGGATATGCAGGCAAGACAGTGCTCTCAACAATACTCGTAGGATGCAAGTCAAGGGGGAGAATGTTAGGATTGTCTCGCAAGTTGTTAAGGTAGGAATGACGGTTTAAATAAATAGTCCCACATCGCGTAATAAATTGAAGGAGAGGGATAAGGGTATAATATGAGTTGGTAGGAACATAACAATAGGGATTCCTTTTGTTACAAGGATGTGTATGCGTGCTCCCTATGCTACAAGGAAATGAGGCTTTTTTCGACCGTCTTTACACAACAAAAGCAACATTTGATATATCGGCGGTTAGTTCTAAGTTATGTAGCTGTTGGTCTCTAACCATCTTGTTTGTTATCGATTTAATATACATACTGAAGATTGGATATGGCTTAGTATGTTTCTTTAGGTAAATAATAGCCTGCATGTAAAAAAGAAGTGAAAATCCATCTTGTTTATCAGTTAGCAACTTAGTAAGCAACATTTAATATACCATCAGGTTTTGTCATCGATTTGACATACCTGAGTCTGTTGTCATGCTCCTCCTCGGTAAATAGGGCAATGAATGAATTTTTCACTTTAATGCCATCGGGACTTGGAATTGATGGAGTAGAAAATGGCCCATGTTCATTTACACTAACTTTATTATTTAATTCTGCATGTGTACAGGACTTGCAACCTCCTCTTTAGCCAATCTAACCATATTTGTATTATTACTCATTGTTTTAAATTCATCTTTTCAGCCTCTATGTTTTAATGTGTAATGATGTGTAGTTGCTGACTAGGTATAATTCGATTTTTATCTTTGTTGGGTATTAAAACTCAACATCAACTTCTACTAGTACTCAAGTATAATTTAGTCACGAGTTGTTGTCATATCCCATTTAGATTGAATATCTGTAACACCCCACCTCCGCTAGGGTCACTCACAAAGGAATGTACTAGGTTTGGAGGGGCATTATTGGTAAACATGCACAGAAATATTACAAGACAGAACATATAAAACAGCGGAAGTAAAACAAATTTTCATTTCTTTATAAACAGTAAAGCCTTTTTACAACAGATTACATAGAAACCTGTCTTGCAATAGTAAAGAAGCAATAAACCTTTTCATAAATTATTCCCCAAGTAAAGAAGTAAAGCAGCCATAGCCCATGGAAGTTCAAACCATACATGATGACCTTCAAGCAGAAGAGGTCCGAACTAACAACAGTATTTCCTCCCTGAAAATCTTGGGGGGGGGGGGGAACGGAAGACAAAGAGGCGAAAGAAAACGGGGTCAGTCATAAAGACTGGTAAGTCCTATCTACTTCCAGCATAAAAAAAGGTAAAGGTAACATGACATGCATAAACTGAACATAAACATAAGGATGACGACAAGATAGATAAACTAAACCAAGATAATAGGGTGAACTACGGTATCAAGATAAACTAAGGTATCATGATAAACTACGGTGTCAAGGTAAATCAAAGTATCACATCGTCAGGTTTCTATCAAGTATAATATCCCAAGGTATCTATCATGTATATTTGCTCTGCACCGCCCGTACTATTATCCCAACCCGTGTCATGAGTTAACTATAAAATGTCCCTTGCCCAAAGTCATGAAATGGTCCATGTCAACCTGATATATCGCGTACATATATTTTCCTAACTCGTATGTTTCTTTCCATGTATAAGTTCAGTCCTTTGCCGTAGGCCGTACGAGCTTTCCCCTGTAAATCTATACCACTTCAACGTAGTACCATTTTATCCTTGAAGTTGTTTTGGACTGCTACCCTTGATCTGGTTATGTTTTCTTACCATGAACTATCGCGTGTTCACCTAGGATTTATGCCACCTAGGACTGCTAGGGATTATGCTACCTAATGAACGTTTTCGTATCTCGGTTTGGGTTTTAGCCACCTAGGGCTACAAGAGATTATGCTACCCGTCAACCGCGCCCTTTTTCCCACGTAAGCACCGTGAATCGTTTTTCCATGTCTAACTGCACATGTATCTCAATGTGCCATCCGAGTCCCGTGCCAGGGCAAATCAAGAAATACGTGACTCGGTCGGGAGCTTTAAGTCGTCTGCCGAATGCAGATATCAAGGTCTGTTTTTGTATCCATGGCTATGGTCCCACGTGACCCCTCCCTCAACTATTGAAAGGCAATCCAAGAAAAATCATGCATGAGAACTATACTCCGGCCCCCTATGCCCCACTTACCTATTGGCCAACCTCACCCATAACTCGATAGCAAATATATGGTCTGTTGGGAGTTCTCTGCCTTTCCGTATACGTACACGATTGACTAAAGATGGTAGGTAGTCGACGACGCGCTATCCAGGGCAAAAATCAAGTATCGTCGACTCCACGCTAATCCATCCCCGTCTTTAGGTTGCTCGCACAGCAACCAAGGCATACTCTTGGTTCTTCTAACGCAGACCTTAACCTCTGTGAGCCATCTGCGACCTCACAGAGGGATACCAAGAGTACCCTCACGTCCCCCGAAGCTACTGCTTCGTCACCCAGTTCGTGGGAGCCTTTATCTAAGTCAGATAATTTGCTCCTCCTCGTGTGTTTAAGCGATGACCTACCGTATTGGGTTACTCATCTACCTGTGAACTGGTCCAAATCCCTTGACTAAGAATTATTACTTAGTTATCCTAAACTAAGGTTTATCACTTAGTTCCCTCTCCCGTTATCCTTGTTAACTACGATTTTCCACCTAGTCCCCTGAACTAGGGTTTTATCTAATGGATTAAGTGTTGTCATTCCAGTTCATGACTTAACCCGCCTACGAATCATGTCAAGATTGGCTAAGTATTTAAGCTCAAGATTTAGCCCTACAAGTTGGTTAAGTATACCAAGAAGCTCATGGCTTAACCCTATTCCATTATCAAGTCAGATTGGTTAAGTATTAGTTTGTCTTGACGCTATCCGATTATCGTGTTAGATTGGTTAAGCATAGATTATCTTAACCCCATCAGATTATCGAGTCGGATTGGTTAAGCATGGGTTAGCTTAACCCCATCCACTAATCGTATTACAATGGTTAAGTATATTTAAACGGTCTTGTGACTTAACCCTATCAAGTTCTCATATTAGATTGGTTAAGTATAGGTTACTTAACCTCATCAAATCATCATGTATAATTGGTTAAGTATAAGTTACTTAACCTTAATGAATTATCATGTTAAATTGTTTAAGTGTTTAACTTAACCCCATCGAATTACCGTGTTTAGATTAGTTAAGTCTAGGTTAACTTAACTCCGTCTAATTACCGTGTTTAGATTAGTTAAGTGTAGGTTACTTAACCCCATCTAATTACCGTGTTTAGATTAGTTAAGTCTGGGTTAACTTAACTCCATCTAATTACCGTGTTTAGATTAGTTAAGTGTAGGTTACTTAACCCCATCTAATTACCGAGTCGGATTAGTTAAGTATGGATTGGCTTAACCACATCCCCTAACTGCATTTTACGGTTAAGTGTCATTAAGAAATCAAGTCCGGTTTCACTTAACCTACCCATTCATGTCATATTGGTTAAGTGTCATTAGTCAGATTTACTTAACCTTATCATGTGGCATTAATTGAATTAATGCACTCTCAACCTCTCACGTTAGACGTTGTTGTGGTTACTGGTTTCGCCGGGCGGGTCCGGGAAAATTTACACCACAACCTAGTCTAACCTCGGGTTCCAATCGCGATATGACCAACTACCCACATTGGGTCCTATCGTTTGTAGTTACTGGATTTTCCGGGCGGGTCCGGGCAGATTTATGCTACAAACTCAACCCAACCTCGAGTTGGCCACTTCCATGTTTTTCTACGTGTCATGTTCATGTCAAGTTCAGACCCCTTTTTAAGTCTATGTTTTCATGTAACCCCGTGTCAAGTTTTCGTGTCCTATTCACGTTTATTATCATTACATGTTCCATGTAATTCCATGTCAGGTTCATAGCCCATTTTCAAGTTTGCCTAAACTACCCAAAACGTGTCCCCAACGCGCATGAAAGCGAGTCAACATATTTGGAATAATATGACAAAGATGGGTACAAGATGGCAAAGATGAATCACAAGTTAAACATGGTGAAAATTGAGGCAAAGGTGTTCACATAACTAGCCTATTGCATATTGGCCTCAAAACATGCACGATGTCATAAAGGGATTGGCCACTAACATGCATGGTATCATAAGGGGTTTGGCCTCAAAACATGCATAGCATCATAAGGATTTTTTGGCCTGAAACATGCATAATACCATAAGGGGTTTTGGCCTCAAAACATGCATAGCGTCCTAAGGGATTTGGGTTCATTTACATGCATAAGTCCCAAGTCAAATTTATGTAATTACTTCACAAGTAAAAGTGGTTCCAAGGGTTCATGCTAACATCCCACAAGTAAAGGTCCAATCTTACATGGCTAGCTAAGTCCAATGCAACATGAACAACATGATTTAGTCGCTAAAACATGCCCTAAAGTCATAGATCATAGAAAAGGGGCAAAACTAGGTTCACATAGGCTAGCATACTCATGTTCATCGCATTTTATTCCATGTCACATTAGAACTATCGTTTAGATCTAGGAGTAGCTAGAACTTACATAGCGAGGCTTAGAGACTTAGGAGCATGAATCGTCATAGGGTTTGCGTAGCAATGTTGATCCCTACGATTTGATGTAGAAAGCTTGCACCTTTTGATTTGAACCCGATTTGAATGCGTAAGCCCATGGAGTTGGAGATGGAGGCCATGATCAAGATAAATTTTGGCAGCACTTAGTTGCTAGAATGATTTTTTTTGTGATTTAGGTTAGGTCCTAGGGTGTTTTTATAGAGATTAGGAGTAGTTTAGGCCCTTAGATTAACCCTAGGATATATCTAAACCCTCAAAAATCGTCACCAGTCAACAAAACAAGACCCAGGAGCCAAAACAGGTGCATCAGGCCGACCCCCAGGTCGACTCTAGAGTTGACCTGGTCTGGGCAGGTCGACCCTAGGGTCGACTCCCAGGTCGACCTGGTGGGCTGGGCGGGAGCTTTTCCTGCCTACTCTGATTGGTACAGAATTTGAATTTTCGGGCTGATTTCTCTGAAAACTTCGTTGGGCCATAACTTGGTCATACGGACTCCGTTTTTCGAAAACTCAGACTCTATTTCGCGTATTTTTCCGAGACGAACGCAATGGAACAGCCCATTTCCCTAGATTCAGATTTTTAAAAATTTAATTCTGCCTTGATTCTTGTCTTAACATGTTGTAAAAATTCGGGTTGTTACATTCTCCCTTCCTTTAAGGATTTCGTCTCCGAAATCTCCAAGTTAGGAAGAACGTATCCTACCATCCATCATCCATCTACTCAAAGCATCATCCACAGGTAACCATCATCCTTAAGAGACTTCTAATGCTTTATGAACACATGCAAAAAGTGTGTGTATATGTTCCTTAGCTAATGCTAATGATCAGGCCTGAATGATCTTTCTAATGCAAAATATGTTTAGTGCCATGAGTCCAACATGTATGCAAACAGTCCTAGTCATATAAACACTATATGCGTGCACAAACATTCATTCATATGCAACATCCGCATGATAACACATTTAATTTCATCCATAAACAAGTATAAATACTCGTGCATATGCAATACGAAATGTGAGTGATTCGATCTAGTATCTAATGTGTATTCGCGCATCCACTAGCAACCACTTGCAACCATTTGCAACCATATCAATCATAACATGCTTCAAATACATGTTTGCATCCATAGGGTTCTACCTAAGGTTCTCAAGATAGGATCGAGGAGATAAACAAGACAAACTCCTTACGAGGTTTGTATCAGAAATAAGATTGAAAACAGGACCGAGAGGATGTCCACAACAGATGGCATACAAGTAAACTCCATAGGAAAAACCAGGGATCAAAGATATACTCTTAAAAAGAGATATGATGCGCGCGTCTAAGCCGCATTTCCCTGAGCTTAATTCCATTATACCTCGACTATCTTTTAACTCCATGATTTCGTAGCTCCTTGATTCTATTTCCAAGATATGAGTTGGAACTCATTTCACTGTCGCCTCTTGTTTTATTTATTCTTTCCCTAGTATACTTGGCTCAAACATATCTGCCTACTAATGCAAGCTCTCCAAAATTCGCTAATAAATCCTGGATCTCGTTTACCGATGCCAATCCATGTTACCACGAGCACTTACTAGGGTGATTCCTATAACCCATGCTTAAGCGGAATGAACTACCCGCCTTATTGGCGAACACTACTCGATTGGATCAGAAATTTCCGATAAATGCATCAAGAGATTCTAGGTAACTAATCATGACGGGACCTTAAAGGTTACGCGAGACTTCGAGGGTATTACCAGGGCAAGTCAAGAGTCTAACTACCCTCCTTTCCAAACAGAGAATGGCATCCTTACTGGATAACCACATCATCCCTAGAATCAACCATAGCCCAAGAACATAGGCATTACTTCCAAACTCAACACTTAGCATAGACATTCTCAAATTCAAACAAGTCATGAATAAATGGACCGATCCTCCAACAAGATTTGGGACAAAAATGGGATCCTTTACCATGCTAGTACTAAGGTGCAGAGACTCAACTATCAAAGCGGACTTAAGTGATGCGATGATCAAAACAAAGTCTTGACGGGATGATAGAAAAGGAAGGCTAAACCTCTAACAGAAACGGTACCATTCCTCTTAGGTACACTAGAAATGAGAGCATACAATTGCCCTCCCGATACTCTTGTCCTCATCTTCCTTTGTGGATCAAGCCATACCAACAAGTTGCTTATCCTCAAGCTCGTATCCCTTTATCCTTGTTCTTGCTATCCTTCCTTGTAACGCGGTAACAGGTCTCTCGAGAACTACCTCCATCGTACGGAAAACACTTACGTAGCAAGAAAAGATTAGTCGCAGTTAAAATTACTGTGACTACAGATGGAGGAAAGAAAGGAAAGGAGATTTAATCAAGGAAACGAGGATAGGGCTAATGGCCTTTGGGGAATAGCCTTTAAAAACTTTTCTTGAAAAATGCTTCTTTGTAAACGGTTTTTCAAATAGTTTCAGAAGGTTTTTAAAAACTTTTTCACAGTCTAGTAACCTTCTACTCTGATACCAAATGTAATACCCCACCTCCGCTAGGGTCACTCACAAAGGAATGCACTAGGTTTGGAGGGTCATTATTGGTAAACATGCACAGAAATATTAAAAGACAGAACATATAAAACAGCGGAAGTAAAACAAATTTTCATTTCTTTATAAACAGTAAAGCCTTTTTACAACAGATTACATAAAAACCTGTCTTGCAATAGTAAAGAAGCAATAAACCTTTTCATAAATTATTCCCCAAGAAAAGCAGCCATAGCCCATGGAAGTTCAAGCCATACATGATGACCTTCAAGCAGAAGAGGTCCGAACTAACAACAGTATTTCCTCCCTGAAAACCTGAGGGGGGGAAACGGAAGACAAAGAGGCGAAAGAAAACGGGGTCAGTCATAAAGACTGGTAAGTCCAATCATCTTCCAGCATAAAAACAGGTAAAGGTAACATGGCATGCATAAACTGAAAATAAACATAAGGATGACGACAAGATAGATAAACTATATCAAGATAATAGGGTGAACTACGGTATCAAGATAAACTAAGGTATCATGATAAACTACGGTGTCAAGGTAAATCAAAGAATCACATCGTCAGGTTTCTATCAAGTATAATATCCCAAGGTATCTGTAACACCCCGTGTATTTTATAACAGTGAAATTCACAAATTAAAGTAAAATAAATTTTAAATCAAAGTATTTAGGGAAACGGGATATGCCATTGCGTTCGTCTCGGAAAAATACGCGAAATAGAGTCCGAGTTTTCGAAAAATGGAGCCCGTATGACCAAGTTAGGACCCGATGAAGTTTCAGAAAATTTAAATTTCGAAAACAGAATTGAATTTCAGCCCAATCAGAGTAGGCGGGAAAATTCCCGCCCAAACCCACCAGGTCGACCTGGGGGTCGACCCTAGGGTCGACCTGCCCGGCCAGGTCGACCTGGGAGTCGACCTAGGTGTCCACCTGCCCCAGGCAGGTCGACTCTAGAGTCGACCTAGGGGTCGACTGGGGAGTCGACCTGGCCCCTGAGCCAGGTCGAACCCAGCCCATCCTGGCTGGCCTGGTCTGTGTTTAGTCGATTTTCTGAGCCTTGCCTTATCACTAGGGCTAGGTGTCAGCTCCTGGTCAGTCTCTCCTTTGAACGAACGGCTATTATTAAACCAACCTCCATCGACGGTCTGAATCAACTCACAAGTTCTATAAAAAGGACCTAAGACTAACCCTAATTCACATAAACTAAAATGGAGATGAGGCCGTCATGCTGCTGAGGAGAGACTGAGGATAGCCGTCAGAAATAGAGAGACAATTAGGAGATAATTCAAAGCTTAAAGCAACGTTAATCAAATCAAAGCAACGCCTACAAAAAAGGATAGCATCTCCAAATTCAGAATTCAGATTCCTGAATTGAAGATTCGTCATACGTTGTAAGTAGAGTGCTATTCCGATGTGAATTAAATAATTGTGTTGATTTGTGTAGAGTAAGAAATGGAATTGTGGCGATAATAATCTATATTTGTACGTTGCTTTGATGCTAAACGATTTGGGAATATTATGGTATACGATTGGATATTTGCAAGTATGCGATTTGCGTTGGAAGTTAACAACGAAATGGAATTGTGGCAATAATAACCTATATTTTTATGTTATTTTGATTCTAAACGATTTGGCAATGCTATGGTGTACGATTGGATTCATACAAGTATATGGTTTATGTTGACAACCACATGTTGTGGAATTTTAATTGGGATTCATGCAAGCATATGATTCATATTGAAAACTACATGTTTGTGGTAGTTATTTACAACACCCATTTGATAATTGCAAGTATATGATTCATGTTGAAAATAAAAACTATATGTTGTAATAAGTTTATTTGAAATTCATGCAAGTCTATGATTTATTGTTATGCCAACATGATGTATAATTCTATGGTCATCTTTAGTGTAATTTGGTCCATTTGAGTATTATGATTCATATGAAGTTATGTTGGAATTGGCATTATAGTTCAAGTATAAAAATCATGCTTTTGTGATAGTGACAAAAGCAAACATCTTTGTAAGCTTGTATTAATTTTATGAACATGACTAAACTATGTTTGTTATTATGCCTAGTTGAAAACATGTTTGTAGGCTTATGTTGTTATCATAATCATATAATAATATATGTGACACATAAGTTATATTAGAATTACACTAGAATTACATCCCACTTGCAAGTTACATAGATAGGATAAAAACCATGATTATATGAATAGTAGGATTCATGTTCAATTATGTTTATGCCATGAATATATGAATAGAAGGACTCATGTTCAATTATGATTATGCCATAATTATATGATTAGAATGGTTCATGTTTAAGTATTATTTATGCCATGGCTACATGAATAGAATGATTCATGTTTTGTTTATACCATGATTATGTAAATAGAATGATTCATGTCAAAGTATTGCTTATATTATATGTTGTTACAATTGCAAGTTTACATGTGCCTACCTTATGTTAATTGAGTCGTTATGTTGCAAGTTCATGCGTTCACACTCCCCTTTTTATGTTACCTTATAAACACCATGTTATAAGCCTCCCCTTTTCATATGGCTAAATTGGGTAAGTGTTAAACCCAACACACCTTACATTGGAGCGAACGTATAAAACGGGGGTAATGACGTTTGGGCTAAAATATAGAACATATGTGTTGGCATGTTTGACGCATGCCAACAACCTTGAAAAACAATTAAGTGACATAAATAAATCTTAATCAATAAAGATGAATTTGAATAATGGGCCGCAAATATTTACATATAAAAAGAAAAGAGACAAAATATGTAAATGTAGAAAATACGATGTGTTTAACCCGAGGTTGGATTGAGTTATGATGTAAACCTGCCCGGAACCGCCCGGCTGTCCAGTAGTCACAACAATACCTATCCAATGTGGGTGGTTAAACACGGAGCCTAATAAGGACCCGAGGTTAGACTGAGTTGTGGCGTAAGACTGCCGGACCCAACCGGCAACAGGCAACCACAACAATACCTGTCTAATGTGAGAGGTCAAGGCTTTAATAAGAAAATTAAGGCTGAGTCAGGATTGATAGGATTAACTGAATTAAGACTTAATCAAAATGGAACATGCTAAACTAAACAGACTGATTAGGGGTTAGGTTTATAAAACACTTAACCAACTTAGCATGCTGGCTAAAAATAGAAAAACCTAGTAGCGGGGGACCCTTTTCAGCAGTAACCCTACAAGGTATCATGATACCCTGAAACTAGGCAGGGTGAGGCACGATTACTGGGCTGACTGTAAGATGTCAAATCTATGGCGGTGGTGCAGCAGTGTAGGTTAAAACGGGGTGCGGGCGTGCACACACTCCGGCGTAGAAAAATAAGGCACTGGGCACCAGTAGCATACCTGTGCATTCTAGGGTTGTGTCGGGCCGCCACCATGGGACTTGATACACCCCATGGTGGGACCAGCATAGGTAACTACAACATCGGGGGCCGTAAGACACATGTAACTATGCGAGTAGGAGCCGATCATCAGAAAAAGGATCACTTCACCTTGATTATGGGGTGCCTGTTGGGAACTAGTTTATATGGGTACAGAGATTAATATGGGGTACGATAGTATATTCGACCCTAGAAAACTTAACTTAGTTTATGGTGCTTTCCCATTTCTAGTTTATACTTATCATACCCAGTTCTTTATTCCTAGACTGAATAGTCCTGGACTTACTCAGGCTTTATGTCTGACTCTACTTTTCTTTCGTCTTCTTTTCTTCCGTTCCCCCCCCGGTCCACAGGGAGGGAATACCGCAGCTTGACCAGCCTTCATATCCAGCTTGAAGAGAAAGAATGTATTGCATGGATCTTTTTGTTTTGGACTATGGCTTTGGACAGCAATTATGGGACTTTTGCAGTTTATTTATGTTTTCTTTATGCTTCTTTAAATAATGTAATCAAGACAATTATGAAGATGTTATGTTTTTTGGAAGTATTGTAAGAAAATTATGGTATGGTGGTGTAACACGTATTTTAGTGAAATAAAAGTTGTTGTTTTCCGCTGTTCAAAAATATGTGTTCTTATATCTGTCTTGTATATCTGTGACTTATACTTATAAACTTCCACCAAAATTAGGGCATTCCCTTTGAGAGTGACCCTAACGGAGGTGGGGTATTTCACTTGGTATCAGAGCATAGGTTTACCAGATAAGATAAAAAGTTTTGAAAATTTATTTTTCAAAAAGAAATTTAAAGAAGCATTTTTAAAAGATTATATATTATTCAATTTTAAAAGGCAAATTCCCCTCCCTAAAGCCATAGGTACTATCTCTTATCCTTTGTTTTGAACCTATCCTTTCTGTTTCAGCATGTCTGGAGACCTTACTCCCCAGCTGCTGACGCTTTCACTCCTCCTCCTCCACGTAAACTAGCAAGCGGAGGAGTCCCAGAGTAGGAAGACGAATTATAGTCAAACAAGAAAGGATCATAACAGTAATGACAAGAAACGTGAAAAAGGAAATGTTATTTCTGCGGAATTCTTGGACATCTGGAGGGAGACTGCAGGAAGAAGAAGAGGAGGATGAGTGCTATTTGTTTTCAGTGTAGGGAGACAGGCCACTGGGCTAGGGACTGCCCAAGGAAGAAGGAGACAAAGGCGGAAAGCTCTCATGGGAAGAAAGAGGGTTTACAGCTTAAGAAGACAAACTTTAAGAAGGTCGGGAAAGACTACAAGTCCCAAGAGAAGAGGAAGTGTAAATTCTGTGGCAAAGTGGGGCACTTAGTGAAAGATTGCCGGAAAAAGATGGCCAAGATGAACGGCGGGTGCTTTTCTGGCGGTGAGACAGGCCACATGGCTAAGGACTGCCCAAAGAAACGAGGACAGAGGCAGAGGGATGGATCCACCTCAGGGGCACAAGTTCATGTGCTAGAAGCGCCACCTCTGCAACAGCGAGGTATAAATACTTCTGTAGAAAGTGTAGTTTATCTTTATGGTCACCCCGTTCGCACTTTATTTGATTCTGGCGCATCACACTCCTTTATCTCGTCTGCTTAGTCGAATCTCTGCACCTAAAAACTAGTATGGTAGAGGACCCCTTAATTGTTTCAAACCCAATTGGGGGTCCAGCTCATTTGTCTATGATCTGTTTGGGATTGAAAATTTCTATTCTAAGCGTAGAATTTAAGTGTAGTGCCTTTGTTTTAGGCTTTTCGGGATATGGTTTGATTTTGGGCATGGATTGGCTATCCAGTAATGGGGCCATCCTTGATTGTGAGAAAAGGGTTGTTAGGCTCCTAACCTAGCTCGGTAATACTTTGGAAATTTCTTGTAATCCCTCGTATGCGGTTATGCTTAGTTACCTTGAATCGCTAGATGCCTCCGTTGAAAATTTGCAATCGGTTAGAGTGGCCCGGGAATATCCGGATGTCTTCGAAGAGGTGAAGGGCTTGCCTCCGAAGAGGGAGATAGACTTCCGCATATACCTTGTAGATAATGCAAAGCCCGTTGCGTTGCCCGTTAGACACATGACTCCACGGGAAAGGAAAGAGCTCAGTAAACAGATTAAAGAGCTTCTAGAAAAGGGGTTCATTAGGAGGAGTATTTCAGAATGGGGCGCTCCAGTGGTGTTCGCTACAAAGGCGGATGGTTCACTCCGTCTATGTGTTGACTATAGGGAGCTCAATAAGCTAACGAAAAAGAATAGGCACCCTCTCCCCAGAATTGACGATTTGTTTGATCAACTTGTAGGAGCGTCTGTTTTCTCCCAACTCGATTTAGCGACCGGTTTTCATCAGGTAAGGGTGGCTGAAGATAGTATCGATAAAACGGCATTCAGAACCCCAGACGACTTCTTTGAATGGCTTGTCATGCCTTTCGGCTTGACAAATGCACCTGCTTACTTCGTGGACCTGATGAGTAGGGTATTCAGAGATTTCCTCAATAAGTTCGTAGTGGTCTTCGTAGACGATATCCTTATCTTCTCAAAGAGTGAAGAGGAACATGCTCAGCACTTAAGGGCAATCATGGAAACTCTGCGAGTCCATCAGCTAAAAGCCAAATTCTCCAAATGCCACTTTTGGAGAGAAGAAGTGAGGTTCCTTGGGCACATAGTATCCAAACAAGGGTTAGCAGTGGACCCTGCTAAGGTAGTGGCGGTACAGGATTGGAAGACACCAAGGAATGCAATTGAGGTCCGAAGTTTTCTAGGACTAGGAGGTTTCTATCGAAAGTTCATAAGGGATTTTGCGAAAATCTCAGCTCCGCTCACAAAGTTGACCAAGAAGAATCTAGTGTTCAATTGGGACTTGGATTGCGAGTTTGCTTTCCAACGACTGAAAAGGGCTCTTACAACAGCCCCAGTTTTGACGTTGCCAGATGGAAGCAAGATGTTCACCGTTTATACAGATGCATGTGGGACAGGGTTAGGCGCCGTCTTAATGCAAGAAGGAAGGGTAGTAGCTTATGGTGGGAGACAATTGAAAGTGCACGAAAAGAACTACCCGACCCACGATCTTGAGTTAGCTGCCATCGTCTTTGCACTCAAGTCTTGGCGACACTATCTCCTAGGTGAGAAGTTTGAACTTTACACTGACCATAAATCATTGAAATACCTTTTCTCGCAGAAGGACCTTAACTTGAGGCAACAGAGGTGGATGGAGTTTCTTGCCTCGTATGATTTCGAGATCTTTTATACTCCGGGCAAAGGCAACATAGTGGCAGACGTGTTGAGCCGAAAGAAACTGACCCTAAGCCCGCTGTTTGTTGAAAGACAAAGCCTAGAGTTTATAGCCATCTTCGACTTTAGGCCTTCCTCCGATTTTGTACCAGGCTTGCTAGCATCTCTCGAAGTATGCCAGACTTTAGTGGACTCGATAGGGACAACACAAGGCGAGGACCCTCAGCTTGTGGAGACGATTGATAGGCTAATTAGGGGTGAGACTTCAAGTCACCTCAACAGATACTCCATCGACGATAAGGGTTGGCTAAGGCGAGACGGAAGACTATGCGTCCCACAGACAAGGGATTTAGTAAAGAAGGTTCTCGAGGAAGCACATCACTCCAAGATGACGATACACCCAGGCGGCGATAAAATGTACAAGGACATAAAAAGAACTTTCTTTTGGAACGGCATGAAGAAGGACGTGGCAGAATTCGTCTCTAAGTGTATGGTGTGCCAACAGGTTAAGGCGGAACAGAAAAAGCCTGGTGGTCTGCTACATCCTCTAGAGGTCCCACAGTGGAAGTGGGATAGCATCTCAATGGACTTCGTTGATAGGCTGCCTAGATCTAGGAGAGGCAACACTAGCATTTGGGTAATAGTGGATAGGCTTACTAAAAGTGCCCGCTTTTTACCCGTCAAAAGTAAAAGAACTGCCTCATCCCTAGCATCTCTTTACCTCAAGGAAATCGTTCGACTCCATGGAATACCATCCAGCATTGTTAGCGACCGAGACCCTATATTCACCAGTGAGTTTTGGCGGAGTCTACAAGAAGCGGTAGGCACACAGTTATGCTTGAGCACAGCCTATCATCCCCAAACCGACAGCCAAACAGAAAGGGTGAACAAAGTTTTGGAGGACCTTCTAAGACTGTGCGTCCTTGAATTCGGAGGGACATGGGAAGACCATCTTCCTTTGGTGGAATTTGCCTACAACAGCTATCAAGCAACCATCGGAATGGCGCCCTTCGAAGCTTTATATGGAAGACCGTGTCGATCACCCACTTGTTGGTGGGAGTCTACTGATAAGCTCATACTTGGACCAGATATGATCCGAGAGACTTCAGAGAAAGTAGACTTAATACAAAGAAGGATGAAGACGGCCCAAGACAGACAAAAGTCCTACGCCGACAAGAGGAGGACCGACCTTGAATTTGAGGTTGGGGACAGAGAACGTTGTTCGTTTTGGAACCACAGGAAAGCTAGCACCAAGGTTCGTAGGGCCATTCCCTATCATTGAGAAAATTGGGAAAATGTCCTATAGATTAGAGCTACCCGAAAAATTGGCCGGAGTTCACAACGTCTTTCACGTTTCACATCTCCGAAAATGTCTACATGAGTCTGCTGAAGTGGTAGAGCCAAATATCCTAGAAGAAGCTGAAGTGGAACGTGAAGCAACCATAAGGAAAGTTCCAACCCGCATATTAGGAATGGAAGTGAAGAAGCTACGCAACCGCGAAGTCCAGCTCGTCAAAGTTCAGCGGAGCGACGCCGAAGGAGATGCAACTTGGGAAACTGAAGCTAAAATATGCGCAGCCTACCCTTTTCTTTTCGAGGGTACATCTTTGATCTTTCCTTTTTCCTTAAGTTGCGCTTTTATCTATCTTTTTTTTTAGGTATATCTCCTCGACCCTATCTTTTAGGTAGAAACCCTTTGGATGAAAACATGTAATTGAAACATGTTATGGATGATGATTGCAAGTGGTTGCAAGTGATTGCTAGTGGTTGCTCGTGGTTGCATATACACACACAATCTAGGTTTTAGATCGGCTCAATCACTTCATATTTCATATGCATATATGTTTGCATTCGTATATGGTTGAACTTTGGTATGTGTCATATGGATGTTGCATTTGTATGAATGATTGTGCACTCATGTAGAATCATGAATAGGAGGATTTGCATACATAATGGATTCATAGCACTTACATAATTCGCATTAAGGAGGTCAACTGAATCAGTAGACCGCCTGATTTTGCATTAGATAAGTACATGTACACACACACTTCGCATATTATCATGAAGCATTAGAAGTCTTTTAAGGACAATGGATGCTCGTGTTTGATAGATGAGTAGATGGATGTTTGGATGTTAGGATGTACATTCTTCCTGAACTTGAAGATTTCGGGACGAAATCCTTTTAAGTGGAGGAGAATGTAACACCCCGTGTATTTTATAACAGTGAAATTCACAAATTAAAGTATAATAAATTTTAAATCAAAGTATTAAGGGAAACGGGATATGCCATTGCGTTCGTCTCGGAAAAATACGCGAAATAGAGTCCGAGTTTTCGAAAAATGGAGCCCGTATGACCAAGTTAGGACCCGATGAAGTTTCAGAAAATTTAAATTTCGAAAACAGAATTGAATTTCAGCCCAATCAGAGTAGGCGGGAAAATTCCTGCCCAAACCCACCAGGTCGACCTAGGGGTTGACCCTAGGGTCGACCTGCCAGGCCAGGTCGACCTGGGAGTCGACCTAGGTGTCGACCTGCCCCAGGCAGGTCGACTCTAGAGTCGACCTGGGGGTCGACTGGGGAGTCGACCTGGCCCCTGAGCCAAGTCGAACCCAACCCACCCTGGCTGGCCTGGTCTGTGTTTAGTCGATTTTCTGAGCCTTGCCTTGTCACTAGGGCTAGGTGTCAGCTCCTGGTTGGTCTCTCCTTTGAACGAACGACTATTATTAAACCAAGCTCCATCGACGGTCTGAATCAACTCACAAACTCTATAAAAAGGACCTAAGACTAACCCTAATTCACATAAACTAAAATGTAGATGAGGCCGTCATGCTGCTGAGGAGAGACTGAGGATAGCCGTCAGAAATAGAGAGATAATTAGGAGATAATTCAAAGCTTAAAGCAACGTTAATCAAATCAAAGCAACGCCTACAACAAAGGATAGCATCTCCAAATTCAGAGTTCAGATTCCTGAATTGAAGATTCGTCATACGTTGTAAGTAGAGTGCTATTCCAATGTGAATTAAATAATTGTGTTGATTTGTGTAAAGTAAGAAATGGAATTGTGGCGATAATAATCTATATTTGTGCGTTGCTTTGATGCTAAACGATTTGGGAATATTATGGTATACGATTGGATATTTGCAAGTATGTGATTTGCGTTGAAAGTTAACAACGAAATGGAATTGTGGCAATAATAACCTATATTTGTATGTTATTTTGATTCTAAACGATTTGGCAATGCTATGGTGTACGATTGGATTCATACAAGTATATGGTTTATGTTGACAACCACATGTTGTGGAATTTTAATTGGGATTCATGCAAGCATATGATTCATATTGAAAACTACATGTTTGTGGTAGTTATTTGCAACACCCATTTGATAATTGCAAGTATATGATTCATGTTGAAAATAACAACTATATGTTGTAATAAGTTTATTTGAAATTCATGCAAGTCTATGATTTATTGTTATGCCAACATGATGTATAATTCTATGGTCATCTTTAGTGTAATTTGGTCCATTTGAGTATTATGATTCATATGAAGTTATGTTGGAATTGGCATTATAGTTCAAGTATAAAAATCATGCTTTTGTGATAGTGACAAAAGCAAACATCTTTGTAAGCTTGTATTAATTTTATGAACATGACTAAACTATGTTTGTTATTATGCCTAGTTGAAAACATGTTTGTAGGCTTATGTTGTTATCATAATCATAGGATAATATATGTGACACATAAGTTACATTAGAATTACACTAGAATTACATCCCATTTGCAAGTTACATAGATAGGATAAAAACCATGATTATATGAATAGTTGGATTCGTGTTCAATTATGTTTATGCCATGACTATATGAATAGAAGGACTCATGTTCAATTATGATTATGCCATAATTATATGATTAGAATGGTTCATGTTTAAGTATTATTTATGCCATGGCTACATGAATAGAATGATTCATGTTTTGTTTATACCATGATTATGTGAATAGAATGATTCATGTCTAAGTATTACTTATATTATATGTTGTTACAATTGCAAGTTTACATGTGCCTACCTTATGTTAATTGAGTCGTTAAGTTGCAAGTTCATGCGTTCACACTCCCCTTTTTATGTTACCTTATAAACACCATGTTATAAGCCTCCCCTTTTCATATGGCTAAATTGGGTTTAAGTGTTAAACCCAACACACCTTACATTGGAGCGAACGTATAAAACGGGGGTAATGACGTTTGGGCTAAAATATAGAACATATGTGTTGGCATGTTTGACGCATGCCAACAACCTTGAAAAACAATTAATGGCATAAATAAATCTTAATCAATAAAGATGAATTTGAATAATGGGCCGCAAATATTTACATATAAAAAGAAAAGAGACAAAATATGTAAATGTAGAAAATACGATGTATTTAACCCGAGGTTGGATTGAGTTGTGATGTAAACCTGCCCGGAACCGCCCAGCTATCCAGTAGTCACAACAATACCTATCCAATGTGGGTGGTTAAACACGAAGCCCAATAAGGACCCGAGGTTAGACTGAGTTGTGGCGTAAGACTGCCCGGACCCAACCGGCAACAGGCAGCCACAACAATACCTGTCTAATGTGAGAGGTCAAAGCTTTAATAAGACAATTAAGGTTGAGTCAGGATTGATAGGACTAAGTGAATTAAGACTTAATCAAAATGGAACATGCTAAACTAAACAGACTGATTGGGGGTTAGGTTTATAAAACACTTAACCAACTTAGCATGTTGGCTAGAAATAGAAAAACCTAGTAGCGGGGGACCCTTTTCAGCAGTAACCCTACAAGGTATCATGATACCCTGAAACTAGGCAGGGTGGGGCACGATTACTGGGCTGACTGTAAGAGGTCGAATCGACGGTGGTGGTGCAGCAGTGTAGGTTCTAACGGGGTGCGGGCGTGCACACACTCCGGTGCAGAAAAATAAGGCACTGGGCACCAGTAGCGTACCTGTGCATTCTAGGGTTGTGTCGGGCCGCTACCATGGGACTTGATACACCCCATGGTGGGACCAGCATAGGTAACTACAACATCGGGGCCGTAAGACACATGTAACTATGCGAGTAGGAGCCGATCATCAGAAAAAGGATCACTTCACCTTGATTATGGGGTGCCTGTTGGGAACTAGTTTATATGGGTACAGAGATTAATATGGGGTACGATAGTATATTCGACCCTAGACAACTTAACTTAGTTTATGGTGCTTTTCCATTTCTAGTTTATACTTATCATACCCAGTTCTTTATTCATAGACTGAATAGTCCTAAACTTACTCAGGCTTTATGTCTGACTCTACTTTTCTTTCATCTTCTTTTCTTCCGTTCTCCCCCCCCCCCAGGTCCATAGGGAGGGAATACCGCAGCTTGACCAGCCTTCATATCCAGCTTGAAGAGAAAGAATGTATTGCTTGGATCTTTTCGTTTTGGACTATGGCTTTGGACAACAATTATGGGACTTTTGCAGTTTATTTATGTTTTCTTTATGCTTCTTTAAATAATGTAATCAAGACAATTATGAAAATGTTATGTTTTTTGGAAGTATTGTAAGACAATTATGGTATGGTTGGTGTGACACGTATTTTAGTGAAATAAAAGTTGTTGTTTTCCGCTGTTCAAAAATATGTGTTCTTATATATGTCTTGTATATATGTGACTTATACTTATAAACCTCCACCAAAATTAGGGCATTCCCTTTGAGAGTGACCCTAACGGAGGTGGAGTGTTTCAGTATCTATCATGTATATTCGCTCTGCACCTCCCGTACTAGTATCCCAACCCGTGTCATGAGTTAACTATAAAATTTCCCTTGCCCAAAGTCATGAAATGGTCCATGTCAACCTGACATATCGCGTACATAGATTTTCCTAACTCGTATGTTTCTTTCCATGTATAAGTTCAGTCCTTTGCTGTAGGCCGTACGGGCTTTCCCCTGTAAATCTACACCACCTCAACGTAGTACCATTTTATCCTTGAAGTTGTTTTGGACTGCTACCCTTGATCTGGTTATGTTTTCTTACCATGAACTATCCCGTGTTCACCTATGATTTATGCCACCTAGGACCGCTAGGGATTGTGCTACCTAATGAACGTTTTCATATCTCGGTTTGGGTTTTAGCCACCTAGGGCTACAAGAGATTATGCTACCCGTCAACCGCGCCCTTTTTCCCACGTAAGCACCGTGAATCGTTTTTCCATGTCTAACTGCACATGTATCTCAATGTGCCATCCGAGTCCCGTGCCAGGGCAAATCAAAAAATACGTGACTCGGTCGGGAGCTTTAAGTCGTCTGCCGAATGCAGATATCAAGGTCTGTTTTTGTATCCATGGCTATGGTCCCACGTGACCCCTCCCTCAACTATTGAAAGGCAATCCAAGAAAAATCATGCATGAGAACTATACTCCGGCCCCCTATGCCCCACTTACCTATTGGCCAACCTCACCCATAACTCGATAGCAAGTATATGGTCTGTTGGGAGTTCTCTGCCTTTCCGTATACGTACACGATTGACTAAAGATGGTAGGTAGTCGACGACGCGCTATCCAGGGCAAAAATCAAGTATCGTCGACTCCACGCTAATCCATCCCCGTCTTTAGGTTGCTCGCACAGCAACCAAGGCATACTCTTGGTTCTTTTACCGTAGACCTTAACCTCTGTGAGCCATCTGCGACCTCACAGAGGGATACCAAGAGTACCCTCACGTCCCCCGAAGCTACTGCTTCGTCACCCAGTTCGTGGGAGCCTTTATCTAAGTCAGATAATTTGCTCCTCCTCGTGTGTTTAAGCGATGACCTACCGTATTGGGTTACTCATCTACCTGTGAACTGGTCCAAATCCCTTGACTAAGAATTATTACTTAGTTATCCTAAACTAAGGTTTATCACTTAGTTCCCTCTCCCGTTATCCTTGTTAACTACGATTTTCCACCTAGTCCCCTGAACTAGGGTTTTATCTAATGGATTAAGTGTTGTCATTCCAGTTCATGACTTAACCCGCCTACGAATCATGTCAAGATTGGCTAAGTATTTAAGCTCAAGATTTAGCCCTACAAGTTGGTTAAGTATACCAAGAAGCTCATGACTTAACCCTATTCCATTATCAAGTCAGATTGGTTAAGTATTAGTTTGTCTTGACCCTATCCGATTATTGTGTTAGATTGGTTAAGCATAGATAATCTTAACCCCATCAGATTATCGAGTCGGATTGGTTAAGCATGGGTTAGCTTAACCCCATCCACTAATCGTATTACAATGGTTAAGTATATTTAAACGGTCTTGTGACTTAACCCTATCAAGTTCTCATATTAGATTGGTTAAGTATAGGTTACTTAACCTCATCAAATCATCATGTATAATTGGTTAAGTATAAGTTACTTAACCTTAATGAATTATCATGTTAAATTGTTTAAGTGTTTAACTTAACCCCATCGAATTACTGTGTTTAGATTAGTTAAGTCTAGGTTAACTTAACTCTGTCTAATTACCGTGTTTAGATTAGTTAAGTGAAGGTTACTTAACCCCATCTAATTGCCGTGTTTAGATTAGTTAAGTCTAGGTTAACTTTACTCCATCTAATTACCGTGTTTAGATTAGTTAAGTGTAGGTTACGTAACCCCATCTAATTACCGAGTCGGATTAGTTAAGTATGGATTGGCTTAACCCCATCCCCTAACTGCATTTTACGGTTAAGTGTCATTAAGAAATCAAGTCCGGTTTCACTTAACCTACCCATTCATGTCATATCGGTTAAGTGTCATTAGTCAGATTTACTTAACCTTATCATGTGGCATTAATTGAATTAATGCACTCTCAACCTCTCACATTAGACGTTGTTGTGGTTACTAGTTACGCCGGGCGGGTCCGGGAAAATTTACACCACAACCTAGTCTAACCTCGGGTTTCAAGCGCGATATAACCAACTACCCACATTGGGTCCTATTGTTTGTAGCCACTGGGTTTGTCGGGCGGGTCCGGGCAGATTTATGCTACAAACTCAACCCAACCTCGAGTTGGACACTTCCATGTTTTTCTACGTGTCAAGTTCATGTCAAGTTTAGACCCCTTTTTAAGTCTATGTTTTCATGTAACCCCATGTCAAGTTTTCGTGTCCTATTCACGTTTATTATCATTACATGTTCCATGTAATTCCATGTCAGGTTCATAGCTCATTTTCAAGTTTGCCTAAACTACCCAAAACGTGTCCCCAACGCACATGAAAGCGAGTCAACATATTTGGAATAATATGACAAAGATGGGTACAAGATGGCAAAGATGAATCACAAGTTAAACATGGTGAAAATTGAGGCAAAGGTGTTCACATAACTAGCCTATTGCATATTGGCCTCAAAACATGCACGATGTCATAAAGGGATTGGCCACGAACATGCACGGTATCATAAGGGGTTTGGCCTCAAAACATGCATAGCATCATAAGGGTTTTTGGCCTCAAACATGCATAATACCATAAGGGATTTTGGCCTCAAAACATGCATAGCGTCGTAAGGTATTTGGGTTCATTTACATGCATAAGTACCAAGTCAAATTTATGTAACTATTTCACAAGTAAAAGTGGTTCCAAGGATTCATGCTAACATCCCACAAGTAAAGGTCCAATCTTGCATGGCAAACTAAGTCCAATGCAACATGAACAACATGATTTAGTCGCTAAAACATGCCCCAAAGTAATAGATCATAGAAAAGGGGCAAAACTAGGTTCACATAGGCTAGCATACTCATGTTCATCGCATTTTATTCCATGTCACATTAGAACTATCGTTTAGATCTAAGAGTAGCTAGAACTTACATAGCGAGGCTTAGAGACTTAGGAGCATGAATCGTCATAAGATTTGTGTAGCAATGTTGATCTACTTCCATGATTTGATGTAGAAAGCTTGCACCTTTTGATTTGAACCCGATTTGAATGCATAAGCCCTTGGAGTTGGAGATGGAGGCCATGATCAAGATAGATTTTGGCAGCACTTAGTTGCTAGAATGATTTTTTTGTGATTTAGGTTAGGTCCTAGGGTGTTTTTACAGAGATTAGGAGTAGTTTAGGCCTTAGATTAACCCAGGATAGATCTGAACCCTCAAAAATCGTCACCAGCCAACAAAACAAGACCCAGGAGCCAAAACAGGTGCATCAGGCCGACCAGGCCGACCGGGAGGTCGACCCCCAGGTCGACTCTAGAGTCGACCTGGGCTGGGCAGGTCGACCCTAGGGTCGACTCCCAGGTCGACCTGGTGGGCTGGGCGGGAGCTTTTCCCGCCTACTCTGATTGGTGCAGAATTTGAATTTTCGGGCTGATTTTTCTGAAAACTTCGTTAAGCCATAACTTGGTCATACGGACTCCGTTTTTCAATAACATGGACTCTATTTCGCGTATTTTTCCGAGACGAACGCAATGGCACAGCCCGTTTTCCCCGATTCAGATTTTAAAAATTTAATTCTACCTTGATTCTTGTCTTAACACGTTGTAAAAATTCGGGTTGTTACAATATCCAAGTATAGGGAGCAAATCACCTGGACAATTGTTGTATGAGAAAAATAAAATGCAAACTACATTATAAAATTTAGTGTCAATCACAAAATATACATTAACAAAATTATATAGATTACATACAAATAATCTAAATGTAAACTTAATATGCTAATACAACAATGAATATCAAAGAAAGCAGTTTCTTCTTGCATTTTTATGAGCAAACTCCTCTATTATCTCACCATAATTAAGCAAATCCAAGTAACAATTGTTTTTCTCATAAATCTTCTCATTTGATCCATGAATGAGAAGTTTTTTCTAGAAAGGGATTTGACTACTCCAATTATACGCACAAGTATTTTTTCCCAGTATTATCTCTCTTTATCAATTTGTGCTTTCATTGCTTTATCAACCGTTTTCTTTTTTTCAATCCCCATGTCCAAGTCAACCCATTTTATAAGATTTGCGCTGTGTGATGGATAACCTTCATGCTCTTTTAGTTTCTTAGACATATGCAAATCATTACATCCTTTATCGGCCAATTGCGATACCTTTTGCGTATGCTTAAAAAAGCTTGCAACAAAAACAATAAACTTTACCGCATTCATTAGAATATACATGCCATTTTCTTTCATGTTATTCTCTACATGGATAACCGCCAATGTAATGTCGAGAAGAAAATGTCTACCATCAATTTTGCCTTTCGAAAATGTGTCGTTTTCTTTCACAATTTTAATTGGACCATATTGAATTAACATTATCCCTTTGGTATCATTAATTATTCCCCACGATCCTGGATCATAATTGATATCGACATCCATTTCATGGTCAATTGTACTTGTACCATTAACATATTCATCATTAGAATTACCAATAACATTATCAATATAATCATCCTCTATGACTTCTATAATATGTTGACTATTAATTTCTATTTCAACATTTTCACCAGTAGGCTCTTGGTTTCTAGGCTCCCAATTTGTCTCTCCAATTTGACTTGAAGTTTGAGATTGCCTACTTTTCGCTTGAAATAAAGTTGATATTGAGTTGGCTAATGATTTCACCTCTTCATCTTTTCTCTGTTTTTTATTTCTGTTTTGACATCCAGAATTTTGTTTTCAGCTCCTATCTCAAACAAGTTACAAAAAATAATAAAACAAAAAAAATTAATTGTGTATTATTTACGTTTTTTTAATAACAATATAATTCTTCGCGTTCATATCCTAAATAATCTCAAAAAATTTCATTGATTGTTTTTCAACAATAATTATTTTAATACTCGAATAACGAATATGTTTTCCCAATGTTTGTTAAGACTTGAGATAATATATTTTTTTAATAATAAATTACTGATAAATGCAGGGTGCAAGTCCAAATCATTAAACTTTTGACAATCCAACCTTAAATTGATAAATTCATAAATTAATGCATCCACACGGCTTTAATGACCAAACAAGTAAAGCAGTAATAATAATTGTCTATCAATCCAACCTTTAATGTATATTGACAAATAAATGCATATATATAGCTTGAAATCTGTAAACCTAAAATTCAACTTTCATTAATTAATGCACATACACAACTCAGGGTCTGTTTGTTTAAGTTATTTTAACAAAGTACAATCCAACCCTAAACGCTAAATCAGTAATTAAATCAAATAACCAATGCAACCACAAATCAATAACAAATCAAAAAATCAATGCAAGCACCACAAATCTGTCTAACCCAAAATCATATGCAGTAATCCCTATTTCCTAAATCTGTAAGAAAGCGAACCCTAAATCAGAGTAACTCACATGGTATTGGTTGGGAGTTGGGTTGAGGCGATAGGCTATAAGCTGTCGGCAGTGACAGAAGTAGGAGGGACGGCGGCAGTAGAAACAGGAGGGGCGGCAGTGGTAGAAACAGGAGGGGCGGCGGCGGCAGCAAATGTCAAGCTGGAGAGGCGGTGGGCTGTAAGTGGTCGGCGGTGTCAGAAGTAGGAGGGACGGCAGTAGTAGAAACAGGAGGGGTGGCAGTGGTAGAAAAAGAACAGGAGGGGCGGCGGCGGCAGCAAATGCAGGTGACAAGGCAGTGAGCGGCAGAAAGAGGAGGGGCAGCGGCGGCGGCAAATGCAGCAGATGCAGGTGACAGGGTAGCGAGCGGTAGAAGAAAGTCGCTTTTTTTTTCTTTGCTTTTTTCTGTTTCATAATTTATGTTTTTGTTGCCTCTTTGGATCGCGTTGCTCTAGGCCATAGCCAATGTTGCCTAGTGCATGGACTGGGTCTATACCATAATATTTTGGATGTAATGTGTTGAATGACGGCCTCCTAAAGTGCTTGCTTTTCTTCATTCATCTTCCATGTCATTACTGCAACCATCATTCATAGGCTTTAGATTGTAAATTTTCTTTGAAAATATCTTGTAATCTATTGTCCGACTTAGAATGTACTTACTGCTAGAACTATTTTATCAATTATTGTAATATTTACTCTTTACATTTGTATAATGGGGTATACGTAAAACCGCACTGACATGATGCTTATGTTTTTTGAATCTAAAATATAGTTGTATTATTATACTTAGACCTTTTTGAATTCTAGTTGTATTATATTTAGACCATCATTTAAAGTATCATCATAAGTTATATCTATTATGATGGTTTTATGTGACCGACTACCCATATATATATATATATATATATATATATCATTAACTATATATGTTATGATCTATGCATTTGTATTAGGTTCTGGATATACAAAGATAAATTTTCCATGAGTAAGAGCCATGGCTAACTAGAATCTAGCCATAGCACTAAGTCGTGGTTGAATGGAAATTAGCTACCGCTATAAGCGATGACTTATTGAAACGGGTAAAATTGCAATGGCTAGCGACGGCCGCCGATGCCTTTTAGCCATTGCAAAAAGCACTTTGTTTTGTAGTTTAGTTTGTGTGTTTTCACGTAACCGACTTTTTTCTACACTAGACTGTGACCTAAATAGTCTAAATTTTTGGAAAAAAAAATTAAAAACCTATTCCTAATGCTTTAAAAAATAAATGAAATGGATTTTAATTTTTTATATTTTATAATTAAGTTCTTTCAAAAGAAATATGCGTTTCGCATTTAAGTTGACTTTTCCAAAATAAGCTTGCAAATTTAAGAAGTAAAATTTTATTTTTTGCGAAATCGCGATTTTCAAGGTTACATATGAAGCATAGGGATGATAATAAAATATTAGTTATGAAATTACTAGTGCACTAGGGCCAATATTACATTTAAGACGCTAACGGTAACAAGGGCAAAGCTATTTTAGCCTTGGAAACGCTTTTTCAATACGTTATCAATGATGCGCCTGAGTTATTGTTAAACTTATTTACGTTATAGAGCTTAAGTTTCGGCCATGTTATACAGTTTACATATGGAAATTTTAGTGTATTTCAGGGAAAACAAGGTAAATTCCACTTTATAACAGGAATTAGAAATTTTCAAAGTAGTAAGAATGTCAAATTCTCCACTATTTCCTATTTTCAGCATATGAGAAATAAATCAGAAATGATTTTAGATGCATTATCAGTTTTTATGTAGGGATAGAATGTAAAATTGATTGCTTCATACCTCTGTTCATACTCATATGAAGGTCTTGGTTAAAAAATATTTTTCAAAAATTGCATACATATAAAACTAACTGCCAGTATATTTTAGGATGTTTGCGTCTTGTTTTAAAAAGGAAATGCATTCATATAGAAGGATTTAATTTAGAATCATTATGCATACATGTTTCCATGGTAGCGACTCATTATGCACACTATGCTTATACGCACGTTTGGTTGCACACAAATTGATTGCGTAGTTTAGGATAACTATGTGCCATCAACATGACTTAGTCTATAGTAAATTTCAAGACGAAATTTCTTATAAAGAGAGAAGAATGTAACATACCGAAACATGACTCATTCATATCCATAGAATTTCTATATCAACTATCAGAATATAAAGATTAGGTTTTACCAAATTTTTATCTAGTGATCGGCTACTTAATAGAATGTGAATAACCTATGTCAGGATCAGTCCCGGACCCATCAACTAAAAAGACACAGCCTTAATCACAGGCGTTACAACGTCTTATCTTCCTTGTTAGGACCCATGCATGCTGATGACTCCGCCGGATCGCGTCCGTAACCACCTCTCGTTTGGACCCCTTATTATCCAGTTCAGTATGAGCGTGCCTTAACCTCTACCTAGTGTGAGTCCCCGAGATAACCAAGGAGTACTGACTACATGGGTTACCACACAAAAATATACTTGACATAAGCCACCCGAGAATTGGTCCCTAGGTTAACTAGGATTTCAATGAGCCCCTTATGAAACACTCCACGTCCGTTAATATAACTCACTAAGGGAATGCATTAAGTTTCGTGAAGCACTATAGGTAAACAGACACAGAATAATTACAAGACAGAGATAAATAAGGCAGCAGCGGAAAACTTAAACTTTTATTTCAAACATTAGTCATAATACCGTGGTCCACAATTTCATAAGTCACAAAAACCATTACAATAAAAATACTTCTGTCTTGCACCATCAGAGTACATAAGTAAATAAAAAGCATCATTCCCCCAATAAAAAGAGTTAAGCCATAGTAGAGTCAAGAACTTGAGACATACTTCAGAAGTAGCTCCTAGCAAGATGATATCTGATTCGTGAATAAGTCTGAGTGTATCCTCCCTGAGAACCGGAGGGAACGTAAGAAAGAAGGAGAAACAACAGGGTCATACATAAAGTATAGCGAGTCTAGTTACTTTTAGCCAGTAGATAATTAAAAGCAACATGATAGACATATAAAGTGGATAAGAGAGAGAGATCACTAAATAAATGGCAGGTGCGACAAGGCAAGCAAGTTAAGGTATATGTGCCTCACAATGATTACTCTGCTTTATTACTAGTATAACTGAAATGAAATGATCCCTTCCACTATAAGCTGGTAGGCTTAGGTCATACATCCAAGTATACCCTAACCACTAGCCTAATCAATCGGCTCCCTACCTTGTAGATGTCCTGTGCTAGCCCCACAGTAGGAGGTATCACTTCCTAAAGTGGAAATCTACGGTGTGCACAACCATATCTACTGGTGTCACAGTCGTCTTAGCCCCCTCTGCCCGGCCCATGCACACACATGTCCCCAGTCGGTTTGTACCGCCCAGACCATCCGCCTCGTTTTGATCTCTTATAATCAATCAATAAGCGTGCCCCTTCTCCGCCTAGTACGGAGGTCTTTACTTGATACCAACTTCGGGTTACTGACTGAAATGGGTCCCTCCCTATATGATACAAGCTCTCCCCTTGTCTTGTATCCCCACTAGGTTTACTACTGACTATGTATACCCTTAGGTGTCTTTAATTACATAGCCCTATACTAGTTATGCTTACCCTAAAGGGTGTCTTTAATTACATAACTTTATTACATCATCTACCGGTTACATATACCACTAGGTGTCTTTAATTACATAACCATGTTACACTATCTACTGGTTATGTATACCACTAGGTGTCTTTAATTACATAACCTTATTGGGTTAAGTACGTGGGCCTATATATACATATTACCCATCCCCTCTAATTTACTTAACCCACCACTACCCATCCAATTTTACTTAACCCTAACTTAAGTCCATAGTCATATTAAATTAGGTTAAGTAGTCCATTTCTTTACCATGTCCAATTATGGTTATAATGGGATAGACCTCCCACATTAGGCCGACAACGTGTGGATGTTGGATATGGCAGTCGGGTCCGGGCAGTCTTATTCCATAGTTGGGCCTAACCTCGTGTCTTAGCCCGATTCGTATTTGCATACTTAGACCTCCTACATTAGGTTCAACATTAGTGGCCGCTGGATATGCCAGTCGGGTCCGGGCAGACTTCCACCACTAATGTAACCTAACCTCGTGTCATAAGTACAATTTACAATTCCTAATTGTAAATTGCTAAACATTCCAAATTAATCCAAACCTACCTATGTCATTATAGGTAACTATTTCTATGTTTTCCCCATTTGAATTACATGTCCCTTTTCATATTAAGCATTACATAAGTCGTGCCAATTATAATCCCTTTTTCCCCCGTTCTCTCTCTAACGTATTCATACGTAATTTTCGCGACATCTAGGCTATAAAGTAGCTTAGGCTATAATAAAAAAAGGGAATATGACGAGGATGGTAGTTTCAACATGTCTTGGCATAAATATGAACATAAATTGGCATAGTAACAAAGTGAATGGACTTGTGATTAACATCATAAGAAAGTGGACATCAAATTAGTAATTTGTGGCAATCACTATGATGTGTAAGCAAGTATAATGAGACCTAGATTTAAAATTAGGTGTCCAATAACCTAGATTTAGCATATTTATGGTGACTTAGCGACATGTTTAGATCAAAAGGTAGATTCACATGTCAAGTTTACAACATATATCAATGTATCACAATATGATAGGTGAAAGGTGATTAACATAATGATCTAGATCCAAGTAATGTCACAATTATCCAAATTAATAGATGTACTTCCATCATTACATGGTTACAATTCAAGATCCATATTAACATCATAATCGAATCACCACAATTATATTAGATCTAGGAAATTAGATCTATCATGACATAGGATAAAATCTCATATTAACACAGAATCATACTTTACAACATATCCAATTCATTGTCTATCAAAGCATACTTTTATTTATCTAAACCTAAAAGTAATCTAGAAACTCACATTGTTAGGTTTAGAGAATTCAGGAAGAACGGATCTAGAATTTCTGAATTGGATTTGTAGAGTATGTTGTTGTAGAAACGGTTCAGTTCGCACTCTAGCAGCATATGGCCTCCATGACACCCAATGAAGAGAATATGAGAAATATGACACATATATAAAGCTACCAGACCCCATGAAATCGAGTGCTACCTCAGCCCTAGGGGTGTCGACACCCCTGTGGATGGGTCGACCCCTAGGTCGAAACCCCTCCAGGGGAGTCGACCCCTTGTTCGACACCCCTCTAGGGGGGCGACCCCAAAGTGGGAATTTCGACTTTCAGAGGTAAATTTCGAATTTGAATTCTATGGATAACATTCCGACTCATCTCTGATTCACCTCTGAGTCATGCTTATATATAAAATATCTCTGTGCATATACAAACTTAAAAATCTCATAACTTCTTCATACGGTGTCCGTTTTACGCAAACTAAATGTCCATTTTGACCAGAACTTCGAGATGGACACAATGGTGCAGTTCGTTTCCTCTAACTCTGAACATTAAATTAATTATTATTTAATTTAATCTGTTTAATGTCATTTAAAAATTTGGGGTGTTACATTCTCCCCTACTCAAAGGATTTCGTCCCCGAAATCTCTAAATTGAAAAGAATGCATATCCTACCATCCATTATCCATCTACTCATCCAACAACCACTGGCATTTATTGTCCTTTAAGTATTCTAATGCTTATATGAATATATGCAACCTATGTGTATATGTCCCAATGCTAATGCAAAAGATCAGGCGGTCTATTGATTCAATTGACCTCCTTAATGCAATGTATGTTAGTGCCATGAATCCAATACGTATGCAAAAAAACCTGTTGTATCATATAAGTTCTATATGTGTGCACACCCATTCATCCAAATGTGACATCCATATGCCAGCTCATCCATTTTCATTCCTAAAAGAAAAGAAATGCACACACATCCATATGCAATATGAAAGTGATTGAGCCGATCTTAGTGCCTAAGGTGTGTGTATATGCGACCACAGGCAACCACTAGAAAACACTTGCATCCATCAATCATAACATGTTTCAAACACATGTTTACATCCATAGGATTCCTATCTAAAGGTTGAAAATACCATGGATAAGATATATTCTATTGACAGAAACAAGTACTGATAAAATTTAGGAAAAGGAGTTAAGAACATACTCTCGAAAAGAAAAGGGTACAAAGCACGAATCTTATCTTCGGTCTCCCAAGTCGCATCTTCTGGGTTATCTCCCCATTGAACCTTTAGCAACTTGATTTCCTTATTGCACAACCTCTTAACTTCTGACCCAAGAATATGGGTGGGGATTCGTCTGACTGTCGCCTCCCGTTCCACTTCGCCTTCTTCCAACATGCTCCGCTCAACAACTTCCGCGGTGTCATGCAGGCACTTCCGTAGATGATCCGTCATGAACACTGAATAAATTTTCTAGGAGCTTTACTTTGTAGGCCCTTTGGCCAATCCTTTCGGTTATGGGAAATGGTCCCATAAACCTAGGCGCCAACTTCCCTACGGATCCAAAACGAACCACATTCCTCAAAGGTGATACTTTAATAAAAACTAAGTCTCCTACTTTGAATTTGATATCAGTCCTTCTCTTGTCTGCATAGGACTTCTGCCTATCTTGAGATGTCTTCATCCGCCGTTGAATAAGGTCAATCTTTTCGGACGTTTCCCTAACCATATCTGGTCCAAGCAATAATCTTTCTGTAGATTCCCACCAACAAGTTGGCGATCTACAAGGTCCTCCATACAATGCTTCGAAGGTTGCCATACCGATACTAGCCTGATAGTTGTTAGTGATCTGGGCTATTTCCCTCTCGACGATGCTCATCACCACATAATCTGGTTCTTTTTTATAGGCAAATTCTACTAAAGGAAGATGCTCTTCCCAAGTCCCTCCGAAGTCAAGGATAAACAGCCTTAAAAGATCTTCTAGAATTCTGTTCACCCTCTCCATCTGCCCATCTGTCTGAGGATGGTAAGCGGTGCTCAAACACCACTGTGTACCCAATGCTTCTTGCAAGCTCCTCCAAAATTCAGTGGTAAAGATGGGGTCATGATCGCTCACGATGCTGGAAGGAACTTCGTGGAGACCAACTATCTCACGAACATAAATTGCTACCAACCATGGTGCCGTCCTTTTACTTTTAACTGGAATATAGTGAGCACTCTTATTGAATCTTTCTACTATCACCCAAAAACTGGTATTTCCTTTCTTTGATCTAGGAAAACCATCTATGAAATCCATAGAGATGCTCTCCTGTTTCCACTGTGGAACCTCCAACGGATGAAGTAATCCACCGGGCTTCTTTTGCTCAGCTTTGACTTCCTGGCAAGCCAAACATTGAGAAACAAATTTGGCCACTTACTTCTTCATCCCAACCCAAAAGAAAACCCTCTTCATGTCTCTGTACATCTTGTCACCGCTTGGATGAGTGGTCATCTTAGAATGGTGGACTTCTTCTAGGACTGCCTTTATCAAGCTTCCAGTTTGAGGAACAAAAAGCCTTCCATCTCGCCGCAACCACCCCTTTTATCTATGGCATAACTACTGAGATGACCAGAAGTCTCCCCTCTTCTGAGCTTATCTATGATGTCTAGAATCTGTGGGTCACCTTGTTGCGAAGCTCCTATCTGATCCACAAGGGTCGTTTCTCCAAGGATGCAAATAAATTTGGCAAAACTTCGAAGGAGGGTCTAAAATCAAAAGCTGATATGAACTCCAAATTATATCTTTCCACAAACAGAGGACTCAAGGCCACTCTCTGCCTACTTAGTGCGTCTGCCACCACATTTCCCTTGCCAGGGGTATAAGCAATCTCAAAATCATATGAAGCTAAAAACTCCATCCCCCGTTGTTGCCTCAAGTTGAGATCCTTCTGTGAGAATAGATACTTGAGAGATTTATGATTGGTGTATAACTCGAACTTTTCTCCAAGTAAATAATGACGCCACGTCTTTAACGTGAATACTATGGCAGCTAGATCTAGATCATGGGTGGGTTAGTTCTTCTCATGAACTCTCAACTGTCTATCCCCATAACATATAACTTTCCCTTCTTGCATCAGAACTGCACCAAGACCTATATCGCATGCATCAGTGTAAACAGTAAACACTTTACTCCCATCGAGCAAGGTAAAGACCGGGGTTGTTGTCAGAGCCCTTTTTAATCATTGGAAAGCAACGTCACAGTCTATGTCCCATGAAAACATAAAATTCTTCTTTGTCAGCCTGGTGAGAGGGGTTGATATCTTCACGAAGTCCTTAATGAACTTCCTGTAATAACCTGCCAACCCAAGAAAGCTTCTCACCTCAGTTGCATTTTTAGGAATCTGCCAATCTTGTACTGCAACCACCTTGGCGGGATCTACAGCTATCCCTTCTTTGGAGACTATATGCCCGAAGAATCTCCCCTTCTTTCCCCAGAAATGACATTTGGAGAACTTTGCTTTTAGCTGATGGTCACAGAGAGTTTTCAAAACTTCTCCCAAATGTTGGACATGCTCTTCTTCACTCTTGGAGAAGATCAAAATATCAATAACAAAGACTACGACGAATTTGTTTAGGAACTCCCGAAACACCCTACTCATCAAATCAACAAAATAGGCGGGTGCATTTGTCGACCCAAAAGGCATAACTAGCCATTCAAAGAAACTGTCTGGAGTTCTAAAAGCAGTCTTATCTATGCTGTCCTCAGCCACCCTCAGCTGATGGAACCCGTAGCCAATTCCAATTGAGAAAATACCAAGGCACCAACAAGCTGATCAAATAAATCATCAATCCTCGGAAGCGGGTGCCTATTCTTCTTGGTGAGCTTATTTAGCTCTCTGTAGTCAACACACAAACGAAGTGAACCATCCGCTTTAGTTGCAAACACTACTGGAGCACCCCATTCAGATATGCTTCATCTGATAAACCCTTTTTCAAGTAGCTCCCCTACTTGCTTACTCAGCTCCTTCCTTTCTCTTAGAGCCATGTAGCGCACTGGTAATGCAACTGGCTTTACATTGTCCACTAGATATATGTGGAATTCGATCTCATGCCTTGGAGGTAAACCCCATGCCTCATCAAAAACATCGGGATAATGTCGAACCACCGGAACAGATTGCAAATCATCTATGGATGCATCAAGAGACTCTAGGAAGCTAAGCATAACAGACCCTTGGGGCTCATAAGAAACTTCGAAGGTCTTTCCATGACAAGTCAGGAGTCGAACAACCTTCCTTTCACAATAAGAATGGCACCAGATGTGGTAAGCCAATCCATTCCTAGAATAAACTCATAGCCCATAAACCCGAGCACATACGCGTTGCATTCAAATTCGACGCCCAACACAGATATTTTCAGAACCCCGATAAATCATCGATAAATGAGCTGAACCACCTATGAGGTTTGAAATAACTACGGGATCTACTACCATACTAGTAATTAAATGCAGAGATTCAACCACAGAACTAGATACAAACGTGTGTGAAGCACCAGAATCAAAAAGTGTTCTAACTGGATAGTTTGAAAGAGATATTAAACTTTCTACGGAAATTTTTCTACCTCTTTTAGGAGCACTGATCGCGAGAGCACGCACCTGCCCTCTAGAAGTCCCTACTCTTTGCCCTTGCCCCTGTGATCCCGGTTTTTTCGGGCACTCCTTAGAGAAGTGTCCGATCTCTCCGCAATTAAAGCAGTTGGCCTTCCTTCACTTGCAATCTTTGATCAGGTGGCCCTCATTTCCATAATTGTGACATTTTCTCTTATCCTTGCCTTTTCCATCTTTTCCCCCATTCTTCCGTTGATGCTGTTGTTGCTGCCCGTTCTTGGGCCATACCTTCTTATTCTGCGATGTCCCCTCAGTATTTGTTTCCTTCTTTTCTCCCTTGACCTCCTCATACATTAGAGCCATATCAACAAGCTTTTCAATGGTGGCCCCCATTGGAAGATGGGACATAGCTAAACCGTGTAGAGGCTCATTCAGCCCCTTAGAAAATCGCAAAGCCCTTTTGTGAGGTGTGTTTACCAACTCTAGCCCGAACCTTGCCAGCTGGTTGAACTTGTTCACATATTCCTTCACGGTCAAATCTCCTTGTTTGATTGTTAAGAACCTCTCCATCTTTATGCATTAATCTGCTTAGGAAAGAAATTTCATTTTGAACCTCTGTATAAAGTCTTTCCAAGTTTCTACCGAACGTCCAGCTTGAGTGACTTCCTACCAAAATGAGGCTTCGTCCTTTAATAGCCGAGCAACTAATTGAATTTTTCTTCGGTCCTCAACTTCAAAGATTATGAATAAGTCCTTGGTCTCCTTAAGCCAATTCCGAGCTTTTGTGAATGTCTCATTCCCATGGAATGGCCTTCCTCCATAGCCCGGAAGTCTTAGCAGATCTTGGTAAAGTTACCAGCTCTTGGAGGGGGAGGAGGAATGACTGGTTCAGCTGGGGGAGGAACGTTTTTTGGCCTTCGGCAAGCGCCGTGGCCTCCAAATACCTACAGAACCATCCGGGTATTCTGACGCCCTCCGGGATATTAAGATTGTTTTTTCCCCAGACATGCTGGAAAAAAAGGGAAAAGGAAGAAATTTAGATAAAGGACCGAAGGAAACTACAAATGGCTCTTTTGGGGAATGTTTTCAAAATAGACTTTCCTTTTGAAAAATGTTTTTCTTAAAAACCTTTTTGAAAATAATTTCCAAAAACATTTATCTAATTTGTTAACCTTCAGCTCTGATACTAAGTGAAACACTCCACGTCCGTTAATGTCACTCACTAAGGGAATGCATTAAGTTTCATGAAGCGCTATAGGTAACCAAACGCAGAATAATTACAAGACAGAGATAAATAAGGCAGCAGCGGAAAATTTAAACTTTTATTTCAAACATATGTCATAGTACCGTGGTCCACAATTTCATAAGTCACGAAAACCATTACAATAAAAATACTTTTGTCTTGCACCATCAGAGTACAAAAGTAAATAAAAAGCATCATTCCCCCAATAAAAGAGTTAAGCCATAGTGGAGTCAAGAACTTGAGCCATACTTCCGAAGTAGCTCCTAGCAAGATGATATCTGATTCCTGATTAAGTCTGAGTGTTTCCTCCCTGACAACCTGGGGGGAACGGAAGAAAGAAGGAAAACAACAGGGTCAGACATAAAGTCTGGCGAGTCCAGTTACTTTTGGCCAGTAGATAATTAAAAGCAACATGATAGGCATATAAAGTGGATAAGAGAGAGATCAATACATAAATGGCAGGTGTGACAAGGTAAGCAAGTTAAGGTATATGTGCCTCATAATGATTACTCTGCATTATTACTAGTATAACTGAAATGAAATGATCCCTTCCACTATAAGCTGGTAGGCTTAAGTCATTCGTCTAAGTATACCCTAACCACTACCCTAATCGATCGGCTCCCTACCTTGTAGATATCTTGTGTTGGCCCTACAGTAGGAGGTATCACGTCCTAAAGTGGCAACCTATGGTGTGCACAATCATATCTACTAGTGTCACGGTCGTCTTAGTCCCCTCTGCCCGGCCCATGCATGCACATGTCCCCGGTCGGTTTGCGCCGCCCACACCATCCGCCTCGTTTGGATCTCTTACAATCAACTAGTAAGCGTTCCCCTTCTCAGCCTAGTATGGAGGTCTTTACTTGATACCAACTTTGAGTTACTGACTGAAATGGGTCCCTCCCAATATAATACAAGCTCTCCCCCTTGTCTTGTATCCCCACTAGGTTTTCTACTGACTATGTATACCCTTAGGTGTCTTTAATTACATAGCCCTATACTAGTTATCCTTATCCTAAAGCGTGTCTTTAATTACATAACTTTATTACATCATCTACAAGTTATGTATACCACTAGGTGTCTTTAATTACATAACCATGTTACACTATCTACCGGTTATGTATACCACTAGGTGTCTTTAATTACATAACCTTATTGGGTTAAGTACGTGGGCCTATATATACATATTACCCATCCCCTCTAATTTACTTAACCCACCACTACCCATCCAATTTTACTTAACCCTAACTTAAGTCCATAGTCATATTAAATTAGGTTAAGTAGTCCATTTCTTTACCATGTCCAATTATGGTTATAATGGGCTAGAGAAACTTATCCATTTCTGTGGATAAGATTCTGACTCACCTCGGACTCATGCATATATATAAAATATCTCTGTGCATATACAAACTTAAAACTCTCATAACTTCTTCATACAGTGTCCGTTTTACGCGAACAAAATGTCTATTTTGACCAGAATTTCGAGATGGACGAAATGGTGCAGTCTGTTTCCTCTAATTTTGAACATTTAATTAATTATTATTTAATTTATTCTCTTTAATGTCATTTAAAAATTTGGGGTGTTACATCTTATATCTTACCGGAATGGACTACTTGGCTTATTAATCAGATAGGTTTAACTTAGCATGTTTAAGTAGATAAATAAGCCCAATATAACCACTTGTTATATTTATTAGGTTGTAATTAACGAAAGTAATCTACAACCTTTTATTCGTAACTTAATTAACGAAAGTAATCAACAACCTTTTATTTCTGGATTGTAAATTAACGGAAGTAATCTACAACCCCTTTACCTCTAGATTATTGCGATAACCCAAATTTTCGGTACCTTTTGAGCTGACCAAATAACATAAGTCCAACCCAAAATGCACTAGAAATCTAGATGCCAATAGAAAGAAGTTAGAGGGTGAGAAAAGAAAGAAAGAAATATAAGAACATAAGAAGAACAAGAACCAACACAACACAGAATCAGAGTCTCACATCGCAGCGGAACAAAATATAATATAGAAATAAATCTTTATTGAGAGGTTTAAATAAAACTTACAATCATCAAAGTACATCAACACATCTGGACAGTTATAATAACTTGTCCTCGTATACAGTCACATAGTGGAATAAATACAAGATATCATACGTTTGAACACCTGCAGCTCGTCTCTGGACTTCGCAACATCCGATAAACTGAACTTGTACAACCCAGTCTTACCCGAGCATTACAAACGTCGGATCAGTCTGGTGAATCAGAGTAAGAAAACACACGAAGTTTTAAAGGTATCATTCAACTTGATTTTAAAGTCAAAATCCGTTCGAAAGAAAAGGATAATCGTAAGACCAAATCCACACAAAAATACGGACGGTTTTTACCTTACGATAACCCAAAGCATTTTTTTATATCAATATCTTTTTTGATATTATGATAGTGTCTAAATACAAATAAATATCAATCTAGCAGAACGCTTGCATCTCATGCCCTACATACATAGTATACAATCAAAACTGCAAGCGCTTATTGGAGAATGGATTTCCTGATAAGGTATGGGACCACCTTCCCGACAATGTACCTCCGGAGATGAATACATTGGCGTTCAACAAGAACATCTTGCAACCAAGGCTAAACATGACCGATCCCTCACTTCTCTTGAGAGTACCGAATATATCATTACCACAGTTGGGGGCCATCCAACCGAGCCGATAGCATACATACAAGAATAAAAAGGGACAACCGAAGGCATTTAATTTCTCCAGATCAGGTAATGATATACCCTTTTGATGGGTGTGACCCACGTAATCATGTGACCTATCCGATTTTGTGTCACTTCCCGGTTGATGAGGCTTGAGGTCATGGATATCTTTAGAACATCTGGTCACCACTCACTTTGAATGCCACATCGTCAAATCCACCAGAAATTCACTAATTGATTTCCATAAAAATAATTTGGTCGTTAAGCTTAAAAAGTTTCCCTTCTATGCCACCAACTTGGTATGTTTGAAGAAAACAACATACGTGACCCCTTTGGAAATACTTTGTCAGACATTCGTCCATACAAATCATCTAGGAATAGGATGAACAGAAGGCACCCTCCTACCACGTCCTAGGTATCACCTATATATCTGTAGCGAGTAGTCCTTGCAATCCGCAGATTCCAATCACAACAGAATTACTATCAAAATATCTCCAGGAGCTACTTAGAGAAATTTATTAAGTAGTCCTTCCGCTCATGAAGATCAACGGTCTTCAGTTCCGCCATCTTTAATCAGCATCTTCACGTATTTGTTTGTTTGGAATGGTTTTCGAATATAGATTCAATCCCGGTCTTTCCGTACCAATAATTGTGTTGGCCAGATTTGATAGTCGGTTATTTAACTATCAAATAAATAATCATGAGAATAAAATGAGTTCATTGATTCAGTACTCAGCATTACTTGGCCTTTTGATTAAAAATAATTAATGAATAGTTAATTAAACTTCTAAATATCTCAATATTTTTAACATAGTATTTACTTCTTATTTTAAAAAGAATTCACAAAGCTATCTCAAATACGTTAGAATTGAATCATATATATATTTCCTACTTTGGTTTTAACACATTTCACGTAAAACATTATTACTTGAAAATAATATCTAATTTCTATTCTTAGAATAAATTTATTCCAAAAACTTAACATTTTTATTTCCTTTTACTTTTGGAAATATCGTTATATATATATATTCTTAAATCTTCCTATTTTTGTTACCTTGGAAATCTCATTATAAATATTCTCAAAATTTGCAATTAACATTGCATTATTATTTCTCACATGGAAATAATAATTTATTCTTAACATCTTTCCCATTACAACTAATATCATCCTCAGATAATTCTGAAGTCATTCAAGTTGGGTTATTTATTTACCTCTCAAACCTTGATCAACAACGTTCTTATCCTAAGATAGATATGAGTTGTAATTCAAAAACCGAAATTCGTTCTAATGTCAAACAAATCTCATTAAACTATTTTATTTAAAATACAGCTTTATAAAACCTTCTGACTTTTGTAAATATCTCTTTTTAAATATAACTTATTATTACTTAATTCATTGATTAAGTAATTACTTACGAAAATATAACCTTTAACTTTCTTTAAATAATTCATTTTATAACTCAGATTTTTGTCACAAAATCCTATAACTCACTTCTTTACCAAATTCACTTTTAACCATCCCTTTTCCTAATCCATTCAACCACTTCCCTCTTGAAAATCTTATTTCAATTCCCTTTGTTTTACTTAATTCCATTTTTGAGTAACGTTAATTTAAAATTAACGCTTTAACACCTCATCTCCTAGTATAAACATCGTTTATATAATCCTGGTTTAAGATAAACCCTTTTATTCTCAATTTCCTTTTACTTAATCCAAACGTTAAGTAAACATTAATTTAAGCTATCGTATTCGCTTAAAATTCTTTTATAACTTTGTTATAAAAAACTCGGGTTTTAATATAAAACCCACAAATAAACTTCTTTTACAATTTAATTAGATTTCATTCCAACTTTGAGTCCTTTTTAAATGAATTCCAATTAAAAAGTAATCTCTTAAATTATTATTAATTAAAATAATAATTTACTTTAATCATTAACTACTGTAGCAGTAATTAATTTCCTTGTTAACTAAAATAAATAGTAAATTCCTTTTCAAAATCTTATTAAAATTGAAAAAAATATTCATTAAACTATTTCCTTAGATTAGTTAAAAATAAATTAATCAAATAACTAATTTGGTTCAAAACGGTTGATTTAGTCAACATAAAACACAGTTATCTTATTAACCGAATTCAATTGGTCCTTCCTTTAAATTAATTAATAATATAATTAATTTAAATAATTCCATTTAATTGTTTCTTATAAACGATTAACCGTTAGGTTAATTTTTCTATTCTCTTACTTATAAATATGATTAACATCATAATTTTGCTTTATAAAATCATTTAATATTCACTTATCAATTTAAATAATAAATAATTGATACTTATTTCCTTTTAATAACTTTTATTCAAAATAATAAATAAAAAACTATTTTCAGTTATAAAATAAATTTATAACTTCATTCCTATCAATTCACCTGATGGTAAATCAATATTTAGAAAACCGTTTAATTTATAGGCCATATACTGCCAATTACTCAACCAATTCTGCCTATTGGTTTAAACAAAACAAAGGTTGAATTTTAGGTCAACGGTAAACAAGCAAATCAATCATTCAATCAGAACAGTTCATATAATGATAATATGAGAATAAATAACATTTTATATATTTGAGGAATCCAGTTGGGTCCCTCTAATCCGTTCTTCTCTGCATCAAAATGGATTATCACACATAAATTTATTCAATTCAATTTAACTGATTATTTCTATGCAGTAAATGAAGGCTATATAACATCAATCAATTAACAAACAATTTAACACGTTTATTTTATAAACGTGACCAACAAGGTAAGTTACATTCATTGGGTCCAATCGTTAAAATAACAATTTGGTATTTCACTAAAATTAAATAAACATTTAATTTCATGGATACAATCAATATATGCATATACATTTATTTAATAAACAGTCAACCAATAGCAATCATAGCACAAAAAATAAAAACCCGATGTAACAACCTGGAATTTCTGAACCAATTTAAAAAATTATTTTACTCTATTTTAATGAATTTTGGATATAAATTGGTTATTTTTTCTCGATAAAATTTAAAAATAATTTCAAATTTAGTTTATATATATTATTTTACTTAAAACAAGCTTAGTTAAATTATTAATTCGATTTATAAGTACGAATTTAAAAATTGATATTTTAAAAGCTATATCGATCACTTGAAAGGTGACCATTTTTCTAATAGTCTCGGAATTCAACAAAACCACTTTTGTTGGATTCAGAATGCTGAAATATGATAGGATTCCAAATTTCAGGTCCAACAGAATTCGTATGTGAGAGAACGGTATATAAACGTAAGCTGAAAATTCAGTCAGTTTTCAATTTAAGCTGAAAACAAGGTCATTTTTTCAGTGGTCTCCAAATTTGACGAGGCTAGGTTTGTTAGAACCGTAATTCCAAAACATAGTGATATTTCAAATATTATAACTTTTGGAGTTAACGTGTGGTTGTGAGGCTAGAACGAAGTTTGCAATGTAGAATCAATGCATTGTCATAAACTATCAAATCGTGAATAGTAACAAACCTATTAAAATCAAACAAGAAACCCCTTCTCCCCTCCACTTGGACCCTCTCCTTGTTTGGTGCTTCCATGACATGATGAGTTCCTAATTAAGTGGAATTAGGCTAAGGGTTCATTTCATTTTCAAATTAGATCTTAAGGAGCTTTAAACTTCATTAATGGAAGCCCTTTTCCTCCCTCCTCTTTCACTACCACCATCGATCCCTAGGAGGTCGCGGTCACCTCTCCTCACTGTTGTTCCACGTCAGCAGTAGCCACCATAGGCCAGCGTGGCCGTGAGCACCTCCTACCCTCGAAAACCTCTTAGATCTCCTCTTTTGTGAGCAAAGGTGCCTCCTTTAGCACCTTACACCACTTCTACCACCACCAACCAACTTGTGTGGCCCCCACATAGCCACGGCACCACCTCACGACCCTACCACGTCACCCCCTTCTATTGTAATGCTCCGAACAGCGATCCCATAATCCCCACAAGCTCAAACACCAATAAAAATCCCGCTTTTAGCTTGTATGCTTCATGTTAGTGAGTGTCTGAGTGTGTGCGAGAGATTTGGAGTTGATTTGTGTTGAAAAGGCGAGGTCTTTGGCTCGTACCAAGTGCGTGGTGTTCCTACAGTGAAGTGTTGAGGTGTTGGAATGCTCGAGGTGAGATTTATCATTTAATTTGTATAGTTTGTGTAGTTAAAATCAAAATAAGTTGTTAAAATTTGATTTAAGTGTATATACAACTTGTAAAGTCCATGACTTTTCAAACGGACTCGAAATTAAGCGATTCTAGATGCATTGGAGCCGTATCGACGAGCGCTTCACAATGAAACTAATTTATTCAAATTTGGAGCTAGTTGGAAATCTGGGTAAAATTAAACCCGCGTTTAATTTAATCCAAAAGCGATTGTTATTATGACAATCAAAAATCTCGATGAGAACTCTCTCACTTAAATATTTTGTACAACCATTTTTATTTGTTGCATGTGATATCTCTTGAGTTCGATACATGAGCAATTCACAAATTATTTGCATTAGAAGCGTTGTATGAATATGTGACACTCGCATTTCATACTATGTGGATGGACACTTGTGGCGCCGTAAATGGCATTGGATAGTTGAGTATTTATTTATTTATTTATGACTACGGTGTGTGCATTGTATGCGAGTAACGATTTATTAAATAATTGTTGTTGGTTGAAAACCCCACAAGGGTCTTGGGATGATATTTGACTCACATATCTCCCTTGTGTGAAACTTCAGTTAATCGGTTGATTGACGGATTTATGTAAGCGTCAATTATTCGATTGAAGCTCACATGAAAATAAAATGCACATTGGATGTCATTTTGGATGTTGATAGTTGTTTGCAACTATTTTTGGGTGCATATGATGAATGTAATCCATATAAATTTATTTATACGGATATTGGTTGAAATTTTATTCCAATCCAAAATAAATGTGAATGTTTTTATAATGTAATAATCAAGGAAAATTGGAAGTTGATTTTGATGTTTGATTTTGGATGGACACAAAAATATAAAAATGTGAAGCCAAGTTAAGTAGAAAACACTGTTTTTACTCGAATGGATTTCTGTATTGATTTTATTCATTTTTATAATGAATATTGAGAAGATTGAATTTCAAAATATTATGTTTTGAAAATATTATCATGTTGAATCTTAATAATATGCGATGTTCAATTTTAATTTAAAATTTGAAATGGAAGTGAAACCATTTTTAAACGAATTTATAAACGATTTATAAAATACGTTTTAAATGAAAACCGACGAAATATATTATATATATTTATTTAAATGGCTTAAATAGAATTTGTCGCATAGCGACTGTTCGCGAATTTCAACCATGAACTTCGAATTGACGTAACGGGAGATCAGACCGTTGGATTCTCCTAAAACTGGAACCGTTAGGTTTGTATCAAAAATATCTTTCAATGAATATAAGAGGTTTAAATTTGAACAGTTGGATATTAAAATATGTCTTAATCAATTTTGGAAAAAGGTCGCTATGGATGCAGTTCGGTGGCCAATATTGGAAACCAACTGTAAGGGCCTTAATAAAATTATTAGAGATAAGGAGAAATTATGTAAAATCATAATTAATGATTTGGAAAGATTTTTGATGAAATATTCCATATTTGAAAAGAAAGATATTTTTATCAGAATGAACTAGTTAACAACTAGAACAATAATCCAATAAGTTTAAATTAACAAATTGGATTGAGTGTGATTTTGATATAACTAGAGTTCTCCAACATATTTATATATTGAAATGGATTTGAATGGAAATTATCTTCGGATATATCGATATTGGATTCCGTGATTATATGAATATTGTTATGGTAATTTGGAAGATAATGATATCGTTATTCCAAAACGATATCTATTAGTTTCAGAATTTGGTACTGAATGTAAATCGACATGATTTACATTTAAGATCTCATATTTAATATCAAATTGGATTTTGGGGTCCGTTGTGAATGATATCTTAAATGATACTGTTCTTGAGCCCACTTGTGAACGTGATAAATATTTTAATTAAGACTAATGAATTTTTCCAATTAATACATATAATTGGAATTAAATGGTAGTTGATTTTGGGTTTATCATGAACTTTGTTTTAAATGACATTGGTTCTTTAACCCAGTTAAAGAAAAGATTAATTTCCTAAAGTTGAATAATCATTGAGTAATGATTTTGAGATTAAAACCAAGTTGGAGTTTTAATGAATCTTTAATTAGATTGGAATGTGAATGACGTAATTAAATTTACCTAATTCAAGAAATGATCGAGAATGGAGTACCACTTGTTTTACCCCATGCGATAGTTAAATCTTTAATTAGATTTGAAACGTGAAGTGGTAACACCATAGGTGTCCCATAAGTTTTGCTCTATGGGATGAATAGGTTGAGATTGGAATAATAAAATAAATGATTACTTCGGTAAGGTTCGATAATCCCGACTAGTTTGATAAACCTTAGTTTGGTTTAAAATTGTTAACAGACAATACAAAATCTTATGCAATGGTTTTCAAAGAAAGAATTAAACAAGAGGTTTAAACGAATTAAATCTTTGATAAGATTTATGGGAATGATTCCCAATGTATTGAATATTTGAATAAAAGAATATTCTGGATTGGAATGAGGCGTATGATGTGTTTTTATAGCACTTGATTATAAGATACGCGAGCTATTCGGAAAGACCGGGTTTAACCCATTCTGAATAACTGATACGACGATTAAAAGTCGATGATGAAGACGGTGGTTAAAGATCATAGATCTTCACATCGAATGGATGATCACTGATGTCTTAATTGGTCTGTACACCCAAGACGAGGTAATAAGTGATGATCGTCCAGATGTACTTGGAGATCGACCGGATATGTGAGGACCTCTCTTATATATTGGACATATGGGATGAGCAATGGCCATATGACAGGTCTAATAGTACCGGGAAACGTATTGTTTAGGAACAACCAATCCTAAAAAATAAGCAAGGACCGACACTACAGGATCCAAGGGTCACTGTGTTGATCTTGGGCATCCCGCTAGAGATGGCCCAAAACTGGTAAAGAGTACATCCCTCACCTTGACTCATGATGGATCCAACTTCCAATACGACTTTTTCAGTTTTAGTTGTAAACCTATATGGCAACATAATATATGGTAATTATGCCATCTATGATTAATAAATTTATATTTGAAGTTTTTTTGATACTATGCACTTATAGTAATATCAAAGTGATTTGTTTTAAAACGTACCAAACATATTTGGCTATTATAAGGTAAAAATATATCATGTGGTTTGTTTTGCATTGTGTGATGGGACCAAAGTCTTATAATAGCTTCATTTTTCAAAAAACGTTGCCTTGTTTTATGTTTTAAACTAGTGTTCATGTGGAGTAAACCCGTTTCGTGCTATACGGCGTGGTCCTATGATTTACCTTGTTTTTAAAATAAATTTAATGACTATTTTAGTTCTCACACCAGTCCCATAACTGAGTCGGAGTTTGTTATTTCTACCTAAACTATGAGTGCCCATATTTTCCACACGGGCAGCTAATAGTTTTGGTTTTGCAAATTTCTATTTATCAGGGTCCTGGTTTATAGCTGGTGCTATATTCGGAAAGCTTTGTATCCGTGTATTTATTTCAGTTATGGTAGTTGATGTATTTCTTCTACGCATTGTATTTATATTATTTTTTATTTCTGCTGCCATGTAATTTAATCTCTGATATTATTCTTTTCCGCTGTGTAATATTTATTCATGCTCTGATATTCTTATATTCTGATGTAATATTGTTGTAATAGCAATGAAACGTTCTCATGTTTGTGTTCTGATGCGTCGTGTTCTCACGCAATCCGCGTTCTCTTCGGTCTAGGCCGGATGGGGATTTCGGGTCGTGTCACCCGACTTATATAAAATATAAGTGGGTCTGTTTACTCATTTAAGTTAAATTAAACAAGTGTTTAATTTAACTAAAAATATTAGTTGATTTCATACGTGTCTAATCCTATCCCATGATGTAGCGTTCGTCGATACGATTCTGGTATAACTTGTATTGTCAGATTCTGATAATATCACAAAAAGTTATTAATATTTTAGTTTACCGATGTTAAATAAATTTATTAACTCTATAATTAAATATAAACTAAGTACATGTTAAAATAATTGGTCATATTCATACTGTTTCTTCTTATTTCACGCTACAGTGCCTCCCTGTTCAAAAATATATGGCTTGACTATATCTCCACACTCTCTTCAATCTAAAACAAAACTAGCCAATTATTTATACTAATAATTTCAATAATTATTCTATTAATTACTAATTAGTATAAAGTGATTTTGTTTACAATAAAAAAATGGCCAATCCTTCTTTAAGCTTCCCAGGCTTTTGTTCTTGCGTTCCAGGTTTTTAGGCACCTTTCCAAAGCATGTACAAATTCACCATTTGGTCACTATAAGTTAATTAAAACCCTAATGATTTTTAATTAACTAGTTAATTACTTTATCTTAACCAAAATTAGTCCGCGATAATTCGTTACTCATCATCTTCCCGTTTTCATCTTTTTGACCAAACACTTACATCGCGCCCACCTAGGGCACTCCTCATGCCTTCCGTGCTCCACTATTGCCAGATCAGAAGTCACCGAGCTCCTAGCCTCAACCTTCTCTCCTCTTGTCCGACGCCCTCATCAGCGCTGGAACCCACAACTAAGCGCATTCCCTTCTAGCGTAAATCCCACCGCCTCAGCTCCCTATAGATCATCATCTCCGTACGGATTGGTTGATCTCGCTTTTCCCTTCAATGTTACAGTAATGAACTTTGCGAAATGGATTAGGAATTAAGAGATTTTAATGAGAGAAGATCGCTAAATTTCGGCCATGGATAGTGTAGATGGCGGCTACTCTATGAGGTTGACCGTGAAATTGGTTTTGATGCATAGTTAGGGTTACAGCTGTTGTTTATATATATAGTGGGATAGAATTTAATATTATTTTATTTAATACGAAACTTCATCGTGAAGTATCATGTTAAACCACTACATATGACGTCCAATCGATATGAAACTCCTAAACCTAGCATAAAAAAAATTCGGACTTGATGGGATGGGTTTCTTCAAATTCCGAGGTCGTTTGTAAAAAGTCCTTTATAAATCATAGACTAAAAATCACGCATTTAAATTACCCACAATCATAAAGTATATCTAATCAACTTGAAACTTTGAAATTCTACTAGACCTTTTACTTACAGATCCAAAAAAATTGTTTCGTTGAAATCGGAGTTCATTTAGGCAGTCGTTTATTCCTCCAAAGTTACCCATGTCTAAATTGGCCAAAATAATATAAACTATTAAGGCGTTTATCGTTGCCACGATCAAACGGTAAGTCTGATTGGCACGAAAATTGAAATCTTATAATAATTAATTAATACGAATCCAACGACACAAGTTTTGTCGCGTTCCAAGACTATTTCCCAGTATGCTAACGCAAACACCGCTATTTTGAACACCAAAATATCCGATGTCCAAAAATAACAAACTACCTGCCTAGTCTAACTCTAAACGTCGATACGAACTCAATGGAATTGGTTTCGCGGATAAATTCGATCGTCTGCTCAAGTTATACACAACTACCCCTCTATTTAATTAATTTAATTTAATTATGCGCTATAGAAAATGATTGGGCTTTACGGCTGCCGTTGTCACATACGACATCGGTTTGCCACGAAATTTAATATCATACAATAATTTAACGTTACGGTTCCAATGAAACTAATTTCATTGAAAATGGACTTTGATTGCAAAATGGCTATTTTTAAGGCTATAACAATATCGATTAAAATATTATAAAAATCGAAAATAATCAAATAAATAATAATAAATTATTATTATCATAAATACCCAACTGGAAATATCATATAGCTTCAAAGATAAATTATATAACTTAATATCATCAATTTTGAGTTAAATGATGTCCAAATTATATTAAAACTCTTTTAAATGTATTAAATAAACGTTATAATTTAATAACTATTTCCATAGCGACTATTTTAATATTTGAATTGGACACAACTAATAATTTATAGCATGAAATCTAGATTTTTCTCTTTCATATGAAAATTATAATCAACAAGATTCAATGATTTCTTGTTTCACATAATTTCGACTTATATCGGATCCGTTATATTCAATTGAAGTTCAAAACACAATATTACGAACTGCCACACCATTTCGCGCTCGTTTAAAATTATATATAAATTTAACGTTTAAACTTCGTTTTAAAGTAACAAATTAAATATTAAAATCCATTAATATTCCCATATAATATTCAAAATAGATTTAAATATTCAAATTTGAATAACCGAAAAATCTAGGTCGTTACAATTATAACTAATGAGAGTAATCTACAACCTTTTGTTTCTGGATTGTAATTAACGATTACAACCCCTTTATCTCTAGATTGTAATTAATAAAAGATTCTAAAACCTTTTATTTCCATGTCACTTATTGTCTAGTTACTAGTTACAAGTTTACTTCACGTACAATTAAGTATATTTTATTCCAGTTTATATGTTTTCTAATTACATGTTTACTTATTGTATAACTAAGCACAGCTTATCCCAATTCACGGGTTAGCATATTCTTCCTTTAGAATTTATCCTAATTTACGGTCAATGATTCATCAATTCTTAATATGCCCAAAATCCTCTTATTAATATTATTTCAGATTATTCCAATTTTACACAAATTAAATGGTAGACACCTATGCTCTTGTTGGCCAGGCTGAGCGCAAAACAAAGGATAAAGGAGAAATAGATCTAGGCTTAAAAATGAACAAAATGAATAAATAGACATTACATGACTGTAAATAAAATAATGACCGAGAATGGGGTAAGGAAGAAGGATTTACTTATAAATAAATAACAACTGAAAAGTAATAAGTAATATAAAGTAAACAAAATGAACAATAACAGGTAAAAGATAATCTTATAAACAATGTAATTGTCAAACTTTCAGATCCAATATATTTTACTGTCTCAATCCTTTTTATTTAGATTGCTAATCTAAAAATAACATAGAACTCACAGAGAAATTGATCCAGAAAAGGCCTTTGAAAAAGAAGCCTAATATCATTTCAGATCTATAATTTGACAGCATCTTGCTTTTTCCCTAATTTTTTATTTCAGAACATCATGTAGCGGAGGCTAAGAAGATGAAGAAGAATAGGTTTGGGGAAGAAGTGAAGAGTGCTAGTCTATTTATAGGTGTGGAAGGACAGTTTAGGCTATAGGATATTAGGTTTTCAATCTAAACCGTAGAAGACACTTCAGCATTACATCAGATAAGAATTATCTAGAAACAGGTGTGCATGTACAGGCATAGGCTCGTGCCTGGCCCGAAGTAGGTCGACCCACCTTCTATGCAAGTCGACACATGTGTCGACCCAGGGGGCGACATAGTGGTCGACCCATATAGGGTCTGGGTCGCCCTTTTACTGTTGCTTTATTCTGATGTATGAATTATATTTATTTAATTTAATCTTAAACTTCGATTGATCATAACTTGTTCAATTTTAGCCCGACTTACACAAACAAAAAGCCTGTTTGAATCAAAATTCTATAAAAATGCAATGGTGAAATCCATTTTATCAAGTTTTGAATAATTTGTTAATTAATATTTTATTTATCAATCTTCTTCATATAATTATTGTTTATTGAAATTTGGGGTGTTACAAGGCCATTTAATAAAATATTTAAATCTTGCCTACAATCCTTTCCACATCTCTATTTTAGTCTATGCACCTAAATATGGAAATCGGTATGCAAAGGATATTAAAATTATTACATGTTGTTGTATTCCAAACGTGTAAAAATGGTTATAAAGAAAGAATTTATGAAAATTTCCTTTGTTGTTTAAATCTATCAGTGTTGTGGTTTTTTTGGGATATTTGCCTCAATTTTATAAATTATATCATTTATCCTTTTTCACAAAAAGACATACTTGAAATTATGAAGAATATGCACACAAATATAAGAAAGAGAAGTGTAGATTTTGTAACAACCCGTAAAATCTGGGCCAGTTTAAAATTTTTATTTTGGCGATTATAGCGAATTTTGAATATTTAAAATAGATTATTTTAAATATAATCGACGAGAAATTTATTTTGAATTGAATTCGACGTATATATTATACGCGTCGTCATTAGAATATAAATAATTATATATAATTATAAATAGAATTGAAAATGGCGCGGTAGTTCGATAATTCGATTTCAAACTTCAATTGAATGTACCCGGTGCAAAACAATCCGGATTTTAGTGAAACCAAAAATAATGGGATCTAATAGTGAATATCTTTCCAACGAATCCGAAAAATCAAAAATTAGTAGCGGGAATCAAAAGTTATGTCCAGTTGAAAATTCTGAATAGTCGCTATGGAATTCAGGCCCTTAAAAATGGACATTTTGCAAATGACCTCGGATTTCGACGAAACCACTTTTGTTGGATCCGCAGTGTCAAGTTATTGCTATGTTTCAAATTTCATAATTTTTCGAATCAATATGTGAGCGTGGCAAAGGAAAACGCGTTTGACCAGTTTCAGTTGATTTTAATCGACTGGAAATTGGCCATTTTTCTAACGGTCTCAGAATTCGACGAAACTAGTTTTGTTAGGACCGTATCGTCAATACGAAGCTAGAAAATATTTTTCTGGAATTTTTCTAGTTAGTATGTGACCCCGGTAATTTGAAATGTACGTTTAAAATTCAATATAGAGATTTAAATGTAAATTCAACGGAAACTAATTGAAACGATCAAATCAGCTTGCGATACATATCCCATTGTGTTCGGAATGGGGGTGAAACGCTATGGACGACAGGCGGTGGGCCTCGTTTAGAGGTCGTATGTAAAAGTCAACTTTTAGTAAATAAAATAAAAAAAAAAAAAAAATTTTTTTTAATTAATTAAAAATTCTCTTCTCTCCCTCCTTTTAGTTCTGGCCCCCCCGATTCACAATTCAGAAAAAAAAAAAAAAAACCTAACTTAATCTAATCGAACGGAGCCGCCGTTGCCCCCCCCCACCGCGACTCCCATCGGAGCGCCGCCCGCACCTGCTCCGACCACCACACCACCACCATCCCCCTCGCCATCGGCCTCGACGCCCACCCAGCTCGCAAACTCCCTCTCCTCGAATCGCGTGAGCCCAGACGCAGCCACCTCCCAAATCGTCGAACCCGCACCGCCAGCCACCCAGGGACCCGCCGCCGTTGCTGACCCCCTCTCGCCTCCTCAACCGCGGTGAAAACCCCCCCCCCCCCCCCTCGACTGTAAGTTTTCGTTTTTATTTATTTATTAATATTTTATAACTGTTTTATATTTTAAAGATTTCTATTTTATATTTTAAAGATTTCTGTTTTATATTTTAAAGATTAACTGTTTTATATTTTAAAGATTTACTTTTTTATTTATTTTAAAGATTGACTGTTTTTATTTTAACAGTTCAAAAACTGATCTTGTTATAGAAAAAATCCTATTTTGTTATAAGAAAATTTATATTTTTACAAAGGAAAGAAATAATTTTGCAAAGAAAAAAAAGGGTTTTTATGAATAGAAAAACATAGATCTTTAAATAGAAAAGATTCGATTTTTGAGATGGAAAAGGCGAAATTTATAAATAAAAATGTGATTTTTATATATTGAACTTTGAAATAAAAATGTGATTTTTATATATTGAACTTTGAAGTAAAAATTCGACTTTTATATATTGAACTTTGAAATAAAAATTCGACTTTTATATATTGAACTTTGAAGTAAAAATTCGATTTTTATATATTGAACTTTGAAATAAAAATTCGATTTTTATATATTGAACTTTGAAATAAAAATTCGACTTTTATATATTGAACTTTGAAATAAAAATTCGACTTTTATATATTGAACTTTGAAATAAAAATTCGACTTTTATATATTGAACTTTGAAATAAAAATTCGACTTTTATATATTGAACTTTGAAATAAAAATTCGACTTTTATATATTGAACTTTGAAATAAAAATTCGATTTTTATATATTGAACTTTGAAATAAAAATTCGATTTTTATATATTGAACTTTGAAATAGAAATTCGATTTTTATATGTTGAACTTTGAAATAAAAATTCGATTTTTATTTATGGAATAGCAAGGTAAAAATGTGATTTTTACATAGGTAGTGAATACGGGCGAAGAAAGTGACAAGGGGCAAGAACGACGAAGATTTTCTTCTAAGAAGAGCCATGGAGCTAGGATAGCTATATGTGAGAACTTCTCACTCTTCAATTTATTTTCTAGTTATATATATATACTAGGATGCAGACGGTGTTTAGTAGCACCCGACACAATCGTCCACAGACCATGGACTTGTTTGTTTGGCTGTTTGGTGATTGATTGCGATATTGGTTTGAATGTGGTTTGTGGTGTGAAAAATCGAATCGATAAATTGGTTAGGATTAGACGTGCGCCGTTATAAGGCGAAGGAGTAAGGCTAGGTTAGATCCTTACTCCAAATTTTGTGGTTTGCATAATGAAATGAATTGAATTGTTTGGTGAAATGAATGGATTGATTGATGTGTGAATGGCGTGGGCCTTCACTAGACCGGGGATAAGGCTAGGCCTTGTCCCGTTTCTAGTATCGTGCCGTTATGCCGCCGAAATTTTCTAAAATATGTTAGAAAATAAAAATATCATTTTATTGTGTAAATGAATAATAGAAATTCATATGTTGGAATAAAATGTTTTATCGTTAAAAATATAATTTTTAACGTGAATGTGAATAAATAAATATTCATTTACAAACCAGACGGTTGTTTATGTACACTTATTTGAATGACATTGATTGGGACGATAAATTTTACACATCGCCCAACTGCACAACTAAAATCTGTGTTTGATTGTTTGAAACCCCACATGGGTGTTGGGATGAAATATGAATTTCACTCATCCTGATTGATTAAATATGTCGATCGATTGATTGACAGACTGTTATAAGCGTTGAATATCTATATTTGATGCTTATACAGTGTAGTGCACTTTGGTTGATGGTTGATTATTTTCAATGTTATTATATACATGTGTTGTATGAAAATCCATATAATTAATTTTATATGGTAATTGATTGGGCCTCATTCCAATCGTGAAAATAAAGAATATTATGATAATAACAAATATTTTGATAATAGGAAATATTTGAAATAGAATATTTGAAAACAGAAATTTATGAAGCCGTGTTGATTAGATTGACGCCATTTTGACGTAAACGATATTTATATCGATTTTATTCATTTTAAAATGAATATTGAAAAGTAATCTCGAAATCGAATATTTTGAAATGAATTGAATTGAAAACGATTTCGAAATGAATTGAATTGAAAACGATTTCGAAATGAATTGAATTGAAAACGATTTCAAATTGAATTGAAAACGAATTGAAACGAATTCAAATTGAATTGAAATTTGAATTGAATAGAAATGAATTTTAAAACGAATTTATAAAGAAGAATTCAATTTCGATTTGAATTGAAATGAAGTTGAAATAGATTTTGAAACGAATTTTAAAACTATTTATATAATTCGTTTTGAATAGAAAATCGACGAAATATATATTATATATATTATATATATAATATAATGGCCTGAATAGAACGCGCCGCGCCGCGGCAGTTCGCGAATTTCGACCATTGATTTCAAACGGACATTACGGGAGATCCGACCGTCGGATTCTCCTAAAACCGGAACCGTTGGGTTCGTATCGAAAAGAGCTTTCTAATGAATGTTAGAAATTTGAAATCTAACGGTTGGATTTGGAATTATGTCCAAATCAAATTTGAAAAAGGTCGCTGTAAGTGCAGTTCGATGGCCATTGATGGAAATCGACTGTACAGGCCTTGATAAAATTATTAAAAATAGTAATAATTTGTGTAAAATCATAAGAAATGACTTGTGAAGATTCGGGATGAAAAACTCCATATTTGAAAAGATAAAAATAGATTTTTATCGAAATGAACTGGTTTTGAACTAGAATTATAATTCTATTTATTTTTAAATAAATAAATTGAATTTGAAATGGTTTTGAAAATAACCAAAATTTCCAATGATTGCATTGGAATGGATTTGAATCGAAATTGTCTTCGGAATATTTCGATGTTGGATTTCGTGATTATACAAATGTTGTTATGGAAATTTGAAAGATATATATATATATCGTTATTTCAAATACGACATTTGTTAATCGTAGAATTTGATATTGAATATAAGCCGATATATTTTCTATTCAGAGCCTTATATTGAATATCAAATGTGATTTGGGTTTGTCGTGAATGGTGTCTTCACTAACACTGTTCTTGAACCCAGTTGAGAAAAGATTAAATCTTTTTATTTAGATTTAATGAAGTGTACCAATTAAAAATGATATTTAATTGGAATTGAATTGGGAATGATTTTTGGGTTTATCGTGAACAGTGTTTTAAATAACACTTGTTCTTTAACCCGATAATTAATGGAATTGATTTTTGGGTTTATCGTGAACAGTGTTTTAAATAACACTTGTTCTTTAACCCGATAATTAATGGAATTGATTTTTGGGTTTATCGTGGACAGTGTTTTTAAATAACACTCGTTCTTTAACCCGATAATTAATGAAGGTGATTTTGGGTTTATTGTGAACTGTGTTTTTAAATGACACGGATTCTTTAACCCAGTCACAGATTAAAACTAAGTGGAGTTTTAATGAATCTTTAATTAGATTGAAAAGATCGAAAATGGAGTATCACCAGTTTTGCTCCAGGCGATAGTTAAATCTTTAATTAGATTTGAACGTGAAATGGTAATTGAATTTACCGATAACACTGTGGTGTTAGATATGAAGTATTACCAGTTTTACTTCATGGGATGAGTAGGTTGGGATTGGGAAATTAAAACAAATGATTACTTCGGTAAGGTTCGCTAATCCCGACTAGTTTGAATTAATATTCAAAAGTTGATTAAAGAATAAATTCAAGAATTTATCTTTGATAAAATTAATGGGAACCTTTCCCTATGAATGTGAAATTAGAAACTAACTGTCGGTTAGCTAAGTAGAATGGCTTTCTGGATATTGATCTGATGTTGGTTTCGGCCTTCGGGGTTAATATTTAGGGAATTATTCTCTTGATTAATTTACGGTTAGTGACTGATGGATTGGAATGAGGCGTATGTTGTGTTTGTGTAACACTTATTTAAAATATACGCGAGTTATTCGGGAAGACCGGGTTTATCCCATTCTGAATAACTGATACGACGATAAGTCGAAGATGAAGACGATGGTCGAAGACCGGAAGTCTTCACGTCGTTTGGGTGATAACTGATGATCTTGATTGGGCTGTACACCCAAGAAGATGGAAACAGTTAGTGATCGTCCAGACGTACTTGGAGATCGATGGATATGCGGGGTACTAGGTGCCTCCGGTTTCGTTCAGACCCAGAACGGACTTGTAAATGGACTGTGTGTCTGACATTGGATTTTAGTCCGTGTGATTGATCTCTATTAAATATATATCTGTTTGGCGGCGGAGAATTTATTCTCTTGCTTAACGCCCTTCTCTGAGACGTACGAGCTCAGGGGTTATATATTGATGGATATCAAACGCATGGAGTGAATTGCCTGTGTGGCATGCCTAAGTGGCAATTGATCGAGGCTTCTGTTGAAAAGCAAAGTCTTGTGGTTGATGATCGAAGCACGGCCTTTGTGGCGTAGCTTCGTGTAACGTTTGATTCGCGAGTTTCACACCCGGTATGAATCAAAAACGGGAGACGGACCTCAGGGAGGGCATGCGTTTCTTTCTAGTTAGAAGTGGCGTCAGTGGTTTTACACGCCCTGACGAGTTTGACTTATGTGGTTGTTGCTGTTGCGAGGCGCCTCGGATTGATCGGTCGTTCTCGAACCGATGGAGTCATTTAGTTGGCTCGTTTACGCCCCATAGGGCGGGGGAACGCATGTTCAGGGTTTAAGTTTAATCCACATCGGTGGACCGGCCCTGTCGCTCCAAGGTCACTCGAGCTCTGACCTGTGGCTCGGGCTAGAGAGTCACGAATCGGTTGAGGACTATCTTTTGCCTCGGTTCATAGACGGAAATCCAATTTCCAAATACGACATTGCGATTTTGATTGTATAACCTATATATGGCGACATAGTGGTATGGGGCATTCATGCCGCCTATGATTGATATTTATGATTTGAAGTGTTTTATACACTATGCACTTATAATAGTATCAAATGATTTGTTTTAAACGTATCAAGCATTCTTTGGCTGTTATAAGGGAAAACCCTATCCTCGACTGCGTTGCATTGTGTGATGGGACCTGGGTCTTATAACAGCTTCATTTTTCTTTATTTAGCATTGCGCTGTTGTTTTATGCACTGGTATTCTTGGGAGGAAACCCGTTCCGTGTTATACGGCGTGGTCCCTTGATTTACCTTTAAAAATAAAGATTAATAACTGTTTTAGTTCTCACACCAGTCACATGACTGACCTGGAGTTTATTGTTTTAACCTAAACTCTGGGTGCCCTTATTTTGACACGGGCAGCTAGTAGTTTTGGTTTTGCAGATTTATATTCACAGGATCCTGGTTTACAGCTGGAACGATATCCGGAAAGCTTTGTATCCGTATATCTCATTCTAGTTGTGTATTGTATTATTTTCCGCTGCTATGTATTTAAATGTAATTTAAATCTCTGATATTCCTGTGTTATATTCATTGATACTCTGTATATTCTTGTAATCTGATGCATTGTTGTATTTTTAAAGTGAAATGTTCTTTTATATGCGTTCTGTTGTGGTTTGTTCTCGAACTATCCGACGCTTTCCCTTTACGGGGAGGTTGCGGGTCTTTACACGTGGTATCAGAGCTTTGGTTTACAAAGCTCAGAGAACAAGACACATTAGAACCTCACGAAAGGATTCATCAGATACTTGGATTAGTAATATCCAATTAGAATGACTCGTTAGAGATGGGATCAGTAGTATCCTAGAACGAGTGTGAAGAGTATATTTTTCAAATGAAAACATTCTTTGTTTTGAAAATTTAAATCAACTATTCGTATTTGATTATTTATTTATATAGATTTGGACAATGCAGTATATAAAGATTTTGGGTATACGTCTGATCCACGTGTATTCGAAGTTTTAATATACTGGATAGATATAGAATTACACTCTAGTCGCACGGACCTGATTCTGATGGTTGACGCGTCATCATTAGGAATTAGCTTCGTGTTTCGAAGGTGTGATTTTCTATATATTTCCATTGGACTGGTGTGAGAACCAAAACTAATATAGTTAGAACACTTTGTTGTGAATTGGCATCAAAAACAAGATTTTCAGTATATGTATCAAAATTATGAATTTGATAATCTAATCAACTAATTGATTGATGTTTGTGTTGTTTGTTTAGTTGTTCGATAATTTTGAACCATTATGCCTAATTTGATCGAATAATGAATTGTATTGAAAATGGTCGCATTTGCTTGCATATACATATACTTATATTGAACAGGTCATAGCAAGGAGGCTAGAGCCGAAGAATAAAATTTGTTTGCCCGACAAATAGGTACATGTTTACTACATAATTTCCTGTTTTGTTTGGGTGATGATGATTTTGTGAGCCTATTGGCTAGCCGCTTGGCTTTTTCTTTTTCTTTTTGAGATCTGAAGGACCGGGAACGCTATTTGCAATTTCCCGATGCTCCCATTGCAGGGGAGGTTATGGCGAAATTTTTCGAAAATTTAGGGTGTTAGCCAAATTTTTGAAATTTTGAAAATTCTCAGAAACTAAAGAGTCGGAGAATGGAAGCCGGATCGAGGTAGAATTGAATTATCAAACCACTTTCGACTTTGTTCCTTTTCGGGGACGAAAAGTTTTAAGTGGGGGAGATTGTAACAACCCGTAAAATCTGGGCCAGTTTAAAATTTTTATTTTGGCGATTATAGCGAATTTTGAATATTTAAAATAGATTATTTTAAATATAATCGACGAGAAATTTATTTTGAATTGAATTCGACGTATATATTATACGCGTCGTCGTTAGAATATAAATAATTATATATAATTATAAATAGAATTGAAAATGGCGCGGTAGTTCGATAATTCGATTTCAAACTTCAATTGAATGTACCCGGTGCAAAACAATCCGGATTTTAGTGAAACCAAAAATAATGGGATCTAATAGTGAATATCTTTCCAACGAATCCGAAAAATCAAAAATTAGTAGCGGGAATCAAAAGTTATGTCCAGTTGAAAATTCTGAATAGTCGCTATGGAATTCAGGCCCTTAAAAATGGACATTTTGCAAATGACCTCGGATTTCGACGAAACCACTTTTGTTGGATCCGCAGTGTCAAGTTATTGCTATGTTTCAAATTTCATAATTTTTCGAATCAATATGTGAGCGTGGCAAAGGAAAACGCGTTTGACCAGTTTCAGTTGATTTTAATCGACTGGAAATTGGCCATTTTTCTAACGGTCTCAGAATTCGACGAAACTAGTTTTGTTAGGACCGTATCGTCAATACGAAGCTAGAAAATATTTTTCTGGAATTTTTCTAGTTAGTATGTGACCCCGGTAATTTGAAATGTACGTTTAAAATTCAATATAGAGATTTAAATGTAAATTCAACGGAAACTAATTGAAACGATCAAATCAGCTTGCGATACATATCCCATTGTGTTCGGAATGGGGGTGAAACGCTATGGACGACAGGCGGTGGGCCTCGTTTAGAGGTCGTATGTAAAAGTCAACTTTTAGTAAATAAAATAAAAAAAAAAAAAAAATTTTTTTAATTAATTAAAAATTCTCTTCTCTCCCTCCTTTTAGTTCTGGCCCCCCCGATTCACAATTCAGAAAAAAAAAAAAAAAACCTAACTTAATCTAATCGAACGGAGCCGCCGTTGCCCCCCCCCACCGCGACTCCCATCGGAGCGCCGCCCGCACCTGCTCCGACCACCACACCACCACCATCCCCCTCGCCATCGGCCTCGACGCCCACCCAGCTCGCAAACTCCCTCTCCTCGAATCGCGTGAGCCCAGACGCAGCCACCTCCCAAATCGTCGAACCCGCACCGCCAGCCACCCAGGGACCCGCCGCCGTTGCTGACCCCCTCTCGCCTCCTCAACCGCGGTGAAAACCCCCCCCCCCCCTCGACTGTAAGTTTTCGTTTTTATTTATTTATTAATATTTTATAACTGTTTTATATTTTAAAGATTTCTATTTTATATTTTAAAGATTTCTGTTTTATATTTTAAAGATTAACTGTTTTATATTTTAAAGATTTACTTTTTTATTTATTTTAAAGATTGACTGTTTTTATTTTAACAGTTCAAAAACTGATCTTGTTATAGAAAAAATCCTATTTTGTTATAAGAAAATTTATATTTTTACAAAGGAAAGAAATAATTTTGCAAAGAAAAAAAAGGGTTTTTATGAATAGAAAAACATAGATCTTTAAATAGAAAAGATTCGATTTTTGAGATGGAAAAGGCGAAATTTATAAATAAAAATGTGATTTTTATATATTGAACTTTGAAATAAAAATGTGATTTTTATATATTGAACTTTGAAGTAAAAATTCGACTTTTATATATTGAACTTTGAAATAAAAATTCGACTTTTATATATTGAACTTTGAAGTAAAAATTCGATTTTTATATATTGAACTTTGAAATAAAAATTCGATTTTTATATATTGAACTTTGAAATAAAAATTCGACTTTTATATATTGAACTTTGAAATAAAAATTCGACTTTTATATATTGAACTTTGAAATAAAAATTCGACTTTTATATATTGAACTTTGAAATAAAAATTCGACTTTTATATATTGAACTTTGAAATAAAAATTCGACTTTTATATATTGAACTTTGAAATAAAAATTCGATTTTTATATATTGAACTTTGAAATAAAAATTCGATTTTTATATATTGAACTTTGAAATAGAAATTCGATTTTTATATGTTGAACTTTGAAATAAAAATTCGATTTTTATTTATGGAATAGCAAGGTAAAAATGTGATTTTTACATAGGTAGTGAATACGGGCGAAGAAAGTGACAAGGGGCAAGAACGACGAAGATTTTCTTCTAAGAAGAGCCATGGAGCTAGGATAGCTATATGTGAGAACTTCTCACTCTTCAATTTATTTTCTAGTTATATATATATACTAGGATGCAGACGGTGTTTAGTAGCACCCGACACAATCGTCCACAGACCATGGACTTGTTTGTTTGGCTGTTTGGTGATTGATTGCGATATTGGTTTGAATGTGGTTTGTGGTGTGAAAAATCGAATCGATAAATTGGTTAGGATTAGACGTGCGCCGTTATAAGGCGAAGGAGTAAGGCTAGGTTAGATCCTTACTCCAAATTTTGTGGTTTGCATAATGAAATGAATTGAATTGTTTGGTGAAATGAATGGATTGATTGATGTGTGAATGGCGTGGGCCTTCACTAGACCGGGGATAAGGCTAGGCCTTGTCCCGTTTCTAGTATCGTGCCGTTATGCCGCCGAAATTTTCTAAAATATGTTAGAAAATAAAAATATCATTTTATTGTGTAAATGAATAATAGAAATTCATATGTTGGAATAAAATGTTTTATCGTTAAAAATATAATTTTTAACGTGAATGTGAATAAATAAATATTCATTTACAAACCAGACGGTTGTTTATGTACACTTATTTGAATGACATTGATTGGGACGATAAATTTTACACATCGCCCAACTGCACAACTAAAATCTGTGTTTGATTGTTTGAAACCCCACATGGGTGTTGGGATGAAATATGAATTTCACTCATCCTGATTGATTAAATATGTCGATCGATTGATTGACAGACTGTTATAAGCGTTGAATATCTATATTTGATGCTTATACAGTGTAGTGCACTTTGGTTGATGGTTGATTATTTTCAATGTTATTATATACATGTGTTGTATGAAAATCCATATAATTAATTTTATATGGTAATTGATTGGGCCTCATTCCAATCGTGAAAATAAAGAATATTATGATAATAACAAATATTTTGATAATAGGAAATATTTGAAATAGAATATTTGAAAACAGAAATTTATGAAGCCGTGTTGATTAGATTGACGCCATTTTGACGTAAACGATATTTATATCGATTTTATTCATTTTAAAATGAATATTGAAAAGTAATCTCGAAATCGAATATTTTGAAATGAATTGAATTGAAAACGATTTCGAAATGAATTGAATTGAAAACGATTTCGAAATGAATTGAATTGAAAACGATTTCAAATTGAATTGAAAACGAATTGAAACGAATTCAAATTGAATTGAAATTTGAATTGAATAGAAATGAATTTTAAAACGAATTTATAAAGAAGAATTCAATTTCGATTTGAATTGAAATGAAGTTGAAATAGATTTTGAAACGAATTTTAAAACTATTTATATAATTCGTTTTGAATAGAAAATCGACGAAATATATATTATATATATTATATATATAATATAATGGCCTGAATAGAACGCGCCGCGCCGCGGCAGTTCGCGAATTTCGACCATTGATTTCAAACGGACATTACGGGAGATCCGACCGTCGGATTCTCCTAAAACCGGAACCGTTGGGTTCGTATCGAAAAGAGCTTTCTAATGAATGTTAGAAATTTGAAATCTAACGGTTGGATTTGGAATTATGTCCAAATCAAATTTGAAAAAGGTCGCTGTAAGTGCAGTTCGATGGCCATTGATGGAAATCGACTGTACAGGCCTTGATAAAATTATTAAAAATAGTAATAATTTGTGTAAAATCATAAGAAATGACTTGTGAAGATTCGGGATGAAAAACTCCATATTTGAAAAGATAAAAATAGATTTTTATCGAAATGAACTGGTTTTGAACTAGAATTATAATTCTATTTATTTTTAAATAAATAAATTGAATTTGAAATGGTTTTGAAAATAACCAAAATTTCCAATGATTGCATTGGAATGGATTTGAATCGAAATTGTCTTCGGAATATTTCGATGTTGGATTTCGTGATTATACAAATGTTGTTATGGAAATTTGAAAGATATATATATATATCGTTATTTCAAATACGACATTTGTTAATCGTAGAATTTGATATTGAATATAAGCCGATATATTTTCTATTCAGAGCCTTATATTGAATATCAAATGTGATTTGGGTTTGTCGTGAATGGTGTCTTCACTAACACTGTTCTTGAACCCAGTTGAGAAAAGATTAAATCTTTTTATTTAGATTTAATGAAGTGTACCAATTAAAAATGATATTTAATTGGAATTGAATTGGGAATGATTTTTGGGTTTATCGTGAACAGTGTTTTAAATAACACTTGTTCTTTAACCCGATAATTAATGGAATTGATTTTTGGGTTTATCGTGAACAGTGTTTTAAATAACACTTGTTCTTTAACCCGATAATTAATGGAATTGATTTTTGGGTTTATCGTGGACAGTGTTTTTAAATAACACTCGTTCTTTAACCCGATAATTAATGAAGGTGATTTTGGGTTTATTGTGAACTGTGTTTTTAAATGACACGGATTCTTTAACCCAGTCACAGATTAAAACTAAGTGGAGTTTTAATGAATCTTTAATTAGATTGAAAAGATCGAAAATGGAGTATCACCAGTTTTGCTCCAGGCGATAGTTAAATCTTTAATTAGATTTGAACGTGAAATGGTAATTGAATTTACCGATAACACTGTGGTGTTAGATATGAAGTATTACCAGTTTTACTTCATGGGATGAGTAGGTTGGGATTGGGAAATTAAAACAAATGATTACTTCGGTAAGGTTCGCTAATCCCGACTAGTTTGAATTAATATTCAAAAGTTGATTAAAGAATAAATTCAAGAATTTATCTTTGATAAAATTAATGGGAACCTTTCCCTATGAATGTGAAATTAGAAACTAACTGTCGGTTAGCTAAGTAGAATGGCTTTCTGGATATTGATCTGATGTTGGTTTCGGCCTTCGGGGTTAATATTTAGGGAATTATTCTCTTGATTAATTTACGGTTAGTGACTGATGGATTGGAATGAGGCGTATGTTGTGTTTGTGTAACACTTATTTAAAATATACGCGAGTTATTCGGGAAGACCGGGTTTATCCCATTCTGAATAACTGATACGACGATAAGTCGAAGATGAAGACGATGGTCGAAGACCGGAAGTCTTCACGTCGTTTGGGTGATAACTGATGATCTTGATTGGGCTGTACACCCAAGAAGATGGAAACAGTTAGTGATCGTCCAGACGTACTTGGAGATCGATGGATATGCGGGGTACTAGGTGCCTCCGGTTTCGTTCAGACCCAGAACGGACTTGTAAATGGACTGTGTGTCTGACATTGGATTTTAGTCCGTGTGATTGATCTCTATTAAATATATATCTGTTTGGCGGCGGAGAATTTATTCTCTTGCTTAACGCCCTTCTCTGAGACGTACGAGCTCAGGGGTTATATATTGATGGATATCAAACGCATGGAGTGAATTGCCTGTGTGGCATGCCTAAGTGGCAATTGATCGAGGCTTCTGTTGAAAAGCAAAGTCTTGTGGTTGATGATCGAAGCACGGCCTTTGTGGCGTAGCTTCGTGTAACGTTTGATTCGCGAGTTTCACACCCGGTATGAATCAAAAACGGGAGACGGACCTCAGGGAGGGCATGCGTTTCTTTCTAGTTAGAAGTGGCGTCAGTGGTTTTACACGCCCTGACGAGTTTGACTTATGTGGTTGTTGCTGTTGCGAGGCGCCTCGGATTGATCGGTCGTTCTCGAACCGATGGAGTCATTTAGTTGGCTCGTTTACGCCCCATAGGGCGGGGGAACGCATGTTCAGGGTTTAAGTTTAATCCACATCGGTGGACCGGCCCTGTCGCTCCAAGGTCACTCGAGCTCTGACCTGTGGCTCGGGCTAGAGAGTCACGAATCGGTTGAGGACTATCTTTTGCCTCGGTTCATAGACGGAAATCCAATTTCCAAATACGACATTGCGATTTTGATTGTATAACCTATATATGGCGACATAGTGGTATGGGGCATTCATGCCGCCTATGATTGATATTTATGATTTGAAGTGTTTTATACACTATGCACTTATAATAGTATCAAATGATTTGTTTTAAACGTATCAAGCATTCTTTGGCTGTTATAAGGGAAAACCCTATCCTCGACTGCGTTGCATTGTGTGATGGGACCTGGGTCTTATAACAGCTTCATTTTTCTTTATTTAGCATTGCGCTGTTGTTTTATGCACTGGTATTCTTGGGAGGAAACCCGTTCCGTGTTATACGGCGTGGTCCCTTGATTTACCTTTAAAAATAAAGATTAATAACTGTTTTAGTTCTCACACCAGTCACATGACTGACCTGGAGTTTATTGTTTTAACCTAAACTCTGGGTGCCCTTATTTTGACACGGGCAGCTAGTAGTTTTGGTTTTGCAGATTTATATTCACAGGATCCTGGTTTACAGCTGGAACGATATCCGGAAAGCTTTGTATCCGTATATCTCATTCTAGTTGTGTATTGTATTATTTTCCGCTGCTATGTATTTAAATGTAATTTAAATCTCTGATATTCCTGTGTTATATTCATTGATACTCTGTATATTCTTGTAATCTGATGCATTGTTGTATTTTTAAAGTGAAATGTTCTTTTATATGCGTTCTGTTGTGGTTTGTTCTCGAACTATCCGACGCTTTCCCTTTACGGGGAGGTTGCGGGTCTTTACAGATTTATGTGTTTTGCACGTAATTTACACTTTCTATTCTAAATAAAAGAATACTTGTTCCTTGTAATTTTAAATAATTCAATATTTTTCTTTGTTAAATGTTTGGGCAATTTATGGGAATTGTAGCAAAAGACTTTTTAATGAAATTTGAATTTCAGCAAGCCATAATATAGAAGGACTTTCTAGTGTTTAACATGGACTAGAACATAAATTAGAAAATTAGTATATATGTGATTAACGAATATTATTATTAGGGTTCGTTTGGCATACATCCCTGTTAAGTTTCAAAATTCACGTCACATCCGGTCTTAAACTTATTATAAATTAGGTCCCTATTTTTCAAAAAATCATCAAAAAAATTCAAAAAAAATAATGTAAATTCATTATTAAATAAAACACGAAACACCAAAAAATTCAGGTGTTAAAATAATCATAAATCACATCAAAACCCAAAAAACAGCGAAACAGCAAGTTTACGCATCAAAAGATGCATATATTCATAAATAATTACATCACTCATGCTTATATTTCAGTGTTGCTTCAAACTGCAGTATAAATGCATATATGTATGCATTTAAATAGCAGTATACGCATCCTTTTATTCATATATTCAATTTTGACATGTTTTCTCAAGCATTCGCACTTTTCGAAAATTGTTGCATTCATTCATGTGCTTATATATAATGCATGCATGCATTCATGCACATATTCCGAAGCCCCTATCTCTCTTAAATTTGTTGTATTCGTGTATGCATATATACAGAATAGTTGCATTCATGTATGCAACTATTCATAACAATTGCATCTTAGTTCAACTTTATATGCATACATGTATGCAGCTATTGGTAATAGTTGCATGCATGTATGCGCATATTCACCGAGATTTTCAATAGAAAACGCTGGATGAATATATGCATACATATATGCTACTATAGGTAATAGTTGCATAGATGTATGCAAATCTTTTTTTTAAAGAATACTTCTAGGAATATTTCCGATTTTTTGGATTTTTTTAATATAGCAGCGCATAAATTTTTTCAAAAAACACGTAACATGTGAAAATAGGGACTTGCTTTATAAATGAAACATAGGGAGGATGCTGATTGAATTTTTCAAACTTTTTTAGGATGCATGACTAATTTTCACTTATTATTATTGGGTAGACATTTAGGTTGGGTTTGAATTTGAATTATTCTCCATTAATCTTAAGTATAAATTAGAGTATTTGTAATGAATAGAGAATTAATAACTATAACCTTAGGTTCACGAGTGTAAAATGTGGAAATTAAATATATAATTCAAAAAGGTTACAATTTGGTAAACAAAGAGATAAATATTATAAATCATAATTTATGGACAATTAATATAATAATTTGGAGATAATTAATGAGTTACGATTAATAGGAATTAATGAAAATAAACGGTACCGATATAAATAACAATTGTTGCAAAGTTTATTGCCTTAGGAAAAATTATCATTACGATTATTAATTGCATATGACAATTATTACAATTAATTTAAATGGAAATTTAAGGTAGAAATCAGCATAATTTTACTAAGTTCAACAAACCACCTTTGAGTTATAAACTAATCCTAAGACTATAAATCTTACCTTACTTTTAGATTGAATCTAAGAACAATATATCCTAATTACATCAAATATAAGAATTGTACTTGGTAGTTTAATGATGCGATGTTAGTTAAGTTATCTGAAACGACCCGTGACTTCCCCGTAAAGGAAAGCGTCGAATAGTTCGAGAACAAGCCACAACAGAACGCATATAGAAGAACATTTCATTGCATATTACAACAACGCATCAGATTACAAGAATATACAGAGTATAAATGAATATCACACAGAAATATCATAGATTTAAATTACATTTAAATACATCGCAGCGGAAAATAATAAAATACACAACTAGAAGAGATATACGGATACAAAGCTTTCCGGATATCATTCCAGCTGTAAACCAGGATCCTGTGAATATAAATCTGCAAAACCAAAACTACTAGCTGCCCGTGTCAAAATAAGGGCACCCAGAGTTTAGGTTAAAACAATAAACTCCAGGTCAGTCATGTGACTGGTGTGAGAACTAAAACAGTTAATCTTTATTTTTAAAGTTAGGTAAATCAAGGGACCACGCCGTATAACACGGAACGGGTTTCCTCCCAAGAATACCAGTGCATAAAACAAACAGCGCAATGCTAAACAAAGAAAAATGAAGCTGTTATAAGACCCAGGTCCCATCACACAATGCAACGCAGCCGAGGATAGGGTTTTCCCTTATAACAGCCAAAGAATGCTTGATACGTTTAAAACAAATCATTTGATACTATTATAAGTGCATAGTGTATAAAACAACTTCAAATCATAAGTATCAATCATAGGCGGCATGGGTACCATATATCATGTCGCCATACTAGGCTCTACAATCAAAACCGCAATTGTCACGTATTTGGAAGCTGGATTTCCATCTATGAACCGAGGCAAAAGATAGTCCTCAACCGATTCGTGACTCTCTAGCCCGAGCCACAGGACCCAGACTCAGGTGGGCCCTTGGAGCGACAGGGCCGGTCCACCGATGTGGATTAAAATGCCTGAACACTACGTTTCCCCACCCTATGGGGTGTAAGTCTGGTCCGTCTTCCAACCAGAATGCATCGGCCGAAACCGATATAACCGAGGCGCCTCGCAACAGCAACAACCACATAAGTCAAACTCGTCAGGGCGTGTAAAACCACTGACGCCACTTCTAACTAGAAAGAAACGCAAGTCCTCCCTGAGGTCCGTCTCCCGTTTTTGGTTCATACCGGGTGTGAAACTCACGAATTCACGTTACACAAAGCTGTGCCACACAGGCTGTGCTTTGATCATCACCACATGACTTTGCTTTTCAACAGAAGCCTCGATCTATTGCCACTTAGGCATGCCACACATGCAATTCACTCTATGTGTTTGATATCCATCAGTATATAACCCCTGAGCTCGTACGTCTCAGAGAAGGGCGTTAAGCAAGAGAATAAATTCTCCGCCGCCAAACAGATATATATTTAATAGAAATCAATCACACAGACTAAAATCCAATGTCAGACACACAGTCCATTTACAAGTCCGTTCTAGGTCTGAACGAAACTGGAGGCACCTAGTACCCCGCATATCCATCGATCTCCAAGCACGTCTGGACGATCACTAATTGTTTCCATCTTCTTGGGTGTACAGCCCAATCAAGATCATCAGTAATCGCCCAAACGACGTGAAGACTTCCGGTCTTCGACCACCGTCTTCATCTTTGACACCACGTCGAATCAGTTATTCAGAATGGGATAAACCCGGTCTTTCTGAATAACTCGCGTATATATTATAAAAGTGTTACACAAACACAACATACGCCTCATTCCAATTCAGAATATTCTTTTATTCAAATATTCCTATACTTTGGGAAAAGTTCCCATTAATTTTATCCAAGATAAATTCTTTAAATTTATTCTTTAATCACCTTTGAATATCAATTCAAACTAGTCGGGATTAGCGAACCTTACCGAAGTAATCATTTGTTTTAATTTCCCAATCCCAACCTATTCCTCCCATGAAGTAAAACTGGTTATACTTCATATCTAACACCACGGTGTTATCGGTAAATTCAATTACCATTTCACGTTCAAATCTAATTAAAGATTTAACTATCGCCTGGAGTAAAACTGGTGATACTCCATTCTCGATCATTTCAATCTAATTAAAGATTCATTAAAACTCCACTTAGTTTTAATCTTCGACTGGGTTAAAGAATCAGTGTCATTTAAAACACGGTTCACGATAAACCCAAAATCACATTCCATTAATTATCGGGTTAAAGAACAAGTGTTATTTAAAAACACTGTTCACGATAAACCCAAAAATCATTCCCAATTCAATTCCAATTAAATATCATTTTTAATTGGTACACTTCATTAAATCTAAATAAAAAGATTTAATCTTTTCTCAACTGGGTTCAAGAACAGTGTTAGTGAAGACACCATTCACGACAAACCCAAATCACATTCGATATTCAATACAAGGCTCTGAATAGAAAATATATCGGCTTATATTCAATATCAAATTCTACGACTAACAAATGTCGTATTGGAAATAACGATATAAATATATATCTTTCAAATTTCCATAACAACACCTGTATAATCACGAATTCCAACATCGAAATATTCCGAAGACAATTTCGATTCAAATCCACTCCAATGCAATCATTGGATATTCTGGTTATTTTTAAAACCCTTTTTAAATTCAATTTATTTATTTAAAAATAAATAGAATTATAATTCTAGTTCAAAACCAGTTCATTTCGATAAAAATCTATTTTTATCTTTTCAAACATGAAGTTTTTCATCCCAAATCTTCACAAATCATTTCTTATGATTTTACACAAATTATTACTATTTTTAATAATTTTATCAAGGCCCGTACAGTCGATTTCCATCAATGGCCATCGAACTGCACTTACAACGACCTTTTTCAAATTTGATTTGGACATAATTCCAAATCCAACCGTTAGATTTCTAATTTCTAATATTCGTTAGAAAGCTCTTTTCGATACGAACCCAACGGTTCCGGTTTTAGGAGAATCCGACGGTCGGATCTCCCGCAATGTCCGTTTGAAATAAATGGTCGAAATTCACGAACTGCCGCGGCGCGGCGCGTTCTATTCAGGCCATTATATTATATATATAATATATATTTCGTCGATTTCTATTTAAAACGAATTATATAAATAGTTTTAAAATTCGTTTCAAAAGCAATTTCAACTTCCATTTCAATTCAAATCAAAATTGAATTCTTCTTTATAAATTCGTTTTAAAATTCATTTCTTTTCAATTCAAATTTCAATTCAATTTGAATTCATTTCAATTCGCTTTCAATTCAATTTGAATTCGTTTTCAATTCAATTCATTTCGAAATCGTTTTCAATTTAATTCATTTCGAAATCGTTTTCAATTCAATTCATTTCGAAATCGTTTTCAATTCAATTCATTTCGAAATCGTTTTTAATTCAATTCATTTCGAAATCGTTTTCAATTCAATTCATTTCGAAATCGTTTTCAATTCAATTCATTTCGAAATCGTTTTCAATTCAATTCATTTCGAAATCGTTTTCAATTCAATTCATTTCGAAATCTTTTTCAATTCATTTCCTTTCGAAATAGTTTTCAATTCATTTCATTTCGAAATCGTTTTCAATTCAATTCATTTCGAAATCGTTTTTAATTCAATTCATTTCGAAATCGTTTTCAATTCAATTCATTTCGAAATCGTTTTCAATTCAATTCATTTCGAAATCGTTTTCAATTCAATTCATTTCGAAATCGTTTTCAATTCAATTCATTTCGAAATCGTTTTCAATTCATTTCCTTTCGAAATAGTTTTCAATTCATTTCATTTCGAAATCGTTTTCAATTCAATTCATTTCGAAATCGTTTTTAATTCATTTCGAAATCGTCGATTTCGAAATCACTTTTCAATATTCATTTTAAAATGAATAAAGTCGATATAAAAATCGTTCACGTCAAAATGGCGTCAATCTAATCAACACGGCTTCATAAATTTCTATTTTCAAATTTTCTTTATTTTCCAAATTGGAATGAGGCCCAATCAATTACCATATAAAATTAATTATATGGATTTCCATACAACACATGTATATAATAGCATTGAAAACTAATCAACCATCAACCAAAGTGCACTACACTGTATAAGCATCAAATATAGATATTCAACGCTTATAACAGCCTGTCAATCAATCGATCGACATATTTAATCAATCAGGATGAGTGAACTTCAAATTTCATCCCAACACCCGTGTGGGGTTTCAAACAATCAAACAAATATTTTATTCGTGCAGTTGGGCGATGTGTAAAATATATCGTCCCAATCAATGTCCTTCAAATAGGTGTACATAAACAAACCGCCCGGTTTGTAAATGAATATTTATTTATTCACATTCACGTTAAAAATTATATTTTTAACGATAAAACATTTTATTCCAACATATGAATTTCTATTCAGTTCATTCTCTAAATAAAATGATATTTTTATTTTTCTAACTTATTTTAGAAAATTTCGGCGGCATAACGGCACGATACTAGAAACGGGACAAGGCCTAGCCTTATCCCCGGTCTAGTGAAGGCCCACGCCATTCACACATCAATCAAATCAATTTCGTTATGCAAACCACAAAATTTGGAGTAAGAGTCTAACCTAGCCTTACTCCTTCGCCTTATAACGGCGCACGTCTAATCCTAACCAATTTATCGATTCGATTTTTCACACCACAAACCACATTCAAACCCATATCGCAATCAATAACCAAACAGCCAAACAAACAAGTCCATGGTCTGTGGACGATTGTGTCGGGTGCTACTAAACACCGTCTGCATCCTAGTATATATATATATATAACTAGAAAAGAAATTGAAAGGTGAGAAATTCTCACCTATAGCTATCCTAGCTCCACGGCACTTCTATTGTAGAGATCTTCGTCGTTCCCGCCTTTTTGTCACCTTCGTTGTCCGCTTTCACTACATATGTAAAAATCGAATTTTTACTTCGCTATTCAATATATAAAAATCGAATTTTTATTTCAAAGTTCAATATATAAAAATCGAATTTTTATTTCAAAGTTCAATATATAAAGATCGAATTTTTATTTCAAAGTTCAATATATAAAAATCGAATTTTTATTTCAAAGTTCAATATATAAAAATCGAATTTTTATTTCAAAGTTCAATATATAAAAATCGAATTTTTATTTCAAAGTTCAATATATAAAAATCGAATTTTTATTTCAAAGTTCAATATATAAAAATCGAATTTTTATTTCAAAGTTCAATATATAAAAATCGAATTTTTATTTCAAAGTTCAATATATAAAAATCGAATTTTTATTTCAAAGTTCAATATATAAAAATCGAATTTTTATTTCAAAGTTCAATATATAAAAATTCTATTTTGCTTTTCTAATGTAATACATAGAAAATTCACATTTTGATTTTTGCCATTCATAAAAAAAAAATCTGATTTTTTTTCTTTGCTTTCATATATATGAAAAAAAAGCTTAACTTTTAAATGTTAAAAATCAATTCTTTCTTCAAGTTATACATAATTAAAACTGATTTTTCCAACATGTTTTATTTAAAATATACTCAGATTTAAACTATGTTTAACATAAAAAAAACTGATTTTAAAAACTAGGTTTTATAATAAAATAAAATCACCTTTCCGAACACTGCTGTGGGGCCTGGAAGCTGCGCGGTGGGGGGGGGGGGGACTGGTTCGCCAGAGGAGGAGGGTTGCTCAGGAGGTGGCGCCTGGATCTGAAGGGGGATGTGGCGATTCGGTTGTTCTCGCGGTGGGTGGGTTTTGGGGTTGCGGTGGATCGGAGGGCGCGAGGTGGAGGCTGGAGGAGGAGATGCGGTGGGGCGCCTCGGCGTGGTGGTCGGCGTCGAGATCGACGACGGGGCGGGGCTCCGCCCCCCTTTTTTTCTTTTTTTTTTCTTTCTGATTTAAATGATTTTAGTCGGGGGGGCCTGGTAGTTAAGGGGAGAAAAATATATTTTTTTTTATTTTTTTATTTAATTAAAAAGTTGACTTTCACATACGACCTCTAAACGAGGTCCACCGCCTGTCGCCCATAGCGTTTCACCCCCATTCCGAACCCAATGGGATATGTATCGCACTCTGATCTGATCGTTTCGATCAGTTTCCGTTGAATTTTCATTTAAATCACTATAATGAATTTTAAACGTACATTTCAAATTACCGGGGTCACATACTAACTAGAAAAATTCCCGAAAAATATTTTCTAGCTTCGTATTGACGATACGGTCCTAACAAAACTAGTTTCGTCGAATTTTGAGGCCGTTGGAAAAATGGCCATTTTCCAGTCGATTAAAATCAACTAAAACTGGTCAAACGCGTTTTCTTATGCCACGCTCACATATTGATTCGAAAAATTATGAAATTTGAAACCTAGCAATAATTTAACATCACGGACCCAACAAAACTGGTTTCGTCGAAATCCGAGGTCGTTTGCAAAATGTCCATTTTTAAGGGCCTGAATTCCATAGCGACTATTCAGAATTTTCAACTGGACATATCTTTTGATTCCTGATATGAAATCTTGATTTGTCGGATTCGTTGGAAAGATATCATCATTTAGATTCCATTATTTTTGGTTTCACTAAAATCCGGATTGTTTTGCACCCGGTACATTCAATTGAAGTTTGAAATCAAATTATCGAACTACCGCGCCATTTTCCATTCTATTTATAATTATATATATATATTTATATTCTAACGACGACGCGTATAAATATATACGTCGAATTCTATTCAAAATAATTTTCTCGTCGATATTATTTAAAATAATCTATTTTAAATATTCAAAATTCGCTAAAATTGCCAAAATAAAAATTTTAAACTGGCCCAGATTTTCCGGGTTATTACAATCTCCCCCACTTAAAACTTTTCGTCCCCGAAAAGGAACAAAGTCGAAAGTGGTTTGATCAATCAACTCAGCTTCCATTGTTTCGATTACGGCTTAAGTTCTTCAACTTTTCAGTTTCTAAGAACTTTTCAAAGATTTCAAAAATTTGGCTAACACCCTAAATTTTCGAAAAATTTCGCCATAACCGCCCCTGCACCGGGAGCATCGGGGAATTTCAAATAGCTTCCCCGGTCCTTCAGATCTCAAAAATAAAATGAAAAAGCCAAGCGGCTAGCCAATAGGCTCACAAAATCATCATCACCCAAACAAAACAGGAAATTATGTAGTAAACATGTACCTATTTGTCGGGCAAACAAATTTTATTCTCTGCTCTAGCCTCCTTGCTATGACCTGTTCAATGATATACATGTATATGCAAGCAAATGCGACCAATTTCAATACAATTCAATATTTGGTTCAATTGGGCAAAATGGTCAAAATTTAGCAACCAAATAAACAAACAACCCAAACATCAATCAATTAGTGAATTATCATTTGAAATTCATAACTTTGATATATAGTCAAAAATCTCATTTTTGATGCCAAATCACAACAATAAGCCCTATCTAATTTTGGTTCTCACACCAATCAATAGGAAATATATAGAAAGTCCACTTTCGTCACTCGAACATAAATTCGGATGATGATCGATCAATCATCAGAATCACCCCCGGGCGACTAGAGTGTAATTCTATATCTATCCAGTATATTAAAAATTCGAATACACGCGGATCAGACGTATACGCAAAATCTGTATATACTGGATTGTCCACATTCAAACATAATAACTAATCAAATACGAATAGTTGATTTAAATTTTCAAAACAAAATTTGTTTTCACTTTTATTTTAAAAATTTACTCTTCACACTCGTTCTAGGATACTACTGATCCCATCTCTAACGAGTCATTCCCATTGGATTTTACTAATCCAATTTCTGATGAATTCTTTCGTATGGTTCTAATGTGTCTTGTTCTCTGAGCTTTGTAAACCAAAGCTCTGATACCAAATGAAACGACCCGTGACTTCCCCGTAAAGGAAAGCGTCGGATAGTTCGAGAACAAGCCACAACAGAACGCATATAGAAGAACATTTCATTGCATATTACAACAACGCATCAGATTACAAGAATATATAGAGTATAAATGAATATCACACAGAAATATCAGAGATTTAAATTACATTTAAATACATCGCAGCGGAAAATAATAAAATACACAACTAGAAGAGATATACGGATACAAAGCTTTCCGGATATCATTCCAGCTGTAAACCAGGATCCTGTGAATATAAATCTGCAAAACCAAAACTACTAGCTGCCCGTGTCAAAATAAGGGCACCCAGAGTTTAGGTTAAAACAATAAACTCCAGGTCAGTCATGTGACTGGTGTGAGAACTAAAACAGTTAATCTTTATTTTTAAAGTTAGGTAAATCAAGGGACCACGCCGTATAACACGGAACGGGTTTCCTCCCAAGAATACCAGTGCATAAAACAAACAGCGCAATGCTAAACAAAGAAAAATGAAGCTGTTATAAGACCCAGGTCCCATCACACAATGCAACGCAGTTGAGGATAGGGTTTTCCCTTATAACAGCCAAAGAATGCTTGATACGTTTAAAACAAATCATTTGATACTATTATAAGTGCATAGTGTATAAAACAACTTCAAATCATAAGTATCAATCATAGGCGGCATGGGTACCATATATCTTGTCGCCATACTAGGCTCTACAATCAAAACCGCAATTGTCACGTATTTGGAAGCTAGATTTCCATCTATGAACCGAGGCAAAAGATAGTCCTCAACCGATTCGTGACTCTCTAGCCCGAGCCACAGGACCCAGACTCAGGTGGGCCCTTGGAGCGACAGGGCCGGTCCACCGATGTGGATTAAAATGCCTGAACACTACGTTTCCCCACCCTATGGGGTGTAAGTCTGGTCCGTCTGCCAACCAGAATGCATCGGCCGAAACCGATATAACCGAGGCGCCTCGCAACAGCAACAACCACATAAGTCAAACTCGTCAGGGCGTGTAAAACCACTGACGCCACTTCTAACTAGAAAGAAACGCAAGTCCTCCCTGAGGTCCGTCTCCCGTTTTTGGTTCATACCGGGTGTGAAACTCACGAATTCACGTTACACAAAGCTGTGCTACACAGGCTGTGCTTTGATCATCACCACATGACTTTGCTTTTCAACAGAAGCCTCGATCTATTGTCACTTAGGCATGCCACACATGCAATTCACTCTATGTGTTTGATATCCATCAGTATATAACCCCTGAGCTCGTACGTCTCAGAGAAGGGCGTTAAGCAAGAGAATAAATTCTCCGCTGCCAAACAGATATATATTTAATAGAAATCAATCACACAGACTAAAATCCAATGTCAGACACACAGTCCATTTACAAGTCCGTTCTGGGTCTGAACGAAACTGGAGGCACCTAGTACCCCGCATATCCATCGATCTCCAAGCACGTCTGGACGATCACTAATTGTTTCCATCTTCTTGGGTGTACAGCCCAATCAAGATCATCAGTAATCGCCCAAACGACGTGAAGACTTCCGGTCTTCGACCACCGTCTTCATCTTTGACACCACGTCGAATCAGTTATTCAGAATGGGATAAACCCGGTCTTTCTGAATAACTCGCGTATATATTATAAAAGTGTTACACAAACACAACATACGCCTCATTCCAATTCAGAATATTCTTTTATTCAAATATTCCTATACTTTGGGAAAAGTTCCCATTAATTTTATCCAAGATAAATTCTTTAAATTTATTCTTTAATCACCTTTGAATATCAATTCAAACTAGTCGGGATTAGCGAACCTTACCGAAGTAATCATTTGTTTTAATTTCCCAATCCCAACCTATTCCTCCCATGAAGTAAAACTGGTTATACTTCATATCTAACACCACGGTGTTATCGGTAAATTCAATTACCATTTCACGTTCAAATCTAATTAAAGATTTAACTATCGCCTGGAGTAAAACTGGTGATACTCCATTCTCGATCATTTCAATCTAATTAAAGATTCATTAAAACTCCACTTAGTTTTAATCTTCGTCTGGGTTAAAGAATCAGTGTCATTTAAAACACGGTTCACGATAAACCCAAAATCACATTCCATTAATTATCGGGTTAAAGAACAAGTGTTATTTAAAAACACTGTTCACGATAAACCCAAAAATCATTCCCAATTCAATTCCAATTAAATATCATTTTTAATTGGTACACTTCATTAAATCTAAATAAAAAGATTTAATCTTTTCTCAACTGGGTTCAAGAACAGTGTTAGTGAAGACACCATTCACGACAAACCCAAATCACATTCGATATTCAATACAAGGCTCTGAATAGAAAATATATCGGCTTATATTCAATATCAAATTCTACGACTAACAAATGTCGTATTGGAAATAACGATATAAATATATATCTTTCAAATTTCCATAACAACACCTGTATAATCACGAATTCCAACATCGAAATATTCCGAAGACAATTTCGATTCAAATCCACTCCAATGCAATCATTGGATATTCTGGTTATTTTTAAAACCCTTTTTAAATTCAATTTATTTATTTAAAAATAAATAGAATTATAATTCTAGTTCAAAACCAGTTCATTTCGATAAAAATCTATTTTTATCTTTTCAAACATGAAGTTTTTCATCCCAAATCTTCACAAATCATTTCTTATGATTTTACACAAATTATTACTATTTTTAATAATTTTATCAAGGCCCGTACAGTCGATTTCCATCAATGGCCATCGAACTGCACTTACAACGACCTTTTTCAAATTTGATTTGGACATAATTCCAAATCCAACCGTTAGATTTCTAATTTCTAATATTCGTTAGAAAGCTCTTTTCGATACGAACCCAACGGTTCCGGTTTTAGGAGAATCCGACGGTCGGATCTCCCGCAATGTCCGTTTGAAATAAATGGTCGAAATTCACGAACTGCCGCGGCGCGGCGCGTTCTATTCAGGCCATTATATTATATATATAATATATATTTCGTCGATTTCTATTTAAAACGAATTATATAAATAGTTTTAAAATTCGTTTCAAAAGCAATTTCAACTTCCATTTCAATTCAAATCAAAATTGAATTCTTCTTTATAAATTCGTTTTAAAATTCATTTCTTTTCAATTCAAATTTCAATTCAATTTGAATTCATTTCAATTCGCTTTCAATTCAATTTGAATTCGTTTTCAATTCAATTCATTTCGAAATCGTTTTCAATTTAATTCATTTCGAAATCGTTTTCAATTCAATTCATTTCGAAATCGTTTTCAATTCAATTCATTTCGAAATCGTTTTCAATTCAATTCATTTCGAAATCGTTTTCAATTCAATTCATTTCGAAATCGTTTTCAATTCAATTCATTTCGAAATCGTTTTCAATTCAATTCATTTCGAAATCGTTTTCAATTCAATTCATTTCGAAATCTTTTTCAATTCATTTCCTTTCGAAATAGTTTTCAATTCATTTCATTTCGAAATCGTTTTCAATTCAATTCATTTCGAAATCGTTTTTAATTCAATTCATTTCGAAATCGTTTTCAATTCAATTCATTTCGAAATCGTTTTCAATTCAATTCATTTCGAAATCGTTTTCAATTCAATTCATTTCGAAATCGTTTTCAATTCAATTCATTTCGAAATCGTTTTCAATTCATTTCCTTTCGAAATAGTTTTCAATTCATTTCATTTCGAAATCGTTTTCAATTCAATTCATTTCGAAATCGTTTTTAATTCATTTCGAAATCGTCGATTTCGAAATCACTTTTCAATATTCATTTTAAAATGAATAAAGTCGATATAAAAATCGTTCACGTCAAAATGGCGTCAATCTAATCAACACGGCTTCATAAATTTCTATTTTCAAATTTTCTTTATTTTCCAAATTGGAATGAGGCCCAATCAATTACCATATAAAATTAATTATATGGATTTCCATACAACACATGTATATAATAGCATTGAAAACTAATCAACCATCAACCAAAGTGCACTACACTGTATAAGCATCAAATATAGATATTCAACGCTTATAACAGCCTGTCAATCAATCGATCGACATATTTAATCAATCAGGATGAGTGAACTTCAAATTTCATCCCAACACCCGTGTGGGGTTTCAAACAATCAAACAAATATTTTATTCGTGCAGTTGGGCGATGTGTAAAATATATCGTCCCAATCAATGTCCTTCAAATAGGTGTACATAAACAAACCGTCCGGTTTGTAAATGAATATTTATTTATTCACATTCACGTTAAAAATTATATTTTTAACGATAAAACATTTTATTCCAACATATGAATTTCTATTCAGTTCATTCTCTAAATAAAATGATATTTTTATTTTTCTAACTTATTTTAGAAAATTTCGGCGGCATAACGGCACGATACTAGAAACGGGACAAGGCCTAGCCTTATCCCCGGTCTAGTGAAGGCCCACGCCATTCACACATCAATCAAATCAATTTCGTTATGCAAACCACAAAATTTGGAGTAAGAGTCTAACCTAGCCTTACTCCTTCGCCTTATAACGGCGCACGTCTAATCCTAACCAATTTATCGATTCGATTTTTCACACCACAAACCACATTCAAACCCATATCGCAATCAATAACCAAACAGCCAAACAAACAAGTCCATGGTCTGTGGACGATTGTGTCGGGTGCTACTAAACACCGTCTGCATCCTAGTATATATATATATATAACTAGAAAAGAAATTGAAAGGTGAGAAATTCTCACCTATAGCTATCCTAGCTCCACGGCACTTCTATTGTAGAGATCTTCGTCGTTCCCGCCTTTTTGTCACCTTCGTTGTCCGCTTTCACTACATATGTAAAAATCGAATTTTTACTTCGCTATTCAATATATAAAAATCGAATTTTTATTTCAAAGTTCAATATATAAAAATCGAATTTTTATTTCAAAGTTCAATATATAAAGATCGAATTTTTATTTCAAAGTTCAATATATAAAAATCGAATTTTTATTTCAAAGTTCAATATATAAAAATCGAATTTTTATTTCAAAGTTCAATATATAAAAATCGAATTTTTATTTCAAAGTTCAATATATAAAAATCGAATTTTTATTTCAAAGTTCAATATATAAAAATCGAATTTTTATTTCAAAGTTCAATATATAAAAATCGAATTTTTATTTCAAAGTTCAATATATAAAAATCGAATTTTTATTTCAAAGTTCAATATATAAAAATCGAATTTTTATTTCAAAGTTCAATATATAAAAATCGAATTTTTATTTCAAAGTTCAATATATAAAAATTCTATTTTGCTTTTCTAATGTAATACATAGAAAATCCACATTTTGATTTTTGCCATTCATAAAAAAAAATCTGATTTTTTTTTCTTTGCTTTCATATATATGAAAAAAAAAGCTTAACTTTTAAATGTTAAAAATCAATTCTTTCTTCAAGTTATACATAATTAAAACTGATTTTTCCAACATGTTTTATTTAAAATATACTCAGATTTAAACTATGTTTAACATAAAAAAAACTGATTTTAAAAACTAGGTTTTATAATAAAATAAAATCACCTTTCCGAACACTGCTGTGGGGCCTGGAAGCTGCGGGGGGGGGGGGGGACTGGTTCGCCAGAGGAGGAGGGTTGCTCAGGAGGTGGCGCCTGGATCTGAAGGGGGATGTGGCGATTCGGTTGTTCTCGCGGTGGGTGGGTTTTGGGGTTGCGGTGGATCGGAGGGCGCGAGGTGGAGGCTGGAGGAGGAGATGCGGTGGGGCGCCTCGGCGTGGTGGTCGGCGTCGAGATCGACGACGGGGCGGGGCTCCGCCCCCCTTTTTTTCTTTTTTTTTTTCTTTCTGACTTAAATGATTTTAGTCCGGGGGGGGGGGGGGCTGGTAGTTAAGGGGAGAAAAATATATATATATATATTTTATTTAATTAAAAAGTTGACTTTCACATACGACCTCTAAACGAGGTCCACCGCCTGTCGCCCATAGCGTTTCACCCCCATTCCGAACCCAATGGGATATGTATCGCACTCTGATCTGATCGTTTCGATCAGTTTCCGTTGAATTTTCATTTAAATCACTATAATGAATTTTAAACGTACATTTCAAATTACCGGGGTCACATACTAACTAGAAAAATTCCCGAAAAATATTTTCTAGCTTCGTATTGACGATACGGTCCTAACAAAACTAGTTTCGTCGAATTCTGAGGCCGTTGGAAAAATGGCCATTTTCCAGTCGATTAAAATCAACTAAAACTGGTCAAACGCGTTTTCCTATGCCACGCTCACATATTGATTCGAAAAATTATGAAATTTGAAACCTAGCAATAATTTAACATCACGGACCCAACAAAACTGGTTTCGTCGAAATCCGAGGTCGTTTGCAAAATGTCCATTTTTAAGGGCCTGAATTCCATAGCGACTATTCAGAATTTTCAACTGGACATATCTTTTGATTCCTGATATGAAATCTTGATTTGTCGGATTCGTTGGAAAGATATCATCATTTAGATTCCATTATTTTTGGTTTCACTAAAATCCGGATTGTTTTGCACCCGGTACATTCAATTGAAGTTTGAAATCAAATTATCGAACTACCGCGCCATTTTCCATTCTATTTATAATTATATATATATTTATATTCTAACGACGACGCATATAAATATATACGTCGAATTCTATTCAAAATAATTTTCTCGTCGATATTATTTAAAATAATCTATTTTAAATATTCAAAATTCGCTAAAATTGCCAAAATAAAAATTTTAAACTGGCCCAGATTTTCCGGGTTATTACATTATCCGACAGAAGTATGCACTTTCCAATAGTCGGATACATGCACAAATGATGTGAGATATAATCGATCACAGCGATCTGTGACAGTAATAAATTGCGATGAGAAATGTTCCTTATGGTTTATTTTAAGTGTTGAGGGATTAAACGGCCGAGGGTCTGCGTCCCTTCCAAAAGAAGAAACTTAAAAGGCATTTAGTGTCATATCTTGCTTCAGGGTTAAGGTCTTAAGTAGCTTTGGAATCTACCTCTTGAGAATATTAAGTGATTGGATTCACCTATTTCCTTAAGATTGGTGAGTACCGGTGGTAGTCAGACTCGCTCATTTCCTTAGAGTTTATTCTAAGGTGTATTGGTAGTAACTAGGCTCACCCCTTTCCTTGCAGTCTTAAGGAGTACAAGTAGAGTCATATGGCCCACCCCCATTAGATCTTAAGTGATTAGAAGACTCACCCTTTTTCAACAAGAAAAATTAAATAGCTGATTGGGTATAGATTAGATAATCTCCGAAAGGTTCCACTTCGTTTAGGTCATAAATGGTTGGGTTAAACTCCGCCTTGGGATATGGTATTAAATAGTCGTTATGGAGGTACTAAAGATCTGGTTATCCGGCGGGAAGTATTAAGTGGCTCGGAGATTATCCAATAAGGTAAGCTGGATAGTAACATAGAGATCTGTCGGGGGGAAATCTCAAATTGCAAATAGTCATCTACCTACCTCTTAGGTCTTGAGTAGCGACTTACTATCTCTAATCTTATGAAGGGTTGGAATACGCGAATGTTGAAAGCTTTAATTAGTCGTTAGAGGATTTAGTAACTAGTGTCCTATAATCAATAAAAACGTTTAGTGAAACCACATATCAAGGACTTAAGTGATTGTTGGAATCTGCCTTAGATATACTATATTTTGAGTGAGGTCATAAATGGCTATAGGACCCACCTCTTTTGAGAAATTTGTGAGGTATTAAGTGGCTAGAAGGTCCGCCTACTAATTATTGGTTCGTGGGATGATTTTAAAGGCTTTATATTTATAGAAAAAAAATTATCTCAAGATTTAGTATATTGTTTTGGGAAGAATGTTATCCTAGATATGCTAGTCAATCATTATGTGCAATAGTACGAAGTTAGGCTAGAATCACTAACCTGGCTAGACATATAATTTAAGTGAAACCAAGGGGGATACATTTGTATATCGTGGATAGTTTTATACAATTTCTACACATCAGGACTTGTTGTTCTGACCTCCTCCTCATAATAACTCTCAGGTTTACATTAGGGGAAAATGTCTACGGAAGTGGTCGTGTTTGATTTTCAGTTCTTGTTCTCTCATGCTCGGTATTAATGTCACGATTTACTTTTAAGGTAGTTTTCATAATCGATAGTTATCATCCTATCATGTTTCCACTCTGAGTTTATTTTATAATACTTCGATTATGCTCATGTTCATTATTATAGGTACCAAATCAACACGATCCGTGTTTGAATGAGTTTGAGCTTTAATTTTTGCTGCAATTCAAACCTAGAAAATTGTGGGTTATTAAATATAGGATGCTTGAATCTTCCACATTTGAAAGATATTGTTTGAAATTTGCTGGAAATTTTGTGGTTCAAGATGAAGAAGATATTGTACTTCTGAAAGGATCTACAGTATAAATTCTTTTAAATAATATTTTAACTTACCAAGTACAAATGGGTTATCAAACTATTGACCTTAAAATTCAATGAAGCCTTGAAATAGAAAAATCAAATTCTAAATTTGTGCGATCGTGATCTGGGCAAACATAGTTTTTAATGATGCAAAATGCGGAATGGAATAGAGCGAAGAAGTGAATAATTAATTTGCAACTTTCCTAGGTTTGCAACGCCTCGAAGTCATTACAAAATTTGTCTTAGTTGAAGGTGTTTGTGTATCACCTTTCTAGCGTTGTAAATCTGTGGAAGAAGAAGTTGTTATTGTATTACAACAGTTTGGCACACTGCTATTATGGTGTTGGAAAAAGGCCTATTCGTTAAAATGGTATTCCTCTTCCTAACGATTTAGAACCGTTATTAGCATTCGCATCTGATCATTCAAGCATCTCGCCATCACCATCGTTTTCCCACCTAATTTGATTTCAAAATATGAATACATAATGATCTGAAATCCACCCTTTAATATTTATAGATTTTATCCAAAGAACATTTTATTTGACATGAAACTTATCTTGGCCTAACTGGCCCGGTTTGACCCGATTCGATTCGATCGATTAGACAGTCGTTGATAAAGGCTTGTGCAAGTGTTTTGAGTACGCACGACTTCCCTCCTTGCAATAAAGCAAACATTTGAATGTGCAAAGGGCCCAAGCTTCTCATGGGAAACCTATATTTAAAAAAATATAGTTCTATAGTTTCTAAGATATGGGACTATTATTCTTTGCGGTTGCTTCCCCTTTTAAAAACAAAACTATGAAGGAAATGTTTGAAATATCCAATATAATTGGATTGGGAAGTTTGATAAGATGTACACTTGGGAAGGGAAATATTATTTGGAATGTATACAGACATATTGAGTATTAAATGCATGTGGATCGTTTTAGCAAGAGACGGAACAGTGAATGGTTGGGAAAAGAAATCAGAATTATAAGGGCATAAGGTATAAAAAAAATAGATAAAATTAAACCGATAGACTTAAAGTAATGTAAATCCCTCTTCTTTCCCCTATCCTTCTATCTGCCGTTGGTTGATTGCGGTTAAAAGTGTGATTTTGACAATAGCATCAATAGCATGTTTGTGTAAGTAAACAAAAAATGAACTCCAGTGATCGAAAATAAATGGCATGGTCTTACAGATAGAATTATCTAATGCAGTATTGCCCTTTTTTCCTTCATAATCAATTCTAACTGGAGTGACATTATCTGTTTGGCTTGCATTTTTAGTAAGTTTCAAACTTTTTCCATTCCTAATATTGGCTTGAAAAATGATATAGAATTCAAGAAAAAAATAGAAGGTTGGTAGTGTAATCACATAAACGTAGATGTTTGTAAAGAAGAGGTAATTTTGAGTGGCCAGAAGGTTCTCCTATTAGTTATTGGTTTGTGGTATGATCTTAAAGGCTTCATATTTATAAAATGCTTTCATCTCAAGATTTAATAAATTGTTTGGGAAAGAGTATTATCTTAGATATGCTAGTCAATCATTATGTATAACAGTACGAAGTTAGGCAAGAATCACTAATCTGTTTAGATATATAATTTAGGCGAAACCAAGCAGGATACATTTGTTTATTGTGGATAGTTTTATACATTTTCTACTCATCATGGTTTGTTACTCTGACCTTCTCCTCATAACAACTCTTTACCATAGGCGAAACAGGTCTATTGAAGTGGTTATGTTCAGTTTTCCTTTCTTGTTCTTTCATGCTCGATATTGATATGGCGATTCACTTTTAAGGTAATTTACATAATCGATACTTAATATCCTATCTTGTTTCCACTATGAGTTTGTTTTATCATATTTTGATTAAGCTCTTATTCATTATTATAGGTAACAAATCAACATGATCCATGTTTGAATGAGTTCGAGCTTTAATTTTGGGTACAATTCAAACCTAGAAAAGCGTGGGTTATTAAATGTAGGGCACTCGAACCCTCCACGTTTGAAAGATATTTTTTGAAATTTATTGGAAATTTTGTGGTTCGAGATGAGGGAGATGTTGTATTTCTAATTTAAAGGATCTACAATGTGGATTCTTAAATAATATTTCAACTCACCGAGTACAAATGAGTTATCAAATTGTTGACCCCAAAATTCGATAAAGGCTTGAAATAGCGTAGTTAAATTCTAAATTTGTTTGATCCTGATCTGGCCAAACATACTTTTTGATGATGCAAGGAGTGGAATAGAGTGATGAAGTGAAGAATTAATTTGCAACGTTCCTATGTTTGCAATGCCTCGAAGTCTTTGCCAAATTTTTCTGAGTTGAAAGTGTTTGTGGATCACTTTTCAACATTGCAAATCTATGGAAGATGATGAAGTTGTTATTGTATTTGCAATTGTTGTGGGCACCGCTATTTATGATCTTGGAAAAGTATCTATTCATCAAAATGATATTCCTCTTTCTAACGATTTATAACCGTTGTTAGCGGCCGCATTTGATCATTCAAGCATCTCGTCAGCACAGTTTGTCTCCTGTCTAATTTGATTTCAAAACTCAATTCATAATGAGCTAAAATCGACCCTTTAATATTTATAGATTTTATCCAAAAAAATATCTTATTGGACATGAAACTTGGCTTGGCCTAACTGGCCCGGATTGATCGGATTTGATTCAACCGATTAGAAGGCCGTTGATAATGGCATGCGCAAGCGTTTTGAGTATGCACCACTTCCCTCCTAACAATAAAGCAAACATTAAAATGTGCAAAGTGCCCAAGCTTCTCATGGGAAACCTATAATAAAATAAATATAGTTTCATATTTCCTAGGATATGGGACTATTCTTCTTTTTCGTTTCTTCCCTCTTTTAAAAATAAAACTACAAAGGAAATGTTTGAAATATCCAACATAATTGGATTGGGAAGTGTGATGAGATGTACATTTGGGAAGGGAAAGATTATTTGGAATATATACAGGCATATTGAATATTAAATGCATGCGGATCGTTTTAGCAAGAGACAGAATAGTGAATGGTTGGGAAAAGAAATCAGAATTATAAGCACATAAGGTATAAAAAAATAGATAGCAGTGGAACCAGTAGACTTAAAGTAATGTAAATCCCTCTTTTTTTCTCCTTTCCTTCTAGCTGCAGTTGGTTGATTGCGTTAGCAGTGTGATTTTGACGATAGCATCAATAGCCTATTTGTGTAAGTAAACAAATATTGAACTTCAGTGATGGAAAATAGATGACATGGTCATATCGTTAAAATTATCATACGTGATATTTCCGCTGTCTTCATAATCAATCCTAACTGGAGTGACATTATCTTTTTGGCTCGCATTTTTAGCAAGTTTCAAACTTTTTTCATTCCTAATAGTGGCTTGAAAAATGATACAGAATTCAATAAAAAATAGAAGGTTTGTAGTGTAACCACATGAACATAGTAGTTTGTGAAGGAGGAGGTAATTTTACTTATGATGCAGATTAGACAATATTTTTGTTATTTTCCTAGCTGTGAGGAATGTATCCATATTATTCATTTCAAAATTGTTTGGTTTGAATTCAAAAATAGCTTGCACTCCAACAATCAAAAATGGTTTTGACGATAGCATCATTATGTATTCATATTTTGAAATCAAATTAGGTGGGAAAAAGATGGCGATGGCGAGATGCTTGAATGATCAGACGCGAATGCTAACAACGGTTCTAAATCGTTAGGAAGAGGAATACCATTTTAACGAATAGGCCTTTTTCCAACACCATAATAGCAGTGTGCCAAACTTCTAGCTACAGTTGGTTGATTGCGGTTAGCAGTGTGATTTTGACGATAGCATCAATAGCCTATTTGTGTAAGTAAACAAATATTGACCTTCAGTGATGGAAAATAGATGACATGGTCATATCGTTAGAATTATCATACGCGGTATTTCCGTTGTCTTCATAATCAATCCTAACTGGAGTGACATTATCTTTTTGGCTTGCATTTTTAGTAAGTTTCAAACTTTTTTCATTCCTAATAGTGGCTTGAAAAATGATACAGAATTCAATAAAAAATAGAAGGTTTGTAGTGTAACCACATGAACATAGTAGTTTGTGAAGGAGGAGGTAATTTTACTTATGATGCAGATTAGACAATATTTTTGTTATTTTCCTAGCTGTGACGAATGTATCCATATTATTCATTTCAAAATTGTTTGGTTTGAATTCAAAAATAGCTTGCACTCCAACAATCAAAAATGGTTTGTGTCTTTCTCTCCGTTTCGCTAAAAGAAGAAATTTCTACCACAATTACAGTTAGGGATTGAAAACCCTGGTTGAAAATGGTAAGTAAGATCCGTCACTTATGTAGTGCTCGCGGACCAGGATAGGTGCACTATGGAGTGTTTTACAACTCCGATCGGTTTCCCTCCTGAACAAATTCAAAAAAAAGATAGGGTTAACCATCCTGCAAAATTTGATCATCTCATCTACATTGACACCAATAAGTCTCTTTGTCAAATGCAATCACGGTGGTTGAGCTAGAGCTATCAACAATATCAATGTTCACATGGTACCTGTGGAAGTTTAAGGGAATAAAATATTTGATTGACAAAGTTTGGTAAACTAAATATGCAATACCTATTGATAGATTTAGGGAGTGTTTTAAAGACCCAACCCAACTTCGATTTGACCATGGTTAACCTTCGACCTTGGAACGTTACGACTCTAAAAATGAGATAATTTTGCGCATGTATGAAACCATAGCCTAACCTCAAAACCCCGAAGAAACCCCTAGATCGACCTCTTTGAGCCTCACGACTCTTTGAGGAAAAGTTTCCATTTCACTCTTCAATTTTTCACATAATCAATTTAACAAAGAATTAATGTGCATTATCACTTATGATTCATGTATCATTGTTGAACCGAACTTCTTTCATATTCACGAATTAGAAAATTCACAATTTTAAGCTAACAAATTATTATAAAATTATTCCAACTAAAAGTTGCCATTAATTGTTCAAAACTAATTGCTTTAAAGTAAAATGTAATAACTATAATTAGTTAATTTTTAGCATTAATTGAGATAATTTTATATATAAAACTTAAAATAAAAATTAAAGATTAACACGGTTTTCACGGTTAAACCACTAGAACCTTTAATATTTCACCAACTCGGTTTAACTAATGGTTCGGTCTTCGAAATTATGGATTCAGGCATAGATCGATGACATCTGAAAAAGACATGTTGTGTTCCATCTAGATGTGCCGACCCTTTTCACATCACACAAGACATGTCGAATCAGGAGTAAGATCAGTTTTTTTCAATTTTATTATTGTAGTACTAATAGTATTGTTTTCCCCTAAATAAACGATATGTGCTAGATTTAACTAGAAGTACTGCATAAATGTGTAAGAAGAAAAAAATGTGAGTATATTTATAGTTTAGCTCGTTAGGCCTACAAATATAATACAGTTATGTGAGTATAAGCAGGTTTATACATTTACATAGTTGATGCACTAGGTAGAGATAAGCAATAACTAACCATTGTTCCAATATGAACGCTGAATTCATGAGTATACAAACAGTTGTGTAATACAGATGGTAATTTCACAGTTTGACTAACAATTCCAATGTAAATTTGAAGAAATATTTAGAAGGGAATTAATAAATGAAAGTAACATTTCATTAACCAATCAGATGTACTCATACATACATACATATATATATACATACATACATACATACATACATACATTGTCCAGTATATCCGTAGCACATATTAATATGATCAATAACTATACAGCAGAACACTAATGTATACTTCTACAATACTTATTAGGGAAAATAACAGGTTTATGCATGTTTATACAAACAATAACATGTATAAGCCTATTTTAGATTTAATTACAGGTTTAGACCTATTTTGGTCTTTTAGAAGATTAATTTTGGAAACTCGCACAAAGGCGAAGTTCAAAAGTTCGTCTTCGGGAAAAACCTGCTACACATAAACCCGAAAGCCCCATTCTTTCCCGGCCCCTCTTCACTTTCCCCTTTTCCATTCTTCAGCTAGCACGGGAAAAAAACCAAATCAACTTCATTTTCACCCATTTTTCCTCCTAATTGTTCCAAAAGCATACAATGGCTAGCACATCCGGTGTACAACACGAAATAGGTAAAATTCTAAACCCTAACTTTCAATTTTGAAATGAGGTCAAATATTTTTAAGGATTATTAGTTATGGAGTTGATTGGGGCTTAATAGTAAGAAATTTATATGTTGCAAATACAAATGTAGATATGTACATTGTTCAAATTTTTGATTTTAGCATGTTAGATATTTGGGGGTTGGTTATTGGGCTATATATTTAGGATTTAATATGGTTTGGTAATGCGGTTGAATACAAATGAAGTTGTGTGCATTTGAGTTGGAGAATAAGCTTGTTTATTTGAAGTTTGGATCGTTGGAACATGAGATTGACGACCCGTTGGAGATGTATATTTTGTAGATGTGTACGAAATGAAAAACCATTGTATTGGTTTGAAAATGTTGTCGTAGATAATTTTCCTTGTTTATGTAAAAGATTAGAAAAGTATAACATGCTTAAGGAACCATAACATGTTTAAACTTATTTTAGAAAAGTATAACATGTCCTAGAAAATAACACTTATGTAAACGTCTTTAATAGTTATTTCTGTGTTTTGCAGAGTATTTCCAGATGGAGCCTAGACCGGTTGATGCGGGCGTGCTATATCTTCAACAATGGCATAGGACTTAAAACCTTAATCATATGCGGGTGGCTTTTTGTAAATGTTGCATTTTATAATGTTTTGTATTCTTTTTCTGCATTGGACATCAAACCACGATTTTTTTGTTATCTATTAAAATTTCAGAGTGACGAGGCAAAAAATTTCATTTACCATTCCACATCACTTAAAAAGTAACATCTTCACATCTTGGTGTTCTGGCCGAGATTCCAGAGGACTGGATTTATGCACATTCTTAGATTAGGATACAAGAAGCCAGATTATTGTCTTATTGCTGCTCTAGTAGATAGGTGGAGGCTAGAGACATCCACATTTCACTTACCAGTCGGTGAGATGACTATCACCTTGGGAGATGTAGTTGTTTTGTTTAGGATTGCCTGTTGAAGGAAATGCTATTGCATACGGTGGTGGAAGATTTGATTATTTAAAGCTATGTCGTGACCTACTTGGGCTAGATCCACCAGTCGCGCATGATATTCCTGAAGATGCCAACGAGATTCAAATTTAGCAAAGTACTTGTTGCATTATACTACACATTATTTTTTGCAGATTGATGTGCGATTACACCAAGACCCGTGTAGATTTGAAATGGCTACCGTGTTTAACTGATTCTAGGATGTGTGCTACATATTCATGGGGTAGTGTAATGTTGGCGTATACATATCTGGAGTTGTTTAAGCTTGCGTTGTTATAGTTTGGCACTATTGCAGGTTGCATGACACTTGTTCAGGTTAGAACCGTATTTCTAGAGTATATTGTTATACAATATAATGCATCATTCTCTTTTCTTAATAATTTATTTCGAAACATAGCTTTGGTCTTGGACTTATCTTCCTGTAGGAAGAGTGTCGATGAGGCCTAATCCTACCGATCCATCGATGCCGCTTGGGTCTAGGTATACTTATTGATCATTTATTTAGTCATTTATAATAAGCATTCTTAAAAATCTTGTAACATGTGGGTAGGACATAAAAGTATGCGACAAACACCACGACCAAGTGTGAAGTTCTACCGCAATGAGTTTGAAGTCCATGAAGAAGATAAGGTTACATGGACACCATGCACTCAGGAGGTGCTTGGCACACTTACACCCATGTGCAAAGCCACTAGGTAACAATGGACTGCGAGAGTACCTATGATAGCTTACACAACCAGCGCTTGGCACCTTTCCAATAGGGTTATGAGGCAGTTTGGCATGATACAACATATATCGGATGACGTGCCTCCTTGCTTACAGGCCGACAGTGCGCAGGACTATCCGAAACTTGTTGCTATATAGAATAACCACCATAACTGTATTGAGGTTAAGAGGGAGCCCACTATTTCTACGGCACAGTACATGAGGTGGTACTGGAATGTTACACGATGTTATGTCCTTCAGCCCTCAATTGATTCCGCTTTAGCACCTTACGTTCCTAGAGCACCACTAGAGAGGAACATGGTAAGTTGATGTGAGTAGTATTATTTATAATTAATCGCATTTACTTAAATTAACTAATTTTCTTTTAAATGTACAAGCTGTTGGTATTAGCCGAGCATGGAAAGAAGCATAAAGGCACTGCCAAAGGCAGACATACAAGGAGGGAAAGACTATGTATACAAATATCCAAAAGATTTTAGATGTGATCTTGTGAAGAAACAAACTTGATAGGAAATACACCATCTCCTCCTCCTCCTCCAGTTGGCCTACCTTCTCCTCCGACAAGTCCACCTCCTCCTCCAACAACTACAGAACATGAAGAATTTTTCACATGGTCTGTTGCAACCCATTTCATCTACTGTGCGATGACATAGAAGTAGGAGCAGCAGCAACGATTCGTCATCAAATTCCACACCACTGGTCAGCTGGCCGAGGCGAGACTAGTATATAGGTTCGATATTTGGTAAGAAGTAGTGTTTGTATAATTATTTGGTAAGTTCGGATTTGGTATGTTTAATTATTTGGTATGTTTGGTAGTGTTTGTATAATTATTTGGTATGTTCGGATATTTGGATTTGTTATTTGGTTTATGTTGTTTGGTTGGGCTTTGGATGCTATTTCGATGTTTGATATTGGCATTCGTATTAATTAAACGACGTTTGAACATATAATTTATAACATAATTAAAAAAGAGCTCTTAACGTCATGGTAGTTCGTAGTTTTAAGTTTTGAACTTCAACTGAATATATATAATTCGTTATAAGTCGGATTTCTTTGAAACAAGAAACCTTCGAATCTACTGAACTGTATTTTCTAACGGAAGAGAAAGATGGAGATTTCATATTATAGATTTTGAGTTATGTCCAAATCAAATTTCTAGAAAGTTACTGTGGAATTGTTCATAAACCATAACGATTTATTTAATGAATATAAAGGTTTTTAGTAAAAAAAATTGTCCGTCATTTAACTTCAAATTGAAATAAAACTGTTGAGTTGATCCAAAACTTGTGACTTGACTACACTCTGCCATAAAACAGTTGAGTTGGCTGCACAAATGTGATAAATGTGATAAAGCTTCCAATGTGATAAAGCTGCCAAAAAATAGCATACGAAATGATTAAAGCTGACATGACAAGTCTTAACAATTAAAGCTACCATAACGAAGGCTCATGTACGATAGAGAATTCTCAAAATTCGCCTGTAGGAACCTTCTTTATTAAAGAGCATCTAGCATCTCTTTCTCTCATCATTGTTTTTTCCTCAAACAAGATCTGATAAGCTGATTTTTTGGAAGAATAGTTTAACAAATCTTGTAGGTAAGAAATTTGTTCACTTATTTGATATTCTCTTTCCTATATTGTTATGTACTCTATGACTCGTCAATATTATTCATTTATTTCAAGAATCCACTTTTCACGTAGGTCTAAATGGTTAATTGGGAAATCGATGATGAACCCATGGTTTAAATGTACGATGAGTATGAACGGAATAAGCAACCAGCTGAAGAAGTCGAATTTGTACCCGAAATGCAATTGGAAGTCCATGTATAAGTTGCAGAAGTAGAGTCTGAACTCTTTAGTGCTATGCAACCAAATGTTGTGTCCAACATATCGGACCAATTCAAAAATCCCTTCATGCTCGGTTGAGCGAAGTAATTGCTCAATAGAAGCCCAATAGGTCAAGCTCCAGCATGGTGGGTTGTTCACTCATTTGCTATTGCGGAGTAGAATGTAATGTGCTTGTTTTAAAAGTCATACAAATGCAGGTTGTCACTTTTATGGTTGCAAAGCATACATCGATGCACATAATCTCCAAGGATTACAAAGTTATAAAAAAAATCATGGATCGATCCACCATTGATGGAGAAGGATATCCAGTACGAACTTGAGATGCAAGCTGAGGTTAGTCGCCTGGAAAAAATGAATGTTGCAGTAAAGAATGAAATGCTTTATGCTATGTTGTATTGGGTCATATTTATATGTTTGCATTTAAAGTTATGTTGTATTAGGTCGTACTTATATGTTGTGTCAAACGACGTTTGTATGCTTTGTCCTATAATTTGTTGTTTCAACCAATGTTCGTATGCAAGTTACATCCTTTCTTCTACCATATCTGGTTTGTTTGTAATGGGTAAACGAATTGGATTTAAGCCGTTTGTAATTAATACTCGATCGACTAACTTGTTTGTATGTTGTTAATTTCGATGAAAGCAGTTTGTAATAGAGACTCGACCGAGTAGTGAACAATGTTTGTGTGTTGTATTTAAACTTGTTTAAAATGTGTTATGAACTATTTTTGTACCAGAAAATGTATTACCATCTTTATTTAAAATGTTTTTAAACTAGTTTAAAATGCATTGACTAACTTTCAACATTCACCAATAGGCGAATTTTGAAAGTTCACCATCGGATGCCTGGCCAAAACAAGCCTATATTTATAATCAATTTTAAAACAGAGCTGAATCTGTAATTGTTTTCCAAAACAGGCATGTTTATGCAAATTATCCTACTTATTATGTAAATGACTCAACTAACTCCTTCCCTCAATTTCAGCTCTCCTCCTCTATCTGCTTCATCTTCCTATCTTCATTTCCCTTCCGCTTCACCACTTTTATATCACAGCCTTTCATCAATTCATCTTCCTCACCCATATTTAGTTCTTCTCTTATTCTTGTAAACTGAGTTCGTGACAACGATTTTGTCAAGATATCTTCTCGCTGATAGAGAGCAAGTATATGATTCACATATATTTCTCCTCTGGTTACTTGCTCCCTAATAAACTACAAGTTCAGTTCAATGTGTTTTGTCCTCGAATATAGGACTGAATTTGCTACAAGTGACACTTTGCTTGCATTGTCGCACTAGACAGTTGTTGTTCTATCTTTCTTACCTAGTACCTCATGAAGTAATGACTTAACCCAAATGATCTCTGGTACAACACTAGCAACACTTCTATATTCTTCCTCTGTGCTTGATCTTGACACTGTAGCTTGCTTCTTGGAGCACTATGACACTATGTTCCTTCTAAGATACACACAATAGCCGCTGACTGATTGCCTATCATCGCGGTCTGTGGCCCAATCCGCATCAGAAAAGGCACTGTTATTCAGTGTTTTATTACTATACAACTTCAATCTGTAGTTCGATGTTCTAGTTAAGTACCTGGGAGTTCGTTTCACTGCCTTCCAATGATTGTTTGTCGGATTTTGCATGAATTGGTAAACTTTATTCATGCTATATGAGATTCCAGGGCTCGTGATTGTGATGTACTATAAGGCCTCTATGATGCTTCTGTACTTGTGTGAATTTTCTATAGGATCCCTTGTATTCTTCGTTAGTTGCAAGTTGATGATCATTAACTCGGTAATCCTTTTGCCTTGTCTATTCCAACCCTATTTAATACAGACTAGACGTATTTTTTCTGGCTAAGATGCATCATTCCTTCCTCTTCCTTCTTCACTTCTATTCCCAAAAAGAAATTTAGCTTCCCAAAATTTTTCAACTTAAATTCTTCTTTTAGATAATTTGTTAGCTTGTCTATCTCGTTGCTGTTGTCCCCTGTTATAATGAAATCATCTACATATAACAACACGTATATTACACTATGATCAGTTCTGCATATGAATAGAGAATTATTAGAATTGAGAAGAATAAAATTTAGCTTTATCATTGTTCTTTTCAACATATCAAACCACACCCTCGGTGCATGTTTCAATCCATACAATGCCTTCTTTAACTTGCAAACAATTCCATTTTGATGAGAGGTATATGGACACATATATCTATGTATTACACCTTTCTCATTGAAAAACTCTTTCAAAGGTTTGAATTTTGATCATCCATCTATTTGAAATAGCTTTAGATTTATTTTAATTTGTTTCTCCACTTGAGTTACAAACTGACAAAAAACTGCACATGTTTCTGATTTTTGCTTCAGAAATTAGATCATGTATACATGATGTGAGCATCCACAAATGCAATATAATATTTATACCCATAATCTAAACTCAGTGGAGCTAGACCCGATATATCACATTCAACCAGTTCTAAAGGGTATTTATATGTTCCTTTAGACAATTTAAATGGTCATTTATGACTCTTACCTAGCTGACATTGACTACATATATATCGCAAGACTAGACTCACATGCTGCAAATTCTCTTTATTAATCACAATTTTCATTACACTTACATTTGAATGTCCCAGCTTTTTGTCCCATATATTATATTCATAATCTATCTTATTATCAACCACCATACAACATATCATCTCCTCCTTAGTCTTCTTACCTGAATTGAGGTTAAATATGTATAGGCCGGTATGCACCTCCCCCTACAGCAGGATTTCTTCATTCAAACTACCCTTGAATATACAGATTTTGGGATGAAATTTAAAGAAAACATTATTATCTCTAACAAATTGTGAGATGCTAATTAAGTTCTTGTTAACCTGAGGTGCTCTAAGCAGATTTCCTAACAGCAAGTTTTTATTTCTCTTGCATGATTCAAAATATGCATAACCTACATGAGTTATGTCTAATGGTGTACCACTTCCCATATAGATTGAATTTTTACCTTTACATGAAACTCCTCCCAGGTTTAAGTTTTGAAGATTATTGGTGACATGACGAGTTGCTCCAGAATCAGGAAACCATGCTTCATTTTGTATGTTAGTGCCCTTAGCTAGAGTACCCTGATTTTCTGCTACATAAATCTATCCCCTAGCATTGTGCTTCATACGTGCTTGTCTTAACTAGAGCCTACAGTGTTGGAGTAAACCCTTGACATGCTTTAATTAGATGAGATCTAATGGCTGCTGGTGTAGCTACTGTCAAACCTGAAGTAGCATCTAAAGACAGCATGGCTAAGCTTCTCGCATATCAGACATTTGGGCCGATTGTTTGTGCTTCTTCCTCTTCTTCATCCAACCATTTGTTCACCTCTTTCCACTTGAGTCTCCTTGATATTATTCACAGATGTATCGGCCTTAATATTATACTGTGTTCCTATTTGTTGATGTTGCTGCCCGATTGATAGAGAAGTCCTGGACAACATTTTTCTTCTGTTCTAATCTACCATTGCGAGTCAGAATAACTAGTGTAACGTACTGAACTGATGGTGTGGTTTCCCTTGATGAAATCACAACCACAACGGCCTCAAAACTATCATCAAGGCCATTGAGAATGGCTAACACTTGCACTATCTCATTCACTTTATGACCTGTTGATGCAAGTAATTCGCACAACGTTTTCACCTTCCTCAAATACTCCCTGACGTTCATGTTCTCTTTTCTAATATTCTGCAAGTGCCTCTTATAACTCATGATTCATGCAGTTGCTTGTGACATGAAATTCTGATGTATAGCATCCCATAATTTTAATGAAGATTTGCATCCAACTATCTGTGTTAACAGACTTGTATTGATTGAAGACAACAACAATGAACACCGTAGGCTATCTTGCCTCTGATATGTCACAAGCACAGATTCTTGCAAACACTGATATAACATGTTTACAAGAAATGTATAATCGTATTATCCGAAACTGAAAATGTGTCAAATACTGTTAACGCAAGTGGTAATACAAATAATAGTGCATTTATTGGTAGTAGTGGAAATCTTGCTTCAAATAATTAGTCTGATACTAGAAAATTTAGTGCACAACAACATGCATAAGCTTGGAGGCCACAGAAACCACCTAATGCATAAAGATGGAGACTACCTATACAATCTTGGAGATCACCTAGATAGCCTGGACAATCACAGAGATCATCATAGAGGCCACCACTGAATCAAAATAAGATTTGCAACTATGGTAAATGAATTGGCCATTTGATGTCTGATTGTAGAAGTTTGCAGTGGAATCAAAGGAATACAAATCCTTCTAATATCAAACAGTGCTTATGACAGTAGAAGGATTTGACACATACTCTAAATTTCAAAACTCACTGCATAGTAATTCACCTGATTCTTCAACTACATCAACAACATCCTCAGTGGCAAGTACTAGTACTGGCTCATCTACTTCTAATTGGATAATTGACTCAGGTGCTTTAGATTACATGAAAGGTAATCAAAATCCGTTTACAAGTTTAAGAGCAAGTAGATTTTGTCATAAAGTTACATTAGCTAAAAGGATTAAGTGAAATAATACCAAAATTATCTATACCTATGACATCTGTGCTATAATTACCTTTTCTATCATTCAATTTACTCTCTGTGAGCCAAATTACACATAATCTCAGCTGCAACATTACTTTCTTTCCATTGTGTGTTTCAGGATCTTTTGACGAATTAGACTATTGGTAGAGGAAGTGAGTCTGGTGGCTTATACACTCTTGACGTGCTTTCTTAACATATAGCTTGTTCAATCATAGATCCAGCACTCAAAGTTCATTACCAACTTGGTCATCCTTCTCTCACTTTATTCAAGCAGCTTTGTCCCTTAGTATAGCAACTTATCTACAGTAAATTGTGAAGCATGTCAGTATGCAAAACATCATAGAAGTAGATCTCAACCTAGGGATAATAAACATGCAGATAGTCTATTTTCTTTAATTCATTCTGATATTTAGGGACCCTCTTCAATTGTATCTAAACCAGGTCATAGATATTCTGTAACATTTGTTGATGATTACACTTGTATAACTTGGTTATTTCCGATGAAGTCACGAAATGAATTGTTTTCTATATTTTGTAAGTTCAATGCTGAGATTAAAACACAGTTCAATACCTCTATACAAATACTTCGTAGTGATAGTGCAAAACAATATATGTCTGCTGAACTTGACAATTATCTGGCTCAAAATGGTATTCTTCATGAAACTTCATGTGTTGATACTCCTTCTCAAAATGGTATGGCTTAGAGAAAGAATCGAAATTTATTAGAAACTGTTAGAGCACTACTGTTTTAAATGAATGTGCCAAAGGTATTCTGGGATGATGCTGTGTCAACCGCATGCTTCCTTATTAACAGAATGCCATAACCTGTCTTAACAATGAGATTCCTTATCAAGTTCTACAACCTAACAAGAGTATGTTCCCGGTTAAACCTAGGGTATTTAGATGCACATGCTTTGTGAGACATGTTAATCAGCATCTATGTAAACTTGATCACAAAGCTTTATTGTGCATTTTTGTTGGTTATTTTAGACTTCAGAAAGGTTACAGATGTTTTTGTCCAAGTTGCAAAAATAGGTTGTATCAATTGATGTGACTTTTATTGAAGATATAGCTTTTTATCAAATCAGTACACCTCATGTACAAGAAGATAATGAAGAGTTTTTGGTATGTTCTACCATACCCAGTGAAACTCCTCAAGTGAATAATACAGATGATACACATACAAGTGATATACATGCAGATGAAACACATCAACCTAGAGCCAATTCAAGTCTGGACTTACCTACTTCTATTAGAAAAGGGAAGAGAAAGTGCACTTACCATATGTCCTTTTGTGTGACATTCAATAACCTACCACATTCATCACATATTTTTATTTCAGCATTGGATTCTATCACTATACCAAAGACCGTAGGAGAAGCTAAAGCTTCACCAGAATGGTATGAAGCAATTATAGAGGAAATGAGGGCTTTAGAGCAAAAAAACCTGGAACTTAGTAAAGCTACCACCTAATAAGAAAGTAATAGGATGTAAATGGATTTTTTCTGTCAAAATGAATGCAGATGAAACTGTTGCAAGGTGTAGCATCCCGGAAAATTCGACTCTCGAATTTTCACATTTATACATCCCATGTCTGAATTCAAGTATCGAAAACCTAGAAAGCTATAAGAAAGAAATAAGAAGGTGAGATAAGAAAGAAAGAAATATTAGAATAGAAGAATAAGAAGAAGAATACAACACAGAATCAGAATCTCACATCGCAAAGGAACAAAATATAATATAAAAACAATCTTTATTGAGAGCTTAAAATAAAACTTACAACCATCAGAGTGCATTAATACATCTAGACAGATATAATAATCTATCCTCATATATAACACATAGCAGAATAACTATACATCATATGCCTGGACTTCTCCATCTCCTATCTGAAACTTCATCGCATCCGATAACCTGAACCTGTACAACCCGGTCCAACCCGAGCATTAAAAATGCCAGATCAGTTTGGTGAACCAGAGTGAGAAAAACACACTAAGTTTAAACACACAACTTGATTTTAAAGTAAAAATCTTTTCGAAAGAAAAAGATAATCGTAAGACCAAATCGACACATAAATACAGATAGTTTTTACCTTACGATAACTCAAAATATTTTTGAAACCAATATCTTTTGTGATATTATAGTAGTGTCCAAATACAAATAAATATCAATCTAGCAGAACGCTTGCATCTATATGCTCTACATATATAATATACAATCAAAACTGCGGGCTCTTATTGGATAATGGATTTCTATGGCAAGGTATGGGCAACCACCTTTCCGACAATGTACCTCCGGAGATGAATACATTGGGGTTCAAAAGAACATCTTGCAAGCCAAGCTAAACACGAGCTCCCCCTCACTTCGCTTGAGAGTACCAATATATCATCACCACGGTTGGGGGCCTGCCTACCGAACCGATAGCATACATACAAAAATAAAAGGGACAACCGAAGGCATTTGATTTCTCTAGATCAGGTAATGATATATCCTTTTGATTGGTGCGACCCACATAGCCATGCGACCTACCCGATTTTATACCATTTCCCGGTTAATGAGGCTTGAGGTTATAAATTACCTTTTACAATATCTGGCCACTATTCACTTTGAATGTCACATTGTCAGATCCGTCAAATCACTAATTGGTGTCCACAAATATACTCTGGATGTAAAAGAATGGCCATTCTTCTTCATCAACTTGGTATATTCGTAAAAATCAACATACATGGTTTTTAGGAAATACTCTATCAGGCATTCGTCCATACATGTCATCCAGGAACAGGATGAGCTGAAGGCACTCTCCTACCACATCCTAGGATTGACCCTATAGATCAGTGGCGAGTAGTCCTTGTAGTCTGTAAATTTCAATCATGACAGAATCATTGTTAACTCTAGGGATCATCCAGAGATATTTAACAATAGTTCTTCCACTCATGAAGATTTACGATCTTCAATTACTTCATCTCGATTAGCATCTTCCACATATTTGAATTTATTGGTCAGACTGGTTTTTGAATATAAATTCGATCACGGTCTTTCTGTACCAATAATCGTATGGGCAAGATTTGACAGTCGGTTAGTTAACTATCAAATAAACAAAATGAAATGGATCTACTAGTTGAGTATACCGCGTCACTTGGCCTTTTAGATTTAAATAATTAATGATTGTTTAATCAAAACTTTTAAATCTTTTAACATAGTATCCACTTCTTATTTTAATGCACTAATATTCTCAAACCATCTTTTTTTAATACTTAGAAAAATATCTTATAGTCATATCCAATTTTACATTTGATTATCATTTCAAATCATGTTTTATGACATTCCATATTATCTATAATCGGGAAATCGACTCCACTTATCTTTCGTAAGACAATCGTTATGAGTTCTCCTTCGTTTCATTTTTATTGAAAACAATAATTGTCACTTATCTTTTAGAATAAACTCATTCTAAAACTCATCTCTTTACTTTGAAAATATCGTTATATTTTCCCAAAATCTTCATTTATTTCTTTTTCTATGGAAATATCATTTCATATTCTCAAGCCACTTTTATTTTCGTTACTTTGGAAATATCAATATATTTTTCCTCAAATTCTTTTGTTTACTTTATTTTGAAATTCCTTCAAGTAACATTTCATTATTATTTCCATAATAAATCTCTTCGAACATCTTTCCCATTACAACTAATATCATCCTCCGATAATCCTGAACCATGCAGTTAAAACCCTGCTAAAGCCTTGTAATATCCCCGCTACAGCACATAGCGTTCTTCAACCGCTACGCTATTTTAATTTAGCACTGATGAACAATAGATCCATTTCTAGCCCTGCTTTTTTCTGCTGCATCCACTAAATTAAGCCTTTTTAGCGTCCGCTTTAGCAATATTAATATATATATATAGCTTAATTTGACTAGTAATCTTTTCAAAAAATTCAGTACAGTTAGTGTAAAGGGCTAAATTTAAGGCATACATGTCTAATATATTGTAACAATCAATTACTCTCATCAAATTTAGCATGTATGACTACGGTATTCCGTGATTTTGTTATATAAGAATAATTAATATTAGTTTCTTGTAAACATATAATGTGTGAAAGATGACTAATTAATTTTCAAATATTTTGTTTTACATCTAATGAACATTTTTGTGCCTCTGCTCTATCCCCGCTATTTCCCCGATTTATCCACGCTACACCTTTTTGCACCTCCACCGTTATAGAACCGCTAGGCGCTTTAACTGCATAGATCCCGAAATCGTTCAAGTTGGGGTATTTTAATTACCTTTCAGACCTTGATCACCAACGTTCTTATCTTAAGATAAATTTGAATTGTAATTCAAAAATTTATATTCATTCTAATACCAACAAATACCACTTCACTATTTTATTTAAAATACAGTTATATAAAACCTTCTTACTTTTGAAATCTCCTTTTTTAAATATGTTGTTATTACTAAATTCATTGATTTAGTAAATATAAATAAAACATCAACTTTTAAACCTTACTTCTTTAAACTATTTGTTCCATTATCCGGATTTTATCATAAATCCTATTACTAGATCTGTTGACAAATTCTATTAAAAAAATACATTTTCTAATCCTTTCAATCATTCATTCTAGGAAATCTCATTTCAAACGTCATTCATTCCACTTAATGCCATTATCAAGTAACGTTAATTTAAAATTAACGCTTTAACTTTACATTTCTTTTATAAATTCGTTTATATAACTCTGGTTTAATATCAAACCCCTTTTCATCTTGATTTCCATTACTTAATTCAAATATTAAGTAACATTTATTTAAGCTTACTGTATTAGTTTAAAACCACTTTATAACTTAGTTTGCCAAAGTTGGTTTAAATATGATCCCTTTCATAATCTCCCTTTAAAACTCAATTATATTTCATTACTAACTTCGATTACTTACTTAAATGAACTTCATTTAAGAAGAGATTTCTATAAATTATTATTAATTTATTTTCATTCATTGGAATAAATATCCAATTTCCTTTTTAATTCTTATTAAGTTAAACACCATTTGCTAAATTATTCCATTATATTGATCAGCACAAATTAATTTAACTTAATTATCAATTTCCATTAAAACAGATAGCTTGGTCAATTTTTAAAACATGATTAACTCGTTGATCAACTCTAACTCTTCTTTTCTTTTAAATTAATAAATAATATTATTAATTTAAATAATCTCGTTTACTTCGATTATTATTAAATAAATAATAACCAGTTTCAAAATAATCCCATTTTAATTGTTTCTTAAAAAATTAATTTTAGTTATTAATCGTTACATTAATCCTTGCTCACTTGCTTATCCATCTTAGTAATATAAGAATTAGCTTTATACATCATTTAATAATTAAGATGAGGCACGTGCTTCGCACACGGCAGATTTTGGTACAAAAATGGTGATTGGTGGTTAAAACAATCGACATATATATATATATATGTGTGTGTGTGTGTGTGTGTGTGTGTGATTGGTTTATTTCCTTTTTATAAACTTCATTTAAAATAATATATTAAAAAATCTATATGCAGTTATAAAATAAATTTCATAACTTCATTTCTATCGACTCACTTGATGATAAATCAATCTTTATAAATGATATATAATTAAGGCCATCTACTACCAATTCTCAACCAATATTGTCCATTGGTTAATATCAAAATAATCGTTGAATTTGGATTCAATAACTAATAATCCAATCATATTCAGTAAGCAATTCATATAATGATAATATAAAAAAACAAGAATAATTAATTCAGCTGGGAACGGTCAACAAATAACAACAGTTCAAGCAACCAATTGAATATAATACGTTTATATTATAATAAACGTAACCAACAAGGTAAGTTACCTTCATTGGAAATAATTGTTAAAAATAACGATTTGGTCTGATTAAATTAAACGAATGTTTAATTTAAATCAGTTATAAAAATATCCAATATATATGCAAACAATTATCAAATCGTTCAACCAATAGCAACAAAGCACACAAATATTAAACCGACTTATAAAAATATAAGCGGGAGAACTGAGTGAGTTTAACTCACCTTGATTTGAATCTATTATTAAATCACTGGTTTTCAATTAAATTAAACAATCGTTTAATTTAATTAAAAATCACAGTTGCTTCTTCTGCTGGCCAGACTCACTTCATCTCATTGCCTCTGGTCATATGGTTCTAACGCTTCTCGTTTGGTCCGATTTTGCGTACAGATGAAATGTGTGTATATATATACACACACACATTGCGATATAGGTTCATAAGATATAAATAATTAATCCAAATTTTAAAATCTAAATTTTCAATTAAATTTTCTACCAGCTAACTTACTTTAGACTTTAAAAACTAATGCCCAAACTATGCTCCATGATTTCCCACCTGCGATCATACATCATTCGAATTTCTCCCCACCTGTCATTTCTTCCCAGCGCGTTGCCTTATTCATTTTTTTTAAATGTTCAGACCCAAGCCTTTGTACCGGCACACTATAATACTTTGAAACCCACGTCAAAACTAAACAGGAGCTTCTTCTCCAAATACATATTTAGACCCGCTCCTCCACATTTCTGAACCCATCGTCCTTTTTTCTTAATTGTTTAGCTTTTGAACCCCGGACTGATCATTCGTCCCCCCTTTCTACAATTCCTCCAGTACACAACATGGCCGAACTAGTCTTCCCCCAACATTCAAAATGCACCACTTCCGACCTGCATGAATTCCAACATGCTTCACCCATTTCCTCCTCTTTACATATTACACCCTTTCTTTTGCAAACCCAAAGTCATTTCAGTGAAACATGAACCTCATCGCGAGTTAAAGGCACGACCACTATCATCGAAGGGCATCAGACCACTCTGCCGCCCCTTGCGGTGACTACCGCCGTACGATCCGCCACCTTCTCCTCTCTTGAACCCACCGTGTATTCAACATTACCCCATGAATAAACCCCTGTACCCATGCTCCTCAACATGCTGAAACATCACCGTGCACTGTACTTACTCCCCTTACCTGCCACTGCCACCGAAGATCACCAGAGGTCGAACCTCGGCACCACTCGCGCCTTCGTCCCCTGCAATATACCAAATCGGCTGCTGTATCTTCTTTCCACCCCATGCCTTCTCACTGACCAACCAACTGCTCTTCCTCGGATCATCATCCACCGAAGTCCATGTCCGTTCAATGACTGGTGCCACCTAGTATCGCGACAAACCCATGTTGCATGCATAGCCTTCATCCATTTGAACACCGCCACCGGTCCCATTTATTCGAAATGTTATCCACTACTTCCCTTATGTGCATGTCCCCATTTAATAGATTAGTATGGTTTCTGTTTGTGAAATGTAGCTGGCTACTGTTTTGCTTATGAAAGGTAGTTTGGGTTTTTTAATAACCAAAAGAGAGAAGAACAGACCGGTATTTATATCGAAGAGATTACGTGACAGCCACGGTTTCAATTATATTTTTATATACATCCTAAGTCAGTCAAATAATAGGTTACCATGTGTTACTGCATGCTAGTGTACGTGTATAGGGTACGGTTCATGTTACTTGGCAGGCATGACTTTCTTTTCAATTGGATAGGATATGTTGTAAAATGGACGTTGTACATATTAAGGTAGGCAAGTAGGGGTTGAAAATTGTTTAAGACAAAGTTGTGCTTGCTTCACTAAGTCTGCATACCTTTTGTAGAGTAGGTACGAATTGGTGTGCACTATGGTTTTGCAAGAATAATAATGGACAGAGACATTTGTTTCAATCTGTAGGGTAGAATCGCAAAAGTAAGGATATGATTTATTTAATTATTGCTTAGGACTTAAGAAATTTGTTTCTTAGCTTGGAAGGAGGTAAGTTTTTATTATATAAATTTTTATTTTATTTTGGTATGTTGAGTTTTGTACGGTTATTTAATTTCATCGCTATTTAACGTTAAATGTTAAATATATGCACCGCCATATCCGATCCCCAACCGCAACGCAAATAGACATATTGCTATGTCTTGACATTACGGTTTTGATGAAATTAATTTCATTAAAAACGGACTCCATTTGCATAACAGCATTTTTTTTATTTCAATATATTCATCGATTCACATTTAAATTTCGTTTATCGACAAAACAACTCTGATGGCCCCAAATCGGAAATATAGCAATAACTAGCTATACGTATTCCAATAGAATTCATTCGTCGAAAATGGAGATTATTTGAAAAATAATAATTATTAACGCTTATATAATAATATCGATAAATTATAAATTAAAACCAAAATAATTAAATTAAATAATAATAAATTATCGAAAATATTCAAATATAATATTATATTATTTCAAATTGAACCAATATGAAATTATAACTCAACATTAATATCTCCGAGTTAAACGATATCAAAATATATAGAAATTCCCTTTAAACAAATTAAATAACATTATAATTTATAAACGATTTCCATAACGACTATTTCAAAATTTTATTTGGACATAATTTACAATATATACGATAAAATTCGGATTTTTCTCTTTCATTAGAAAATTATAAACAATTAGATTCCAACGTTTTTTGTTTTGCAGAATTCCAGCAAAAAATGGATTATGTATAGTCAATTGAAGTTCAAAACTCGATATTACAAACTACCACGCCGATTCGAGTCCGCTCTAATATAAATATAAATATAAACGTCCAATTGTCGTTTAATTAACGAATTCAATATTAAAATCCATAAATAATTCAAATATAATATTTAAATGTTCGAATCCAAATAGTCGAAAAATCCGGGTCGTTACAATCTCCCCCCTTAATAGAATTTCGTCCCCGAAATTACTAAGGGGACAAGAATAGTCCAAACCCAAATATTTCAAAAATAATTATTTTAAAATATTATCAAAAATATTCCAAGTCTTAGAAATTTTTGAAAATTTTGCTAGCACCTCCTCTCTATTATTCGATCCAAACAACTACAACTGTCACCCCGGATCTCTCACATTGACCAAAAGAAAACAAAGCCAAATGACTGCCCAACTCAGAGGTATAAAATCAATCACGTAAGTCACTAATATTAAGGTTTACCTATTTGTCGGGCAATCAACTCTAATCTCCAAGCAAAGCACTAACTGTTCCTCCTTCTTTCATCCTGCACTTATCTCAATATGTAATGCAGATAACAAATGTAGGGTTTTATCATTTAGTTTAATTCCATATTTGACTCTTTTCTCATTCATTATTTTGGAACTCCTTCATTTTCAATTCATTTCTGTTGGTGAACTTTATTATCCAACCAATCAATTATCCAATAAACAAACAATCGACAGTCAATATAACCGAATTATTATATTTCCTTTCAAATTATTTAACTTAGTTAAAGTTAAATTCTAATTAAGTTAATCATATATTTAAAATCTTATTCACAAATTCAATATTTTACATTCTCTTCTGGTTTTATTAAACCCTTCAGATTTGCAATCTCATTCAAATCAATTGACAAATCAATATCAGTAATTTTGAGAAAAAAATATTCCTTTTCCATATATGAATATAGTTTGGGTAAAATTATTTCATTTACCCACTTTACAAAATAACATTGTATCAATTGTCTATCCAACTTGAACCAATCAAATAACACAATACAAAATATTCGTATATAAAATTTTACAATTACGTTCTCTCTTATATATACACTCTAACTCGGTCCAGGGAATTACTATCCCCGTCTATATCGAATTATACCACAGAGCCAAGGTTATTACTAAACCATTGCTCTGATACCAACTGTAGCATCCCAGAAAATTCGACTCCCGAATTTTCACATTTATACATCCCATGTCCAAATTTAATTATCATAAATCCAGAAAGCTAGAAGAAAGAAATAAGAGGGTGAGATAAGAAAGAAAGAAATAGTAGAATAGAAGAATAAGAAGAAGAACACAACACAGAACCATAATCTCACACCGCAGTGGAACAAAATATAATATAAAAATAATCTTTATTGAGAGCTTAAAATAAAACATACAATCATCAAAGTATATCAATACATCTGGACAGTTATAATAATCTGTCCTAATATACAACACATAGCGGAATAACTATATATCATACGCCTGAGCTTCTCCAGCTCATCTCTGAAGCTTCATCGCATCCGATAACCTGAACCTGTACAACCCGGTCTAACTCGGGCATTAAAAATGCCAGGTGAACTAGAGTGAGAAAAACTCACTAAGTTTAAACACACAATTTGATTTTAAAGTCAAAATCTTTTCGAAAAATAATAATAATCGTAAGACAAAATCGACACATAAAAATGGATGATTTTTACTTTATGATAACCCAAAATATTTTTGAAACCAATATCTTTTCTGATATTATCGTAGTGTCTAAATACAAATAAATATCAATCTAGCAGAACGCTTGCATCTCACGCTCTACATATATAATATACAATCAAAACCGCGGGCTCTTATTGGAGAATGGATTTCCATGGCAAGGTATGGGCAAGCACCTTTCCGAATATGTACCTCCGGAGATGAATACATTGGGGTTCAATAAGAATATCTAGCAACCCGGGCTAAACTTGATCGGCCCCTCACTTCGCTTGAGAGTACCAAATATATCATCACCACTATTAGGGGCTAGCCAACTGAACCTATAGCATACATACAAAAACAAAAGGGACAACCGAAGGCATTTGATTTCTCCATATTAGGTAATGATATACCCTTTTGATGGGTGCGACCCACATAGCCATGCGACCTACCCAATTTTATACCATTTCCCGGTTAATGAGGGTTGAGGTTATAAATTACCTTTTAGAATATCTGGCCACTATTCACTTTGGATGTCACATTGTTAGATCCGTCAAATCACTAATTGACGTCCACAAATATACTCTAGATGTAAAAGAATGGCCATTTTTCTTCATCAACTTGGTATATTTGTAAGAATATATGTACGTGGTTTTTAGGAAATACTCTGTCAGGCATTCGTCCATACAAGTCATCAAGGAATAGGATGAACCGAAGGCACTCTCCTACTACATTCTAAGATTCACCCTATAGATCAGTAGCGAGTAGTCCATGCAAGCTGTAAATTTCAATCACGACAAAATCATTGTTAACTCTAGGGAGCATCCAGAGATATTTAACAATAGTTCTTCCACTTATGAAGATTTACGGTCTTCAATTACTTCATCTTGATTAGCATCTTCCACATATTCGAATTTATTGGTCAGAATGGTTTTCGAATATAAATTCGATCACGGTCTTTCTGTACCAATAATCATATGGGCAAGATTTGATAGTCGGTTAGTTAACTATCAAATAAACAAAATGAAATGGATCTACTGGTTGAGTATACAGCGTCACTTGGCCTTTTAGATTAAAATAATTAATGATTGGTTAATCAAAACTTCTAAATTTTTTAACACAGTATCCACTTCTTATTTTAATACACTAATATTATCAAACTATCTCTTTTTAATACTTAGAAAAATATCTTATATTCATATCCAATTTTACATTTGATTATCATTTCAAATCATGTTTTACGACATTCCATATTATCTATAATCGGGAAATCTATTCCAATTATTACTCGTAAGACAATCGTTGCGAATTCTCCATTGTTTCATTTTTATTGAAAACAATAATCATCACTTATCTTTTATAATAAACTCATTCTAAAACTCATCTCTTTACTTTGAAAATATCGTTATATTTTCCCAAAATATTCTTTTATTTCTTTTTCTATTATAGAAATATCATATCATATTCTCAAGCCCTTTTTATTTCCGTTACTTTGGAAATATTCATATATGTTTCCTCAAATTCTTTTATTTCCTTTATTTTGAAATTCCTTCAAATAACATTTCATTATTATTCTCATAATAAATCTTTTCGAACATCTTTACCATTACAACTAATATCATCCTCCGATAATCCTGAATTCGTTCAAGTTGGGGTATTTTAATTACCTCTCAGACCTTGATCAACAACGTTCTTATCTTAAGATAGATACAAATTGTAATTCAAAAACTCATATTCATTCCAATACCAACAAATACCACTTCACTATTTTATTTAAAATACGGTTATATAAAACCTTCTTACTTTTGAAATATCCTTTTTTTTAAATATGTTGTTATTACTAAATTCGTTGATTTAGTAAATGATAAATAAATCATCAACTTTTAAACCTTACTTCTTTAAACTATTTGTTTCATTACCCGGATTTTATTATAAATCCTATTACTAGATCTTCTGCCAAATTCAATTACAAAAATCGTTTTTCTATTCCTTTCAATCATTCATTCTGGGAAATCTCGTTTCAATCCTAATCCATTCCACATAATGCCAATATCAAGTAACGTTAATTTAAAATTAATGCTTTAACTTTACCTCTCTTTTTATAAATTCGTTTCTATAAATCTAGTTTAATATCAAACCCTTTTTCATCTTGATTTCCTTTACTTAATTCAAATATTAAGTAACATTTATTTATGCTTATTGTATTAGTTTAAAACCACTTTATAACTTAGTTTGCCAAACATGGTTTAAATATGAACCCCTTCATAAACTCCCTTTAAAACTCAATTATATTTCATTACTAACTTTGATTACTTACTTAAATGAACTTCATTTAAGAAGAGATTTCTTTCAATTATTATTAATTTACTTTATCGTTTATTGGAATAAATATCCAATTTCCTTTTTAATTCTTATTAAGTTAAACACCATTTGCTAACTTATTCCATTATATCAATCGGCATAAATTAATTTAACTCAATTATCAACTTCCATTAAAACAAATAGCTTGGTCAATTTTTAAAACATGATTAACTCGTTGATCAACTCTAACTCTTCTTTTCATTTAAATTAATAAATAATATTATTAATTTAAATAATCTCATTTACTTCGACTATTATTAAATAACAAATAATCAGTTTCAAAATAATCCCATTTTAATTGTTTCTTAAAAATAATTAATTTCAGTTATTAATTGTTATATTAATCTTTGCTCACTTTCTTATCCATCTTAGTAATATAAGAATTAGCTTTATACATCATTTAATAATTAAGATGTGGTGTGTGCTTCGCACACGATAGATTTTGGTACAAAAATGGTGATTGGTGGTTAAAACAATCAATATATATGTGATTGGTTTATTTCCTTTTTATAAACTTCATATAAATAATATATTAAAAATCCGTATTCAGTTATATTTTTTTTCATAACTTCGTTGCTATCGATTCACTTGACGGTAAATCAATCTTTATAAATGATATATAATTTAGGCCATCTACTACCAGTTCTCAACCAATATTGTCCATGGGTTAATATAAAAATAATTGTTGAATTTGGATTCAACAATCAATCATCCAATCATATTCAGTAAACAATTCATGTAATGATAATATAAAATAAACATGAATAATCGATTCAATTGAGAACGGTCAACAAATAACAACAGTTCAAGCACCCAATTAAATTTAATACGTTTATATTATAATAAACGTAACCAACAAGGTAAGTTACCTTCATTGGAAATAGTCGTTAAAAATAACAATTTGGTTCAATTAAATTAAACGAATGTTTAATTTAAATCAGTTATAAAAATATCCAATATATATGCAAACAATTATCAAATCGTTCAACCAATAACAAAAAAAGCACACAAATATTTAAACCGACTTATAAAAATATAAGCGGGAGTACTGAGTGACTTTACTCACCTTGATTTGAATATGTTGTTAAATCACTGGTTTTCAATCAAATTAAATAATCGTTTAATTTAATTAAAAATCATGGTTGCTTCTTTTGTTGACCAATCTCAATTCATCTCGTTGCCTTGGGTCATATGGTTCCGACGCTTCTCGTTTAGTCTGATTCTGCGTACACATGAAATGTGTGTATATATACACACATATGCGATATAAGTTCATAAGGTTTAAATAATAAATCCAAATTTAAAAATCTAATTAACTAAATTTTCAATTAATTTTTTTACCAGCTAACTTACTTCAGACTTTAAAAACTAATGGCCAAACTCTGCTCCATGATTTCCCACCTGCGATCATACATCATTTGAATTCTTCCCTACCTGTCATTTCTTCCCAACGCATTGATATACAGGATCTTCTTCTCTAAATACACATTTAGACCCGCTCCTCCACATTTCTGAACCCATCGTTCTTTTTTTTAGCAGTTTAGTTTTCGAACCCCAGACTGATCATACGTCCCCCCTTTCTATAATTCCTCCAGTACACATCATGGTCGAACTAGTCTTCCCCCAACGTTCAAAACGCACCACGTCCAGCCTGTATGAATTACAACGTGCTTCACCCATTTCCTCCTCTTTACTTTACACCCATTATTTTGCAAACCCAAAGTCATTTCAGTGAAACATGAGCCTCATCGCGAGTTAAAGGCACCGCCACAATCATCCAAGGGCATCGGACCACTCTGCCGCCCCCTGCGGTAACTGCCAACGTACGATCTGCCACCCTCTCCTCTTTTGAACCCACCGAGTATTCAATGTTATCCCATGAATAAAACCTTGTACCCATGCTCCTCTACACGCTGAAACATCAACATGCAGTGTACCTACTTCCCTCGCCTGCCTCTGCCACCAAGATCACTAATGATCGAACCTCGGCACCACTCGCGCCGTCTTCCCCTGCAATATACCAAACCAGCTGATGTTGCTTCTTTCCACCCCATGCCTTTTAACTCACCAACCATCTGCGCTTCCTCAGATCATCCTCCACCGAAGTCTGTGTCCGTTTATCGACCAGAGACACCCAGTATCGCGACAAACCCATGTTACATGCGCCACCGCCTTCATCCATTTGAATGCCGCCACCAGTTCCATTTATTCGAAACATTATCCACAACTTCCCTTATGTGCTTTCCCCGTTCAATAGATTAGTATGGTTTTTGTTTGTGAAATGTAGCCGGCTACTGTTTTTCTTATGAAAGGTAGTTTAGGTTTTTCAGTAACCAAAAGAGAGAAGAACAGACCAGTATTTATATCGAAGAGATTACGTGATAGCCACGGTTTCAATTATATTTTTATATACATCCTAGGTTAGTCAAATATTAGGTTAGCATGTGTTACTGCATGCTAGAGTATGTATATTGGGTACAGTTCATGTTACTTGGCAGGCACGTCTTTCTTTTCAATTGGATAGGATAGGCTGTAAAATGGACACTATACATATTAAGGTGGGCAAGTAGGGGTTGAAAATTGTTTAAACCAAAGCTTCATTTTCTTCACTAAGTCTGCATACTTCTTGCTTAGGGTAGGTACGAATTGGTGTGCACTATGGTTTTGCAAGAAGAATAATGAACAGAGACGTTTATTTCAACCTGTAGGGTAGATTTACAGAAGTAAAGATATGCTTTATTTAATTACTGCTTAGGACTTAAGAAATTTGTTTCTTAGCTTGGAAGGAGGTAAGTTTTTATTATATAAATTTTTATTTTATTTTGGTACGTTGAGTTTTGTAGGTTATTTAATTTCACCGCTATTTAACGTTAAATGTTAAATATATGCACCACCATATCCGATCTCCAACTGCAACGCAAATAGACATATTGCTATGTCTTGACATTACGGATCCGATGAAATTAATTTCGTTAAAAACGGACTTCATTTGCACAATAGCGTTATTTTAATTTGAATATATTCATCGGTTCACATTTAAATTTCGTCTACCTACAAAACAACACTGATTGACCCCAAATCGGAAATATAGCAATAACTAGTTTTACGTATTCTAAAAAATTTGTTTCATCAAAAACGGAATTATTTGAAAAATAATTATTTTTAATGCTTATATAATAATATCGATAAATTATAAATTAAAACCAAAACAATTATATTAAATAATAATAAATTATCGAATATATTCAAATAAAATAATATATTATTTCAAATTGAACCAATATGAAATTGTAACTCAACATTAATATCTCCGAGTTAAACAATATCAAAATATATAGAAATTCTATAATGGCTCGAATTTCCGTACCCTTTGAGTTGACTACTTACACCACACGTCCAACTCAAATTGCATAGAAATACGAATCATTATTAGAAAGAAGTTAGAGGATGAGAAATAGAAAGAAATAAATATTGGAATAGAAGAAAACGAAGAACACAAGTCACACAGCAAAACGAAAAATATATATTATATAATATAACTTTTGAAATACAAATTAGTAATTGTATATACATACCATCATCAGAGCACAACAGTTATTCCTGGAACAGTTATAAACACCTGTTTCCAGATACAAACGTGGTACACAGTGGAATATATAATAGTCTATAGCTAACTGGTGAAACCTCCTGCTTCGAACTCCTCCAAGTGAATCTGTAAAATCCCGACTACTTGACTGCCCATACAAATTTTGGCACCCAAGAGTTTAGGGAAGACAAACAAAATAAACACTGGGTCAGTCATGGGACTGGTGTGAGTAAACTCCAACCATTTGTTTAACTTTCAAAATCCTTTCGAAAGATATGATAATCGTAAAACCGATCCACACATAAACATGGATGGTTATTACCTTACGATGACCAAAAATATGTTTGATATCAAATCCAGTGATATTACGATAGTGTCTAAATCAAATAAATAGAAATCTAGCGGAACGCTTGCATCTCACTGTAACAACCCGGAAAATCTGGGCCAGTTTAAAATTTTTATTTTAGCAATTTCGATGAATTTTGAATATTTAAAATAGATTATTTTAAATAATAACGACGAGAATTTATTTTGAATAGAATTCGAACGTATATATTTATATAGCTCGACGTTAGAATATAAATATTTATTTATATTTATAAAAGGAATTGAAAATGGCGCGGTAGTTCGATAATTCGATTTCAAACTTCAATTGAATGTACCGGGTGCAAAACAAACCGGATTTTAGTGAAACCAAAAATATTTGAATCTAATTGAGAATATCTTTCCAACTAATCCGAAAATCCAAAATTTCATAGCGGGGATAAAAAGATATGTCCAGTTGAAAATTCAGGATAGTCGCTATGGAATTTCGGCCCTTAAAAATAACCATTTTGCAAACGACCTCGGATATCAACGAAACCACTTTTGTTGGATCTGCGATGTCAAGTTATTGCTAGGTTTCAAATTTCATAATTTTCTGAATCAATATGTGAGCATGACAAAGGAAAACGCGTTTGACCAGTTTTAGTTGATTTTAATCGACAGGAAAATGGCCATTTTTCAAACGGTCTCGGAATTTGACGAAATTAGTTTTTTTAGGACTGTATCGTCAATACGAAGCTAGAAAATATTTTTCTGGAATTTTTCTAGTTAGTATGTGGCCCCGGTAAATTGAAATACGCGTTCAAATTCAATATATAGAGTTATATTTTGATTTTGACGAAAATTGATCAAACAGTCGAATCAGCCGGCGATACATATCCCATTGTGTTCGGAATGGGGGTAATTAGCTAGGGATGACAGTCGGTGGGCCTCGATTGGAGTCCGAACAAAAAGTCAACCCTTTTTGAAAATAAATTAAAAATATATATAATTTTATAACCCCCCCTCTATATCCTCTCTCACTTCAGATATAAAGAAATAAAAAAAACCAATCGCGAGACCCCCTGCGCACCTCCGTCCAGCGAGCTCCACCCCCCTCCTCCGACCGGCGAACGATTGTAGCCCCCCTCCATCGAATTACACAGTAAGTTTTATGATTTTATTTGCTAAATAAAAACTGGTTTTTTTATAGTTATTAAAACTGATTTTGAAATGATAAAGATTTGATTTTGAAATGAATAAAAATATGATTTTATTATCATGAAAGCGAGGATAAAGATTAGATCTTTAGAAGTATAAAACTATGATTTTTATTTGTATGAATAGAGGAAGAAAGATGTGATTTGTTCTTATGTAAAGATGTGATCTTTATATGGATATCATTAGAATAAAAATTCGATTTTTATATATGAAGTGAAAAAGGAGATAGAATGTAAAAATATAATTATTATAGAACGTAAAAATATAATTTTTATAAATGTAAAGAAGTGATTTTTAATCTATGAAAGACGATATTTTGATATAATGAAAGGCGTGATTTTTATATAACGTAAAAGTTAAAAAAATATAATTTTTATAATATAGGAAGAAGAAAAATATGATTTTTATTATTTTTGAAAATGCAAAATCATTATATTTGAAAAGGCGAAATCTTTATATTTGAAAGGGCGAAATCTTTATATAGAGTATAGCGGGATAAAAAAATATAATCTTTATTATATGAAAAGCGATGTAAAAATAGGATTTTTATCTATATAGTAGCGATATAGAAATAGAATTTTTATCTATATAGTAGCGATATAAAAATAGAATTTTTATCCATATGGAGTGATTATAAAAATATGATTTTTATATACATAGCAACAATCTAAAAATGTGATTTTTATATATGTAGTGGCTACGGGCAACGAAAGTGACGAAAGGCGAGAACAGCGAAGACTTCTACATAAGAAGAGTCAAGGCATTTGGATTAGCTAATCGCTGAGAACTTCTCACTCTAAATCTTGTTTTTCTAGTTAAAATATATACTAGGATACAGACGGTGCTTGGTAGCACCCGACACCCGTCATCCACAGACCATGGATGGCTTGTATGTTTGATTGTTTGATGTGTTTTGAAAATTGATTGTGTGATGTGAAATGAAATATATTATTTATATAGTTAAAAATAATTTATCGTTAAAAATATTATTTTTTAACGTGTGTGTGTGAATAAAAATATGTGTTGTTGATTTGAAACCCCACACGGGTGTTGGGATGATATTTGAAGTCCACTCATCCCGATTGATTAGTTGTATGTCGATCGATTGATTGACATGCTGTTATAAGCGTTAATTATTTATATTTAATGCTTATGCAGTTTTGTGGTGCACTTTGGATGATGATTGATTATTTATTGTTGTGATTATATACATGTGTTGTATGGAAACCATATAACTAACATTATATGGTAATTGATTGGGCCTCATTCCAATTGGGAAAATAAAGAATAGAATGAAGTATATATTCATGCGTTGAATAGAATAAATAATCATGTGTTGAAAGTGTATTCATGTGTTGAATAAAATATTTATACAATAAAATTTACCTTTTTATTGTAAGTAAGAAGAAATATACATTCATGTGTTGAATAGAATAAATATTCATTTGTTGAATAGAATAACGAATTTATTGAAATATATAAAGCCGTGTTGATTATAGTTGCACTATTTTGACGTGAGCGAAATTTATACCGATTATATTCGTTTTTAAAATGAATATAGAAAAAGAAGTGATTTCAAAATATAACGTTTTGAAAATATTATCATTTATATAGTAATGATATGAAATATTCAATTTTGATTTGAAATTGAATATAGAGTTGAAATGGTTTTGAAAACGAATTTAAAACGATATATAAAGTACGTTTTAAAAAGGAAATCGACGAAATATATATAATATATATTATATATATATAATGGCCTGAATAGAACGCACCACGCCGCAGCAGTTCGTGAATTTCGACCATTGACTTCGAATTGACGTCGCGGGAGATCCGACCATCGGATTCTCTTGAAACCGGAACCGTTAGGTTCGTATCGAAAAAAGCTTTCTAACGAATATTTCAAATTAGAAATCTAATGGTTGGATTTGGAATTATGTCCAAATAAAATTTAGAAAAGGTCGTTGTAAGTGCAGTTCGATGGCCGTTGATGGAAATCGACTGTACGGGCCTTGATAAAATTATTAAAAATATCAATAATTTGTGTAAAATCATAAGAAGTGATTTGTGAAGAACTGGGATGAAAAACTCTATATTTGAAAAGATAAAAATAGATTTTTATCTAAATGAACTAGTTTTGAACTAGAATTAAAATCAATTTATTTTCGAAATATATAAATTGAATTTGAAGTGGTTTTGAAAATAACCAGAATTTCCAATATATATAAATTGGAATGGATTTGAATCGAAATTATCTTCGGAATATTTCAATGTTGGATTTCGTGACTATGCAGATATTGTTATGGGAATTTGAAAGATATATTTTATATCGTTATTTCCAATACGATATTTGTTGGTTTCAGAATTTGATATTGAATATAAGCCGGTATATTTTCTATTCAGAGCCTTGTATTTAATATCAAATGTGATTTGGGTTTGTCGTGAATGGTGTCTTCATTAACATGTTCTTAAGCCCAATAGAGAAAAAGATTAAATCTTTCTATTTATATTTAATGAAGTGTATCAATTAAATACTATTTAATTGGAATTGAATTTGAATTGGTTTTTGGGTTTATCGTGAGCGGTGTTTTGAACAGCACCTGTTCTTTAACCCGATTAACAATAGAGTGTGATTTTGGGTTTATCGTGAATCATGTTTTAGATGACATTGGTTCTTTAACCCAGTTAAAGACAGGATATTGATTTTTGAAAAGATTAAAACTAAGTGGAGTTTTAATGAATCTCTGATTATATTGAAATGTGAATTGATAATTTAAATTATCAAATCTGAAAAGTGATCGAGAATGGAGTACCACAAGTTTTGCTCCAAAGTGATAGTTAAATCTTTAATTAGATTTGAATGTGAAATGGTAATTAATTTTACCGATAACACCGTGGTGTTAGATATGGAGTATTACCAGTTTTTCTCCAAGGGATAAATAGGTTGGGATTGGGAAATAAAATAAATAATTACTTCGGTGTGGTTCGCTAATCCCGACTAGTTTGGAAAACCATAATATGGTTTGAAATGATATACAAAGGAAGATTAAAGAATAAATTTAGAAGAATTTATCTTGGATAAAATTAATGGGAACCTTTCCCTAAGAATGTGATTTTGTGAATAAAAGAATATTCTGAATTGGAATGAGGCGTTTGTTGTGTTTGTGTAACATTTGTTTATTATATACGTGGGTTATTCAGAAAGGCCGGGTTTATACCCATTCTGAATAGCCGATTCGACGATATGTCGAAGATGAAGACAGTGGTTGAAGACCGGAAATCTTCACATCGTTTGGGTGATTGCTGATGATCTCGATTGGGCTATACACCCAAGAGGAGAGAAACAGTTGGTGATCGTCCAGACGTACTTGGAGATCGATGGATATGCGAGGAAAGTGCCTTCGGTTTCGTTCAGACCCAGAACGGACTTGTAAATGGATTGTGTGTCTGACATTGGATTTTATTCTGTGTTGATTGATCTCTATTAAATATACATTTGTTAGGTGGAGGAGAATTTATTCTCTTGCTTAACGCCCTTTTCTGAGACGTATGAGCTCAGAGGTTGTATATCGATGGACATCAGTCGCATGGAGTGAATTGTCATTGTGGTACGCGTAAGTGGCAATTGATCAAGGCTTCTGTTGAAAAGCAAAGTCTTGTGGTTGATGATCAAAGCACGGCCTGTGTGGCGCAGCTTTGTGTATAACGTGAATTCGCGAGCCTCACACCTCGGTATGAGTCAAAAACGGGATACGGACCGTTGGAAGAACACGACGTTTCTTTCTAGCTATGGGTGGTGTTAGTGCTTAAACTGGCTGACATTTATATACTTTTCACCTGTGTGGTTGTTGGATGAGGCACCTCGATATTAGGTCTGTTAGGACCGGGAAACGTGTGTTCAGAATAACTAATCCATAAAAGTAAGAGAGGACCGACCCAACCGATTCCAAGGATCATAGTGGGGTCCTGAGACATTTGCTAGAGTGTCTCGAACGGAGAGGAGCTTGACCCTTGCCTCGACTCATTACATAAATCCAATTTCCAATACGTGATATTGCGGTTTTATTTGTAGAACCTAGTATGGCGACATAGTAGATGGTAGCTGTGCCGCCTATGATTGATACTTATGATTGAAATTGTTTTGACGCTATACACTTATAATAATATCAAATAATGTGTTTTTGACGTATCAAGCATGCTTTGGCTATTATAAGGTAAAAACCCTATCCTCTGGCTTGCGTTGCATTGTGTGATGGGACCTGGGTCTTATAATAGCTTCATTTTTCTTTATTTAGCATTGCGCTGTTTGTTTTATGCACTGGTATTCTTGGGAGGAAAACCGTTCCGTGTTATACGGCATGGTCCCTTGATTTATCGAACTTTAAAATAAAGAGAAATAACTGTTTTAGTTCTCACACCAGTCAGATGACTGACCTGGAGTTTATTGTTTGAACCTAAACTCTAGGTGCTCTTATTTTCGACATGGGCAGCTAGTAGTTTTGGTTTTGCAGATTTATATTCACAGGATCCTGATTTACAGCTAGAACGATGCTCGGAAAGCTCTGTATCCGTGTATTACTTCTAGTTGTGTGTTGTATTGTTTTTCTGCTGCTATGTAATTTATTGTAATCTCTGATATTTGTCAAATGTAATATTTATTCATACTCTGTATATTCTTGTATTCTGATGGAATTGTTGTAATAAACAATGAAATGTTCTTCTGTTTGTGTTCTGATTCGTCTTGTCCTCAATTCTATCTGGGCTTTCCTTACCGGGGGAGTTCGGGTCATCTCAGTTTGGTATCAGTGCTTTGGTTTACAGAGCTCGAGAATAAGACACATTTGAACCAAACGAAAGAATTCATCAGATATTGGATTAGTAATATCCAATTAGAATGACTCGTTAGAGATAGGATCAGTAGTATCCTAGAACGAGTGCGAAGAGTATATCTTTCAAATGAAAACAAATTTTGTTTTGAAGATTTAAACCATTTTATACGTATTTGAATAATTTATTTATATGGATTTGGACAATCTAGTATATAAAGGTTTTGCATGTACGCGTCATGAACATATATTCGAAGTTTTAATATACTGGATAGATATAGAATCACACTCTAGTCGCCCGGAGATGATGTTGATAATGACCATGGCATCATCAATATTTATGTTCATGTTTCGAAGGTGTGATATCTATATATTTCCATTAGACTGGTGTGAGAACCAAAACTTACATAGGATTAATTGTTGTGATTTGGCATCAAAAACATGATTTTCTGTATATATCAATTTATGAATTTGAAACGTTAATCCACTAATTGATTGATGGTTGTGTTGTTTGTCTATTTGTTTGAAATTCTGAACCATTACGCCTAATAGAATCAAATATTGAATTGTATTGAAAATTGGTCGCATTTGCTTGCATATACATGTACTTACATTGAACAGGTCATAGCAAGGAGGCTAGAGCAGAAGAATAAAATTTGTTTGCCCGACAAATAGGTACATGTTTACCATAATTTACTGTTTTGTTTGGGTTTGGATGATTTTATGAGCCGATTGGCTAGCCGCTTGGCTTTTTCTTTTTCTTTTTGATTGAAGAAGGTCATGGGAGGATATATGAAATATCCCGAAGTCCCCCGGTGCAGGGGAGGTTGTGGCGAAATTTTTCGGAAATTTAGGGTGTTAGCCAAATTTTTGAAAAATTTGAAAGGTTCTTAGAAACTGAAAAGTTGAAGAACTTAAGCCGTAACAAAAATAGTGAAAGTTGAGTTGATTAGTAAAACAACTTTCGGCTTCGTTCCTTTTTGGGGACGATAAGTTTTAAGTGGGGGAGATTGTAACAACCCGGAAAATCTGGGCCAGTTTAAAATTTTTATTTTGGCAATTTCGATGAATTTTGTATATTTAAAATAGATTATTTTAAATAATAACGACGAGAAATTTATTTTGAATAGAATTCGAATGTATATATTTATATAGCTCGACATTAGAATATAAATATTTATTTATATATATAAAAGGAATTGAAAATGGCGCAGTAGTTCGATAATTCGATTTCAAACTTCAATTGAATGTACTGGGTGCAAAACAAACCGGATTTTAGTGAAACCAAAAATATTCGAATCTAATTCAGAATATCTCTCCAGCGAATCCGAAAAATCAAAATTTCATAGCGGGGATAAAAAGATATGTCCAGTTGAAAATTCAGGATAGTCGCTATGGAATTTCGGCCCTTAAAAATAGCCATTTTGCAAGCGACCTCGGATTTCAACAAAACCACTTTTGTTGGATCCGCGATGTCATGTTATTGCTAGTTTTCAAATTTCATAATTTTCTGAATCAATATGTGAGCGTGGCAAAGGAAAACGCGTTTGACCAGTTTTAGTTGATTTTAATCGACTGGAAAATGACCATTTTTCAAACGGTCTCGGAATTTGACGAAATTAGTTTTGTTAGGACCGTATCGTCAATACGAAGCTAGAAAATATTTTTCTGGAATTTTTCTAGTTAGTATGTGGCCCCGGTAAATTGAAATGCGCGTTCAAATTCAATATATAGAGTTATATTTTGGTTTTGACGAAAACTGATCGAAACAGTCGAATCAGCCTGCGATACATATCCCATTGTGTTTGGAATGCGGGTAATTAGCTAGGGATGACAGTCGGTGGGCCTCGATTGGAGTCCGAACAAAAAGTCAACCCTTTTTGAAAATAAATTAAAAATATATATAATTTTATAAACCCCCTCTCTATATCCTCTCTCCCTCTCACTTCAGTTATAAAGAAATAAAAAAAACCCAATCGCGAGACCCCCTGCGCGCCTCCGTCCAGCGAGCTCCACCCCCCTCCTCCGACCGGTGAACGATGGTAGCCCCCTCCCCCTCCATCGAATTACATAGTAAGTTTTATTATTTTATTTGCTAAATAAAAACTGATTTTTTTTATAGTTATTAAAACTGATTTTGAAATGATAAAGATTTGATTTTGAAATGAATAAATAACGACTTTATTATCATGAAAGTGAGGATAAAGATTAGATCTTTAGAAGTATAAAACTATGATTTTTATTTGTATGAATAGAGGAAGAAAGATGTGATTTTTCCTTATGTAAAGATGTGATCTTTATATGGATATCATTAGAATAAAAATTCGATTTTTATATATGAAGTGAAAAAGGAGATAGAATGTAAAAATATAATTATTATAGAACGTAAAAATATAATTTTTATAAATGTAAAGAAGTGATTTTTAATCTATGAAAGACGATATTTTGATATAATGAAAGGCGTGATTTTTATATAACGTAAAAGTTAAAAATATAATTTTTATAATATAGGAAGAAGAAAAATATGATTTTTATTATTTTTGAAAAGGCGAAATCTTTATATTTGAAAAGGCGAAATCTTTATATTTGAAAGGGCGAAATCTTTATATAGAGTATAGCAGGGTAAAAAAATATAATCTTTATTATATGAACAGTGATGTAAAAATAGGATTTTTATCTATATAGTAGCGATATAAAAATAGAATTTTTATCTATATAGTAGCGATATAAAAATAGAATTTTTATCCATATGGAGTGATTATAGAAATATGATTTTTATATACATAACAACAATATAAAAATGTGATTTTTATATATGTAGTGGCTACGGGCAACGAAAGTGACGAAAGGCGAGAACGGCGAAGACTTCTACATAAGAAGAGTCGAGGCATTTGGATTAGCTAATCGGTGAGAACTTCTCACTCTAAATCTTGTTTTTCTAGTTAAAATATATACTAGGATGCAGACGGTGCTTAGTAGCACCCGACACCCGTCATCCACAGACCATGGATGGCTTGTATGTTTGATTGTTTGATGTGTTTTGAAAATTGATTGTGTGATGTGAAATGAAATATAATATTTATATAGTTAAAAATATTTTATTGTTAAAAATATTATTTTTTAACGTGTGTGTGTGAATAAAAATATGTGTTGTTGATTTGAAACCCCACACGGGTGTTGGGATGATATTTGAAGTCCACTCATCCCGATTGTTTAGTTGTATATCGATCGATTGATTGACATGTTGTTATAAGCGTTAATTATTTATATTTAATGCTTATGCAGTTGTGTGGTGCACTTTGGATGATGATTGATTATTTATCGTTGTGATTATATACACGTGTTGTATGGAAACCATATAATTAACATTATATGGTAATTGATTGGGCCTCATTCCAATTGGGAAAATAAAGAATAGAATGAAGTATATATTCATGTGCTGAATAGAATAAACAATCATGTGTTGAAAATTATCATGTGTTGAAAGTGTATTCATGTGTTGAATAAAATATTTATACAATAAAATATACCTTTTTATTGTAAGTAAGAAGAAATATACATTCATGTGTTGAATAGAATAAATATTCATTTGTTGAATAGAATAACGAATTTATTGAAATATATAAAGCCGTGTTGATTATAGTTGCGCTATTATGACGTGAGCGATATTTATATCAATTATATTCGTTTTTAAAATGAATATAGAAAAAGAAGTGATTTCAAAATATAACGTTTTGAAAATATTATCATTTATATAGTAATGATATGAAATATTCAATTTTGATTTGAAATTGAATATAGATTTGAAATGGTTTTGAGAACGAATTTAAAACTATTTATAAAGTACGTTTTAAAAAGGAGATCGACGAAATATATAATATATATATATATATATATATTATATAAATATATATTGGCCTGAATAGAACGCGCCGCGCCGCGGCAGTTCGTGAATTTCGACCATTGACTTCGAATTGACTTTGCGGGAGATCCGACCGTCGGATTCTCTTGAAACCGGAACCGTTGGGTTCGTATTGAAAAGAGATTTCTAACGAATATTTGAAATTAGAAATCTAACGGTTGGATTTGGAATTATGTCCAAATCAAATTTAGAAAAGGTCGCTGTAAGTGCAGTTCGATGGCCGTTGATGGAAATCGACTGTACGGGCCTTGATAAAATTATTAAAAATATCAATAATTTGTGTAAAATCATAAGAAGTGATTTGTGAAGAACTGGGATGAAAAACTCTATATTTGGAAAGATAAAAATAGATTTTTATCGAAATGAACTAGTTTTGAACTAGAATTAAAATCAATTTATTTTCGAAATAAATAAATTGAATTTGAAGTGGTTTTGAAAATAACCAGAATTTCCAATATATATAAATTGGAATGGATTTGAATCGAAATTATCTTCGGAATATTTCAATGTTGGATTTCGTGACTATGCAGATATTGTTATGGGAATTTGAAAGATATATTTTATATTGTTATTTCCAATATGATATTTGTTGGTTTCAGAATTTGATGTTGAATATAAGCCGGTATATTTTCTATTCAGATCCTTGTATTTAATATCAAATGTGATTTGGGTTTGTCATGAATGGTGACTTCATTAACACTGTTCCTAAGCCCAATAGAGAAAAAGATTAAATCTTTCTATTTAGATTTAATGAAGTGTATCAATTAAATACTATTTAATTGGAATTGAATTTGAATTGGTTTTTGGGTTTATCGTGAGCGGTGTTTTGAACATCACCTTTTCTTTAACCCGATTAACAATAGAGTGTGATTTTGGGTTTATCGTGAATCATGTTTTAGATGACATTGGTTCTTTAACCCAGTTAAAGACAGGATATTGATTTTTGAAAAGATTAAAACTAAGTGGAGTTTTAATGAATCTCTGATTAGATTGAAATGTGAATTGATAATTTAAATTATCAAATCTGAAAAGTGATCGAGAATGGAGTACCACAAGTTTTGCTCCAAAGCGATAGTTAAATCTTTAATTAGATTTGAACGTGAAATGGTAATTAATTTTACCGATAACACCGTGGTGTTAGATATGGAGTATTACCAGTTTTGCTCCAAGGGATAAATAGGTTGGGATTGGGAAATAAAATAAATAATTACTTCGATGTGGTTCGCTAATCCTGACTAGTTTGGAAAACCATAATATGGTTTGAAATGATATCCAAAGGAAGATTAAAGAATAAATTTAGAAGAATTTATCTTGGATAAAATTAATGGGAACCTTTCCCTAAGAATGTGATTTTGTGAATAAAAGAATATTCTGAATTGGAATGAGGCGTTTGTTGTGTTTGTGTAACATTTGTTTATTATATACATGGGTTATTCAGAAAGGCCGGGTTTATACCCATTCTGAATAACCGATTCGACGATATGTCGAAGATGAAGATGATTGTTGAAGACCGGAAATCTTCACATCGTTTGGGTGATTGCTGATGATCTCGATTGGGTTGTACACCCAAGAGGAGAGAAACAGTTGGTGATCGTCCAGACGTACTTGGAGATCGATGGATATGCGAGGAAAGTGCCTTCGGTTTCGTTCAGACCCAGAACGAACTTGTAAATGGATTGTGTGTCTGACATTGGATTTTATTCTGTGTTGATTGATCTCTATTAAATATACATCTGTTTGGCGGCGGAGAATTTATTCTCTTGCTTAACGCCCTTCTCTGAGACGTATGAGCTCAGAGGTTGTATATCGATGGACATCAGTCGCATGGAGTGAATTGCCAGTGTGGCACGCATAAGTGGCAATTGATCAAGGCTTCTGTTGAAAAGCAAAGTCTTGTGGTTGATGATCAAAGCACGGCCTGTGTGGCGCAGCTTTGTGTATAACGTGAATTCGCGAGCTTCACACCTCGGTATGAGTCAAAAACAGGATACGGACCGTTGGGAGAACACGACGTTTCTTTCTAGCTATGGGTGGTGTCAGTGCTTAAACTGGCTGACATTTATATACTTTTCACCTGTGTGGTTGTTGGATGAGGCGCCTCGATATTAGGTCTGTTAGGACCGGGAAACGTGTGTTCAGGAATAACTAATCCTCAAAAGTAAGAGAGGACCGGCCCAACCGATTCCAAGGATCATAGTGGGGTCCTGAGACATTTGCTAGAGTGTCTCGAACGGAGAGGAGCTTGCCCCTTGCCTTGACTCATGACGGAAATCCAATTTCCAATACGTGATATTGTGGTTTTATTTGTAAAACCTAGTATGGCGACATAGTAGATGGTAGCTATGCCACCTATGATTGATACTTATGATTGAAATTGTTTTGACACTATAAACTTATAGTAATATCAAATAATGTGTTCTTGATATATCAAGCATGCTTTGGCTATTATAAGGTAAAAACCCTATCCTCCGGCTTGCGTTGCATTGTGTGATGGGACCTGGGTCTTATAATAGCTTTATTTTTTTTATTTAGCATTGCGCTGTTTGTTTTATGCACTGGTATTCTTGGGAGGAAACCTGTTCCGAGTTATACGGCATGGTCCCTTGATTTACCGAACTTTAAAATAAAGAGAAATAACTGTTTTAGTTCTCACACCAGTCACATGACTGACCTGGAGTTTATTGTTTGAACCTAAACTCTGGGGGGCAGCTAGTAGTTTTGGTTTTGCAGATTTATATTCACAGGATCCTGATTTACAGCTGGAACGATGCTCGGAAAGCTCTGTATCCGTGTATTACTTCTAGTTGTGTGTTGTATTGTTTTTCCGCTGCTATGTTATTTGTTGTAATCTCTGATATTTGTCAAATACAATATTTATTCATACTCTGTATATTCTTGTATTCTGATGGAATTGTTGTAATAAACAATGAAATGTTCTTCTGTTTGCGTTCTAATTCGTCTTGTCCTCAATTCTATCCGGGCTTTCCTTACTGGGGGAGTTCGGGTCGTCTCACTCACGCTCCATATATAATATAAAATCAAAAATCGGATGGCGCTTATTGGAGATTGGATTTCCAACATGAAAAGGTATGGAACCAACTTCCGATAGTGTATCTCTTGAGGGGAATACACTGGGTTCAACAAGAACTTCTTGCAACCCGGCCCACACATGATCGACCACTCATTTCGCTTGAGTGTATAAAATGTATATCACCAACGGTTGGGATCAACAACCGTTTCTCGAAAGGGATAGCATCGATAGATTAAAGAAGCAATTGGAATTTCTCTAGATGGGTGATCATGCATCCTAATGGGAGCGAACCACATAGCCATATTGCCTACCCGATTTTTGTCAATTCCCGGTTGTGAGGTTTGAGGTTTGAATTATCTTCCAGAACATTTAGCCACCATTCACTTTGAATGCCACATCGTCAGATCCATCGGAAATCACTAATTGATTCCCACAAAAATACTCATATTGTTAGGCTAATGAAGTTTTCCTTCTTTGCCACCAACTTCGTACGTTTGAAGGAATCAACATACGTAATCCCTTTGGAAATACTCTGTCAGACACTCATCCATACAAGTTGTCCTGAGTCTGGGCAAACCGAAGGCACCATTCTATTAATCCATCTTGGGAAATTTCTACCTAGGATTAACAGAACAGCCCTTGCACTTCACTCCGTCTTCATAATCTCTTCAACATAAGTTGATTCGTAACGCTTAAGGCAATATGGAGTAGTTTTCAGATATTAAATCTGATCCCGGTCTCTCCGTATTGACAACGGAGGTATAAAATAAATCAAAATTTTGATATTCGGTGATTTAACTGTCAAAGAAACATCCATACAATCAACGGTCTTATTTCCAATTGGAAATCGTATCGATCAAGCATCAAACAACACTAGGCCCCTTTAAATCAATTCCTTATTATATTATCATTTACGACTCCCATTTCCCATCTTTCGTATCCTTTTGAAGCTCGATTTCCCCTTTCGATTCTTTAAAAAACCTTTCCAATATTATAATTTTCTTTATTCGAGAAAATACCTCTTATTCCAGTAAGAAAACATTTCTATATATATTAACGAATCCTTATTTTCTATATTCAGAAAATATTCCCCATTAATATCGGAAAATATTTCCATATTCCATTCTTTAATTCCTCGTTGACCAATCTATTGCGCGTAGAAAATATCTCTCATTTTATTTGGGGAAAAACATTTCAAAATCCTTTAATATTAACGCGATGTTATAAACATCGTATTATAACTCAAACTATAAATTATTTATTAACTAACCATATTGCTAACCAATCTTCACTATCGAACCTTAACCATTTCTCCATCAATCATGAAGTCAATCAAGTTAGGGCATAATTACCTCTCAGACCTTAATTGAATAACAATCTTAACTTTGAAATAGTCAAAACTCACAGCTTCAAACAAAACATTGCTTACACGACTTTTGGATTCAATCTAAGAACACACTTCTTTTACGGAAAAACATTGATTGTAACGGTAGCGTTATGATCGATGTTTCCAAATATTTGATTTATAAAACATTACTTTTAACAACAGCGTTACAATCGCTGTCTAGAATTATAAAACATTTATTATAAGAAAAGCGTTAAGATCGATGTTTAGATTTACAAAACATTTACTATAACAACAGCATTAAAATCGCTGTTTAGAATTTACAAAACATTTATTATAACGGCAACGTTAAAACTGCTATTTTCAAAAATTTGGTTTATAAAAATATAACTTGTACTTATTCATTTCAATAAATAAATTAATAAGTAAATAGACAAATAATTAAATTTGATTCAAACCGAAAAGTAAAAATACTGTTTTCCTAAATTCGATATAATCGAATTCCAATAAATAACTTTCTCTCAATAATCTACATTCGATTATTTTCAGAACTTCGGAATTTAGCTACCATTTAGGGTAATCCAAAACCCCAAATTTCACTTTTGAATTTACGTTCTCTAAATTCTTACCAAAGTCCCTTATACCCATTTCAGTCTACAAAACATTATCCTAATTTATTCTATATTCTAAATGTTGGAATAAAACTCATTGTTTCTTAAAACGATTATCCATTTCCTTTTTCTTTCAATTTCCAATCTAGATTCATATTTCAAATCTGAATATTCTTTAGAGATATTTCATTTGCCAAATTCCTTCAAACAATTATTCACTTAAATCTTGAATAAATTTCTTTTATATACAATCAAATCTATTTGAATATTATACTTGTAAACAACATTTCAAATCAAATTTCCATTGTAACGTCTATTTAGAATTTATTCATAGGAAGACTTACTTTAATTTCATCCATTTATAATCATGCTTATAATTTCATTTATAATCGCTACATTCCATTTTCCATTACAAATATCGTTTTCAAACCCGATTTCCACCTTTCCAATATGAATTCAAACTTGAATTTATATTTTACTTTATCTCAAGATAATATTTTTACTAATTTATAAACATCGTTTTATAAACAACTTCCTGTTTTATTTAAACAAGTTTCTATTTTAAGTTTATTCAAAATTTTATTTCTATTTTGGAAATAAATTCTACTTTAAATTCCAATTTCCTTTTCCACATTCGAAAATATTTTACGGTATCTAAAATACCAAGTTTCTAGGGCTAGGGTAAATCAAACACAACATATCCAATCATGGATTATATAACGCATCACATAATATAAAACAATAATATAAATGTTGAGGAATCCAGTTGGATCCCTCCAACCTGTTTGCCTGCATCCACAGATATTAATCATCATCAATAATATTATTTTCACATCAATATGAAATATCTTGGTGAACAGAATTATTAAACGATGAATGAATTAAATATATCAACCATTACGACCAATTTAATCAACCATGCAACCAAACAACCATCACACAGTATAGAATTACTATAAATAAATTTAACTCGTTTATATGAAAATATAAACGAGTCAGAGTTTAGTGAGGTTACTCAAATTGTTTTACAGTTGACGGTTCTGCATTGGTTTCATTTACAATCAATAAGCGTTTGATTTTATCCAAATTCCGGTAGTTCCATCCTTCGCCACATTAGCTCCACAACGTCAGTCTCGTCATCATGATTCCAATGTGACCGATTTCATGCAATTATGTTATCGTACGTGTGAGATATGATTATTACAAATTCATATTTTCATTAACATTAAATATTTATTATATAACTAATTTTCCTTAATCATTTCATACCTTTACCATATATCTGAACTCTTCTTTCTCTCCATAGGAAATCGCAACTCCACTGTTTTGTGGAACTAAGGCGTGCCATCCAATCATGAAGCAACCACGACCATCTCCATGGTCCTCCATTAGCTATACACAAACCATCACTATTTCTTGCCAAACAAACATTCCTCTTACCACCGTATTCACTACAGTTCAACTCTCGTTCACTCACCGTAGAAAAGCCATCCTCAAACTATCACATGCGAACAAAACCTCCTGTTAACTAACCAAACAAACTCAAAACTCCCTCCTACATCGCACAACATGCTCCGCAACAATCAATACCCCTCCGTCTTCTAAACAACATTATCCCCTCGCCATGCGTTTTTTCCTTTTCAGTTCAACACTCCTTATCAACATGACATAAACAACCACTCCTATTCACTGCTAATTCAATAAACTGCCAAACCATATTTTGATTTCATCCCCACTGAAACCGCAGTACATTAATCCTACAAAAACCCATCGATTCATACTCTTGTTCAAAATAATATAACGTATCACCTCCTTCAAATAAAATAATATAGTTAAATTCTTTTCTTCCCAGTAAAATACCGACTTCAAAATAACCCAGACTTCGACCTCCCATGATCGATTATCGGCGGCGCCCAAGGCCACCGAGGCATCCCCCACTCCGGCCAATTCAAACCCAGACCTCCTCCTTCCAATTGACACCGCCATCTCACTTCATTGTCAGTCAAATAGACCTCCAGACCATTGAAAATCAAAACCCTAAATTTACCAAAACTAATATCTCCGTCTGGAGCCATCGCGATGCCGTCGGAGCCAAACCCAGCTCCGACCAACTCCACAGATCCAGGCAGCACCATCTCCCTTCCTATGACATCGATCATCGTTCCATAATATCTCCCTTGAAGTCGGCGCTGACCAGAAACAATTCGAATTTTTAAGTTGATTGCTTTATTTTTATTTTTATTTTTATTTTTATTTTTAAGTGGATGGTTATTTCATGGTATTACTGAAATGAAAAGAAGATAGAAGACGCAGGAGGATTTGGGGAAGAGAGGATACACGGCTGCTAATTTATAAAGGTGGAAATGAAGTTGGTTTCCAATGTGAAAAGGGGTAGCCGCATTCCTTGACTCTTTCAAACATGACCCTGCAGAGATATTTACTTCCTCTGATCAAATGGACATTCACAAAAATTTCTTCTTTAGATTGGAAAAGATTATTTATTAATTTCTTTCTCTTAAGGCCGTTGTTTTTAACTGTGTTGGTCACGAAAGTCCAAGTATCATGTGCCTTGATCAGATAAGGTTATCGTATCTTCTTTAGGTAAGGATTTCTTTTATTATTTAAGTGACCTATGAAGGTACGAAAAGATTATAAATCTACATCTAGATATGGTATGTAAGTGGATACAAAATTTCATAGATTTCAAATGGAACAACATCTGAAATATTTGACTGAAAGAAAAAATCAAAATCATATATATTCTTAACCATAGTAACATGCAAAGATTTCATTTTGATTTCCCTGCGATACTATAAAGACACAACAAGATTTAAAAAGATTTCCATAGAAGTTGTATCGATATGCTGGGATTATATATATAATTTAACACGCAATTTACATTTGATGTTTTTAATTAATAAATCCTACATAAATTTTCATTTATATTTCTAATACAATATTTAAAACAAATTAATTGCTCAAAATTCAACGGCTAAAATTCGGGTTGTTACATTCCTTCCCCCTTAAAATAATTTCGTCCTCGAAATTGCTAAGCAGTAAAAACGTTATAACTCTAACTCCTTATAACCTACTTAGTTGAAATCTTATATTCCATATCTTTATAACCCAGTTCTTACATTCCATATTTTCATAACCCAGTTCTTACATTCCATATTTTCATAACCCAATTCTTACCCGACCTTCGAATTCTCATACCAATACTCGACCATTCATAATTCTTTTCAAATGAGCTATCCACCATTTTTGGACAATCCATCATCACTTACTTGTCTTCAATCCATATGCTCTTCTGCATATCCACACTCATTCCAACTAATTTTAAATCCATTTATCAATTTCATTATTTCACTTGAAATTTTATTAACCAATTTTGGGTTTCTTATTTCAATTACAATTAACACTCGATTTTAAGTTATCAAAAATTTCTTGAAAATTTTCTAACTCTTTAAATTTTCAAAAAATTTCGCCAGCATCTCCTTCACATGGCTTAATCGGTACAACTACAACTCGCCTTTCTAGGCCTTCTCCAATCCAAAAGAAAATAAAAAAGCCAAGTGGCTTGCCCCATAGGCTCACAAAACCATCAAACCCAAGTAGTATTGTAAACATGTACCTTTTTGTCGAGCATATTTCTATCTCTTGCAGTTGCTTCCATTCAATATCTACTCAGCATACATATATCCATTTCCAGTTGGTTTCAAATCAATCCAACTACGAGTTTTAACTCTTTAATCAACTTCTGATTAGTTCACCTCCATTTTATCAATTAAAATCTAATTTCTGTTCAGGAATCGGTCCACTTACTCAGTTTGAGTTTCAATTTCCTTCACAATTTAATTCCAAACAACAATATCTAATATATATTAAACTTGTTTATACATAAGTCAAAATCACTTCAAAATTACAAATCTCAACATTTCTGTTTATCTAATTTCATTCGGGACTATTTCTAATTCAATCCAAATTTATTTAACTTAAATTAAATTTCAATTCATTTGATACATTTTTACCATTTCAATCTATTCAACTTATACAAGTTAAAATTTAATTTCAAAATTCAAATTTCTGGGTTTTTCTTCTTTTCAAATTAGTTTGAAATCATATATATTTATATGCATATATTTATAATCAACTCAATTCAAAACATTTGAATTTTTAAAAAATCTTGTCCTTTTCAAACAAAATTTTCATTTCTAAATTACTATGGTAGCAATCCGTCACTCAGAAACTTGAAAATGAATACTGATAATGTCACGATCCATTATCAGAATTATTTTCTTGCCACTGAAGTGATTTCAGTGCTTAATCACTTTCAAAATCTATTTAAAACCTTTTTTATTCAGAAATCTTTCAAAATAATGTTATATTACTTTAAAAAAAATACCTCAGAAAATACTTTTAAACATCCGGGATTTAAATCCATAATTCTGTTCTGAGTCAAATTCTAATTTAGCTTATTTGTATATTCAATTCATATACAAATTCAATTTGGATTTATACGACCATTGCAGTATTTTATAGTTTCATTTGATTGTAATAACAATCAATACATCCATATACTATAATATTTCAGAAATTATTCCTTTTATATCAAAAATAGTTTTTAGGAAAAATTATTTCGTTTACCCTTTTTAAAACAATAATGTATCGATTTGCTTTGTTCGAGAGTTTAAAAACACCTATCGATACAGTTGTACATCCTGTGTCGACCAGAATTCATTAACACTCAACAAACCAGCCAACACAATATAAAATAGTTTTATATCAAATCCACAAATACGCGCTCATACATATACACTCAAACTCAATCTAGGGTATTACTAACCTCATCTCTATTGAGTTACGCCACAGAGCCAAGGTTACTGCTCAACCTTCAGCTCTGATAGCAACTGTAATGGACCGGCAATTTCGGTAGGCTTTTCAACCATCCCTCCACCCCTCAAGCAGCAGGAAAATATCCCACTGTGGCTTACATTGGTACCTCAGAATTGCTTTTACGACCAGCCTCACGACTAAACCAACCCACATTGTCTGGCGATGTAGGGGTAAGAATCTCCTGTTCGCCACCAAACGCAAAGCGAGAACCCCTATCATCCGTACCAATTAAGTAACCAGCTCTAATACCAACTATAATGGCCCGAATTTCTGTACCCTTTGAGTTAAATACTTACACCACACATCCAACCCAAATTGCACATAAATACGAATCATTATTAGAAAGATGTTAGAGGACGAGAAATAGAAAGAAAGAAATATTAGAATAGAAGAAAACGAAGAACACAAGTCACACTGCGAAATGAATAAAATATATTACATAATATAACTTTTGAAATACAAATCAGTAACTGTATATACATACCATCATCAGAGCACAACAGTTATTCCTGGAACAGTTATAAACACCTGTTTCCAGATACAAACATGTTACACAGCGGAATATATAATAGTCTATAGCTAACTGATGAAACCTCCTACTTCGAACTCCTCCAAGCGAATCTGTAAAATCCTGACTACTTGACTGCCCATACAAATTTGGTCACCCAAGAGTTTACGGAAAACAAAAAAAATAAACTATGGGTCAGTCAAGGTACTGGTGTGAGTAAACTCCAAACATTTGTTTAACTTTCAAAATCCTTTCGAAAGAAATGATAATCGTAATACCGATCCACACATAAACGTGGATGGTTTTTACCTTACGATGACCAAAAATATGTTTGATATCAAATCCAGTGATACTACGATAGTGTCTAAATCAAATAAATAGAAATCTAGCTGAACGCATGCATCTCATGCTCTATATATAATATAACATCAAAAATCGCATGACGCTTATTGGAGATTGGATTTCCAACATGACAATGTATGGAACCACCTTCCGATAGTGTATCTCTAGAGGGGAATACACTGGGTTCAACAAGAACTTCTTGACCGACCACTCATTTTGCTTGAGTGTATCGAACGTATATCACCAACGGTTGGGATCAGCAACCGTTTCCCGAAAGGGACAGCATCGATAGATTAAAGAAGCAATTGAAATTTCTCTAGATAGGTGATTATACATCCTAATGGGAGCGAACCACTAGCCATGTTGCCTGCCCGATTTTTGTCAATTCCCGGTTGTGAGGCTTGAGGTTTGAGTTATCTTCCATAACATCTGGCCACCATTCACTTTGAATGCCACATCGTCAAATCCATCGGAAATCACTAATTGATTCCAACAAAAATACTCAGATTGTTAGGCTAACGAAGTTTCCCTTCTTTGCTACCAACTTTGTACGTTTGAAGGAATCAACGTACGTAATCCCTTTGGAAATACTCTGTCGGACACTCGTCCATACAAGTTGTCCTGGGTCTGGACAAACTGAAGGCACCATTCTATTAGTCCATCTTGGGCAATTTCTACCTAGGATTAACAGAACAGCCCTTGCACTTTACTTCGTCTTCATAATCTCTTCAACATAAGTTGATTCGTAAAATTTATGCCAATATGGACTGGTTTTCAGATATTAAATCTGATCTCGGTCTCTCTGTATTGACAACGAAGGTATAAAATAAATCAAAACTTTGACAGTCGGTGATTTAACTATCAAAGAAACATCCATACAATCGACGGTCTTATTTCCAATTGGAAATCGTACCGATCAAGCATCAAACAACACCGGGCCCCTTTAAATCAATGCCTTATTATATTATCATTTACGATTCCCATTTCCCATCTTTCGTATCCTTTGGAAGCTCGATTTCCCCTTTCGATTCTTTGAAAAACCTTTCCAATATTATAATTTTCTTTATTCGAGAAAATATCTCTTATTCCAGTAAGAAAACATTTCTATATATATTAACGAATCCTTATTTTCTATATTCAGAAAATATTACTTATTAATATCGGAAAATATTTCCATATTCCATTCTTTAATTCCTCGTTGACCAATCCATTGTGCGTAGAAAATATCTATCATTTTATTTGGGGAAAAACATTTCAAAATCCTTTAATATTAACGTGATGTTATAAACATCGTATTATAACTCAAACTATAAATCATTTATTAAGTAACCATATTGCTAACCAATCTTCACTATCGAACCTTAACCATTTCTCCATCAATCATGAAGTCAATCAAGTTGGGGTATAATTACCTCTCAGACCTTAATTGGACAAAATTCTTAACTTTGAAATAGTGAAAGCTCACAGCTTCAAACAAAACATTGCTTACGTGACTTTCGGATTCAATCTAAGGACACACTTCTTTTACAGAAAAACATTGATTATAATGGTAGCGTTATAATCGCTGTTTCCAAATATTTGATTTATAAAACATTACTTTTAACAATAGCATTACAATCGCTGTTTAGAATTATAAAACATTTATTATAACAATAGCGTTAAGATCGATGTTTAGATTTACAAAACATTTATTATAACGGCAGTGTTAAAATCGTTGTTTAGAATTTACAAAACATTTATTATAACGGCAGCGTTAAAACCGCTATTTTCAAATATTTGGTTTATAAAAATATAACTTGTACATATTCATTTCAATAAATAAATTAATAAGTAAGTAGACAAATAATTAAATTTGATTCAAACCGAAAAGTAAAAATATTGTTTTCCTAAATTCGATATAATCGAATTCCAATAAATAACTTTCTCTCAATAATCTATATTCGATTATATTCCGAACTTCGGAATTTATCTACCATTTAGGGTAATCCAAAATCCCAAATTTCACTTTTGAATTTACGCTTTCTAAATTCTAACCAAAATCCCTTATACCCATTTCAGTCTACAAAACATTATCCCAATTTATTCTATATTTTATATGTTGGAATAAAACTCATTGTTTCTTAAAACGATTATCCATTTCCTTTTTCATTCAATTTCCAACCTAGATTCATATTTCAAATCTGAATTTATTTTAGTGATATTTCATTTTCCAAATTCCTTCAAACAATTATTCACTTAAATCTTGAATAAATTTCTTTTTATACAATCAAATCTATTTGAATATTATACTTGTAAACAACATTTCAAATCAAATTTCCATTGTAACGTCTATTTAGAATTTATTCATAGGAAGACTTACTTTAATTTCATCCATTTATAATCATGCTTATAATTTCCTTTATAATCGCTACATTCCATTTTCCATTACAAATATCATTTTCAAACCCGATTTCCACCTTTCCAATATGAATTCAAACTTGAATTTATATTTTACTTTATCTCAAGATAATATTTTTACTAATTTATAAACATCGTTTTATAAACAACTTCCTATTTTATTTAAACAAGTTTCTATTTTAAGTTTATTCGAAATTTTATTTCTATTTTGGAAATAAATTCTATTTTTAAATTCCAATTTCCTTTTTCCACATTCGAAAATATTTTACGGTATCTAAAATATCAAGTTTCTAGGGCTAGGGTGAATCAAACACAACATATCCAATCATGGATTATATAACACATCACATAATATAAAACAGTAATATAAATGTTGAGGAATCCAGTTGGATCCCTCCAACCTGTTTGCCTGCATCCACAGATGTTAATCAGCATCAATAATATTATTTTCACATCAATACGAAAAATCATGGTGAACCGAATTATTAAATGATCAATAAATTAACTATATCAACCATTTCGACAACAACCATCACACAGTATAGAATTACTATAAATAAATTTAACTCGTTTATATAAAAATATAAACAGTCAGAGTTTAGTGAGGTTACTCACATTGTTTTGCAGTTGATGGTTCTTCATTGGTTTCGTTTACAATCAACAGGCGTTTGATTTTATC